>OX411326.1:15000-2569185 GCA_948150665.1 Conistra vaccinii | reverse complement strand
TGAAAGAGTAAAAGAAATATGATTTCGATTTTAAATGCAAGTGAGACAATAGGTCTGATGGCTTGTCGAAGAAACACGCAACACGTACTTTTTAAACAGATGGTAAATTAGCCTCGTAGTTGGTAAAATTTACCTGGTTTAGGAATACATAATCAGATTATTAATGTTCCCACTGCTGGGACACAGGCCTCCTCTTTGTGAGAGGGAGTGGGCTGTAATCTACCACGTCACAAGTCTTCGAATTTTTGGTTTTAAGACATGCCGGTTTCCTCACGATGTTTTCCTTTACCGTTTTGAGAGCAATCAATCAATCTTCCTAGCCTTTTTCCCAACTATCTGAGGGTCGGCTTCCAGTCTAACCGGATGCAGCTGAATACCAGTATTTTACATGGAGCGACTGCCTATCGGACCTCCACAACCCAGTAACTGGGTCATACGATACCCCTTGGTAAGACTGGTGTCAGACTTTCGGGCTTCTGACGACTCGTAACGACTGTCAAAGACCCATGAATGACAGCCGGGACCAACGGCTTAACGTGCTTTCCGAGGCACGGAGGGTTTGAGAGCAGTGGTGATGAAATTATTTACACAAAGTAAAGCGCCTGCTTGGGTTTGAACCCACGATTTACAACTCGTAAATCAAGGCCGTTACCACTGGGCCACCACTGCTCGGTTTAGGAATGGTATTGAAATATGTTATTTATGAAATGGCATTGATATTTTCTCATGTTTTCAGAATCTTCTAGCTGGCACTAACGTAGCGGATGACACTTGGCATACAGTAAGGTTTTCTCGCCGCGCCTCAAACCTAAAGCTCCAAGTGGATGGAGCGCAGCCCGTGCGCGGTATGTTATGTACGTATGCACGGGCACCACCCGCACACCTTTTGTTTTGACCCCTAAGTAGACGACGATAAGGTTGGTTTTGCTTTGGCTGCGTTGGTGGAGTTTTGTGAAGAGAAAGAAAGAATTGCTGAACTGAACACACACATACATGAACTAATACAGCGACTTCACACATGTAAATAAAATATGAATTCTAATTGAAATTATACCTTATAAATTGTAATTGTACAGACGTGGTAAGAAGACCTCGTAATGTGCATCAATACTTCAACCAAACAGAAAAAAGTATATGAGAATCTATCATTCGAATTTAAGCAATAATAGCTTTGTATGATGGTACTAAATAATTTGCATTAATTTTGCTCCCAAGTGTCTGAAATGAATGCGCCAATTTGTATTCGGATTCCGAAATATATAATACAGAAATAAACCCACATCTAAAATTATATCACAAACAATGTAACGTTTAGTTTATAAGGAACTTAAAAGAATATATACATAACAAATTACATGAACTTAATGCCAAATACAATTATTAATGATGTAATAAGTAACTAACTTATTAAAGATCCCAACGCAGTCAAACCAAATATAGAACTTAAGACAAATTTGAATTACCTTGACCCAATCCAAGCAAATTCAAATTTAACACTTTTCGACCTCTTCTGGAAAGTGTATATCTGTTAGACGTCCTATTAGAGAGTAGTTAGCCGCTTTATTTCCGTTGTTTGATAGCTGGCACTGTGTATCACCTTTCTGTTGGTCGCTATTGGTTATTACTTCATTTATATTCATTTCTTCTAGTAGTGTCCTTTGTGTATGTGCTGAAGTAGTTTTTAGAGCTGATAAATGCTGCTCAGGTTAAATTAAATTCAAATCAGTTTTTTTTTATAATGTTCAAAAATTTTGGTAATATCTGTAATCATGATATGTATATGTATGTGTCCTTGAGTCGTGGCAGAGAATATTCGAGCAGCTTTTATTAAATAAATGTGTAAGAAAAATGCGTTTCAAAATTATTTATTGATGATATAACTTGTTGGGTACATTACGTTATAAAATATTGATATGATGAAAGTGTTTTATGGCGTAATATATTCTGAATTATATTTGAAAGTGTATGCATTATGTATATAATGAAAATTACTGAGTGTCCTGGCAATTGAATGGTTATACAAAGTAGTAAGACAATGCTGATAACTTCTGCTAGTTTATTTGCTCTAGATGATCTATTTGTCACTAGGAGAGTACTCTTTACAATGTTGTCGCTATGCATCTTCTAGCAATTGATTAACTGTCTCCATGAACATCTGTCTAAGCTTGTCTATCACGTAACAGCAGATCTAAATGTAAATAACTTCAAAATGGCTGCTAATAACAGTTCTATGAGAGTTTACTTTGCTAATTTATTTTTCGTTTACAGTCAATGTTGTGGTTAGGTGTGTTGTATTGTTTCTATTATTAAGTCTATTTGATACTAAAACTTAAGTTGGTTTTACAGCTGAGACGATTTTAGGAAAAGCGTCAACGTTAGAGATTTCGACGTTACATTTAGGAGGATTATTCCACCCTGAAGAAGAAATACAGATGACGTCGACTTTACCAAACTTTGTTGGTTACCTACAGAAGTTTGTTTTTAACGGGATTAGATACATTGACATGGCGAAAACACTTGGAGTTGGCACCAATGAAGAAACCAACAATATCTACGACACTTCCAATTTAATCTTTACTGGAAAATTCGTAAAACCTGATTCGCTAAATGTTTATAAATCTGTTACTTTTAAATCTAAGCATACATACGTTGGGTTGCCGCTCTTGAAGGCGTATGCGAATACTTACTTGGACTTTTACTTCCGTACCACTGAAATGGACGGATTACTCTTTTACAATGGAGGAAAGAAGCAAGATTTTATAGCGGTCGAGCTGGTGAATGGCCATATACACTGCGTGTTTAACCTGGGCGATGGAGTGGTAACTATGAAGGATAAGCTGAAGAATTTCTTGAATGACAATCGATGGCACACTGTATCTGTGAGAAGACCGACGCCAAAGATTCATACGTTACAGGTTGATGATGATCTAGAAATGCATACTACAAGTAAGTAGACGATGATCGTAATACAATAGAAAATACCTATACTTTTGAGCTAATAAGATGATCAACAAAGACTTCCAACTAAACCCTCGAAAAGCTATCAATTAGATAGACCTCTAAGGAGTTAAGTTGATTTGAAAAAAGGTCTTTATCTTCCTGAGGCCTGAAACCATCCAAAATTAAATGGATCTAAATGTTAAAGAATATTTTTATAATTTAATTTATTTCATAAGATACTTCAATACAATAGGTACTTAAATTTTTACAAAACCTCAGTACTAGACAAGAATTTTCTAATTTCATACCTTATTTTCCAGGTTCAAACCTCATGCTGGAACTAGACAGCGTGCTATACGTGGGAGGGGTACCGAAGGATATGTTCACAGCATTACCAGTAGGGGTTCTATCGAGACAAGGGTTTGAAGGATGTATGTCCAGTCTGGACTTACCTGGAGAGTCGCCGTCATTGATGGAAGATGCTGTTGTTCCTAGCTCTTCATTAGGTTCGGGATGTGAAGGTAAGATGAAAGGTTGAGTTAGCGATGTTTTGATGATAAGCTCTTCTGCTTATTTTGCAGTAGCAAAGAGTATAGTCAGGGAAGTGAATTATTTAGCAGACACTGCGTTAGTTTGCGGTGTTGTAGTCATTTCACTGACACATAATGACAGTAAAGTTATGAATAATTTGATAGTAAATTCAAACCTTTTGCCTGACTGCAACTGCATTTTTTTTTGTAAAAGACTGATTTCAAACACTTACTAATATAGCAGGCCAGTAAGTATTGTTAGCATACTTCTGAAACTCAAATAAACTAGAATACTTCACGGATGAATTACATTTTGAAAAATTACCTCATAGCTTTATTTGCAGGTCCAACGAAATGTACGCACAATGCGTGCGCGAACAAAGGCGTTTGTGTGCAGCAATGGAACACCTACGTTTGTGATTGTGACTTGACGTCGTTTACTGGACCTACTTGTTATGATGGTATGTGACTGGTCGATATTCTTTTAAAAAACTTAATGTAAAGAGTTAATCAGAGATGTACATTTTGAATAGACTCTTCTTGTTTGTCTAAGCATTATCATCTTCCAACCACCAACCTACAAGCTGAATTTACTGTGAAAAATCATTTTTGAATTAGTATTTTATTTTGTTGATTACTTCATTGGTCTATAAACAGTCTATTGTCTGTATATTCGCTTATTACTTCGAAACTTTGGAATTCGATTGAGTTTTCATATTTTAGAAAATTGTGAAAAGTTTTCGATATAACTAGATATATATCTATGTCAGCCGTTCGAAGTCTACTATGTGTATTCTCATTTACGGTCCATAACTTTTTTCAGAATCGGTAGCATATGAGTTCGGGCCAGGCCGAGGAATAATCACCTACACGTTCGCAACTGACTCTGTGGCAGACACAGAGACAGACAAGGTAGCTCTAGGCTTCGTCACCAGCAAAGCTGATGCAGTGCTGCTGAGGATCGAATCTTCCAACACACAGGATTATATGCAGATGGAGATTGTGAGTACTGGGAGATTGAAGAATTGATTGCTACATTTTTTTTGTTTTTTAAATACGTCTGTAAAAGATCGCTTTTAGCGATAAGAGCGCTCATTATGTCACCTTAAGTAAAATTTCTAAATCTATATCGGTAAGTTTTATGGTGTACATAATAAAGAGTATTCTATCTATCTATCTATCTATGATTTTAAAGTGAGAGTCAGATTGAGGGGTTGATAAGTAATATTAGATGATGATGTTGACTGACTTTCCATGATATCGCAGAAAGGAAAGAGGCCTTTTCCTGCTGAAATAATGATGATCATGTGCTGACTAACTAGGTAAAGATGATATTGGTTAGCACTACTTGTATTCATTACAATAATGCATTTGAAAAGTTTCTATTTTGGTTAAGCAACATACATATTTATATACATAATTAGCCTATTAATGTTCCCACTGCTGGGACACAGGCCTTCTCTCTATGAGAGGGAGTAGGCCGTAATCTACCACGCGGGCCCAGTGCGGGTTGGTAGATGTCACATGTTTTCGAATTTTTGGTTCTAGGACATGCCGGTTTCCTCACGATGTTTTCCTTCACCGTTGTGAGATCAATGGTAATGAAATTATTTACACAAAGTAAAGCGCCTGCTTGGGTTCGAAACCACGACCTACAACAACAAGTGTTAAGCAACACATGATATTAATTACTGTTTGTATATTTTGTAATCTGTGTTTTTTAGTTCACTAAAAAGTTTTACACTAAAAAGGCATTACTCAATCTGAAATAATTCATTTCGACACTTTTTCAACCCTCAGATCCGTGGTAACCTCTTCGTGGTGTACAACGTGGGGGGAGCTGACCACCCGCTGGGTGACGAGACTGCGCGGGTCGACGACGGAGCCTACCACGTGGCGCGGTTCACCAGGAATGGTAGCAGAGCCTCGCTGCAGCTGGACAACTATGCTGTTATTATAAGACATCCGCAGGGTAAGTTTTTTAAACTGCTGTTTAAATAATCTTATGTTTAGTTTTTACTTTGTCTGGAAATGCTGGTACGGTTGTCACATTCAGAGGCTGAGCCATTCGAAAAGCACTAAATGTGTTCGATTACCGCACATAACAAATTCGTATGGTTTGCAGATGGTCTGTTATTTCGGGTATAGTTTATAATTTAAGTTTTTAAACGCGCTTTTGATATAGGACAAATTGCTAGGGTTCGGCAAACTTAAAAATCAATCTTTACTTACCAACAATGTCCCCATTCATTTCTGAAAACGATGTTAAAACCTAGTTTACAATTTACTCTTCATACGGAGTCTATATGCACACAATAAGACCAGGGGCCGGGGCCGGCAGGACTGTTGTACATCGCTCCTACATTAACGCATAGTGAGTGTGCATAATGTGTGTAATTCTAGGTGTATTAGAAGCAAGACCCAACGAAGTTATTACTCGTGGTATTCAAGTCATTTATTTGTGGTGTGACTGTCCAGGTGGTCAACAGTCGACGATCTTCAACGGCATGTCCACGATCGCGGCGGGCGGCGCGGCGGGCGGCGCGCGCACGTTCGCCGGCGTGCTGGCGGGCGTGGTGGCGGGCGGCGTGCGCGTGCTGGACCTGGCCGCCGCCGGCGACCCCGCCGTGTCCGTGCGGGGCGACGCGCGCCGCGCGCACGCGCCGCTGGACAGGGACATTAACAGGATGCAACAGGTTTGTGGCTGCAACTCATATTATCGCAACAAAGAAAAAGATTTCCCTAGCAACTAAGTGTATAAACTAAATTCAACTTTATGTTTGTGCAAGTTAAGTTGATTTCAGAATAACTAGTAGGTACTACTGAAAAATACGTAATTTTTTTTTGAAGATCTGCGCAAACTGATCTTTGTGTGTGATTATTAAAGTTGTTTTCCCAAAAACGCATATTTGTTTACATGTTTGCGCGAATGCAGTGCAGATATACCTAGTTGCTCAGAAATAGTTCAGCTCATCACAGATGAATACAAATAGGACACTCCACGGTTTAGGTGTATGAAGTTACAAGTACGCGGCGGGCTCGACTTGTTGGGCCAATTCAGTGAGTGTAACGTAGTTAGAAAATCTAAGAGTTACACGATAGAAAGAGAGACAATTTCTAGATGACTATAACTGAAGGTAATTAGCGCTGTGCGACCTGAATTGCACTTTATTGCATCGTCACATGAATTTAAATGATTTTGCGAAGTGTCCCATCTGTCGTATTGACAGCAGAACTCTGAAAAGTTCTGAAAAGTCAGTTAAGCAGGCAGGCTTGTGCAGGTAGGTGACACAAATAGGTGCCAGGAAAAGCGATAATTAAGAATAAAGCTTTGTGCAGACCAGCGCGACTTGTCGCGCGTCGCGACACCGGTTATTGTTATACCGTGAAGTTTTTTTAGAAATGGTTTACAATTTTTTAGTACGTGTCGCGTCGCGCGGCAAGTCGCGCTGGTTTGCAAAAGCCTTAAATCGGCAGTTCTATAATCTTAACTAATATTATGCCCCCTTTACATGTTGGCCCAACATGCGCAAATATAAGCCACAGAATCTTTATATTACAACAATAAGTATCCGCAAATGACGGCAGTTCAATGTTCTGATAATAGTTTCAGTATACTGTGGCGTAAATTGGCTTACGTTGGCCCAACATGTAAATGAGGCTTTATAAATGCGAAAGTGAGTTTGTTTGTTTATTGGTTTGTTTGTCACGTCTTCACGCTAAAACGGCTGAACGAATTTCGATGAAATTTGGGATATGGGTAAACGATGACCCGGAGAAGGACATAGGCTACTTTTCATCTTGGATCGCAGACGAAGTTGCGGGCAACAGCTAGTTTCCTATAAAAGTTCTTATAGAAGTGTTTCTCAAGTTAATATGCAAAAGCAGGGCGACATCAGCTACTGTTATTAATAAAAGCTGCATTTTTAGAGGTGAAAGTTTGACAAAACTTTACTTTTTCTACCTTTATTAATACCATAATTATTAATAAAGGTAGAAAAAGTAAAGACATGATCTCTAACCCCCATGGGTAAGAGATCATGTCCAACGCTAAACAGCAGGTTCGTTGGAGACGCCAGCTATTTCAATAAAACAATCACAACACTTTAAAAAGTAACAAAAAATTAATATTTTCATAAGTTATATTTTACTTTCCAGACGCCACCTTCAGGATACGGCGGCCCTGGAGTACTAGACGAGCTGGTGTACTCCGGAGCAGGGTCAGGATGTAGAGATGATGATGAGGACGCCTGTGTGCTACCTGACGCGGGGTCTGGTGATGATCTCATCACACCGGTGTATGTACCGTCGACGAGGAGACCTCCGTCGCGGTTGCATAAGGTATGGTAAAAATGTCTGGTTGTAGAGTCAGGGAACTTAATTGATAAGCAGCATTCAAGTTACGACTTAAATTTTTTCACAGTTGAATGAAATGGGTTTATCGCGGAAAATTGACGCTTTGTGTCAATTGCATCAACAATTAAATTAGGGGGAATTTAATTGTTGATGCAATTGACACACTCATCCTACATTGAAATGAAACAAAACAATCCGAATCAGTTTTAGGTAAATCTGCAGTGGTAGCCATTGAATGACTTTTTCATGAAATCATGATATTTGATAACAAATCTAACTTAGAGAGGTATATTAAAATACGTATTTGTCATGATCGTGAATCATATTTTGATCAAGACAGAACCACTGACTTGCAAACTGTAAAAAACTTAAGTAAATTTGAATTTCGCGCACTGAAGATTCGTTTCGATTTTGTATTCTATGCCATTGTCCTATGACTTGTTTTGTCATGATTAAACCAAAGATAATGAAGCTAACTCCACTTCCTATTAGTTTTGTACTAATAATACCAGCCTGTTACTGTCCCACTGCAAAGGCCTCTTCTCATACAGAGAAGGCACGAGCATTGATCAGCACGCTCGCTCAAGATGGGATGGCGATTTCAGACATATATTAACTATAAGTCCAGGTTTCCTCACGATGTTTTCCTTCACCGATGTCAGTAATGTCCAAGATAAACTCGGAAAGTACATATGAATTGAAAAAGTCACATTGGTACTTGCCCAGATTTGAACCCACAACCTCATGCATGAGAGGCGAGGCCTTCACCGCTGGGCTATCATGACATTATAATATTTTTGTACTTGGACACAACAATAAGTCACTGCTCTGTCTCATTCTTGTATCTGTTTAGGCTTTTTTAGGTTGGGGAGACCCCTCTCAGGTAGGTGTCTCATTCCATCCTGATTGAATCTATCTTGTAGGGTTGAGACACTATGTCTCTTTAATCTTCTATGTTGAAGGCCATAATCTCCACCCAGTCTGAGGGCAAGCTCATTTTTGTAATTTGAGAGTCTTTTCTGGTAGTTGATGCTGTTTTGTACTAATCATGATCATGTTCAGGGTGACGCAAGTGGGAAGCTGATGAAACCGTGTGATGACGAAGATTGCATCGAAGGATCTGGCTCTAACGAAAATGAAATCACTGAACCTGACCATCCTATGACCACGTAAGTTTCTGATACTAAAATTAAAACCACTTTTTAATTCAATCAATCTTCCTAGCCTTTTCCCAACTATCTTGGGATCGGCTTCCAGTCTAACCGGATGCAGCTGAATACCAGTATTTTACATGGAGCGACTGCCTATCTGACCTCCACAACCCAGTAAATGGGTAATACGATACCCCTTGGTAAGACTGGTGTCAGACTTTCAGGCTTCTGACGACTAGTAACGACTGTCAAAGATCCACGAATGATAGCTGGGACTAACGGCTTAACGTGCTTTCCGAGGCACGGAGGAGTCTCGGTATGTAAAGATGGTCACCCATCCACTGACCAACCCCGGAAAGCGTAGCTTAACCTAATGGATCGACCCGTGCGGCTTGTTATTACTTAGCCACGAGTTCCTCGGCAAAAGCTAAAACCACTTTGTAATTCTATACCTACAAGACCTTGCCCAAATAGGCGATTGACGCTCGTGGGAAAACGTGAATATATAGCCTCGGGAGTAGCCAATATACTAGGGTCAATACATTCCATCTACATGACTGCGCGCATTACCTTGAACCACCCACTAGTTCAGATAATCGGAACGCATTGTTGGGTTTATGTATCTGGAATTGCGCTTAGAGATGGACGGTGACTCGAACTCCTTGATATTTAGAATACTTGTGAAGTGTACCTTTCTATCTGTTCACAACAAATAATTATTTAATAATTAATAATTTTCTCATTACAGGTCTGGTGCAAGCAGTACCCACAGCATGACATCACCAACAGTCATCATCGTCTCTACCGAACACGTGGACAAGACTCTCGAAGGTTCCACCGACGGGTCCACTGGTTCTAGTGAGACCACTAAGAGTAGCACAGCTGGGCAGCCGACCTTGCCTGACCATGATAATATGCATGCTGGCACTGTTGATACTGCTACACCGCCTGAAAGAAGAACTACACCTACTGACGGTAAGACTGCCATTTGTTACTCATAATCTGCCTAGCCTTTTCCCAACTATGTTGGGGTCGGCTTCCAGTCTAACCGGACACAGCTGAATACCAGTATTTTACATGAAGGGACTGCCTATCTGACTTCCACAACCCAGTTACTGGGTAATACGATACCCCTTGGTAAGACTGGTTGCCAGACTTTCGGGCTTCTGACTACTCGTAACGACTGTCAAAGATCCACAAATGACAGCCGGGACCAGCTTGGAAAGACGGAAGGGTCTTGGTATGTAAAGAAACTCTGAAACAAAATCAAATACACCTGTCAGCATTTAAGAACCCGTTTAAGGTTGGTGCAACGTATTTTTATGGCTAAGTGGGTCCTAGAGAGTTAGGCATGAACATAGACGTTGCCAAAGTTTAGTTAGTTTTTTCAGCCACTGAGATAATGTATATTTGTTTATCATTGCAGATCACTCTCACACAAGAACAAGTTACCACTTTACACCCACGCTAACTGGTAAACACGTACCAGACGACCCAACTCATACGACTGAAGAAGACACCAACCACATACCAGAATACGAAGACCGGCGCGAGAACGAGATAGAAGCACGAACACCCACTTATGAGACCGAGAGTGAACAGGACAGAATACCAGGCAGAGTTCATCCTGAATACAATGGGTATGACGTCACGCCTAAGTGGTACCACCCGAAGACGACAGATAATAGGGTTGTGCCGCCTGAATCAGAGTTCTTCGCCACTATTGTTGGTAAGTTCAAATATGTATTGAAAGATAGTAATTTGCTATGATGTAATTAATTGTGTAATAAGTAGAGGTGAAGTTGTGTATTTAAACATACAATACTATAGAACAGTAGCAAAATGAAAAGGTAAAACAATTCTAACCATATTCTATCTCCGTATCTATCTGTCTATGCCGAGCAAAGTTGTCAAAGTAGTCGGAAAAATAAATAAAATTCATGCGCGGTGCAAGAAAAAGTTTACCCAAACGTACTTGGTTTTTCATTCCCTGATTGTACATATTTGCGAGGGTCGAACCGTTCAATTATATTCTCGAGTGGACTCTCCTCCTCTTATAGTTTTTTTTTTTCAACTTCTTCTAGGTTGACCTGCGCCCATCTTGCAGGTTGCTTTTGCAATTTTCCATATCGTAGAGAGAGATGAGGAAGTGAGAGGTATATTTACTAAATAAAATCACGGCAGATCCAGTTAGAGAAGTGGAAAGAGAGTAGGAAGCCCAACAATGGGTGATTGCAGGCCGAAATGATGATAATGATGAATACTTTAATGTAGGAAACAGAATAGTAACAGGAAATATTTTTCTTTTCAGGTATAGTTGCGTCGGTGCTGATAGCAATAATATTGATAGTGATCATAGTGCTCAAGTACATCGTGTTCAAGTTCGACCCCTCGTATAAGGTGACAGAGGATAAAAACTATCAGCAAGGAGCTAGTGCGGCGCTTTTGGGAAACCAGGTGATGCTACATGTTCCAATTTGGTCTTCATCTACCGTTGCACTTGTCGTTTTATTAGTACTACAGTTGGTAGTTGGTACTAAGAAAAAGACAAGGTCTTTTATTTACTTACGTCTAATTAAATCCTGATTAAATTTTTGTTTTTTTTTTTCTCTTGTTTGACCTATAAGTCTTTGATCATAAGACTAATAATTTGCATGTTTATTTCCTTTAGGCTCATTCGAGCTACCAAAGCGGAGCATCAAGCGCTCCAACGGGAGGTGCAGTTCGGAACCTGCAACCTCTCCCTCTCAACAGAAACGGTACCACGCCCTCCGCACCCCTCGCGCCCATACCAACACAGCCCGTCAAACGAGACGGCATCAAAGAGTGGTACGTTTAAGCCCAAGTGCGAAAGAGACGACTATAGTTTTGTGTGTGTTGGACATATCAAGAACATAGTGAGTGGTTGTTAGACGCTTCGAATCGAACCTCGCCAGAACATTGGGCGTTAATGCTTTAAGATGATAAGACATAATGACTGATACGCAAGTGTTTTTAGTATTTTGTAAATATTAATTAATAATGTTTATAGATGGGTCACTTGTGTGTACGGATGCGATTGTTGAGACTTGTGCGTACTAGATTTGTAGCAATAAGATAGTTAAATCCTTCCTAAAACTAATAATCTTGTAAGAAGTCATCTATGTTAAATGTTTAAAAAAAAAGGAAAAAAATGACCTCTTATGAAACGGTTACAATCTAGTATGCAAAAGGTCGTGATAGAAAAACCTAGAGAATATGGAATTGCATTTTACTATTGTATAGTTAGTTTCATTTGTTTTTGTTACTGATGTTTTATTGTTAAACCTTAGCTTTTCTGACCTGTACATTGCTATAATTCATGTATTTGCGACTTAACTTTTCTATCTACATTGCCTTTAATAGTTTAAATTAAACTAAGACTAATGTATATTGGTTGTAGACATTAAATGGTTGGTGTATCATGATTGGATCAATTAAAATTGTGATTTTTCATGCCATTTTATCGTATTATCATTTTTACAAACCAAAAAAGTTATGAAAATTATGTTCATCTCCAAATAAGCTTTGATAAGTTAAATTACATAATTATCCAATTTTGATATACAATCAGACCTTGTTAATGATCTATAACTATGTAAGACATAAGATGAAAATGCTATATTTGGAGCTGCCATCACGAAATTGAAGCATATCGTTCAATTGAAGACTACCGTACTTTTACGATTCTCAATAATCTTTCCTATATATATTAGATGTTATACAATATTTTAAAATAGGCAGGGCGAGGCGAGTAGTATAGAGAAAGGAATCATAATCATCAGAGTATAAGATCTAAATTCGCTTGGAGTTAGAAATGAAAACAGGTATATTATTGTAGGACGCGTAACAAGTATGAGCTTGTAGATTTGGTATGGAATATAGATGTTCTGAGTTTTAACATATCCTCCATAGTACTCTGTATTTCTATTGGGACATTTTAATTGTTCGATCATGGGTGCAACTCTTGGTAAGTTAAAATCTATTGTAATTTTAAAGGGTGTCTCAAAATCGTGTCCCAAAATATTATCAAGAGTTTCGTTTATGATCCAATCCCTTAATTCCCTGCCCTTAAAGATTGATTTGCTCAAATTGTCCTCGATTACTTTGATCTCAGGCCTAATTGACTTATAGTGAGAAAGTTAATTAAATAGTAAATATTCTGTCAATTTATCCTCAAATTAATTCCTGTAAAATGTGTAAGGATGAGAAATACATAAAATGGGATGTTGAAATATGATATTTCGTAAACAAACGATGCAATAAAGTATGAAAAGGAAATGGTTTTTAAGCAAGCGTTCGATACACTTCAGCAAGAGTTTGTGATAGTCGGAGACCTACCATGCTCATTTACATTAACATAATAAGTCATAAAAAATCATAAAATATTTACCAAAAGCTTTGTACGCATAAAAAGGCTACGCGATGTAAAAAATCATATACATAAGTATTGGCGTGCCACAAGGACCCGATATTTACCCGCTAATGTCTTTGATCCTAAACAAAACTAACATTGTCTTCATGATCACGATTGAGCATAATGCCAATGGGCAGTTACTTAAAGTTAGATAGGTACTAAAACTGTTAACTACAATAAAGTCTACTTAATTGGCAATGTCTCTTCAGTAATCTTAAGCTGCCTTCCCTGACATCTATTTTATAGCGTCAGGCAATTTTCTGGCTACCCTCCTGAATATATTGCATGCAATTTCCTCTTCGAACCATAACTTATAAAAAAGCTGCTTATATTTTTACATCTAGTGTGTATTTGTACATCCACCGTCCCGATTTCCTCTTTCCGATTAATAAAAACTTGAATTAGCTTTAAAATAAGACGAAAAAATAACATATTTATATAGATTGTTATAAAGCACAGGTTTTAGGTATTCGAAGTTGCATTTAATGTGATGTTTGAGTTTAGGGAACAAAGATAGGCGACTGAAAATGGCGTCGACCACACTTGTATCTAAATCATTGCATTTCACCGTTATTTTCTTGCTAGAAGAAAACTAGGATATAAAAACCATATCAACTAAAAGCCAATTTTTTTAAAGTTTACTTTGTACAATTTTCTCTAATCGGTAAACTTTTATTACCGAATAAGCTATCGATTCCTTTCCGTCATTACTCAGACGTCAATCAATCGCTTATTTTTATTTTCTACACCCAAACATAGCATTTATTGTAAATAGTTATTCAATATAATACTGTAAACATAAGCGGTACTGTACGGTGTATGTCACACTCGTTTTACGGCACAAAATGTTAGTAAAAAAACAATTTGTTTATCTGTCAATTTTAGTCGTAATGTTTAGTGTGTTAATCATTTATACCGTGATGTAATTATATTGTAATGATTGTAGAGTTTTCTACGACACAATTATGAAATGGAGGCGAAATACAAGTGTTATGAATGTCTGTCAAGATAAAGATAAAATAAAAAGAGATAAAAATATAACACAAGAAAATGATATTATAATTAAAGAAATAACAAACGAAAGTGATGAAATGAAAACATGAAAGGAACTTTCAAAAATGGACAAATTCATTATACAGTTAATCCTGATGAAATATTCCGTCAATTTATTTAACAGGCTTGAAATATTTGATTAAATAAACTGTGCCTGTTGTGATATTGATAAATCGAGTAAAATCAGGTAGGTGTTTCATAGTTGTGTCTTTAGGGAATAAATGTGAAAATTATTTTGTTTGTTACACCATGTTTAACTGATGTTGTTACTCACGATTCCGGTCGGACCAATTTTAGTTTCAATGTAAAAGCGACAGTTTTTAAAAATAATAATATATTATGTAAATTACATGGCGACGTTGTTTTATTCAATCCCTGTCTGAAGTTATCCATTGACATGGAGCTTTACCTCTTCAAGAGAGGCGTTAAGGGCAATAAAAATGAAAATAAAAGCAACTCTAGGATATGCTGTTCATTGATAAATTAATACAATATCGCTGATTAAAAGCCTACACACGGCCCTAAAATCAAAGGCAATTCAGGGAAGTGGTGGGGAGCGACTTAGATCGCTCCATTGATCGCCTCGTGAGTAGGCAAATCGTAATCAGTATTATTATTATTACCCCTAACTCAGAAATTGGTTCGGGCGAGCTCACGATTTAGGGCTGATCATCGTCTAAGGGAGTGTTATTCGTGCGTGTGTAGCGAAATCGGAACCGATTTCAACGCAGTGTGCGTGCGACTGTAGTGGCAACAGGACGTGTTTTTGTAAATCAATTTTTATTTCGTGCGGAGATAATATGGCGAAGGTGAAGGAGCGAGAGGCCTGGACGAAAACAATTGATCTTTTCAAGGAGTTGTCGTATTTATGGGATAAAAAACATAAAAGCATGACAGACAGACATGAGGCGGGAGGCCTTTAAAATGCTGTCACAAGTGTACAATGAAGAGGTCGGTAAAGACGGTAAAGACACTACGATGGCCAACTTTAAGAAAAAACTTGTAAACATGCGTACTAAGGGCGGCATCTTGGATCGACGAACGCTTTTAACTGACAGGGACGTGTATAGAGTAGTAGCCGATGTCATCCTCACCACCACTCTCCCGATATTGCCTCTGATTTTAGGGCCGTGTGTACGCGCTTTAATGATAACCTTTTGGGTAGGTAGTCAAAAACGTTCTCATAGTCAGTCAAGATAAAGGTAAGAATATTATTAAGCAAAAAGCAAGTATTAGGATATGAATATAATATTGTGACGAATATATGATTGTGATCGATTAACAATACTATTGTCTGCCTCAAGTTTTCTGACTCAAAACGGCTGAACAGATTTGGATAAAATTTGGCACATGGGTAGACCATGACCTAAGTTTGGAAATAGGTTACTTTTTATTCCAACATTCCCACGGGACTGAGACTTATATCGCTTGATAGTAGGCAGGTACCGTAAGGATTTGTTTTTTTTAGAGTGCTGGCATAAAAAATTACAAATTTAACAGTCTTCTTTTTGTTAAGCGACAGTCTCCCGCTGCTGGGCAAAAGCCTTCCCCAAATTCTTCCTTCCTATTTCGAACACTTGTGGTACGCGTCCAGGTTGTCTCGCCACCTCTTTCTGGGCCGAACTCGGTGGCACTATTCAACCCACCATGTGGAGACTGATGCCCAGCGGTCACTAAGCATACGGCTGAGGTGACGTGACACAGTCTTTTCATCATAATCGTCATCATTTCAGCCGAAAGACGTCCACTGCTGGACACAGGCCCCACAAGTACCACCGACCAGTTCTATGCTTCTCGCATCCAGCGGATTCCTGCGGCTTTTAGATCATCGTCTTATAAAAAGATGTAAATCGTAGATTCGCCCTGCCGCGTCAAAAGATGGACGCATTTCTGTTTCGCTTTGATAATCCAGGTTCGGGCGAGTAAAGATTAGATTTCTTTACCGCAGTCAAAACCACGCGCATAGAAATAAAAGCATTTATCTTAATGTTGTAATCAGATTCGAACTCCAGAAAACTTTCGTCGTAAGTTCGGTCACAAATCATGAACTGCGCACAAAGTTGAGCCAAAAAGGGGCAAAGATCTTAACGATAGGCACATACATTACAGACGATTATGAAAGTAATCGATGGTCCTTGAACTTGAATAATTGATGGTTATTTATTTTTTGTACAATCGAAAAATAAAAACAACTTTAGGTAAATTACGGTAAGTTATTGCTAAGCGAATTGACTACCAACTTAACACTTTGAAGGAGAGTATACGTCCAATAGGCTTCATAACAATAACACTTTTTAACCGACTTCCCCAAAAGGAGGAGGTTCTCAATTCGGTTGTATGTTTTTTTTTAATTTTTTTTATTGTGTGTTACCTCATATCTCCGTCATTTATGAACCGATTTGGAAAAAAATCTTTTTTTATTGGAAAGGATATACTTTCCGATTGGTCCCATTTTTATCAAAATTTATTTCTGATGATGGAATCCATGACAAATTGAGGGAACTCCTCAAATATTATATAGGCATACACATAGCGATTTCGGTATTTTCAGCAACCAGTTAAGCATTTGCATTCAGAAAGTATCATTTGGTGAAGTGGAACTGATGAAGAAGTCCACAGATGGCCACCGGAACTTCTCAATGATAAGTATTTCACTGGTGGCGTCATATTTGAACCGATTTAAAAAAATCTTTTCTTATCTGAAAGGTATACTTTCAGATTGGTCCTATTTTGATCAAAATTCAGTTCTGGTGATGAAATCCATGGCGACTTGCGGGAAATCCTCAAAAAAATTATAAGGAAACCAGGATCTGCTGATGGCATCCCAGACAAATCGAGGGGAACCTTCTAAAATCGTAGTGGCGACTAGTGCGTTTATAATTTTTTTTTCATTAAGCATTTTAGCACTACTATTTAATGAAGGTCTGGAGTCGATCTGGTGATGGAGCCGAAAGACAGTTGAGGGAACTCCTCAACGATTTACAGCAATTACCTGGTGTTTGGTCTTGATTAATTTGTATTGATGAGAACTTTACACCTAGATGGGTTGTGACTGTCATTAGGGGTTTGATGATGAAGACGAAGAACAGTCAAGGGAACTCCTCAACGTTTTACAGTAGCTACCTTGTGTTCGGACTTAATTCATTTTAAGGATGATAAGATGATAGCTTCCTGTCACTGTTAATTGTGTCGCAGGTAGTGTTATTCGAACTTGTGTGGGGTGGGTAGGTATCAAAACTAAAAAGTGAAAAATAAAAACTTTTAACAAAAAAAAACAACCGACTTCCAAAAAAAACACTACAAAGTGAAAAATAACTTTAATTTCGGAAGTCGGTGGCAAAAAAACGAAAATTCAAAACCAAAGACACCGACTTCCGAAATTAAAGTTATTTTTCACTTTGTAGTGTTTTTTTTGGAAGTCGGTTGTTTTTTTTTGTTAAAAGTTTTTATTGTGTATCGTTCAGTGTCCTTGGATGCGTTAAATTGTCCGCGTTAGACATAACTTTACAAATTATTTCACTATGTAATATTAATATAATCTAAAATATTCGTATACTAAGTTGTTAAGAAAATGCTCTTATTTAGTATAATATATTTGTTCCAAATTATTAACACTACTCGTTAAGATGTAATTTTTTTTTAAGTCGGCTATCGTGGCTTTAATGGGGTTCTTCTGTACTGAGGACGTCTCGCTGCTTGACAGTAAGATCGTCCACCCTCTCATCACTGCCGGTGCCCAACAGCTCGTAAATGTTTGCACCCGTAGTAGCTGATGATTAAAATCAAAAGCCAGCCGTGGTATCTATCTATCTATAATCTAACATAATAAAAAATATATTTATAATATTTTTATATTACACACCCCTTTTTTACCCGACTACGGCAAAGCCAGAAGGAAGGGTTATGATTTTTGCAGCCTTTTCTATGTGCACCTACAGCATTTACTTACATACAGGTCCATAGTAGTGCATTAACGGTTAGCAACTTGTGATGCAATTAGTAAACTTTTCAGTATTACAAAAAGTTTGGTTGAACTGATCTCAAACTCAAAGCATTTATTTCAATTAAACCATTTACAAGCACTTTTGAACTGTCAAAGAGTCGGTCTACTGACCGACTCTTTGTCATTGGCTAACTAGCCAGAAAGTTGAAGCTAGTCGCTCATTCCAAAAACGTAGATGTCCATGGAGAAGAACGGGCAAATTGACAACCATAGCGCTCGTTCCGATGGAGCATACCGTCCGATTGCACAAACAATCAGAATATACAGAACTTCAAGGAAACGATTTATGGCAGCACATAAAATTTTATTATCATCATTCGATTATTACTCAAAATCACTCCGATGGATGTTGATACCCTTCTGCATAATTAATGGCTCCTTCATACCCTTTCATTTGACACATGTCTTAATTCTGGCCGCTCTTGGACCACATTTGCCCACTGAATTTTCATCGAATTTCATCCAGCCGTTATGGCGTAAAAAGGTAACAAACATACAGACAAAGCTATAATTTTAAAGTATAAAGTATGGATATAATATCGACGCCCTTGAAAAGGGAAATCGAACGATACATTAAAGTAATCACATTGCGATTAAACAAAACATGAAGATTGTTCTGAACTTCGATATTTTCGTAAAAGCCTCGCGTGCTGAGGTAAGGTATAAAATATTTATTGTAATGGCACTGCTATTTCATATAATGTCACATATTACGGAAACTTTTATCATGATTAAAACTGAGTATAAGCAGGAATCTGCAACCATTTTTGACTTGTAAGATATTGTTCGTACCGCAAGGGATGGTGGCAACAGCAAAGAGTTTCTGGGAGGACTTTGGAGAGGTCATGTGGGTCAGTATGGGCCAAAGAAAAAAAAACAACGGGTTGCACTCCGGGAGTGGCGGCAGAAGTGAAAACTTGAACATTAACGTTAACGTTAAATACAATTATATTCATTAGTAGTAGTATATTATTTTATTTATTTTAAAAATATAAAATTAATTAAATTAAATTAAATTTATTTAATTCAGACTAATTGATATGTCCATAAATTGTTAGTTACAAAGGCCTTAAAAAACTATGTTAGTCATCAACATCATTCATAAAATTCAAAAATACAAAAATAATAAAATCACTCATGTCAAAATAAAATAATAGGTATGTCATATTGTAATTAAATGTCATCTCATCACGTGAAGCTGAATGAACCTACCTAACACTGCAGACTCTGGCGTCTCCGAGATCATTTTTAGGATTCTGTTGGCGCTCCCCCGAATCCGGCGCATCAGAGAAGCTGATAATATAGTCTAACAAATATAAACAATTTATTACCCATCAATATGGGTAAAATTTCCTCCCTCGTAATTTTTACGTAATGTCAAAGACTATTTATTTTGATATTTACTTTATCGGCTGCTAGGCAACGGATCTTACGGTCACGTCCTGACGCGAGTTTAACATTTTTTACCCATCCCAAAAAAAGTGCACAACGCCGCTAAAGAAAATTTCACTTAAAAAAAAAACATGAAATTCTAATGAATTTGTCTAATAAACAAACTCAAGGGGTTAAAACTTCTGCCGGGGTTGCGGTAAAGTCCTAAAGGGCTACCGTGGCCCGTGACAACGTACAGACAACTAAAGGAACACGGGTGGGTTTTAGTCAGTAAGAGTGACACACACACTCAAGTTATTTGATCATTACCCACCCCCTAAAAAAAAAGGGTTTGAACTTTTTCATCGCGATAACTATCGAAGTGTCCAGCATATAGGTATATGTTGTGTAGGAAGATGGAACCAACCCTCAAAATACAACGTAACTAGAACTTCATTAAAAATGAATTACATTGATAACAAGATCCTTTGGAAAGCCAATATTTACTTTGAATAACCTTTTGTTTAAAATAATTTCAAATGCACATACTTACATTACAAAAGCGTACTGCTGGGGAGTTTGTTGCGCCACTTCTTCTTCCCAGCTAAAAGCACTAGGAAGTGGTGAAGGGAGGGCGTTTTTGGGGGACTGTCTTATGTAATTTTGACGTTCGAAAAGTGCTGATTCTCAGCCTAGTTTGAATAAATGACTTTTGAATTTTTTTAGAATTTTGATTAACTTGGAACAAAAGAAAGAGATGTTAAGGACCATCTTAATTAAGATCAGATTGTTTATGTTCTAAGAATATAATAGTTAAATGATTACAAAAGATTAAAAGAAAACGTACACAGTTTGATATCTCTGAACTTTAAAGTTCAAAGTTTTTACCCACAAAGAATCAGTTTACCATTAGTGTAGCTTTCGCGAACATTAGCGGCCGTCCAAGATGTTCTCCGTTCTTCCTACACTTTTATTTTTCATACATTTTACTTCAACCATGAGTGAAAATCCACTACTAATGACAACTGGAAATTCTGGACAAATAACAAAAACAGCTGAATGCGTTTTAAAACTCTCCGCTAAATATTTTGTTGAGAAAAAAGCTCTAAGTGGCAGCATCGTGATAATCAACATCAACTCTTATACGTCCACTACACAAGGACTATTATTGCAAACTGTACACAGCGGTATCAAATATTCTATTATGGTAAAAGATTCTTTTTACCCGCATGCAAACGCTTCACATTTCCCTGAGAAAGCGAAAAATTATATGTTGATTTTGGAAGAGAAATCTGAACTAGAGAGAAATATACTGCAATTGAACAAATTGCCAACTTGGAATCCTCTTGCTAAAGCTATAGTGTTTTATCAGTTGAAATATAACGACACCGCAGAGGAGACGGCTATGGAATTCATTAACGAACTTCGAGATTACAAGTTGTTTAGAACAATCGTGTTCATTTACGACGAATACAATGATGTGGTTATATCTTATACTTGGAGACCTTACAGCGACACTAATTGTGGAGGAAAATGTGACGCTGTGTATATACTAGACCGGTGTACGAACAACACAATTTACGAATTTCAAAAACAGCACGAAATGTTCCCTTCAGACATGAAAGGCTGTCCGCTGGTGGCTTATGCTGTCATAGCTGAGCCATACGTAATGCCTTCAGTAAGAAAGCTTACTAATACTTCGTTTCAAGACGCCCACGAGTTCGCAAAGGGCGGCGAAATAAACCTCATCAAAATTATAAGCCAGTTCACAAACATGTCGTTAATAACTAGAACATCAGAAATTCAAGAAAATTGGGGCGAGGTCTACCAGAATGGAACTGCTACGGGAGCTTTTGAGGTGCTGAGGAATGAGTCAGCTGACCTGGTGATAGGAAATGTAGAAGTGACGAGGATGCTCCGAAAGTGGTTCCATCCGACAGTGAACTATTTACAAGATGAGATGACGGTCTGTCTGCCAAAAGCTGGCCAAGCGCCTACGTGGGACAACTTGGTCATCATATTCCAATGGACAACCTGGGTCGCTACATTCTGCAGCCTTGTGATTATGGGTTTGATGTTCCATGTCTTCTACTATAGAGAGCACAGTAAAGCGACAAAATGGCCGACAAATTCTTTGCTGATGACGTTCAGCATGTTACTAGGCTGGGGTGCCACCTTCGAACCGAAAAGCCCCACGTTCCGAATTCTAATATTCGGTTGGCTCTGTTTCAGTATAAACATGGGGATATCATACGAATCGTTTCTCAGAAGTTTCCTAATGCATCCGCGATTTGAAAAGCAGATAAGTACCGAGGCGGATCTTATACAGTCTGGAATTCCGCTGGGAGGTAGAGAGATTTATCGGTCTTATTTTGAGACTAATAACGCGAGTTCGTTTTATTTATATCGCAAGTACAATTCGACTACGTTTTCGGAGGGTGTAAGACGGGCAGCTTTGCAGAGAAACTTTGCCGTCATTTCGTCGAGACGTCAAGCCGTCTACCAGGACCAGAAATTGGGTAAAGGGGCGCCATTAATTTACTGTTTTCCTGAAAGTAATAACATGTATAAGTACGGGGTAGCTATTCTGATGAGGCGTTGGTTCCCTATGTTGGAGAGATTTAATAATATTATACGTAGTGTGTCAGAAAACGGGTTGATTGATAAGTGGATGAACGAGCTTCTGATCCATTCTGGTAGTTCTGAAGAATCTAGTACAATAGTGCCTCTAAGCATCCAGAACTTACTAGGTGCTTTCATGTTTATAGGTTTCATGTATGCAGCTAGTATTGTTATTTTCTTAGGAGAAGTAGCTATGGGTGTTATCGAAAAAAGAAAACAAGTTAGGCCTAGAAAGGTAGTATTTAAGCTTTCACGTTAACCTGAAATTAAGATCAAAGAATTTTTGAAGTGAAATTTCTTTAGCGGCGTTATGTACTTTTTTGGGATGGTAAAAAAATGTTAAATTCGCGTCAGGACACGTAACCTGATCGAAAATTCGTAAGACGGCGACATAAATTCCTGACATTTTCGTTTTATGGCGTATACTTAGTTTTCACGTCTATCGGCAGTAACCAAAGACTGCCCCGCATATTTCATTTTATTATTGTTTTAATAGTAATTTATTTAAATATTTCGTAGTGAAATAGAGCGGAGATATTCCAATGATTATGAATATTTAATAATGTTAATAATGCAAGTTTGTATTTACTAATGCGTAGTGCTAAATTCTGTTAATGCTGTAATTTATGTATGCATTGGCTTCTTAGGACTTATTAAAATGCTTTAGAACAAAGTTTTTTAATTTTATAATATAATTATATAAATTATATGCAATATGCACATCAATAGGACCCTGCCGATAAACTGTCCTGCAGTTTGGCAGAATAATTGTGAAATACCCATTGTGTAACTTTTTTGAAATAAATAATAATAATAATATGTTCATATAGATACGAAACCTTAACAAATGAAATATGTAAAGAAAAACTGTGTGGTTTAAAGTTTCTTATAACATGTTTAAATATTTGTATGCCAGTCCATGGCAAAACATGTAAGATCATTGCTATATTATGAGACCTTAATGTACCATGTTTTAAAGCAAATAAATATATTCTATTCTATTCTATTCTATTCTATAAAAAAGGTAAGTTAAAAGCGTTAAAGAGACTGGTTCACGCTGGTCAATCCGCCCTTCTACTAAACCAACCTAGCTAAACAGCTTCGGAAAAGAGGCATTGTCTCATGTTGGCGTATCTCTCCAAATAGTCACGTTATTTGAGAAGTACAGACGCCAGCACGTGAAGTTACTACAATCTGTCAAATTTCTTTAATAGATTTTCAACTTTATGTCTAAAGAATAAGGTTCAATGTTGATTGGGATAATTAGACAGATTGGAGTAGGTTGATGTGCTGGCGTCTGTACAAAGTATACCAATTTATATATATCCTATTAATTTTGTATTAGTGAATTAACGTGAATATTATTTGGGACATTCATTATACTAAAAGTGCCATCGAACAGTTCCAATAATCCTTGATCCAGCAGCAGAAAAATGATTAGTACCTACTTGGAATTTCTATCCGAACTAATATAATAAACGCGAAACTGAACTTGTTTCTTTGATACGCTTTCCCACTAAAACGGCTGAACAGATTTGGATGAAATTTGGCACATGGGTAGGCCGAGACCTGGATTAGGACATAGGATACGTTTTATCCCGATATTTTTACGGGATCGAGACTTATGCGGGTAAAAACGCGGGGCGCAGCTAGTTTATTTACTTATAATGCGCTTACGCATTCGTCACGCCATTCACACGAATGTTTAATATTTTCGACTCCACCGATTTTCATAGAACTCATACGCCATGCCACCATACATTTTGGACGTGAACCCTCCGGGAGGGTTGTCAGCATTACGTTTACGCTAAAGTTAACCATCGTGGACGGTCTTGTATTTATACGTTAGTTTCCCACCTTCTAAATTTTTAGTGAATATTTCTAACCGTGGACAAAAAATTAAAGAATAATCAAAATGTTTGGATTTTAAAACCAACGCATAAACTAATAAATTTTGTAAAAATATTCATCAGATTTTATTTTCACGTTTTATATTCGCTAAGAAAAACCTACATTTAAAATGAGCCCTCCGAGAGGTCTCCCGGCATCCCATATGCGACTACGTGAACCCTCCAGGTGGGTTCCCGGCACTGAACGTGTTAAAGGTGGTGTTACATAATATTCAATTCATCATCATTATTATTATCATTCTCTTTCCACTATCTCAATTTATTTGGAATCGGTACAGCATTCTTCTTCTCCTTCAAGAAGGATTTGAGATACGTAATACATGACGACCTCAAGAAAGTGGCTGGGACAGACTGGATGCGGAGGACAGGGTGTTGTGATGCAGCCTGGAAGAGACATATGTCCAGTGGACTGGGATATGCTGAGTTGATTGAATACCTGACGTAACTCAGCTCATCCTCATTATAAAAAAAGAAAGAAAATGAGTTTATTTGTCACAGAAACGCGCGCATAAAAAACAGATAAAACACTCGAGTAGGACAAAAAAAACGAAGCAGTCTGGGACTGCCGATTGAAGTGAAAATTAAATAACGCCATCTAACGAAAATGTCAGGAATTTACAAGCTGTAGCTCCATTAAAAAAATTCCAAAAAAATAAAACAGAGTGCGCTGTCAACAAAAACTTGAACTTCTTACGAATTTTCGAGGTCACGTGTCCTGACGCGAGTTTAATAGTTTTTACCCATCCCAAAAAAGTGCACAATGCCGCTAAAGAAGTTTTCACTTCAAAAATAAAATAATAGATATAAATATAATCACGAGCTCAAAACAGAAATAGTCTACAGCTGCTGGCACGTCACGACTGTGACAAGAAGGCTTCCATAGAGCATGATGCTGTGCCATGGGCAACCACAGCCAAACGCTGATTTAAGGTCATCGCTCATTAGAGCAGCACGGCTCCGACACGGCAAATAGCTTGTCATTCAAGTTAGGATTTTAAGTCAAATGCATTAAAGTCTATTATACGATGGCTATACAGAATAGTGGACGGCTCACAGGCAGTGAGTGGCCCACGAGCCGTCACACGTCGGGCCGACAGCGCGCTTCAAGCGAGGAGCCCGCTCGCCGTCCGCGGGGTGACGCCTCGCCGGCCGCACGGTGACGCCTTGCTTGTGAATAAACCAACAATAAGCTGTTACCTCGCCGGTGGCGTGCTGGCAGCGAGCGGTCGCCTTGCTGACGGCGCATTGGCGACTAGCCGTTGCCTTGCTTCCGGCGCGTTGGCGACTAGATTTTTCGAGGCGGTGCCGGGGCGCTACCGTGCTGGAGCGGTGCTGACCTTAAGTGACCTTTGACCTTCTAAACACTGACACACTTCCCTAATGACACGGCAGCTATATTATTACGTCAATTAGTGAATAAGCGATCGTAAGTGCAAACCGCATCCGTGACGTCACACATGTCAACGCTAATTCTGAACATTTCTCTCATAGCACAACCAACATACACCTTACACACACTAACTGTCTGTATAACGCTTATGAGCTTCCGTTTAAGGTTGAAATTATAACGGCAAATGATTTTGGAGTTGTTAAATGAAAAATTAACAATGTTTGGTGGTAAATTGAGTGAGTTTTAGTAAGTAGTAATGAAGCGGTTGCTTCAGTTGAACGTTTAATTTACTAGAAATACGTTTATAATTTACCTAAATATAATGTGGAAGTAGAAAAGCTTTTAGATGTTTGGAAACTTGTGCAAAGCCTAAAGCCACAAACAAGCCCTCAAAAGCAGGGCTTGAAAAGGTTACCAATTCACATGTAAAATAACGTTAAGTAACGGTATTTCCGTAGAGATACCTGGATATCGGTACGATTTGGTAGTGTTACTAAGTAGCATAACATAATAATAACGTTAAAAATTTCGTTAAAAATTAACGGTATTTTTAATGTTATTGTAAAAATAGCGGTAACAATTACCGCTACGTATACTTAACTAACACAGAAAATTAGCTTCACAAAATAAACAATGATAATTTTATTAAACTAACCCGTTTTGAGGCTAAAGAAGAGGCTTCAGTCAAATTCGCTTTTTTACGTCTGCACGTTACGGGTGGACAAACCAACCAAGTATATTCACAAGAACAAGCACAACACAGAATAGCAAAGAGAATATTATTAAACACGCAAATAGTCGTACGGCACAGTCTTAGCGTCGATGTAGTCTAACATTCTTTTGCGATTGGACGAGAGCGACGGTAACAAAACTAAATGATAACGATAAAATTATCGATAGTGTACATTTTAACGTTACGTATGTTTAACGATAAAATGTGCCAGATATACCGTTAAAATAACGTTATTTATTAGTTATCGATATCTGCATCAAAAGGCTGTAATGATACCATATTTTTAACGGTATTTCAAGCCCTGCTCAAAAGACACACTCGAGGAACGCTGGACTTGATCAGAAATCGCTATACCCACGAGCAAACCTGGTGATTAATGCAATTAAAGCTCAACACACACAAGCCGGGTGAGTGACGGTCGCGGGTCGGGATCCTGGGCGTCGCCAATGGGGGGCAGGGGGGGCCGTGGCCCCTAGAGATTCAAAAACATAGAAATATATAAAGCCAATTCTCAAACTCGCCTCAAGTTCCGAGCCGCCATTAAAGTTTGAATCGGGCTGTACGCCCAATCATAATACTTACCTATTAGGTTTCACTTCTACTAAGTTCTGAATAGTTATGGGAAATAACTAACTAACATAGGTACAAACAAACATTGCAAGTTGAATAAAAGCTTTAAAAACGACTGACAGGTCCGTTTCGAATGCATACATTGAAAATGGAAAATTATTATTTTTCATAGTTCCTATCGGGACTACCGAGTTAAAAATCAAATGTCCACCAGCGTCGATTTTGGCCCCATTATGCGCCGTAGAGGTAAGAGTCGCACTACAATGGTAAAGCTTCATCTATACTCCATATATCAACTTGCCCCCCCCTGGGCGATAGGCTGGCGACGCCCTTGGTCGGGACGGGAGTACGGCGGGCTAGTATAAATATTGCAGTTCTTTGTATTATATTATTGAGCAGTGGTGGCCCAGTGGTAACGGGCCCGACTTACGTGTCGTGTCAGGGGTCGTGGGTTCGAACCCAAGCAGACGCTTTACTTTGTGTTAATTATTTCAGAGCAGCCACTGAGCCACCACTGCTCGTCTTAGTCCCTAGAAACCTTTGCCTTGCAGTGGGATAATAAAACCTGATAAAATTTAAGGAAAACAAACTTGAAATATCTCATATAAGCGAACTCCTCAAGGCATCATTTGTGTGTGCCAGTATCAGCTAATATCATGGATATAATACTCATTTCATATTATATCGTGTATATTGTATCATTAGGAGCCATATATGGCGCTGCTAGTATATTGACGCAATGGGAAGGTTGCGGGTAAAGTTGACTGTTTTAAATAAAAATGCAAATTAATAAAATATCTTTTATTTAAATCAGGCTGTGAGAATCATACCTTATTGAATTCCGTCCTGGCCAGGCGCAGGAGTTCCATTCATGGTTTGCTATTGCCACCCTTAATATACTATATAAAGGACTATACAATGTCGCCCATGCGCATGTGACCGCCCGTAATTTTCTGAATATTCATGAAAAAATATCGAAAATAAACTTCAATAAACGTCTATCTATAACATTTTTCACTAGTTTTTTTAAAATAAATACACAATTTTTTACCGAAAAAATGACTTCGATTCCGTTTTTTCTTTCGTAGTCGATAATTTTTTGTAAAAATTTTAATTAACCTGTTAAAATAACTCATAAGCTTTTGGAAATAATAAACAGAATCCAAATCGACCCATAAACTTCGCAGATGTGTCAAAAAACAGAAAACAAATCTTTAAAAAATTAAAAATTGAATAACATGAAAAATAGGGATGTTGACTGGGTAAAAAGAACTATTTAGTTCTTTTTACCCAGTCAACATCCCTTTTTTTTTCAACAGTGAGTGGTAAGATGACGATCTTAATTTCTAGAGTTATTTTAAAAAGCCTAAATCAACCCTTTACCAACAACATAAACATGTTTACGAAGCCCTATAGAGTTAAAGTGAAGCGAGATATGCCCCTATTAGGGTTACAAAATATAACGCCCATTCTCTGTAACGGTCCCGCAGGGAAATGCGCAATATTCGAACTGAAAACGAATTTCAGACACGTCGCCCGTTTAGACGTAATTCTTAGTTGTCTACGTGTTTTATTGGGAGTACTGAAGGTAAATAATATAAGGTGAAATATTAAGGTAAATTGTATATGTAATGTTTATCCTTCGTTAAGTTATTTACTTCCCAGGGTTTCGTAGTCAAATGGAAAAACATTTTTGTCTATCTTGAATGTCCGTTCGACCGGATAAAGCCATTTTACTCAGAGACTATATTATATATATTAGTATCTACTAAGTATATCGATGAAACTTGAAAAGAAGGTTTTTCTGTCCTGTGTGTGTTTTCTCTATAAGACATGGAATATCTTTGCAAAATTTGAACAAAATATATCCGGTAGTATTTGCGGGATACTGGAACATTCAGACAAACAGACAAATAATCTACAAACAATAATTTCAGCATTAGAATCGTTCTTAGACCACGTATATTCAATGTACAGTATGTAAATTCAATGTACAGTGCAATTCGTAACACCGATTTTTTTTGTTTAAAAAAAGTATTTGGATACTTTCCAAATGCCTTTCTTACACTAACGGTTACAACATCAAATTCAGTGTAATTGAATTATTAATATTATAGTTCACTACTTAGCCATATTTCTTAAGGTGAAACAATTTGATATTTTTTCCATACAAACTTCGGAGGGGTTTTACTCCACTATTTGACATCGTACATTCAAAGTTAAACATGATGTACGGAAGCAGAATAGTAAAATAAAAAGCCATTAAAAAGTTATGAGCCAACAAAGATTCGTTTTTCTTGCTAATTTTAACGCAACTTTGGGCGTAAATAAGTAATACAAGAAGTGTGAAATCTCGAAAACAAAATCCGTACCGACACAGAAAAATTTACTAAGATTTCAATAAATTTTATTTGTAATTGATTTATGCAGTGGTTATTTTTTTTCCAAAGGCCTTTTCGTAATTTTTGACGCGCTCGTTTTACTAAAATTGGTCGGTACGGTGTTTCTGTGCGTGCGAACTATACGTTGTCCATGTAGATCAGCTTCTAACTGCTCATCACTGATACTATCTCTGTCGGACACGATGCCAGGTGAAACAGTGTGGTTTTTGGCCAGGCCCACCATTGAGTTCGAGACCGCGACTAGTTGCACCTTAAGTAATATTGTCAAATTATTCAAAATAGATAAATATTAAAATTTGACAGCAATTTGCGACGTTGCAAACTTTTTGGATGAACGCTCTTAGGTAGCACTGCTTAAATTACGTCAGTTTTGCTTTTTTGTTGAAGTTTTATAAAAGTGACTGGATAACGTAAGGAATTCTGGTGCCTAAGGAATCCTGATAAGGCACGATCACTATTAAGTTTGCCATGTATGGTAATTATGGTAATATTTCTTACTAACGGTCTTTGTAGTCATTTTCTTAAAGACCGTTGTCAGTCTTGTTTGGTAATGATACTGGCTGTTTTGAGAAATTACTCACTGCGTTACATGTCAAGAATTTGAACTAAGAATTATGTTCATTCTAGAACAATTTTATAGCTTGTAAAGACCCATTTAATAAGATTTAATACTTTCAACTTTGCGTGACATTTTAGTCGATTTAGAAATCGAATATGAATTAGTAATGGTAAAGAAACTTATCTTTACACACGTATGATTTTAAAACGGACTTTGGTTCTACTGCGTAGTTCGTCTTTAGTATCCAACTAAAGTTACTAGATGAATGGGCAGTACTTTAGTTAGGAATAAGCGAAAATTCTAATGACTTTTTACATAATAATATTTATGTAGAACACGCTGCTGCCGACGGCTGTCGAGTGGACCCTTATTCCTTTTCTTTACTAAAATAAAAGTAATTTCAGTTACCTACTCCTTATAATATCAATAATTTGCCAGTGAAAGTCCCGTCGACATCAGTCCAGCCGTTTCGGAGATTAGGCGGAATATACGAAAAAAAAAAAAATGCTGTGATTTGTGTACGCATATCTCGTCAAAGTGAGGGAACATTTTGACGAGATATGCGAACATAAATGTAGGGATTAGCTGATTTTTTTTCGCGATTTCAGTGTTGGTCCCATAGTGAAAGTTGTTCATAATGATGAGTACAATGACCCCTTAAGAGGTTTAGTTTAAACAAAAAATAACGTTGTATACGTCAGCCGATGTCAGATGTTACAACATCATAATATTCATAATGCCAACCATTGCAAGGCTCGCTCGTTTTGTGTAGGTATATGTGTCCTTTCCGAAACAAACCACAAAATATAAAGGCCATATTTCAATATCCTCTAAATAATTGAATAAGAAGATGAATCTTAATATAACTTTCACTTTTCCTGCGCAGAACGTAAGCCCTCGAGGCAGTGCTATCACGGAGAATGACGAGCCAATGAACACGCTGTAAACAAACTTCAATATTGTAGGTACAACGTGATGAAAACCAACAAGGAAATTATAAATGAATAAACTGTCTGAAAAAGCTTTAGTTACTTATAATAAAATATGCTGAAAATAAAGTAAATACATGTTGAATCTCCTTCACAGTTATTTGCGAAATTGGTTCTGTCCATCTGTTCGGTAAAGTTTAATTCGAATCTCACTCAAATAACCAAACAGTATTCGAAAGCCTGTTTTTTTCAAAGAAGGTATCGTGGGTTCACATCTCGACTACAAAATTCAAATTCACACACACTGTGCAACGCCTGTTAGGGCACATCGCTGGGGAGACTGTTAGGGGATTTCCCCGAACCTTAGGTTCTACCTAACTTATCAGTAGCCTCTAATAGTAACTTCCAACTGATAATTAGAGGATACCCATTTAACTGATTTTATCTGCAAAAAAGCGTGGCCTTTGTTACCCAAAACTTCCATACCCGACTTTGTACCGAACATTAATTACACCCATGTACTACAGGATATGATAGGAAAGGGATATGATGATAGTGACGTAGATTGCACACACACACACACACAAACACACACACAGGCAATGAAGATAAGTTCCCACTAATGATGGGCCACACACCACGCCACTTAGTTGACAACTGTATCTCAGGGTAGGTGGCACCATGGTCTAGTCTAGTTAAAACGGTGATTAAAATTGTGTGCGGCTTAAAAGTTTAGGTAGGTTTAGAGACTACGACTGTGACTACCCTAAAGTGTTACCGTGACCCCTGGCAACGTACAGGCAACTGAAGGAACACGAATGGGTTTTAGTCAGTAAGAGTCTGACACTCCCCCGCTCCACCCAGAGCGGGTAGAAGTCATTTGATGATTTCCCACGCAAAAAAAAAAAAACGATGACTACGTTGAATGGAAAAATTCTTGATCTAATCAAGGGTTGTACAGTCAACTAAACGTCGGTGGTACTAACGTCACTTGAATTACGAAAAGTGCAGTTGCTAATGCTACGTTATAAAAGTGTTGTTACTACCAAATAGTCACCATGGTTGACTTTCCTACGTTACAAATAAGAAGATCAATGATCTATGGGCGGCCAGCCTTTCTAGATTCATGTTGACTGGCTTTTCTTTTCAACTCTTTCTATAACTCCTGTAATAAAAAAGGTGCAATGAAAACTTCTCTATACTACACATATCTATCACCAAAGCCGTCGTTTATATACCTAAAACCAATTTCATTCACTTTGTCAGTTAACACTAACCTCCGTTCACATCTAATCCCACCTAACGCCAGTTAACCAACTGTGCCACCTAGCTTTCTGTAACAATTCATCTCGGCGTACGTTTGAAACTGACAAGTGCCTCCGAAGGGCCCACAGCCATTTGTTATAGCTAACCAACGATATATTCACGACTTTTTACGAACGGAGCCGAGCAGCGTCGAATGACATAATTTATGAGAGCATTAAAATACGTTGCGTAATTTTTATGTTTGTCTTTGTGGTTTTTTGATTGAGTGAATTTGGGATTAAAATTATAGAACACTCCCAAGAGTATTAGGAACAGGGTGTAAATTTCACGCATCCTCTACAGAAAAGGGCGGATCCTCCGACCCAGACGGGTGGGCAACTTACTGCCCGACGATTGATGTCGGGATGTTGTATACATACTCGTTGCAAGGTAAACTTTGCTTGCGCGATGCAGGATTTGTGTGAAGTTTTTGATGGTAGAGTTGTAGATGCCGGCCACAAGTATGCCATAACAATTATTTTAGTGGTCTGCTTTTAATAGAAAGTCCACTCGAGTTATTTTTCTTCGCAGTACAAACATCGTTATTATTTTGATATCATACTTCATCAAAATGCCGGGTACAATGTTATTATTAATTGGACTCCACATTTCTTGGATACGTTGCAGTTGTAACAAATAAGTCTATTTGGTGAACCCAACAAAAAACTAGTTCTAGAAATCCCAGTAAATGTTGGTCCAAAAACTCGAAATACACTAGAATCAAACATCAGTTTTCATGATTCAAAATCCAATTTCACCTATCGACAAAACTGACGATCGATCAAACGTCTATCAAGCATTCAGCCACACAACTTCAGGATGTCACGACCCGAACACTTCTTCAAACTCAAACAGTAACGCCCAACACTTCAGTCAAACCATCTACCCAACCAGCAAACTATATGTCAGAAATTCAAAATCTAAAGCAGGACGTTCCAGCATAGTTAGGGAATCTAAAATTAAAAACCGGTTAAGTGCGTGTCGGACTACGCACAATGAAGGGTTCCGTAGTTGAAATGATTATAAATTGATTCCAACTACGGAACCCTTCATTGCAACGACACAAACGATTACAATGTTAAGTTTTTTCTTGGGATAACCCAAGAAAAAACGTAACATTTTAGTTGAAAACATGTTATGGGAATACATTCCAACTGCAAATGTAAGTTGGTTGATTATTACTCGTTCACTTGTAGAGCCTACTTACTGTGAGAGTTTTCTTTTTAACTTCGTTATACTACTTCCGTGAGTTTTTTCACATATCCAATAACAACCATTTAGCTGGCAGGCAGCCCCCACACTTGACTCTAACAAAAAATAGCACTTCCAAGCTTAATATTTCGTAAACGAATCCCTGAATCCAAAAATGGTATTCAGGCACTCACAATATTTTTGAACGAAATTTTCAACGGCACCCCACACCATGGACTAGACGAGAAAAAAAAAACATCTTAACTTTACGTGCAGCGGAGGACCCAAATTTTTATTTTATTTTACCACTTACTTAATTTTTTTTTCATGATTTTATTTTACCACTATCGGCGTGATTAATGTGTATACTCATGCCAAATTACAGCTTTCTAGTACTAAAAATCTCTGAGCTAAGCCGCGGACAGACAGACAGACAGACATGGCGAAACTATAAGGGTTCCTTGTTGACTACGGAACCCTAAAAACGGCACATGCGATATACGGACTAAGTAAAGGAACGTCAGTCAAAGACCACCTACCGTGTGACAGTTGGGCTCAGACATTCATCTTTATTCACTAAAAACCACCTTTACAAATGCAATTTCCACCTCCTCTTTGACTCTAAGAACAGGGTTGATTTTTGCGTGTGTTTCGTTACTGTAACTTTGTGCCAAGGAGACGAGTAATTTATAGAGAGAAACAGTGCTCCGTAGCGAGCTTGTGTTGTCTGCTCATCCACCTTTTGTAAAAGGGATGAAGGTTTGTATATTTAGTACGATGGTGTCTCAAATGTAGTGGTATCGTTTGATTTGCGGTTCTCTTGATTAATTTGCTTGAAACGAAATGTATTTGAGTAATTATTTACTTTTGCTGTGTGAATTTCTGGCATAGTTTGAGGGGACTAAATATAATTAGTTTGTGTTTGTTGGAACGGGAAGGAAATGGGTAAAGGGCTGAGCATTATTGGTTTACACAGGTGTAGAGTACACCTGTGTGATGCAAAGCTTATTGAGTTTCCTTTTTAGATAGAGATATTATACTGTATATTATTATCTATTATAATGTTTACCGACTTGGAGTTTCATTGCGGAAGCTAGATGTCAAAACTGCACCACCACCACCTGCGTCTACACCACCTGTACTGCTGCTGTGATGGTTTGAATCAATCTGCCTAGCCTTTTCCCAACTATGTTGGGGTCAGCTTCCAGTCTAATCGGATGGAGCTGAATACCAGTATTTTACATAGAGCGACTGCCTATCTGACCTCCACAACCCAGTAACTGGGTAACACGATAGTACTTGGTAATCCTGGTTGTCAGACTTTTGGGCTTCTGACTACCCGAAACGATTGTCAAAGATCTACGAATGACAACTTGGACCAACGTCTGCCGAGGCACGGAGGAGTCTCGGTATGTAAAGATGGTCACCCATCCACAAACCGACCTCGGCAAGCATAGCTTAACCTTTAATCGACCCGCGTGGCTATTATTATTTAGCCACCCTATTACAGTGTAGTATGAGAGAGATATCATAAAAAGCATCGATGACACGCTAATCGTCATAAATATGGCGAGCACTCGGAAACCCGTGTATTATTCACGAGGAGGCATTAACATAAATTGAGCTACGCTTAGGCGCGGCACACACTGCCGAATTATAGGACGGTAGTTAGGACATGGGTTTAGGAGGTTGGGTGGAAGTTAGGTTCTGTTGTTTATCTAGTGCGAATGACTAGAGTTAGCTGAATACTGTTTTTAGCAGTTTTGGTCGGTGACACTGGTGACACTCATAGAAATATAAATCAATCTTCCTAGCCTTTTTCCCAACTATCTTGGGGTCGGCTTCCAGTCTAACCGGATGCAGCTGAATATCAGTATTTTACATGGAGCGACTACCTATCTGACCTCTACAACCCAGTAACTGGGTAATACGATACCCCTTGGTAAGACTGGTGTCAGACTTTCGGGCTTCTGACGACTCGTAACGACTGTCAAAGATCCACGAATGACAGCCGGGACCAACGGCTTAACGTGCTTTCCGAGGCACTGAGGAGTCTCGGTATGTAAAGATAGTCACCCATCCACTGACCAACCACGGTAAGCGTAGCTTAACCTGATGGATCGACCCGTGCGGCTTGTTATTACTTAGTAATTTTACTGAGTTCTTCTAAATGCTGTGGAGTTTGTTACGCCACTTCTTCTTTCCAGCTAAACCACAAAGAAGTGGTGACGGGCGGGCATTTTGGGGGTAATTTTGACGTTCAAAAAGTGCTGATTCTGAGCCTAGTTTGAATATTAAATGACTTAGTCTAAAATCTGTTTTAAAACTATTTTTTTTATCTTTCTCTCGGATATTTAATTTTAAAGTTGTTGCTGGTGTAGATCTAACAAAAGTAAACCAATACACGTAACTTGAGACAGACATTAAAAAAGACGTGTGGCACTCGGGGACTGCCCCGGCGAAGCTATTGCATAGCATTTTTTATCAACTTACGCAATTGTAAAATATTAACCCGAATACAAGAAATAGCAATGATGACATTGACAGGAACTGTTATTCACATTTATAGTTATTAAAATGATTAATATATTAGTAATGGGTGATTATGTAGAACATGGTCTTGTTTCTATATTGCGTTGCTGAAAATGATGTTGCCAATAATGACGAATTCTGGAAAGTTAACCATTTTACAAAATAATTAGGTGTATCGGAGAGAGTGCCACATGCAGTTATTCACATTTATAGTTTTTAAAACTTGACACAACGTAATGGGAACATCAAACTAATAAAAAGGTTTTAATTTAACTATTAATAGTCAAGGATCATTCGTCTAAGTAAATTTGAACTTTATTGTCAAACAGTTAAACATAATTTTCAATACAACACTCTCGTATCATTCGTTTAAGTAAATTTGAACTTTGTTGTCAAGCAGTTAAACATAATTTTCAATACAACACTCTCGGTATCATTCGTTTAAGTAAATTTGAATTTTGTTGTCAAGCAGTTAAACATAATTTTCAATACAAAACACTCTTTTCTTAGGTAGCATTTTCGTTACGTTTCTGGATTAGGTCTCCACGCTCAAGGCCTGCGATAGAAGCTATGCAATAGCTTAAAAAAAATGTTTTTATTACCTTCCGTTGTACAAAAACGTTGTTGTTTGTTATGTTTATAAAAAACACTTTTATCTAAACACTATGCAGCGTTACAACTAAGGGAAAGAGTGTTTTCGATGAACTCTGGCACCAAGAGTAAGGTTTAACTTGTGTTTAGGGTGACAGTGTCCTCGCCTATAGTTTGAAGTTGAACATAATATAACAGTAGTGGTTATATGTTCAAATATAGGTTGTAACATTCGATGTAATGTAAGAGTTTATCAGTAGAGATCGTTTACTATAAAACTGCAGGCCCCTCCCCTGACTTGTAGTCGGGCCCCGACCCTTGCTCCAGCCGGCCCGCACTGCTGAGTCTGTAGCTTTAAATTCCTCTAACAATAATATTATCAATTAATCCGATCCACCCTGTCGCTTGCTGTCCCCCTAAAGTCCTAAGCCGAGGTCCGTCCCCCACAGGGGGTGTCTTTAGCGTGAAGTCTTGGTTTATAAGATTTATACCCTGACTGGAGGCCTTTATTTGTTAAGGCGACGATAGCCTACTTTTAATGATTTTATACTGAAAATTACGTCTAAACGAGTAGTGTTAATGATTTGGAAAAAATATAGATTAAATTTGAGTATTTTTTTAATAACTTAATATACGAATATTTTAGATTATGTTTAATAACCCCACCGCCGTATCTCTACGCCCCACCGCCGTATCTCTACGTTGACGTCGTGGTGGGGCTTGCGTGCTCCGAACTCTAGGTCTGTGCCGGTAGAGTTTACTTTGCCGGAACGGGTCTAGAATCAGGAGCCAGACCAAGAGAGATACAAAAACCCGCAGGGCAGCATGTGGCGAGCTGTTGGGCAGTAGCGACCCCACGGACCCTATCTCCCGGGAGAAGTCTTGTTCCTCACCTCTGGCTTGCCTTTATTGGCCGGCTAGAGTGAACACTGACGAGGAATAGAGCTCCCACCTCATTCTTGCCTTAATTGGCCGGCTTGAGCGGAGATTCGCAAGAGCAAACGTGCTCGGAGGAAGGAAGTATTCCAGTAAGTGCTCGTAGGGATCTTGACCATCTTCCGGGCTCTGGGATTGTTCTGAAAGCCGTGGAATACCGCTCCACTCCTCAAGCACCTCAGGACATGTTGCCCCCTTGTCACTATGTGCTAGTGACAGTTTTCGGGGGCCCATTATTGTGTGTGCAAGTCACCCCCTGCCATTTTATCCGTGTATATATAAAACATCGATCAGGCAGGGGCCATAGTCCTTCCATAGTTCCAGGTCACCAGTCAACTTTAGCCACCCAAACCCATAGTCCATTAAATTTGTTTCCATTTCCTGCAATAGTCCTACACCAACCGGGGGTTGTCCTTGGGTGCACTTGCATAGTGCATACAGGGATAATCGCCGGTTGGTACCTCATTTAATTAAGCACGTCTAACGGGCCTCTGCGAGTTGGCTTTGGCCCCTCGTACGCCTTCCAAAGGTCCGGGACCCCAGGGTCCCGAGATATGTAGACATATATAAATAATAATAATAAAAAGTTTATTTTGGAACAATAACACAAGACACAAGTGTACAATAAATAAAACGATAATAGCTGCAAAAGTATAAACTGTAGCGCAGCTAACAACGCCCTTCCCCAGATACAGAATGGAATGATGTTCCATGACAAAAGTGCAACAGAATGTTTAATAATTTAGATTAAGTTAATTAATAATAATAAAAAAAATAACAATAAAAAAAAAAAACAATAAATAAGATAGAAATGAACAGTACAGGACATAATATTTTATGATTTGGGATATAATTTTGACGTTGAGTAAATGTGTGAGTGTAGGGTGAGTGGGTGTGTGGGTGAATGTGAAGTGTGCAAGGGGTGTTTCTGGTGTTTGTGGCATGTGTTTTGTGTGTGGTTATGTTGGTGTGTGCGAGGGTGATGAGTATTTTATACTTCCACGAATTTCTCTGTATCATTATAATTTTGTGACTTTAACCAGGAGACAAGTTTCCTTTTGCATTTGCTCTTGGTTAATGGGTAGATGATTGTGTAAGGTTTTGTTTAACTTGTTGTAAATTTTGGAACTTATGTGTTTGTAATGACGACTTGCGGCTGCGGTTCTACGAGATTCAGTGTTACAAACCCTATTCAAGCGACGCGTAGAGCAGCATTTAGGATCAAATGTAAGTTGGCTGTGTTTGCGAAGAATAGTTTGGAGGATAAATAACTGTCTGACGGTGAGGACTTGGCAGAGGGTATATAGAGAGGAAGTCGAATATCGGATCGGTTTCCTTGCCAGCACCTTCAGGACAGCTCTCTGCGCTCGTTCGACCCGAAGCATCACTGTTTTACCGGCACCACCCCAGACCGTAAGGCAATACCCCAGAACGGACTGAGCGAGCGCAAGGTAGACAGTTAGTAAGCAGCTAAATTCGGCCGCGCCTCTGAGCTTTTTAAAGATATAAATGAGTTTTCTCACACGAGCTACAGTTGACGCAATATGTTGCTTCCATTTCAGGTTGCTGTCGAGAGTGACCCCAAGATATTTAATGATGTGGGTATTTTCTAATTGTTGACAACCACAGTTTGCGTGTAAGTATGGGCAGGTGTGCGCACGAATTATATTACATAGTGAAATTAATTTGTAAAATTATGTCTAACGGGGATAAAAAAATGAAAATTACGCAAAAGCTGTCAAGCGTATTTTTCTGAAACCTTCACCATTTTAAGGATAACTAAAATATTAATCTTTTAGTATACGTGTTTTATTAAAATACCGTTTGTTTTATGTATAATAAATTAAAAATGCGTCAAATTGGTGGCAGCGCTCCTTGATGGGCGAGTTCTCTTACTGGCTGGACGTGCGACGCGTTGCGTGAGCTCAGTACAGAACACGCAAGCTAACCACTCCAGGTGATTGGCATATATCTGCGTCTTAAAACATCCACAGGAAAGTCCGGTTAAGCAGCCGTCAATCTCTAAATAACATTTCAAATGTTTGTGGGTATAGAAATTTTTGTGGAGGGGCGTGAAGTTTTATAGTAAACTCTAAATAAAACCTAAACGGAAACTCTGTATTTAATAACCAACATTGATCCTCAATCTCAACTAAAGACAACACTGTTGCTACCTCCAACTAAAATGCTTCAACCAACATTTACTCCCCAACAACCCAGTAAAAGATAAAACCGCACCATTTTATCTCTTCGACCAACTCCCCGCACTAAAACACCGATATTCACTAAAAATAAAAAGTGCAGAGAACACACTAAGTCCGGTCTACACATATCCTTATGTAATATTCCGTTTCAAAATTTTACAGTTTGCAACGGTTTTGCGCTGTAAAATTTTACGGGCGGCCCGGGAGCTCGATGTTTTGCCCGATGCGGGAAACAAATTTTATATTTTCGGGCTGATGTAGTAAATATCGGTGGAATTTAGCGTTCGATGCTCAAGTGTTATGGTTTATTAATTTTATGAAGAGTCTGTGAGGTGGAATGGAATTTGGATCGGTTTGATTTAGTTTATTTCTTAGAAATAATTTAAACATGATCGTATCTAATATTATCCTAACTAATACTATAAATGCGAAAGTGATTGTGTGTGTTTGTTTGTTACGCTTTCACGCTAAAACGGCTGAACGGATTTAGATGAAATTTGGCACATGAGTAGACCATGACCTGGAGAAGGACATATCCCAATATTTCTTATTTAAGGGGTGAAACCGCGGGGCGCAACTAGTGTAAAATAAATAGAAGTACCATTTCTTGGAAGCATTGTTAATAAGGTATGTTCTGTTGAAAAAACTTAGCAAACTAAAGTGATGACAATTTTGGGGAGGCCTGCTCTTCAATAATTAACAGCAAAAGGCTTTTTAGAACAACGTTCTTTAAAACAAGAAAAAATTAAAACTTTGTTACAAACAACGACATTCTGAGAACTAAAACAATAAAATAGAATTACATCATAGGAATTTAAAGACAGCAGTGGTTTTGTTGGTACTACTTAGGTAACCACTTCATTCCTCAATCATTCAATTACAATTTGAAGTCAAACTTACAGAGAAATCCCTACAAACACGTGCTTACCATTTGAATAACAATTAAAAGAAAGAAAATAAATTTATTTAACACAGACCAAAAAACAACACAAACAACAAAAATTAACACAAATTCACCAACCCGATACCATCTCACAGCCACCGAACATCAAATACCTCCACGATTTCACCCCGCACATCAAATACCTCCGCGATTTCATCCCGCACATAACCCTCTATCGTCTCAATACCGGGCTAGTTTCGGCAGGTACTAAGTGTTCCCCTAAATTGCACACAACGTCACTACTTAGTGGCATTAGGTACCAGATGGGAGCATGTTAAGTAATTTCCGATATCTTAGTAACTGGTTCACGGCTGACTTGACTAAGTAAGGGGATTTCGAGCTACTTGGCTTGTGGGTACTTCATGTGGGAAGGTGTATCAATCAAGTCATATTTGTTTTTTTTACACTTTTCAGTTTGTTTGAAGCAATTGTATTAAGGCGACGATAACCGACTTTTATTGATTTTATACTGAAGATTACGTCTAAACGAGTAGTGTTAATGATTTGGAAAAAAATGTATGTTAAATTAGAGCATTTTCTTAATAACTTTAATATAGGAATATTTTAGTTCCGGTCTTTGTGTATGTGAGATTAAATGTTTGTAAATACAGGAGAAATTCCTAGTGTGCTGAAAACCTTTATAAAAAAAAGGTTCTTTTTTTTATTTTGCACAGTAAAGTTAAGTTTATATTTCACAGTATTTGTCGAAAAAGTTATCTTCTTCTTCTTCCAATATCTCAAAACTATCACTCCACACTCGTTTTAAAGTTTAGCGGTCTAAACAAATTTAAAGCGAGAGGGGGTGTGCACCGCACAGAATCCACCTTTTTTCTAATTTTCATCGATATAGTCCGTGATATAGTGCAAATAGTCTCCAAATAAAATGACCGGTATCACATGCGGATGGACGATGAACGGGCCGACGCCGACGACATGACGAAGAAGGCACGAGCAATGATCAGCAGCTCAGCACGCTTGGTCAAGATTCAAGACGGGTTGTATATTTACTATCCAGGTTTCCTCACGATGTTTTTCCTTCCCCGATGTCAATAATGTCCAAGATTAACTCAGAAAGTACATAAGAATTGCAAAAGTCACATTGGTACTTGCCCGGATTTGAACTCACAGAGAGGTGAAACCTTAACCAATGGGTCATTACGAGTATTACGACGTGTCTCGCATGCAATAACTTGATTGTATCAAAATAGTGCTAAGAGAATTTTAGTAGGCATTTTATTTACTTACATCCACATTTTGCCAATTATGTTTAAGTTTCATGGAATTAGGGCGAGCCTATTGCCATCAACCGGGCACAAATCCGGACTCCTGAATACTAGGTACTTACTGGGAAATTCTGGATGGTTTAAATAAGCAACAAATAAAATCTAGTTGAATATAATTTACATAATCTATCTATTACGGTAATCAATTTAGCATTAAATAATTTATTTTTTATTTTCATCTAAACTATTGTATTACTTATTTTAATTAATTAATTGTATTAATATGTGTGCTTATTGTAGTGCATGCTGTGTTTTTCTATAATGAGCCGCAATGTACTAATTATAAAGTAAAAGTGCATTGTTGAAGAGCCTAATAATATATAACTAAATAAATAATTGCCCGGCCTGGGCAACGAACCCTGGACCTCATTCTCAGCAGTAGCGCTTGCGAGTCTTGCGACCACTAGGCCTTCAAGACATTCTATTCATTATAAAAGAAAACTATCTTTCTAATAAGTCATAGTTGCGTAGGTATTTATTTTGTATTTTTTTGTTACATTTTAATTTATATCATCTTAGTGATATTTATTTTAGAAGTATGTATGTATGTATTGTATTTATGACTGTAAGTATGTACTAAGTATTATCTCATATTATGTGTTTTATTTTATTAAGTAATGAATTGTTTTGATTTTATGTATTTTACTTTCTCTCTACTCTTACACACGGTGTCTACATCTCTTTGTATCCCCCTGTCCTATCGCAGGTATGCTGGAAGAGATTTCTTTAGAAATAAGCTTCACCTTTGTACGTATTTTTCTGTTCTTTTCTTCTTGTCTGTTTTTAAATGTGTGTACATAAATGGTTAAATAAATAAAAAAAGACATTCGATTCATGTAGAATAAAATCATTTAGGTTGTCCGAAGATAGATCTATGTTATTAAAATAATACGGGTTTAGTTTCATCATTTTATTAATAAAGCAGCAGGAAACTAATACAAATAAAAAATAATAATATCAACAAAACAATTATGTTATCTTTCTACGTACTTTACAATACATTGCGATAACCGTTTTACTTTTACCTCAAAAGTGGTGTTTAAATGGCATTGGAGAAAGGACGTTATGAACGGCGCAATAAAACTCGTTTTCGCACGCAAAAATCACACGGCATGACGACACGGAGACGGTTGTGAACGCCCGTGCATTGAAGAATGGACGTTATTTACCGCGCGACGAAGTTCGTTTTAGCATGCTCGTCAGCGCGCGGTGACGACTGCTGAGGGCGACGTGAAAACGCCCGTATACGCGCGAGCTGACAACAACGCCTCGGTGTATCGACCGGCCCCGCGCTTGCCCCTCGCTCCCCCTTGACGCCCGTTCCCTTCGTACGCCGTCAGTTTGTTATCACATCGCGAGCAAATACGCGCGTTTCAAAATGAACGATACAATGAATTATTGTGTTAGACGTTTAATTAATGAAATAGAATCACGCCCAACAATATGGGACAGTAGGATTAAGGAATATAGCGACAGGGCGTTGAAACGAGAAGCTTGGGAAGAATTGTGTGCTTCATTCGTACCAAACTACTATGAATCATCCGATGCAGAAAGAAATGGCATAGGTAGGTAACCTAAACGTTTTTATTTACTGACTAGCTGTACCGGCTTCGCTCGCGATTAACAGAGGGTCACTTTTTTGTGTTGCTCTGTGTCATGATGGCGCGTAAAAATTGTGACGTCATTATCCATGCATTTAATGTCTGCGGATTCACACACTTTTCTCGTTTATCGTCAAGTCAAATGTATGATTTTTATTATTTTACAACACAAACACAACACAATCATGTGTGACTAAAGTAGGTATTATGTAAAGTTTGTGTTGAATAATAAGTGATCAAACGAACTTACCTGTTGTGAAGTTCGATCATTATTATACGAAGGGCTTCGTTCGAAGATATAATATTTACAACGCAGCTTCCTTAACGCATCCGACAACCATCGCATATTTAGAACTGAAAGCAAAAACTAAACGCACAAGTGTAGTATATCTGTTCTATACGTCATCTGTCATTATTTTAGAGTAAGAGAATCTCAATTTTTCTGGGGTAGGGTAGGGAGGGTCCCTATATCTTCGAACGAAGCCCTTCGTATAATAATGATCGAACTTCACAACAGGTAAGTTCGTTTGATCACTTATTATACTTCTGGCTTCGTTCTCGATATAATATTTACAACGCAGATGTTAAGAGTTTATGAGGAAAATTGAGATTCCAAAGATGAAATTATAAATAAATAGTATTTAAATAACAAATTAAAATCTTTTAGTTTTAAGACACAAATGACATAATAAACTGGCTATACTCATAATAGATGACCAGTCTCGTTCATCTTAATGTTGGACTTATTGTTGAACTTATAAACAAGTTTCAAATTATATTATAGATAAAAAATCAAGTTATTCATCTTAATATTGAAGTTCTTGTCTAATTTAGTTAGGCACGTACTCAGACCATTTATTGGTCTGAGGGAGTGAGGGCACGTAATAATTATACGTAATATTCTTAATACTTAATCAAGTATTTTGTTCAGCATTAAGCACAGCATGAGCAAATTCAATTGAATTATTCACAATTGGCCTATTATAAAATGAAGCAAAAGGTTGAAGAGCTATTTGTCCAGTTTGCCATATTACATCTAATGACACTAACACTCTACACCTTAGTAGTGGATGTCAAGGCATGTCTAGTACTATTTTCTGAAAAAAAATTATTATACTAATATCTATGATGCAAACAGAGAGTAGGTATATTTACCTATATATTATAGAGATGGAAGAGGCATAAACTGGTTTATGGGGCTTATACAATGAAAGTATTAAGTGAATATTATTTCGCTTAAAAACTGAGTATAGTTAATTTAATCACGAAATGTACTAGCTGGACAAATTTCGGACTTTTCAAAGATAGGTATTTTAATAAGAGACAAAGTCCATGCTCTTTGGGCTTGTACTTACTGTACCATTTTTTTTTTTTTTTTTACGTATGTAAATTTATAGACCCCATACAAGGTCCTTATCTTGAAATGCTTGGTTAGAAAAAAAAATACATAATAATTATTGGTATAGATGAGATGGTGTAAATGAATCTATAAGTAAGTAGGTACTTACTTTGTTTTTGACAAATAGCCCACCATAATTTAAAGGTGAAATTGTATTGTTTCAAGGTATTATTTGAAACTGAACTTAACATAACATTTATTGCTGATGGCTAGGCTTACCCATGCCTTCCTGATAATATTCCAGTGGAGATGTAGGGGGTGATTCTATCAGGCTTATGACTACCTAGTATGGCATAACCATAATGCCTGTCGCTTTATAATTCTTAATTTTTTGTAAACATCTTAATAATAGACTAAATGGGCATAAAAAGGGAAAAAAGTAGTTAAGTCTCAGAAACGAAAAAAGAATCATCTATTTTTGATGCATCCGGGCCGGGTTCCAGGAAATGTAATATTCACATTTTTGCATTAATTCTTGAAGCAAAAGGTATTGATACCTATCAGGTTGACCAAACTGAGTCACAATGTACTGGAATGTGGAGGTATTTATTTCTCACTTTATGTCAGGATTGGCTGTACATTATGTGATTCTTCATCTGCTTCATTGTTTTCCCTTGATTTTATGTAAGAGTGTGTTTATCTTCACACCATTACCAATATACTTCTGGCAAAGATATTTAAATGTGGGTACTGAATACCTCCCATTTGGTTAATAATTATATTATGAGGCATTCTTATTATCAGCATGTAACAATATACCAATTTTTAACAAACATTTTTTAAGGCTCGAAATATGAGTAGTTCTAGATAATTTAAGTATGTGATATTTATAAGTTTTCAGTCTCTTTCCAGAACCCATGAACCCTATTATCATTACAAATGGTCCCCCACCCACTTCTTGACACATCTATAAATATTTTCAAATCATATTTTGAGTATGCTATACTTTTGTGTAAACTATTGATATTATCAACTCACCGCTGTAGGTCTAGTATATATCTGGGGTAAATGATATCATAATTGCTTTTACTTTAAAGTAAACCATATTTATGGTTATATGGTAGTATATTTAATGTTCTAATAGTTTTGTGTAAAGTCAAACATATGTACTTGCCAGGCATTTGGCTGTCAATGTTCCTATTAAATGAGCATGGTCTCTAATACTACAACTCTGTTTTTTCAAATATTTTTCAATGGATTTTTGTTTTACAAAACCTAAGAATTGACAGCACTGTGATGGTCTAAGTACTCAATTATACTATTTTGATAATTTATTACTAATCTGGAATTTTTGTAAATACTTAGGAATTGTTTCATTATCATTTTTCAACCATATCTTATATTCAGAACCTGTTGTATACTACGTATGTAGGTGCTGACAGATATCTCTTGTCATTGGAATAATAGTATAGGTAATTATTAGAAATAGAATTATCTGTACTTAAAAAAAAATAGTCTTGGTTAACTTGTCTTTTATTTACAACAAGAACCAATGCACAAAAGGTCATTAAAGTATTGCACTGATTGGTGACCTATAGATTTTTAAATTATGCAATCACCACTCTCATAATTAGAGAACAACATGGTGCAGAACACAAGACATAATACAAGAATGCATTAAATTAATATAATTTTTCATACAGAAACCATCAATACTTCCTGTGAGCTGGATTAATATTTACCAATAAATAGAACTCTTAATAAATTCTCCTGGAGAAATTAGAGCTACTGTAGTTCAGTGATCTTCCATTTTAAAATGGTATGTGTTAACAAATTTGTTACGAGGCTTAAGGTTTAGAATAAATCTTTTGTGACCATTCAGTGTTGGAAACAAAACACTTAAGGTATGAATTGGCCTTTACATGGTGTGCAAGGAGTAATTGCACCTAATGCCAGCAAATTATTAATGGCTATTAGCATAACAGGATCATTTAAAATATCATTTTATAATGACTGTTCAGATTATAACTGAAAAGGTGTCAGTAAAACGGTTTAAAAGTATTGAGTATCCATTGACATGTTCAATATTGAAACATCATCACAGATGCTTTCCCAACAAGGTAAAATATGATTTAATCTTCCAGCATGACTAACCTCTAGTAGCGAGCAGGAGTCTTGTCCTGTGGTGGTGGGGCTTGGGCTGGTACTGGTTGAATTTTTGTTTGATATTTCAACTTTATCTTTATTTCCTTGCTTGATATGAGAACTGTGGTTCCTTGTGTCCCGGCTTCGAATTTGCCCTCTGTTGGTTGTAACGAAGTGAACCACTCAAGTTTCCCTGACGGGTTGTGGTAAAAGTAGTTGTCTTTTTTATAGATTGGCCTGTTCTTTGGCAAGCTTGTAAGACTCTCTATCTTTTTAGATTTTAGGTTGTTACCATAAAGGTATGATAGAGTGTTGTTACCATAGAGATGATCATCTCTTTCTAATTCTTTGACAATATTTAAGCATTTTTTGTGCCGGACAGGGACAATATAAATTGATTGTTTGTGTTAACATTCTTCCAGCATCACTGAGCGGGGAGATCTCTATCATTATTGTTGATATTGATTAACATTGATAATGTCCCTTCTTCAAAATTGTATTTCAAATACGGGCTAAGTAGTTGTTTAGTGCTCTTTTATATGCATAATTATTAATGCATCAAATCCCATAATGCTTGCAGCACTTCCAGGGATAGAATATAAGTAGGCCCAGTGTCTAGCGCATGTGATGGGTCATGCTCAGGTAGAGCGTCAGTTACAGTTATGGCTGTATTAGTGTTATCCGGGTTTGTGTCAAATGGAACCGATGGTTCGACACTGACATCAAGTACCTACCTAGTTCCATAACTAGTTCATTGGTTCATAATTTTTGCGGTCTGCAAAAAATATAGAATTGACCCTGATAATGTACCATAATAATTATACTTACCTAAGCGTAGCCTCTCGGCCTTCACCTTGAAATAAGTAAATTATAAAACTCGTGCGTTTATCTCGTAAACGCCCCGAATTATTTGTTCGCGTCAATGCATCTCGTCCATCACCCGCGTGGTACAATAATAATTGTATATAAGTCTTCTGAAACACGTTTTACTGTATAAAACGTTTAAAACAATGATAAAATTCGTCCGTTTATCTCGTAAACGACCCGAATTATTTGTTCGCGTCAATGCATCTCGTGCACCACCCGCGTGGTACAATAATAATTGTATATAAGTCTTCTGAAACACGTTTTACTGTATATAACGTTTAAAACAATGATAAAATTCGTCCGTTTATCTCGTAAACGACCCGAATTATTTGTTCGCGTCAATGCATCTCGTGCACCACCCGCGTAGTACAATAATAATTGTATATAAGTCTTCTGAAACACGTTTTACTGTATAAAACGTTTAAAACAATTGTTTTATCTGGTGAAGAAAAAATGGATGAGTCTGATGACTCTGATGAATCGGTGTTGTACCGGTGTCGTTTCATGTACTTAATCTTCGGATTTTTTGAAGATAATATTCCTTTTCATGTTTTCATTTCGGCATGATAACATATGCCAACTTTAATCACACTTTCAACTAGTTTTAAACACTTTAATTAATATTCTTTGGGAATAACAGCGTACTGGTTGCCGCGCAAACGTAAAGAATGACAGATGACGTATAGAACAGATATACTACACTTGTGCGTTTAGTTTTTGCTTTCAGTTCTAAATATGCGATGGTTGTCGGATGCGTTAAGGAAGCTGCGTTGTAAATATTATATCGAGAACGAAGCCAGAAGTATAATACCTACACAATGAAGGAAAAATATGAATTAGAACGTAATTACTTTATTTATTGTTCCTCACCCGTCACGTAAAACTCCATCATTGATTTAAGATTTATGTTTTATTTTGCATGCACTGATTGAAAACACAAACAATATTGAACCGACCCAGTTGTATAAGTATTACAATAACTATTACAATTTTACTTGAGTACATAAAGATCGTAGCCTACTTTATATTATTATTATTATCATCTAGCGAGCCCGTTGTGATAATTATTTCCGATAATACCTGTGATGGGATATCGCTGTTTTCGTAGAGTCGTCCAACTTGTATCACTGTCATTCACTCACTGTGTCGACTCGGGTCACTTCGTTTAAAACAATTGTGTTGCCACTTGCAAAACCCCGTTTGCCCTCAATTATTGTATCCTGAAAAATGGATCAAATAAAAATAAATGGCTTTAATAATATGTATTAAGTACTTTGAAGTTATTGTAGTATTGTAATCAAAAAAATTTTTTATTCGCCCTCTTTTTTTCCTGCCAAGACGGCTATCAGCCGGCCCGCTTTGGCAGGCAGTCCGCAGCGGAATATGTTGCGCGCGTGCGCGCGTCTGACGGAATTCCAAATTCCAAATGTGTACAGTCGACCATAGGTAGAACTTTCACTTTTACAGTGCCTTTATTACGTAGCAGTAGCAGTAAGGATGGATTTTGTTGTTCAACTAACGTAAGCGCGTGCGGTTGACTGTGCATTCGATATGACTGGCTGTAGATAGTGTGTGTGCATTATTTGTTCTGAGGACAATCAGGAGTAGATTGATTGATTTCGTACGGTAATGGCTCATAATCATAACAATAGGTACAGTTGTAGTCTTTATAATGTGCACTTTGTGCACATATCGAAATGAGAGAATCTATGCTTAATTTTATCGACGGCAAAAGTATTTAAAAAATCTATAAGTATAGGTACATTTGCTTATTTAAAAAAATAATGCTACTTACCTTTTTTTTTTTTGCGTGGGTAATCATTGAATGACTCTGGGCTGAGCGGAAGGGCGTGTCAGACTCTTACTGACTAAAACCCACCCGTGTTCCTACTGTTCCTTACCTTGCCTTGTCAGGGGCCACGGTTTCCCCTTAAGACTTCCCGCAACCCCGGCTACCTGCTAAACAATAGTGCGTAGCCATGCGCTGGGCCTTTCTTTGACAGTTGTTATGAAAATGCAATTTTTACTATTGGGTAGCTAATACGACTGCCTGGTCTAGTGGTCACAAGCGCTACTGCTGAACATATGGTCCTGGGTTCGATTCCCGGGTCGGGCAAAGTGTTATTGGGTTTTTCCATCAAGGATTACTCAGTAGCAGCCCGGATTCAGGATTCGTGCCCGGTTGATGGCGATAGGCTCGCCCCCTGTTACATGGGACTTAAAAATATCTAGCGAAATGTGGGTGTACTCGTACTATAAGAAAAAAGAAAGAAAGAAAAATATTTTATTTGGGACACGCACAGGAAATACAACAAAAAATAAAATAAAAGAAATAATAATAAAAAGAACAATAGAGCTAACAAAATCGTGAACACAAATACAATAAAAAGAAGACCTGTGCGAGGCCCAAAAAGGCCCCTATCTCAGCATAATGCTACGATATTTGAGATTAAAAAAAAAAAACAAATACCGCAGCGCTGGTATTCTATAGGTACACCTCTGCATAACCCTTCGGGGAATACAGTCGTGATGTTATGTTTATGTTATGTTAAAGCAGTGATGAACGGTCACACAATTACGGCTGTTCAAATTCAGAGCGTTTTTGACACCTTAATAATGAGACTCATTTCCCTGACGGCCGTCCTAAAGTAAAAGTAAATAAATACTTTATTTCAGACCATGGTGTCCATTTTGTTAGTAACATTGTTCTTATAGACTAGTGTTAGTAATAAGTATTTAAAATTAATCAGAACAAAACATAAAAGTAAAATCAACAATCACTACTGCGCCATTCCCTGAGAAATGCCCCAGCAATGATTGATGTAACCACAGTTCAGCCGACTAGCGATCATGCTAAGGATGCTGTTAGCGAAACCTAAACTTAACACAGTTTACTGCTTTTCCATACATATTCAACTTTTTGTTCACACCACACCGACAATATGCTATTACGAGCTACCACACTGTAAGGTTGGGTCGGGGCCATGGAACAATTTTATACCGTTTCGTCGCCATCGCCCCGCTCGGCCACCGCTCCTCGTCGCTGGTTTCGTGCCTGCAGACATTTTCAGCATTGGTCCGTATTACAGAACCTCACACAAGACGGTCGTGCAGACCAGTGCGACGCGACGGCGCGACGCGACTCGAATAATACAATTTCCAAGAAAACGTCACGGTATCGGTATAACAATAACCGGTGTCGCGTCGCGCTAATCCGAACGAAGCTATACTTTAAACTAGTTTCAACAAATCCAAAGGCTATTTAAACGAGTTTTAAGTAATGCTTGAGTTTGAGTGAGGTTCTGTAATACGGACATAATTGAGCCTGCTCACAATCAGCGGCAGACTATACGTTTGGTGTGACTCTGCTCTCACAAGTTTGAGATAGAAACCAATTTTACTTAATATACTTAATTTTACTTAAACTTACTATATTGAAATTTTTTATTATTTTGCAGTGGCAACCATGCAGAGAAAATGGAAGAGCGTTAGAGATGCGTTCTTACGAGAGCTGAAGAAGAGTGCAAGACCTATGCCTGGAATCAAATTTACAAAACCTTACGCGTACTACGACAATTTATTGTTCTTGAAACCGGTTTGTGAACTAAGGCCAAAAAAGGACGATGATGACCCCATTTTCATTAATGAAACCGGAACTGTTGATTATGATAACAAAGACGACAGTGATAATGATAATAATTCTAGAAGTTCAGCTACTTTTACCGAAAACAAAGCAATTTCTGCTCAACCAGCACCGAAAAGGAAACAAACAGAAGGAAGAGAAGATATTGAAGAAAGTGTGTTTAAAATGCTAGCAGACCATATAAAAAATAAAAGAAAAAAAGATGGGCGTGAAGACGCAGATAGACAGTTTTTAATGTCATTGCTGCCTGACTTACAAAGTATGGATCCGAGCGTAAAATTCGATTTGAAATATGAAATTATGACGGTTGTAAAAAGATATAAAGATGAAGATGTGAAGTTTGTTGTGTACGACCAAGAATAATTCTGCTTTTTTATCAATGGTAAACTCTCCAGCAGCTGCTGCAGTGTGTCATTTAGTTTTTTTTTCTTTTTGTTTTATTATTCAATACTGCAATGATTAGGATTGTGATTGATGAATATGATCACAGGCAATTAAAAGCAATTATTATTTGATTAAAAAGTATGAATTTTATTATTGGTATCTAAATACTTATACAATTATTTCGCCAGTTCTGTTAATGTTCCAAGAAATAGTGCGAACCTATTGCCCTCGACCAGGCACAAATTCAGACTTCAAGCTACTAAATACACTCAAAATTATACAACACTAGCTTCTACCCGCGGCGTCGCCCGCGTTATATGTCGGTAAAAGTAGCTTATATCTAAAAATTTTATTAAAATTTCATCAAAATCGGTTTAGCCGTTTAGGTGTGAGTCTATCTGGCAGGCCCCAACGAGATTTATCAACAGGTGATAGGTTTACATAAGGACATTATTTTGTACCTATAAAAAATAAATAAGATATATTTTGTACCTCGACAGTTTTTGATTAAATGACGTTTCTATGAAGTGTCTGGCTAGCGGGCCCCTTATGATTATTTTTATTGTTATTATACTTTCAGATCGCCCAGTAGTGCTCGAAGTTAGAAAATATTATGTACCTTACAAATCCGAAATTTCGACTTTCTGTGAGCTATACTTTAGGAGATATTCGTTACTTAGACAAACGTCCAGCCAGCGGGCCACTTTTTAAATACTACTCTTTTATATCATACAATAGCAGTAGAAGATTGATCCTATTATGTACCTTACAAATCCAAAATTTCGACTTTCTGTGACCTATACTTTAGAAGATATTCGTTACTTAGACAAACGTCCAGCCAGCGGGCCACTTTTTAAATACTACTCTTTTATATCAAACAATAGCAGTAGAAGCTTGATCCTATTATGTACCTTACAAATCCAAAATTTCGACTTTCTGTGACCTATACTTTAGAAGATATTCGTTACTTAGACAAACGTCCAGCCAGCGGGCCACTTTTTAAATACTACTCTTTTGTAACATACAATAGCATTAGGAGCTTGATCCTATTATGTACCTTACAAATCCAAAATTTCGACTTTCTGTGACCTATACTTTAGAAGATATTCGTTACTTAGACAAACGTCCAGCCAGCGGGCCACTTTTTAAATACTACTCTTTTGTAACATACAATAGCATTAGGAGCTTGATCCTATTATGTACCTTACAAATCCAAAATTTCGACTTTCTGTGACCTATACTTTAGAAGATATTCGTTACTTAGACAAACGTCCAGCCAGCGGGCCACTTTTTAAATACTACTCTTTTGTAACATACAATAGCATAAGGAGCTTGATCCTATTATGTACCTTACAAATCCAAAATTTCGACTTTCTGTGAGTTATACTTTAGAAGATATTCGTTACTTAGACAAAGGTCCAGCCAGTGGGTCTGTTTCTAAATACTACTCATTTATATCATACATAGAATAAGAAGCTTGATACTATTATCACCCATCAGTCTATACATCATACAGTCGTCTGATGAAGACGTCTAAAGACAGGGTAATCTTGCGGGGCGTGAGGGGCGAGACGGGGGAAGCGCGCTCCCGGACTGCTTACGCTACCGTGTTAGTAGTTCGGGAAATAACTTTCAGGGCTATCGTGTTGAATTTAATATTGTTTTAATTTATGTATCTATACTAATATTATAAAGCTGAAGAGTTTGTTTGTTTGTTTGTTTACTTTAACGCGCTAATCTCAGGAACTGCTGGTCTGATTTGAAAAATTCTTTCAGTGTTAGTTAGTCTATTTATCGGAAGGCTATAGGCTATATATCATCACGCTAAGACCAATAGGAGTGGAGCACCAATGAAGAATGTTTCAAAATCGGGGTTTTTGTTTTCATTTTGAGAGCTTCCGCTGCGTGCGCTGCGTAAACGGGGAAAGTTTCGCAAAAATCATGTATGACAGAATTGTTCCTCATGACAAGTAAACATTCATTTAAAACAAAATTGCTCTTTACATCATTCGATTTCAATGAATATCTTAGGAGATATCGCAGTTTTAAAATAACATCGCAGCAAAATAATGATCAAGTACTACGCGCGCATTTATGATGGCAACAGGAGCAGTGGTGGCTCAGTGGTATCGCCCCCGACTTACGTGTTGTAGGTCGTGGGTTCGAACCCCAGCAGGCGCTTTACTTTGTGTAAATAATTTCATCACTACTGCTCTCAAAACGGTGAAGGAAAACATCGTGAGGAAACCGGCGTCTTAGAACCAAAACTTCGAAGACATGCGACATCTACCAACCCGCACTGTGCCCGTGTGGTGCATTACAGCCTACTCCCTCTCATAGAGAGGAGCCCTGTGTCCCAGCAGTGGGAACTACTGTTCCCACTGCTGGGACACAGGGCTCCTCTCTATCAGCCTATTACCTACTGGTAAAAGGCTGATTATGTATGTTATGTAAGGCAGTTATGAGGGGGAAGGGCGGTGGCCCCAGTTAGCTCTGCGAAATACCATGCCGCGCAGCTCAGACGCGTGGTTGGCTGAATCGGCTCTTTAAGCTGGTTTTCCTCTCACGCTGACCGTCGTCGGCGCTGACAAGACAATGTATATAATGTTTAGTATTCTATGAAATTACGCCAACCGCTCAGCGCTGACATCTGAAGTTCATACGTTTCGGCTGTCAGCGCCGACGGTCAGCGTGCGGTCGGCGTGTCTCTAAAACCAGCCTTAGGAAACGTTTTTTAATTACGCCAACCGCTCAGCGCTGACATCTGAAGTTCATACGTTTCGGTTGTCAGCGCCGACGGTCAGCGTGACTCTAAAACCAGCCTTAGAAACGGGTGTGCTCAGCGAACTACTTTTTAAATTTGTTTTTCCAAAATATCATCGTATAAAATAAATACTTTTTACATGAATAAGTCAGTAATAATAAGTTTTGTTTTAATTTAGTTATTTTTGTTGATTTCCTTATCTAAATAGATACATTATTTAATTTTGTAGTATTTTAGGGTAATTCAGTCGCGGGTTAAAGTTAGCGTTAGCCCAAAGTAACTATTCCACGCGGACGAAGTCGCGGGCAGAAGCTAGTAATATTATAATGGTGCATACGACGTGTGTTGTGAAGAGTGCAAGTCGTCATCTTACGTTAGTAAAAAACTGCGATTTCATAAATTTCAGCTTAAAATACTAGCCGTGATCGCTTCGGAGGACTACAAGTCCCTCAGGATGATTTTGTGGATTACATCCATCCATAGCTTGGAAACAAAATTGATGTCGATTTTTAATTTTTCTGGAAACAACATTGGGTCTAAATTGTTTGAGCATTTGAGTCAAATAGAATTCAATACCAAACCATGTTCATGCTTCCCAATATTTTTTTTGTATTAGGATGAGGATTTTTTATATAATTAAGTTCAACAACAGAAATTTCAAATCCAGTAAATCTAAAAACCAAAAATCTAATAAATAAATCTAGTAAATCTAATATTTCTCAGTCGCCCATTTATAAAGATACCTACAGTTTTATAGATGAGTGGCTGGTACACAAAAAGACGATCTTTTTGATAATTGTTAATTATTGTTTATAATAATGTTGATGCCCATGTTGATCTAAAATAAATTAATAAAATAAATATTGTTAACTTGGGACAACCCTAGCTGTCGTGACAATGCCTACACGTCTGCATTTACCACGAGATCAAAGGCATCGTCCTACTGTATCTTTTATACTGTGCTATTATGTACCTTCAATCTGCCTAGCCTTTTCCCAACCATGTTGGGGTCGGCTTCCAGTCTAAACGAATGCAGCTAAATACCAGTATTTTATATAGAGCGACTGCCTATCTCACCTCCACAACCCAGTAACTGGGTAATACTATTATGTACAGACGCCAGCACATCAACCTACTCCAATCTGTCAAATTTTCCCAATCAACATTGAACCTTATTCTTTAGCGATAAAGTTAAAAATCTATTAAAGAAATTTGACAGATTGTAGTAACTTGATATGCTGGCGTCTGTACCTTACATATCCAAAATTTCAACTTCTTATGGACTTTATAAGGTATTCGTTAATAAAATAAGCGCCTAACTGGCAAACCCGTTTTCAAACATTATACCTACTTTCATAATCACTCAACAGTGCTACAACAAAACTGGGATTAAGAAAAAGAGTAGTCCTTTTAAGTAGGCGCTATGTAAATGATTAAAAGAGAAAATGTAATACCTAGTAATTATAATCTTTAATGAGTAAATGATAGCTTGAAGATTGACATGGGAGAATGGAATAACTTCTAAAGTATAGCTCACAGAAAGTCGAAATTTTGGATTTGTAAGGTACATAATAGTATCAAGTTCCTTATGCTATTGTATGATATAAAAGAGTAGTATTTAAAAAGGGGCCCGCTGGCTGGACGTTTGTCTAAGTAACGAATATCTTCTAAAGTATAGCTCACAGAAAGTCGAAATTTTGGATTTGTAAGGTACATAATAGGATCAAGCTCCTAATGCTATTGTATGATATAAAAGAGTAGTATTTAAAAAGTGGCCCGCTGGCTGGACGTTTGTCTAAGTAACGAATATCTTCTAAAGTATAGGTCACAGAAAGTCGAAATTTTGGATTTGTAAGGTACATAATAGGATCAAGCTCCTAATGCTATTGTATGTTACAAAAGAGTAGTATTTAAAAAGTGGCCCGCTGGCTGGACGTTTGTCTAAGTAACGAATATCTTCTAAAGTATAGGTCACAGAAAGTCGAAATTTTGGATTTGTAAGGTACATAATAGGATCAAGCTTCTACTGCTATTGTATGATATAAAAGAGTAGTATTTAAAAAGTGGCCCGCTGGCTGGACGTTTGTCTAAGTAACGAATATCTTCTAAAGTATAGCTCACAGAAAGTCGAAATTTCAGATTTGTAAGGTACATAATATTTTCTAACTCCGAGCACTACTGGGCGATCTGAAAGTATAATAACAATAAAAATATTCATAAGGGGCCCGCTAGCCAGACACTTCATAGAAACGTCATTTAATCAAAAACTGTCGAGGTACAAAATATATCTTATTTATTTTCTATAGGTACAAAATAATGTCCTTATGTAAACCTATCACCTGTTGATAAATCTCGTTGGGGCCTGCCAGACAGATTCACACGCCGTTTAGCTGTGAAAGCTTAACATACAAAAAATCTAATCTTTTCTCTTTTTTAACCGACTTCAAAAGGGAGGAGGTTCTCAATTTTATTGTTCCTATGTTTTTTTTGTATGTTTGTTACGCGATTACTCCGCCAATTACGAATTGATTTTGATGATTATTTTTTGTTTGGTAGGTCATACTTCAGAGGTGGTCCCATATAAATTGACATTTTGATTGAAGTTAACTCTCCAGGCTTAAAGGCTCGCCCCCTGTTACATGGGACTTATAAACATAACTGGATGGTTATAAGTCCCATGTAACAGGGGGCGAGCCTATTGCCATCAACCGGGTATCCAGACTCCGCGCTGCTACCGAGTAATTTCAGACGGAAAATTCCAAAACACTGCTTGACTTGAGAATCGAACCTAGAACCCCAAGCTGTCAGCAAATGCAGGTATACTAGCATAAAATCTATTTTTTATTTCTTGTTTATAAAAAATATTTTCCAGCTACTCTTTCAAATAACAAAACCAGCATAGTTCCCCCATCAAGAGCCAACCATGTTCCAAGTCGATGTGTCTAGCAGAGTATCACAATAAGTAAAACGAGTAGGAAGCTCATGTGTGGGTGGCATAGCAACGACTTAGGAAAGTGCAGCGTCACAAAGGCACTCAGTCCTCCTAGTACGCCGAGTGGGAAATTATATTTTTGTGTGACGTCTTTAGGCTGTGGTGTGGGACATAGGCTGAAGCGGGTGAGATCGCTGGTTGGGACTAATCTCGAGAGGAAACGGTGGTGAGTTTGGATTAAGTTTATTGCATCTCTGTTAGTTCTCTTTGTAAGTATACGCTGAAAGATGGATAAATGACGACCGAAAATGGCGGCTGGGTCAGACTGGATGCTAACACGGAGAAGTGTAAGTGTGTAAAGATATCCGGTAGTGGTATGTGATAGGCTGTTTAGTTGATTGATGTAAGTCAATTAAAATAGCCATAAGCTTTGGCTTATGGCTATTTAAATTGATAAAAAATTTGACTTTTCGATTCTTGAAGAGAAGATCATTGAAATATAAGATATATGGAATAAATATAATTTATGCATATTTTAATATAAGCTAAGGAATCTGCTCCCCAATTGCCTAACTCATACACAATCACAATGTCCTTCATTTTGGCAAAAAATATATCCAATATTTAGTTTCATATTAATAAAAAAATAAGTATAATAAGTATAATAAGCATAATAACATAAATAATGTAATGAATATTGTTAAATGAAAGGGATTTGGAGTGTGATGTGTAGGTAACACAATTTGGCTGGGGGCCTAAGGCTGCCTGTCCACTGAAGCGGGGAGGAGACGAAAGGAGCGGAGATGTGCCATTATTAACCAATCAAATCTAAACTCAGGGGCGGAGTCAAGATTCTATTGGTTAATATTGACACATTTCCGCTCCTCTTTTCTCCTCTCCGCTTCAGTGGACAGGCAGCCTAAAAAGGGATTGTTATCTATATTGATACTAAAAACCCAAAAATAGTAAAACTGAAAAGCCATCAGCTTATAGCTTGGACCAAACGAAAAGCACAACTTTAATTTTATAGATCAAAAGACAGACGCGGTGTCTTGCTTTTAGACATACAACAATATGCGCCTCATGACGCATGCGCGACATAGACGAAACATTTTGTTAGAAATATGGACTGACGTCAAAGCAGTGAGTTAAAGTACTAGGCAGGGTTATTAAACCATTTGTTTTCATTCCGGTTGTGTAAATTATGAAGGAAATTATATTTTTTGATGGTGATGTGATGACAGTTATTTTAATAAGTAATATTATAAATTGAAGAAGTTTGTAGTTGAGGTAGGTATTTTTAAAAGCAGAGGTGTTCAACATTTTTGCGTTCAATTTTGTATCAACTAACGCACTCTAAAGCCGCCCTCCGACGGTGCGCCATATCGCGGACGCACGCGCACGACGCACCGTGGGAAACCTAGCGTGCGTGGTAGCGCAGACGCGCGTTGTACGCGTGCGTGGCGGTGCGTCCTCGTGCGGGCTGGCGCGCGTCCGCGATATGGCGCACCGTGGGAGTTGGCTTTAAGCCTAGCGCCACACCTGCCGAACGTTCCGCGGCGGAACGCTCCGTCGCGTCAAATTTCTATGGACGTAACGTTCGGCTGATGTGTCATAGGTAACTTGAAAAACATTAGCAGCGTAGTCAACCGAACGTTCCGTCGCGGAACGTTCGGCAGGTGTGGCCCGACCCTAAGGCCTGCTTCCATCACAAATTACTAAATGCGTTGAGCACTTAACACACTTTATTAAGACATCGTTCTGCTTCTGTCAATCGTTTGAAGATGACAGAAACAGAATTATGTTTTAAATTACCTATGTTTAGTGTTAAAAGCTCGTGAGGAGCCCGTGGCTAAGTAATAACAAGCCGCACGGGTCGATCCATCAGGTTAAACTACGCTTGCCGGGGTTGGTCAGTGGATGGGTGACCATCTTCACATATCGAGACTCCTCCGTGTCTCGGAAAGCACGTTAAGCCGTTGGTCCCGGCTGTCATTCGTGAATCTTTGACAGTCGTTACGAGTCGTCAGAAGCCCGAAAGTCTGACACCAGTCTTACCAAGGGGTATCGTATTACCTAGTTACTGGGTTGTGGAGGTCAGATAGGCAGTCGCTCCATGTAAAATACTGGTATTCAGCTGCATCCGGTTAGACTGGAAGCCGACCCCAAGATAGTTGGGAAAAGGCTAGGCAGATTGATTGAGTGTTAAGAGCGTTTATTCTGAAAGTGGGCAACGTCGCAAATAGATGTCAAATATTTCGCTGTTTTGATTAATTTGGCAATATTACGAATGGAAATAAGAAATTTGGCTAACTTAACTAGTGAATATTAATAATTAATTGCAATTACACTGAATTTGATGTTTCTGATTATTTAAAAGTGCGTTTTTTTGTGCAGAATAAACATTTTTTCTTTCTTTTCTTTCTATGTTGTAACCGTTAAAAACAGTTGGTTAAAAAGATGATCGATGATCCTACTGAAATGAAATGAAATGAAATTGTTTATTCTGTAAATAGGATATATGAATCACTTTTACACGTCATATTAAAATTTATGTTAAAAATTAGCTAGATGAGTTCGGCGTTTCCTATCTTACTACTCTGAGAAGAAAAGCCGAAACAAACTTAGAGGTCACAGTCTCTTTTAAAGTCCAGACATAATCTTGGTCAGGCCATATGAGGACCATGTAGACTAGCTGACTAGCTGACTGACTAGCTGTAATTAAATCAAAATACCTAGTACTTGGTATTGTATGTAACTTAAAACTTAAATAAACTTTGACTTTGTCTGAGACTTATCAGATTATAAAGTTGTCTCATATATCACTTGAGGACGACGTAATAAATAGTCCTCGTGAGTGACACCTACTATTTGTTATAAGTCTCATTTAAAGCTTAGGACTTGGTTCACCTCTTTCTGATATAGTATGAACTGGCAGACTCGTTACGTGTGTATGTGCGCGTGTGTGTGTGTGAGGGTGTGTGTGTGTGTGTGAGTGTGTGTGTGTGTGTGTGTATAATGGTATGTTAGTGAAGGTGGTTTAATGACACCAGCCTATTATACATAGTCCCATTGCAAGGCAAATCCCTCTTCTTATACAGAGAAGGCACGAGAATTGATCACCACGCTTGCTAGGTACTATTCCTAGTCTACGTATAAAAGCCAACTCCCACGGTGCGCCATATCGCGGACGCGCACCAGCCCGCACGAGAACGCACCGCCTCGCACGCGTACAACGCGCGTCTGCGCTACCACGCACGCTAGGTTTCCCACGGTGCGTCGTGCGCGTGCGTCCGCGATATGGCGCACCGTCGGAGGGCGGCTTAAAGCTTCATGCAGACTAGCGCGACGTGACAACGCGACGCGACACCGGTTATTTTTATACCGTGCAGTTTTCTTAGAATTGTTCGTGTCGCGTCGCGACGTCGTGTCGCGCTAGTCTGCACGAGCCTTTAATCGTTGGACTTTATGAGCAGTCATTTAACGCTATTGGCCAATATTGCTAATCGCTTGCATTAGGTGGAATGACAGTTCGGTGAGATATTACAGAATAAGTAAGGCTGATGTCGCAGTGAAATAATTAGCGAGGTCAGCAAGGTCAGGACGACGGACTGCGGGCAAATGCCTCTCTTTCCTTTTTCCACTCAACTCGTGCATCCCTCCTATAAGCGTCAAGTTCGTCCAGCCATCTACCCCTGGGTCTTCCACGATGCCGCTGTACATTTTCAGGAATCCATGTTGTGGTGGTCTTAGCCCACAATACACCCACATGCAGCAAACATGTCCAGCCCAGTTCCATTTGAGATTGGCTGCTTTTTGGGTGACGTCAGCGATTTGAGTCTTAGAGCGGCAGTATCGTGGTCCGTGTATACGTATTCGATCTCAACACGTTCCTCACGACATTGAGCTCAGCAGTGGGACACAGCAGGCTCATAATAATAAAATATTCCGGTTCCTATCTCAGCAGCCCTAACCACCGGTAGCTTGAACCCTGCTCCCAACACCGGCAGACCTCTATTTTTTTTATTTTTAAATGTTTTTTTATAATTCTGTTTATTTTAAGAAATATTTAAAAATGTAAATTGATAAGAACCTAGATAGAGAATAAATGAAATATATAATAATACCTACATTATATAAATATTAGGTAGATGCTCTTTCACGCTTTAATTCAAATAAACCCCTCTTATCACCAAACGTCAAACCATAAATCTAGAAATGCAGATAAAAGTTGCAGCCAACTTTAAGGTCCGTTTCCACTATCACGCCAAGCGATTACGTTTCATAGTCCTCATAACACCATACGTGGTTAGAGACACGTGCGCGACCTAATTATTATTTAACCATCGTCAGATGTCTTTAATGGCAGACGAGTAAGGCATGACCGCCATTAGGTAGGGTGGCCATGCTGTGGATGATTGGCAGGATTTTGCTGGATTTTGATACGAGTAATTGTTGCCATTGAGTGGGGGCCGTTGGGGGTGAAGCCTATAGTGAGGTCAAAATGGAAATCCAAGATGGCGGCTCCGAAAATTTTCTCATTTTTCGTCACGGGTGTCGTTTTCGTACTTTTCGATGGTTCTAAAGCCGATAGTGAGGTCAAAATGGAAATCCAAGATGGCGCCAGCGAAAATTTTCTAATTTTTCGTCATGGGTGTCGTTTTCGTAGTATTTGAGGGTTCTAAAGTCGATAGTGAGGTCAAAATGTAAATTCAAGATGGCGGCAGCGAACATTTTCTTATTTTTCGTAATGGGTGTCGTTTTCGTAATATCTGAGGGTTCTAAAGCCGATAGTGAGATCAAAATGTAAATCCAAGATGGCGGCTGTGAATATTTTCTAATTTTTGAAGTGAAAACTTCTTTAGCGGCGTTGTGCACTTTTTTTGGAATGGGTAAAAAATTTTGAACTCGCGTCAGAAAGGGCATTGCCCGCTGTCCATAGACAATTTGGCCTCAAGTGCCCACAATTCAAAGTATATGGATAGGATAATATGCGATTTAAATAATGAAACGGTCAAGGTCTTGGTTTAGAAAAAAGATGGGGTTATTTAGATAAAATCGTTTTTTTCAATGAGGCAAAATCTTCAATTTGTGCTGCACTAAATGTTTTAATATGATTATATATTGATTCTAAAAGTAGATTCCAGGGGTTAGGTACTACTTAAATGGTAATAACAGATTCTACAATCCGGCGGTACATAGTAATTGTACTTACAAAAAAGATGTACCCGCAGTGCTGATGGGACAGCGAGCCGATTGGTCGTGTTACAGCCAGGAAAGAAACATTGATTTTGAGTGTTTGGTGCTCTTACATAATAAGGCAGCAGTATACTGTTGGATGTGTTCAAGCTTTGTTGTCCCGCTTGCTATGCACTGTCAGCTACTTCAGATTGCACCGAAGGTAGGTTGGATGGTTCAAATTGCTCCATAGGCACACTGGATGGTTCACATTCCGGTTCTGTAGTTGAACATGATGCTGCTCTAAACTGCTCTAACAAGATGATGATGGCAACTGAAATAATAATAAAAATTAAAGCTCAGTGCATAAATACAGTAAACGTGAATTACTGTGGTTTTGGTACAAATAAATACACAATCAAAAAAATATCTATCAATAACATTTTATATTATTATTAATTCATTTCTAAAAAATCTTTCTCAAGTTTCTAGACAATCTGTACTATGTGAAATATAACTTGTGCGGACACGAAAGAAGTTGAATATTACACTATAGACTCAGAAGTATGTCAGTATCAAATCTCAGAACTACGCTTGTATTAATTCTAAACTGTTGATAACTTACCGCTCTTGGTACAATCTGACAGGCAATCATTTCGAGTTGTTCATGTGAAGAATCAGACCTGAGTGTATGTGATCTTATTCTCAAAAGCAATCTGCCGCACGCAGCTGATGCACACTTGTCCATGACCATCAATCTGTACATTTTGTTGTTCGCACACTAAACTGTCACTCGACACTTGTACCTAATAAACAAGTCATAATTATTAGATATCCTAAAACAACACTAACTTTGATAGTACTCTGTCTATTTATTTAAAAATCATTTCTCAGAGGAAGACATGATACTGACCTGTTGTGTCGAATTGTTGTATAACATTTTGCTCTTTCTGCTATTTCCAAGAAATGCCTTCGTATTCTCGTGACGTTTAAACCACAATTAACACAGCGTAAATGACCTTTTGAATGAATTACTTAGGGAACGGAAGTACTCGGGCCAGCGACAATGCCGGGGTCTTCATAATTTGTGGATATCGAGTCAAAGTTCGTGCTACGGTTATCGTTAGAAGCGGGAGCGGAATCCATGTTCAGGCCGTGGTCGTCAGGGCTCAGGGTTCAAAGAATCTTCGGAGTCCATTTAATAAGCGTATTCGATGGTTAAAATAACAAATTCGCAAGAAAATAAAGTTATGCAAACGAAAACAAAGAAAGTCGATTTGTGATTTGACATTGACATTGACTTGACAGCCGGCCGGCATAATTCAATGTTGCCACACCACACACAAAAAATTGATAGATCGATATCGATTGTTTTATCGAATCCTAATTTTAATACAAAATTATAATCGCCACTGTGACTCTTTAATCTTAACGACGTCAACTCTGATGACGTATACGTAATAGTAATAGTACTAATAATATTAATAGTTTAAACTAGTTTGTAAGACAACAGAAGGTACCACTAACAGTATAGTTACACTTAATAACAAAACGGTATTTTCTAGCACTAACATAGTTAACTGTACAAAAGGGGCTAAGCAGAAATCCTTGAAATTATTTCATCAAAATATTCAAGGTTTTTCTTCCAAACAATTGGAGATTGAATTGTTTTTAGAAAAAACAAAGTTTGACATTATTTGTTTAACTGAGCATTGGTTAAAAGATTACGAAATGTTAATTAACTTTGAGAATTATAGTGTGGCCAGTTGTTTTAACCGAAAATCAATGCTGCGTGGTGGTTCATTAATCTTAATTAAAAGTTGTATTAAATCAAAAACCCGTAATGACATAGTTGAACTATCGGTTGAACATAGCATTGAACTGTCTTGTGTTGAGCTAGATAAGCATGTTATAGTGTGCGTTTACAGACCCCCAAATTATCAAAACTACTCTATATTTGAGTCAGTAATGGAAGATGTTTTGGCAAAACTTGCAACTGGTAATAAATCAGTAATTATCTGTGGTGACTTTAACATTAATATTTTAGAAAATAATTCAAATACCAGTAGATTTTTAAATTTGTTCAAATCATTCAATTTGTCAAATGTGTTTATAGAACCGACCCGAATAACTTCGACTATTGGTACATGTATTGATAATGTGTTTTGTTGCTGCGATTATTTAGATAAAGCCATCGTTAATTATCTCCCTTCTGATCACAGTGGTCAAACCGTAACTTTTGAGTCCAACATACCAATACAAAAAGTGCAGATACAATTCAGACCAGTAACAGCTGTTAATTTAAATAAATTTAATAGCACTTTACTTTGTAAATTAAGTAATCAGCACCTTACATTAAATAATGTTAATATTTTGTATAATGAATTCTTTTCGGTAGTTCAAACCGAGTTCAATAATCATTTTAAGAAGAGTACTAAAATTATCAGCCCTAAGTTTTTATTTAGTGACTGGGCAACTAAAGGACTCAGGAAAAGTAGAGAAAGACTTTTCGAGCTGTATGGCCTTAAGCCTTATATTAACACGGAAACTTTTAATAAGTATGTTGCTACTTACTCTAGAACTTTTAAAAACACTTGTAAGGCAGCTAAAGCCTTATATATTAGCAACAAAGTTAAGTCAGCAGACAATAAAATAAAGACGGTTTGGAAAATTATCAATAATGAAACGAACAGGAACAAAAAGCATAATTCTGATTACACACTGAAGACCTCATGTGGTGATCTTATTTGCGATAGAAAAATAGTTGCTCAAGAATTTGTAGATTTCTTTACTAGTATCCCACTTAAAACTACTGAAACTTTAAATTCCTCGCCCTCTCTATCTTTTGATTTAGTAAGGGCGAACGTTCCAGCTTGCCCGATTGAATTTAACTTTAAGCATATTAACCCCATAATAGTAATAAAAGCTTTTAAACAAATCAAGATCAAATTGACCGAAGATCTTTGGGGAATGTCCATTAAAGTTTGTATTTCCATAATTGAGACCATAGCGCCTTACTTAGCCTTAATATTTAACTTTTGTGTGGATCAAGGAGTCTTCCCGGATTTAATGAAATACAGTAAGGTAATACCACTTTTCAAATCCGGGGACAGTAAAGACAGTAATAATTATAGACCCGTATCCGTGTTGCCGGTTTTCAGCAAGGTGTTTGAAAAGGTAATGCTTAATCAAATGCTCATTCATTTTAATACAAATAAAATCCTTCACGATCAACAGTATGGTTTCACCAAAGGACGTTGTACGACCGACGCCGGTGTAACCTTATTAAGACACATTTTTAACGCGTGGGAAGAGGCCCAAGACGCTATAGGGATCTTTTGTGACCTCTCTAAGGCATTTGATTGCGTTGATCACGAAACCTTACTCTTGAAACTTGAGCATTACGGACTTGGAAAACTTGCGCTCAATTTAGTAAAATCTTATTTAAATGATAGACAACAGCAAGTCCAAATAAACGGTATCAATTCACTAGGTTCAACAGTAAAAATGGGTGTGCCACAAGGCTCGATATTAGGTCCATTCCTCTTTTTAGTGTATATTAATGATCTACTCCTTTTATTAAAAAATCAACCACAAATGGTGTTATTTGCTGACGATACTTCCTTAATTTTTAAGGTAGATAGACGTGCTAAAAATTTTGACTACGTAAATAACGCCCTACTGCAGGTCCAAAATTGGTTCACTGCTAATAATTTAGTTTTGAACGGAAAAAAAACTAAGTGCATAAAATTTTCTTTACCAAATGTCAAAAGCAGAGATTGTGAGATAGAATTGAATCAAGAGAAGCTAGAATTCGTCGATAAAACTGTTTTCCTGGGTATCACGCTCGACTCAAGGCTACAATGGGGTCCTCATTTAACATCTCTTGCAGGACGGCTAAGTTCAGCAGCATACGCTGTCAGAAAAATCCGTCAATTTACTGATGTAGATACCGCGAGGCTAGTCTATTTTAGCTATTTTCATAGTATCATGTCTTACGGTATTTTACTGTGGGGACAGGCTGCAGACATCGAGTCTATTTTTATTCTGCAGAAAAGAGCGATCAGAGCCATATATCATCTGCGCAGGCGCGATTCTCTAAGGGAACGGTTTAAGGATATTAACATCATGACGGTACCTTGTCAATATATCTATGAAAACATCATGTACGTAAGAAAAAATTTACATCTTTTTAGCAAAAGAGGTGATAGACATAATTATAGTACAAGAAACAGGGACCTATTAGTTCAACCGGGTTTCAGACTGGCTAAAGTAGACTCATCTTTCATGGGGTACTGTTTAAAATGTTACAATAAAATTCCTCTCCACATACTTCAACTGAATGAGACGAATTTTAAATCTTGTATAAAACGCACACTATGCAGGCAGGCATATTATAAGTTGGCTGATTACATCGCTGATAAAAATGCTTGGGTCAATGCTGGTCCTGCTCCACAACCACAACTAATTGATTAACATTTGAAAATACTGTTGGGAGCTGCTGAAGATTGTAAGACCATCTTTGCATTGTGTAAACTCAATCTCCTTTGTATTATATAATTGCATAGCACATGTGTGAGTACTATGTACTACAGAGCTACCATTTACCGGGTAATATGTCTTTCATTGACTTGAATGTGCCCTGGCGGCTGAGAGTATGTCATGCTCACTCAGATGTCTCGCTGATGGTGGCGTGTGTGTTGGATCATTTAGCTCCCTTCAAAATGGTTGAGCTGAATGGTGCTAATACATGCGTCATGTTCGTGAACGGGCGCCGTCAGTTGGGACTGGTCATCTCTTAGCTGCCGTGGCTTATTTTAATTTATTTTAATCTTTGAATTGTTTTTGTTTTATCTTTTTATTACGGACGCTTTTAAAGTGCGCATCTTTTTACATTGTTCTCACATGTATAATTTAAACATGAATGATGTAACCACTATTTTGTAACAATTATTTATTTAAAAGAGTGTCCGTGGAGTTTCTTGCCCGTTCTTCTCCATAGGTACCTACGCTTTGGAATGGGCAACTAGCTTCATATTTCTGACTGACCGACTCCTTGACAATTCAAAAGTGCCTGTATATGGTTTAATTGAAATAAATGCTTTGAGTTTGAGTTTGAGTTTGTAACATTATTTGGTTAAAAAAAATGGATAAACAGTGTATTTTAGTTCAAATAATAAAACGATTAAGTACCTAATATTAAAAAATAAAATAAAGTCTTACCAGCGATTACACGACACGAAACACACACAAAACTCAAAATAATCACATTCACTTTTTCACTCACGGGTTCCCGACGTTTTTTTTGGTCGGATCAAAATAGGTATTTAATAAACGATGCTAGTTAGTGCAAATATTTATCTACCACGATGTATGTAAAAACTACTTATGGAAATAACAACACTTCCCGTCGATTTACACACAAAAATAATAAAAAATAACGAAATACGATGCCGAGCGCGCACTCGTGACTATAACGTTTTACCTGCGTGTGACGTGCGACATCAGTCAGTTTCAACATTTTTTTCCAATGTTGGCTATTGATATTTTTGGATATTGGTTTTTATGATAAAAATCGTTAAAAAAGGGTGTATTCCCGTTCGTCCCACTGCCGTCGTCCCCCTGGTGGGACGAACGGGAATTTAATAATTAAATGATTTAGTTGACGAGAATATCCGTCAGGCCATAGAGTTAAATTGCTCACCGACCAGTTTAGCCCTAATTTCATAGTAGAAATAGAGATTTAAACCGTGTGTACCTGCGTCGGCCGTATGTCCGCCTCGGGGTTTGAAGGACAAATAGTTTGCGGCAGCCGCAAGGCTAAACAAAAATAAATATTCAAAAACACACAACGTTAATGTTCAAGTTTTCACTTCTGCCGGCACTCCCGGAGTGCAACCCGTTGTTTTTTTAAATTTTAAGTACAAGTATACGAGGGGTGTTCAATAAATAGTGAGAATGAGTAACACGCAATTATCTTTTATTATATGTTATTTTATTTTTGGACGTAGTCACCTTTCAGGTTTATACACTTTGTATATCTTTTCTCTAATCCTAAAATTCCCTTTCAAAAAAATCTTCTTCCTGATCCCTTAGAAAATCATTTACGGCGGCGACTACTCCTTCATCATCTTCGAATTTCTGGCCCCTGAGATGTTCCTTTAAGCGCGGAAATAGGTAGAAATCACTAGGAGCAAGGTCCGGAGAATATGGAGGATGTTCCATCAATTCGAAGCCAGCTTCTTGAATGGCAGCCATCGCAACTCTGGACTTGTGCGCAGGGGCGTTATCTTGGTGAAACAAAACAACTTTAGCGAGTTTGCCACGCCGTTTCTTGCGTATTTCCTCACGCAACTTCGTTACTTGTCCTGCGTACATAGTCCCCGTAATAGTGGCTCCATGATTAAGATATTCGATCATTACCACCCCTTGGCTGTCCCAGAAAAGAGAGCCCATGATCTTTCCGGCGGATGAAATCGCCTTAAATTTCTTTGGAGTTGGAGATGACGGTCGCTTCCAAGTCATGGACTGTTGTTTCGTTTTCGGGTCATAATGGTGAAGCCATGTTTCGTCCATAGTTATGAATCGAGCCAAAAATCAGTCAGGCTCTTGTTGTAACAAATCCAAACAGCTTTGTGAAATTCTCAGTCGAGTTTGTTTCTGCGCGTCAGAAAGCATTCTGGGCACCCAGCGCGCTGACACTTTTTTCATACCCAAATGGTCGTTTATAATATTATGGACACTTCCTATCGAAATCTTTACTTCTTCAGCTATAAAACGAACAGTAACACGACGATCCGCCAAGACAATATTTTCAACTTTTTTAATCATTTGTTCAGTCACTGCCGATATGGGGCGTCCCGTTCGTGGGTCGTCGTTAGTGGAAGTTCTTCCTCACTAGAACTCAGCACACCAACGTGTAACCCGGCGTTTTGAGTGGCCGTGCTAAAGTTAATTTATCAGGTATTGGGAAAGAAACAATTAAACAATTACCTTTTACACATTACAAAGTTTATTGTATTATCAACAAGGTACACACAATTGTGGCAAGCCACTAAACTATATTAACCTTCCCAACCTTAATATTTAAAATGGCATCTGCCCCGCCACGCTCTGTCTCCGTAACAACGCGTGTCGGAGGAGATACAAACATGAGACTATAATTATAAGAACTCAAGGTCGCTTGTTAGGATCCGTGAGATGAACGCTTAGTAACCTTTAGCTCAATCGTATGTAAATGACCTATATGGTTGTGCTCCTATAAGAAATATAACACTTGGGGCAAAGCACCCAGAGACACAACCAAACACATTGACTTTACAACAACTGGTCATATAAACTAATATTCTGAAGAGACCTTATCAAAATGGTCACATGTATATTCTCTCTCTCTGGTTCTACTACAATTAAATGTTAGGTAGTAGTATGACTTCAGTTTATAACTCCCTCTCAGTTTCTGAATTAACCTCTCACTCAGTTTCTGAATTAACCTCTCACTCAGTTTGTGGAATCAAGACCCTTGGCATGGAACAACAGAGAGAACTCTGTGTTCCCACGAACGCGTGGCCTACGGGTCCACCGTAAAAGATGACGCTGAATCGTACCTGGATGCGGCGAGACTTTCCTGCACGAGATACCGGGTAGGTAAGGACTTCCAATACAAGGATGGCCACACGGCCAGTACTCGAGCTCGTTGGGTCAAACCTCTGAACTGCCAACTGCTCGTGGTGAAACCGTCACACGGCCCAACAGTAGTCGGGACTCGGGACGGACTGCTAATTCATCAGGCCACGGCACAGCACCAGGCGTCACGTCTCCACACGATTCGTACCAGTTTCAGGCTAGCCTAAAATGCCAGACAGGTTCAGCTACCACTGAAACAACGACACAGATATATTCCAATTAGATTATTGATCGGACACATCAGACGATCATCACTGAACCGGTGCCCGTCCAATAACCTACCTGTTCTATCACCATCATCGCGTAGCTTCACCAGGATCCGAGGATCAACGATGTCATTTTGCAGCGTGACAAACGCGCAACCGTAGAATATGGAGGAGCATCAACCCCTAATGTTGCTCTCAAGTCTTGATTTACCTGCTCCGTAGTAAAATTTTTCAAGCAGAGATATTTTATTACCGCGCGAACTTCAACTTTATCCATTTTTAAGAACACGTTCCGAAACGACGCAAACAATAGACTTCTACTTTTAAAAACAAAAGAGAATTAATTGCTTTTTTTATTATCATCTTAACTAATGTCTGGGCTATGCCTGCCAGTATTTAGTTTTGTTCTTTCCAAAGAGAATGTATCGCATTCTCACTATTTATTGAACACCCATCGTAGTTAGGTTTCATTTTTAGAAAACGTACCAATAAAAACAAACATATTTTTATTAATATTCAAAATAGATGCTAGCTTAAACTATTAATACTAATTCTGTATAAAAATGTAAGTGGACCTACTACTGAATGAATAAAAAAAAAAACCGTCTTTGAAGATTTGAGAAAATCGGTAAAATAAAAAAATATTGGGTTATTTGGAAGGAAACCATGGTAAATTCAAATAGTTATCATTTATTTTGAATTTTTTGCTTGTGAATTGATCGTTACGTTCATTAAAATAATTTGTAGCATAACATTGCTTTTGAAATTTTATTATAATAAAAATCGTAAGCTGGCTCTTTAAAATCTTAGTAGATATGAGCCCACTCAAAAAAAACCCCTAAAATGACAAAAATTACCAAAACTATATCCCGTCTCACCAACCCTACATGGCAACACTACTATTAACCCGCTCCATGCCTGTCGCATGCTTAAATACTAATGTTACTGTTATAACCCTACGTATTCGTAACCCCTGGAGCCGCCATGTTTGGTATAAATTACTTAGCTGGACCCACCCGATATGATCTGGGATGACCTCAGACGACAAATAGTTAAGTAGAATACCATTTGAAGTTAAAAGGGGGAATTAAAACAAATTGGCCAGTAAATGCAGTTGGGTTATGGTCTAGATCTGGGCATAAATAAAGGATGGTATAAAGATGATGCGCTGGAGTTAATACAGACATAAAAGATGACACTTAAAACCTCCAGAGCAGGGATTCCCAACAGATGGGACGCGCCCCCTTCGGGTGACGTGACCAATGGGGGGGCGCGGCGGGTCCAATAATCAAACTCGAATCAGTTACTTCAAATGGGCCCTTGTAAGGCAATTTTAAACGTCAAAATTCACAAAAAAAATAGTATTGATTCTAGTCGCCCCTTCCAAAAGGTAGTTTTCGTATGGAGAAGAAGGTATATTCGTTTTATAATAAAGTATAGATTTATTAAATTTTATGTTCTTGGTATTAGAAAGGGTTAAGACTAGTTTTAAAAACTCAAACGTTTCATAATACTAACTTTGGTGCTGTAAAATGAGTGATCAATAGAAAATCTAACCTATCCAAAGGTATGCAAACATTTTTGACCTCACTTTCGCTCGCTTTACATTCTTATTCTTCTCTGCTTATGTCAACAAAGTAATTCAGGAGCGTAGTGATTTTAAAAGAAAGTTAGGGGGGCGCGTATGTTAAAAGGTTGAGAACCGGGGCTCCGGAAATATTTAAGCATTATTAAATATTGTGCCTGAACTGTGGACTATTGAATTGACTGAGCTGGCTATAATAGTGGTAGTGGAGGAAAATCTGACAGAATTCAGTTGAGGTCAATATACAGGGTTAATATTAAATTGGCTAGCTAAACTCTGCAGATACGATGGATATCGATATCTGGACAAGATAAAATAAAATGTAATAAGATATTGTGTTTTTTTTTTTGGGAGGTCAACGTCCGCTGTTAGTGTTGTTACTTGAAGGATCACTGTTTTCTTATGTTTTAAGCCTCATGCCGACAGCCGCGTTGCGCCAACGAAACGCGCTCTTGCGTCGCACCTGTCTTCACGAGGCTTTATCGTGACCCATAACGTCTGTGAAGTTTACACAAATAAAAAAGATTTTTAAACTGATTTATTTCAAGTGACTACAATAACTGCGGTCGATGACCCCACAAAAAATCATCAAATTAATTCTTTTTTGTTTTATCATGTTTACATAATCGATACCCGCCATCACGTCTGCGGAGTTTAGCTAGCTAATTTATTTTAATCCTGTGTTCCAATATAATTTTACGAAGTACGAGCCCAAAATATTGTTTGCCGCTATTCAGTGTGTCAGCCACATTACAGAAATAATAACACAACATAACTTTATAATATTTTAATAATAATATTTATAAACGTTTTATAAATTCTGAAATCATATTCATAGAAGGTCGACACCTACAGATGTCAGTCGTAACTCCATTATAAATGATGATAAACTAATGCGTCATACAAAAATAATACAAATTACGCACTAGTCTTATTTATTTGATAGTCTTACAAAAATAAAATGATTTTCGTGGAACGCCTCATGTCTGAAAACTTTTCCAAATGTTTTAAGGTAGATTCACAGTAATAGCCCGCGAAATACAAATTTTCTGTTATTTTTTGCAATTTGCAGGTCACTGTCAGGTTGTCTTGATCAAAATATGATTCGCGACCATAACTAATATACATCCTAATCAGCCTATTAATGTTCCCACTGCTGGGACACAGGCCTCCTCTCTGTGAGAGGGAGTGGGCTGTAATCTACCACGCGGGCCAGTGCGGGTTGGGAGATGTCACATGATTAATATATATTTACCGAATTATAAATCATTGATACTAAATTACTTATACCTATGTGTTCCATAAGAACAAAACCTCTTATGGAAAAGTCATAAGGAACAAATCTTACTTAAGGTTTTAATTAAGATACAACCTGACCTGCAATATTAAAAAAACGTAAAAAAATATCCTCCTTTATACGCCTCGTCTTTCAATACAGGGGCCTTATTTTTCCCTATAAAAGGCACTAACTTAATAGGACTAGCTCATGCTGTAAGTACGTATACAAGGTCAACTGAAATTAACTAGTGAAACTCCACAGACGATCGCGACTGTAGAGTCGATATCATCTAATATGTTAAAACACAAGTGAAATTATATTAAAATTTAAAAAACCCCCGACACTAACATTTCCTCATTTCTCTTTCCTACTCAATCACCAGACCCTGTTCATCATCTATCTATAACCTATTTATTGAGACCATTCCAATGAGCCCAAACACAATACCTGTGCTGTAAGTTGGTAAGAGAGTTGGGTATCCAGCAAATGGTGGTCCAGGTGATGCTGCAGCATCAGTTCAAGGTGTATGTTCTAATATAATTGAAGTAAAAAAATACCAAGTTTCAAATAGATCAGATCTGTGGAAGACGCTCACATCCATTCATCTTCTAGAAAAGAGCTGATAATCTGGAAATGGCTGAACCGACTTTGATAAAAACATGTCTAAAAACCATCGCTAGAAAAGCTGCTTTCAAATAAGAAAAACCGCAGTCAAATCGGTTTATCCGTTTAAGAGCTACGCTGCCACAGACAAACACACAGACACACACACATAGCGGTCAAACTTATATCACCCCTCTTTTTGCGAACTATAATATTCTTAGTTCAGTCATTAAGGTTTAAATAGTTAGAAATAGTACCTATTACTAGCCAATCCATTGGCAATTTACTTTGCCAACACTATCTCTGCAGGTAATCTAGGTAAAGAGAAATAATCCTTAGATTCTACAGTCGTTTGGGTAATTACTCGTCCTAGGATTCCTAATGGATTTAGGGTTACAAACAGATATACGATTATAACGTGATCACTGTAATTTGGAATTACCGAAATGTAGGAGAAATGAAGCCGTGAATTATATTAGAATGGTAGAATTTGAGAATAAAATAGATTTTGAAATATGGAGTGTATGTTTTAGTCATTAGGTATCCATGCGTGCCAGACTTGAGGTCTTGAATTTGTTTGAGGGCGACGCGCCGACCTACCTATACCTAAAGAACGGTCTGAGTATTTCTTCTAAATGCTCGTGTACACGGCATCAATACCGCGCCGCCGCCGCGCCACCACCGCGCCGCCACCGCGCCGCCACTATACCGCTAGTATTGTTTAAAGGGTATGCGCCAAGGTAGCCCACAAAATTCAAATTTTCTTACGTTTTTTGCAATTTGCAGGTCAGTGTATCTTGATTATAATATGATTTGCGACCGTAACAAATATGACTTTACAGATTTATAATCATTAGCATCAGCAATACAACTCCTCAAGTTAGTATAATCCTCAAATGTCATGATTTCATCAAATGGTCATTCAATAGGATTACATGAACTTAGAGAGTTGTATTGATGTTTTTTTTAAATACCTACTTAAATACCTACATAGATGATATACATTTCTCAAATCAAAACATTATACCGACACAATTCTGGTATAACACTTTCTATTAAGTTTTCAAAGACATTTTTCTACTAGAGGTGCGACTATTATGGCTGCTACACACAGTGCCGGCGGTTATACCGCCGGCACTGCCCGCCGGCCTTGCTGTGTGTAGGAGCCATTATGATTTAGTAGGTGTATTTAAGAAGGTATTTGTTTTGTATGCTAAGGACGCCTCACTACCTTGTCTTCTTTCTTAAAACAGGATGTTTAGGATAGATAGTAGTTACCTACCTACATCTAGATTAAGTTTAGTCAAATTACCTAGTTTCAAAGTAAAATGACCTAGTTTACTATTCAATTACACCATAAACCAGGCGCCATGAATAAGGGTCACGTCTTTATTTAATGCTGGAATTAAAGCGTGAATCCTCAGTCGTAAATCTGGCCTTAATCTATTAGATTAAGATGGAACTATGTAGGTTTGTAGGTGTGGGTCTTGAAGCAACGGTATTTTAGTAAGCAGGGTTTTGCGGAAATCTTCTCCGTTCTTCATCATCAGTTGATCCTGGACATAATGGAAAAGGGAGCATCTTTTTTTTATAGAAAACTTCTTTAGGCTCGTTCAAACTTTTCGGTGAACAAAAATCATGGAACTCGCGTCATCATCACCGAAGGTGCGTTGAGTACTTTTTTGTTGACATCACTCTGTTTTTTTTTTGTGTTTTTTTTTATAGGCTACAGCTTTCGTTCTTGTACTGACAGCAAGCCACATACATTCCTGATATTTTCGTTAGATGGCGTTACTTAGTTTTCACTTCTATCGGCAGTCCCCAAAGACACCCCAAGTGTTTTTTTCCAGGTTTTTGAGGATTCATTTAACTTTTGATAATCTTCACACTTTTAAATGTCAACAGACTATTTTCATAAATGATATTTATTTACGTTTTGTTCAGAAAAACACTCTTTCACGTCAAAATTAAATATTTATATAATGTTATGTAATGTCTACCAGACAGATTAATTATCGCAACGCATTGTTAAAGACAATGAACATTGGAGCCCTCGCCTTGAGACAATCCAACAGACAGCTTTTGAGATTCCCAGACTTAAATGGCGAAGAGCACACAATACATAAACACAATAAAGAACTAGAGTAACTGACATAGCTTGCAATGTAGGTAAGCAAACTGAAATGGCAGTGAGGTGGCCATGATTGTCAAAGGACCGATGGCCGGTAGAGCAGACGAGTCCTAGAGTGGAAACCGCGTATCGGCAAGCGTAGGGTGGGACGCCCCAGCTAGATGGACCGGAGGTGGCTGGGACAGACTGGATGCGGAAGGCGGAGGACAGGGTGTTGTGGCGTAGCCTGTGAGAGGCCTATGTCCAGGATAGGCTGCGTTGAGTGGTTGACACTATACAGAGCTGAATCAATGAAATAAAAAAGATTTGCCAGTCAGCCAGATTGGAAGAGGAGTTTACAATCTTGAACTGATACCAATCAATCTGTCTAGCCTTTTCCAACTATGTTGGGGTCAGCTTCTAGTCTAACCAGCTGCCGTATTTTACATGGAGTGACTGCCTATCTGACTTCCACAACCCAGTAACGGGGTAATACGATACTCCTTGGTAAGACTGGTTGTCAGACTTTCGGGCTTCTGACGACCCGTAACGACTGTCAAAGATAAACGAATGACAGCCGGGACCAACGGCTTAACGTGCTTTCCGAGATACGGCGGACTCTCGGTATGTTAAGATGGTCACCCATCTACAGACCAACCTCGGCAAGTGTAGCTTTACCTGATGGATCGAACCGTGCCGCTGTTATTACTTAGCCACGAGCTTGCTCTCTCGCCAATGAAGCTTATACCTACCTACTCAATTTCCTCTCATATTACTCCTAATACATGATTAGATTCTAAACAATAAGCTCTTAAAAGCACATTTAATTTTAACTTCATACAGGGAACAGTTGGGAGTGTGAACGAGGCATGTGGCGCTCCTGCCAGTGTTACCAACTTTGCGAGACAAAAAGTTGGTAGAAAAAAGTGTGGCGCGGACAGCAACGTAAAACTCGCCCTGATGGTCAGTGGAGAACAAATGGTAGGTGGTGCAGATGTGGCGTTAGGTAGAATACTTTTGAATATTTTTCAATCATGTAAAGTTTCGAAATTGTATAAAAGAAAATCATCATGATGATGATACCTGTTGAGATAAAACACATTCAGACTAGGACCTAGTTTTAAAGACATATCCTCACTTGGTTCTGTCTTTAAAACTAGAACCAGATTTCATAATAACAAACCTTAGTCATTCTAAAATGATGCGAAATGGATGATTATTGAGTAAATTTATGTTTTAGAGGTATGAGGCACAGGGTATAAAGTTCACTCATCATCTATTGAAAAGGGAGGATCCTCCAACCAGACGGGTGTCGTGTGTGGCGACTAACTACCGATTGGTTGATGTCGGATAGTCTTATATAAGTCATTTGCGCGGTACTGTAATTGCGCGATGCAGGATTTGTGTGACGTCAGGCTTTTGTGTGACATCAGGTCTTTGATGCGTAGTTTGTATGTGGCGATGTAGATGCCACCACAAGTCCACAACGTCGTCAAATTGAACGTAATTGTGGCGATTCTTGCCCCCAGGAAAAGTAAGTGCCCAGTGGAAGTCTTTTGGCTGAAATGATGACAGTAACTTGAATTATTTACAGAGGCTTGCAGATGTATACCATTTATATGGATCCTCACAGATCCTCCACAAATAGGCTCAATACAATCCCTGCCTACACAACCCGAGACTCGCTAATCTTTGCCCCAAGCGTTCAGCTTATGCATGGCTGTAAAATTTAACGGTTCACAATAAAGTACTGGAACTAAGTCCGAGCGCGCACTGTGGGTAATAACTTGACGAGCATGTGCGCCCGCGCTTACCATAAAGCCAATCGTCCACTGCTATGTACGATGTGCACGGAGAGTTTTGCCACGTTAGCTCCGCGGTTCATTTGTTTTCCAGCCACGCATTCGTGTTTAGCATAGCCGTGGGTAGCAGTGGTTGCTGCCGCCTACGTTTTCATACAAAGCGAAGCTACGAGTAAGTATACGTGCGTAGCATAGACGAGGGTCGCTGTGGACCGGCGCCTTAAGGATATGACCAGCTATAGAATTTTAGTGGTGTCCATTTTATTCCTACTTTTACGTTTAATACATTTCAGGGTATAAGGGTTTCTTCCATGGGTCCTTGTTTGCGGTTTTTCTTGCTGACTTTAAGTATAAGATCTGTGAAATGCGGTGATTGGGCTTTTGTGATGAAAGATGAGGTTTTACGCTGTTTTAAAATAGAGGATCGACTTAAAAGGTATTTCTTATCTGATTTTGAATAGGTTTGCTAATATTACTAGATGGTGTTGATACTAACTAATTCACCAGGATATCAAAACTAAAAAAAAACTTCAAACTCAAAGCATTTATTTCAAATAAAACAAAAACAGGCACTTTTAAATTATCAAAGAGTCGGTCAGTCAGAAAGTTCAAAGCGTATTATGAGATAACGGGCAAGAAACTCCACGTATATCATTTGATGCTGGATGTTATAGTGACGATTTAATTTGTTTTAATATAGTAATCTGTGGGTGTGTATTTGTTCTACTTCATGTTAAAGCATTTTATGCTTTTTATTAATAAAAAACATACTATTGTTTGTCATCCCTAATGACATAAAATAAAATACAATGTCAAGCAGTGCTTAGTGGCGTGCAGTTGGAATGCAGATTTGAAAATTTTCCTCATTATAACCTCAGTTCTGTACCTAATAATCTTCAGTTAAGCAATCGACAAGATCAACACAGTACATTCCATTCCTTTGATGTTTGATGATGTTTCCTCATTCATAAACCCTTTGGTCTAGACAGACGAGTCTAACCCTGCACCTGTAGGTATAACTAGATAGATTAATGCACTCCCCTTTTTCAATTTACATTGCAAGGCAAATACGTAGCTATTCAATCAATATTGCAAACAGTCAGAGCCTATACGCAGTAATAGCTACAGCCCGGATATAGGGGGAAAGGGTTAGACATCAGACAAACAGAAAAACATAAAACATTTATAGGTAATACTGAAGGATTATTCTTGAGCGTTGAACTACTATTATTATTTATGGTCTGTTTCAAAAAAATGTCACAGGTCTATTAATTTTCACCTGATAGTCTTATGATGAAAATTATGAGTCCTATTACAATTTTTTTTCCGGATTTTTTTTATTTTTGTAGTTGTAATTTCCAGCAGCAGTGAGATATTTTAATTATTTCATTATTTCATAACGATAGTGCCATTCTATTTCTTGTAAGTTGGAGTTACACATTCTTTCTTCTTTTATTTTTTTAATTCTAATTTTGTGTTATTATATTTATTAAGAAACAAAAACTAACGAAAAGCATTCATTGTAGATATAATTTTTATATCATATTATTTTAATTGATAAAATTGTGTTTACTTGGAAAATGATGGACGCTGAATCAAGACATTCATTGCTTTTCTAAACGATTTTTCCGTGAAAAGTTAAAGAAATTCTAGAACCCCAATAAACCAGTAAAACATACAACTTGTAGTAATTTTAGCTTTTATTAGAATTGAATGAAACAATGTGAATTTGAGCGTCAAATTTCCACCGCCGACGGTTTTTCTTGTAAACTGAAAAATATGTACATGGTAAAATATGTTCGTAAAATATTTAAGGTAGTAAATTGCACGAAAAGAAAAATTTAAATAAGTAGGTAACTCCAACTTACAAGAAAGAGAATGGCACTATCGTTATTCATAATCTAATAATTAAAATATCTTACTGCTGCTGAAAATTACAGCGTCATAAATCATGAATTCGCGTAAAAAAGTAGTAAATTAATCAGAAAAGTACCTCCTGTATGTGATCTAGTCAGAATAGTCCTTGTAAGTCAACCTGAATTCCGACCAGATTCAAAAACTACATAATAGATCGATGTATCACCGATCGATGATACCAGTCGGTCAAAAAGGTCAGATACTATAACAAAACAAAAGGTAAGGCAATACTGTATTTTAGTTTGTTCATTAAGTAAGACAATTTGAAAGCTTACTCCGGCTTTCGAGTTGTCTGTAATGTTTAGGGTTCCCTAATCAACAAGGAATCCTTATAGTTTAGCCATGTCCGTCTGTCTGTCCCCGGCTTAGCTCAGAGACTTTTAGAAGGTACAAGAAACTTGTAATTTGACATGGGTATACATATTAATCACGCCGACAGAGTGATAAAATATTTTTTTTTTGTTTACCTCCTCTATACGTAAAGTATTATTTATTATTTGTTTGTCGCTACTTTGATACGGAGTTCAGTCGTTGGCGCCCACCAAATCATTTTATTTATATATTCAATTTTGTGTCCGTGCGGATTGAGGAGCCAGACTCATAATTAAACGCGGGTACTACCAATATTTAGTACTAAATTAGCCGATTTTGTAGGCCCGATCCTGGAATTTGTAGATAAACCCTTCAGAAGTTACACGACTTTAAAGGTGGCTCCTCAATTCGCACATGCGGATTGAGGAGCCACCTCAGAACTCGAAAACTAGCCGACGGATATTTTTGAAAATTTGGTAGTATTTAGTAGTACTATGCGTAATCTCTACAAAAAAATGGGGTTTGTACGACTGGATTTGAGAGAGCTGCAATGCTTTGGTTTTTCATAAAAAAACGTAAATTTCACCGCGCTGTTTCTCGGAAAGTTACTAATCAATTACAACATATTTTCAGTATGATTTAGTAGTAAATGAGTTTTAATTTGTAGTATAAAAATAAAAAGGAAAAGCTATATAGTTTCGGTAATACAACACATTTTATGTGGCTCCTCACACCGCACGGTCTAGAGAAAATATACTAAAGTAGCTGATCAAATCGGATAAAAATAGCATCAATATTTAGTAGTTTCTACTAAATATTGGCGTACTCCAACATCCTGCGCATTCAGTATTTCAAAAGATATTAATAAAATAAACATTCTTTAACAAATTAGTGAATAGGGTGACCATAAATAATTCAAACAAGATCATTGTTTGAAATAAATAGTTTTATTTGCTTAGAAATCATCCTACGAGTACGATTACCTACGTGTTACGTAATTGCAGTTTTAGATTTTATAAGATACTAGCTGCACTCCGCGGTTTCACCCTCATAAGTCTGGATCCCGTGGGAATATCGGGATAAAAAGTATTCTATGTCCTTACCCAGTTTACCTATGAGATTCAGATACTTGTGTCGTCCTTTAGGGTAAAATAAAATTATACAGGCGTTTTACAAATAAATGTCGGTCCATATACGTCCCGCCAGAAGCCATAGAAAATTGTTTAGTTATATTAATCTTTCACATTAACAAAATGAAAAATATAAAGTCAAGGTAATTAAATACGTGTCACAATTTCATGCCAAACAATAAAATAATCTATAATAAAATGTCAATAAATTAAGACGGCATATAAACAAATAGGTATTTAGACACAATTTCGTTTATAATACTAAATTAAATAATTTATTGTAAATTGTTTTTTCATAAAAATATTTCAAAATGTAAACTATATGTAAGTAAAATGTAATAAAGGAATTAAATTAAATATAAAATGTCAATAAAGAATAATTATTATACATATAATAGGTATGTGTATTATGAAAATGACACCAGGAATTCCAGCACATCTTACAGCATTATCAAACTACAACCCACACTAACCTCCCAATACTTCTTGCCCCAATTGGCAAAGTTGAGCATTTGACACGCGAAGAATGCTCAAATATAGCAGCTGAAGTACCGATATGAAGCATTTTACACCGCGATCCTGCTTGATTAACCTTTGTTCATAGTTACTGAATTTCTAGTATGAATTTTCTGAATAGTTTCCTCTTTATTCGGGCTTCGCATGGTGAGGGTTAGGTGTCGGATGAAGATAGTGTAGCTGACGTTAATGGTGAGGTAGGATTTAATAATCTAATGGATTTTTGGTGAATCGAATGCGTGGTTTGTGCGAAAGATTTTAATGACTTTTTATTTTTTTTGCCTTGTGTAGGTTTCAGGTCAGAAAGATGGTTTATCATAGTGTTGCATCAACTAAATGACAAAATAATTCAAATTGGGGTGTGGCAAAATGCAAGTTTGATGTGATTTATAAGCATATCAAGCAGATAAATCTGGTTTGACCGGGACCCCAACATCGTTGGCAAATGATGATGATGAAAAATATGCCAAGCATTAGTAGGTACCTCTACTTAATGACAATTTTTTATAGGCAAATAATGACAATTTTTTATAGGTTCCCTCTTATTACACGACTTACCCTCCATCACAAGGGATTCATAACGTTACCGGCAAAAAGTGGAAGTAATATACGACTCTGTTTAGTCCTTCGGGGAATACAAGTATTATGTTATACAGGTATAAAGGAATGCGTGTATTCTGTCGGTTACATATGAACAGATAGCCACCACCACTCGATGCATCGCTTATCTTTTCACTCACCACAAACATGACTTGAGGAGTGAGGGGTAATTCCTGTATTTCTAAGAATGCTCGCATTTTAAAATCAGTATTAATCTGTTTAAATCTCTGGCCTGCAAGAAAGCAGGCCGTGCGACAGCACGCCGAGCCAGGTAGACTGGCCGAGGGAACCGTCGCATTTGATAAGGGCAACGGTGGCCTTTCGTCGCCAATGAATAAAACCACAGCGGCTGCATACGCAGTCATGCAGTCACTTGACATGTAGGAATAACGGTGAACAGGCCGCATCAGACTCCAGGAAATACCCGGCATGGACCGCGACGGGCTTCGATAGGCGCGCAATATGTGGCACGGCCTGTCAGTTAACGGGCCACGTGGGACCACAGCTTTAGATACCTCTAAAACTATTTAATTGTCTTTTTTTTTATTTTGATTGTCGCTGAGATAGCAACTAGATTTTGAACGTTTTTAATTATAGGAATTGGCCTTCTGTTCTTATAACAACACAGAATCGCCGTGTCGCAGAGACTAGAGACACCCTGTATTAATAATATTCGTGCCCGCGCAATTAGCGCTAAGCGAACATTTGGCTGTCATGTTACAGGCATTGTTAGAATCTTTATACCATTCCCCCTCTAAAAAGCTTATTTTATTCACTGAAAACAGTGAATAAAAAGGTCTTTTAATCACTATTTTGGTGTTTGAATTTAGAACACGTCAATATATTCGACCGCTATTTCAATGCTATACAACCTCCTTAACTCTTTCGACTCTACCCATTTTCATAGAACTCATACGCCATGCCGCCATATATATTGGAAGTCTACGACTTTTATTATTCGTAGTTGGAAGTGAAACCTCCGGGAGGGTTGCATTACGTTTTTTTAAAATATAGGTACATCAGATTTTATTTTCACGGTTTATAATCTGTATTTGCTAAAAAAAAACCTACATTTAAAATGAGCCCTCCGCGAGGGCTCCCGCCATCCCATACCCAAGTAGGTGAACCCTCAAGGAGGGCTCCCGACACTGAACGTCTACATTTAAAATGAGCCCTCCGCGAGGGCTCCCGGCATCCCATATCAAAGTAGGTGAACCATCCAGGAGGGCTCCCGAAACTCAATGTCTACATTTAAAATGAGCCCTCCGCGAGGGCTCCCGACATCCCATATCCAAGTAGGTGAGCCCTCCAGGAGGGCTCCCGACACTGAATGTCTACATTTAAAATAAGCCCTCCGCGAGGGCTCCCGACATCCCATATCCAAGTAGGTGAACCCTCCAGGAGGGCTCCCGACGCTGAATGTCTATATTTAAAATGAGCCCTCCGCGAGGGCTCCTGACATCCCATATCCAAGTAGGTGAACCCTCCAGGAGGGCTCCCGACACTGAACGTGTTAACCTTTTATTAAATGTCTATTTTCGCTTAAATTTTTCTCGTAGTCATGGTATAAAGTATAGTATGCAACTCTTGAATAAAACGGATTTATATCGAGGGCCATGAATCACTCGCGTCGCTCAGGATTCTAACACTTGAATCACTCGCTGCGCTCGTGATTCAATCGTCATGAATCACTCCCTACGGTCGTGATTCAGTCGTTAGAATCCTTCACTTGATCGTGATTCATCCATGGCCCTCGCTTTAAATCCGTCCTTTATTCATTAGTTGCATAATATACTATTGTGATTCATAATAATTATAACAGTGCAATTTGACGCAAATGTTATTATTTTAATTATTTTTTGGAGACAATCAAATTATAAAAAAACCACCGTAACCAACCGAATAATAATCATGGAAATTAGAGACACAACTTAAGCAAAACAAAGCTGAAATCTACGTTCACTGTAGCTCCGACCATCACGTCCACATTTTGAAGACTACAATAAGGGTATATTCACAGCACGCAGAGCGGCCGCGAGCTGCGAACGCGACCGTTACTAAATATTCAGACCGGGTTAGTGTAGCACAGCCCTAATTTGGGGACTGCAACAATGGTGTTAGATGAAAATGTGAATTTGGGTTGTAGATTACAGTTTAAGATTTTGTTTTTTTATTTATAAAAGTTATGTAAAAGAGGAGGGAGCAGTGGTGGCCCTGTGGTAACGACCCAGACTTACGAGTTGTAGGTCGTGGGTTCGAACCCAAGCAGGCGCTTTACTTTGTGTAAATAATGTCATCACCACTGCTCTCAAAACGGTGAAGGGAAACATCGTGAGAAAATCGGCGTGTCTTAGAACCAAAAATTCGAAGACATGTGACATCTACCAACCCGCACTGGGCCCGCATGGTAGATTACTGCCCACTCCCTCTCACAGAGAACAGGCCTGTGTCCCAGCAGTGGGAACATTAATAGGCTGATGATGATGTAAAAGAGATATAAAAGTTTTCTGACAAGATTGACAAGTATTGTGGTTATGAAAAATATTCTCCGTTCAGTTCTTCTTTTCGTGTCGATGGTACTCTTCTTTGTTGTTTTATTTTTATTATTATATAAGCCCCGTAGGTGGTCACGTTAATTGCGGCATCAGTGGCATTCTTTAGGTCATCCGAGATGCAGGTGAACGAGCACACCTAAACTGCGTTCAAGAGTTCTCAGTGCCAATATTTCACAACAATAATAATGTCACTGACAGCTATTGAACGCGGTTTAGAAGTGCTGATCGCGTTCAGTTGTTATAAGACTTAGAGCTGATTTCACCAATGAAACTGAACGCAATCAGCATTTCTAACACGCGTTGAGCTGTCAGTGTCAAAATTATTATGGAATAGTGACACTGACAGCTATTGAACGCGGTTTAGATGTGCTGATCGCGTTCAGTTGTTATAAATCTTAGGGCTGATTTCACCAACGAAACTGAATGCAATCAGCATTTCTAAAACGCGTTGAGCTGTCAGTGTCAAAATTATTATGGAATAGTGACACTGACAGCTATTGAACGCGGTTTAGATGCTGATCGCGTTCAGTTTCATAGGTGAAATTCGCCCTAAGTCATATACGCCTAAAACGCGATGTTCAATTAATTGTAAAAATAAACTCCAGTACAAAGTTATTTATTTCCTAACTGCACGGAGAAATTCAAATTTCACAATGACTTGCAACATAATTTAAACAAACCAGCATTTTTTTCTCTGCCCCTCAGTCAGTATGATACGCATGACAAAATTGAAAATTTTTCAATATCAGCATCCCTCTCAACTGTAAGGACTGTGTAGTCGAGGTTTTTTACCAACGGGGGCTGAGATTCGATTGTCTATCTGTTTCATTTCCTGCGTGTTGATTGCGTGAATCATGGTGTTAGGGAACCGTTCATGTCCTAATTGGAGGGTTTTGAATCGATGAAGAGCGTCATATTTTAAATATTGGTTAAAAAAAACTGGTTCCGGAACATGACGCGAGCCAGTTGAATTGAACTAGGTACTGCAGTTTCGCTGCTACGGTTTCGCGACGGAGGTGTGCTACTGAGGTAATATTAGGTGAGAGTTTATATTATTATACTCTCTTTAATATTATAATTGGGAAAGTCTTTCTGTCTGTCTGTCTGTAACCTTTTCATGCGTTAACGGTTGATCGGATTTCTATGAAATTTGGCACACTATGACCTAGGTTAGGACATACTTTTTATCAGGGTGGTACGTTCCTGCGGGATAATTTCGCCCTCATAGCGGATGACGCTGCAGGCAAAAGCTAGTCTTAAATAAGGTATACACACAGTCAGTCAGTAAAATATAAATATTACAGACACTTGCTTATATTTATTTGGAACAAAATTATAAACGTGCTGTTTAACAGCATTGTGAGCATTGTAATAAAAATCACATAAAATTGTACAAAATCTGGTCTCGTCTTAAGATGACCATGAAGACCATATGGTCATAAACCACATCATAACGAATACTTCTTATAATGGACCTCGGTCCTAATTCTAATTGGTTACACCTCCATCTGCTTGAAGTTATAAAACATGCAAAATCGTTAATTTTATTTGCAGCGTTTTACGTGATTTTTGCACATGTTTTAAGCCACTAAACGTTCATCTTTTAATCAGTAATTCAGTATCAGGGCCTATTTCACGATGTCCGAATAGCCACTACTTACCGAATAAATTAAAAAATGGAACAGAATGTGTATGAAATTATCTGCCAAGTAAACTAATAGGAATTTAATCGTAGGTGGTGAAACAGGCCCTTAGTGTAACTATTCATTGCACATCTAGACTTGGAAGCCAAAAACATTTAAGTCAAAATCTTTTGATTATAACCCCTTCATTGTGATAGAAGTTCAGTAAACGCTGAATGTTATTGTCAAAATCTGAACTAAGAACTATTATAATAGTATCTTCTAGTATTATAAGTTTTTTTTTATTATTTTTTATTATTTGTTTGTTTGTAATGAATAAACTCAAAAACTATTAAACTGATTTAAAAAATTCTTTCACCAGTAAAATGCTACATTATCACTGAGTAACATAGGCTATAGTTTATGAAGATATCACGCGTGCAAAGCCACTGGCGGAAGCTAGTTATAAATAAATAGAAAATATTTGATTTTTGTATGTTACGTTTTCACGTTAGAACAGCTGAACGGATTCGGATGAAATTTGGCACATAGGTAGACCGTGACTGGGGTTAGGAGATAGAATTTAAACTTTCTATTCCAACATTCGCACAGGATCGAGATTTATGCAGGTGAAATAAAAAAAACTAGCTGCGAGGTAGCTTTGTTTTAAATACAGCTTTGATTCGACGTGTTACGGTAGATACCCTGAAGGCAGTGTATAGAGTGCCACCAGTAACACTCTATCCCTATCGGATAAGGTGCCACTACAGGCACTCTAGTAACACCGCCTCGGCCCGGCCAAAGTGCCGCAAGCATTGGATTGTCATTGTCACTGTCACTAAGTCACGTCACTTGGTATTTTGTTTGATTGTCAAGGTTAAATCGCTGTAAAACACCACATTCCCAAAACATTACATTCTCTTGTGCCTAAACGGACCCTGGCACTTCGCCGGGCGCTACCGCGGCACCGCTCGCTACGCTCGCTCGGCTCGTGCGTTGTGTGGTCACAGTTCTAACCTAACCTAACCTAAATAACAAGTGACTCACGGCACCCTAGCCGGGCCGAGGCAGTGACACTAGAGTGCCACAAGAAACTCGCGGCACTCTATACACTTCGTACCCTGAATGTGAATATTTCGTAATTTCTAATAAATAGTAACTAGGTTTTTTTTTATTACATTCATGAAATCTTTATTACATCATAACACGTCATTATTATCAAATAGGAACAATGGCTTACTTGCTCGCTGTCATTGTCCCTAAATTAAAGCCATACTTTCGGCAATCAAAAATAACTCTTTCCCACTACTCTTACGCACTGATACAAAAGGACATCATTTTCTAACACCCATTAACGACACATGGCGGCATCATGTCAGAGATTCAATCGTAACTCATTCTAGGAAGCGGTGCACTAAAAATTATATTAACCGTAAACTTAGGGACGGTCCACACTAAACGTAACGCTCGCTCAAAGTCAGCCGCCGCCATAGATATAAGAAGCCACAGTCAACCGTCACTGGGTGGTTAAGGATTTCTGTAGCCAAGTTCGGCACCCTTTGGCGGGTTCGTAGGCTTAGTAGCCTACGAAGTTCGTAGGCTACTAAGCCTAGGCGGGGTTTCGTAGTACGAACCCGCGCCGCACCATCTATCTGTTTCTTTGTACGCTATAGAGCGGTATCTGCTTAATCGTGATAGGTAGCCTAGCCAGTTATATTTTTTACAGAACTCGTGTTGTCCTGACAAATACTGGAAAGAATTAGTAGCTACAATAGTTTTGGTGGAGCACAATTCTTAAGAGCGCTTGGCAACGTCGCAAATAGCTGTCAAAAATTTACCTGTTTTGATTAATTTGGCAATAATTAATTAACACCGAATATTTAGTTTTAGAAGTAAAAAAAGTATTTGGAGACTTTCCAAATGTTTTTATTATACCTAAAGCGGTTACAACATCAAATTCAATGTTATAATTGCAATTCATTATTAATATTCTAGTTCGCTAGTCAGCCATTCCATTTTTTTTATTTTTTTTTTTATATTGCGAAATTAATTAAAACAGCGGAATATTTAACATATCTATCCCTATTCAGTCTATTTGCGACGTTGCCCACTTTCAAAATATACAACGCCAGTCCGGCTCGCACTTTGTTATTATAATTTCATCTTTACGCTGACACTCTGTAGCTGACTATACTATACGTTTAGTGTAAACCGTCCCTAACAGTAAACTTTCAGTTAAAAGGAAGACTTCTTTCCCACAATGTTTTGTTATGGTCCAAATATTTTTATAGATGTGACGCATTGTGATTTGTTGAACGTGTCTGTCTTGCTCTTGCTCTTGATTGTTGAAGCTTTTGAGACGGAAGATGGATGGTGGCTTTAGATTTAAGACTTTATTGGTGAAGTTAAAACCTATGTTTTGTCCTTCTTTTGATAGACAAGATTTAAATCAACTGATTAATGGCAATTCTTTCTTAAACCCAGAGACTAAGAATAATATTGGAATAGTTCTGAATGCTGTGGTAAGAATATTAGTAGCAGAGCAAAATGACAGTATTACGTATGTAACTACAAGATAGTTGGATGCGGGAGGCCCAAGACGAGAAGAAGAAGAAGAAGTTTTTTGTTGTTTTCGGGGGGTAACTTTCAAAAGGAGTCCGGGCTTTAGGGATAAGACCGGGGAGTGCGAGTTTCCTACCTCACTAAAAGCACCCCGGTGGGTCACATGGAAGGGGCACGGTTACCTTTCAAAAGACCAATCCGGAACCCCCTCTGTGCAGCGCCAGTTAGGGCACATCTCTGGGGAGACTGTAAAATAGTCTCCCCAAAACCTAACTGTGCAAGTGTGCAAGGCACGTGACCATTGTGCGCCGTCTTCCCGAGACTTACACTCAGCAGTAGAAGGGTTCAAGGAAAGAGAGAGAGAGAGAGAGAGAGAAAGAGATGTACCTACCTACACCGTAGTCTTTTCCGAATTTATTACTTCAAATTCAAACTTCAGGACACTGAACACTTTTAAACCATACGTAGGTGTCAGCATTAGAAACAATAGCAACCCCCTTTACCTTTCAACTCAAACACTGAGAAGTACTTTAAATTCAATACTCCAGAGCTGACAATACAGCTATCATAAAATCACACAGCGCTGGATCATGTGGTATTGAGCGTAGTACGGCAGTAGGGGGGAGGCTCAATGGAAACCTATTCGCAGACAAGTGCATCGCAACACCTGGGGCGTGCGATTATAAGCCAGGAGCTCGGGTGCTAAAGATTTAGTGTTACAGGCGTCTTTATCGTTAAAGTTGAGGTTCTTAGGGAATGTTTCTGTTGTGGATATTGAAATAGAATGTATTGGTAAGGTATCAAATGGATTCTTTTCTTCTTTAAATTCTATGCGGTGTTTTGAATATTTTGACTGAGGTTCAAATTTTTATATGGAGATACAAACCTATTTTCGTACACGCTATGTTAGCAGCCAAGCTAGAACTACAACACTGCCTAAGGACGTTTTCGCATCTGGCATTGGAAGTCTTTATGTAAGCGTTACGCTAGGTGCGTGAGGTACAGCTGCTGGCCTAGCGTAGTACGAAATTTTAAAGATTTTAAATTCCAAATACTTCCACCACACATTCCATCCGTAAACAAATCCACTGGACAAACAAAACAAACTTAACGCCGCGTCCGCAACCACACACGCAGTTGAAGCAAGCTTTGCGAACTCCACATTTTAGCCGGACCAATGTTTTTCACGGCGGCACCGATCGCCGGTAATCCTCCTGTTGCCTTCACAGCTCTCACGTGTAATCTGATCGTGACTTGTATAAAACAATTTGTTTAGAACCGGTTTCCAATTTGCCTTGCCATGATAGGTTTTTTAAACGGATTTTGTAACCCCGGGTTAGGTTTATAGATTGAAATTTAATCTGTAATAGATATCTGTGTTGATGGGATTTGGTTATTGTGGTTCGTTTTGTTTTTTATTTTATTGTGTTGGAGAATATTTTTGATGAAAAGTTGCGTGTTTTTTGTGTTTTAATGAAAGAAATTAGAAAATGGGGTGTTATCTAATCCGTATTTTCTGAAAAAAATATCAAACCTAGTGTTTAATCTCTAGTTAATTTTACTTAAGTTAAACTTAAAAAAAAAGTCAAACTATTAGGTTTTCCGAGCAGTGGTGGCCCAGTGGTAATGGCCGCGACTTACGAGTTGTAGATCGTAGGTTCAAACCCAGACAGGCGCTTTACTTTGTGTAAATTATTTCATCACCACTGCTCTCAAAACGGTGAAGGAAAACATCGTGAGAAAACCAGCATCTCCTAGAACCAAAAATTCGAAGACATGTGACATATACCAACCCGCACTGGCCCCGCGTGGTGGATTACGGCCCACTTCCTCTCACAGAGAGGAGGCCTGTGTCCCAGCAGTCGGAACATTAAAAGGCTGATTATGTTATGTTATTAGATTTTCAGCAAACTAAGATAATAACAAAAGGGAAGATAAGAAGCAGTACTAAGAGAAAAAATGTATGAGAAGGAGTATGTAAGGATCGTTGCAGGTGGCATTCTGTAGTTTCTGCCTACCCCCATGGGAAGACGGCGTGAGTTTAAGTATGTTATATAGGTATGTAAGAATTTGCTAGTCCTTTGCCAAATTGTAACTCAATACGTAATTAACTTCTAAATATATACGGTACCTGATTATCTTCTAAATATTTTTTGTTATTTGCGTTTCAACCCTAACTGGTTCCTACCTTTCTAAGACTACATAGCAAAACACACACACACAGTCAAAACACTATTTTCAGAACACATAAAAAAAACTCGGTTTTATCTGCACCATGTCTACACCATGTTATAACAATAAAGCTCCCTAGCTCTCGAACATGACACGGTACGTTTGACGTGTCATCGGGCGATTGTAGACGCGCCTCGCTCCGTGCCGTTTACCTTATATTTTTATATAATACAAATCTTATGGCGTATCTTGATGGTTGGGATTCGATATCGAGTTTATGGGAACTATTTTGCATGATAGTGAGATGTTGGTACCTATAGGAACCTATATTTTTTTAATTATAGCAGGTGCCTAGAGGGGGCTTGTGGCTTAGTAATAACAGCCGCATGGGTCGATCGTTCAGGTTAAGCTACGCTTGCCGCGGTTGGTCTGTGGATGGGTGACCATCTTTACATACCAAGACCCCTCCGTGCCTCGGAACTTCGGAAGGTCCCGGCTGTCAATCGTGGATCTTTGACAGTCGTTACGAGTAGTCAGAAGCCCGAAAGTCTGACAACCAGTATTACCCAGTAACTGGGTTGCGGAGGTCAGATAGGCAATCGCTCCATGTAAAATACTGGTATTCAGCTGCATCCGATTAGACTGGAACTGGGTAGATGATGATGAGCAGGTACCTAGTAATATATTTTCATAACAAGAGGTTTTATACTTTTACTAGGTTTTTAATATTGTACCGTGTTTTTTCGGAACAGGAACAATATTATTTTTAAATTAATTTTGTATTATATTCCAAACTTAGAACCGATCTGAACCGTTTTTGGAGTTTCCGATCAACCCGGTTAATGGCAAATAGGCTCTCCCTTAGACTAAAAGATAGCTGACGAAATGTAAGTGTTCTGTATGCAGAAAATCAGAAACCCTTCTTTCTGCCTATTCTTTCAATAAAAGCGGGCGTGGTGTTCTCTTTATGCGTAACATTTAAGAGCGTTTATTCTGAAAGTGGGCAACGTGGCAAAAAGATGTCAGATATTTCGCTGCTTTGATTAATTTGGCAATATTACTGTATGGAAATATGAAATGTGGCGAACTAGCGAACTAGAATATTAATAATGAATTGCAATTATAACATTGAATGCATTTCATAATCAATATTTATAGTATTATTGCCAAATTAATCAAAACAGGTCAATATTTGACAAATATTTGCGACGTTTATTTATTTATTTATTTATTTATTTAAAGGCTTACCAACTAAACACATACACAGCATTAACTCAAATTTTTGTTATAACATAGATCTCGCATGTATCTAAATTACAGGAAAGCACAACACTTACAATTAGCGTACTAGCACATTATACATTATACATTAAAACATTAAACAAATCGCTCGCGCTGAAAAAAATAATAATCAAATAATAACTTATAAACATCAAATAATAATAAAACAATTTAAAATAAATAATAATGTTGGTTACTGAGTTACGTTACAAATAAATATTATAAAAATTGTGTTTTGTTATACTAACACTTTACATTTTATTAAGTATATTTTTCTTAAATAAACACAATTTACCACCGAAAACATCAAGATCACAACTGTGGAATAAGTCATTGCATCTTCTGAGGATATAGGAAAGAGGGGCATTGTACCCGTATTTGTTACGACTGGCTTTGATCGAGAAAGGTCTATAATTTTGAACTCTGGCGGATGGTCTAGGCACATTCATGCTCAGTTGACTGACCAAATCTGGGCAATCCACGCCTTGATTTACCACTTTAAATAAAAAAGTTAAACCTAAGAAGTCTCTACGCCATTGTAAAGACTTCATTTTGAAATGACTCAGCCTATCATCATAGTGCTTAATTGTGCGTTGAACACCAGCTATTGCCGATTAACAAACCTCTTTTGTATACTTTCTAGGCGTTGAATATTGTTTTGGTAGGTAGGATACCATATGATTGAGCAGTATTCAATGTGGCTGCGCACTAATGCAAAGTAGAGGCATTTTAGTGCGGGCAGAGACCTAAACTGTTTTGTGTTGCGATTAATAAAAGACAACATTCTTAGAGATTTATTTATAGTGTAGTCTACGTGTTTGTTGAATCGCATTTCAGAGTCAATCAAGACTCCCAAGTCCCAACGTTGCCAACTTTTTGGATAAGCTCTCTTAAGACTAATCATATTTTAGAAATAAAAATACAGTAATATCTATAGCACCTCTTACCTCTGATATTTCGAAGCTATCAAAATCTTAACGTACTCATTCATGATACTCAAACGAATCAAAATTTCATTCGACTCTCAAGTCATCTCAAACAAAAATAACCTAAAAATTATATATTAACCAATTCAATTCAATTTCGCAACAAATGAGTTCTGATTGATTTATTTGAACGTCTATTGAGTATGGAGTCGAAGTCTTACAGTTTCGAGAAAATTAATATCGTCAGTTATTTTAGTGAGGGTAGGTACTTGTGAGTGTGTGGGTAGTTAATCGCATATGTGAGGGTAGGAATATACTAGGAAAATTTTGCCTACACGTGTCCTGTATGTACGAGGGTGGTAGTATAAGTGTGAAACTGGGAGTTTCTTAGAAACACTATTTTGGTTGAAAATTTGCTTTTATAGACCGACGTTAAAATAGCTGTATGGTTTTGATGTATTTTTAGTTCCTAGACAATGATGCGGTTTGAACTTAGGTTGTGTTGAGCAATTATTAGGGTAATTCGTAATTATTAGGTCAGTTATACTGTAAGCCCTATCAGGTTTAGGCGTATTTTTTGGCTTTGTATATCCGTGACAATCATAAAGAATTAAAATGCTCCGTGTTACTAATTATAATAGGCAGTGTATAGAGTGCCACCAGTGGCACTCTATCCCTATCGGATAAAGTGCCACTACAGGCACCCTAGTAACACCGCCTCGGCCCGGCTAAAGTGCCGCAAGCATTGGATTGTCATTGTCACTGTCACTAAGTCACGTCACTTGGTATTTTGTTTGATTGTCGAGGTTAGATCGCTGTAAAACACCACATTCCCAAAACATTACATTCTCTTGTGCATAAACGGACCCTGGCACTTCGCCGGCCGCTACCGCGGCACCGCTCGCTACGCTCGCTCGGCTCGTGTGTTGTGTGGTCACAGTTCTAACCTAACCTAAATAACAAGTGACAGTGACAATGTAACGCTCACGGCACCCTAGCCGGGCCGAGGCAGTGACACTAGAGTTCCACAAGAAACTCGCGGCACTCTATACACTTCGATTATAATATTTAGAATAATACACATACTGACAACTGATTCAATTATGGGACATTTGTCAAAGAGAAACTTAATCGTTCGATTACAACTATGTTGTTTTTGGTTCTACATAGGTATGTTTTCATGGAAATAATATTTAGAAAAGACCGCTTACGAGATGGCAAGACGAGATCATCAAGACGGCTGGCCACGCTTGGATACAGAAAGCTCAGAATACGGAACGTTGGGAATCTTCGGAGGAGGCCTTCACCCGAGGAGGGGTTCTGGAAAACCAGCTAGGTACTTAGAATACATTAAAAATGAATAAAACTCAAACAGGATAGAAATCGAACTCACGTAGGTTAAGCTTTAAACTAAGAAGAATGTATTACTTTGTTCCATGAAATATAAGGCTTACAGATAATATTTAGAAAATTACAAAATTCCAGAAACGGAAAACTTTTGCCAAATACGTTACCGTAAGCAAAATACGCGGTTGGACGTGCATTTACCAGCCCGTCCTACTACTATTTACTACAACAGCTACTAGGTACTACCTGCTACAGTATTTTTATCTCACAGCGTGCGTGTGTGTGTTATGTGCTGACGCTAATCGTCTTCACGCACATATTCACAGCGTGTTTGAACACAATCATGGTTAACACAAGTAATGAGACCATACACGCTACGGGCTACCGGAAACCTTTACCTATACAGGTGGGCCTGTCCAGGTAGACCGGAGCGGTGAATTTTTTTTTTTTGTTTTAATACACGCTCCGGTCTAGGAGCGTGTATTAAAACAAAAAAAAAATTCAAGTATAAAGTATGACTATGATTTATATTAATTACAATCGAGAAAAAAATAATTCTAACTGTAATGTAGACTTGCCTGATCTAGGTTTATGAAAACCTGTGTTTCAGGCCATCAATTTAATAAAAAAAATTAAAAAGATGGTAACAATTAATTTATTAGAAGCTAAATAAAAAAGTAGACATAACATTTTCAATGACTTAAAATTTGAGTACCTATATAGGTATTGGAACAAACCTGTGCAGTTCTTGGAACATACGACAAACTGGTCGTCCTGCGTTGGCAAACCTGCAAAGGCAGACCGTAGCGTGTACGGGCCGTCGGCGTCGCCTCACGCGATCATGAGATAAAAATACTATTGCCAAATATCTAGTAATTTCCCAACAATCCGTACATTACTCATCTCCCTACAACGTGTTATACACACGTATCGTCTAACAGACTGCTGTGTTAAGGAAGTTAGCGAGAACATTGTGATTAAATTCCTTGCGGCTAGCAAGATAACCAGCTGTTTTACTTACAGTCTTGTCTAGTTAACTAGACATTGGGTGGAAGTAATTTTTAGTTTAGAAAGTTAGGCTGAGTCTCTAGGACCGTGTTTGATTAGAAGGAAGTTTTTGTTCGAGTACCTACTTCTCTAAACCTTTTTAAGTATCAAAATATAATATGGTAGGCGAATGAACATGTTTTAAAATAAACTCAGGGCTTTGTTAATAAATACAGCCTATTACAGCATTGACGAATTTTTTAATGTCAAAAATGTAACAATTGGTATTAAATTAAACTTAAATTAAATATGTGTACCGATTGCTATTTGAATTTGTTATACATGCATGTGATGATGTTGCTGTTAATAATTTGACATTAAATGTATTTTTGTAGCATTTTGCTAGGGACTTTGTTCTGATCAATAGGAATATGAATAATATTATGTTTGTAAAGTTAGTATTTTTGGGTGAGGGACGAGGTTACTATTATTAAAATTGTTTGTGTTGCTGTGCAAATATTTCGACACAAATGTATTTTTGTTATGAAATAAATAACTTGAACTTCAATGATCAGTAATTTACTTTAGTATTAGGGTGTGCATTCTTCCGGCCCTGGTTCAGGCCATGGTACAGAGCGAGAGGGCATGGCAAGCCGTCACCTCCTTCGGCGAAGCAGTACTGCTCTCGAAGGAGGAGGCGGAGCGCGTGAGGGAGAGACAAAATTGGCGCCCTCACGCCCCTAGCCGCCGCAGGAGACGCCCTGGGCGTCGGGAATTGGAAGCCGATTTCCGACGCCCTGGGCGTCGGGAATTGGAAGCCGATTTCCGGCCACCGTAGGCGCGGGTCGACGGCGCGATGTTTTCCACGCGCGCCTCAAAGAGATGTCAGCACAATTGACGGGGTCCGCTAGGGCCGATGCCTGCCGGTGCCGGGGTTGTGGGTAAGTCCAAAGGGGTGACCGTGGCCCCTGGCAATGTACAGGCAACTGAAGGAACACGGGTAGTGGATTCTCAAACCAACTTGTAAACTACTTTGGACCACTAAAGAGCCACGAGCAATGAAAATAACGGATGGAGGTCTTTGCCAAGTAGTGGGTCAGCTCTGAGTTTGTATCGGTCTTTCTTCTCAGAGTAGTCAGATGACACACTGAACTCATCTAGTTTTGAAAACATAATTAAGTTTTGACATAAAATCATACAGAAATAAAATAATTTATCATTTATTGAAATCCTCATAATATAATTAAACCATATTAAAAAACATAATTAAACCGTAAAGCTAAATTATCCCACATACCAAATAAACTGACAAACGGTGGCATTGCCAAACCACCATGCCTAATAGTGGTTAACAAAATCTAAAGGTAAAGCAAAACCTCTTAATATTCACACATAGCAAACAAACCGAGTATTCACACCAAGAATTTCATAGAAAGACGAGCAGAGCAGAGTAATTAAATAACTATTGAAGTACTCGTATGTGTGTATTAACAGCGTAGAACGAATGTATGGCAGATCAAAGGGCAAATTTTAATGAAGCCTAGAACCGCTTTATCGCAATATCTAGGCGATAAATTGTCCACCATCCATGGATACGTTTTACTTGCGTGATTTTTCAGGTGTGTTTTCCTTTTGTGACAAACTGTTTTATGGAATAGGGGACGTCCTATCTATTCCAGCCACCGAGATAATTTGTTCTTGACACCTGTGAGTAGGACACGATTAGGAACGTAATAAAGTTTAAATTCGAAAAACACGTATTCTTTTGTACTCAGCGTTTGCAGTTCTTTCATAGTTATTTTACCTCTGATTTTGCATCACATTATAATATAATGATCGTTGCTATGGACTGCTCTAAGATGTATAATAACTGTAAAAGGACTGTAATCCTATACCTATAACAGGTTTCAGGAACGCAATCTCTCATCGGAAGGCGTGTAATATTTATTTAGATCAAAATTCCAGTATTATAATGACCAACATTGAAACATGGCTAGCAGCACGCTTAAAGGTTAAGAATGCGGTAATTTGATACGGTAGACCATGGAATACTCATCAAGAAACTTAAAATGTATGGCATTTCGGACCCCCTCTTAAGTTGGTTCCAATCATATCTGTCTGGACGGATGCTCAAGGTTGTAGTGAATGGCTGCTCTTCGGACTCGTACATGGCAACGTCGGGAATCCCTCAGGGATCGTATTTGGGTCCGCATGTTTTCATTCTATTTATAAATGATATTCATAAATGCTTCTCGAACTCGAATATATTCCTATTTGCTGATGACCTTAAAGCCATAAAGATTATAAAAAATCCTGCGGACTCGGCACTGTTCCAAAGCGACTTAGACCAGCTGAATAAGTGGTGTGAGCTGAACAAAATGTCTTTGAATGTGAAAAAATGCCATCATATCAAATTTACAAAGAAAAAGAATATCATGCAGTCAGTTTATGGATTGAATGGTGAGCAGCTTGAGGAAGTCGAAACTATACGTGACCTAGGCATTCAGTTCGATCAAAAACTAAGCTTCATCGACCATATTGACAAAATTATATTGAAAGCATCAAAGTTGCTTGGCTTTGTTATGAGAGAGTGTAAAAACTTCAAAAAACCTAACATTAAAATAATTATGTACAACTCGCTAGTCAGAAGCCATCTCGAGTACTGTAGTGTGGTCTGGTCACCTGAGTATAAGGTCCACATCAAGCGGATCGAACGGCTGCAAAAACGGTTCTTGTGGCATCTCGCCTATAATAGTAATAAGTGCAAAAAGCTCAACTCGTACCAAGAAAGACTGAAGTATTTTAACATGGTGTCGCTGGAGAAACGCAGGTCTATGCTAGATTTGGTTTTTCTTAAGAAGTTAGTAGCAGGCTCTCTGAACTGTCCCGATTTGCTCAGTAGGGTGTTATTCCATGTGCCCCGTAATCTGCCAAGAAGTTCAAATAAGAGACTTTTCTGCATGCCAAGATGTCATACCAATTTGAGGCAATACTGTCCACTGTCTAGAATGTATGCTGCATACAAAGAGAACGAAGTGGACATTGACCTCTTTCACTCGTCAATACCTGCTCTAAAAAAAGCCGCGCTTGCCATTTAATGGGTATTTCTAGTCAAAAATCAAAGGAGACCATTCATATTGGGCCCAAAACTCAAAGTGCCGGCCAGCGAAAAAAATTGTGTTGCCCTGGTCGTTAACGTCTTCCTTATCATTTTTTACTATGGCACCGAATCTCTACAAACATTCCTTTAGCTGTTTTTTAAAGTTGAAAAATCTATTTACCTTGCAATATTATCTCGTCTAAGTATAACCTAAGTCGGGGCAGTCCACCTAAGCATTTTTCACTACGGCGGCATCAAATCTCTACGAAGTTAAAAACAATTTATGTCTTGAAACATAAAAAAAAAAACACATTTATGAAGTTAATAACCCTTCCTTTTGGCTTTTCCGTAGTCGGGTAAAAATAATTAGTGTCTTGAAAGACTAACCGAAAAAATGTATTACCTCGAAGCTAACACTAGAATGTCAATGCACTAGAACCATAGATATAAGAATGACTAGAACAAATAACGGTATCTAGCCGCAACATGGTGATACTACAATGGATAAAAAGACACAGCGGTTCGCTAGGTAACGACGCAGCTGACGAACTTGCTATACGAGGATCCAGCACGGCAGTCTGAGGACTCGAGCCTATCGTACACATCCCCCCTTCAACCAAAGACAGGTGGCTACAGAAATTCACCCACACACAAGCGGTAAACTGGTGGACCTCGACACTGGACTGCAGGCAGTCCAAGAAAGCTATTCCATCTTTGGATAGAAGGCTGACCAGGCGTTTATTAGGTCTGGACAGGAACGGCCTGCCTCCTAGTCACGGGGCCATCACGGGACACTGCTCGCTAAACAAACACTTCCACACATAGGTATAAAGGACAGTCCTCTGTGCAGGGCGTACATGGAGGCCGAGGAAACCGTCGCGCACGTGCTCTTTGAATGCACGGACGTCACCCAGATTCAAACAGAAGTCCACGGGTCACCCAGATCCTACACAGATGTTTCAAACAGACAGGAGATTTAATTATCTTCTGTAGAGAGGTGGGCTGGTTGGAATAACACTCAAACGGCCGCCATGGCCCACGCACAATGGTCCACTTGACTAAGTACGGAAACCAATCCCCATAAAACATAGAACATAGACTAACCGGCGCGGCGGGAGGGGAGGGGTTATGGGATGGTGCAGGTATGAAGGGAATCCAATCCTCTGGAATTTACTTCTGGACCCTTTGCTAAAGGGGCCGGAAGAACGGGGAGATCACTACCAGGCTTCCGCCGACGTTGTGGTCATGATCTTCGACGATGACCTAGCCCTGGAGGTTCAAAGACACAAGGCCGCCCTCGAGTATCTTTATTCGGAATTGGGGCATCCAAAATTAGGTGAAGTTTGCACCACATCAAACCTGTGCAATGGTAGTCACTAGGAAGCTAAAGTACGATGTCTCACTCATGAGCAGGGGCGGGGTCGACATAGGCATGTCTAAGGAATAAAAATACTAGCATCAGCTCACATTCAACATGCACGCCGCTAACTTGTGTAGAATGTGGAAGAAAGGTCTGCATCTGGAGGTCATACGGAGCATTTACACGGCAGCGCTAGAGCTGGACGCAGAATGGTGATGAGCGACAAGCGTCTGGGTGCCGGCAAATAAGAAGATTGGAGTGTAGAAAATGCACTCCAATAATCTTCTTGGTTCACGGTCATACGGTCCAAAGAGTGCTCCGTATTCGCCCAAAAGTTTTGCAAATCCTACAGAACTGTTTCGCTGAATGCATTCCTGATGCTGGCTGCCATACTCCCACAAGACCTCCGAATACAAGAAGCAGCCGTTCTGTATGAGGCAAAGAGTACCCCAGCCAGCCTTTGCGGGCAGAGAGATTGAGCGTGTGCGTTTGCAAAAACTCCACGTCCGGCGAACCAAGGTGGGATCCACTTCCTGGCGGCGGAAGAGAAAGCTTACATGGGCGCAGCTTTACCCCGGAGCAAAGATGTTTCCTTGTAAAAGCTCACGCAGGCCTGGAGGACAACGAACGCGCAGACCACCTTGTGAAAGAGGCTACAATCAAGTTGAAAAAAAAATCTGGACTATAACCGCTGCCTGGTTGCATTCGTCAAATGTCAGATCCGTATGGGGTCGCTCGACGATTGGTACTGAAGACAGAAGAACGGCAAAACCGGCTCCGTCCCTAAAATGTTTCTCCCAGACGCGATAGGAACCTTAAAGGTAACTTGATTTTTCAACTTTAAAAAACAGCTGACGGAATGGTCGTAGAGATTCGGCGCCATAGTAAAAAATGATGAGGAGGACTTCCCCGACCAGGGTAACACATTTTTTTTCGCTGGCCGGCACTTTGGGTTTTGGGCCCAACTTTGTATGAAACGTGAATGGTCTCCTTTTAACCTAATCATAATAATACAAAAATTATATCTAATCTAATTTAATCTAATGTAATTTAATTTAATCTATATAATTTATTGTCAATTTAGCTGTTACTAATTTATTTTTTACTTTTATCTAAACTATGTATTACTAGTTTTAATTATTTCATTGTGTTATTATTCTGCGCATAATGTAGTGCATGCTGTGCTTTTCTATAAGTAATGAGGCGCTTACACTTAAGTTTGCAACGTACAAATTGTAAAGTAATAGTGTACTCATTGTTGAAGAGCCTTTTTTAAATAAATAAATAAATAAATAAAAAATGATCAGAAGCTTAACTTTCGGGCTAACTAAATTCAGAAGAGTAGGTAATTTATTTCGAAGAAGAACTCACAAAAAGTTTTATACTCGCTAGAAAACCACCTAATTATTCCATCCATCGGATGCAGTCCTGCACATTATGATAGCACTACATGAAATTTGCCCCGCTCGAGCCATAGCTCAATATTCATGAACAGCGCGGTCGGCGATCAATTTTCATCTTCCGATTTACATGTATCGATGTAATTAAATTCGAATCGACGTTCAGATCATCGACTGGCAGTCAATTAATTGCTCGATTGTTAGGGTTAGTATCGATTTAAGGGCAGTTGGTGGGGTAAAAGTTTTTGTTTTTGTTGATGTTTTCTGCTCTCTTTCTGGTTCTGTCTCTTGATGTGACTAAATCAAGACTGAATTTTCGATATAAGCACGATTTTGAGGCTTTTACTCGCCAATAAACCGAGAATGAAATGGAACCGGTAAATACCTATGGCAGAAAGGAATGTAATATAACAAGTAGTGGATGACTCCAGGCCGAGGTGATGATGATGAAACCGAGAACATCGGATATGTGCAGTTAACTGCTCGTCAGAGGTCACTTGAACTAAGAAAACCACTACAATAATCATCATCTTGGCCTTATCCCAAGCTACTTGGGGTCAGAACAAAAAGTCTTCTCCTTCCATACTTCATTAGTCGTCATCTCGGTAGTCACACTAGTCACCCCCTTTCTAGCCATATCATCTTTCACGCAGTCCATCCATCGTTTGTTTGGTCTTTCCTACTTTTATGATAATCGACATTGATCATAATTATTTTGAGCTTATCCCAAGTTACAAGTCTTCTCCTTCCATACCATCATCATCATTTCATTATCTTTCACGCAGTCAATCCATCGTTTCCTTGGTCTTCTCCTACTCTTTAGGTCATCCACATTCATACTCAAAATTTTCTTCTCTACCACTACAAAATGATGTCGTAGCCAATTATCACTCATCTGTCAAGAGTCAATAATCCCTTGGTCTCCTCCCATGTCAAACCTCCTTTTGTTTTTCATTGAATGAATCACGATAGCAACGTTACGTAGGACAATAAAAAAGACATTCGTTATCTTTTGTCACTTCACGAACATGAAGTAAAACCACACAATTAGGGGCAATCAAAGTGTTATTAACTCTTAATTACTTGGGCTGAGAACTGTCACTATGATTGGTGGCACTTAACCCGTTACTAACTATAATTTTATTGTGATTGGGACTTTAACACGGAACGACATTGTTGAAAATGGAAATTATTTCTGTGTATTTTGCAATTACTTGAATAAATCCATAAAAGAGTAAGATTATAATGACTCGATACACCATCATTTGCTTGCATAGCCTTTTCCCAACTATATTGTGGTCGGCTTCCTGTCTAACTGGATGCGTTCCGCTGCAGCTGAAGACCAAAATTTTTCATAGAACGACTACTACCTATCTGAGCTCCACGGGTCCATATTGGCTCACCTAAAGTTATTTACCCGAAATTGTTCTTCCTAATGATTTGTAATCCGAATGATCACTCTTCCTAAAATTTTTCATCCTAAAGTTTTCATTCATACTATTTGTAGTGCTACCGGCGATGTTCATAACACTTATGTTTCCGAAAATTGTAATTAATAATATCATTAATGTAAATATATTATTTAAACTCCTACTGTTTTATATCATAAAACGCTTTTATTCTACTGAGAGAACATAATCATGAACCAGATGCTTTGAAGGAAAAGATTTGTTTTTAAACTATTTCTTGTGATTACAAAACGACTGTTCACGTTTTTACATTTAGCAATTTTATTTTTGGTTATTGTTTTTACATATTTATTACTCTAACTATACCTGAGATAATTATGTCTAAAACCTAACTGTTTAGAATGATTAAAGGTCGTTTCACTGATTGTTGTCTTAAATGAATGAAATTCAGGTCAAAGTGTCGTCTTGGGGGCACTATGAAAAAAATACTTAGAAAAATTTCGCGACCAATTTCGAGGTAGCGCTCGCCGGCCGCTACCGCGGCACCGCTCGCTTCGCTCGCTCGGCTCGCGCGTAGTTGGTCACAGTTCTAACCTAACCTAACCTAATCCTAATCTAAACAAAAAAGATATGACTTTAAATAATAGTGTAAAAGATGGTTATGTTGAGAAAATATAGGAAAACAAATAAAAGTATAATAGATGTTTATTGCTACTGACATTATGAAGTTGAATGTTTCGGAATTATGAACATTAGAGACAGAGTAGTTAGGAATTGTGATTGTTAGGATGAAAAATGTTAGGAAGAACATTTTCGGATTTCCAATTATCGGAGTTGAAAATTTAGGTGAACTTTGGCGCACCCGAGCTCCACAGCCCAGTTATTCAGAAAATCCCTTCGTAAGACTGATTGTTGTTCTTTTCTGACTCCCCATTTTAGAAATTCTGTTGCATTTCTGTCGACTGGTAGAAAATACCTCATCGCCATTCTCTTGCCCATATCTCAATCTACATATTTGTGGTCGGTGCAGTATGTCTCTTTCTTCTATACTTCTCTATTAGTCGTCATCTCAGTTGCCATCCTCTTTCTAGCCATATCATCTTTCACAAAATCCTTATATCGTTTGTTTGGTCTTCTACTCTCACATCAATACTATATTTAATTCTCTAACTAAACTATTCATATTAGACATACCTATTTAGAAAATATATATATTATATTTTCTCATAATTATATTTTGATCGTGTCGTGAGCTGTAAATTTCTCTTTATTACGTAGCAATTGCTATTTCCCACAGTTTTTGCCATCGTCAGTTTCCAAGTGGTTTTTGTGCAACCATTCTAACACTATCGCAAAATTGATTGTAAATATTATAGGTACCAGTTTCTATTGCTACGACAGCTCTCGAGATATTGGATCCATTAATTTTATTTGAATATTTCAGATTTCTGATTACGCAATAAAACATTATAGCACTGGTTTCTACAGTAGAATAATTTTATAAATGTCTTTGCTTGTATTATTTCATCAGATTCTGTACCTTAAATTATGTCACAAAGATGTGTGATCTGTTTGGTGGCCAAGGCCCTTATGGTAACATAAGTACCTATCGTCATTTTTAGGTAGGCGAATATCGTCATTTTGCATCTTTCTTCATGAGCAACACGCGTGACGTCCGTTTTAAAGGAATAACATTGAAGTATTATTCATTGCTCTGCAACCTCTAAGTTAGTTGACTCTTTAAACTCCTCGCAACAGTACGCAAAAGTAAGAAGTCAAAGAATGGACTTAACATTTTTGGCAAAAGAATATCAGTGGTCAAAACTTCCCTGAATTTATTGCCATACTCAAGCCGAGTATTCTGTAAGATCAGCGCTGCAGCGCTTCCTACATTAAATGAGAGCTGCAAAGAAAAACTTAGACGTACAAATGTCTCAGTTGCAAATAGAATTGAATAATTGAATTTATAGTAGTTCCAGAATTTCATATGGCAACTCTGGCCTGGCAAGATTCCAGGTATCGTGGGTCCAACTTTGTAATTGAAAGTTTCCCGCCCTCGTACGAAATGTGAACTGTTTCGGACATGATATATCATTGTTTTATTAAATTAGGATGATTCATTATTGTTATGATTCGATAGATTTATTGGAGTTTTCTTGGCTTTTAGCTCTAAATTGGCGGAGTTGGGTAATAGATTGGAATTGTTGTAACTATGAGTTTCAATGTTAGAGTTGTTTATCCAGATTGTTTCTTTCTTTTGGCAAATAGTCACTTTATCATCATCACCAGCCTATTAATGTTGCCACTGCTGGGACACAGGCCTCCTTTCTGTAAGAGGGAGTGGGCCGTAATCTACCACGTGGGCCCAGTGCGAGTTGTTAGATGTCACATAAATCTTAGAATTTTTGGTTCTAAGACATGCCGGTTTCCTCACGATGTTTTCCTTCACCGTTTTGAGAGCAGTAGTAGAGAGAGTAGTAAATAGTCACTTAATTATGATAAAGTATATAATTAGTCATTCTTTTGCAATTGAAGGTAGTTATTTATAAAATTTGACATGATTGAATGTGGTGTTGTGCTCAATTGTATGTATCCTGTTCAATGTTTGGAATTAAGAATAGCACGTTTCAAATGTGTGATTATCCAGTAACTATCTTATAGGGAATTACAAAGGTCTCAACAGAAGACGAAATGGATTTAAGCTGCAAAAAAACTTTTTTGCAAAAAATGTAACCGACGAAAAAAAACTGAAAAGCGAAAAATAAAAAATAACTATGTATTTAGTGACAAATTGATGACCTTCAAAAAACAAATTTTGAGGCGGCGCCAAACAAACATATTATAATTACATAAAGCGTAAAATGTTAGCTTGATAGATCTTCGTTGAATGTGTGTTTTTTCGCTTTTCAGTTTTTTTTCGTCGGTTAAATTTTTTGCAAAAAAGTTTTTTTAATTTTCGCTTTTGAGTTACCATTAAAGGATAGTGGGCAAAATACACCCAGCTCCGCCACAGTTGAAACCACTGTAGTTTTGAAGACATTGCTTCTCCGTCTGCTCACGCCGAAGCGCATCAAAATCGGTCCCGGGGTTCTTCAGTTCCGACAATGTTAGGTTAGGTTCCGGCCAGTGCTCGAGGGCTGGCTCGGGAGGAGGCACGGCTCCCTGTCGTTTCGGGTGACGCAGGTGATCTCGGGGCATGGCTGCTTCTCGTTTCAGAAGTCGGAGCCGACTTGTCACTGCCCGCCGTCGTTCGTTCAATGGTCGAGAGTGCCAAGTCGTGGAACGTGGTGGTTTCGTCTCTCCCATACATTTTTGCCCATCGTTGCAATTGAAGATCCCCGGATCGATTTTGATGCGCTTCGGCCTGAGCATAGGGAGAAGCAATGTCTTCAAAACTACAGTAGTTTCAACTGGGTGTGCTGCCTATACATTTTTGCCCACTGTCCTTTAATGTTTGCCTCAACCTCTGACCGTCGATGACAGTCATACCCCAGCTAGGTGTAAAGTTCTCATCAGGGGGAATGAAATAAGCCCAAACACGATGTAGCTGCTGTAAACTGTTGAGAAGCTCTCGCGACTCTCGTCTGACTCCATCATCAGATCAACTCCAGGTCTTTATTGTGTAGTTGTGTCATCAGAACTACATATATGTGTGCGAAATTACAACAGAATCGGTTCACAGTTGAAAATTCAGTACGTGAAACATCAATCAACCCCAATTTTTTTACACTTAGGGGTGGGTTTCAATTTTTATTTTTTTATGGGACCAACTTCGAGGTATACCCCTCCCAATAAAAAAAGAATCGTTCAAATCGGACCACTCAGTAAAAAGTTATGCGTGGTCATACATAAAAAAAAATATATATATATACATGTCGAATTGAGAACCTCCTCCTTTTTTTTCGTCGGTTAAAAGATGAGCCATCAATTCTTTCCAAAACTAGGACAGTCATTGCTAAGTCCAATACAACTATCAACACCGACCATCTTTTCAGTCCCTTCGTTCCACTCTCAGTCAATCCCACGCCCTGCAGATGGTAACCGTCAACTCAGAGAACTTACGCTAATAACTCCAAGTCAATGTTTGCCAAACATGCCAAATGCTGCAATATTACAAACACTCCAACGTGTCAGCGAATTGTCAATTACACACATCAAAAGTGTCTAGGGATCAACATATATTTTTGCAATAACTTTTCTCCTGATTGATATTAATTAAAATTTTCTTTAAGGATTCATCAAATAAAGTGTTTTCGTTTGTCACAGTAACGATAAACCAAGTCACCTTTGCATTAATAAAGAAATTTGCCATTTTCCTAATAAAGGGATTTTTGACATTTGAACCACTAACATTAAAGTTCGAAAAAAAGACTGAAATAACAGTTTTCTTTAAAATTTTATTGGGTAACTTAAACAATTAATAATCCGTGTTTCTACCGCGAACACTAACAACACAAGAACATCGGTTTGGCATACTCAAAATGAGTTCATCCAAATCACGCTGTGGAATGGCCGCCCATGTTCGTTGCAACAACAAAAAAAGGTCTTCTTGCGACTGGATACCCTCCATATTCGGCAGAGCTCTTCTCTGTAGCATATCCCATGCATGCTCAATCGGGTTCAAGTCTGGCGACTGAGCAGGCCAGGGCAGGACATTGATGTTAGCTGCGGCGAGAGTCTGTCTTACAACTCTTGCGGTGTGCGGTCGTGCATTATCATGCATTAACTGAAATAAGGGACCGATTTGCACTTGTAGAGGAACGATGACGTCTGATACAATCGTCTCAGCATAAATTTGAGCGTTGAGGTTGCCTCTGATCCAAATCAACTCAGTTCTTCCGCCGATCCAAATACCCGCCCATACCATGATGGTTCCACCACTATAAGGATGGACTTCCTGGCAGGATTTTAATCGCTGTTGGCGTCCAGGGGTTCTCCAGTGTCGTATACGTCTTGTATCCGGTCTCATACCAAAACGAGACTCATCAGAAAAGCACACGAAACGCCATTGTTCTTCTGCCCAATTTCTGTGTTCAAGAGCCCATTGATATCGAATCCTACGATTGTGCATTGCTATAGGTGGTACCCGTAGCGGTCTTCGGGAATGAAGGTTCACTTCATGCAAGCGGTTTCTGACTGTTTGGTCGCTAATTAAGTTCCCTGAAGAGTGATGAAGCCTCACGGCTAACATCATGGCGGTTATTGTTGGAGCTCTTCGAGCTAAGATTTGAATGTATCGGTCTTGTCTCCGTGTGGTGCAGCGATACCGTCCTCCATGGCGCTCAGCCACGGTACCAGTGCTTCGGTAACGTGTCCAAAGTCGACTGATAACACTCTGACTTGTATTCAGAGCTAAAGCCACAGTACGTTGCCGGGAACCAGCTTCTATCATTCCCACGGCTCTGAGCATTTCTTCCCTGCTTAAATGACGTCGCTGCTCCATAATAACGTTGGTTTTAATCAGTAGTAGGGAAACAGTAGCACTAATAATGTCTTCAATGCGTTGTATGTTTTTATAGGGAAAATATTGACAGCTGATTTTCATCTTTTACTCGAATTTGATTCACAGTTCCTGATTCAAATTATGAAATGCACCAAAAAAGATCCATATAAATTTATAAAATCATAAATTTATTACAAAGCCACATCTCAATCTCAAGAAATCCGCATAAAAATGCTTGATCCCTAGACACTTTTGATGTGTGTAGTATAGATTTATCAACCGCCAGTGAGATTTTAAGGACTGGTTTAAATTATTTTTGCCTGTTATTGTAAATGGGGTGATAAATATTTCTTGTGTATACTTACCTTTATGTTTATGGGTGGTAGATAAATAGGAGGGATTTATTTAAGGACACGGTATGGGTACAATAAAATTATCGGCCCCCACCTATGAGTTGTAGATCGTGGGTTCAAACCCAAGCAGGCGTTTTACTTTGTGTAAATAATTTCATCACCACTACTCTCAAAACGGTGAAGGAAAACATCGTGAGGAAACCGGCATGTATTAGAACCAACAATTCGAAGACATGTGACATTTACCAACCCACACTGGGCCCGCGTGGTAGATTACAGCCCACTCCCTCTCACAGAGAGGAGGCCTGTGTCCCAGCAGTGGGAAAATTAATAGGCTGATGATGGTGATGATGATAAAATTATCAGTGTTAACAATAGTTGGAACTTTATTCTCGTTTTTGATGGGCTGCATAATTATGATTATCATTTATGATCACTTCTGTAGCGGTTACACCGCCACATACGAACTACGCAGCAAAGACATGACGTCACACAAATCCTGTATCACGCAATTAGAATTTACCGCACGAATGACGCGACATATAAGACTATTAAACTTTCGGACAGTTGCCCGCCAGATACAACACCTGTCTGGTCGGAGGATCCTCCCTTTTCTATAGAGTATGAGTGAACTTTATACCCTGCTCCTCTTACCTCTAAACTTCTAATATACAAATACTAGCTTTTGCCTACGACTTCGTCCGCGTGAAATTATCTCCCGACCGCGTTATTAGGTACTTCGTTTTCGCCTAACGCCTGAGTTTTTTTTTTCTTTTTACTCTGGTCTTAAGGGACACCCGACCCGTATTGTTAAATAGCCTATAACCTTCCTCAAGAATTGGGCTATAAAATGTTAAAATAATTTTTCTAATCCATTTTGTAGTTCCAGAGATTAGCGCGTTCAAACAAACAAACTATAACTCTTCAACTTTATTATTAATATAATAATAAAAATAGATAATGCGTTACTGATTCCTGTCTGTATGTTACGTATGGATCAATCTAAAGAACTTCAAAATCGAGAACGTCAATACTTTTTTTCTGCTTGTATGGTGTAGGCACGGATATCGAGTAGGTATGTAGATTTCTGTTTGGTGATGGGTCTTGTTACACCCTGTCATGAAATCTGCCTAGCCTTTTCCAAACTATGTTGGGATCGGCTTCCAGTCTAACCGGATGCAGCTGAATACCAGTATTTTACATGGAACGACTGCCTATCTCACCTCCGGTAAATGGATAATACGATACCCCTTGGTAAGACTGGTATCAGACTTTCGGGCTTCTGACGACTCGTAACGTTATAGATCTACGAATAACAGCCGGGACCAACGTGATTTCCGAGGCAAAGATGGTCACCCATCCACTGAACAACCTCGGCGTAGCTTAACCTGATGGATCGACCCGTGCGGCTGTTACTACTTAGCCACAAGCTCTTCCATAACAGCCAGTATTTCTCCCAGTCCAATAATAGTATCATAAAATTCTAATGAATTTCTCCAAGCCTAGTAACAGTTTACTGGTTATTTATATAGCTTGATACCTATTACAAATTCGTTATACTTATGAAGAAGCTAGATGTACATAGAAATACATATTATAACTTCGTAGAAATTAATTAAAAGAATAATTTCAGAAACATGTTTCATGCCTTTTATTTTTGACACTGTTATTTAGCAAAAAATAATCCTTATGATGAAGCCTTTCGATCGGTATGATAAAGCTACAGGGTGATTATTTTTCTCGTGTAACGGGTTCGTGTAACTTCAAGACCTACCCCACTAAACATTCCTGATATCCAACATCAAAAGACGTTCTAAATCCATTACCAAGTATCAGCACTCCCTAATCCGGAATGCTAATCTGTCCTGACGCGCATCCCAACTTTCTTATTTCCACATTCAATACCACAGTGTATCTGCTACTTACAAAGGTTCAGCGACATTTATATTTGACAAGGTTTGAGAAATGTCAGAAATGACAAATCTTAATGAAAATCTTAACCAGCGTCAGGCCCTAGTTGTCTGGAATTTATGCTGAACTGGGCCTATTTGGCGCAACCGTGAGAAACACAATACTGTTTCAAGTTTTGTCTGTTGTTTGTTTTTACTCGACTGCCCCAGACGGAGGGTAATGTTTTTCAAGACTATGTATGTATGTATGTATGTCTATTTCTTTGACACGCTCTGTAGCTTAAAAGGCTTAATGGATTATAACATAATATATGAGGTGTCGTTAGATTCATCTTAATCGTTGGAGTGACATAGCCTATACCTATAATATTTATGTATTGCATCTGTAAATACAAAAAAAGGGAGGGGAAGGTTTTTTTAAAAATAAATTACAACAATATTGGTATCAAATAAAAACGAATAATGAGTATATACAGTCTAAAAAAACAGCTGTTTCATAGAAAAGTGCAATACCTACGCGGTCAAAATGTATGGAGCAGCAGGTTTTTTTTTTTATAACCGACGAAAAATTTCAACGCAGGGGGATTCAGAATCATGTACTGAATCCATGGTAACCGGCTTCGCGTCGATGTCCCTGCCACCCCGTATGCATTATATAAATAACCTTTTTATGCTACCATTTCGACACAAACTAAAGAAAAGTGCGTTTACAAAATTACTTTAAATGACGGTAGGTAGTGTGACGACATCTATACGGCCATTTTCTAAAATCCCTATCCTGTTAACCGTCAACGCTCACGTTGACCAACTCAATCAATCAACTCAGGCTAGTGCAGTCCACTGCTAACATAAGCCTCTCCAACGGTCGGTTCTCCGCCTTCAGCATTCTAAAGTTTGATTACTCCTCAATCATCATCCTCCTCCAGCGAAAAGAGAGGTATAGAAGAAGGTCTTGCGGGAAAGTCCGAAAGGGATACCGTGGCCCCTGCAATGTACAGGCAACTGAAGGAACACGGGTGGGTTTTAGTCAGTAAGAGTCTGGCACGCCCTCCCGCTCCAAACGTATAGAAGAAGGTATAGTTCTATACCTCTCTTTTTGCTGTCATCTCTTCTGACATTGATCGACTGTAAGGAGATAATATAGGTAGTCTGTGACAATACTTAGGCATAGAGACAGCAGATGCTCATCTAAGCACTAAGCATTCAAGGTCGCATGGTCGGCCACGCGGCAATGTTAACAATAGAGTCGACTGTCGCTCGTTTCCAACATTCTTGCTATAAATAGCGTAAGAATATTTTGACTAAGAGTAAATGTGTAGAAGTGATGTGTAGGCATTAATGTTGGCTGTAGTAGTAACAGTGAGTAATGCATTTTTACAGCGTCTTTAATTAATGAAAAAAAAATGAAATGAAATTGTTTATTCTGTAAATAGGATATCGGAATCACTTTTACAAGTCATATTAAATAAAAATAAGCTAGATGAGGTAGGAGTTTTCTATCTGACTACTCAGAGAAGAAAGGCCGAAACAAACTTAGAGGTTGCAATCTCTTTTAAAGTCCAGACATAATCTTGGTTAAGCCGAGAACCAAGTAGATATTTTGTGTCTGAAACGGTCTGAAAGACTTTGATTGTCAGATCATTTAGAATCGAAACAATGTCACAATTTATTAACACTTTCGCAGCCGAAGATTTTAAAACGCGGATTCCATGGTTCGCCGGCGATTTTCGCCGATATTGCAACATGTATAAAATGAGAACTATCAATGATAAATCTATAATTATTTTTTTATTTATACTATTGACTTGTTTATTTCTAGGATAAAAATAAAAAACGGACGTAAATTTGTTTTTTTTATTAAAAAAAAAAAAAGGGGGTTTTATGAAAAAAAAAAAGTCGAACTTTTTTTTCGTGTTTATGTCGTATAGGTAATCTTTGCGTATAAGAAACATTTTGAATGTCAATTCGCGCCAAAATTCATGAACGTGCTCTCGCAATAGCGGCGCGGGAACACTGGCGCAGCGCGACACTCGATAGCTTGTTCCGCTCACACCAAGCGCCCCACCACGGTTATTCTTACATGTGTGCGTAGCTAAAGCACTACACTATTATATATCAATGCACGCGGAACACGGACTACGGACGTCGTTTTAAAGTAAACACTAAGAAAGTCAGTCACGTACTGAGAACGTGATCAGCGTCCTGAGACAATCAACCTGGGACGTACTCTGCACGTGATCGGCTGTGAAAGTGTAAGCATTGTTAAAATTTTAAGGTCAAAATTGTATGGTTAAACAGTCGCTAATCATAGCTTAACTTTAAGCAAAGTTTATGAAGGGGTTAAGATGTACTGTAAGTAATTGAGTATGGACTTATATATTTTATAAAAAAATCCATACACCAATTTGTCTTATCGTTGGATTTTTTTGTTTTTTTTTTCATGCTATTATACATTTTCATTGGGTTTCTTGAGTTTGGAAGCTGAGCTGCATAAAATATCCTTATGGTTTGTGTTTGTTAATCCGTTTTTAAAACGTTTTAAAAAGTATTAAGTAGCATAACTAGCATTAATTTCGTATTGTCAGCTTTTTTGGGCATACGAAGACTATGGCGATTTGTCCACCGCACCGTGAACAGGACATCAGAACTAGATGACAACGCCGAAGTAGCGACAGTACATTTACTATGGCCGCATAATCTTGTTTCTCGTTGACGTCACGGTGCGGTGGACAAACTGTGATAAGTGTATAAATATTATTCATAACGCTCTGTCACATCTACTTCATAATCTATGCCGCGACAACTCCAAACCGTTCACAAATCAGTCTCCATGTATCGACAAAGAAATGCCTTTTAACTGTTATTTATATAGTTATTTGTGTAGTTATTTATAACGTTATTTCTGTTTCAGATGTTCCTGTGTTTACAGTCCGTGAAACGATTAGATGTTTTATTTATACGAGATTATTGGGTTTCTTTGGAACTGTTATGGTGGTATAATTGAGCTTCTGTGGTAGCTGGAATGTGTTGGATTCGATTGATTTATTTATAGCTTTTATTCCTTTTGGTGTTGAGATGAAAGTATTCGCTGCGGCCGTGAACTTGTTGCTACCGTTTATACATATACTTGCTGAAGCAAAACTTCGTATGGAATGTTCTTGAGGATTTGGGCGACTGCATGAATATTATAACCATAAAAACAACAGACTTGGAAAGTGAAAATTGTTTCGGAAATCAGTGTCTTTGGTTTTAAATTTTCGTTTTTTACCACCGACTTCCGAAATTAAGTTAGTTTTCACTTAGTAGTGTTTTTTTTTTGAAAAACGGTTATTTGTTTTGTAAAAAAGTTTAAATTTTTCACTTTTTACTTGTGGTACCTCACACAAATTCAGTGACAGATGGTTATTATAACATTATATATAGATTTTGTGGGAAAAATACGTCTTATTGAAAAAAACTACCGATGCATAGTTAATATTTATACATAAAAAAAATAGCATGCTGACGAACATAGAACGTCCTCCTTTTTGGAAGAAGGTTGAAAATACAGAGTAGATGGTATAATAACAGGACTGCCTCTGCCTAGTGGTCGCAAGTACTAGACTACCGCTTAGCATGAGGTCCAGGGTTCGATTCCCAGGTCAGGCAATGTATTATTGGGTGTTCCAACGAGAATTTCTTAGTAACAGCCCGGAGTCTGGATTTGTGCCCGGTGGATGGCAATCGGCTCGCCTCCTATTACATGGGACTTAAAAACATAACTTGCAAAATGTAGGTGTTACTTCAGGTACACCTCTGCCCAACCCTTCGGGGAAACAAGGCGTGATGATGATGTTATCCTAACGAATAATAAAAATGTGAAAGTGAGTTTGTTTGTTACGCTTTCACGCTAAAACGGCTGAACAGATGTGGATGAAAGGGAATTGCCCGTGCTCCATAGACACTTTGGCCTCAAGTGCACACAATTCAAAGTATATGGATAGGATAATATGCGATTTAAATAATGAAATGGTCAAGGTCTTGGTTTAGAAAAAAGTTGGGGTTATTTAGATAAAATCGTTTTTTTCAATGAGGCAAAATCTTCAATTTGTGCTGCACTAAATGTTTTAATATGATTATATATTGATTCTAAAAGTAGATTCCAGGGGTTAGGTAATAACAGATTCTACAATCCGGCGGTACATAATAATTGTACTTACAAAATAGATGTACCCGCAGTGCTGATGGGATAGCGAGCCAATTGGTCTTGTTACAGCCAGGAAAGAAACATTGATTTTGAGTGTTTGGTGCTCTTACATAATAAGGCAGCAGTATACTGTTGGATGTGTTCAAGCTTTGTTGTCCCGCTTGCTAAGCACTGTCAGCTACTTCAGATTGCACCGAAGGTAGGTTGGATGGTTCAAATTGCTCCATAGGCAGACTGGATGGTTCAGATTCCGGTTCTGTAGTTGAACATGATGCTGCTCTAAACTGCTCTAACGAGATGATGATGGCAACTGAAATAATAATAAAAATTAAAGCTCAGTGCATAAAGACAGTAAACGTGAATTACTGTGGTTTTGGTACAAATAAATACACAATCAAAAAATATCTATCAATAACATTTTATATTATTATTAATTAATTTCTAAAAAATCTTTCTCAAGTTTCTAGACAATCTGTACTATGTGAAATATAACTTGTGCGGACACGAAAGAAGTTGAATATTACACTTATATAGACTCAGAAGTATGTCAGTATCAAATCTCAGAACTACGCTTGTATTAATTCTAAACTGTTGATAACTTACCGCTCTTGGTACAATCTGACGGGCAATCACACTTTTTTCGAGTTGTTCATGTGGAGAATCAGACCTGATTGTATGTGATCTTATTCTCAAAACCAATCTGCCGCACGCAGCTGATGCACACTTGTCCATGACCATCAATCTGTACATTTTGTTGTTCGCACACTAAACTGTCACTCGACACTTGTACCTAATAAACAAGTCATAATTATTAGATATCCTAAAACAACACTAACCTTGATAGTACTCTAGTCTATTTATTTAAAAATAATTTCTCAGAGGAAGACATGTACTGACCTGTTGTGTCGAACACATTGGTCGGTGGGTCGCCTTAGATTGTTGTATAACATTTTGCTCTTTCTGCTATTTCCAAGAAATGCCTTCGTATTCTCGTGACGTTTAAACCACAATTAACACAGCGTAAATGACCTTTTGAATGAATTACTTAGGGCACGGAAGTACTCGGGCCAGCGACAATGCCGGGGTCTTCATAATTTGTGGAAGCGGGAGCGGAATCCATGTTCAGGCCGTGGTCGTCAGGGCTCAGGGTTCAAAGAATCTTCGGAGTCCATTTAATAAGCGTATTCGATGGTTAAAATAACAAATTCGCAAGAAAATAAAGATAAGCAAACGAAAACAAAGAAAGTCGATTTGTGATTTGACATTGACATTGACTTGACAGCCGGCCGGCATAATTCAATGTTGCCACACCACACACAAAAAATTGATAGATCGATATCGATTTTTTTATCGAATCCTAATTTTAATACAAAATTATAATCGCCACTGTGACTCTTTAATCTTAACGACGTCAACTCTGATGACGTAACATTATTTGGTTAAAAAAAATGGATAAACAGTGTATTTCAGTTCAAATAATAAAACGATTAAGTACCTAATATTAAAAAATAAAATAAAGTCTTACCAGCGATTACACGACACGAAACACACACAACTCAAAATAATCACATTCACTTTTTCACTCACGGGTTCCCGACGTTTTTTTTGGTCGGATCAAAATAGGTATTTAATAAACGATGCTAGTTAGTGCAAATATTTATCTACCACGATGTATGTAAAAACTACTTATGGAAATAACAACACTTCCCATCGATTTACACACAAAAACAATAAAAAATTACGAAATACGATGCCGAGCGCGCACTCGTGACTATGACGTTTTACCTGCGTGTGACGTGCGACATCAGTCAGTTTCAACATTTTTTTCCAATGTTGCCTATTGATATTTTTGGATATTGGTTTTTATGATAAAAATCGTAAAAAAAAGGGTGTATTCCCGTTCGTCCCACTGCCGTCGTCCCCCTGGTGGGACGAACGGGAATTTAATAATTAAATGATTTAGTTGACGAGAATATTCGTCAGGCCATAGAGTTAAATTGTTCACAGACCAGTTTAGCCCTAATTTCATAGTAGAAATAGAGATTGTACCTGCGTCGTCTGTTAAACCGTGTGTACCTGCGTCGGCCGTATGTCCGCCTCGGGGATTGAAGGACAAATATGGTTTGCGGCAGCCTTGCGGCTGCCTCGGGAGAGGTTAAGAAGTTATGAACGTCTTTGTAAATATGTTTTCTTTAACATATTCTATCTTTATTGTGCTGAACAGATAAAGAATTATAGGTAATTAAAATGTGTAGTAGCGTTTTTGTTATGATCCTATGCATTCATTATTATATCAACTATCAATTCGCTTGTTCATTTAGTATCAATAGTAAAAACATAACACCGTATTTGTTTGAATACATCGAATAATAAGCATTACGGATCTGATATTATAAGTAAAACATCCATGAAAACATAATCGATTATTTCGTGAACGGAATTAATAATTATTGGCAACACTGCTGATTTTATCCACAAAAGGGAATTATTTTCACGTATTTATCGTTTCGGTACTTTTTATTTGTGCAAAAATGTTCCCATCTTGTTCGGATAAATGAATATCTTGTTAGATAACTAGAAATAACGATGTTTTTTTTACATATACGTAAATTGCTGGGCGTTTCGGGCCATAAATGGGCATCCTTCTTTGGCACATGGATAGACCAGGACCTGGGTTAGGATATAATCTTTTTTTTATCTCGATATTCCCACAGGATCGAGACGTATGCGGGTGACACCGCGGGCGCAGCTAATGGGATAACAAAATTATAGTGCTTTCGTACCCGACACGTCATGGCGGCGTCATGTTGCCGCAGTCATGATTCTGAACCTGACCGCAAGCGGCAGCTGCCCTTATTCCAGTCGGTAGATAGAAGATAGAAAAACATGTTATCGCTCGAGCGTTGGCGGCACTACTGGTCGTCGGTGGGGCTACACGTGTCGCCTGTCGCTCGCCCGTAGCTGCCAACGACGTGTGGCGACGACACATCGCCTGCAGTTGCCTCCTGCAGTTGAGTTCGGAATGGTACCTTAAGTATGTTAACCTATATCTAGGGTATTATTGTAAGGCACATGTTGGGCTCGTATAAGAGGCATTTCATATAAACCGTAATCAAATAAGATACCTACAGTAACGCCCGTCTAATAATGTTAATCATCCAGTTCTTTTTTATCACTTAAAGACGTCGACTTTAAAAATAACATCTTTCGTGTTACCAAATGTATCATTCCCTTTAACACTTCTTTTGAAACAGAACTTAGGTACATGAGACTGATTTATTAAAATGGGCCTAAGTTTAGAAGCCAAACGTTCAGCCACTGCGTCATTTATGCCCTTATTCATGAACACTAGGCGCCACCTAAACGAATGCCTAAATAAAAACTCGCTGTTGTATTTTCAACATTCGCCAATAACCCGAGCGTTGAAAATCCAACGTCGTTTGTGTCACTCAGTGTTAGTGACGAACATTAGGTTCCCAACTTTACTGTTAAATATATTTCGCACAGTATCACACTTACTTTTTACAGTTTCTCTCAAAGCGTTAAAACTTATTTTAGTATTAATAACATTCGAAACTTTTCTCATAAAGGATTAAGTGTTGGTGCTTATATTTTACCCAGAACTTTATAGTAACATTAAAATTAATTTAGTAGTCATATCAGACTTTAATGTTGTCATCTCCCAGAAGCTGCGTGCGCGCTAATAAAAGGTATAAGTAGACCATCCCTAATTATAAGAGAGAGATAACAATCAAGGACTAGAACAGGGACCGGCGGCGTATACAAAGAGGCCTTATCCAGCAGTGAGTTAAGTCGGGGTATGAATAATGATGGCTTATTGGTTCATTCGCACGAAGTGACTCGACCGAAACGGGCGAATCGACCATTTTAAATAATATTATGTTTCTATCGGCGATTCGCATGCTGTAAATTTATTTGTGGGCGAATCGACAACTCCAGAAGTAGGTACTTATTAGGTAATTGGCACATTATGAATATATGCAATGAAGTTAAGAAAAAAACCGGCCAAGTCAGTGTCGGACCACGCGCAATGAAAGAAATAAAGAAAGAAAATATATTTATTTATTTAACATAGACTAAAAACCACACTTTATACAGCAGATAAAAATACTAAGAATAGAATATAAAATCAAATAAATAAATAAATAAAAAAATAAATAAAATAAATAAATATAAAAAGAGTAAAATACAAAAAATAAAAAGGGTAAACTGCTATGAAGGGTTCCGTAGTTGGGATGAATTTATCCCAAGAAGAAACTTAACATTGTAGTTGAAAAACATGTTCTCCCATACATTCCAATTGCAAATGTAAGTTTGTACGAACAATATTGAGAGATTTACCATGTTATTTTAAGAACATAGACTTCTTATAGGTTTTCCTGTAATCTATGAGTAAAGAACCATTCTCTGTATTTTTTAACCGACTTCCAAAAAGGAGGAGGTTCGATGTTCGACTTTTTTCATTTAGGCTTAGATAGTTTCGGAGGTAAGGGGGGTCAATTTTCATCTATTTCCTTAAATGTATTTAAAGTATTTATTGCACGACTCATAATGCTAAGCATTAGAGTGTGCTCTACGATCGAAAAATATTTTTTGCCCCATTTCTGCAACTGTTTTTATTGTTACATTCCTGCGTACACAGAACCTACTTAATTTATATACCATTGTATAGATGATTAAATGGAGATTAATACTGTACTTTTTAACAATTGATTTAATGCAGCAGAAATGAAAAAAACAATAAAATAGTTGAAAAAGAAAATCCTGTCCGTCAATTTATGAAACCTGAAAACATTGTAGCTTGCGAAAAAATAAATTAATTGAGTCAATAATTTTTTTATACATTAGTTTTAGCCATAAAAGGAACCCTATTGAAAATGGCTCTTTTATTCAAAGTATTTTAATTATAATTAATAAAATACTAACTAAAATATAATATCTATATCTAAATATTTTCAACCTTGACGTGACGTCGTTGCCTAGCAACCCACAACGTAAATATCTAAATAAATAGTCTTTGACATTACGTAAGGATTGCGAAGTTAGAAATTTTACCCATATTGATGGGTAAAACAGCAGTCAAAACATACTTCATGAAAACTGATAAATTGTAAATTTTTGTTAGAAACTATGTTTTGAATTTCTTTTCCGTTTATGAATGAGTGTTATGAGGCGTGCACTTTTGGATTTTCCAAACTATTTTAAAATTATAAAAGAAAAATTGAGATCTTCGCAACGCCTTCGCCCTTTCATCTGATTGACATGGTACAGATTGCAAAACTTTTTTTTTTTTTATTTGTCCCACAACAATGATTCCCATATTCAAAATTCATTTATGGACAGACAGACGGACACACGAGTGATCCCATAAGGGTTTCGTTTTTTCCTTTTGTGGTACGGAGAGCTAAAAAGTACACTCGTGCACAGAAGTGATAAGAGTGTTAATGATGAGAAAGGAATATAATACACGGCCCGATTTATTTGCGTTGGTGGTCAAAGTCCACTGCAACAGTGCTTTTGAGAGCATATAAAAAAAAAGAAGAGTCTAACCAAGGCTTGAAAAGGCAAGGCAACAAAAAATAATCGCTTCTTTTGAAAATGTTGCTGTCTTTGGATAATCGGGAAGAAGATATCAAAACTGTTGGAAAAACTAAGAATTGAAGGAGAAGAAGTAGCATATTGATGGAAGCAACACATTATCTAGGATTTATTATCCTTTTCTCAACAAACCAGCTTAATTTCTGAGGCACAGTTAAAATAATAGCAGTACCATCACCATGGCTTCAATAAAGCGGATTGAATCAATTACCTACGTTGCTAAGGCGGCGGGCAAACGAGCGGATCGCATGTCAACAAATGTGGACGTGGCCTAATCCTCGTGCGGGGTTTATTTCGAAACATAATTATTAAGTGAATTACAGCACTACACAAGACTCGGGTGAAATTCATTAGAAAATTGTGTCTTCACCCTTTTAAAATTTGGGTCAGGAGACCGCAGTAGGGTAATTGAGTTTGTAGGTTTTGAGGTATTTTTCTAACAGTATAGAATTTTGATAAATGTTTACAGCAGCTAAAGTCTAGTGTCACCATTGGAACCCACATTACCTTACTTTTCGAGCGTTAAGGCTCGTGCTGACCAGTGCGACGCGACGGCGCGATGCGACACGAACAATACAATTTCCAAGAAAGCTTCACGGTATAACATTTGGCGGTGTCGCGTCGCGCTAGTTTGCACGAAGCTTTACACTATTTTTTTTTGGGTTTTGAGGTATTTTTCTAGCAGTATAGAATTTTGATAAATATTTACAGCACAGTTAAACCCACTGCTATAGTCTAGTGTCTAGTTCTATTGGACTAACACATTTCATTGCCTTTAAAAAGCGTTATCACGCTGACGATTCGTCAGCGTGTTTCAAGCAATGCGTTTTGTAAACGTCTTCTTTGCGGTTGTAAAGTTAGCCAGCGATCACGCAACGTGTTGTCCGTTTGTCTCGGTCTCTCTTGTGCACTCGCATTAATCGCTCTCGCTACGCAACCGCGGTGACACTTTGTGCACACGTGGCGTGCTCGCTACGCTCACGCAGCGAGCGCATTGAACAATCGCCTCGCCGATAGCTCGTTCGCAAATCGCTAGTGTGATAACGCCCTTAGTATCAATCCACCAAATCACATTATTGAATCAAATGGACCCATTAATTTGGGATATTTCAAAGAAAACTGATGTCATGTTTCGACATGCTTACACCAATATTTTCTATTATCTACTATTGCTTAAAGGATTAGAAGTAATAGAGTGGTTTCCGTCCTTCAAAACAAATTATGTCTAATGACTGCTTCAAAGTACTTATTTGACTTTATTCAAAGTTTTACTAGTAGGTATAAAGTTTTCCGACCTTCCTCATCAAATAGCCTAAATCTGGAACGTAGACTCTGCCTAGATACGTTCATGTTTCAGGGTCACCCAGAATCAGGAATGTTCTTATATGGGGTGATTTTATAACGACTGCTCTATTTTTCATTTGTTATTAAACTTTCCAAATAATAATGATAAGATTCTACTTATAATTTTGCACGACTCGTAATGCGAAGCATTAGAGTGTGCTCTACGATCGAAAAATATTTTTTGCCACATTTCTGCAACTGTTTTTATTGTTACACTCCTGCTAGTACACAGAACCTACTTAATTTATATACCATGGTATAGATGATTAAATGGAGATTAATACTGTACTTTTTACCAATTGATTTAATGTAGCAGAAATGAAAAAAAAATCAAAATAGTTGAAAAAAAATTCCTGTCCGTCAATTTATGAACCTTGAAAACATTGTAGCTTGCGATAAAATCAATTAATTGAGTCAATTTTTTTTTATACATTCGTTTCAGCCGTAGAAGGAACCCTATTGAAAATGGCTTTTTTATTCAAAGTAGTTTAATTATAATTAATAAAATACTAACTAAAATATAATATCTTTAACTAAATATTTCCAACCTTTGACTTGAAGTTGCCTAGCAACGGCCAAGTAAATATCTTTGTCAGTCGTTGACATTACGACTTCATGAAAAGTGATAAATTGTTCATTTTTAAATTATGTTTTGAATTTCTTTTTCGTTTATGAATGAGTGATAAGTATGAGGCGTGCACTTTTGGATTTTCCAAACTATTTGACTTTATTCAAAGTTTTACTAGTATAAAGTTTTCCGACCTTCCTCATCAAATAGCCTAAATCTGGAACGTAGACTCTGCCTAGATACTACGTTCATGTTTCAGGGTCACACAGAATCAGGAATGTTCTTATATGGGGTGATTTTATAACGACTGCTCTATTTTTCATTTGTTATTAAACTTTCTAAATAATAATGATAAGATTCTACCTATAATTTTTAGGATTATTTACCCGAAGGGTAATACTGTTTTCAGACCAGCGCGATTTGTCGCGCGACGCGACACGAACAATACAAAACTTCACGGTACAACATTAGCGCTAGTAAGAAAATAGCTTAAAACGGAACCCTATTACTGAGCCTATGTCTGTCGGTCCGTCTGTCTTAAGCTCAACTCCCACCGTGCGCCATATCGCGGACGCACGCGCACCAGCCCGCACGACGCACCGTGGGAAACCTAACGTGCGTGGGTAGCGCAGACGCGTGCGTGGCGGTGCGTCCTCGTGCGGGCTGGTGCGCGTGCGCGATATGGCGCACCGTGGGAGTTGGCTTTTACATATAAACGATGGATTGACTGTGTGAAAGACGATATGGATAGAAAAGGAGTGACTACCGAGATGACGACTAATAGAGAAGTATATATATGGAAGGAAAAGACATGTAGCGCCGACGCCAAATAAATTCAAAGAAGAATGATGATGTCTGTTCGTCAATCTGTCTGTCCGTCCATCTGTCTGACATAGAACTGAAAGCACTAGTCTAAGATTCTACGATGACTAACAACCAAGAAGTACCTAATACATCAGGTGGAAAGGGAAACATTACTTTTCCATATGACATACAATATAATAATGTTGAAGCGGGTCGTGTAATTGCATTTTAACCTTGCTCCTTTATGGTAGACTAGAAAAAGGTTTACCTTGTCAATATAAAAAAACAAGCCCATTTAATAAAGCTCTCTCAGTAAAAGCTGCCTTTTAAGTGTAGTTTTACATATATCTTCTAAGATTTCTTCACGTGAGGGGTGCGTGTCACCGACAAAATATATATTGTCATCTAAATATTATTCTGAAAATGTGCAAGGTCGCAAATTGATGTCGAATATTTCCCTGTTTTGATTAATTTGATAATATTACTGCATGGTCATACGAAATGTGGCTAAGTAGCCAACTAGAATATATGAAATTCAATAATTAATATCTAAACACCGAATATTTAGTTTTAGATGTAAATAAAAGTATTTGGAAACTTTCGAAATGCCTTTTTTACAGCTTAAACGGTTACAGCATCAAATTCAGGGCCTATTTCACGATGTCCGAATAGCCACTACTTACCAAATAAATAAAAAAATGGAACAGAATTTGTATGAAATTATCGGCCAAGTAAGTTAATAGGAACTTATTGTAGGTAGTGAAACAGGGCTCTCAGTGTTATAATTGCAATTCATTATTCATAGCGACGATCTTTGAAGGATGTTTTTTTTTAACCACTGCCGTGAAGCTATTGGCTTGCAGCTCACCTGATGGTAATTGGTGATCAAGCCGAAAGTGGAAGCGAGCTTCTCCCAGAAACATCAACACAGAGCAACTGGCTATCTTACCTCTAACTGTCAAAACACAACAATGCTGTTGAAATTGTTATTATGGTCTTAACAAGCCCTATCACCAACCAATCAACCCACTGAGATATTGATCAGAGCTGCGTTTTTTTTTGTTGAATGGGTTGCAATTGCAGAGGCCTATGCCTGCAGAGGACTGTTGTACTCTGCTGATGAACATGATGATGTAGGTATTTTATACTTTTCGATAGTTCTTCTATACAGGGTGTTAAAGTAATTGCGTGCCATAGCTTAGGGGTAGGTTCAGTATCGATAAAGGAAGTCAGAAAAAAAAAGACAAAAACAAGTTCAACCTAATTTAGTACCTACTAACTTAAAATAAAATAGCCCTGAATAAACTTCTTTTTTAATTTCGGCCATGTCTTATCCACGAAAAAATCTTCAACACCAGGGCCGTCTTTACCCGGGGGTGCAAGGGGTGCGTGGCACCCAGGCGCAGGGTCTTAGGGGGCGCAAGTCGATCACATACCTACCATGCGTAATCACAATTAAAAAATACTTATCTGGGGCACGGTAGTGCCCCCGCCAAGACGAGCCAAGCCAAGCGCAAGGGCTACCTACGTTTTCTCGAAGCGCTTCGTCAAATATTCATTATAGGTACCTATATAAATACGCCTCATGCAGATTTCGGCACATTAGCCTTGCGTCTTGCGTTGTTCAAGTCAATGCAGATCTTATTTTATAAGAATTAAATTTATATTCCAACAAACACACGCGGAAAATTAAAATAGAGGCAATGCTTGTGGCTACAAGTGGAATTGACAAGTGACACGCGCCCCCCGCTTTTTGAAATTTCGCCGCCCGTTTGAAGCAAGTTTCTAATAACTACCTAATCACCAACACAAATTGTGTCAAAAAATGGTTATAATAAGTATCTAAACGATATTGTAAAGTATTTAATTAAATAAAAAGCCGGCCAAGTGCAAGTTGGACTCGCATACGAGAGGATTCCGTACCACGGTATCATATACAGGGTGGACCAAAAATACACGTCATAAAAAAACATAGATTCCTCATGTCTAGGGGTATTCGAAAATACCCCATGTAGGTTCCGCGATTTTTGTAGTTTTATTATTTTTTTTGTAATTTTTTTGAGTTTTCTTGCTGGTGGTGCTTCAAAAATTCATATGTTTTTTTGTAGTGAGTATTTTCCAGTTTATTTTTTTGTAACAGTATCGTCTTGAATGTTACTTTCGTACATAAAATAATAAACTTGCTAACATTCTTGCAAGTTACTCAAAAAAGTATCGATAGCACAGAAGCAGCAGCAGGAATTTCAGTTTTTAGTGGTAACACTGAAATTTTCAACTTCAATTTAAAAATACAGAAATGAGGTTCCATATATATTAGCCGACTTTAAAAACTATGCAGGTCCTAAGCTACGCAAAAAATAAAAAAAAGTTAGTAAGTACTTAACCTTCTAATTCACTGTAATCGACCTTCGAAGGTTAGGCTAAAAATCCTTTTAAGCTTTAAAATAGGTGGTCCAAATAGCGACGCCATAAAAAAAACTGGAAAATACTCACTACAAAAAAGATATGAATTTTTGAGGCTCCACCGGCAAGAAAACTACAAAAAATCGCGGAACATACATGGGTATTTTCGAATACCCCTGGACATGAGGAATCTATTTTTTTTTAATGAAATGTATTTTTGGTCCAGCCTGTATTTAGCAATGAAAATACTAAACGAATAATATTATTATTTTACATCATACATTTTGAAAATCGCCAATTATGTGTATTTTTTTGCAGTTGCAGAAAATCACCCGTATTAAATAAAATACCTAATGAATTGGCGTATTTGTATAGTAGTAGTTAGTATTTGTTGACTTTATGGTACCTATACGGTATATGGTACATGATATACAGAAGCTTTTTTATTCAAAATCTAAAGTTTATTGTATGGGGTCCCGGGTCCCTTTAATTTTTAACTTTTTTTTTATTTTATTATTTGTCGTTAAAGCTGCGTAAATTTCAACTGTCTAAATATTACGGTTCATGAGATACAGCCCGCTGCCAGACAGACAGACAGACGGATAGCGGAGGCTTAGTAATAGTTCCGTTTGCCATCCTTCGGGTACGGAGTCCTAAAAACGGAACACAACAATTTTTCGTTGGCAAGGGGGGGGGGGCGCAGGCTGATTTTCGCACCCCGGCGCCCGAAATGTTTAAGACGGCCCTGTTCAACACCTAAATCCCCCTGTACGTCCGTATTGTCCGTCAATCTCGTAAACAGGCACCCTTTATTGACACGATAGTTTACAGCATCTACACATGATTCCAACAGTTTTATGCTGGCCATGTGTTATTTGATTAGCTGTCCGTTTATTTGGGTATTACTCGCATCGATTCAGCAATGAATGTATGGTTTGTTTGATCCAAATATATTAGTTGCCTTCGATGTAAGCAATTTTGTTTGCTTATGGTTTCAGAGATTTTGTGTTGATACAAAATTTTGTGTTCGTTGGGATTTTGGTCGGCAGTTGGGACTAGGAAATTGTGATGACCGTCCAACCATAATTGACATGGATTATGAGGAAGACACTGCTGTAACTGTGTCTTAGAGTCAGTCGTTAAAATCTCTTTCCTTTAGATGCCAGTAGCCGTTGCCAGTGCGTTGCGTTTATTTTGTATTTCTTAATTTTTAGGGTTCCGTTTTTTCCTTTTAAGTTACGGTACCCTAAAATGATGAAATTTTTTAGATCACTTCGTTGTTTGTCCGCCTGTTTGTCTGTCAGTTTACTATACGTTTTTTCTCAGGAACGTGTGAAGGTATCAATTTGAAATTAATATCACCGTAGGTCACCTACGGTGATATTAATTTCAAATTGAATTGATTTTTTTAGAGCTCCAAGGGACCCTGTGGTCCCTTGGAGCTCTAAAAAAATCAAGCCTCTAAGTCAACGCAATAAAAAAACACGGCTATTTATGCGACATATTTTGACACCCACACACAAGTAAATCAAAACCTACAGGGTCCTTCCTGTTTACCTCGAATTATGAAATATTATGCCTTGCCCGTGTCGATAAGGCGTGCTCAATCTTTGTCGACTTTTAAAGTTCAAGTAAAAAAACACTTCCTCTCTCCTTAAAAATCATCATTACGTATATAGTTCCTTGATCTTGTTCCAAGTTTATAACTTTATATATATATTATCTATGTATATTTATATAGATAAGTTTATGCTTTATGTATGTATGTATTTATTGTATATGTAAATGGTACACCACTGACTACCTGCAGTATTGTCTTTCCTTCTTACTTTAATCCATCCAAAGGTTGTCTGAAAAAGATCGCTTTTAGCGATAAGACCGCCCATTGTGTCACCCTATGTAAAATGTCTAAACCTATGTCTGTAATTTTTATGGTGTACATAATAAAGAGTATTCTATCTATCTATCTATCTATTATTATTAGTAAAGATAACCTCGAGAGTGTGTGCTTATGATCACATTACATATAGAAATTAAAACTTAAAACTAGTGGCGAGTATACGCGATTCAGCGTCACCGATCCGCGTGACGGTTCAGATTGGTTCACTGATCAGAAAGAGCGCAAAATGCGACTAAGGAAGTTTTTACTTTAAAAAAAACAATAAAAAAAAAGTAACTACAGTACTTTTTAGTGACAGATATGCAAACTTTATGTTTTCCTTTACAGACCAATGACACAGCAAATAATTGCTTAATCAACTACGTCATGAGCTCGGATTAGCCGTTCTTAGCGCAGACAACTCGGCTGGTATGCAGACAGTCAAAACAAGCAAAAGTACTCACTGAGTCACACAATGATTGCTGTTGTAAATGCATTAATCTAACCTCAAACTTAAACCACTTCATTCATATTCATTTTCATAGGTTACTAAGGGCGTGTACATAATACTTGTTTTTTGACGGAACTACTGTCAAGTGATTCATTTGACTCGACAGTAGTTGCGTCAAAAAACAAGTTAAAATATCATTTGAAATGATATTTTAACAACACTAGTTGTTGCCCGCAACTTTGTCTGCGATCCAGGACGAAAAGTAACCTTTATCCTTTTCCAGGTCAAAATCTACCCACGTGCCAAATTTCATCCAAATCCGTTCAGCCCTTTTAGCAAAATAGTATCTCATCATCAGTCGCTAAGTTTTTTTTTTATTCGATCGTTTTATAATTCCCCAGCAAACTCACTTTCGCATTTTTAATATTAAAGTTAGGATTTAGTTAATTTAATTATACCATCTGATGCTAAACAAGGTTACTGTAAATGTAAAACTCTATAAATAAACAGTTTTCATTGATTCCATACCATAAGGCCAGGATGCCACCGAAGCGGAGATGGGCGGAGATGTGCGAAGCGGAGAGCAGAGGAGATGCTTAGCAAACCAGGGTACGAGGCACAGTTCACATCTCTGTTTTGTTCGCGCTAAACAAATATGAGACATCTCCTCTCCTCTCTGCTCAGCTGTATGCACTGAAACTAAGCGGAGACGCGATATTATGTCAAATTGGTTGTTTCCAACACTCTTCTCTCCCCTCGTCTCTTCTCCGCTTTGGTGGAATCTGAGCCCAATTTTTTTCCTGTTGAAAGCGATGTGATTCTTTATCTATGATTCTTTCCCCTCCTTTTTATATTCATATTATTATTTTAAGACTGTTAGCTTATAATTATATTAAGTAAATATTATCTTACTCGGTAAATGAAGCTGCTTGAGTTATATAAATAAATTATGATATTTCATTACAACCTTTTGAAAAACTGAATGCTTGATTTTCTTTTATATTTTGCAAATATCATCCCAGCGGAATTATTTATAGTGAAAAGCACAAAACCCTTTGTTCTACTGATATTTTGGGAAAGCTTTGTACAACTCTTCATGGTAGAATTCAATGTGAGGGTTTAATTATTAATGCATGTTACACATTGAACAATTACATATTGAACACATTGAGAAGCTAGTGGCTAAGTACTAACAGCCGCACGGGTCGATCCAACAGGTTAAGCTCGACAGGTGTTAGTCCGTGGATGGGTCACCATCTTTACATAACGAGACTCCTCCGTGCCTCGGAAAGCACGTTAAGCCGTTGGTCCCGGCTGTCATTCGTGGATCTTTGACAGTCGTAACGGGTTGTCAGAAACCCGAAAATCTGACAACCAGTCTTTCTTACTAAGGAGTATCGTATTACCCAGTTACTGGTTTGTGGAGGGCAGATAGGCAGTCACTCCATGTAAAATACTGGTATTCAGCTGCATCCGGTTAGACTGGAAGCCGACCCCAACATAGTTGGGAAAAGGCTAGGCAGATTGATTGACACATTGAACATATAGTTTTCTACAGTGTCACGCCGCTTCGTCCTGCTTGCATTCTCTGCAGTTATAATATCAGTGTGTCATATCAAATCAATTAAGTCAGCCTACCGCTGTCCACTGCTGGGTATAGGCCTCTCCCAGTATGCGCCACAACACCCTGTCCTCCACCTTCCGCATCCAGTCTGACCTTTTTAATGTCGCCGGTCCATTTGGCTGGGGGGCGATCCACGCGTGTGCGTGCGCCACTGAACTGTCAGGATCATTTTCTGTAGGCGCTGTGGCATCAACCTAGCAATAGCAATAACTAGAACGGCGTAGCTTGCTTCACGGGTCAGCCCAGGTTCTACCCGAACATGTCTGGCATAGTTTCGTAAGCAATCCAGCCAAAGACGCGTCTAAACGCGCCTCAACTATCAACGTCATTAATATCTCTTGCAGCCACAATTAGCGACGGATATCATATTTTACTGCACCCAGTTGATCCAGTTGCTCTAATAAACGTTACGACATTTTAATAAAAGCGAATTAATCAAGTACTGCGGTGTAACAGATCTTAAAGTCTGTGTGAGACTGCATAGTTTATTTTATGGGTGGTTTGGGTCGGTAATCTGTGGATTACCGACAGCCAGAAGCTGTGGCCAGTGGAGTTCTATGGGTTTTGATAGTGTTTTGTTTTTTTGTACTTCGTCTAGCCTGTTTCAAGTTTATGATTTGCTTCAAGTGCACGTTATTAAGGCGACAAAAACGACTTTTAATGATTTTTTACTTAAGATGACGTCTAAACGATTAGTGTTAAAGATTTGGAAAAAATATAAGTTCATTTACTTAGAGCATTTTTTTAATAACTTAATCTGTGAATATTTTAGGTTATGTATAGGTACATACATAGTGTAATTAATTTGTAAAATTATGTCTAGCACGGATAAAATACTAAGAATCACGTAAAAACTATCAAGCGTATTATTCTCAAAACGTTCACCATTTTAAAGGCAATTTAATTATTTATCTTCTAGTGTACGTGTTTTATTAAAATACTTTTTATATTATGTATAATAAATGAATAACGCGTCTAATTTGGGAAAGCGCTCCTTGATGGGCGAGTCTTGTTACTGGCTGGACGTACAACTCGTTGCCTGAGCTCAGCACAGAACACGCCAGCTAACCACTCAATGCCACAGGCATTTAGTGGCGTCTTAAGTGCTTGTTTAGTGCATAGCAGACAACTTCGTGCATGGCTCTAAATCACGATTCACTCCGATCCACTCACTCAAAGGCCTCCCGAGAAAGTAAGCTTTTCAGGGGAAGTTATTTACCTATCTGATTACCATTCTGATGATTATGACGTGCTTCTCACAAAATAGGTACTTGTGAAGGTATCCTCATAATCATTAACCTAGAGCTGCCGCGCTTGGGATGACTGCAGTAAGTATAATTTTTTTCCAAATTGAGTTAATCATAGATTCGGAATCAGTGAAATGAGCTGTACAATTTGATCTGACTGCCATTTTAATATTTTATCGGGAACCTTTAATTTTCAATAAGGATAACGGCAGTAAGTCGTTTTATGATAAGTTTTCATTAGCATAAACAGTGGACTACTGCAGTCCACTGAAACCTACCTAACCTTACCACACCCTAACTAGAACCTGTATGACGCAGCCGTGAGGTACACACTATTTTTGTTAAAACATTATTTTCACTTTTTTTTTGTATTTTTGTTTCTCGAACTGTGTTCAAATACATCTTACGGGTATTCCTTCTTTATTCTTTTCACTGCTGGATATATGCCTTTCCTATTGCATGCCATTTTCCTTCTCTCCGCAACTCTCATCCAGCTGCTATCAGCCACCCTGCAAAGATCGTCGTTCCACCTAGCCTGAGGGTGTTCTGAAGTCTGCCTTTTCAAGGTATGTCATTCCTTAATTCCCAATAAAATATACAGTTACTGCAGATAAAAAATGCTGCTGCCAGAATGTTTAACAATTTGTAATATTTCACCATTCTGTTAACTCCGTTGTTCCCTACAAACTATCCACTGACAAACACACGAAGCACAAAAAACCCCACTGACATATTCATACGAATATAATCGAAAAAACTCCGCTTCCTACATTTGTTTCGACTCCAACGAAACAACATGGGGGCAAAATAAAAAACGGATTTCAAAAGACAATTTCGTGTCCATTCACGGAGCATGTTCCCTCGAATCACGGCTAACTAGTTGTCAAAGGCATCGCACGTGCCGGTCCGGCTTTTTCTGGACGTTTCTAGCCGTTTCCACGAACTTATTGGCCGGTTCCGGTGTTTTTCGGAAGGTCCGGAACGTTTGAACGGCACCGCGTAAAATTGGGGGTGGAATCGTTTTGATGATAGATGCGTTCTGAATGAGCAATAATGAAATTGTATGAATTGATTCTATGCACTTGTGTACAATAGCATGGGTTGTGAAGAAAAGATAGTTAATTCTGTTATCAACCTTGCTGTCTAGCTAATAACTATGTATATTACCACAATAGAACTCTACGTTCATCCCACAATCGTCTTCTACTATGTCCCACTCACTGCACTGACTTCATTCACTCTTCTTCGTTCAATCTATCTCTCTGTGGAATGCGCTCCCCCAAGAAATCAGGATGGCAACCAACCGATTATCCTTTAAAGTTAAAGTTCGCGAGCACATTCGTAAGAAGCTGGCAGTATCATCACAACGGTAATATTTTTCCCATTGTTTGTCTTATTTGTTTTAAGTATATTCGTGTATTTATGTATTATTATATTTATGTATATTTTAGGTATATTATATATATAGTTTTGATAGGTATATGTATATCCTTAGATTTAATTAAATATTTATTCCACAATTTTCGATATTGCACCTACCACTGTTTGTCTCTGCATCACCCAAAGGTTGACTGGTAGAAAATGCCTATGGCATTAAGTCCGCCTCTGTACATTTGTGTGCTTAAAGTGTTAAATAAATAAATAAATCAATCAATCTTCCTAGCCTTTTTTCCCAACTATCTTGGGGTCGGCTTCCAGTCTTACCGGTTGCAGCTGAATACCAGTATTTTACATGGAGCGATTGCCTATCTGACCTCCACAACCCAGTTACTGGGTAATACGATACCCCTTGGTAAGACTGGTGTCAGACTTTCGGGCTTCTGACGACTCGTAACGACTGTCAAAGATCCACAAATGACAGCCGGGACCAACGGCTTAACGTGCTTTCCGAGGCACGGAGGAGTCTCGGTATGTGAAGATGGTCACCCATCCACTGACCAACCCTGGCAAGCGTAGCTTAACCTGATGGATCGATCCGTGCGGCTTGTTATTACTTAGCCACGAGCTCCTCAAACAAAAAAAAAAAATATATTATTACAAAATTCAATCTAGGCTAAGAATCAGCACTTTTCGAACGTCAAAATTACATAAGACAGTCCCCCAAAAACTATAGCCAGTGACGATCAACTCGTAGCTTGTGTGATCAAAAGATATTTACATAATGACTAGAAACGCCCCGCGGTTTCACCCACATAAGATCAGTTGATCCCGTGGGAATATCGGAATAAAAAGTATATTATGTTATAAACTATCTGTGTGCCAAATTTTATCCAAATCCGTACCGCAGTTTTTGCGTAAAAGAGTAAAACACATCTAATCCGTCAAAGAGGTAGTGCTCCGGTGATAACGTATTGAACGCACGAAAAATCCCAACAAGTTCGGATTGTTTTCGGACGTCGGTACGTATACGTACATAAACGTATGACTAAGTGCGGATTTCACCAATGCAATTCAATGCGTTCAGCACATCTAAACGCGTTCAAGAAAACGTCAGTCACGTACGTCAGTGCGTCAGTGCGTCCATCCATCCTCACAAACTTTCGCGTTTATTTACAGTAGGGTTTTGGATTCAAACTAAGGACCTATTTAGCTATTATTATAAGTAGGTACTTAAGAGTTCGTTGCTAAGTAATAACAGCCGTGCGGCTGTTATTACTTAGCCACGAACTTTATCTCATATGCTTAACCTGCCATCAGGTTAAGCTACGCTTGCCGGGGTTGGTCAGTGGATGGGTGACCATCTTCACATACCGAGACTCCTCCGTGCCTCGGAAAGCACGTTAAGCCGTTGGTCCCGGCTGTCATTCGTGGATCTTTGACAGTTGTCACGAGTCGTCAGAAGCCCGAAAATCTGACACCAGTCTTACCAAGGGGTATCGTATTACCCAGTTACTGGGTTGTGGAGATCAGATAGGCAGTCGCTTCATGTAAAATACTGGGTATTCAGCTGCATCCGGTTAGACTGGAAGCCGACCCCAAGATAGTTGGAAAAAAGGTATAATAAAAAGGTATATAATTATGTAAATCAAAATTTCGGATTTTTGAACATTATGGTTACTGAAGTTTATAACAAACGTGTTATGGATAATGATTTTCGGACCAACAATTTTAGGAAAAGCAAGGGAGTACCTTTTTACAAAAAGTGCACAACGCCGATAAAGAAGTTTTCACTTCAAAAAAGCGAAATATTTGAAATCTACATACATACATGTATTTGCGACGTTGCCCACTTTCAGAATGAACACTCTTAAATCGAAACAGACCTAGATAGAAAAGGACAGGCTAGCACTACATTTCTCCCTCTTATACTAAAAATTTATAGAAATTCTCCTTTTAACGATCAACGACAACCTTAATCCAGGTTTATTAAGTCGGACGGTCTGAACTCTTATCTTAAATTCAAAGGTTATAAAGATTGTTAATGAAAATTACTGTGACCTAAACTGCTGGTTTTAACCGTTAAGCTACACTTAAAAATAATATTCGTTTTTAGTGCTGCCTGGTTACAAATATTCATTTTATTTTACTGGAATCGTCTAAACAATATTTTCTAGTCTACATTGCTCATGGTGTTTTTGTTAAGCCGGCGCCAGACTTAGCTTCACATGTTTGAACACATGTTTGATTGCTAAGTGTGGCACGGGACTTTGGGTATGTGTTCAAAGTTTGAACAAAGATTTGCACTTTGCCATGCGGTGTCGGTCTTTTTCGACACATCAAAGCGTTCAAAGTTGAATGTGTTCAAATGTTTGCGTAGCTTGCCACGCTTGTTCAGTGTTCAGTTGCTCGAGCGTTGTTGAGCGGATTGGTTGTGTGCATAGAAATATAAATAACTTCTTTCTTATATCTATGGTTGTGTGCTTGTGTGTCAACTTCTTCTCGGTTTCTCATAATTTGTTTTCTTGCACATGTAAAAAATAATTACATGCACACAAATAATACAGGCACACTGAGTCTACGAAATCGTCGTCCATCTTGTTTGTTGTCTACCAGCATACTGTGGAGAAAAATGTTTGCGAAGCAAGTCGGGCAGGTTACGTCAATATGTGTTCAAATGCTTTGCAAAGTCGTCAAAGATATGTGAAAATCTTTGAAGCTATGTCTGGCGCCCGCATTATAATTCTTATTCGCCAAACCGCCATTTTAACATCATAGAAGAAACAGTTTGCGCACCCAAATGAAAAAGGAAACATAAATAATATTGAATAAAATTTACTGAATGATCTATAAAGTAGGTGTTTTTATTTGTGTTTTATAAGATTACCATGATTTTATATTGTTACAGGTTCATAAGCAGACTGATGGCGGACCTAAAGGTTCGGTCAACCACAGCTAATACTCGCTGTGTGTGACAGGCGATTTGCACTGAGCATGTTCAATAACACTCTCTGCGAAAGCGCACTCCCCGCGAGAATTCGCTGTGTGTGACAATGACAACCCACTCGCCGTGAGAATTCGCTGTGTGTGACAACCCTCTCACTGCAAGTAGCCATTCCGCTCAGCGCACCTGTTTTGTCGAAATTCTTGTTTAGGATTCGCTGTGTGTGACACGCACGCGAATTGTCACTGCGAGTATTATTCGTAGCGAATACACTCACAGCGAGTATTCGCTGTGTGTGACCGAGGCTTAACGAAATGTGGTACAACAACCAGACGCTTCCATATCCTAAGCCGTGTACTAATATATTGAAAACCTATACACAAACTCACTCTGGAGAACAGCAATGCAACTGGGGTGGTAGAAATGGATACAGCTGTAGTATCAAAAATATTATCGTGCTGATTTTTGAAAAGAAAAACTCAGTGCCGGGTTGCTCAAGCGAACTGTGTTGCGTACTTCACATTTCTCATTAGACCATGATTTATGTGTTATGTTGGACCGGATGTTAGTGTGTTGGTGGTCCACTGGTCCACGAGGATGGCGTAAATTTAAATATTCTTTTTTTATGTCATAATAGTTCTGGCCATCTAATTTGGTAGAATTTGGAATTAGGTCACGATTTACGATCTGGACTGTGGGCACTTGGGATCGTTTCCTCAATTCTGACCATTCATTGTATTCATTGTATTTGTGTTAATAATTTCATCACCACTGCTCTCAAAACGGTGAAGGAAAACATCGTCAGGAAACTGACATGTCCTAGAACTAAAAATTCGAAGACATGTGACATCTACCAACCCGCGTGGCCCATTAAATAGGCTGATTATGAATATTACTTTTTATTTTATTTCTCCAGAACCAAAACCACTAGGTATATCATACTTGGTGGCCAAGCTTAGCAACAACGAATAAGACAAGAAGGGTAAAAATTTAATATTTATTAAACAACTTTTAGTCTTTCAGAAGCCCTTTTGTTGGTGATCCTAAACAAACGAAAATTATGCAAACATGGCAGCCATCTTGGCTTACTGTCAGTCGAGATCGTGTCTACAAAGTTATAATAAAACTAATTTTTTTTCTTATTATTAATTATTTACATTCAAAGCTCAAAAGTCTGGCAAGCAGTCCTACAAAGGGGTATCGTGTTACCCAGTTACTGGGTTGTGAAAATATGGAGGTCAGATTGGCAGTCATAATTGCCTTATGGACTATGTACCGCAAAATAAACAATTAGTGATAAGGGTCGTGTTAATCGATATTCAGTAATCAACATGTTGACAATCGATTATCGACTTAGACAACTGATGATGTATCGGTGTATTTTATTACGTTGTATGAAATATTGTGATTAGTTTAAGCATAATCGTAATCAGCCTATAATGTTCCCACTGCTGGGACACAAGCCTTCTCTCTGTGAGGGGGAGTGGGTCATAATCCAGCACGTCACGTGCAGGTTGGTGGATTATTTTTACGGATAGCAGTCTCAGGCAGGCAAGAAATCAACAAAGATAAAATTATTCATTGACGTGTAAAAGTGTTTGAACAAACCTATTTACAGAAAATCTGGAACTGCCGATAGAAGCGCAAACCAAGTAACGCCATCTAACAAAAATGTCAGAAATTTATGTGGTTTGCTATCAGTACAAGAACGAAAGCTGTAGCTCCATTAAAAAATCCAATAAATTCAAACAGAGTGCGGTGTCAACAAAAAAGTGTTCAACGCACCTTCGGTGACGATGACGCGAGTTCCATGTTTTTTGTTCACCCAAAAAGTGCTCAAACTGAAGTTTTCACTTCAATAAAATTATTTCATCATCATCATTTCATTACAATAAACATTGCGTGTTTCACTTTTGAAACAACGAACCCTGTCAAACACTTGTCTGCACACGAGCACATGCATCTAATATGCTTGTAATATCCTGCACACTCGTCTCTTTTGTAAACTGTACTTATGTAAAATTTACCCCGAATTTTCACATACAAACGGATGTGAAATGCCCGCCATAATAAACAGAGCCATACCAGACATACCAGCCTTGATTCATAGAAACGCAGCATTTACGTAGCATTCACGCTGCGTTCCCGCAACGCTGTCGTCTCGCTGATTTACGATCGTCGAATCGCAGGAAGTAACAGATCGGCACCTTTGATACCAAATGTTCTTTGTTTGGTACAGGAAATCAAATTGATGATACTAATTTGGGATAGAACTTTCTATTGAACTTTAGATGTAATAAAACAATTAAGACGTATCAAAGCGACTGAGTCAAGGTGTAGATTTTTTTATTACTTAGGGTTTTCTCGATTTTACTAAGCTCTTAAAAGGATGTACCTACTTACATATTTATTTCAACAAGCACTTGAGGCACACATAACAAATAATTACCTACAGAGTGAATTTCTTTTGTAAAAAACTGTTTTATTTCTCTTCCTAATTAACAAAAAGGTGTAAAGATCCTTTTCATTATTTAAAAAACAAACAATTCAATATCAAAAGCGTTCCAAAACAAATATTCTGCGTGGCTCCAAAGAAACTTCATAAAAACCACTAGTATTTAACAAAAACAATATGGCATTATATCATTAGAAAACTTCGCCACAAACCAATTAAAACTAAACCTTACTTCTCACAAAATAAAGTCCATATACGTTCACCCAGGAAATGAATCATGATTAAAGAAAAACCAACCTAAGTTTGCGGTCGAGTAATTTAATTTTCCGCAAGAAATGAAGCGTGTGGCGATTTAACCGAGCGCAAAAATAAATTTGTTACGTCATGAAAAAGCTTCAGTGACGGAAAATAAAGAGATTTTGCTGGAAATTACAAAAGAAACCCGCAAAAATCGAAACAATAGGTATGAAACAAAAGGCCGTGTGACGAATTGTGTAGTTGAGTATGGCCGGCAAAATGAGAGCGGAATAAAAAATTAAGGGACCGTTCCATCTTATTAGTGTAATGTGTAATGATGGTGAAGCCGTAAAACTACCCTACATGAAGTTACGACATAGTTTTAGTAATAATTTGGCGTTTGTTTATCTATGGTCGCGTTTATTTGGCTAATAAATAAGTCGTCAATCCACAAGAAACATTAATAAACAGTCGAAATAGTATGGAAGCAAAAGGGAACAAATATTTAAATATTGCCCACATAAGTCTTGTAATTTACTCATTAGTTTTTATACTATTCATTCAAATCAACGTATGGCTTTTTTTTTATGACTACAGAGACAATTTCTTGCCGACTGGTCAACACTTCACGTGACCAGAGGGCTGGCTCGTTCTTTGGCCAAAGAATTAGCATTGCCATTGAAGAAAGAATTAGCATGGCAACGTGGCAATGCTGCCAGCCTTTTGGCCACGTTTCCGGATAACTTTCTTCACACTAGTCATTACGGAAAATAAGTTATCCTTAAAAAAAAAAACTCTTCCGTTTGTATACAGGGCGGCAGGGATATCGACCCGAAAACTGTTTCTATGGATTCAATACCTACATAATTATGAGTAAAAAATTTCATCGCTCTTCAAAAAAAAAAACTGCTGTTATCTGTCATAGAAAAGTGACCTACGCGGTCAAAACGTATGGAACAGCAATTTTTTTTAAAGTAACCGACGAAAACTTTCAACGCAGGGGTTTTCAGAATCATGTACTGAATCCATGGTAACAGTTTTTGCTTCGATGTCCCTGCCACCCTGTATTTTGCTATACTAATCAATGGTCAAAATTAAATAAAACATGTGATAACTTACCTAAAAATATTGCCATGCAAAAGCTCCTGTAACCACGCCTCCAGTATTCCGCGAGACAAAGCCTCACCCGTCCATTTTCTTAGAATTAATTACATCAGCGTACCTAGATGTAATGTGTGTGTATGATAATTAGTCGTTTGTTAGATCCACGACCGCAACACATACATAGTGTAATGTGCGCTCGTTTTCTTAAGTATTTGAGGTTATACGGGATTCTATTCGGATGTACAGAACTAGAAGAAATAATTTTTTTGTTTTATTTTTATGGTTTGACGAGTAAAGTTTATGTTTTTTTTTATTTGCTAATACATTGAATGAATGAATTAACTATTTGTATTTATAATAAATTAGAACTCATTTTAATTATCTAAAAAAAATGTACGTTAAAGTTTAGTTACAGATTTAAAAACCATTTTTTTGTAATTATTTATAGTTTTGAAAGTTTCTCAATGGGCTGTTAAATTGTCAATTATATCTTTTAAATCGGTTATGCAATAAATAGATTTTATAGTGCTAAAACCCATACTGGTTTGTTGTTTACTGTAGTTGAGGGTGCATACAGTCACAGAAGTTTACGGTTGTTTTCACACAGTTACAATTAAAGTTAGGATTAATAATAAAAAATATAGCCATGATCTTTCCTACAAACAATTTTGTTCAGCATTCACAATTCACAACTACCTACTCGTGTGTCCACACTGTATGATAATCTGAAACAAGGTCCTGAGATTAATGTCATATACCACCTACGTGAGCGAGACAATTGTGTGCAGACTACCGAATTGATAAAGCTAAATAAACACTCTGTATATGTCATATTTTTTTTAGAGATCCGTACAATAAGAATATGAATGAATGAAAGTATAAAATTGTTTTGATATGTAACGCAGAAATTAACTATTCTTTTGATGAAAATCGCCTACATCGAAATAATGTAATATAGAACTATGTTTCAAAAACTGATACTTTTAAAACATAATTCTAATTTTCAATGAAAATTTTCCCGGGTCAAATGTGGGTACGCCTCTGCCCAACCCTTCGGGGAAATGAGGCGTGATGTTTATGTTATGTGTGTGTATCCCGGTAATAAACATTTAAAATGATTCCGAGTGTTTTCCTCAATACTGCGCTTAAATGTCAGATTTTTATTCACAATAATATTATAAAAATTAAAAGCAATTGGGATGGCTTTATATTATATTTGCTGCTAAATAGTATGAAAGTGTTGGAACCATTGCCGATGTATCGACGAGAGAGTTTCATATTGGACGGATTAGCCCAGAACACACCAATTTATTGGTCTTCATTCACATTGCATTCATTGATGGATGGATGTAAAACATTGATTCTAGCAACACGTAGGTATTTGTATTCGTTGCATTTTTTAAATTATTAGTTCTTCCAAAACTCGTGGCTAAATAATAACAGCTGAACTAGTCGATCGAAGGTTAAGCTACGCTTGCCGCGGTCGGGCTGTGGATGGGTTACCATCCATTACATAATATATAACCATCCTAAAAAAAATAACCTCGGAAAGTACGTTAAGTCGTTGATCCCGGCTGTCATTCTTCTTTGACAGTTGTTACAGAGAGTCAGAAGCCCAAAATATCTGTCAACGAGTCTTATCATGCTATCCAGTAACTTGGTTGTGGAGGTCAGATAGGCAGTCACTCCATGTAAAATATTGGTAACCAGCACTATCCGGTTAGACTGGAAGCCGACCCCAACATAACATAGTTCGGAGAAGGCTAGGTTGATGAAAACCAAGTTACGGAAAATGGTCTCCTTAAACCAGCATTTTGGTAATCAAGGAGATAAATGCTACGGAACCAAGTAACATTCTAGTTCATCTGACACGCGGCCATTTTATCTTTTTAGTATGTAAAAATATTCGGGGAATTGTTTCAGTAGTATTTTTTTTTTGTGGAACAATCCGTAAACGTTATATAAAGATTTTACGTTTTAAACGTTTTAGTGAATAAAAAAATAATTTATTTCCCTTTCGTTTTCTATTTGTTTGGGCTCCCGCTGGGTGATTTCTGTTTTCTAGGACAGGGCCTTTAAAAACAATTGGAGTTGGAAGGCCGAGTTGAGGAAGAAAAGTAGTGGCCTGGTCATTTAGACTGTTTTTGACATTGTTTGTAATGGCCACATAATTTAGTCCTGTTAAGAAATACGAAGTTATAAAAATGTACCTTAATATATTAAAAACCGGAACCCACAAAAGAACACAACACAACAAAATACAAAAATAAAAACAAGCTTTGTAATAAAAATCTACAGAATCAGCAAATAAATTACGACCTATTCCAAAAATATCGCCACTCAACTGTATCCACAAAATCTTACATTTATATAACATCGTGAATATTCCTCCTTATCCATCGTAAAGTGGGGACATCATTGTTTTATTATGAATCGTTTGCCATTAGAGGAATTGCGTAGATTTCGCGAACGGGTCCTGGTCCCGCTGACGCAGCATTTATGGTCATCCTAATAAAGAGTAAGTGTGCGACCCTATGTCTGAGACCGCCATTTGATGGTTCCTTCTGGTCCATTTTATGTCTAAGGTTTTAAATTCTGTGCTTGCGTTTGTGGAAAGTTACATAGACATGCCAAAGTTATTTCTGATACATGAAGTAATAATAGCCGCACGCTGTTATGGGGGATGCGCTAAAACAGCCCGCGAAATTCAAATTTTCTTACCTTTTTTGCAATTTGCAAGTCACTGTCAGCTTGTTTAATGATTAAAATATGATTGACGACCGTATGAAATGTTTTTTTTTAGAATTATAATCATAAAAATCATCAATCCAAATGACTATTTCATGAAATCATGACATTTGAGGATTATGCTAACTTAAGGAGTCAATATCAATATACAACCTAATACTAACCTGCAAATTGCAAAAAACGTAAGAAAATCAAAATTTCGCGCTCGCCTCAAGGACTATGTCCCGCAACATAAACTATTAGTGATGAGGGTCGTGTTTAATAAATATTCACGAATCTGGACAATCAATTATCGACTTAGACAACTGATGATGTATCGATGTATTTAATTATGTTGTATGAATTTGAGTTGTGATTAGTTTAACCATAATCAGCCTATAATGTTTCCACTGCTGGTACACAGGCTGGATCCCATTGACAGGGAGTAGGTAGTTATCCATCACGCGGGCCCGGTACGAGTTGGTAGATGTCACATTTTTTCGAATTTTAGTTTCTAGGACATGCCGGTTTCTTCACGATGTTTTCCTTCGCCGTTTTAAGAGCGTGGTGATGAAAATTTACACAAAGTAAAGCGCGTGTCAGGGTACGAACCTACGACTCGTACACCTAAAGTCGCGGTCGTTACCACTGAGCCACCACTTAAATGTATGTAAATTAATCATTTGGTTGCATGGTAGTGCCCCCGCCAAGTCAAACCCACAAAGCCACGCCCGTACCCTCTTTTTCTCGAAGTCATTCAGGACAGCTTCGGTCCCCCTGTAAGTTCGTTGTGGATAAAGCTAGAAGCCTGAATTTATTGATTATTTTGTGTGAACGTTATTGTAAAAAATAGGCGTTGAAACTGAAACTACAGCCTCACATTAAAGGTTTAACTTTACATTTTCAATCATATTTCATAAACAAAAACAACGCATTATACAGGGAGCTCTACATAAATTGGACCAACACAACCTAAAGTTGAGGTTTTTTAATAAATTTAAAATGAGACCTTTTTTTCTAACGAAATACAAACGTAAGAATTATTTAGCGCTAAAAAACTTTTAAAAAGATTTTTCTCGCAAAATACTGCTTAATTATGTTAAAAAGGCGTCCCTGAAATTCAGAATGGCCTAGTTTAAGTGGCAGACATCCATTTATATTCAGTTTTAATGTTGTAACTGAAAAAATAATGCAAAAAGCTTCGACGGTCGCTTAGCTCTTTTTGAGTTACGACATTATTAAAATGTGTTTCTTCAAGTTTAAATCATTATTTTCTTGTAAAACTTCGTGTCACACAGATTAGCTGACTTTCAAATTTAGTTTGTTGTTGGTTTACTGTTTGTTTTTATGTAAATGTCTACGGTAATTCGGTTTCTATTTTGTGTTGTTTTTCAAATCTCTTTTTAAGTAATTTTATGTTTTTTTCTCATAAAGTATAGTTAAACAGTTGATCAATCTAGAAACCAGTCTAACCTGATTTGCAGAACTATGCTCAACTGTAAATAGTTATCTGTGGCGAATACACCGCACTAGTGCGGTAATATAAAGTAAAAATCATGACTGTTTTATACACTGCATTATGAACCTAAAAACGGTTAAATAAGAGCCATTTTACGAGCAAGTATGTTTATAGTACATTATGATACGAGTGTGCTGTATTGGTCATTACCCATGAGGCGGTATTATTCGCGCGAGCCAAAGGCGAGCGCGATAATTTAGCCGAGTGGGTAATGAACAATGCGCACGCGTTTCATACGACGTTTTTCAACACTTTGCGAGGAAAGAAACCGTCTTGTTGTAAAAACTTATGCTACAATAACGTAACTTTAGAGAAATGATACATTTAGATTTATAAAGTTCAACTGACCTTTGTTGCCAGGTACTGACTATCCACTTCCTGTAAAAACGTTTCTACGTCGGTTCGTATTTTTCTTAATATGTAACCTGCAGGCAACATATACGATAACAAATATTTATGAAAAATGGCGCGCTGGATTTTTTTTCGGGTAGCGATGCGCGCGCAAGGCACTGACAAAACCGCTGAACAGCCTACCATCACGTTCGGTCGGAGGTGGAGACAAAATTTGAAACTTGAAAAAATTAGATTTCGCTGCTAATTATTACTAATTATTCTCTATCGAGAGAGAGTGAGAGAGAAAGTGCGAATTTGGTCAAATGGAAAATACAGTATGGCGATTGTGAAAATTTTCTAATTTTTCGTCATGGGTGGCGTTTTCGTAATTTTCGATCATGCTAAAACCGATAATGAGGTCAAAATGTTAATCCAAGATGGCGGCTGTAAAAATTTTCGTCATTGGTCTCGTTTTCGTAGTTTTCGATGGTTCTAAAGCTGATAGTGAAGTCAAAATCAAAATCTAAGATGGCGGCTGCGAAAGTTTTGTCATGTTTCATCATGGGTTTCGTTTTCGTAGTTTTTGATGGTTCTAAAGCCAACAGTGAGGTCAAAATGTAAATCCAAGATGGCGGCTGTAAAAATTTCTCATTTCGCATTTTTCTCACCCATAACGAAAAATGAGAAAAAAATTTGCAGCCGCCATCTTGGATTTACATTTGACCAAACTATCGGCTTTAGAACCATCGAAAACTACGAAAACGACACCCATGACGAGAAATGAAAAAAAAAAAATTACAGCCGCCATCTTGGATTTACATTTTGACATCACAATCGGCTTTAGAACCATCGAAACCTACGAAAACGACACCCATGACAAAATATGAGAAAATTTTCACAGCCGCCATCTTTGATTTACATTTTGACATCACTATCGGCTTTAGAACCATCGAAAACTACGAAAACGACACCCATGACGAAAATGAGAAAAATTTTGCAGCCGCCATCTTGGATTTCCATTTTGACCTCACTATCAGCCTTAAAACCATTGAAAGCTACGAAAACGATACCCATGACGAAAAATGAGAAAATTTTCGGAGCCGCCATCTTGGATTTCCATTTTGACCTCACTATCGGCTTTAGAACCATCGAAACCTACGAAAACGACACCCATGACGAAAAATGAGAAAAATTTCGGAGCCGCCATCTTGGATTTCCATTTTGACCTCACTATCGGCTTTAGAACCATCGACAACTACGAAAACGATACCCATTACGAAAAATGAGAAAATTTTCGCAGCCGCCATCTTAGATTTCCATTTTGACGAAATTCACACTTTCTCTTTCTCTCTCTATCGAATTAGAAAAAGACAGACGCAAGAATGAAGCCGCGTTAAAGAACTTCGTTCCAAAAACCTGTTTACTTTGTCACACTATATTACACCTCTGCCTAACCCTTCGGGGATAACATGCGTGATTATAGTCGCAATAAGAAAGACATGTCGTGCCTTGATAGTTCTTACTAATTCCATACTGCCAGACTGCCATGTCATTACTCCGACTAGTAAATAGTTATCTATGGCGCACATTACCGCACTAGTGCGATTATGTAAAGAAAAAAGCACGTGTCTATAATACACTGCATTATGAACCTAAAAGCGGTTAAATAAGAGCCACTTTACGAGCAACTGTGTTGAAAAAAATATAATGTAGTTTGTGTGAACCTCCTACGGATTGATGATCATTGAATAAACGAGGTTTACAGTGCATGCGAAATAGTAGATTGTTATACAAGGGTGGAAAGGAATCAATTCCCATACGAGGTATTTAGACGCCCGAGCGCAGCGAGGGCGGATATAGTCCGAGTAGGAATTGATGTCTTTCACCCGTGTTAAACACTCTACTTTTCATTTCGAATACAAGGAAAGTAAAAAATAGTGTTTAAAATATTTATTGCTATTGAATAACATGAGTAGTACCTATTTAAAATGAACTAACAAGTTAGAACAATTTGTAAAAATTTTTAAATATGGAACGCACCGCATCACCGCTGCGGGCCGTCCCGCGTATAAGTTTTTTTTTTTATTCACACTGGCTGTTTATAATATACTCACAAGACCGGAGCCCAGTGCTTCCACTTTTAGGAATTTCTCCCTTTTTTTAGGGAAAAAGGCTAATAATAAGCATGGTTTACTGATATTTTATTTTGGCAGGGATTTTGGGAAAAATTGAATTTGAGATGGTAGCCCTATTGTTTAATTAGTAGGCAGAACCCAATGTACCACCGATTGATTAAAGGGGATTTCCTGAAACTTGTAATGATTGTTATTCGTCTAATTTTAGTTTACCATGTTATTGTTAATAGTACTATTTCCGTGGCTAAAGACGACATCAGAAATAAGTCGCATTATACCTACAGTTGGTTTGTTTCGTCTGTCTCGATTAATAATGAATGTTTTCTAGGTATTTAATGACATAAAAATGAAAAATTCCCTAAACCAAGGAATTTTTATATATTTTTGGGAATTTTAGGGATAATTCATTAAGAAACTGGGGAAAACCAAAAACGTAAGTGGAAACACTGCCGCAGCTTTTATTTTTATTCTATTCGATATTTTTCTTAAAAAGTTTCGTACCCACAGATATTAATCTAACTAGATGACGCGATTGTAAGTATGTACTTCGCGTGTCAAAAAACGGAGTAAAATTACGATCAATGATCGTAATCTGAAATTTTGTAATGTAAAGACTGTATAGAAAAATTGGCCGAGGTATTGGAAATGTTTTGTTTCATTGGTAAGTTTTGTTTTTAAATTATGTGTGAAAAAGTGGCACGCTTGGTTTTCATAAAGATGGAGGGACTTGCGATATCTAGTTAGATTTATATCTGTGTTCGTAGCCGACTACCTTACCATAAGTTCTATTTTTAAAATTCATTCCCGCCCTAGGGCGGGAAGCAATTACTATGAGTCTTTCCCGCCCTAGAGCGGGAAGCAGCGTCTCCCACCCGCTACTCGGATCAAACAAACACTACTTTCCGAGCATGAGATATGAAAAATGATTTGCCTTGCAAAGGTTGTCAAAAATTACTAACTGATTTTCTATTTCGAATAATAAGTTGACGTCAGGTTTAAAGTTTCTTAATATTCAAGTTAAGCTCTGTTTACAAAATACTAAGCACTGTCATAATGACAAATATTAATTTTATGGTTATTTATAGCAATATTAATGCTTCGTAGCATATTAATATGGCTTAAGTTATCACACAGTCGTTAGCTTAAGTTTGTAATTAAACTTAGTCTGGATAAATAGGTTTATTTTTGTTATTTAAAGTGAGACTGAATTTGGAGAAAATTTAAATTTATCAAAACTTAACAAGGAGCGGAGGGACGCCTTTTTCCAGGACTGGGACACCGCAGACTAACAAAAAAATAAAAATAAAATACACTATTTTGAACAATATTAATTTATACTAACAGTTTAGTGAAGTTACTGAAACTTTAAAGAATACTGATATATACATATAACACGAGTGGTTATTAATGTTGAATGCAACCTAATATTAACAAAAAATATTAAATTCAGTTTTAATTTTGTTACATTTATCTGCTTGCCTAAATACCAACCCAGTGCTAGATCTACAAAATCAAATAAGTATTTGTCACTGTTTTGTTTGTTAGCGTATTTTCATATAAAACGCCCTAGTCACATCACACACACTCACACAAACAGACACATCTCCCACACACACATCACACATCTCACTCTGGTCACATTAGTGACCTTATTGGTGATGTTCTTCATAAAGGTCAGATGCGTAGTACTCGCAACCGGCGAGCGTGTATGACCAGATGTATGAACGTAAACGAGGCAAAAGGAGTATGTAAGGGTCGTATTGTAGTATATCGCGTTCTGTAGATTCTGCCTACCTCCATGAGGAGAAGGCATAAGTTTCTTTATGTATTTTTCCAGAATAGCAAGTTTTTACTTTAACGCACTAGCAACATTGCGCGTTCACCTAGATATCGATTAATCGCCTTTGCGACACTAACTCGATTTAGATTACGTAAACATCGATTATTATAATAATGTAATTATGTTGTTATGCCAACATGTTTTCATATTTATTAGAAATTATGCCTAACAACTAGTTCGACTAACTGTGATATTGTAATACGAAAACTTTTTTGAAGGTCTTTCAAAATGATTACTGGATAGAATTTCACACATACATAAATCAATTCCTATATAATAATATCTTCAAGGTATCCATTTAGAGATTAAACACCAATATCCCTAAACGATAATCGCCATTGGACACAGCTGGAAATCGCCAGAGCGATTTATTTATAGCGCAAAGGCGACTCACGCGCCATCGTAAATTAGTATAACTTTGGAAGAGCGCGCGCGCGCGCGTCTCGCCTTTTTCAAAATAAGCATTCGAAATATGAATCGGATTCCGCTAATCGATGTTCGAAATGAGATTTGGATTTCGGTTGAATTCGATTGTCATTTGAATTAGGGTTCGAATATTAAACGTTCCGTTTTCGTGAGTTTTTGAATTTGTGCTCGTGCTGTGTTTTTTGAAGTGGATTGTGTTTTTATAAGGTAAATATTATATTATATTTTTTTCCATTATTATTATCTATTAAGATGGTAATTGATTTCATAGTAAGTCAAGTCATTACCTTGTCACGACTCGTTCCGGTATTTTCATATCGAAAGCTAATTTTCAAACCAGGAACAATAAAATCCTAGTGTAAAACTTCAATAATACAGTGGAAAAACCTGTAATTTAATGTACCGTTAAAACAACACTAAAATACATTGTTAAACGTAAGAACTTTACATTTTAACGCTAAATCACTGTTACACTTTACACATAATATGCCTTCAGTGGCTTTTGAAGTCAAAATATTACAATACAGTCTATTGTGTTTTAGTGGAACAATTTATAATAACTAGGAGTAATGAATAACTAAACATTAGTGGTACAATGAATGCCTAGTAGTGAAATCTATTGTGAACTAATGAAATGTCTGACATTTCTAGAGATATTTACACTCAATACGCCATTTCGATCGTAATCTTAATACATAATATTATTTCAATAATTGATAATATACGATCATGTAAACAGGTATCTACTGACTTTGAACCACTGAAGAAGAAGTTTTCAATGGTATCGTAAAAGGCGGTTTGCGGAAAATAGCGACAAATAATTTCATCAATTATTGTGTTACTTATTAGTCTATTAGGCTAGATTGTCAATTACTAAGAACGTTCTACCAAATACAGAAAAAAAAAAAACAGAAATTTTTACTTTTTTGTGTAAGAGTTAGGCGAAAAAAAATTTACTTGCAACTCATCCAAGATATGTATGACGACCAGTCATCTGATCTAATAAAGGAAGGCTAATTCTACTGATTGATCGCATCGCATTTTCTGTGCTAGAATTTTTTATTTTTTTTCATTCCCAAAAGAAAACAAAAACATTTACTTAGAATAGAATAGAATAGAATACTCTTTATTATGTACACTATAAAAATTACAGACATAGGTTTAGAAGTTTTACATAGGGTGACACAATGGGCGGTCTTATATACTCATACAGTAACTATGTACATTCCATTACTTAATAATGCATTCGCAGAATCAGCTCATCTATCTAGTCCATGACAGTTTATTTTTATCCATTGAATAAAAATTGTGAGCTGAAAAATGCAAGTTTTTCACTAAAGACATAGGGGTTTATTTATAAAGTTTGCTTAAAGTTAAGTGACGTTCAAACGTCAAAAATGTATGGCTAAACAGCCGCTAATCATTACTTAACTTTAAGCAACGTTTATAAATAAACCCCATAGTCTACACTCATTTATTATTTATTATTTACGGTCCAAATGCTACTATATTTTTCTGTAGAAATAAAAGTAATTTTACGGATTATTTCGCTTTTTATTAATGTAATAAAATGTGAAAAGACATTGAAAAAAATATTTTGAACTTCGAGCGTTTTTATTTCATAAAAATGGTCGTATTTTTGCGAATAAATGCAAACTTTTAAAAGTACAAACTTATCCTCGTTTTTTATTCTGCCTCATTCTTCTATAACTAAGTAGGAATCTAGGACTTTCTAAAATATGTAACGATATTTACACGTTTTTTGCAGTAGTTACTTTAACACAGCAGTTTCTTCTGCCAAATTAAACTATTAAAATGATTACCATTACTTAACCTCGACCTTACATTCATTAACCTCATACATGGGACCCTTTAAGATACAATTCTTCCAAGGAACTGAAACGACGACGTTTTCTACAGAAGAAAATGCAAGAAATATGCAAAATAAATCAGTCAGTAAAGATTGTTTGATAACTCACTAAAAGCTCAAATACAGCCTTTCTCTTATATTTTGCATCAAACCCACTCGATTTTCAAATCCTTTTTTTGTTACGGGTTATTCCAAATCTATCTATCTATAAATACTGTGCCTAATACAGAAGAGGATGTGTCAAATTGAACAGGTGAGTCCCCTCCGCCGGTCGTGCGACCCGATTGCCCGTAGTGCCATTACTCCGTAAATCGCACACGCAAATTGATCCTGGCCTGAATCATGGGCTTCAATGGATGTATCTTCATGCTGGTTGTTAATGGGGGGTCGGTAGAAGTCCTAGGATTAAGAGGTGTTATAGGAAAATAGATTGTGGTGTGCGGAAAAGGTTGATGGGTCAGCATGGTTGCGAAGACCTTTCAGGAGATGATTAGTCGACGTTGTAATTGTTTTACCACTGTTGACAAAAACTTCCAATTAATTAAATCTTCACTAAGGATGAAACTATCTAACTGTCACATAACAAAACAGACCTTTTTGTTTTATGAGGTGCGCTCAGAAACGGTGAAGAAAAACATCGTGAGGAAACCAACCCGCGGGTCCATATTGGCTCACCTAAAGTTCTTTTCCCGAAATTGTTCTTCGTAACGATTGGTAATCCGAATGATCACTCTCCCAAAAATTTTTCATCCTAAAGTTTTCATTCATACTATTTGTAGTGCTACTGGCGATGTTCATAACACTCATGTTTCTGAAAATTGTAATTAATGTAAATATATTTAAACTCCTACTGTTTTTTATCATAAAACGCTTTTATCCTACTGAGAGAACATAATCATGAACCAGATGCTTTGAAGGAAAAGGTTTGTTTTTAAACTATTTCTTGTGATTACAAAACAACCTATGGACCAAGGAGGCCTATGTCCAGCAGTGGACGTCTTTCGGCTGATATGATGACAAACCAACTGTTCACATTTTTACATTTAGCCATTTAATTTTTGGTTATTGTTGTTACATATTTATTACTATAACTATACCTGAGATAATTATGTCTAAAAACCAACTGTTTAGAATGATTAAAGGTCGTTTCACTGATTTTTGTCTTAAATGAATGAAATTCAGGTCAAAGTGTCGTCTTGGGGGCACTATGAAAAAAAACTTAGAAAAATTTCGCGACCAATTTCGAGGTAGCGCTCGCCGGCCGCCGCCGCGGCACCGCTCGCTTCGCTCGCTCGGCTCGCGCGTAGTTGGTCACAGTTCTAACCTAACCTAACCTAATCCTAATCTAAATAAAAAAGATATGACTTTGAATAATAGTGTAAAAGATGGTTATGTTGACAAATTATAGGAAAACAAATAAAAGTATAATAGATGTTTATTGCTACTGACATTATGAAGTTGAACGGTTCGGAATTATGAACATTAGAGACAGAGTAGTTAGGAATTGTGATTGTTAGGATGAAAAATGTAAGGAAGAACATTTTCGGATTTACAATTATCGGAGTTGAAAATTTAGGTGAACTTTGGCGCACCCCAACCCGCACGGGGCCCGCGTGATGGATGCGCCCATTCGCTCTCACAGAGAAGATGCCTGTGTCCGAGCAGTGGGAACATTATAGGCTGATCCTTGATAGGATTATTGAATATTAATTTTACATTTTTACTGAAAAATATACAAAAATCCGTCCACTCTCCAAAAGTCCATGCTTTTCTCTAAACTCCCAGAAAATCACACAAATCAAATATTAACAGCAAAATAAATATACAAGTCAATAAAGTACTAACACAATTCAAACCGATTTCTATAGGCAGGATCGTCGTTTAGGGCCTCTAGACTAGCGTAGCGATACTTCAAACGCGTTCCGTATCGCGGTGTGAAGTGGCCTTGTATTAACGTACACTTTCGGTTATTTGTCACACGATTTTTTAAAGGTTGCTGTAAAATGAGGCAAGGGAAAACGATGATGACTCGGTTTTAGTTGCGGTGCACGATTTTTGTGAAATGAGGGATGGAAAAATGATGAAAATTCCCCGCCCATTACTCAAAGCCCCACGATACCGAACAAAATCTGGGTAAACATTCACCGGTTTCCAGGATGACCCAGCAGTACAATTCCTTATGAGAGTATAGATTTATCACGAATTTACCGCCCTGACGGAGTAGGTACATCTGACTGATGACTGACCATCACATGACTGATCATCTGACTGATCATCTTATCATGTTCATTACAAGACATAGACATCTTTTCTAATAATCTGGGTAAATATAAGTCACTAGTCCGTACGCAACTAAATGATAATTGTGTAAGTGTTGAACTGCCTGCGTAGTAATGCATTGTTCGTTATTTCTATTTCTATTTTTATTTGTCTGTAAGTACAATTTTTTCTAATAATTATGTATTCGTTGCTTTTTAATCTTTATTTTTATTCAATTTAAATTCAGATTACCAATTTTAATAATGTATTAGTATAAGCTTAATAATACTAGGTATATATATTAACTTAATATGTAACTGTTTGCTTGTTTTTATTGCATGATGTGGTCTCCTATAATTGAGGGAGCACATAGATTGTAGTTCTTGTCTTTGTATTATAGCATGTAAGGTGTATTCTTTGTTGGAGATCCTAATAAAATAAAATAAAAATAAAATAAAATTCGGTTTGAGTTAAGCCTAAAAACCTCATTAAAGTCACACGGTCACACCGTGTGACTTTAATGAGGTTTTTAATGACTTTTAATAATTACACAATCAGCCTAAAATGTTCCCACTTCTGGGAGTTACGTTGAATGAATGAATGTAAAAGACAGTGAACTCCAAAGTGGATGGGTTAATCCACCACATGGGACTTGTAAGTAGTGGTTGACGTCACATGTCTTATTTTTGGATTAGGTCGAAGACATAGCTTTGTTTTGGTTTTTTCACTAACTTTCTTGTGTATGACTTGAAAGCTTAGAGTTGTTGACCGAAGTTCTTGCACAAAGTAAGAGCTATAGGTTATCTAGTAATTAATTGGAATTTCAATTATATAAATAAATAACCCATCGAAAAAAGAATCTTATTCATTTTTGAAGTCTGAATAGAAAAACGCCAGACATTTCGCATTTTATTTTCTGAGAATTACACAAAATAAAACAATTTTTGAATTAAATATAATGTGCATTCTTTTTTTAATTTAGAGAATATTACGACACGTTATCGAGATACCTATTTTTTTCAGTAACTTTTTCTTTTGTCAAGTATTTTCATCTCTGTTACTAATTTAATCATCGTTGGTGGTCTGAAGCAGTTGACTGACAATCTGTCACTAATTACGAACTAGTGCGAGACATAAACATTACGTGTTATGTCTACCATACATCCACAATGTAATGATCCATGTTGAACATACTTTATTGCTTATTGATGAACTAATTTCATGGACATAACATAGTTAATTTACTCAGGTGTGACTTTGCGGAAATCCACTATAAAATACAATACACGAAATTCGATTCTTACAGGTTCGACGGTTTCTTACAAGGTTCTTTATGACTCTTTAAGAAGAGTTGAGCGGAATAGGTTACTAAATATACGTCACACCGGCTATCCCCGAAAGGTTTGGCAGAATCTTTCGTACACCAACATATCGCCAGTAATGTTTAAGTTCCATGTAATAGGGGGCGAGCCTATTACCATCAACCGGGCTCAAATCCAGACTTTGTGCTGGTACTGAAAAATTCCTGGTGGATAATGCAATAACACTTTGTCCGACCTGGAAATCGATACTAGGACCTCATGCTACGCAGTAGCGCTTGCAACCATTAGTCCAACGATCAATAAAACAAATGAATGTGCGGTGAATGATTGGCATTATGATAATAATAAAGTCAATCTGCAGAGCTAAATGATTTAAAGCTGCATTTCCTACTTTTCCTTTATGACAGAGGGTGAAAAAGGCATATACAGGGTGATAGGCAGACGGTTGAACTACAAACAAATTAATAATAAATATCGAAAGCCTGATTTTGAACAGTGTAAAAAAAACTAAGTGATAGAGAAGTTTTAATTCTAGGAAAACGAAAAAACAAAAGAAAAACAATATGCACAATTTTTTTAAAAACAACTAGAATAATTCGCCAATTTTAACTGCCTGGGCCTTTTTCACAGAACTCTACATTTCTGAAAAGTGAAATTAATTACGTACTCGTACAAGCAAAAATTTTTTTACATGTTAGTTTCCCCAATTACCTACTCTAGATGAAAATAAAAATATAATTTTGCCAGTTTTGTTACTTATAATGAAACTATTGATGTTTGAAATTTAATTTAAGCAACGACGAATTACGAATAAAATTTAGAGAGACATACTCGTATAAAAAAAACGGTGTGGTGGTTTTGTTATTGGGCCTAAACACGGTCCCACGGTTCCTTTTTTTTCGTATGTTCAACCGTCTGCCTAACACCCTCAATCTTCCTAGCCTTTTTCCCAACTATCTTGGGGTCGGCTTCCAGTCTAACCGGATGCAGCTGAATATCAGTATTAACACGTCTGCCTAACACACTGTATAACAAAATTTCACAAAAACATTTTCTAAATAAACTAACGAAAATCTAATCCTGACAAATAACAAGTCAAGTACAGTAAGACACTTCATAGAAAACTTTTTTTTTAATTAAGTCAATCAAAACACATTTTACACAACGCCAGCTTGCAAGGACTCTTAAGCTTAATTTTAGATGAAAATCAAAAAAGCTCTCAGTAATGGAACAAAATACTCTAATATAAATCCCCCTTACATTTAAACCTAAACAGGGTTTTAAAACAGAACAATATTGTCCGCACAAAGACGGATTTGTCACGTTTTAAGACAAATCTAAAAACACTGGGGGCATGGAGTATTTATGTTCAGAAGGTCGGCTCGATTCAATGAGCGAAAATGCGCGCACACAGACACGCATGTCGTGCAGTCGCAATCGCGCCTTGCAATAGGGATGTTGACAGGGTAAAATAAAATAAAAAACTACTTAGTCCGTCAGTCAAATATAAAATAAACCAATTTTTTTCTTTATCATGTTATTTTTTTTTTTTGATAAAACGCATTAAAGTTGGGGATTAGGGGCTCGCTAATTCAGTATAAAATCTACCATAGAGTGACATCATACAACATTTTAAATTAATATATTGCCGCGGCCGTAATCTTTTGATTACGTAAGAAAAGAAAAAAGTCGTAACCAATGTTGTTTAATTATCTATCTGATGGACAAAACAACATTTTTTGTCAACATCCCTATTGTTTGAGATACAGTCAGGCCGTCGAGAAAATGCATGCTTGGAAGCTACTAGTTTCATACCAAGTAATGTGTTTTGCGAATTTGATTCTTATTACAACTAGAAATTGTTCAATTGACAGGTGTCAGGAACGTATTTTCTCGATAGCCGGTCTGTAGTTTGAGATCTCCATACGGCTATGTGTGCGGGCCACTGCTTTGGCTCTTTGTATGAAGTTGACCTTCTGTACTATCTATTCCGTCCTGGGCCTGTTTTTCTTGGCGTCAGCTAATGGAACGAATTAAGGCGAATTTTCAGAGAAACGTCTTATTATGTCACATTATGTTTAAAACGTTTTGACGGTTCAAAAATGGCTGGAATGAGGGTTTGTTTTTGTGGTGTTTTGAGGGTTGAGAAAATTCTGTAAAAATTCACAGAAAATCCTAGGTAATTTTCTCGGAACCCATAATTAAAAGCTAATACTTAATTGTGATACATTTTTAGTTATTTCGGGTTTTTAAAGTACGATTTTTGATACTTAGAATATTTTTTCTGAATTTTGAATTTTAAGTAGATCTTTCTCTGAAGTTTTTTTACTTATTTCGGATTTTTTATGTACAATCTTTGATACTTAGAAATTCTTTCTAAATTCTAAATATTAAAAAAAATCATTGAAGCAAAAGTATCGACTTATTTCAAAATGGACCAATCGAGTATGTAGCTTTATTTAGGAATGTCGATTTTTTTTTTGCAAGTTCCCTTGTTCCCATAGAAGAAGTTGTTTATATTTGATGGTAGAACAACCCCTTAAATTTTGTTTTTAAATATAATAAAATATAATGAAAAAACCATTTCATATTTTCAGCGTCTTCATGAAGTCAAGGTTAATTCAGATTTCAACCAATCAACTCAGACTCAGCCTTTCGCAGTCCACTGCTGGACATCGGCCTCTCCCAAGCTGCGCCACAACACTCTGTCCTCCACCTTCTGCATCCAGTCTGTCCCATCCACCTTTTTAAGGTCGTCGATCCATCTAGTTGAGGGGCATCCCACCCTACGGTTGCCGATACGCGGTCTCTACTACAGGAGTTGTCTGCGTCATCGGTCCTTCGACAAACATGGCCAGCCCACTGCTACTTCAGAAAGTAAAAATAGCCTCATCATTATCAGCCAAAATCTTAATTAGTATTTTCCGTATGCGTATCTATTTTAGACTTTTCAATACGCCTACACAAGTACCAATATATACTAGCAAATATGTAAACTTGTTTTGGTTTCATCGCACCAAAACTGCGGGCGAGTGACAGCCAAAAATATAATTTAACGGAAACCATAACGTTCAATTAGAATAATTGATGTCGGTTTCCCGTAATAAAATAGTTTAATATTTTTCTACAACGGAATTTTGTGGTGTGTGGTGTATTTACCATCCTAACAAATATTATAAATGTGAAAGTGGGTATGTTTGTTTGCTTCACGCTAAAACGGCTGAACGGATTGGGATGAAATTTGGCACATGGGTAGACCATGATTTGGATTACAACATAGGTTACTTTTTATCTCTATATTCTCACGGAATCAAGACTTATGTGATCAAGTTTGGCCATACTGGCTGAGATACGGCTTCCTATTCGATTCGATTTCATTTGACTTGGCGAAAAAAATTTAACGTTGTTACCTAATTAACTTTTCTGAAGCATTGCACAGGCGAACTGAACCCAGGGTGCAGGTTTCTGTCAATTTGTCTTTAGTAAGTAGGAGACACTATTGCCATTAACCAGTCCAAACTCAGACTTTAATCTGCAAAAAAAACTTCCTATGGAAAAACCAAATTACACCTTCCTCGACCTGCGGGGTAACTTCGTAACACAAAAAATGACAATTAACCGCAATGGGTTTAATTTTGACAGTTCAACAACGTTAATTGCGTTATCCTACATATGAAGCATTGGATTAGCAATATTCTTCAAAACTCTCGGAAGTGTGTTACACAAGTAGGGTGCTGGGCATTCAATTCAAGATCTAGTCTCAGTTCCTGTTCAGCAGCCGTACTTGCGACCAACAAAGCGGTCAAAAACCGTCATTTCGATCACAATACTTGCGTACTTTTAGTCGAATTGTTATTACTTAAAACGTGCTCAAGTATGCGCGTCGATTACATTATCCGTTAACAAAATATAAGAAGTTATCCGTGCGTCTAACGTGGGATGCTGAGATAATAATATCCATTCTCCATGTTTTGATGCACGAATAGTTCCTACTGTTTAATTATGTGTGAATTTTAGTAGGTGGTAGCCCTGGGTGGTGTGGTTGCTTGAATGTCAAAGTCATGAAACCAATCAGCTGTGTAGCATAAACTAGTGAAAAGCAGTGGGAGTTCTGTGCTGTAAAGTATATTTTATTATTATTGTGTCTCATTAGTCAAAGATTGCTATGTTTAGAGATAAACCTCTTTTTTAACCCCCGACGCAAAAAGAGGGGTGTAATAAGTTTGACCGCTATATGTATGTCTGTCTGTGGCACCGTAGCTCTTAAACGGGTGAACCGATTTGAATGCGGTTTTTGGTCAACCTTTTCTCTATCCTCGCAAGAGTCTCTTCAACTTTTTTCGGCTTTCTTTCGCTGTTGCCTTTTCTGGCCAGTATTACATAAAGGACTCCTTAACGTCACGCCAAGGTTTCCTATGTCTGCCTCGGTTACAATGCCAGTCTTCAGAGGCGTAATTCCCCTACTTAAATAAAAAAACGGTCAAATTCTAGTCTCAATATCACCGTCCGAAATATCTCTAATTTACATTTTTGTGCAAGTTTTTGGCATCAATTGTTGGTGAGATGAGATTGCAACCAGAATTTGACTATTTTCAAATTCGGGAATTAGTCTTCTGGAATGGGTTCCAGAAGACTAATTCCCGAATTAGTGTCAGATGAGCCAGGGTGGTCATGTAGTGGGCTACATGACCACCCTGGCTCATCTGACAGTAAATAGTTGCTATGTGGTAATCAGCAGATCACCTAGGAATAACGTCATCGGAAAAATGTGGGTGTACATGTACAACTGTAGTAGCATTTACATGCCCACAGAACACAACGTAACGTGTTTTTTATTGGCCTTGACATAGCCACATACTGAACCAGATTAACTATTGCTAAATTTTGGTTGGAGACAAGATTTTTCTTCAACGTTGCGATGATTCCATTTATCTGTTTTAAATAAGCTTCGACCAGTATTTGGTCACTTTGACAACGTTATCGTTGGCGTCGAAAAGGTCAATAGTGGAGGTTTGCACAGGGAGCAAAAAAAGAGGTGAGGCATCGTAACTCCTAGAGAGATCATAATCTGCCAAGCCTCTTCCCAACTGTATTGGGGTCGGCTTCCAGTCTAACCAGTTCCAGCTGAATGTGCAGTCACTCCATGTAAAACACTGGTATTCAGCTGCATCCGGTTAAACTGGAAACCGTCTCCAACATAGTTGGGAAAAGGCTAGGCAGATTGATTTTTATCCGTATGGTTTTCGATCCTACGACATAACACAGCACAAACGATCTCTGGTTAATCATGTTATACTATTTGACCCCCACCCTTACAATACAATACAGCATGACACCAATAAAACTCCAATCAGCAGGACACTAGGCGGGCGCACACTATTGACTGCACATTAATCATACGGTTACCGCGGCATCCGCTTGTGTGTACCGGCTTATTGTTATTAATCGTTCCGGATAACTCAATCGTTTTGTGTTGACTTTTATGTGTCCACTAATGTTTTGGAGGTATGTCGAACTATCTTTCTATCTAATTCTTTTGATTTTATTTCTGTTGTGTTGTGGCATTGGGTTGAATTCAAAATTTATTTTTGGGAGTTTTTTCTCTGTCTTCTTCTTCTTCACCAATAAAAGATAGAGCTTTTCATAATAGCTCGTCATCCGTTAAGGACCAGGCCCGTGTTGACGGCGCGTTGTGTTCCACGCGCGCCTCAAAGAGATGTCAGTACAACTGACGGGGTCCGCTAGGGTCGATGTCTGCCAGGGTCGCGAGAAGAGTCTCACATGCCCTTCCACTCCGCCTAGAGCGGGAGAAGTTATTTGATAACCTGCCACCAAAAAAAAAGGTACATTATATGAACCTCCTAATATTGTCAGATAGGTAGTATATTGCCATATTACCACCATCCTACTGATGTATTCTAGTGCTGACTATTCTAACTTTATCCTAACTAATATTATAAATGTGAAAGTGAGTTTGTTTGTTTGTTACCTGGACGTACCTTTTGTCCCGATATTTCCATGGGATCGACACTTATGCAGATGAAACCACGGGGTGCAGCTAGTTTTTTAATATTATTTCTTCGAAAATCTTAGCCAGATCTCAGATCTGGTGTATTATTACCATCAGTTCCCTTAATAACCCAAAAGTCCTAAACTGACATAAAATGCACAGACCATAAAAAAATTTGTTGGTATTTAGTGCAAGGTTTAGTCCAGTTTCCCATGTTGAAGAATGTATGCTGCTGATTAGCACAAACAAACAAACAGCCAGATCTCATACCAACGAGATGAGGTGTAAGATAATCCTTTAATGGTGCAACGTCTATTAGAAGTAATTAATAGGAGTGCAGTCACATGAGCGAAGCAGCTAATTGGACAATGTGAAACATTCATGAAAATTATAAGAAAAATTTGTTTATGGATGATTGCTTCATTTGTCGTGTTTGATGGATGGTTGCATCCTGTAAAATTCTGATAAATAAACTTTACACTGTTATAATGATCTTTTGGCGCTCGGATGACGTTAACGGGGGGGGGGGGGGCGCTTTTGGTAAACATTTTGTGCAATTGTTTTGGGAAATGTATTGAACAGACCAGATGGCGAAGTTAGTTCCGATTTTGGGCCTACGCCAAAAAATCAAATGAGCCCTAAAACATTGTTTAATGGAATATTTTGGCTTAAAACGTAAATCTTTGGAAAAATGTGTGCTTCCAAAGAAGTCAAGTAAATAAGACCAAAAAATTCAACATACTTACCTACCTGTTTTTTATTTCACAAAATCTAGACTGAGTCACTCTCAAGCTATTAGCCTAATTAGGTTTTAAATGAAAACTATAGAGTTTCTTGCCCATTCTTCTCCTTACGAAACTATCCTTTTAGAAGGAACAACTAGATAAAAAAATATTTTTTCATAATTATTTTCAAAAGTGCCTTTTAATGATCTAACAGAAATAAATTATTTAACTTTCAAATACATTTCGTACCCAATTTTTTTATTGATAAAAACACAAAAGGGACTATTCCTGAATGTTTTCAATTTTCACCAACAGCATTATAAAACATGACGTAAAGTTAACAAACCTATAACAAAGTCTACACAGTTCTTTTATTTAACCCTATAATCTTATCCTCGAAATCTCCAAGGGCTGCACATTCCTCTATCATGAAACTATACTCAGTATTACTGCAATTGACAATGGCTCCAACTGCAGTGCATCGCGTGCGAATCGCCGGTGCTAATTGAAGGCCAGATCTGTTTGTTTATTAGATGCACTCTAGAATGCAGACCTTGCTTTGTCACGAACATTTCTTAGTGAGATTGAGCTATTTGTAATGGGCGGTAAGGCGAGATGTTTTGCAAAGGGAGAAATAATAGGAATTAATCGGTAGATGAGAGAGCAGTGTTGGCCCAGTGGTATCAGCCCCGAGTTACGAGTTGTAGGTCGTGGGTTTAAACCCAAGCAGGCGCTTAATTTGTATAAACAATTTCATCACCACTGCTCTCAAAAAGTTGTAGGAAAACATCGTAAGGAAACCGGCATGTCTTAGAACCAAAAATTCGAAGACATGTGACATCTACTAACCCGCACTGGGCTCGCGTGGTGGATTACGGCCCACTCCCTCTCATTGAGAGGAGGCTTGTGTCCCAGCAGTGGGAAAATTAATAGGCTGATTATATTGTATATTATATAATTGGTAGATGCAGAAAATAATAATCAAATTCAATAAAGAATGTACGTCATCTAGGTATTTAAATACAAATTAAATCTGTTCGTTGGTAAGTGCATCACCTGAGAAAGGCTGGACTGGACTATTGTTACATACGATATTAAAGCGTATTTAGCAACGTACGTTATTGACAATATATAGCGATACGATTGCTATCAAGAAATCATGACTTTAAAACTGTACAACAGCATCATTTAGTCTCAAGAGGAAACGGAGTCCATTTTAGAAAAAAAAAAAACCCAAAACCAAAATAGTAGATTCAAGCGTGATCTTACGGAAATCCATTATAAAATACAATAAACGTAGATATATTTAGTAACATATTCTGCTTAACTATTCCTCAAGAGTTATAAAAAACCTTGTAAGATATTGATACATGTTTCACCTATCAACGAGGATGACGATTGACTTGTCACAGAAAAATAAAACATTGGGACATGGCAGTGGTAGATATACATTACAACGTAAAAAAATATTTGGACTAGTATCATTACATTCATTACCCAGGAAGAAAACCGAGGAATCCGTTAGTATAAGGCTTGAACGCCGAAGACCACGTGACCGCATTTCCTCTTAATACGTACATCTATTAGCAACAACCATCACCAACTACAAGATAACATTGTTATCTTTAACAACAAAACAAATGCACTACTACTGCGTCATTCAGGTCGTTAAAACACAGTTTCCACTGTTTTTTCAAAACACATACTTCAAAACTCCGTACAGAACATTTTCTAAAGAATAACAACAATACGGACATACCTATGTTTAAACGCGATTACCATCCCACAGCGGAGCGGTTCGCGCTTGACCTATTTCCAACTACAATCGTTAACTGGGTAACTATTTACATTATAAAAGAATTCTTTAGTATAACACTTACATTTTGAAGTAGTTGGAAAGCGGCTATGTGTCTATTCTTCCTCATATTTTGCTGCGAGTCTCTGTCAATCAATTTCGGGACAGTTTTGAAAGAAATGGGGCAACTTTTTGTTAAAATTTTTGCTGAACTGTTGGAGTGAAGTCCTGTCACTGTCAAGTTGGACTGACAGGAGTATGAGTTACGTGTTTTCGTCATGTTTTTCATAATCGTTGGTTTGAAGAAGTCATCTGAACTTTCTTTGTAAATATGAGGCAATCGGTGCTAGTTTGGAAACCAAGATCGTAGAAGATAATTGGCTGTGTCAGTTCCTAGGCATCAAAGCAGGATGTCTATGGTCAAAAATTTGTAAAATAATAGATTGCTGATTCTGCGGCCTCATTTGCGTGACTGCCTCGCTGGTCTAGTGGTAACAAGCGCTACTGCTGAGCATAAGGTCCTGGTTTCGATTCCCGAGTCGGACAAAGTGTTATTGGTTTTTTTCCATCTGGAACTGCTCAGTAGCAGCCCGGAGTCTGGATTTGTGCCCGGTTGATGGCAATAGGCTCGCCCCCTATTACATGGGACTTAAACATAACTGGCGAAATGTAGGTGTACTATAGGGACACCTCTGCCTAACCTTTCGGGGATACCCTAATATAGGCGTGATGGTATGATATGTAAATTTCATGTATAAAAACAGTCAAATCAATAAATTCTTGTTTAAATTACATATCTGCCAATGATAAATTGGGTTTCTGAGCACTAACGTAATTATTCTGCCCTGAAAGGCTCTGAAGTAAATCAGCATTTCAGAAAAAACATGTTCATTTTTGGTACTTGTCTCTATCAACAGTACAATCACCCTGATACGGCTTCTCTTTAATAAAAACGAGATCTCTCAACAAAGAGATAATTTTATTATAAGCCGCTCAAAAACGACCTTGAAAAGTTAACCCGATTAACGTTTTATTACTTTTTCATTCAATAAACCGTAAATTATGTTTACACATTATACTTAACGAGCCTCTATTGAGCCAAGTGGGCTAATGAAATTATTTATAGGTCTCTGTGTAGGTAATTAAGTTTAGGAGTAATTATAAACAATAGAAGACAGTTTCGTAGCACGTGGCTTTAGAAAACAGTCTATGATGTATTAGGCTGTTTTGTAAGCTCAATCTAAGAAAGAAAATATTTTATTTGGGACAAGCACAGGAAATACAACAATAAAAAAGAACATTAAAACAGTCAAAATCATGAAAAAAGAAATTTAAAAACATCATGAAAACAATAATAATAAAAAACCATTAAAACTAACAAAATCATGAAAACAATATTAAAAAAAACATTAAAACTAACAAAATAGTTAACATTAAAAAATAAAGAAACAATCTTACTCATAACATGTCAAGCTTTAGCATAGTACTCCTTGTTAGTTTACAATTCGTAATTTCATCATCCTCCTGCCCGTATCCCGATGTATTTGGTGACGGTGCAGCATGTCTCCGTTCTTCCATACATCTTTATTAACTGTAATCTCTAGTAACTTCTAAAGCCGCCCTCCCACGGTGCGCCATATCGCGGACGCACGCGCACGACGCACCGTGGGAAACCTAGCGTGCGTGGTAGCGCAGATGCGCGTTGAACGCGTGCGTGGCGGTGCGTCCTCGTGCGGGCTGGTGCGCGTCCGCGATATGGCGCACCGTGGGAGTTGGCTTTAAGAACTCACAAGCTTTCTATTATATAGCCATAAAATATCATCTATTTTACAATCCGTAATTTGAAAGCATAAGATGGTGAATGAATAGGCTCGGAGGGTCACGTGGTTGCGCGCTGGCCGACCGAGGATGGGTGACCATCTTAACATATCAAGACACCTCCGTGCCTCGGAAAGCACGCTAAGCCGGTTCGGTGTTCTGGGATGTTTGACAGTTGTCCTTGACAATTCAAAAGTGCCTGTAATTGGTTTATTTGAAATAAATGCGTTTGAGTTTGAGTTTGTTACGGGCCGTCAGACGCTCAAAAGACTGACAGACCAGTCTTACCAAGGGGTATAGTAACTGGTTTTTGGTATCAGATAGACAGTGGCTCCATATAAAATATTGGTATTTAGCTGCATCCGGTTAGACTGGAAGACCGACTCCAACATAGTTGGGAAAAGGCTAGGCAGGATTGATTTTGAAGATGATGAATGAATAAAAAAAAAGTATTTAAAAGACGATGATATTTTACAGAACATACGAAAGAAGTGAGTCAGGTTATAAGGTGTAATTAAACAGGTATGCTTTGATCAAACACCTACTATGCAGTAGTCAAAACGAAATTATAGCAAACATTGTAATGAAACACGTAGAAAAGACAGAATTCTATTTTTACTCCTTCCTTATTTTCCTCAAACACTATCATGAGCTCAGATATTTCCTGAGGGAAAACATTGAGAAAGATACACAAATATCAATCTAAAAACGGTTTTTTGAATCAAGATATTCCTGGCGACAGAGGGCGCAGTCGCTGTCCAAACAGATTCTTGCACGGCATCGAAACTAAAATAAACGAAAAGGAAAAAATAGATGAACACATAAAAATGCACGTCAAACGTATTATAAACAAGTAATAATTAAGGGATATATTTAACGGTACTTCTAAGTTTGTCGTCAAGTTAAAAAAAGATCACCAATAAACCTCTGCAACCTGTATTCTTTTAAGACTGCATTCAAAGCAAGTGAAAAAGAACTTTATGGCGAAGTAGTAGGGTGTATTTCGAGGATATAAAGTTCTTTGCTACTCATTACCCTAACGTTTGATGTAAAGTTCTTTGATCTAAGTGACATATTGTAAACTGTAGATGATTTGGGACGAGCGGGAGCACTTTCTGTGGCTAAAGATGATGTCGTACGCATTGTTCGAAATATTTTCTACTAATTATAGAAACTTTAGAGTCAAAAAGATTAATGTTGTGGAGATTGACAAGGGTTACTATGCGAGGGGAGCACAAAAATGTGGATATGATTGACGTGGCTATAAATAAAATATTTGATTATGATAAATGTGGTAGTGTCAAAATGAAACATGACTCCATAGTAGCAATGTTTCCGGGTGCACTGAAATGCAGTGGCATAATTTGAAACAAAGATAAAAATTGTACCAGTAAAAATAATGATGTTGTTCTTATTTGAAGGGTTTCAAAAGACAAAAGAAAAGAAAACAAAGGATGCTCTACCAACGATGACTGTTTGTAAGCTGAACTTATCATAATATGATAAGTTATATGATAAGTCATAATAGATATTATCTATATTATGTACAATTAATATTATTCAATTTAAATATTTCAACAGAACAAGAGCAAGATATCACCTGACCAAAAATCAAAATCATTTATTTGCATGAATAAGGTACAGAAAGTTCTTAAGATGATATATCTATTATGCATTTACTGTCGGACTGTCGGAGTGCTTTTGGTTTGATTGACATAGAGTCTTGGAGAGTGATTTTTTATCAAAAAATTACATAATTTTTAACAAATCCTTAAAAAATAAAGTTTTGAAAAGAAATTATGACAAGTGGACTAATGAAATTCACATAAAACAACCCACATACAAAATTCCAAACCCACAAAATCTATCTATACGGGCAATTTCTGTCTCTCTTCATACAGCACGGTACAGTCACAGCAGGATATTAATAGTCAACTTTATTTAAAAAGTCAACCCATTAATTAATTTAATTAACATCATACGGTCATAAAAGCAGCATTTAAAGAGGGGAATATTCATACACCATTTCCTTTTTAAGTTAAGTCCTTTCATATTTTTTGTTTTCAACAGCGCTGCATATACCCGAGAATAATTTTAAAAGTTGATAGAATCGGGTCAACGGTGATGTGCAATATTTACTGGATAAATACTGGGGATCTATAAACGAAAGTAAATATTAAGAGTTATTGATACTTTTGCTTTTGAAGGGGACTGCCAAGATTGGAATTGACTTCGATGTAGATGATCACGTTTCATCGAAAATGAATTTGTACTTAAAAGTATTACTTTATGTAATTTGGTCATAAGTTATGTTATGGAATAGTGATCATTGATCATTCAACTACCAAACCCATTACTATCATCTCATCATCTGCGTGGCCTTTTCTCAACTATTTTGGGGTCGTCTTCCAGTTTATCCAGATGCAGCTGAATACCAGTATTTAACATGGAGCGAATGCCTATCTGACCTCCACAACTCAGTTACTGGGTAACACGACACTCCTTGGTAAGACTGGTTGTCAGAGTTTCGGTAACACGACTACCCGTAACAACTGTCAAAGATGTAGAATTTCTACAAATGACAGCCGATACGAACGGCTTAACATGCTTTCCGAGGCACGAAGGGGTCTTGGTATGTGAAGATGGTCACCCATCGACGGGTCAATAGCGGCAAGCGTAACTTAACCTGATCGTTCGACCTGTGCAGCTGTTATTACTGAGCCACAAGCCCCTCGCATTAGTACTCGTATCATCTAAAGTTCTATAAAAAGCAACGGAATCTTCACATTTTTCGTCTACCAACCTAAGCCTTACACTAATTCAATCAGCGCTCTATTTATCTGAAAGCATCGGCTTTCAAAGGGGTACACTTCCACTCTTACAGTTATTTATACAATGTCATTTTAAACATCTATTGAGATTCTCAGAATCGTCTGCGGTTAGATTTAAATAAATTTCTGTCTCGTTGGCGCCACAGCAATTAGTATCAGCTATGTGAATCATGGTAAACGCTTTGTACTTCGGAAACTTTGTGCCTTTGAATTTTCATTTGAAATTAAGTGGAGCTAAAAATATAGGTTATGAATTTAGTTGTTTTATTTGAACGTTTTATCTTTTGTGTTTCTGAAACTGTTGCCTGTTACGGAAATACGAGTGTTTCTGAAAGAAATCAGGTTTGAGTTTCGAAAAGATTTAAATGGATACAATGTTTCACATATTCAATTTACAAAAAACAGACCTAGCTTTAAGCCGGCGCCAGACTTAGCTTCACATGTTTGAACACATGTTTTATTGCTAAGTGTGGCACGGGACTTTGGGTATGTGTTCAAAGTTTGAACAAAGATTTGCACTTTGCCATGCGGTGTCGGTCTTTTTCGACACATCAAAGCGTTCAAAGTTGAATGTGTTCAAATGTTTGCGTAGCTTGCCACACTTGTTCAGTGTTCAGTTGCTCGAGCGTTGTTGAGCGGATTGGTTGTGTGCTTGTGTGTGAACTTCTTCTCGGTTTCTCGTAATTATTGTTTTCTTGCACATGTAAAAAATAATTACATGCACACAAATAATACAGGCACACTGAGTCTACGAAATCGTCGTCCATCTTGTTTGTTGTCTACCAGCATACTGTGGAGAAAAATGTTTGCGAAGCAAGTCGGGCAGGTTACGTCAATATGTGTTCAAATGCTTTGCAAAGTCGTCAAAGATATGTGAAAATCTTTGAAGCTATGTCTGGCGCCCGCATTAGAATCTACAAACTTGTGACATTTCTTAGATTTTCTATAATTATCTACTGTTTGTCTTTTGTTCCATGTCGATGGAGTAGTAAACTCAAAGTAAACTCCATCGACATGGAACAAAAGACAAATCAAGAAAAAATACAATGATCGGATAAATAAAATACGGTAAACAAATCGACCATATAAAAAAAATTAGCTCGTAGCTAAGTATAACAGCTACACGGGTCGATCCATCAGGTTAAGCTATGCTTGCCGGGCTTGGTCCATGGATAGGTTGTATCTTTACATACCGAGACTCCTCCGTGCCTCGGAAAGCACGTTAAGCCGTTGGTCTCGGCTGTCATTCGGGGATCTTTGACAGTCGTTACGAGTCGTCAGAAGCCCGAAAGATTGACAACCAGTCTTACCAAGGGGTATCATATTACCCAGTTACTGGGTAGTGGAGGTCAGATAGGCAGTCGCTCTATGTAAAATAATGGTATTCAGCTGCATCCGGTTAGACTGGAAGCCAACCTCAACATAGATGAGAAAAGACTAGGCAGATTGATTGGTTATATAAAACACCAAAATCATATTCCAGTATTCCTTCAAAACGTTATCCAAGGTCGCAAGTGTCACAGCGATTTGCTCCTACTACAAAATCAATGAGCAGACATAAATCCCACAGTTCCAGTAAATCAAACTATCGAACAAATCATTCTAGATTTAGATTCCCCTGCGTTGAAGAGCCAACTGAATTGATTGGCAAGGGCCATCACAACTATCCTAACAGTGGGATAATGCTTCGAGTTTGTTGAATCAACACTCGCTTGATACGAATCGAGATTACAAATAATGTTTTGTCTAGCCATCTATTTGTGTTTGCTATTCTAGTAATAAGTCGGTTAATGTAACTATTTGCGAATAATCTGAAGGACTTTGAAGTGCTTTTAAAATGGTTTTTTCGCAGTGTTATTTGAAGATTTTTAATGATTGATTGATTTATTGATTGGGTAAGAAAATACCAATGCCGAGGTTTTTATTGCTTTCTTCTTGCGATACAAATTGTTTTGTCGATTGACGTCATAACTTTTCGATTAAAACTATCTTAAATTATTATGTTTAGCTGGGTGCAGCAAGAGTTTTCAAAAAAGGTGAAAAGTGGTTTTCGAAAATGTGACTCAGCATCAACATCCTTAATAAAAGTAAAATCTGAGATGCATGTATATTCTGATAGTATAGAAGACAAAAAAGTCTTCGAGAAAACCCCAAACTGCGACAAACAAGATCTGAAAAACTCAAACCAGAGTAATCTCCCCGAACAATCAAACAGTACAAATGTAAAAATAAATGAGCATTAACGGCCACATCCGCATTTAGTGTCTGTTCCAAACAATCTTATCGGCAATGGTTACAAAATGCCCTCGACATGCGATGTCGTCGCGCCGATGCCATCTATCTGAGCGGCCACATCATGAGGGTACCTTGACGAGACAATTTGTTGCTATTCAATCGTCATAGGAGATTATTTTGTAGAGGGGTACATGATGTGTGTGTGTTTTAACTTTTGATGTGATGAATGGGCTTAGGGTGTGAGTGTCACGATTGATAATAAAGATATCATGCATTGTGGTAAGGGGAAAATTGGACATGCGTTTCAATGCAGTAATTAAGTGGTGTGATATTGTGAATTCGATTCCCATAATGAAATTATATGTAGGTATGTTGCATTTTAAATGAGAACCCACTTATTTATTTAGCTTTATTAACTTTGTTAGAGGAGTTAACATAATTATAGTTGGTGCATCATCGCCGTTGTTACCGGAGTCACACATATTGGTTTGCACCAATATATCACACAAATACACAGCCATCGAAAATAGCAGGAAAATGTTTAAGAAAGTACAAAGAAAATACCTTATTTCAACTCAGGGTGTTTATTCTACGAGCAGTGCAAAACGAATGTCTTTCCATCCGTATTACAACATTATTTATACAAAAAATTACCGCCAAACTTTACCGCCAGAAAGAATTTATTTACATCAAGCGGATATGTAAGTCAAAATAAATCCTTAATAATAATCTTAGAATCCTCTAAAAGAAATTACATTTTAAATAATTCAAGCGCATGTCAAGATAAATCTTTAATACCAACATAGAAACTTAAAGTCAACCGGAAACACATAATATTTTAAATAAATGAAAAGGAAGTATAAGATTAAAAACTTTATAAAATATGAATTCAATTCAATGTGCAATCAACCCTCCAACAAAGTAGCTCTAGTAAAATGTAAAGAATAAAATCATAAACAGTTGCATAGCAGGTATTATTAAAGATTTTAGTGAGTTGAAATTGTAGATAAGAAAACAAAAATGATAAAATCCAGAGTATATTTTAAGAATTCTCAGAAAAGTTATTGCATATTACCATTTTATCATATCGAGCGCATCTATCTACATCTAGACGATACTCAGTTTCCACTTAAAACGTCAGCGCACCGGTTTATTTGCTCGTATTTGTAAACCAAATATCATATCCTGCAGATATTGTAAACAGTAATGCAGAAATATACGAACTAAAATATTATAGGTATACTACAGAAGAAATACTTGGAAGCTGACCAAAATATTTTTAAGATGTTTTAAAAGAAAAGACATTGCCTAATTTTGTATGGAAGTTGGACCAAGTGCTGCCTAGAATACTCACATAGTGCATTTTGTTCCTCAGACCATCACTAACCTGTATTTCAAAGCGCATAAAAATCTATACCAGGAGTCCAAAGAAAAACAGTCTCTTGTTTTGAATATTTTTATTGGAAAAAATTAACTTAGTAGCAACAAATGTACAAAATCAACTATTAAACAGTTATTGTGCATTCAATTATAATTGTAGTAATTGTATTTTGATGTTGTAGTTGGAGTTGGACGTCGGAACCACCGGGGTAACCTACTGGCCAGTTTTATGGAGAAGGAAGGCCTCTTTATGATGAATTCCTTCTTCAAAAAACGTGAGCACAGAAAGTGGACCTGGCAGAGCCCTGATGGGGCAACAAAAAATGAGATTGACTTCATTATGTCGACGAAGAAGCAAGTATTCAATGACGTCTCTGTGATCAACGTGGTGAAAACCGGAAGCGATCACCGCATGGTAAGAGGCACATTGAACTTAATTATCAAGCTGGAAAGATCTCGACTGATGAAGTCTACGCTCCGTCCAGCACCAATCCAAGTCCAAAACCCCGAGAGCTTTCAGCTCGAACTTCAGAATCGTTTCGAGTGCCTAGGGAGCTCCGTGGACGATTTTAACGATGGGTTCGTGGAAACTGTCCATACGGTCGGGTCCAAGATCTTTAAGACCCGTGATCGTACAAATGGAAACAAGAAGCTCTCTGATCCTACTATTCAGCTCATGAAGGAGAGGCGCGAGATGATCCTCCAATCTTTAGACGATACGGTCAAGTACCGGCAGCTCAATAGACGGATCTCTAAGTCCTTGAAAAGCGACCTTCACCGCTTTAGTGCAGACCGCATTAAGGATGCGATATTGGGCAGAGCCAGCTTGCAAAACTGAAGACCGATGATGGCAGGATCGTATCCGCCAAACTTGAACTATTGAGAGGTTCTATGGACAGTTATACACGTCAACCAGTAACCCCGTTACGAATGTGGCAAACGACCCAAGAGCTAGATTAACCCGACACTATACCGAAGATATCCCGGACGTCAGCTTGTACGAGATTAGGATGGCTCTAAAGCAGCTTAAAAACAACAAGGCGCCGGGTGATGACGGAATTACGACGGAACTCCTAAAGGCCGGTGGTAAACCCGTTCTTAAGGCTCTCGAGAAGCTGTTTGATTCCGTCATACTCGGGGTAAAACACCACACGCATGGAACAGAGGTGTGGTAGTACTCTTCTTTAAAAAGGTGTGTGAGTATGTCAGTCCGACTCTACGACCAGACCTCGAAACCTATCCTTCTGCAGCGAGGTGTGAGACAAGGAGACGTTATCTCTCCGAAATTATTCACCGCTGCACTGAAGGATGTCTTCAAGGTTCTGGACTGGAAAGGGCTAAGCATCAACATCAATGGCGAGTATATCACTAACCTTCGGTTTGCCGACGACATAGTTATCATGGCTGAGGCCATGGAGGACCTCAGTATAATGCTTGATGACCTCAGTAGAGCCTCCAAAAGAATAGGTCTTAAAATGAACATGGAAAAGACAAAGGTCATGTCAAATGCCCATGTAACACCCACTTTCATAAAGATCGGAAACGCTACGCTCGAAGTTGTAGACGAGTATGTTTACCTAGGACAAACTGTCCAGCTAGGTAGGTCCAACTTCGAGAAAGAGGTCAATCGTCGAATCCGACTCGGCTGGGCAGCGTTCGGGAAGCTACGCAATATCTTCTCGTCCCACATACCACAGTGTCTCAAGACGAAAGTCTTTGACCAGTGCGTGTTGCCAGTGATGACTTATGGCACTGAAACGTGGTCGCTCACAATGGGCCTTATCAGAAGGCTAAAAGTCACCCAAAGAGCAATGAAGAAGGCTGTGGATCACCAAAATGGATCACAAGTGACGTAAGACAGCAAAAAGTAGTCGGTTTTTATTTAATTCTGGCATCTCGCAGCTGACCACTAAGGTCCTGGCTGGTTAACCGAACTTTCCTGTGGCTGCCTTTAGCTACTACACTAAAAGTCTCCATCCAGGGGCATAAACTATTCTAAATTAAAATTAGGCGAACGCTCGCTAAAGGCACGGGAGGGGGGGGGGGGGCGCGGTTGCTGGGTCCATAAGGGAGTATAGGGGGGTATTTATAAATACATTTTTGAGAAAAAATATATCAAAAACGTTGTTTAATGCAAGATTAGTCATTATCACAAAAACTGGATTTATTTATTTTTCCTGGGACCAATTTTTTTTTTTAATTTTTTTTATAGTTCATGTGTATGCTACAGTACCACTAGACCAACTCTCATTCCTAGGCAGCACTTGGTCCAAACCTAGGCAATCTCCTTTGTCACAAATCAATTACGTTGGGTTAATTAGGTTGTGTTATTTTTTTTCAAAAATTTTATAAAATTTTCGTCATTGTAATGTTGAAAACCTCAAGATTGAAAAGAAGCGTTTATCCCAAAATCCCAAAAGTTTGCTTAGTCGCAAATATTTACCTGTTTTGATTAATTTGGCAACATTACCTACTGTATGGAAATAAGAAATGTGGCTAACTAGCGAACTAGAATATTAATAATGAATGAATTGCAATTATAATTTCATGTTGAACCCATTTTAGTTGTAAAAATGGCGTGTGGAAAATTTCCAAATCCTTTTTTTATATCTAAAACTAAATATTCGGTGTTACGATAATAATTTTTGCATTTCACAATCAATATTCTAGTTCGCTGTTTAGCCACAATTCTACACAGTAATATTGCCAAATTAATCAAAACCTTAGAATAATAACGCAGATCAAAACAATGAAATATTTGACATCTATTTGCGACGTTGCCCACTTTCAGAATAAACGCTTATAACTCGAAGTCCAAATTTTTACTCAATCTTTTACGATACTTTCATTTATATCGTAACGTATAAAATCCTCCACCTCTACAAACGGACAGAATTCCAAACCATTTTGTTCGAGTATTTATACCCGACAGAAGTATTGTTTTTTGAAAAAACATCGAACGAACGTTCAGATGCGGCTGCCATGATATTTTTATATGGTCACCGTTTTGCAGACGTTGCTAACTCTTTGTGTTGGTCGGTCTACGTTTTTCTAGTATTTTTATGAATAACAGTTCCAACAGTTTGATTCTCATGGATTTTGTTTTAGACTTAGGTACTTACTGAAAGCTTAAAATGTTATATGACAGATTTTCGTTTAGAGATAAAATATTAGTCTAAGCTGCGATTTTGTATCTAGTGTCCAAAAATGTATATTTTGTTTATATATTTCTACGTCACTCTAAAAATAAGTTCATTAAACGTTTACATTATAAGTTACTACTATTTTGGAACTCTCAAGGAATCAATGTCAAGACCGTTGAAAACTATTGTCAACAGGATGTAACTGAAGCCAAATTAGCTGAGACGGAGCTGAGCGGACCTTGCCTTCGCTCCGTTATAGAGCAAATTCTTTTACTCCATTTTTAAAAAGCACTTGCAGAGGTAGAATTTTTTGTGGAAGTTCCATATTTGCGGAGGCGGAGGCGAGTTTCCTTTCCGACCCTAAGGCTGCCTGTCTATTGACGCTGAGCGAGGAAGCGGAGCCGAGTGAGGAAGCGGAACGGTGCGTGGTAGCGGAGCGGAGCGAGGGAGTAATGCGGAGCGGAGTTGCGGACTGTGTCAGTCCATTGATGCGGAGCGATGTTGCGGACTGTGCGGATTTAGGACGAGTTTACGCGACGAGTAATTAAAGCGAGCTACAATAGGTACCTCGCGGCCGGGATTTTCCGCTTCCCCACTCCGCTTCCCCGCTCCGGTTCCCCTCTCCGCTTTCTCGCATCGCTTCCCGGTTTTGTATGAATTTCGTTAGTTCGCAAATCCCTGTCCACTGAAGCGGAGCGGAGATTCTATGCAATTCCTTTGGTTAATATTGGCCGCTTCTCTCCTCTCCGCTTCAATGGACAGTCAGCCTAATCATTGACAGTACTATTGGCGCAGTGTATCTGCGCTTGGTTTATATGCTGTAGATTGCCGGTTAGTCAATCCGGGGTCAAGTCTTTTTCATGTGCTCTTTCTTTTTTCGGTCTTCTCTTTCTGAAAACGCACCCATATTCAACAGAAATCCCAGTGCGGAAAAAGTTGTATAATAACGAAAAATCACAGCAGGAAATGGTCCGCGGTAAACGAATAGTCTTTTCATATACACAGAGCAATAAAACTCCACTATTTGCTTATTTTCCGTGAGCCATTACAGAATTAGCTCTACCGGCCAACAGTGTCAATAAACGAGGACCTCGGTCGCAAATCCACAACGTTCACGCCCTGCCTAGCCCAATGACGTTAGCTGTCGTAATTATATTGTCGTGCATACGCTCAGAGTGCAAACAATTGCCGCCAGCCGGAAAATTAGGTGCGCGAATTACTTTGAATGTTTAATTTAGGGAACCTGTTAGTTGTATAGTGTAAAAGGGGTAATGTAATCAAATGTGAGGGCAGTAATTACGCGGTATTTTTTGCTAGTGTTGGGAACAAAACTTTTTAGTATTTTTTCATACTTAAATCGTGTATAGCACGAATTATTTTGATGTTTTGTAAAAAAAATTATGGTACCTAAATATTTGTTTGATACATAGGCAATATTTTAATTTTAGAAGTGAAAACTCTTTAGCAGCGTTGTGCACTTTTTTTAGGATGGGTAAAAAATGTCAAACTCACGTCAGGACGTGACCGTAAGATCCGTTGCCTAGCAACCGAAAAAGTAAATTAATAGTCTTTGACATTAATAGTCTTTGACATTAATAGTCTTTGACATTACATCAGTATTTAACCACATAAATTATAGTACTTTCATACTGATAAATCAAGCAATTCGTGTAAAATTATTCCCTAACCATTCCAAAATATTCAAAATGCACAACGTTAATGTTCAAGTTTTCACTTCTGCCGGCACCGGAGTGCAACCCGTTGTTTTTTTATTTAATACTTTATTCATTTTCTGTATAGATTATGTAACCAAAATATTCAAAGAATGTTGGATTTTCGATTAAAAGTTCACCTACGGCAAAACGATCCGTTGTATGTAATGAATAAAGGCTTTTGCAGACCAGCGCGACATGAACAATACAAAACTTCACTGTATAACAATAACCAGTGTCGAGTCGTGCGACAAGTCGCGCAAGTGTGCGACGAGTCGTCTGCACAAAGCTTAATGATGCAACCCACATTTTTCTAAAATATGTACTGTTTTTCTCTTATTTTTCTGACCATGATAAACTCATAAATAACAAACTAATTAAATATTCAATACAGGAAATCTTCAGGACGGATATAAATAATATTATTCTCAGCTTTCGGAAAATGCTTTCAAAATAATTTAATACCTTTCGTAAAACCATATTTCTACGAATTTCTGGGATCACGTTAATAATATTCTAACATGAATTTCGTATTGCAAAAAAAGCACCCGAAAATAAATAATAAATAAATAAATAAAATATTTTATTTCCAAGTAACAAGACTCATATTGTTAGTAACACTTACAAACTATGTTAGTAATATACCTAAACAACTACACAACAAAAGAAATGAACCTACCCAATAATAATACCTACCCAAATTATTTCCAAAAAAAATATGGATTTTCAAACAAAAATAAAATTATTTCACTTTTGCCACGCCCGCTCAAAAACCATCACAATATAATGTATCCTACTACTAATTGAATCAGTTAATTAACAATTTCAAGGTAAAGGAAACATTGTATCCGCGGGTGGGAGACGCGAGGAGGGGGGGGGAGGTAGGGGGAATTATTATTAGGAAGCGGCGGAAGTGTGACGTGCGTGACAAATATAACTTGATCTCTCACCTCGGTGAGATGTGCCGACATTTTTGTTGTATGAGTATTCTGGGTTAGGATTTTAGAATTTATGGTGGCCGGTTTTTTGAATGTTGACTATGATGATTATTGTGGCAGAAAACGCTTTTTTCTTAAGTTTATTACTAAGCTTATGTTCAATAATTTATTGTTTGAGAAAGAGCTAATCCTTTTTTTTTTTTTTTTTTTTTTTTTTTATCTAATAAGTTAATTAATGTACAAATATTTCAGACACAATGCGAATTGTTATATGAATAAATAAATAAATTTTCCGAGAATAAAAAGCAGGAAAAACCAAACAATCAAACGCAGAAAAGATTATTCTTCGGAATTTCAATATTCACTACTAGTCCGTTAAGCTTTTGGTATTTTTACCCGACTGCCCCAGAAGGAGGGTAATTACGTATGACTTTTAAAAATACGAAAATTAAAGTACCACACTACACTGAATAAAAAAAAGAAAAAAAAAGTTGAGAAAAAATCAACCCTGTCGATCGAAACATGCATAACAGTTTAAATTAATTAATATTGAAACCACCCATACAAAATAAATTATTATAATTTGGTCATAAAAGTCTTCGAACCGAGCCAAGCTATACTTCTAAATTACACGCCATGCGCCTATGGGGGGTCCCCAATAAATTGGTGGGGGCATCGAATAACTCAAACTGTTGTTGCCAGAACGAGGTACCGGAATACTTGTGGGTACCATTGTGTTTGTGAGTTAATCATGTCAAATTACGACAACTTGGCGATGAGAAACATAAAGATTTTAGGTGGTGAAAGAGTTCTGGTTCTGTTGAGTATGGTTAGATGTATACACAATATTGTGTGGCCATTAATAGCTAAACATCAATCAATCTGCCTAGCCTTTTCCCAACTACATTGGGGTTGGGGTACAGTGTATCCGGATGCAGCTGAATACCAGTATTTTACATGAAGCGACAGCCTAAATCTGACCTTCACAACCCAGTAACTGGGTAATACAATACCCCTTGGTAAGACTGGTTATCAGACTTACGGGCTTCTGACAACCCGTAACGGCTGTCAAAGATCCACGAATGACAGCCGGGACCAACGGCTTATCCTACTTTCCGAGGTACGGAGGAGTCTCGGTATGTAAAGATGGTGTAAGATGGAGCAACGCTTGCCTGGGTTGGTCTGTGGCCTGCGGCTGTTATTACTTAGACACGAGCTAGCATAGCTGAACATAACATTGCAAAATAACTAAGTACAAATTGTAACTATGTTTTTTCCCTCCAATAGTCAACAAATGTGAATTAATAATTAATATTATACAAAACAATTTTAATACAAATGCTCAATCTTGACATGTTTTTTTTTATTTTTCATATTCATTGGGGCATAACATAATAATTACTTTCTGCAAGTTAGAACACTTACTTTGTTCTCCGTTGAAAAGATTTTAATAATTTAAAAATATTAAATGTGTTTTTTATGTATCATCACTAAATATTTCTAACATAAAATTAACTTTTGAGATTCTTAAAAACGATTTGGTTGTTATATTGTTTACACAAAAAATGTTGAAATTAAAATCCGCACCAATCATTAAAACACTTCATTCACAGAAATACCAAACGACTTATCATTAATTACATAACATTTGGAACATAATAAAACCGACCCAATTCCCATTGAACACACCAAACCCAACAGATGTTGAACACCCACTATTTTTAATAAACCCACTATTATTATTAGATCACACTGTATAAACATGGACCAATATGAAGTGTTTAATTTATTAAAAAATAATATTATTTTGTTTCAGATTCAGTTCCGGTCGCAAAACAAAAAAATAGAGAAAAATTGGAACTGCTCCAAATCTAAAATTTGATGATAGAAGGTGAAATAGAAATATATCTGATGGTGAAATAAAAGTGTATTGGGTGATATCAGTGACATCAATGTGTCGACTGGATGATTTGATCGTTGTTGGTGATTCAGTGTTGGTGATTAGGACGCCTGACGGTGATCATGGCAAAAGATATGAACTTGTGTGTGTTGGTGATGGTGATTGTGTTACAGACATTGATAGACACGAGTTTGGAGATCATAGATTCACGTGAGTAGAATATTATGTTGTGATTGTTTTAGTAGTACCTAAGATTTTCTATTTACATCAACTAAAGAAGCTATTTAAGATCATATTATTGAATATATGCAGCGGGAGTAATGCAGGCCGCTCATTCGTCAACGCTGCCCCCCACCTCGCGGTCTCGGTCAAACTATAGTACCTAATATTCTCTCAGTCGCAATTTTGAACTCTATTGGTATTGACACTAAGACTGCAAAATGCAGTGCTAATAATCATAAGGTCTAAAATGTAGTAGAGATAGTCCGACTTAATACACACAATTATTACTTCTCTTAGAAGCTGCTACATGACAGAGTAATTGAAACACCTCTGAACTCAAAAATATTTTTGCCACTATCTCTTGGATCATCGTCCAGTGATTGTTTGAGTATCACTCAAAATATTTCGTTCTATATTTACGCTTCCTGCGGAAATACTCCTGCTGATGGATTTCCACCATTACGGCCAACTCCGACGCAATATGGAATCCGTGTTTGCCAGTTGTAAATCAAATACATCCGAGATTAAAGTTTGGTTGATTGATATAAAAACCATATGTGTTTTAATTTTCGTATTTGTAAAACTATTTGTTTTTTTATTTACATTTAATAACCCGTGTGGTTTTCTATTGAAATTAGGCCAACTCATAATCATCTAATATACAGTGTGTCCGGACATGGACTAGCGATATTCTGAATACTTAAATATAAACTATTTTAAAGTACAATTACACTCTAGGGTTGGGTCCAATACACTTCCCCGCTATGTGGCAGCCATTTTGTTTTTTTTACAAAAAATATCATATATCTCAAAGTTTTAGTCAAACTGAGATAAAAATAGGCTTATTCGAAAGGCAATAATATTGTCTACCATCTGCATTACAAAGCAATGTGTTCACAATTCCATAAATTTTGAAAAAAAATCCAAAAAAGAGTCCAAAAAAAAAAAAATAAAGAATATCGCTAGTCCATGTTGTCCGGACACTGCACTGTATAATAAGCTAATGTCATGATGCCCCAGCCTCTCATGCATGAGGTTGTGGGTTCAAGTCCAGGCAAGTACCAATGATGTAGTTTGTGAGCTTATCTTGAAAATTACTAACATCGGTGAAGGAAAACATCGTGAGGAAACCTGGACTTATAGTTCATATAAGTCTGAAATCGCCAACCCGTCTTGAGCAAGCGTGCTGATCAATGCTCGTGCCTTCTCTGTATGAGAAGAGGCCTTTGTCCTGCAGTGGGACAGTAATAGGTTGGTATTATTATATTATATAAGCTACACACGCACTTTGAGGACCTTAACAACGCCACTGACAATTAGCGTGGCCACCTACTGAGCTCATGTCATCTTATATAATAATTATAATATTTTTACATTTGCCATCAACTTTTAAAGAAGTGTAGTGAAGTAGAGTAGTGGTGGCCCAGTGGTATCGGCCCCGAGTTACGAGTTGTTGGTCGTGGGTTCGAAACCAAGCAGGCGCTTTACTTTGTGTAAATAATTTCATCACCACTCCTCTCAAAACGGTGAAGGCGTGAAAACAGCGTGAGGAAACCGGCATGTCTTAGAACCAAAAATTCGAAGACATGTGATATGAGTGATATCTACCAACCTGCACTGGGCCCGCGTAGTACATTACGGCCCACTCCCTCTCACAGAGAGGACGCCTGTGTCCCAGCAGTTGGAACATTAATAGGCTGATTATGTTGTAAAGAAGAAGTAGAAGAAGCTACAGTTTTATTAATAAGGAATTCTGTTATATGTACCACTGCTAGAATACGAGTATATACATCATCAACAGTTTCTCTAGGATTACCAGAGCCATGTAAATTATGCATGTTATGTACCATCGGAATGATTGAAAAATAAACTGGAAAACAGTCGTCATCGGGATGATTAAATTTAGTTTTACGCAGAAAATAGTTGAGATTATTTACTTTACGGAAATAGAAGTATTTTTCGTTTGTAAATATTTCAAGAATGACGATGATTCATGGGTTTATTTCAGTGATGAATTTAAAATTAAAACTAGTGTTTTTGAAATTTTACGACTTTACTTTATTTATGTGGTTGAGTAATATTGCTATTTACATTATACTATATCACAAATTATCTTGGCATTTTAAAGACGTAAAGACGAAGTTTATTTTGTAGGCGCCATCAAACGAAGACACATAAAATATAAGACGCTAGAAAAGACAAATTTTAATAATGTCATCGCAGAAGTCAAAAATATTTTAGATAAACTTGTACTCTAGAGAAATATTTAAGGCGTAAACACGTCCTAGATCTAGATTTTTAATAAAAGCTCAGTGACGTGTGTAATACTCTAGGAACAGTTTTATATTACCATTTGTCACGTTTCGCATTATTCACCAGTATGTTGAGTATGAAATAAATCTTACTTTTTCGCTGCGATGACAGAATTTTTAAGCTTTGAATAATTTCTTCCAAGGCTTTTCTATCTTATACTCATAAAAAAACTCAAGGGGGAGTTGGTTTTAGTTTTTTTTTGCTATAATTTTTCTGGAGCGACAAGTTTGAGTAAGAAATCGTGTTTCTAAGCTTAATGTATAGTTGAACAAGGAGATTGGTATATAGGCAGCTAACTTGTAATTATTTTTAACTAGTTTTCGCCCTCGGCGTCGCCCGCGTAGATGTCGGATATTATCCCACGGGAACGTACTACTGGCATAAAAAGTATTCTATATCTTAATCCAGGTAATTAACTATCTTGTGAGCGAATTTCATACAAACATCCAAACATACAAACTTTCACTTTTATAATATTATAGATATATATTAATTATATATATATAATTATAGTAGGATAAAGTTTTCAGTGTTCTGAGCAGTCAAGTCTCTTACCACTCTTAAAAGTGCGTTTTAAGCGTAAAAACTATTACAAATTAATATTGACAGTGTTGTCGAAAGAAAAAGCTAGGTAGGCCGTTGCTGGTATATATACAACTTAGTTACCCTAGAGTAGTTAGAGACCCCCATTCTCCAACGCGCCACAATGCGATTGTGGAGCCACATTTTAAACGATGCCTAAAGGCGAGCCTAATGCTAAAGCTATCAACGTTACAACACAACGATATTGATACCGCTGTGTGGCCATTGGCATTATGATTATGCGTCAGCGCCACTTAACGCAACGTGTAATAATGATATATTTCCATCGAAAGGTCACACGCGTAAATAGTACTAAGCTCAACCTAGAAATAGTCGACAAGTTATGACTACCACATCGTAGAAATGCACAGAAGATACGCTTCTTCATGTACCTTAAGACTATTTACCCGATGCGATTTAATTGTCGATGGTATACCATTAGTTGTTCATGTATCTTAAGAGTACGCTAGTCGGTCATTCGTCCTTACAAATGTATTATGGTGATTACTCGTCTGTTTGACAGTGTACGTTCAAAACTAAACATTATATCAATTTGTCTTATCATTATCTAGGCTTGTATGGAAGCAGAATAGGAAAATGCAGATTGATTTGGAAGTTATGAGTGTCGTAACTTCCATATTTCAACACTGATTTTAACTCTACTTTGAGTGTGAATAAATAGCTAGTGTAAAAAATGGCAAAATAGAAACCGTACAGGGATAGATAAGTTATTTAAAAGATCAAATAATTTTATTTTGAGTAAATATATCCAGTAGTCTAGTTTTACCATAATATCTATACGCCCGAAGGTCTGTTCATTTTACGCGCTCGTTTTCGTTATAATTTCTCGCCTCTATCATTTCTCTCGTATCACTAAATAAATTAATAAATAAATAAAAACTAGATTGTAGCAGTTAGACCGCCACATACAAACTACGAGGCAAAAAGACATGACGTCACACAATTCCTACATCGCGCAGTTAGAGTTTACCGAGCGAAAAACATGGATAAGACTATCCGAAATCAACATATTATGGGCAGTTGCCCGCCAGACATAACACCCGTCTGGTTGGAGGATCCTCCCTTTTCTATGGTGGATGAGTGAACTTTACACCCTGTTCCTCTTACCCCTAAAAGTTAAATAAATACTAGATAAATAAAACTAAATAAATAAATAATAATTAGCATGCATGTTAGTCACCAACGAGTTCGAGCCGTCAACTAGTGCACCCTTAAGAGTGATTTACCCGGTGCAATTGAATTGCATGTGGCATTACAAATTGAAGCATCAACAAAAGTTGTACCGTCTAAACACTGTTTAGACTTCAATTTTATTGCATGCCACGAGCAAAAAACTTGAATTATGATAATGGGGCTTAATAAAAAAAATAAAAATGACAAGTTAAGAGAGGCATTTACTTAGATCAAGAAAATGAAGAAGGAACTGACAGGAGGTTCTTATGAATTATTTTGAAATTTAAGACGAAACCTGATCGAAACCAGCCAGGTACAGGGATGGTTAAACGAAAGCCAGCGTCATCTAGTAGTGTTGACGACCATTAGGAAAAAGTTAAAAAGATAACAAACTGCTGCTTCTGTGACAAAAATTGAAAAGAGTTTGCCGAGATGGTTTGATCATGTCGAGAGAATGTATGAAAGGTGACTAACAAAAAGTATTTACAAGGCAGATGTGACTGTAAACGCTGGGATGCCTTATGAGGACATAATCAGATTTTGTTGTCGAACTTATGAAGCAATGGACTGGCAATATTTTTCAATTGGTTTCAATTTAAAATTGAGTTTGCGTTACGTAATTAGGGTGCTGGTTTCAGAAAGTCTGATCAATAATATACTGACCTTATTGGTGATTTTCTTGAGAAAGGACAGGTGCGTAGAACTTGCAACCGGCGTGCGTGTATGACCAGATGTATGAACGTAAACGAGGTAAACGAAATATGTAAGGATCGTAGCAGGTGGCGTTCTGTAGTTTCTGCCTACTGCGATGGGAAGAAGGCGTGAGTTTATGTATGTGTAAGTGTATAACTGCATGTAGATTTTTCAAAATAACCGGAATCATCACGCTGAAAGTGTATAGAGACATCAGTACTTATAAAATTCGTAATCCCCAAACGTACATTGAGCGCACAGCTACTGTCACGAACAGCCTTCGAAGTCATCAGTATCTTTATGTCATTTGTGTCGTACTACAAGTAATTGGTGACACGGGTGGTTTTTATGGGAAGTGGTGACAGCAGCGGTCTTTGCTCTGTGGTATACTAGAATATAATATCATCACGCCTATAATCCCCGAAGGGCTAGGCAGAGGAGTACTTATAGCCACTAGCCACTAGCCACTAGCCTTTAGGTATTTGTGTTTTAGCCAATAGTGTCAACACAATGTCTTGTTTTCTTCTTTATTTATTTTTAGTATATTGGCACTTTGATTTTTGTATGTTGTGCTATTTGTTTTGTGTGCACCAAATAAACGATATATCTATCTATCTATATTACACTCCTATTTCTCCAGTTATATTTTAGTCCCATGTAATAGGGGGCGAGCCTATTGCTATCAACCGGGCACAAATTCAGACTCCGGGCTGCTATTGAGAAATTTTAGATGGAAAAACTCAATAACACTTTACCCGGCTTGAGAATTGAACCCAAAACCATGACCTCATGCTCAGCAATAACGCTTGCGACCTAGGGCATCGACGCAGTCCCAGAATGTTTGTTATATGTAACTGCAGCAGCTTTTGTTTCGACTCTGTATCTTACCACGTGCCTTTACACACCCATTGCCTTCTGTATTTTCTTGTTTAGTTTCTTTAAATCAGTAGTAAACACGCATTGAACTTTCGTCGTCTATTTTAGCTTCATAGAAAGTGTCGCTGTCGACCTGATTCTCTTTATTCTGGCCAACGTCCAAACTGAAGGCGATATGTTGCAGCAGCGCTTTTGTATACTATGTCTTGTCAATAAAATGAATTTAAATATTACTGATTCTATCTTGGTTAAAATTAAGATGATATTTCTTATGTTTATTTTCTTGTTCGTGTTTTGAGCCAACCTCAAAATATTTATAGTCGATCTTGTAAATATGTTATCACCCTACGGCGCAATATCATTTGCGCGTCAAAAACCGGCAAGGTCTATTTTTCTATATGCCAGTTATAATAATAGTTTCTACTTTAGTGAGGTTGGTATTTTTGTCGAAAACCACCTTATTTTGACAGAACAACATACAGTTGAATCATCATCATCATCATTTCAGCTGAAAGACGTCCACTGCTGGACATATGCCTCCCCCAAGCACCGCCACTTCCACCGATTCTGTGTCTCCCATATCCAGCGAATTGTTCGTTTTGAATTGCGTTTTGAAATTCTTTAGCGGCGTCGTGCACTTTTTTTGGGATGAGTAAAAAATGTTAAACTCGCGTCAGGACACGTGACCTGATTGAAAATTCGTAAGACGGAGGGAGAGTAGAATTTGTTGACAGTGCGCTGTTTTATTTTTTTGGATTTTTTTTTTATGGAGCTACAGCTTTCGTTCTTGTACTGACATCAAGCCACATTAATTCCTGACATTTTCGTTAGATAGCGTTACTTAGTTTTCACTTCCATCGGCAGTCCCCAAAGACTGCTCTTCATGTTTTTTTTATTGTCATCTGCTACAATAACAATATTATAATTTCAAAGGTACATGAACCAAAAATACAAAGTACACACGAGCTTATCACCGCTGCATTAATTTAAATACTAAACGGAGTCTTTAATCTGGCAATAAAACTCAGATTAATGCTAACCCTTCGTTAAAGTACTGGGAATTAACGCTAAGGTCAAAAAGGTCAGTTGACTTTAGCAATTAACTCGACAAAGAAGCTAATGTACTTTGTGATTCTCTTTTACTCATACTTTGGAACCTATTTCATTAATATAATAAAATAAATAAAACATTCTTCAATTCTAACCCCCTTACTAATAAACGTTGTATAGCGTCTGCATAGTTACACAACGCTTTGTCTTCTTCTTTCGAATGTCAAATTAATGACGACTGAAAGAGAGAAATCGGTGTGTAACTATATAGGCGATATACAACGTTTATTAGTAAGGGGGTTAGTAGGTAATTATTCCTACGAAAGAAGTTTTTAGTGGCAAATAGTCTATGTTTTGTTGTATCGTGCGTGATCAGTTCAGTAGGTACTATCAGAGATGGCGTACAGATTGGCCCCTGTCTCGGTCTCCAAAAAAAAACCGGCCAAGTGCGTGTCGAACTACGCATAATGAAGGGTTTCGTAGCTGGGATGAATTTATGCCAAAAACAAACTTAACATTGTAGTTGAAAAACATGTTCTCCCATACGTCGGTATTCGTCACGGTCAATTCTCCAACTGCAAATGTTAGTTTGTAATCGCAATTTTTTAAGATATTGAATAGCTTCTATCGCGGGCCTTGAGCGTGGAGACCGAATCCAGAAATTCCGTAACGAAAATAACCTAACCTAACACCCCTGTCTCTTTAGTTCAGAAACTCGCCTCTAGGTGGCATTGGTTGTATTATAATTGCATAAGTTGATAAAAACAGCTATCCAATAGCTTTACCGCGGCAGTCTCCGAGTGCCACACGTCTTTTTTTAATTTTCTGTGATATAACTGCAAATTAACGATTTTCGGACTTTTTCCTTTATTTGTGCTATGAGACCTTGCTTCATGCCAAATTTCATGATTCTAGGTCAACGGGAAGTACCCTATTGGTTTTGATTTATTTGAGAGTATAAAAATATGTCACATAAATGACCGTATTTTTTTATTGCGTTGACTTTGGAGCTTGATTTTTTTAGAGGTCTAAGAAACCGTAGACTTACGTATTTGACATTAATTTCAACTTGACTACTTTACGCGTTCCTGAGAAAAATAGGAGACTGACGGACGGACAACGAGGTAAGTGATAAAGGTTCCCTTTTTTCCTATTGAGGTACGGAACCTTAAAAAAAGAGTTCATCTGTAGTTAGGAATGGCGAAAAATGTTTACGTAATACCACACACGAGCAGAACAAAGCAATAGACTTTCATAGTATTAAAACTGTAGCAGCTAACTCTCTTAAATCCTAATAAATTATTTTCCTATATTCCAATACCGCTCACAATACACGATTATACCAAAGATCCACATAAAGCCACAATACCATTTAAACTCGACCAAATCACCAATAAAGCTAAGCAAATCTATACAGCAATAAAAGAAATCACATAAACCCTGCAACACACTCCCTGCAATCTGACCGCGGTAAGCCAAACGTTGTATTTCACTGGCAGGATTATGCAGTGCACTCCCGACTTTATCTCAAACATTAAAATACTTTATAGACACTTAGTCACTGGCTACGTTTATTGGACCTCAGCTCCGGCTTTAACGTGAATTATGTTAGTATTATTTCGATTTGAGTACTGGAATAATTGATTTTTTGTACGGTATCGCTCGGCAATTTGCTGGGGATTTGATTTTCGTGGGACTGTGTAATGAAGTACGGTTTATTGGAACTTGTTTTTAATTTTTTTTTGTGCAATTAGATTTTAAATTATTGGTATTATAGAAACGTATATGCCAGATGCCATGGAAAATTGCACTGATGGAATGGTGTTGATAATATTTTCAGTGTAAGTTATATTCGACTAGCTGCATCCCTCGGCTTCGCTCGCGTAGTTCCTAATTATTTTTCTAAAATAAAAGTAGCTTTCGTTACTCCTTATAACATCAGCTATCTGCCAGTGAAAGTTACGTCGTAATCGATCCAGCCGTTTTGGAAACAACCGGAACAAACAAATCAACACACAGTTTTTTTTTTTTTTTTTTGTTATAAAAAGTTGTTTATACTTTCATATTATGCATTTAGTAAATAGCGGTTATTTTGATATTACAAACAGACACTTATTTTTTTATTTTATTATACAAATTAATAAAATTGAAGTGTGAAGTGGATTCCAGAATTGACTTATATTATTAACAAAGATACGTCTGCAAAAGAAGCAAAGCTAATACAATTATATATAGGGAGAAAGAAAGAAAAATAGGTTTATACCAAGGGTAATAGGTTTAGGGTGCCTGTATGTCAATATTGTGTAAATTAAGACTAGACAAAACATTACATTGAAGAAGAATTGTCACAATATCTTTCACAAATCTCAGTACTTGTCTCTCAAAGAAATGCTATGTTGATATTATGTTTACGTAGTCTATAGTTAAGTCTTTAAGCTTTATTTTCACTTAATTGCTGTTTATCTAAACCTTGCTGGATTACGTTGAGACTTTCGTTGAGATTTTTATAAGCCTAATTACGAGCAAACACAGCATATTTTAAAACGGTGATTAAAATAAGTTTATTTCTAATTAAAATTCGCTCTACCTTCTGTTAAGTCAGTAAATATTTTACATTAATCTTATTCCTTTGACATAATTTTTACTAGGTCAGGTTTTCTTGAAATTATTTTTATTTGTCAGATTAGGTTATTTTTTAATTATTATAAGATATATCTTTGATCCTTTAGGCATGTTTTTATTTTCATAATTTAATTTTCTAGTGATCTTAACTTCTGCAAAATGACAAACCATTTCTTTTCCTAATTCCAAAGTACCAATTACAAAACATACGTCAGTTAAATATTACCATAATATTTACTACAGCCTAAAATAATCTAGAATTCTAATACTCCTTGGCAGTAACTGGATCTATTTCGGCACGAATGGAGACAGGTGTTAGAAAATCTAAATTTAAAAGGACATGTTTAGCTCCAGCGGAGTTCAAAACCCCTGGTAATTACTGGCGACACATTGCCAATAGCTAATAATCTGACAGCTGAACAAGTCATGTTTATGAGTTGAAATGTTTTGATAATTTCCTTGTTGATGGAATGTGACAAAAGACATATTTCTTGAAGTTTCAAGGTTTCTTTGAAAACTGAACTTTACAGAGGTTATTGGCACTTGATGTGATATTTCTGTGAAAGAATGTCAGCGGATTTAATGTTATGAATTGGAACAGTTTGGCTAATTTCAAATATATTGTGTAAGTATTTATTCAGCACAGTGTTTTGCTTGGCTGCTTCATCAAATGTATCGATGCGAACTCAATGAGACATAATGTTTTCTTTGGATGTAACTGAAAGCCAAGGAGTTATTGTGGAATGGTTCCATAGTAAAGAGTTTGAATACATTCGTTGTAATAATCTGTGCGAGAATAACGCAGCAGATTTTCTTTAATCCGTCCTTTTTTAAATTATGCAATTAATTTATCAAATGCAAACTTCATTCATATAGGAAGAAGAATAATTAGAGGTAATTTGTTATTAGCGTTAGCGTAAAAAAAATCCAAACAGACTTGTAATTGGCCACCTGCAATGCAAACCTGTCATACATTACTCTTATTTTGACCCGAATTACTTCAAACATATATTATTCTTTCTCTAAAAAAAGGAGGATCAAAAAAATCTAGGCAGCTCTTAACTTTAGCTTCATATATCAACATCAAGCGTGGACATTGAAATCCGGTGCGTGACGTCATCTGACAGACGTCACGTGTCATCCTAGCATGAACCCGTTGATTTAGGAAATGTTTTTGGAACTTAATGCTCTGAATATTTTTTCATATTCTTTTTTATTTTTATATAGTTTAGTTTACTTTATAAAGTAGGTAAGTCAAGTCGGTAAGAGAAGTCAGGCTTCGACATTGTATCCTGTTAAGATGATCGTTTCAGGAGGTCTTGCTTTTGCATTATGTAAGTTCTGACAGCTCGGTTCTTAGGCTGCCTGTCCACTGGAGCGGAGAGGAGAAAAGAGGAGCGGAGATGTGCCAATATTAACCAATAGAATCTTGACTTAGGATCACTGATCTAAACTCAGGGGCGGAGTCAAGATTCTATTGGTTAATATTGGCACATCTCCGCCCCTCTTTTCTCCTCTCCGCTCCAGTGGACAGGCAGCCTTATGCACCACAAATCAGCGAATGTATTTAGCACTAAACTAATTTAAAATATCGGTCTATTTCTGTTAATCGTTTGTAGGTGAAAAGAGACATCACTATGTAAGTCTTAAGCGCAATTAGTGATTTTTGGTGCAAGTGAGCATTAATGTTGGTGAAGGAAACTAACGGATGTGGAAGGCAGATAGGCAGCGGCTGCAAGTAAAATACGGTATTCAGCTGCATCCGGTTAGACTGGAAGCCGACATAGTTGGGAAAAGGCTAGGAAGCTGATGATCACTGAGGAAGTAACCTGCAAACTATCAGCAGTAATAGCCTAGTGGTGTAACTGCCAGACTGCCAAAACACAGATCTGGATGTCAAACCCAAGGCACGCATCTCTGAGTTTTCTAATTCATGTGCGTATTGTATAATCATCACTTGCTCCAAAAACGGTGAAGAAAAACATCGTGAGGAAACCGGCATGCCTGAGAGATATTTCTCGACGACATGTGTAGCCAAGTCAGAGGCCCATGGGTGGCTTGAAAACTCTGACACCAGATTAGTCACTATCCACACGAGAACATAGAATGAAACTTAACTCAATAAGGTAGCCCATTGAGTTTAGTGTCTACCCTAATATCCATCACAAATCCTCGTATTAAGACGTTCCCTTTCTCCTGAATATCAGTATCTACGGCAGTCCCAACCAGCTGATGGTTGTCAAAAATTACAAAAACAATAACAAAAGCTAACTTTACCACGTGGATACGCGTCTATATTCGTTTTGGCTCCAAGCCAATATACTAAGCTTCCTTCTGCATGGAGACAGTTATATCTCGGGTATGTCTTTGCGTTTTAATTATGATTTCTTATCTTTGTGTGGGATTGTTACTAGAAGAATTTTGGGCTGAAATAGTTGGTCTTGATGCGTATCTGGTACGAGAAATATGTTGAAATAGTGTGAACGTTTTAGTCTGACTAGTGGCAGTGATAGCCTAGTGGTTACGCACCTCTGACTTTTCGGATTCATGTGCGTATTGTATAATTATCACTTGCTTCAAAAACGGTGAAAGAAAACATCGTGACGAAACCGGCATGCCTGAGAGATATTTCTCGACGGCATCTGAAGCCATGTCAGAGGCCCATGGGCGGCTTTGAAACTCTGACACCAGGTTAGTCACTAGCCACACGAAAAGAAGAAGACGTCTAACTAGTTTGATAAGTGACAGATTATAAATACAAGGAAAGTGACTATTTACTGATATTCTCGGCTGTTCTGTGTAAAATATAGATTTTTTTATCTACAAGTTTGAAGATTAGTTCAAGGCACTTTGGAAAAAAAAGAATACGAAATAAAATCCTGACAACATTTTATGGTTTCAATAAAAAAAAAATTGCGAAAAGTTTTATGATAGTAGGAGAATATTCAGATTCTTTTAACTGAATACCTATGGAAGAAAACTCCTTTCACGTCTCGTTAAGCCAGTGTATTTAATTCCCTGGTTTTACTTTTACGATACGTAGTGACTACTCGTGACTTCGTGGTAGCTACTAAATGCTATCCTTTCCTTTTACTGCCAGATGGGTTTAGAACCCAATAATAGAAATACACTACCAATTAATTTTATTACATTATGTGACCACACTCAACCACTAAACTATATCTATTTGTGTCCAAGAATCGCCTATAATTCTATTGTACTAACACAGGAGCTGAGATTATAAGACATTTACGATTTCTTCACGACCATTAACAGTATTTAAGATTTGGAAATAAAGTCGATCGTCCACTGCTCTATGTTGGATGTGCATGGAGAAGTTTGCCACGTTAGCTGGCCTGCGCGGTTCATTTGTTTTCCAGCCACGAATTCGTGGACGATTCCGCTGACATTTCATACAGTGGTCCTAGAACGACTTTATTCATGACCTCTGAGTTTGTTTAGGCCTTTCTTCTCAGAGTAGTCACATAGGACACGGCGACCTCATCTAGTTTAAAAAAATATGATTGACGTGTAAAAGTGTTTGTACTTTACTTACAGAAATAAAATCATTTATCATATCTATTAATGGGTGATAATAATTGTGCTTGTCGCAAAATATTAAAACACAATGCTACGGAGTAGTTGTATTTTTTTATTCATTAATCGTTCACGTCACGTTTACACAGCGCATTTGTGCATGCGTGCCTCAGAACGAAGCTAAAAAGTAGGTACTCGTGCTTAGCCGTGGGCCGCGGTGGAGCGGTGCCTTAACCCTTTATCCTTTTACAACAGTCCTATTTTGATAAACTACAGTCTTTGTTGCTTGTCTTGAAGTAGTTAAAACTATTTGTCGCTGCTTTTGATAGTCTGTTTAGTACCTTTTTATGTTTTCGGTTGAGACAAAGGGATTGTCATTGAATGTTCCTGAGTTTTGAGAGATTTTCTTGGACATTGTCTATGAATTAACTAGCTGTTTCACGCGACTAAGTCTGCGTGTATTTTGGTTGTCATCATTTTTAATACCTATCTGACCAATTTCAAAGCAAGCAGTGTAGCAGTTTAGTGATTTAGGTGTGAATAGGTAACAGACACAGTTACTTCCGTATATTTTACATTAGTTTGTATTACTTAATCAAACCGATAAAATGGCTGTTGGAATTTTAATGAACTGCTTTTTTGGTAACCAGCTTTTGCCCGCGTTTTTACCCGTATAAGTCGAAATTCTGCGGGAATATCGGAATAAAACGTAACTTATGTCCTAATTCAGCTTATGATCTACTCATCTGCCAAATTTCATCTAAATCCATTCAGTCGTTTTAGCGTGAAAGCGTAACAAAAAAACAAATAAACAAACTCACTTTCCCATAATATTAGTTCTGATAGTTCGGGCAAGGTTCCAGATATACTCGTAGGTACCTATTTAATTTAATTTCTTATTCACCTTTGGATCTGAAATGAAAGCACCAAAATGTTCGCTTAATTTAAAGTCCATTTCCTTCTAAAGCTAATTCCAACCAGCTAGAAAGAAAAAGAAGTATCTTCTATCTTTTTTTGTACGTGGCGCTTAGGGCAGGGGCTAAATCTGGTTGATCTCTGGCTTCGCGCCAAAGCATGCTGATCCCTAAAATATGCTATGTCGCCATGCAATTCTGTATTTAGGACACTTTTGATGGGGGAGCACGGTAAAAATAGAATAGTGATGAATTTTTCTGCTATTAAAATTGAGATGTGGGTGTTCGTAATGGGTGTACTTCCTCTCATTACTGTTAGCGTTTCATTTTAATTAAAATATTAATAGAAATATTCTATTACTGTTGCTGGACTGTTTATGCTGGAATCTTCAACATGTTCAGGATTTTTAGTTACTTTCAAATGTTGTTATTCTACTATCTTACTAATATTATAAATGTGAAAGTTTGCAACATCCAAACATATAGTTTGGATGTTTGCTACTCAATCACGCAAAAACGGCTGAACGGATTTGGATGAAATTTGGCACACATATAGTTTATAACCTAGAAAAACATATAGGATACTTTTCATCCCTGTAGTACGTTCCCGTGGGATAATTTCCGACCTCCACTTGGGCGAAGCCGCGGGAGAAAGCTAGTTTTAAATAAATGCTTTGTATTTAAGTTTGAGTTATTCAAAACAAATAGGTCTAGAAATGCCTTAGTTGGTGTCTTATTCCAATGGCAAAACTTGTAAAAAATGCTAAAAGTAAAGGGACAGGTTCTGATTACAGTATTAACTTTCTCACTAACCAAGATTATGATTAACTTAACGTTAAAAGCAACAAATAGGTGTCTTCGAATAAGTATCGCGAGCGTCGTCATGTGAATAGAACATTTTGTGGTGTACGTGATCGAAATTGTGATTTTTCTCATTTTGACGGGCCCCGCCATTTTGCGGAACCGCTCAGAGGGCCCTCGTTGTGACTGTAAGATGTTGATAGTATTAGCTTTTATGTTGAGGATTTTTTGCTGTAATATGTAGGTCATTGTAGGTAGGATGTCATTTTCGGTTCGTGTAAGGAAAAATGGCGAGGAAATTATTTGTTGGGATGTCTTCATGTTGTGTTATGGCTGTATCTTGGCTAGTTTAATGCTTCGTTAGTCAGTAGCAAGATCTTCATGATCATTATCATTGACAGTCTTGTTTCACTCACCTCTGAGTATAAAAACGTTTCTGGATATGGATATGCACTTCCTTGCTTAAAAAACGTCTAAATATTTGATTCAATAGCACTAGTAGATTGTAGATAGCCTGTTTATCTTATTTCTGTATGCTTTGACGAAGAAACAAATTTCCGCGAAATATATCTCTAATTTAACCGTAAAGAAAATCACAAACCCAAAGTTCAGACAGATTCCTTCAATGTAACACTTCTCAAACACGAGAAAGCCACATTTGCAACAATTGCTGCAATATCCAGCTCATGCAAATTCATGGGAGAATGCATATGTAATGCAGAGACAATATTTATACATACTGTTACATACGTTAACTCTGTTGGATCTCTGACTCAAGATGGCGGATGTTTGAAGACGTTTCATTTGGAAGGTTTATTTTAGTGTTTTGAAGGATGATGAGCTGAGTTGTTATTAAGTTAGAAAATACTGTTGTATTATTAGTTGTTTGTGTTGACTGAGATTTTGAATTAGATAAGACTTAAGACTACTGTCAATTAGAAATTAGAAAAAATGCCTTAAGAAGATCTTTCTTAGGGATTATATATATAATAAATAGATAATAAACTGCATAAATTGAGACCGTCGTTTAATTCCCAACTACGTTGGGGTCGGCTTCCAGTCTAACCGGACGCAGCTGAATACCAGTATTTTACATGGAGCGACTGCCTATCTGACCTCCACAACCCTAGTAACTAGGTAATACGATACTCCTTTGGTAAGAGTGGTTAAAAACTGGCAAAAGTTATGAAAACATTAAACCGAATAAATTTTTCCTTTCTTACATTTTATTTGTTTATGTCAACACCACAGCTACATCTGCCACCTTATTCTTCTTCTTATTATTATTATAACTCAAAACGCATTTCCTAGTCGTCTTCTTCCCCGCCATTTGCCACAGCATCCGTGTAGCACAAACGTGTATCGTAATAGCGACGGTCGCACCGCATACATAAAACATGGACCCTTTGCCGCACCGCGCAGCTATGATCTAATAACGTGGTGCGTAGTGCTGCTCGTCCGCATTGTTTGGTGCGGTACGAGATTTTGTTAGACATCTTCATCAGAGTAAGTCTGAGGGCGTGCCTTTTCAGATTCAGTGTGTATTGTATATATTTTTTATATTTTTTATTCAATGTATTTTATGTAATTTTAATGTAATTATTTAATTTAATTTAATTCATAATTTTTAATATAGTTTCACTGTAATACATTTTTTTTTTTTTTCAATCCAGTTTGGATCATATGTATATGATCCAAACTGGATTGAAAAAAAAAAAAAATATTATCACTTGCTTCAAAAACGGCGAAGGAAAATATCGTGAGGAAACCGGCATCTATTCCGGCACATATCCGGCCGGATATTTCTCGACTGCACGTGAAGCCAAGTCAGAGGTCCATGGGCGGCATAAAATCTTTGACACCAGGTTAGTCACTAATTACTCGAAAAAGAAAACAAAGATTGGAGTAAGGGCCTATTTCAAGAGGTCCGAAGCCATTACTTACCAAATAAATTCAAAAATGGAACAGAATTTGTATGAAATTATCTGCCAAACTTAATCGTAGGTGGTGAAAAAGGCCCTAAGTGTTGCTCTACGTGAATCTATCAATGACAACTGGTGTTAATCATCCGTACTTTGGAATACGAATTAGTATTTCCTGTATGCTTTAATTAGTAGGTCGGAGGCTGCTAACCAAAATACTGACTTTACGGACAATTATTGGTTAAAATTAAGACCTTTGTATCTTTACCAATAATGAAGCAAAGCCCGCATAGCTTTGCATAGTAGTATCCCATATGGAAGTAGCCATCACAGGTAAAATTTAGCTTATGAATCTATTTTATGCCCAGTTTGGCAATGAAAAATTATACCATTGGTAAACAATACGATTCGTTTTTGTTTATAGGAATCGAAAATAAGTGGCGTATGCGAATGTTACGTGTCTGAAAAATGGCGGCTGTAACCGTTACTTTATATTTTTTAAATAAATAAATGTAAGCACCGGGGATGGCGTGGGTGAATCGGTGACAGAAACACGATACTTGAATCACGAACAACAGTTTAATAATAATTCACAGCTTGTCTTAGGTCCTTAGCAACACAATTACTAGTTTTTACAAGTTTTGGCGGGAGCGAGCGAGAGCCGCGGACAGAACAATATGTTTACGTGCGCGCGTCGGAGCGGGCGTCGTACGACGCCCGCTCCGACGCGCGCACGTAATATATCGTTCTGTCCGCGGCTCTCGCTCGCTCCCGCCAAAACTTGTGAAAACTAAACTAAAGTAAAGATTGTGTTGCTAAGGACCTGTAAATCAAGCTGTGAAGTATTATTAAACTGTTGTTCGTGATTCAAGTATCGTGTTTCTGTTCACTGATTCACCCACGCCATCACCGTGCTTACATAAATCATTTATTTTAGACCAACCACTTTTAATTTTTTTGTAAACCTGACTGAGAACTGAGAATCCATAGCTAATTTGTTGGAAACTAAGACAGATTTTTGAATACAGGCTAGTCGGTCTCCAAAGCTCTGGCTAAGTTAATAAATTTGTACCAACACTGGGCCATTAAGTTTTCGGAATAACCATCACATAACTCCGTTTTATTTTAGCATTTTCCTAATATTATTTCGGATTACATGTACCTAATCTTCGTTGAACAATGGACACACGAACTGTAACTCAATTGCTAGTGTTCTCTTTTGATGTAACGCCGTCTTTTACACGCGGCCCTAACACGCTCGCTAATGCGCCACCTTCTAACTATATCCAATTTGTTTCATCTTGGGGTAGGCAGGGAAAGAAGGTGTTGTGATTTTTGGGGATTTTACAGGATTATTAAGCTTTCATACGAAACCATTTTTCTGGCTTAAAAGATAAGGGTGAAAATCGGTGCTCTATTTTTTGTCTTTTTTCTGTTTTAGTAATATAAGAATATAATCCTTGCGTGGTGGAATGATTGGGCAATTAATAACGTTGATTGGGCTGACTGCCTAAAACCTTCACGGGTATCGAAGCTTGGACATTTAGTACCTACACCTAGGGCAGTCAATAACTACCAATATTGTTCACTGGCAAATTTTATTAGGTAGGTTTGAACCACATTGAAATCTGAAAAGATATCATTATCTATACCATGCGTCATTAGATCAGTTATTTCCATAAAGATATTGATGACATCATCATGATGACTGAATAACATCTGGTGAATGATTTATGTAATGGACGGTATTCGTCCGTAAATAATAATTATATTATGTGTATATGTTTATATGGTCAGAACAATATTCCGACAGAAAGTAAGGAAGAAATAAGAATTGTATTCATAAGTTTTACCTAACGTTAAAAGGATAGCTAAGATCATTAATAACCTTGCAATAGTTAAAAAGGGAAGTCGTAATGAAATATACTAAAGATATCTTTATAAGATCATACTTTTCTGGGCATTGTATTAAGGTTACAGCGAGCGTTATGTACAAGTCTCCATGAAATGTGATGATAAACAGTTTTTTGTTCTCATAGACTCCACCGTAGACCTAAAAATAGTCCAAGTTTTTTTCTATCCTTTTAAATAATGTTTCTAGTTCACATGTGACACTTCCGCTCCCGCCTCCACTTTACCGTTGAGCCGCACTTCAACAAAACATCAATCTTCATAGCTGCTAATGAGTGGCTCCCTAAGGATTCGGACATACAAACTATGCTTGGCGGATTCATTTAGTCGCTGGCCTAAATGTTACGTGAGAACTTGAAAGTACCATCGGCAAATTAGTTATAAGGGAAGTATTTGACTGACGGCCAAGTAATAACAGCCGCACGGGTCGATCGATTTGGTTAAGCTATATATGCTTGCCGCGGTTGGTCCGTGGATGGGTGACCATCTTTACATGCCAAGAACCTTCCGTGCCTCGGAAAGCATGTTATGCCGTTGGTCCCGGCTGTCATTCGTGGATCTTTGACAGTAGTTACGAGTCGCCAGAAGCCCGAAAGTGTGACAACCAGTCTTACCAAGGGGTATTCCAGGTGGGTGTTACCCAGTGACTGGGTCGTGGAGGTCAGTTGGGCAGTTGCTCCATGTAAAATACTGGTATTCAGCTGCATACGGTTAGACTGGAAGCCGATCCCTACATAGTTGGGAAAATGCTAGGCAGATGATGATTTGATTGAAAAGTATAAGTAACTATAAGTAACTATAAGTAACCATAAGTAACCATAAGTAACTATAAGTAACTACCGAAGTAGGTATATATTTTTGTGTGATTTATTGTTTCGGTTTTTTTTAGCATAACTTGGTTTTTAGTGTGAACCTGTCACAACAGTCTATCTATGTGAACCGTCGCGTCGCAGACCACCCTCTAAGTACCTAAATAAATCAATCTTTAAAGACTCAACATCCATGATCAATGAATAAAACATTTTAATATGAATATTATATCAATGATTATAAAGATAATCGCAAAAGATTGGAAAATTCTACACTGGATAAAATTATTATACTAAATTAACTATAAAAATAAAAATATATACCTAACGTAACTAAAACTATTAACAAACTAGAATATGGCGTCGAAAAATTCTGGCTGGTAACTTCAATAATTTGCAAAACCCACAGATGAAAGTCATAAGTCATAAGTCATAAGTCATTTATTTCATAACAAAATACATTGTGTTGAAAATATTACAGTGATGATAAATAAATAATAATTTAAAAAAGCATAAACATTACATTCATATTTAAACTTCATTACGCATTTTGAATATATCAATAATACTTACTAAAAATAATTTTATGTCAATAATTCAATAACAATTACCAACATTCTGTATAATTTTTAAATTTCATTTCCCAGTATTAAAATAAAATAAAATAAAAAGACATAAACAATAACAATACAACACACAAATGCACAAAAATACATAATAATAATTCACAAATCAATTAATAATGGGATGTCGTTTGTCATCTATAAACTCATCAATACTGTAATAGCATTTCCTCAATAAATATGTCTTTAATTTGCTTTTAAATATGTTTATGCTATTTATGCTTTTGAAGTCCATAGGCAACTTGTTGTATAGAAAGACAGATTGAACTCTGGGACTGTGATGAACCACATTCAATTTCGGTTGGATTGTGGAAGGTAAGTCTTTCCTACGAGTACTATCCCTAGCTTGTCTTTCCAAAAGGGGTGATCATTTTATGTACCGGCAAAACTTTAAATACAGAACGATAAGCTTACGACTAATAGTGTCGAAAATTGAAACGAATAGTACCATTAGGTTAAGTGTGTGATCGCCCTAACGTTGATCGTGAAACTAAAGTACCTACCTCATTACTACTCACATGCTTATGTAGATACGGTCGGATGAATGAGGGCTAAACGATTAATTGTTATGTTATTATTAAAATGGTTCTACTATTGTCGCAATTGGTGTCTCGCTGGGCTCGTATTGGCAAATGCTGGGAACTGGGAGCTGTTTATTAATTGGTCTTATTAGATGATGTTTTTGCGATATTGGCGCAGTTGGTGGTGGATTCTATGATTGGCATTTACACCCAAAACGGTCCTATACATTGGTGATGTGGTTTTTTATAGCTACTTGTTTTTATAATTATGGTAAACATGCAATAAAGAATCTATCTGTATTATCCGTATTATCTATATATATTTCTCAAGTTCTTGTTTAGGTATTAATCTTTATTTGACAAACAAGGGAATGTATGAAAATTACCTTCCTGAGTGCCTGTATCTATTGAGTCACGTGACTCGCACCCAATTCAATCAACAATCAGCAAGTTATTTACGCTTATTGGCTGATCTTTTTCCTCTTAACAGTAAACTAACTATCTGGTAATCTCCAAACGGATGACACTTCCCGTGACCCAAGGACTGGCCTTTACCTTGACCAGAGGCTAAGCATTGCCATACAACGTGGCAATGCCGCCAGTCTCTTGGATATGTTACCAGTCGACAGCGATGCGGAGGAATTTTTCAACGCCTTATTATGATTTGTTAATAGTTTTAGTTAGGTTAGGATTATATTTTTATTTTAATAATCTGTTATAACTTGTACATATTGTTATAAATGAATAAATTAAATGAAATAAATCTATATAAATAAATACCTCCTGGTTCTCTGGTTCTGGATCTGGTTAATAAATCAGGATTTTCATAAAACAAAATTCTTGGGTAAACTGCAAATCATCGAAAAAAGCGTTGCTTATTCCGGTTATAAAGATAAAAACACGGAAATATTCCGACAGACACCTTTACCATTTACCTGTGATCGCAGCAATTTGCAGGATAGGCTCTGTTTAAAAAAAAACATTTGATTTAAATCAGCAATGTAAGTTTTTTGCGATGGAAATAGATACCTACTTCTCCCAAATCTTAGATGAAAATCTTATCCTAAAAATACTTCCTCTTTAGTACTCAAATTAAACTAACTAGAAATTTTAATATTCTCAGAATCACTTACCATCTAAAAGGCATTACAGGTCCATTTGCGTTTTCCCCGTAGACATGTAACTCGAGCCTTATTCTGTGTTTTGTAGAACCAAAATAGCAATTCTAAGAAGTAAATTAGGTTTCTGACTCAGAAAGCAATTCGTCATCTTGTCTTCGATGACAGTAATTGCTGCTGCATGGTGTTTCATCAAAAAGAAGAATAGTCATTAATCTACTGTGATCCTTTAGAGACGTAAAAAACTGCATGACGAAGAAATCTTATTTCATAGGAAAACATCACGCCTGCTCTCCGTAAGGGGTAGGCGACTAGGCATAAGAGTAAGCGTAATTCACTCACATCCGCACTGCATGCCAAAAATCCTCCTATGTAATTTTCGAACATTTTGTATGGACTCATATCTCTCACTGTAGAGAGAACCTAATAGAAAGGAACGTGCTTTCCGTGCCCTGGAAAGCACGTTAAGCCGTTTGTTCCGACTGTCATTCGTGGATCTTTGACAGTCGTTGCAGGTTGTCCGAAAGTCTGACAACCAGTTTACCATAGTTTATCTAGTTACTGGGTTGTGGAGGTCAGATAGGCAGGCGCTCCATGTAAAGTACTGGTATTCAGCTACATCCAGTTAGACTGGAAGCAGATCCTAACATAGTTGGTAAAAGGGTAGGCAGTTTGATTGACATTTAAGGCGGGACGCCCCGCGCTTTTTAACCGACTTCCAAAAGGAGGAGGTTCTCAATTCGTCTGTATGTTTTTATTTTTTAACCGACTTCCAAAAGGAGGAGGTTCTCAATTCGTCAGTATGTTTTTTTTTTTTTTTTTTTTTTTTAACCGACTTCCAAAAGGAGGAGGTTCTCAATTCGTCAGTATGTTTTTTTTTTTTTTTTTTTTTTTTTTGTATGTTTGTTACGCGATTTCTCCGTCAATTGTGGACCGATTTTGAAAATTGTTTTTTTGTTTGAAAGGGTATGCTCCCGAGGTGGTCCCATATAAATTTTATTAACTTTACTTGGATAGTTTTTGAGTTAGATTCAATAATACGTATTTTTCTCACTTAGTTTATATGGATGATATAATGATAACTTCCAATCACTGTTATTTACATAGCAGGTTAGTGGTATTCGAATTTGTATGGGGGAGGTACCACAACTAAAAAGTGCAAAATAAAAACTTTTTACAAAAAAAGAACAACCGACTTCCAAAAAAGACACTACAAAGTCAAAAATAACTTTAATTTCGGAAGTCGGTGGCAAAAAACGAAAGTTCAAAACCAAATACACCGACTTCCAAAATTAAAGTTATTTTTGACTTTGTAGTGTCTTTTTTGGAAGTCGGTTGTTCTTTTTTTTTTGTAAAAAGTTTTTTTTTTTTTTTTTTTTTTTGTATGTTTGTTACGCGATTTCTCCGTCAATTGTGGACCGATTTTGAAAATTGTTTACTTGGATAGTTTTTGAGTTGGATTCAATAATACGTATTTTTCTCACTTAGTTTATATGGATGATATAATGATAACTTCCAATCACTGTTATTTACATAGCAGGTTAGTGGTATTCGAATTTGTATGGAGTAGGTACCACAACTAAAAAGTGCAAAATAAAAACTTTTTACAAAAAAACAGACGAATTGAGAACCTCCTCCTTTTGGAAGTCGGTTAAAAAGAACAACCGACTTCCAAAAAAGACACTACAAAGTCAAAAATAACTTTAATTTCGGAAGTCGGTGGCAAAAAACGAAAGTTCAAAACCAAATGCACCGACTTCCGAAATTAAAGTTATTTTTGACTTTGTAGTGTCTTTTTTGGAAGTCGGTTGTTCTTTTTTTGTAAAAAGTTTTTATTTGTATTGATATACGATGTGCTGCGGCACGATGTGGCTTGAATATGTACTTACCTTTAGTCTATTGGAAAACCTTTGTTAAAACCTGATCTGAGGACAGGTCCCACATGCTCAGCATTCGCAATTTTTTCCTTGATTATGAACTCACACGGAAAACATTAAAAATCATATTACATTCTTCCATAACCGTAAATAACTGGCGTTACAAAGCAGCTTATGACGGTCAATCTCCCACTTGACCGTTTTTGAGGATGACTGTGTACATTTTTTACTTGGTCATTTTGATGAGCTTCATAATTGGGATGTAGAATTCGTTCTAATCCTTCATGAGACCCGTCTGTTTTAATTATAGCTCCAAACGAGTTTTTTTTGTCATGTTTTTATTTTTGACATAGAATGAATCACTTTTATTTCTACACGATTTAATTTGGTTTCTTTATCTATATTGAAAGGCAAGTGAACTCTGCATCTGATAAACTGGCTTTTTATTAATATTTAAAAAACTTCAAAAAAAAAAGCTAGAATATTAAAGCCACTTTTCACAGAGGTTTGTTGTCGGCACACTCACTAGACACCAAAATTTAATACTGCCAACACCTCTGGAGCAAAAAGAAAAATGGGCACCATATTCAACTAATAGCATCCCTAAAACCTGCCCGTCGCAATATCCACAACTCCTAGATTTTTATAGTTCCAATAACACCTCGTTATTCAAGTGGGAATCACGAAATTGGAATGGAAAATGGCGTCACAATATGGCGTCGTGCTCATCCACTCATAGTGTCGCAATTTCCTCCCGCGCAGATGACGGGGTCTGTGTCAAATGTCTTATTTTATGAACTGACTGCGACGTATGCCGTTTGCATTAAATTATATGGCGTGATGAGTTTTTTAGTACTCGATGTTGAAGATGGCGTGAAAAATCTATGGTGGGAGTTTAAGTTCGGGTGGGAATTTGGTGTGAGAAATTCTTCACATTTCCAAGAAGAGAGGACAATGACTTTTAGGGATAGTCACAGTTTAGGGATAGACAAATATTAATATGATAGTCTCTTGCAGACCATCTGGACAGTGACTTTTGGTTCTGCTGTTTTATCAAATAATTTATGAGGGTCACAAAATACAATAATAAAAGCTTTCCATTCTTCGGTGGTGGTGCCTGGTCTGTACTTATATTTTCCTTCACAATTTCCTCATGCCTCTGTACCCTAAAGGAAATATAATTGTTATAATTTTTTCGTGACTTTTCTCAATTCAAGAACAAAAGCTGTCCATACCTCAAAATAAAGGCTCTACCTCCCTCCATTGTTTTAAACCCCAAGTCCCCATTGTTTCCCCAACTGCGTAAAAACAGCAAAATTTAAAAGCCACAAGACATCCCTTATGTTCTATAAATATTTTTCAATTTCCCTCATCGTTGTGACGCGAACCGTAAAATATAAAGTTACACTTTGTTTTTCTTGTCGCTTTAGTCTGACGGTAAATGTTGGGTAAGTAGGTACATTAACATAGCTCCGTGTCTTGTTACTTACATCTATTTGTAGGAAATTTATATTTTTAGGAGTTTGTGTAAAAGTCTTTGATGTCAATAAGTTTTTATTGTGATGAAGGTGTTTGATATTATGTTAATTTGCCTTTTTATACGACGGTTTGACCACTATCCCTTGATGTTAAGTGGTTATGCGGTGAGCGTTGAAAGGTATATTATGCTTGGTTTGAATTAAACTGTTCTGACTTGAAGACTCCTAGATAAGAATTACTTTAGTTTTTCTTGCTAGTGTTTCTCTGTATATCTTTTATTTTTTATACTTGCTGGCTGAATAGAGCATCATGCATTGGTTTATTAATTTCGATGTGCATTGTAGCTTTCACATATCCATTAGTTACTGTATTATTAGCATTTCCATCATGAATGCTCGTGTATTTAAGTTAATGCTTCTTGCGTGCTCCTCAGGTAATTGTATGTCAGTCACAGTGATGGACTATTGAGTTAAATTTGCATTAATAGAGGTTCTATTCATGTCAGTTTGATAATAATTATGTAGAATGGTGATTTCAAAAATTATTTTCCTTTTAACAATACTTCGTTTTATACGCAAAAATACACTTTAAGCCTTTCTAGGTTTGATAGTTTAAACTTTAAACTATGCATGTGCATTATTTGGCAAACAAACAGGGTGGGGACATCATTACGATACTAAATTAAATTACGTATAACATTAACAAAAACCATTCTATCAAATACATTTAAAATATAATATCCAATTAGCCTCTGTCGGTTCATCACTACTATTTAAATTGTATGAAAAATAATTATTTTAATTTCGATATTCAGACGTATTTGATGGCTTTCAAATACTCCTACGCATTAATATTGCCAGTATTTTTAATGATTGTCGTACTTTTATCCCACATGTCTTAATATGAAGTTTTTTTCGGATTATCCACTAATCAACAGAGTGTACGAGTACTAGTTTAATTCAGTCCATTTGTCTATTGCAAATAATTAAACTACCTCTATTCTCAAATTATCGGTCTATTTCACCTTCTATCACTTTTTTGAGTTAGTTAAAACATTAATTCATCACCAATTTATTTGGAGTCGGCACAACTTGCCTATTTCTTCCAGACATCTTTATTAGGCGTCATCTCGGTAGTCAATTCCTTTCTACCAATATCATCTTTCTCAGCATTCATAGTTTCTTTGGTGTTTCTGTTCTTTTATAACCATCTAAATTCAAATAAAACAAGCCATATACATTGTTACTTAAAGCTGGTTTCACTGCAATCCGAGAGACTCCGTTGTCTCCGTTCCGGGAGGTACGGGCGGCTAGTACGGGTCTCCCGGAACGGAGACACACGTGACGCGGATTGGTCCGTTAGTACGCGACCCGCTTCGGGTAGAGCCCGTACAACGTATCGTACTACTCCCTCGCTTCAGAGCACTGCGGGCGCTACCCGTACGAATCTCCCGTGTACGGACGGTCCGTACGGGCCTCCCGGACAGCTGTTTAAACCAGCCCAATACTCCAACATTGTTCGAAATTGCTCTTCCGTTGTCGCTGCTGATATCTGCAACACGTCATACAAGGTTTAGGTTCACTGCGAGAGTATTGCAATATCTCGGTACTGCGAAATATTGACTCTTATCTCAATTGGTGACAGCTTCTGGGTAGGTCTCATGCTATCTATCTGGGTATTGATAAGGTGACTGTTTGTCACTGTGATTGATTCTAGAGCTTTCTTATTTAATTTGGACTAGGGATCGATATTGCGATGATAATAATAAAAAGTGTAAAATAATCAGCTTTCCACTGCTGGGACACAGGCCTCCTCTCTTCGAGAGGGCTGTAACGTACCACTTGGGTCTAGTGCGGGTTGGTAGATGTCACATGTTTTCGAAATTTTGGTTCAGGACATGCTAGATTCCTTACGTTTTCCTTCACCGTTTTGAGAGCTGTTGTGATGTGATTATCAACACAAAGTAAAACTCCTGCCTGGATTCGAACCCACGACCTACAACTCGTAAGTCGGGCCAGTTACCATCGGACTACCACTGCTCACAATTAAAAGTGTGATAGTTTTAATTTGCTTCCAATGACGGTAAATCGGTGTCTGAGAAATTCTTGATGTTCATCTGTTGTTGTTGCATTTTAAGATATTATGTCCTGCTCTTTGTCCATCAAGTCGATGCACTAATGTTAATGTTCATTCTATATTTTTACAAAAATAATAGAAGCAGTCTTGATAACTATTGTCTTAGCTTAAAGAAAAACATTGCATACTAGCATCTATTGTATTATCTTTGCATGCTTGCTTATAATTATAGCATCAATGGTCACTCATTTTCCTTATTATTTATTTTAAAAGAGTAACCATGGAGTTTCTTGCCGGCTCTTCTCCATAGAAAACGACCAACTGTAATTTTGCACCTAGCTTCTGAAGTTTCATAAAGAATTGAATTAAATTAAGAGAATATTTACCAGTCGTATAAAGTAAACACCAGCCAACATAAAAGTCTATAAAACATAAGATCGATAGTAGGTACTAGTTCTCACAAGTGTGCAGATTCATAAGCTTCAATATCACTTAGGTAACCGCTTGCATTATCAATGTCTTCTCGTCCAACTTTATCAGGCAGTTGACAGCTGCATCGGGAATGCATCTCTTAATGCTGAGATTAGATATGAATTGCACTCCTAGTTTTATAAGAAAATATATGGGTGGTCTTACTAAATACGCTCCCCTATACAGAAAAATGTACAGTATTGCAGAGTGGCGTTCTCTAGAAATTAGTGTTTAGCCCGTGACTTTGCCTGCGTGGATATTGGATTACATTATACAATCTTCTACACCCTATTTCACCCTTTTAGTAGCTCTTTAAAGTAAGTAGGTATGTTACTGTCACCCTTATGGCTCTAAACTTTATTCAAATCCTTGTTTCAGTTGCAGCGCAAACTGAACCTTATGTGTACTATATTAAAATTAACATTATCATACCATCACGCCTTGTTTCCACGAAGGATTGGTCAGAGGTGTACTTATACCTAGTACACCCACATTTCGCCAGTTATGTTTAAGTCCCATGTAATAGGGGGCGAGCCTATTGCCATCAACCGGGCACAAATGCAGACTCCGACCTGCTACTGATAAATTCCAGATAGAAAAACCCAATAACACTTTTCCCAACCCGGGAATTGAACTCAGGACCTCAAGATCAGCAGTAGCACTTGCGACCATTAGAACAACGAGGAAGTAAAAAAAAACAATGGGTTGCACTCCGGGAGTGTCGGCAGAAGTGAAAACTTGAATATTAACGTTCTCTCCTATGTTGTTCATTCGTTCGTTTTCTTTTTTGTATTTTTGAATAATTTCACACGAATTACTTTATTTATCAGTATATAAGTACTATAATTTATGTTAAATACAATATTCATTATTTTCTAAATAAAGTCTAACAAAAATAAACAATTTATTTAAACACTTTTCATGAAGTACGTTTTCACAGCTTTTTTTACCCATCAGTATGGGTAAAATTTCTTACCTCGCAATCTTTTCGTAATGTCAAAGACTATTTATTTTGATATTTACTTTGTCGATTGCTTGGCAACGCATCTTACGGTCACGTTCTGACGCGAGTTTGACATTTTTACCCATCCCAAAAAAAGTGCTCAACGCCGCTAAAGAAGTTTTCACTTAAAAAAAATGTTTTTCCAAATACACATTTATTTATTTACATTTTTGGAAATTATGTTGTAAACAAAGAATAGATATCTCTATCTAACTAAATCGCTTCAGTGTGCAGTGGCGAGAAAAACTGTGAATCCGAAAAACAAAGAACAGAATCTAAAAATACATAGCCTCACCCTTTATCCCTCGACAAAAACAAAAGCATTCCCCGTATTTAACAACCCGAAACAATCTAACCAGAATAAATACGATAACTGTAGGAGCAGGGAGAGCAGCGAGGATGTACCAGCTGCGCTTGCTGGCTGTCGGGCGGAAATTACGGAACTACTGCATTCCGCACCTACACCCGTCTTGGAGTTAAGTCGTGTGTTACTTCAGTACTTTAGTAGCTGCATGCATTTGTGATACTGAAGAGGAACGGTACTCTGTTCCTCCGTATTGTTGAATGTGGGAACTTTGAAAAAACAAAGCCTAATTGTCGGTAGAGTCCGACCGAATTTCGTAACAGCTTTTGGTTTACGGCAGAAATATTCATTTTAGGTCATTCTAATTATCCTATTACCAATTATAATGTCAATTCTGTAATCAAGTATATTCTATAGTTCTCTTAGAATAATTGAATTGATATCTAGGAAGTTAATAGAGTTAGTTAGACAATAGTTTAGTATTGGATTATACCACCAACTGAATAGTGATGCTCAGGCGACAGAATGTAAGGGTCCTCGGACAGACGAGCGAAAGCTAAAGCGTAGTTTACGCCACTGAACGACAGCCGCCAAAACTACGTTGCCAGTTGCCCTTATTAGTTTAAAATAAGGTTACAGGAAACATTGTTTTGCGATAAAATGATTTGAATTGTTCAAGAAGAAACAAAAGAAAGAAATAACGTGTATTATTTTTAGTCCGTTTTTATTGATTCGCGGAAATAACATTGCATTCGGTTTTGGTAAATTACGATTGGCAACACAGTCGACAAAAAATCAGTGACCGTTTTGAAAAGTTCTTACTGATTCCTAGACTTATTTTGAGCGACACAGTCAGACATTGTGTCGACCCCTAATATTCCTCCACTCGTTTTGCGACTTGCAAATTACGCTAGTCTACGCTCATCTAGCCCCACCTTTGTGACATCTCAGCAACATAATAGTGACGTTCTAGCAATTTCCGTCGCCAGCCGCTTCACGCTTCGCATACGTTTTATTAAGCATTTCCTAAAATTTGAGAAGCGCAGCATGTTGGCATGAGTCAAACTTAAGACGTTAATTATTTTAGACTCGAGACTGCTAGTCGTGAATGAATTGAGAGGTGCACAATACGAAGGTGTAAGATACGGGTAACACAAAACTATAATAAGACGGTGAAACAACTATGACAATTGATTATGCAGTTGTTTTTGTTGGGAAGTAAATTGTTTAATAATGCTCGAATTTTTTGAAGCTTCCGTACTAATAGCTGCTCATATTTAAAGGACACTGTAAATGCAAATCATTTTGTATCTATCTGCCTAGCTTTTTACCAACTATGTTGGGGTCGGCTTCCAGTCTAACCGAATGCAGCTGAATACCTGTATTTTACATAAATAGTGAATGCCTATCTGACCTCCACAACCCAGTTACTGGGTAACACGATACCCCTTGGTGAGACTGGTTGTCAGACTTTCAGGCTTCTGACGACCTGTCAAAGATCCACGAATGACAGCCGGGACCAACGGCTTAACGTGCTTTCCGAGGCACGGAGGAGTCTCCTCTCTCCGTCCGGAAAGCACGGGTATGTAAAGATGGTCACCCATTCGCGGACCACCCCGGCAAGCGTAGCTTAACCTTATCGCTCGACCCGTGCGGCTATTATTACTTAGCCACGAGCTGTTAAATTGTAACGATTATTAAGTAATTCGTGTGAAATTATTCTTTCTCAAGAGTCACAAAAGTTGATTATAAAAAAGTTGATCACAAAATCTACAACTGTGGACATAATGATTACCAGAACTTATGTCAACCCTGTGGATAAGGGTTTCACAGATAACTATGCTACCAAATTTTTTACCCGTTATAGTACTCCCAAAGTTTCAACCATAACAAAATCATTGCTCCATGCGTGCCATATTCAGCAGCAAATAGGGTACAAACAATGAGGGTAGTTTCTTTCAGGCAGCGCCCTAGTTGTGAGTAAAAATGAACGTTGCTGCAACACAGTTGGATGCAAATTGAATGCGCAAGTTGGAAGTGCTCTGAACAATCGTATCGGACGCCGGCTGCAGAGTCAGGGAGGAATAGACAGAGAAATATTTGGGATGAAATATTTTGTATTAGTTTAAAAAAAGATTAATACCCATTATTAAGTTCGTAGAGAATCGGGTAAAGAATTGATTTTTTTTAAGGTTTGATGATTAATAGAATCCTTTAAAACCTTACCGTCATTTTTCATCTACCCACTGCTGGGCTTCAAAACTGGCATCTCTCAGGTTTTTCGGTTCTAAAATTATTTATACCATAACAATTTTTGGTTGGTCAAGCACGTACGCAAACTTCCACAGTTAAACGTGGTAATTTTTTTTAATTGAAAAAACAAAGTCTCAATGAATTTAGTAGTTTTAAAATTCAACATTAATAACGGTTTAGTTATTCTGTTTAAGTCGAAATAGTGAGTAACTATTAACCTTCCCTTCAATTCATAATCCGTTAAGTAGGAAGGTAGAGTACGCAACCATGCGCGTTACCCAATCCGACGGCTCCACCCAGGCTATTAGCCAATCCGTGGCTTGCGTCGGATTAGCTTTCGTAGAAGCTCATTACGTCACGTGTGTGCGTTCAAGCGCCAACGCACTGTATGTTAAAACTTGCAAATTCCCACACTTACCGGTTTTTAATAGAATTTTGTTGACTGTGTCCGCTTGTGTTAAAGGATTCTATCTGAGCCTATCTAGAATCTAGTGGAATATAAAACCTCATCGAACGATGTGTGTAACAAAAAAAGATTTGGTATAGAAATTGGTGTACAGGTTTCCCGATAACGATTACTCTGTACAGATACTGGAAATAAAATTAAAACTTACTTCAACTCGTCATTCGCATAGCTTTTGTGAAGAGACACCAGAATTTTGTCAATATCACTTATGTTTATAAATAAAATAAAAAAGCCTTTTATTTCATGCATTAGATGAGAAAATAAAATTTACATGTTTTTATCAATTTGATTGCACATTTTTTACAATTGTATTATTTATTTAATACAATGTAATGATTAAAATATTGTTACATTTGTTATTGTTATCATTTCGTAATAATTAATTAGAATTTTCAATATATCTATTCATTTGTTTTTAGATTCTTATAGTAATTAAAAATTAAAAATTAATATTAATAGTTAAAGAGGTATAAATTAAATTTGAGTACTTAATTGTGATTATAATTCATGAATTGTATGTAAATTATTTCATAAAATTGCAAATAAAAGAAACATGCATGAACCCCTCAAGAAGTGATGGTGAAGGCCTCCTCCAGAGAACACCATCGGTCTCGGTCTTTGGCTTCTGTCATCCAGTTATTGCCTGCGACTCGTGTGATGTCGTCCACCCATCTAGTTACAGGTCTTCTTCTTTTCCGAGTGCCTGTACTTGTAAGACCCGGCCACGACGTCACTTATGCTTATAACTCACATAAACAACTGTACGAGTACGGAACCTTCATAAAAAGCACCTAAAACCTTATTACAATACAAATAAAGCCCAATCTAAAATCTTTCTAAGTCTGAAACATCGTGAACAAAGATATCGGCTGTCTACTAACTTTGAATGCTATCTCAGTAAATGAACGGTCTCATTCACAAATATGTACCTATGTATTGTTTGAAGCCGTCCTGAATTAGTTATTGTCTTTATTTATTATGTGTTTGAACTGCGACATTTATCAAAGTCTTCTTGCGAAGACTTTAGAGGCGTTTTTGCTTGCGGGAAGTCCTAAGGGGAAACCGTGGCCCCTGGCAAGGCAAGGGAAGGAACACGGGTGGGTTTTAGTCAGTAAGAGTCTGACACGCCCTTCCGCTCCGCCCAGAGCGGAAGAAGCCATTTGATGATTTTCAACCCAAAAAAAAAGGGGTGTTTTTGCTAACATACATTTAATTTTAAGAATGTGGTGTCGGTAAAGAATTTGACGTTGTTATGATAGTTCCATATCAATGTTCAATTCTTTACCGACAGGACTATGTCTTAAGACTCTGTTATGTTGTTAAAAAGCTTGAAGAAGTGGAAATCGTTTTCAAAGCGTTTCGTAATTCTACAACAACTTTGAACAGGATTGACAATTAAGCTCTTATTGTCGGTTCCATACATTTTTGACGTTTCCGTAATAGTTATCGCTGACAGAACGTCACTTTGTCTAGGCCCTCTGTTTTAGCATTAGGCTCAATTCGTAGTTGTGATAATGGATAGATTGCAGGCAACAATCTTTGTCTAAAGAATGTTAGTGTCATTTATAACTTCACTCGAAATCCTTTACTTCTAACCTCTTTCTAAAATACAAATCTTATTAAGCCTATAATGTTCCCACTTCAGTGTGGCTACCATGAGTTTCATTTAACCTTCTCGATCATACGCATCGAGCGCGTTCGGCGTTCCGATTGGCCCTTCACCGGTGAAGGCTGGCCGGCTGCCAATCGGAGCGCCAAACGCGGTCGATGCGTTTGATCGAGATGGTAAAATGAAACTCATACTAAGCCCTCTGGTACAGGCCTCCTCTCTTCGAGAGGCTGTACTGTAATCAACCACGCGGGCCCAGTGCGGGTTGGTAAATGTGTCTTCATCTTGCCTTCGAATTTTTGATTCTAGGACATGCCGGTTTGCTCACAATATTTCCCTTCACCGTTTTGAGAGCAGTGGTAATGAAATTATTTACACAAAGTAAAGCACCTGCTTGGGTTCGAACCCATGACCGTAACTATACTACTCGTTACCACTGGGCTACCACTGCTCTGTTATAATATTAAGCTATTCGCAAATTGAGTTTTCGTGATAATGATGTATTGCAGACAACAAGTTTTGTGTAAATCCTTTATCCTAACTTATTTCTAAAATGCAGGTCAGTTTTTTTACTACTAGTAAAAAAATCATTAAAGCTATGGCTAATTTCCTAACAGTAAAACGTGTCGCCATGGCAACCACGTACTCAATCATCTAGTGGACTAACTAGCGAGTTAATGAGATAAAGCACACAGACGGACGGGCGGTGATGTATTAATTTTGCACGCCTGACACTGTTCGCGAATGCTTGGCTGCGTTGCATAGGGATGGCTGGTTAGAAAGTTTAGAGGAAACAATTACTGTGTTTGTTGTTGTTTAAATGTTGCAAATGTATTAAATTCTGGTTGTAGTATCTAGTTTATCTGTGTGAGAATTGCAGCTGGTTTTCATGAGGTTGTAATCTGAGATTTAATCTAGTTTGATTGTTTTTGACCTCGCTCTCACCTAATGGGAAGCGATTGATGAGGTGTATGAGGGAATGAGCGTGCCCAGAAGATGCCTGTTCACTCTTGCTTTGAAGGCAGACGGGTTATATGTGGCAGGGAACACAGACGCTGTCAGAGAGTTCCACACTTTAGCTGTGCGCATAATAAATGTGGAGGAGAAGCGCTGACTCATTATGACTGGGCGGGATATCAAACAAGTGTTCTTATTTATATGTATCTCTTCCTTTTATTAATATTAACTACCCAAGAAATAAAATCTGTCAATATCATAAGTTCAAAGTTCATCATAATTAGCTTATAACGTTCCCACTGCTGGGACACAGGCCTCCTCTCTGTGAGAGGGAGTGGGCCATAATCTACCACGCGGGCCCGGTGCGGGATGCTAGATGTCACATCTCTTCAAATGTTTGGTTCTAGGACATACCGGTTTCCTCACGATGTTTTCTTTCACCGTTTTGAGAGCAGTATAATGAAATTATTTACACAAAGTAAAGCGCCTGCTTGGGTTCGAACCCACGACCTACAACTCGCAGGTCGGGGCCTTTACCACTGGGTCACCACCTGCTCCGTAGCTCAAAGTTAAAGTAATTTATTTGCCGGACACACGTAACATAACACATTCGGTTCATTTGTTGATGAAGACAAAGATGAGAAAATACAAAATGATAGAGAAGAATAAAGTAGGAATTTTATAGAAGAGTACAATATGTATGTTAGGTACTGTGTGAACCAAATTGAAACCTATAAATAGAATAATGGTGTACAGCAATAAAGACTAATATGTAGGTACCTATTGAACTAGAACCCAGAATAGAAGCAAATAACATCGCTAATTTCAACAGCGATGCTCCCGGCAGCCCTGCAGCTTCCTGCCGAATAGCGCCATATGCTTTGTTCGGTCAGTGAGATTTCCACTTAGATACTATCATTAGCCGTCGGTAATTGCGAAATAGGCGAACGCAGCGGAATTGCACCAGAGAAGATTTCGAATTTCTAGGAAATCTGGTAATGCTAGTTTTGTAATTGCTTGTGGAAATTGGGAAGAGGAAGAGTAGTGTATAAGGGCCGATAGTTATTTGTAACTTATCCGCTTGACTGTCACTAATGAGACACAATTAAATAATTGTTATCCAACTGCAGCCGTCTGTTGGACGGTTGAGCTCATATTCAAGTGCAACTAGAAAACCTATACTTAACAATTATATACATATAAACAAACCACTGTTAAATACAAAGTGGCACACAAAGGTCTTCTAAATAATCGTATTACGATCTACAACTGAAAGAAATCAAGAGTTATCAAAGGACCAAATTCATCAAAACATAATTTCGTACAGCACACAGATTTCTTTATATAGTATTCAGTGGCACTAAACACAGAAACTGACATAAAGAATCAAGCATCAACTGCAATATTTCACAAATCCCGATTCAAAACCCCAAGGCATTACCGTGACAATAGCTAGAATCCTCAAATCCTCACCTCAAATATTTTGATATTTGGCTGATATCATTCAGAAAGCTCCCATATTCGTTAGCCGGGCCGGATCGATGGAACTCATGCATATTCATGTCACGGAGACAATTAGCCCGCTCCATAGTTTTGAACCGGACCGAACCGTCAATTATATTTCGCAATCTGTACGACGGTTTTTGCGAAGAGCTCTGATTTGAATAGGTAACATCATGGTCAGAATATTTTACGCCGAGTGATAGTTAGGACGAAGTGTTTTTGGCCTTCTTTAATTTATTCGTTTTATTAGGTCGAAAGTTGGACGAAAAATGTCTTAATTCAATTTGATGGGAACGTGGTTAGGGTCCTGAGTAATTTCAAGTAGACAATTAAGTTTAAGATAGTAAAATGTTTTGTTAAGTTAAATACACAATTGTTTAGTAGTCTTAAGTAAAAAGATTTTGTTGTAGGAAGTCTTCATTATAAACGATAACGAATTCTTCATAAAATTTTAATGAAAATGAAAACGTAAATCTTAGGATTGTAGATGATAATATTGAAGATAAAGCAATTATTGTTAAAAAAATAGTTGATGCCAGATTTGAAGCAATCGTTAGTAATAATGTTGTGGTTAAAGAATCTTTATTACTGTAAAGAAATATACAAAATAAAAAATCACCTAATAAGAAACTATTATAAGTAGGTACTTGCAGAAAAATAATAATATTGGCGAGCACATAGGTTTACGTATTAGATTACAGCGAACACACACCCAGTACAAAAAATCGTTTTAAATTAACATCACGCCTTGTTTCCCCGGGAGCTGGGCAGACAAATTAGACATGAAATGAAATCGAGTCTGAATTGTAATAAAATTTAATTTGTATGCATGTGTTAATACCATTGGGTACTCAAATACATATATGTAATTATATTGCAATAAAACACCATGGGTAAATTGGCATAAAGTCTGGTCTCAACTCTCAACAGTGATGAAACTTAAGCCATGTGAAAGCTTTTGGGGTATTATTTAATTTGTATTGCAGTTAAGTCAAAATCGAGCGCGAACATGTGTTTTGGAACATCCAAAAAATACTTATCCCTAATGATTATATATATTTTATTGTAACCTTGATGGCTTTTTAATTTAATAGTAATCGTTTTTAATAATATTGATAATTTGTAATGTCACTATTGGTAAAACATAGCGTACTACCAAATTTTTTAAGATTTTTGTATGTAATTACCTCAATCTTCAATCTTCCTAGCCTTTTCCCCTATCTTGGGGTCGGCTTCTAGTCTAACCTGATGCAGCTGAATACCAGTATTTTACATGGAGCGACTGCCTATCTGACCTCCACAACCCAGTAACTGGGTAATACGATACCCCTTGGTAAGACTGGTGTCAGACTTTCAGGCTTCTGACGACTCGTAACGACTGTCAAAGATCGACGAATGACAGCCGGGACCAACGGCTTAACGTGCTTTCCGAGGCACGGAGGAGTCTCGGTATGTAAAGATGGACACCCATCCACTGACCAAGCAAGCGGCAAGCGTAGCTTAACCTAATGGATCGACCCGTGCGGCTTGTTATAGAAAAGCCCAATAAAACTTTGCCGGCCCTCATGCTCAGCAGTACTGCTTGCAACCACTAGATCAACGACACAGTCAAAAGTCAGCAGAAGCAGTAATTTTAAAGTAATATAAAACATAACATTCTCAATAATAAAAAAAAACGATATCTTACTCAACTTAGCGTTTATCCAAAAAGTTGGCAACGTCGCAAATAGCTGTCATATATTTACCTGTTTTGATTAATTTTGCAATATTACTGTATGGAAATAAGAAATGTGGCTCCCTGGTGAACTAGAATATTATGGGTATAATACTATATAATGAGTTGGAATTATTACACTGAATTTGATATTGTAACCGTTTTAAAGTTTCCAGATACTTTTTTTATATATAAAACTAAATATTCGGTGTTAAGGAATCAATATTCTAGTTCGCTAGTTAGCCACATTTCTTATTTCCATACAGTAATATTACCAAATTAATCAAACCGGGAATATTTGATATCTATTTGCGACGTTGCCCACTTTCAGAAACGCTCTTAACCAAATTAATTTGAAAATACAAACTATACATATCCCCCAGCTAAGTGCTCTCCCCCATTAAAATAGGCCTGACACCTGATCCTACCAATATTCCCCATTATAATTATTAGCAACAAGAGTTAAAACATTCACGTAAACGCAAGTTTTCCTAATTTTAATACCTCCTGCTTATTTTCAGGGGATAATAAGGGTCTGGTTTAATGGCGTTGGAATCATCAATAACTAGACATCGTAACTTTTGTTTTATGACTTCAAAATTTTCATTAGCTGTCGTAAAATGAAGGTTATATTATCACTTAAAACTATCGTAGTGTTAAATATAATATAGGTATGCTCATAATATAGGGAAATTCAAGGGAAGGGAAAGTATGCTCTTAAAGAGTGTCCGTGGAGTTTCTTAGTTCTCTTCTCCATACGAACCTACCAAGCTTTGGAATGGGCAACCAGCTTCATCTTTCTGACTGACTGACCCCTTGACAATTCAAAAGTGCCTGTAATTGGTTTATTTGTAATAAATGCTTTGAGTTTTAGTTTGAGGGGGATGCGCCAAGGTAGCCCGCGAAATTCAAATTTGCCTAAGTTTTTTGCAATTTTCAGGTCTGTGTCAGGTTTTATCTTGATTAAAATATGATTTACGACTGTAACAAATATGGTTTTACAGAATTATAATAATTAGAATCAGCAATACAACTAATCCTCTTTCTGATTTCATGAAATAGTCATTTAATAAGATTACATGAACTTAGAGAGTTGTATTGATGATTTCTATGATTATAATTTTATAAATAAACATTTGATACGGCCGCAAATCATATTTAGATCAACATACAACCTGGTACTGACCTGCAAATAGCAAAAAACTTAAGACAATTTAAATTTCGTAGGGTACCCTGGCACATCCCCCTTAAGTTAAAATGTTTTTAATAGTTAGCTAATCACAATTTCGAAACTAAATAATCTTGTACTGTCTCGTTGCACTAGTGGTCGCAAGCGCTACTGCTGCTGCTGTTGGATATTCTGTGTTTCTCGCATCCAGCGGATTCCTGCGACCTTCACAAGGTCAAGGCGTGATGTTATATTAAAACAATCAACCAATTACTTAGCTTTTTCCTATGTTGGGGTCAGTTTACAGTCTAACCGAATGCAGCTGAAAAAACAATAGAATATGTGCAGCAATGTATATGGTAATGAAACTATCTCAGCGTTACTAATTGGATGTTGGGCCTTCAAAATTGCACTCTGTTTACATATTGTCTTACTGCAGTTGAATCCGAAATATCGTCTGAACGGAGCAAGCGTCAATATTTTGACTATCGTTCGTTGATGTAACATTTGCATTGAGAAAATATGGTAACCTTAATTGGATATCAGGAGCGAAGGATTGACCTCATACTCGATTTTAGTAAATCTATAAAAGTTCAGATATATTTGTTATGACGCTAGTATTAATGAGATAAGTTAGAATGAAGTAACGACGAATTTACGTAGAAATTTATATAATAAAAAAAAAGAATCACTAAATGTGTTTGCTAAGCTCAAAACTCGAGAATGACTGCACCAAATTGGATAATTCTTTTTTGTTGTGTTTGTTATTCTCAGGACAATGTGTGAATAAAAGACAGGTAGGAGTAGGTATGAAGGTATGTAGGTAGGTATGTCTGTAGTTAGGTAGGTAGGTAGAGTAGATAGGTAGGTAGGGTGGGTGCGCCCTAGACAAGTACATAATACTACCCGTGTGAAGTCGAGCCGGGCAAGATAAAGATCGAAGCTACTAAAAACAAAAGCAATAACAATATAATTTAGGCAGTGTATAGAGTGCCACCATTGGCACTCTATCCCTATCGGATAAAGTGCCACTACAGGCACCCTAGTAACACCGCCTCGGCCCGGCCAAAGTGCCGCAAGCATTGGATTGTCATTGTCACTGTCACTTGGTATTTTGTTTGATTGTCGAGGTTAGATCGCTGTAAAACACCACATTCCCAAAACATTACATTCTCTTGTGCCTAAACGGACCCTGGCACTTCGCCGGCCGCTACCGCGGCACCGCTCGCTACGCTCGCTCGGCTCGTGCGTTGTGTGGTCACAGTTCTAACCTAACCTAACCTAAATAACAAGTGACAGTGACAATGCAACGCTCACGGCACCCTAGCCGGGCCGAGGCAGTGACACTAGAGTGCCACAAGAAACTCGCGGCACTCTATACACTTCGTATAATTTAATACGAAACGTTAATATAAACATGACCAACACACCACACCCAACATTTTAAATTAAAATAACAAGCCACCCAGAAATTAATTCCGAAAACACCTGAAGCCAGGTACCCTATCAGAATTAATCCTTAAAATCGTACCCTTTGAAAATCCTAAACTTTGATTTCTCTCCAAACGATTCCGGGGATTACTCGCCCAGGTCGTATGTAAATCGTTCCGGGATTCCGGACACAATAAATGTGCGGAACGAAGCCCGCTTGATCCGTCCTCCGCCGGACAAATGAAACCAGAATGGAAAAGTTTAATTTCCATGGAATATGGAGCGAGAGTTAAAAAGATTATGGGGAAATAGAGGTTTGTTAATGCTGATGAATAAATTCTACGTAATACTATATATGCTATTATGTGCATATCAGACTGACATAGTGAAAAAATCATCATCTGCCTAGCCTATTCCCAACTATGCTGTAGTCGGCTTCCAGTCTAACCGGATGTAGCTGAATACTAGTATTTTAAATAGAACGACTGCCTTTCTGACCTCCACAACCCTGCTACTGTGTAATACGATATGCCTTAGTAAGACTGGTTGTCAGTCTTTCGGATTTCTGACGACCCGTAACTTCTGTCAAAGATCTACCAATGACAGCTGGGATCAATGGCTTAACGTGGTTTCCGAGGCACGGAGGGGTATTGATATTACTTAGCTATAAGCCCCACATAGTGAAAACATAGATATAGTAAATAAAGACACCTATGAAGAGAAGAATAAAGAAAATATAGCTAAGACACACATACAAAACGATAATAAATATCTACTGCGTGTAACAAACAACGCAAAAACAGTTTCACACGCCATTGACAACAATAAAGCTAATCCCAAAGCATTTCGTGTCAAATTACTTAAAGTACTAACCCTTATTGACATAGGGCATAAAGTCAAGTATTATGTGCATATGTAAAATGTTTCTACAATGAATCAGACAGTAGAACTGTCGTACGGAATTACGTTTGTCATTACATTCCCGCTAACGATCAGCTCGATTAAGATTTAATTGCTCGCTACTTTAACACGAGTGCGTACAGTTGGTGCGATGATTGCGAAACGAATGAGATGATTCGTGGTCGGTGGTTGGCGACATTTTTTACATATTGACATATATTTTTAGTATCCGGAAAAATGGCTGTGTTTTGTGAGATGTAGAAATGATGAGCTGTGGCTGTGACAGTAACAGTTTAATATTTTTTAAGATAACTTTTAGAGAGAATATGATAATAAAATTCAAATATTTGTGGATAGACTTGAGCACCAATCAAAGTCAAAGTCAAATAATTTATTTCAATTAGGCACATGAAAGGCACTTTAAAAATTTAAAAAAAAAATCTAGTCGTCCTTTCCAAAAAGTAGTTTTCGTATGGAAAAGAATGGGCAAGAAACCCCTCCAAGTTACTCTTTTAAAATTTTTATACATTAATTATACAATGAGGAGACTACAATACAACAAAAAATTCAAATACTGGCACTACTAATGCATAACAGTATTTTGGAACTGTCAAATAAATCCTAGCTTGCAAACTAAAAAAAGAGGTTTTCAAACAAAAATGTAGTTTATCAAATCCACCCTAAGCCTATAAATTCACTTTATCGAACTAGGCCTAGGGTACATTCTCGGGCATACGTTTCCAAATATCCACCTTAGAGTGGATTTTTTGGGGTGGATAAACGGAATAACCCGAGCCGACTATGAATTTTGCCGAGCTATATTGACTAAACTATTGAATATATTACATTGAATTTTCGTATGCAGAATGGGAACGTCATTATAATAATAATAATAAAAGTTTATTCAGGTAAAAAGGTAAAACACTAAATACAAATTTGCTTAAAATAATCTACGAAAAATTCAGATATGTTATGCTGAATGGGAACGTCATTAGGAACACGCGGTTTAATTATATGTGAAGACGATGCAGCTACAATAAAATTATTATAAGATCGCTTTTAGCGATAAGACCGCCCATTGTATCACCCTATGTAAAATGTCTAAACCTATGTCTGTAATTTTTATGGTGTACATAATAAAGAGTATTATACTACAATAGGTACAAATAATTAAAAGTGAAGCAATGACAAATAAACTTATTAAGTGATACACGTCATGGTGCTCACATATTTACAAACATTGTAGAAGTATAATACGACATTCCAAAAATTTTAACATATTAAAGTAATACGAATTTATGTCAGTGTGTGAGTTAAAATAATCACAGAATATAAAATCAATGTCTTAAGAATAATAAATTATACAACTAAATTAGCAACCAGTTTAATTTTGTCTAGACTCTAGATTGTCCTAGATTCCAATTGATTAATTATATTAATTAGGTAACGTAGAGGCTTAATCCATGTGTGAATTTAGTGGTCTAAATTCAGACTTATGCCAGCCACACACGTAACGATTTGCTTGCGCAAACTTAGGCTTGCGCAAATCTAATTTGACGTTTTTTCAAAGAAATTTGCGCAAATTTCGTCCCACACACGTAACGATTTGCTTGCGCAAACACAAATTTGCGCAAGCAAATCGTAACGTGTGTGGCTAGCATTACAGTGTTTAATTATTAAATGAATTTGTGGAAATGAAAATTTTTATGCCAACCCATTCCCACGATTGGTCATTGAGAAGAATTATCGTATGCATACAAGATTTTTTTCTTTAAAATCTTCATGATGAAAGCTTACATTTGAACAGTGCGGAATGATACTTTTTCAAATGTATTTATATACATATCTTTAGATGAATGCATTAAACATGATTTATTTTATACGCATGAAAGAAACGCCTTCGTATGTAAATCATAAATAAAAATCTCGTTTTCATCAATCAAATATCGAGGAAAAACATAAACGATTTTGTATTGGAATCAAACGCGAATAATTTGGTCCGCTTAGCTAAATATGAGTTGGACTTCAAAAGAGAAATAACTGTAGGAAGAAGTAATATTTTTTTCTTGATTTCCTAAGGTTTAAATAATTGCATACGGACGTAAAAGGCGGCTTATTAAATGGTATATAAATGGTTTATTAGATGAAATCTGTTATTATAATGAAAAAATAGTTACATAATCAGCCTATTAATGTTCCCACTGCTGGGACACAGGCCTCCGCTTTGTGAGAGGGGAGAGAGAAGGAGTGGGCCGTAATCTACCACGCGGGCCCAGTGCGGGTTGGTAGATCACCCACACACATGTCTTCGAATTTTTGGTTCCAAGACATGATTTTTGGTTCGGCAACCGGCATCGGTTGCCTCACGAAAAAATAGTGAATTGATAAAAATTAGGTGTTCATTGCACATTGCACATACATTACACACACACATATACATACACACATTACATTATACACACACACACATTACATTACGAGTACAGTCACGAGCACCAATATGTATCCAGTTAGCAAAATTCAAAATCGATTTTCTCGTGGAATATTGACTGCATCTTTGAGATAAGGCCTATGTCATATTAATATAAGTTCCAAAATACTATATTTGTAACAACAGAAAATAACAATCAACACAGTAGGAGAAAATCACTTTAAAAAGTTGCTAAGTATATACATATTGGTACTCGTGACTGTACATTATTATTACATTGAGCATAATATAACTATAATGTTTTTTTTTCTGCCTCTTAAGTGGTCAAAAGCGCTTATGCTGAGCAAAAGGTTCTGGGTTCGATTCCCATGTGGGTTGGGCAAAGTGTTATTGGGTTTTCTCAGTCCGTCAGCCCGGAGTCTAGATTTGTGCCTGGTTGATGGAAATACGCTCACCCCCTTTTACGTTGGACTTAGATATAACTGGCGAAATGTGTGTACTATGGGTGCACCTCTGCCCAACCCTTTGGGGATTATGTACGTGATGTTATGTTGCTGTGTAATTTTATTTATACTTTTTAAATATAATCTCTGAACTTTAATTTACTCCTGTGTTGTGCTAAAAATCTTTCTCGTCGTTTCATTTGTCGTCAAGTTTGAGGTAGTAGAATCCCTTGAGAATAATAATATTATGATATGATTTCTAGTAGTACTTTTTGTCTTCATACCAAATTTTATTGATGACTTCATAGAGCACTACAACTTAAGTGGTAACACATCTACATTACAATTCCAAACTCTATCTTCACCAACAAAGGTTCAAAATCCCTTATGACAATCGAACAGATGCCAAAGTGGCTATAACACTAACATTATAGGCCTCAGATCGGTCAAACGAGTGTAATGTCGTATGTACTGGTGGAGGGGTGAGGCAGAAGCGGTGGTAAACATTATTACCTATTAGTGATGGGTTTTAAGACATAGGATGACAGCGGGTTTGAAGTGAGTTAATTTTTTTTTAAACTATCTAGCCTTACCTGGGGGCCTACCACCACCTTTATAGCAATATTATTTTAATATTACTTCAGTGGGGGAAAGAGATGGAGCTATACGTCCTGTAGAGATTCATCTCTTTCCCACACTTAAAGTAATATTAAAATAATACTGCTTTCGAAGTGGTGGTAGGTCCCCAGTAGTCGCGTAGGATGTGTAACATCTGACATCTTGGCTGACAGTACCAACCTCTCGGAAAAAGCGAGAAGAAAGATGTTTACACATCAATTAATAATGACAAGACTGTGACTTCGAAAGGATTTCTAAAAGCTGGTTAAAAAAATTGCGAAAAATTCTGTTGTAGTACGAGAATAATTTCATCAGTGCTTTCACGATGATGTCCTAAACAGGAGAAGCAACTTGTAATACGATTCTTACCTTGAGGTCAAATTGTTTTGTGGATTTTTTTCCACATAATTATACAACATGACATTTATATAATACAGCCGCTGTCAATGGCTTTAAATCTTACTGATAAACTCTGGAGCTCTTTGTATTTACCAGTTATAATAATTAGAATTCTAAGATGGATTTCTTCGGCTCGCGTCGCTGCATGGTCTTTCTCACAATTCACAATTGTAATGTCCTAATAGGCGAGGACGCACGCGTGTGGACTAATAGGTGTAAACAGTGGTGGCCCAGTGGTAACGGCCCCGACTTACGAGTTGTAGGTCGTGGGTTCGAACCCAAGCAGGCACTTTACATTGTGTAATAATTTCATCACCACTGTTCTCAAAACAGTGAAGGAAAACATCGTGAGGAAACCGGTATGTCTTAGAACCAAAAATTCGAAGACGTGTGACATCTACCAACCCGCACTGGGCCCACGTGGTAGATTACAGCCCACTCCCTCTCACAGAGAGGAGGCTTGTGTCCCAGCAGTGGGAACATTCATAGGCTGATGATGAGGTGAGGACGTAGCTTGTAACTTGGACCACCCACATTAGCCGCTCGCTCCAATTTGTGTTAGGGCTTATTAATGTGTGGAGACAAGCGAAAAACTCCCCGTCAGCTGTACATGGCCACTATTTACTGAAACGTCGCCGTTTTTCATCTTCACCAGCTTAATACCGCCGCTTTTGTTCTTCTAAAATATTTATAGCGAGCGATTTTTGAAAGTAGGTTCTTTCTTAGCAAAAATATGTGTTCTAGAAAAATTGAGCGGAGAAAAATGGCGATGTAGGCGGAAAAATTAGGAACAATGGCGTAGTTGAGTAATTGAAGTGAAGGCTCGATTTGACAGGAATGAGAGGCTCTTAGCTTGTAGTAGACATGTGCTGTGTGTGATGCAAGTGTTTGGAAAAGTTAAGACCGATTATCCTAAAAGTTGGCAACGTCGCAAATAGCTGTCATAATTATATTTACCTGTTTTGATTAATTTGGCAATTTACTGTATCGAAAAAAGAAATGTGGCTATCTAGCGACCTAAAATATTAATTAAAAATTAATTGCAATTTTATCACTGAATTTGACGTTGTAACCGTAAAAGTTTACAAATATTTTTTTACATCTTAAACTAAATATTCGGTGTTAAAATATGAATTATTGCATTTCATAATCAACATTCTAGTTCGCTAGTTAGCCACATTTCTTATTTCTATACAGTAATATTGCAAAATTAATCAAAACAGAGAAATATTTGACATCGACGTTGCCCACTTTCAGAATAAAGCTTGCGGTGATAGATGGAGGCATGTTATGTTGAGATGTACATACCTGCCGGTCATCACAAATCCCGAAGCTCTATTTTCAATGACCTGATGACTGCAACCATGTAACCGTATTGGAGAGGATAAAATATGCAAGATAAGATTGAAATAACTGAAAACGGTACGGAAAAGGAAATCAGCCGCTCCATACATTATTTTATGTTCGCGTAACTCGACAAAATGTAAAAGTAGAGTAAATAGTAAAAGTTGTTTATAATATTCAAAGTGAAGTAAAATTTATTTTAGGTACATAAAATATGATGTAACAGTAAAATGTGTGATCCTTGTTCATTCTACCTTATATTAGACCAAAGGCATGCAATAATCAGCCTATATTAATGTCCCCACTGCTGGGACACAGGCCTCCTCTCTGTGAGAGGGAGTGGGCCGTAATCCACCACGCGGGCCCAGTGCGGGTTGGTAGATGTCACATGTCTTCGAATTTTTGGTTCTAGGACATGCCGGTTTCCTCACGATGTTTTCCTGCACCGTTTTGAGAGCATTGTTGATGAGATTATCTACACAAAGTAAAGCGCCTGCCTGGATTCGAACCCACGACATTCAACTCAAGTTGGGGCCGTTACCACTGGGCCACTACTGCTCTAGGCATTCAAAGGCATGCAAATAATTGAAAACCTGGTAGTTTCCAGTTATTTCAATTACTCTTGTGTAGTACAACAGCAAGAGCCAAACCAAATCCATTTGTAAAACTTCACCAAAAATCTGATGGACTTTTTATACAGTAGGCAAATAGTGAAACTCAAATCAAAGCCTACATCACTCGAATTCTGTTTTCATTTTATTGACGATCAAATATCCTCGATTTCTTTCCTAGAATTGTGTTTAACGTGAACAAACGGTTTCAACGTAAAAACGACAGCAAAAGGAAGTTTGTTGAAATCAAACGGAATTTTCAATTTTAACAAAGTACCGAGCGTGAAATAATCAGAAGAGCTTGTCGTGCCGTAGCACAATGTAAAGGTAGCCACACATGTAACTATTTACTTGCGCAAATTTAGGCTTGTGCAAGTATATCGTTACGTTTGTAGGAAGATTTTTGCGCAAACTTCCAACGTACGTAACGAGATACTTGCGCAAGCCTAAATTTTGCTCAAGTCGTAAGCAAATTGTTACGTCTGTGGCTACGATAACGATAGCGATACGGCACTATATTATTATGTAGTGGATTGTGACCGTTCAAAACAGTAGACCATTTTTTGAGCATTTTCTAACACTAAGTATTACCATTATCAACTAAGTAATGGTATTAGGAAATGAATGACAGTAATTTTCAGTCTGACTAGACATTAAAATAATCCATACGGTAAACACCGTTGACACAAAGGTTCGGTACTAACAAATTAATATGGACAAAAAATAAATGTTTTTTAATAAAAAAAATTATTGAAAAATTGCAATTACTTTGTGTTTAATCATAATGTCATGCTATTTTGATACATTTGATAAGGGAAAGTTCTGAATAGATGCGGCTAAAATATAGAAAAAAAAATGTATAAACACTTAAGGCTTCGCCTAATAAAACGCGTACTTAGCGCTAGCCTGACGTTGCGCTATAGCGCCGAATTGTGTTGCACAATGATGTACATACGTTGACTGTCCAAAAGAGCATCAGCGCTAGCAACGCCGTGAATGCCAATTATCGTTGCGTGCTGCGCTGTAATTAGCGCTCTAACGCGCCCTACGTATGCGTTCTATTTGGCGAACCCTTTTTTTGAAGTGAAAACTTCTTTAGCGTTGTGAACTTTTTTTGGGATGGGTAAAAATGTTAAACTCGCGTCAGATCCGTGACTGTAAGATCCGTTGCTAGCAACCGACTTTGACATTACGTAAAGATTGCGAGGTAAGAAATTTTACCCATATTGATGGGTAAAAAAAAGCAGTCAAAACATACTTCATGAAAAGTGTTTAAATAATTTGTTTATTTTTGTTAGACTGTATTTTGAAAATTCATAAATATACTACTACTACTACTACTAATGAATATTGTATTTAATCACATAAATTATAGTACTTTTATACTGATAAATAAAGCATTTCGTGCGAAATTATTCCCTAACCATTCCAAAATATTAAAAAATGCACAACGTTAATGTTCAAGTTTTCACTTCTGCCGGCACTCCCGGAGTGCAACCCATTGTTTTTTTTTTACATAATCAGCTACTCTTGCAAGGAAATGCATTCCTTTGCCATGTAATACAATTTCAATAGAATGATGTACCTTTATACTAAGTCGCACCAGTGCCAAATAATTGCAAGTCGCCTTTCAAGTAGTGCCGTACTACGACAAAATGTGTGAAGGCGATGAATACGTGGATCTAAGGTGACCATGATTCAAATATGGTAAGGGACATTTTTGAGACGACATTTCTGGTACCACGACGTCCACTACTCGTATACTATACACATCAAGAAATTTTTTTGCGATCAGTTTGAAAAATCGAAACCTTTTTGTTACGGTAGACTATTTATTATAATTTCTTCTTCTTTTAAGATTCTTTCAGGCAGTGTATTTCTATATAAAAAAAGTTAAAACGGTAACATTTTTTCTTGATAAAGTTAAATTTTAAATATATATCAACTTTTGCTAGTGATCACAAACTATTTTTTGATGTGTGTAGGTTCCACTATACAAAGGAATCAATGAACAAATAGTTTGATAATAACGATGTTTACTATTTAATAAGTCAAAGTAAAAAAATGTATACAGAACTAGAAAACTGAAACTGCAACTCACAGCGGATATCATAATATTGAACTAACCGCAAATATGTTAAATTTTTTGCTCTAAATACTATAAATAAATAAATAACCTAAACCAATACAAAATAAAGTCCCTCTCCAAATAACACCAAAATTCCGATAACGAGCATAATTCCACCGAAAAACTTAAAATATTTATAGATCCCGTCGTAATATTATTCATGGACAGTCTACACTGAAAGAGAATGGAGATCAAAGGCCCCGAAACGTGTGAATCGAGTTAGTGGCGGGTGATCCTCATCCCCCACGGTGGATCAAGGAGGATAGGAGGATGGATACACAAAAGATCGAGCCATCATTAAACACGAGCTTTCCTGTACTAATGTGACGGACAATACTGAACGGTTCTTTTTAACCCCCCCTCCCCCCCTCACCCCGCTTTCCCTATGATTTCCTTTGAAAAATCTTTTATCTTTTGAGTGTGATTCCGAATATAATGAGGGCTTCGTTTGAGGCGTCGATCGTTGAAGATTTATTTAGATGTGGGTGTACTTTTAAGATGTAAATAACAAAGACGGTCAATTTTGAGAATTGTAATAAATGGAAACACAACCCACGTAGCAACTGAGGCCGCTTCACGCAATTTTGCCGTCCGACATTTTCCAAAAGATCACGTGACATTTGCTTGAAAATTGAACCACCGCTGCACCGGACCGTTTAATTTCGTGTTGTGCAATCGGCCTAACGCTATGAAGCAGCAGTGCTAGATTAGTGGTGTGATTGTCGGATTGCCAAGTCCGGTCTCGAGTTTGAACCCAAAGCACGCTAGAACGTTTCGGATTCATGTACGTAATAATTATCACTTGCTTCAAAAACGGTGAAGGAAAACATCATGAGATATTTCTCGATAGCATGTAAAACCATGTCGGAGGCCCGGATAAAAACTCTGACACCAGATTAATCATCATCATCATTTCAGCTAAAAGACGTCCACTGCTGAACATAGGCCTCCCCAAGCACCGCCACTTCGACTGATTCTGTGCTTCCCGGTTAATCATTAACCACAAAAACAAAATCCCTTTGAACACATTCAAGATTTGCCAGTCTACAAGTTCGGTAGTGAGGCTAAGCCTAGGGTGTGAAAGACGTACTTAAGGACCGTCACTCATGGCGGCTCTTTTAAACACCCTTTTCATGCAGCCGCGCTAATATCCGAGATAACCGCTCCGCTTGCCAAGTTTGCTGATTATTACGGAATTTGATTTGTGAAGAGTATTCTGAGATAGTTTGGTCAAGTTGAGAAAATGAATGAGAGGCGACTATTAAAATGTATTTACAAGGCAGGTGTGACTGGAAACGCCGGCAGGGGACGCCCTAGGAGGACATATACTGACCTTACTGGTGATGTTCTTCAAAAAGGACTGGCGCTAGTGCTCGCAATCGGCGTGCGTGTATGACCAGATATTGTATGAACGTAAACGAGGCAAAAAGAGTATGTAAGGATCGTAGCAGGTGGCGTTCTGTAGTTTCTGCCTACTTCCATGGGAAGAAGGCGTGAGTTTATGTATGTGTTGTTTTGTTTTGTGACCTTTTATCTTTACTAGTCTGATAAGGTGCAGGACCTCGCAAAGCTGGATTTTGGTGATGGAAGTAGCGATATTAGCCTTAACCTTCCAACACCATAATTAATTCCTTTAGTTCTTTTTCAATATACAGAATTACTTGACTTGGAGATCTCGTGCTCTCTGTATGATTGTAAATGGTGGATCCACATATCCCGGCGGCATGCGTCGGCGGCCTGTCCACCGGCTTTGCGTGCGGCAATCGCAACAAAGCCGGCGGTCATTTTGTCGGCGAGGCCGCCGACCGCACCGCGCGGCATCATTGCAGCAGCAATTGCGTTGTTATCGTCCAGTATCTGCGTACAACTCACTTCACCGAAAGTCACAAGATAACTGAGAATATCGATTCACACCCGCACTTGCCGGCTTCTGCCGGCAGCTTCTGCCGGCGGATCTTGCCGGCGGATTTGCTGGCGGCTTTGCTTGTGGTTAAGCCGCCGGCAGTGCCGCCGGGCTGTGAGGATCCACCATTACGACATCTATACCATCACATACGAACTGCATCTGACGACACACAAATCCTACATCGCGCAATCAAAGTATTCCGCCAAATTATACAACAGACCGTCAATCACCATCCTGTAGCCCACCAGACCCTATACCCGTCTGGTCGGAGGATCCTTCCTTTTCAATGGAGAATGAACCTTCCACCCTGTTATCACCCAAGACACAGGTATACTTAGTGTGGGGCCAAGGTCACAACAATATTTGGTACACACATTATTCTTTTTGGAAAATTATTTATTTATTCTTGTTCTTAAAAATACAATAGACGTCGTATATTTAGTAACCTAATCCGCTTAACTGTTCTTAAATAGTCATAAAGGACCCTGTAAGAAATCGACACGTGTTTCACCTCTGAACGAGGCATCCTCAGGATGACGATTGACTTTTTGCGAACCCGGACCCGGCGTGTTGCCACAACAAGCGCCGAACGCAAAGTGAGCTACACCACTCGACATCCCCACTTATACAATAGGATTACTGCTGGATTTATTGTATTTTATAATGGATTTCCGAAAAGTCACGCCTGAGTCAATAAATTTTCTTGTTCTTATTAATTTCTGCCTTTTCATTCAGAACCTTGTGATAAAGTGTGTTTTCATTTGTTTCAGATGTGATACAAGTGTGGTCTGCCCCGGGCGGTATGACGCGGCTACCATGCGACCTGGCGGCCCCCGTCAGCGAAGTAGCTTTGATGTTCTGGTTCAAAGAGGGGGACAGGATGCCTATTTACACGTAAGTTTATATAATATCTTGTTGTAGCTCTGTATATATGTTGTAGGTCGTACGATGATTTGAGTATTCGAATTTTCGGAGATATTGGGATATTGCGAAAACACGGATAATTAGTAAATGGTGAGAACATTTCTGGGAGCAACTTGGCTGAAATAAGTTAGGTTAGAACAGTGACCAACCATGTGCTAGCCGAGTGGGTGAAGCGAGCGGTGCCGCGGCAGCGGCCGGCGAGCGCTACTTCCAAGTTGCTCGCAGAAATGTTTTGACCATATTTTAATTTTCGCGAAAATTCGAATTATTAAATCATCCTACGACATATACTTAGATAAATTTCGTGTCTGGTGGATAAAAAACCGGTCAAGTGCGAGTCGGTGCGTACAACATTAAGCAAAAAACGTCCCTTATATAGGAACCCCCTTTAATTTTCTACTTTACAAAAAAAATATTTGTTGTTATAGAAGCAATAGAAATACATATTCTGTGAATTTTAACTGTCTATCTGGTACGGTTTATGAGATACAGTCCGCTGACAGACAGACGGAGAGCGGAGGCTTAGTAATAGGGTTCCGTTTGGTAACCTTCGGGTACGGAACCCTTAAAAGAGCTGTGGAATCAATGATCCACTTTGTATGATAAAGCAGTTTTGGAGCTTGAATAGAATATTGTAAAATAACAATGGTTGGAACAAAAAGGTAGCCTGTGTCTCGTACCTACTTTTTGCCTTTGAAATTTAACTGTCGAAATAACAGACGTATATACCCATTTTTATTCTCTATACTTCTAAAAACATTGATCATAATTCACTGTATAAAAGTCTCTGTACAATAGACAGTGTACATTACCCAATAGGTAGACTTATCACTCTTTTTACTCTGTTTTTGTCTCCCAAAATTGCATACATAATTATGTAGGTTTAATATCTGCACTTGCAGAGACTAATTTTGCACGGAGTCAAATAAACGTTAATTTCACAAAGACCACCACATAATCAGCCTGTAATGTCCCCACTGCTGGGACACAGGCCTCCTCTCTGTGAGAGGGAGTGGGCCGTAATCCACCACGCGGGCCCAGTGCGGGTTGGAAGATGTCACATGTCTTCGAATTTTTGGTTCTAGGACATGCCGGTTTCCTCACGATGTTTTCCTTCACCGTTTTGTGAGCAGTGGTGATAAAATTATTTTACACGACCTACAAGTCGTACTCGTGGCCGTTACCACTGCTATGATCACAAAATCTGTAAAATAAGCAAAAACCCATTACAATTGACTATCATCAACTATCTCACGGATAGTTCCCACTTCCCAGTTCTCATGTTATCAGTTCGGTCAAGTTTGATTCATTTAAATTGGGTTCCAAAGTTCCGATAGGAGTCGGAATGGGTCAAACTTTTAACGATGTGCTGCCAAGGCAGCTATATGACGGGCCCCGGGGCCCCTGCACTCATTGACGAGATAAATTCTGGAATTTCTTATGAAACACAATTACATTTTTCTTTTGTTTCTTTCTGTCTTTTGTTTGATACTGTTTTTGATGAGGCATGAGGAAGTTCCGTGTGAAACAATGTCAAACATTAATATTTTTCACTTGTTGGCATTAAGAGGTATCTATGTTAAGTAACTTTATAAATTGTTCAGTGTTCAAAAAAGTGATTGAATATTTTTCGAATTTTTTATTGACCCGAAAATTCGGAAAACATTTTCTTATAATGACATAATTAGCTAATGAAAATTTTGTTGAGTTTTCGTTTGATGGAATATTATAATGATCGGCAACATAATTACTACAACCACATACCATGCTAAAGCCCTATCACACAGCAAACACCACACTAACCTAGCAACTCATGCCTTAACTATAATTACCGATATCCAAATAGCTTCACCAGCTATCCATTCCGACCATTCAAATGTAGACCATCTAGCCGATGCTAGCCTATCTGACGACAAGATCGCATTATAGCTTAGCTCGGTACAGCTTGTATCAGCCATTGTGGACGACTGATTAAGCCATTCAGATGAGACAATAGGCTTATTAAATAATGTTGAACAGAGACTAGGACGTGGTAATTCATGTGTTTGAGTTGATTGATTGCGGTTGGGTGTTGATTGGCTTTCGAAATGTGACGATGGTTAGGTTAGGAGTGAGTTGAGGAAGGTAAGAGTTGTAAATGATGAGTTGTAAATCGTCTTCTACGATGTCCTTCTCACCGCTCCGGTGTTATTCATTCTTCGTTCTTTGTCCAGGCGGTATTTCTTTGGAATTCGCTCCCTCTGAACATTAGGATGGCAACCAGTCGGTTATCATTCAAAGTGGAGGCACGTGAACGTATTCGTAAAAAGTTGGCAGAATCTTTGCAGCGCTGATTTGCTGGATTTGTTTTCTCCTCTACCTATCGTTATTTCTCCTGACAAAGTTTATTCGGTTTATATGTATGTATGTATGTATCTATGTATTAGTATGTATTAATTTTCAATTTATCTATCCCTTATATTGCACCTGTCATGTTTTGTCTCTGCATCACCCTAAGGTTGACTGGTAGAAAATGCCCCAGGCCTTAACCTAAGGTTGACTGAATATAATCTACGTCTATTGTATTTTATAATGGATTTCCGGAAGGTCCAATCAATTTATAATAATTCAATACTTAGGTCTAGTTCAGAAAAACGTAAAACAAATGGTGCTTGACGATTGTCTTTAATTTCATCATCCAATTCGGTGCACCATTTAGAATAGGTACTAATATTGGTCATACTGACCTTTTCACTAAAACTACAATGACTTAAAACACGGTGTACTTCTAGTCAAAACTGAGTCATCACAGTAAGGGGAGATACTTAGTTTGTCAAACACGACTCCTTCCCACGAAATAATAAAAATAGGTTACACTAGCTTCTGCTTGGGACTTCATCAGCGAGAAATTTCTTGTTTTAACATAAAATGTATCATATAAGAAACTTAAAAATATTGTAGTTTACCATACGTGAAAGAATTTTCGGAATCGGATAAAAAGTTCCGAAGATGTCCTACATACAAACTCACTTATGTATCTTATGTATCTTATCACAGAACAGAAAAAACAGATCTTATAGCATAGACAACAGACTGTAAGTTTCAACAAAACCCATAAAACAAAAACAGCTCAAACATAACTAAATACAGAGATAATCCCGCTACGATTCCGCACACCATAATCCTATGGCATTTCGTCTCGTTTATTTTCCGCGTCTCATTTGTCTAATGGAATAAAGCCTGCTCGTTGATTGGAGTTCTCTGCCTATGCCGTTTTTGTATGTAGCGCTGTATTCTGTTAGTTTGGTTGTACACATGCTTGCGTGAATCCTGTTTTGTTTGAATAATGAAGAATTGTTTTTCTTTTGCTTTGTTTTTGTCATTCTGTTGTGTGTTTTGAGTTTTTGAGTATGGAGGAAGAAAACTTTTCAATTTTGCTTTGATTATCAGTCACAGAGAGACCGGAAAGAGTTAGTAAATAAAGGAAGCGAAGGCTTTTATCATAACGTCTCTTTTCTCAGAAAGGTTAGGCAGAGGTGTTATTATAGTACACCCACCGTTCGCCAGTTATGTTTCAGTTCCATGTATTAGGGGGTGAGACTATTGCCAGCAATCGGACACAAATCCAGACTCTGGCTGATACTGAAAAATTCGAAAATTTCTTAATTCGAAATTTTCGAATTTTTCAGTATCAACCCGAGTGCCCGAGTGCTGTACCACAGAATGAAAATTTCACTAATGTAATTTTTACTTGCACCTTTTTCATTTTTCTACTACGTATTGGACAGCATTTTTAATGAAAATGACAGTTCGAAAAGGTGACTTGCACCCGGGGAAAAAAGTTGTTTGGAAATGGCTTGGACTTTTCGCTTCTTGACTGTACCTCCGAAAAAATGTCTTCCACCCTAACTTCGTAAGGGTCAGAGCCCCATCATATACCATTATAATCACATTCTGGTGCTGATCTGAAAATAAAAGAAAACCCTTATCTCAACGTAAGAGTCGTAAAAATCGAACGTAGGGTGACTTTACGAGGGATCACGGACGGGGACAGTCTAGCACATCGTTATTTCTTAATGTGATCCCTGACGTGCTAACCAGCTGGGGACAAAATAGGTTATGTGACGTATGTGAATTCTAAAATGGTATTTTTTTTGCCTTTTTTGACCACCGTAGTCTTGAGAGATTTTACCCAGTAAAGCCTCATGCCTCGGTCTGATCGATTAGCTGCCTTTTACTGGTTTTGCCTCGTTGTTCTAGTGGTCGCAAGCGCTACTGCTGAACATGAGGTACTGGGTTCGATTCCCGAGTTGGGCATAGTGTTATTGGGTTTTTTCATCTGGAATTGCTCAGTAGTAGCCCGGAGTCTGGATTAGTGCCCGGTTGATGGCAATAGGGTCGCCCCCTTTTGCATGGGACTTAAAAAAAACGTGAATATACAAATACATTATACAGGGTGTTAAAGTAATTGCGTGCCATAGCTCAGGGGTAGGTTCAGTATGGATAAAGGAAACTAGGAAAAATAAAAATAAACCCAGAAAAAAGAATACTTTAAAAAAAAAATTGCAAGGTCAACCTAATTTAGTTTGGAATCAGGTATTTACAAAGATTAAAAATCAACTTATTTACTCATGTTTTAAGTTGATTTGATAGTTCGTAGGTACTAAATTAGGTTGACCTTGCAATTTTTTTTATGTTTTTATTTTTATCGTTTTTCTGGTTTATTTTTTATTTTCCCTAGTTTCCTTGTTTCCTTTATCGATACTGAACCTACCCCTAAGCTATGGCATGCAATTACTTTAACACCCTGTATAGGCCAAACTGCCTCGTTGTGACATTCTCAGTAAGTTTCTATTAAGAAATTGTCAGTACCTACTTATTAATTCATAGCCTGAAGGCTGGATTTGTATCTGATTAATAACTAGTACCTAGGCGAGCGAGCTCTGCTCTGGTGAAATTAGAGAATGCTCATTTAATAGTATAGGAATGTTCATACTAATTCAACCATGCATGATAGAACGATCGCTTCGTTTTACATGGTACAGACGCCAGCACATCAAGTTACTACAATCTGTCGAATTTCTTTAATAGATTTTCAACTTTATGGCTAAAGAATAAGGTTCAATGTTGATTTGGAAAATTTGAGAGATTGGAGTAGGTTGATGTGCTTGCGTCTGTACTTATAAAAAAACGTGAGCGTCTCAGGACGCCCGACAGAAGTGATAACTTAAACTAATCTAAGTTGAACTATACAGACAGATTGGCGCCGTAACGCGTTACGTAACGCAGCGGTTTACCCTCCCATGAGAAGCTATCACTTAAAAAAAATAATTTGAGAATTTGAATACAGGTCAGCCTTTGTAAGTATTGCATAAACCTGAAATCTGATTATCCTATTGGCGTAATATTAGATTATTGTGATTAAACTCCATTTATAGAACTGAAGGCACCTGACAAGATTTGATAATAATGGTACTAGGAACAGGCTAGCAATTATAGTTCTTGAAATAATTTGGTAGGTACAACTAACTCTGTGGGCGTTTGGTGTCGGCCCTATTCTCAAGGGACCCCACCCCAAGACGGATTTCCCGAAGGCTATTATATTTGTATAGCCTTCACTGCAGTGACTGTTATGCAATGTTTGTAAAAACTAGTTTTTTTTACAGAAATCACGATTTCATGTTTTTATTTTTGGGAAATTTACCATAAAATGTTTAGGTAATATGTGTCAGATTTCTTTGAATTTTGGATTGTGTCTGAAATATTTTGTACATTAATTAACATAATAGATATAGCAAAAAATAATAAATTATGAATTTAAAATATGTTTTTAATTGGATCAGTATCTAAACAGTCGTAAAGAGATGATACGCCATCTTATTTAATAATGCGCAAGAGATTGATATTATTGTAATACGAGTAACCATAAAATACTGTATAAATTTTTTGTTACACGGTAATTTAAACAAATCCATTGCAAAAGAAACGATTCCCATTTTACTCTTAAAATAAAAAAATCAAAAACCATTTACCCCAGTAAACTGATTTACGCGCAATGAATATTAATATTCAGACAATTATCGACGTCCAGCGTCAACCAGGCATCACTCAGTAAGAGACAATTATACGTCCAAATTGCTATTACTTTTCCATAATATGACGTCCGAAATTTCTTTATTGGACGTTATTGATATGAATACGTCAATGAAGCGTGTAATTTCGTATTTATCGTTTACTTTTGTGCACATTTTGGTGTGGTTTTTGCGTTACGGGTCCAGTGATCTTTGTATGTTACGTGAATTTTTGGTACAGCGCTACAAGGTTATTTTGGCTCGTGGCTAATATTGGAACTAACGGTGCACTCTTGTATTTTGAATACATTTCAAGTGATATTTTAATTTTTTTAAATCGGGCAGTTTTGGGGACTGCCGATAGAAGTGAAAACTAAGTAACTTTTTGATACAATGTAACGCCATCTCACGAAAATGTCAGCAATTTATGTAGCTTGTTGTCAGTACAAGAACAAAAGGTTTTGCTCTTTTAAAAATAATCCAAAAAAAATAAAACAGAGTGCGCTGTCAACAAAAAAGTGCTTAACGCGCCTTCAGTTACGATGACGCGAGTTCCATGATTTTTGTTCACCCAAAAAGTGCTCAACGCGCCGAAAGAACTTTTCATTTAAAAAATTGCACAAATGCTAACCAACAGTGCCCCCTGTGAAAACGCCAAAACATTCTTAAAAGCTATTAGGAACAGTTTCAAATTGTAAAAAAAGTTACTCGCCGAACATGCAAGGTGGAGACGACATTGATTTACGATAAATTAAACTGCGTATATCTAATGACGTTTTATAATAGTCTGCATACGAAAATTCAATCTATATCCAATCGTTTAGTCACTATAGCTAGTCAAAGATTGACAAAACTCGTAGCCGGTCCAACAAACTTTAGTTGTTAAAAATTTTGAAAAAATTTACTTTTTTAATTTCGATGCTAGGATTTATTTGATGGTTCCAAAATACTCTTATGCAGTATTTCCAGTTTTTTCATTTATTGTCGTATTGTTGTCTCCACATTGTATAATTTCCTCTTTTTTTTTAAGTCGGTTAATCTTCTTCTTTTTTTCGTGTGGTTAGTGACTAACCTTGTGTCAGAGTTTTAAAGCCGCCCTGAAGTCGGTTAAAAACATTATCATATTACTGTCAGTCAAGTTTATGAAACGAGTAACCGAAAAAAAAACGAATATTTAATTTTAGGCAACTGACAGCAATTATTTAAAAAGTACTTCTTTTTTCATTAAGTACTTCCATTTTTGAGTTGTATAAGGTTGAGAAATCACACTATTGCGTTGATGAGAAATTGACGTCACTTTAATTAACATAACAACAACATTACTTTGTCATCATGTACCGTTTGTAGGTAGACAGGCACAGGTATTAATTTTTGAAAATTAATTATAAACAAAAAAACGCCAACACAACCCACATTTCAAAACTAAACAAACATCTAAACCTTGGCAATATTAATCATTTTAACACAAAATACCGATACGTTTGGGTGACAGTTGGAATCTGCTTGATTGATTAAACCGCCGGTTGAAGTTCGACAGCGCTGAATATACTGGTGTACTGGTGTCACGGGTCACGAGATAACGCATGTCGACACGAGATGGGTGGAGAATGACGCGTTCCTATATTTTACTAACCGTTTTTGGTAAGCTTAATGGCCTATTTAGATTTATAAGCAATATCGCTGTTGCGCTCGGTAGCGATACTAAAAAAATCATATTATTAAAAATAGAATAAAATATTTAATTTTTAATATTATAAATTATTATATTAAAAAATATAGATATACGTATGTTAACTAACAGAGGGCGTTCCCGTTAATCCGCAATAGTACAGCGTCCATACATGCTAGAAAAAATATTAAAATTGAAAAAAAAAAAATTTTTTTATTTGTTTTAAACAAAATTTTCTAATTTTTTTTAAAATTGTTACGTAAATGTAACACTCTGTACACGCGCACTTGTCTTTCAACGTGGAAAGACAAGTGCGACAAGTGTGCGTATACAGAGTGTTTGTTTTACGTACGAAATTAATATTTTTTGTGAATATTTTATGATAAAAAAATATAAACGTTTTTTTTATTTCGATTTTAATATTTTTTCTAGCATGTATGGACGCTATACTATTGCGGGTTAACGGGAACGCCCTCTGTTAGTTAACATACTGTATTATAAAAAATAAAAATAAATAAATAAAAATATTTTATTCTCAGACAACGAAAGCATATATTAAACTTTATTATATTAAAAACATCGTGCATAAATGATCCAATATTATTGATTATAAGAAAAAAATGGTCCAAAGTGACTAACCAGAAGACGGACCTATCGCTACCGAGAGCGCGACAGGAGGCTTATATCTGAGTAGGCCTTTAGACTTGTAAATAAAAGGCAAAAACAAAAAGGTTTGGTAAACAATTTACCAATCCAGTCTTTACATACAATTCCACTTATTATGTTCTTAGTCCTAAGAAACTAGGAAAATTAATTTCTACTTTTAGAATCCATTATAAGTCCCCAGTTTTGTTACAACATCTAGCATTGGTTTCAAAAATTAAATAACGCTTTCTTGTAGCAAAAAGCAACAAAAATGGGATTCGGACTAATGAGTGATTTACTAAAATTAATTCTATGTTTTTTTACTATCAACAAAATTTATAAGATTTTTTATTTTATAGCATGATCATAAAGTTTAGTATAATGAGTTGTGTGGCGGCTTCACAATGACAAAATGATGTAGGACTAAACTATTGCCATTTGCCGTACATTGTTTACCTCTGCCATTCCTTCTTAGAAGTTAAAACTCAATTGTTCCCTAAATCTATACAGACCTATCTCAATACTCCGCTTTCCATACAAACCGCAATACAATTAATAACGTTCGCAGTCACAGAGAACAATACACTCGGATACAAATCCATTGCGGTGACGTCTGACGCGTGACGTTATGATGTATCGACTTCGGTTTGACGTCGCGTCGAAGTCAAACGTGTGATGTATTCATTTGTTTCCATTTGCTCATCGACAGATGACTTGCCTCTATTCTGTGTCGGTGTAAGTATGTTTTGACAGTTTTGCATTGTTTGTATGTATATAATATACTTAAGAGGGTTTACGTGGTACGGCTTTTCATACAATCTTTCAAGCCCTTATTTTTCGAAATGACTGAACCGATATTAATGAAACTTCATACGCATATGTAGGATACAAAGGTCTAAAAACATTTTTGCCAAATAGTGTTACAGCCAAATTAGACCGATTTTTAATTTTCCATACAAACAGAGATTTCCAGTTATCTGCTTTTAAATAAGACATTTTGAAAATGTTCTTAACTAAGTTTTTAGACCTTTGTATCTTGCATTCATATGAACTGAACCGATTTTAATGAAACTTCATACCCATGTATAAAGTTTCATTAAAATCGGTTCAGTCATTTCGAAAAATAAGGGCTTGAAAGTTTGTATGAAATGCCGTACGACGTAAACCCTCTTAACACCATGCCTGTATCTATTCTCTGAAGGGGTAGGTATGTAGAGGTGTGGGGTGAGACAGTATACCCTTATAGTTCAGTAGTTTTGTTATAATTAGTCCTATGTAGAAGACGAGCTATTACCAATAATCAGAGCCTAATCCACACCTCCTAGCCGCTGCAGGACACACCCTGGGGGTCGGGAATCGGTACCCAATTTTCGGCCACCGTAAGCGCGGGCTTGCGGACGGAGAGCGATGGGTAGCTCGCCGTCCGATAAGGACCAGGCCAGGGTCAACGGCGCGTTGTGTTCCACGTGCGCCTCTAAGAGATGTCAGCACAAACTGACGGGGTCCTCTAGGGTCGATGCCTGCCGGGGTTGTGGGAATGTCCTAAGGGGTGACCGTGGCCCCTGGCAACGTACAGGCAACTGAAGGGTCACGGGTGGGTTTTAGTCAGTAAGAGTCTGACAGGGCCTTCCGTTCTGCCAAGAGTGGGAGAAGTTATTTGATGATTTCCCAGACACAAAATAAAAAACTGCTGAGAAATACCAGACGAAAATTTTATCATTATTAATAAAAAACAACCTGCTTAAGGCAAACAATTAAAAACACAGTGAAACATCACTGTAACTTTTATATATATTTTCATAGCTCAATATTTTTACTAACCAAATCAATCTGCGGTGAGCTTCTAGTCTAACCGGATGCAGCTGAATACCAGTAATTTACATGGAGCGACTGCCTATCTGACCCCTACAACCCAGTAACAGTTTGTACACTCTAACTCCACTTGTAATAAAATTAACACCCCATAATTTCCCCCTTACACCCCCAAAATACCAAACTACTCTCGAAAACCCGTTCCCAAGACACCATTTTAGTATTCATCTCATTCAAAGGATAGTTTTAATAGTAACATCACGTTGTATTTGTTAATTAGGACCGATATCCGCACAATGATTGACTGATCAACAAAGGACGGACGGAATTATATTTCGATTATAATCATAGACAATGACATGTCATAGGTTGACATATTGTGTTTATCTATGTATGTTGGTAATATACTGGCGCTACATAACAGCATGGTGCAAAGGTGTAATGAAATTTGTCGTGTTTGACTGTTGAAAGTCGTTTTGGAAATATGAAGAGCTTTGAAAATAATTGGCATTTGTTTAGGTCCTTTGATTTAAGTTCTTCGTATCGGTACAGCCTGTGAAATAATAACTCACGCGTGTTATAAGATTCTCTATTCATCAATGTAATGAGTCTGACTGCTCAGAAAGTGCTGGACCTTTTTCAGTTGGTATCGCTATCCTTTGGGAGGTATTTTTAATACAGTAGTGATTAGAAACCTCCTATTTAATTAAGTCCATTCTCCAACCTTCAAATCTTACTTTCTCTCAAAGTTCGTTATCCCTCCAACCTCTACAGGTCAGCTCACTTACCTTAACCCCTCAATCATTGCAGAGGATCGTTATCAACAAGCATGAGCCAAGTACCCCATATTCAGCACCCCACACGTACATGGAAACATTGCAATTTTTATAACACTATACTCGCGGAGCGTTGGGGTGAGGGCATAGTGGAAAACGTTCTATTACATGTGGTCGAAGGATGGTTTTCCCTAATTGAATAGTTACTAGTGGTTCGGGTTGTAAAATATTGATATCTTCGTCATGTATCAAGTACATGAATCAGAAAATTGCAAGCATTTCAATGCACGGCAATGGCTTCATATACAACGTAAGAAAAGTCCAATACGTGAGGGTGCTGTTGGGTATCGTACTGAGAGTATATTTATGTGGAAATTTTCAGGAAAAAAGAAAAAAAAAACAACTAATTTGTTGCCAATGAGGAATTGCCCGGCAGGCTGATTACCTAAAAATAGCAATTAGCAATTATTGCGTAGACATCGCGCGATCAAATCCATTACCCATAAGTTCGAAATTTAATTCTGCTCTGCAACGTAATTATCGCATTGAATGTTGTTGAACTGTCAAAATGAAACAAATGATCGCTATCGCATTGCTTCTGCAAGATAGGTAATAGCCCTGCCGGGTTATTACATTGGGCGTGGCCCGCGGGCGTCCGTCGTTCAGCGGGTGTCCAAAAGTCACTTATGATCCTTGTTGAAAATTTGCTAATTTTTAATGGATTTGTGATAATTTTGGTACTAAAAATGTTAATTTTAAATAGCAATAACTTTTTATTATTTTCATTAATAATAAAATGAAATAAATATTTTTGGTAATGCTATTGGAGTAGGTACATCAAGATTGATTGTTACTCAGTGATAATCAGTACTCGTAGCATTCTACTGGTGAAAGAATATTTTAAATTGGTTCAGTAGTTTTTGAGTTTATTACAAACAAACATACAAAATCTTTTATGTTTTTAATATTAGTGTAGAAAAACGTAAAGAGCACAATGCGATTGGCATAGTGTGAAGAGATTTCAGTGCTTGTGATCAGTCAGTCATTTCTAACATTCTGAAGCATTCCATTGCCAACCGCATTCAATGCATCGCTACAGATTTACGGCTTGTAGTACGCACTGCACTTTCCTTTGGCAAATATTTTGACGTTAACAATTCAAGAAATACGAGTACCTACTTGCTTCCTGTTGTTTGGTATGCGTTTGCTTCTCTCGCTGCTGTATGCGTGGAGGTTGTGTATTTATAAAAGGAGCGAAAACAGCGATGGTGCTACACAATCAAAGTCTTTCATAGGAAATAAAACTAGGAATAAGCTCAGTTAAAATCCCAACCCGTAAATGTATGGGACTGACAAGCAACCGATCACTTAGGTTTGTCAATCCTGTTGAAAGCCGTTGTAGAAATACGAAGCCTATACTCGTAGAAGTCACAATTCGCTTTCAAAGGAGATCGATTGTCACTTCTATGGGCTGGATAGTGAGTTATCGTTATTGGAGTTCACTTAGCATAAGCACCTACGTAGTAAATTCTAGTGATTATATCCAGGGATGTTGCGCGGATGTAGATTTTTTAACATTCGCGGGTGCAGATTTTTGGTGGTTCACATCCACGGATGTGGATGTGGATGCGGAACTCAAGTTTATTTAAGGGTCCGTGCACGAAATCGACTGATTTTGATCAATTTTGTTCATTAGTTCTGAGAAAAGGAAAAATAATTTAAAGAAAACTATTTGTGATTTGAAAAGTTGAGTTCTTTGTTTTGCATGTGGTGGAAGGGATTTTTCAAATAAATTAAGTATTCATGGAAAATCACACATATTCGCAACAAGTTTTTCGAAACTTGACGCGAGACTGACGTTTGATCACTTTTTTTACAAGAACCTACTTTTGATTTTAAACATTTAAAAATATCATCAACATCGTTATATGGTCTACTTGCATGTGGCGGAACCACTTTTTTCAACCTCTATACAAAATATAACAGAAAAATAATGTTGAAAAAAACACATATTTTTTTAAAAACCCTTTTTTTATATTATTTTGCAAACCATATTAAGAAATTTAAAAAACACACATTAGTCTTCAGCTATACTTGAAATAAAATGAAAAGTTTATTATATGATTATACAATATCTTCATTAAGTAAATCAAAGGCGAAATAAACCGTATTTTCGAGAGCGCAGAAGTGATGCAACTATTAAAAGGTGCTGAGACTGACACGAATGGTTTAGCACTACGTAAACTGTACTTTTATACTTACACAGACTTAATGTTTCAATTATTTTAAACTTTCTTACAATTAGATAAGTTATCGACGAAAATGGGTTTTTTTCGTGCACGGAGCCTTAAAGGATCCGTCAATTTAAGGCGACAAAGCGAAATTCAAAATTTCTAATGTTTTTTGCAAATTGCAGCACTGTTTCGTTAATGCTGCGGCAAGTATAATCAAATAATGATTTAAGAATATAAGCTTTCGAAATTTTATGTGTTTAATGGATGTGCGACTGTTTCGTAAAAATGTGACTATTTAGAGCTATATTGATGATTTAAATGATTATAATTTCGATTTTGTTGATTATGATTTTACTTTTATTTACCCTTCTCAAACCATAGGTACTGCTTCCGCATGAGCTCCCCATAGATTACTGCGGATGCGGATGCAGATGCGGAGGTTTAAAAAACTGCGGATGCTTCGTAATCGCGTATGCGGTTGCGAATATCAGCAACATCCCTGTAATAGCCTCCTTAGTTTTCTATATGATGAGTAATCTACCTGCCTTATTAAAGACTATGAAACAAAAAAAAAAGTTACAACTAAACAGTTTTTTTATTGACTAACGCGTTTAAATCTAATAAATTAACACAATTAAGCACTAGATACTACTAATAATCAATCTGCCTAGCCTTTTCCCAAGTATGTTGGGGTCCGCTTCCAATCTAACCGGATGCAGCTGAATACCAGTATTTTACATGGAGCGACTGCTTATCTGATCACAACCCAGTAACTGGGTAATTTGATACCCCTTTGTAAGACTGGTGTCAGACTTCCGGGCTTCTGACGACTCGTAACGACTGTCAAAGATCCACGAATGACAGCCGGGACCAACGGCTTAACGTGCTTTTCGAGGCATGGAGGAGTCTCGGTATATAAAGATGGTCACCCATCCACTGTCCAACCCCGTCAAGCGTAGCTTGACCCAATAGATCGACCCGTGCGGCTGTTATTACTTAGCCACGAGCTCCTCAAACTAAATACTACTAATAACATTACAAAATACACCAGCATATAGAGTCAATCTTCAATATCCTTCAAAAACACTTCCCAAAACTACTCCATTCAAGCCCAATTTCTACGAAACACAAACGTCATTTACCCTCATAATGAAGAACCAGGTGTCAAACAACTGACTCAATCCAATTAATTACATCGAAGGTCAGAAGGAAGGAAAGTTTCCTACTTATTGCTCCGACATAGATCCCTGAGGAGTTAAGATAATCCTGGATCGAGATCGCTAAGTTGGACAACATCGTTACGAACGGACTGTGCGTTTTAAATGAGGATCTTGTGAACATGTTCTGTGGATGGAAAGATGTTCGGTTTGAGAGTTGACGTAAGACAGTTGTTTTGTAGTTTGAAACATGTATGAATGAAAACGGTGATATTAATATTTGGGGCTAGAGTTCCAGTAAGGTAAAGTCAGTAACAAACGTCTATTAATACTGACCCCAAAATTTTGAAACAAATACAGAGAATGGTTATTTACTCATAGTTTACAGGAAAACCTATAAGAACTCTATGGTCTTAGTTAATAGACTCAGGCGTGACTTTGCGAAAATCCATTATAAAATACAATAGACGATGTATATTTAGTGAGCTACTCCGCTTAACTGTTCTTAAAGAGTCATAAAAAACCCTGTAAGAAATCGACACGTGTTTCACCTCTCAACGAGGCATCCTCAGGATGACGAATGCCTTGTTGCGTGTTGGTTCTTTGAGAACAGTTAAGCGGATTAAGTTACTAAATATACGTCGTCTATTGTATTTTTTCTCTATGGTCTTGAAATAACATGGTAAATCTCTCAATATTGTGCGTAGAAACTAACATTTGCAGTTGGAATGTATAGGAGGACTTTTATTTTAACTACAATGTTTAGTTTGTACTTCGGATAAATTCATCACAACTACGGAACCCTTCATTGTGCGTGGTCCGACACGCACTGGACCAGTTTTTTCTTCTTGGTACTTCTAAACTCGTATAATATTAATAACTTCTTATACGAGTGCAGAAGGACAAGAGGGCCGATACAAGTGGCAATAGCTTTCAAAGAGTTTCGTATTTGTATTTCTACAACGACTTTCAACAGGTCTTAAACTTTTTATTAGCCTTTTTCAATCCAATAAATTGACTTTCTCAACAACGTTTTTGCTGATAGAATATTACTTTTTGTAGACCATAAGGGCAGTTGAAAAATCGATTGATAATTAGTTACCGTTAACTCAAATAAGATAGTAGAGAGCAATGTTGGCCCAGTGGTATCGGCCCCGACTTACGAGTTGTCGGTCGTGGGTTGGACCCAAGCAGGCGCTTTACTTTGTGTTAATAATTTCATCACCACTGCTCTCAAAACGGTGAAGGAAAACATCGTAAGGAAACCGGCATATCTTAGAACAAAAAATTCGAAGACATGTGACATCTACCAACCCGCACTGAGCCCGCGTGGTAGATTACGGCCCACTCCCTCTCACAGAGAGGAGGCCTGTGTTCCAGCAGTGGGAACATTAATAGGCTGTATGTAAATAAGATAGTTAGTCAGAATATTATTATATTTAACTAGAAAATTATTTATGATAAATATAATAGAAAACCTTAACTAATTCAAATACCGAGTAACATTTCCCAAGAACACCTATACTATTAAATAAGCAATATTTGTATATAACAAATATTTGTAATCACGTTCTCGAAAACGGCTCTAACGATTTCGATGAAAGTTGCAATATAGGGGTTTATGAAAAATCGATCTAACTCGGTCTCAAATATGGGAAAAATTCTTTTTCTCCGTATTTTCACCCGAGCAAAGCTCGGTCGCCCAAAGTTTAGAACAATATACCTTAGAATAATGATGGTTGCCTGGAAGAGATCGCAGTAAGCGATAAGACCGCCCATTGTATATTTTGTAGTGTATTACTTTTTCTTTTTGTAATGTATTATCTGGTGTAAAATAAAGTATAGAATAAATAATAAATAAATAAATAAATAAATGACATGGCAGCATGGAATTAGTATGTTCTATTCATGGAATTAGTATGAACTATGTTAGACCAACTATTAATGAGTATTCTCTATTTACACCAGAGCAGACGTCGGTCGGCCAGGTACTAATAAAAAACCAACAAAATTTTCACGTGAACAATAAAAAAAACCTGGAAAACGATGTCTCGGAAAAAAAAAACCTTGTAAGCTACGAAATAAAAATACATTATCGGGGTATGTTACAGCAGAATTCCGCCTATGTATCGAAACTTGTTTGTTAATCTACTAAGTGCAGATTATAAGGGAACTTCGAACGATGGCTCCCGAACTAAAAATACATTGGGGTAACCTCACAAAAGTTTGGTAACAACGAATGCGATTTTGCGAATTGGAAATAACGATTTTCTGGTATGGGATATGTGAAGCTGTGATGTGTTTTTGATTGAGTTTTCTATGCTCTTGTTAGAAATTTATTCTACGGTCTCATCAAAAGTATATTTACTTTGCGAACACAGCAACCTACCTGGATGTCGTGAGTCACTAATATAGGTTATAATTAGAACGTTTTAAGTAATGCACATCGAGTAAACCAATAACTGTGGAACTAATCACTGGTCAAGAGAAAGAATCGCTACCATTTTAACTTGTTAACCTTCTACATTTTAATATAACTTTAAACTCAACTTGTGGTTCTTTCTGTGTACTCCATAACTAAAACCAACAACAACAAACTGATAGTGTACGGTGCCTACAACTATTGGCTCCTACATTTATAAAGACTCATTTTGGAGTCTCACATTATCATGGGTATGCAAAAGTGTCTAGTAAACCGTGCCTGACTAAAGAAATCGAACCCAGGAACTCACGCTCAACAGTTGATCAAGAACTGGGATGTTAGTATAGTTCTAGCATCTGGTAAGTAAAATGAGATACATTGAAACCGCCTTGATGGTGCAGTGGTTGCAAGATAGACTGCTATACCTGGTTTCGATTTCTATGTCGGGCATGGTTTAATAGACACTTCTGCTAACCCCGTGATTATGTTTGACTCTTCAAGAATATCAGAGGTGTAAGTTCTTTTCAGCTTATAAATAATGTGTATAGTTATATAGGAGTGGCTTTTGCCCGCGAGTTCGCTCGCAAGGAGGTCGGGAATTATTCCACTGGAACGTACTACAGAAATTAAAAGTATCCCATTTCCTAACCCAAGTCATGGTTTATCCGAGTGCCCAAATCCGTGCAGCTGTTTAGGCGAAAAAATGTAAGATACTGACAGACAGACAGCATTCACTTTTATAAAATAAGTCTGAATTCTTGGAAACACCTGTTTTCACTCTTGAAATCGTATCACTTTATACGCTTTTAATTTAAACTCGTGCATTATTTGGCATCACAAAACATTCTCAGATTTAATACAGACGTCTCAATTGCTTGTAAAATGAAAACTACAAGCTTGCAGTTCACTTGAACATTCAGCCTGATTAATCAAAGTAATAACAATAGTTGAAGACATTAACAAAGTGTTGTAACTAGACAAAATACTGACAGTTATCGATCCTGCAAGAATACTTAGGGACCGGGTAGACGACCGACAAAATTTGTGAAAATACAGAGACAGAAAGAACAACCTTGATAATCACGACTTATTTATTACTATAATTATACTCCATCTATACATACATACATATACATACAATACATATACAAATAAATAAGAATAAGAATAAGAATAATCTTTATTACACAATACACACAAGATTCATGAAACACAATAGATGTACAAAATGACAAGGTAAACCTATATTATTATCTACATAAATCTACACCGAATATGTAACCCTGTCTCCTAAACTAGGTAGTCCTGTATCTTAGGAGACAAAGAAAATATAATTGAAGTGTCTGTTTGTAATGTCAAAATAACAGCTTTTTACTAAATGTTTATGAAAGTATTTACGATTCATACAACAAAAACACAATGTAATTTTTTTTTGTCTGTCTGTCTGTTTGTTCCGGTTAATCTCCGAAACGGCTGGACCGATTTTGATGGGACTTTCACTAGAAGATAGCTGAAGCCACTGGGCGTAAAATAGGCTACTTTTTATTCTGATATTCCTAGACGCAGCTATTTTGAAATAAGATTAGACATTTAAACAAACCTTTTTTACAGTCCGTTCAACCAATTTTGACTTATATTGCGTTAATGGCATGACAAAATGGTAGCTGCAGTAAACAGTTGGTATTGAAACCACTTTTTTGCTTTTAATGCCATCCGTATGCCTACGGTATAGACGTCAGAATCAGTTGAAAGGACTGCAAAAAAGATTTGTTTAAATGTCTAATCTTATTTCAAAAGGAGTATATCTGGCTATTATACTAATATTTTCATTAGCTTTCTCAATGATTTCCATTGAAATGTCTTAAGATATCTTAACTTATCCTATACTATAAATGAGCAATATTTGTATGTTTAATATTTGTAATCACGTTCTCAAAAACGGCTCTAACGATTTCGATGAAAGTTGCAATATAGAGGTGTACGGGGGCGAAAAATCGATCTAGCTAGGTCTCATATCTGGGAAAATTAGTTTTCTATATTTACACAGCGTCGGGAGTGTGATACAACGTTGGTATACCTGGTCGACATGTTTATCTATTTTCACCCGAGCAAAGCTTGGTCGACCAGGTACTTTATAGTTATGACAGTTAAATACCTATGGATAAACTTAAAATGAACTTCATCATCATCATCATCATCAGCCTATTAATGTTCCCTCTGCTGGGACACAGGCCTCCTCTCTGTGAGAGGGAGTGGGCCGTAATCTACCACGCGGGTCCAGTGCGGGTTGGTGAACATAAAATGAACTTATGAATAAATTATGACATAAATGCATGCCATGTGTGTCTGCATATTTATGTTTTGGTTTTGTTTTTATAAATGACCGTATCTTAATTAGTTAGTAAGTAGTTTTTAGTTGTTATTTTAGTTTTCCTACCTGAATTCTATCATATATCATATCATTTTTGTAATTTTAGTTTTGTAGCTAGTTTATTTGTCGCCAATTTCAACTTTTATTTAAAAATAACCAAAATATAAAGTATTTTATAATATTTTTATATTATGAGTAATGGTGTCCAAGATACAGGCTATGCCTAGTTTGGAACCAACGGTACCTGTATTGTAATTAAGATGTTGAAATAAATGATTTTTATTTTTTTCTTACTTTCACTTTAATTTTAAAATCGTGTAAGGTAACTGTGCAAACTTTCGGAAAGTCTATACTTAGGGTTCTTGTTTCTTTGGAAATCGGACTCCAACCCTCACGAAAAGTCGGTCAAAAGTCGTTCGTCTGCCTCAGATACTCATTTCACTGTTCTGAAGCGAGTTCAGTTAATTATTAATGGTGTTAGAACAGATTTAAGTGGTGCGCAACAGAACTCATTTATTAGAGCTGCAAAGATGATGGATTTTCAGTTATAAATTATAATTGTGATTGAGTTGAGCATCCATTTTAATATGACGAACGTCGCTTTGAGTTGGCTTGAATTGGGGTAGGTAGATAAGTGATTAGGTTGATATTAAGTATTTTCTTGATTGACGTAGAGAACGCTTTGGTCTCTGAACTAAGGTTGATACTCACACAGCATAAGTATTTTATGACCTTAAAATTTTAATTTATTACTAGCTTTTGCCTGCGGCTTCGCCCGCGTATAGGTCGGAAAATATCCCACAGGAACGGACTACCGGCATCAAATGTATCCTATGTCCTAACCTAGGTCATAGTCTACCCATGTGCGAAATTTCATCCAAATCCGTTCAGCCGTTTTAGTGTGAAAGCGTCACAAACTAACAAACAAACTAAGATTCATATTTTTAATATAAAAAAAATATTCGTTATTATTTTGGAATGCAAATTGCACCAACGACACAAAATAAATTGTAATTAATGGTATTATTAATGACATTCATAACAAGTCTCTTTTTGATTTGATAATACACCGATATTCTAAGTTCGTGCAACCCGATTTACCCAAGAATAGTGATGTCGCCAATTTTTTTTTGTCCGTCAGATTATAAAAAAATATTGGACACATATTTTTAATTTTTTTACGTAATTGAAAGTTTAAGGCAATACATTGAGTTAAAATGTAACATGACATAACTCTCCGGTAGATTTTATACCGACTTGTGACGTAGCGAGCCCCCACTCCCCAACTTTAATGCGTTTTATATAAATTTTTTAAATTAATGTATGTATAAAAATAATCATGTTTGCGGGGCCAACATGGATTGAAATCGCACAAAACAGAGAGATTTGGAAGGAGAAAGGGGAGTCTTTTGCCCAGCAGTGGGACACACTATAGGCTAACAAAAAAAAAAAAAGATAAAGCATAAAATACTTGCCTAATATTTTTTTTTATTATCTGACTGACGGACTAAAAAGTATTTTTTTTCCAGTCAACATCCCCATTTCCCCAATTTGCCTAAAACGTGACACAAGTATTAATCATAGGATTTTTTTTAAATAGGATAAATTATGCCACCACTTTATAGAAACCACATTGGGGTTAAAAAACATTATGCACTTTATATTACACCTCGATAAAAAGCTGAAAGTAAGGGCGGGTGTGAAAAAGGGTGTGAAGCCCTAACAAAATAACATCATTAAAGAAACTCTAGCACTTTTACGTAAGCGGGGTTAAGAACCCGTGACATTTCGCGCCCCTGTTACCTCAAACAACAGACCGTAACAAGAGCTTGTTAAAAATATTTTTCTTTTGTAAGTAATTTATTTTACTGCTGTCTTTGTAAACATTTAGATGTGGGGAGACTATGTGTAAGTCAAATATCAATAAATATTATATACTAGCTGATCCGTCAGACGTTGTCCTGCCAAAATTAGGTACTATTTCATTGTTTGGTTGTTCCCTTGATTTTTTTCCATTTTTTTTAAATAAACCATTCCTCTAGTGAGGCGAACAAAACAAAAATATAATTATTCAAATCGGTCGAGCCATTTTCTAGTTTTTGCGACACTAATCCACGGCAATTGATTTTTATATAATTATATAAATAGATAGATAGATTTATCATAACCTAACATTCCATAATCGGCATATTATGTCTCCACTGCTAGGACTCAAACCTCTGTTTGTGAGAAGGAGTGGACTGTAATTTAACTTAAAATAACTACTTAGTGGAATATGGGTGCACTGTATGTTTATCTACACTTTTGGGAGTAGAACGATCATATTATGTTATAAATTGTTGCCACTTATCAATTTAGCAAGGCCTGCATCTTGGTAGCGTCGTGTTCGGGCCTCCATTGAAAAACTAGTGGTCTGACCTTTTAGCTTGTATTTAATACTTTTGAGTAGCATCGTGGACAACGGGTCTAAGACACAATTGAAACTGAACCCAGATACGATTTTGTGCAAACCAAGAATTTAACCCACAACCAACAATCTTCAATCTGCTTTTTTACTCATTATCATCATCAGTCTACAGCAGTCCACTGCTGGACATAGGGAGCCTCTCGAATAGGGATGTTGACTGAGGAAAAAAAAAACTATTTAGTTTGTCAGTTAGATAATACAAAAATATTAGACCCGTATTTTTTGCTTTAAAAAATGGTTTAGATAAAACGAATTAAAGTTGGGGAGTGGGGGCTCGCTACGTCACAAGTCAGTATAAAATCTACCGGGGAGTGACGTCATGCGACATTTTAATTAACTCAATGCCTTGCCGTAATCATTTGATTAGTAAGTTATAAAAGGAAAAAAAGGTGTCCAATATTTTTTAATTTTTTAATAATCTATAAATGGAAGATTAAAAATTTTTGTTGACATCACTATTACACGCCTTTCAGCTCGATTCTCGCCTCCCTTTTTACTCAATACTGTACACAATATATTTACCACTAAACCAATAACAATATCAATTTACCAAGCAAATAGGTAATATAAATAGGCAAATAAGTATATTGAATTGTAGATACTTGGTAAGTAGGCTTTACGAACTAAATATTTATTGAAAAAGTTTCGTATAAATTACTGCAGAATTTTCAGTGTTTTCGAGAACAGGCTCGAGTAGGCTTATCTATTTGTGTGATAGAATTAATTTAACAGTTTATTTATTAAATTTTGAACATGTTTTGTAAGAGAGATATAATATAAAACTAAAAGGTCGTCATGTTTTGTCGAGATTTTGTTATGTGACGTAGCATATTGTAGACAATACGAAAAAGTTCGTAGCGGGTGCTACGACTGCTACGAAGGCCACCTGCTACGGTATCCTAGAAGAGCGGTGGCCGCCGGCCGCTGTGAGGCTTAGGTCCACTTGCAGCACAAATCAATCATTATTCTGTCTCTGTCATCTTCAAACGATTGACGGAAACAGAACAATGTTTTGTAATTCATTTACTGTAGTTCCGTGTTTAGATAATTGTGGTGCAAGCGGGTTAGAATAATCTACGTAGAGTTGTAAAACAACATAACCAGTCTACGAATAAACAAGATCATAATTATTTCACTTTTGCACTGTAGTGGGAACTGAACATTCTGTTTTTATTTTATTTTAGTATTATTTTGTTTTTGACGTGAGAACTTCTTTAGGCGCGGTGATCATTCTTGGTAATTGGGATAAACTTATGGATTTGAGTCACCGATATGCTCGTGCCGTAGTGATGTACTATAGAAGCTAGATGGCGCTAATATCAGTTTTAAGTTTTCACTTCTGTCGGCAGTCCCCATGACTGACAATTTATTCTTTCAATGTTCTGAGCGTGTTTAGTTTAATTTTTAATCTCCTGTGCGAATCCCAATAATTACTTTTGCTTTCTTTCTAAGTAAAGCCACGAAAATTTGTTTATCAAATTGACTACCAACTTAAATTGTCCATCTACTCAAGATAGAACTGTCATTCTATAAAGGTAATTGTATAAAATGGTTATAACACGACAAATTGACGTGGTCTGTTAGTTCGATAAACTAAAATTAACTTCCCGGACTTTACATGCTAGATTACTTTCAACCTCCCCTCCTGTTCTCTAGTGAGGTGCGCTTTTGGAGGTGATTACGGAAGCTATGACGCGCTAGAGAACGAAATATCTACGACCAAATGCTATAAATCAAAGAGTACCCAAAAATCCTAAAATTTTAATGCAACTGTTAAAGGAAATGTAATAAATGATATCTCCGAATGCACTGAACCTTCTCAGCGGTCCCGACAAGTAGTCTTTAACATTTAACTGGTGTATGGAAACTTGGCACGGCCCCAGCCAACTTCGGGACCAATCAGTTCACATCCCAACTTGCTTGAAAAACGCGTAAATCTTGAGTACTGGTGCATTAGTACTGCAATAGTATCTCACGATGAAAAGAAGTCCTAAGTGTTTTCTTCATCATCATCATCATTTCAGCCGAAAGACGTCCACATCTGGATATAGGCCTGGGACCAAGCACCGCCACTTTGACCAGTTCTGTGCTTCTCGCATTCAGCAGATTCCTGCGGCTTTCACAATTTCATCGGTCCACCTTGTGGGAGGTCTTCCAGCGCTACGTCTTCCGGTACGCGGTCGCCATTCCAGAACATTTCGTCCCCATCGGCCATCTTTTCTGCGACATGTGCTCGGCACATTGCTACTTTTTTGTAATAGAAACAAAAAAATTGCTTCAAATGACAGTTCCTGTGCAATTTTGGCAGAATATGAAATATGCCATTAGGTATTTATAAAATAAGCGATGAAGAATGCAAAGTAGAAACTTGTAGGTATTTCTAATTAAAGGTATATTATTTTACTGACAGTGATTACAAATGCCTTTAAGTGGTTCAATTGAAATAAATTGTTTGATTTCAATTAGAATATGTGAGCATCTTGTAATAATGCCGACATTCATCATCATTTTCCTAAATTTTTCCCAACTATATTGGGGTTCCAGTCTAACCGGATGCAGCTGAATACCAGTATTTTACATGGAGTGACTGCCTATCTGACCTCCACAACCCAGTATAATGACGACATCCGAACTCCTGAAAATAAAAAAAATATAGTCAAATCTAGTGAGTAAGTTAAGACAGTTTCTTGTCATATGCAAGAAATAAATCCCTTCCTATTTCAAAAAGCAGATCTCAATAGCTCCAGAAAACACAACCAACACTAGAATTCAAGCAAATACATAATAAATATTCTAAAAGACGTAGAGATACGTCTGAGGGATTCGCAGCAATTCTGCAAGTTACGGTGCATTAGTGGACGCTGCCGACTGAGTAATTACAAGCTCACTGCATATGCATGCCGCAATGTATTGCAGCTTTTATTTATATCCTAGAAGATCTATCTTGCATTTTGTTTAAAACATTTTAATGGTATCAAATTGTTGAGGCGCAGTGAGAGAGAATTAGAGGCTTTTGTGTTGAATGAAATAGGAACAGCGTACTATTGTCCGTAGAGTTTCTTGCCCGTTCTTCTCCATAGGTACCTAATTCACAGCTTTGGAATGGGCAATAAGTTTCATCTTTCTGACTGACCGACTCCTTGACAATTCATAATTGCCTGTAATTGGTTTAATTTAAATATATTTTTTGCGTTTGAGTTATTGAGAAGAGATAATTTAAACGAAAATTACGTTAAATGCTCTGACTTCTACAATATCTTCGAAAACACCAATAAACGTTGTTTGTTGAAAAATGCAGGCTCAATTTCAGACGAAAGAATATTTCTTGCATTCATGAGACAGCAATGTGTGTTTCGCGTCTGCGCCAAATAGCCATACTGGTAAAATTTCTAGTCAATAAAAAAGGTTCAGGACCCAAACTGGGATAAGTAGGCGGGTTTCCTGAGAACGGAAACTCGAAAAATATGTATATTATCTGCGATTTTGTTATCACCGTTTTTTCATGACGTGAAAGTTATTCCCTTTATCCATAGAAATACGCAAAGAACATAAAATTACATTACGCCTGTAGGCAAAGCTTTACCTATAATGGTACACAATATATAAGCAGAGAAATATACAGTAAATATTATTCCAATAGCTGCAAGTTTGCTACTATCTAATAATACTAGGTATAGTATTATTTTAGTACGAGAGTAGTGGTGGCCCAGTGGTAACGGCCCCGACTTACGAGTTGTAGGTCGTGTGTTCGAACCCAAGCAGGCGCTTCACTTTGTGTAAATAATTTCATCACCACTGCTCTCAAATCTGTAAAGGAAAACATCGTGAGGAAACCGGCATGTCTTAGAACCAAAAAATCGAAGACATGTGACATCTACCAACGCGCACTGGGCCCGCGTGGTAGATTACGGCCCACTCCCTCTCACACAGAGGAAGCCTGTGTCCCAGCAGTGGGAACATTATTAGGCTGATTATATATATAGTATTATTTTAATATTCTATAAAGAAACAAAATAATGGAAGTACATAGGTCCACAATGAAGCTAGAGCTCGCAGTTTATTGCACGAGGCTATGAAGCGAGCTTTACTATGTTATACGAGCAATATTGTTTCTATTTATCGTTCTGCATTGTTGTTTAACTATATGAAACTGTGTCATTTCAATGCAGTCTGTCAGTCTTTTACTGGGTCTGTTTCTGTGACTGTTAGTACATATTTTGGTAGCGACTGTTGGAGATGTGTTTTGATATCTATCAATTATTGGTCCGATTTTGAATGAACGTTGTCTTCTGTTTTATTATCAACTAGCTGACCCGTCACGTTGTCCTGTCAAATATTAAATTTCGATTTATCGGCTGTTCCTTTGTTTTTTTTTTTAATTTTCTGTTTTCCTAAACCACCCCAGGATTCAGACGAATAAAACAAAAGAAAATGTAATTCAAATCGTTTTGGAGCCATTTTCGAGTTTTTGCGAGATTAATGCACGGCAATTGATTTTTATGTAGATAGATAGATAGATACACAAATATCTGGAAAACACAATAGGAAGCTTTGTATCGGTTTTGTGATTAATAAGAAAATGAAATGCTGTTAAGAGTACACCAATCAATGCCATTGAGCTTTACTTGAGGATACATGGTACAGTTTATTTTTATTTTAATGCGTAAGGTTATGTTTAAAAATGATGGGCGTAGGGAAACAGTAGGTCAAGCTATAGCTTACAGTTTATTGCACTAGGCTCTGAAGCGAGCTTTACTATCTTAAACGAGCAATATTGTTTATTTAAGCATTGTTGCTTGGTTAACTATATTGTGTATTTTCAATGGAGTCTCGACTTGCATCTCGTTTTATTTGTATTTTCAGAGTTTTTGAGTTCTATTTACATCAATCTGAGGCCATTTTGAGGGTTCCGCACCCCAAAAGAAAAAAAAAACGGAGCCTTTATTACGATCACCGTCTGCTGTCCGTTTGTCTGTATGTCAGTCTGTCAAGAACTCAAGACCCTATTTCTCAGAAACGCGTGGTTGGTATCAAGTTGAAATTAATATCAAAGACGTAGGTCTACGGTCCCTTGAGTGCCCTAAAAAAATCAAGTTTTTAAGTCAATGCATAAAAAAATACGTCATATTTTGATACTTGTAAATAAATCAAAACGTAGAGGGTACTTCTAATTGACCTAGAATCATGAAATTTGGCAAGAAGCTACGTCTCATAGCACAAATAAAGGCAAAAGTCTGTAAATGGTAAATTTTTAGTTTTATCACATAAAAAATAATAATAATATTATAATTAATAGGCGTGACTTTGCGGAAATACATTATAAAATACAATAGACGATGTATATTTAGTAACTTCATTCGTTTAACTGTTCTTAAAGAGTTAAAAAACCCTGTAAGAAATCGACACGACCGTGTTTCGCCTCTCAACGAGGCATCCTCCGGATGACGATTGACTTGTTGCGAATATAATATTATGTTTTTGCTAGTACAAACTTACACGCAGTTAGCACGCAGGAAAATTGACCGTGACGTATATCAATGTATGCGAGATTTTTTTTTCAACAAAATGTTAAGTTTGTTCTTGGGATAAATTCATACCAAATGGAAACTTTCATTCAAATTCAAATTCAAATTCAAAATATTTTATTTCACATGGGCACTTATGAAACGTCAGAAGCTACGCACGGTTCCAATTGGTCGTTTCCTATGGAGAAGAGCCGGCAAGAAACTCCACGGTTACTCTTTTAAAAATAATTGGGTTTTACAATATTTACAATAAAAAAAATAAAAAAAATACAGTATTATTAGGTATGCGAGGACAGTGTAGGTCTTTCAACAAGTACCAAGTATGTACTTAACAAAATAGAAGATGGTCAACAAGTGTACAGTCCACTAAGCCTACAGCGTTCTCACATTCACAAAATAGAAACGAATCTATATAAAAGATAAATAAATTAATAAAAATAAAAACTATTTTAAACGAAATGACATGATTGCTATTACAACTGTAACAAAATTTATATATATTAATAACATTGTGCATGGTCCGACATGCCATTGGCCGGTTTTTTGTATGTAAAGGTTTAACAAGTGGAAGCTTCTATAAACAATAAATCGGACTTACGCAGTCGCAAATATATATAAAGGACGGTTATATTTCAAGCAGGATTCTCAAAAATAAGTGATAGCAAAGAAAATTTAAAAAAATTGTAGCTGATGAATTTAGTTGTGGCAAAATACTTCTACTAAAAAATAGACCGTAAACAAGAAGGTAACAAAATAAACAAAACTATCTTATACCACAGAAAATAAATAATAATAAAATAGTGGCTCTAAAGTTTAGTTAAACTTATGGCGTACTTCTTTACAAAACAAAATATAATATTACAATTTTGCAAACTTAGTAGTATTTTATGCCGTCGATCGGTAGATTGTTCAGTGATTTTTTTTCAGGATTACACTGCATGAAAAGAGCCTCCCCATGGCCCCTGCGATTTATTTTTGTGCAACCTGGTACCTCAGATCTTGGGTGCGATTCTCAGGTCAGGTGTTATTGGGTTCATCCATTTGGTTTTTCTCAGCAGCATCCATGTGTCCCACAAATATTGGCAATAGGCTCGCCTCACTGAAACATAACTGACGAAATGCAAGCACACAGCTGCCTACTCTCTCTGTGAATATATTCGTGTTGTTATGTTTTCCTGCTCATGCATCCCGATTTCAAAACCAAACACGTCACACAACCGTTAGGATGAATATGGGACGTCGTTGCAAGATGCAGGTCATGTCAATACTATTTTAAAATTCAGCTCAGACTTCCTTCAGTGAACTTTACGATCCTGGAGTTCACACATTATTTTTAACGTTACTGGATGATCCATAAATTGTTTTTGATATGTTTTGGGATAGTTTATAACTAAACCACTATCCCGTGGAGGAGCTCGTGGTTTAGTAATGACAAGCCGCACGGGTCGATCCATCAGGTTAAGCTACGCTTGCCTGGGTTGGTCAGTGGATGGGTGACCATCTTCACATACCGAGACTCTTCCGTGCCTCGGAAAGCACGTCCCGGCTGTCATTTGTGGATCTTTGACAGTCGTTACGAGTCGTCTGGAGCCCGAAAGTCTGACACCAGTCTTAACAAAGGGTATCGTATTACCCAGTTACTGGGTTGTGGAGGTCAGATAGGCAGTCGCTTCATGTAAAATACTGGTATTCAGCTGCATCCTGTTAGACTAGAAGCCGACCCTAAGATAGTTGGGAAAAGGGCTAGGAAGATTGATTTGGGATAGTTTATAAAATATTTTATTACTTTAAAGAGTTAATATTCAATGAATCGGATTTCAATGAGAGACTTAAAAAAAAAAATAGAAGAACCTATTTTATGAAATTGAGTTGTTACTCGTTTAGCATTTTATAAGTAGGTACCTATTAAATAATTATCATAGCTAACGAGAACCAAATAGTTTGATCATTTTAGCGGTATCCTAAATGTTGATAATCACTAGCTACTTTCTAGTGACACTAACTTCCATAAGATTGTGTTCAATTGTTATTGCACTCAAAATGTCCTGTCTAACATCAGAAATTAAACAATCATTTCATTGGTATTTACAGTACCATCGTCTTGGCGTATTGTTCATAGTCCATAGTGTTAAACTTTTTACTTCAAATTCCGACCAATATTTTTTTAACAAGATTTTATTTACACTCGACCTAGCAACTCTAGCCGAACTAAATCTACATTATACAGATAACTCAATTTGAAATTTTGAATTAATCGCAGCATCATTCCGTGTCTCCCTCAGAGGGGAGGCAAAACCAAGAGGGGAAAGGGGAGGGGGAGCTCTAAATTAAATTTTGACACAGACTGAACGTGGGACCACTTAATTGCAATTTGCTTGACTTATTAGATGCTGAGATGGTGGAACTCAATTGTGATTCAGTAAGATTTAAGTTGGTTACTTTAAGTGGGATATTAAATATCGTTTATGTTTTATCCATGGGTAATATCAAGCTGGTATCTAAACTTCCGAATCACTAAAAGTTTAAAAGACAATTTGTCAAATAGGCATAAGACAGAGGAATAATGGCCCCAACTTTCTTGACGCCGATTGTAATAACTGAACTTATGTCTGAACACTATTTTTTACAGTTGACGTCATGACACACATTTTGTACTCTTACATCACTTGCTGTTAGTATCAACAGAAGATCATTTCTGTGTGGTTCAGATACTAATCTACATGGTTCTCATATGGCTTGACCAAGATTATGTCTGTACTTTAAAAGAGACTGTGACCTCTGAGTTTATTTCGGCCTTTCTTCTCAGTGTAGTCAGTTAGGAAACTCCGACCTCATCTAGCTTTTATTTTTTTTAATATGACGTGTAAAAGTGATTCCGATTTCCTATTTATAGAATAAACAATTTCATTTTAACATTATCGTCAATATTATTTATTTCATTTTGGTAATTTTTATGATCGAAATGTCTTAGATGAATATTGTCAAACGTCGGCTTAATCTTTGCCCAATAAAACGAAGTAGCCTGTTTCAATATAAAGATATAAATAAGACTATACAAACAAGTTTCTTTGAGTTTCCTGCAAGTGTTGGGTTTCTAGTAAGCAGTATAGAATGGCAGTGTGAGAAAATGAAAGGTGTTTGAAAGCGATATGCTAGCATTCAAGCTAAGGGTTGAAATTCTAGACGCCATTTTCACTCCTTCCGCACTTTCAATACAAAATTCAAAAAGCTCTAAGTCATTAGATGAGTTTCATCATGACTTTAGCATAAGCATATATATTCGGCCTATAACATTCCCACTATTGGACACAGGCTCTCTGTGAGAGGGAGTGGGCTCTAATCCACCACGCGGGCTCATTGCGGGTTTGGTGGATGTCACATGTCTTCGATTTTTGAAGTGAAAACTTCTTTACACTTTTTTTGGGATAGGTAAAAAAAATTAAACTCGCGTCAGGACGTGACCGTAAGATCCGTTGCCTAGCAACCGACAAAGTCTGCGCTGCGACTTTTAGTATTAAATGTCGCAGCATCGTGCTGAGATAGGAGCCTTTTGGCCTCGCACAGGACTCCTTTTTTACTTTGTTTACTTTGTTTTATTTTTATTGTTTTTTATTTCTTATTGATGTTTCAATGTGTTTTAGTTTAGTTTGTGATCTCCTGTGCTTGTCCCAATAAATAATTTTTCTTTCTTTCAAAGTAAATATCAAAATAAATAGTCTTTGACATTACGTAAAGATTGCGAGGTAAGAAATTTTACTCATATTGATAGGTAAAAAAAGCAGTCAAAACATACTTCATGAAAAGTGTTTAAATAAATTGTTTATTTTTGTTAGAATATATTAGGAAAATAAATAAATATACAACTGTACTGTCCTTTGATACTGATAAATAAAGCAATTCGTGCGAAATTATTCCCTAACTATTCCAAAGTATTAAAAAATGCACAACGTTAATGTTCAATCTTTCACTTCTGCCGGCACTCCCGGAGTGCAACCCGTTGTTTTTTTTTTTGTTCTAGGACATGCCGGTTTCCTCACGATGTTTGCCTTCAAAGTTTTGAGAGCGTGGTGATAAAATAAATAACAGTGCCACTTTGGGTTTGAACCCATGACCTACAACTGGTAGGGTGGGACAGACATCATCCGCCATTAACTTCCAAAAAATACATAATTTCCAAACTCAAAAGTTACACATGCGATTATTAATATGAAACAAATATGGCGGCTAACTTACAAGATCAGGTGGTCATTACAGCGCACTGGCATCGAACCTAGGCCCCGGTGCTGGCAACCGGCCAAATCTTACCACACGCTCTGCGTTTCAACGGATCAGAGGGGCTTGTGATATGTAAGATATTTTTGTTATTTTAAGGCTCTTTTCTTTCATGATAGCCTGGTATTTAACCCATTTCTGCATTTAGTTAGTAGATAATATTTATTTACACAACACTTCTATCGTTACAGGATATCCCAAAGCGATAGAGTGGTACTTATAGCTTATTCATCTATATCTATCTATACATATAATAAAATTGTAGAAAAGTGGTGTCTGTACAATGGAAATATATGAAAAAAAAGTAGCAGGGGTTGTTATTATATCGATGCTGAACCCGAGATTGTAATTAATTTTTTTTTTGTCTGTTTGTCTGTTTGTCTGTGTGTTTGTGCACGCTAATATCAGAAACGGCTTATTTGATTTAGATGCGGTTTTCACTAATATATTGTAGTAAGCTTCACTTAACATTTAGCTTTTATTTCATGTCAATCGGTTCATAAATAAAAAAGTTATGTCAATTTAAAGAATCACGGCGAACATTTGTTATAGGTTAGGCATTTCTTTCCTTGATTTTCGGTATACTTATCTTAATTTTTATTTAGGGTTTGTATATATAAATATTATAAATATTTGGTATAGGTTAGGCATTTCTTTTCTTGATTTTCTTTATTAAGTATAAGTTTAATAGCCCAGGTTAGTAATAAATTTTTCTAGCAATTCTTTTGTTTTATAAAGTTAGTAAGTTTGGTTTACACGTCTTAACACTTATTACTTAAACTGTGATAATTTTAGACTGTAAAATAATCTGTAAGTATTTATAATTTAATTGTTTACGATAGTACGTGTTTACTAAATAACTGTGTGTTAAGTAGTAAGTACTATTTTATTGTAAGAGCGCCTCGAAGAAGATCCAACCTCTCCCAATGTAGCAGAAATGCTAAAAGGATGAGATTAGTTCGATCACAGGAATCTGAGGAAGGTCGTGAGGCAAGGCTCTCTGCAACTCGGGAACATCAGGCTAGGTTTCGTGCTGCAGAAACTTCGACTCAGCGGGAATCTCGACTGAGTTCAAATCATACTAAGAGGTCATGAAAAAGGTTGAAAAACACTGCCCTACATATAATATTATAAATGCGAAAGTTTGTGAGGATGGATGGATGGATGGATGTTTGTTACTCTTTCACACAAAAACTACTGAACGGATTTCGATGAAACTTTACAATAATGTAGCTTATACATTAAAATAACAGATAGGCTACAATTTATAAAGATTTTATGTGATTTGGCCATAATATAACGTCACGTAAGTATCAAGTAAGTCGGAAAAATTGCTGCCCTCTGAGATCTATCTTTGCGTGCGCTGTCTTTTTTTTTGGGTGGGAAATCATCCAATGACTTCTGCCGCTCTGGGCGGAGCGGAAGGGCGTGTCAGACTCTTACTGACTAAAACCCACCCGTGTTCCTTCCCTTGCCTTGCCAGAGGCCACGGTTTCCCCTTGGGACTACCCGCAACCCGGCAGGAATCGGCCCTAGCGGACCCCGTCAGTTCTGCTCTTTTTGAGGCGCGCGTCGACCCGGGCCTGGTCCTTATCGGACGGCGAGCTGCCCGTTGCTCTCCATCCGCAGGCCCGGGGCGACGGTGGCCGGAAATCGGCTATCAATTCCCGACGCCCGGGACGTCTCCTACGGTGGCGGCGGCTAGGGCTGGTAGGGCGCGGCCTTTGCCACTCCCTCGCGCGCTCCACCTTCTCCTTCGCGAGCATTACTGCTTTGCAGAAGGAGGTGACGGCTTGCCATGCCCTCTCGCTTCGCACCATGGCCTGAACCAGGGCCGTACGCGAGAGGCCACCGCCGCCGATCGCCTCCACGAGGACACGGCGGTGGTCCACCCAAGCCGGGCAGATCTCCACCGTATGCTGCGTGCGCTGCCTAAACCGTTAGAGTTACATGAAGAAAATGTATTGTGGGATTGTTTGTCTTAAAGAGTTCTAAATAAAAGTCCGCGACAGCATATCTACCTTTTATGTGGAAGCCTTTATAACCAAAATAGTGAGCAATAAATACAGTTAAATTGAATACTTTTTTTACATTGCATATTTTAGAGTATTTAGTCAATTCTTATCAGAATAAATACCTTCATCGCTTTTGGTATTTAATGTAGATAAAGTTTGTCTTTTACACTAAGTAATTTGGACAAATAGTTATAAAGTTAGGACGATAAGAATGACCTGCGATATTGAGTCGACGGCGCACAGAACGAGGGTGGAGGGGCGGGTCAGCCAGGGGATGACGCGCCAGAGCGCCGAGTGGAAGCTATTGCTTAATAATTATGTTCGAGAAATAACGTAAATAACGCAATTAATTGTTGAACTGTCAAAATGAAACCCATTGCTATTGTAAGTGCTACGCAATTACCCCGCTGATTTAGGACATGTTACACGTTCCTGTGGGATAATTTCCGACATCCACGCGGGCGAAGCCGCGGGCAGAAGCTAGTCTTTAATATATATAAATTACGCGTCACATTGTTTGTCCGCTATAGATTCCTAAACTACTTAACCGATTTCAATCAAATTTCCACACCGTGTGCAGTTTGATCTAACTTAAAAGATAGGATAGCCTTTATCTCAATTTATATCCGCAATATTATTTTATTGCAAATTAGGGCTACCTATGCGAAGCTGGGGCGGGCAGCTAGTATTTTATAAATTGTAAGACAAATCTCTCTCTTCTAAAACTTGGGCTATTGAGAATTGTCGAGGTGAAGTGGTAACTGAACTGGAAGATATTTCCGAGACATGGAAGGAGTACTGCCAGTCGTTATACGAAGACCATCTCTCCCAAGATTTCACTCCTACTGAGCCCAATAATGAAGATATGGAACCGAGTATACTTAAAGAGGAAGTCAAAGCTGCCATTAAACACCTAAAGAATGGTAAAGCCACCGGCAAAGACGCTATTCCAATCGAGACTATCAAGGCCGCAGGCGAACAGGGGGTACGAATATTTCATGCTCTTTGTAATAAAATATGGCAAGGTGGAACTTGGCCAAAAGAATGGGCCCACACTGTTTTCATCCCACTGCATAAGAAAGGTTCCACAAAGAAGTGCAGCAACTACCGCCTGATTGCACTGATATCGCACGCCAGTAAAATTTTGTTGCATGTGTTGAATGAGCGACTGAAGACCTACTTATCCAAAGAAGTTGCACCTGAACAGGCTGGGTTTGTTAAGGGGAAAGGTACTCGAGAGCAGATCTTTATTGTGCGGCAAATTATTGAGAAAGCCCGAGAGTTCAATAAACCGACATATATATGCTTTGTTGACTTTTCTAAGGCGTTTGACTCGGTGAAATGGCCGATGCTGTGGAGATCCCTTCTTGCTATGGGTACACCCACACACCTTGTGCACCTTTTGAGGCGTCTTTATGAGGACGGAACAGCGTCGGTGAAAACAGATGGCGTACTATCGAATGATTTCCACCCCGGAGCAGGCGTTCGACAAGGATGCATCATATCACCGCTCTTGTTTAACATCTACACAGAACTGATAATGCGGATTACCCTTGAGGATTGGACGGACGGGGTATCAATTGGTGGAATGAAAATATCGAATTTACGCTATGCGGATGATACTACGCTATTCGCAACTAGTATTGGCCACATGGAGCAGTTGCTTTCCAAGATGGAACATACCAGCTTAGCATTCGGCTTGAGAATAAACAGAAGTAAGACGAAGATGATGATTGTCGACCGTGCAAACAATAATTCGCCCGAAGTTACCCAGATTGCGAACTGCGATGTCGTACAGTCATATATCTACCTAGGAGCTCTGATCTCAAGCAGCGGTGGCTGCGTAGACGAAATCAAGCGACGCATGGCCATAACTAGGTCTGCCATGGACAGGCTGAAAAAAGTCTGGAAGAATCGCAACATCACCAAAGCGACCAAAACCCGGCTTATTCGGGCATTAGTGTTTCCCATATTCCTGTACTCTGCTGAGACGTGGACACTTAGAGAAGTTGAGAAGAAGAAAATAGACGCTCTGGAAATGTGGTGCTGGAGGAAAATGCTTGGAGTGTCGTGGACAGAATTTCGCACCAACACATCTATACTCCAAGAACTCGGCATCAAGCAGCGTCTATCGGCCACAGTACAGGCTCGAATACTCCATTTCTTTGGGCATGTGTCACGACGGGGAAACGATTCCATAGAACGTCTTGTAGTGCAGGGAAAGGTCGAAGGAACAAGAGCACGAGGCAGATCGCCCATGCGATGGACCGACCAGATAAAATCCGCAGTGGGCTGCCCATTACACGAATGCACGCATGGTACAGCCGACAGAGAACGATGGCGTCGCACCGTAAGGCAAATCACGGCTGTCCGAAATCTCACTGCAGCGTGATGACCACGACCGCTCTGTCAAGAGTGCACCGACAAAGAAGAAGAAGAAGACAAATGGGCAGTTATTCTTGCGAATTCATTCACTGAACAGAAAAAAATGTCAATCCTTTCGGCGACCTCATTGAGTAATGAGGTCGCCGAAAGGATTGACATTTCTTGTACGTAAGGCGCGAGTAACTGGCGCTTTTAGAAGCAAGTTAGTCCTGCCGTGCGGCACCGCCATGGCGCTTTTAGAAGCAAGTTAGTCCTGCCGTGCGGCAACGCCAGCAGCTGCGGCTATCCTCGCCTCATCACGTAGTTGACGGGCACGCATAGATTCACCTCCTTTAATACCTCGTGATTCTTGATTTTACCATTGATAAATTTAAAAATATAAATGGCGAGTGTCAGATCCCTTCTTCATTCTAACTTGTTGTATAATATAAGGGATATAATAATATAAGGGACTAGATTGTGCTCGCGACCTCGTCTGCATGATTTTCCGCCCACGACCCATCGCTTCACATCCCATCGCCGGCCCGCGCTGTTACTTTGTTTTCGCTTAGCGTTCTTACTTTTTCATTTTGCTCGGCTCCTAAGGTTCTTAGCGTGATATTCTTCCTCAAAAATTGGGCTATTGAATGCAAAAATAATTTTTCAAATCCAACTGGTAGTTCCGGATACTACCCTCTACATACAAACGAACAATAAGTAATAATAAAAATAAGTATTATAAAAACTTTTAACAAAAAAAAAACAACCGACTTCCAAAAAAAACACTACAAAGTGAAAAATAACTTTAATTTCGGAAGTCGGTGTCTTTGGTTTTGTATTTTCGTTTTTTTGCCACCGACTTCCGAAATTAAAGTTATTTTTCACTTTGTAGTGTTTTTTTTGGAAGTCGGTTGTTTTTTTTTTGTTAAAAGTTTTTATTTTTCACTTTTTAGTTTTGGTACCTACCTACCCCACACAAGTTCGAATAACACTACCAGCGACGCAATTAACAGTGACAGGAAGTTATCATCATATCATCCTTAAAATAAATGAAGTCCAAACACAAGGTAGCTACTGTAAAACGTTGAAGAGTTCCCTTGATTGTCCTTTGTCTTCATCATCATCATTCATAATGACAGTCACAACCCATCTAGGTGTAAAGTTCTCATCAATATAAATTAATCAAGCCCAAACACCAGGTAATTGCTGTAAATCGTTGAGGAGTTCCCTCAACTGTCTTTCGGCTCCATCACCAGATCGACTCCAGACCTTCATTAAATAGTAGTGCTTTAAAATGCTTAATGAAAAAAAATAACAAACGCACTACGATTTTGGAAGGTTTCCCTCGTTTTAGCTGGGATGCCATCAGCAGATCCTGGTTTCCTTATAATTTCTTTTGAGGAGTTCCCTCAAGTCGTCATGGATTTCATCATCAGAACTGAATTTTGATCAAAATAGGACCAATCTGAAAGTATACCTTTCCGATAAGAAAAGAATTTTCTAAATCGGTTCATAAATGACGCCACCCGTGAAATACTTATCATTGAGAAGTTCCGGTGGCCATCTGTGGACTTCTTCATCAGTTCCACTTCACCAAATGATACTTACTGAATGCAAATGCTTAACTGGTTGCTGAAAATAACGAAATCGCTATGTGTATGCCTATAATATTTGAGGAGTTCCCTCAATTTGTCATGGATTCCATCATCAGAACTAAATTTTGAAAAAAATGGGACCAATCGGGAAGTATATCCTTTCAAATAAAAAAAGAATTTTCCAAATCGGTTCATAAATGACGGAGTTCTGAGGTAACAAACATTAAAAAAAAAAAAAAAAAAAAAAAAAAAAAAATACAACCGAATTGAGAACCTCCTCCTTTTGGGGAAGTCGGTTAAAAATAAACAATTGTAATATGAATGCTCCATCTTGATAGGTAACTTTTTAATTTTTTTAACTTCATCGTTTCTTTTCTCTTTTATATTTTTTCCTGTTTACTCCTAGTTATAATGTGCATGCTGTGGTCTCCTGTAATTGAGCACACGTAAAAAAGCCGTTTTTATTATTGTAATTTATATTGTGTATGTGTATCCTTTGTTGGAGATCCTAAATAAATGAATAACAAACAAACTTTACCTCTTTATAATATTAAAAGCCCAATTTTCACCCGATATCGTTCAGCTCCAGGAGCATCAGCCACCCGGTCGTGACCTGCAGTGGCCTATATAGAAAGCAATCAATCGACTGCGGACCCAAGTAAACCGCTGCAAGCACAATCTAACAAAATGGGGGATAATAGATTCCACCGATACCTGTGCAAATGCGACGCTCTTGACCAAACCATGTCACATAAATGCTGGAGTGTCCAAAGTGTCCACACAACTGCATTTCTGAGAACCTTACAAATGCCACTGATGCCGCAAATGGCGTCCAACTCGTTTAACATAATACGTGGTTTACCATCGACTCGAAAAGAAGAAGAATCAAAATCAATCTTCCTAGCCTTTTCCCAACTATCTTGGGGTCGGCTTCCAGTCTTACCGGTTGCAGCTGAATACCAGTATCTTACATGGAGCGACTGCCTATCTGACCTCCACAACCCAGTAACTGGGTAATACAATACCCCTTGGTAAGACTGGTGTCAGACTTTCGGGCTTCTGACGACTCGTAACGACTGTCAAAGATCCACAAATGACAGCCGGGACCAACGTCTTAACGTGCTTTCAGAGGCACGGAGGAGTCTCGGTATGTGAAGATGGTCACCCATCCACTGACCAACCCTGGCAAGCGTAGCTTAACCTGATGGATTGACCCGTGCGGCTTGTTATCACTTAGCCACGAGCTCCTCAAAAAGAAAAAAGCTCAAAAAGAAGAAGAATATACTATTAAAATGTTACCTCTTTATAATATTAATTATTATAAGTATAGAAGTATAGATAAGCTCAGGAGAATTATGATGATGAACCGGAAATAGCAGCATCACTACAGCGTTGTCCCCAAGCCAGGGTCTGGCAGTGGATGTCTTGAATGATAATGTCATTGTGTACCAACAAAACTAAAGCAATGGTAAACATAACATAACATCACGCCTTGTTTCCCCGAAGGATTGGGCAGATAATAAATTACCAAAGTCTTTAAAAGACGTGTAAAGTAACAGTTTATTTAAAACAAAATTGTTCACTTATTTGAACCAGAAGTGCTACTACACATTGCAAGAGTTTTTTGACGAAAAAAAAAAAAACTAAAATAAATTGTTAAATAACGTCTAAAATAAATGGTTAAATAACGTCTAAAATAAATTGTTAAATAACACTTCAGAATAACTAAAACTAATGACATAATATAGCTGACCATTGACCATTGTTTAATTTATATTTAATTTATTTGAATTAATTAATTTTATTTTGATTTCACTTATTCTTATTCTTTAGTACTCACAATTATAAAAAATCGACAGCCTATGCATGACTTTTGTAAAACACATGACACACGATGAAAAATGAAATGTATTGTAATGTAATGTAATGTAATCTATTAATTTTGTTTTGTTTTGTTTTGCAGTGCCCTTACAGGGTGCATGTTTGAAACTTTTACTCTTATTCCAACCTCTGTACAACATGTTTGCAATAAACTGATTTGATTTGATTTGATTTGAGCTGTACCTGTAGCAGGTACACCCACGTTTCGCCAGTTATGTTTAAGTCATGGGACTTAAACTACTACTGGGACTAGCTCCCTATTACATGGGTAATAGGGAGCTAGTCTGTTGCCATCAACCAGGCTCAAATCCAGTCTCCGGGCTGCTACGGAGAAATTCCAGATAGAAAAACTCAATAACACTTAAAGCAAAGGTAATGCTGTGTTTTTATCCCAAATTAAACATGAAAAGGATGGAAAAACGGAAGACAAAAACTGTAAAATTAAGTTGAACTAAAATTTTCATACAAGTTTCGACGTGACATCAAGACAAGCCGCGTAGTAACGCTCTAAAGTTTTGCAGTTTGACACGAAATAAACGAAAACACCAAACTAAATTCATCAACACATTCTGTTCACAAACATCACACCGTATCAACCATTCGCAATCAAATTAAACCGCTCAATCCCCTCTCGAATCAAAATATAAAATTGTAACCCCAACATAAATTCATCGCGAGAGGCAGAGACTAAGGTCGCTCCCTCGAGCTCCTAGCCGCCGCGGTAGTAGACGCCCCGGGCGTCGGGAATCCATCGCGGATTTCCGGCCACCGTAGGCGCGGGCTTGCGGACGGAGAGTGATGGGTAGCTCTCCGTCCGATCAGGACCAAGCCCGGGTCGACGGCGCGTAGTGTTCCACGCGCGCCTCAAAGAGTCGTCAGCGAAGCTGAAGGGGTCCGTTTGGGCCGATGCCTACCACTGGGGTTGCGGATAAGTCCTTAGGGGAAACCGTGGCCCTGGTCTAGGCAAGGGAAGGAACACGGGTGGGTTTTAGTCAGTAAAAGTCTGACACGCCCTTCCGCTCCGCCCAGAGCGGGAGAAGTCATTTGATGATTTCCCACCCAAAAAAAAAAAAAAAAAAAAAAAAAAAAAACATAAAAATTCATAGAAACACACGCTCGGTCTAGACTTTCAAAGCGTCTAGACGAACATGTTTGTTATACCTAATTTAAAATGTATTTTATGCATGTCTAAATCTTAGTTGCTTCGTTTGTCTTGCCTGCAATGTGTACATTTACTTGGACGTTGGCCAAGTTGTCTCGAGTGGTCAAGGTATTAGCCGATACTGCGTTTTGGGATAGAACAGTGTTGAGGAGGCGTAAAATTGGGGCTGCAGCTGGTAATGAAGTAATATCGTGATAGTGTAAGCTGATTAAGTGTTTTCTTGAAAGTATGTAATAAAATTGTTATGTAACCGTTGAGTCGACGTTTCTGTAATGTTCAGTGTGCATCGACATCTTTGTAACAGTATAAGGTAGTTACTCTTTATGTAAGAGGACGCGCTCTTTTGTACTCTGAGTCGCAAATGCATGGTAATTTCTAACTAAAATAAATATAGTGCATTGAGCTACTCCTCATTGATTTATTGACTCGGAAAACAGGGCAATAAGCGCTCATAATATTGCTATTAACGACAAAAACGAGACAAAAGTTTTTCCTAATTTCATCCAAATCCGTTCAGTCCTTTTATCGTGAAAGCGTAATGTTGCGGCCACTTCTGCGTCTATCGTGACGAAGCTGCGCACAGTGATACGATACACGCAGATGTGACCAACTATTATCGGTTGTCGTCGCGATAGTTCGAGCTGCGTAGCACTTATCGCCCGGTACATAATACGTCGCACAGCCGCTAATGTGACCACCGCATTAGCGCGATAACTTTTTTGCGAACAAAACATACGAAGCTTCAGCTTGCATTGCTTTGTCACGATATACGCAGATGCGGCTGCAGCATAACAAACAAACATACAAACACAAAAAATCAAATCTTTACTCTTTAATATTTTATATCATATAACATAAAAACAAAAGACGATTCTATCATAATAGTAAAAGTAGTCAAAAGCGAAGAACAAAATGCTTTTTTGCAAAAACTTTTACCGACGACAAAAAAACAGAAAAGCGAAAAAACATAAAAACAAAAGACGATTCCTACTCAAAATCTTACCGATAGATATCAAAAACACATCTTCGAGAGTCGCCACAAAAACATGCACTTATAACCACAAAAACAGACCCAGCCAAAAAACAAAGATTCTTAATAACACTCCCTAATATAGGTTCCCTTGAGAAAACAGTGGCGGCCAAGTTATTTATTCTGCTTTGAAGGAAACACTCGGTGCTTGCCAGATCTAAGCAAATATTTCCTTCATTGTAAGGACGCCTTCAGACGTCTGTGAGTGGTGGTGAAATGGTTCGCGTTTCTCTTTAGGTGACTTGGAAGCGTTTGTTGAGATATTTGTGTTATCTTCTTTAGGAAATAATTTCTGTTTTCGTTGGATAGCAAATAAGATAAACTAGTAGAGAGAATCTTCTATTATATCCTAGTTCCACTATTTCTGTGTTCTCAGATGTTATACAAGAAATGGCGTAATTAAAGAAATAGGTAGTAAAGCAACTAGCCAAATTGGCTGTCAGATAGGAATGCTATAGCTGAGGTATTTGTTTTAATTTTCTAATGTCGCAGCAACATGCTGAGGTTGAGCTTTTTTGGCTTCGCATAGGTCTTCTTCTTTATCTTTTCACGATTTTGTCAGTTTTAATTCCCTTTTTTTAAACCAAATTAAATAAAAAATATTTATTTGCTAGAAAATGGTACAATAGATATTACAGATATCAGAATTTTTTTATGTTGTATTTCCTGTGTGTGTCCCAAAACAAAATATTTTACTTTCAAAATATTTTATTTTACTTTCTCGCCAGTCTGGTACCTCTTGATAGGTTGCAGTACGAATTCTTCTGTTAATCTTTTTTCTACATCCTTGCAAAAACAGAGAGAGCTGAACTTTGATTATTGTTTATCTCACAACTCGGTTTAATTTGACAATGACAATATGTTAATTTTATTTTTAAGAGGAAAATAGATGACAACCTCTGGGTTATTTTCTAACAAAATACAAAGGAGATTAGTTCAAAATTACGGCCAGTCCCGTGTGACCAGTTCCTACTCAAATATTTCCCCCATTGATTCGCTCGTAGCTGGACGTTCTCCAAGGCGGAAGCCGGACGGAATCTTTCAGTGTTTTGGTTCCTTCCGATGACGTTGGCACTTGTTTTAAAATGTCACTCTTTGGCACAGAGAGTATTGACCGGGAATACTGAATGAGGCTGTGGTTCATGTCTTATGCAGTTTTTATGTACCTACGGTGAATTGAGAGCACCTTCAAGTAAAAGAGTACGATATTGGAATATAGTGACTGATGTAATTTGTAGTGAGAATGAGAAAGCTCGTATGTGTTGGCGTAGATCCCACACAACTCTAGTTTGAGTGGAATTACAGTCACTTGATACACTAATTATTTCTTAATTGTATAAGGACACAATACGAGTAAAGCTAGGTAACTAGTATAATGTGTGTGTAGGTTTGTAGGTGGCTCAAAACATGGGGTGGAGCACTCTTTTGGGTCTTAGTTCATTGAAATGAAAACTTCTTTAGCGGCGATGTGCACACTTTTTTTGGGATGGGTAAAAAATGTTAAACTCGCGTCAGGACACGTGACCTGATCGAAAATTCGTAAGATGGAGGGAGAGTAGAAATGTTGTTGACAGCGCACTCTGTTTTATTTTTTTGGAATTTTTTGATGGCTACTGCTTTCGTTCTTGTACTGGCAGCAAGGCACATAAATTCCTGAAATTTTCGTTAGATATGGCGTTACGTTGTATCAAATAGTTACTTAGTTTTCACTTCTGTGGGCAGTCTCTTAAGACTGCCCGGTGTGTTTTTTTCATGTACCGTACCTGTTTTTTTATGAGACGCTATACAAACCGTGCCACATCGCACCGTATCTTGCAGTGTGGAACTCCAATGGAAAAACAGTCGGCTTTTTTTTCAGCTTCAGTGAAAGTACCATGTTTTTAACCACTTCCAATCTTTATTTCCAGAGTGGACTTCAGAAATGGCCCACCAGTCCATTGGGCAGTGGCCGGGGAGTTTGGAGCTCGCACCCACTTCGTCCTCAACGAGTCTGATCCATCGTCAGCTCACCTGGTGGTTGAGAAGGTGGCTCGGCAGGATGAGGGGGTCTACAGGTGCAGGATAGACTATGTCGATGCGCCGACTAGAAATTATAGAGTCAACTTGACTGTTATAGGTATGTATTCTGTCCATGTATTTTGTATGGGGTCATTACACACGAATATTCATTTATCACCTTTTGTATTACCGCATTTAAAGCAAATACAATGTGGAGACTACAATACAACAATAAATGAAAATACTTGCACTACTAAGATGCATATGAGGATATTGGAACTGTCAAATAAATCCTAGCTTCGAAATAAAAAAATGATTTTTTGTTGGCTTACATGCCGTATCCACCCCAAGCCTATGAATTCCGTTTATCCAACTAGGCCTAGGGTGGATTCTCGGGCATACATTTCAGAATATCCACCTTAGGGTGGATTTTTGGGGTGGATTAAACGAAACAGCCCGAGCCGACTATGGATTTTGCCGAGCTATAATGACTGAACTATTGAATATATTCAATTGAATTTTTGTATACAGAATGGGAACGTTATTATGGACACGCCGCGCTCCGTTTAATTTTTTGTTGTATTGTCGTCTCCACCTTGTATACAGAAAATGGCAACGGTTGATAGCTATGAAATATTTCGCTGTTTTGATTATTGGCTATGACTTTGGCTTTATACGGCTAAAGTTACGAACCCGTTTATGACCTGCACCGGATCAGCATCACTTCACCTCATTTTTATAGTTGATCCCGAGCCGGTGATGCTGTCATGTCGCTGATAAGTGTGTGTTATAGTATGGAGTATCATAAAAACAATGGTGAACGGCTCGGTTAGAGGCGATGCTGCCTAAGCGAAATCCGTAGTTTCGACCGCGCTTCGTCTGCGATCCTGGATAAAAGTAGCTTATTCTCTTCTCCAAGTCTTCTCCAGGCCCTTCTCCAATGTTCCAAATTTCATTCAAATCCGTTCAGCCGTTTTAGCGTAACAAACAAACTCACTTTCGCATTTATGATAATTATTTATGTCCACATTATTTGTATAAAATACCTTCTGTGTTCGTGTTCAGGTGTAGTGTGAATAAGGGCTAAGAACATCGAATAAAATGTTTAGCAAATAGAATTCACTAACCCCCGTAACTTTCCTGAACGGTGTGTTACATTCATTACGGTTATAGGTTTACCCACTTAGTGCGTAGAAACACAGTAGAATGGTTTACCCTCTTACCTTTTATCTAGAATTCCCTTTGCATCTTGAAGGTACGATAAGCTGAGCGATTGGTTACTGTTGTGCTAGGTACATATTGTGGGTTTTGAATCCTCGGTAAAACATTATTTTTTTGTACTACGAATAATTGATTCGTGTCTGAGTGTGTAATATTTCTGTTTTCATCTACTCTCATAGATATTGTAAAGTTTAAATAATTAAATAAAAAACAGTGACTAAATGTAAACACACTTCTCGGAGCCTCTAACGAATCGAACGACATTACATAAAGTAGTGTACTGCACATAACTAGGTATGAAAGCACTCGTGTGAAACTCGGACCGCACTCGTGTGTGCAGCACGCGTAGCATGTCAACCACGGAAACGGGTTTTCTACGGATTTTGTCGACGAAAGAATAGACAAATTTATTGACAGTTTATCTATCATTTTGTCTATTCTTCCGTCGATAAAACCTGTTTCTATTGTGGCCTGCTAAGCGTATTTATAAGTAACAGTTTCATACTAATACTAGTTTAGAGAAAAGCGAAAAGAAAACAATTTTGTATCTTTACAAAAGTTGTAAACTTTATTATTTTGTTTGCAGTTCCCCCAGAAGCCCCACGGATATATGACTACGAGGGTACAGAGATTCTGGGGACTGTTGCTGGACCCTTCAGAGAGGGACAGAATGTGCTCCTCTCTTGTCAAGCAGCTGGAGGTGAGTTTGACCATGTTTATCCGTCATGATCATCCCCAAAAATTAGTTCTATTAGTATATTAACTTAGTCTATTGTAGTGCACTGCTGTTTGAATGGTAAAACAGTAGTTAACACAATGATAGATGATAGAATGAGAAGACCCAGGCCACACATTTTTAATAAATCACTTTTTTAATTTGTACCGTAATTAGTCGTTACTCAAACTTCAACAGTAATAATTTAAATTTAAAATATATAATTGTTGCCAGTTTTATTATTTTTAAATGAAATTATTGATGTTTGTAGTTTGAGCAACGACGAATTTCGAAAAAAAAGGCATTATAACAAAAAAAGTGTGGCCTAGGTCGTAATATTGGGCCTAAACACGTAGCAGACGGCTCCACAGGTCCGCCATTTTCGTATGTTCAACCGTCTAACACTCTGTATATTGGCTGGCGATGGATGAATAAGAATAAAATCTATCTGACAGTGTACTGCAGTAACAAAATTATTATGATGGTGAATCATTTTCAGAACAACCTTTTTTTCCACAGGCAAACCACCACCTGACGTATCATGGTACAGAGGCGATGAGCGGCTAGCCTACACAAAGGAAGGCTCCGTAACTCAGTTGCACCTGCCCAACTTATCCAGAGAGATGACTGGTACCAAGCTGCAGTGCAGGGTGGAACCCCCACTGCTGCAGCCACAGTCCAGAGAAGTTACTATTAGATTATACTGTAAGTATGTCTTGCGTTTTAAAGAAAATCTGCATCATACATTAATTTAGAAAGAAAGCATTAGAAATCATAGTTGAATGGCCTGCGCGCACTGGCGGACGGCAGGGGAATGCATCAAGAAGAATTCCTCTTCTCTTCGGCTAAGGCCCACTAACAAAGTCCTTTGCGATTCCGCGAGCGTCCGCCGGTATGCCGCGGCATCCGCAGATTTATTTCTCTCCCTTACAACTACTCGTATCATTACAGGTTGATCACCTAATGCGATTAGTGCAGTCTCTTATAATATGTATTGTAAATATGTATTGTCTTTACATTTACTATTAGGAATTAACTTTATATAACAAAGCTTTGAAAATAAAATATGTTAGAAACTTTAACAATAACAGAAACGTTTAATACGATGTGAAGATCGTTAATGATCCGAATTATAATTAGTGTTTTTCAATCTTTCTCGACAGAACAGACTAAGTACCATTTTCTTATGTTCACAGTAAAACCTCAGTACATTCGAGTGACCGGCAGTGGTTCAACAAGAGCTGGCCAGGACAAGTCTTTCGTGTGTACCACGCGGGGTTCGAAGCCGGCCCCAAACATTGAGTGGTTTATCAACTCACAGCTTGTGGATTCCACGTTGACACAGGTTGGTTATGGTTAATAATCTTAATGTATTACACTTTTTTAATAAGGACTTGTCTGCGAGTTAAGGCCTCCTCCATCTTAGAGAGGTTAATATTAGAAAAAAAAAAACAATATTATAACATAACAGACTCATATTATATAAGGCGATGTTATAAGTCACAATGACTAACTACATAAAAAATAAAAATAAAAATAATGACTTGTAAGCTAAATCACAAAGAAATGTTAACTAATAAAACAATTATAAACAAAGTTATTAATTAATTAATTATTATTTGTGCCATTTGAATGAATAATAAATAATTAATAAGAATTTGAATGAATATTATGAAACAAAAAATTATGACGTGATTAAATTAGAATTGAATGTCAAATATTTTGACAATATAACATTACTATGCATGTAATTTTATTCTTTAGTTTCTTTCTTTATTTTTATTATAAAAATATGTAATAAGGTTGATATTTTAATGAGGACAAATAAAAGGCTTTCAATAATAAAAATAACTAAAAACAAACAATGTTTACACGGGCGTGCTTTAAAAGAGACCCACACGAATGTGAATAATCAGTCAGATGACGGGATCTGTTATGATTTATCTATTGATTTTATTGTTTGACAGAGAGGTAGCAACTCGGAAAGGGGAGAATGGAGAACATTTTATTCTAGTCTTATTTTTAGCCCCTGTTCCACGTGTAAAACAGCTTACTGCACCAATACAACAGAGTTTAGTTTTCATAGTGTGTTTTAATTATTATTCAGTTAAGTTTCTATGACATAAAATAAATCCTTCTTCTCTCACAGGTGGAAGTAGATGGAGAAGTAACAAAGAGTGTGCTGACTTGGCACGTGCGGCGAGAAGACAGTGGCAGGCAGCTGACTTGCCGCGTCTCCAACCCTTGGTTTCCGGCGCATACGCTGGAAGACTCTGTCACCTTGGATGTTATGTGTGAGTTGAAAAAACTTCATTAAATAATAGATAAAAGCAGTTGACCAAACACAAAAAAGAACAAGTTGGGGGAAACAATGCGTCACATCCACGCAAAACGGCCATCGCTCAGCATAATGCTGCGACCCTATGCGAGACACAGCCCCAGCGCTGGTTTTCAGCGACAGGTTGGCAGAATGGTCTTTATATTATTTTAACATTGGTAACTATATTATCGATTATCTGTACGCCAGATCAGCAACAAAATAACATTGACGGAAATATTTCATTCCAAAATATATATTTTGCAACAGCGCAAAAATTGCTGTGTTTATAAAAATCAAAACGCAATAAATTCTGTAACGGCCAATCCCGAACACGCGATTTACAGTCACAATACAACTACGGACAAAATAATTGACCCAGTAACAAAAACAAGTGAAAACCTACGGGCGATATATCAAATGCACACCACACACTAGATACGGGAGCGGTTGAGTTCCGGCGGTGTTTGCCGGCGGCCCGAGTCGTGTGCCAACAACTTTGTCCCCAAGTTTAAATATTATCGCGGGCTAGAGGCTTCGTGTTGTGCCTTGATACACGGAGTGTCGCAATACGGGTTTATTATGAAGTATTTATGCTATTGTTTATAAACATAGCTGGCTGGAACTGGAATACGGGTTGGTGTTAGCATAAATTAGATTGTGGAAGTAGCTATTTAGCATTTGATGAGTAATTACTGAATTCGGTGTTTAAACTGCTTTTCGGGTTTTGGTGATTGCTTTCAGTATTATGGTTATAAAAATATAAAGTATAAAAAAGAATAAAAAGTTTTATTGATTCATAAAAAAGTGTTACAATTTAGGTATGTCACTGGATCCCGCACTAGGATACCCTGTGTCGCAGGATCCAGTCTCTTTCGACTTTTAATACGAATTACAAAGGATAAGTTAACAAATGCACCGTAATAAATTATAAATAAATACCGTAATAAATTATTTTATTTATTTATTTATTAAAAGCTTATGCACAAGTAAAACAATACCGTACACAAGGTTACACATCAAGTTATACATTTCCAGTTTATACTGATCTCGTAATATACAGGATTTCCGTACGATGCTTGATGTGTAGCCGTGTGTACAAAGGCGGGCCTATAAGCCGGAGGCATTTTCTACCAGTCAACCATATGGTTATGCAGAGACAAAACATGGCAGGTGCAACTTAAGGGATAGATAAAATAACGATAAAATACAAACATACATATATACAGAATAAATTAAAAAATCATTAAAAAATAAATTCTAAATTTAGTTTTTGTAATGTACTGTGTATTTTCCTAAACGTTTCACGCTTATTATCACCAAACATTACTCTTGCCAAACGATAGTTAAGATAAACACATATCCTGCTTTCCGAAGCGTGGCTTATGTAATATGCATTAATGTAGCGGCCATTACATTCATTAGGCTGACACACCTAATTTACTCAAACCTAATGAGGTAAATGAAGCTATAGACGGTCTTCTGTGAGTTGCAGCCATTTGTGCTTTGAGATAGTTATTGCATTATTAGAATACTTTGAGATAGATTATGATCTTACCATAATTCTATTGTCAACACTTTTTTATGACGTTCTGTAGTTAATGTTAGAGTCAAGCAAGAGGATGGGCGTCAAATCTTATATAGTAAAAACAATGCGAACAAGTAATTGCATTGCAATATTTACCTAACTTGGCAAAAGGATAGCTTATTGCCAAGTTTGGTGATTACGGCAATACAATTATTTTCTTACCTTTCTAGCAGCCTGATTTGAAGGCTTATGTTTAGTAGTTGGTGTAATTTTTTATATCCTAATGCGACTCTGCTCACCCATACGGGAAAAATTGTTTAAATCTAACGCTAAACTCAACGCCACTCAGTTTCCAACTATCATGAAAACTCGGAAACAACGTAAACAAAATCCACGCTGAGCAAAAACAAACTTTCCCTCTCCATTATATTTAAACAGAAATAGTGTGACAACGAACAAACTCAAAACATTAAGTTAAACATAAACGGGTTAATGCGATTACTTCAAAAACGTAAGCCGGGACAACTTTCGTAGTCAAGTTTATCTCGTCAAGTTAAAACATTATCGCATATTGTGAAGCAGTGGGTTAGTACTCGCGGCCTCATGTGTAAGGTGTTTGGGCCAATGTTGAACCAAGTTAAGGTTTGACGTAAATCAAATATTTTTTACCAAATTATTGGTAAAATCTTAAAATAATAATTATCTTATTAGTTTGTAAGCTAATTACTTAGGGAGTTTTCAGAATTTTGTCTGAGTGGTTGTTATAATTATAGGTCGGCGCCTCCGCCTATTCATAGCAAAATTAGGCAATCAACTTATTAATCGAATTTCTAATGAAGAAACTAACAATATTCTTCTTTGTTTAATAAACTTTATCATTTTTAATTTAAAACAAAACATGCAAAACAATTAACAGCAAAATTGAATGCACCAAAGTTCAAGCTACTAAATGATTACCAACAAAAGCGTGACATAACAATACACCTGAAACATAACCTCCAAAAACATTCACCAACCTCAAAGCCAACCAAACACCAACATTTGCAATCTGCCACCAACACGTAAACATGGCGCCAGAATTAGCAGTCAGCTTATTTAACTTTTTGAAGTTTGTTAGTTAACTTACACGCGTGCAGGGATGTTAAATAATTTCGTTATGATATAAACACTTGAGTGGGATCCCTAAGGATTACTGACAGACGGATTAACTTTGACAATGATAAAGTAGAGGGAGGTTTTATCTTTACGCTTGCTGGTGAAGAGGTAAGCGGAAGAACATTTGAAGTTGGTCAAGTGTTGGTTTAGATAGCGTTGTTATCTTTTTATGAGGTTAATTTGGTAGTAAGAAGTTTTCTGGTTTGTTCTGTAATGATTATACTGTCTTTCAACTACTTGAGCTACCCGACAATGTGACGGAAAGGATTTCCGTGGGTGTAGAAATAAGACCACGTAACCTTTATCAGTATAAAATATATATTTATAAGAAAATACGAGTAATGAGGTAGGTAAGTTTATGGTCACAAGATTCCCTTAATTTCCTTGGGAGTAGCGCAGTACTCTCCTGGCTCAGCCTGATATGACGGTGACCCCAGCGGGTGCGCCACGCTGCAGTTGGTCGAGCCTGACCCGTAGACAGCTCGACGTGGCCACGCGGGTAAAATATGCTCGACGACGATTGAATATGGTGGTGGGGTGTGGTTAGCCGGAACTTTGGAGGTGTTGGTAAGCCGGAACTTTGCACCCCAGTATGGGACTACTGTATTGGGGCTATCTAAGGCTCCATGCGTTTGGTAATCACACGATATTAAAATATTGTTAGTTTTAGCCTAGAACCTTGGTTATTTAGGATAACGGTTGCCATATTTTATATATCAAATATAGTATTTTCGAAGCCAATGCCTGTATAAATATAGTAGATGGCGAAAAAATATAGAGGTATGTTTCTAAAACATTTTTATTCTTTTAATACATATTTTTTGCTACTATTCACATGTTTTTTTTTTAAATGTCTCTTATAATTTTTACACTGTAAATTAAGGTTATAAAATACCGATCGTCGAAAACTTGCGATCATCTCGATATTTTTTATTGAAATAAAAATAATAGTAGTTTTGCCTACTATATTTTTTCTTTAGAAATATAGTACATATTTAGACAGAGGCCTAAATACTATATTTCTAAAGATGTGTAAGAGTAATTAGCAGTATATACGTATATAATGTATGAAATCGAATCAAATTTCCATGAAGTCGCCTGCTACTGCTGCGGGCAGTCGGCTACAAAATTGTAATTTTACCGTTTCAAATACTGCAAATACATCGCAATTTAGGCATATTTATCTGATCAAGTGTAGTACTAGGCTATAACTCAAGTTATTTTATTTATTTAAACAATACAATTCCACACTTTACTACTCCAACAGGGGACCGTTAAAAACAAGTTTTAATATCGCACGCGGGAAATTACAAATAAAATTCGTTATTTTCGAAAAACTTATTTAATGCACGTACCAAATGCAGTAGGTAGGTAATACGAGTTGCAAAACAAACAAACAACGTAATAATTGTACTGTTGCCCGCTCCCCAGGTTCGAAGTGGGGCAAAGAGTTTAATGACCCAGACGGGGCATAACTTTGAGACCAATATTGTTTTTTTTTGTTGAAGTTACTGAAGTATTTTTAGGCCTGCAAATATTGATGCTTTTGAAAACTTATCTTATTCAGTTTAAGTTCAGCCAAGATCAATGTTTTCATTCGATACCTCGTTCAACCAGTTCAAGACCTTCAAGACTTTATTTTAGGGATTATCATTTGATCCCATTGACAATCAAACTTATGTCTTGCCGTTAGTCTTTTGATAATGTGATCCTATTACAGACACATTTTTAATTAACTGCAAAATCTGTTTGATGTGACAAGGTAACTTGTGATGTGGTGTCAGCATCTAGAATAAAGTTTAATGATAATTTCCTGGATTTAAAAGTAAGAACACAATATAATAATCCAGATGAAGAGCACTGAAGCAGTGATAGCTAGTGGTGTGACAATCGGTCTGCTAAGTCTCGAGTTCGAACCCAAGGCACGCACCTCTGACTTTTCGGATTCATGCGCGTATTGTATAATTATCACTTGCTTCAAAAACAGTGAAGGAAAGCATCGTGAAGAAACCGGCATGCCTGTAAGATATTTCTCGATGGCATGTGAAGTCAAGTCAGAGGCCCATGGGCGGCTTTAAAACTCTGACACCAGGTTCGTCACTAACCACACAAAAAGAAGAAGACTGAATTGACCTCAAAATAAGTTTCTTTCAGCAAGAAAAAAATAGTGATAAATGATAAATGATTTTATTTCTGTAAGTAGGTCTGTACAAACATTTTTACACGTCAATCATATTTTTTAAACTAGATGAGGTCGGCGTTTCCTATCTGACTACTCTGACAAGAAAGGCCGAAACAAACTCAGAGGTCACAGTCTCTTTTAAAGTCCAGACATAATCTTGGTCAGATCATGTGAAGACCATGTAGATTGGTGTCTGAAATGGTCTTTTGAGGAAAGAACCACACAGATTGAGTGGACCTGTCCAGTCAGTGCACGCATTTATCAGTAATCGTGCAGCTCAACTCAGAGTTTAAGGAGCTCAACGATTCGACGAACAATACCAAAGAAAGGACATTTGGATAGGCCGCATAAATTACTCAAGCTGCCAGACCATGATAAAAACTAACTGAGAGAAAAAAAAAACGAAAAAGTATAAATGAAAGGTATGACCCACATAATCTTCACATTCACAATAATTAAAAGAATATAATGCTTTAAAAAGTAAATATTCATGTCATTGTATAGTATATAAAATACATTAATGTCAATAAAAAACCTAAAAATAATCTTGGTCAGATCAGTAACAACGATGTTAAGCACCCTCTAACAGATCCCTACTCTTTGGCCAAGCATTATGTAGGTCCGACTTTGTCAGAGCATCCGTGCTCTGAATAAACAATTCTGTCGCTGTCTGCCCCAATAGAAATATTCACTTATCTGCACGCTCTTTGTCCTTAGCGTAGCAGCAGAGCACCAGAGTAACAATAGTCTGTTTGTGTCAGCGGTGGTCGATACTGCAGTACCAATGTGGTTTTAGATCCATCTTTGTAACGTAAAACCTTTTTCATCACAACTATTCAAAAAGAGCTAGTTTATTCTTCGTTAAAAGGGTCTAAAACAGGTTTTTAATCCCTAGGGACTAAAAGTTATTTGAACTTTCAATGTGGATATTGTTAGTAAAAGTTACAATCACCAAAGATATCAATCCAGAACTTTGTATGATAAAGTAAATGAAGCGAGAGCCAAGTAAAAAAAAAAAGTTTATGAGTATGTAAATAAATAAACGGAATATTCTTATTCATTAGTTGCACTTACTTATTTGCTCATAGTAGGTGATAAAAAGTAGAGTGTCCATCTCGGGAGCAACACTATTGACGTACTTAGAATCACCCGCAATCTCTGGATTCAAAAAAACACTCTCGCCTTTAAAATAGGTTTTTGCTCCCTAGGTAAACAATCTGCTATTAAGTAGAGCTTTCACATTATGATACTCAACTCTCCAAAACGATGAGTGGTGTGATTCTATTGTCTTAGGAGAGGTACCCCCGTTTTAGCGTGAAAGCGCAACAAACAAATAAACTCACTTTCAAATTCAAAAACCTCATTCATTTATTCAAAAGTCAACTTAATCGTCCAAGAGTAGGTCATACAGTCATCATCATCAGCCTTTTAATGTTCCCACTGCTGGGACACAGGCCTCCTCTCTGTGAGAGGGAGTGGGCCGTAATCTACCACGCGGGCCCAGTGCGGGTTGGTAGATGTCACATGTCTTCGAATTTTTTGGTCCTAAGACATGCCGGTTTCCTCACGATGTTTTCCTTCACCGTTTTGAGAGCAGTGGTGATGAAATTATTTACACAAAGTAAAGCGCCTGCTTGGGTTCGAACCCACGACCTACAACTCGTAAGTCGGGGTCGATACCACTGGGCCACCACTGCTCACCGGTCATACAGTAGGTAGTTTAAAAAAAACACGAAAAAAAATCTGCTGTTCCCTACATTTTGACGAGATACGCGAACATAAATGTAGCGAACAGCTGATATTTTTTTCGCGATTTCAACGGTGGTCCCGTAGTGAAAGTTGTTCATAATGATGAGTACATTGGCCCCTTAAGAGGTCTAGGGTAAACAAAAACCAAGGTTGTATAAAAGAAAGCTAATGAGATATCCAACAAAGTCTGCTATAACACCAAACAGTCTTCGTTATTCAATAATTAAAACTTATATTTAAAGTTTATTATCTTCAAGTTACAAGTCCTTGAAACTATTAGCTCGAATAACAAATCCTTGGAAGGTCTCAAAATTTTCAAACTTAGTGACAGCTTTAATCAATCAACGTAAAAGTTTGACTTGAATTTATGAGATTCTGAACAAAAATGAGTACCTAAATAGTCGAAAAGTGTTCCGAATCAAAAGAATATGTTCTAGTTTGTAATGTTAATGTCTACAAACGTCACAATTTTTCGCCATTTTGTATTGTTGAACTGGCAAAGAATTTACGAACTACAAATTGGAAAAGCTTCGGTGAAAAACATCTAAACGATTTCTTGTTTGAAAAATGACGTATATGTCTACAACAACTTGAAGGTTATTAAGCTTTAAGTCTCATGCTTTTGTGCCAACAGCTTCTAATTAAATTGGTGACTGTAACAACATTTTCACAATGATGTACAAGCAGCTACTGGCACACTTTTGATAAAATTCCGATGTTTTTTCTTGTCTGCCTTTCCCTACACACGTTGTTCTTCTGTCCAAATTTCAATTTTAAACTTTTTCTTCATTCCATAAAAACCTAATTTACATACCTATTACGAAAATTTAAAAAAAAATCTAATCGGTCCACCCGTTCTTAAGCGGTGCGCTTACCAACGAAAAGCATTTCTTTTTTATATAAATAAATGTAGGTATACTCTGACAGAGAAACATTATAAACATGACATTTTTCAGACAATTATTATTGTGTTTTACTCAGTTTTACGTTTGTTGCAGATCCTCCAGTAACCCAGATATCACTGGTAGAACCCAAGGAGCCACGTCTTCTGCGAGAAGATGAAAATGCAGTGATGCTGTGTTCAGCTGATGCATCGCCACCAGCTGTTAATTTTACCTTTTATAAAGGACCTGAAGTAAGTATAAAGAAATATCTTTATTCTTAGCTTTGCCTGTCATCAATCTTACTTGTCATGAAAACCCATAACCCTAAGTAACCATAAGAAAAATACATAATTATCGTGAACGGTCTACGTTGTCAAGCCTTATGGGACCGAAACTAGGTCTTAACGATATAATTTTAGAATTCAGACTTTGTGATTTTGCAAAGCAATGTCATAAATGACAGATATAAAATTAATTCTAGAATCGGTTGATATACACTGTTATCCTATAGTATTCAACGAGCAATATTTGTATATATATCGTCGAAAACGGCTCTAACGATTTCGATGAAAAATTTCAGAATCATATACTGAATCCATGGTATCAATTTTCGCGTCTATGTCCCTGCCACTCTGTTTAAGGTGTATCTATTCATACAAGAAAAAAATCTGCTACACGAAAATAATCTGCTGTTCCCTACATTTTGACGAGATATTCGAATATAAATGTAGGGAACAGCTGATTTTTGTTTCGCGATTTCAGTTTTGGTCCTATAGTAAAAGTTGTTCATAATGATGCGTACCATGACCCCTTAAGAGATTTCGTGTGCGAATAGATAGATACTCCTTTTCTATGGGTTTAGGGGGGTATAAAATCGATCTGGCCAGGTCCCATAACTGGGAAAAATCGTTTTCTCCGTATTTTAACCCTAGCAGAGCTTGGTCGCCCAAAGTTTAGAACAATGACAACAACCTTAGAATAATGACATGGCAGCATGGAATTAGTAAGTACCTACAATCATGGCAGCATGGAATTAGTATGAACTATCGTATACTATTAAACGAGCATTTTATAATTTCACCCGAGCAGAGCTTGGTCGACCAGGTACTAAATATAAAACACTTAAACTTCAATTAGTGGCACAAAACTAATTAAATTGTTATAGCATCTATTTCTAATGCTATACGAGTAATGGACAAGATTGCTACATCCTTCGTAGTGCGTTCATATAATATCTCGTTAAATTACGTAAGGCGAGTGTAGCCCATTCGCCAGTGTATCACGAAAAGAAATGCTATTCGTCGGGCAAGTTACTGGGCGAGTGGCAAGTGGCTAGGCAAGTAACTAGGGTCGCAGGTCGTCGTCGGTTCTAAATGTTACATCGATTAAAGCTGAGATAGAGCCATCTACGAAGACACGCCCGAGTCTTTTTTCTAATCGCTTACAGTATAGCTTACAGTTTACGCATTTACTGGCAGTATCTATACCAACAAAACCTTTACCCACTTTAAAAAGAAGCCGCAATTCATAAATATTTATAATCTAAACAATTTTAAACTCCAACATTATAAAGAAATTCAACAAAATTAGCCGTAAATAGTAAGTTGGCATGTTCAGGTACCTAAGTCTTAGCTAGCGTGATTCTATAATGAGAATTTAATTGTTGCTTCATGAAAATTCAATTTGTTTTACTAGCAAATAATAACTTCATAATAACGTTCGGTTTTACGTAATACGTTGTCATAATTAGTTTTAGCTTTATTTTTAGAATCTTATAATTTTTGTCATTACCCTTTGAGGATTTTGCTTGTAATTGTTTTAATAAATTTAGATTATATTATAAGCCCTTTTGTGTTGTGGTGAATTAAATTATAAATTCTGCCCTTACGTCGGTTGATAAAGGTCACTGGTAATAAAATTGTCACTACATAAAAGGTGCCAAGTTAATTATAGACTTAACAGTTCCAGTTCTTTATTAAACAGTGGTGCTACGTAACTGCTGCAATTGCCGCAAAATGGAATGATCAATGTAGATAATCTTCCATCAAAGAATAAACCTAAGAAATAATTAAGAGAGATTAAGAGAGATAAGTAAGACTCAATTTAGTTTGAATGCGAAGAGGAAATAAAAAGTCTATCAAATCTCTGCAAATTTAAAACCGTAGCTATCTTACTGCGATAAAAACCACTTAACCTCTCTGTTCTCCTTTACCTAGGTCCACCTAATAAGAGACGATCCAATTGGAGGCCTGTCCATAGAGAACAACAGGCTGGTCGTCAGAGGACTCCGAAGACATCACTCGACGGTGTACCGGTGTCGGGCTAGGAATTCCGAGGGTAGTGCGCTGAGCGACCCTCTTACCTTGAATGTTCTTTGTAAGTAATTCACTTTCTAGATTTATTAATCGTCAATACAATTAACATATGCTATGTTTGCTAGAAAATATGAGAATTTCATGAAAACGTGGCGTGTTCGTTCGCACCAATCGACATCTAGGTTTAGCTTTGAATCTAGTCAAAAATTTGTTAGTCAATGTCTGTAAAGCTGTACTTCTGACATCGCTAAATACTATACCTACCTGATTTTGATCACTTATCTAGTGTACATTTAAATTCACTGGAAGAAAAAAAAAATTGGGATGGCAGAACCACCTGGATAAGTTCCATCAAAACTGGAAGGCGGATGCGCGGGCTCTCTAAAGATGAGGAGTGGAGGGAGGCCATTGCCTAGGAGAGGGACAGAGCAGATTAAGAATAAAAAAGACGTGTGGCACTCGGGGACTGCCCCGGCGAAGCTATTGCATAGCATTTTTTATCAACTTACGCAATTGTAAAATATTAACCCGAATACAAGAAATAGCAATGATGACATTGACAGGAACTGTTATTCACATTTATAGTTTTTAAAACTTGACACAACGTAATGGCCGGGAACATCAAACTAATAAAAAGGTTTTAATTTAACTATTAATAGTCAAGGATCATTCGTCTAAGTAAATTTGAACTTTATTGTCAAACAGTTAAACATAATTTTCAATACAACACTCTCGTATCATTCGTCTAAGTAAATTTGAACTTTGTTGTCAAACAGTTAAACATAATTTTCAATACAACACTCTCGTATCATTCGTTTAAATAAATTTGAACTTTGTTGTCAAGCAGTTAAACATAATTTTCAATACAAAACACTCTTTTCTTAGGTAGTATTTTCGTTACGAAATTTCTGGATTAGGTCTCCACGCTCAAGGCCCGCGATAGAAGCTATGCAATAGCTTAAAAATATTTTCTGCATTAGGCTCACTTTTTATCATCTTCATATCTAGCCCGACCTGAATGCGCGGCTGGTAACGTGATCCAGCAGTTAGCTGGTGCCCCTGGAGGAGAAGTCAGGGCGAGGTGCTCAGTGACTGCTCCAGCGAGTCGTGATGCTGGACCTTTAAGGTTCTATTGGACTTATAATGGAACTAAGGATGTTTTGCCGGTATGTTACAATACACATATTATCATTTTTTTTAAAGAATAAAATACTATTTGCATTGCGATTTTTTGCATTTTGGAGAAATCTGTATAAAACAACACACACATTACACATCAAGGGGTTCATCAGGTTGAAGTTCTACATTTATATCTGTAACTTTTATGGTGTACATAATAAAGATTATTCTATTATCTAACAATATTGCAATTTATACTCGCGTTGAAAAGATAGTATGAACCTCTTTAAATTTTGGTATCCAATTAAAATCCTTATTACTCCTCAATTATAAAAATTACTGATAATAAGACTAACAGATGGTCGAAAGTGGGTCAACATAGAGGTTCACCTGATTATCTCGTCCTGGTATCTAGATGTCACTTGATGTGCATCACAATATTCAAGCTAGGACTGTTCCCACAGATACCAGCAGCCAACGTGACAGTGACGGGATCCACAAGCACAGTCATCCACGGCCTGCACTCAGACATTGAGGAAGACCTGGGCTGGTTAGCGTGTTGGGCAAGCAACGATGTGGGCAACCAGCGGGAGCCATGCCTGTTCAGGATTTTGCCTGCCGGTAATATTTTTATTGTTATCAGAATTTAAATTTGCGTTGTTGCAAAGGAATTAACTTTTTATAGTTAGGTTATTTGCTTATTTTGTAGAAAGCACAATTATATTAAACCTAAATTAAGTTGTAGCTTCTTTTGTTTGTAAGATCATTGTTTTATTAGTAAGATCACTGTTTTCATAGATTACGAGTACTAAGAGTGAGTTCATGTCAATAGTGCAAATGTGCTATAACTTTTTAGGTTGTATTTTTTTTTTCAAATTATGTTCTCTGCAGAATTTATTAATAGTTACTACTAAAATTAAGAGTATAATTTCATATTAAGGCCGCGGTTGGTCGGTGGATGGTTGACCATCTTTACATACCAAGACCCCCCCTCCGTGCCTCGGAAAGCACGTTAAGCCGTTGGTCCCGACTGTTATTCGTGGACAGTTGTTTCGAGTCAGAAGCCCGAAAGTCTGACAATCAGTCTTACCAAGGGGTGTCGTATTACCCAGTAACTAGTAACTGGGTAGTGGAGATCAGATATGCAGTCACACCCTGTAAAATACTGGTATTCAGCTGCATCAGGATAGACTGGAAGCCGACCCCAACATAGTTGGGAAAAGGCTAGGCATATGATGAGTTTCATATTAATAACATTCATATTATTTTCATCATCTACATTACTTGCATGCCCACCATACATGACACTTCCCCTCCCCAGCGCTCCCCGAGCCACCAAGCAACTGCGAGATCGAAAACGAGCTCCTCCACTGCGACCCGGGACACGACGGAGGTCTGCCTCAGCGGTTCCTTCTCGAAGCTTTGGAGGTACGGCATCGCGCTGAAACCGCGAAAGAAGACAATGAGATCTCCACGATGAACGATCAGGTGAGCGCGGCGTGGCTGTGGTGCCGTGCTAACAAGACCTTCGCATCTCTTCTTTGTCTTCATCCTAAAGCCTTGTTTACTTGAAGAACGCAAGACTCACTGACGAGTAGCCATTTAATCATCATTCTTTTCACTGTTTTCCTATTGTATATTAAGACCTTCTTCATCAAATTCTTCTAAGTCCTTCTTCAAATCAATTTGAGATTATCCGAAGTTAGAGTCAGCAATGTTTTTCTCTGAAACTATACTAAATCTTCAGCGTTTTCAATCCCTAGTAATGGTTTCACAGGAATTTCACTATCCTTTCTGTTATTTCTGTGTGAGACCGCTTCAAAACTATTGCATGTTGTTCTGTTCCTAACCTCTTTTTTCGTCTACTAGATTCTGCCAGCGGCTTTGCCCGCGTTATATCTATATAAATTGTGGTCTATGCTACTCAGTGAAAAAATAGCATCATAAAGGTGAAAGATTTTTTTAAATTGCGTTTATGAAAGACAGTTTATTAATTACAAACAAAAACAATATTTTTTTTTCATCTAAAACTATAAAATTATTGTAGATATGTGTAGATTTTTCAGACATTTCCTATTGTTCGTTTTTGTCGTTTAAAAGTAGGTAAAAGAAAAGTATACATATAGTGGAAAAGAAAGTTACTTCCAAAAACAAAATTCAAATGAAAAATCCTCTCATGTATCACAAAAATTATTTTTATTTGGTATTTTAGTTTTATAGGTACTGTTGAATTTATTTTATTCTAACTCCAAAAATACTGTAAAACTCACACGGTTTACTTTTGCTCTCGAACTATGAATTCTGTTTGAATGGTCTCAATAATATGTAAAAACGACACCAAAAAATGCCTGTTACCATCCTCAATAGATTTATATGACGCGTTCATTTAATTCTTGCGCCATTTTTGGTAGTTTTATTAAATCACATGATATTTTATTTGTTAAAAAAACTGCATGCAGAGGTTTTTTCTAACATTCTATGTTTGTATTAGGTTTCCTAAAACATGGTTGTTAATCTTTTAATCCCGTCACCGTGTGTTGATCTATGTTTCCTTTGTGTACTTACATTAATTTAAGTTTTAAATTTTATAAATTGAATAATCCTTGAAAGAGAATTTTATATCTATTAGATATTTTGTCAAAGATTACTTCAATAAATGAAGCCCCTAAATGTTGAATATAATAGTGATTTCGTTTTTCTGTATCTCTAATTAGATTGAAGATCTTTTATGATATTTTTAATACGACCTTTAATATCATTCAGTAATTTTTATAACATTTATTATATTTAACATTAATATTATAAAGAAAATCTTTCTTTTAATGGTTTTTTTTTATAAATACCGTTATTATTTCGCCACATCGAATAAATTTTAAAATAACAAAATAATAATAGAAATAACAAAATCATTTTCTTTATCACAGGGTATTTCAGCCTTTGGATTGACTGAAGCCGTATACCGTGTCAGGAATGATAAGCCTCAATTCGCTTTAGATGCTTTATCCCCTGGAAAGTATACATTGCTGGTCTACGCTGAGACGCCCAGAGGAAGGTCACAAAGACCTGCAGCATTGCACAGCGTACGAATACGAACTGCCGACGACTTGGATAGACCTGGTAAGGATATTATTATTGTGAAGGTTTTTGTCATTTTCGAAATATTTGGGATAGATAAATATTTGTTGGTTTTTGCCTTAATACCTACGGAATCACTAAGGCATAAATAATCATCATCTACAGCCTATTAATGTTCCCACTGCTGGGACACAGGCCTCCTCTCTGTGAGAGGAAGTGGGCTGTAATCTACCACGTGGGCCCAGTGCGGGTTGGTAGATGTCACATGTCTTCAAATTTTTTGGTTCTAAGACATCCCGGTTTCCTCACGATGTTTTCCTTCACCGTTTTGAGAGCAGTGGTGATGAAATTATTTACACAATGTAAAGCGCCTGCTTGGGTTTGAACCCACGACCTACAACTCGTAAGTCGGGGCCGTTACCACTGCTCACAGGCATAAATAATATAGCATGTAAAATACTGGTATTTAGCTGCATCAGGTTAAACAGCCAGCTGATCCCAACATATCTAGGCTTTTTAAAAAGCTAGCCAGATGATGATGAATAAAACTTGCAACACCATAGCTTAAAGAGCTCTACGCCATTCACTTTGCCCTTAATTTATGACAAATAGTGCAAAACCGAACTGTTAACGTCTTCGGTAAACATGAATGAAATAGCTTTGATTCCTGCAAATGTTTGGACAGCCTACTACCGATTGATCTTCCGAGAATGCAATTTATCTAGTAGTTATCTCTGTTTGATACAGTTAAACATAGCTAAACGGGGAAAGCATTCAACGTTTATATATCTTTCCACATTGCTATCCATAACCGATTAGGTAACGTCAATCTTTGCATCAATCGCAAAAGTTATCTGAGATAGGCTGTCGTTGATGTTCCCTCATTTGATCGAATCAGAAATGAAGAGATCAGTAGGAGAACCAAGGTAACCGAAATTATCCCGAAGAATTGCCAAACTTAAATGGCAATGGACAAGGCACATTGCTCGTAGAACTGATAGCCGATGATACAGGAAGACGTAGCTTTGGAAGATTTACCACAAGGTGGAACGATGACCCTGTGAAGGCCGCAGGAATGCGCTGGATGAGGGAAGCACAGAACCGGTTGAAGTGGCAGTGCTTGGGGGAGGCCTATGTCCAGCAGTGGACGTCTTTCTGCTGAATGAATGTGATTATTTTCACTATCCTTGGATCTAACTCATTTGTTAAAAAACTTAGTGTTTAAACTGATTTAAGGCCAAAAGCATTGTTTGAACCCCTAATGCTGAAAAGAAGATGTTCTCTAAAATTTAACCCGATTCTGATTCGCAGGAACTAAAATAGGGACTTTCTATGAACGGTTTTCGACTTTATAACCGTATTAAGATTTGTGATTCCTAAATCATTATTATTATCGCCAGGTTCTCTCCAAACGATGACACCAGTGCCACCGCCTCAACCACAACCCTCGGATAATAGCGTTGCTCTACTGGTTGGAGCTGCACTATCTCTGGTCCTACTGACTATTCTGACTACACTGTGTGTCGCGATGGTAGTCATGTGCAAGAAGAAGAGTAGACCGAGAGATCCGGAGCAGAGGTGAGATATTTTGTTTGCTAAGAGAATTCATAATCGTTTGATAAAATAATAATCTTTAGTTTATTTATAAAAGGGGCACGTTTACAATAACTACCTTAACAATCAAAATAGAGCACCGTTGCTTATTTGCCTGAACTAGGTTGAACCCGTACTACAGACTATAAAAGGCATAAATACTTAATTTAATAAATTAACAATGAGTCCAAAGTAAAACTAAATTAAAATTAGAAAAATAAAAGTAAAAAAGCAGTTGGCGGTTCTATTTGCAGACAACAAGTAGATCTTCTGTCTGTGCATAATCTATGGTTAGTAAATATTTAAGTATATTTTTTACAGCTAAAGTAATTTTAATTTATGTTTTCTATTTAATCTATTGTACAGAAATGGATCTAAAAATGTTTAAATGATTGTATTTTGGACAAAAAGTACCTATCATTTTTATGGTAAGGTTAAGGTTTTTTTTACACCAACACATCCTTCAAATCCGTTACGACGTTTATGCGTGATTAAGTACCTTTCGGGAAATAATGTTTATAGTCGGTTAATATATAACTGAAGTCTTGGCTATAAGAGGGGTGCTTTAAATAGCCACAAACTTTATACCTTCACAATACCCCTAAAAATACATATTTCTACAAAGTTTAAATTGCTGACGTCAGAAAGAAGCCATTTCATTGCAGATCCAAAATTAAAATCGAGTTAGAAAACTCAAATAACATGAAAGTTGTTTAACAGAAAAGGAGTTTTTAACCATTATGTTCCTTTTATAGCACTATATTACGAAGAAATGTAGGAGTATCCATGTATGGTGGTGGATCCACTATTTCGTCCAACGTGGTGCCCACAGTGGTAGTGAGGGGTCACAGAGGATCCAGGGTCCTGGCTGCGAGGTGGTCAGGAGTGCTTGATGATGCTCCACTTGCTGTACTGGCTCTGGATACAAGGCCTCATGGTAAGCAATGACAAAATTTTCATCGATGACCTTTTTTATGTAAAGCCACGGAAATTACCATTTGTTGGCAATGACACTACCAGCCGCACTACCAGTAGTGTCGTTTCCAATCAACGACACTACCAAGCCTATTTTAAATTAAATTATACAGTCAACACAGCAAAGTTCAGAAATATAATTATTTATTTATTACTACTAAGTAAAGCATGAAATAAAAATAACAGCAAACTTCAGAAATGAAACTCTTACTGTTTATTTATTAGGTACTTGCTGTGCCCGCGACTTCGTTCGCGTGCATGTTGGAAAACCATTACTTAACTTTTTGAGACATTTTGATCTGCATTCACAGATTTTGATAACGATGTAGATAAGTACATTTAGCAGGAAAATAGGTAGTTTTCACACTTCAAAGTACAAAAAAGAAACAGTTTCCGTAATTTCTTGCTAACGAGTTCCCAAATTAAAGTTATTTGCACTTTGTAGTGGTTTTAGGGTTCCGTACCTCAAAAGGAAAAACCAGAACCTATAGGATCATTTCGTTGTCCGCCTGACTTTCTAATTATTTTTTATTTTTATTTTGGCTTTCCATCTTGAAAACTAGGTTAGAGTCTCATTTCCTACGAAATGTATGGGAAAAGTTTATTGCGATTTCTGATTTTTCTAGTACTCAAACCTCAGTTGGTCTAAAATAGACTTTTTTGATCCTTATAAGAAACAGGATCTAATGGCATCAAAAATGCACTTACCTACATCGTTATCAAAATCTGTGAATGCAGATCAAAATGAATGCACGCGAACGAAGTCGCGGGCACAGTAAGTACCTAATAAATAAACAGTAAGAGTTTCATTTCTGAAGTTAGCTGTTATTTTTATTTCATGCTTTTTTGCTTTTTTTTTTTGTAGTAATAAATAAATAATTATATTTCTGAACTTTGCTGTGTTGACTGTACAATTTAATTCAAAATAGGCTTGGTAGTGTCGTTGATTGGAAACGACACTACTGGTAGTGCGGCTGGTAGTGTCATTGCCAACAAATGGAAATTACGGTTGGCAGATGTCAAATGTTTAGAATTTTTGGTTTTAGTACATGCACATTTTAGTTTGCTCACGATGTTTTCTTTTACCGTTTTGAGAGCAGTGGTGATGAAATAATTTACGCAAAGTAAAGCGTTTGTCAGGGTTCGAACCTACGACCAACAACTCGTAAGTCACGGCTGTTACCACTGGGCCACCACTGCTCTCCATAATGAATTGAATGAAACATAACTGGATGAAAAACCTAAGAATAGCTTTCAAGTATATCAATTTAAAACAAGTCCTTAAAATGCAAAGCTAAAAATAAACTTAAAATACATTGTTACCGAAACTTCATAAACAATTACAAACAAAATTTTAATTAAATTATTAAAAAGATACGCTATGTAATAGTTTATAAACTTTCTAATTCGATTAAAATTTAAATTGCGTTCCCCTCGGGACTTTCACGTCATTTATAAAACTGTAACTGTTTTCTAAAATAAGTATCTTGAGTAGAATAAGGTTTATTCTTACAAAAAATTCTGAAATAACCACCAAAGCGTACTTATTTAGTAGTGCGTGGCAGCGTGGTAATGAAAAATACTCGTTCCACGAAGCGAATATTATTATTTTGTATTGTTAAAAATCATACCTATTTTTACCGAGAAATAGGCTGTACGATATTGTGCCAGCAATTTAACATGAGTTACGTCGGTTACGTATAATGTTTTTTTGTAATAACAAGGAATATATAGTAAGAGGAATAATGGTGGCCCAGCGGTCACATGGGGGACTTATGTGTCGTGGGTTTGAACCAAGGCAAGCACTTTACTTTATATAGGTAATTTATTTCATCACCACTGCTCTCAAAACGGTGAAGTAAAACATCGTGAAAAAACCGGCATGTCATTGTGCCAAAAATTCAAAAACTTGTTTCATTTACCAACCTGCACTAGGCTCGCGTAGTAGATTATGGACCACTCTCTCTATGTGAGACGAGGCCTGTCTCCCAGCAGTGGGAACATTAACGGCTGTTTATGATTTTATAATGAATAGTAAGAGATACTTTTATTGTTTGCAGGAGACTCAGATTCAAGTCGAAGTGAAGACGAAATACAGGAGACTGAACTTACGAGAAACGAATTAGAAACACACACTTAACAATATATAAAATAAAATAGGCCTTTATGTTAGAAGTCGTGTACATAAGGTAAATGTTGCTTATTTAAAGGCTTTAGAAAGTATACAGAAAATAAGAAACCTGTATGACACATATTTGAAAAAAAAATGTGGTGTTTTAAAATAAAAATACACAAAACAAGGCTTCAAGAAACCTACAGAAGAGAATGATCAAATTAAAATATAAATGATACCCAAATATTTATTTTGTGAAAGCATACCCTAGTGATAAGGTTGGGTTAGTAGAATAATGACTAGGATAGCACACATTATGATAAATTGTGCGAGATTTACTATCGTGAGAAAATTTACTGCATCATGCACTTGCAGAACTCACGTATGGCGATTTTTCATGAGCTCACTGTGGTATTACGGATATATTTTACAGACAAATTATAGTGGGATTTGAGTCCATTTGGGAATACCCACTTAAAGTTGCAATGCTCGGAAAAGTTAAAGAGATATTATATTAATTTGAATGATTGATGAGGGTTCTAGCAGTTTATTATTTTTGAAATAATTATCGTTACTAAAATTATTGCATATTGTAAAAAAAAAATTGTAACTCATAAGGCAAGATACTGCGTTACATAATTCTAGCCTAACCCTTTTTTCTGTGTCGAAATAAAAGCGATCACCAACTTGCTTTGCCAAGCGTGGTAATACTGATCATCAGAAAAGCCACAGAGTGATATAAATGGCAGGCACTACTTACTGTTTAGCATTGATATACTGGATTATTATATATGGAAAGCACTACTCTATTCCAAAGTGGGTACTTACCAAGAATATTACTGACTAAGACAGCTGATCGTCAAAATGTAACAGTCACGTTATAATATAATATTATAACTAAAATCGCAGTACGTGAGCTCATATAGAATATGATACGCTATAATATATCTAGCATAATAAATCGCTCGCATTTATCACACTGAACAATGCCTTACAAACGTAATGTAATTTTTGTGTCTTATTGAATTTCATAAGAATGAATATCGTCTATTATATCTAATGTAAAGTGTCTCAGAATTATTTTAGAATTATGATTCAATATGATTTATGATCCTTAAGAAATTTATGAAAAATTTAAATTCATAATTTAAAGTGAGTGATTCGGTTCTTGAAAAAGATTGAATTCAATTTTGTAAAATTATTTTTTGGTGTCACAATTTGATATAATTTTATATTTAAGTTTTATAATTTATCAATTGCATTTTGAAGGTGAAATATTAAATGTATAAATGCGATGTATGCATGACTCAGTATTATTTTCATAGTGATAAAATATTTACTTGGATTTTGTATATAAAATAATTTTATTTCTTTTTAATAGGACTGTGTAGAAATGTTTGATTTAATGCTAATTTTATTGATATTGTTATGAATAAGTAGATGGTCTTTCAATTTCATCACAAATATTATCGTCAAATAATACAATGATTATGTTTTATACAGCAATAAATTATTTAAATCAAGATCCTGAATTAACGATACAATTCAAACTTATTATTATTTAAGTAATCGTTTGTTGATTCGCAAAATAATTGGTTACATAAAATATATTTTATACCAACGTATGTAATTTACATTTATTAAAAACTAACAAAATACGAAATCATCAAGCATTAACATTATTTTATTGTATAAAAGAGCGTTAGAATCTACCAAAAATTTTATATAACATTTAATAGACCATATTAAATAATGTGAAATAATTTAGCTGCCATATTTACATAATACGGGTATTAAGATGTAGATATCTTAGTGAATTCTTCCATAAATATTGTATCGCATAATTTTATGTATTTAGATGAAATAGTTTGGTAGTCATATCTCACCGATTTTATTAGTGTTGGTTAAATGTTTGGCATGTTTTGGCATTCAGAGCATAATATATCAAGTGATAGAACACTTTATGAATTTACATACATAACATAACATCACGCGTGTATTCCCCGAAGGGCTAGGCAGAGATGTACCTATAGTACACCCACATTTCGCCAGTTATGTTTAAGTCCCATGTAACAGGGGGCGAGCCTATTGTCATCAATGGGGCACAAATACGGACTCCGGACTGCTATTGAGAAATTCCTAATGGAAAAACCCATTATCACTTTGCCCGACCTATGAATCGAACCCAGGACCTCATTGTCAGCAGTAGCACTTACGACCACTAAGCCATCGAGGAAGTCATGTCAAATAATGTTTTAATCGCACCTTTCTAACTTATTTTTTTTTAACACGAACGCTTGACTATTAATTCATAATTAATTTACGTTACACGTAACTCTACTAACTTTGGTTATAACGTGTTTTGTAATCTCCTGCAATTTACTGATAAAACAGTAAACATTAGATTTGAATGCAAATTAACTGATCAGACTTCTAGTAACTAATAATCAAAATCAATTTCGTTATAACATAGCCTCAGGTATCTTATGCAGGGTTATATGTCGGCAATCCATTAAGAGTATATGAGAGATCACTTACAACCAAATGATCCCTGATGACCCCTATGCCAATGACAACCATTTTCGAGTAATTTGACATTTTATAACTAAAAATGAATGAAATAAATACCTATATAAAATGTCAAATTACTAGAAAATGGTTGACATTGGCATATGGGACATCAGGAGTCATTTTGTTGCAAATGACCTCTCCTACATCCCCTTAAAGGATTGCTGACGTATAACCCTATACAGCTCATTACTTACCCAACTCTCCCATCATCATCATCATCAGTCTCCTGCCCTTATCCCAATTTATTTGTGCTCAGCGCAATATGGCCCCGGTGGTCACCCCTTTTCTAGCCATATCATCTTTCACACAGTCCATCCATCGTTTCTCAGGTCTTTCCCTACTCTTATAGCCATCGACATTCATACTCAAAACTTTCCTCACCTACCTAACTATCCACCGAAAGTAAGAAAAACTGTACTTGCAAAATACTAGTTCCTAGTCGTTCTTTATCCATGACATCTTATAGTTTGAAACGACGGAGAACGCACGGTAACTACGAAATCGAAGTGTCGCAACTGTGAACTAGTATCAATTTGCTTAACAAACAAAGTAGCCGACTGTGCGATAACTGACACTCGGTTGACTGACTGTATCAAAGAGCAAGGGAGAAGGCAGATAGAATACACTCCATGCCATGCATCTTCCCTCTCGCACTTTATACGACGATAATAAAAAGCATTTACGTAATCAAACGCTGCAAGAACTGCTTCTGACTAGACTGAAAGTACTGCTGTATTTTATTAATAGGTAGAATTAAAAAGAGATGGATCATATTAAGCTATAAAACTGTATTTGAGAGATCCTGTATAATTTTTCTGTATTACTAGAACTTGCTCTTTCTGTGAAGTGTGATTAACTTTGTGCAGTGATAAACGAACATTTTCATTACCTATTGCTAAAACTATATACTATAACCGTTCACCGCTCTCAGAGCGGTGAACGGTTATACAATAACGACTGTCTAAATGCAAAGCGTTTTTTGACCTTCCTGTCAAACTACTCGTAGCTTCTACCCGAAAGGGCTTGTACACAAAACTGCGATGCGACGTCGCATTCGCAAAAATCAGCGACGGCACCGTAAGATTTTCTACCGAAGCTTCTATGTTGCGAATTTGCATCGCACTGATTCGCAGTTTTGTGTACAAGCCCTAAAATGTCTAGTAGGTACCCCCGACCCATACCATCGCATCGCATCGCCCGCCCGCGCTACGACTTCTTTTTCGCTTAGCGTTCTTTCTAAACCTTTTTACTCGGCTCCTAAGGCGTGATGTTAAATATGTTTTTGAAATCTCTTAAGTGTTTTGGTGAAAATATCAGATTTTCATGACGGCCGTTACAATCCGACGGAACCACTTTTCTATTAAACCCAATAAAATGCTAAAACGTGCCATACTTTTGCTCTATAATTATTTTGTTAGATCCAATATGTATGTAGATGTAAGATACAGGATATATTATAAGACCAAAGAATAGTAACAAAGAATTTTTATGTTTTCAACTGGAGACACATTGAACATGTATTTAAAAATCTCAAATGTATTTGTCAATCTCTGTATTATAAGAGCTACATACACCACATGTAGCTCTGATACAGAATTAAAAGTTTTAATTTTGGAGAGGTTTCCTAAAGATTGTAATTGTTATACTAAAAATCCATTTGATTACGTGTTGAACTATTCGTAATGAAACTGTTATTCAGTTTTCATTATTTTTTTGCATGTTTCAGTTACCTTATTGCCATGATTTTACTGCTAATAAAATTCACTAGATATCAGGTAACATAATAAAATGCCAAACAATTCGGATTTTGTGTCTCCAGTCTTAAAACTTTACCACAGAGCTTTAAAAAGATAGATATGCCTACGAGACTCTTTAAATAAGACTCTAGGCATAAAACACCAATAAATAGAGCAAAAATAGTGTAAAATAGTAGGAAATAACAAAAAGTAACTGTATTGGAAATTATATACCTAATAGGTAGACTTTTATTGTTACCATCATCTGCCTAGCCTTTTCCCAACTATGTTGGCGTCTGCTTCCAGTCTACCCGGATGCAGCTGCTTACCAGTATTATACATGGAGCGACTGCCTATCTGACCTCCACAACCCAGTTACTGGGTAACTTGATAATAACTATTAACGTCATAAATGAATTTTCTCATACAAAATACTAGAACTTTTAATTTGTAATTCATACTATTTCAAAATCTTTACATGCTATCTCCCTGTGCCCCTCTATACATTTCACTGTTCCATAGTCGACTTGCAATTCTATCTTTTAAACGCTCTGTATGCTTACCGAATGATATAAAACAATATCAAATGTATACGTTTTAGTATTACATTGTACAGAAAATAAAGAAATATAAAGTTTATATTTTATCGTCTGCTTTTATTTCAAACCTGACATTGTTGGTGATATTATTATACGGAATCCATGTATAATATATTGAAATGGTAGATATTTGATCTGTCTGTTAATTGCAAAATATTGTTGGAGATATTTTTCGGCTTTTATTGATGTTTTACTATAAAACCTGCTTACCCATAATCTAAACCACCTCATGAAATTTGGTTACAAACGATCTATAAAAACAAAAAACAACAAATTAATTGTGTGTTTATTTTTGTAGCATACCTAATCAGCCTATAATGTTCCCACTGCTGGGACACCGGCCTCCTCCTTGTGAGAGGCAGACAGTGGACCGAAATTCACCACGCGGCCCGGTGCGGGTTAGTAGAAGTCACATCTCTTCGATTTTTTTGCTCTAGGACATGCCGTTTTCTTCACTAGGTTTTCCTTCACCGTTTTGAGAGTGGTGATGAAATAGTTTTCACAAAGTAAGTGCCTGTCTGGGTTCGAACCTACGACCTACTCGTAAGTCGTGATACTGTTCCGCGTATTTTTATAGAAATTACCGCACTTATACCATTTAAATCGTATCATGGCAATACTGTTTCGTGGCAGAAAGAGGTGGTATTCTTGTGCCTGTTTTACACAAGTCAAAACCCTGAAAAACGTAATGAAGAAAACGCTTTCAAATGAAGAATCTTTTATTCCACACAATTTTCAACCAACAATCCCTTTAAAATCAAACCCTGTTTCGTAAACAAATCCGTTAACAAAAGACTAGTCTTCTCAGTCTCATTATAATTCAAGAAGCATCTTTAATATGACATTACAAATTGTGAGGGCGATATGTTCTCAGTACAATGATATTTGTACTCCTAAGCGGATTCCGAGGCGACGAACTCGAGTATTATAGAAATATACGAGATAATGGGTTCTTCGTCTTTTAAGAGAATATAAGCAATTTATGATGAAGGGTGTTGATATTATGCAAGCATTAAAATTTGGGGTGGTTCGGAGTTAGATGGATATTTTAAAGACTATTTTTCTGCATCTGGTTGTGGGTTTAAACTCGCCGCTCCACAACAGCTGTCGGTTAAGCTACGCACGTGCACTGCTTTGCTTTGTTGAAAAATGTAAGTGGGGAAGCCCGGAGTCTACCAAAACGGAGACGAGACGAGAGGAGGAGAACCAATAAAATTTCGTGATTTACGCATCTTGTCTCAGCTTCAGTGGATACCACTGAACGGAGATGTATCATATTATTAAGGCGCACTTTGTGTCACAAATTGAGCTGTGCGGTGGTGCATATCGAAGATGTGAGCTGACCCTCGCAAGCTGGCGACGGCGCGCTGTGGAATCGAGAAGAGATGTAAGCGGCGTGCAGTGAGTGGTCAACATCCAACGCTCGCCGCATGCAGCTCAGTTCCACTCTAGCCAGCACACATCTCCGCTCGAGAGAGCACACCTCTCCGCTCCAGTCTAGCCAATACGTATCTCCGCACTGTTTCAGTTGAACCTCTCCGTGTACATTTCTACGTATTAATTCAAACAAACACTAGTGAATAAACGTCTCTAGAAACACTGGATTAAGGTGTGAAATCCCCAACACGCAGCAAATCTAGTGATCAATGCTCAGACCCGTTATATCTTGCTGTCTGGCTATGATTGCCTAAATTCGTGCTGATATAACAAAGGAAGATTGGACGGCCTATGTTCAGCAGCTTGCAAGCTGATCAAATACAGAAAACTCAAGGAAACGCGTCCTCCCTTCATGTATATCTACTTATGCACGTAGTTGTGTGGCTCTTGGCAACTGCCCACAGTCGTAATATACTGATGTGGCTCGAAGATGCTCGTCTAGGTTAGTATAATGGGCGCTGAAACCGTAAACCAGTAAAATGGTTATAGTCACTGATCGTTACTTTTATCATGACTTATCGTATTTTAGAAGTCGTTTCAATTAGTTCTCATAGAATAATTCAAGAATATTTTTATTGAGTGCATCACGAGAACATATTAAAAAAAAAAACAATAAAAACATCTTTGGTAGGCAACTCAGATGTGTTTCTGGAAACTTTTCAAATGAAAATATACTTACTCCGTTGTATGAAAACTAGTAATTATCTTGTGCCTGTTTTAGCTAGCCATAAAAAACAAGGGATATCCTCCAGTTTCCAGTCAATTTGGGGCAAAACAATGAGGGGATAATTTTAAAATCACTTCTGTTTTCCCGAAGGGTTAGGCAGAGGTGTACCAATGGTACACCCACATTTTGCCAGTTATGATTAAGAGGGTTTATTCTGAAAGTTGGCAACGTCGCAAATAGATGTCAAATATTTCGCTGTTTTGATTAATTTGATAATATTTCTATATGGAAATAAAAAATGTGGCTAACTAGCGAACTAGAATATTGATTATAAAATGCAATCATTAATATTGTAACACCGAATAGTTAGTTTTAGATGTAAAAAAAGTGTTTGGAAACTTTCCAAATGACTTTTTTACACCTAAAACGGGTACAACACCAAATTCAATGTTATAATTGCAATTCACTATTAATATTCTAGTTAGTTAGTTAGCCACATTTCTTATTTTCATACAGTATTATTTCCAAATTAATCAAAACAGGTAACTATTTGACAGCTATTTACGACGTTGCCAACTTTTAGGATGCACCCTCTTAAGTTCTATATAATACGGGGCGAGCCTATTGCCATCGACCGGGCACAAATCCAGACTCCAGGCTGCTACTGAGACTTTTCCAGACCCGGGAATCGAACCCAGGACTTCACGCTCAGCAGTAGTGCTAACGACCACTACACTAACAAGGCAGTCGGATGATTTTAATGAAATAAAATTCCAAAAATGCAAAATCTATTCAACCAGTTGAATAATTGTATACAATCGATAAATCTAATCGATTTGTTCTATTTGAATACACAGGCAGTATGCGGAGTGTGGGAGTGCCAATGCATTTACACCAATAAAAAAAATAGGGTTCAACAACCGCTTAGGACGGCCATCTTGTAAAATTATTTCTATTCTTATTTTTTTCCAGTAGTTAAATTATAAATCATTCCATTTTCGCATTTAAAATGATAAAAACTTTATTTTCTTGGATATCTTGGTGATTTGTTGAAGAAACGGCGTGTGACTAGGTTGTAAATGAGGTAAGTATGAATAAGTTAGTAAAATTGTCACTTTATTTTCATTGGGTACCTACTATTGGAGAAAGTTATATCCATTTTACAAATAACGTCTGGCTGTTAGTGTCAAATATTTTGAAGAAATTCTTTAAAGCTTGTTTATTTTAAATCTAGAAATAAAATAAAAACATGAGCACCCTATTTTTGTACATTAAATCCAACCCTATCGACCCACGCTCGACGCTCCAATATCACATATCCATGCATTATATTATCCTAGAAGAAGCGAAGGGACGCGGGCGCAGCTAAAGCTATGCAATCGGCAATATAGAAAAAGAATTGAAAGTATTGATACGTCTAAAACAATGAACTTATTATATCGCAACCATCTGGTTAAATTAGCCAGCTAATTTGATGTCTAGGCCGTTCATTAAACGCCGAATCGCGACGATCTTTGCAGGGTTGCTGGTAGCAGCTGAATGATGATGGCCGCGGATCAAGGTAAATGACATGCACCACGGAGGGGCCTATATCCAGCAATGGACTGCTATAGGTTGATGAAGTAGCCAGTACGGACGTTCAAACCGATGTGACGATAACTTGTATGTGTGGTGCAAACTGTGAGTATAAGTTGGTATTTAATAAATAAACCAAAGTACATAATCATAATAATTGAGCCGCACGCATCATCCGGTGTGTGTGGATCTTGAGAACCTAAAATACTATATTCTACACCCACTTTAATTTTTACATTCAGACATACAGGCTTGAAATAGGCCATTATCGCACAGGTCACTCTGAATAAAAAAACCCGCCAAGTGCGTATCGGACCACGCACAAGAAGGATTCCGTAGTAGGGATGAATTTATCCTAAAGACGAAGTTAACATTGTAGTTGAAAAAAAAGTTCTCCGGTTCTGCCATTTACATTCCAACTGAAAATGTAAGTTTGTACGCCCAATATTGGGAGACTTACCATGTTATTTTAAGACCACAGACTTCTTATAGGTTTTCCTGTAATCTATGAGTAAAGAACCATTCTCTGTATTTTTTTCAAAGATTTTGCTCAGGAGTTTCGTTTCGAGATAAGGGAATGGTAAATTTTCATATACTTTCTATATCTTTAAAAATATTTATTTTAGTGATTAAAAAATATATATTTGAAATCCCCGCAACAAGCCCTTTCATTTTCTAAGTTACGGTACAGTTAGCAAAACTTGTTATTTTCTTATTTGGCCCCCAAAACTGACCTCTATATTCAAAATTCATTTATTTACGTTACCCGTCCATGTTTGGGTTATAGAAATACATACATGTGTACCAAATTTTAACTGAATTGGTCCATCAAACAGACTGACACACGAGTCCTTCACGAGGGTTCCGTTTTTTTCCATTTTAGGTATGGAACCCTAAAAATAAGAGATATTATTGCCAGCTATTTTGCTTTAAGTGCCAAAGAAGCAAAATTTAATTAAATTGGTATATAGAGTGGCGGTGAGATGAAACTACGTATCCTACATAACACATTGTAGTAAACCTTGATGCAAATGTGCGATGACAAAATGCTCACGCAAAGAAAAAAAATACTTAATACAAATTTCATAAACATAATATTTTATAAAAATGTTTGTGAAAAAATGGCCTTCTCTTTTTGAAGGAGACGCACTCGAAACCGCCCAACAGCCTTAACAACTAATGAAAACCGGTGTCTTTTAAATGAACGTTTTTACTCTAGTTACATTGCTCAGTCAGCCCGTCGAGAATACAGAAAATAAAATATTAAAACATGTTATTTGGCAGCAGAAATAGATACCTAGAGTAATAAGTAGAACCTAGTTTTCAGGAAAACTTCGTGAGGAAAGTTTTAAGTATGAGTGTGGATATAAGAGTAGGGGATGAAACAATGAAACGATACGACTAATGTCGTCATCTCAGTAGAGTCGTAGAAGTGTAGCAGACACGATGTACCGATCTCAACTAAATTCTCAATTATTTATTTACTGCATTATAATAATGTTGGTAGGTTTATAATTAATGAAACAATTCAAACTCAAAGCATTTATTTCAAATAAACCAATTACAGGCACTTTTGAATTGTCGGTCAGTCAGAAAGATAAAGCTAGATGCCCATTCCAAAGCGTAGTAGGTACCTATGGAGAGGAACGGAGAAAGAAACTCCACGGACACTCTTTTAAATAAAAATTTGGGTACAAAATATTGGTTAGGTACATCATTCATGTTGAGTAAGAGCGATGCAAAACGTTAAAAGCGTTCATAATAAAAATAGAAAAACAAAAAACAATTCAAAAAAGCTATGAGATGACCAGTCCCAACTGACGGCGCCCGTTCACGAAATATGACGCATGGATTAGCACCATTCAGCTCAACCATTTTGAAGGGAGCTAAATGATCCAACACACACAATTATGGACCATGTTGGGCACAGCATAATAGGAGCGAGGAGAAGAGCACTTATTTGCGTTTATATTATTTATATATTCTGGTAATTGTATTTTTATTTTATTAGTTACTATTTTTCCTTCTTCTAATAATTAATTTATTTAAGTATTTTATTAATTATAATTTTAAGTTAATATTTTGGCTTTATTTCTTAAAGTTATAAATAATACCTGCTTGAGTAACTAGGTCTTCGTTATGTAATACCAATATAGTTTTAGGCAGTTATTCTTGTTGTTCAGTATTTGTTCAAGAGAATGATGAGGTTGTACTTCTCCGAACACAACTTCACAAGCAGATTTTCCGAATTCCCACCTAGGTATCAAAACATATGTTTAATAAACCTAGTATCTACCTAGTGCAGCATTGCGCTGCCGTTCAAGCCTCTTTTGTAGTTGTAAAAGTTTCATAAACTATTATTTCTTTTAAAAATTTCGAATTGAGTACATTTTCAAATTTTGAATTCTATATCGTTCAAAGTAAAACAATTTTTTTGACTTGCGTCATTCTATTGTGAGCCGCTCTGGACGATACGTCATGGTATTAAATAATTTTTCTCTGCTTCAAGTGTCGTGTTTTCAGTTTGAGACGCGAATGTAAAAAGATCACGATAATATCTTTGTGCTAGCTGGCCGCAGTTTTGATGAAGCATATCGTGTTCATTGTGGTGTCTAGTCCTCAAATTATACGTATAGTTCGTGCCAGCCAAGCGAGAATCTAGAACCACTATTTTTTGGTGAAGTATTTACTGTACAAACATATAACCAAGGCCGCAAGGCCTTTCCCGGACCCCCGTCCGTCGCCTGGACAGGATCCTGGCGTTCTCTACTCCCAGCCTGCGTCAACACAGACCCACGTCTTCTAGCCACGTCGGGTTTCTCCGCCAACCAAGGCGAGATCGTTCCGGGCAGCAGCAGGACGGCGCCCCGTACTCCAGGACTTCAGGATTCGTTGGCTATTAATCTCCATCGCATTAGTTTTAACTTTATTTTTGAATCTTAAGCTAGGCAATCCATCTACCGCGCTGAACCCAGATTTATTGCCGGTTTAATTGCTCTGTTCTACCTCGCGTCTCCGGGATTAAATTAGTAAAGGCCTATACGTATTTAACCCGCGTGCGATCGTACACTCAACCCTAAACCGCATAATTCTCCGTTCGGAAAATAAAAATCTACCGTAGTTATAAGCGGCTCGCAATCATACTTAAATTTATTTATCACGTTTTATACAACTGTTTCTGTTTTTTTTTCTTACTTTAAAAAATATAATATAAATCATATTTAAAATCTCCTATTACTTTTTCTTTGTATCTAGTTATCCTATGCTAGAGTGGGTTCGATTCTCACCAAGCATTCTTTTTAACAAGTGGCAGAAGCTGATCCATTAATGCTACAATGGCGCCCGAATTAAAGGTAAATAAAACATATTATTATTCACTATAATCATATTGTTGTGTAATAATACCCATAAGCAATTTAATAATTTTTTTTTCATAGCACCGGTGTGGTGTGCCCTTTTAAGAGCACAATTTCTAATTCCTAGAGCAATTTTGTTTGTTTCAGGTGCGGTCGTTTTAAATAAAATCTCGGCAAGCCTAACTACAGAACAGTTCGCGCTGGTGCCTTGCTGCTGTTGGTGCTCCTATTACGTCTATCTAACCTTGTGCCTTTCATTTAATGACCAATTAATTAATGTGATGAAATACGATTGTATGATAATATATAATTTAATGTAATGTACTATGATGCAATTCAAAACTCTGTAACCAGATCGAATACCTTTTATCTCAGACTTTTTTTCATTTCCTCCCAACAAATATATTATTATTCCCCGAGTTTTATTCATCTCTCGTAATTAGTGTAGCTAGTTCCCCGTAGGTAACGTGTGTTTGAAGTATGAATGCGTAGGGGCCACATCTAAGGTAAGCGTTTTTTGATTGGTGATTTTGCTGAATGTCTAGTTTTTTCTTTTTCTCTTTAGCATTCAGCCCCATCCGTCTCTTGTGCTCGCCTTATTGTCGTTTTCTGTTTGTTCGCACGTCTATTACTCGTCGCCAAGGGTATGAATTAGGTACACACATATATTCCTATAGAAATACCCCATTCAAACATTTTTTTCAATAACTCACGTATCACATATCTATCTTGCTAAAATTCTATTTAAACATTAGTTTTGCGCTTAATTCTAGACCCCGCCGTCGAAACAAACCAAATATTCGCTCAGGAATAAATTTGCATTTTCAAACCGCGTAAATATTTATTTTTCCAAACTCAGTCCAAAAATAAAGGAGATCGCCCATTCACGTTAATCCGAATTTTTTTAAAAGGACAACGACCATTTTTCTACCAATACTTTTTCTCTCAAACGTTTTATCATTTAATATTTTTTTTGCCTCCGTGGGTTACCAACTCTAAATATGTCGGACGAAGAGCGATCCATTACCGAGACACCGATCTGTAGAAGCCCGATAATTTCGAGACCTCGCTCGATCCCGCCTAGAACGCCCAGGCCTTCAGCGTCGTCGGGCGTTCCTTCGCCTATCAAGACCGATGAATGTCCGCTCCACTATCGCAGGCAGGTTTCACTCTCGAAGTGGAAGCTCGACTTCTCCGGCGACTCTTGTGTCCGTGATTTCTTCGTCTCGATTGACGAACGTAAGGAGGCAGACGACATATCGGACGCTCAATTACTGAAACATTTCCACGAGGTATTATCAGGGTCTCCGCTTAAATACTTCCGATCCATTCGCCATCCCGACCTCTCCTATCCAGACCTCAAAGAGTCCTTTCTAAGGACATTCGGCCCGATAGATTACGAATTTAGGACCGAACAGGAAGTCAGGAATCTGAAGCAGAGATCTAACCAGTCAGTCAGAGATTTCGTCATCCAGGTTTCGTACCTGAACGACCAATTGTCCTTCCCCATAACTGAACCGAACTTATTACAGATTATTTTGCACAATATGCACCCTAAATACTACCCTTGTTTATCCGTCCACAAATTCGACAAATTAAGTTCGCTCATCGATATGGCTTCCCATTTTGAAAGTTTTATACCAGTTTCTCCTAAGGCTGTATCAACCGTTGCATGCGAGACCCAGATATGTCCCAAATGTAGTAAAAACGGTCACTCCTATCGTAATTGTCCTCATTTTCCAGGCATCCTTTGTTTTAAATGTCGGACTCCTGGTGTCATAACTCCGGATTGCCCGAAGTGCAATCCAAAAAATGTTTAAGCCACCGGCGACACGCTTCTCGTACAGTGTCACCGGTGATTACGAATGGTTCGTCGGATAACCGACCTTTTATCGAAATTTTGTTAGGCGGTCGTCTGATCAAAGCCTTATTGGACTCAGGCGCGCAGATGTCGCTCATCAGCGATGCCTTGATCCAGGAATTATCTGTTCCATTAAATTTATACGACGCCTGTCCCCGCGTTATTTCTGCCAATAACTCGCCCATCGATATTTTAGGTACGGTTCACCTTCCAGTTAAATTTAATAATACGATCTTTTCTCATGAGTTTCTTGTAGCGCGCTCTATGTCTTCTTCAGTCATCTTGGGTATTGAATTTTGGAATAAGTTTGGTTTGACATCTGTCTTTAGTCAAGCATTCGATAAAAATATTAAAGGTAACATGTATCTCTCATCCGCTAGTCGTTCCCTTCCATCCGCTTCTTGCGTTAGCGAGCCACGATATATACATCCTCGTAACGTCTTATCACCCGATCAAGAGCGAAGTCTACAAAGAGTCATAGACGAGTTTGAAATAATCTCGTCTGACAAAATCGGACTCGGAAGAACCACATGGCTGTCGCATAAAATCAACACCACCGGACAGCCAATTAGGCAAAGGTTTTATCCGCTCTCACCCGTCAAATTAAAAATCCTCAACGACGAAGTTGACAAGATGCTAGAGTTAGGCGTTATTCGTCCATCCCGTTCTCCCTGGGCTAGTCCCGTTGTTATGGTCACGAAGAAGGACGGTTCGGTTCGTTTCTGCGTCGACAGTAGAAAGCTAAATAGCGTTACCATCAGAGACTCATATCCCCTCCCGCGCATTCAAGATATCCTTGATAATCTCCGTGGGGCGAGATACATAAGCTCTCTCGATTTTAGGAGTGCTTTTTGGCAGATACCTCTCGCCGACAACGATAGTTGTCAGAAGACTGCTTTCATAATCCCTCAACGCGGTTTATTTGAGTTCGTTAGAATGCCGTTTGGACTCACAAACGCAGCTTCCGAGATGCAACGTCTCACTGATATGATCGTAAATTTCGAATTTACCTCCACTAGCGACGATTGTGTTTTCGGTTACGTCGACGATTTGATCCTAATATCTAAGGATTTCCACAGCCATCTCGCCCTCCTCAAGAAGGTGTTGAACCGCCTTCAGGAAGCCGGTTTATCAATTAACCTAAAAAAATGCGAGTTCTGCAAGAGCGAACTCAAATATTTGGGGTATATTGTTAACGAAAAGGGCCTGCAAACTGACCCTGGCAAACTTGACGCTATTAGGGATTATCCTACTCCTACCTGTGCCAAGTCTCTGCGCGGCTTCATTGGAATGTGTTCCTATTACAGGCGTTTCGTAGACGGTTTTTCGTCCATAATCGCGCCACTCACCGCCTTGATCGGAAAAAGCAAAGGTCGAGATCCCATAATTTGGAATCAAGCTGCCGATCAAGCTTTTTCCAAGCTGAAAGAGGCGCTAATCAACACTCCTGTAATGGCTTGTCCGGATTTTTCCAAGCCGTTCTTTTTGCAGTGTGATGCCTCAGCGGTTGGTCTCGGTTCGGTTCTCTCACAAAAAATCGATGGTGTGGAGCATCCTATCGCTTATTATTCCCGCCTATTCTCCAAGGCGGAGCGAAATTATAGCACTACCGAACGCGAGCTTTTATCCGTTCTTGATTCTATAAAACATTTCCGGTGTTATTTAGATGGTATGAAGTTCTCGGTTATAACGGATCATATGGCTTTGAAATGGTTACTCACTTTAAATAACCCTTCTGGGCGCCTGGCCCGGTGGGCCACCGTCATATCCCAATACACTTTTGACATCGTTCATCGCAAGGGGTCGCAACACGTCGTCCCAGACGCACTTTCCAGGGTTTATGCCAGCCCTGTCTCGTTCGATCAGGGTCCCGAACATACTACGGACCGTTGGTATAAGAGGATTTATTTGGGCGCTCGAGATACGCCTCAGATGTTCCCCGATTACGCGATTCAGAACGGTGTCCTCTTGAGACGTATGCCTATCACCAGCCCTCTCTCATCTGACCCATGGCGCGTCGTATTGCCTTCAGAGAAAGTTCCACTCGCCATATGGGAAGTCCACAATGATTTCCCTTCAATACACCCTGGTGTCTTGAAATCTTACCTTAAGATCAAGGAACTTTTCTACTGGCCAAATATGTTTCGTGACGTCACGGAAACATTGAGTCAATGTGAGGTGTGCAAGGCCTATAAGATTTCTAACACTCAACCGCGCGGTCAGATGCTGTACCCGAAGGCCGTCTCCTCACCCTTACAGCTTATTTCTATTGACATCGTTGGCCCCCTTCCTATCGCCTTTTATGGCTATCGCTATATTTTATCCATGGTTGACGTATTTTCCAAGTATGTTTGGCTCGTTCCTTTAAAAAAGGTCGACGCTAATTCTGTTGTTAAGGCGCTGGAATCTGAGATATTTTTTAATTTCGGAGTCCCACGCGCCATTCTTTGCGATAATGCCACCGTTTTCCGTAGTAACCGATTGCTGAATTTCCTCAGGTCTTACCACATTGAATCTCCAATTTTTACTCCGTATTATACCCCACAGGCTAATACAGTTGAACGTTACAATCAAAGCGTTATTACATGTTTAAGCATCTTAGTCGGCGAAAATCAAAGAAATTGGTCAAAATTATTACCCAAGGTCAAATTATACCTCAACTCATGTATCAACTTAGCTACCGGTTTTACCCCAAACTTTCTTATGTTTGGTAGGGAAGTTATTATAGATCCGACCCGTGCACACGGACAGACTCAAGGCACCGATTTAGCCGAAAGTCGGTCTCAACACGCGTCAAACCTATCTTCCCTCGCACAAGTTTATTCTAGGGTCGCCGATAATCTTTCTCTTGCTTTCCTCCGAAATTCGAAAACATATAACGCCAACCGTTCCGCTATCACCCTCAACGTCGGTGACACGGTCTGGAGGAGGAATTTCTCCAGGTCTTCGGGATCTGATTATTTTTCCGGGAAGCTTGCTCCTCGCTTTGTGAAGTGTCGTGTGAGTAGAGTACTCTCCAGAACAACTTACCTCCTTCAAGATTGTGACTCCGTTCATTCCGGGTCATATCACATCAAAGATATTTTGAAATAACACCCCCATAATCTACATCAATCATCCTATTAGATTTCCTCTTTTCCAAAATTCGCTGTTTCTTTCTTCTCATCTCACCACCTAATCCAAATTTACTCATCATAAATATTGTTTTTATTCATAACCCCTCATTTTCAGGCCATAATCATCGCGATACCCCCCTTAACAAAAAAGCTAAGTTTCAAAGTACGTAATTATATAATTTAAATTTATCGCAAAATCTGTTACAAACTCTTTTCGAACTTTCTCTATTATACAGCCTTATTTTCAATCTCTGACTTTTTACTTCTTTTTACACTGTCACGTCATCACGCTGACATTTTCATAAGAAACCAAAATAATAATATTATTATAATTATGGTATTTGGCTATTTTGTGGTTTATTCTCCGATTTCTCGGTAAGTTTAATAATAATACATTCCCAAAATTCTCTGTTTCTATACAATTCCGTTATCTGATGTAAATAACGTACATAACACACTAAGCATATTGTATCTACTTATATATTGTTTTTCAGTTTAATTTTACTCCGTAATTTTTCTTCTCTTCGCTGACCAATACGCTATGAGCGACCTTTTTGTTATGTTCCCTCTCTCCCTCTTGTAACCTCTGGGTTTGTTCGGAGAGGTAACTCATCGCTCAACTTTATTTTTGACTCTCAACAACTTTGTTAGTGAGTTTTGCTGCTACGGACGAATAGGTTTGTGTTCGACCTCTAGGAGTGTCTTTGAGGTACTCCAACCCTCCCACCTTACTATCACTCCTCTGATCAGACTCTAAGCACTCTCTTAGCTGAAAGTCGGATCAGGAGGGATACCCTACAATTAGGGACATTAAAATACTGGTTTATAGCCCTTATTTTTGTAGGCTGGGGTATTATTTTTTCGGGACTTAGGTTTTTTCCTCTCGTAGCCTGGTCCTCCTCAGCTTATATTCGTTGATTACAACCTCTAGCCTCTTCTTTTATCAACATTGCCCTCTGTGCATGTGTCAATAATTAATTTTAACCTATACTTAGATTCGCTTTTTACCTTAGTTTAGCTTCTTTATTTCGTCTAGAGTCTATTTCGCCATGGTATATTATCCCGTGAGTTATTTTAATTCTGTTAGGCTGTATTTCTCTTTAGTCGCGCACTTAGATTATTTTTTAGGTTTAGGTGGACGCTGCCTGAGCTCGCGTCGAGAAGGTTTAGATCTGGAACGTTCCGTATTTACTCTTTGTCGAATGCACTTAGTAGGCGCTCCTTAGGTTAGGTATTTTAATTCTGGTTTAGTCTTGTTAGTTGTTAGTTGTCTTGTAAGTATTTCATTTTTACTCTGTTACTCAGGACTTCCCCTAGCCTGGTCTCGTCTCCTCTTCAACTGTCACCCCTATAGGGGAGACATAATTTTTTCGGTTTTCCCTATAGGGATGTCAAGTGTCTTTAGTGACGACATCGTCTAGGGTTGTCAAAAATTTGTCGATAGGGTCGTGATTTTTATCGATGATGCCTTCCGTCTTTAGTGACGACATCGTTTAGGGTTGTCAAATTTTTTTATCGATAGTATCGATAATTTTTTTTTTTTGTTGGAAAGGGTGTATTGCAGCATTGCGCTGCCGTTCAAGCCTCTTTTGTAGTTGTAAAAGTTTCATAAACTATTATTTCTTTTAAAAATTTCGAATTGAGTACATTTTCAAATTTTGAATTCTATATCGTTCAAAGTAAAACAATTTTTTTGACTTGCGTCATTCTATTGTGAGCCGCTCTGGACGATACGTCATGGTATTAAATAATTTTTCTCTGCTTCAAGTGTCGTGTTTTCAGTTTGAGACGCGAATGTAAAAAGATCACGATAATATCTTTGTGCTAGCTGGCCGCAGTTTTGATGAAGCATATCGTGTTCATTGTGGTGTCTAGTCCTCAAATTATACGTATAGTTCGTGCCAGCCAAGCGAGAATCTAGAACCACTATTTTTTGGTGAAGTATTTACTGTACAAACATATAACCAAGGCCGCAAGGCCTTTCCCGGACCCCCGTCCGTCGCCTGGACAGGATCCTGGCGTTCTCTACTCCCAGCCTGCGTCAACACAGACCCACGTCTTCTAGCCACGTCGGGTTTCTCCGCCAACCAAGGCGAGATCGTTCCGGGCAGCAGCAGGACGGCGCCCCGTACTCCAGGACTTCAGGATTCGTTGGCTATTAATCTCCATCGCATTAGTTTTAACTTTATTTTTGAATCTTAAGCTAGGCAATCCATCTACCGCGCTGAACCCAGATTTATTGCCGGTTTAATTGCTCTGTTCTACCTCGCGTCTCCGGGATTAAATTAGTAAAGGCCTATACGTATTTAACCCGCGTGCGATCGTACACTCAACCCTAAACCGCATAATTCTCCGTTCGGAAAATAAAAATCTACCGTAGTTATAAGCGGCTCGCAATCATACTTAAATTTATTTATCACGTTTTATACAACTGTTTCTGTTTTTTTTTCTTACTTTAAAAAATATAATATAAATCATATTTAAAATCTCCTATTACTTTTTCTTTGTATCTAGTTATCCTATGCTAGAGTGGGTTCGATTCTCACCAAGCATTCTTTTTAACAAGTGGCAGAAGCTGATCTTCTAATGCTACACTAGGTAGGTTTCAATAACGTCAGTTGGGCTAGGAACCGTAAACCGGCAACAATATTGGAAAGGAACGTACCCATGTCTAAGTGTGCCTCGTAAAACGGAGTAACTGTTCGGAGCGCACTGGTATGTTATGTGGTCGAATACATTGTATTTTAGATACAAATCTATGATTCGTATTGAAATGGAGAAGATGTTATGTGCAGCTGTGAACTGTAGATCACCTGATACGAAGGTAGTGGATTTATCTTGTGAAAAGCGAGCAAACTCAAACTCTACTCAAAGCATTTATCTAAACTATAATAAATTAATAATCCTAATCTATAATTTAAAAATGAATCCCTATTTCCTTGGTCAAGGCATCACGCGTGAACGGCTGGACCAATTTCGATAATTCTTTTTTTGTTGTGTTTGTTATTATAAGGAGAAGGTTCTTAGGATAGGTAGGTATGGTAGCGTAGGACAGGTATGTAGGTAGGGTAGGTAGGTAGGTAGCGTAGGTATGTAGGTAGGAGGTAGGTATGTATGTAGGTAGGTAGGTAAGTAGGTAGTGTAGGTAGGTATGCATGTACGTAGGTGTAGGTAGGTAGGTAGGGTAGGTAAATAGTTAGTGCGCCGTAGATAAGTACTTAGTGCTATCCGTGAGAAGCCGGGGCGGGCAGCTATTTAATATTATAAATGCGAAAGTGAGTTTGTTTGTTGGATAGTTTTGTTAAAACGGCTGAACGGATTTGAATGAAATTTAGCTCATGGGTAGACCATGACCTGAGTTACGACATAGGATACTTTTTAACCCGATCTAACAAATATTCTAAATGCTAAAGTGAGTTAGATTTTTTGTTATGCTTTCATGCTAAAACGGCTGAACGGATTGGGATGAAATTTGGCACACGGGTGGAACATGACCTGGGCTAGGACATATAATACTTTTGAACCCGATATTCCCACGAAATCGAGACTTCAGGACTTCAGGCACAGCTAGTTTCAAATAATCGAATTACAGGCACTTTTAAATTGTCAAGGGGTCGGTCAGTCAGAAAGATGATGATGGTGTGTTGGTGATGGTGGTGGTGAGTTGATGGTGATTATGATTATAATGAGCTTTGATTTATATCCAACTTGTATGTATCATTTTCTTTTAGGTCATTATCTCTTCAGCACGCGTAGCATGAGCACCGCTTTGACGACGGAAGAGTAGACAAAAATGACGTTTCGTGTAGACAGTACGACGGCCGCAAAGTAGAAAGAGGCAACTGCACTTTTTACGAAATTCACTCTTTAATATAATTCGACTCGTCATAGGATGTTTTTACTTTTGATTGTCAATTTTTACTGATATTAAGTCACGTTAAACACAACTAAGTACAGCTTATTTTTTTCAGTGTGTCGAAGTACCGTGTTTTGCGTAAAATCATGATTTTGTAGATAACCCTGTATACTTTGTGACCGTCGAGTAGAATATTTCACTACCATAGACAACTGTCAGTCGTCAGAGTGATTTTGACAATTTGGTATAGAAAACTTTCTTCTGAAATAGTCTTCGTATAAAATGACCTAGACAAAGATAGTTAGAAACGAAAGACAAAGTGACAGATTGAAGAAAGATTTCTACGGTGCGATGTCAAAAATGAAGAAAGGAAATGTCACTTTGTATAGAAAGAGCTGTGTCTTCTCTTCGTCGACATAGAAAGCGCCATGCTACGCGTGCAGGTGGCATATTATGACGTTATGGCTACTACACACTGAGCGACCTGCCTTGGACACTTAATTCGTTGTTTTGCTGGTGTTGATTGTTTGCTATTTATTACTAACATTATTTTGTAGTTTTTCACTAACAAGATGGATTTTGTTGTCCGACACTAAATAAATAAATATAACACAGCCCCAGTTCTAAACTCGTAGTTGAAGCAAAATCTTTATTGGTAGAGGTAGTTAATTCTCAAATACAATTCCATGTTGCTACTTTAAGATTAGGCATTTGTCAGAATTCATGCAACTGACAAAACCAATGAAGTCTATTTTGCAAAAAACTAACAAAGCAATTTGTTATTTCGAATATAAAACCAAATTCCTAATTAACTTAAGTATCAAGTACATAATTATCCAGTTTCTAATTAGGCTTCAGTAGGCTAGAATCATTAAAACAGCTAAATAAAGTAGGTACCTACGCTGTAAAATTCCTAAAACTCATTAATATACCCTCGAACCGCCTGAAGAAACGTCTGAAACTGTAAACTGAAAAGCCTACTAAAATTAATAACACAATTGTCCTCATTAAGCCTCTGTGTTTTAAGTAACAGACACCTTCATAACTGGGGAACGCACCAATAACAAGATTCGAATAAGAAAAGTAACGCAGAAAAACAACCGACTTTCAAAAAATACACTACAAAGTGAAAAATAACACTAATTTCGGAAGTCGGTGTCTTTCGTTTTGAATTTTCGTTTTTGCCACCGACTTCCGAAATTAAAGTAACTTTTCACATTCTGGTGTTTTTTTTGGAAGTCGGTTGTTTTTTTATTGTGTTTTGTAAAATGTCATTATTTTTCTCTCTTTAGTTTTGCTACAGCTACTCCACATAAATTCGAATACCACTACCTGCTATGTAAATAACACTGACAGGAACTTTTCATATCATCCACACTGACTGCCACTAATGAGACACAATAATATTTTAATTGTTATCGAACTGCATCAGTATTTCGGACGGTTGAGCTCTTAAATTAAGTGGGAAAAATACGTATACGTATATTGAAGCTAACTCAAAAAATACCCAAGCTAAATTAATAAAAAAAATATGGAACCACCCTTTCAAACAAAAAATAATTTTCAAAATCGGTCCACAATTGACGGAGAAATCGGTGGAAATACTAACGAAAAAACATACGCGATGAACATAATAACCTCTTCCTTTTTGGAAGTCGGTTAAAAACCACTACAAAGACACCTAGCCACAGAAATTTTGTAAAGTTTCTTCAGAAAGAGCCTTGAAAGAAATACCACCATAGTGAGCTATGGTGGTATTTCTTTCAAGGCTCTTTATTATAAATATTATAAATAGCTTCCCTTCTAGTTTATATGAAACATAATCATCATTCATCATCATTTCAGCCGAAAGACGTCCACTGTTGGACATTTAGGCCTCCCCCAAGGACTCCTACTTCGACCGCATCTGTGCTTCTCGCATCAAGTGGGTTCCTGCAGCTTTCACCAGAAACGTAATGGGTTCTAGTAAAATTGTAAGAACATAAAAATTTAATATCTACTTGCACTATTATGGGAAGTACCACTTGCATTTTATTCACTCTGAGCACACTTGCATTTTTTTTTGTAAACTGTAATATTTTGCAATGCAATTATAAATTACATACAAGAAATATAATAGTAAATATTTGCATAGTAGTGGTAATTAATTAAACGCCTTACATATATTTTATAGGGGCACATAATGTACTGCAATAACATTACCCAAAAGTAATAAAAAATATGTTTATAAAAAAAATGCTTTTTAAAAATCAAATTTGAGTACCAAAATTACCCCAAACATACATTTCAAACCTTCGGTAAATTATTCTCTTTGTGGTTTTACACCGTAAACTGTGGGCAACAATATAAGCAGCGACTAAGTAGGAGTCGTAAAACTGAGCAATTGTTTGTTTAGATACCGACAGATATTTTGTTTAATGAAGTTATTTTGTTGCACTTACTTTAGAGATACTGTACTGTAGAGACAGAAGATAGATAAGGAGCAAAAACGTGATATTAATAAGGTTGTGACTTTGATAGAAATGAAAAGGCAATTAGAATTTCGTTCGTAGTTTAAGACATAGACAGCATAATTATCCTTTGAAGATGTAACGATAGAAGTATAATGAAGAAGAAAGGTAGATTTTAAAGAAGAAATTAAAAGTAATAAATAATTTCTAATGCATGACAGTTATACAGGGTGGCAGGCACATCGACGCGAAGCCTGTTACCATGGATTCAGTACATGATTCTGAAAATGTTTCGTCGGTTATTAAAAAAAAAAAATAGCTGACCGCGTAGGTATTGCACTTTTCTATGAAACAGCAGATGACAATAATCTTGGCTCAAAAAACAGCCACGGTTTAAATATTATGGAATCACTCGAGAGTCAACTGTATTGGAAAGATCAAAGATGCATTGCTATTGTTGGATTCTAGAATAGTCAGTTAAACTTACCGGTTTATAACGCATGCCATCGGCTTGTTCACCAACATAAAACATACAAAAAAATATCACACAACAAAGCAAAACCTTGCAACAACCCGAAAAGACATAAAGATACACAAAAACTAATTTCATTACTATGTCTTTTGGCAGCACTGCTAACAAAAAACAATATCTTTCTTTTATGCGTACACAAAACTCCCCCAAACGGCAGTTAGTGCCGTATTTCTTAAACTTAAGAATCTCGCGCAAGTCTAGATCGTCGTAAGCCTTCACCCGTCACAGAATAGGCTTTGCTGTTAACATACAAAGTAACTATTCCCCCAGCAAAGATGAGACCGGCTTACGGCTGAATAAACAATATTAATATAAGCATACATAAGCTTTGCCATTCTTAGCTCATAAAAAAGGGATATTTCCCTACTAAACCATTCCATAAACACGAAGCCTCAGCTTGATATTTTGCTGTCACCACCACCCTTATTTCTAAATCCATTAAGCTCTGTTTCCTTTGTTTCGGGTGTAATGTTTAATAATGTATTTAGATACTACGTAACGTCTCTTAATTCTGCTATAAAAGTATAGCGTACTTTAGTTTATTGCAATCTAAAGTTAATAAGAGGGGGGATGGCTGCCTTTTTGGGGATTATATAATGTGCCTTTTTTAATCCCTGTGTAACAATGGAGATAATCCTCTGAAGATGACGGTACTTAAGAAGGTATCGAATTAAGAATTTCCTAATATATTATACGTATCAAACCATCTTCATGATTTTTCTTCTAAGAAGGGGCAAAGTGTTTCAGTAAAATGTCGGACTGTCGCGCGTCGCAACATTTGGAACAAATAAATAAGAATAAAATAGAATACTCTTTATAAGCCTATCTTTAAACTGATAAAAGTTCAGTATCTCACTAAATAAAATAAGTCATAAGAACATCCTTTCACGATAACTTAATTGAAAATAAAATAAAAATTGACCCATAATATACAAAAAATTCGATACCATAGATAAAAAAAAAACACGGTATTGGATATAATTCCTATTTGTCTTTAGCCTTTGCCAAACAAAAACCCTAGCTATACAAAAAAATTAACAGAACTTTACAATTTACGAGTTTCGGTCTAAATTCTCTAAAAACATACAATGGAGTATCGTATAGAGGAGTATAACGTACACAGGAGTAACGTGCAGGGGAGTTTAAATAAAAACATGGGCTCTAGAGCCTCCGTGGCTGCGGAAGTTTGGACGGAAGCCAAATTTCATCTTATAAGCTCATTTCGCTTGATTACTTCGTTGCTGAAGCAAAAGAGATATCATTTTAATGTCGTAATAGATGTTTTACTTGTTAAGTGTAATGTGCATGTTTTTGATGAAGGAATATTGATGAGGAAAAGTTTTGAAAGTTCTTCTTCGTATTAGAATTTGGTAGCTTGTTTGGTTTAATATTAATTTCTTATTACCTAAGGCAGTCCAGCTGATTATAAATTGTGTATTAAAGGACGCCAGAGTAGGTAATTTCTTTCCGAGCCAAACAGCGATATCTACAACGGGTGTAAGAATACGCTTAACGAAGTCGAGAATCACTTATACTTCCCACCATTGTGATCAGTCTCTCAGATCAGGATCTCCTTGAATTTTTCACTTTATTTTATTTATTATTATTTTTTGGTATAGCGACAATAGATCGTACGTACGTAGACACCTATAATAGACAGTTTTTCACAGATTGTTTAATCTGTGAAAAACTGTCTATTATAGGTGTCTACGTACGTACGATTTCAGTTTGATTGGTCAGTTTGACTTGGTTGGTGGTCATGAACCGTAATAGACGGTTCATGAGATATAGCCCGCTGACAAAGAGACAGACGGACAAACACTCGAACAGCGAATGCTTAGTAATAGGATTCCGTTTGGCAACCTTCGGGTACATAACCCTAATATCGTTACACGTGGACGCTCTTTTAATAATTAATTTTGTTTCAGGCGACAATAGAAGACGAATCTATTATGTATAAGTAGGTATCAACTTAACAATTCTTTTAGTCAATCCAATTAAAACATCCTGAAGTAATTATTCAGTATACTCCATTTGAAATAAGATTAGGCATTTAAACAAACCTTTTTTACAGTCCGTTCAATCGATTCTGACTTCTATACCGTAGGCATAAGGATGTCATTAAAAGCAAAAAAGTGGTTATAATACCAACTGTTTACTGCAGTTGCCATTTGTCATGCCACCAGAGTAATATAAGTCAAAATCGGTTGAACGGACTGTAAAAAATATTTACTTTTTTTTTTCTTGTCTACAATAAAGTTTATATAAATAAATACATGCTTCATAATAATATATTAAAACACAGAAAATGACACACACGGGTCGATCGAAGGTTAAGCTACGCTTGACGAGGGCGGTCCAAGGATGGGTGACCATCAATTCAATACCAAGACTCCTCCGTGCCTCGGAAAGCACATTAAAACGATGGTTCCAGCTGTCATTTGTAGATCTTTGACAGTCGTTACGGGTAGTCAAATGCCCGAAACTCTGAAAACCAGTCATATCAAGGGGTATCGTATCTGGGTTGTGGAGGTCAGATATGCAGTCGATAATGTAAAATATGGGTATTCAGCAGCATCCGGTTAGATTGGAAGCCGACCCTAATACAGTTGGGAAAAGGCTTGGCAGATAATGAATAAAATGTATACATGGGATTGGCTCAATATTACTGGAGTAAAACCGCTGATTGCTTCTTAAAAATTGTATTTTTATTTTCCATCTTTAACCCTAACGTCTTGAGAGGGCATGGCAAGCAGTCACCTCCTGCGAAGCAGTAATGCTCGCGAAGGAGGAGGCGGGGCGTGCGACGCGCCCTTGCAGCCGCCGCCGTAGGAGACGCCCTGGGCGTCGGGAATCGATCGCCGATTTCCGGCCACTGTAGGCGCGGGCTTGCGGACGGTGAGCAATGGGTAGCTCGCCGTCCAATAAGGACCAGGCCCTGGTCGACAGCGCGTAGTGTTCCACGCGCGCCTCAAAGAGATGTCAGCAAAATTGACGGGGTCCGCTAGGACCGATGCCCATCGGGGTTGCGGGATGTCCTAAGGGGAAACCGTGGCCACCGGCACAGGCAAGGAAAGGAACACGGGTGGGTTTTAGTCAGTAAGAGTCTGACAGGCCCTTCCGCTCCGCCCTGAGCGGGAGAAGTCATTTGATGTTTTCCCACCCAAAAAAAAAAACCGTAACGTCTTAAACCTTTCTTCTTTTTTCTCATCTCTCATTCTACTTATTCTACATTTAAACATTCATTCACTATCTCTTTCACTCCTTGACTATTTCGTACATTCATCTTTGACACTCGTTCGAGCTTCACATCTGTCATTCATTCATCTTTATGTCTCGTTTCACTATCCTGTCATAACGTTCCGTTCATATGTAGGCACATCATTTTTGTCTGGAAATGTATGTACATTTCCAGACAAAAATTTCTATTGTCTAAACCTTTTCTAAGCTACCATTGGCAGCCGTAAAAGAGCCACAATAATTCCTTTCTTCATGTTTTCCACAAACATTATTTTATTACAACGCTTTTCTCTGACAACCTAGGCTACTCCATGTTCTATGAGGTAGACCACAAAAAGAATAACTAGAATTTCAAACGAAAAGGCTATGTTTTGTGGAGAAAAGGAAACGTTTCTATTCAAACCTTTGAGGAATAATTTGTATGGTATTACTGGATGTCTAAGGTCTGATTCACATTTGGCGGTTGACACGCTGCGGGTATCAGTCGCTGCTTAAAAACGCTTCATGTTTTTAAGAAAATGTGTTAATCTATATAGGTAAAATTTTAATACTGTTCGTTGGTAAGCGCATGACTTAAAACAAAAATATCTAAATCGGTCCAACCTTTTTATTGGAAAAAAATGTTGTAAAAGTGTACCGACAAGTGTTCAAATTCGGGAAAAACTAAACATTTTTCTTTCCATTGGATTTTTGTATGAATTATTGATAGGACAGGATAACATCTGTCGGGTCAGCTAGTCGTGAATAACAATTGTGAAATTATTGTACTTATTTCGATATCATGTAATCTAATGTAGGAAGCGAACGTACCTTTAGCTCCTGTGCATAGAACTTTTCAGAAACAAATTTTAATCTTGTTTATTATTTTGAGTGGATCACCTATTAGCGGTTTTCACCATAAAATATATAATTATTTTCACCACAACAAAGTGAGCGGTTTTTCAACAGTTGTCCGCTGAGTGTGTAAAGAGCCTAACGCGTTTATTGTTACATGTTGAAACTAGTGATGGAGGAAAATGTTTGCTTTCAAAGGAATAAAATGTTAGATAATTGATTGTGTTTAGTTGAATTTGTAAGGAACAGGGTAACGATCGTTACTACAAGTTTTCTTCTTTTATACTTTAAGATAACATAACATAACATCACGCCTTGTTTCCTTGAAGGGTTGGGCAGAGGTGTACCTATAGTACACCCACGTTTAAGTTTCATGTAATAGCGGGCGAGCATATTGTCATCAACTGGGCAAATCCAGACTCCGGGTAGCTACTGAGAAATTTCAGATTGAAAAACCCAATAACACTTTGCCCGACCTGGGAATCGAACTTAGGACCTCATGCTCAGAAGTACCGCTTGCGACCACTAGACAAACGAGGCAGTTATATTGTAGACTAGCTGCCCGCCCTGGCTTCGCACGGGTAAGCACTTAACTACGGCGCACCTACCAACCCTAACTACCTACCTACCTACATACATACATATATACCTACCTACCTACTTACCTACACCTACCTTCATACATACCTACCTACCCTACCCTACCTACGTACCTGTCCTACCTCCTTACCCTACCTACTTTGCCAACATACATATCTACCTACTTGCATACCTACCTACCTACCTACCCTACCTTCACCTACTTATTTGAACCATCTCCGTACTATAACAAACACAACAAAAAAAGAATAAGCGAAATTGGTCCAGCCGTTCACGCGTGATGCCGTGACCAAGGAAAAAATATGTATAGATAGATGTAGATAATGCACGTTAATTTGCAAAAGAATAGAAATTAAACTGAAACGTGGTCTGGAGGCAATGATGCGACATACGTATTGAATACTAACTCATTTAAGGCCCGTTTTACTGAACTTCACTCAAGACTCAAACATTACCTAAAACTTGGTTGCAACTTGCAACCAATCAAAAAGCTTTAAACGAGTTTTAAGTAATGCTTGAGTTTCAGTGAGGTTCTGTAATACGGGCCTTAGATTACTTACCGGTCCCCTAATTACGTAATACACAATCAATTCGTTTTGAAACAGATTACTAATCCATTGCTTCATAAGTTCGAAATTTAATTCTGCTCTGCAACGTAATTATCGCATTGAATGTTGTTGAACTGTCAAAATGAAACAAATGATCGCTATCGCATTGCTTCTGCAAGATAGGTAATAGCCCTGTCGGTCAGTATGTTAAATGTTCGGAATTAGTAAGATTAAATAAACCTTCTGCTTCCGGTATTATACATAGTTTTGTGTATGTACCTACTACTACTAGTAGGTGTAATACTGGAGACAACAAACGTTTATTCTTTTCTAATATATTGCAAATATTTCGCACTCTCATCATAATCAGCCTATTAATTTTCCCACTGCTGGGACACAGACCTCTTCTCTGTAATCTACCACGCGGGCCCAGTACGGGTTGGTAGATGTCACATGTCTTCGAATTTTTGGTTCTAAGACATGCCGGTTTCCTCACGATGTTTTCCTTCACCGTTTTGAGAGCAGTGGTGATGAAATTATTTACACAAAGTAAAGCGCCTGCTTGGGTTCGAACTCACGACCTACAACTCGTAAGTCAGGGCCGTTACCACTGGGCCACCACTGCTCTCATGAATTGTTTACTGGTACATTATTCGCGCTTAGAGGAATTTAGCGAGAATTTTGTTGGTATTTCACTCAGTTTACAAAACTAACACCAAGTTCTGCAAATCGCGTCAAACGAGTCAGAACTAAACCAAATAAATTAATGCTGAAATCTAACCGTTTCGTGTAAACTCAGCGTTCTTAACATCTAGTATCGAGTTACAATCTAAGTAACTACAGATAGCTCTGTTTCAGCTGAAGCAGACTGATGAACATGAATCACATGGATTTAGTGTTTAAGAACTGCTAGATGTGGCATCTTTGGAGGAGGCCTTTATACGTACAGGGGTTCTTGCAGACTAAGATAGTGTAATTTACTAATTAAAACTGGAATAGTAATAATAAGAAAACTAACAATTCTAATATCATTTAAGTAGTTAAAACTAACCATATTAAAAAAAACAGTAACAATACATTAAAAACTAAGTAGGTACTTATATTCTGATAACGTACTCGTATAGTTTGCAGGAAATATGGCTTTTTCCGTTTTATTTATATTATTTTAGATGTGGCATACAACCTGTTTTGATCGATAAACATTTAGGTACGACTGCCTTCGTTGGTTGTTCACAAGCACGTCTACTGAGCCTCAGCCTTCCATGTCAGTCGTTGGTTCCATTCTTGAAGGTGCTATTGGGTTTTTCACTAAGGATTTCTCAATAGTAGCCCGGAGTCCCGGTTAACAGCAAAAGGCTCGCCCAAAGGGTGAAATGTGGGTGTGTATACTCAATTTAGATAGCTATTGACACCATAACCTTTTCTTAACCTTTCGGAGAATACAGTTGTGACATCTAAACTAATATTATAAAGAGAAAAGATTCGATTTTTTTGTATGTTTGTTTGTAATTAATAATCTCAAAACTACTGGACCAATAAAAAAAATTGTTTCGGCAGTAGAATGCGATTGGTGAGAAATGATGGGTAGTTTTATTTTATTTTTGTTTTTCTTTACCGTTTATTTTTTATGTAACTTTTGTTTTAGGATAAGTTTTAAATTTTATTTTATGGGTGTTAATGCCTGAAGTAAACGATTAATAAAAAATAAAAATAAATGTTATATTACCACAAAGTAACATAGGCTATAATTTAGAAATATATCACGTGGGCAAAGCCACTGGCGGAAGCTAGTTAAGATATATAATAATTATTATTTTAACAAGATTTTTATATTCAAAGGGTTGAAAATCCTTTTGAAATAAGATAATATCTTAGGACTCATCAAACTGCTGATAAAGATAAATAAGATCCTTTTAAAATGAATTAAAACTCGATCCAAAATGAAACACCTATTACTAACGAACAGTTTTGATTTCACTACGATTTAATTCTTAAATTATTTATATTCCATACCACATCCAGCAACATTCAAATGAAAGCTCCACAGCAGTACAAGCTTCGACCGCGGTTACCCGACGCCTGACGTTTTGCTCAGCCGAATTGTGGAGAATAGCGAATTTACTAGAAAACGGACTTCAACCGGTCTGATTGGGACTTTGTCGGCCCTTCCCGGTACACGGCATATTGAATACTTAATAAGCTAAGTAAATAAGTAATTTTCAATTATAACTTAAGGTTTGATAAATAATTTCAGGAGAAACTTTGGTTTGAAGTTTATCATTGTGATTAGTAATGTCATGAGAAATTAGTCGGGATTGATCTAGAGTTATTTGCTGGCAATTAGCCGTTAGTATTTTGTATAATAGATAATACATTTAACTAGTAGAAATATTTCTTTGGAAATGTCACAAACCTTCAGCTGTCACTAACGAGACACAATAGAATTTTAATTGTTATGCCCACCTGATGTCCACTTGAACAGTCAAACGGCTGTCTAATTGAGGGTATTTACTTATGAGAGGTATGAGGAACAGAGTGAAAATTTCACTCATCCTCTATAGAAAAGGGAGGATCCTCCGACCGGGTGTCATGTCTGGTGAGCAACTGACACGATTGATGTCGGGAAGATACTAAATGTTGATTGCGTGGTAAACGATGCAGGATTTGTGTGACGTCAAATCTTTGATGCGTAGTTCGCATGTGGCTTGGTAGATGTCGCCACATACTCATTCAAAAAAGGAATGAACATTGCTCACCATTTTTGCATGAGTGAAGGCAATTACTTATTAAGTCTAGTACAAGTATTTGATAGAAATTCGTAATCCAATCATCATCATCATCATCATCATTTCAGTCAAAAGACGTCCACTGCTGGACATAGGCCTCCCCCATGCACCGCCACTTCGACTGGTTCTGTGCTGCCCGCATCTAGCGGTTTCCTGCGGCCTTCACAAGGTTATCGATCCTCATCATCTTTCCAATGCTACGTCTTCCGGTACGCGGTCGCCACTCCAGAACTTGTCAGCCCCATCGCCCATCTATTCTGCGAGCAATTAGAGCACACTGCTGCCCACTGCCACTTAAGTTTAGCAATTCTTCTGGTTATGTCAGTAACCTTGGTTTTCCTGCGGATCTCTTCATTTCTGATTTGATCATATGTTTGAAAAATTCGTCTGCTCCACAACGTACCTAAATAACGCAATGGATGTTGTCGAATTATCAAAATGAAACGCATTGCAATTTTTTGTATGTTTGCATTGCAATTACCCCGCAGGATTCTTCACGAAGTTTTCTTTAAAAACAGCTACACAGCAGTGTAGATATCTAACAATTTCCATTATAATGCCAATAATACATAGCCAAATCTTTGGAACCTACTAAAATAAAATATTATTTAGCCTTAAATTCTGCAAAATAGCCATATCTTCAAAGGGGAAAGACATCTTAAATATTATTTTCAGGAATGATTGTTGGTTTAGGGTAAACCAACAAACAGTTCTGAAAATAATATTCCAATTTTGAAAACAGAAAAAAAAAACGAAAAATAAAATAGAAAACGTAGCAAATATAAACATTCATTACGAAACATGTCGACCAAACAAACGAGACGGATCCCAATTTTCTTGGGGACGAACACGGGTCCAAAATAAATAAATAGAAGTCCAATCACGCTATAATGTAAACAAGGGTGCAGTTGTAAATGGAACTTCTGTGAAGCGAGAAATTATGAGGACGTGGTGACATCAAAAAATATCTGGTAAACGAAAAACTGGGATCGTTTTTATATTACAATATTCGTGTAGGTATAGGTACTATGCTGGTTTTATATAAATTATTATTAAATATATAAGTCGAAAATACGTTACTAATTTGACTAATCGGGACGCCAGCGCTGACTAGCGGCGCTCTACAGACTCTACAACATAACACTTGCACCAGCCGGAGCTAACCAGAGTTCATGGGTGACGGTCAAGCAGTGAACATGTTTAGAAACTTACGCGCGTTCCGTATAGTTGTGTCGTGTACAGTGTGTGAATTGCTAGTGTGATTAACGTGACCGTAAATTATAATTTGATCTGAACTGCAAACGGTTTTTCTATTTAGCAATAACCAACAGTACCCATAGTATTTAAAATATGTGTGATATCAACGAAAGAGAAAAACATGGGGTGTTTTTCCCTCATTATACTTATATAATATAATATAATAAAAAACCTTCCTAGAGAAAATTAAATTCATTTTATGAATGGAATAAATGAAGTTCAGTTCAGTCTAGCGTATGATGAAAGCGTTATAGCACAGTCCACCAAGAATGATCTGCTAATATTCTACATGGGGTTTTAATTGTATATCGATAAGGTAAATTTGTAACGAGTCTTGGGAGAGAATATCCAGAGTCCAGCGTACCTTTTGGATACTAAAGCCGTGTAAAATTGATTGATTGATTAATGAAAGATCTTCCAAATTGAAGAGGGTTTCAACAGGAGTTTTAAAGCTAATTAGTCTACGAAGCTTCTACCATTTTATGTATAAGAAAGTTCTTAGTAGCAACTTTCTCCGAAGCTCAATGAAACCCGAACGGGATTAATTAATAATGTCTGTCAAAATATATTACTATATACCTAAACAGATCAGAGCGCTGCCACTAAATTATTTTAAAAATTAACATAAGAAATGGCTCTATTATAATGAGTTCTATACAATTAGTGAGTTCTTAAATTATAAGCAAAGTTCGAAATATGATCTCACTAGTAATTTATATTAAAATAATGTAATTTTTTACATTTTTATCTTTATTTTATTTAGCTCATGATCTCAATAGAAACAATTTAAGTGTTTTTGTAAGTATATAATTTTATTATACGGTATTTTTTGCAATGGTGCTGAAAATATGTGGAACTTCTTAAAATTTAAGACTTTTTATGTTTCATATTACATAAACAAAGAAATTTTAATTATAATTCTACACAATGTATTTTATTTTTTATGTATCAATAGTTATAATTATTTAAATATAGTTATAATAAAACATATTTTTGTACACCGTTTAAGGGAAAACATGACTGTGATCCTTTCTGCAATGTATTTAAAATCTTGCATGCTTTGTGTGTGCATACTCATATTTCGGACAAATAAATAAATAATCATTAATTCATTTCATTTCAAACAGGTACATAATCTGACAATTGGTGAACCTGATTAATTCAGAGGTGTATCCTTTTAGTCTAAATCCAAAAGTTCGTCTAAACTAGGTCGTAACTCACATTTGGTCTCGGCTTCGGCCAAAATAAACGTTTGCACAGAACTTCAGAACCAAACAAACGAAATAGTTTTATGGGCCGAAAATAAATAGACAAGCAGTTTTTTAAAGTTGTTGAAATAGAAAACGTCAATGGCGGAAAGTTTTAGCTGGGATATGATGTTTACCTTTGATTTGATTATAAGCGCGGCTGTAAGAAAAATTTTCATTTGCATTTTTCCAAGATCATAATAATAGCTTTCTATCGAATTCTGTCAATTTTGACTAAGTGGTTCTTTGTATAGGGTTTGGTTCCCGCACTGAGTCCGTAAGGTAGACCATTGTGCGTGGGCTATGGTGGCCGTTTGGGAACGGTTATTCTAACCAGCCCACCTCCCTCCAGAAGTTAATTAAAACTCCTGGGCTATTTAGAACATCTGTTCTAATCTGTGTGACGCCTGTGCATTCAAAGAGCACGTGCGCGACGGTGTTCCTCAGCCTCCATGCACGCCCTGCACAGAGGACTGTCCGTGATGCCTATTGTGTGGAAGTGTTTGTTTAGCGAGCAGTGTCCCGTGATAATGATTGACTAAGTGGTTTACCCCAATAAGTCCCAATTGCAACACAAATCACAAAATGCATTTCACGGTAAACGTGCGGCGGCATTTATATCGCCACATACGAACTACATCACACAAAATCCTGCATCGCGCAAGTAGAGTTTACCGCGCGACTAGTATATATACAACGTTCCGACATCAATCGTGGGGCAGGGACGGAGGATCCTCCCTTTTCTATAGAAGATGAGTGAACTTTACACCTTGTTCCTCTTAATTCTAATCTATATACGTATGTAATTACATCATCAATATACGATGGACAGAAAAGTAACGATTTTTTTATTTTTTTTAGCCCTAAATGCATTACTTATTAGTGGCGCAAGTGTATTAAAGTGCTGAATACGCATTTATGATCACTAGATTACATACAAATAAATACATTACATTATTTACTTATTAACAATATCTTAAATCTCTTTGCACACAATCGTCTTTACTTCTCAAGGAAAACTGATTTGTAAAGAACTCATCTAGAATTTGCGATCATATCCGGATCGTACAAACCACTTAAAAGTAAATTCATACCACAACACAAGAATACAAAAAGTCTATTTATCTCATAAAAAGAAACATTTGACCATTTTACTTCAATTTATCAGCTAATAAATGGTATTTCAGGGAGCAACGTATTTTTTAAATTCTGATTAGCTGAAATCAGTTTAAGTATAAGTGTATTTATTGGGCAGCCCTAAGACTTTCGATACCTTAAGTGCTTCCGGCGCATCCTGGACAGTCAGTCGTATTACCATCCCTTTTATTTTGTTTACAAGCTTCTGCTTTACCGCATCGCATCGCATCGCCCGCCTGCGCTATTATTTCGTTATCGCTTACTGTTTTTTCTGACCTTTTTTCATATTGCTAGGCTACTTAGAGTCGTAGCCTGATGAATAGCTTATAATATTCCTCAAGAATTGGGCTATCAATAGCAAGTAGAATTTTTTAAATCTGGCTTAAGAAATTCCAGAAATTAGCACATTCAAACAAACAAACAACTCTTCACCTTTATTATAATATGGGGAATACATAAACGCACTTTAAAAATAATGTTTTACACATTAAAATGTTTAGCTTTAAAATTAATCTAATTATCTAGTCGCTGGCAGATTGTATTTTGAACTGGGTGATATAGGTTAAGTTAGATTAGAACAGTGACTAATCGCGCGCGAGCCGAGCGAGTGAAGCGAGCGGTGCCGCGGCAGCGGCCGGCGAGCGCTACCCCATAAATGAGTAGTAAAGATTTGTTTGTGTGTGTTTTCCCTAATGAAATAAAATAAATAACATTTAATCTTTTACCCACGTTATGGAATATCCTCGTACCTGTAGCTCAAGCAAACATAATCTAAGAGACAACTTACGAGTAAATGAGCCTTCTGCAACTTCCTTCATCAGTGCATCCTCCTCCCTTGGGCACCGGCAGTTCAAACAAGCTGCAGTCCAGGTAGGTATTAACATTGCTTTGTGGGGCCCGCCAACTTTGCCCTTTACAAAACTGTATCAGCCAAGCTTATCGCAAAGGTAATGAAGTTCCAAACCGTGTATTTATAAGTTAGCTGCTTCAAAGAGATTTTAATGCTTAATTTGTTTGTTGGTTGGTACTAATGTTGTGTGTTGGTCACAATGCTAAAGCGTTTGAAACCATGTTAACTATTCGCTAACTAGCTTTTAATTTCTAAATAGAAATAGGTACATGGTTTATGTTGAATGTTAAAAGTACTATTTTTTGAAAATATGCAAAATATGAGTGAGGTTTTAAATTATAATGAGGCCATCTGTCCGTTTGTGAAATAACCAAATTATGTAATGAAGTATTTATTCTACGTAAGGTGAACAAAGTTCCGTATATTCTGTCTTTGTTTATTTATTTACTAAGACACCAAGTCCCAATATTCTAATCACAACTACATTCAATTCATTACATCATTAAAATAAAATAAGTTACTTTACAATTCATTCGGTCTTTTAAATATATTAATTATATGAACATTAAAATTTCAAACAATCACAAATTACATTAAAATTGAGTAGTCATTAAAATTAAAAACTTATTTATTTAAACTTTCGTATCAGACGGGTTTTGCTATTGAAACCGTAGGAAAAAGCTAGATTTTTACAATGAAACTGAATTGCGATGATCTCATAGATCATCTGACCTATTTCGCCGTTTTGCACAGCTTCTTAGCTCCTAACTGAGAAATTCAACCCCTTCCTTAAAACAATTTCACCCCCACCCCAACCCCTAGAAGATCTACAATACCGATATTTCCACACTATTTACAAGAAGTACACACGGTAATCATCGATCACAAACGTTAAGACGTTGTCGGCCAGCCGTAGGGCTCCATAGAGCGTGTCCCATAAATAATACCTTGACGCGACGTACCGTGAACCGACTGAAATATAGACGCAATAAAGACCGCTATGTGAACAGCAACATACTATGTTGCGAGTGGATGGGAACTATCAGCCTTTTTGTTAAGTTACTATTGTAATTGAAAAGAACTTCGCAGAACTTAGGAATTTTGTGTAATGCAAATAACATTTAAGAGAGGCAGGACTTTGTAGAAGCAGCCGCTTGATGAAGCACTGCAAACGCGTATTGGTTTTAAGCTTTTCTTCTGCATTCAAGCGACTTCTCTATTATCATCTGAAACATTTTTTTTGTATTATAAACTCATTGGCGAATACTTATACAATAATTATGTTAAAAAAAACATAGCAATTTGCCCTTTCCGCACTGCAATAACATTACCTAAAAGTAATAAAAAATCATATTATTTATGAAAATAAAAAGTTATTGCTATTTAAAAATCTCATTTTAGTACCAAAAATACCCCAAATTAGCAAATTTTCAACAGGGGTCATAAGATATGACTAGGTGCCCTATGTAACCAGGTAATAAATAAATAATAAAAATAAAAAATGATAAAAAAAAATTGACGATTTTTTTTTGTTTTTTCCTGACAATTACCACATAAATATACTCATTACGATACCTAACAACACCGCCACAGATCAGACAGGGTTTTTTTTACATACTGTATGGTGCTTTCATGATAATTATAGCAAGTTTCCGATCTCACCTAAAGCGGATGCATGCTGTGTGACTTCTGAAACTTTTGGAGAAAATTGTTTCTGCAATATATCATAATATTATTACCAGCATATTTCCGATTTTAATACATAATGTACTTACGATACAGAGGAGCTCATGGATAAGTAATAACAGCCGCACGTGTCGATCCTTCTGGTTAAGCTACACTTGCCGGGGTTGGTCAGTGGATGGGTCTTTACATACCGAGACTCATCCGTGCCTCGGATAGCACGTTAATCCCGGCTGTCATTCGTGGATCATTGACAGTCGTTACTAGTCGTCAGAAGCCCGAAAGTCTGACACCAGTCTTACCAAGTATTATATTATCGTATTATACAGTTACTGGGTTATGGAGGTAGATATGCAGTCGCTTCATGTAAAATACTGGTATTCAACTGCATCCGGTTAGACTGGAAGCTGACCCTAAAATAGTTGGGAAAAGACTGGGTACATTGATTGACTTACGATACGGGCTACCTATATTTCCAGTATATTATAGTCAATTTCAACAGTTTTATCGTGGTGATAATAACAATAGCTCCCATGACGTCTGTGAATGCGCACAAAATTCAGCTCATAAACCGTAACTTTACGATCTGAATATTATGAGTCTGTAAAATTTAAAGAAGGAAAAATTCCACGCTCATCGTTCAAACTATTATCTACACTTGCAATCCTCAACAAAGGAAAAGTAGGAAGATAAACTAGGTAGACTTAAAACTGTTCCAGCCATCAAGTATTTATGGTCGTCGTAAAAGTTTAACTAAAGGAAAGGGCGTACTTAATAACAATCGGTTGCAGGCAGAAACTGGCAACTGCTCGATACAATAGGCTTTCAATCCAATTTGTAGCAGTTGCTGTGTTTACAGAGAATGGCGATCGTAACAAATGAGAATTCTTTCATTTACTTTTTGACTTCAGGTGTAAAAGAAATTGGAACTTTTTTGAATTTGTTGAGGGGCACTCTGATTTTATTGAAAAGTTATGCAGTGAGTCTTGCTGATACATCATAATAGTAATAGTAATATTTATTTTCACTTCAAAGATACAAAAATCTGTGTAGCCCTGGCTCTTGTACTAGGAGGTCCTGTATCACAAGAGCCAGACCTCTCAATTTACAGGGAATATGTACAAAACTGAGATACGTTATAGTTAAGACATGCATTAAAAGGTAGGTTTACAAATATACAAGAACAAAAAAAGTAAAAAGTAATAATAATTTAAAAAATTAGAGAGTAAGGGTGAGTGTGTGTTTGTGTTTATGAGGTGTGTGTGTGTGTGTGTGTGTGGGTTGTATGATAATGACTCATATAAACCTGAATTACTCTTTATTTCAAACTGATACGTGCGTGAAATGTCCCAAAAAATTTTAGTCTGGTATAGAAGAACCGATTTTTTAAATTAGATTTTTCCTTGTAAATACAAGTTTTTCCGCTCAACTCCCAGAAAATTTGAATGTAACATGTTTAAAATATTGCCTGCAACATTCTATATATCTCCAATAGATGGAATTGTTGTGTAAGGAAGACGCGATTGTGAATTATTGGGGGAAATATCGACGGGAATACACAGATAGGTGAAAGCATCTGCCCATTGGGGTGCCTAACATAGATATTACGGGGGTGAAACGGTGGATAGCCCTCGTAAGGGGATGGGTCAGTAAATACTGATACATTTGCCAAACGTCGGATGAACCTAGAGGGTATAATCGAGGGTAGTTTGTTTTTTTTCTGATTGATTAAACTTTGATGAATGGAAATTGGATGGGACAGTTGTTTTGTAAGGATAAGTGTTATTTAGACTGATTGAAAGATTGATCCTGATTGTGGAGGAAGTAGTGCTTAGAACGTATGTTATCTGAGTAATTTAATTTTTTATGTTATTAAAACTTTTGATTTCAACTTACAAAGGTAAAGATGGCGCTTCAAAGGGTTTATGGGCGGAATTGAATAAGAATTCGTTTTCCAAATATGATTTTGCAAAAATCGTTCTTTTTTTAAACGACATTTTGGTCAAAGTCAAAGTCAAAGTATTTATTAGTGTGATTTTTGGTGATACAATAGGTCTTATATTTAGGTTATGGTAACTCAAAAAACTACCCGTTATACACTATTTAACAATAATTATAAGAATTTAAAATCGATATTACATACAAATTAACAAAAATTTCAATATTAATAATCAATCAATTTTTATATTAAACATTTACAATACAATTAATTATTATAATAAATATTCAGAACACAATTCATAAGTCAAGTTTTTAAATTTCCGATGCATAAATACTTAATTATATTTTATTTTATTACAATTTGTTAAAAAGTAATCAATTTAGTAATCATAAATATTGGCTAACATTTTTAACCATAAAAATCTGATCTTCCTATATCTGTAACCCCGTTCCTCATAACTTCTTCCAACAAGATACATAGCCAACAGAAGCTACGGACCAACGTGCGAAAACAAATAAATCGTTCGAGTGAATTCTGTTTTAATTTGCTGCGCTACAGCGCTTCTTAGCCAGAGTGCAAAGCTGCGTACAGCATACGTGGTCCACCTAACACCCTGTACGAGGAGCTACTAAACCTTGGAGAAAAATAGAGGAAAAAGTGATTGAATAATGTTGAGCTTTTCTTGACAACTATTGTACTTTCGTAATGCCAACTTTGCTTTGCTTTAGGGCCAACCGCGTTAATTTATTGTCAAAGACGTCAGCCTATAATATTCCCACTGCTGGGACACAAGCCTCCTCTCTGTGATAGGAATTGAGCTGTTATCTACCACGCGGGACCAGTGCGGGTTGGTAGATGTCACATGCCTTCGAATTTTTGGTTCTAGGACATGCCGGTTTCCTTCACCGTTTTAAGAGCAGTGGTGATGAAATTATTTACATAATAGTGAAGCGCCTGTCTGGGTACGACAAACCACGACTCGTAAGTCGGGGCCGTTACCACTGGGCCACCACAGCTCTACAAGACGTATGTACCTTGACAATAAAACGGGTAAGCAGAGGTAATAAGTTAGTTGACCGTTTTTGTTCCTTGTAGAATATGAATATTCTCAGCAAAATAGTAAAATTAACGAAAACATTTTTTCATTAATACATTGCGTCATAAATCACAATTAATTAATTTTATGGCAGTGTATAGAGTGCCACCATTGGCACTCTATCCCTATCGGATAAAGTGCCACTACAGGCACCCTAGTAACACCGCCTCGGCCCGGCTCAAGTGCCGCAAGCATTGGATTGTCATTGTCACTGTCACTAAGTCACGTCACTTTGTATTTTGTTTGATTGTCGAGTTTAGATCGCTGTAAAACACCACATTCCTAAAACATTACATTCTCTTGTGCCTAAACGGACCCTGGCACTTCGCCGGCCGCTACCGCGGCACCGCTCGCTACGCTCGCTCGGCTCGTGCGTTGTGTGGTCACAGTTCTAACCTAACCTAACCTAAATAACAAGTGACAGTGACAATGCAACGCTGACGGCACCCTAGCCGGGCCGAGGCAGTGACACTAGAGTGCCACAAGAAACTCGCGGCACTCTATACACTTCGTAATTTTATTGTCAAAACGGGCATTCTGTCATGGCGCGGGGTGGTTCGAGTGACTTCATTACGAGTGTTTCCAGTCTGTCAAATCTGTAAGTTTTTTTTACAGTGTTACCCGCACACCATATCATCCACCATACTTACCACCATATACGTAATAAACGTTATTTAATTTAATATACTCAGAAATAAAATGATAGGTATTCTATTCTATTCACAAACTTCTGCTGGAATACAGAGTCTAAATGAAAAAGGTTTATTTTTTTTATTAATCTAAGCTGAAAAAATATTTGTGTGTGTCTTTTAATAATAATATTTTATTCGCCATTTCTAGTGGTGTTTCCTACCTCCACGTAAGATGCATTAGGCGTCCAGTTTACGAGCGGGCTCCGACACGGCGACCCGACGTGTACGAGATCATTCGCTACACGCTCCCCTCACGCTATAACTTGGCTTCGATTACGACTGCTGTTAGTTTATTTAGTTAGTATACTGACCCAACTTGACAGAATAAGGGTGTTTATCAATTGTTACGAGGAAACTTTCTTTATTTGTATAGAAAAGCTGTCGAGTGGAGAGCAGCAGGAAAGAAATTGTATTTTCGTCACACCCTGGGCAGTCGGTCCTGCTTCCACTTTTCTGAATGGCTGCTATTTTCCACTGCATTATCTATTCTAGGATTCCCTAGGAATTCTCTTATTCCATTGTAGAATTTTCCGATTTTTATTTTCCCTGTTTCTAACTTGAGTATTTTAAGTTGAGAAGTCAACTTTTGCACAAACTAGTAAGGTGAATAATTTGGAATTCAAAATTGCTTCTCCAAAAAAAGGAAGTTTTATTTATTTATTTCTCAGGCAACACTGTAGGATTCACCCAAAAAAATGCTAAAGTAGAGTTTGACGAATTCTAAACATCAAATTTTCATTCAGAAACCGGTGTAAGTCGTTATGAAAAAAGGGAAAACAGAGTTCTCATTATTCAACCGTTTACACGCATTTTACTAGGGATAGAATAACTATTTTTAGATAAAAGAAAGCCTCAAAAATGGCCATCCTTCACTTTTCTAGTATCAAAGCTACATTATTCAGTCACCAACATTGGATAATCGTAATTAAGTTTAATAGGTGGCCCCACCATCCAACGCCGGTGCCAATTATTTTAAAGAAAACTTCGATGCAAAGTATATACGTAGTACGTACAAATATAACATCACACACAGCCCTGCTGACCCACAAAAAGTATGACAGTTTGACTTCATAAACAAATGAGCTACAATCCCTAAGGCCCATATGTTCCGACCATTTAGGTCTCCAGGGCTCCACCAAAGAGATAAATTGAAACTAAAACATTTAAACATGGCGGTAATAAATTTAAAAGCAAATTAGTTTTCGGGGCAGTCTGCCAGTATTATTTTATTACCCAACAAAACAATATGGTAAAATATGAGAATGGTAAATAGCCAGTGTTTGTTTTGTTGTGTAACTTAGTATTGCGGCAGGAAATTTAGCATCCTATGGGCTAAATAATGGCCACGCAGATCAAGCAATCTTGAGGCTGTGTTTGCCTCGGGCAGCCAGTAGATGGATCATTCATCCGATATTGAGATATTGCCGTGCCTGGAGGACCTAGGTAAAGTGATAGATGAATGATATCAGCGAAAACGATGATAGAAAAGTCGAAAATGTATTGGATTGTCATAAGCTGCCAAAGAGCTTATGTAAATCCTGTTGAAAAACGTTGTAGAAATACGAAACAGTTCCAAAGCGAATGCCACTTTTCTATATTCTATTTGAAATAAGATTAAACATTTAAACAAACCTTTTTTACAATCCGTTCAACCAATTCCGACTTCTTTATCGTAGGCATAAGGATGACATTAAAAGAAAAATAGTGGTTACAATACCAACTGTTTACTACAGCTGCCATTTGTCATGCCACCATCGGAATTGAAGTCAAAATCGTTTGAACGGATTGTAAAAAAGGTTTAGTTAAAATGTCTAATCTTATTTCAAATGAAGAATAGGTCCTCTGGTATTACCTACGCATCAAAATATCGGGACACTGTTTTTCCTTACTTTTGACGTTCGGAAAGTGCTTCTTCTTCCCAGCTAAAGTACTAAGAAGTAGTGAAGGGCGAGCGTTTTGGTGGACTTTCTTATGTAATTTTGACGTTCGATAACTGATTCTCAGATTGAATAAAAGACTTTTGAGTTTGAATTTACAAATTGTCAGCCAAACTTAAAAAAAAAAAAAAAAATCTTTATTACGGTTAGTCAGAAGCTCAAAAGTCTGACAACAAGTCTTACCAGGGGGTATCGTTTTACCCAGTAACTGGGTTGTGGAGGTCAGATAGGCAGTCGCTCCATGTAAAATAGGTACTGATTTTCAATTCAACTGCCTCCGGTTAGACTGGAAACTGACCCCAACATAGTTGGAAAAAGGTTAGGCAGATGATGGGGATGATGATTGACCAACTACTTATACCTACAATATACACTTAACATATGAGTCAATCATTTTATCAGTCTGTCTCTCTCATTAATCTTCTTTTAATTTTTCCTGTTTTAACTGACCAGGCAGCTACTACTGGGGAGTTTGTTGCACCACTTCTTCTTCCCAGCTAAAGCACTAGGAAATGGTGAAGGGCGGGCGTTTTGGAGGACTGTCTTATGTAATTTTGACGTCCGAAAAGTGCTGATTCTCAGCCTAGTTTAAATAAATGACTTTTGTTTTAATTTCCTGATAACTTTTCTACGTTATCCTGCAATCATACCAACTTGTTTTCTAAACCATCTTCATAAACTCAAGCCCACATAACTGCTACAATCCCAAAGCTGGGCCTGTACACCATACATATAAAAACCGAACGCGGTTATCCCTCGGTACAGTCACGTACAATATTGCTTGCGTGACGTCATCTCACCTGATGCGACTCCTACTTTAATGTGGCTAAAATGCTTGGGATTAAATGTCATAGAAGATATTGTGGTTTTGGTGAATAGGATAGAATAAATGTTTTGGGTTAAAAAACTGCGGTTTACTCAATTTTGTAATAGCTGATATAGAATTTCTTTATAAGAGTAACCAGGACTCAACAAGTTTGTTAGTAAAACTTAAGACTATTTTAGTAAGCACAGACACTAAACAAAAATAAGGAAAACAATACAGAAATAAGAACAAATAACACGAAATAACGGTTGGTCATCGTTGCGACATCCATGACAGACAGCACAACAGTGACCCACGTATACACAGTCCAGGCGACTCGCAACCATGCTCAAGACACTGTTGGAGCTGCCCCACACCCTGCGCACCAGGGAAGCGCACCTCTTATGCATTGTGCTGTGCTAGCTACTATCCGGGATGACATACTTGTTTTGGTTCATCTTCACTTCAGATATCGCTAATAACACGAACACAGCACGTTTTCAAAGCTGTACCTAGTAAATACATAGCATACACACACAGCACGCCCCAGGGCCACAGCATACTATTGAATGAAATTGTACGAATGACCTGAAATGTAATCTATAATTAATATAGGCAATAAAACGGTGTTGTGGGGCATAGTTTTAAGTAGGTACTGAAGTCTATTACAAACTCTTTATAAATAAATAAAAAGTGAACATGACGAGAGCCTTGTGAAAGCTGAGAAAGAGAAACAAATTAAATAATCTTGATTTAGCACATGAGGTTGTTGACATGTGGAATGTGAGCTCAGCTATCATTGTGCCGATTGTCGTAACGGCCAATGGCCTGATGGCCAAAAGCCTCGACCAACATCTCTCGAGACTTTCGTTAGGCGATTGGATCAAGGGCCTGATTCAGAAGGCAGTACTCCTCGATACGGCTCGCATTGTGAGGAGGTTAATGTCTCTGCAGCCCTAACCACCGGTAGCTTGGACCCTGCTCCCAATACCGGCGGACCTCTATTTTTTTTTATTTTTTAATTATTCTGTTTATTTTAAGAAATATTTTAAAATATAAATTTATAAGAACCTAGATGAATAAACGAATAAGTGAAAAAATTTAAAAAGATACTTACACTAGTATTTTATCTTATTTCTTTGCTGTGGATGAAAGAGAATTTGGATTCGAGTAAGAAAGCTATTTGAATATTTTGGTAAACTAAAGAAAATATTCAATAACCTCTGAGGCAACATTCTTAAATACAAATACCTAAAAAAATATCAAATCTTTTACAATTAGATAATAATTTATCATTTGTTTGAATACGACGTCCCTACGTCAAAAGCAATAATTTGAATAATTAAAACTTTGCTCAGTGAATTTTGTTAGGCGTTTAATGATCTTTTCTAGAACCCGTGATTCTTAATTCGATTTAGTCAAAATTATCGTTACTTGGTTTTTAATTTTTATGATTTATGACTTTGCTTCATTAAACACTTGTTTAGACATGATTCGGTGATATCATAGTTCAAAGATTTTTAACTATACTTTGATTTTAAACATCCATTCACGCTCGAGTCATCAAGTCTCGAATGAATAATAGCATCATCAATATTCATCACTTAGGTGATATATAATAATGAAAACAGCTTATCAAAAGCCTTTCTCAGATAAGCAGTATGTTGCCTTGAACACATACTATTATCATATACTTATGTATACCTACAATGTCTAAGGTACACCATGTTACAGAACATTAAAAAAATATCAAAATTACCATCAACAGATGTTACCATCCCAATAAAATCGCACATCTCTGCGGGACCAATTAGCGGGTACCACCTAAACAAACCGAGAATACACTGGCAACTAGGGTTTGAGTGCCGGGACGTCACGTGTCTCGAAGTCCCGGGACTTTTTGGAAATTTAGTTGTCTCGGGTCCCGAGACTCTCGGGTTGAGACTCGAGACATAACATCATCATTGACAACACACATAACATCTGTTGAAAACGAGAGAGTGTTCTCCTTGTTCGGTGGCGTTAATACAAAAATTTGAAACAGATTGTTGGACGAAGCTGTTACCACTCTGATTGTTTTTTAGTTAATATTTTATTAAATCAGCAAAGAAGTCTAATTGCTAGTTCATTCGATTGTTTATGACTGTTGAATAGGTGATGATTTATTAATAAATTATTAGTATGCGACTGAGAGATATTTCTCGACTGCATGTGAAGCTAAATGGGAGGCTTTAAAACTTTGACACCAGGTTAGTCACTAACCACACGAAAAGAAGAAGAGTATACGTATTGTAGTCTGTTTTATATTTCAAAGATTTAATATCATACAAATTAATCTGTGATTATGAGAATTATGAAGTACTACCATTACTAATTAATAATGATTAGTTTGATCTCTAAGTTTGTTTTTTAATTATAAGATTTTACGGCCAAAAACGGAATCAGTCTGTGATTATAAGAATGAAACATACGAATTATTTCGAATTTATTTAACGTTATTAATGTTAGGATTTAATTTTATGTTCAATAAATGTTGATTTTGGCTATAATTGCTTTTTTATTGGACCTACATCTGGCCCAAAATGTACTCCATTCTAATTTTATTCGAAGTCCCGGGACTATGATCGTGGATTGTCTCGTGTCCCGAGATCGTTGAGACTTTCCAAACCCTACTGGCAACACTCATTAGCTATCATAACAAGGCCCTTCAATTTCATCACCGCTTAGATTTGAGGCCCCATTTCACAATTAATTAGTTCCCTCGGCATAGTTTAAACATAGTACAAGTGGATTACAGTAACTCAATTCGGGACCGAATTTTTAATTCAGGAATAATTCGTGAAACCAAAAAAGTTCCAGTCAAAAGACTGCAATATTTTCATTACATTGGGCGAAAGATGGACGGAGTCTGTGTTTCTGAAATAAGTTAATCAGCTTGAGGGTCAATAGATTCAAAAAGCGTTTCAGATTTATTAAAATGATTATATATTAAAACTATCAGCACGATTAAGTAAGTGAAAACATTTCACATCACAACACAAGAGTTTATAAAATAAATTGTGATACTGACAGTATTTTTCCCGTGCAAGAATTTATAGATAAGTATCTAAAAAAACGGTCTTCACCTCCTAAATAATATCCTTCTGAATTGATAAATAAATATGTAAAAATTGGTCTTACCCTCCTGAATTATACCATTCTGAATTGATATGTAAGTATGTAAAAATTGTTCTTAGCCTCCTGAATAATACCATTCTAAAAATAGATAAATATATAAAAATTGCTCTTAGCCTCCTGAATAATACCATTCTAAAGACAGATAAATATATAAAAATTGCTCTTAGCCTCCTGAATAATACCATTCTGAATTGACAGGTAAGTATGAAAAAAAAATTCTTAGTATCCTGAATAATTATCATCAGCCTATTAATGTTCTCATTGCTGGGACACAGGCCTCCTCTCTGTGAGAGGGAGTGGGCCGTAATCTACCACGCGGGCCCAGTGCGGGTTGGTAGATGTCACATGTCTTCGAATTTTTGGTCCTAAGACATACCGGTTTCCTCACGATGTTTTCCTTCACTGTTTTGAGAGCAGTAGTGATGAAATTATTTACACAAAGTAAAGCGCCTGCTTTGGGTTCGAACCCACGACCTACAACTCGTAAGTCGGGGCCGTTACCTTTGGGCCACCACTGAATTGATAGGTAAATATATAAAAATTGATCTTAGCCTCTTGAATAATAGGTATCATAGTTTAGCAGATAATGTGAAACATCCAGCAGATTGGGCTAAAGCTGACTTCAGCCTCTTAAGCAGACTCACCATGCTATTGCTAGATATTGCCCTGACTAAGACCAATTTAACAACACCGGACACAAGAAACAAGACACAAAGTAAAATTACATATACAAAGAGAAATATACCATAATATGGTATATTTCTCTTTGTATATGCAATATTATTGCATTATACGTTCATATGCATAGCGCAGTCACAATTTTTCTTCCCTCCCAACCAACTATATCTTCGCAAACTAATATACTTCTGTTGTTCGTCCAAGATCTAACTCACAAAGAAACAATTTAAACTTCTACATCTACTACACACTGTCATAGTTTAAGTTTTCCTAATAAATTACATAGTACTTTATCCTAGTGTTGTTAGAACTTCCGAACTTAGTAAAGTCTAAAACAGGTGAACTGGAGTTATGCTTATCCATATATTTGGAGGCGGAAGTTTTGGGATCCTTCAAGTTAAGTTCAGGCTCCTTAACTTGAGTTGTGTGCCTAGTAATTATGGGCTTGTTGAAGCAAATTATGGGAAATTTGTAGGCGAAACAAATTGGGCTTTTAGAGGTATGAGGAATAGGGTGTAAAGTTCACTTATCCTCTATAGAAAAGGGAGGATCCTCGGAACAGACGGGTGTCGTGTCTGGTGGGCAACTGCCCAACGATTGTTGTTGGATAGTCTTACATATATCGTTCGTGCGATAAATTCTCATTGCGCGATGCAGGATTTGTGTGACGTCAGGTCTTTGATGCGTAGTTCGCATGTGACGATGTAGACAGGCTTGTAAAATTTTATTTGCCAATCTTTAAACTTGTTCTTTTTTTTTAACTAAAATGCATATTTTAGTTAAAAAGTTCTTCCATAGAAACCATGTTCGCCTGTAAATTGTAGTGGAGTGTAATTGTAAGGACGAAATATTTTTTTCAACAACATAATTTCAGTCTTCATCATTCTACTGCTTAAAAAACATAAAATTACTTCTATGTATCAGACCACGGCAATAAACTTAATCTATAAACATATTTAGGTCAATAGTAATTAACTAGCTCTGGTTACTATAATCTGTTTATAATTATAATTAACAAACTATAATATCTTAAACACAACTCACTTTAATCTACTAAATTACTACATTATCTCAATTTGCAAATTAATTTAACAGACGTTTAATTAAAACCTGTTTACTCAAACACAGTCAACAACTAAATTATCTTATAACAATTATTGTTGAAATTGAACCTAAGGCCTCGACCAGCGTGAAGGTGCGGCAGCGGGCGATGCGGCGGGTGCAACTATAGCTGTACAAGGTTAAATTAACAAAACAATATGGCACAAATGTCAATGTCAATTGTTTAATTACCAACTTTACTGTCAATGTCATTCGAGCACCAAAATACCCTTGAGCAGTGTAGGTGCTGAGGTTAACCTCTCATTCCGATTGTAGTTCAGTCCATGGTTGATACCAAGCGATGGAAACCGTCTCCTACTTTTGCGAATAATGATGGTAGTACCGGGTAGTACCGGGCGCGTCTCTAAGAAAGAACTGCGGAACTGGTTGACGCGTCTGTCTTAGTTATTTTCCTGTAGACGCATGCGACGGTTTCATAATTATCATGTTTTATATGAAGCTCCCGCTTAAGCATCCGCTCAAGCCTCTCACATATGGATGAGCCCTATAATGTAATAATATGAAGATCAAAACCAATTTAGAACTATTTAATAAATTAATTAGATTCAGAATGAAACAAAATGTTTACAGAACATACTTTATTTTTCAAACATTCATTTTAATTGAAGACAGAAATGTTGTTTTAGGGATTTTATTTAATCTCTATACAAGAGGTTGCATTGTATTAATTCATAGTTTTAGCTAATAAACTAAGCAAGAAAAAACGTTTTGTAAAATATTTTTGAAATGAATACGATTGTCTGATAAATCAAAGGGGCAGTTGGTCAAACTAATAATACAGTACATCTTTACCTTTTTATTAAATTATCATAACTGACTAAGTTCTTCTTCGAAAACCGTCTCCTGAAGAATTCATGAAAACACAGTCTGAAACGGTCAGCAAACAATGCATGTCAATAAATATTAGTATTTTTGGTAACGTTAACATAAGACACGTTAATAAGTAATGACTAGTAGACTGTCAGCAATGTTCTTCGTCTATTTATATCGTGTCCAAATCAAATAAAGACAACATAGACTGAAATTCACTGGCAGAACACAACGGTGTATCAATCCTCTCAGTTTCACACAATTTCGAAAAGTCAACATCATAGATATTTTTTCTACTATCAGTTTTAACCATTTGTATGAACCGATGACCCCATAAGATATCATTTTCTGTATAACTAGTCCTCGCCTGTACTTGCTGTCCAGTTGATTCAATGACTCCTTCAAAAACTGCCAAGATCTCGAATTTTCCGACCAACAGATCTGCCGCAGAAATACTGTATAGAGGGCTGTTTTCATCTATTATGTGAATAACAGATACAGGCCATAAGAAAAACGTAGATTCACAGCCATCCATTTCAACATCCAACTCAGTTTGTTCAAAGTTCTCATCGTAGTCATCGCCAAGTTTCAATACGAACACTGAAGCTTTGATGTTGAGTATCCTAGATGTTCTCATATCTCCTACTCGGAATATCATGCACAGCTTCCCGTCTCTCAATGTAACTACTGCTTGTCTGCTGAATAAAATCGTTTGGGTCCTCCCTTTGGGTCTTGTGAGCTTCGCAAATAAAATTCCAACCATGAAAGCTTGGAAAATTGAGCAGACCATACATTGTACGCACATAGCAGTAATACTTTGAGGACATTCTAATGTTATAGCTCTTTTACCATAAGCCACAGTGGTATGAACTTCAATACTGAAGAGAAAAGTGGAGGTAAACCCATAAATATTTGCGATACATGGTATCCAGTCGGTTTGATTCTGATTTGGAGGAAGGTGGTCCTCAGTCAGGTCTCCATGACTCAATGCGATGATCCAGTAGATGAAGCCGAAGAACAGCCAGTCGCCAGTAAAGGCAAGGAAGAAGTGGACCAGTGTCCACCGCCAGCGAGCTTCGACCATGGTGACGAACCATCGTGAGAAGAATCCTTGGTGGTTCGTGTTCCCCTGGTCTATGTTGAAGTCTCCGTTCTTGAAGACGAATCTTTTAGTTTGTTTAGTTGAACGTGATCGTTTCTTTTGACTATGAAGTGGCCCTGTAATAAAGATGTAAAGGTTGCTAAATTATAAAAGAGCGATGAAGAACACGAATCATTGTTGAGTATAAATGGCACGAGTAAGCAAAGTCAATACCTATGTATGAAGAATTTAATTTAAAGATGCAACATGATAAAATATTTATGCACAAAATTGTTATCGTGAATACCAGTTACGTAATTTTGAAATGAAACATGTTTCATCAATTCATCATACAATAAATTGACGAATTAGTTTTCGCATCTTTTCTTCAAATCATGAAAATCACTCTTTTTCTGTATTATATACTTTAATGTTTACCATAAAAATATATTACTTACAAGAAAGTAATCACGACAACACATACAATGGGCACGCATAATTAATTAGGTATATATATTGTATCGTACATAACATAATCACTTAATCATCACATAATCAATCCCCACTGCTGGGACACAGGCCTCCTCTCTGTGAGATGGGAGTAAGCCGTAATCTACCACGCGGGTCCAGTGCGGGTTGGTAGATCAGATGTCACATGTCTTCGAATTTTTGGTTCTAAGACATGCCGGTTTCCTCACGATGTTTGCCTTCACCGTTTTGAGAGCAGTGGTGATGAAATTATTTACACAAAGTAAAGCGGCGCTTGGGTTCGAACCTCCTCTACTATAAACCCAACTATATTTATAACTTACTGTTATTAGGATAGTAAACTCCAGGTTCTAATAATACTGCTTCAATTATAGAATTTTCTTCACTATCATCAAAAGGTTCACTGAAACATTTTAGATCTTCCCTCTCACTCATGACTGTTTAGAGCTGAAACAAGAAATACAATTCTATACCATAATATTATCACGACTATTTCCCCGAAGGGTTAGGCAGAAGTGTACCTATAGTACACCCATATTTCGCCAGTTATGTATAAGTCCCATGTAATAGGGGGCGAGTCTATTGCCATCAACCGGGCACAAATCCAGACTCCGGGTTGCTACTGAGAAATTCCTGATGTAAAAACCCAATAACACTTTGCCCGACCTGGGAATCGAAATCAGGACCTCATGTTAAGCAGTAGCTCTTTCAACCACTAGACACACGAGGCAAAGATTTTTATTTGTATTATACAAATAAAAATCTGTATCTGACAAATAACTGAGCAAATATGAGATGTACTTTTTAGTTTCTAGAAAATCTCTAAAATATTGTTTTTGATTTCTCAGAAAGACCCCCTTTCATTGAAATTGAAAACGTTTCAGTTCGCACAGCATATAGTTATGGCAATGTGTTAGAAATGTGTTTTCCTTAGAGCATGATGTGTTGATTGTTTTATTTATTACATACTAGAGTCTAGTCTAGTCCCTATTGCGTATATATCATATTATGTATTATACTCATAACCTACACACATCATTTAGAGAATTTATACCTTCTGGAATCATTTCTCTAAATATTGATGCAAACCGAACGAGAGAACAACGACACAGACACACGAAGAGCGACTTTAATTTATAATTATATTATGTACTGCAGGTTCTCCAAGAGTGGTTACCTTTTTTTATAACCAACTTCAAAAAGGAGGAGGCGCGATTACGCGATTTCTCCGTCAATTTAAAAATTGTTTTCGATTTTTTGATTGAATGCTCCCGAAGTGGTCCCATATAAGTTTTACTAACTTTGCTTGAATAGTTTTGAGTTAGGCTCAAAAATACGTATGTTTTCCACATATTTTATATGGATGATAATTATGATGATAAGTTCCTGTCACTGTTAATTTGTGTGGGGTAGGTACCACAACCAGAAAGTGAAAAATAAAAACATTTTACAAAAAAAACGACTTCCAAAAGAGACACTATGAAGTCAAAAATAACTCTAATTTTGGAAGTCGGTGGCAAAAAACGAAAGTTCAAAACCAAATACACCGACTTCGGAAGGTCGGTTTTTTTTTTGTAAAAAGTTTTTAAAACATAACTTGCCCTTTAGACAAGACAACCAACAGTCACTATTTCTAACGGCTACTATAACACACATGCCGGCGGAATTTTTTAGGAACCAAATGGTGACATGAGGCAACTGTGAGTAAGAGATCTCTTACTCACACTTGCCTCCTGTCACATGAGTAAGAGAACATGCGCGAGAGTTCGTAGTGTCTATGTGCAGACCTGCCAAGTTGTATCGGACGTATTGTACTGTCACTCTGGTCTTATGGCTCTTACCCACAGTGCCGGCTTTTGCCGCGCGGCACGTGCTTCCGGCTTCTGCGCCTTCATTTCCTTTGCGTTACTTTGTGCGGCTTTGTGCGGCAGTGCCGGGCACGCCCGGCGGCTAGGCCGGCGGCAGTGCAATGGCTGCTACACACTGGCACTGCTCGCCGTCCTTGCCGCCGGCCATGCCGCACAAAGCCGCAGAAAGAAACGCAAAAAAAATGAAGGCGCAAAAGCCGGAGGCACGTGCCGCGCGGCAATAGCCGGTGGCCAAGCAGCCGGTACTGTGGGTAAGAGCCATAAGCCCAGAGAGACAGTACAATACGTCCGATACAACTTGGCAGGTCTGCAGATAGACACTACGAACTCTCGCGCAGGTTCTCTTACTCACACTCGCCTGATGTCACCATTTGGTTCCTAAAAAATGTTATTCCGCTTCCTTCTGCGCGCAGTTCGGAACTGCCAAGTTATATTGGCCCTAATCTATGAAGGATTTTTTTTTATTAAAAAGACTTTATTATGATTATTAATTTACTGCGTTGCATAACATCATAGATGGATTGAATCACCTTTACTTTGCCTATTGCTGAGTGAAGGACGCCAAAATAAGCAAAGTTGTAATAAAAAAAGAATATAATGCTTACCTCCTGTCAGGTAGTTTTGCAGTCAACTATTGTGGTGGTCCAAGAACACAAGTGGCACACAATCACAGCACTAGTCATGAAACAGCTCGCAGTGTCTATCATTCTTGCAAAGCCACCGCTAACTGATATGCTATCTTGAGATTTTCAACTGTAATTATTGTAGATACTTACTTCATCTTGCTTTGATAAGAGGTTTTATTTGTTCATCTTCAAGACTTTCTTTCTTTATGAGAGTAGCAAAAGTTATAATAAACCAAAGGAGTAATTAGCTATGCTAGTTAGATTTTTTTTATAACCTTTCATCGCAATCAGATAGCAGTGGTGGCCCAGTGGTAATGGCCGTTACTTACGAATTGTAGGTCGTAGATTCGAACCCAAACAGGCGCTCTACTTTGTATACTTAATTTTGTCAACACTGCTCTCAATACGGTGAAGAAAAACATCGTGAGAAAACTGGCATGGCCTAGAACCAAAAATTTTAAGACACCAACCCGCACTGGCCCAACGTGGTGGACTATGGCCCACTCTCTCTCACCAAGAGAAGGCCTGTGTTCCAGCAGTGGGAACATTATGGGCTGTAGTAGTCCACCGCTGGACATAAGTCCATTTAGCACTTTCGTCCAGCTGCTACCAGCCACCCAGCTGAAGATCGTAGTTCCACTTTGCTTCAGAGACTAATCTACTCTATGTTTCGCTATCTCTAAGGTGTTGTTTGGTTAAACGTTAACCAATAGATTTCTAGAAATAGATGAATAAACAGACTGACAGATAATATCTCTTCATAAACTTTTATGTATATTAATAGAATATTTAAACAGGCTACTTCAACGAGATAAGATTTCCATGACGTATGATATTTGTTATGACTTATGCTAAGATTTTGCGGTAACAGTTTTTAAATGACGGTGTTGTGTACTTTTGATGGCTATAAAATGATAAAATTCTTTGCTTATGGTGAATTCGCTCGCGAAATTCATAAATAACAAAAGAGAGAAGAGAAATAGAGAGAGTAGAGAGATGTATTAATGATTCTAATGATTATATATCTGTAAATAAATATTTTTTATGGTCGCGAATCATATTTTGACAAGATAAAACCTGACACTGGGCTGCAAATTGCAAAACAATCAATCTTCCTAGCCTTTTCCCAACTATCTTAGGGTCGACTTCCAGTCTAACCGGATGCAGCTGAATACCAGTATTTTACTTGGAGCGACTGCCTATCTGACCTCCGAAACTCAGTAACTGGGTAATGCGATACACCTTGGTAAGACTGGTGTCAGTCTTTCGGGCTTCTGACGACTCGTAACGACTGTTAAAGATCCACGAATGACAGCCGGGACCAACTGCTTAACGTGCTTTCTGAGGCACGGAGGAGTCTCGGTATGTAAAGATGGTCACCCATCTGCTGACCAACCCCGGCAAGCGTAGCTTAACCTGATGGATTGACCCGTGCGGCTTTTTATTACTTAGCCACGAGCTCCTCCTGCAAATTGCAAAACAACGTAAGAATATTTAGATATCGCGAGACTTTCTGATCCTCCTTAATTGAGCTAGCTGCGCAAAATTCGATGGACGTAAGGTGACGTGGATGAAAGTCACATATAGTTTTCTTTTAACTTATTAAACTCAAAAAAAACGTTCACCGGCTTGGTTATTGTTTCTTTTTTGGAACCGTGGGCATAATATTTAGTTGCATAATATTATACGTTGTTTTATTCTGATTCCTTCACTACTTTGTACAGTCAGGGAACAGGGAATTGTTAAGCAAATTGACATCCTGCGACAATTTGTCGTATTAGAATAATTTTATAGAACTGTCAAAAATTAACAGCGGTGATTTGAACATATACACTTAAAGTTAGCTTGGCATCCAATATCTAATACACATTATAACAGCGAATCAACATTCCACGCCTCCGCCTTAAGGCTGCGTTTCGATCAGAGATGAGCGAAGATGCGTAGCGAGGGATGTGTGTGAAACTAACCAATAACATCGCTTCACTGTCATAGTTTGAGCTAAGCTAGCGTCGTTATTGGTTAGTTGCACACACATCCCTCGCTACGCATCCTCGCTCATCTCTGGTATAAACGCACCCTAAGACCGCCTACTATTTTTGATTGACATTCGAATAGCTCATAACCTAAAGAGGTGCCATTTATAGATAAAAATAAAATAAAAACAGCGAAATTTCGCGGGTTAAAGCTAGTTGTGATACAAACTGCGAACAATTTTTTGCGAGTCTTCTTTTCTCACATAAATGAATATGATAGCCTTCTATTCCATTAGGTAAACCCCTTTCATGCACTTTATTGCTGCAAAAAATTAAAATTAAATTCTTAAGTACGAGCTACAGACTTTCTTTACCACGAACTCGAGAATAGTATTTTTTCTTTTACCTAAATACCAGAAAAAAAAGAAACAGTTTTCATTATGTTATGAATGAAGAGTAATGTAGTAAATTCATGATAATTAATTAGAATATTATGTGCAGGTAGCTGGACTTGATAAGCAAGAACAAACATAATGTTAGTGATGGCAAACACTTTCTATTTATTTTACTATTTTTAATGACAAAAGCAAATAATAAAGATTGTACGTGATCTGGAAATAACAAGTACTTACTTGGATAGGTATAATGTTTAAAGAAATAATATTAATTGACACGTTTTTGCTACAATTATTTCAACAGACAAATGTTTGGGCGAGTTTACAGGGTTTATTGGTGACTCGCACGAAACGAGCGAATCGACGAAGACGAGCAAACCTCCGCCGCGAAACCGCAGTAGTTCAGTTGAACTAACTAGCGTCATGTTCCGCTAATCAAATCGAATGCGAGTAGCATGACGCGAGTCAGTTCAATTGAACTACTGCTTTTTCACTGCTATCGTTTCGCGGCGGAGGTGTGCTGCTGGTGTTAATGATTAAAAACTTCATGAGGCGATTCACACGAAGTTAATATATTTCTCGATAATTCCATAAATACGTATTAGGCAAAGTGTCGATTCACCCGTTCCGTCGAGTAAATTCGTGCGAGTCACCAGTAAGCCGGTTTCAGAATGTCATAATTACAAACTTTACGTTACCACATTTTTTTAGTTTACCCGTCATCATCATCATTTCAGTTGAAAGACGTCCACTGCTGGACATAGGCCTCTCCCAACTCCCACATCGACAGGTCCTGTGCTTATTGCTTTCAGCGGATTTCCGCGGCATCGGTCCTCCTCGTGGGAGGCCCTCCAGTACGCAGTTTTCACTTCAAAATCTTTCGGCCCCATCGACCATCCGTACTATGTATCCAGCCCACTGCCACTTAAGTTATTTTTTTTTTCAGTTAACTTTTGTTCCCTCGCCGGTTTCTATTAATATCGTTTTACCACACTATCAGTTTTCTTGACACAAATACCCGTGGAACTACACCCATTTATTAGATATAAACACTGCTAACATTATGAACTTATCGGCACACGACGGAGGGGATAAAAGGCTTCCCGCGTGATCGAACTCCCCCCTTCCCCCCCTATCGTATCGCGTAATTCATTACGACATTATCTAACACAAGAAATTGTTTGGAAAACATCAACGCTGTAGATGGAAGGAAAGGAGCGTATGTCTAAATATTGGGTACTTTGTGGTGGTTTTTCGTGAAAATAAAATGAAGTTCGATATCTTCATTTTGGTGATAACAAAATAGGTAAGTGAAATAAGAAACGTGCCTACACCAAACATTGTTTTCTTGCTGCAAGCAAAAGCTGTTTAAGAGAGCAAAAATTTTAGAGCATTATATTTTATCCATTCTAGGAAATACCTACTAAAAAAACATTTTACCTGCCATTTTACCTGAATTACAAATAACTGCCATACTTCTAATATTTTTATGGTTTATATCCACAGTTTTATTACGCACCTACTAGTACAGCACTAATATTAGGTTATACTAAAAATACTCTGTTGATGTTTCCCCTACCTAAACCAGCCAATCAAAACGAGACTACCCAAAATTCGTCAAACAAGACTTATGACCGTTGCCCTCCGCGCCACATCCGGCAAAGGTCGGGTGAAAAGGGATTCTGACAGATGACGAGCCATCCCTCCGCGGGGTGTTTGTCATTCTATTAGGGAAGAAAACATTTTCTAGCTGTACTTCAACCAATTTGGGGAACGGCGCGATTAGTTGGGAAATTAAATAGGTTATGTTGAGACTGCTGGAAAAATTGGCTGAAGAAAAATATTATAAAAATCATGCTTGTATTTTCCGACAGTTGAGGTGTATTTAATTAGTCAATCTTGTTTAGTAACATCCGTTGCACCAAAGTGATTAAATCGGCGCCATCTTGTTTTAAAATATTGATGTGTTTATGGGTTAAAAGATTACAAAAATAAATATAATTTAATTTCATCATTTCTATAGCCACGTGCATAAACCAGATTCCGGGCTACCACTGGGAAATTGCAAATAACAGTACCCGACCTGGGAAGCAAATCCAGGACCCCACGCTCAGTAGTCGAGCTCGCAACCCCTATATCAGTCAGCAACGTTAGTACTGGATTTACTGCCTCTTATTACTCGTGAAGACTCTTAATTAATGTGCCCCGTACATATTCATACATATTACATAGTCATAACTCGAGAGCCTCTCCCAAAATCATAAAAGAGGAAGACACTTAACGTACCACTTATAAGTCAAACTAAAAACGCGATACAAAACATACTATCCTTATAAAGTAAACACCCATACATAAAATGAAAAGGTTTCCCTAATATTAACATAAGAATTTCATCAGCCGTCCGTATTTTCCGAGTGTGTCCGGGGGTGTCCGTGTGTCCGAGACTGTCCGAGCATCGCTCAATGTCCAGCTGGATCTCATATCCGGACAACCCGACCGTTTTCAGTAACGACTTACGTAAACTATTCAATGCTTCAGCGAAATGTTTTTATATGTATACTAAAACATTGTTGGGAGAATTATGCTGTGTTAGGTTTTTGTTATTATTAATTGGAAGGCGTGTGTTAAAATATAGGCTGTCCTTTAAAACTTATATTAATATCATTCCAAAAAAAATGGCTGTAACATATTCAAAATAACCAGTTATTTGACACAGGCGTGGCGTTCGGTGCTTGGCGTGGCAACACGTCAAGACAAGTCAATCGTGATCCTCATTGAGAGGTGAAAGAAAGAGTAAGTAAAGTATTTTTTTTAAATAACTACATCATTCAGCAGATTGGTTTCACAAAAAACAATGAAAAGATAAACTATAAATGATAAATTGAGGAATAATGTGATAAGACAACGTTGTGGTTTAAATAAAAGATGTCGTGATAAAAATTGAAAAGAGTATAAGCTTAGGTGATTTGGCCATGTAAAGAGGATGAAAGGCAACTAACAAGGCAGGTGTGAATAGAGACGCAATGAGGTGAGGCCCTAGAAGACCTAAGTGATCTAATTGGTGATCAAACTCAAACTCAAAGCATTTATTTCAATTAAACCATATACAGGCACTTTTGAATTGACAAGGAGTCAGTCAGTCAGAAATATGAAGCTAGTTGCCCGTTCCAAACTACAGTAGGTACCTATGGAGAAGAACGGGCAAGAAACTCCACGGACACTCTTTTAAATAAAAAATTGTTGCATACAATTGGTTACATCATTCATGTTGAAATTATACATGTGAGAACAATGTAAAAAGACGTGCACATTAAAAGCGTCCATAATAAAAATATAAAATAAATAACAATTAAAAAATTCAAATGAATTAAAATAAGCCATGGCAGCTAAGAGATGACCAGTCCCAACTGACGGCGCTCGTTCACGAACATGACACATGGATTAGCACCATTTAGCTCAACCTGAGGGCAGTGGTGGCCCAGTGGTAACGGCCCCGACTTACGAGTTGTAGGTCGTGGGTTCGAACCCAAGCAGGCGCTTTACTTTGTGTAAATAATTTCATCACCACTGCTCTCAAAACGGTGAAGGAAAACATCGTGAGGAAACCGGCATGTCTTAGAACCAAAAAATTCGAAGACATGTGATATCTACCAACCCGCACTGGGCCCGCGTGGTAGATTACAGCCCAATCCCTCTCACAGAGGAGGCCTGTATCCCAGCAGTGGGAACATTAATAGGCTGATGATGAGCTCAGCCATGTTGAAGGGAGCCAAATGGTCCAACACACGCGCCACCATCAGCGAGACATCTGAGTGAGCATGACATACTCACAGCACATTCAAGTCAATGAAAGACATATTACCCGGTGAATGGTAGCTCTTTAGTACATAGTACTCAAACCTTTGCTGATGTTTTTAAGAGAGGTCAAGTGTGTAGTACTCGCAACCAGCGTGTGTGTATGACCAGATGTATGAACGTAAACAAAGCAAAAGGATTATGTAAAGATCGTGTGAAAAGGCGTGAGTTTATACACTTTTTTTTTTGTTTGTGGAATCATCAAATAACTTACTCCACCCTGGGCGGAGTGGGAGGGCGTGTCAGACACTTGCTCCCGTGTTCCTTCAGTTGCCTGTGCATTGCCACGGGCCACGGTAAATCGGCATCGGCCCTAGCGGACCCCGTCAGTTGTGCTGACATCTCTTTGAGGCGCGCGTGGAACACAACGCGCCGTCGACCCAGGCCTGGTCCTTATCGGACGGCGTGCTACCCATTGATCTCCGTCCGCAAGCCGAGTTTATACCCTTGTGAATCTTGTGATGGTAGAATTTGTATTCAATTATTACGTAATTTTCAATACTAACGCTAAACGGTCACAAACATTGAGCAATGCGTATATTTGCGTATATTTTATGCAATATAATTGATCGTTTAGGGCCCGCCTAAATCTTAGTTTTTTGCAGTTGACGCCAATGTATTGTGTAGCTTCGCTCTAAGGACACCTCAGCAACCAGGCATGAGTATCCACGATTATCGGTATATCGAATTTCTATTTCTTATCAGCTAATTGTGAATGCCAAAAACAAATCGTATTTAATTAATGTAATAACTTATTAATTTCAAAAACATGTTTCTTAATTTTACCGCGATATTACTTTAACTGGTTTTATAAATGTGGCTTTAGAATTGACTGAGTGCTTGGAGTACTTCATACGAAACAATATCAAGGAAAATAATATAAAAAAAAATAGTTTTCATCTGAAAATTGGTTTGTTATCACATCAAAAACAAAAGAAGATCGCCTGTATCGAAGACTTACGAGAAATTCAAAAACCACCGACCGTCAATTGTATCAAAGAATTTTATTGCGTCTAAAAATGAAAGTAGTACTTATCACGTTTGCTCTTTACTTCACTGTGGTTAACACAGCCCATGTAGTACGTGAACCGTACTGTGCCTGTACAGCGGTGTACATGCCTGTATGTGGCTCTGATGGGGTGACGTACAGCAACGAAATGTGCATGAGGTGCGGGGACCCTGCCGTCTCCATCGTCAGGTATGGACCTTGTGATGACGACGAATACTCCATGTTGGAAAAGCTAGGTATGCTGATGCCAAAGAATTGATAATTCACAGTATTAAAGTTTTTTGATGTCAGATGGTTTTTGTTTTTAATAGCCTTGTGCGTAAGACCGTCTGCCCATTAGAACGGAGCTGAAGTAAGTAATTAAAAGAATAGAGAAAAAAATTCAACTTCTTTTGCTTCAGTGTTGGGCAACGTCCGTTGCCCAACACTCATATCATTCCACTCTTTCCTTTGTTTTGCCTTTTCTTGCCAATCTCTCTAAAAGTTCTCCAAGTCAAATTGTCAGCTAAGGGAGCCCGCAGACATACAATTTTGTTGTTGGCCGACTAAATCGCAGAGTATACCAATAGGTATAGCGACATATGCTAGCCCGCACATCTTGTCCAACTAAATCGGAATCTGTATCTTAGTATGTTACAATAGTTGGCCGACTTACAATTATATGGGGTGGCAGGGACATCGACGCGAAGCCTGCTACCATGGATTCAGTACATGATTATGAACCCCTGCGTTGAAATTTTTCGTCTGTTATTAAAAAAAAAATCTGCTGTTTCATAGAAAACTGCAATACCTACGCGGTCAAAATGTATGGAACAGCTGATTTTTTTTAAATAACCGACGAAAAATTTCTACGCAGGGGGGTACAGAATCATGTACTGAATCCATGGTAACAGGCTTCGCGTCGATGTCCCTGACACCCTGTATGTCTGCGGGAGCTCTTAAGCTGGTAGTTTGACTTGGAGAACTTCAGAATCATGTTTGATATGTAACATCATTCCTCTCCCTTTCCTGCAATCAAAATCAAACTCTTTAAAATCAAATCTGCGGAAGTGATTTCACGAAAAGGGACGGAAGTATGTCACAGGAAACCGTAGAAGCGCGCGCTATTTGATTTGACCAATGACTGCGCGCGGTGCTAGAGTTGGCAGTCAGAAACGACCTTGATAAGGCGGCCCCTATGTTGCATACTACCTTAACATTGCTTATTACCAAGGTGACATGTCAGGCGTTACACATCATATTTTTTCATTATTATTACAAAATAATTGTTTACTAGCTTCTGCCCTCGACTTTGCCCGCGTAAAATTTGTGCCCCCGACCCATCGCATCGCATCTCATCGCCCGCCTGCGCTATTACTTCATTTTCGCTTAGCTTTCTTTCTGATTTTTTTTTCTTTTGGTCAGCTCATAAGGGTCATAGCGTGATGTTATAAAGTTAATAACCTTTCTCAAGTATTGGGCTATCCAATGCATCAAGAATTTTCCAAATCCGACTGGTAGTTCCGCAAATCACCCCCTACATACAAACTTGTATATTATATATATATATAATATACATATATTATGTGTATACGGAAATACGTTACTGGGTTGACTAATCGGGATGCCAGCGCCGCCTAGCGGCCCTCGACAGAATTTACAACATAACACTCGGACCGGCCGGAGCTAAGCAGAGTTCATCGGTGGCGGTCAAGCAGTGAACACGTTTAGAAACTGTCGCGCATTCCGAATAGTTGTGTCGTGTAGCAACAGTGTATGAATTGCTAGTGTGATTAATTTGATCGTGAATGGTTTTTCTATTGCGCAATAACCAACACTACCCACATTGGAAACCAGTGGTGGCCCAGTGGTATTGGCCCTGACTTACGAGTTGTAGGTCGTGGGTTCGAACCCAAGCAGGCGCTTTGCTTTGTGTAAATAATTTCATCACCACTGCTCTCAACAACGGTGAAGGAAAAACATCGTGAGGAAACCGGCATGTCTTAGAACCAAAAATTCGAAGACATGTGACACCTACCAACCCGCACTGGATCCGCGTGGTGGATTACGGCCCACTCCCTCTCACCGAGAGGAGGCCTGTGTCCCAGCAGTGGGAACATTAATAGACTGATGATGATGATGATGATGTGTATACGGAAATACTTTACTGAGTTGACTAATAGAGATGCCAGCGCCGCCTAGCGGCTCTCGACAGAATTTACAACATAACACTCGGACCGGCCGGAGCTAAGCAGAGTTCATCGGTGGCGGTCAAGCAGTGAACACGATTAGAAACTGTCGCGCATTCCGAATAGTTGTGTCGTGTAGCAACAGTGTGTGAATTGCTAGTGTGATTAATTTGATCGTGAATTGTTTTTCTATTGCGCAATAACCAACACTACCCACAGTACGCCCACACCCCACAGTAGTTTCCTAGATCTAGGACAGCTTTACTCCGTAAAAGTATATTCTGTATGGCGCCAATACTATATAACACGTTGCCAAAATATTGGAGGGAATATACAAAGGAAAAATTAAAAAGTAGGTTAAAAAACCTTCTTTTAGAGAAAGCATGCTACAGCACTGACGAATTTCTGAATGATAAATTAATATAATTTTTGTAATTGTATACCTATTTCTATTACCTTGACATTCAATTGACTAATTTGATTATATATTATGAGTTGTTGACATTTTTAAATTCTAATTTAGACTGTTAATTATTTGAATAATATATAAATTATAATTATTAGATTTAATGTAATAACATAACTACTTATATTTGTACGCTGTTAAGGCAAAACATGACTGTAACATAATTTAATTATAACATCTTGCATGCCATGTGTGTATTCTTGTTTTGGACAAATAAATTATCTATATCTTTATTTAAAATATGCCTGATAATAACAAAGGAGACCAATACCCTCCTCCGTTATATATGTACCTATGTATAATATAGAAGATAGATTTAGTTTTGAGGGACTTTCGTTAATCAGTTTTAGATGTTGTACCAGCTGTCAGTCATGAAAATATAATTAGCAGGTTTCTTTTATGTAATTATTTATTGTGGGTTTGTACTCTAAGATCGCCTTAATGTTAATTAATCTTGATTCTCTCTAAGCCGAACTAGTTTGGACAGCTAAAAGATTAAAGAGTTAACCTTTTGTTTAAAACTTTATTCGAAATTAACTTTGAAGGTTGTATTTAAATAATTAAGTTTACTCTGTAAATTCTTTAAGGTTTCAATACTTGATTTTAATTGAAATTCTGGGGAATGTTATCATAATGAGTTAGAAGCAAAAATAATAATTTACAAAAAAGAAAAGAATTAGAATTCCTTGCGCGTCTTGATATAAAGGGACATAAAAGCGTAATTTTTTTAAATAGTTTATTGAAGACACATTGAAACCATGAGCCATTGAGTTCAGGTCACTACGGCTTTGTGTGTTCAATTATGACAAAATTAATATTAGAACCCTTCTCTAAAGAAAGAGGGCGAATAAAGACGAAGAAAAGAAAAAACATGCAATAATAATTAAGTCATTGTGTACTGTAAACCATCCACCACCAAATCTAGTACTCTATTTATTTCAAACTAAAGTCTGAGAATGAAATTCCAAACAGACATGATTTAAAACCGTAAAACTATTGTTAAATCTACAACAGCCACTTCTTTACCACCCTAAATCTAAATATACATTTTCACAAACAAACCTCGACAGATTTCCCTCCTCTACTCTTGTAAAATTTAAATAAAACGCTTATAAAAAGTTGAAGTAATAAAAGTAATAAAATGGGAGAATTTCTCTAATAACTTACCTATTCAATGCAAGTTCCCCGTTCAACGCATTCATGGCTATTATCCAACCTTAAAATTTCATCTTTCCTCTAGTAAAAGTGGCTGGGATCCTGTGGCAGCGAAGCGAAGGATAGGCGATGCGAGAAATAGTAATAGGAACTTTATTTCCAAGCTTCAGTACACGATACATCAATGAGGTCTCGACCCCTGAACTAGGACATCCTGTATGATAGGAGTTGAATTTTCTCCACATAGATCAGCATAAGAAGAATTAGACTAGATACAATATACACTTAATTTTTTAAATGATTAAAAGCAAAAAAATTTTTTTTTTAGTTGTCTTACGTATCAGTGATGATATTGCTGTATCTACCGAGTATAATAGCTCATATAAATTAATATACTAAATAGGAAAAATATTACCAATGTGTAGGTACCAATATCAAAATACACAATGCAGTGAAGGCCCATGGTGCACTTTAAACTGAATAAAATTATCAGCAATTTTCATTTTTAAATCAATTTTCTAACAAACGCCTGCCTATTAAAGACAGGAGGTACGCACTAACCAGTGCTGCCAGTTTAGCGCTTTCGGCGCTAGATCTAGCGCTTTTTTTATATCATTCGCGCGCAAATAAATTTTGTATCGCCTAGCGGATAATCTAGCGCTTTGTAAATTGCTTTTAGCGCTGAATGGGTATATCGATCTGGCAGCATTGGCACTAACTAACGCAAACTACTCGTATGTTGGGATTAGGCACTGCTACTTGTACGAGAGCATGTGCGGCGAGAGAAATAAGCGGTTCCGGAATAAAAATAAAGGACCTATCGCTTAATTCAAGCTTGCATTGGACCGTCACCTTTATCACAGGACAGTGTCACACCTTCCTGTTTTCCATCTACAGGCACAGTGTTTTGTTTTAATCTTATTACAGTGCTGTTTTGTTGAAACAACGCACGCGTTTGTTTTAAAATGCTTGTGCAAATAATTATGTAGAATAGTAGAGGTGTATGTGCACGGTCTTCTTCTTTAATATAGTCAGGTATTTTCTAGAATATTCTTGGTTTAAAGGCTACTGAAAGTGGATAGTCTATAGTGTTTTTTTTTATAAATACTTTTCGATTTTGTTTGTGGCATTTTTCATAAAGTGGAACCCTTGTAGCCAGACAATTGATCAGACTATACAGGGTGGATTTTTGAGACGGGGCAGTAAGGGCAGATACCTTAACCGTTGTAGCTACAGGAAAACGGTCTTAGGAGACTGACCTTAACTTTTTCAGACACGTTGATCTGCATCCACATATTTTGAATAAAAATGTACAGGTAGCAAGCAAATGGGCAGTTTTCACAAAAATTTTTTTGATGCCAATCAATCTGGTTTCTTATAAGGATCAAAAAACTCTACTGGATCAACGGAGGTTGGAGTAGGTACTAGAAAAGTCAGAAATCTCTAAAAACTTAATCCATATTATTTCGTAGGATAGCAACTCCAACTTACCTTTTTATGATGGACCGATAAGCCACCTTGCTGCCCAGTCTCGAAAATCCACCCTGCTTAAAGAAACGTGATTTTCAATAACATGCTTTTTTGGATGCATGGAAATTATTCCTTAGCCTTATTAATATAACCAGATCATACATTATTAGGTAAAAACCGAAGATTTGTTATTCAATAAAACAAAACCTTTAGATGAACCTTCTCTCGAAGACATTCACAGGCTTTTCTGTGCTGCAGTAACGAAACATTTTTCTCCGAACCTAGTTTAAGACAAAAACTAAAATGTTTTTATTTTTCACTTTTTAGTTGTGGTACCCACACCACACAAATTCGAATACCCATTACCTGCTATCCAAAAAACAGTGACAGGAAGTTATCATCATAATTATCATCCATATAAACTAAGTGGGAAAAATACGTATTCTTGAAGCTAACTCAAAAACTATCCAAGTAATGTTAATAAAATGTATATGGGACCACTTCGGGATATCAATCAATCTTCAATCTGCCTAGCCTTTTCCCAACTATCTTGGGGTCGGCTTCTAGTCTAACCGGGTGCAGCTGAATACCAGTATTTTAGATGGAGCGACTGCCTATCTGACCTCCACAACCCAGTAACTGGGTAATACGATACCCCTTGGTAAGACTGGTGTCAGACTTTCGGGCTTCTGACGACTCGTAACGACTGTCAAAGATCCACGAATGACAGCCGGGACCAACGGCTTAACGTGCTTTCCGAGGCACGGAGGAGTCTCGATATGTGAAGATGGTCACCCATCCACTGACCAACCCCGGCAAGCGTAGCTTAACCTGATGGATCGACCCGTGCGGCTTAAATTGTTATTACTTAGCCACGGGCTCCTCCACTTCGGGATATATACCCTTCTAAACAAAAAAACAATTTTCAAAATCGATTCACATTATTGCCGGAGAAATCGGTGGACAAATAAAAACGAACATACGCGACGAACATAACCTCCTCTTTTTTTGAAGTCGATAAAAAAATAATACATTATAAGCATGAATTCTATCTAAAATACTTAATGAAGTTCAAGTTATAACCGTTCACTTAACCAGCATGATAGTGAAATTATAACAGCTATCAACTTTACGTACCAACAGTTTTCATCGCATCTGAGTTGCATAACTGCGCTTAAGGTGAACATTTTAAGTGTACAAACTTCTACGAATAATAACGCTTGCATAAGTTAAAGTTATACTATATTAGTTTTTAAATTTTGCTTGTAGAATGTTTTGTTTAATTTATCTGTAAACATTATCGGCTTATTTCTGAAATCTTGGTATTTTATAAACGGTTTGGTAAGTCCTTTAATCCTTCTTGGGAATTTTCATGTCAATGATTCATTCAAACCGTTTCTAAATGATGGAAATAAAAGTAGGATAGTTAGAGCAGTGATTAAGTTTAACGCCATGTTAAGAGAATTAACCATTCGTTAGTACGCACGTGGTGAAACACTTTACTTTAAAATTAACTAACAGAGTATGGTGAAACTAGCTCTCAGTCAGTTTACTGTTAAAAAGCTAGTATGGAATGTTTTTTTTTTAATCGACTGTCTCTTGCACGTAAACACTTTAGGGTAAAGCCACGTTTGCCACGAAAAACGAAGGAGCTTTTAAATTGTCGCCTCCTAAACATATCATAACAAAATTGAGCAGCATTTTAGAATGCTACATAAAACTATAGGTATTTACAAAATATGATATTATTTTATTGTAATCGGACAGTAATAAAGTCTTAATTCCTATGAAGAAATTAAAAACCAGCTTATAATAATAGGGATGATGACTGGGAAAAAATAAATAAAAACTAATTAGTCTGTCAGTAAGATAATAAAAAAATATTAGACACGTATTTTTTACTTTATCATTATTAATAAAAAATGGTTTAGATAAAACGCATTAAAGTTGCGGAGTGGGGGTTTGCTACGGCACAAGTCGGTATAAAATCTACCGGCCACTGACGTTATACCACATTTTAACGTACTGTCTACTTAATGTATTGCCGTAATCTGATGATTACGTAAAAAAATTTTTTTTTTAATAATCTACAAGACGGACATAAAAAAAAAATTGAGTCTACATCCCTATTCACACATCTAATAAGAGTACTACTTATGAAACTATGGGTTTCAGGCTCAGTTAGGTATCAAGAGGCGGTGTTTATTTGGATAATTTTCAGATTTTAATGTATGATTTGTGCTTGAGAGCAAAGGACTAATCAGTGGCTGGAAATTATGTGGATAGTTGTTTTGCCAGAGAGAGATCAAAAATGTATGTGTTTGCCCGGAAATTGTCTGCTTTTTATTTCATTTTGTATTTAAAAAACAGAAATAGTAGGGATTTTCCAAGACTGTTTTCAGATTATAGGATATTTTTGGTCACACTGAATTTCAGGTTGAAACATTCATAATTATGCGTCCATCGTACGTACGTTTAATTTTATTCTTCTTCGATCGAGTTGGCAGAAACTATAACAACTTATATTATAGTCAAAAGATTTACCAGTCAACAAGAAGAAACAACAAGAAGGTTGTAGACAACAAAAAAAACTAAAACGTACGTTACTAATATAAATCTCGTTGCACTATGAATATGAATTTGAAACACAAATCAGCCCAATGCGCTTCCTACAATCCCTGTAGACTAAAATTACAGCAACAGACAATAATATTTCACCCCCTAGAACCCACCACGGCACTACGGCACTCAAAAAGCTCGTGTCCAATTGGAGGAAGACCAATATTTTATTTAAAACCCCATATCAAAGGCTCACGGTACAGCGCCCCCCTGAATTATACACCGTTCTGCGTTTAATGGCTTTAATTTTCAAACTCTTGAAAAATATCTGTGCAAAGTTTCCACGTTAAGTGCGGCAAGAGATTCAAGTTGGACAAGTTAAGGAAATCTTTTGTCAAGTTCATGTGACATCGCGGTAAGGATGAATTTTTAATTCGACGTCAATTTTCGGGGGTCCAAGTTTGTTTTGATAATTTTTGTGCCTTGAAATGAATTGGGGTCAAGCTTTAAATTATTTTTTATTAATAACATTTTTTTTATTAACAATTGCAGCATTTGAAAAAAAAAAACATTAATCGGAATCGTTGTTACAATTAATGATCGCGTTATTGTGAAGCGAAAACATTCGTTTAAATTAAATTAAATCGCAATTAAAGAAAGAAAACAAGAAAAAAAAGCGGCAAGTGCGAGTCGACCTCGCCCATGAAGGGTTCCGTAGCAGCAAGTAACATAATTATAAAAGTTCTTGTAGTTCGTTAAAGGTAAATTGCGGTTTACGCTTACGTATTAAAAAAAAAACTACTTACTAGATCTCGTTCAAACCAATTTTCGGTGAAAGTTTACATGGTAATGTACATCATAATTATATTTTTTTTAGTTTTATTATTCTCTTATTTTAGAAGTTACAGGGACGGGGGCACACATTTAAGTGTCTCTCGCGCAAACTATACAGTTTAGAAAAATAAAATTAGAAACCTCAATATTATATTTGAAGACCTATCCATAGATTCCCTACACGTATGGGTTTAATGAAAAAAAATTTGTTGAGTTTCAGTTCTTAGTATGGGGAACCCCCAAAATGTATTGTTTTTTTTTGTGTGAAAATCTTAATGCGGTTCACAGAATACATCTACCCCTTCGACTGTTACCAAGTTTCAACAGTATAGTTAATAGTATAATTCTTATACATAGTTTCGGAAAAAAGTGGCTTTGACATACGGACGGACAGACAGACAGACATGACGAATCCATAAGGGTTCCGTTTTTTGCCAGTTGGCTACGGAACCCTAAAAATATATCGTTACTTGGAAATGATCTGCTTATATTCAGAATATTATTGATCTGCTTATATCAGAGCTGCGCAGACTGACTCTATACTGCCCACGTCTTGTATTTGATTAAATCTAATTGACTGTCCTGAAAAATGAGGTGATAATATTTTTTATAACCGTAAACCAATTCCCCAAACCAACATAAAGACCAGTGCCTCATTTTTTAAAATTAGCATTCAAACAAACTCAAATCATATTTATTATTTTCCATACGGCCTCATTTACAAATTCCGGCCAATTTATTTCAACCCATGTTACACAATAAGCAGATTTCACCCCCATTCACCCCCAAAAGCGAAACTAGAACTCCATTGTAAAAGTACGGTTTCTTCGTATGCAAAACATTTTTGTAAGCGTTCAGGTGTGACGTTCCCATGTGGATGATTTTATGCCTCATCGGGTCACAGTCGCCTGGGATCGCGATATCGGAACTCGGAAGTTTTGTTTCCTTTGAAACAGGACTATAGGTACAATATATTGTGTATGTGAAGCTTTGTTCGGGATCATTTAAAATGTTTTTGGAAGCGAGTTCCAAGAAAGCAGTGTACTGAACATGGATATTTTAACTTTAAACGTTATTCGCGATAGCTCGGAAAAAGTATACCTGGAAGAATTAGGGGGAAGCATTTCCCACAGTGGAACAGAGCCGGATAACTAAATAAAAAGTTGTGATATTGAGGAGCTCGTGGCTAAGTAATTACAGCCGCACGGGTAGATCCATCAGGTTAAGCTACACTTGCCGGGGTTGGTCAGTGGATGGGTGACCATCTTTACATACCGAGACTCCTCCGTGCCTAAGAAAGCACTTTAAGCCGTTGGTCCCGGCTGTCATTCGTGGATCTTTGACAGACGTTACGAGCCGTCAAAAGCCCGAAAGTTTGACACCAGTCAAACCAAGGGGTATCGTATTACCCAGTTACTGGGTTGTGGAGGTCAGATAGGCAGTCGCTCCATGTAAAATACTGGTATTCAGCTGCATCCGGTTAGACTGGGAGCCGATCCCAACATAGTTAGGAAAAAGCTAGGCAGATTGATATTAAACGGAATGCAATTTTATGTAAGTAAAGTAGTAAGTTAAATTTGGCCAGTTTCAGTGCCCTCTTCTTCAAAGTGATGCTCAAGTAGAATCTAAAATTAAAATATCGATATAATTAATCAAATTCAAACGAGCCTCACGCCAATCTCTAAAAACAAAAATGTCTCCAAAAATATGCACAGAAATCACCTTTATCTTCAAACAGATTTTCCCATACACGTTTTATCCTGCTCTTTCCAATTAGTGGGACATAGCACCCCGGGGTCTTACAGACTTATTTAGCCGAAGGTAAATAATCCAATCGTGGCCCGATTCAATCGGTCTCAGAATCAATGGATGCAAATCGTTGGTCGGATGTCGCTAAGAAGATTAAGCGTTGTTGTAATTAGAACAGTACTGTAATCTGTAATTAAAGGTTCTGTTCTAATTGGTCGGGTTGTGCTGTTGGGTGTTCTTAGGGGAAAAGGGATGTTTTGGTTCTTTGTGGTCTGGTCAGGTGTGATTTGGTGGTGGTAGCGTTTGGTTCATTTGTGTAAGTTGTTTTCACATTTTACCTTGATGCCCGGTTTTAAATGCAATCAGCGAAAAATTATTGTTAAGCAAATTGACACCTTACGTCATAAATAATTGATCCAGGTGGAACTTTGCGGAAATCCATAAAAAAATACAATATACAACGTATATTTAGTAACCTAATCCGCTTAACTGTTCACTGCATTTGGCGCTAGACGTGGCAACACGTCGTCTCAATTCAATCGTCATCCTGAGGATGTCTCGTTGAGAGGTGAAACAAGTGTCGACTTTTTACAGGGCCTATTAAAACTCGTTAAGGACAGTTAAGTGGATTAGGTTAATAAATAAACGTCGTCTATTGTATCTTACGTCATTTTGTCGGGTGATTTGAATATAAGGATAATTTCAGTTGGTACTTAATTTGCCTTAATCCGATCCTGCCTATCCCTTGCTGTCCTCCCCCAGCGACGCCTTAAGCCGACTCGTACCCCACAGGGGGTGCCCTTAGCGTGTAGTGCTTACAGTTTCTAAGTTGTATGCCCTGGCTAGAGGCCTTCATTTATTGAGGCACCCACAGGTAAGTCTAACCGGACTTACCTACCAGCAACCGCCGGCCGCTACCGCGGCACCGCTCGCTACGCTCGCTCGGCTCGTGCGTTGTGTGGTCATAGTTCTAACCTAACCTAACCTAAATAACAAGTGGCAGTGACAATGCAACGTTCGCGGCACCCTAGCCGGGCTGAGGCAGCGACACTAGAGTGCCACAAGAATACTCGAAGCACTCTATACACTTAGAAAAAAATAAAACATTTAGAACTACTTGACTGATTAGCCAACAGACTACTTGACTGATTGATGGACTCGGTTTAACCGTTTGGGACCTACGATGCCACAGACAGATACACAGATACACACGTTAAACTTATAACACCCTTTCGTTTTCCGTCGGGGTTAATAAAGATAAACAATGTCAATATTGATTAACTATAATTACAATTTAATTATGAAGTACTGCAATAGTTATTTATACTATACAAAATTCTTTTGCAGTCTACTTATTTCGTATTGGAATGAATAAAAATAAAATTAAATGTCATATTTTTCTAACTACTAATCATTATAAAAAGTAATTAAGAAATTCCTTTCTCAATTAAAAAGTCCTCCAATCTATAATACGCTTTGTCTACAAAAAAAAATCAAAGTTTTTTTTTTAAATAACGTTAAGTTTAATTCGTCCCAAGTCCTCGGTAATTTATGACTGGTGCCATGTAGCAGACACTTTTACGCATTAAAGTCGTTCGTAAATGATGCATCTAACATTGTTGGCATCCCCAAAGTAAAAAAAAGAAAGCATGCGTACGATTCAAAGTTTGTTCGAACCGAACATCTCCTTCCACCAACGTACGGAGCAAAATAAATACTACAAATTGAGCCTTTACCATTCCTACTTCAATACAGCGAAGGAAGTACATTCCAGCCAGGCGATCGAACGTTACTAATCGAAAGAAAGCACTCGCTTCAGACTCTCGTCAATACAACTATTCCCGAGAGAATCCGAATTATTCCGAACATGTTCTTTGTAAATTGGTATAGGTAACGCTGAATGGTGCACGTGTTATAGATATTTTTCTAGTCCTCAGTTGGCTGTGAGGAGTAAATGCACAGTGTTTGTGACTGAACTTTGCATGGAACTTTATATAGGTAGGTTCATATTAATGGATATTGATTTAATAGGCTTCTTATTATTCAAATCCAGGGCAGAAATTAGGGCCTATTCTCGATGAGGCCTCATCCCCTTTCCCCTGAATCAACATGAAGAAACGAGCATTGATCTCCCTTACTGCGCATTGGCGATTTCAGACTATTAAGTTTCCTCACGAGTTTCTCCTCGTCGTAAGTCTACATGTACTGGAAATTAAAAGGAAATTGGATAATTAAAAGTGAAAATAAATATATTTTAGTCACTAAGCAAATAAAAGCCAGCCATAAAATTCTCCAACGCACTCCCACTTCCCGACGAAACATCAAGAAATTTTTGAAGCATTATTAAACTGTTTCGAGAAATATTTTAAGTGAAAATATAAGTTAACTGCTCAGTAGATGAAAACTTAATAGTCCAGGTTTCACTGCGAATTCAATTAGAGCTCCGTTCAGGTGCGACTCGAGCCGGTTTGAACCACTCCTAGCCGGTGTAAGGCGGAAATATCCGGAAATATCCAGATATTTCTAGAAATTTCACTCCACGCGCGGGTTAATTTCATTTGGTGCACAGAAAACTGTGTGAACGTTATTGCTCCAACCGTTTTTGTTTATATATTTCTAGAATTTTTTTACTAATAAAATGTTGAACATAAAAACAAGAGTGTAGTTCCGCTATTTCAGAATGTTATTTTTTGTTGTCTGGTTGGATTGGGGCCACAATTGTTATTTTTTAATAGTTTTTAATGGATTGCGAGCAGTTGTAATAATAATGGACTGCTCCAGTTTTATATTTCGAACTTATTAGAAAAGTAATTGATATCTTTTAGGTCACCCAGGAGTTCTCATACGGACATTACTTTCTTCGCAACTTCGAAAGACATCAGGCACTCTTACCATGACATCTAACTCTATTATTACTCTTAAAGCTTACTTTATCTTCAGATTTTGTACAAAAAACTTAGAACCCCGGCCTATGAATATCCGACCCTGGGATAAAGGTCTTAACAGCAACACATGTTGACTCAGCGGGACAAGTTTACAAGTAGGTTCTAACCCGTCACGCAAATATGGCGGGATAGGGATGGGACACTGAGGGAAACATAGTTTGACAGTAGTGTGTAAGCTAGTAAATAATGCTATGAGAAATTAGTAATAAGTTCATAAATATATTTTCCAGTCTAAAGGTTACAACGATTGTTAAACTGCAAAGTTTCCAAATGATTGTAATTTTTTAGACTAAACACAGATAGGTTTCGATGTGCTAAGAACGGTTGTCAAACTCTAAACTGAATGATTCACAGGCTTCACAAGTCGTCGAGCAGCTACGATATTAAACCCAGGAATCGTCAAGTTTCATTTACCTTTAGTAAGTTATGCCAAAGAAAGTATAAATTACTTATTAACCCCTCTTTTATTGGCTTCCCACAGTCGCGTCGGGCCTACTTAACTAGATCATAAAATTTTAATTTAATAAAAATAATAATTTTAAAATATTATTGTATTTGTTTTTTACCGCAGTATTATGCTGATGTAAGAACCTTTTTTGCCTCGCACGGGTTTTTTCTGCCATTATTTTGTATTTTTTTTAATTAATGTTTGTATTTCATATGCGTGTACCAAATAAAATATTTTCCTTTCTTTTTTTGACTTTTCAGAAAGACGTTAAAATAAAATACGTGCTGATTATATTATTCGAGTTGCATAATAATTATACAGTGTCCAACACTACTGAGTATTAAACGACAGTTTAATCGCAGGGCCGGGGATGAGCGATGTCGTGGGCAAGAGTGTTGCTCATGAACTTACCATGATCATTAATTTGAGGTGTCACTGGGTAGTCCAACTAGTATGTAAAAAATTACAATTCTGGGATTTGATAGTTACTGAAAAGCTAGAATTTCAAGAGAATTCTACTCGATTCAATACTATAATGCGCGTGGAACTAGCTGGCCGTTCATCTCATTACAAATCATCTCGCTATTGCAATCTCATGTGCGTTTTGTCTAAACTAGCCGGAACTTTCACTTGGCGACGGCAACACGCGTTGAAAGTGCCGGCCAATTAGTTCCGCGCGCACTATAGTAACACAATTACCCAGGTACAGTTCTGAATTACATTAACAAGAGCCACAAAGGGGTAATTTTATGATGAGGATCATATTACTATAGCAAAGTCAAAGTCAAAGTCAAAGCATTTATTTCAAATAGGCCTTTGAAGGCACTTTTGAACGTCAAAATTTACAAATTATAATTATTATATATTATTGATTCTACCGCCCCTTCCAAAATGTAGTTTTCGTATGGAGAAGAATGGGCAAGAAACTCCACCGTTACTCTTTTAAAATGTTTTACAATATTTTGTTTAAGTACATTATTTATATAATTATAATATGTGAAGACGATGCACCTAGAATAAAATTACTGTATACAGTAAGAATAATTTAAATTGGAGCAAACGACAGATAAATTAATTATGTGGTAGATACATGGTGTTCACATATTCACAAACATTGTAAAAATAGACGAATCTACTAAAAAATTACAATTAATAAGTCAGTGTGTGAGGAAGTAATCACAGGATGTACTCGTAAAATCAATGTCATATAATAAAAAATAAATACAATTAAGTAAGCAACCAGTTTGATTTTGTCTAGACTCTAAATTGTCCTATGGAGCAGGACCAGCATGTTTCCAAGCATTCTTATCTTGGATATAGCAGTGATAGCCTAGTGGTGTGACCGTCGGACTGCCAAGTCATAGGTCTGAAGTTCGAACCCAAGGCACGCACCTCTGACATTTCGGATTCATGTGCGTATTGTATAATTATCACTTGCTTCAAAAACGGTGAAGGAAAACTTCGTGAGGAAACCGGCATGCCTGAGAGATATTTCTCAACGGCATGTGAAGCCAAGTCAGAGGCCCATGGGTGGCTTTAAAACTCTGACACCAGGTTACTAACCACACGAAAAGAAGAAGATGAAGAGGACCACTACTGAGTAAATTTAGCTTATCGAATAAGGTAAGAATATATTTAGCATTCTGCAAGATTGATGGACATACGTGATAGTTGTAGTCTGGAGGTAGTTGTAGTCTGTAGAAACTTTCAAATGCACCCCAAATAAATGCTAGTTACGTCCATCGATTTTCAGAACTTGTCGTTCCCCAAAACGGACCTATATTTTTTCAGAAGCCAGAATAGAATAGGATAGAATAGTTCTGTATTTGCACAGAAAGTAGGTACAAGTTACAGATGTTAAGTTTAAAATTATCCTTATAGTAACTACCAACTAAAGCATGCAAATAGTTGAAACTATAGTAACAAAGACTGACTTAATATAAATAACAAAGTCAATCAAATCAATACAAGTTTACCATGTCAAGATGAAATTCAGAAAAAACAATTGAAATAGGTAATACAATACATAATGTCAAGTTTAATAAAATGGGATTATAAATTCGTCAATAAAAGTAAAAGTCAGGAGTCGGTCAAAAATTCGCCAATTGAGTAGTAACATTTATTAATTAATAGATCTGTCAACTTCTTTTTAAAAAGTGAAAATGTCTCATTTTTTATTACATTAGGTAAGCCAATTAAAAAGTATTCCAAATTTTTTTAAAGACTTTACAACTCAAACGAACACTTTCAACTTTTAAACAAGCCTAATAAGGAAATCATGATAATTTCGTGATTAAACAGAAAGGACTTTTAAGTTCAGTTCATTCCTTCTCGAAGTTTTAACTTCGATACGTGAGTTCTGTTTATGTTACCGGGTAGCGAAAACCGGATATCCGGGAAAGGAAGTTCGCAATGCGGGTGGGTACATAAAAGAATGGACCAATTTGAGGATGTGACTGTACCTAAACGATGTTGCTATGTACTGCGGAGTGCGGATCGTATATCTTTGAGACACGCTCGCTTTAGTAGAGGCAATAGGACTAAATCTAAAAAGTGTTTTGGTGTAGTGACTAGAGGTACAGTCAAGGAAATCAATTGTTTATCAAATTGACACATTACGTCAATTATCCGTGTTAAATAGTCATCTCATAAAACTGTAATTCAGTTACTGTTGTGATTCGAATATACGTACAATTTAAAGTCGTGGTCAATTTAATAAAAAAATAATATTCCTGACTTTATTTACCTACTGCCAAGTTAATTGCGAACAAAATGAGGCTATTATAGTAAGAATGTTATGTTTCCCCATTGTCGCCACGACACTATGTGCTATCGACCGTTTTCGGGTGCCCGTTAATGAGTGTGATTTTTGTACCCTGTAATTTTTTATCTCTTTTGTGTATTTTATTTTTTTTAATGGCTTGGCAGGGGCCGTTTTCCAGAGTCCAGTTCCATAACTCAGTTCACTTTAGCCACCCAAATTTATAATTCAATATCTTTGTTTTCATAGTCCTACACCAACCGGGGGTTTTCCTTGCACTTGCATAATGTGAACAAGGACAATTGTTTTCCATGTTCCCCCGCAAAATGGGGGGCTTATTGAATTATTTATATTATTTTTTTTACTCGATATTCCCACGGAATCGAGACTTAGGCTGCCTGTCCACTGGAGCGGAGAGGAGAAAAGAGGAGCGGAGATGTGCCAATATTATCCAATAGAATCTTGACTCCGCCCCTGAGTTTAGATTTGATTGGTTAATAATGGCACATCTCCGCTCCTCTCCTCTCTTCTCCGCTCCAGTGGACATGCAGCCTTATGCGGGTAAAATAATAAAACATTAATAATATGCTGACACTAAAACAACGACCAACCAAAAGTACATTCTCCAAACATAAATAAAAGGTGTAGCCATTTTTCAATTGATAAAAATGCCGTTAATTGAAAAAAAATAACCAACTGATTGATTCCCGATAACTTAATGGGTATCGGCCATTTGTTATTTGTGCGAATGAAAAATTTTTTTTGTTGTCTACCGTAATGTTTCCTTTTTTTCGTAACTAGCTTTTGCCCGCGACTACGTTTGCGTGGAAGTCGTAAGACACCACAATACACTAAAACAACTCATCGCTTCACATCGCATCGTCAGCCCGCGCGCGGGCGGACGATGCGAACGAAGTAAAAGCCCGGCCGCGCTTTTACTTCGTTTTCGCTTAGCGTTCTTTCTGACTTTTTTTCTTTTTGATCGGCTCCTAAGAGTTGTAGTGTGATGTTATATTATATAGGTTAGGTTGGTAGGTATAGGTTGATCCAATTCGAGGTTCCTAACTTTTTTTTTTGTCACAAAAACAATATCCAATCAATCTGCCTAGCCTTTTCCCAACTATGTTGGGGTTGGCTTCGTCTAACCGGATGCAGCTGAATACAAGTATTTTACATAAATGGAACAATATCTTAATTCTTTTTTCTTCAATCGAATCGAAAACATTTGACGTTTGAAACACGCGCCATTACTAACAGCTGTGAAAATTATAGTAACGATCCCGGCCGAGGTGGGCCGATAAGCGATCCTATATAAGTGGGGGTGACGGGCGGTTGAAGCTCACTTTGCGTTCGGCTCGCGTTGATAACACTTCGTGTCCGAGTTCGCAACAGGTCAATCGTCGTCCTGAGGATGCCTCGTTGAGAGGCGAAACACGTGTCGATTTCTTACAGGGTTCTCTAACTCTTTAAGAACGGTTAAGCGGATTAAGTTACTAGATATACATCGTCTATTGTGTTTTATGATGGATTTCCGCAAGGTCACGCCTGAGTCAATTAACTATCTTAAAATTATAGGAACCTCGAATTGGATCACCCTATATACCCTTCCTCAAATCTGACTGGTAGTTCCAGAGACCAGCGCGTTCAAACAAACAAACAAACTCATCAGGTTTATTATAATATTATTTATATACATAATATATTAGTATAGATGGATAAATAGTATACCTACAATGCGTTTTGTAATTACCAATAAGGTTTTTTTTTAATTTGGAAGTTGGTTTTGAATATTTTTTTTTACCGTTTTGTAGTTCTATTCGGCGAATTTTGTCCAATTGTTCTGTATTTATTGACGATAATAAATGGAAATGTGGGAAGGTATTTCAACTTTTCGGACGTGGTTTTCAGTTTTTATAGAATTATAAATAAACGTATATTCCTAGGAAAAAGCTTTCATCATTTTATCTTTGTTTGTTAAAACGGTCACGATTTGTATTCAATTATTTCAATCGTATTATATTTAACATTGAATTATTATTATTATGTTTGGTCGGGCTTGTATATAATTATTCGAATTCAATAAAAATAAATTCCAACATAGGTACATAAAATGAGGCATGACTTTCAAAGCCAAACATCTACTTTGACGAAATAAAAAGTATTATCAGAGTAACTTTATTTACTTACACTTTAAAGACACGTAGTCATAGTTTCGAGATAATTAATTTCGTTAGTCGTGACGCGCTTATTTACGAAGCTTCTGTGTTTGAACCTAATTAGTGTGTTTACATGTTTTCAGCACTTTCATAGTGCTGTAAATGTGTAAAACTTTTAAAGTTCGTTGGTTTTCTTCAGTATTTTAGTAAAATATGGTGAGCTGGATGATGGATGAAAAAGAAAAGTAGGAATAAACAAAGAAATTAAAACAAGAATGTTTGAAATTCAATTCAGCAAAGCTGTAGTGGTGGCCCAGTGGTAACGGCCCCGACTTACGAGTTGTAGGTCGTGGGTTCGAACCCAAGCAGGCGCTTTACTTTGTGTAAATAATTTTGCTCTTAAAACGGTGAAGGAAAACATCGTGAGGAAACCATGTCTTAGAACAAAAAAAATCGAAGACTTGTGACATCTACCAACCCGCACTGGGCCCGCGTGGTAGATTACAGCCCACTCCTGCTCACAGAGAGGAGGCCTGCACCCCAGCAGTGGGAAAATTAATAGGCTGATGATGATGATGATGAACTTATTTTACGTTACATTTCCATGTTTGGGCCACAGAAATACATAATACATATGTGTACCAAATTCGGTCCATTCGATTCGGAGCAAATGGGCTGTGACAGACGGACAGACCGACAGACACACGAGTGATCCGATAAGGGTTTCGTTTTATCTTTTTGAGGTACGGAACCCTAAAAAGGTCGATGACATAAATAAATAAATAAAGATTTAAAGAAAAACCTACCTACCTACAGATACCCTGAAGTGAAAAGCCCAAAGGAGGAAATTTTTAAAACAATTTCCAACACAAAGCACATTAAGTCCTTGTCAAAATTCCAATCCCACGTGAAGCTTTCTTACCCTAACAACAAAATACCCTTACAGCATACCCTAAACATGCCTGAAGACCCACGCCGTATCATCAGATACTACCCACTTAGAGCATGTTTGCACCGATAAACGAATATGTGACGTATCACACTAAGGGATCGACTGGCCCAGTTGGAGATTCTTCGTCCCCTAAATAAATATTGGAAACTATGTTTGTAGAGAACCCGAGTGTCCGATGGCTTAGCTCTGTATTTGCCTCGACTTTGTAATTGGTGATTGGCTTGGTTTTGTCATTTTCTTGATGTTGGTGTTTAAACCGTGGATGAGTTAACAGGTAAATAGTGTAGTGGACTTGAGGCTTTGAATTTTTGAAAAACTGAAAATGCAGATGTTAACAGATAAACAGCATATTACAAAAAAGTGTGTCTGTGTGGGGATTTATTTCGAACCCCATGAATTCAGTGGTTAACTTTTTAATGCTCCAAAAGAAAAAAGTTCCTTCTGGATGTCTTTCGTGTTTCAACTACTGAACATCAAAATAGCTGATGGAAATGTAGCAAAAGTTCTCTCAGGTCCTTTTTTTCCGAAACTTCTAAACGGCCGACTTACATTGCAATAACACCAGCAAGAGGATTATAACGAAGTCCACTCAAATAAAACCACATTTTAAAAAGTACTGTTTAAGACGATGATAACCGACTTTTAATTATTTTATACTGAAGATCACGTCTAAACGAGTAGTGTTAAATTAGAGCATTTTTTTAAAACTCAATCTGTGAATAGTTTAAATTATGTACAGATTACAAAAGGTGATTTACTTGTAACGTTACGTCTAACGCGGATAAAAAACTGAGAATCACGCAAAAACTATCAAGCGAATTTTTCTGAAACCTTCATTTTTTTAAAGATAATTTAATTATTAATCGTTTACTATATAATACTTTTTTTATGTATAAAAAATTAATAATACGTCTAATTCGGAACAGCGCTCCTTGCTGGGCTAGTCCTATTACTGGCTGGACGAATGACCCCTTGCGTGAGCTCAGTATAGAACACGCAAGATAAACACTCAAGGTCACTCGTATATATCTGCGTCTTAAATTAATCTCCAATCGAACAAATCGACTTCCATCGACATCTGAAAAATCGCATCAAATTAAAGAACTGCTAAATCGCCGTTGCGTTTCTTAAACTATCCAATTTACAATATCACTACTTCCCTTCCTGTCATTTCCTACTACTCAGAGTGAGACAGCACCACCGTTCAATAATAAGGAGTTTCCGAGAAATTGTGAAGGAAAGTTTCCAAAATGGGATTTGTCTTTGAAGATCTTACAAAACTGCTGACTGTACGTTTGTCATCAGATCATAAGAGGGTTGGAACTTTCTTCTGCTGATGTGCATTTGGACATGTAAATGCTGAGCTTAATGAAGGCTTAGTTGATGACAAGATGGTAATAAAGGAGCTTCTTTTGCTAGTATTTTTGTGGATACTTAGTATCTAGCAGTTGAATATTTCGAAGTTAGCGACAGATGTGTAGATATGATGTAAATGGAATTGACTCGCTTAGTACATAACAAATTATTGTTTATTTTAATGTCGTATAATATTTATTTATTTAACTTTAATTAACACGGTTTAAAACCAATTAAGTACAATAATGAATGACAGAGATACATACATACACATAAAAATAAAATAAAACGTTCAGGTAAAAAACATAAAACCTACAAAAGTTTACCACTACTTGCTAAGTAAATAACAATGACAGGAAGTTATTATAACAGGAGTTTATTTTACAAATTTCAAATAAAAAAATAAATTTTCAAAATCGTAACACAGTCGATGAAAAAATCGATGAATAAAAATTCATACACACGAACATAGATCCTCCTCCTTTTATGAAGTCGGTTAATAACTTGTCCATTTTTTTCAAACCATTTGATTCATTAACAGTACTCCAAAAATTGAGCACGCTATGTGCGGAAATTGACAAAATTTACGTTGTATAGATGTCACACCTACGTAGTTGATAATCCGTTAAAGGATGCTGTAGTGGGGTCAGCTTAAACTAATGACGCTTTCAAAGTGTTTACAACTGGCTCGAATTGCATGTCTAATTATTTATTTATTTATGTATTCATTTATTTATTTATTTATTTATGTATTTATTTATTTATTTATTTATTTATTTATTTATTTATTTATATCAATTGCTTGCTGCACTTACAGTAAACACCAAAGCGCGCAGCAAGCCAACAACAACTAATGTTTCCAGCAGTATTATAGGAAGCAGTTTAACGTCTACTTATTCAATTTCATGTATCTCTTTGTTAATGACAGAGAAAATAGGCTACTGAAAGGAAAGCAAGCTGGAAAAAACATGATTGCCTAGACAAGTGCAAGTCCTTAATTTTTTAAGGCAATACTTCAGATTCTTTGCCACCTACCACACCATTTATCAGTCCACATCGAAATTCCTTCAACACTTTCTAAATTCCCCAAACATTTAAGACTCCATCAAAAATTCTCTAAACAGACTGCAAACACAACATTTAAAAGTGGAACGCCATAATTATTTTATTTACGGACCAAGGCCAGTGTTTATTGTGCCACAAAAAAAGAAGAAAATATCATTCTCTGGACACAAAACGCACCAACGTACAGAAGGTCAACTCCTTATAACGAGCGAATCAGGCGCAAGCACATATAAACGCGTACAATACAACTATTTTCTTAATATCCATCGGCAAACTTCGTGGTTTTCGGATTTCTATTAGTTGCCCTTTGGACTTGGTGCAGACCGGACGCTCTCAATATATTTCCAATTCGATTGAGAGCGTCCGGTCTGCACCAAGTGCAAAGGGCAACTGATAGAAATGTGACGACCACGAAGTTTTCCGATGGACATTGAGAAAATAGTTGTACTGAACGTTCGTTGATCTTGAACGAAAGCCAGTGACGAGTGCACATGCACTCGCTGTACGTGAAGCGTTTCTTGCGTGCGTTTTCACTCGTTTTGTGGAGCTGACTTTCTGTACTCATCTGTTTTGTGCTCCCGAGCCCCTGATAACCTCCTCAGTAATTAGAGGACGAGAAGCCTCGTAAAAGTTTAAATGAGTAACTGTCCCTATTTTAATTCAGTTATCTTTACATTCGCGTTTACGTTTACAAATGTCATTTGGAGGAAAGAGTTGTTATTTTGAGTGGAGATGGACTAATGATGTTAAGGAGTTGAAGAATTTGCTAGAAATTAAAATATTGTTTTACTAGTTACTACTGTAAAAGTTTATATTGACTGCATTGTATTACTGCATCAATATGCTCATGCCTCTATCTCAATTTATGTGAAGCAGGTCCAGCATAATATTCAGTATTATTTCCATGCAGTCTAAAACTCTGAAAAATTTGCACAAGATCAGTTAGTGAATTTATTTAAAGGAGGTCCAAAATAGTTAGGTTTAAAATGTTTATGAAAATACTCTTTGGTACTTATCAACACCACGAATGGTCAATGTATTCCCCGAAAGTTTAGACTGAAGAATACCTATAGTAAACACACGCTTGTACGTAGTTATGTAATTCCGTGAAGGTGTACACATGGGGACTTGGACTTGAGGCCCCTATAATATGTAGGTCTACAATATGTAAAAAAAACCCTGCATGATCCGAAAGATGCGTATAGTATAGGTACTGCAATAACATTAACAAAAAGTAATAAAACATAAAATAGTGATTGCTTTAAAATTTACATTTTTAGTACCCAAATTACGCCAAATTTATCAAAAAATTAGCAAATTTTCAACAGCGTGTTACGCCCGCTAAACGACTGTCGTCAACGCACAATGTAATAATCCGGCAAAAATCCCCACTGAAAAAAATATGTGGCGATTTTTTTTCTTTTTTGCACATTACCACTCTATTATACTCTCAGTATGATACCCAAGAGAGCAGTGGTGGCCCAGTGGTTTCAGCCTGGACTTACGAATTGTAGGTCGTAGGTTCGAACAAAAGCAGGTGCTTTACTTTGTGTAAATAATTTCATCACCACTGCTCTCAAAACGGTGAAGGAAAACATCGTAAGGGAACCAGCATGTCTTAGAACCAAAAATTCGAAGACATGTGACATCTACCAACCCGTACTGGGCCCGAGTGGTAGATTACGGCCCACTCCCTCTCACAGAGAGGAGGCCTGTGTACCAGCAGTGGGAACATTAATAGGCTGATTATGTATGATACCCAACAACACCCTTACGGATCAGATTCAAATTCAAATTCAAAATTATTTATTTGCAAATATGGGTAAACAATGTGCAGATGTTTTACATTCATGTAATAATTGTATATCACAGTCTTAGTATCACCATATTTTACCTTTCGGCATGCAAGGTACGTAAAAAGAAAAACACAGAATAAATAAAAACTAAACAGAATAAAATTAAGAATGAGATCAGTCAAACTAGTTTAAAATTATAATTACTATAATTTATCCTGCAAATATTCAGATACACTGTAATATGCTTTATTTATCAAAAATCTTTTTAGTTTTTTTTTGAAAATAACAGGCGATGGTGCCTCCATTAAATATTTAGGTAGGTGATTGTATACACGGGGAGCCATGCAAAATATACTGTTATTTAAAAGAGTTGTTTTATTATTAGGACAACAAATTTTATTACTGTGTCGTTTACTTTTATAATTTTCGAAGGAAATAATGTTTGATCTGACAAAATGAATAATTTCATAGATGTATATGCATGGAAGTGTCATTAATTTGAGATATTTAAAATGCTCTTTGCAACTATCTGTTTGTTTAAGTTTACATATTGATCGGACACATCTTTTCTGAGCCTTAAAAGCATCGTCTTTATATACAGAATGTCCCCAAAATATTATTCCATACCTTATTATGGACCAGACAAAGCTTTTTTTACATGTTTAATTGGTATTATTATTGCATTTAGAATTAAATAATTGCATACGGTTCTTATAGCAATTCCCAATTGCCCATTGCCCACCAATATCAAGTATATCCAAGTAGGTGTATACCTATAGTGGAACCTTTATCTTTTCTTTACAAAAGATGAAAACATTCTTCACCAAAACCTATTAAAATTCGCCACACGTTGCCAGCTCAGCAAGATCATGAAACATTTTTATATCGACACCCGTCAGACCAAAACACAGATGTTTATATTCACAAAGCTTTTGAGCTATGAATATTTTAATTTCCGGTTCGCCCGTCGCTGAGATTAAGGAGGTTCAGTTTGAAATACTTTATTAACTGCTCATCCCGCTTCGCTTCAGCGTGAATGTACGTTACCCTTTTTATTTTGTGTGATGAATTTTTAAGTGACGTGTGGGTTTTTGGACCTGGGTGGGCTGGGTGTGAATAAAAAAATAATTATAATTAATTTATAAACGTGAAATTCTTCGGTATCTTTGTGAGTTTATGAACACATCTCTCTTATACTAAATTATATATTTTTATAAATAATTAATTGTATAAAATCTTATTTTTAAATGCTTATGCAGAGCTCTAAGATGCTTCTAATGCTTTCTATTGATGATAACGAGAACGTCAATGACGGCCATTCTTCAGACAGTTTTTATCTTCTTCTGTAAAATTTAAACGTTTATTAAAATCACGAGGTTTTCATTACACGGTGACGAAATCACGCTTTTTGTGTAAATTCGATTACCTTACCTCACAAAAATAAACACACTTTACGAGTTTCTATTAATTATCGGCCTTCGCTTAAATATAACTAAAACCTCAAACAAACCTATTTAAAAGTCAGCAGCAACGTTCAATCACACCATCAAACTCATAATACGTACACAAATTATATTATCCATTTCACATAACCGACAGTTTTCAGTAACAACACCGTTGCCATGACAACGGTTAATAAGCAGAAAATGTTTACACGGGACTTGGCAAAAAAACGGTCCGTTTGTAAAATTAATTAGCCAGTCACGGGAAAATTTCGAATAATAATTAGTACTGACTTTAATTAGGACACGGGATGGGTAGGTACAGTAGCTCGGCTTCATACAACGAGCGAAAACACACACAGACACACACACATAGACGCGCGTCTATGTACAGTGAGCACTCGCGAAATCATGACATTTGAGGATTATGCTAACTTATGGAGTTGTAAAGCTGATTCTATAAAATAAAATTCTGTAAAGTCACAGCTGTTACAGTCGCGAATTATATTTTAATCGACATAAAACCTGACACTGACCTGCAAATTGCAGAAAACGAAAGAAAATTTGAATTTCGCGGGCTACCATCGCGCATCCCCGTTAATATTGCTGTGCGTACGTACGGCAATATATGTGTCTGTGCGCCTGTTTTCTCTCGTTGCGTTTACATAGAGCCAGCCTTCTGTACCTCTCTATTTTGTGGTCGGGGCAACAAATTATTATATCATTAAAATATGAGTCAAAGCTGTACAACACGTTTTGATTAGGTATTTTGGTAACTTGGGAGAATTTCATGACGCAGTGACGAAATTAAATTTGGTTCCAGTTATAAGTTTGTACATACTTTGGCAATCATTTGGCGTAATTTGTTTTGTTAGACATGTTAGATAGAAAATCTAAATAATTGTGTATTTAGATTTGCGTTAAACACGCGCACGAAAAATACAATTTCCAAGACAACTTCACGGTATAACAGTAACCGGTGTCGCGTCGCGCCACAAGTTGCGCTAGTCTGCACAAAGCTTTATTGTCTGATCTAAGTGCAATCAGATACCCACTTAATTATTACGAGTATGTGTATCCCAAAAAAACTGTGTTCTGAAAATAAACCATGCCACATCGTCTATCACAATAAATTATTCAATACGCCTAAATAAGGAAAAAAAAGAACGGTGTTTTAAAAATCCTCTGAAAACGATTAATCAACCTAACAATACTTCAATTTACGATTAAAATTAAGAAAATGTTGATTTAGCATTCAGTCGCATAAAATATTCAAATTCTTAAAACAGTGGCTCGGAGATAACGTTTTAATGTTACAAAATTGTAAAATTTCATCTTATCTTACTTTAAATGTGAAGGAAAAACAACATTTTAGGACCTTTTGATAAAGGAAAATTAAATGTAGAAAGCTTACTTCGTACAACTTTTCGATAAACACAGTGCCTTACGAGAGAAATGCGCTATTGAAAATGAACATCCAATGTTAGGTACTTCCAGTGCACACTATCGCCTGTAAAGTTGATATATGGTTTAAAATCTTCGCTTTGCAGGGACAGTAAATATAATAGTACAATATAACAGTAAAATTATAATAGTATAGTATTAGTAATAATAGTTTGTTATTATAGTATTTTGGAGGGTACGTATTACAATACCGAAATTCAAAATACCTATTTTAAAATACCTATGGACGAACCCGAAAAATTAAACGCCGAATGATTGTTTGGTCGAAAGTTTGAAATCCCGAAAGTTCGTTTGCCCGAAAGCTTAAAATCCCGAAGATCCATATCCCGAAGCTTAAAAACCCGAAGATCCAAATAAAAACACAATATTATTATTTTAAATATAACAGAAACGAATCGCTGCAAAACCGACTTCACGCAGTCTTGTCTGCCCTTCCCCTAGAGTGTAATTTAAGCCCGCGTAGGCGCGGAGGGGTGGGGCGGCCAGCAAGCCGAAGCTGCGGTGGTGAGCGTTTAAACCATCTGCGACGATAAGCTCGCGTGGGGCCGCCTAAACTCCGCAGCGCCGGAGCCGTGACAGAAACAATGCTTGCTGCATGTTGCATGCCTGCTTGCATGTTGCATGCTTGTTTGCCTGCTTGCATGCTGCATGCCTGCTTGCACGCTGCATGCCTGCTGTATGCCTGCTTGCATATTGCATCCTTCCCCATGTATACTCCCCAGTGGTATAATTCACAATATCCCAATTAAGTAATTTCGTAATTGGGATATTCCGAAAACTCGGATACTTAGAAAATGGTGAAATAAATTCTGCGAGCAACTTGGAAGTAGCGTTCGCCGGCCGCTGCCGCGGCACCGCTCGCTTCGCTCGCTCGGCTCAAGCGCGGTTGGTCACTGTTTTAACCTAACCTAACCTATTTTACCCACTGATATACTACTTATACACAGATTTATAAATAGTTCGCAAGTGACGCATTATTTTAGGTACATATTTTGACCACCATTCGGGATTTCGTCCATTCGGGGTTTCATCCTTTCGGACATTTGGACATCGGTATTTCATGTTTCGATATAACGGCTATCGGTATTTAAAACTTTCGGTATTTTGAACTTCGTTGTTTTGGACGTCGGTATTTCAGTCATAGTTATTATGAAATGTCGGTATTGTAATACGTACCCATTATGGACTATGCTGAATTTTTGTTATCTTCCTAACAGTATTTTGGAGACCACCGCATAACATAGTGAATGTCACCAACAGTTACAGAAAGAATTATCGTGCACTAAGTTTATAAGGTAATAATTGTAACAATGTCTAAATAAATTTTATCTATCTTATCTAGTATTCTGTTCCAGACGAATCCTAACTAATCTGTGAAAGCGAAAGTCAGTTTGTTTGTTACGCTTTAACGCCAAAACGGCTGAACGGATTTAGATGAAATTTGGCACATGAGTAGACCATGATCTGGAGAAGGACATAGAATACTTTTCTTTTCTTCTTCTCCTTCATCCCGATATTCCCACGGGATTAAGACTTATGCGGGTGAAACTGCGTTGCGCAGCTAGTTATAAAATAAATCCCTAAGTCTGTGTGACTGCGAAGAATGTGACGTAGGTGATGACGGCATGATGTTACAATAAAATGATCAAATATTGGAATCTTTTTGATAGCAATTAGCCTTCTGATCATTACTATTTATTATGAATATGCAAGTAATGGATTTACGGTCGCTGTAACTAATTAAAATTATCATTAAAACTTTTTATTGTCTAGATAAAAGTGCGTCTGTGTCTAATTTCTACTTTAATGGCACCTATCTAATGTTAATTACATTTCAGCTTGTCATTTTTGAACTTGAAAATGCTTTGTTTCATTTTGATTATGTCTAATTTAATGTTTATTTGTTTTTATTATTCTTTGTGTTAAAGTAATTAACTGTATTTTCATTTGACGTGGTGATAACCTCATCTCCTTCATGTAACTATTGTGAAAAGTATCTATAGGCAAAATACATATATGTCGGAGACGGTCAATAGTACGGTCGCTAAACGGAGCGCGGCACGTCGTGAACCGAGTGGCGGGAAAACGAACACTCGGCTTACTTCGTGCTACGACGGAGCCTAACTACTGGGGCGCCGGGGCGAGAGTACTTGCCTTCCAACCGTTCTGGAGAACGGAGCCTCCAGTCTAGGAACTGTCCTTCGTTTCGTTTAGTTGTCGTATGGTATAGTGTCTGATAGCAATGGAGTTAAGACGTCGCGGAACTGTATTCGATTCGTTGTGCTATGTACGTTGTAGTTAATGGTGTTAATTGTAATTTGTGATCATTGTGATAATTTGTAATTTTAATAAACAGCGTGTATCGTATCCAGTGTGTTGTCATTGCACGAAACCCATCTTCTGCCCACATGATATCTGAATCTAATGGAATAAATCCTGACAGATCTGACATCAGAAGTGGGATCAAATCGTGCTAATGAGATCACACGCGGGACAGTGACAATAACAATCAGTGGCGGTTAATTTTTGAAATGCAAAACCAACAAATGCACGCGCTGTTACAAACTTTAAAAACGAAGCCAGTGAATAGCAAGTTAGTGTACACCAGTGTGGCCACAATTCGAGCCCGACAAACTTGATTCCGATGCTCGATCATAGTGCGCAACCGCTGACTTATGTTTCGACGGGAGGGCAGTGGAAGGAAGCCAGCTTATTTTGACAATAAGCAAGGAATTGAAGGACTCTGCATCTACATGGCTGACGCAGATAACCTATCCAGGTAGACCAGTTTGAGGAGCTGTTCAAGGCCAGATTCGTGTTGGTTCAGGCGCAAAATGAAAACGCTAAAAGTGACCGTTGGCGAGCCGTTTTTTTTGAAAAATAAAATTCGAGGGTAAGACAGAAAAATATTTTTTTTTGTGAATTTAGCATTCTTATCACTTACGTGGGGTATCTAAAAGGGTATTAAAAATTTGGTTATTTTTGAGCTCAGACGCACCGTTTCTGAGATATTAGCGAAATACCCTGCAAAAGTTTTCTTATGGTTTTTTTGTGTAGTTTACCAATTCTAACCCATTTTTTAAATTTCTGTTTCATGAACCATGCCACGCGATCAAGGGACTAGCGCGCGGCGCCTGTCAATCCCAAATGGGGGTAAATTGCGCCACACAGCTGAAGTCAGATCGAGGGCGCGTAGCGGCGGCAGTGCAAGGCGTCTTCGAAGTAGAAGTTGCAGTCTGCGCACGAGTCTGTGCACGAGTCTGCGCACGAGTCTGCGCACGAGTCTACGCACAAGTCTGCGCACGAGTCTGTGCACGAGTCTACGCACAAGTCTGCGCACGAGTCTACGCACAAGTCTGCGCGCGAGTCTTGTGTGGGAAACCAAGACATATCGCGGCCTAGTGCACGAACATGCAGTGGCAGCCAATCGGCTGGTGGAGCACGTGCTGCAAGCAGTGATCGGCGAGTGGAAGTTTGCATCGCACAACTACCTTCAGGCACATTGGAATAAAAAGGTGAGCTGTATTGTTTTGTTTACAATTCTGGTGCTGAATGCTCGTTAGTAAAGGAGAGTTGTTTAGCCAAATTAAGTGGCAAACGAGTTAATAACGTTGTTGTGTTGACTGGTATTGGTCAAACACGTGTATTCAGTACAGAACAAAGTTTATGTAGCGTAACGATTAGCGAGCACCAACTTGAGCTTTAGTATTTCGTTTGTTTTGTTTTAAATTCTAAGCGTACTTACAAGTAAGCACATGATAGGTTAAGGAGAATGCCCGAGGGCTAAGTACCGTTTGAAGTAGATAATTTGAAATTGAATATAGTGTGGAAACTTAGTTCGGATGGTCAGACCGTACCAGTAGCCATGCCGTAGCCGTAGTCTGGTAGAAGTCGGTGTCTGCTTGAAGTAGTCCGTGGATGCGCGGTGGGCGGGTGGCTCTGGCGGAGGTCGGGTCTGGTAGAGACCATAGAGTCATGCATGTGGGACTCGGCGTTCATGAGGAACGTAGTAAAACAAACAGGGGTTTGTTGGGGCCATGTTGGCCACAGGCCACGAATGAGATTCCTGCTCTGTGTAATGATTAGATGGATGAAGAGGTACTTGGTTGCTCTAGCATTTTAATTGATCTTATTATTTGTTTGATCTAGTTTTTAGTTTGTTTGATTTAGAACTTTAGACATAGAGAATATTAAACGTAGTGTGGAATATGACAACGCTTGATTCGATAGCTAAAACAAACTATTCGGTTGTCGATTTTGTGTTATTAGAAAACAAAAAGCAAAATCAGATTAAGTTAGATCGGAAGTTCAGAGGTCTGTTTAATATAGTGGAAATTTTGAATGGTGATCGCTATCCGTTAAAGCTTTAAATTCTAACTATAGGCGTAGTTACAAATACGCTTACGATAGATTAAATAAAGATGCCAGTAGGTCATGTACCAGTCGGAAGTAGATGGTGATCACAGTGGTGATGAGCAAGCCTAAGTTATGGAAACCACGCGAGTAGGGTTCTCTATCGGCCGTATTGTGTGAGACCGTACCAGTAGTCGTATTACGTAGTCGTAGCCCGGTAGAAGTCGGTATCTCTTGAGGCAACTCAAGTAGTCCGTGGGTGTGCGATGGGCGTGTTTCTCTGGCGGAGGTCTGGGTCTGGAGAGACCATGTGTGAGAGCAATGTGATTGCTAGTCGGCTAGAGAGCCGTGGCGTTAGAGTGGTTTACCCGTGTGTGGGTTTCTAAGGCTCTTAGTAAAAAAATAAGACGACTGTTAGTTTCGAAAACGATGGTACACATGGCCTTGGTTAATGATTTTTGCTATGATTAATCAAAGGTGGTTTAATTAATTGAGAAGTAGTAGTATTGTTTTGTTAAAACAATAAAGTGTTGAGGATTAAAGTTTCCTAATCTTAAAAGTTGGAACCCGTAAATGGTCAGAATTGGCCGAGTCGAACAGGCACTGTTGTTGAGTTTTGGTTACAGGTTAACACACGAGGACGTGTGCACGCAGGATGGCCGTGTCGGAGACGGTCAATAGTACGGTCGCTAAACGGAGCGCGGCACGTCGTGAACCGAGTGGCGGGAAAACGAACACTCGGCTTACTTCGTGCTACGACGGAGCCTAACTACTGGGGCGCCGGGGCGAGAGTACTTGCCTTCCAACCGTTCTGGAGAACGGAGCCTCCAGTCTAGGAACTGTCCTTCGTTTCGTTTAGTTGTCGTATGGTATAGTGTCTGATAGCAATGGAGTTAAGACGTCGCGGAACTGTATTCGATTCGTTGTGCTATGTACGTTGTAGTTAATGGTGTTAATTGTAATTTGTGATAATTTGTAATTTTAATAAACAGCGTGTATCGTATCCAGTGTGTTGTCATTGCACGAAACCCATCTTCTGCCCACATGATATCTGAATCTAATGGAATAAATCCTGACAGATCTGACATATATTTTAAGATCATGTCGAATGTTTAATAAGGTGTGCCAGGATGTTGAGCTTGATTTATTTACGAATAGTGTCCAGCAATTAAAGAAAAAATTAAGTAACTCTTTCTTCGAAGAGTAGCATTGTTGCGTAATTCGTTGTTTATTCTCTTCAGTTGTTTCTATGTTTAACTTCATGCTGTTTGTACCGTTTTGTCAATTTTATACATATGTTTATATAAGTGGAAACTTGTAGTTGGCTTTCTTCTACATATTGCTACTGACTACTCGAATGTATTAGCTGTAAGTTTTCTTAAAATTACTAAAATAAAATAAAATAAAATAAATAAGCGGTAACCTGCGTCCATTACAATTGCGATAACTTTTCACTAACTGCGTCTACAATATAAGTATATAGCGACAGAGCTGATAAGTTAGAAATAAGTTACTTATAAGTCCATTTAACCCCACCACCAGGATTCGAATCGGAACAGCTTGAGCTTGACAAAAGAAATAAATATTATTATTTCCTTTACTATACATATCATTTACATTTTAAATATTTATATAAAAACATTTAAAAATATAAAAAAATACTTTTTTTATTTTTAAGGACCTGTACCCTAATTACGTTATGCACGATGAATAAGAAATTGAAATGAATTGAAACAGATTACTAGTCCATTGCTTCTGTTCGAAAAAATTAATTGAGCAGATTTTTTTTTCGAACTTTTGAAGCAATGGACTAGCAATCTGTTTCAATTCATTTCAATTTCTTATTGATCGTGCATTACGTGATTAGGTTACTGGTCCTAGACCTTTGAAAGGCGTACGAGGGCCCAAAGCAAACTAGCACAAATTATTATTATTATTATAGAAATACAGTGGGTATTTCAATAATAATTATTATTTACCCGAACTCTGAAACAAGTAGCTTCACCGACAATTAAGCTTGTTCCTTAAAGGTCAAATGCCTTTGAACTTACCACTTCGAGTTACCAAAATTTAAAGGCACAATCATTACCAAAAGGTGTGCTTTACCATTTAACTTTGAACTTTGATCCATTGTCGAATGGTCCGATGTCGTTTACTTATCGATTACTGCCAGTTTTTAGAGACGTTGATAGATCGCCCCGGGCGGGCATTCTGCTTCCACCGGTTTAACCTATTCGGTGGCGGTTAAAGTTATGAGAGAATTGGTGGTTTAAAGTTTTGCGAAGTTTGAGGCTGTTTCTTTTTCTGTATGAGGATAATTATTTGTACAGCTGTTATAAAATTCAAAGTCCAAATTCAAAATATTTTATTTGACATAAACCTACAAGGGAACTTATGAAACGTCAGAAGTTAGGTGCATGGTTCCAATTGGTCGTTTCCTATAGAAAAGAGACAGCTATTTATTTTTAAAAGAGTAACCGTGTAGATTACTATTTAAAAAATAAATTAATGGTTTTTAAAATGTTTTCAAATTTATCATTGGTGACGCGGTTGTACCGCCACATACGAACTACGTATCAAAGATATGACTTCACACAAATTCTGCATCGCACAGTTAGAGTATGTGCTCGGAGGATCATTCCTTTTGTATGGTGGAACTTTACACCCTGTTCCTCATACCACTAAAGGTATGAGAGGAAAGTTTAGGCCTATTAACAAGTACCAGATACTTAGCAAAATAGAAAATAGGCCACAGATCTACAGTCCGTTAAGCCTATAGTCACATATTGCCACAACTTATTTGTGTGTACACAACTTATTTGTGGCCACAAATAAGAAGAAGGATTTGATAATAAAAGTTCATTATTTGTATGCATTAGAAATTATAGTGCTCTCACGCAGTTTGTAATGCTCATGTCCAAAGTTAGCAATGCTAACATGCTCGTAGCAAAAGTGCTACGAGTAGTCGCTACGAGAATTCATTTCGTAGACACACAAGCCTTGGGCCAGAAGAATATAAGAAACAATATAATATGCGGAAAAACTTTTTAACAATAATTTTTATTAATTCTGATAAAGTGCAAACCTTATTGGTGATATTCTTCAGAAAAGACAGGTGCGCGGTTTTCGCAACCGGAGGAGTGCGTGTACCAGACGATTTATTTTGTAAAAGCGTGAGTTTGTGAATGAATTTATGTATGTGTATGCAAACCTTATTTTATTCAACGTTCATTCATATTTTAGTGATCATTGAACAAAAAAATAAGATTTGCAACAAAATAAAGTCTGTCTTGTTGGTGTAGTAGTCGCAAGCGCTACTGCTGAACATGAGGACCTGGGTTCGATTCCCGGGTTAGGCAAAATTTTATTGAGGTTTTCCATTTGGAATTTCTCAGTAGCAGCCCGAAGTCTGGATTTGTGCCCGGTTGAGGGCAATAGGCTCGCCCCCTTATTACATGGGACTTAAACATAACTGGCAAAACGTGGGTGTACTATAGGTACATCTCTGCCTAACCCTTCGGGGCATACAGGCGAGATGATATGTCGATATCTTAAAATCTTATGAAAAATCCTTTCCCGCTTCCGCTTGTAACGTAACCAGCATTACCTACTTTCATTTACTAAGTGTAAATATAGAGCTGAAACTTTTCTATTACTGCCGTTTGAGATTGGCCAGATATTTCGGCGTACAGGTCTTCAATCAACATTCTTTTTTCCAGGATTGCAGGAAAATATTTTTATATACAGGGTGACTTGTAATTTAACGTAGGTATTTCAGGTGTGGATTGCGGAAAAATCGGAAAATCTTCTTTTACAGTGGACAAATCTTAATAGTTTCAGAAATAAAGGTTTTTTATATTCAAATCGTCCCGTTACAGACATTACCTGATTAATTAATTAAGGGTTACGAGATCGAATTTTTGTTGGTATATTGGCATTTGCTAGCTCACGTTATGGCAAATAATTTAATTTAATGTTTTGTGTTTTATAATGTCAATTGCTTTGCATACTATTTTATATAATCAACTTCTTCTAACTTTACCGACAGCAGTGCTACTCAAGAGTTTGTTGCGCCACTTGTTTATTTATTTATTTATTTATATATACTTTATTGTACACCAGATAACACATTACAAAAAGAAAAAGTAATACACTACAAAATATACAATAGGCGGTCTTGTTCTTCCCAGCTAAAGCAATAGGAAGTGGTGAATGGCGTTCTGGGGGACTATCTTATGTAATTTTGACGTTAAAAGTGCTCATTTTCAGCATAATTTGAATAAATGGCTTTTGATTTTGATTATGAATTTTAACTAATATTTTAATGGTAAAAATATTAAGAAAATAGAAAGATTTGGTCGTTGAAATTCATTGGCAGCCATTCAAATACTGAACAGATTCTATTAGCGAAAACTGATAGACACAATATAATTTTGGAAGTGTTTTTCCATTTTGTAACCACAATCACGTTTACAAGAAAAAAATCGCACAATAAGTCACCCTGTACATAATGTCGCTTACTATTTCATATACATTCAGACAAATTGTTCCTCATATTGAAGGAAGACGAAAGTGCTTGTATTTTCTGATATTTCCTCAACTGCGTAGGTACAGAATTGATTGAATTTCTCTTACAGATTGATCTAGATTCATTTTCTGAACATGTTGAGACATATTATATTGTGGAACACTGTAGATCCTGGAAAAGAGGAGCTGGCCATCTTTGCTTGTTATATATTCCGAGACTCCGTAGACTCAACCCCGTATATAAAATAAATAATACTATGAAAGTATATAAGAATCCGACGAAATAAGAACCTCCTCCTTTTTTAGGTTGGTTTAAAAAGGTATGGTAATGGTAATAATAGTCCAGTTGATGTATTTTATGATGAAAGACTGCTTATATTGTAACATTGATAAAGTCACTTTGATATTTAAACTCTTGAACCCACAGCTTCTTCAACTACAAACCACCGAACCTCCAGGACTAGGTTAACTTAGATAAATAATAATAGTAATTTATTTAAAAACGTTTACAAAAATTGTACATTTAGCCAACAGTAGTAAGCCCGTTACAATGTTATTAGTGCGAAAAATAAATTTTAATTTAAATATTTTTATTTCCTTCAGGTGCAAGTAATGATGGTTCGGAATAAGAATGTTGGGCAGCGATCCGCCTGATCTAGGTATATTCAAACCTGTGTTTTAAGCCATCACTTTACATTTCAAATAAAATTAATTTTATCTATTTTTTCCTTTTTTGATTTTCCCTTTCCTATCAGACGGTACTAGAATAATAACTCTAGTGCCTTCAGTTAGGGATAAACCAAAAAAGAACAAAAAAATTAAAAGATAAAACCAAAACCATAAAAACCAAAAAAACCAGACCAGCCAAAAAAACCAGTAAAACCATGAATTAAGTCAGTTTGAAAATGACTCAAGTTGTGTAATATCCCACAAAACATTAGAGAGGCTACTAATTGAATAATAATTCAAAATAAACTAGCCTACGATCATTATTACCAAGCGTGTTATTTGTCTTGATTTCACTTGTATAGTCGACCATGTAATTGCTTTACCACTTTTGACAGCAAAAATCCGCGTAGTTTTTCCCAACTCTGTTGGGGCTGGCTTCCAGTTAAATTGGATGCAGCCGGATATCAGTATTTTACATGGAGCGACTGCCTTTCTGATCTCCACAACCCAGTTATTGGGTAACACGATACCTCTAGTTGTCAGACTAATGGGCTTCCGACTACCCGTAACCACTGTTAAAGACCTTCGGATGACAGCTGGGATCAACGTCCTGTCGTGCTTCCCGAGACACGGAGGAGTCTCGGTATGTAAAGATGGTCACCCATCTACGGATCTATCCCGGCAAGCGTATCGACTCTTGAGGCTGTTAATATTTATCCACGTCCCCCTCATCACTTGACAACAATTCCCAGTGAAATTTCATTAAGGTTGAAACTCTAACTCTCACAGAGACATATAGACCTTGTCGTAGTATAACATGCAAGTGACATTCAACGCTAGAGTGGTAACGCAATTATGAGGTCGATTTTACAAGATTGAATTTTAACGGCATGGCGTGAGATTTTTCCGGTAAATTATTTACAATTACTGGCCCTATATGGACATAATTACCGTGACACTGTAAGTCGGTCATCACGATTAGATTTTCTGTGATTGGTATTTCGTATGTCGTTATTCGTTATTTAATTTCTTGGATTTATTTTGTAACCGTTTAAAATGTTTGTTAGTTTATGCCCGTTTTCATTACCTCTAGGTGTTATTTAGATGAATGACTAAATAAAAGCACTCTGTTGGATGATCAACTTTCGGCGCTGAGCTGAGCGTTTACGAATTCAACATTATTATAATGTGTCGCCTTTTTTTTTTTTTTTTGGGTGGGAAATCATCCAATGACTTCTCCCGCTCTGGGCGGAGCGGAAGGGCGTGTCAGACTTTTACTGACTAAAACCCACCCGTGTTCCTTCCCTTGCCATGCCAGGGGCCACGGTTTCCCCTTGGGACTACCCGCAACCCCGGCAGGCATCGGCCCTAACGGACCCCGTCAGTTTTGATGACATCTCTTTGAGGCGCGCGTGGAACACGACGCGCCGTCGACCCGGGCCCGGTCCTTATCGGACGGCGAGCTGCCCTCTGCTCTCCGTCCGCAGGCCCGCGCCTACGGTGGCCGGAAATCGGCTATCAATTCCCGACGCCCGGGAAGTCTCCTACTGCGGCGGCGGCTAGGGCTGGTAGGGCGCGGCCTCTGTCACTCCCTCGCGCGCTCCGCCTCCTCCTTCGCGAGCATTACTGCTTCACAGAAGGAGGTGACGGCTTGCCATGCCCTCTCGCTCCGCACCATGGCCTGGACCAGGGCCGGACGCGAGAGGTCACTGGCGCCGATCGCCTCCACGATAATGTGTCGCCTAGTGTCATAAACTCTAGTCAGCGAGTAATACAAACTACTCAGCAACATCAGCAGCGATGCTAAGGCTTCCTGTTCATTTAAGCCGACAAGAAGACATCAGAAGGGCATCCAGTTAGATTGAAAGTCGACCAACACATAATTCCCATCTGCCTAGCTTATCTTTTTCGCTGCAGAAGGTGCTAAGGGGAGCTAATAAAAAACATTTCAAGATCCTGCTGACAGAGACATTCCACGAGACTGCTCCACCAGTACACTTCTTTAATAACTCACTCTTCTTCGCTTATTAGCTCATGCACTCCGCTCTACTTGCTAATGGTCGCAGCCTTACTACCCAAAGTTCTTCCAGATGTACGGTCAGCGGCAAAACTCTTCGAAATATCATCAGCTGTGAAGGCTTTTTAATGAAGTCAGAATCACATAATAAATTATTATAATCAGCTATTTAAAAATCATGAATAAACAGAAACAATACATCAAAATGATGAATGATTTACATTAAACTGATTTGTAATTAAAATGTTCTGATAATGATGGATCATCGCAAAATATTTGCCTCGGGCCAACATTGTTTTTGGAACAATATTCATGTACGACCAATAATTTATTTATTGCATTTTAAATAAGTAATCCAGATATTATCATGGTTTATTTGTTAATATTTTAATGGCATTATTATAGTAGGATTCGTTCAAGCGAATTACAATAATTACATTAAATGTCTGACTGCCCATTGCAGGGTAGAAGGTGCAATAACATAGCGACATGAGCTCATGCTTACCCCGTGTTGGAAATATTAGCCTGGCCAGCTAGCCACAAGAGTGGAGGTGACTGTAGTCTATAAGCTCAAATAGTGGCGGCATACTCAAATGGCATTCAGGAATTTACTATCGTTCGCTGATTTACAATTAGAATTATTCCTTGCCAACGCGCTGCGTCGCAGCATTCGTTTCTTATCGAATCCACACGGACTAACCCCGGCAAGCTTCGCTTAACCTGATGGATCGACCCATGCGGTTGGTATTACTTAGCCACGAGCTCCTCCGCAAATAAAGATATGTATATGAATACAATTTCAGGCTAAGTTCAAAACATCTTCAGACTCGGCTCGTGTAGAAGCATGTACTACAACTTACAACTATGTAAGTTCGGGCTACCTGCAATAGTCCCACAGAGTAATATTGAAACCGACAATGTTTGTAATGTAAATAATGAAGGAAGGGATGGAAACTTGAGGGACTAGCGGTGAATTGGGAACAGGGAGGTAGGTACCTATTGAGTGGTAGAATTGAACTTTGAAGGGTTAGGTTTAGAATAGAAATCGGAAAGTGTTGTGGGACACCCCGGTGGGAAAGAAGTTCCTTTTGCCATTTACAGAGCCATCTAGTATGGTCTTAAGTTTCAAGTGCAAGCTAAAAGCTTGTATTAGATGGCTCTGTGCTCTATTAAAAATCAAAAACTTTTGAAACTGACTTTTTCGGGCATATAATAATGCTTTTTCGTTACGTGACAATTCCTACAAGTTTACTACTACCGCACTTCGTTCGAATAAATATACGCAACGTCCAATAGTTTTCTTCAAAATAATGTATTTGAATTGAATATGGTAAAATAATAACACTTACGCCAGTACTCCGCCGCGACACCGTAGCAGCGAAACCGCAGTAGTTCAATTCAAGTGGCTTGTGTGTGTCATGTTCCGCGACTCGAGTTCTAATACTCGAAATTCGCGTAGCGGAACATGACGCGAGCCAATAGAATTGAACTACTGCGGTTTCATTACTATGGTTTCAGGACGGACGTGTTCTACCGGCGTGAATCACGTCTCTATTGCCTTATCGGTAAGTTCAAGGTGTACTCGTAGATACACCCACTTTTCACTAGTAGGTCAAGTGTTAGGTATTAGGTTTTACCATAACTAGCGAAATTAACCTGACTACAACGCCTTTACCTGAATACGGTTCTAATAAAGGTGTTGAAAGCAGGTGTTTTGGGGGACTGTTTTAAGTAATTTTGACGTTCGAAAAGTGCTGATTCTGAACCCAGTTTGAAACCTTTTTAAAGAAATTTCTCGCCGACTGGTCGACACTTCACGTGACCAGAGGGCTGGCTTTTTCTTTGGCCAAAGAATTAGCATTGCCATTCAACGTGGCAATGCTGCCAGTCTTTTGGTCACGTTACCGGATGACAGCGATGCAGACGAATACTTCGACGCCTGAGTGTCCGTTTGGTTTTTGTATTTATTTGTATAGTTAGTTAGTCATTGTATTTAGTACCTAGTGTAAAAAGTTAATTGTGTTAAATATTGTAAAACGTTTTTATTTCTACTCAAGTAAATGATGATTTGAAGAGCAGTGGTGGACCAGTGGTAACGGCCCCGACTTACGAGTTGTAGGTCGTGTGGCGTCGTCGGTTCGAACCCAAGCAGGCGCTTTACTTTGTAAATAATTTCATCACCACTGCTCTCAAAACGGTGAAGGAAAACATCGTGAGGAAACCGGCATGTCTCAGAACCAAAAATTCGAAGACATGTGACATCTACCAACCCGCACTGGGCCCGCGTGGTAGATTACGGCCCACTCCCTCTCACAGAGAGGAGGCCTGTGTCCCAGCAGTGGGAACAGTAATAGGCTGATTATGTAAATGATGAATTAACTAACCTAGTTTGAATAAATTACTTTTGATTTGATATTGGTTTTTAATATAATTTTATTTTTCTATTTGGGTTGGTAAATATGAATTTCTGCTGGATAATCTGGAATTCTGGATATTCCACCAGCTACTAAGCGGTAACGTACCAACTCATTTCATCTGCAGTATGTCGTAGGTCACGTCCACATAAGATGTGTGTCCTACGTGTCACTGCATTGCACCCTCCATCCAGAGATAAATTAAATAGTCTCATGTGCCAGTAATTTCCACCTCGCACTCCTAGTTTAATGCTGTTGTATTAAGTGGTACATTAAAATAGCTTGTACAAGTGGTGATAGATGTACGATAGGCCGCGCGTAGCTCTCATTCTATTTAGGCTCGAATGGAACAATTTTGTACCGCCGCCACCGCCCCGTTCGGCCATAGCTTCTCGCCGCTAGTTTCGAGCCAGCAACCTGAAACTCCGTACTACGCTATGCCAGTTCAAGGTCAAAGTGTTACCACTGACGTTCGACCTATTAAGAGAACAGGTAGTTCTCTAGTGCAACCTATCATGATGTGATAACAACATAGTACATTAGATCACTCTTTATGACTTCTGGATTTATGAAAGGGTTAGGCAGAGATTCACAAGTGTAGTGAGTAGTAAGAGCAGTGGTGACCCAGTGGTAATGGCCCCGATTAACAAGTTGTAGGTCGTGAGTTCGAACACCCAGGAAGACGATGCAAGGAAAACATCGTGAGGAAACCGGCATATCCTAGCCTAGAACAAAATATTCGAGGATATGTGACATCTACCAACCCGCACTGGGCCCGCGTGATAGTTTATCACCCACTCCCTCTTGAAGAGAAGCCTGTGTTCCAGCAGTGAAAACGTTATAGGTTTATTATGTGTACAAGTATAATTGAAGTAACTGCAAACCTCGTAGGGCTCGTTGCACTCATCATTATGAACAAATTCGGCTATGGAACCAATCCACAAAACATCAGAAACCAACTTTACATTGCTCCATACATTTATGTTCGCATAGCTTAAAATATCTGGCCAACCGAGCTCTGTTCGGGTGAAAATATAAACATATCGTCTAGGTACACCGACGTTGTATCACGTTACCGAGGCTGTGAAAATAGATAAAATGTAAAATGAAAGTAAAGTGAAAGTAAAATGTAAGGTAAAATGAAAAAAAAATTCAGCCCCATTAACCCTTAAATTGCAACTTTCATTTAAATCATTGGAGCCGTTTCCGAGATTCAGATTATATGTAAGATATATACAAGAATTTATATAATTATAAGATTACATATATACCCAGGTCAACGGTGGCCCAGTGGTAACGGCCCCGACTTACGAGTTGTGGGTCGTGGGTTTGAACCCAAGCAGGCGCTTTACTTTGTGTAAATAATTTCATCACCACTGCTCTCAAAACGGTGAAGGAAAACATCGTGAGGAAACCGGCATGTCTTAGAACCAAACATTCGAAGACATGTGACATCTACCAACCCGCACTGGGCCCGCGTGGTGGATTACGGCCCACTCCCTCTCACAGAGAGGAGGCCTGTGTCCCAGCAGTGGGAACATTAATAGGCTGATGATGATGATGTTGATATTTACAAAAATCGCTCGTTTAAAGGTATTTGATATTAAAATGTAGAGAAAAGCTTTTATTTTTCGTTTGTTTCAGTACGTGCAACTAAGAAATTCCTCAACATCGGTGAAGGAAAAACATCTTGAGGACATCCGTCTTAAGCAAGCGTGGTGATCAATGTTCCTGCCTTCTCTGTATGAGAAGAGGCCTTTGCTGTGCAGAGCGACATTAATAGGCTGGTATTATAAAAAAATCCTGCTGGAAAAGCTTAACACATTGGCAAACCTGGGGATAGAGGCTTAGTACAAAAATAGCTCAATAATACCACACTGCGATCAATATCCATACTCCAAACGTAACGAATATAGAATTATACCCTCAGGATCGTTTACTGTACTGGGCGCGTAAATTATCATGACTTTTTAACGAAGAGCTGAAACACGTGGGAAGTAAACAACGCTATATAATTCAAAGAGTCCTAAAATATCTTGGAAAGTCTGCTAACGGTTATTTTGGACGCTAATGAAGTTTTGAAGTTCAAAATATCTTTTGTCGTCAGTGATTATAATAATAGTTGTGATAGGAGTAGAAAAAATGCTGTGGAAATGCGTTCCTTGCAAACCATGTGTGGTCTGACTATAAATGATTGGCTGAGAAATGATGTGATAAGACAACGGTGTGAGTTAAAAGAAGATGTAGTGACAAAAATTTTAAAGGGTATCCTGAAATGGTTTGGTCATGTTGACAGGATGACTAACAAAATGTATTTACAAGGCAGATGTGACTGGAAACGCCAAGAGGAGACGCCCTAGGAGGACATATACAGGCCTTATAGCTGGTGATGTTCTTCAGAAAGGACAGGTGCGTAGTACTCGCAACCGGCGTGCGTGTATGACCAGATGTATGAACGTAACCGAGGCAAAAGGAGTATGTAAGGATCGTAGCAGGTGGCGTTCTGTAGTTTCTGCCTACCCCCATGGGAAGAAGGCGTGAGTTTATGTATGTATGCTTTATTAATTTATTGCAAATAGAATTATGAGTGGGTATCATAGTTTTCTAAGTTTATCTTGGAAATCACTGACATCGGTGAAGGAAAACATTGTGAGAAAACCTGGACTTGTTTAAGGTCTGAAATCACAAATCTGTCTTGACCAAGCTAGGTGATCAATTTTCGTGCAGGCGTTCGGTATGAGAAGAAGTTGCGCTCGGTATGAGAAGAAGTTGCCCTGCAGTGGGACAATAAAATGCTGGTATTATATCACGGCTAAATATCAACCAGGCCAATGCAGTATTTGTTCCATACTATCTACCATATTAGGCACCTTTATGATTACTAACCAATTATATTCAACTGCCAATAAAATCTGTTGTATCTAAATATTTTACTTATTTATTTCCAACTTACATCTATCATTACAGGGTAGCCTATTGCAATAGCATACTTATCTAACTCTGATCCTAACTTATTATTTACTTATAATTATAATAAATTTTATAACTTATAACCAATAATGCATTCTTTGTAAAATCACTCAGAGAACAACAGGATAGGTCCGTGTCATTAGCTATGAGGTTGAGAGTGCGGAGTGCACGCTTAAGAAAAAGACTAGGATCTAAACTTATAACGTAGAGCGAAAGAAACGGTTTTGTAAACCATCACAAGCGTCTGAAAACCACCTGTATATAAGCCTATTTTATTTCGTATAGATTTTACCTACCACCAAAACAAACGGCATATTTACAACGTCATCGGCGCGCGTCACGGGAAACGAACTCCCAAAAAAACACTACCACAAAACGCAGGAAAAAATAAATTCTAAACATTCCTTACTAGGTCGAGAGGTAGCACGACGACCAGTAACTGACATGTCCACTCGATTGTACAAATATTGGGCAAACAAGACTGTTATAATAATGTTTGTCGCCAATGTTTGTTTTTATTGGACGTAATGATGCAGTGTTGCATGTTTGAGGACGAGGGCAAATGGTAGCTAGGTATTTATTACTTTTATGTTACATTTTTTAATGAAAAATATTATGTTTCATTGGTCTAGCTCGCAAAGCATTCTCGAGACTCTTCGTCTGATTTCGGATCAGAAAGTGTCCTTATATTTTTCCATTAAGAAATGATTACTAGCAACCCGGATTCTAAATTATAAGTAGTGTTAAATAATCTGTTTTAAATTAATGTAACGTGAATGAATATTTAATGTATTGTAAAAGTAATGAGTGATAGAAACTATTATTTAAAGCATGCAATTGGATATAAATATACTAGGATAAATTAATCTGTTGGGGTTGGTTTCAGTCTAATTGGGTGAAGTGGAATACCAGTATTTTGTAAGGAGCGACTGCCTATCTGACCTCCACAACCCAGTTACTGGGTAACACGATACCCGGTAAGACTGGTTATCAGACCTTCAGGCTGACGACCCTTAACGATACTGTCAAAGATCCAAGAATGACAGCCGGGATCAATGGTTTAACGTGCTTTCCAATGCACTCTATACACAAATATATGTATTAAATATATTGGAAAGTTTTGCAAGTCAACTTTAAGACCAACAAAATTAAATGAAATGAAATTGTTTATTCTGTAAATAGGATATCGGAATCACTTTTGCACGTCATATTAAAAATAAGCATCTAGCTTATTTTAGAAGGTCGAAACAAACTCAGAAGTCGCAGTCTTTTTTAAAGTCCAGACATAATCTTCGTCAAGCCATTTATGAGGACCATGTAGATTTGTGTCTGAAATGGTCTTTTCAGGAAATAACCACACAGATTTGAGTAGACCTGTCCAGTCAGTGCAAGCATTTTTCAGAAATCGCGAAGCTCAACTCAGAACTTAAGGAGCTCAACTCGACGAACAATACCAAAGAGAGGGGGTAGACCGGTAGGCCGCATCAACTACTCATAGTGTTGGGATTTTATCCGGATAAATACTCAAAACGGATAAATACTCATAAATATCCGTTTTTACTCGAGTATTTATCCAAAACAGCGGATAAATACTATCCACAGTTTTCGTAACGTTATGAACCGTAAATTTTGCAATTTTACGAACAAAAAGACTGAAATAAATGACAATCTGAAAATATACATTTGTACCGTACTTTATTAATCACTTTAACCATAACAAAAAGCCTATATTAACAATGATTTCTTGAATATTTTCATCAATCACTCTCAAAGTTAGTTAAATTGACACATTTGTGCGTTACTTCTTCTTCTTTTCGTGCGGTTAGTGTCTAACCAGCACGCGTAGCATGACCACCGTAGAAACAAGTTTTGTCGACGGAAGAATAGACAAAATGACAGTTAAACAATCACAATCTGTCATTTTGTCTATTCTTCCGTAGACAAAACCAGTTTCTACGGTGGTCATGCTACGCGTGCTGGTGTTAGAGTTTAAAAGCCGCCCATGGGTCTATAACTTGGCTTCACATGCCGTCGAGGAATATCTCTCAGGCATGCCAGTTTCGGTGTGGGCGCGTTCCTTGAGGTTGCGGCCAGCCCGCCGGTTGAACGCGTTTCAAAGGGGCATGGCCATCCAGATGGTCCGGTGATACCGTACGGTCTCCGGTGAGGCGGTGACCCTCCTTGCCGGATTGCCACCATGGGATCTGGAGGCGAAAGTCCTCGCGAGTGGCGCGAGGAGGTAAAACTCAGCTGCCGCGAGAAATTACGGCACAGCGGACAGAGCTCCGGTGGGATCTCATGGCGTCATGGAGAGTGCGATTGTCGCAACCCAGTGCTGGGCACGCCACGATTGTGGCGATAAGTCCCCTCTTTGAGGAGTGGCTTGAGAGGCGCCATGGCATCCTCACCTTCCGCCTGACGCAGGTGCTCACCGGACACGGTTGTTTCAGGAGGTTCTCTTTCGCATAAGGCAGGAGGAAACACTCGGGTGTCACCACTGTGTGGATCGCCCGGAGGACACGGTGGAGCATGCGGTGGAGGACTGCCCGGCTTGGGCGGAGCACCGTCCAGTCCTCGCGGAGGCGATCGGCGGCAGTGACCTTTCGCGTCGGGCCCTGGTCCAGGCCATGGTACGGAGCGAGAGGACATGTCAAGCCGTCACCTCCTTTTGCGAAGCAGTAATGCTCGCGAAGGAGGAGGCGGAGCGCGTCAGGGAGAGGCAAATTTCACGCCCTCATGCCCCTAGCCGCCGCAGACGCCCTGGGCGTCGGGAATTGGTAGCCGATTTCCGGTCACCGTAGGCGCGGGCATGCGGACGGAGAGCAATGGGTAGCTCGCCGTTCGATAAGGACCAGGCCCGGGTCGACGGCGCGTTGTGTTCCACGCGTGCTACAAAGAGATGTCAGCACAATTGACGGGGTCCGCTAGGGCCGATGCCTGCTGGGGTTGCGGGAAAGTCCTAAAGGGAGACCGTGGCCTTGCCAGAGGCCACGGTCTCCCTTTAGGACTTTCCTTCTTCTTTTCGTGCGGTTAGTGTCTAACCAGCACGCGTAGCATGACCACCGTAGAAACAAGTTTTGTCGACGGAAGAATAGACAAAATGACAGTTAAACAATCACAATCTGTCATTTTGTCTATTCTTCCGTAGACAAAACCCGTTTCTACGGTGGTCATGCTACGCGTGCTGGTGTTAGAGTTTAAAAGCCGCCCATGGGTCTATAACTTGGCTTCACATGCCGTCGAGGAATATCTCTCAGGCATGCCAGTTTCGGTGTGGGCGCGTTCCTTGAGGTTGCGGCCAGCCCGCCGGTTGAACGCGTTTCAAAGGGGCATGGCCATCCAGATGGTCCGGTGATACCGTACGGTCTCCGGTGAGGCGGTGACCCTCCTTGCCGGATTGCCACCATGGGATCTGGAGGCGAAAGTCCTCGCGAGTGGCGCGAGGAGGTAAAACTCAGCTGCCGCGAGAAATTACGGCACAGCGGACAGAGCTCCGGTGGGATCTCATGGCGTCATGGAGAGTGCGATTGTCGCAACCCAGTGCTGGGCACGCCACGATTGTGGCGATAAGTCCCCTCTTTGAGGAGTGGCTTGAGAGGCGCCATGGCATCCTCACCTTCCGCCTGACGCAGGTGCTCACCGGACACGGTTGTTTCAGGAGGTTCTCTTTCGCATAAGGCAGGAGGAAACACTCGGGTGTCACCACTGTGTGGATCGCCCGGAGGACACGGTGGAGCATGCGGTGGAGGACTGCCCGGCTTGGGCGGAGCACCGTCCAGTCCTCGCGGAGGCGATCGGCGGCAGTGACCTTTCGCGTCGGGCCCTGGTCCAGGCCATGGTACGGAGCGAGAGGACATGTCAAGCCGTCACCTCCTTTTGCGAAGCAGTAATGCTCGCGAAGGAGGAGGCGGAGCGCGTCAGGGAGAGGCAAATTTCACGCCCTCATGCCCCTAGCCGCCGCAGACGCCCTGGGCGTCGGGAATTGGTAGCCGATTTCCGGTCACCGTAGGCGCGGGCATGCGGACGGAGAGCAATGGGTAGCTCGCCGTTCGATAAGGACCAGGCCCGGGTCGACGGCGCGTTGTGTTCCACGCGTGCTACAAAGAGATGTCAGCACAATTGACGGGGTCCGCTAGGGCCGATGCCTGCTGGGGTTGCGGGAAAGTCCTAAAGGGAGACCGTGGCCTCTGGCAACGTACAGGCAACTCAAGGAACACGGGTGGGTTTTAGTCAGTAAGAGTCTGACAGGCCCTTCCGCTTCGCCCAAAGCGGGAGAAGTTATTCGATGATTTCCCAACCAAAAACAAAAAAAAAGGCATGCCGGTTTCCTCACGATGTTTTCTTTCACGGTTTTTGAAGCAAGTGATAAATACAATATGCACATGAATCCAATAAGTCAGAGCTGCGTGCCTTTTTTTTTTTGGTTGGGGAATTGCCGAATAACTTCTCCCGCTCTGGGCGGAGTGGGAGGGCGTGTCAGACTCTTACTGACTGTATAAAACCCACCCGTGTTCCTTCATTTGCCTGTATGTTGCCAGGGGCCACGGTATCCCTTTCAGACTTTTCCGCGACCCCGGAAGGCATCGGCCCTAGCGGACCAAGTCAGTTGACATCTCTCAGAGGCGCGCGTGGAACACAACGTGCCGTTGACCTGGGCCTGGTCCTTATCGGATGGCCAGCTACCGATTGCACACTGTCCGCAGGCCCGCGCCTACGGACACAGGGAATCGGCCTAGGATTCCCAACGCCCAGGGCGTCTCCTGCGGCAACTAGGGCCGTGAGGTCGCGAAATTTGCCTCTCCCTCACACGTTCCGCCTCCTCCTTCGCGAGCATTACTGCTTTCTAGAAGGAGGCGACGGCTTCCCATGCCCTCTCGCTCCGTACCATGGTCTGGACCAGGGTTGGACGCGAGAGATCACCACCGCCGATCGCCTCCACGAGGACACGGCAGTGCACCGCCCAAGCCGGGCAGACCTCCACCGTATGCTCCACCGTGTACTGCGGGCGATCCACACAATGGTGACACCCGGGCGTTTCTTCCCGCCTTATCCGGAACAGGAACCTCCCGAAACAACCGTGTCCGGTGAGGACCTGCGTCAGGAGGAAGGTGAAGACGCCGTGGCGCCTCTCTAGCCACTCTTCAAACAGGGGACTTATCGCCGCAATTGTGGCGTACCCAGCACAAGGTTGCGACAATCGCACTCGCGGCAGCGGAGGTACGCACTGGCGTTTCGCCTCCTTGCGCCACTCCCGAATGTGCGCGAGGTCTTTTGCCTCCCAGATCCCATTAGACCAGAATATTTTTAAACGCGATTCAAAAGGAGTGGAATTAGTTCATGACAACAAATTTTATTCCCACCAATTCTTCGACTTCAGGTGAAAAAACAGTACTTTATCTTTTTTTTTATTTTGCTTATATCTCGAAAATGGTGCGTCCTATCGCAAAAATAATGAAAATTTCGACCCCCTATATGAAACCCTTAAACCCCTATAATTCAACATGTTGGTAATCATTTTTCATGATTTCCATACAAAAAGTGAAAAATTCCATATAAAACACGTCGTGGCTGGCCCCTGTACGCCTCCGGCTCTATTGTAGGCTACGGCAAATACTGTAGTATTTTGGAAGGCCCAAACAGCAATACTAAACATAAAAATTAAAAAAAATAACCATCGGAAGCGCAAAAAATATATTTATCCATCATTTTGAGTAAATATCAGATAAAAATGAGTAAAAACGAGTATTTATCCGTTTCGGATAAATACTCGAGTATTTATCCTCAGAGTATTTATCCTCTGCCCATCACTAACTACTCAAACTGCCAGACTATCATTAAAACTAACTGAGAAAGAGAAAAAAAAATAGAGCAAAAAACGCGCATAGTCCTCACATTCTCAAAATAATATAATACTTTACAAAGTAATCATGTCATTTTGTTTATAATTTTAAACAATGTCAATGCGTACTTATATAAAACTGGTTCATACACTGCACTGTACCAATAACAATTTTAAATAAATGATTATGATTAGGATTAAATATTTTATAATATTTAATCCTAATCAAAATTAATCCTAATTAAAAGAGAAAAGATTTGATTTTTTGTTAGTTGGTTTCGCTTTCACGCTAAAACGGCTGAACGGATTAAGATGAAATTTCTCACATAGATAGCGTGACGTCAATGTGATGCGTAGTTTGCCTGCGGCGTTGTAGATGCCGCCACATCCATGACATCTTCATCATCGTCTTGCATATTGGGACTTGTAACAAAGGTAATTGGCGAAATATAGGTTAGTCACACCTCTGCCAGCCCCTAAATGCCTCGTGTCTTGAGAATACAGTTGTGTACCTTTGTTTACAATGATATATTTGTTTGGCTTTACTAGTTAATCTAGTCTGACAGACGAATGCCTAGGAGAGTATTCGTCTAGCAAGTTAATTTGTGTTACAGACTCCCAAAAGTTTTTATTATTTCATTGGAACAATAAATCATTGTACTTGAGATGATTGATTTTTGACGCTTACAGTGAAATTAAGTTTGATAAAGTGATAATGTGAATTCTATTGTAATTGTTAGTCTGTTGGTGGGTTGTAGAATAATGGAAAAACAGTTATAATCGTTGTAGAGAAAATCATGAACAAAAACTGAACTTGAACTACAAGACCGTGTATCTCTCTATATTATGACATGAGAAGAGCAGAAGGATAATACTAGGATGGCATCGTCATCCAAATTTAAATAATGTAATATTATATTTACATATTTATTTTTAATTATTATAAATGCGAAAGTTAGTTTATTTGTTTTTTGTTGTTCATTTGTTTGTTTCTCTCTTTGTTTATTTGTTACGCTTCCACGCTAAAACGTCTGAACGGATTTGGATGACATTTGGCACACAGGTAAATCTTGACATGACATGACACACACACACACACCCTTCTACTTCCGATATTCTCATGGGATCGATTCACATATGCGGGTGAAACCCAGCCCTTCTAGTCTTTTATAAATTCTCATTAGATCAGGGAAATCAATGCTATAATAATAATTATTTTCTGTAAAAATCCTTGATGAAAACAAAAAAAAAAAAATTTTTTTTCTTTCTAAAGTCATAGCAGTGATTTTATTTCAAAGTTAACACATTTATGGTAAAGATTCACTTTACGTACGCATACCATAAAGGCGGTGTCACACTAATTTGATGTGAGGTAACGCGACTCTGGGGAATAATAGGACGTGAGCCCGTTCCGAACAATTATTATCGTAATTTTTATATGAAAAAGTAAACAATTTGGTTTGTTACTTTGTTCACTTTTTGCGTTCATTTTTTATGAAAGTGAAAGTGTTGTTGTGTGTTGTGTTGTTGTTTATTTGACAAGCTTCTTGTATTTTTGAATGCCAAATAAATTATTTTTATGTAATAAAAATCAATTCAAGCAATCGTTTGAATCCAGGTTTTGATTTTTATGTTTTTCTTTAATCTTCCAACCAAACATTTAAACAGATCATCGAAAGCAAAAAACATACTTCTACACTCATGAAAAGATAACAATATCATTTTACAACTCCAACTTACACAAAAATATATCCTTAAACACTGCATCCGGTAAAAAACCTTGAAAAAACATACGAAGTCACACGTCACGTAAAGAAAACATCTCAATCTTCCGCAAAATTAAGACCCCATAAACCACTTTACGGAAGTGCTACAAAAAACCCTCTTGTTTTTGTGCACGGCATAATTTACAGATGCTACCAAACGTGTCGAATGTTTAACTAAAAAAGAAGAAAAAAAAAGAGAAAAAACAAAAAAGCATCGGCACGTGGAGACGGAGCTTTAAAGCGCAAGTTCTAGCGCTTTTGTGTATGCGTGGAATGCATTTGTGTGCGTGCCGTTGCAGGTACGCTACGGACCTCAGTTCCCATCGGGCTGTGAACGACGCACGACGTCGCGACGCTCCCCGGTTTGAACGCGAACGAACGAAACGGTCGACGAAATACGTTTTCGCGAGAAAGAAAATTTCCGGAAAATTTTCAGTTGGATTTTGACTTGTATCGAAACTGTGAACAGAGGATACTCTAGTGTGTTTAGTGGAGTTTAGGATACTCAGTGGATTGAGTGTCAACAGTTTATGTTGGTTTTTGTGAATGAATGTACAGGTGTGAACTTGTGAATGGTTCTGATTTAAATTATTGTGGGATTCGGAAGTTGATTTCAAGTAAGTTTTAAGTGATAATTTTTTTATTATTTAAATAGGAATACAAAAAAAATGCATGAGAACAGGTACCGAGCAGGAAGAAAAAGATTTTAAATCAACTGGTTCTTATTATTAAAATAATACATATATTATTAATTTTATGATGAATACTGCAGGAAAATGAATGAACGTAATTCGGTAAATTCAATTATTGTAATTTGATTCTGAATTGATAATAGCCGGGATATTATGAACTCGGACATTAATTTTAATGTTAGGTACAATTAAACGTACTATTGTATCGGGCAATCAATTTGTAATATAGGTGGCTAATTAAAAATCAATAACTAATTGCAGTTAAGACGGACATGTTTCGCAAACTGAAACCATGGACAAAAAATTAATTAATAAAAATCTTAACTATCATGCTGTATCAATTACAGCCTTCCAATATTTTTTTCATCTTGGATCAATCTTAGAATGTTGTTTAATCTATTTATTTATCTACCAACATGTCATTCTATTACAAAACACATTTTTTACACAAATCAATCAGCTGAACTGGCATTTTTTTCGCCGCTCATTTGTTTTCCTTTTTTTTCCTAAAGGTGAGGCCACACACAAAAAAATAATGACCGCTACCTATTGTGTTTATAATGATTTTTGCCGGAACATTTTCAAACGAATTGTCATTGAAAGAAAAAACATATCCGCTGGTATAGAATAGAGTTAATTATTGGGTAAAGCTTCAAGTTTGTTTCGTTTTAAAGGTCATGTAATATGTATGAATGGGATTTTAAATGTATCGATCTTTGTACAGACTAGTAACAAACTAACCGGTGAGGTAAAGTGTACAATTAGTGCTTTAATACAAATACAGTATTTATTTGAAATATGAAAGGCTCGAATAATTGCTCTGCGTTTAAACCTACAATTTTGAAGTACTTACATTACAAATTCTATGTGTCTTCGTATAAAAAATAAAAATAAAACACATGGAAAGTGTTACTGAAACGTGGCGTATATTTTCGGATAGGCTATAATATTTATAAGTAGTCCTTTAAAAATTCTCTTTCACGGCGTGAAAGCACAAAAACTTAATTGATGCTCTATATATTTCAATTTATTTTTATATATATAATTCTTTGGTACGTCTATATGTCCCTGAACTCCTCCTAAACGGCTGAACCGATTTGGATGATTTTTTTTGTGTGTGTTTGACTGGATGGTTTAGATTCACAATTGGACCCGCTGTTCGGGCAGGATAACGTCTGTATGGTCCGCTAGTTTACATTTTTTTTTAATCCTCATTTATATCTGAAAGTAATTTCACATAAAAGAAGTTGTTGAACAATCTTTTCCAGGCAAACCTTATGTTTAGTTGTTACGTAATAATAACTTACCTACTTCTTTTCGTTCCTATCAATTATCCTTTTTTGTTTGAGAAGACACGCTCCGCTTTCGTTTTTGTTGAAGTCTTTTTCTTGTAACAAATGATTCAACGTTTTGTCTTTTACGAGGTACAGTCTGGGGTATCATTAGGTTACGTGTGGGAGTTTTTCATTCAGCAGTTTAGATGTTTGCAGGCTCGCGAAGTAAGCGTAACCTTAGATTTTTTCGTTAATTGTGTTTTTTTTCTTGCAGTCAAAAGGTTATTCAATAAAAAAACAAGGGGTGCACTCCGGGAGTGCTGGCAGAAGAGAAAACTTGAACATTAACGTTGTGCATTTTTGAATATTTTGGAATGGTTAGGGAATAATTTCGCACGAATTGCTTTATTTATCAGTATACAAGTACTATCATTTATGTGGTTAAATACAATATTCATTAGTAGTAGTAGTATATTTATTTATTTAAACACTTTTCATGAAGTATGTTTTGACTGCTTTTTTTTACCCATCAATATGGGTAAAATTTCTTAACTCGCAATCTTTATGTAATGTCAAAGACTATTTATTTTGATATTTGCTTTGTCGGTTGCTAGGCAACGGATCTTACGGTCACGTCCTGACGCGAGTTTACCATTTTACACCCATCCCAAAAAAAGTGCACAATGCCGCTAAAGAGTTTTTTGAGTTTTGCCTTACCCAAGGCTGTGTTTAAGACGATAAAACTATTTAGCTCTGGGGTAATAATATGCTTAGTTTGTTTAGTTATAATTGTAGAATGGTTCGTGTCCAGAATATATTATGAGAAAGAATCATTCGTCAGAATTTTAAAACATTTTGGAAAGGTATCGAAGACGTACTATCGCGGACATAATTATCTGAACACCGTAAGGAATATTCTTACTTGCAGCGCTCAGCCGTAATAGTAACGCTTACCTACCAAAAGGGGCACTACACACAACACACTACAAACAGATATGTCATCGTGTGCACAGGATTTTGTTTTCAAAGTGGTTAGATATGCGTGACCGCGATGGTACCTACATTGTACTGCCACCCGTAGAGGCCAGCTCCAAACTAACATAGTTTTAACGAGAGCTTAGTTATAATTGAGACTCCGTTTACTCGGAAGGCGTTTCTGAATATTGGCGCTCTTATGTACGGAGAGGCTCATGACAAAGCGTCACCTTAAGAAAGTGACAATAGACGAGTATGCGTACTAAGCCGCTGATTGGTGTTCACGATTGTTTGAGAACTCGCACCGGGCACTACTGTTACTACGGTACAGGTATATTTGTTTTAGAGAGGTTAACAGGAGTATTATGTATCGCTTATTGTAAACAATACTGAATACAGTTATTAGAAGTTCAATGGTGTATGTTTCTGAGCTGTTACAAACATAACTTTAGGATCACGCCTCATTTCTCGAAGGGATAGGTAGGAGTGGCAGGCCTATTCATTGTTTGATATCAAAATCTATCAAAAAGAACAGAGAGGATATTCTCGTATTTTAAAGAACGTTCTCAATCTAATCTAACAAAAATACAATACCTCTAACTTACCGCAATTTTTGACATTGATTGTCACTTGGTCACCGATTTTTAAGTACGGGAATTGGCCTAAACGCTTCCGCAGACAGGCATGACGAGACGTCACACGACGGCATACGTGACAGACAGTACTTTGCGAATCTACGATATACATTATATCCGTAAAACAATTTCTAAGAAAACAGTCGTAATGCGACACGATGTGCGACAAGTCTCGCCTTTCTGCAAGAGCCTTTAGGAGTTTAGAACCAAGATTGATAAAATCTGTTGCACAGCATTCATTTGTTTCTTTCCCATCTTAACCACATTAATACAAAACCAATCACTATTATTTCCAACAAAGCTTTGGACCTAGTTAATTTGTAATTTCTAGTCGTTTTTTGTCACGCGTTCAATTCGCCATTGAACCATAATTATTTATGGTCATAGACCTCAATTCAGGCCAGTTCGGTCTAGAAGTTACCTACTGTTTTTTCGTTAGAACTTCTTGACCCGAAAAATAATTGGTTTATAAGGGTAGCCGTCACTAGCAAGCGGTACCTGTACGTGTAGGGTAGCAAATAAATTATTTAGTAACTGAACTAGAAAGGTGAGCGCTTTGATTCTGTGACTGTATCTAGGTGATTTTTATATATTGTATTTTTATCTCTATCTATTCGATCATTTATCTGCACGTGTAGTATGACAACCAGAGAAACGGGTATTGTCGACGGAAGAGTAGACAATATGACAGATTGTGATTGTTCCACTGTCATTTTGTCGATGGCTAAGCGTTCTGGTATGAAGAAAATATGCCTTATTATTTGGAGCCGGAGGCATCTTTTCGGCGTAGACTACACACGATGATAATTATAACGTCACACCAATGATCAGCAGGGACTTACCTTATCAAGTTATATATTTGTTAAGAATATACATCTTAGCAAGTCTTCGGCGGTCGCCCAGCTTCGGCAGTCATCGTGTACAGTTTGACATTCTGGTAGGTGGACTAGGTGGTATATTTCGCCCAGTATTTGCACAACCAACTTCAATACGGTCTCTTCATACCTAGGTTTAGCAATTTCAGTTTCAATGTAATTCAGGTCGTGTTTCGAAATTTTCCTTCAATTACCTGCTATTCCTTGACCGACTTACGACTTTGGATGTTAATTTCCAAATCTTTAGTTGCGAACATAATTTCAGCATTTGGGGAAATTGTCGCAAATTCGTACTTGTTTATTTGATGAATATAGGAGATATGAGTTTCTTTTGAGAATTTAAAAGTCAAACTAAGTTTATTCTTGTGCTTAGCTAATTCACTTTCGATGAATGTGTCCCGTCCCCTGTCACATGTACACGTGAGGACCTAACTTCTGGGAATGGTGTTAGTTCTGGGCCAAACAAGAAATGTACCCTCGAACGATATTTGCAATCGACTCGCTAAGAATACCTTCGATCAAAACGGGATAATGAAAAAGATATATTTACAGATGTCATCATAGTCAATAATTAATACTTTTTAGGAGTCTAGGTAATACAGTAAAAGACAAGAAACTTTTTGTTTATGCTGAAGTAGCACATTCGAATTACTTAATTACTTTTATAGAGCCGTTGACCGCTAATCGGATATTGCATCCTAGTGAATGGACAAAGGGGAATAGCTACCACCAACGTGGCTGCCCATTCTCTTAGCGTAATTTTTATTACACCTACGTGAGGCAAAAGGTCAACTATTTAAACTTAAGGCAAAATGCAAAAAAATACGGAGAAAATGAATTTTCCCATAGATGAGATCTAGTAAGATCGATTTAATGGCCCCGTAAACCCCTATATAATATAGCAACGTTCATCAAAATCGTTAGAGCCGTTTTCGAGAACGTTATTACAAATATATATTTCTATCAAATATTGCTCATTTAATAGTATAAGATATTAGGACACCTTATGCTCATTCAATAGTATAAGATATTAGGACACCTTAAAACCTTATTACACGTACATGAAACATTTCAGTTTCGTGTCTTAAAGCCAACTCCCACGGTGCGCCATATCGCGGACGCGCACCAGCCCGCACGAGGACGCACCGCCACGCACGCGTTCAACGCGCGTCTGCGCTACCACGCACGCTAGGTTTCCCACGGTGCGTCGTGCGCGTGCGTCGGCGATATGGCGCACCGTCGGAGGGCGGCTTTAGAAGGCGACGCCTCTCGTAAAGTCAAAATCTATAGGTAATGGTTACCACATAAGCACCATCAGGTGGGCCAACTCCTTAATTGTCGGGTTGCCACCCAATAAATGGCATACCATATCCTGTTTCCAAGCCCTACCATCTACCAACCCTGCCAATTCAAAAGCGTCCCAAAGACAGACAAGAAAATAAACAATAATTTTAACCCTCTTCTACCGCGTTTAGCACAGCCATAAACCACCTGTCCTTTCCATTACGTTAAACGCAGCCACGTAAATAGTCATAAATTAACGCCCATGGGAACTCCTTACCCCTCAGTTGACACTGAACTTGAAATGTAAGACAAATATTTGAAGACAAGTGAAAGGGTTATGTTTGTAAAGATGTTGTTTTTTATGTAAGTACTTGAGAGATCGTGACCTTTGTGCCTTGGTGATGCACTGAAGGGTTGAGAGCAAACTTTGGTCACAGTTTTTTTTGACTACTGTGGTATGTGGTCTAGAATTATCGTATTTTTCTTTTATAAAATAAAAATTTAAAGAGATGGATAGCCATCATAAAGTAATTTACATGACGTTTTTCAAGTTAACAGCCTGGAGTAGTTTGGGAACTATTTTTGGAGTACTTTGGGAATAACACTATGTTTTTAAGTGGGATATTTTCATATTTTTAATTAGATGAAGCATGAACAGGAATAAAAGCGACGTAGCTAAATTATTTCATTAAAAGTAATTTAAAGCCATGACTTTTAAAAGCGTCTTTAGGATTTTCTTTCTCTTTGTCATACTTTCATTCAAATCATTGAACAATGTATTTAATTGTAAAAGTCATTTTAAAATTTAATTCCATTCAAATATTTTTATCAAGAACAAAAACTCAACTAAATAAGGTTTCTGTGAAATTATGAACCCCAGATAAGATTTTCAAAAAAATAACGTAACGTAGCGTATTCAACGTAATGTGGGAAAAAAAATACAACAGACCATGTCCCCCATAAATTATGTATCGCCACCAAAACACAATACAGCTGACTACTCTCAACCTTCATAATCCATGGTACCTTCCTAATTATTTAGCAACAATCTTCCTTTGTCCGTGTTCCGTATAAAAACATAATTAGTACTCCTCGAAGGGTAATCCCCGGAGATTTATCATGAAATTAACGGACCCCCGAAAATGGAAGCCGTGAAGTATTTGAATATTTTCGTGTTTAACATTTTCGAGATTTTTCCGGGAGATTGAAATGGTCTGATTTTCGGAATTAAGTAGCTATGGCATTTGATTCGTATTAAATTCGGGGGATTTTGAACTGCAGGTATTTTGATTTTCATTACTGTCAAAAGGAGAATTTCAATCAATTGTCCGTTTCGAGCAAGCTGTAATATTCTGTCATAAATGACTTACTGTAAGGTCCTCAAGGGCCTCTGCTGTGTGCTGTGAAAATTTTACTGATGATTTCAGACTACACAGACTGACTGAATTAGAGTCCAAATGTGAAATAAGTTAAATGGGTGATGTTACCATCAATCTTTTGACAATAAAGGATATTAACCTGACGGAAATATAGCATGCTTACCTTAAATTTTAGCTTCACAAAAGCCATTAAAATGGTAGCACCTACACGTCAAAAACAACCTTCCCAACCACTTCAATATCACCCAGACACAACACTGCCATACTCCACGTAATTTCATATTACGAACGACATTATACAGCCCTTTTTCATACAAATTCAACGGTATATTAAAAAAATATATATAATAAGCTAGAGACGCTTCCTTTCATCTGCATGTCTGGGGGATAAGAAGGCTCTCCTTGGGTACATCTTCAGAGCATTCGTACTTATATTACAATAGGTAATTGCTGAGGACGTATATTTATGTATTCTCGCTGATTTTTTGGGTACATCGTTGAGGGTTTTATGTAAGTTACGGTTGTCACGGTAATGTTGTGAAGATGTTTTAGGCTGGGTTAGATAAAATGTGTAAAATATGTTTCTATTTGGTGGATAGTTATTTTAATTAACAATCTGTAAGGTATACAAAGAATTTGACTGTGTGGGAATCGGATTCTGGAACCAAGCGCAGAAAGCTTGAAGTCAATTATTAATTGTGCCACTAGCCCGCAGTTTTCTCTAAAACACAAACCGTGGAGTTACTTGCCGGCTCTTCTCCATAGGAAACGACCAATTGGAACCACCTTCTGAGGTTTCATATGTGCCCATGTAGGTTTATGTGATATAAATATTTTGAATTGAATTTTAAACGGAAATAGCCATAACTAAAAAAATCATGAGTTGAACAATTTGTTGAACTAAGAAATAAACTCAATTCAAAAAAATATAAATGTTCCGAAATACAGTTCAAATTGTTAGTCTGTAATATTACAAATCTATACAGGGTTATTGGGTATATGTTGGCAATCCATTAAATTTTGACTCCTATGCAAATTTCATGTTTTTTTTTTGTCGTTAAAGCTCACTTGAGAACTGCTTGACCGATTTAGCTGTTTTTTTTTTGTTGTGTTAGTAATTATCAGGACAAGTTTTTTATGACATTTTTTTTTTGGAAAATCTAACCATACCACGGGGTGACGGGAGCGAAGCCGCAGGCGTCAGCTGGTTACATATAATTACATTCCTATTTTTATCAGATATTTTTTACCTAACCCTTTCAACCTTGCCAAGGTTCACGTTGAACGTTGTGGCTATGAAAGTCAACTACTACGAGTACTTGGTACCTAGACCTACCTAGCCATAGAAATATCGATTAGAATGACAACAGTTTACAGTTTACCAGGAAAGTAATAAAAACAGTGAGACATGTAATTGGTACATTATTTATAATCGCCGCAGACTAGACGACTGGGAACCAAGTGAAGTACAGTCAACCGCACATAACTGCTAACAATAGGGATGTTGACTGGGTAAAAATACACAGATTTTTGATAGCGTAGGTATGTCAATCCAATATATTTTTGACTTTTCCATCATCTTTTTCGATGATAACATGACACCTTGTCTAAAAAATTCTATGATATTTATTGGTTAAGGTGATGGTGGTTATTAGATTAGATTCTATGTCGCCCTGAGAACAACAAGATAGTTTAGAAATAATGATGTTTGGATTAAAAAAAAAACAATTTAGTCTGTCAGTTATATACAATGTGGAGACTACAATACAACAATAAATGAAAATACTGGCTCTACTAATGCATAAGAGTATTTTGGAACTGTCAAGTAAATCCTAGCTTCGAAATAAAAAAATGAGTTTTTCAAACAAATTAAATGTAATGTATGCCGGATCCACCTTAAGCCTATAAATTCCGTTTATCCAACTAGGCCTAGGGTGGATTCTCGGGCATACGTTTCCGAATATCGACCTTAGGATGGATTTTTGGGGTGGATAACCAAAATAACCCGAGCCGACTATGGATTTTGCCGAGCTATATTGATTAAACTATTGAATATTTTCAATTGAATTTTTGTATACAGAATGGGGACGTCATTAGGGACACGCCATAAAATTTTTTGTTGTATTGTCGTCTCCACCTTGTATAACAAATAAATATTAGACAGTATTTTTTGCTTTATGTAAAATATAAAACGCATTTTTGGGGGTGTTTTCTCGTGGACCTACTTTTTTGTCCTAGAAATTAGACTAGGTGTGGTTTCAGTTGTCCTACTACTGCTTTCATTGAAAATAATACAAAGAAAAATTACAATATTGCTTTATTATAATATAAAAGAACAACTTAACATTTCATTAATATTTGAACTTATTAATTTGGGAGAGTATTAAAGGCGGTTCTCGTACTGCAAGTTTTAAAACTGATAGGTGTGCGGTTGACTGTACTGTACTTAGTTTCCAACATTACAGTGATTTCTTATTGACAGAATGTAATAATTGTTGGGTTGGTAACGTTTACTTGATATCGGACAAAATACTATAATGGTTTAATGGTCTAATAAGCGGACTTACCTATCGCTTTCTGTGATATTTTTAGGCAAGGTGAATGGATTAACAAAACCACACTAGATTTGTCAGAATTTCTGCCGTCAACGCGTCGTAAAATCGTGTTTTGTCTTTTTCATTTGAATAATGATTTAACAATTTAAATCCAAAAATTCAAATATCTATTAAGTACTATCATTCTATAATATTATGTCGCAGTAAGATGGTTACGGCTGTGATAAAGTTAATGAAACCGGTTCATACTGTCTTACTAGGAATATAACTATGATACGAGCACGATCTAGTTATATAACTATTAGGGCACTCCGACCAAATAGGCTAGGTTAGGTTAGAAAATTAAGGCGACAGGTTATGAACCGCTTTCATATAACTATATTACGGTACATAACTAAATCCCTAGGGATTTAACTATATCACGGCTATTACCATCTTACTGCGACAAATATAATAAAAGTAACAAACCACTGACAAACAGGTTGGCCCGTCAAACTATTTTGATTTATGTAAAAAAAATAAGTTTTTCTGAGCATCCGGAAGATCAATGCGATAAATATTGACATCTGTTATTATTATGTAACACACACCGACACAATTTCAGACCTCGCCGTAGAGGTCCGCGACCGCGACCCACCCGAGTAAATGATACTCCCCCCCGACCCTTGCTCGATAACGATGCGCCAGCCCGCGTTTTTGCTGAGCCTGTAGCTTTAAACTCCCCTGATAATAATAATGATCTATCCTTGATCCAGCCTGTCCCTCTTGCTGTCCTCCCCCCAGCGAACGCCCTAAGCCGAGGTTCGTACCCCACAGGGGGTGCCCTTAGCGAGCGTTCGCCTAGTTTTAATTAGCTTAGTTTGTATGCCCCTGGCTGGAGGCTTTGAGTTCTTTTAGGAGCTTAAGGCAGCCACAGGAAAGTCCGGTTAAGCAGTGAATACCTTAGTGGTAACCTGCGAGATGCCCTAGCCAAAAAAAAAAAAAAAAATTATTATGTAACTCAAAGGTCAAGTGTGATGGTTATATTTTAATTGCTTAATGCTTAGTATTATGAAGATTGTGATGGTGATTATGGTTTCATAATGTTTTTATTTAAGTAATGAAGTTATTTTATATCTTTTAAAAATGTTTTAATCTGATGTTTATTTATATCTTTTCAAATTATTCATAATGTTTTGAAGTATTTCACAAATGGTTTTTTTTACTAGTATTTCCCAAACGTGATAGATAAATAATCATTGTAGCATTTGTAACTTTAGTCTGAACTTGCCACTAGTTTACATGTACAATTTGAGAGTAATTATTCTCCATCGCGGATTTCTCAGTTGCAGCTCGGAGTCTCGATTTGTTTCCGGTTGATGGCAAGAGGCTCGCCCCTTATTACATGAGACTTAGGTAAACATAACTGGACTTAAACTAACAGTATAGGTACCTACACTTCTGCCTATCCCTTCGGAGAATACATGCCTGATGTTATGTAACGTGTGTATGTAAAGACAAACACTTGCCCTCTGAACTTTAATTACATCACAAGTGTTGTAATTACTGACCATGAACTTGTTTTTTCATAAATCCCCAATTCTCGTTAATCACGTAAATAAGATGCAAATTTTCAAACTAGTTTATATTTAATTAAAGTATATTTTAAGCAAAACCAACAGATTAATCTTGCGTTATGAATAAACATTTGAACTTAAGATAGGTATAGGAAGATGAATTTCACGCTTTAGTTATGTTTTAATTGGCGACAAATCAGCCTTAACCAATACAAACTGTCTAAACTCCAAAGATTTTAAATCATAATCATCTCAGACTAAAGACGTCCACAGCTGCTGGACAAGAGGGTCTAGATCAGAGGCAGCTGATTTCAAAGCGTTTCGTATTACTACAACAACTTTCAACAGAATTGACATAAGATTGGTAGCTTATGTCAGCCCCATACATTTTTAACACTAGAAAGATAAAGAATATAGAATTCACTTTTTCTAGGTCCTACTGAATTTCCAAGAGCATCGCCGCAACAACAGCTGCTAGCCGTTGCTCGTCTTCGCTTCGCTTCTCGCATCCAGCGGATTTCGGCGACCTATACGATAGTTAGTCCCTCTACCAAAAATAGCCTACCTCTTTTCCAAAGATCTACAATCAAAAATATCTCTAATAATAGGTAAATTTTTCTTTTTTTATCTATTGATATTTTCAAAATTCATTTTATTCCATTACTCGTAAACGCTCATCATACAGCTTTATTATTCCATTACGTTCCTCCTAATCTATTAGCGGATATACATATAAATATTTACCACGTCAAAACACGATCCCGTAAAGTAAATGTATGGGAATGAGCAGCTGATTGCCGTTCCGGTCGGCTTCAGTAATGACGTCCGCGGGCAATGGGCTTCAACCTATCACATTTGGCATATTAATTACACATAACACTGAAATATCATGGGATAAAATGTATCATTATTTAACTCCGTATTTGAGGGGGATGAGTAGCACTTGTTTTTGTTTGACCCTCTATTATATTTGTCAAACGTCGCGAGGACTTGGCAGTAGCCATTTGGTTCTATGTAAAATCGTTACTAACTTAAGCCATGCCGCGGGAAGCCTCTCTCTCCGGTTGTGTCTGATTGCCATCCCATCGGACTATGAGAGTGAGGGAAGTGAGAGTGCATCTGTGTTGCTCACACACTTGTGTGTGCACTATGATATCTCCCGCGTCGATGGCTGGTCACAGATTGGCTGCCATGGCCGACATTCGGTCTGGAGGACGAGTACTATACCTACCAACGAGTGTGTAGTGCATAAAATAATAAATCAATAAAAGCTATTCATAGCTTTCGGCTATATTTTGATGTTTGATTCTATTTCTCCGCAAAATTACACTACGACCATTTTTCAACAGTGCCATTGCTGTTTCTCAGTAAGTATCAATAATAAAACCTTGTTGTACCTGGAAAAACTGCTAGGTTTACATTTTATTTCCAATTTAACGCTGCAATACTTTACCTAGCTTGAGGATATTATTATAATATAACTTAAATTGTCCAATGTAGTAATTTTTCTTTTTGCTGCTTTAACCAACTTTATGTGCATTTACGTCAGCTATTTCATAACAATCTCGTAGAATATGCCCAGCATATCCTGGTCTACGGAAAAAGAAAGAACTAAATTCGAAAGTACTGAAATTGCTTTTTGGCTTTGCAAGCAACGCCATCTTGTGAGACCAAGTTATGGCGGCCATTTTGTGTCTTTGCTAATAAAGCCATAACGATGTGTAATGTTCAAACGAGCTCTGATTGGTTATCACTTTTTTGTATATTTATCACTTTACTGACATGTTGAATTTCTTGCCGATCGATTCCCTCAATGATTACTGTGTGAAGTTTCTGATGATTGTTGGTGGTAAAAGGTTAGTTTGAAGAAAGGGATTTGATGGTTCTGTCGTAAATCTTCCGATTTTATTGTATTGTTGGTAGGTGTTAGGTGGAAGACTGAGTTGATATTACAGAGAACTAGATATGCAACCTTGTATCAAGTTTGTGGGAATAGAAATTCGATATGATTGACATGAACCATGTGTTAGCTTTTGATAATATTTAATTTAATGATGTAAAATAATGTTCTAAATATAATTTATTTTTATAATCATGTATTTGAAGTTTTTATATTCTAATTTGTAAAGTTGTAACCATGTGCCCAAGTGAAATGACATTGAAATGATATTAGTTGTGAAACTGACTTTTGCCGGTTGACAGCAACTAGCTGTCAAACGGTAGACTACGTATATAGTCTCACTTGGGAACATGGCAGTCGAGCTTGAACACTCGCAGAGTGTAGACGTATTTTGGTGTATATAAAAGTGTTATCCGAGTGTAATATTGGTATCAAACGAAATATATCAAGTTATACAGACTTTGGTTTTCTTTGCAACATAGTGAGTGGATAACACATCGATATTGCATAACTCTCAATCGTCGGTTGATAGGTATATAGGTCAGTACTCAAAGTGAGAATCAAATAATAAATTAATAACCAGTGTTTTTCTGAATGACATGGCAAGTGTGCATACGCATAAATATTGTTTTAATTTTAAACACGGTAGCGTGTGCAGACACAAATCTCAGATGCACAAACATCCGGAGTAAAGCAACTATCTGGTCATACAAATATTTGTTCCGTGCGGGAATCGAAGAAGCTACCGCTAATCGTTTCGCATCGTTAGTTAGTATAAACAAAATGGCTGATTGGCTCTTTATTCTAGTGGTCGGAAGCACAACTATTGAGGATGGGCTCTTGAATTAAATTTATAGGAATCGATTTTTTCAGTAGCAGCCCATGGTCTGTCTGTTTTTACAGTAGACTCGCCACCTATAGTTACAAGGGACTAAAACAACTGTCGAACTGCCTCGCTGTTCTAGTGGTTGTAAGAGCTACTGCTGAGTACCTATGCTGCGCTCGATTCTAGGGTCAGACAAAGTATTATTAAGTATGTGTTTTTCTGGAACTTCTCAATAGCAGCCCGGAGTCTGGATTTGTGCCCGGTTGAAGGCTATATAATAGGCTCGCCCCCTATTACGTGGGACTTACACACAGCTGCGAAATGTATGTGTACTTATAGAGGTACACGGTACACCTCTGCGAAACCCTTCGGGGAAACATAGTGTGATTTGTTATGTCGTGTGGTGATGTTTTTCATATGAAATTTTTCCTGTTCTGCGTTAGTGGCTGTTCGAAGGCAACCGGCTTGCCCTCATTACATGGAACTAAAACATAACTGAAATATGTGTGTACAAAACCACTCTGCCTACCACGGGGAGCACAGGCGTGAAGTTATGTAATGAAATTGCTAAACAAAACATCTCATTACTGCTTATTATTTAAAACTTAAGTTAATCATGGCGTCGATCAATCACTGCGATACCGTCGACCGATATTAATGAACACGAGAAGAAACTTTTTATTTTCTAGCTAATTACTTTGTTCAACATTATGTTCGAACATAAACATGTTGGTAGAAAACTGTTTACTTTGTCATTGAGTGTACATAGGCTTCGGGATGTAAGTGTGTTTGTTCCCGAGAGTAAATAATCTTCTTCGCGACGAAGTGTCACTCTATAATATTCTATTAGTAGGTAATGCCAGGGGCTCAGCATGGCTAAATAATTTTATATATTTTATAAATTTACAAACGTCACAGTGGTCTCTCGATGGTGAGTTTTTGACAGATTTTGTATGGCACGTCTGTCAAAAACTAACAATCGAGAGACCATGTGACGTTTGTAAATTAGTAGACTTGGCCCCCTGGTAGATGGAAGGTTAAGCTAAATTAAATTACTATGAATTTATTTCAGACTATTAAAACGTCCATATTTGTTAGTACTTATTACATTACCTTAAAACTATGTTAGTAATGAGGAGATCAATTCATATATTTGAGGAGGTACTTTACTTAAAATTCTAAAATAATTACTGAATTTATGAATTAACGTATGAAATAAATAATAGAATATAAATATAAATAAAATTGATTAATTTTTTTTTTTTTTTTTTAATTTAAATTTAAAATAAAATTTAAATTTAATTTAATGTAAATTTAAAATTAATTTAACATTTAATTTAAAAGTAATTATAATAAAAATAAAAGTCAGTCCAAGTTGCCAGGTCCAAGAGACCCTATCAGCTACTGTCTTTTTCAACTATGCTTACCGCAGTCGGTTCGTCGTACGTTCGCATGGGTGACCATCCAATACATAGAGAGACCCCTTCAACCCTCGGAAAGCACGTTGGTCCCGCCTGTCATTTATCGAGCTTTGACAGTCGCGGGTAGTCGGAAGCCCAAAAATTCTGAAAATCTGATATACAAGGGGTATTGTGTTACCCAGTAGGTACCTGTATTGTGGAAGTCAGATATTCAGCTGCTTCCGGTTAGACTGGAAGCCGACCCCAACATAGTAACGGAAAAGGCTAGGCATATTGTTAATAGTAGGAGTGCCTTGAGCTCCTCGTGGAAGAGATCATACTAATAAATACTAATTGGTTTACATTTTTCTTCTATATCGTAGTAAGCTGTGTTCTAGTTTGAAAGGAATGAGCGCTGGTGAAATTCTAGACAAATAGCCATAACTTATCTTATTCATCTTATCTCTAAGGTCGGCACCGCGAAGCGTAGGCGCCTTGGGTACGTAACTATTGTATCTCTTTTACCCCACTTTGTTGAAGTTAGTTTCCAATATATTAAATTGTACTTACTTGCTTCTGCTCGCGGATTCGTCCGAGTGGCGGTCGGAAATTATCCCACGGGACCATACTACCGGGATGAAAAGTATCCTTTGTTAGGAGTGGACATAGGATACTTTTTATCCCGGTAGTTCGTAGGTTAGGACCTAGGTGATGATCTACCCATGTGCCAAAAATCATCTACATACAACCAGGCAATTAAGGTCTGTACATTTAGGGCTGATTTCACCAATGAAACTGAACACGATCAGCATTTCTAAAATGCGTTCAAGAGCTGTCAGTGTCAAAATTGTTATGGAATATTGTACACAGACAGCTCTTGAACGCGTTTGGATGTGTTGAATGCGTTAAATTGCATTGCTGAAATCCGCACTAAACCACCAACTTTTACAACTGGTAAACCAATTTTCTTTTTTAATTGCCTTCACTATCCCAGTCCTGGGCAAAGACCTCACTCCTTGCATATTTTGCGAGCCCACGCATCCTAATTTAAGTTTTAACGAAACATATCCAAGTCGTCCCGCCAACATCTACATTTTCTGCAAATAAATGATTCTTATTCATAACCTAGGTTTCTTTCCTCCTTTCTTACTTTTCTAACAACTATCCACTTCTCTCCCAATTCAATTCCGGCCGAAGAAGTTCCCATCCGATGTGTGCGAGCAAACAATATTCCACCCTATCATCATAAGATCCCATAATCCAACCGACCCATAAGCACAAAACCTACCCTTAATATTAAAACACCCTTTCTCGCATGTTTGGCTTGAATAAAAAGCAAACTTACAGAATTACCGGAATCTATGTAAATATCGGCGTCGACCCTTCCGACTTTTTACCCTTTTTTCAGAGATCCGCGAAGGGCTCTATTGGTTATTCGTCAAGGTCTTTTATAATGTGAATAAATAGAAGTAGATAGATAATAAGTATTTGCTTTAGTACCGGATAGGTACTACTTTTATCAATGAGATTTTCATAAAACGTCAAAATTGTCAAAGCTTTCTATTTCAATTAAATCTTTTACTAAATTATTTGCATACTATTGTTTAGAATCAAGTTTTTTCTAACTGAACAGACAGCTGGGCTGCTGGGGAGTTTGTTGCGCTACTTCTTCTTCCCAGCTAAAGCACTAGGAAGTGGTGAAGGGCGGGCGTTTTTAGGGGACTGTCTTATGTAATTTTGACGTTCGAAAAGTGCTGATTCTCAGCCTAGTTTGACGTTATGACTTTTGAATTTACGACAGAAAAGATAGTATTGCTTTTACGAAGTAGCGTAGTTTTGAAAAGTCAAGGAGTTGGTCAAGTTAAACTAACGCAATTTATTTACTATACATTGTCACAGCGAGCATTGTTGAGAACTGCCGTGGTGGCCCAGTGGTAACAGCCCACTTACGAGTTGCAGGTCGTGGGTTCGAACCTAGGCAGGCGCTTTACTTTGTGTGAACAATTTCATCACCACTGCTCTGAAAACGCTAAAGGAAAACATCGTGAGGAACCCGGCATGTCCTAGAACGAAACATTCGAAGACATGTGACATCTACCAACCCTGGGCCCGCGTGGTAGATTAAGGCCAACTCCCTGTCACAGAGAGGACGCCTGTGTCCGCGCAGTGGGAACGTTATAGGCTAATTATACCTACTTATTATTGTAACACCGAATCAATTTTCACGCCCTTATGACCTAGGCCAAATAGATTTTTGGGATTCGGTTAGCTCATGCCCCAAAGAGGTGCATAAAAGAATATTATAAAAAGGAAAAAAAAAACTACGCGAAATTTTGCTAGCTAAACATTAAAAAATCTTCTACTGCCAGTTATACATACATCAACCAATAAACTTATAATTTATTCTCATTGTTTTGGTATTTTATTAATTTGTTAGTAGTGCCTTAACTGTCCACAACATAAACATAATTGAAAACCTTTTTTTGTTGTTAATGTCTGAAATAAAATATTTATACTTTTTTTTTTTACAATACAGTCGGATCATGTTGTCACTGTCACATTAATGTGAATCGTAGCAAAAGAAAGACTTTTAAAAACTCTTAAAAGATCAGATAAACCGGCCAAGAGTGAGTCGGACTGGCACACGAAGGGTATCGTATTAAGATCGAGCAAAAAAGGCCGATAAAAAGTATAAAAACACATTTCTTGAATAGGGATTAATTATTTACATTATTACATTTTTATTATTTTTGTTATAGCGGCTATAGAAATTTATACGCTTTGTGAAAATTTCAACGGTTTACCTTCGGTTACGGTTCATGGTATACAGCTCACTGACATACAGACTGACGGACAACGGACGCTTAGGCTAAGTCACAACCGTTTGGCACATTTCGGGTACGAACGCTAAAACCAGGACTTACACACATTCGATTTTACCTGTACTCAAACCAACATTGTTGTTAGTCGTAACGAAATAGAGGGTAGGTAACAAAGTTTAAGCTTTATATAAAATCGATAGTTATTCGCTTAGGCTTGGGTTAATGTGATTAATCCTATTAGGTTTTTTCCTATAGCCGGATTACCATTATATAGGTCCAACAGTGTGTTAAATAAAATGGAATTAGCTTTCGGTATTCGTTTTAGATTTACTTCGGTTTAGGACTGAGTAATTTGGTAAATGGATAGAATATTTTGTAGGTATTTAACACATATACATACACATACATAAACTCACACGATCTTCCCAGGGGGGTAGGCAGAGACACACGATACAGAACGGGATCTTCTACGATCCTCCTTTTGCTTCATTTACGTTCATACATACGGTCATACAAGCACGCTGACCTACCCACTTTTTACTGGTTATAATTCAATCAACCGGCTGATTGGAAGTTGCGACTCGCCAAACGTGGGATAGGTCACTACCATAGAAATCTTTCTTATATCTATGGTCACTACTGTATGTTCTTCTAGGAAATCTAGGGTGTCCCGTCTCCATTCACATCTGCCTTGTAAATGCCTTACCTTTGAGTTTCTTTAACGTAACGACCATTACTTGTAAGCATTACCAAATGGTTTACTGTAGCTCTATCACTTGGCGTACTATAGTATTTAGTTTCGCCCCAGTCTTTAACGGCATTCAAAGGACATTAAAATTGGTTTCTGTTAACCAACATTTTAGAATTACGGTCGATAGAAGCAATTTGTAGTTGATTATTACAAGCAAAACGTTTTCTAAATCAGGCGTTAAATAGAAACTCCTGAGATTTATACTACAAAGGATAATATTAAATTCTACCTACAGGCGGAGGTTTGAGGTTTTCATCGAAAATATTATAGTAGTAAAATTACTCACAAATAACAGCATGAGCAACTGAAATAGCTTAAAAAGATAAATATTCGTAGATAGAATACTCTTTATTAATTACGATAAAAATGTAGAAAATTCCAGTTAAGAAGGGTGATTTGTTATTTGTTCTTATGTTGACTCATCTCTTGAAAAATATCCAGGTGATTCCAAGTCACCGGGTTAAACTGGCTGTCCACAGAGCTAAACCAAACGCATTAACCCATAAATTAATCCTTAATAATTGTAGCATTGGGGTAAAATTTCATCAACCCTCGATACCTAAAAATTTTCGAACTCGGAAAGTTCAAACTCAACCCTACCTATGCGGATTATGATAATTTTAAGGGTCCAAATATTTCGTCCACGTTTAAAATAATTTCCGTCCAGTTACGACGCGTAATGGAACAAGTTTAAATCTACTTATCAACGTTTGTTAGCAGGTTATTAGCTGGAATTTAATCTGATTATAATCGTAAGCTATGTTGTTATTTTTAAGTGAGGTACGTAGGTATAGCTGAAATTGTGCTTGAGAATTTATTTCGATGTTTGTTTTTTTTCGTAGCAGGTTCGATCTGTAGTTTCTACTAAACCCCATGGGAAGAAATCGTGAGTTTATGAATGTACGTGTGTTTGTTGAAACCGATGAAAACGACACACATGACTTCAATGTCGGCTTTAGCACCCTCGAAAACCATGAAAAAATTCCCCTAATGAAAATATTTTCGCCGCCACCTTGGATTTCGTTTTGACCAAATTCACATTTTCGCTCAAAGTCGCATGGAGGGGTTATTACGCTTTTCGTTACGTAACGATTTCTACCACCTCACATTAATATTATAAAAATCGACTAAATGTATGGATCAGTAGTTTTTCAGGAGATAACGCTGATTTCGATCTCTTTGGTCTAAATCTTTATAAAAAGATACAAACATTCAATATAGAGTGCCAAGAAAAAGCTAAAGAAAAAAGAGATACTAAAACATATCAAACTTCTTTTGCAGAAATTCTACTAAGTGTGCGATCCATTTCAAAGAAAAACCGGCAATTTACTAGTACACATTTCTAAGAAGTAAGTAATAAACGGGTATCTGTGTTGAAAATCGATTGCTATTAGTTCAACAAGTGGAATCTATTTGCTCAGTAATTGGACGAAATTACTAGAAAGCATAAAAAAATAGAGAATAATACTAAAACATTTTTATGTGGAGTGTGTAAAGATCGCTCAGCGAGCTATGGAACGGGCTATGCTTGGAATCTTTCTGGAAAGGAGGTTATCCGGGAGAGAACCAAAGCTGTCGACATAGCTCACAGAATAAGCAAGCTGAAGTGGCAATGGGCCGGTCATGTTAGTCGTAGAACTGATGACCGTTGGGGTAGGGGTTCTTGAGTAAAAAAAATCGGCAAACGTAAGGTAGGACGCTATCAGGCGGAGCCTTAGATGGATCGACGATTTTCGCAGAGTGGCTGGTCTATACCAGCCACTGTAGCTGGATGAGAATTTCTGAGAACAGAGTTGAATGGCGTGCAGCTGGAGTGATGATAAGGTGATGTAAAGATGGCAGCACGTTGCGTTATCTAGATTCTATACATGTAAGATGTGCACCTCATTATTTTTCCAACCACGTCACTGCCAAAATGAATGAAAATGATGGTTCAAAAAGTGACATGCGCTCGTTATTTTTGAAAATTACCCTACCTACCTACCTAATGTTTGAAATAATTATTTGTAATTCTGTAGCTTTTCTATAAATCTTTGCTGGGTTATTCAAATTCAAAATTCAAAAGTAATTTCTTCAAACTAGGCTGAGAATCCGCACTTTTCGAACGTCAAAATTACATAAGACAGTCTCCCAAAAACGCTCGCCCTTCACCACTTCCTAGTGCTTTAGCTGGGAAGAAGAAGTGGCGCAACAAACTCCCCAGCAGAACAATCTTACCATCATTGTCATACGCTCTTCTTTATCATGAGTATGAGCTATGATCGTCATTTCTCCTCATGATGACACAAGAGAATCATTACTTAAAAGCCTTTATCATTTTAAGTTCATTTCACTCTTTTTCAATCCGAAGCGTGTGTAGATTAACATAACCTTTTTAAATAAACTGGAGCTCATTCTTTTAATATAAAACGTTATTCGCTTCGTCATACTACGTAGTGCTTTCGGATGGTTAGGTAACTTCAAACTTGTTGCTATGGGATTTATTAAGTTGTGATATAATATTAACTTATGGTTTTGAGTGGTAAAGGGTTGAGATGATTTTGTTGAAGTTTAGATTTGTGACGTAACTGTTTTACTGAAAAAAAATAACTTTGATTTGTACCTATCTATGGCAGATATGGGTTATGAATCGCACTGGCTCTATCTGTATATATTTTTATGTATGTTCCGCCGTACAGCCTAAACTACTAAATCGATTTTAATTAATGAGGTATCCTTGTATCGATCTTGATCCAGAAAAAATTACAAAAAAAATCAAGTAAACATTGAAAGAAAAAATGCCATGTTCTTCTGGAGTAATCTAAAGCTTCAATTGAATTTGAGACTTATTTTCTGTACGGTTTGAAAAGAAGTGGTACTTAGTTTAAAAAAAAGGATTTTCAATGCACAATGAGTAATCACTACTAGTAAAGTGACTCATGGTCACAATAAATGAATTTGATTTGATTACACTGACGAGTAGTGGTCATTAGATGTATTCTTCATTTCGACCACACACGGTTGCCACAATAAATATCTCTTGCAATCTTTCTAACGCTAAAACCATTCGGGAGATGGTACCTAACAAATATATTTTTTTATCGAAGTGTATAGAGTGCCGCGAGTTTCTTGTGGCACTCTAGTGTCACTGCCTCGGCCCGGCTAGGGTGCCGTGAGCGTTGCATTGTCACTGTCACTTCTTATTTAGGTTAGGTTAGGTTAGAACTGTGACCACACAACGCACGAGCCGAGCGAGCGTAGCGAGCGGTGCCGCGGTAGCGGCCGGCGAAGTGCCAGGGTCCGTTTAGGCACAAGAGAATTTAATGTTTTTGAAATGTGGTGTTTTACAGCGATTTAACCTCGACAATCAAACAAAATACCAAGTGACGTGACTTAGTGACAGTGACAATGACAATCCAATGCTTGCGGCACTTTGGCCGGGCCGAGGCGGTGTTACTAGAGTGCCTGTAGTGGCACTTTATCCGATAGGGATAGAGTGCCACTGGTGGCACTCTATACACTGCCTTTTTTTATTGTCCTTCAAGTAGATTATTAAAAAATATTGGACACGTATTTCTTCTTTTTTTACGTAATGACAAGATTACGGCGATACATTGAGTTAAAATGTGACATGACGTCACGCCTATGTAGATTTTAAACTTCGTTGTGACGTAGCGAGCCCCTACTCCCCAACTTTAACGCGCTTTATCTTAGTATTTTTATATGAAGAAGCAAAAAATACGTGTCTGATATTTTTTGTTATCTGACTGACGACGTCTAAATTGTTTTTTTTTATCCACGCATCATTATTAAAATCATTGTTTTTTGTTGTTCTGAGGGCCACATAGAATCTAATCTAATAACCACCATCACCTTGTCCTATAAATCTAATAGACTTTTTTAGACAAGGTGACATGCTTTCAGCGATCAATTTGATGGAGAAGTCAAAAATGTACTCAATACTCAATTCTTTATTGCATTCCACAATGTATTGGATTGACATACGCTATCGAAAAACCTATAGATCTAAATCCTGTTGAAAGTCGTAAAAATACGAAACACTTTGAAGACGATTACAATGCAGCAGAACCTAGGGAAATTGCAATCGTCTGCCTAAAGAGAGGGATATTTTTTTGTAGGTATCTTAAAATATTCAGTTCCTTGATTATTTGCTAAACTGAGCTTTGCGATGATTTTACATCGTCATGATTGATGTGAGCTTGTAAATATTATGTACAGACGCCAGCACATCAACCTACTCCATTCTGTCAAATTTTCCGAATCAACATTGAACCTTATTCTTTAGCGATAGAGTTGAAAATCCATTAAAGAAATTTGACAGATTGTGGTAAGTTGATGTGCTGGCGTCTGTACCAAATTCGTCTATCATACATTACTCCAGGATACGCCAATCCTTTTGACCAGATTAAGGATACCAGAAAAATGAACAAAAGCTACGAAACATCGCTTTCAGAACCCATCACTGTTCACTAAAAATACCTTTCAACCCTAGTCTCGATACGAAACTGCTTTTTGCCTATCAAAACCCAAATATGAGTTTTGTTCGTAGAACCTACTCTACACAATAACAAGATTCGAAACTTTCCCTTTCATCTACTCTTTAGAACTTTTAACTCCAAATTCATTGATAGTAGGAACCTAGTTTTTAACAAAATTTTTGGCTTATACTACCTTATAACAGGGATTGTAAGCCATCTTTGGTATTTATACTTTTTAATGACTAGTTTTATTTAATAATAAACCACAATCAGCCTACATTGATCCCACTGCTGGGATATCCTCTCTTCGGCAGGATGTGGACTGTGATCTACCAGTGCGGGTTGGTAGATGTCACATCACATGTCTTCGAATTTTGTGGTTCTAGGACATGCCGGTTTCCTCATGATGTTTTCCTTCACAGTTTTGAAAGCAGTGGTGATGAAAATATTTACACAAAGTAAAGTTCCTGCTTAGGTTCGAACTCACGACCTAAATTACTTTAATAAACATAAGTATTTTCTTATTTGTTAAACACTGGCGATCAATCCCTGGTTCGCACACCGCTTCGAAATCAGTTGAGCAGTTTTAAAGAGCATCGTGGTCACACAGACAAACACGAAAAGCGAGTTTAATTTATAATATGTATAGATATAGATTAAACAAGAAGTCACAGAACCTGACACTATCTCCAAACTGCAGAACAAAATTAATGATACCAATCAAATTAAAATTACCATAAACTTTATATGAAACGGTATGCAAACGACCGACGTTTCCCCATAGAGACCTTGCTTCGTCAACTTACCATTGTATGGTCCCCATGAATATATATTTTGATTTCACTTACGTCACTAACACCACGTATTTCTTCAGAATCGAAACTGAACTCTATCTTTTATGAGTTATGGTTGGGTTTTCGTTGTATATGTTTTATGTAATAAGATTTTTGACTTTTGACTTGAAGACATGTTGTCAGTTTGTATTGACAAGCAATTAATTTGGGTTTTTCTTTTGTTAGCTATTAAGTGTTTATGTTGCGGTGTAAATGATGTCTTAGTTGTGATTGATGGCTGAGCATCGATGATCGTCATCAATAGATTTCTTAACTTTCGTTTTTCTTTGTAGGTTGTGCACTATCTTATGGGTATAAGTTACACAGGGTGAACCGGGAAACGACGACCAAAGAAAAATTTCAAAGCCTCTCTCCAAGGAATTTCCGAAACACCCTCATCATTATGGTCAGCGATTATTTATAGTTTAGGAGCTAGACGGTTTTATATTTTTTGGGAAATTCTCACTTGACTTCCGGGTTTTAATTTTCTCTTTCTGTACATGTCTTGTGACCATTATTTTTTAAACATTTTTTTAATGTGAAACACAAAAATAAAAAAAGTAAAATGAGTAAAACCTAAATAAATAAAATAAAAACATTTTCTATTCTAAGACTTTTGAAGTGATTAATTCTTATGGGAGGGTAAACCGCTTCGTTACGTAGCGCGTTACGGCACCAATCAGCTGTCTGTATAATTCAACTTAGATTAATTTAAGTTATCACTTCTGTTGAGCGTCCCGAGACGCACAGGTTTTTTTCTTCTTTCTCCACTGTATAACATTTGGACAAAAGACCACCTTCAATTCGCATATATACCTATAATAATTCGTGCCTACATACCTCGGAAAGGTTTAGGTTCACAAAAGGTAGCTGACCTATTACTGACCTAGGTACAATAACACTAACCTTCATCTTCTAGGTATTACATAATATAATGTAATACTTATTTCTTTGCAATGTCCATCAAAGTTCATCTCAGGTTTTAGTAAATAAGGTTTATGTCAGATTCAGGTAAAGAGGTCACTGTAGGTTATGTCATTCTTAATTTACGTACATTCAACCAAACAAGTTTTTCAAGAAAAAAATCCTTTTGTCACTTAGCAAATAATAATATCACTTAAGCAGCACTATGTCAGACGCTTCATATTTGTTTCTTTTTATTCCGCCTTTTTCACTCAAAGTTAAATGTCTAAGTTAAACACTAAATGAATCAAAAATTAAAAATTTATTAATTAGTAAACCGATCCAACGATGTTGTCTTTCGGCAGTTGGCCATCTTAAAACTCGCTTACAGAAATGAAATGAACAGATGAACGTTTAACGTGGAATTAAATAAAAATAAAGATTCATTTGAGTGAATGGTTCGCAAAAAGTTTCATCACGTCAATTTAAAGTTTTTAAACTAGTAACCTATGACGTCACTCCAACTTACCAAAGATAGCAGTAGTATTTAGTATCAAAATTATGATTTTTTGCGACTGAAAATAGACCTTTTCTATGGTTTTAAGATGAGGAGCTCGTGGCTAAGTAATACCAGCCGCACGGGTCGATCCATCAAGTTAAGCTAAGCTTGCCGGGGTTGGTCTGTGGATGGGTGACCATCTTCACATAACGAGACTCCTCCGTGCCTCGGAAAGCACGTTAAGCTGTTGGTCACGGCTGTCATTTGTGGATCTTTAACAGTCGTTACGGGTCTTCAGAACCCGGAAAATTTGACAACCAGTCTTACCAAGGGGTATCGTGTTACCCAGTAACTGGGTTGTGGAGGTCAGATAGGCAGTGGCTCCATGTAAAATAATCGCAGTCAGCTGCATCCGACTGGAAGCCGACCCCAACATAGTTGGAAAAAGGCTAGGCAGATTGATTTTAAGCTTTTAAGATGTGCAAACGAATTTCAATCTTAAACTGATGGATCACTTTTTTGGCCGACTGTACAGCCAGAAGGCATAATATTGTAACTATTCATAGTCACAATATTTATATTTATGGCCATATGTCATGTCTCTAATATTGACAGTCTTGATTATCTACATCGATTGTCAGTTTCAGTCAACTTTATTATTGTTATTTGTGATTGTTAGTTAGTAGGTATATGTGTTTTGATATTAAGTCTTTGCAAGAATTATTTAGTATTATAATGATATTTATAATTATGATTCAGGAAAAACAATACTTAAGTTTAAGTACAAAATACATCTTCACATAATAATTATGTGATCTGAAGAAAAATAAAATTTATTAATACGGTTAAAATATATAATATACATTGAATAAACTTCTTATGCTTCTGCCCGCAACTTCCTCCGCAAACCCATAAGCCTCCTCAATAATTGAGCTATCCAATGCAAAAAAAAAATCTAATCAGACGGGTAGTTACGGAGATTACCCCCTACATACAAACAACCAAACAAACTAACAAACATTATAATATTTATATATTATTTAAGTACCTAAACATTAACAATTAAAAATGAAAAAAAAAAAATGTTGTGAAATTAGAGTAAGTATTTTTTTTTTCACACTCCCGACCTTGACTGTCCTCTATCTTTCAGGTCTGACAAAATACTTTAAGGGACTAATTAAAATTATTATAAAACTAATCCGCTTACCGCTTAAATTATTATCGTACACGGGTACCTTTGACCCTAATTAATTAAACAAAGGGTGTGATTAAAAGGTAATGGGCCCAGCGAGTGGGGTTTGCCGCGAGCTAGTTCAGGGTGAGTGTCGTGAAAGATAGAGACAGAAGGACCAAATGAAATAAAGCGTGACAAAGACATCAAGAAAGCGTTCGTAGACAACAAGAGCTCCCATCGGTGGCCATTTTTTTGTAGGAGCTAAATGAAACAGTATAGATCAAATGTATCAACAGACACGTCCTACAAAACGTAGGTCGTACAAATAAAAATCTGACAGATTGTAGGTTCTACAAAACGTGTGCCTTGTGCGAGCGTGCTATGAGTATGCTACTGCTTTCAAAAGTCAAAAGTAACAGCGTGTAAATAGTAATGGAATTCACAGAGTCACAGACTGGAAGAGTTATAGTTGTTTTGTTTATTCTCTACATTTTAGCCATCCATGTTTCTAATGTGTTTTAGCTCCATAAGCGTAACTTAATAAACAATGAATTTACATTTTAATCTATACATACAATATAAACAATACATACATACATATTCATACAAATAAATAAAATTGGACTGCCGTTTGTAATGTCAAAATAACTGCTTTTTACTAAATGTTTATTTACTATATTTTTATTAGCAATATTTTTTTTTTACACTTTTTTCTGTCTCTGTTTGTTCCGGATAATTTCCGAAACTGCTGGATCTATTTTGATACTTTCACTGGCTAAGTTAGGTTAGGTTAAAACTGTGACCAATCGCGCGCGAGCCGAGCGAGCGCTTTAACCATGTTGTCGCTCAAGTAGGTACAGTTTCTTGGCTATTTAGTATTTTTAGGTCTCCAAAATAGGGTTATTTGAGGTTCGATTAGATACATGCCTAATAAAAGTGGTCCTTTTGCCCAATACCTGTCTCGTACCAAAGGTTTCCAAAGGCTTGCTAGGGATAAAGTACTGAGTACTATGTTTCTAGGATTATTACGCGATTAGGGAGAAGCTCGGGGATGGTTGGAGTGTACCTTACGTAAGTGTTAGTGAGTGAGTGGACGTTTGAGGAGTAAGATGTTAAGAATCTGTGCGGGTAGGATGGAGTCTCTAATTTATCATTTTCATTTATGGAAGTTGTAATATAATTACAGGTACGATAATTATGACTTATGGGGGTGGTTGTCTATGAATATAATAAGTTTAAGAGTAGCTTCAATTCTGAATTTTAGAGCAAGTCTATACAGGGTGGCAGGGACATCGACGCGAAGCCTGTTGCCATGGATTCAGTACATGATTCTGAACCCCCAGCGTTGAAATTATTCATCGGTTATTTTTTTAAATATCAGCTGTTTCATAGAAAGTTGCAATACCTGTATCAAAATGTATGGAACAGCTGTTAATAATGCTGTGCTCAGCTGTGTAATGGTGTGCTGTTGTGCTGTGTGTTGTGTGTTATTCGTTTAGTTTTTGCAGAATAAACAATTTTTCTTTCTTTCTCTCTTTCTGTTTTTTTTAAAATAACCGACGAAAAATTTCAACGCAGGGGAAAAGTTCAGAATCATGTACTGAATCTATGGTAACAGGTTTCGCTTCGATGTCCCTGCCTCCCTGTAATCCACCGAAACAATGAAGTAATTTTAGAAGTTTGATGATTATTTTTTTTATAGCCTACGTAATGTAAAGCCTAAAAAGGGAATGCGCTTTCCCAGCAATGGGACACGACGAATGTGTCCCACAACTGGGCAAAGGCCTCCCTTTTTCGCTCCAACCCTCTCTGTTTTGTGCGATCTGTGGCCATCTTGGCCCCATGCAATACCAAACTGAAAACGATTTTTGGAAGTAAGAGGAGCAGGGTGTAAAGTTCACTTATCCTCTATAGAAAAGGGAGGATCCCCCGAACAGACGGGTGTTGAGTCTGGTGGACAACTGCCCAACGATTGATGTCGGAAAGTTATGTGTATGCAGATGGCGTGGTAAACCTTGCTTGCGCGATGCAGGATTTGTGTGACGTCAGGTCTTTGTTTCGTAATTCGCATGTGCCGTTGTAGATGCCGCCACAGTTTTGATAATATAACTGCAAAAATACCAACACATACCTTAGCTCTAAATCAGAGGTTCCCAAACTTTTTTTTCTCGTATACCACTTTCTTAATTCGTAAAACGTGGTGGTTCTGCTACATTTTACCATATTCACAAAACTCGTAAAAAAAAAATGTGAAGATTTGATCTAACGACGGAAATTAGCAAAAAAAAAAAAATTTCGCGCTATCTGGTTAGAACTGCATGCCAAAGCTCTTAAAAAAAGTTTACCTAAAATCTGAAAAATAGAATCTTAAAGCTTCAGAATGCTTTTTTTAAGTTTTAATACGACCGTTTTTCACCGAAATAAAGCCTGTCAAAAATCACCTAATGGAACATTTTTATGCTCCCTTAACTTTTTGTGTAAGTAATTTGTTATCTTCCTTCATTGATAGGTAAAGCCAAGCCAACATTTTTGTTATTTACTATCGAAACCAGATTATTTTCGTGGGACCCCAGTTACAACTTGTGAACCCCAATATTTTTGTCACGCCAACGTAAACCCCCATCGAGTCTCCCGTGGACCCTTGGGGTCCACCTTTACCACTTTGGAATTCATTGCTCTAAATCAAAAACCATTTGGCGATAACTATCCCACAAACTTCCACCACTTCCATTATAACTATAAACTTCTTTCCCAACATCTCAGTGATTAAGAAAACAAAATAATTACGCTGTACTTACGTAAGCAAGCAATTTTCCGCTAGGCGAGTCGGACAGTCGACATTATACTGATTGTTTCTTTTTTTATTTCACCGTCTAACGTCCACTGGGCAGTACTGGCCAGTTGGTAACCGGTGAAGAGTCCAGTGTTCTCCGCTGTAATTGTTATTTGTACGTGGCTACGATTTAGAAGAGCTGGTGGAAGACTGTTTAGTTTAAGCGTCGGTTAGCAGAATGGGGTTTTTTTATGTTGAGACCTGCAGGCTTAGCCAAGTTGACAATCTACAATCGTTATCGCTAGTAGAAAACTAATCAAATGTATAGGAATGACATCATCACAACGTTAAGTCACGTGGTCAGAACAATCGAATAGAAAATTCGTAGACAAGTTTACAATCGTTCAAAATGTTAGTATGAATGTAAGCGTTTCTACAACGTTGATCGCTACACCCATAGAAATGGTAGCCAAGTTACAGTTTTGACAAGCGCTAACGAAACGATGTCGAAGTTTATGAAGCGATCACCGAGACCCAAGAGTAAACGATAAAAAAAGGCGTCTATAGGATACAGCTGTGTTGATACCGAGAAGTGTTTTGTTTATTCGCTAAATTGGACTATATTTACCATTTAGCATATAGTCGGTCAGCTTTTATTCGGCCTTGCGGACCTTGCTGGGGTCTCGTTATATTATTATCGCCATGTCTAGAACATAAGTTAAAACTATTTCAGAGAAACAAAGGGTCTATTGATTAAGTAAAGGGTTAAACACAATTCTTTTGTTTGTTTCTTACGTATTAGTTCATGGCGCGTATCACGTCATTGTTTATGTTTCAAACTTTCAAGCTCCTGAATGATAGATTTACAAATAACAAAGGAAGATATTTACGAAATAACTTATAGTTTATGTACCTTTCCATGAATCCAAGCTTACTTGAGATCTAGATTCCATCCTATAAAAGTTATCAGTATCTTTCATTCATATTATGCAGAATAATAATCATAACATTTTAAGACACAGTAATGTTTAAAATTACAGTCCACACGGTGATATTATGATAAACCAATTATAAGAAGAACTTTACCATAATTCGCTTAATTTTTTATCACTTTATCACTTTGAAACAATAATTATCTGCCCGCGCACAAAGTACAAGTACACAACTGCGACTTTGACGTTTGTAGGAACGCTCACCATAGACTAAAGTATAGGTTTTTTCTAAAGACGTTGTAGAATGAACGATCGACTCAGTCGTGTCAACTTGGCTACCAAGTTATCGTTTTCTACAATCGCTTACGCTGAGGCGTTAACGATTGTAGAAAGAGATTCGATACGAAACGTTTGTAACTTGGCTAGGCCTACTGAACGCTTAGAATAATAACGCATAGAAGCCGCGTCTAGTACAAAACACGAGCGATATCGTGTGTCCACTTCATTTTCTTTGTGTGCGTGAGCCGAATGTGTCTACGTGCATCAAACGCACACAAGTATAGCTTTCAGTGATACCATTACCAGGGCGTTACCCACAAAAATATGGGAAAACGCACTATTATGTTGCTGCACCAAATCAAGAAAAGTATTTTATGTTATCAGGAACTGGATACTTAAGATGAAGATGATTTTTCATTATTTTTACGGAAGGTAAAATTCGATTTATTTGAATTTGAATTTGTTAAAAATGAACCGTTAATCGCATGAAGAAAATGATTATCGTTCAACGTGTTTAGAATGTGTGATGGTTTATAATAATATTAGCATGTTTTAATTGCTGACATGTAAAAAACCGGATATGATATCAAATAATAGTAATTGTGTTGTAAGTTTCCAAATACTTATTTACATTTAAATAGGAAAGTATGATTGAGAAAAAAATCAAAAGTTTAAAAACACTGTAGGCAGCAGTGTCGATAACGACCAAAATTTAGAGGCTGTAAATAAATATAGTTTAAATTGATGCACCCAGAATCGCCACCAGTATCCTATTTACAAAAACTAATATAAAATACCTAATGCGAAGATAGTTTCTCGAAACTGGCAAAATGTTTTATCGTATTCCATAGTGTAGGTAGTAAGTATGTACATCAAAAACTATATTTTTTTTTGCTAAACAAAAATAAGAACAAAATTGAAAGCAATGTGGGTAATTTTTTCCTCACAAATAGCAACACTGTATTGTGATAAGTTAGGTTAGTAAAATTTTTGTTTGATGATCGATTTACGTAAAAATAATGTATAAAATGTAAGTATTTACTTGTGAAATGTAATTTGGCCATATTTTGTTTTGTTTTCCTAGTGCTATGACATCTCTTCACGCTACAAACTGTCATTTTAAATTATTTTAAATTATTTATTCGCGAGCTGTGTTCGACGGAACGTGACCTTGAGTACTGACGGCTCGCCGACAGAAGTTAGCCACTATGGCTAAGTTTTAGTTGCCTCACTTTTTGCACTCGTACTAGGTTTCTATGCGTTATTATTCTAAGCCTGAACGAGACTTTTTTAATATATCGGAAACAATGATAGTTTTACTAAAGTGTTTCGTCGCTTTTAGCATAGAGAGGTACATACCTAACTATTGGTTCCTTTTTCAATATTATTTTTACCCCGCCGGGGTTGCGGGAAGTCTTAAGAGGAGACCGTGGCCCTTGGCAACGAACAGGCAAGGGAAGGATCACGGGTGGGTTTTAGTCAGTAAGAGTCTGACACGCCCTTCCGCTCCGCCCAGAGCGGGAGAAGTCATTTGACGATTTCCCACACCAAAAAAAAAAAAAAAAAAGGGTACACTCGACCAATATTTTTAAAGTATCCATAGGAACCAATTATTACCATGTCATCAATTCTTTCAAGACAAGTGTTTCATCATACCTCTTTCAAAGATTAGTCCCATACTGAAACAAAGAATATCTTTATAGACTGCCCTGCAATACTGTTAATCTCACAAAAAAAACGAAATAAGCTTTATTATCTAACTTTTAATATGCCTATTAAATACCTCTCGTGAATTGGCTCAAAAAAAAATTGCTAACACAAAATTCAAATACCACGTCCGGCTTTGAAAGCATGACAACATTACGATCGCAATCATTACCATTAATGTATGTAGGCGTACGTTTTACTCCATAAACGTTCTGAGGTCAAACCCTGGCCTTTTAAAGAATTCGTTTCTAAACAATGAGGCCGTGAAATCTGTTGTTTTGCTCCCCATTGTGTGTGGGAATAAAGCGAATGTCCATTAAGTTGGGTTTAAAAAGATATATCTAATTTTTTTCATGGAGCTCTGATTGTGAAAGAAGGCAGCGTTTTGAGTTGTTTTCCTGATGGACGAGTTTTGGGATCTAATTTCACAGACAATGTGCAGGACGAATGTGGTTTTTTTTTTTTTTTTTTTTTATGTAGCTTATCAAGCGGCGGAGCTCGTGCCTATGTAGTAACAGCCACACGGGTCGATCCATCAGCTACGCTTGCCGTAGTTGGTCCGTGGATGGGTGACCATCTTACGAACCGAGACTCCTCCATGCGTTAAGCCGTTGGTACCGGCTATCATTCGTGGATGTTTGGCAGTCGTTAACCTCAGAAACCCGAAAGTCTGACAACCAGTCTTACCATGGGGTATTGTGTTATCCAGTGACTAGATTGTGGAGTTCAGATAGGCAGTCGCTTCATGTAAAATACAGCAGCATCCAATTAAACTGGAAGACGATACTGTATGTATTGGTCTAGACTCTCTGTATATTGTTAGGACTATAAAACTGCGTCAAACTTGATGCTGTCAGGTTGTCAAAAGTTAATTCAAACTATCTTTATGTACTTAATATTACTCTATAATAAAGATGCAAAAGTAACTCTGCCTGTTTGTCTGTTACCTTTACGAATTTGGATGAAATTTGGTACACAGGTGACCATTTCATTAGGTATTATATGCTGCACCAATTGACGCAGCGCTGGGCTGTCTTGCATAGAATCGAAGCATTGTGCTGAGCGAGGGCCGTTTCGTGTGGATATGACGCATACTTTTCCCCAACTCGTTCTTTTCGTTTTTCGTGTTCATTCTTTGCTTCATGTTTACCGCAAATTAACGAACATATTTTCTTTCTTTTTCTTTATGAGATCTGGATTAGGACATAGAATACTATTATCCCGGTAACACGTTCCCTTGGGATAATTTCCGATACACACACGGGTGAAGCCGCGGGTAAAAGCTAGTCAGTAAATAAAGCCTCTGTGAGTCTTGTAAAAGTTAGTCTGGCTATTTCCATATTCAGATTTGCAGATGAGTTACTAGATAAGCTAAAGTTGTTTCACGTTGAATTAGTAGCGGTGAGAATAGCATGTGAGTGGCAGCGAAAAGCTCAAACTCAAACTCAAACCATTTATTTCAATTAAACCATATACAGGCACTTTTGAATTGTGAAGGAGTCGGTCAGTCTGAAATATGAAGCTGGTTGCCCTTTCCAAAGCGTAGTAGGTATCTATAGAGAAGAACGGGCAAAAAAATCTCCACGGGCACTCTTTGAAATAAACAATTTGTTACAAAATATTGGTTACATAATTCATTCTGAAATTATACATGTGAGAACGATGTAAAAAGATGTGCACGTTAAAAGCGTCCGTAATAAAAAGATAAAAACAAAAATAATTCAAAAATTAAATAAGCCATGATGACCAGTCCCAACTGACGGCGCCCGTTCACGAACATGACGCATGTATTAGCACCATTCAGCTCAACCATTTTGAAGGGAGCTAAATGATCCAACACACGCGCCACCATCAGCGAGACATCTGAGTGAGCATGACATACTCTCAGCCGCCAGGGTACATTCAAGTCAATGAAAGACATAATATTTCCCGGTAAATGGTAGCTCTATAGTACATAGTACTCACACCTGTTCTATGCAATACAAAGGAGATTGAGTTTATACAATTAGGAATGTCTTTACTAGGCCATCCAAATCCGTGGCGCTATTCTGATTGAATGACCTAATTTCACTCCAGTAGAGAAGCTATTAATATTAGAATACCTGCGACTTCTAGCACCAGTCTAGTACTTGACACTTAATTTTTGTAACCTATCTCGTAAACTCGTGACGAATTCACGTTAGTGCACTTTAGAGCCCTCGGGGAAAAGATATCCTTCTACCCTCATACTTCAGTACTTTTATACCACCAGTCCCGAAGTGCGCATACTTAAAAGATATTACGTTCCTCAACTCAACGTTATTTTAAAGAGCCCGTTGATACCTATTTAAGATGTAAGCTATTTTAATATCGGCTTGCCATTGAAGACGCTTTATTGGCGAAATATGAAATTTCTGAGAGGGTCTACATTGAGGGTGTCTTTGTGAAGAGATTGGTGCAATTTTGTGTCTTATAAGATCTTAATGGTTATTTAACGTTAGGGGAAACTGGGGCAGTTAATTTTTGAAAAGGTGTAGTTAATTTCTCGGTAATAATTTAATTTGATTGAGTACATAAATATACTGCTTTAGACCACATTATAATTTTCGTTTACGACATAATTTTGTTAAAGATCAATCATCATCATTATATCAGCAGAAAGACGTCCACTGCTGGACAAAGGCTTCCCCAAGCACCGTCACTTCGAACGATTCTGTGCTTCCCGCATCTAGCGGATTCCTGCGGCCTTTACAATGTCATCGGTCTATCTTGTGGGAGGCCTTCTAATGCTACATCTTCCTCTTCGTCATCTTCTTTCTTCTTCGTTTTTCGTCGTCGTCTTCTTCTACGTCTTCTTAAGATCAATATTGACTTTTAATAATCAAAATAACACACGAATTTAATGTCTTGATACTTTGTCTTTAAAGTTCACTAACGGACCTCATTGTTCTGACGTAAATGTCAATTAGTTCATCCTATACGAACTAGCGCACACGATCAATACTTCGAGCTTCTGTTTCCACACCGTTTTTAACCGGTTTGAATTGTACAGAAACCGGAGATGAGCCACTACAGTCGGGCTTTATACAAGACAAGTGAAAGTAAACCAACTGACCATTGTGTACAAGAGCCATTACAAAGCACTTGACAACTACTAAAACAAATAACCTATCATTTGAAGTACTCCCAGACAGCGCTATTACCATTTATTATTAAAATACGCACGCAATCAAAAGTTTACCATATTCAAAAATCAATGCTTACGTCACGATCATTACGTCATTATCGATACGTCACCATAATGAAATATTCACTGAACCATCGATATTTAAGTATAAAAAAACAACACAGGAAAAAACTAATTACAGTTTTTTTTCGTTTCACGCTGACATTTCGACATTTCCGTAAATGTCGACGAAATTCCGTCCTACGGTTTCATGGCATTTAATAATTAAAAAATATCAATTAAATGTTCACTGGGATTGATGAAATTCTTTGTTTGAACGTATCGTAGTTTCATACGTTATATAAATGTTGTCTGAACGTGTTGCAGCATGTTTGATTTAACAAGGTTACAGTGAACATGGGAATGACACGAGCCCGCAAAATTAAGGGACAATGGTGTTTTTAAAACTAGTATTGATTTAATAAGATTTTATGAGTACCCCTTAAGTCCGTTTTGGGGGCTCCAATTTGGCAAGGTTGGTAAACAGGCCTTCATCTGGAGAAAAAGTTTGGAAGTCTAAAGGTGTCATCTCATGTGTCTGTATTTTTAACGTTTTACCGTGGAACTAGTCGCGGGCTCGAACTCAATGGTGGGCATGGCCAAAAACCACGCTGTCTCACCTGGCATCGTGTCCGACAGAGATAGTATCTGTGATTAGCAGTTAGAAGCTGGTCTACATGGACAACGTATAGTTCGCACGCACAGAAACACCGTACCGACCAATTTTAGTAAAACGAGCGCGTCAAAAATTACGAAAAGGCCTTTGAAAAAAAGGTTTTTCTGAAAAAACCACTGCATAAATCAATTACAAATAAAATTTATTGAAATCTTCGATAATTTTTCTGTGTCGGTACGGATTCCGTTTTCGAGATTTTACACTTTTTGTATTACTTATTTACGCCCAAAGTTGCGTTAAAATTAGCAAGATTAACGAATCTTTGTTGGCTTATAACTTTTTAATGGCTTTTTATTTTACTATTCTGCTTCCGTACAGACAAAATTAATAATGAGACCTAACGATATCATGTTAAACTTTGAATGTACGATGTCAAACAGTGGAGTAAAACCCCTCCGAAGTTTGTATGGAAAAAATATCAAATTGTTTCACCTTAACGCTCAAAAATACTGCTCGATGGTAGGCAGAAGATAGATAGAACACACCTGAAATATATTTTTACTGGCTTTAAAAAAAGAAAGGTTATCAATTCGACATGTATGTAGGTGTAATTTTAAATTAAGTAGGCTTTCCTAAAATTCTAGCCATCTATTGCTTAATCTCCTAAAAAAAACGGGGTAGGAAAACATCGTGAGGAAACCGGCATGCCTGAGAAATATTTCTCGCCGGCATGAGGAGGCAAGTCAGAGGCTCATGGGTGGCTTTAAAACTCCGACACCAGATTAGCCACTAAGCACACGAAAAGAAGAAGAAGCCTTAGTCTCCTTACAGTGCAATAAAATAAATATCATCTATTCTGAAACTATCCAAAATCTTCCACCATTCCCATTAATCCTTCCAATAACTCCCAAGACCGGAATATCCAAAGGTGAGTGGAAACCACAACAGTTGTACCTCAATAATCCACTTACAGTTACGGCAACTTTGCTAATGATGCCGAATACACGGACGGTTTCCAATCAACAACTTGCATATGCAAATAGCCCAGCTTGCCCCCCGTCGGATTCTGCGTTATCCCATTTAGTTCCCATTTTGGAGCAACATCCGAGCCCCTAATTGCTCGCCCTGTATTAACGATTGGAAGGGTTAAATTTATAGAGGATGGGATTGCGTTGTTGTTTAACTATCGTTTTTTGATTTGAGTTTCGCGATTTTGGGTGAAAGTTGGCGATAATATATCCATTTTGTTTATGAAGGAGATAGATGCTCAAGAGTTCAAATTTATTGTTAGGGTGGGATTTTATTGTTGCTACTTTTCATCTTGCCATCAGCCAGTTTGCTTTTACTATTCAATTTGACCATGAGCATTTGAACAATGCCCTTTCGTATCAAAGTACGAATTTAATGTATCGAGATGTATCACAAATTCTTCTTCTAATTTAAAGTGTTCACAGTATTTCCTTTACAATTGAATCTTGTTATTTCATTAATCTTTAATATATCAGATTCGAGCGTTTCAATGCCATCGTAGCTTATAGGTATAGCACAAAAAATATCTTGCTTCCGCGGTCTAATAAAATTAGTGATGCAAAATAATTCTAGATAAAATAGAAAAAGGTAATAAATAAAGGTATAAAATCAAATTAGCGAAAACCTTACAACTGGCATATCTTACGCAAAGATTCATGTTCCTAATCTTAGTATTACATAATAAATCTCTTTTGTGATAAATCCTACAAACCCAGCTTTCAATAAACTGTAATAAAGTATTCGAAGAAATGCTGTACAAAAGAAAATATTACTTATTATCAAATTACAATCTTGATCGCGCTATTTATAATTTTCGAGCACTCCTCAAAAAGACGTCATATTTAAACGAGACACCCAATTACTAGACCCCATTACCGAATATAGCTCATACCAATTACAATACTAATTTAGCATAGAAATTACTTTCGGCGCAATAACATTCAAGATATCAATATGTGACAGCACACTAATAAAGGCCCGATATACATCTGGCTGTATATTCCAAGCCTATATATGCCAATATATTTACATTCATACATCTGGCCAATTTAGTTCTAAACTCCCTGGGGGTGTAATATATTATTCTGGGGGGAGAGGGGAGCACAATTGCCAATAAATATGCGTTACTTTGCAATAACATGCGATATGAATGGTTATTGTTAGTGGTTGTGGTTCCAAAGGTTTCTGGAACGAAAAATATGGAGCAGTTCCGTGTTTGGGGTAGTATTAGCACCCTCTTCTTGCATTTTACAGCTGGGATTGCAGAGGATTGATTTGCAAGGATTTGATTGGTTTATCTTCGGATCAGGTGGTGGTTCAAACTGTTTTGTGATTGCTTTTATTTTAGCGTTAGATTTGGGCAATTTTCAAAGTTGTTTATAGTTTTTTTTATTCGTAGATGGTAGGAGAAAACATCAATCTTTTCAACTATTACTTCGTATGTCTGAATGGGCTTTATTTTGATGAAAGATTTATATTGATTGCAAATCCGCAAGGGTTGGATCGAGGTGGCTCTAGAAAAGGATGCCTGGATTTGGGGAAGACCTTTGCTCAGCAGTGGTACAGAGAACGCTAACTTTAAAAAATATCGAATGAATTTGTTTCTACTTTCAAAATGGTATGCTTTGCATTTCGGGCAGGCTTTCCGTAACTTCTGAATGATTCATTTGTCCTCGCCTAGTTTTGATTTGATTTGATTATTCTGTTTAGCAATCGTTTCAATTCAGTATTTTTTTTTACTTTTCTTTGTAGGTAGCTGGTTGAAATTGTTTTTCTGTTCTAAATTGACTGTGTTGTATCAGCTATCATTATTTTTGTATTGTGTGAGTTTTATAATGAAAGATCAGAATTCATAATCATATAATTAAATATTTAAACTTTTTATTGATAAGTTTTTTTTAACTAAATCATGTAAGGTGGTGCAAGAGTGCGCGGTCGGTAAGAGTGCGCATCTACCCTACATCGAGTACTGAGTGACATTTGTAACTAACTTCAGTCGTATTTTGGAGTTGAAGTGAACGCCGTTGTGCTCCCGAATAATAATTTGTGTCAGACTATTTACGTGGATTTTAGGTAAGCCAATAGATTTTTACTTCAATTCATATAATTTTTTTGTGTTTTCCATTGAATACAGTTCGAAAAGTATCCAGGATACACTAATCAAAACTTTTTATGTACAAAACTTGGTATCGGTTCAAACAGTTTTAAAGAGAAAATGACGATCTTTTTCAAGAGATGTCGCTAGTGACACCTCATTCCGCGTTAGGCCGATTCGTGTAAGAGTGCGCACCGTGTCTGCGTGTAAGAGTGCGCGCGCACTCTTACATGCCTATACACCTGAGATTTCTAGTATTTCAATAATTTTGGTTAGATTACCTATTTTAAAGCTTTATTATTTATTTTTAGCACTATGTCTAGGAGAGAGAGAAAGACTGACCGACAGAATTGTCAGGCCGAAACAATGGAGGAGGCTCGGAAGCTAATAGAAAAGGGTAAATCGAAAAGATCAGTTGCTGCCGCCCTCGGTATGGCAGAGTCAACTTTGAGAAAACGACTAAAGAGGTTGGAACCTGCCACAAAATTGGGCAGGTACGAAATAACATTTACTGAACGTATGGAAAAAGACTTCTCGGAACATCTAAAACTTTTAGATGACATGTACTTTGGTATGACAGCGAAAACACTGAGGGGGTTAGCTTTTGAATTTGCAACAGTAAATAAAATTCCGCACAGATTTAATAAGGAAACTAAATTAACTCTTTAGGTGTGACTTATGCGCTCATAATTAAAATGCGCACTCTTATACACCTTGGCGCGCACTCTTATACAACCGGTTGTACAAGAGTACGCATTTCTCTTTTTTTTTTAATGTGATACTTGTACCTAAAATTATAGCAATAGCGTGTTAAAGTTCATGTTGATTTGTTCTAAGATAAATAGAGATTTAAAATAAATTAAGTTGATTTTCTTGACTATTATACTCTTTTTAATACAAAGCCTCATTTAAAAAGTGCGCACTCTTGCACCACCTTACCCTATTATTAGAAATGCGCAAAAACCAATTCAGACACTAATCTATACTCAATATCTTTATTGCTTTACCATAATGTGTACTGAGGTGGTAACTATATAATTTAGATCAATAAGGACCCTGTAGGGCACAGCACATCTACATCTACATGGTCCTCACATGATTTGCCCAAGATTAAGACCTTGTCCAGAAGGGACGAATTCGCCGCGAAACGTTTCGCGCGAATTCATTCGCGCGTTAACGAGATACTAGGCGCCAATACATCGCGTTCTCAAGCATCGCGCGATTTCAAAATACGCGCGTAAATCGCGTGCAGTTCGCCAGACTCTCGACTCGCGCTTGATTTGCGCGTATTGCGCGCGAGTCGAGATACTAGAGACTCCTTGTTGCGTCCAGTTGACGCGCGACTCCAGAGCGAATGCGCGTATCCAGGGAAATGGAGCGCCAAAATTTTGATACGGAATTGTTGTGAAACGCGCGTAGGTACGCTCTTTCTGTGCGAAACGGTCGCGCGTGATACGCACGAGCGAATCGCGGCGAATTCGCCCTTTCTGGACAAGCTCTAATCTGGGTTTTAAAAGAAACTTGACCCCGAGTTGTTTCGCCATTTCTTCTCATAGTCAGATATGAAATGGCAACTTCACGTAAGATTTTTTTATAGGACATGTAAAAGTAATTCTACTATAATATTTTACACAATAAACAATTTCATTACATTGCTTTTAACTTTTGACTTGAAACACTCCTTATTCTGCTCATTGTTTTTGAAGTGAAAACTTCTTTAGCGGCGTTGTGCACTTTTTTTGGGATGGGTAAAAAATTTTAAACTCGGGTCAGGACGTGACCGTAAGATCCGTTGCCTAGCAACCGACAAAGTAAATATCAAAATAAATAGTCTTTGAAATTACGTAAACATTGCGTCAGGAGTGTCAGGACACGTGGCCTGATTGAAAATTCGTAAGACGGAGGGAGAGTAGAAATGCACAACGTTAATGTTTTTGTTGTCACTCTGTTTTATTTTTTGGTTTTTTTTTAATGGAACTACAGCTTTCGTTCTTGTACTGACAGCAAGCCACATAAATTCCAGATATTTTCGTTAGATGGCATTACTTAGTTTTCACTTCAATTGGCAGTCCTAGACTGACAGTTTTTTTTTCTATTTACGGCGTCTTTAACTTCCTTTTGATAAAGATAAAGGCAATGTTCTCCTTTTACTGGTTATATAGGCTAATTTCTTTTTCAAAAGCAACCCAAAACTAGATATCTAACAACGAACAAATTTTTGGCAAAAAAAGGCAACCAATAATAGAATAAGACACATATTCCTACTTTTTATTTGTCCCAAAACGCTTATGACAAAATTTTATTGCCTACTTCCAAATACTCCGCAAAAGGTCGCACCTACTCCAAACAAGGTTTGAAAACTACAGTTCTGCCCCAGTTCTGGGAAATATATTCAACTGGAACCAAACCCGCGGAGCCTAGCGTGAAATATGTTCTTGCTAAGTTATCTATGTTGAAATGATTTGTATTTTCTATTAATTTTGCACATTTTTCTGACTTCTCCGTATAGACCTCCACCTTGTAAAAGGTGTGATAATTAAGTTATTATTTAGTTCATTAAAGTTATCAAGCTTTTAAAGTAGCGTTTTTAAGACGGAACTTATACAACATTATTTGAATAATGATAAGAGTTGTGATCTACTGAAGAAGGAACATAGTAAATAGTTCCAGGCTGTTATGTATCGTGCGAAATGTTTTATATACTATAACTTGCGGCTAAGTTTACATGGTCTTGGAATTGGAACATTTGCTAGTAGACATCATGATATATGGTGACGTGTATTAAACTCAAGATGTTAGTTTGTGTGGCTTGAGCCGTGCCAGCGCATTTAGTTGGTAGATACTGTTTGTATTCAGCTCGACACTAAGGAAAATTTAATAGACGAAACTGATTTTGGTAAAGGGAATGTTTTTAATGATAAAAGGAAAGAAAAAGATGCAGCTATTGATGAAGACAAGGAAAGCGAATCCATTATATCAACCCAATCTCCCAAAGAAGAAGATAATTTATTATGATGTTTTGACTAAAAGCTTATGAAAGGAGGTTAATACACCTAGACATTATCTTGTCAAGAGCTCTGACAAGGAAAATTCCTTTATTAATTCATCAAGATTTTACCTACAAGAAGACTCGAGTCATAAAAATAAAAATTCAAAAATAACTCTTCTCAAGACACCTTCGTCAAACGAATTCACCCTCTCCTGAGATTTTTAACTGTACAGAAAATATCACACTTAATTACGACCTTTTCGCACAGACGTTTTAAAGCTTGCCTAAGTAATATTTAAGGGCTTCAAAATCCCTTCGCCTTCGAAGAGCGACGTTAATGTATTTGGAAATACGCCTCCGTACCGTGGAAGGCGCTAGGAATTTTTTAATTGAACTCAATGGTTCTGTTTTCGCGCTTTCTTTTTGGGTAGTTTGAACCCAAATAATTATGGTTGAATGGTTTTGTTTTCGTTACTACAAAAGCGGCGAAGATTCCTGAAAGTTGTAAGTGGATCATTTCGATCGAACGATTAATTGGATCGGACCTTGCCTTCCCCAGAATAGTATCATGTTTTCTTCATCCAGATTTATTGCAAGACCTTCTTAACTTGCTTGTAATTTATTTAATGGTTTGTCTAGCTATAGGCATCGCAAATCTAAAAGTACCAGTACATAAAAAATGCTGGCCCAAAAAATTTCAACCGAGCATTTCTATAGCCCTCTCCCGCTTCTTTTGACATTCTAATAAGCCTTTTTTTCTCGTCCTTACAATTCGTAACCAGCTGATACAACATTTTCCTTTCCTCGATGAGTTGAAATACCTATATGGATAATAAAAGTCTATTCGTGTAAAAAAACGCCTCCAAGCGGGATGATTCACTGAGGGATGGGAGTGTGGGATAAAAAGAAGTAAATGGACCGACCATTAGTTCCCATCCCTTTCCGTGGGTTTTCTTTAGTTTTATTTTATACTGGATCGCGATCTCGGTTAAGGTTTGGTCTATTTCTGGATCGTCTACGGCTAATGTTTGTTTTGGGCTAAATTTCTTCGTCTACTATTGATAAAGAAAGAAAGAAAGAAAGAAAGAAAAATTATTTATTGGGACAAGCACAGGAGATCACAAACTAAACTAAAACACATTGAAACATCAATAAGAAATAAAAAATAATAAAAATAAAACAAAGTAAAAAAGAACCAGAGTCCTGATAAAGGAGTTGATCAATTACTAGTGTTGGGTTAATACATAATTATTTGCGATTAGCTGCACCCCGCAATTTACCCGGATTAGGTATTGATTCCGTGGAAATATTGGGATAAAAAGTATTCTATGTCTTCTACCTTACTTCTACAAAATCCTTAACCAGTCTACCTATGTGCCAAATTTTATCCAAATCTGTTCAGCCGTTTTACCGTGAAAGCGTAACAACAAACATACAACAAATAAAATCTTTTCTCTATAAAATAAGTTTAGATTGAAATCTCAATAGTTTTGGGTATGATAAACACTGTGATGGGAAATAAATCCTAACTTAATATTATAAATGCGAAAGTGAGTTTGTTTGTTTGTTAACCTGTCATGCTAAAATGGCTGAACGGATTTAGATGAAATTTGGCACGTAGGTAGACCATGATCTGGGTTAGGACTATAGGTTTTATTATCCATTTCCGACATTCACGCGGGAGAAGTTGCGGGCAAAAGCTAGTTCTGATATATGACTGAAAAAAAAAAAAACATTAAACTTTAGTACTAGAAACCATAAAAATAGGCTAATTTAAAAAGAACTGAGTTGGTATTTTCAAAAATTTGACGGAGCGGTCAAAATGTACCTATGTTTTTTTTTTCGCGCTTTCCTGTTTGGTACCATAGTAAAATTTCTTCCTATTGATGAGTAAAGTCACGTGTTTAAGTATCGGTCACTAATTACCAGTCACTCTATATAGCTACATTACAGACTAGACACACAACCATCTTGACAGTTTCATTCAATGTAAAGAATTTCTTTCTCCCAAGTACGAGTAAGCAATTCTGTTCCTCCTACAAGTTGATTAATTAACTTGTTAATGTTTTTTTGGGGTTCTGGGTTCTTGCTATTCCTTTTTGTGCTGCTTGAAGGGTAAATGAAGGGATCGGATAAAATAGTACTAATGTTTAGAAAGGAAACAAAATTTTATTGGGTTACTGTTGAAGTAGAACGCATTATCTCCCTAGGGTGAGTTCTTTGTTTGTTGTGGTTCAAGTATATTTATTTATTTACTAGCTGAACGGTCAGACGTTGTCCTGTCAAAATTTCAATTGCGATTTTTCGGCTGTTCCTTTGGATTTTTCTCAAATAATTTTTTTCCTAAACCATCCCTTGATGGAGGCGAGCAAAACAAAAAATATATTATTCAAATCGGTTGAGCCATTTTCGAGTGTTTGCGAGAGTAATGCACGGCAATTGATTTTTATATAATTATAGAGACTTATGTACGTACACACAGTAAAATAAATACAGATAATGAAAAATGAGATACCATACCCTACCTATGCATATTCATATTATATTTGAACAAAATTTTAAATTCAAAGTGAGAGTGGTATGAATTTTCAATAGTTCCTCTATTAGAAATTCACACCGCGTTGGTACTTTGTGCCAACTTGGAAAAGTAATTTCAAAATCCTATAGTGCTCTTCATTCAACAATATTATGTTCTAATTTTCATAAACTTCTTGTCTTTATTGATCACTCTATTATTAACTAGCAGCGCCCCGCGGTTTCACCCACATAAATCTCGATCCCGTGGGAATATCGAGATAAAAAGTATTCTATGTCCTAACCTAGGTTATAGTCTACTCATGTGCCAAATTTCATTCAAATCCGTTTAGCCATTTAAGCGTGAAAACGTAACAAGCAAACTCACTTTCGCATTTATAATACAAGCTAGGATTAGGATATAACTTCTCTACAGAAGTACCCAACAAGCACCATCCCAAAAATAACAATAGTGCAATCCTACCAAATTCCCCAAAAAAACTCACATCTATACACAAATTCGGTAAGCCAACCCTTATAACTTTCAATAAAACGCCAGTACTTGGGCCGCTTGCTTTGTCAAGCACGTTCGAGCACGCTGCGTCTTCGCAAAAAGTACATGCGCCGTGTTATCGTCTTTTATCTCATAAAGTGTCACGTTTCGCTGTACTACTATAGAATACTAGCGCTTTTACTAGACTGAGTCATAAGCGGTAGCGGGTAGTGGGAATTTCTATTTCGTGTTGTGTTGCTGTAAGTTCTTCATCACCGGTCTCTTGGGTTTCATCGTCTTAATGTTCCTTTAGTTTTCCAATCCTTGGCTCTTTTAATGTAGGTACACTACATTGCTTTTCATATTACTGTCTCTTTGAAATTGAACCTTTTTTTTTGGGAACACTAGATCTCTTGAAATTTTGTTCATTATTATTTTGGAAACCATTCACAATGTACCTTTGAATTCTATCCTCATATAATTGTCTCTTTGAATTTCAAGCCTTTTTTGGGAATACTAGATCTCTTGAAATTTTGTTCATTATTATTTTGAAAACAATTCACAATGTACCTTTGAATTTAATTATTTCACCGAAATAAAATCAAAGCCTTTGCCACGTAGAATTTGTACTAAAAATAGTCTTCCAGTATGTTGAACTTCCAAGATAAATAAATAGGTTATATATGATAATTACATGTCAAAGGGTCGCCTCATTAATCGGTCTCATTATCAGTAATTTATTCGCTGTTTGACGCCAGGACATTATTAATTAAGCCTGATTTATATATTTTTAACAAATTGGTGTGTTCCTGTGTTTGTGTCAAAGTTGAAGTATGAATAATTTTGTCGTCGTTGACCGGTATTCTACATATTTCAACTTTCTTCGTTTATAAATATTGCCCATTTCAGCATTATTTGATTCCTATTTACTCACATTTATAATGTTGTTATTTTATTAACAACCAGTTTTAATTTATTTAACTTCTTCTATAACATAATTATGTATGGAACTTAAACAACCACATAATTTACACTATAGTTAATTATAATCAGAACTTAATTATTATGTTTGAAATTATACTTAAATAGTATTGCTAAGGTGGAAATAAGACCACCAAGTAACGCAACGGAGCAGATTGTAAGAGTCAAGTAAATTGGGTTAATTAATGATCCTTGAGAGCGGTGGTTGAGTGAGCAAGCTGATACATTTGTACATCATTAGACTTAATACGTTACTGTTTCTTACAAGGCCCATTTGAGACACGTGTGAGTCTTTAATTAAATGTAATTAAACTGTAATTTAAACCAAAGGAATTTAGATCTAGTAACTATATTTCTTCGTTTTTCTTCAATCTACCTAAACTTCATTTGAAATAAGATTAGAAATTTAAACAAACCTTTTTTACAAGTCGTTCAACCGATTCTGACTTCTATACCGTAGGCATAAGGATGGCATTAAAAGCAAAAAAGTGGTTACAATACCAACTGTTTACTGCGGCTGCCATTTGTCATGCCACCAACGCAATAGAAGTCAAAATCGGTTGAACGGACTGTAAAGAAAAGTTTACTTTTAATTGTATAGTACCTAGTAAAATTAGAAGTGTGAATTTCAATCAACTCAGCCTATCGCAGTCCACTGTTGGACATAGGCCTTTCCCAGGCTGCGTCACAACACCCTGTCCTCCGCCTTCCGTAGCCAGTCTGTCTTAGCCACCTGTACAAGATCGTCAATCTATCTAGCTGGGGGCGTCTCACACTGCGTTAGTGTAAATTTAGCTCTTAACAATTACTACCTTGAGTTGAAAATCTCTTTGTAAATGCCATGACCATCCATCACATGACATGCCCTACCTACATATCTAAGTATAGGCTTTTAACAAATTACATTTAGATGACCTATTATTTTCTCAGTGTTTTAAATGCCATTTATAATTAAATTATTGATAACCTTTTCAGTATGAATGTTTGTTCTTTAAAGGTTAGTTCTGTTTTTTATTAATAATTTTTTATTTTATAATTTACATATTTATTTTACTTAAGTTAGTTCTCTTGTTTTATCATAATGATCAAATGACTGAATGAATAGTTTTATCTTATCCTTCTATGTCAGAATGAACCTTGGAATACGAAGGTTAAGGTGAAATGGACAGGAGGCAAAAAGCTGAATGTCTGAAAATTGAGGCATAATTAAAGACGTATATTTTTCTGGGACTGAACTAGAAAGCCCAAGACAATATTGACGAAAGCTTTCAACTTGTACCACATCATTAATGTGTCGCTTTGAGTGAAAATTTTGCGGAAAATGATAAATAACGGTACTGACGGCCGCCGAATTTTGATGGGCTACCCTTTTGTATCGTATCTTGTTTCAGAGTGGGCTTATCCGTTCTTCGTATAATAGTGTGGACATTCGCCTTGTTATCTGAGACGCCGTCCGACCGATATCATCGCTAATGGATTTAACGGCCGGAGGACTTGATAGCTGATAAATTTTACATAAGTTTGGGTTTGATACGTCGGATCTTTGTTGTGCTCAATTATGAGAAGGAATGGGTGAGTAGGGGTTTAATGTCAGGTACAGGTACCTATGTGTATTATGTGTAAAATATGCTGATTCCTGTTGTTCGTTTACTCTTTTGTTTGTCTTGTCGAATTCGCCGGCTCATCGGCTATTTCATTTGTGTTTTATATCTACAACTTCACAATATGTCTGAAGGAAATATTACACATGGAGTATATATTTTCTTCAACGCCATTTCTACCTATATAACTTGAAGTAAGTAGACCAGTTTCATTATCAATTTCTGGTTTTGCTATAACTTGTCCCCCATATCGAATTACGTTTTTTAAAGCTATAATAAAATTACATTTTAAACAAATACTTATTTTAATGCCACTGAAATGATAACACAACATTTCTTTGACCAAATACCAGTTTATTACAGAAATATTTGTGGAATGCAAATTAATTAATTCGAACTCTCCAATCATCTGATTTACATACCAAAGCAATGTTATCAAACGTACGTACTTATCTATCTATAACTTCAAATTGCGATATTATTATGATTCTGATTGTATTGCTGGTTTTATGCATTTTTCTATTGATCGACTAACATCATAATCAAAGATTGTCATAATTATGTATGAATGGATTGATTCTGTTTATGGTTTATCAATGATTGAGTTCAAAAGCTAATTTGCATCTTGTTTGATTTGAAAGTTAAACTTAATGGTTTCATCTCTTGATTTAATTTTAAGGTTGAAATCCGCTACCTCGATAAGTCAGTGAAATCATAGGTGGGTGGATATTTAGTTTCATAATAGAAACAAGTCATCATCTGCCTAGCCATTTCCCAACTATGTTGGGGTCAGCTTCCAGTCTAACCGGATACAGCTGAATACCAGCATTTTATATGGAGCGACTGCCTATCTAACCTACACAACCCAGTTCCTGCGTAATACGATACCCTTAAGTAAGACTGGTTGTCAGACTTTCGGGCTTCTGACGACCCGTAACGACTGTCAAAGATCCACGTGGTCACCCATCCATGGACCAACCGCGGCAAGCGCTTAACCTGATCTATCGAACCGACCGGCTGTTAGTGCCTAGCCCAAAGGCCCTCAACTTAAAAGAAACAAGTAAAGAACCAAAATACTCGTATGTGTAACAAATAAAAAAAAACAACTTTGAATAGTGAGATAAAATATTTTCGTAATCCTCTGTACAACGTTACATTAAATGTTTTTCAGCCATTTTGAATACAGTTGAGTAAATAACAGCTACTAAAAAATATCTCTGCTTGTGTGTGGGTACAAAATTGTTTTGCGTACCCTGCTCTGAGAAATAAAAAGCAATGGCTGCGTCAGTCACAAAGATAGATTAACTGTCGCATTTATTTCTTTGCGTTGCTATTTTTCATTCATCAAAAATAAATAAGCAACTGAAGAGCTTTATTAAAACCATCTCTTGTTTTTGTCTGTAAAATAGTGTCGACTTTGTTAAGCTTTTGTAATGACTAAAAACATCTAGAACCATAGTTCTTGTTTACCTAAACTTAAATAGGGTACGTCATTATGATCAACTTTTAAAACGCATGTATGTCCAGATTTATTAACGTATACTAAGCAAAAGGAGAATGTAAGGATTGTAGCAGGTAGCGTTCTGTAGTTTCTGCCAACTGCCATGGGAAGAAGGCGAGAGTTTATAGGTTTATGCAAAAAAAAAAAAACCGTCACAAAAAAAACTGCTGCTCCATACATTTTGTCCATGTAAGTAACTGCAAATGTATGGAGTAGCTGAGTTTTATATTTTCAGCAAGTTTAACGATTCTCTCACATTTTAAGCACACTGGTTCAATTATCCGACCTTACAAAATATTTCTCTCTGGATTTTTTTTATTAAATATCTTATACCGTCCCACGGCGTGTCACTCCTCAAAGGGCGACTTACGGCGTCCCATAGACTAATCTGACCGTTATCTCCAGAGGTCTACAACAGGCCCTCTGACGGAGAGGGCATTATCAGCGTCCCTCCGGGCCTCCATTCAGAATGGAGGGCTCTAAGGCACTTCCATTGCTTTGTCCATTATGAAAATTTTCTCCCCCGTTAATATTTTTTATGAAGTTGCGTAGGAAAGGAATATTTTTATGAAGAAAGTGTTGGATTACTTAATTAAGGTATTGAAGTATCAGCTCGCGTTTTTTTGTGGTATTTTCTTTGTTGTTTTGAAGATCAGGGCTTTAATGTAGGTGATGTTTCCCTGTTTTTGTAATGGTTATTCGATACTTACTTAATTTCGGAAAAAAGTGAATAATAAAGCTAATAGACACGTAACCAGTTAGAGGCAGAAAATTTCTCCGGTAGCATAATTTTTTTTTCTCGTTCAAAAGTAAGGAACTATACAATTAAATAAAAATACTTGAGTAATAGTGTCAACAGGGAATAAGGAATTACCCTTCCCCTGTGAATAAGAGGACAATTACTCAACGTTACCCTCAGGATTCCTAGTTATTAACCTACAAACGAAAGGCCATATTATACATAATTGTATCAAATTAAAAGCGGTGCGGGTAAGGCTACCACACTTCGCCCCTTTAATTATACGCATTGACCTGCTAGCTTTGAATAAGGTTCAACTTTGCAAAAAAGAGTTAAAAACATAAGTGGCGCCAATGTTGCTCATTTTATTCAGATAGTACATAATAGTAAACTTTGAAAATTACCTTACTAAGTAAAAACAGCCGCATGGGTCGATCGATTAGGTTAAGCTACGCTTGCCGTGGTTGGTACGTGGATGGGTGACCATCTTTACATACCCCCCTCCGTGCCTCAGAAAGCACGTTAAGCCGTTGGTCCCAGCTGTCATTTGTACATCTTTGACAGTTGTTACGGGTCGTCAGAAGCCCGAGAGTTTGACAACCAGTCTACCAAGGGGTATCATTATGTTACCCAGTAACTGGGTTGTGGAGGTCAGATAGGCAGTCGCTCCATGTAAAATACTGGTATTCAGCTGTAACCGTTTAGACTGGAAGCCGACCCCAACATTGTTGGGAAAAGTCTAGGCAGATGATGTGATTTACAGAATTTGTAAGTTGTAATGAGTGAGTAATTTTTTATACTTACATTTAAGAATTTATGTTAAACTATGTGTTTTTTTGCAATAAACGACGCAGCTAACTACTTTTTGACTGAGCAAAGTGGTGCCTACCTAATCCGACCGTCCGATGACGTGCGATGACTAAGTTTACGCACTCACTTACTTTTACATAATGTTTGGTTTGATCGGCCGACTACGTGAGCATATTTCGGCCGATGAAGGATTCGGTTTATACATCGCGTTAGATAGAAAATACAGGGTGGCATCGACGCGAAAACTATTACCATGGATTCAATACATGATTCTGAAGCTCCCTGCGTTGAAACGATCAAAAATTATAACCGAAAAAAATTTTTTCGCGGTCTAGAATCATGTACTGAATCTATGGTGAAAGTTTGCGCGTCGATGTCCCTGCCACCCTGTATATTATGGCACTATAGGTTTGAATTTTAGGAAAAACTAACCTAGTTGTAAGTAGTTCAAATCATAGTTATAATTATCACCAGTTCAACCAGATGCTGACTTTCTCATAGAATTCCTAGAAGTAATTTCCTCACAAATACACACATAATATTATGTATCACATTAAAAAGCCGCGCGAATAGGGCTGGCACACTCGGCCGCTGTAATTATACGCATTGACCTGCCGCTGCCGCCTCTTTGTGCCAAGTTCTTGACACCCTTACTTCGCACTTTTGTGAGATTTCTGTTTAGCTATAATAAGGCTGACTGGAATCACGCCGCGTTGTATTAAAAAAAAATGTTGAGACGTAGTTTTGACGTTTGGGTTTTTGAATTGAGAATGTCTGTTGAAATTCTTTTGTTTTTATTTTATTTCTATTATTAGTTTGCGATTGTGCAATGTTCAGTTTATAGGTATTGTTTGTTATATTTCAATGTTTCTAGCCGCGGGAAAAGCTAAATAATACCTATTATATATTTTTAAATAAAACTTTGTGTTTTGACTGTAGTTTGACTGACGGACGTAGAGCGACTAATCGCAAATTATGAAGTTCAACGACCGTAATGCGATCGATTAAAAAAAAATGCATCTTCCAAATACAATAGGGCCATAAACGGACGTAACGTGTGGCGGCCATATTGCAACTGTGTCCTATTTCGGTGTTCTCGATAAAATTATTATCATAGATCGAAAAGTGAATTCTGTGAAGGTAGATAGACCGATACCTGATTTCTGTTGCATAATTAATTTATATCACACGATTCAATAATAACATAATATGCTACTAAAAAGTCCCGAGCGGAATTTATGACTTATTTAAATCGTTTCGAATACCCAAATAGGTACCTATACAAAATAAACAAGGCTATTAAAAAAGTTCTCTTAAAACATAAAATCCTAAAATAAATAGCAAAGCAAAATTAATTCAGTGTCAGTCCGTGGAAACAATATAAATTTTATTCAACACACGAGCACACACGAAATTAAACAAAGTTTAGCGGTATTAGCATTGTTCTCGCTCGGCAAAGTCGGTTAATTAAACAATAACAATTTCAGTAATGTTATTGACTTTTTAAATTCAAACACCGTTTTGTGAATGAACGAATTCTCTGAAGTTTTAAAAGACCCTTTTACCGGTTCAATGTAATATCGGAATTATTGGGTTATGTTCACTTATGGAAGGAGGAATTTAGGATGGTTTGCTTTTCATGCAAACTAGAGTTTTTTTTAACAGAATTTTACCTACATTATAATTTTTGCCATGTAAACTGAGCTATGAATACACCGGAAAATCCTGTACTTAACGGATCCAAACGCGCGGACACAAAACGATTTCTGAAAAAAAAAATAGGTTGACATATTTTTTATGTTTGAATGTGGAATGTTTTGCTTTTATTTTAGATGAAAAATAAAACCAGCCAGTGTTTTGAGATAAAACTTTTTGATAAGAGTCTTCTTGCTAGCCAGTATGTTGCTATATAAAATTATTAATTTATTCATCATAACCATTTTTGTTTCACTTAAAAACTTGTTTACTAGTTTGTCTAGCTTCTTAATTATTTTAAAACTGTTTTATATTTTGTCTTCGCACGCGTAACTTAAAAGTTGAATCTCGTGATTGGTTTTCCCCACACTGCACACTGTCAACAATTCGATTGAGCTTTAAACTGTTTTGTAAATAATAATAAGTCACTTATTGGGCGTTTTATGGGCTCTTTCTCTTCTTAATATTTCACAAAAACCAATTATCATTTCCTCTCAATTATACATGCATGTAATTAAATTAATTTAACGCCTTTTTATGTCATCCGCATAAATATTTATTACGATGCGACACATATTAATTAAATAACTTTATATTAAGATCGTTTTAAATGCTGGCAGTTATTTATAAGATCACCACGACCGTGCTCGAAATGATAAATCTTTTAAAAAACGTGATTGATTTTGAACAAAGTACCTAATTAATTATGGGCGAAGAGCGTGATTTGCTTATTGATTAAATATCTATGCATAAAAAACGTAGCGAAATCAAAACTGTTTATTGAATATTTTTGTTAAAAAAATTATTGCTATGAAGTCTGGGAACGATTCTCACATTTTTATAAAACTTGGAAGTTTTATAAAAATGTGGCTGTTATTTAGTAGCTGTTAGTTAGCCGTCACCCGTCGGGCCGACAGCGCGCTTCAAGCGAGGAGCCCGCTCGCCGGCGCCTCACCGTCCGCGAGGTGACGGCTCGCCGTAAGCGCGGTGACACTTCGCCGGTCGCACCATGACGCCTTGCTTGTGAATAAACAATAAACTGTTACCTCGCCGGTGGCGTGCCGGCAGCGAGCGGTCGCCTCACTGACGGTGCGGACTAGCCGTCGCGTCGCCTTGCTTCCGGCGCGTTGACAACTAGCAGTCGCCTGGCTTACGACGCGTTGACGACTACATTTTTCGAGGCGGTGCCGGGGCGCTACCGTGCTGGAGCGGTGCTGTTATAATGGGCGATGACCTTTAGCCGTTGGTCCCGGCTGTCATTCTTGGATCTTTAACAGTCGTTACAGGTAGTCAGAAGCCCGAAAGTCTGTCAGCCAATCTTACCAAGGGGTAACGTGTTATACCCAGTAACTGGGTTGTGGAGGTCAGATAGGCAGTCGCTTTATGTAAAACTACTGGAATCAGCTGCATCCGGTTAGACTGGAAGCCAACCTCAACATAGTTGGGAATAGGCTACGCAGATGATGACGATGATCTAATAATAGTTATTTGTTATACAAGAGTGCAAAGTTGCTTTTTAACCGCGTGTTCAATTTTGATGACCGAGCAAGCGAAGGATTCTAAAATTGAATCACGAGCGCAGCGAGTGATTCAAAATTAGAAGTCTGAGCGTTAGCGAGGGAATCAAAAGAGCACGAGGTGAAAAATCTTTGCACTCGAGTGCAACACGTAACTTTTCATTCCACCTCAGCGAGGAAATGACTAAATGCAAAAAAAAAAACGTTTACAATCACAAGATAGGTACACTTTTATTTCAGTTTAGGTATTAATTACTACATTATAACAGGTAAGTATTACAGAATAATCTTTAAATTATAACAAAATAATACTAAGGTATAATTAAGAAAATTTTAAAGTAACGTTGCTACAGTTATTTAAATTGAGTGTAATATTTTTGTTTGGTACTGTAATATTGGTGTTAGTCACTTGTGTACTGTTTTTCGGTAAACTATCTGTCATACTTAATAGTTGTACCGATTCATCGGATTCCCTTGGCGTGAATGTTGGAGAGAGAGGGAGATGGTTAGGTGTTTCATAACGGCTTATTTTTGATGTAGAAGGGCCAGTCCAAGGATCCGATTGAGGCTCTTTCAGTGTAATGGCTCCTACGATGCCTTCACATATTTTAGACTTATTTTGGATGGAATCCTCTATGTATCCCTCTACAACTGCATTGGACTTCCAGCCTCCGTGGCGCTTAAGGGACAGGAGATCAGCTCCGGAATCAGCCAAAAGTGTGGCTGAAGTTCGTCGGAAACAATGACCCGTGTACAACAGGGGTTCTGGAAGTTCAAGAAATGTTGCTATTTCTCGTGGGATACTGCCAATTTTATTAGTACCCATAGGCTGTCTAACACACTTTCCATTGCGATACTGTAGAAAAAATCGATTGATTGGAGTGTTAGGCGGGCGTAAGGCTTGATATTTCTCAACAATCGTTACGTATTCCTTGCGAATGACGAAGTTGCGGTCTCTTTTTGTCTTTGTATTAGGTAAATTAATTAATAGTAAGTCATCTGAATGTTTCTCAATGTTTTTGACATTAAGTTGTGTTAGTTCATTAGTTCGACATGCTCCGTTTATTCCAATAATAAGAACAACCTGTAACGTAAAGAGTATTGTAGTAGATAAATGAATAAAATTGATATGAACGCATAATTATGCCTATCAACATCTACTAAGTATACTATTTAATTGAGATTAATATACTTAAGTAGATACTGAATGTGCAACTGACTTACTTTTGCCGCCAAATATACGGAATCGGGTGCTTCGTTAAGAAACTTTTCAATATCAGATACTGTGAAAACCTTCGATTTTTTTGGTTGATGACCAGATGAGGCTCTTTTTAAAAATGCCACTAATTTAGGATAGGTATCAATATGTTTGTCTTTTTTCATCTTTATTGTTGCTTTTAGCATCGAATACGTACTCCATAGAGTGCTTGCTTTCTTGTTCTCGGATAATTCTATAAAATATGCCAGCAAAACGTTTTCTGAGAAAGTTTTGGCTCCTTTTGCTAGTCGCCACGTGTTGAACATATCGTACTGTTTTAAATACTTCTCGCGTGATTGTTGAGGGAGAAAGCTCATTTGCGCATTATTAACAGTTTCAGTCAATTCTGTTGGCGTCAAGCAAACTTCCTCGTCGCTAGAATCACTCATTTTAGTTTTTTCACTTGTTTTCAAGTTTCTTGTTTTTAATAAAAGGTTTAACAATGACGTGAAAAAATGCCGCGTAAAGAACCGCGTACAAAGCAAATTGAAAAAAGAACACCAAGAAGGTTCCGAGTCTGAGTTTTAAAAAAAATTAAAAAAAAGTTGTATGATATATTCGGCACCATAGAGGTAGCAGTAAATAGGTTTAATGTTTTTTTTAATTCACAAACTTAGTGCACACGATGTTCTAAATTCAATTTACTTTATCCTCTAGCGAATAAAAACGGCTTTTCCACTCAGATATTGAAGATTAAAAATACTCTTTCCGAGATGGTGGGATGAAAAATATTTTTTTGTTTGTTTCAGGAATTTACTGAAAACGTTGAACATAAAGGATGTAAGTAAACCTATTTTAATACAAAACCCTTATTGAAATACCAAACCAACCAATGCGCGATGCTTACCTTTTATAACCAACCATCCGATTGACCAGACCAAGTAATAGAAATTAGTTCAGGTGGGCCCCGCTCATCCACTTCGCCGGTCAACCGTTCAATTGAATGAATCGAACGAATCGTTCCCTCGATCGGGTACGCGAATTCGATAGTTAACGACAACATTCCATTTTACAGTTGGTCAGCCCTGCTTTGGATTAAACAGTCCTAATTTAGAGCTTATTGCTTTTACGGTAAAGTTCGGAATTTTTCGGGTTATTTTAGCGAAGGTAAAGTTAAAATTGTTTTCGAAGGGAGTTTTGTGATGACTAAAGAATTGATTAGTCACAATGTTTTATTACTTTATTGGAAAATTCCAATTGTTTTTCGGTCTTTTTTAGGGAAAGTTGCTTGTTGGGTGGTAAATACTTGTTATTTTTTCGTTCGGCGCCGGATCCCCTGCGGAGGGGAACCGACCAATTTTATACATTCCACAATATGACTTTTCTCAAATTCCTTTTTATTATGTAGGCAACTTTTGCCCTGTCGACTCGGGAAAATAACCGTGGTAGTCAATATAATAATCTTTGGGGAGCTTATGTCATACCCAATGTGCTTGATATCCTCGCCAGTGTGTGGGCAAGTCTTGTCTTGACTTCGTCTATCTTCCAGTCTAATAAAACCCTGAATTAAAAACTATATTAATTCTCATATATTTTTTACGAGATCAAAAAGTCTATTATACTCAATACTATAAAGAGGTATTTGTGAGAAAAAGCTGTATGTAGGGTAATCTTTGGAACTATTCATCCGATTCCGAAAATTCTTTGACTAATAGATAGCTAAAGTATTCCCGAGTGTCATAGGATGTATTTTATGTTACAACTAGCTGCGTCCCGATGTTTCACCCCCGTAAAGTACTGTTTTTCTTTAAAAAATAATATCGGAAACAGTATATTTTACGCCCAGTGGCCTCAGCTATCTACTAGTGAAAGTCCCGTTCAAATCCTTCCAGCCGTTTTGGAGATTAGCCGGAACAAACAGACAGACAGACGAACAGACAGACAAAAAAAAATTGTGTTTTTGTTTTATGGATCGTATTATACTTTCATATGCATTTAGTAAAAAGCTGCTATTTTGACATTACAAACAGACACTTCAATTTTATTTATTTTTATGTATAGATAAGAAATTTCGTGCAGGCAAAGAAGCTAGTGTTAAGTTACCAACACTATGCAGAATGAAAATAAGAAAAACATAAGTACCTGTTCATACAAGATGGCGTACGATATATCAAATATCACTACAAGGTAAGCCGATACGCAGTCCCAATATGGTTTTTCATGTTACTTTCCACTCTATTGTGTCACATTCGTACCGCTTCATTTGACTTACCAGGGTCATAGAAAAACTTATAATATCTATTTCGTTTAGAAGGAAAACTCCTTTTCCAAATGTGTTCAAAATCTTAAAGTTTGGTAACCGAGAATTTCTGTGTGTATGATTTTTTAAATTAGTACACATTATACATTATACCAAAGCTTTAAAATTAGCGTTACAGCTCGTGGGTCATAATATATGTCAAGTTTCGGTTCATATTTATTTCAAGTAGCCATCACAAGGCACTTTTGAACGTCAAGCAAGAAAATTGAATTGAAGAATAATTGAATCTATATGATCCTTCCAAAATGTAGTTTTGTATGAATAAGATTGGGCAAGAAACTCCATAGTTATTTTTATTAATACTAGCTGTTTATCAGCTGTTCCTTTGAGTTTTTCCTAATTTAATTTTTTCATAATTCCAGAAAACAAAAAAAATAAAACAAAAAATCACCTCGGTCGAGCCATTTTCGAGTTTTTGCGCGACTAATGCACGGCAATTAATTTTGATATGTATAGATTTTGTATATATTTATTATAATTATATGTGAAGACAATGCACCTGGAATAAAATGACTATACTACAATAGGTACAAAATAAAGTTACACATAAATTAGGTATAAATAGGTTACCTACATGGCGCTCACAGGTTTACAAATATTGCAACCGTAGACGATTTTTCTTAACGTTGTACTATTTCTTCATCTATACCCAGGACGAACAGTCATACGTATCATAGCTCAGGACATCTAAAGGTTACACCACGAAGGTTGAATCTCAGCAGAATTTGCATATAAATTGTATGGTCAGACAACAAGACTGATGCCTACGTAATTGCGATTTTCAGAACTATTTAGCATTATTTTTATAAACATGGCATCTAAATTAAAAAAGTTTGATGAATCTCGTCTCAAGTAACTTCAAGCAAATTTTTTTAGAGATGCATTACTTATTTTTAAATAAACCAAACTTTCTTTGAAGAATTAAACTGAAGTCGTAATAGAGACGCCATATTAGCCACAGACAATGGACACTAGTGGACACTGAACAGGACACATCCGTAGCAACAAATTTATTCAACAGTGCGATTCCTTACTACGCTCATCAATTTTGTTGTTACATGCCATATGCCTCATTTACACGGTGTGATTTAAATGCATATCATAACTTGAAGCAACAATAAAAGTTGCACCTTCTAAAGTCTAACCTTAAGTTTCTTTCTTTCTTTCTTTCTAACCAGCGTTTAGACCAGTGTTTTTCAACATGTTTCATGACGCGACCCCTTAGTATGAACAATTTTTTCACAATATCAAATACGTACAACATTTAATATCCTCATTACTTAATTAACAGACATATTACATCGCCAAACGCCTCCACAGAATTTAATGCAATAATATATGATGGATTTGGGGAGAGAGCGTATCCTACTCGCCTCCTTTAAATCCTAAGTATCTAAGTAAATTTAATGTCGTATAATTGATGGATTTATGAAGATCATGTCTACGAGGGATTTCCCAGTAGAGTAATTACGTTTTTATATGCAGTTATAGATGAGGCAACTTTGGGAACCAACCTAAAAGAAAATCTGCTAGAATTATCTAATTCTAAAGCAACAAAACAAAGTTTGACAAATATAATATATTTTTAATTTTTTTTTCTTTACTGAGGCCTCGCGACCCTCTTATAGAGTCTTCGCGGTCCTCCAGGGAGTCGCGACCCACACGTTGAAAAACACTGATTTAAACGATGCAAGTCATTTGTTGCTTCAATTTTATTGTATGCCACAAGGCATTAAACTTGCATCGTGTATATGGTTTTATTTAGTGTCCAACGCTACTAAGCTACACATACAAGTGTAAATGAAGACTGATACTTTACCGTAGCCATCCCTTAGTCTATCACTTTACATCAAAAGCAAGTAATATTAGTGTCCCGTCAGTATCAATCTGTTAAGCCTTTTCCCAACTATATTGGGGTCGGCTTCCAGTCTAACCGGATGCAGCTGATTAACAAAAAATTCAAATTCTAATATATTTTATTTCACATAAACCTACATGGGCACTTATGAAACGTCAGAAGTTACGCCTAATATTACGCTACGCACCAGTATTTTTAATGAAGCGACTGCCTATTTGACCTCCACAACCCAGTAACTGGGTAATACGATACCCCTTAGTAAGACTGGTGTCAGACTTCTCTCTCAGTGTCAGACTGGTGTCAGGGCCTCTGAAGACTCGTTACGACTGTCAAAGATCCAAATGACAGCCGGGACCAACAACGGCTTAACGTGCTTTCCAAGACACGGAGGAGTTTCGGTATGTAAAGATGGTCACCCATCCACTGACCAACCCACGTAGCTTAACCTGATGGATCGACCCGTACGGCTGTTATTACTTAGCCACGAGCTCCTAAGTGGCCCGTCACTATCTCGTAACGAAAATTGCGATTCAACAGCACTCTGAAGACAAAGTGCCTCAACGGACACAATTTTAGCGTCAAAAATAAATTTACCCTTGGAAAGGGGTAATTCCTTATTTTCTGGAGAATAAAACTAATTCCCCTCTCGCTCTAAAAGCTATCACACTTAGTGAGAGTTTAAATTTAACAAGGCTTGTAATTGATAGGTTTTGGAATTGGATTTATAAACTGCTGCGGTTCTATTCAGTAAAACTGATTTTGTTATTATATTATATTTACTGGGGAGAGCAGGGAATAAGTAAGTACCTACCTACTATCATGGCAGCATGGAATTAGTAAGTACCTACTATCATGGCAACAATTAATATGAACTATGCGCATTCTCTATTTTCACCCGAGCAAAGTTCGGTCGACCAGATACTAAACATATATAATACGAAAAGCTACTTTGTTTTATACTATTTATAGAAAAATCACACTGGAAAATGAAACAAACCTTTATTAACCTCTAAAAAAATAAAACTAGGAAAACAAAACATCAAAAAAACTTAAAAACTTAAAAAATCCCTTTCTCCAGTTTAGAATTCACGTCAGAAACAAGAGAAGGGTTCTATTTATAAGTGGGTGGTTCTTGTTTGGGTTTAGTTCTATTTTTGTACCGATTTTGCAAGTCCCTGTTGTTATTACAGATAAAGGAAACCGTTTACTCAACCTACCGGTAGTTTTGTGTATTATAGGTATACCTCTGCCTAACCCTTCGGGGAATACAGGCGAGTTATGTATTTATAAAATAACACAATATTGCAAACGTTAAAATTACAAATATAATATCCAAAAAGATACCTTCATGTTTTTATTTACGAACAACACTATTGATCACTGGTTCCCAAACGGTCGCGACCTAGTAGACCTTGAAAAATACATTTTCAGATATAATTTATATTAAACCTAAATACCGAAATAGATGGGACGTATCAAACTCATTTCGATTAAAACTAACAAAAATTGTAGTTGATGCTAAAAATAGACTTAATGATAAAAAATAGGGAACAAATACATCCTTCTCATTGAAATAGCACTCCTTGTATTTAATGAAGTAGCTATTAAAAAGTTCGATTGTAACTGAATGTTTTTCCTTATTTGAACAGTCCTTCATTTATATAGTTAAGTATGCCCCTTTTTTCACAATGACAGTCCCGAATCCCGGTGAGTCCCGAATTAGGAGGTGTTTGTTATGTTGGTCGCGGTCCAGTCAACTTTGGGAACCACTGCTATAGACCATCTCAGAAATAATGTACATGCTACTTATAAGTTTCCAGGAAAAATAACCCAAATATATCCCAAGATTCCCGAATGGAGGTCAAAAAGATGGACCGAACCTTTGCACTCGTATACGTAAACAAACATATTTTGATAGAAATCATGGATTAACTACGTAGGTAGGTATGTTTACTCGTATTTGTCTTCTTTTTCCACTCTTGGGCAAAGGCCAGGGAGGGCTTCATTTCTTTTGCGAGCCCGCACGTCCTGCCTTCAGTTTTGACGGATCCTATCTAGTGCCTATGTTATAAATAAAATATACCTTTTTTCGTTCGTTTGGTGGTCGCAAGCGCTACCGATTTTATTCCCAAAATATGTTTAATTGGGTTTTTCTATCAGGAATTTCTCAGTAGAAACCCGGAGTCTTGATTTGTGTGTCCGATGTCAAAAACCCCCTATCTGTCGGTCGCTGCGAATGTGCTCCATCGCAACGTTTCGCGGTTGACTGTCGTATTGACCGATATTTGTATTAATAATCTGTCTTTACTGACCTCGTTGGTATACTGGTCGCAAGCGCTACTGCTGAGCATGAGATCCTGGGTTCGATTCCCGGGTCGGCCAAAGTGTTATTGGGTTTTTCTATCAGGGATTTCTCAGTAGCAGCCCGGAGTCTGGATTTGTGCCCAGTTGATGGCAATAGGCTCGCGCAATATTACATGGGACTTAAAAATAAGTGGCGAAATGTCGGTTGTATAGATACCTTTGCCTAACCCTTCGGAGAAAAAAGCGTGAATGTTTTAAATAAAATATGCTAATGTGAAAGGTAATAAAACTTCTTCATGTAGTTGATTGTGGTTCTAGCAGTAAAAATGTCAAGTAATGGAAATAAGATGGTGTCTTGTCTCTTGTTAACATGATGCTTCTGGATTAAATTGGGTACGGAAAACAGGATTACTTGGTCATAAAAGTTTGGAGATTTTGACATCGGTTCGTAGTGAAAGTACGTGAAACAACTCGGGACCTACGTATTACGGAAAATTCCACCTTATTATATTTATGTTTTAAAGAGATTATTAATTCTAAAAAAATACTTGTGTAACCCAAAGTTATGTAATAAAACAGCCCCGTGACCATAATCTTGCACAAAAAGCATAGATCGTTGTCGTATGACGTATGTCATAACTACCTTTCTTCTTAAGGATGTACGCACCAGGATTCCGTTACGTCATCAGTAACTTAGTGGACACAACACCTCTTAAAACAAAGTGTGTCCTATTTTAGCCAGATTTTATCACAACTTATCACTCAAACCAAAATGTGAGCCGCCATGACACTTTTCATTACGGAATTGCCCACTCAAATTAAATACTTTTTGCTATCAAACGTAACATTAGATTTAATTACTTAATGTATTGTATGCTTTTAAGAATACACTAATGATAAAAATGCCGTAAAACTGGTTGTTGATTTTAAATGCATAGGAAACTAGGTCAATATTAATAGGTTCTAGTTTTTGTAAAGAAAATAGTATTGCGGAAGTTATGACTGTAACTTCTGCATTGAACCTTGTTGTGTTTGACCTGTTTTATTTGCTATTGTAAAGAATACACTATTTTCTTGCTTAATACTTTTAATCAGCACAACTGTACTATTTCACAATCAAACGACGACTGACTCTGCACCATTTGCATTTTACCATTTTTAATGACTTTTTCCCCACCCAGAAATAACGATATTTTCATAACCGTTATTTCTGAGTGTTGCCAAAGTAAAATAATACATTCAGTTGCCATAATCAATACATTTAAAATATTGTTATAATATTAATAATTAACTTTGACATTGCCACAGTGGATATTATAATTCGACACTAAAGTAATGGCTTATTGGTGACTCGCCCGAATTAACTCGTCCGAATCCGGACGAATCGACCATTTGAATAAATATTAGTTTTTCTTGAGGCGATTCGTACGAAGTCAATTTATTTGTGTACACATCGACAAATCCAGCAATACTTAGTAGTAAAGTACACTAGTGCACAGAAGTGGTTAGGGTAAAATATAATAATATTGAAATAAGCAATATGAAAAATGAATGAATTATTATTCAGATTAAAAGCATTCATTAACTTGAAACTGTGAAAATAACACAGGGTGTCGATTTATTCACTTGCATCCGTCAAGGGGGCCATCAAAGAAATCACGACACATTCTTGCTCCCAAATATAGGAAAAGCAAATATTTTCTTCTTTCTTGGTTTTCTCAAAGAAATTAATCAATCGTCAATCAACTCAGCCTATCGCAGTCCACTGCTGGACATAGGCCTCTCCCAAGCTGCGCCATAGCACCTTGCTCGCAGCCTCCAGTCTGACCCACCCAACTTTTTAAGCTCGTTGTTCAATCTAGCTGGGCATCCCACACTACGCTTGCCGATCGGAGGTCTCCAAGAAATGGGAAGAAAATATTACTAACATATATCTTCTTCTGCTTCTCGTGTTGCTAGTGACTAACCTGGTGTCAGAGTTTTAAAGCCGCCCATGGGCCTCTGACTTGGCTTCACATGCCGTCGACAAATATCTCTCAGGCATGCCGGTTTCCTCACGATGTTTTCCTTCACCGTTTTTGAAGAAGTGATAAATTATACAATACGTAAATGAATCCGAAAAGTCTGATGTGCCTTGGGTTCGAAATTAAGACCTATGACTTCACAGTCTGACGGTCACACCAATACGCTATCATTGTTCCACCTAACATTGATTCGACATTGCCAATGATATAAAAATAGCATCATTATCAAGGATTAGCCTTATTGTAAATAAGTGATTTTTTGTACATTTGCAGGCGACAAGCGAAACATGATTAACGGCTTAGCCATAACCCTAATCAATACTAATGAAAGCTCAAATCCCCAAGTCCCTAATACGTTAAGTAGACAAGAATGAAATGTATTAAACTTTCAAACTAATAAAACTCAGAACCCACCCTTTATCTTTATTAGAGTCGACGTTGATTTACAAAAACTTAATTCAATTAATTGAACGTTAAAATTAAATGGGGATTCCGTTAAGTGCTAGTGACGGTTTCCTCTCTATTAAACTACGCAGATTTGTAATTCGAGTTTAGAAACAAAAAACCGTTGGATGTTGTTACTTTTAATACTACGTAAGTAGTATTGTGGTGAAGAGGCGGGTCGTGGCTAAACGTTATAAGCCGCATGGGTCGACCAAAGGTTAAGCTACTGGATGGGTGACCATCCATGAAACATCGAGACCCCTCAGTGCCTCGGAAAAGTTTTTAACCTACCTGACTGCCTGTTTAACCTGCCTAATCTAACTGCTGAACACTTTGCTTTTGCTAATGAAATTAAAACCTGTTTTTAGTAGTACGTACAAGAAAATACATTAATTTTAATATGAGATGATACTAAGTAAGGCCTCAAGACCAATCTGGCAAAAACTTTGATGTGATTTATGTTATCAAATCAGTATGCTAATAAGCAAGATTCATATTTTGTGTAGGTTAGATACGTCTAATCCATCTTCTAAATATCAAACGAACCTGTTTTATCTAATTTTATAACTGTGAGGCTAAAATGTCATTTAACAAATGAGACTAATTTGATAGACACAGACTCCATGTCAAAATGTATCATACAATTCATAGACACACACACAGATTTTTCTGTGCGTTGGCACACAAATGCGTCGTGATAATATTGGTAGCGTTCAGAAGCCAAGGCGTCAGATGATCCAACATCCATTTGGTCAACTTTATGTTGCCAACCGAGGTCAAATCCACTACTCATCTTCACATATATTTTTTGTTTATAATTAATGTTTTTTCTCAGAAAAAAAGCAAGGTTGTCGGAAGGCCGGATTCCGGTTGACGACCTGGCCATTTTATTTTTATTAAAAGTCGTTAACAGGTGAGAAACAAGATCTGTTAAAGCGATATTCATTAACGAAAATGATACTATTGCGAGTTTTAAAATACTTACAAAACTGTTAAATTATTTATGTTTTATCTTTTATGTTGATCTGATTATGAAAGACTAATGTACTTGTGTCAAACGTTCTCATGTTTAATGAAAGATCGAAATATGTTTCCTAACTTGATGGCGTTTTGTTTCGTTTAAATTATTACTGATCATAGCTAGCTGCTCGAGATATTCACAATGATAACTGAAGCGTTTTTGTTCCGAAACTTATCTGGCAAGTACGAAAATTGCAAATAGGCACTTATTTAAAATATATTAAATAAAATAAAAATCACAACATTTTTTTATTCATTGATGTCAGTAATCATTACTAATCATTTTCATTTTTCTTGGATCTGTTTTCTATTTCCAAGGGCGACCCAATTAAATTAAGCCAAAATAAATTAATAACAAAAAAAAAAAAAAAATTTTTTAAATAAAAGTACCCCTCGATTCCTTTTGTTCATGCACTGCCTTTCCGCAAATACAACCTTATTAGGAAAAACCCAAAGGAATAGCCGAAAAATCAAAAAAAAACTAAATTTAGTTCCCGTGTTACAGTAACTTGGCAAGGTTTTGGTGTATTAAAAGTAAGTTTGCGCTTTGCAACAATAAAATTGACACTTTTATTGTCATTATTCTATAGTTATTGCTATAATTTATTTTATAACATTTATCTGTTAAGAAAAGCAATTCTAAATCTATGATTCTTGCCAAGTTAAGTGCCCGGCGACTATACGAAGTTTACCGGGTCATCTAGCAAAAATAAAACTCACCTTGTTTCTAACTATTTTGGCTGAAACCTCTAATCTGAAAACCTCCTTGTTTTATGACAGCCGAGCACCCATCGACACAAAATATTGGCCATTCCCAACTGCTTATCTATTTTATGATCTCAAACGATGCCGTCAAAGATAGGATTATGCTAATACTTGACATCTTATCTAGGTCCATTCACTTTGCATTTGTTAATAGCGTTGTTCGATTAAGGCTCTGTTATGGTATGAGAGCCTGGTAGTTCTGTTATGTCAATAAAGTCATCCGGTGATATAAATTGTTTTAGGTGCTTATTTTGACCACTACTTTTAATGATTATTTTTGTCTTAACATATATAACTCTGCATTAGAATAAGAAAAATTTATATTATTAAATTTGAATGAAAAAAATACATACACTAACAAAAAACTACAGTAAATCATTCATAGTATGTCAGAATCCTCCGTAGAATCTTTACAAAATCAACACACCTAACATTTCTAATTGAATTTATAGCAAGATCAAATTTATAATTACCCGACAGGTGCGTTGTAAAGGCGGTATCATGTAGCTAACGACCGTAGGATGCTTATTCGACATGCTGTGACGTGTTCAACAATGGACTTTCTCGAACAGCAGGAGACATGTTCGTAGCTGTGTTTGAGGTAAAGGAAGAAATTTTCACCACCCACGTTTTTAATTAGTGAAAACGTTCACGCTGAGCTCTCTGTCTTTAAGTTAATTTCAAGTGCAGTAGGTTTTTTGTTTGCAATCCATTTAGTTGATTATACGAATGTCTTACTATTTTATCATTATCAAACTATAATTATTCTTGAAATACTGTTTCTACGGTCTCGTCGTATCCCTGAGTCTGTCTTGACACGAACACCATGACTGACAAAGAGCTTGTTGATTTTTTTTTTAATTTTTTTTTTTTTATAAGACAGAATGCTCCTCAATTTCCTAAACTAACTGAAGATTGTGAATTAAGAAAATTAAATACTCATGTTCAAGAGCAGCTGGTTATTCACAGATGTGAATAGAACGGGGAAGGTAAGCAAGTTCGATTTCGACTCGACTTGGTTCGACCTATCGATTATGAAATAGACTAAGATTTGAATTAGCCCTGTAGCACCGACACTTTTTTAAGCCTTATTACAATAAAATTAAAGATTACAGCCAATAACATCACTTTTACACGTACTACTAGATAACTCTTTCTACAAGGTTATTGATATCAATACGAGCGAAACGGAAGAAGCTTATTTTACAGAAAATATGAACTACTTTTTATTCCGAGATAGGCAATCCCTAGAGATGTACGAGGGAATATCATTCATCTTTTTTATTCAATTGGCAGAATAATAATATTATCAGAACATTGTAATCCTTGCCGATAGAACGACAAAACGTCTTGAGGCAAATACAAAACTACAAATAATAATAACAATAAATAATAACTACCAATAAAATAAACATGAGTATCCATCTATTATTGATAATAAATACCTAATGGAGACAGGTTGAAAAGAAAATGTATACGTTACTGAAACGATAGATATTTCTTGTAAATGTTAAACTATGGGTAGGAGGGAGTGAATACTAAAATGACAGACGATAAAGATGTGGGGAAGAATCATGAACATACATTTTTGTCTAGTTTTATGTAATTTAATCTAATTTTTGTGATTATATGTTTTATGTAATTGAATCTAATTTTTTTGGTATATGTTTTATGTAATTTAATCTCATTTTTTGATTATATGTTTTATGTAATTTAATCTCATTTTTTGTATATTTTACAGTTTGCACCATACATAAAAGTTATCTATTATACACACAAATAATCAGAAAATGAGATTAATTCCTACATAAAACATAAAAAAAAACCAAAAAAGTTGGTTTTTAATAAATAAATAAGTGGGGATAAGTGTAGGATGATGATGATGATATAACATTATGAAATGAGCGAGTCTAGGAGGTTTTTCACGTTAATGAAGCATTAACGAGCGATAGGTGGTCAGTAAACAGACCGGGACGATAAATTAACTCTACCCACAGACTCAAAATGAGTCAAGGTCAAATTCAGTCCATTTGTTGTGAATCTAGTTCGTTGTTTTGCCGCTTGCTTAGGTAAACTACGAAACTGGAAACCAACAGAATGTACTTGTATATCTAGTATAATATGGCTAGGAGTTAAGTAGAGTTGTAAATGTCCTTGTGAACTTTTAGCAGTTTTCGGAGCTACTAATTTATTATTTTGTTTATAAATCTTCCAGACAGTGTATTGGTTCCTTATAAAGCGTAGCGTGCACCATTGTCACCTGCAGCATGGCTTTCTACCAGATGGGATTGTGGTGTGGTCAAAGGCGAGTCCATCAATGATAATATAGACAGTAGGCACTTTTAAGAATCTGATTTAATTTATGTAGAACCAATAAGAAAAATAAATTGTTTCTTTTTTTTTACGAAAACAGTTTTACTCTAAAATAAAAAAATAACCCTACCGAAATCAAAATATCCCTGAAACAGTAAAAAATACAATTGGTCTAAAATACATAAAGCAAGAGTTCAACTTGTAAGAGGTTGAGTCGGTTGCCTCCGGGCGATACAGTAAGCCTTCTAAAATCCGATTCCACTATTTTTGGGACCAGATAAGCTTGAAAAACAGTGGGATCACTCTTTGATTTTTATGTCGTCAAAGTATTTTTTTTTTGCTTTGTCTTGTTTAAGTTACCCTTGTTACTAATTTAAGCTGTTGTTTGGATCATTAAGAATATATTTAGCTTGCCTTATTTGCATATTAATTTCTGCCTGGTTACCGGTTCTACTCCTCATGTCAATGGACATTGAAAACTGTAGCCATTAGTTTGTTGCCTGATTCTGCAAGCTTGATTTCCAAAAGAATCTTTGTTTTTTATGTTTTTTTTTACCTTCTACGGGGAAGCTCTTGGCCTGCATCTCACCTGATGGTAAGTGATGATCAGGCCGAAGGTGGAAGCGAACTTCACCCGGAATCCTCAACCACAGAGGAACTGGCTATCTTATCTCTAACTGCCGAAACACATCAATGCTGTTAACATTGTTGTTATGGCGACAGATTTAGATAAGATGGTGGTAGCTAGCCAGGCGGACTTAGAAAAAGCCCTACCACCAACCAAACCGAGCAGAAAATTTTGCTCCTACTGGGAATCGAACCCGGGACCTCTGGGTCTGAGACCGGTGGCTTAACCACTAGACCACAGAGGCGGTCTAGTATTGTATGATTATATATCCGGTCGATCATCAGCGTCTAAACGGCAACAACAAAAATTCAATAAGCATGAAACTGAACGCCTCAGCAAAGACACATCGCTCGCTCTTTTCTTCAACTTTGAGCGTCGAAGTTGCGCCGGGGGCGTCGCTGTAACCTTTGTTCGACGTCTGATTGCCTTGTTCTCCAGGGGATCGAGATTTGAATTTATCATTAGTACTCTCCCTACTGAGCTTCGATGCGGTTGGACCGCTCAAATATTCAGTAGCGCTGCTTGTTTCCAAAGCTTTTTGTTTTTGATGTTCCTCAAGGCTCCCAAATTTGAAATTCTTCGTGAGTTCTCGAAATTTCGTATCAATTTTCTCGGGTACTGTTTTTATTTGAGCGATTTTGTTTTGGAAGTATGAAATCAGATTATTGTTAGAATAATGGAATGAATATTATTTCTGTTAGAATTGATGACCGAAATACTATTGTATAAAAGTATTATTTGTTATAAAATATTTTTTTACAATGTACGCTTATTATCACAATACGCCAAAGTTAATTAAAATAAAATTCATTCAAATGGGATCTTTCCATCGATAAAACGTTTGTAAAAAACCTTCCTTCTCTTACAAATCACGGTACAGTACAAACAGTTCACAATTCATATCTAGTTCTGTACAAATCGCTTTCTATCAAGTTGATTATTCACACGCAATAATTTAGCGTGGGAACCTGGCATCTACAAGTGCGCAGCGGAACTGTGACAAATATTTGAATGACATGCGACATTCGCCATCCCCGAAATATTCACGCTTTACAAATATAGACTGATGTGAACCTATTTTATATAAAGTGGTTTGATTGTCAAGTAGGTACGTCTAGTCTACCTTATAAATATAAGCACTTTCATTCTGAGAAACCATACCTACTGAAACTTCCAATACCTTTGAGGAAATCAAAGAAGTGTTCACCAACGAACTACTCCCAACAGCACAGCAATAAGCCGAGAGAATAGGTAAGATTACAGAAAAGATTACTACTTCCCATACAAAGGAAAACAAGCGTGACTATATTGTGGAACATTATTTCGGTAACATTCCCATCCACAACGCGTAGCCCGATCAATAGTAATCTGATTGCCATTAGTTTTATCGCTCGTACTATCATGAGGAAAAAGTTGCTTGGAATATTTTTCTTGTATTTGCCTTTAAATTAAGATTTAGTTGGTTCGTCTTTCTTTGTGTCGACGCGAGGTATGAATCATTGTGGTGAAGAGATAGCTTGTCAGGAAGGTTGGTAGCGAGGCTGGCTGTCCAGTTTGACTTCCTTCAGTATCATCACTTACGGAAGCTCTTTGCTTCTCACTTACTTCATTATCATCATTTAAGCCCAGAATCACCCACTGCTGGGTAAAGACCTTTTTGCTTTCTTAACATACTTCCCGGTTTCGTGCGTCCCTCCTCCAGGTGTCTCAAGGTCAAGTATTGGATCATTAATCAAAATGGTGGAGTGAGCTGAGTGGTGCTGATCCATGCGTCATGTTCGTGAATGGGTGCCGTCAGTAGACAGCTCATCGGGGACTGGTCATCTCTCAGCTGCCACGACTTACACACGGCTGTTTTGCGTAGATGTGACGCATATTTTCCCCCAAATTGTTTTTATTCGTAATTTTTTTCTTTTTTGCGTCATGTTTGCCACAAATAAACATATTTTCTTTCTTTCTTTTCTTTCTTACTTATTTTAATTTTTAAATTGTTTTTTTTTTTTAATCTTTATATTACAGACACTTTTAATGTGCACGTCTTTCTACATTGTTCTCACATGTATAATTTCAACATGAATGATGTAACCCATATTTTGATTTAAAAGAGTGTCCGTGGAGTATTTTGCCCGTTTTTCTCCATAGGAACCTACTAGGCTTTGGAATGGGCAACTAGTTTCATCTTTCTGACTCACCGACCCCTTGACAATTCAAAATTGCCTGTAATAAATAAATGCTGCGAAATTGAGTTTGATTATATCGTTACCCCGACGTGCTTTTGGAAGTCTCTGGCCTATCCTTTGCTACAATTCGGTCAGATTGTTACTCCTTCGGCTATTATATTCGGCTGCATCCGGACTGGAAGCGAACTCGAACATAGTTGGGAAAAGGCTAGGCAGATTGATTGTTGCTCCATCGGCATTGCATCCGTTTTTTGGAGACAGTAAAAGAAATCATCCAGTATAATTATTATACATATCTATTCATATATCATCAGAATATGTCTTACATATTATCTTCAAAAGCAATTTTTACTTACTTACGTTGATCATGGCAACATACATAACGTGTTCTGTTGCGATTCAGGAAGTTCTATGTAAAGCAGAGAATATCTGCAACCTTATGTGATTGTTACGTATTTATGTATATCACCTATATTTCTGACCTATTTTTCTTGGCTTCCCTTTCCTTGCGATGATTGTTATGAACAGTGAGCTATGTTTGTATATCAATTGGTATTTAACTAACTCGACAAAACGAGTTTCTTCGGAGTGAATTATCAGAAAAATAAGATAACTGTTTCTGGTAATAGTATATTATATTCAGCTTGATATTTCGTTTGACCCCTTTTCAGGCCGACAAAACTACATGGTTCGCGTGTCTTATGAAGATTATGAATGCAATTAACACACACGCAGAAATACCGTTTACTCCCCACACGGTAGCAGTGGTAGCACATGCTCCCGATTCCACAAGAGAATTCAACATATCTTCCAAACCAAGAATCCACTAATGGGAATACAATTTCATCTTATTCCCATTCGATACGGCAGAAATTTTAAACTCGAGCATAACTGGCAAGAATCGTATAACTTAGGAAGTAGGTACATGTGCTAGGAATTTTAAAATTTCATGTTTTAAAGTGTAAACTTGTGGCACTTCTTTTCGATTTATCTTGAGGCTGGTATGATGGTTTGGATTTGAAAGCAGTGCGAGCTTTAACACCTGAACCAGCTTTGTTTTATCTTGAAATACTTCAGATTCTGGTTATATAATAGATGTTCTATGCTGTGCGATCTACTGACCCATTTATTCTTTTCAATGATTTGTTGAGTCAGTTTGTTCAGATAATTATGATATTGAAATGTGTTGATGGTATGAACTATGGAGCGAACTTTGTTGACGTTAAAATTAAGGTTCACATAAATACAAACACACTCTATCGACTTGACTTCAACATAAATATCAGAAGCTAAAACCCATAAAAACCTATCCCATACAAAAACATGAGCGTCAAGCCACGTATAATCCAGCTAAAATTAATCAAACACGACACTACCATTGAGGTTCCCATTAATCCGGGCAAGCCATTTTAATATGCATGTAAAATTTCAAAATCAATTAATATTCAAATAGAAATTTTATCGGTAATCCATACGTTTACGGGTTTAGAATTTATGGTAATACGTAATAGTATCGTTGTATGAGGATTTGATGTGGAGATAGTGTTTATTTTGAACTTGTAACCTTTAGAGGTTACAGAGGTAAGAGGTGTTACAAACATTGTTTGGAAAGAAAACGAAGCTGCACCACCCTGCTCTGTAGAGTAAGATGCAAAATAATATCAAAAAGAGAAAGAATAAGCCATGCGCCATCACTAAAACAAATTGAAATGAAGACAAGATGATGATTATTATGCTTAAGAAAAAACGGAATGGTAACTTCCATAAATAAATGCTGAACAAATACGAGTAGATACGTTCTGGGCCCTGTTTAATAAAGCTGACAATCCGACAAGTCCGACATATGTCAAAAAGTGACAATTTGACAATTTTTCTGTTTAATAAAACTTACAGGCGACATAATTGTCATGGTGGAAAATTCGCAATATATATTATTAAACGCGTTTTTAAATGACAAATATGTCAAGGTATCACCTGTCGATTATTGACATATTTGTCACTTTTATTAAACAGCCTAAGCGCGACAATTCTACAATTTTGTCAGTTTTTGACATATATGTCGAATTGTCGGATTGTCAGCTTTATTAAACAGGGCCCAGAACGTATCAACTCGTATTTGTTCAGCATTTATTTATGGAAGTTGCCATTCCGTTTTTTCTGGTATACTGGTATTCAGCTGATAATGATTATAAAAAATTTCTACTAGTTCACTTAAGCTATGTTAAGCGAAGTTTAGATAAATAAACAGGCTGTTCGTTTAAAGTCTTGTTCAGACCAGCGCGACGCGACGGCGCGACGCGACACGAACAATACAATTTCTAAGAAAACTTCACGGTATAACAATAACCGGTGTCGCTAGTTTGCACGAAGATTTATCAGTTCTAATAACTACTGTCAATAGGAATATTGGCGTTAACTGTATCAATACCAATATCTTATATTAAAGCAAACCTAAATCAAACTAGAATCATTCACGCTTCAATAAATCTCTATAGCTTTTACTAAGTACAGTACTACACTAGCCTTACTCTGTAGTTCACTCAAAGATCTCATTCACTCATTCAGCCATTCATCTCCGGCGGAAACTGTCCTCTGTTGTACATAGGCTTCATCCATAGAGTGGCGTATAGAACAATCTTGTTCATTGTACTACCTATAGTCAATAGGTACTGCCAGTCTGTTCTATTGGAAGTGATCGAAGCTAGCTTTAAGATTGGATATAGTTCTGTGACATTGAAGATCAAGCCGTGTTTGACGCTGGCCATTTGCATGAATTTGTCTTGATCATTGTTTGGATATTATTCATCAAAATTGCTTTGACTACTATTAAGACTGTAAAGTTTTTAAAGTTCGAATATTATAGTAAGCTTCTAGGTGAATACTCTAAGATAGATTTTCATAATATTATTCAAGTTTCGGTAAATATTCTTGTTGTTATGTGTCAGTTTGGGCTAATCACAACTACTCCACCCTGAACGATACACACAACCACAATAAGAAGAATTATATTGTTAGTTCTATATACGTTATATCGGTGCCATGCCTTAAGTGTACGCTAGTCGGTATTTTTTTTATGCAAACGTAGTATGGTGATTACTCGTCTGTTTGACGGTGTACGTTCAAAACTAAAAATTATATCAATTTGTCTTATTTAATCCTGTATGGAAGCAGAATTGGAAAAAAATAATGGTTTGGAAGATAATGAGCGTCGAAACTTCTATATTTCGACACTAATTTTAACTTGTCTTTGGGGATAAATAAGTAACTAATGCAGTAAGAAAATGGCAAAATAGTAACCGTACAGGGTTAGATAATTTATTCAATAGTTATTTTGAGTAAATACATCCAGTAGTTTTTTCATAATATCTATATGCCCAAAGGTTTGTTCGTGAAATTTTACGCGCTCGTTTTTGTTATTAATCATCGTCTATTTTTCACTATATAAATATATAAATAAATAAAAAGTAAAAAATGAATACTAAATAGGTAAATAAATAATAAATACTAATTAGCATGCATATTAGTCACGCCCACCAACGAGTTCGAGCTGTCGACTAGTGTACCCTTAAGATAAGGTGAATACTCATAGAAGAGCGGTGGCCGCTACATAACAGCCGCAGTGACAGCTGTCATCAAAATGATGGCACTGGGGTTTTACTTTACGTGTCAAAAACGCTCTCTAGGAAAAAACACCAACTTATATTCATGAATAACCGCTCTTCTAGGACTTAGGCTTTAGCGAAAGATCTGATTGGCATCTAGTTTAACGATACTGTGTAATATTTGAAATCGGTTTCCCCCAACAGCCAAAAAATCAAAACATAAATTAAGCAATACAGTCCAATAAAAATATAGCGCTAATCGATAATATCGAAGTACTTAATACAAGTTTATGGAACTGAAGTATTAATTAAAACACATTAATAAACATATTAAGGCAACTCGTGTGTCGAACTATAATATATGTTCGTATAGTCGTTTAAGGTCAACGTAAGCAATATGGCTCTTATCAAATATGTTTACCAAAGTCATCTATATAATATTCATGTGATTTGTTCGAATCAGTACGTAATACGTATGTTTTTGTAAGATATTTTATGATATCAAAAGGAAAAAGTAGATGTTAGCTTTCTTGTTATTGAATTAGTTATGACTACTCAAGGCCTGCCCGTGTCTGATATATATTGTTTTTTTAGCCTTATGTCATTCTTTATTATGTCATGTTACCTTAGGGTTTGTACACACGATGCGTTGCGGTGACGGCACGGCGCCAGAGTGGTGTTGCTACTGCGTTTTACATGCAAATATCCATGGTATGGCACACGGTGCGTTCCGGGGTCGCATCCCACGTACACCGGACTTGCAGCCCGCGAGACGAGGCGGGTAGGAATGTACGCGTTACAACGCCTGAGCGACACCGCTCAGTTGTTTGTGTGACCGAAAACTTTGCGGAGCGGCGACGCTGCGGCGTAACAACGCTACGGCGGTGGCGCCGCATCGCATCGTGTGCACAGGCTCTAACTGCCAAAAACATCAAAATTAGATGGATAGTCTGTTGAACTCTTTTAGGTTTAATTTTAATTTTACCATAAAACCTGAGATTAAACAGGGTCACAATTAATGTTATAAATTATAGTCGAAAGATGAGGAGCTCGTGACTATTACAATAACAGCCGCACGGGTCGAACGGAGGTTAAGCTACATTTACCGCCGTTCGGTTCGTGGATGAGTGACCATCCACTACTTATCGAGACCCCTCCGTGCTTCGGCTGTCATTTATAGATCTTTGACAGTCGTTACGGATAGACAGAGTCCCAAAAGTCTGACAACCAGATTTATCAAGGGGAATCGTGTTATCCAGTAACTGGGTGGTGGAGGTCAGATAGGCAGTCGGTCCGTGTAAAATACTGGTGTGTACCTGCATCTGCTTAGACTGGAAGACGACCCCAACATTAAATGGCTAGGCAGTTTGCCAGATTGACATATAGACTGTAGATCTCATATTATCTTCAAACTGCAATCTTTTTCTAAAGAAACCTGGGTCCAGTCAACAGTTTAATGTTTCGCAAAATTAATTTAAATGTATTGTAATATTATAATAGACTCTTCTGAACACCGGAAAATAACATCATAAAAATATTATAGTTATAAGATTATCTTTATTACATTATCACAACATCTTAAGATTAACGTGAACAGGTGTCAACATCGATCGATAAATTACTAAATATTTCAATATGTATGGACGTATTAATTTGAATTTTAAATAAAGATGGTCGGGTCGGTTACATGACATTGAATATGGAAGACTAGACATAGAGGAACCGAATTATATTAGTGTTATACAACACTTTTATTGGTATGTCGAAAGCAGAGTTCATCCTACTGCCTAGCAAAAGCATTTTCTAAATCTTCTTTGCGGACTAGATCCTTCTTCTTTATCAGCACTTCGTGGAGGAAGGAGGGGGTCAACAAAGTGTGTGTGGACATAAATTTGATGTCACATGTATATAAATCTGAAGTATTAAAACTGTAATCTTTAAAATATTATTAATATTTAAGTATTCATATTTTTGTAAGGTTTAATTTAGGATTTCAAAACATGTGACGTCACACCATGGCGGTCACCATAGCTGGGGTCCCAAAAATCATGAAATTCTTATGGTTGGCCCCTTAACTAGAATTGCAAGGTTGGTAGTGAGGTGCTGTACAGTGTGCCCCGGAACATTTAAGTTCTCAACTAACAATTCAGCTCTCTTCATACACTCTGTGAGTAATGACTGCGGCAAACTTAGGGTCAAGTGTGGTGGTGCAACTAGGGAGAGGCAAGAGTCTAGTAATGCCTATTTATAGCTAACCAAAGGTAAGTTTAAAGACGACGTGGCACTAGGAAACACCCAAATTAACGTCTAAATATTATTGCGCTTTATTTTGATAATACATAATTCGTTAAAACGGGTATATTAAGTGATTTCCCATGTATTCGTATTCCGAAATCATCATTACGTATACCTATATTTTCCAACAGTATAGGTAATAATAACACTTTTCAAAGCAAGGTTGATTGGTTGACAACAAAAATAGTTTTCATTCATCGAATATAAAAGTTCACTGTCCCCTTAATTACGAACCCACGCAATTCGTAGAAGCTTCTAGTATATGAAACAACAGTATTGAATAGTAGGTACCTAGTAGGCGTGAAGGACAGGATATCCGATTAATTTAATAACACAAGTACCAGTTCTATTCGATTAATTCTCGCAATTTGTGAGAAATCTACACGTTGAGGTAAATGGCTTGTTGCGCGAGTGACAAGTTTTGGCCGAAGATTGATAGTGTTTCAACACTAACGAGTACATATGTCAAATGTATTATTTTTACGTCTTTCAAATTTCTCGGGACCCTCGGGTCCCGGACCTTTGGAAGGCGTACGAGGGGCCGAAGCCAACTCGCAGAGGCCCGTTAGACGTGTTAAATGAAACGAGGCACCAACCGACGATTATCCCTGTACGCACTATGCTAGTGCACCCAAGGACAACCCCCGGTTGGTGCAGAACTATTGCAAGATATGGAAACAAAAAATATAGGGCTATGGGTTTGGGTGGCTATAGTGGATTGGTTTACTTAGAACTATGGAAGGTCTATGGCCCCTGCCTGATCAATGTTTTATAATGTACACAGATAAATCGGCAGGGGGTGACTTGCACACTCAATAATGGGCCCCCGAAAACGGTCGCTAGCACAAAGTGTCGTAGTGACAAGGAGGCAAAAATGTAGTATTATTATTAAGGTATTTACCAATATAATGTACCCATCTAGGAAGTACCTACGTTTTTTCAAGCACTAGGTTGGACTGAGGTCCAAAAAAAAAAATTTTTAATGTTTCTAAGACAGTCTTAGGAATTGAAACGTGAAAATGCTAAAACTAAAGTAATACACAGACAAAAATAGCCTGAGCTTTAACTTAAGCTATAATTTTTTCTTAAATTCCGAAACCGTTCATTAAAGAATATTTACTACATTTTAATGATAGGCTACTGACTGTACCAGACATTCTATCATTCTAAATTTCATTTAAAAACTAATAACTAGTTTTATTTTAACGCATGATATTCGCCTTTACAGTCATTATCGACATTTAAAGCATAAGTAAATTTCTCTCAAATTCCAAACTAAAATTCTTTATTAGCACGAAATATTTAAAACTCACAGCAGGTATCTATTTCAAAAACAAAATCTATTATTTTTCTCCCGTCATAAAATATCTTAAAGATAATTTATTTACATAAAATTAGTTGCCATATTAGGCAGAATAAATTAGAAGAATATTATGTTTACTTAGCATTATTAATAAAAACGGAATTCTTGAATTCAAGTGAACTTGAATAAAATTGTTTCTTTAATGAGGTCATTAGTTGAACTACGACCTTCTAGAGCTCGATTCCGAAACTAGTCGGTTTTAGAAACACACACGTGAGCAGAAACCGTAATAAAAAAATATGTTTAAAAAACTGTAACCAGACTACAGAAAAATAAAAGAGACTTAAAAACTACGAAACAAGTAAATATTTAGGACAGTAATCAACATAGGTACAAAAATGGTCAAAGTAAAGCCGTAGTCGCATGCCTTTAATCCATGTGGGTGCCAGGAACACCTACAAAATTATAATGATAATAATAAAAAAAAAACAAAAAAAATTAATTAGTTTAAAATTATATTTTTTTCCATAACATGATTATCTCAATTAAATTTTTTTCGAGGTCAGAAATTTACGTGTAAATTCTAGGTACCATAAGGAAGAATGTCACCCGGACCATTATTACAAATCTATTGATACCTCATTCATCAAAATCGGTTCAGTAGTTTAGGCGTTACGGTGGAACACACGTAAATACAAACATACATAATATGTATGTTTGTATTATATTATACATAATACATAATAGTCTGCTGAAATGAAACCCTTCCTTTGGCTTTGCCGTAGTTGGTTAAAAATACTAAAGAATATGAACGTGTCTCCCGAAAATTTAAGTACAAACAGATATTCCAAAACAAGAAAGAAATAATATATTATCGTACACGTCAACAAGCAGAGTCAAAACGAAACATTATACGCCTTACTCTCAAAATCCAATGACCCTTATACATTCACAAAGTTAACACAGTGCCGTACATACATAAACAAGGCACAAACAGTATAGAACTTATAACTCCATAATTCATTCGTCATGATTTCGTACCGAGTAACAAGAAAGCCAAGCTCGGGTATAAATAATTAATGAAGTAAGAAAAGCGAGTGAAACACTCCAGTTTTTACGCTCCAAAAGATATTGTTTTAAAGCTCTTAAGATTTAATTTCCGCGGTGATGGGGCGAAATGTAGCGAACTGGGGTGTTGGGGCAAGGGAAATGAGATTTCTTTCAATGGACGCCTGTAGACGAATGTCACTGAGCAGATAATATGATCGTCATGGATCGTTATTCGTTCATAAGGAAAAGTTGGATATTTTTGTATTGTAATTTACAAACAGTGGATTGTGGTTAAGTAATAACCAGTGATCGGAATAGGCTGACTATATTTGCCTAAACTTCAGAGAACAGAGACACAAGGAGAGGTGCAAGTAAAAATAGCCGTTACACATCTTAAATAAAGCTTATTTTCAACTTACTGAAGATTTTTCCCGAATCCCGGGGAAAAAAAAATAGTAGTAAGGAAGTCTCCACTTTCTGTCTCTGTTCTCCGAAGTTTAGGCAAATATAGTCAGCCTATTCCAATCACTGGTAATAACAGACAGACGGGTCGATCCATCATGTTAAGGTACGCTTGCCATGGTTGGGTCGTGGATGGGAAAGTAAGTAAGTTTATCTATTAATTTTGGTATGGCAAGATCAATAAAAAATCCCGAACAAAACTTAAGAACGTTCATCCGAAAAGTTGGCAACGTCGCAAATAGTTGTCAAATATTTACCTGTTTTGATTAATTTGGCAATATTACTGTATGGAAATATGAAATATGGCTAACTGTAGTAAACTAGAATATTAATAATGAATTGCAATGAAAAGCATCTGAAAGGTTTCAAATACTTTTTTTTACATTTTTATCTAAATTTTCGGTAGTACGATATTAATTATTGCATTTCATAATCAATATTTTAGTTCACTAGTTAGCCTTATTTCTTATTTCCATAAAGTAATATCGCCAAATTAATCAAAAACAGCGAAATATTTGACAGCTATTTGCAACATTGCCCACTTTGTGTAAACGCTCTAATAGGAGACCCATAACCTACAAACAGTGCATCCAAACTCTAACAAACATTACGTAACGTTTTAACCAGCCAATCACAACTCGTAAACTAACTATAAACTTAAATCCCTGAACGCTTGCTATTCCTCCGAAGCTTAACGGACATAATACTTATTGCTACTGGCTCTACCGCTATTTACATCATAAAACTAAGCCGTGACTATAACCAAACACATTTCTTAGATCAATCAATAGATTAGTTTCGTATTACAGTTATTAATTTTAATATAATTACACTTAATTTGCTTTTAAAAGCATTATTTTTAACGCTTTCCCATCGTTAATGGTGTTAACTTGTTTCTATAAAAATGGTATGAAATTCGATCGATGGGTTACTTTGACTTGGAGGATCAAATTTTATGTTCCAATACAGGTTTTTTTTCCTGTAAAAATTTAATTGAAATGTGTGGTCGATGTTTTTGAACTAATAGCAACATTTAAAAACGGAAAATAGTATCCCATTACGACTGAAAAAAAAAAAACGAAAAAGTGTCTAAAATATGGTTGTTTACTAAAATTCTGTTTTAGATACCTTATATTCATAGTTTTTTTTTATTGGGCAATACAACTATTTAATAAAATATATAAATAATTAATTATCGTGATAGTAATGAAAAGCGTTGCAGTTTATAAATAATTTATGGTAAAACAAATGAATTCAGATGAATATAATTGTGAAAAACGAGAATGTAACATCAGTAGTCATAAGGTAATTTTTTTTACATGATCTGCTATACGCAGAATTTATCAAATTGATCACATAAAAAAATCAAACATTATAAATTAGCCTTTTTATAACGTTGTCACACTGCGTTATTATTTGGATTTATTGGATTGTCATTTCATTTATTTATTTATTTGCGTATTTCATGGGTTATTCGTTTTTTCGGAAGATTTATTGTAGAATTTTCTGGTAACACGTTTTAGTGAAACATGTGTTGAAAACATAAAAGTTTCTGTTAAAATGGTTGTAGGTTAAATGTACGTAATTAAAAAGACAGTTTATTATTGTATTGCATGGTTGGAGTTACAAAAACTTTGCTTACAATATATTCTGATTCTCTATGTTTTTTTAGGGTTCTGTACCTATTACTAAGGCTCTGCTGTCCGTGCGTCTGTCACAGGGCTTTCATGAACTATGTCTTTTGAACCATTACGGTTTAGATAGGAAGACACTTTAAATGTTCACATAGTTCGTACTACTAATCATAGTAAGAAAACACTAGCGGCCACGCTATAACGACAAATAATACAAATAAAGTAAAAAATTAAAGGAAAAAAAAACGCCAAAAACACGTTTCTTGTATGGGGTACAAGACACGTGTTTTTTGGCGTTTTATATATTGTACAATGATACGGAAACCATCGTGTGCGGGTCCGACTAGCACTTGGCCGCATTTTAATGTTATAAGAAAAATCAGTAAACTTGTTATCGTGTCGAATAAAAGGAACTTACATTCTCTATTACATTAAAGTGTTAGCTTATGATAAAAGAATACGAAAAAAAGGTAATTTATTGACACATTCAATTATAAACCAAGATTTGTTTCATTGAAAAAAACCATAAATAACATCTACTATCAAGACCAATTCACTCCAATTTTCTACCTTTACCATATCATTCACTAATACTATTAAGTCTTACATCACCTAATCTTCCTCATAAACTATGGAAAACATTACCCGATTAGATCGTAATAAGAAAGTGGGATGTTACCGACAATTTAATACTTATTTATCGGGCCGACTGTACTTGCTGACCGATTGGACCACTTACCGATTGTACCTATTTCGATTAGGCTCCAGTAATGGATATCGGGCTTTAGTGAATATTCTATTTGGTAAGGATATAAGGAAGTTTATTAGAAAGGTACAGACCATCAAACTGAATAATTTTCTCTATGAGACCAACAACGAAAGCGCGAAACCAATATTTATTATTATGTCGTGTATCAATTTCTTTAAATAACAAATTCAAACTCAAACTCAAACTCAAAGCATTTATTTCAAATAAACCAATTACAGGCACTTTTGAATTCTCAAGGGGTCGGTCAGTCAGAAAAGATGAAGCTAGATGCCCATTCCAAAGCGTAGTAGGTACCTATGGAGAAGAACGGGTAAATTAATTTTAAAATATTTTTTTTTAAACTATACAAAAAACATTAAAAAAATATTTTTTTTATTGATTATTTTGTTTATTCATTTATAAGATATTAAATACATTTTTAAATATTTTTATAAAAGTCATTAAAAAAACATTTAAAAATATAAAAATAGCCCACCGGGATCGGGAACAGGGTCAGGGCTACAGAGAGAGGAACCTCCTGTCAATGAGAGCCGTGTCCAGAAGTACCGCTTTTTGAATCAAGCCCTTGATCCAGCTGCCCAACGAGAGCCTCCTTAGGTGTTGGTTCGAGGCTCTTGGCAATTAAGCTATTGGCTGCTATCAGCGCAATGATCGCTATTATTATTATTTATTTAAAACACAATTATACTTCCTTTACAAACTACATCCAAGGTGATGCTATAAAGTCACAATGGCTACACTATATTACCAATTTACCTGTAAGTAAAATTACAGAGAACAAAAGATATTACAGATAAAAGAAGTATTGACTGACTGATTATCAACTGTCCCATACAAATCTGCAATATCTACTCGATTCAAATGTATGGGACGCCTGCTTATAATTTTTTCGCGGTTTTGATGTTTGTCCCATAGAAAAAGTTGTTCAGTTTGATCATTATGTACCACATTTTCACACCTTTCTGACACATGCTGTATTTTTAGACGTGTTTTAATTTAAAACCCTAGCTGAAGGACGGGTAAATATATAATTTGAAACGAATTTTATATACGTCTGGTCTTATATTATTCAGAAAGTGATAGAATTTATCTGTTACTGTCAAGCACAGTTAAGCCTGAGTAAGAAACCGTGTAGATAACTAGTTAATAATGGAAAAAGGAGATAGGTAATTTAAAACTGCATAATTCTGCGTTTACCTGGATTAAATAAATTAATAATATAGTACATTACTGCCGCGGCCAGCAATTAGGGCTATGATGGACGATCCTGAAAATGTATGTATGTGAGTCTATCAATGCCTGGTTGTGGCCTTAGGCTTATATAGTAATTTTTTCAAACAATACGCGGAAATTCAAACTAAGTAAATTAATTATAAATTTTATTTCAGAATTAATGATGAACAAAGAAAATTTTTCACGCGTCGCTATGTTAATTTGTGTCTTCTTTACTATATACAGCTCTATTTGGGAAGCCAGTTCGAAATATAAATAAAATCTTTGATAAGTTACCTCCTTGGTTGCCATGTGTTGAAGTAAAAACTTAGTTCCATTTATAACACGACAGATATGAGTTTTCATAGTAATTTATTTGGCCGCTAAACACAACAGGTACTCGTATGGATTTTAAAGCTGTTTTCAGACCAGCGCGATTTGTCGCGCGACGCGACACGAACAATACAAAACTTTACGGCATAACAATAACCAGTGTCGCGTTGCGCGACAAATCGCGCTGGTCTGAAAACAGCTTTATAGTGACAATCTTGACCGGGCTCGCTTGTTTTTGACAAGTACAGCAATTTCGATTTATCTGGAAGAAGGTTGTCAAAATAATGTTCGAATTTTCAAGCATGTTTGTGAAAAATTATGTAACACTTTAAACTGGCTGTTGAAAGTCATGAGCCACAAACCTCAACCTATTTTCAAGTACATTCTGTAAACCTAGGTGCTTGCTAGCACCCTTCACAAGATTATTATCAGCACCACATATTGCAAGTTCTCTTAAAAAAGTACCTAACCCCACTATCACAGTTGCATTTTTCCTTTACACCACGAGAATAATTTATGTTATCGCCTTGAAGCTTTTAGAGTGAATTTTTAAATGTCTTTTGTAAAAGATGGCGCTAGACGCATTATACTTTTATTCAATTATTCATGAGACTTTTATTATTTATAGTGATTGGCAAGGAGTAACGAAGGAGGGAGTACGTATCTAAATTATTCTCTGAGATTGCTGCCAGGATGCAAAAAGATCAATGCAACCACTGATTTTCTGAAAGCAGTGCTAGCCCAGTGGCGTGACCGTCAAACTGCCAAGTCATAGGTCTCGAATTCGAACCCAAGGTACGCACCTCTGACTTTTCAGATTCATGTGCATATTGTATAATTAACACTTGCTTCAAAAACTGTGAAGGAAAACATCGATCGTGAGGAAACCGGCTTATGAGATATTTGTCGACGGCATGTGAAGCTAAGTCAGAGGTTCATGGGTTGCTTTAAAACTCTGACACCAGGTTAGTCACCAATACACGAAGCGAAGAAGAAGATTGATTTTCTTGACCAATGTTCCTTTTCTTCTTTACTTACCTATCCATTTCTTGCTTGCCAAAAGCGGTAAAAAAAATTTGCCCCAACGTCACCTTTCACCACATCCATTTTCACGAAACTTTTCCCAAAAAAGCCTTTTAATGGCGCGAGTCCTAACACCTCTTTTACCGCAGTAGGCTAACCACGTACGGACATAACCTAAAGAGTGTTATCAGTAAAATTTATTAAGGGGTGTTTTACCCTTGGTATATTAGGGTAAGTGGGATTTAAGATACAGCCAATCGGAATAATGCTGTTAAAATATCAAATGCTATCAAAACTGGAAGTGTTGCTATAAATGTTGGGAGTATAGGTAGAACTGAAGTAAGGATATACTGTTCGTTAGTTTTACTACTATCAGACAAATACAGTACAATCGGGATTATTATATCAACCTTCTTTGTTCCATATCTAGTTTGATAATCTTCTTAACAGAGTGACTTTTAAAATTTTAACAACGTTATGATAGGCGGTTTACTTTGTATAAATTATTTGAACATCACTGCTCTCAAAACGGTGAAGGAAAACATCGGGAGCAAACCGGCATGTCCTAGAACCATGTGGCATCTACCGACCCGCTCTAGTCCCGCGTAGTGGATTACGGCCCACTCCCTCTCACCGATAGGAGGCCTGTGTCCCAGCACTAAGAACGTTATATGCTGATTATGTTTATACTTATGCTTATGATATCAGTGCTCAAGTTGATGCTTTATAAGATTAAGTTTTTCGAAAAGTGAGAGACAAGTTTAACACAAATGACTACAACTCTTAAGCTGGCTTGCACCACAAATCTTTTTTTTTTTTATCGTTGCCCCACACTAGGAATTTCTCCTATATTGTGGGTGCGATTACAAACATTTAAACTCACATACACAAACGTCCAGACCCGGAACAACTACTTGTAGGTCATACAAATAATTCATTGAATGAGTTCAGCGCTAAAGATTATTTAAAACATCATTCTTTTTTTAACAACCTCAAACGATTGACAGACACAGAACTATGTTTTAAATTCGTTAATCGCTAAATAGAAATCATTACAGAAAGAAAATGTCAGTCTGGTAGATAAAAAAAAAAATGGACATCTATTTTTTCTTTTTTTACGTAATCCAAAGATAATTTTTCCACATTTGAACTCTATAGTTAAAATTGTTACTCTATTGTTTGTATCTGACTGACTAAATAATTAGTTTTTTTTTTCAAGTCAAAACCCCTATTGTACTTAGTGATTTGTGGTGCAAGCGGGCTTTTACAATGCTACACAGCAAATTACCGTAATTAATTAAACAAAAAATATATTATATTAAAGCAAAAAATGTGGCGCCTTCTATAAAATTACCTTAGTTCTCTCCCCGCAACGCGGCAACGTCAATCAAAAATAAAAGAAAACTAAGCTTCCCCCATCGGAACGTGATTGAACTACCAATTACCAGATTTTCGTATTAATAACATTAGTTAGGATTAATTTCTAATCGGCTTTCCCGTCGCCGTCCAGCTCGATATTAGAATTTTATAAATTAAAACCCATTTCTGGTTCGGACCAGAAATGAGTTTTAATTTATAAAATTCTTCAATTCGAAGCCAATCTCAGGATTGGCTTCATTATTTTTTTAGAGAAGGTTATGTTTATTGTCTTTCTTAAACTTTAGACCTTCTTAAGGTAATTTTAAAGCCGTGTAAGTGCCAATAGGTTTATGTATAGTATAGTTTTAAAATGAATGTAATGTCAAACCGTTTTCACAGACGCTTTTAGTATGATATTACTTTTCAAGGGCCCTTTAATGGTCTTATGAATTTAATCAAGAGCATAGAGAGCAGTATCCACTTATAATATGTCTTCTTAGATGCCCGTTCTAAAAGAGCTAATAAGTTTTTCTCAAACATGCTTAGAAATTCGAGCATTATTTTGACAACCTTCTTCGAGATAAATCGAAAATGCTGCACTGCTCGACACATGCCAGCGCCCGGCCGGCAATGTTTGTATGAAAACTCAGTGTCGTGTTATTTAAATATGAAACGAATTTTTTATTTCAACACATGGCAACCAAGGTGGTAACTTATTTTTTTTTTAATTTAAATTTCGATTTGATTTGCAAATAGAGCTGTTTAAAGTAAAGAAGAAACAAAAATGACGTCCCTTTCTTCTATAGTCGTCATCTCGGTAGTCACCCAGTTTCTAACCATATCATCTTTCACACAGTCCATCCATCGTATCTTTGGTCTTCCCCTACTCTCATCGACATCGATGTATCTCTGCGTAAAGGCTATAAAAGACCCATTTCGAAAAATACCGTTCACAGGCGTATAAATGGACACCTAAATAATTGGTGGAAGAAATAAACCTTTCACGCTCTTCTAACTGCTCCAGCACCAAGAAAAGCTAGAAAAAACTAAAGTGTGTCGTTTAACGCGTAGGCAGGTACGTACCGAGGCCTCACGAGCACCTTCGACAATTTTCCTTTCACGAACCGAAGGTTAAACGGAGCGTTCAGTATTTGCCTCCCTCTCTAGAATAATTGTGGCCAGTAAACCTGTTGATACTTTTTTTGCAAGAATAGTTATGCATAATTTAAATTCGTAATGGAAGGCAAAAATGGGCACTGCCCGCCGGCCAAGCCGCCGGCCATGCCGCACAAAGCCGCGGAAATAAACGCAAACAAAATGAAGGAGAAAAAGCCGGAGGCACGTGCCGCGCGGCATAAGCCGGCGGCCATGCCGCCGGCACTGTGTGTAGTAAGTCCTAAGGGGAAACCGTGGCCCCCGTCTAGGCAAGGGAAGGAACACGGGTGGGTTTTAGTCAGTAAGAGTCTGACACGCCCTTCCGCTCCGCCCAGAGCGGGAGAAGTCATTTGATGATTTCCCACCCAAAAAAAAAAAAACTGTGTAGTAGCCATTAGACTCACATAAAAAATGTATAATATTATAATGTTTGGACTTTAAAAGAGACCATGACTTTTGAGTATATTTCGGTACTTCTTCTCAAGGATCAGTCAGCTAGGAAAAACCGGGTCCACCTTGGTTTAAAATTATTGACCAAAAATTTATGTTAGACAGATTCAGAAATAAACAGCATTTCTTTTCATCATCATTTCATAAACTACCTTACCGTATTGCTGCCTGGACTGTTCAGAGCCTTGTATGCTAAAACTCTTTTTAAATTCTTCTTTTTAGGGTTCCGTACCCGAAGGGTGACAAACGGAACCCTATTCATAAGCCTCCGCTGTCCGTCTGTCTGTCAGCGAGCTCTATCTCATGAACCGTAATAGGTAGGCAGTTGAAAATTTCACAGATTGAGCATTTCTATTGCCGCAAGAGCAACAAATAATAAAATTAAAAATTAAAGGGGGGTCGCCATACAATAAAGTTAAATTTTGAAAAAAAAATTATCTAACCCTGGCATGTGGGGTATCATTTTCTAGAGCTCACTGAGCAGAGAATAAATATAATTTTTATTTGTTTTTATCTTCAAAAATGATGAATTAGGGGGCCGTAGAAGTTGTCTGTTTTAGACCATTTTTGTATGAGCTCTATCTCAACAACTAAACAAATTAGGAATTTGAAACTTGTGTGTATCATGTAACATATACTGTTTATAATCAACAAATACTAAAAACGCCGATTCATAACGTATTTTATATATTATGGGCGATTTTCTGCAACTTAAAGTAATAATTTTGTATTTCATCTAATATTATGCGATATAAATTCCACAGATAACTATTTAACAGTCGGAGTAATGACATGGAATTAGTAAGTACCTACTATCATGGCAGCATATACTATTTCGATCATTTAAATTTCGATCATCCAAAAAGGTCTACAAAATAAACTTTCTTAACAAGATTTTAAAACCGGCCAGTATTTTTTGAGTTTAAGAACTTTATCGACTTTTTTCAAAGTATCCCTAGACGGTGTTGATGTGTGTACCTCATGTTAAAACTACACTCCAATAGACAATATATTCAGTAACATTGAAATGAATGCTGGCACATACAGTGTACTATTCAGTTACCTTAAACCGTTGTGGATACAATTTCATATTGAGAAAAATTATTGGTGTAAAAATATTCGGTCACGGCGGCCAATCTCAACGGAGACTGGCCTTCGGCGCGGGAGATATTATAGTGCACAAGTGTGTGCGCAGACACGAGTGCACTCTCTCTTCCCTCACTCTCATAGTCCGATGGGATGTGTAAAAATAATAAGTACGAAATAAAAGATTTCTGTATGACTGTCAAAAATAACGTAAATAAATACCTGTATTGACCCGTGCGTTTGCACTGGCGAAACATCACGACAAAACATGTTGAAATCTCTAGTTCCTGTCAAACATTGTATGAAAAATTGACAGAAAATAGAGATTCCAACATGTTTTGTTGTGAATGTTTCGCCAGTGCAAACGCACAGTTATAATTAAAATTTGGCGTACTACTTACATTCTATTTTGTACAATATAGTCTGATGTAGCAAGAGAAATCCTTTTATTTATAAGTAACTAGCTTTACCTATCTACTTGTACTTATCTACGGCGCATCTACCTTTCCTAATTACCTAATTACCTACCCTACCTACCCTACCCTTCTTACCAGGGTAGGTAGGTACCTAACCTACCCTACCTACCCTACATATCTACCTGCTTATCTACAATATATACCTATTTATACCTACTAATACTATGTTAGTAGCAAATAAATAACTTTGACTTTAGTTAATGCATGTTACTGGATAAAGTTAACTTAATATTTTTCTCTTAAAATAAACGAAATATACTCCTACACCTATATTTTAACACAACAACATCTTCTCATTAAAATTAGACAATTTCTTTACAAATCTTTGTTGTTTTATAGCGCCTCTGTTGTTACCTTTACGAAAGTATTACAAAAAATCATAGTGTTAAATCTTGTACGACATGGTATGGAACCCTTCGTGTGCGAGTCCGACTCGCACTTGACAGATTTTATTTTCAATAACTAATTATGTGAACAAGATGAATTTACTGGAAGTTTGGATATTTGTGCATGTGAGGCTTATGTCTGTCTGCACCTACTACTATAGGTGATTCTCCAAGAAGGAAAATGTTTTATTTCGAAAATAAATAAGCAACGAAATCTTGATTCCGTATTTATTTACAAACACGTTCACAGTTGCACCAACTCGCATTCATAATTCAATCAACGCGTGCTTAGCGATAAACAGTTTATACAAAGTGTATTTTCTTTTAGTGTGGGAATATAAACTCGGTTTCACTGAGAGATTCTTTACAAATGTACAAAAACATCATTTCTATCAGCAATTGCCCTACGCTGCAATTATAGCAGAAATAGTCCCATCTCGGCACGTTGCAATCTCGCCACCCATGAATTTATTTATCATGCCCACGAAAAATTCTCATCTGCCGGCACCTTGTGAGTAAATCAACCTGATTATTTAATAAGCCATTTTTTTTCCTTGTTGTCTAATTTTTCTTCATTTTAAATTAATATACAGTGAACGCGCAAAAAGGTGAAGGAAAACATCGTGAGGAAACCAGGCAGGCATGTCCTGAACCAAAAATTCGAAGAATTGTGATATCTACCAACCCGCACTGGGCCCGCGTGGTGGATTACCTCTCACAAAGAGGGGGCCTGTGTCCCAGCAGTGGGAACATTATGGAATGATTATGATGAACGCGTAATCAGAACTGTATGAAAGCCTTCAAACTATGGGCGCCTATAGGTACTTGTCTACGTATACTGGTACTGTTATGCTGATTATGCTGTTCATTTTATATATAACTGTCGATTATTGTAATATGTTTTTACAAAATTGCTGTAAAGATTTTAAAATGATTATAACGGGCATGATAAATAAATTCATGGGTCCCAAGATGAGACTAAATCTTTGTAGGAACGGTACGGATATTAGACCTTTTTAGGAACACTTGTATGTAAAGTTGAAATAATAGTAATTGGACTTATGTAACCGGAAGCCAAAAAGTCAATAGACCTACCACGACTGTCGATACAGCAGCGCTACCAACCTTGCTGACTGTCAAATATTTTTACCATGGTATGATCTATTCTAGTACCTTCGATTTTAGAGCATGATGTTTCAATTTGAAGGCAAGACTAGCAACGCTGACTGCATCTCACCCAGTTGAATAAAAATTGATACATGACATAACATAATCAGCTTATAATATTAACACTGCTGGGACACAGGCCTCCTCCCAGTGAAAGGGAATGGGCCGTAATCCACCACGCAGGCTCGGTGCGGGTAGATGTCACATGTCTTCGAATTTTTGGTTCCTCATGCCGGTTTCCACACGATGTTTTCCGTCACCGTTTTTAAAATGAATGGTCGAATAAAACAATTAAAATAATCGTTTTTAAAATTAATAGTCGCTACTTTCATAGCTCCATGATAATCCCCGTTTGTGAATTTCGTTCCATAACTCTATGGTACAGTGTAATCTCAGCGCGGTGGATCTTAAAGCCTGCCGTGATTGGATCGCAGACTATTTTATCACATTTACTTGCCGTCCGTACTTCTCATGGCTGGGAATTAGTGTAGGCAAGAGGATTATGCAGTTAGTTCTGTTATATGGTGAGGAAAATTGTGGGAAGGCAAAAAAAATACAATAGACGACGCATATTTAGTAACCTAATCCGCTTAACTGTTCTTAAAGAATCATAAAGAACCCTGTAAAAAATTGACACGTGTTTCACCTCTCAAAGAGGCATCCTCCGGATGACGATTGACTTGTTGTAAGTAAAAGTATTGTAAGTCTGTGCATTCGGCTCTTGTCGTGGCAACACGTCGTGTCCGGGTTCGCAACAATTCAATCGTTATCCTGAGGATGGATGTCTTACAGGGTTCTTTATGACGCTTTAAGAACAGTTAAGCGGATTAGATTACTAAATATACGTCGTTTATTGTATATTATAATGGATTTCTGCAAAGTCACGCTTGAGTCAATTAACTATGTTGGAAGGCAGGTGAAAAACCGGTTTTCGTAAAGTAAAGTTAATTGAAGTTCTAAAAAAAGTTTTGAAAAGAGTTTTTACTTGCCTTAGCAGGTATAAAAGCTTTGATAATGGGTAGCTATTTAATTCTACCTTTGAACATATATGACACTTCAATATTGATCGATTGGTAATTTAACTTAAAAAATGAGATAAAAGTGTAAAAATAAAACATTATCTTTTTCCAACGAAAATGAAAACATTCTATCGCTCAATTTAGCTAACTGAAGTGTCAAAAAGCTTGAATTATTTGTACAAATTCCGAATTAAACTGCGATAACATTGATTAGTTTCGTGACAAAATGCTGTTAAATTCACAACTGACACATTACTTCATATTTCCATAATATTTTTTTTTATTTTCATTCTCGAGAATAATCGGCCATTTCGGCCATTTCGAATGTCGATATTGTATCAATCAATCAGCTTAACTTTTATTGCTCAAATCTCTTTATTTATAGCCCTACTTATACGTCGAAGATAGTAAGATTTATAATACATCTGAATATTAATATTTATACAGTTACAAACTATGTTGTTGTGAACATTTGGTTTATAAGCATGCTAATTGTCTGTCTGAGAGCAGTGGTGGCCCAGTGGTAACGGCCCCGACTTACGAGTTGTAGGTCGTGGGTTCGAACCCAAGCAGGCGCTTTACTTTGTGTAAATAATTTCATCACCACTGCTCTCAAAACGGTGAAGGAAAACATCGAGAGGAAACCGGCATGTCTTAGAACCAAAAAATTCGAAGACATGAGACATCTACCAACCCGCACTGGGCCCGCGTGGTAGATTACGGCCCACTCCCTCTCACAGAGAGGAGGCCTGTGTCCCAGCAGTGGGAACATTAATAGGCTGATGAAGATGATGAATTGTCTGTCGGTATGCATTTGTTTTTTTTTTATAACTTTATACATACATACGAATACTCGTACGAGGAGGAACTCGTGGCTTAGTTATAACAGCCACATGGATGGATCCGTCAGGTTAAACTATGTTTGCCGCGGTTGGTCAGTGGATGGGTGACCATCTTTACATACCGAGACTCCTCCGTGCCTCGGAAAGCACGTTAAGCCGTTGGTCCCGGCTGTCATTCGTGGATCTTTGGCAGTCTTTATGTGTCGTCAGAAGCCTGAAAGTCTGGCACCAGTCTTACCAAAGGGTATCGTGTTACCCAGTAACTGGGTTTTGGAGGTTAGATAGGTAGTCACTCCATGTAAAATACCTACTTGTATGCTGCATCCGGTTAGACTGAAGCCGACCCCAATATAGTTGGGAAAAAGCTAGGTAGATTAATTAGAGGTGACAAACAATACGTAATAGTTTCTGGAATTATTTCATTTGTACTCCACGGTCATAGGTCATAAGTATATTTAAAAACTATAAAATAAATTGCACCATAAGACCAAGGGGGATCGAAGAGGAACATTGAGTGCTGTGTAGTCCCCTGGGGGACTGGTCTAGGGGATTCAAGTGGAACGACTCGTATTCCACATGCTAAGTTGACGTTTTGAAGTCATAATTTCATTAACCAAAGAAACGTAATATCTAGAGTAATCTGGACGGTAAAATAATGAGCTTTCCATCTAAACAGCAATTATTAATAAGACCCTAAAAGCTTAGGCTACCTACCTAAATACAAAACACAGACCTTATTAAACCTAAACTCGACACACACTAACACATACATACAAGTAAAATGTAGGTACATTAGAATTTCACAATCGTTCCCGACTCACTCACTAATGAAGCGAGTGTCCGTCGTTTGTCCGTCACGCAGTTCGTGACACGACCGTATCGATGTTTGGGATATTTTAAACGCAACGAATTGAATTTTGGAGGATCGATATTTTAATAGAAAGTACCTGGTCGATCGCCATGGTAGTACATACTAATTCCATGCTGCTATGATAGTAGGTACTTACTAATTCCATGTGCCATGTCATGATTCTAAAGTCATCGGCCATCTTGTTCTAAACTTTGGGCGACCGATAGCAATGATGGAAAAGTCATAAATTTATGGAACTGACATATGCTACCGAAGAGCTTTTAACAATCCTTTTGAAAGTCGTTGTAAAAATTCGAAGCACTTTGAAAGCCAATGCCACTTCTCAAAACCCTCTTGAGAGAAACAATACGACATGGACAGAGATCATGAACTCATTTCACAAAATACTTCAACGGTTCTTTCAAAGTCAGAAACCAAAGCAAATAATAATATCGTTGAATAATAAGAAGATAGAAGAATAACTGAGTTAATACTAAGACACAACAGTTGCACACATTGAACATGCAAACGAGATTGGTTTTAGGGAAGGGAAAATACACTACTGCTAATATCCCACACCAGATGCCAAATTCATAGCAAAGTCTACACAAGATTCTGTGGAACATGACAATATGGGTTCAAATTCTACTAATTCTATAAATTATGTATTCATAACTACGGTCGAAGGTAAACTTTAGTAACCAAATGAGTAAGGACTTGCCTGCTTAGGGTCTAGGGCTACTTAACCACAACACTGAAATACTAGCGGCCGTACAAATATGTGGAATTAACATAACATGACCCTTTCGTCCCTAGGAGACTTATGAGGGATAGGCAGAGACTAGAAATATATAGCAAATTAATATTAGGAGGGATTTTTAATATGAAAAGGCTCCACAAAGGAAGTACTACCATCTTACCTCATAATTATAAACCAGTTAAATATAAGGATAAATCATTATCAGCCTATAACAGTACCACTGCTCGGATACAGACATTATCTGCGAAAGGAACACCAGCTAAACACAGGGTATCAGGGACATCGACGTGAAGACAAATTTCAACGCAGGGGGTTTAGAATCATGTACTTAATCCATGGTAACAGGCTTCGCGTCGATGTCCCTGACACCCTGTATAACAACAGAAATCTACTGCCTTGCAGAATTAGTACCGTTTCATATTCAGAGTAACTAATTGAATTGAATTGTAGCAATGGTTGAATTGGTATTGACAAGTACAAATAATAACGAGAGTTAAAATATAGAATATTAGTAATTCATCAATATTTAGTTGATCCAACTCAACTCTCGCTCGCAAATTCTATCGCCAAAAGTATGAGTGGACGATATTCTGAGCTACATTTCTGTCAATTCCTTTATGGCACGATAATTCTCATCACATCTAGACTCCAACTTACTCCAGCCAAACAGCCCTAAAGACAAAACTCGCACATAAGAGAAATACATTCGAATTTCACTCGTCTCACTAATGAAGCGGCCGTCAATCAGACCGTTTGTCTGCCCGTCATCCGGGCCGGTACAAATTAGTGACAACTCCCTGCCCGAGTATTAACGATCTTGTCTGTACGGTGTGAGTGGCGGCTTCACATGCTGCTTTGTAATTAATGGAGCTATTGTTGGTAAAAAGGTGTTATCAGCATTTGATAGTTGTGTATGAAAAGATTTGATTAATGGTAATTTCGGGTTAGAGTTAATGTGCCGTTTTGTTGTGAGTAACTTAACAGTCAAGGGAATCAATAATCTCATTCTTTCAATAGAATTTTTGATTTGGGGCATCGTAAAGAAAAATGTTATACTGCTTGATCATGGAATGGTATACTACACTGAATCAAAGGTACTGTTGAAGGTGATAATGACATAAAATCCATCCAGGGACATTAGTTTTAGTGTCTCGCGGGAAGACCCATCTCTCAGAGAGAAAATTTTATGAGAGTTCTGGTATTTTACGGCCCATTCCTTCTTATTGAATTTGTCCATCGAGTAGTTATCGAAGAATAAACTACAGTCAGATAGTATCAGATACTAATAATAACTAGCTACTCGTAATAACTGCTTCATTGGTCTCGCGGTAGCAAGCGCGACTGCTGAGCGTGGGGTCCTAGGTTCGATTACCGGGTCGGTCAAAGTGATATTGGGGATTTTCATTAGAAACTTAGTAACAGCCCGGAACTTGGAAGTTAGAGTGTGATACCCCTGTGCCTCGGAAAGCACGTTAAGCCGTTGTTTCTGCGAATGATCTCTCGCCGGTTGTGTCGGATTGCCGTCCCATCGGACTATGAGAGTGGGAGAAGAGTGAGTGCACGTGTATCTGCGCACATACTTGTGATATATAATATATCTCCCGCGCCGAAGGCTAGTCTCCGTTGAGATTGGCCGCCATGGCCGAAATATGGTCTGGAGGACAGTATATTAGATATGAAATTGAGCCATCCTTCAGTCTGCCGTCTTATTTTCTAATAAGTTTTCATATGCAATCATCAATCCATTATTAATTTCTTAGCCGATCAACAGAGAACGGTCTTTAGTACACCCACGTTCAGTAGCCATGTACACTTCAATGATGAAGACGATAATATTTCTCAATCAGTAGCAAAAGCAACAATTGACTGCAATCGCCAATTAGAGCGATAAAAAATAAACAAGTATGAAAGTTCTCATTACACCATCGTATCACGTTATTTACTTTATGCAAATACAGGCATAAATAAATATAAAATGAGAATTCTCTACAGAAACTGCATGAGATTACTTTTAAGAATAATGGCGGTCATAATTTGCGCCGGCTAGTGGAAATTAAATGTTGTCCCATTCCCATCGGTAGGCGATACTTCGAAAGGGGGGAATGGTTTGCGTGGGAAGACTTTTGTTTTACAAGTTTGTGCTAATCGAAAGAAAAAGAGCTACTATAAAAAAAACAATCAGGAAACGGGAAAACCACTGCTAAACTTGGACCCCCAAATAGACGATGAAGGATTATAAGGAGATGTTATTGAAAATAATATCATTGATGATCACTACGATTACATTTGTGCCACACACGACATGACTTCGACCATCAGTGATACCACTTTCATTTTGAGGATTCCTTTAGAAAATTTTTAGTAACAGCACGGAGTCTGGATTTCATCTTTTTAGATTACATGATGCTTTCAAGTAACCGAATCTCCTACTATTAACGTAACAGGAAAAATTTACATTTAAAACACGACAAGCTATATACATCTACCTATATCTGGCAGTCTATGTGAATAGAGGTTATTCTTATTTAATGAAATCTATTATCCATTTGGTCAGATATTCTTTCTTCTTTAGCAACATCAGAACAAAGATCTCTAACATGATCATGATCATCCTCAGCATTGTCAAACACGCCTTGATTAACGTATTCCGTTGTCCTATATATACATAGCTACCTCTATCAATTGTCTGGTTCTATCAATAATTGCTTTTAATCATTAACCGGCTGTGTTTGGACGGGCCACATTCCCTAATTGGCTTTACTGTGGCACTGACTTAGTGTGTAATGCTAGCCACACACGTTACGATTTGCTTGCGCAAATTTGTGTTTGCGCAAGCAAATCGTTACGTGTGTGGGATGAAATTTGCGCAAATTTCTTTGAAATAACGTCAAATTAGATTTGCGCAAGCCTAAGTTTGCGCAAGCAAATCGTTACGTGTGTGGCTGGCATAAAGGATTAGTGATGTACCTACTAGCCGATTGATTCGGATTAGTGTTGTGGTCGGGTTTGACTTGTGATTATAATTATGACTTTCATGATTTTAATGATGGAGGTTTATTTTTGCTGTAATTTGGTTTTGGTTACAGGATGGCTTTGTTAGTCCATTTATATCTATTCTAATTAGCCTATGGCAGTCTTCTGCCTTCCGATTTTCTAAAACAATTATATAAGTAGTTGTTTTCCTTCGTGTGAGTTTTAATCAATTTTGTTTTAGTCTGTGTTGTCCTATGGTAACGTAAAGGCCTCCCTTTCTTCTTCCATGAATCTGGTTTTTTATTCATTCATTTCATTTAAAATTTAAATAGTCAGTTTTTTGTTTACATATTAAAATGCTGTTTTGATATTACCTACTTATTTTTGCAAAAAAAAAAAGATGCTTAATCTTTTATTTATTAATTTATACCCTTGTGTATCTATCTAAGCTATTTCGCAGAAGAAACCTTAGTACCTATTCCAGGATTAAAATAATTTTCTAATTAATTAACTTAGATCGATGAAGCTAGCACAAAATTGGTAACAAGTAGTTACCATGTCGTCTGAAGGACAGAGGTCGTTTCTTTGGTTGACCCTGGGTAGGTTAAAACTATGAATGAGGTTTTTATTTAGAGACAATAAGTTAGGTATAGACTGATTTATACGTTTCAAGGGATCGATGAAATAGAAAATGTGGTTAGAATTAGTTCGTGTTAAGGCTGACTTTATACGAGTATTGTTTGTTATTATTTGGAAACCTATGCTATAGATATGTTATAACTGTTTGTAGAAACTGCTTTCTCATTAAATAATATAAAGTATTGACATTCCAGTATTAATTTCGTTTGAAGTTGAAAATATTATCGTGTTAAGGTAATGATAATTGAACAAACATAGTGAATAAATAGTTACGCCAGAATTATTAATTTTTAAAGGCATAAGCAGAAATCATCCTAACTAATATACATACATATAATAAAAATGCGAAAGTGAGTTTGTTTGTTTGTTATCTTTCACGCTTAAACTGCTGAACAGATTTGGATGAAATATGGGTAGGCCATGACCCGGGTTCCGGCCTGCCGGAGCTAAGCAGAGTTCATTGGTGACAGTCAAGCAGTGAACTCATTTAGAAACAGTCTTACATTCAGAATAGATGAGTCCTGTACCAATAGTGTGTACATTACTAGTGTGATTAATTTGATTGTAAATTATAATTTGATCTGAACTGCAAACGGTTTTACTATTGCGCAATAATCAACACTACCCATAGTACGCCCACAGTAGTTAAAATATGCTTGATGATAACGAAAGACACACATCCTCTCCACAGCCCTCTCTCCGTCATATTAATACATCATTATCACACAAAACTTAATATTCTGACATTTTGCCTCTTCAGTAGATTGCAACCGAACAAAGGAAGGACGGTTCACTAGTCTATAATATACATAATAATAATAAATAACACCAGACTGTTACTGTCCCACAGCAGGGCAAAAGCCTTTTCTCATACAGAGAAGGCATGAGCATTCATCACCACACTTGTTCAAGACGGGTTGACGATTTCGGACTTATATTAACTATACTAGCTGTTACCCGCGACTTCGTCGGCGTGGAATTCTATACATCAACTTTATTTATTTATATAGCTGCTAGTGAAACTCCCGTCAAAATCAGTCCAGCCGTTTCGGAGATTAGCATTACAAACAGACTTCAATTTTATTTAAGAAGAAAATGTAAGAATTGTGTAGATACAGATTTCATGGGTTTTAGTTTTTTGCGCGGAACCCTAAGTCTTTTTCTGAAACAAAAGTAGCCTATTTTACTCCTTATAACATAAGCTATTGAAAATTTCAGTGGAAGTCCCGTCAAAATCGGTCCAGCTGCTTCGGAGAGTAGATGGAACAAACAGACAGACCGACCGACAGACAAAAAAAAAAATTAAATTGTGATTTTGTTTTATGGATCGTATATACCTACTTTCATATGCATTTAGTAAAAAGCTGTTATTTTGACATTACAAACAGACACTTCAATTTTATTTATTTTTATAGATGTATAGATAAGTCCAGGTTCCTTCACCGATGTCAGTAATGTCCATGATAAACTCAGAAAGTACATATGAATTGAAAAAGTTACATTGGTACTTGCCCGGATTTGAATCCACAACAACATGCATGAGACGCGAGGCCTTATCCGCTGGGCCATCATGACATCTGTTGTAGGTCAGGATACTAAAGGTGAACAATATTGTTAGAGACAAAAAAGCTTTTCCCTGCCCTTCTTAGCCTACTTAATTGCAACAAACTATAAATATGTAACATTGTTGCTATCGTATTTCAAGTCGATGTAACTACAACTTGTAGGTAGATTTTGTAGTTTGAGTTCGACCGGTAACCGCTCGGTTCTCAGCGGGGGCACATACGTGTCCTTAGTTCCGATGGTCTCCTCTAATGGACGATATGTAGACGTATCGATTAGAGAGATTACTGTTAGGGACAACACTGGAGAATGTAAGGTAAAAGCATAATTTAACTCAATAACATTTAGTTTCTGATTTGCGAATTTGAAGTTGAGAACTGGGTGGTACTATAGTTTAGCGTTACTCATAATACCCATAATCAGCCTATATATTGTTCCCACTGCTGGGACACAGGCCTCCTCTCTGTGAGAGGGAGTTGGACTTAATCCACGATGCAAGCCCAATGCGGGTTGGTGAATGTCACATGTCTTCGATATTTATAGTTCTAGGACATGCCAGTTTCCTCACGATGTTTTCCTTCACCGTTTTGAGAGCAGTGGTCATGAAATTATTTATAAAGTTAAGTGCCTGCCTGGGTTTCAACCACAAATCGTAAGTCGTGGCCGTTACCACTGGACCACCACTGCCACCACTACTTTAGCTTTACTTACACCGTTACATACGAACTACGTAGCAAAGACATGACGTCACACAATTCCTGCATCGCGCAGTTAGAGTTTACCGCGCGAACGACATAGATAAGACTACCTATCCGAAATCAACTTACGGGCTGTAGCCCGCCAGACACAACACCCGTCTGGCCGGAGGATCCTCTCTTTTCAAATGAGGATGAGTGAACTTTACACCCTGTTCCTCATACCACTAAAACGTCACATAAAATCCTGACGTCACACAAATCCTGCATCGAGCAATAAGAGTTTACCGCGCGAACGACATAAATATAAGACTATCCGACAGTAACCGTTGAGCAGTTACCTGCCAGACACGACACCCGTCTGGTTGGAAGATCCTACTTTTTATAGTATAATAGAGGATGAGTGAACTTTACACCCTGTTCCTCATACCTCCAAAGAGTAAAGAAGCTATGACCCACAGGGCCATGAAAAAGCGACATTTTAACAATAATAATGATGACGGAAAAAGTAAAATTGCAGGTATTGGATTATCATTATTAAGCTACCGATAAGCGACTGCCACTAGTGAAGACCCTCTAACCTAAACTAAACTAAAAAAAAACATCGGGCAGTCTTTGGAGACTGACGATAGAAGTGAAAACTAAGTAAATTTTTGATACTACGTAACGCCATCTAACGAAAATATCAGGAATTTATGAGGCTTGCTGTCAGTACAAGAACGAAAGTACAGCTTTCGTTCTTGTACTGACAGCAAGCCTCAAAGCAGCAAGCTCCATAAAAAAAATCCAAAAAAATAAAACAGACAGTTGCGCTGTCAACAAAATTTCTCTCCCTCCGTCTTACGAATTTTCGATCAGGTCACGTGTCCTGACGCGAGTTAATATTTTTTTACCCATCCCAAAAAAAAGTGCACAACGCCACTAAAGAAGATTTCATTTCAAAAAAATCTCAATGATATTCCTTTGTTTTATTAGCTAAGTGAAAAAGTAAAACAAAGTAACAACCTAAACTAAAGCAATTAAGGTAATTTAGCACCAACGCAATGTGATACCTTGTTTGGTTCAAACATTACCATATTTAAAAGGGCAAAGGTTGGTAAAACTGCAGTATTAGTGACAGGTTTAGCTAAAATCGTGTAGTATACAACATTTCAACAGTCACCTTACACGAACGTAGGAACTATTAAAATAGAAGTCACAAAAAAATAATGTTTTAACACAGAATGTAATAAAACTTACGAAATCTTAGGTGTTTGATTTAAAACCTAATAAATATTGCACGACTCATACATAATGCGAAGCATTAGAGTGTGCTCTACGATCGAAAAATATTTTTTGCCCCATTTCTGCAACTGTTTTTATTGTTACACTCCTGCTAGTACACAGAACCTACTTAGTTTATATACCATTGTATAGATGATTTAATGGAGATTAATACTTTACTTTTTACCAATTGATTTAATGCAGAAGGAATGAAAAAAAAATAGTTGAAAAAAAAATCCTGTCCGTCAATTTATGAAACTTGAAAACATTGTAGCTTGCGATAAAATCAATTAATTGAGTATTTTTTTTTAAATACAAAGTAGTTTTATAATTAATAAAATACTAACTTAAATATAATATCTTTATCTAAATATTTCCAACGTTGACTTAACGTGTTGCCTAGCAACCCACAACGTAAATATCTAAATAAATAGTCTTTGACATAATGTAAGGATTGCTAGCTTAGTAATTTACCCATATTGATGGGTAAAACAGCAGTCCAAACATACTTCATGAAAAGTGATAAATTGTTAATTTTTGTTAGAAACTATGTTTTGAATTTCTTTTTCGTTTATGAATGTGTGTTATGAGGCGTGCACTTTTGGAATTTCCAAACTATTTTTTTCATTCAAATGTGTAAGTAGTGTAAGGTAGTTAATCAAAGAGACCAGGAATCTTTGATTAAAGGAAAAGATCCGAAATGATTCAAATGAATTACATAGGCATTAGCAATCGTGAGTATCAAATCTCGTAGAATCTCTGTTTGAGGTAAAACATTTAAAAGCAGTCTTACAATAGATGTAATTCTTTATTGCACGTAATATAACTTTTACAATTTTTAACACAACTAACTATAATAACTACACACATCAAAAGTGTCTAGGGATCAACATATATTTTTGCAATAACTTTTCTCCTGATTGATATTAATTAAAATTTTCTTTAAGGATTCATCAAATAAAGTGTTTTCGTTTGTCACAGTAACGATAAACCAAGTCACCTTTGCATTAATAAAGAAATTTGCCATTTTCCTAATAAAGGGATTTTTGACATTTGAACCACTAACATTAAAGTTCGAAAAAAAGACTGAAATAACAGTTTTCTTTAAAATTTTATTGGGTAACTTAAACAATTAATAATCCGTGTTTCTACCGCGAACACTAACAACACAAGAACATCGGTTTGGCATACTCAAAATGAGTTCATCCAAATCACGCTGTGGAATGGCCGCCCATGTTCGTTGCAACAACAAAAAAAGGTCTTCTTGCGACTGGATACCCTCCATATTCGGCAGAGCTCTTCTCTGTAGCATATCCCATGCATGCTCAATCGGGTTCAAGTCTGGCGACTGAGCAGGCCAGGGCAGGACATTGATGTTAGCTGCGGCGAGAGTCTGTCTTACAACTCTTGCGGTGTGCGGTCGTGCATTATCATGCATTAACTGAAATAAGGGACCGATTTGCACTTGTAGAGGAACGATGACGTCTGATACAATCGTCTCAGCATAAATTTGAGCGTTGAGGTTGCCTCTAATCCAAATCAACTCAGTTCTTCCGCCGATCCAAATACCCGCCCATACCATGATGGTTCCACCACTATAAGGATGGACTTCCTGGCAGGATTTTAATCGCTGTTGGCGTCCAGGGGTTCTCCAGTGTCGTATACGTCTTGTATCCGGTCTCATACCAAAACGAGACTCATCAGAAAAGCACACGAAACGCCATTGTTCTTCTGCCCAATTTCTGTGTTCAAGAGCCCATTGATATCGAATCCTACGATTGTGCATTGCTATAGGTGGTACCCGTAGCGGTCTTCGGGAATGAAGGTTCACTTCATGCAAGCGGTTTCTGACTGTTTGGTCGCTAATTAAGTTCCCTGAAGAGTGATGAAGCCTCACGGCTAACATCATGGCGGTTATTGTTGGAGCTCTTCGAGCTAAGATTTGAATGTATCGGTCTTGTCTCCGTGTGGTGCAGCGATACCGTCCTGCATGGCGCTCAGCCACGGTACCAGTGCTTCGGTAACGTGTCCAAAGTCGACTGATAACACTCTGACTTGTATTCAGAGCTAAAGCCACAGTACGTTGCCGGGAACCAGATTCTATCATTCCCACGGCTCTGAGCATTTCTTCCCTGCTTAAATGACGTCGCTGCTCCATAATAACGTTGGTTTTAATCAGTAGTAGGGAAACAGTAGCACTAATAATGTCTTCAATGCGTTGTATGTTTTTATAGGGAAAATATTGACAGCTGATTTTCATCTTTTACTCGAATTTGATTCACAGTTCCTGATTCAAATTATGAAATGCACCAAAAAGGATCCATATAAATTTATAAAATCATAAATTTATTACAAAGCCACATCTCAATCTCAAGAAATCCGCATAAAAATGCTTGATCCCTAGACACTTTTGATGTGTGTATTATAAAAATATGTACATTGTATGTAAAGGAAAAAATATAAAGAAAAGGGCTCATTGGGCATCAAAAAACTCGTCCGCATTCTTCCGCAGTCTTACAGTTAAGTAAAGCTTGATTTATTTTTTGAAATCACACCTTCGTACTGAAAATAAAATAAAAATTGTCCATTAGACTTTTCGGTATCACACACCTTAAAAATATTGAGGTCAAAAATAAGGCAACAGTAGTTCAAAAACTACTCGTCACTTCGATTTCGTCATAGATTTGGGAAGCGATAAGACCCCGAAATGGATTTCAAGGAACTTTCCGTAGCTTTTTGTAGCTACGAGCGGTTAGTCACGAGAACGCCTCGTTTAGGTGTTCGGTGCTGTGGTAGGGAAGTCGGTGATACTGTCAATGATAGTAGGCCACAGTATGACTAGACGAATTTGAAGGTTTTAGAGCAAAAAAGGTTATCTTTTATGAGGGGAGACAGGGGAGGGGAGAGGGGATTGCAGACACAACTCAACACAAGGTGTGTGTTGAGTTGTGTCCCTCTCCGAATATAAATAAGACTTACATTAATATTTGATGGATTACTCCTGCGATGTTTGGTAGAGTGATAGATTAATGGCAGTGTATAGAGTGCTACCAGTGGCACTCTATCCCTATCGGATAAAGTGCCACTACAGGCACCCTAGTAACACCGCCTCGGCCCGGAGCATTGGATTGTCGTTGTCACTGTCACTAAGTCACGTCACTTGGTATATTGTTTGATTGTCGAGGTTAGATCGCTGTAAAACACCACATTCCCAAAACATTAGATTCTCTTATGCCTAAACGGACCCTGGCACTTCGCCAGCCGCTACCGCGGCACCGCTCGCTACGCTTACTCGGCTCGTGCGTTGTGTGGTCACAGTTCTAACCTAACCTAACCAAAATAACAAGTGACAGTGACAATGCAATTCTCACGGCACCCTAGCCGGGCCGAGGCAGCGACACTAGAGTGCCACAAGAATACCTGCGGTACTCTATACACTTCGTAGATTAATTATAAAGTTCGATCCTTTGTGGTCTTACATGAGACATTTTATGTATTTTTGTACAGCCTTTATATCGAATTATATTTATTATATCGAAAATGTTTGACTTAGAAGCAAAAACATGGTATTACGAAAGACTAGCTTAGAAATATACAAACCCAAACATGGTTGCACTATCTGATAAAATCAAATGAACATACCCGCCTTTCCAGATAGACACAACGCAGGTTTTCCCAACAATTCTAGTACCCACAAATTACAAAACCGACCTAAAAAACGAAACACAACAAACACAAAATTAAATAACACCATCGATATATATCTGCCAATAATTCCTAGACACGAACCAATTACGGTTTCCAATAAAAGCCGACCAAACAAAAAACACCAGACAACCTACCCTTAATCTTTGTTGACTGGGGCCCAATTAACTCGGTCGGTTAATGACGCGAGTTTACCCACGCGACCATATTGCCACGTTTAGGGAGTATGCACATACAGCAAACGATACGCTAGAGTACTAAGTTGACTGGAAGCCAACTTCTATTCACTTGGGGGATAACAAACTGTAATGTACACAGACTTTGAAACCCAGTAATATCTTGTGAACAGAAGTGAAGCTACTACTCAAAGATTGAGAAGTTCTATTAAGCTTATCGTGGGATTCTATTGGTCATTACACTTTTTTATAGAACACTTTCCCGGTAGTTACTGAAACAAATCAAACTTGGTTCACTGGATGTTTGTCACAATTGTGTAGATTGATTGGTTATCCATTGCTATTAGTTTAATCACTCTTAATAATTGACTCCACAACCATATCAAAACCATTGATTAATTGTCGAATAGTGAGCAGAAAACAAATTGGATGACATCCATCAACTTGAATGGATGACGCAGTACTCCTAGCAAACAATTCATTGCACTAGTTAAGACCCAATTCAACCTATTTCAAATACAGACTCACTTCGTCGAATTACCAGCTCTACGTGCATACACCCTTACAGTAACAGTAATCATAGTCAATGATAACGATTCAGGGAAATTGTATTGTTTGTTTGATTTTGACGTGGATGGGACATTAATTGCGTATGTTGGGTGTTAGGACAACATCGATAGACTGCTCATATTTGGATTATGTGGTAAGGGTTCTAAGAATATGGCCGATTTGGTGTTATTTTTCTTGTCAGTGATTATATCGCTGGCCTATATCTGAGGGACATTACGGTCATTAGTGCTGTACTTCGTAATAATTGAAAGCAGTAGGTATATTTCTATTATTTTTATTTCGATTTATTTCGGTGCAAAGAATAAATCCTGAGTCCCAATCCTTTGTAGATCAGTCAATCTGCCCTTTTCTCACCTATATTGGGGTCGGCTTCCAGTTTAATCGGATGCAGCTGAATACCAGTATTGTACATGGAGCGACTGCCTATCTGACCTCCACAACCCAATTACTGTGTAATACGATACTTTATAGATCCAGTATTTTTTTAATCTTACTGATGAGAAAGAATCATCATGTTTACTGAATATATTACAAGATTAGAGGGACTACAAATTAATTATGTTTATAATTTATATGTCTGACATTCTGATCTGCACAACGAATTGCTCAGAACACTCAAGTATTAATCCAATTCTGCCTAAAGTACTTCTAGTGCCAAACTATTCACATCAGACGCAAATCCCAAGAGATTAAAAAGGCCCAAACTTTTTAATGATTAGACCTCAAATTACGGGAGCTTAGTATTGGAATCTAGGGAAAGTTTTGTTGCAAACGGGAAGCTGTCCGGTGAAAAGTTCTTAATTGATCTATTGATAACGCTTTTAGTTCCAACTTGTTCGGGCAGTGTTCGATGGTTTTATTTTGTTACTTTATGTGGCTTTTGGTCAAATGTAGGTATGGAATTTTTTGTGTGTTTGTGATTAGGGATGAAAATGAAGTCATCCCCATCACCATCACCATCATCATCCGCAACCAGACTTCATACACTGTTGATTATATTATTATGTAGTTCTTTGCCTGTACCAACCCCCACCCCGCTGTTCTGCTAGACTCATCCAGGTTCCACTCACGAAGAAAACAATGTCGTCCGCCCATCTCGCTGCCTGACGACTGGTTGGAAAAAAGTAGATGAACAGAGTTGTAATGAATGACATGAATATTAAGGGCAGGATAATTATTGGTTACAGACAATATGTTTTGTCCTACACTTGATTTATGACCAGCCCTACAAAGTAATATGAAAGAACCAACAGATATTTGTGATACCTTTTATTTGTATCTTCTACTGCAAAACTCAATGTTGTATAGCATAGTGTAGTTTTTACAAAACAAACATTCATTTTATTGCACATAAACTAGCTTGACACTGCAGAATATGAACTTATCCTTGTATAAAGTAATATGTATGGTCGTTGTGACTTTCTAGGAAAACAAACTATACACTTTCATCTAGCGAAGGTAAAAGCCAACAAAGGTCTTGTATCACTAGGGCATTTCCAGGAAATAGAACTATGGCTTCAAAGAACTGTTTGAAGCTAAACGGAATACATTTTCCTTTGTGTTCTTTCCTATATCATAATCAGCTTATAATGTTCCCACTGCTGGGACACAGGCCTCCTCTCTTCTAGTGAGAGTGAGCTGTAATCTACCACGCGGATCCAGTGTGGGTTGGTAAATTCTCTAGTATACATATATGGTTATTATATAGCCAATTTTTTCATCTTTTCCTGATATATCCAATACGACTTCAATTTCGCCGTCACTTTCTCAAAAGTCTACACATGCATTTTTAAAGTTTTCTATTACCTTTAATTGTTCTAATCTTTGGGTTAGTCTTTGAGCAGGCATTTATTCAGATTTAAAACTGCGCAAAATATAAGATTTAAGCTTCAACACTTTTATATATAAATCTTCAAAGAATGAAAAATTCTAGACATGCCTCGATTATTAATTCATCCAATAGGCCACAGTGGAGACCTTCCGTGTTATATTAAGTTAAATGACCGTGCGCTGTGAAAAGTTATTTTTAAGTTGCAGAATAATGGAGACATTATTCGTTTTAATTCCATACGTATTTTACAGAACTGTCTCGTTGGTAAACTGACAAGCGCTACTGCTGAGCATGAGGTATTGGTGTCGATTCCCAGGTCGGGCAAAGTGTAATTAGGTTTTTCTATTTCTCAGGAGTCTGGGTTTGTACCAGGGTTGATGACAATAGGGTCAATGCCTATTACATGGGACTTTAACATAACTGGCGAAATATGGGTATGCTATAGTTACACTGCTACTCAACCCATCGGGGAAACAAGGCATGTTATTTTGTTATTAAGCTATTGCATAGCTTCTATCGCGGGCCTTGAGCGTGGAGACCTAATCCAAAAATTTCGTAACGAAAATACTACCTAAGAAAAGAGTGTTTTGTATTGAAAATTATGTTTAACTGCTTGACAACAAAGTTCAAATTTACTTAAACGAATGATACGAGAGTGTTGTATTGAAAATTATGTTTAACTGCTTGACAACAAAGTTCAAATTTACTTAAACGAATGATACGAGAGTGTTGTATTGAAAATTATGTTTAACTGTTTGACAACAAAGTTCAAAGGACTTTGTCCACACTGTGTGGGAATTTGGCTCGGTGTGGACAGGTACTTTAAGTATAAATATAATACAGGTTTAATAGCTAATACCAGTAGGAAAGAGAATATTGTAATAAGATTGTATCGCGATGCTTCTAAGTCTTGTTTTGGGTACTTGTTGTTTGGAATAAAACACATTTTTATTTATACATTTTGTTATTATTCTGACTCATAAGTTAATAATATAGTGTCTAGGAACTGGGCAGATGGATATATACTATCTTGGTACCCTGTAGAGCTTAAAAACCAAATTATAGTCCGTACATGAACACAGCAACCCACTTCCCCTTACTATGCAGTTGGAGCAACACTGTTTGATTGAATTTCATCCCTGACTGTTATTTTCATTTCCATGTAACATTTTCGTGTTTTCGTTGACATGTACCACTTTTGGAGCGATCCACTGCCTTATAACAGATTCCATTTCCACAAGATCGAGGGTATGCTTTCTCCTTTGCTTGATATCAGTACCACAATTCGCACATAGGATCTGTAACACAGTTTCCACCACATGCAGGAGTTGAAGCGAAATTGCTTCGTTCGTATCCGTACGATTCAAGTTTCGGCGAGTTCGATATCCATATTTAAGCTGGGGTCAACGGTGGGATTGGTGTCGGAGTTCATAAGCGTGCCGAGTCAACGGGAGAAGTTGTATGAGTACCCAAAACCAAAACAATACTTGAAAAAATATCACAGTAAAACGAGGAAAACAATATTCACGATGCCAAGAAATAAAGTGACTTGAAATGACAACTCTGACATTACCTAAGCTTTTTTTTTAATAATCGATTTAATAAATGTTATAAGTGAAACTCCTTGACCAACTCGATACTTTAAAATACTTTCGTTTACCAAATATATGGATAAAAAATGTTTGAAATAATGTAAGTGATTACAAATAACATCTTTTATTGACTGTAAACTCCAGACTCTAACATGAATGAGGAGGAAGTAGTTGAACTTCAAAAATAACAATTATATCAATTTGTAAATAATTATGTTAATCTATACGATTAATCGTTGCTACGTTGGCATCACTGTGAATAAATTAATGAAGGATGAAGGTCGAGTAATGTCAATATGTCGAATTAAACAATTTCAGTACTTATTAAATACACTATTCATGGGTGCAAGTTGATACAAAAGTATAGAATGAATAAGGGTTTAAAAACGAAACTTGATTTTTGATTAATTTGTTTCTTTTCGAGCGTCGTGTCCACACAAAGCCAAATTTGGACAATTTCCTTTACTTAGACGAATGATACGAGAGTGTTGTATTGAAAATTATGTTTAACTGTTTGACAATAAAGTTCAAATTTACTCAGACGAATGATCTTTGACTATTAATAGTTAAATTAAAACCTTTTTATTAGTTTGATGTTCCCGGCCATTACGTTGTGTCAAGTTTTAAAAACTATAAATGTGAATAACAGTTCCTGTCAATGTCATCATTGCTATTTCTTGTATTCGGGTTAATATTTTACAATTGCGTAAGTTGATAAAAAATGCTATGCAATAGCTTCGCCGGGGCAGTCCCCGAGTGCCACACGTCTTTTTTTATTTTATAATAGATTCCTGTTTTATGCTGTAACCAGAGTATCTGATCTTTAAAAACCCATTACTTAAAGATCGTTTCTTTTCTAAATATAGCTCCGTTTGATCGATTATATTTCGAACTGACCCATTTTGATCAATCCGAACAATATCAAACAAGGTCGAGATTTCTACGGTATCCTCTACCTCTTGAACCGAATACCGCCCTTACCTTTTTCAATGGGGTACCGTTGAAAATTACACGAAATCTCTGCTCCCTAGTAGTCCCTTTAATACTCTTGGTCTAAACAGAGCTCTGAGTGGGATTAATACGAATCTCGTTGACAAGGACAAGATTCTAGCATTAATACGCTATTAGATTGGAAGACCACGGTAGTGCATAAATAATGGTAGATTTCCATCCTTCTAACAATAGGAATCCTATCTCGATTTCTATTGTTGGCCGTTATAGAGTGGCCGTTTTATTTGCTTCAGGTCGGAATAAATTATCAGATTCTGATAATTTGTTATCTGAATCGGAAATGTTACGATAATAATGCTATTGGTGTTAAAATTAGTAGTTATCCTATACTATTAAAGAGCAATATTTGTAGTTTTGATATATTTTTAATCACGTTCTCGAAAACGGGTCTAACGATTTCGATGAAGGTTGCAATATGCATTTACGGGGGCGAAAAATCGATTTAGTTAGGTCTCATATCTGGGAAAATTAATTTTCTCTATTTTCGCTCATATTTCAGCTCGGTCGCCCAAGTAAATATGACATGTCCAATAAAACACTGTGAATTTTACGAAAACAAAAGTATTAGAGCACAAAAATGTTTGTCCACAATCTCTTACCGTTATTATTTTATATTATAACAAAGAATCAGGCTAAAAAAATCCTTTACACCAAGTCTTTTTAAGTACTCTTCATAGACATCATGTGATAGCCGTAACAAAAAAATGTTTAAAAGCCCACGTTACAGTTTCATACTTTCTGTTATTGCCTGAATGTGGGTTACATGCGTCGTTACAGCGCTGTCGTTTAGAAATATTATTGCTTTCGTGTTATTTCGTGTCACTGTCTCGTTTATGGTTTTGATCTTTGTAGGATTAGTTACGGTTGAATTGGTAGGAATTTTAGACATAACCGTTTTAGATTTGTTACTAGTATGAATATGAACCATGTCTCCATAAGTTTATAAGTAGCCTAATTGGCATTGATTTCTGTACAAGGCATACACGGCATAGGACTGTTTTTACAGTTACGAACATAGGTTCCGTCAGTCCGTCACCTTGGTGCACCCCATGGATGTCGTCAATGGCGAGGTGCTTTACCAAATAATATGATAGAAGGTGCATCAAACAGACCTGTATTTATATCTGTTGGTTCGTCAATAACGTCTAAATTTGTCTTTATTTAAATTTCCCATCAAGACTTTACTGTTTTTCACAAATTACACCTAAACATGTTTTTCAAGTAAAACTTGCAGGAAATGACAACAAACAAGCTAGAACATTGAACAGGCTTCGTGCAAACAATATCATGTACTTTCACGAACTTGTCTCGAAGTTTCAGCAATTATTACTTGACAAGGGACCAAGTTTCAGGGAAGTAAGTAGGTACCTTATAGCGAATATTTTTAGATCTTGTTTAATACCGTATTGATTTCAGGATGAAAGCTCTTGTTGGTTATTAAGAAAGTTGCTAAGAGGTTTATTATTAAAATGTAATATTCTAGTACTTTGGAATAACCTAAGTTATTAATGTGGCCTTATGAATATTGTAGACGGTATCAAAACGTAATTACTTTTTATGATGGTATGGAGATTGCTATAGAAATTAAAAATGTATCCTATTTGAACACAAAAATCAATGCCATGTATTGTAAAATAATTGTCTTTGACAACTTTTTAAAAAGAAATTGTTTTTTTGAAATAAAACAACTGTCACGAAGAAAAAATATAAGAAAGTCTACCAGTAATTCTGTGATCCCTTTTTTTGTAATCGTTGCACTACTAAAGTGATTCCCGACCCATTCTGCAATATCTGGCGACCGTGAAAATGGATAAGGTAAAAGAGTCGAGGAAAATTATACGGCAACGGTTTACAAAATGCGTGAGTAAAATTGAAATAATTCTATCTCAGAAAGATAAAAGCGCATTATTACCCGAGTATGAGAGGCTAGGCAAACTGTTCGACGAGCTCTCCATCGTTCAAAATAAAGTTTTAGATATGTGGTTGGACGATGACCAGAGAGATGAAAAGTTGTTGGAACAAGATATAGATGCCTCCGATTGTTATGAAGCTCGTTGGTATGAAATTAAATATAGAGTAAAAGAGTTTTTAGATGAAGAGTCGCTATGTTCCAATAAAGGTACCGTTAAAGAGAATGATAAGACTAGCAATTCATCACAAAATCTAACTAAACATCGTAACTTTAGACTACCCAAACTGCAGCTTCCATCATTCGATGGAGAAATAAAGAACTGGATTGGTTTTTGGTCTCAATTTAATAAGATTCATAAAGATAGCGACATTGACAATGATGATAAGTTCCAATATCTTCTACAGTGTATGGAGCAGGGTTCAATTGCGAGAGAATTAGTTAAGAGTTTTCCACCAAACGGAGAAAATTATGAGAAGGTCGTAAAGCAATTAAAGGAACGATTTGCTAAAGACGAGCTTATTATTGAACACTATGTTCGTGAGTTATTACAGTTAGTGTTAGCTCAATCAAAGGGTGCAAAAACATCATTAAGATCACTTTACGACAAACTCATGACGCAAATTCTGGCGCTAGATTCTTTGGGTGTAACTCAGGAAAAGTATACAGCATTTCTGTTTCCATTGGTAGAGTCGGCCTTACCTGAGGACGTATTAAAGGCTTGGAATAGATCGCACGCTCATGTAGGCCTAGAAGGTAATACACTCACCAAGTTGCTTACTTTTGTTAAATTAGAGGTGGAGTCTGATGAGAAGATACGTATGGCACGTTCTGGATTCTTAGAAAAATATTCAGAAGCTGAGCCAACCGCAGCCTGTTTCACCACTTCTGACAGGAAGAATGAGAGAAACCAACCACAAAATAAAGAAAAATGTGATAGAAAGTGCTTATGGTGTGACAAAATTTCACACGCTAGCTCAGAATGCCTTGTGGCCATAAAGAAAACGCTAGAGGAACGAAAAGACTTTGTAAGGAGTAAGAAGGCCTGTTTTATTTGCTTGACAATCGGTCATATGTGGAATCGGTGCAGAAGACACCCTAAATGTGTGATCTGTGGTAGAAGGCATTATCCCATAATGTGTGGTGGCCTGGCTAAAGACAAGGACACAATCACTCAACAAACCGCTGACAGCTCTAACCCACAAGAAACTGTACTGAACCAGTCATCTTCTTCAAAGACCGTTTTGTTGCAAACTTTAAAGATTAACCTTGTACACGGCAGTAAGCAATTGACAGTACGAGCTCTACTCGACTCTGGTGCACAACGTTCGTTTGTAACAAGCGAGACAGTTAAAAAACTTAAACTAGAGCCTACTGACGAAGTAGAGTTGAGTCACACGTTGTTCGGAGGAGCTGTCACCAAAAAGCAAAAACACAAACTATATGATTTCAGCGTCAAGAATGTATACAGCAGCTTCGTATTTAAGATACAAGCTTTAGAACAAGAAGTAATTTGTGGAAGTCTTCCGAAACTGAATAAGAGCGATACTATTGTTTCTCTATTGAAAAAGAAGGGTGTTGTGCTCTCTGATTGTATAGATGACAATGTTATTATTGATTTATTAATTGGTTCTGATGTTTTAGGTTGCATTCTCACCGGTCGATCTGTGCGAGTGGACGAAAACCTGTTGGCGTTTGATGCATCAAAATGTCTCGAAAGTAACTATGGGTTAGCATTTAAGCGGTTAATGTCAACTACATCTAAATTAGAAAGCACAGGTATTATAGAAGAGTACGATAACGTATTTAAGGAATGGTTAAATACCTAGTGGTAGTGGCATCATCGAAATCATACAAAATGATGACAACAAGCATGGTCATTATTTAGCTCACCACGCAGTAGTTAAGGCGGAGAGTCTAACCACCAAGATTAGACCAGTATTTGACGCGTCCGCGGTGGATAAAAATGGCCTGTCTTTAAATATGTGCTTGGAGAAGGGAACAAATTTAATAGAGTTAATACCAAAGTTGATAATTAACTTCAGGAAAAATGCTATTGGCATTACATCCGATATTAAGAAAGCATTTTTACAAATATCGTTATGGCCTGAAGATCGTGAATATGTCAAGTTTTTGTGGTGGAATAATATTAAAGACCAAAATAAAAAATTGATAACATACAGGCACCAGCGTGTTGTATTTGGAGTAACAACGAGCCCTTTCCTACTGGCAGCTACAATACTGAAACATTTAAAAAAGTACAATTCGGAGACTGCCGAGATGTTAAGAACATCATACTATGTAGATAATTGTGTAAATAGTGTAAACAGTCTGGAGGATATGCATCGTTTTATACGTGAATCCAAAAGAATCATGCTTGAGGGCAACTTCGAGCTTCGATGCTTGGTGACAGGTCCAGTCATTACGGATGAAAAGGTCGTCACCACTTCAGTATTAGGACTCAAATGGAACCCAAGAGATGATACACTTTTTTGCAAAACTTCTCTACTAACTAAACACAATACGGACAAAAATATTACAAAGCGATATCTGTTATCTGTAGCGCAAAGCGTCTTTGACCCAATTGGTTTTCTTTCACCGATGACTATAGTGCCTAAAGTTATCATACAAAAATGTTGGATACGTAATATTGGTTGGGATGAAACTTTACCTGAAGATTTAGTCAAAACATCTAAAGATTGGTTACAACAGATTCCGCACATGGAGGCATGCAGAGTTCCACGGCGCATTAGTAAATACGATTTACACGATAGTCACAATACCATACATGTTTTTTGCGATGCAAGTTTGGCTGCCTATGCATGTTGTATATTTTTACGGTCTGAGTTTAATAGCGAGGTCACAGTTCAGTTGTTGACAGCTAAGTCAAGAGTGAGTCCAAGTAAAGCTGTCACGATGCCAAGGCTGGAGCTACTAGCCGCTTTACTAGCTGCGAGAGTAGCCGCTGATATAAGATGGGACCTGAACTTAAACTGTCCGGTATTCTACTGGACCGATTCGTCTATAGTGCTAGCATGGCTTAATAGAAAGGTGAACTTGAATGTATTTGTAAATAATAGGATTCAGGAGATACTTAATAAATCAGTTTTGCACGAATGGCGTCATGTTCCAGGAGAGTGTAACCCTGCTGATTTGCCATCACGAGGCTGCAATGCAGAAATCCTTTTTAAAAGCAAATGGTGGGAAGGTCCCGAGTGGCTAAAGAAATCGGAATCGGAATGGCCTCATGTAGAAGTGACTCCGGATGAAAAAGAGGTTTTAAGAGAGGTGAAGAAGTCGTGTTTGTGTGTAGTGAACACAAAAGAGTTTTCTAAAACCCTCCTTTATTTTGGAAAATATTCGAAGATAGTAAGAATGGTCGGCTGGTGCTTAAGGTTCCGTAAAAACTGTGGATTAAGTTTGAAGAAAGAACACAGAAGAGCAGGAGACTTATCAGCAGAGGAGTACACAGCAGCTGAAAATCACTTACTCGCTGTACTTCAAAGAGAATTTTTAGTTGATTTATCTAAAAACAATAAGAAGCTACAAACCTTTTTAAACGATAAAGGACTCGTTTGTGTTAAGACTCGTTTAACAATGAGCAACGACAGCGACGGTTTCATGTCACCTATATTACTGTCAAGTGATAATGTTATTGTTGAGAGAATTGTACAATATTTTCACGTAAAATACCTTCATGCGGGATCACAAACGTTAATTAGTAAACTTCGTGAAAGATATTGGATTATAAGCATTCGTCGTCTTGCCAAAAAGGTAGTGCGGCAATGTGTCGTTTGCAAGCGTCTCAGCAGCAAGAGTTGTACAGTACCCCCCGCACCGTTACCTGCAGACAGGATACAATGTGGCAGTCCATTTGAGACAACCGGTATAGACTTGGCTGGTCCACTGTATTTAAAGACGGGAGAAAAGTGCTGGATCGTTTTATTCACATGCGCTACATACCGTGCAGTCCATCTAGACTTGTGTTCTTCACTGTCTACAGAAGACTTTATGTTAACGTTCCGCAGGTTTGTGGCAAGACGAGGTTCCGTAAGGATAATATATACAGATAATGGAACGAATTTTCGCGGAGCAAGTTCAATACTTAAGAACATCAAGTGGAATGAAATAGCACAGGAGACATCAACGCAAAGGATTGAATGGCGCTTTATACCTCCGTCAGCGCCATGGTGGGGAGGATTCTGGGAAAGGATGGTACGGACGGTTAAAGAGATGCTCAGAAGGGTGCTTGGTAAGGCAGCACTTAAATATAATGAACTGTTGACTGTGTTGTGTGAAACCGAAGCGATGATCAATTCTCGGCCGCTAACCTATATAGCCGACACTACGGAAAATTTAGCTCCGTTGACACCTTCAATGTTTTTACATGTAGGAAAAGAAGGGAAAGATGTCCTAGATATGGGTCATATTGATGGTCAGCTCTTGACTGGACGTTGGCGTTATATTAAAAGCCTATGTGGCGATCTGAAGCAGCGTTTTCGCAGCGAATACCTGGCTCTACTTACTCAGAAATCAACGGCTAATAATAATCCAGTTGAAATCGGGGACATAGTTTTGATAGGGTCTGATGATGTTAAGAGGGTTAAATGGCCATTAGGTATTGTTCTTGAGACGATGCAAGGGGTGGATGGTCATAGGCGTGTAGCGCGAGTTAGAACCGCAAGAGGTGAATTAATCAGACCTCTACAGCGCCTCTTCCCATTAGAGGTTCGTCATAGGGATATGCCAACCACTGAACCTGCACAGCAGCTGCCCACTAAAATGCACGCCACTCGTTCCGGTCGGCTGGTGAAATTGCCCACTAGGTATTTATAAATTTAAAGATTTTATTTCACTTTATTATTTCCGAATAGTATTTTAGTTTACATAGATTTCTTCCGCTTTCTCGCGGGGCCGGAGGATATTGTAAAATAATTGTCTTTGACAACTTTTTAAAAAGAAATTGTTTTTTTGAAATAAAACAACTGTCACGAAGAAAAAATATAAGAAAGTCTACCAGTAATTCTGTGATCCCTTTTTTTGTAATCGTTGCACTACTAAAGTGATTCCCGACCCATTCTGCAATACCATGATTTCTACATTCTATGGAGAACTTATTCCGAGGTTGTTATCATACGTATTGGTTAGTTGGTAGTATAGGATTGTTCATCACAATATACTGTCATCTATTATAGATAGTAACTGTTGCTTTACAGAAGCAGCCAACTATATATACCCAAGGGAAATAATGAACGGACCATTCCATTCGTTTCAAACCTTATACCCAAGTCAAACATAGATACTTATCTTAAGTTAAACACAAATTCCTCGTTTTAATATCGAACATCTGAAACTAGGTCCTGAATCAGCGGTAACCACAGTTGAAGCAAGACTCCTGAGAATGCAGTAACATTCATTACATGAGTTTCCCTTACCAACCACAGGTGCTCCTGTGAAGTAAAATATAGTTTAGCATTTCTTGCGATCTAGAGGTTTGGCTGGATACTTACTTTTTCTGGGATTTTAAAGATTGTGGATTGGTCAAGGATTTGAGCCAGCATATTTTTAAGCTTAGGTTACAAGTAGGTATGATAATGTACTAGTATGTATCCTACATTTTATATCCGTGTGACAATAATATTGTGTTGAATATACATTGTTTTTTGAATCAGTATTTAGGTACATTACGCTGACGCTTTCACAGAGAGGAAACGAAAAAATCACAATACCTAATGAATGCAAAGAAAACTCGCAAAGCAACACAATTTAAAATTCCCTCAACACTGCACAGAAAAAAAAGCGCTAATTACCATTCTCCCCGAAACCAATAACAAAATTAACATCGCTATATTCAAATTGGGCGTAAAAAGGAAGCAGACAGGAAGCAGCAATGAATAATACTCGTAACGTATTGCTACCCTGCCAATTTCCTGCGGTTGCCACCGGATCCCGAATACTGGGCTCCCAGTTCCCCGTTGTATGCTTAACCGCATTATCTATTCAGGAATTGATTTGTGTATGTGATAATGGAAGGTAGTGTACGTCTACATGAATATGGGAGCAGGTGTGGGTTTTGGAAAATTTTGGGAGTGGTGTTTGTGAATAGTTTGTTTGTTGAAATTATGAGAGGTTATCGCTGCTGTCATAGTCAGGCATGGATAGGAAGATGTGAATTATTAGTGCCGAGACATGTGTTTAAATCAATACGAAAAAGGAGGATTTCATAGTAATCATAGTCATTTAAAGGCAGTAAGTTCTAAAAAGTTAAAAATAAATAATAATAATAAACATAATGTGAAATATTATGGAAACATAAGTTTAAATGACAAAGTAAAACCTGACAAAATGTTATTGCTAATAAAAGCGGAAGTAAAACCCCCAACAGTGATTAATCATTAAAAGTTAAGTTGACAAAATAAAACAACATTTAACTTTGATCGAATCATCTTAAAGTTCCAAACATTTAACTTATTAATTTTCAGAAAATCAAACAGAAAAATAACAAGTTCCGTCCGTATACTCCAATAAAGGTTTTCAAATAAAATGAAAAGTTGGACGATAATCACAATGAACTCCGATAACTGAGCCTTTAGGGATCCTTCGCAAACAGATGTATTTGTTCAATGTATAATGAAGACTGAGTTAGTTAGGGATCAAGTTTTGGAATCCCGAGGGCGCGTCGAGATGAGATCTTGCAGGTTCAAATTGTTCGTCTACTGTTTGAAGAGTTAGAATTTGAATTGATGTTCGGCTAATTATTGTGGGTATGTCGAACTTCCATGTAGATGGAGAAGCTATAGAGATAGGATTTCTGAGGGTTGATCAGATATCAGAGCTGAGAACAATAAAGGGACGGGTTCTAGTGTGATCGTTGTTTATTGAAATATGATCAATGCTTCACGAGTACATTGTATTACAGAAAGGAGTAATTTAGGCATCATTGCCACTACTGTAGCACGTTCTGAAACAGAGAAATTAAGCATAAAAAACCTTAAAATTTCTAAATAAAAGCTTTGAATTTCGTTCACGAATAATTTTGCGACCATGAACCCTTCGAAACATGAGTCCTTAAAATCTTGATGACAAAGTTAAATAAAGCGAGAAATAATCCGCAAAATGAGTTTTAAAATTCTGAGTTCAACGTAAACTTTGGATATTTTAATTTGTCTCGACAAGGCATAAAATTACATTATTCCTTCAATATCTGGTAATTCTAATTCATAAAATATGATGTCTTTCATCATTTAGTCAGACGGATGGATTGAAATACTAACATAGAGTATCTTTGGATTCGTCAATTATGATTGCCTATATACACCATGCACTTGATTTTCTTGAATATGACATTCATGATGACATCTGTAATGTGATGAAGCATCAACAAATCTACCAGTTTTACTACTTCAACAGTCCAGCTTTTGATTAAACCTAGCTTATCCTGGTCAAATACTAAAACAATTTCCAGATACACAAATGATTGGTACTAAAACAGAAACGTACTTGAATTTGTTAATCCTCAAATTAAACGACATATCGTTGCGATTGGTCCAAAATATCCTGAATGTCAATTCGTACTCGAAACAGGATGAAATTAAATCCATTTTGAACGACACTCGTTAATACTCTAAAATATGCAATTTGATCAATTGGACACAAAGCGATTTTAACTGTTTGCTTTTGTTTAGCAAATGTTTTTGAAACGAATGGTAATTACGTTTTTGATGTTGTTTTATGGGCGTCAGCAATGAATTTGTTTATCGTAATTTCTCCTGGGTACATGTTACAGTTGAGTGAATTTGTAAACAGCGTTCATATCGTTAAAAAATTACACGTTAACAATTTAGCAATCATATTATTCTATATCGTAGCGTGACCTATAATTCACATGATCAAACTCTAATGCTCTAACAATAGCCACATAAAGATCCATCAAGATGGGTAGTCATAACCATCCAATCCGATGATTGACGTCCTTTCAAATATCTCCGCTTATTTCTCCAAGGGATCGGTTCTCTATACTTCATCTCCATAAGGGTGACCCTTGAGAAAATCGCGTACACAAACCTCCATAAACCAAACTTTATGTCCTTGAAAAATATGAGTGCCATGGCCTGAGAGTGCCTGAAACATATTCATATGATCGTAGAGGCAGTAAAAGTTAAAGCAGAACAATAAAACGGGTAGTTTTATGTTGGTTTTATATCGTCGACAGGTGAGCCTGGGGGATGTTCCTATATTTTATCGTTCGGAACTGAATTTCGTACACAAAAGAATCTATGAACGTTATACGAATACCGGAGCTTACGAAGACAAATATTGCTTTGAATGCATCTCGAACATATCTGGAATGTTTGAAATTCATGGTTTGTTATGAAATATTCTTGAATTTTCTCGTGAGTATTGTGTGTTTATCCTGCTTTAAATTCCTGCTTTGCATTTCTTTTGATATCTAGCTTCATTAGGCTCAGCATTCTCTTTCTTTTTATTGGCACGGTCCTTATAAGCAGCTGTAATTTGCTTACTAAATAACATCATGCCTATATTCCCCTGAGGGTTACTACTGAGTGTAAAAGCTCAATGACATTTTGTCAGACCCGGGAATCGAACCCAGGCTCTCATGCTCAGCAGTAGCGCTTGCGACCACTAGACCAACAAACCTTCACAAATATCACTGAATATTTTCTTTTGAGTACTACACTATTTTAGAGTTTTACGGTCGCGAAATAATTTTAGCTTGCACCATTAACTCGTGAAATGACGGTACTTGCTTGTTTTTATTTCCCCTCGGGATTCGCAGAACTATTGGGTGACGAGTCTTTAAAAGTCGTACTTATATGATTTTTATAATGATGAAATATTTATATGACAGGTATTAAATTTTCTTGGATTGTAAAGGACAAAGACGTTGAGGAAAGATATAAGCGTAAATATGTATGTGGAAATGCATGTGACTAAAAGATTGATGAATATAAATGTTAATGGATGGAGAGGGAGAGGAACGCCAAAGAAAAGATGGATGGACTGTGTGAGGAAGGATATGAAAGAGAAGGGAGTGAACGGTAGCGTGACAGTTGACAAGGAGGAATAGAAAGAGAAAACGTGTTGCCCCGACCACAAGTAACATGGCACAAGGGCAGGAAGAAGATGATGCGGAAATGTGGACTGGAGTAGGTATCAGGACGTCATCATCATCATCATCAGCCTATTAATGTTCCCACTGCTGGGACACAGGCCTCCTCTCTGTGAGAGGGAGTGGGCTGTAATCAACCACGCGGGCCCAGTGCGGGTTGGTTGATGTCACATGTCTTCGAATTTTTTGTTTCTAAGACATGCCGGTTTCCTCACGATGTTTTCCTTCACCGTTTTGAGAGCAGTGGTGATGAAATTATTTACACAAAGTAAAGCGCCTGCTTGGGTTCGAACGCCTACAACTCGTAAAAAGTCGGGGCCGTTACCACTGGGCCATCACTGCTCTACTCAGGACGTCATATGCTGCCCTAATGATGATCGTCCTTTGGAAATGTCAAGTGCGTAATACCTTCAACTGTTCCATACAGTTATATCAAACTAGCGACCGTCCCCTGTTTCGCATAGTTTTTATGACTTGACAATACATCGAGATACTACATGCTATGTCATTTAAACAAGTAGCAGACAGTTTTATTTTTATTTTGTATGTATCTCGGCAGTGACTTTGAAATAATTACCTACGGCCGCTCGGTAGATAAACGTTCCGCGTCCTTGCGGCGTGCCTAACTGCCGCGCACTCGATATTGTTGCGTACTGATTGATATACACTGAAATTTCCAAGCGCGTCGTTTTGGCCGTTTCCTCTGAAGATAGAATACTGTACTTATTTTTACTGTGGCTATGTCGAAGTTAAATATAAATGTAATATACACATACACAAACCTTTCAGAATTCTCTGGCTCGATGATGGTGAAAACCGCATCAAAATCATTTATGTAGTTTAGAAGAACGACGCAGTCACACAGATATACGAAAAGGGACTATTTTATAATAATTATGCATAAATGTTGGAAGTACGTAACTGATTTGACCAATCAGAGCGCCAGCGCCACCTAGTGGCGCTTGAGAAAGTCTATAACATAACGTTCAACCGGAATACGTTGAAATTGTTGGTGGCGGTCAAGCAGCGAACACGTTTAGAAACTGTCGCGCGTTCCGTATAGTTGAGTCGTATACCTACTGTGTGTGAATTGCTAGTGTGATTAATTTTATCGTAAATTATAATTTGACCTGAACTGCAAACGGTTTTTCTATTGCGCAATAACCAACACTACTCATAGTACGCCCACAGTAGTTAAAATATGGCTGTTGATGACGAGAGAGACGTACCTTCTCCGGATAAAGAAGGTGCATGAATAAGTAAAGCGACTTGACTTTCAGTAAATTCTGTAACATCGCCAATATCAACCACTTTGTGGATTATTAAATAAATCTATATTTCCTTAATTTGTTTTTAGCCTGTAACCAGCAAGGTTATTGACCTATTCAATGTTACCACTAATAAGGAGGCTTAAGGATTATTCGAAAGCAATTTTGTATTTCCATTTTGTTCTCATATTATTAATAATTTTCATCGTTTCCAGTCTACAGAACATTGGATTTATACTCGTGTATATTCAATTATCTAACGTAATCAGATTACCTACTTCGTACGTTTTGTTATTACTTTATGTTTAAGAGTCTCGCATTGCTTCAGTACCTACCACCTGCTTGCTTTTAAATTCAGTTGTATTTATTGTATTCCTATTTTGTAGACATAATATGATATTATTTAAACGTAGACGTTTTTTGTCGCATATCAGATACGTAAAATATATATCTACCTATTATAAGTTTTACAGTTGTAACTGCAAAGTTACCAATTATGATAGTTCTTTAATCTCCAACAAGAATTTCATTTGATTGCTATTACAGCAAAATATTTTTTCTAATATCATTATCCTTTGTAATTATGTCTGTGTGTGATTTTCGGCCCCTAACATAACAAATTCTTAAATCAACTTATAGATTAACTTTACAAGTTTATTTAAACTGTTCCATAAACATACATAAAAACTAATTCAATTCCCAACTTCTCTAAAAATAAAAATTACTAAAGGTCCACACAAAACCTTATACTTCTACAAGAAAAATAAATTGGATAAAGATATTTTGAACTGGCTTCAAGAAGAATGCAGGAAATTCTCTCTGGTACGCTCGAACGATGTTAAATTGTAAGAACGAGGTAGCAACTTCAATTTATAGGCTCAACTCCGACTGGACGATTACTGTTGCAGGCTTTTGAAGTCGGTTCACAGACTTTTATGAAGGCAAAGGGCTTAGTTAGATTTAGTTGGTGGATGTTGGTAGACTTTCTGATTTACAATAGTTTGAGTTTGAGTTTGTTAGATGCATTGCACATGGCTAAGTATTAAACAACCACACCGGGTGATCGATCAGGTAAAGCTACGCTTCCCACGGTCGGTCTGTAGATGGGTGATCGCGACCCGTCTACAGACCCGCGACCCGTGCCTCAGAACGTTGGTCCCGGCTTTCATTCTTAGATCTTTGACAGTTGTTACCCAGTAACTGGGTTGTGGAGGTCAGATAAGCAGTCGATGCATGTAAAATACTGCAGGTATATGGCTGCATCCGGTGAGACTGGAAGCCGACCTCAACATAGTAGTGAAAGGGCAAGGCAGATGGTTCGACTAAAATTATTATGGAATTTATTTCTCTTGTAGACTGTCTCTCTTAAGGATGATTTCCACCAAACGACTCGCATCGCATCGGACTGGAACGATTTTACAATATTTAAATAATATTGAATCGTGTACATAGTACTCGTATTTAAAGTCTATATTACCAAGCCGTGCAGATCGTAGCAAAGATCGTGAAAGTATGCTGCGACGCGATCGGCTCTGTTCATCTGTCGTCGTTCCGTCTCCATTCTTCTAACAATATAGCTAACAATACTACGTCAACTTCAAACATTTTCAAAAATTAGAACACGACAACACGGTAGGAATGAAACTTTTTAACTAGGCGCAGAAACGGCTACGTTCGCAAGCGACGGTATGGATGGAGCCGATCGTATGCGTCGACATCCTGCCGGATCCGTTCGTATCCTTTTCGATCTGATGCAATGCAAGCCGTTTGGTGGAAATCATCTTTTATTGTGCTCGTGATCGAATAGTCAACCTCGTAATACTATATACTCGTATACTCGTAATACTGTTTACAGAAGTTGCCACTACATTGAAAATTCACAAAGGTTGAAACTATCTAACTATAACATAGACAGTTAGACCTTGTCGTTTAATGACGTGCAAGTGACATTCGAACGTAGGGTAAACACGTAATTACGTAGTCGATTATACTTCAAATCAAACAGCTAGGAAATGTGGGTATTTGAGTATTTTGTATTGAAATATTTAAAAGCGCGCGCGTGTCAAAGAATTGATCACACAACTTGATACTACCAACTCAAAAGGCGTACTTTGACTTACCGTATGAAATAAAATAAATCGTTTTGAAACACAATTTAATTCGTTTGGTCGTGTATAGCTTGGGGCGTACTAATAGGACGGGACAGGCTGATTCGTAATCGTGGCCACACGCATTTACTATGGAAACATACGGGATGAATAGTCGTGCGTGTATACGCGGTTATAATGCGAAGTTTTCGATCAGTTTTATATATTTTTATGTAGGTTTTATGTTTTTATGTAGGTTGTAGATATATTATGTTTTTAACCGTGTTTTTTTTTGACAAATCAAACGACCAAACATCGAAATATTTGACCATGGTCAAATATTTCGCTGTTTTGATTAATTTGACAATAATTATTACTGTTTGGAAATAAGAAATATTATGGCTAACTAGTGAACTAAAATATTGATTATGAAATGCACGACGGTATAATTAATATCGTAACACCGAATATTTAGTTTTAGATGTAAAAATCGCATTTCCGAAAAAATATTATTTTTAACTTTTTTTTGGAAATGCGTTTTTTACACCAAAATCGGATTCAACATCAAATTCAGTGTTATAATTGCAATTTTGCATAACAGGTTTAGCCTAGTTCGACTACAGATGCTTAACTCATTTGTACTCAAAACTAGCCTAGGTTATATAGTATAGTAGCTTAGGGTAATATTGCCAAATTAATCAAAACAGCGAAAATATTTGACAGCTATTTGCAACTTTGCCCACTGTTAGTATAAACGCTCTTAAGTAGGAATTAAATCACTGGACTACATCGACGACTACAACTGACCACTGACTATGCGGGTATCCTTACCTTAGATGGCCTAAGGTAAGGATTCGTCTATGTCGACAAGTATGCAGGTAAATAGCTAGGATTAAACAGTTTATTTTTTTTTGACATTTCACAGAAATAAAATCAGTTCCTTCGTTTAAATATTCCCACCGCGCCCGCTCAAAAAGGTACAACTCTATATTAAACCTACAATTAAAAACGATGTTATCTCCAGCCCGTGTTACCTATCTGTTAAATTATATAACCTTAATCTCACGTTAATGTCCAACAAGTTTATTTACTAGAAAATATTATTACTTATGCAATACTTTGAATGCTAAGTCCGTATCACGGTTCAACGGAGACGTTTACATTAATTAGGAGCACCGACTTTGTTAATGTACGGTTTAATTTTAATTGAAAGTTCTGTTTGTTCGACGATTAAAATGCTTTGATGGGACATTCGTTGGAGTTATTGATATTGGTTGCCGTTTGTAGTGCTACTTATTATACTTACAAATCGAAAATCATTTCTCTCGTTTAGGAAAGGTGTCTCATTTACTGTCGCCCATTTCAAGACTTCAGGCACAGATTAAGACAGATACTTCACTTCTGTAGATAGCTAGCGCTATATTTTATGTACAACAATATTAAGGCATTTCGTGTGCGCTAAAATGTACCTTACGCAGACGCCGGAGAGTACCGTCCGGATTTTTGTTGTCCCGGGGAAACGCGAGCCGTAGATACGTTAGTGCGCGAGGCGTTCTTATCAGGCTGATACCTACTGTTACATAATTATACATGTGTAAAAAATATAAATACCAATGATTTATCTACCCAATCCTTTATCTAGAATGAATGTTCAGTGGGTAACAAAAGCTCGCGCAACTAATGTTTCGCAAACAAATTCGTGAAGCAAATGCTTGCAGTGAGTAGGTAGGCACGGAGTAGAAACCAATAATTTTGTTTACTTCGTTGCACTCTAAATAAACTAAGTATTTATAGTTCAAATAAAAAACACGTTTTAACTAAAGTTCCCTAATAAGATACAGCAGTCATCCAAGCATTAACGAACAAAAACACGTGCAGGAAAAATTACAGGGAACACAAAAAAAAACTAAAAACCTCAATGCACCGTGGTTTCCAAGACAATGTATTTTTACTATGTTGAAAATTCTTATTATTCTCCTTAACTTTGCAGGGAGGATTCGGTCGAGTGGCTTTGTTATTTTTCATGCTGCGCAGAGGATTTGTTTATTTTCTCAGCTTTTAAAAAAATAAACGGTGGGACGTCGGCCATTTTGTTAGGCGATGAGATACGATGAGCAGCATTTGAGTGCGACTGCTTAGTGTGTTTAGTTTAGAGATTTGGTGAATGGTGATGATAGTAGTCATTTGTAATGTGGAAAGTGATGGCTAGTTTATGTTATAGCCATTAAGGGAAGACTCTTGTGTTGTCTCTGGCTAATTATAGAGTCTCTGAAAGTCTTCACGCTTATAATAATTAATATCTTAAGAAACTGGCGCCTTCCACACACATCGCCGTAAAATAGCTGAGTCACTGACACAGAATAAAAGCTAACAGAACTTTTACTGAAGTAAAAAACTACGAATCCAATTGGCTGCTTACAAATATTATTAATTTATTTAATTGTTCAATCACACAAATAAACAAAGCCATATGCAGAAGAGAATTTATTACATCAGCAAGATTTCGTAAAACTAGAATCTGTTTCCCTATTTCCCGAAGTAAAAGTTTATTTTCGAGAATGGAAGAAACGATAAACTATGAAAATTAATTAAAGCACTTCTTCAGCTCAAACGAATCTTGTCAATCGACCATTAAAATCTTCCATACTAAACTACCCCTCGCAAAAACGATCCCATATTAAAAATCAAGACCCCCCATCGCAATTTTGTGCCGAAGCAATTTCCTTACCGGTTATACCCTAAAAGATCACGTTCCGTACATTGTACAGCATCCGCGCCATCTCGAGATAAGCAAATTAACTTTAAATTAGTTATTAGAGTTCTCCCGGTTCGTTTTTTACTTCATTATTTCCGAGATGTCTAAGCTTCTGTAATTTTTCGATGGTTGGCTGTGTCGCTGGATCGATCGACCTTCAAGGTTAATTAAAAATGATACTACTTGACAAGTCTAGTCTAGAATATAATTATGTCTCATACAGGCGTTGAGTAGGCAAAGATTTGAAAGGTTCCTTGTAAATCGGTGACATTCAAATCTTAACAGTGGATGCTTCGGTAACTTGCGTTTGGTTGCTGAGAGTGAGAAAGCTGCATAGCAACAAGTGAAATTATTTTAATAATTAGAAAACCACCGACACAAACATTTCCTCATTTCTCTTTCCTACTCCATCACCAGACCCTGTTCATCATCTATCTACAGCCTTTTAATTGAGACCATTCCAATGAGCCCAAACACGATACCAACTAACTACTATATAAACTGTGCTGTAAGTTGGTAAGGGAGTTGGGTATCCTGCAATTCCAGGTGATGCTGCATCAGTTCAAGGTTACTATGTTCTTTTAATATCATTGAAGTAACAGAATACCAAATTTCAATAATTATAAGATTATAAGAATTCTTCCATTCATCAACTACAAAAGAGCTGATAATCTTCAAACGACTGAACCGTTGATAAAACATGTCTAAGAGCCATCGCTAGTGTTTTTTTTTTTTTGTTGTTGGGAAATGATGGAGCGGAAGGGCGTGTCAGACTCTTACTGATTAAAACCCACCCGTGTTCCTTCGGTTGCCTGTACGTTGCCAGGGGCCACGGGTTACCCTTTTGGACTTTCCCGCAACCCTGATCACTAGAAAACCTGCTTTCAAATAAAAGAGTACTACAAGGATCTTTTGGCTCCTGAATGACATTGACAGGGGGGTTGTTGGTACATATTTGCCACGCTCCAAAGGAACTATTTGGCGCTGTATGTCTGATGATAGGATTGCCAACTGAACTATATAGCTTAACACCAAAAGTTATGAAAAAAAAATTGCCTACACCTTCTTCAAAATGTATGCTCCTGTTCACCACAAAATCAAAATCAAAATTCACTTATTCAAACCAGGTTAAGGATCAGCACTTTTCGTACGTCAAAATTACATAAGACAGTCCCCGAAAACGCCCGCCCTTCACCACTTCCGAGTGCTTTAGCTGGGAAGATATTGTGGTGCAACAAACTCCCCAGACGCACAGATGTCTATTCAGTTAGAAAAACTTGATTCTATATTTGATTGTATGCAAAATCATTTACATTACGCAACGCAAAACATAATATTAAATTATTTGCCACAATCCTTTAAACAGCAATGCTGCTTTGAGGCTAAAAAACATCACTTGTTCTTCTTCCACAAAGTAGGTCTTCTACAAAAACCTCTACTAGGTCAGATGACACAGAACAAGATGCGATCCGTACTCTTCACAACATCTCCGACATTTCGAAATAACCAAATTAACTTTAAATTAGTTCTATGAGTTTCCCGACTTGTTTTTTTACTTGATTATTGCTGAGACGCTCGACGCTATCTTTCGTTATCTTTTCTCTTTCGCTTTCCTTTTCTTTTAAGAGTTCTCCGGCTATAAATAAGAGGGATGAATAAATGTGTTTTGCTTCATTTTAATTATTTGTGTCTGCATTATCAAGTAACAACATTAGTAATCTGATCATGATCAACAGTCTTGTTTTGACTGAAGAAAATTACTGTAGTACTATTTAAGCAAAATATTTACGCTATAAGTATATTTTTATTTACGCAATAATAGGATCCTTGCACCTTCGTGGACCTTTTCTTTCTAGTAGTTCGGCAATCAATCTCAAGCCATCGAAGTCCATACCAAGAATTAACTTGTTACCCCCATGTCCTTCCAAAAGAAACCGTTTTCCACAACCTTCAAATTCAGAATGCACAATAGACAATTTTTAATTCTTATATCAGCCATTGTTATCAGTTTTAATGAAAAGAGGTTGTATAGCTCTGAATCCCTTTCACACTAATGAGTTGACCTTGATTGTTGCTCACGACATAGAAGCTGCTTTTTAAAAATCTTAACGAGCATTTTCCTTTCCTGAGCATAGATTGTATGCACTAATTGGATCTTCACTATTTGAGTCAGTTTTTGTATGAGATCGTAGAAATCTTTAATAGCATTTTATAAATCTATATGGCCATAAAGATAAATTTGATACAGCAGAAGTTGACATTCGCCAATTATTTTACTGCTGCTTCGTATAGTTGGCTTCGTATTTGCTTAACCACCCTAAGGTTAAATGTCATTTGCACGTACATAAAACAATAAGTGCCCATAGACACGACGACGACGTCACTGCGCCGCCACAGCGCTGCCGCCGCGCCTCTAAGCTGTGTATTCGTAACGTTACCAGCCTGCTACCATACCGCCGCTGCCGCGGATTGTAGAGTGATATGGCAAAATAAAGCGACGACGGCGCGGCGGCGGCGCGGCGGCGGCTCACTCTACATGCTTACGCTAAGCGGTGTCGGCGCGGCTGCAGTGCCATCTACAAGAGCCCTAAAGTCTTTTTATTTGTGCGACAGTTAAATAGTTAAATATGTAGTTTAAATCGACACCATCATCATCATTACTCTGCCGAAAGACGGCCACTGTTAGACATAAGACTCCTCCAAGCGTAGCCACATCGACCGGCAGTGTGTTTAATGTGTAACACACTTACATTCACAATTCGAAGGTTTTGAAGGAAATACCGAATTTTCTTGAATAGTTTCATAGGATTGAAAAACTCGTCTGCTCAACAACGTAAATAACGCAATGAAAGTGGCTGAAATGTCAAAAGGAAATGCATTGCGATCGATTGCAATTGTACATGTGTGTTACTCAATTACCCCGTAGTTCTGTACTTCTCGAAAGTGGTAAAGCAATTGCAAGGACGACTATACGTATAGTATTATCAGTAATGTTCATAAGTTCCTTCAACGTGCAGGTATCAGGTCATGTTCACAGCTGAGCACTACAAAATGCATGATCGTTACAAAATGGATCATGCCACAGACCTCAGAGCACAGAGACGACTCGACGACTGCTTCTAGAGCCGGCATTGCCAACACTTTGCATACAAACCAAGCGTGTCACCGTTTACTCGAACTATAACACAAATCTGTACTTTTACTGAAAAGTGATAAAAGTCAAAAATCCATGTTTTGAGAAAAAAATAATAAGAAGTTTTGCATTTTTGATACAGCAATTTAAATTTTACACATTTAAGTTCCTGTGTGTTTAATGCTATAATTTAAATTATATCATTTAACATGTTATAAAATGCACTGGATTTGAATGATACAAGTATTACATTTTTTAGATAGCAGTAGTTATTAATTAATGACGTATACAAACTGACGGCTTTGAAGACGGTTCGTGACAGAATATGTGCGCTCAAGGCAAGTTTGGCTTCACAAATTTTGTTAGCACTGCCATCTCTAGATGCTGCCGGCCGGCGGACGATTCCGTGGTCTGTGGATGATGCAAATGGTATTTTAAGCACCGTATTAAGAAGTCGCGTACGGTATGTTGTATATATATACTTACAACTAAATGATACTTCTTCAAATTGCCTTGGTCTAGGTAAAAACCCTTAATTACCTTTAATACGTACCTACATTCTTTGGGCCTATCAGAATACCAGCGCTGCGGTATTTTTTTTAATTTTAATGTCGCCACATTATTCTGAGATAGGAGCATTTTTGGCCTCGCACAAGTCGTTATTATTTTGTACATTTTAAATGCTCCTTTTATTTTTTTTCTTTTTGTGTATTACTGTTTATATTTCCTGTGCGTATCCCAAATAAAATATTTTTCTTTCTTTCTTACTTTTTTATTTATTTCTTTCTTTCTTATTTTTTTATTTATTTCTTTCTTTTTTCTTTATTTCTTACTTTTCTTTCTTTCTTTCTTACTTTTTCTTTCTTTCATCTTTCTTTCTTACTTTTTTCTTTTTTTCATCTTTCTTTCTTTCTTTACCTACGTTTCAACGCAACCAGCAACAAACTAATAATAACGCGTTAGTATGTTGTGTCGTGTGTATGGACCTTTACTAGTAGATAATGTGGCATTCTGGCTACTTATTGGTGATTTTAATTTGCAACACGTCACTTTTGAGTAGAGTTGTGAACGATGGGCCTTACAACAATATTATGATATTTTTTCACATTGCCCTGGTCTAGGTAAAACTCTTAGGGCTGATTTCACCAATGATACTGAACGCCATCAGCATTTCCAAAACGCGTTCTAGAGCTGTCATTGTCAAAATTGTTGAACGCGTATGTTATATGTGCTGAACGCGTTCAATTTAATTGGTGAAATCCGCACATAGTTTCATACCACTTACCCGATCTGAAATACCGTTAGTTCATCTGGTTACAATAATTCATTTTGGACCCAAAATCTATTCGTCAAAACATTCTAGGCTCACTTAAAATGTGCTGTTTTTTTTACTCCAAAATTAGCATGAAAATGTTTCACGTTCTTAACAGCTTTTAGGCTAATGAGTTAGCCTTGACTTCTGTCGGCCTAGAACTGAGTTCACAGCAATTATTTATAACTTAGGCAGATTTTTGATAGCCCTAAGAGCTGGAATTCCGGCCAATTTGAATTAGCCTGAATATTTTGGTATGTTAATAGAAGGTTTTTTGTTCTGGGTATTTTTGATTGAATTTTAGATAGGTATGGTATGTTCAAGTGGTTTGTAGAGTTCAAATAGTATTGTAATTTTTTAAATATTAATTAAAGCTAATTACTTATTGGTACCTACACTGAAGAATAAAATTATTACTATAAGGTCTGATTGATGCCAGAGTTAAAAACTATCAAGTATTTAATTTACCAAAATTTTTGCACCGTCTCCAAATAAGTTTAACTAAAAACGTTTAGTCAAACCACTGTAGGTAATTGTACATTCCTACATACACTTACACTAAAAAAATCTCATAAAACCGATATAACATGCACCATTCCAACGGAAATAAAATCCGACCGAACACCAGGAAACGGTGGGTAGTCGTAAAACATAAACGCAGCTGATATTGCGAAAAAGCCCAATGAGTCGAGTTGATATTTCGCTACCGAAGCAGCCAATAAGTTTACGCTTCGAGCGAAATATGTTTAATGGAAGGGACTCGGTCGGTGAGCGCAGTTGTAAGTTCAAAGTATACATTCGTTTCAAGGATATTTCGGACTAAGATTCCAAAGTATCATTGAGATGTTCTCCATTTATTGAATAATTAAAAATATGTTTTAAAACAGTCGCAATGGCTGTAAAGGTCTCAGAAAATGTTTTATTGAAAGAAAATCGTTAGGAAATATTTATGTGAAAATACGATCAGACTTAACAGTCCTTAGTGGTCTTCGTATAATTGTATTAACAGAGGTTAATACAATTATACGAAGACCAATTCGAAATTGAGCTGTCAGATGACAACATCTATGGTGTCATCTGACAGCTCAATTTCGAATTTTCGGCAACCGTTATTTTTATGTGAATGTAGGTATTTTTATCAAATACTTCTAATTTAAATTATTATACCTCTCATTCAGAACGATTTTAATTAATTAACTCACTTTACCAAAGACATTCTCTGTTTAATACGCACCATAAAATAACATTAAACACACCAAAGTTAATAACATGAACGTATTTAATTTAGTTCGTAACAAGAAAGAGCCGCATTTAACTTATTCAGACTGCAACCAAATTGAATCTTCTATGAAAATATGAATTTAAAATCTATTTAAGAAACTTCAGAATAGACCTCTTTGTACGCTCTTGTCTGTGCTCGTAAATTAAAAAGTTTATGTAAGAATTTTGTATTAAAGTGAAAAGTTTTTAATTTTATGGACTCGTATTCTTGTGAACGCACTATTTTCTTATTGAGAAGCTAGTTTTATTTTATTTGTTTTTGTACTTACAGTCTTACACGTTTTTGCTACTTGCTACTTTTGTGTTCGAGTTTTAAAGAAAGTTTTGACAACTTTAACACACACAAATGACTTCAAGAGATAATCTCAATAAATTCGGCTCAATTCGGTTTGTATTCTTTTTCTAGTTATTCAATTTTGCTATTAAGATAGCAAAATTATATTCCTACTAGCTGCGCCCCACAGTTTCACCCGCGTAAGTCTCGATCCTGTGGGAACATCAGGATAAAAATAAATGTTCCTATGGCCTAATCCAGGTCATAGTCTACCCATGTACCAAATTTCATTCAAATGTATAGCTGTTTTAGCCTGAAAGCATAACTAACAAACAGACAAACAAACTCACTTTACCATTTATAATATAAGTTATGAAGTTAAGATATCCGACTGAATTACTCTAAATAGCCTCAAAACCAAAGAAATTATTTCATTAAAACCATTTACTTACTGTACTTAGTACAAAAATTTAAATGACAAAAGTCGATCATTTACATCATCATTCATATTTTTTTATTTCTTTTTTTTATTATTTATTTTATGTATTTATTTACTCGGAAAGTTCGTACCTCACATGCCTATACCTTGACACTTCCATTCTCTCTAACTCTATCCCCTCATAGTCGTGTAAATGATTTTTATTTCAATACGAAAATACGGGATCTCGTATAAATCATGGGGTTCCCGCGCTTTGGTGTCAAAACGTCGACTCAACCCATTACGGGGTGAGTCGGGATATTTCTAATGATGCTTTACTACGCGTTTAATGGATATGGACTGAGGGCTGCTCTATTTCATGTGTGATTTTATTATTGGTTTATGACTGGCAGGAAACTACGTCATCGAATAATCCGTTGATGTGGTTGTTAGTTCCTATTACAGAACACAGGTTATGAGTGCATTTAAATGATATCTGTTTCTGAAAATTTGTTCAAAAAACGCTTTCCCTTTTACACGTCAAAATTAAATTATGTTTTAAAACTAGGTGAGTTTGGTTTTTCCTAACTGACTACTCTGAGAAGAAACACCGAAAAAAAACCATAATCTTGCTCAGGCCATAAGAAGACCATGCAGGTTAATGTCTTTTGAGGAAATCACCACACCAATTTGAGTGGACATGTCCAGTCAGTACACGCATTAAAATTTGTCTGTAATCATGTAGCTCAGCTCAGAATTTAAGGAGCTCAACGACTCGACGAACAATATTGAAAAAGGATATTATGGTAGGCCGCATATAGTAGAAGTGTTAACGAATATATTCAATGATTTCTTCATGCTCATCAGCAACTACAATTCATTTATCATTGCGTTATTATGTATTTGGAATTAATTTCATTTCATTTCATTTCAATATGAACAAACCACTCTACATTCAAAATTAGGTAAATTTTTTTTACATTACTTTTCTAACCTAAAGTTTAGCAATTAACCTACCTACATCGGTGGGTTAAATATTTAAAAGTTTAACCCTAGATTTACCTCTAAGTAACTCTTGTTGGCGCAAAATGAATTATTTGATTAACCCTGAATTCGCTGTTAACTCCGAGTTGTTTAGGAAAATCCATGAACTGTGATACCTAGACTCCCTTGCAGGGGGTCTAGGTATCACAGTGCACAGTGTTACAGAATTGGTATTTTGCTTTCAATAATAATGTTTTTTTTAAGCATAGTCATAAAATAGTAGATATAATCCATTATTCCAATCGCTTAATGACAAAATTTAAGGCCGGCACACACATCATCGGAGCGCTGCCACAAAATTGACGGGAGTAAAATATGATTGCGTTCTCCGCGCTGACAGTGCATGTCTGCGTCATCGCGCGGTGATTTGTGGATTGACTTTAACAGATGTCTGTGTAGAGACTTGCTGCAGATTTTGAAGTACCCAACTACACACTGAATAGCTATTGCAGCAAATAATATTTTAATAATAACGTAACAACACGCCAGTAGTTATCCCCAAAGCGTTAGCAGGTGTATCTTTATTACACCCACATTTCGCCAGTTATGTTTAAGTCCCATTTAATAGGGGGCGAGCCTATTGACATCAACCGGGTACCAATTCAGACTCCGGGCTGTTTCTGGAAAAACCCAATAACACTTTTCCCGATATAGGAATCGAATTGAACCCAGGACTTCATGCTCAGGCCAACGAGGGAGTCAATATGACATAAAGTTTTAATAGTTTCCACATTTCAATAATACAAAATCCATAAAAAATACAATGAATGGTTCAAGGTTGACCACGGCCAACATCTAGCTCTCAATATACAGTTATCCTCATGTACTGAATTCCACTTAGTAAACAGTATAAATCGAAAAATTACCATCACTTTTTTGCGGTAAATATTGGAACAACTAAATTTATTCTTGGATTAAATTCAAACAGATATATAATGGTCAATACTATCCGTGTAATATTTGTTTAGCGAAGTAAACTGAATTTGCATGACATACCAATCAAAAGACAATATTTGCGGGTACTTGTGTACCGCCAAATATTATTTTTTCATTAGCCAGTAAGAATGCTTTACAGACATCTTCAAACAAGGGAGTGGTGCGAATGCTGCTGCATGGTGTTGGAATTTTGTCGTGTGATAATACCCTGTTTATATTGACAAATCTACTTGTACCGGTTTTTCTAACTACTGACTGACAGAATGATTTAAAACGGATGAAATAATAATAAATGATATAGACAGAAAGAAAAATATTTTATTTGAGACACGCACAGGAAATAAAAATGAAAAAAAAATGGAATAAAAATGAATGAAAATTATATAAAGTTTTGAAAATAGGTCCATGAAAACACTTTTATACGTCCTAATAAATTATGTATTAAAACTAGATAGACTAGAACTAGGTTTGGTGTTTCTAATTTGACCACTCTGAGAAGGAAGACCGCAACAAATTCAGAGGTCACAGTCTCTTTTAAGCTTTGTGCAGACTAGCGCGACTTGTCGCGCGACGTGACACCGGTTATTGTTATACCGTGAAGTTGTCTTAGAAATTGTATTGTTCGTGTCGCGTCGCGCAACAAGTCGCGCTGGTCTGCAAAAGCCTTTAAAGTCCAGAGATAAATAGTTCAGGCCATAGTTATGAGGACCACGCAGATTATAAAACCTTTACCTACTTCATCAAAGTCACATCAGCTCTACATTGTTTCTTTGTACTTATGTCACTTTGAAAACAATGGCTGACCGTAGAAGAGTATATTATGTTGACATATTGGACTGAAAGTGTACAACGGGATGCTTTTGTATGAAAGTATCGTAGATATCGAATAATTCTTGAAGCAGTGACTAATGGACAAAATTATTTTTAATAGGGATGTTGACTGGGAAAAAAATACTATTTAGTCCGTCAGTTAGAATATAATAAAATATAAAAATAATAAAAAAATAAAAGACACGTATTTTTTGCTTTATCATTACAAAAATGGTTTAGATAAAACGCATTTAAGTTTGGGAGTGGGGGCTCGCTACGTCACAATTTAGTATAAAATGTACCGGGGAGTGACGTCATGCCACATAACTCAAGATAATGCCGTAATCTTTTGATTACGCAAAAAAAGAAAAATACTTCTCCAATATTTTTTAATATTCTAGCTGACGGACTAAATACGAATTTTTACCCAACATCCCCATTTTTGTTAACTTGTTAGTCAAACCGTCAAACTCATGTCAAACGTAGTTTATTCTTCAATTATATTTGTTATAACATACATACATACATATTTTCACGCTTGTAATCCCCGAACGGTTAGGCAGAGGTGTACCTATAGTACACCCACATTTCGCCAGTTATGTTTAAGTCCCATGTAATAGGTGGCGAGCCTATTACCAGCAACCGGGCACACATCTTGACTACGGGCTGCTACTGAGAAATTACTGATAGAAAAACCCAATAACACTGCCCGAGAACCGAACCCAGGACCTCATGTTCAGCAGTAGCGCTTGCGACCGCCAGACCAACGAGGCAGCCTGCTAACAATGTTCAATAAATCACAACCACTAGATATTATTGATTTACTATAGCATCAACTAGTACGGGGGGTATTATGACAGTCACTGGCGGCCTTATGTATTATAATGTCAATCATACTTTGCTAATAAAAAATAAATAAAAAAAATCATTTATTTCGAGTGACATAGACTCATATTAGAAAAGACACATTTACACATAAAATAACATCAAAAATGAAATACAATTAAAATTAAATTAAATTCAGTTATGTACATAGTTATAAAAAAAAAAAAAAAAAAAATTAATAAAAATCAAGCACCCGTAATATGCCTGCTACAACAATGCCCAATGTAATAATTGTGCACAAATAAATTAATAAAATTTAACATCAGTATTGAAAAATACCATTTATAAAAAAACGTCACATAATTCCCAATCTAAACGACGTGACGTCACACGAAAATCTCACAAATATATGTCTTCGGCTAAACTTGGCTTGTCAACTTGTAAGTGGCACAACTTTCCTGATTGCTTCCAACTTGCTGGATAACAGGAAAAATATTACCCACTCGTTATATTTCGTCAATGTGAGAAAATTCTGGAATCAGCTGTTGGGTAATAATATTTCAAATGGGATTTGAAGAGACGTCAGCTACACCATGATGTGTTGGAGCCATTGTTCTAAGGTCGCAGTTTCGAATAGATTTCGAACAGTTTTTTTTTAAATTAAATACTATACTCCATTTGAAATTAGATAAGACATTTAAGTAACCCTTTTTTACAGTCTGTTCAACCAATTTGGATTTCTATTGCGTTGGTGGCATAACAAAATATGACAGCAGCAGTAAACAGTTGGTATTGTACCACTTTTTTGTTAAGCCATCCTTATGCCTACGGTATAAAAGTCAAAATCGGTTGAACGGACTTGTCTAATCTTATTTCAAATCACTTGCCGATAATTCGTTTGAAAATGTCAAAATATCAAAGTTTTCTTAATATGGAAACTCTGTCGATACAGACCAGAGGTTTGTCTTTGTTCATAAGATTATTTGTAGTTATTAAAACTTTATCGATCATTAAATTGTTAAGTCAATATTTTAAGAATGACTGAACTGTTATGTATTTGTTTGTTTATGTATTAGTTATGTGCCTATAGTAATCATTTTAAATTAAAATGACGAGATAAATTAATTAAATAACTAAGTTTCCCTACTAAATGTTATGCTTTCATTAACATACAGGTTATTTGTTCTTTTTTTTTTTACATAATTAAAATTGTAACGTGCCTGAAATTTAGGCTTTAAAATTTTCTTAACCTGGAAACCAGGCAGGTATTTAAAAGGTATTTGTAGAACTATTTAATTAAAATCTGGTTTATTTTGTTTCAGGATACTGCAGCTGATGTAATCCTTCGTTATGTAGTGTAAGTATTTACATAATACGTATAATTTAATTCAGGCCTTAAATATACAACTCGGAATCAACAAGACCCATCACATAGCCGTTATTTATATATTCTTTACATAAAACTAAGTAACATAGAGCAAAAATTATTGCTGGAAATTAACTTTTATTTTTTGTATGAAAACTCGCTATTGACGGCAGCGCGCAATGTAACAACGTTGCATGCAGCGCTACAGGTGTTGTGGGTGAACAAGTTAAGTTATAAAAATTAGACTTATTACGCTATTATGCTAAATACATATTTTTTTATAATTTCAACCTTAGATAAATTTAAATTTTCTGTGGATTATTTTCAAAACTGATAAACCAATTACGAATCGACTATACAACCATATTACAGAAGGAATAAAACTGTTAAAAAAATCTTCCTTCAATTCTCCTGCCTTTATCATCACACATTCCAAGGACAGTCCAGTGGAAGATCGTTTAATATTTGATGATGATGAATGAGTCCCTAGCCTGTTTTAGGGCAGATATATATACCAGGCTTAAGCGAAATGAGTTATTGTGACGTTATGGCCTCACCATCTGTCATTATTTGCGTATAAATGTGTGTGACCTTTAAGTAAAATGTATGGTTAGCCTTTAATATCGCTCTCGTGCAGAGGTCGATATGAAATGAGTGGGGAGTTTGATGTAGAGAAGACTCTTGGGAAATTATAGGTTTCTTTTGTTTTTTTAATAATAGTCTTGTAACTGGCTGCAAATAAGAAATCGTTCGTTTCATTCAATAAAAGGTACTGGCTGGTGTTTGAATGTATATGGTGTTTAGGCGGAGACTGACTTACAACGGTTGTTGGTAATGTATCGAGTTTTCGTAACACGTTACAGTAATCAGTGCAGGAAGCCGATCCGCTCGATGCGAGTGCCTGATCCTCCACTCGACTGTCAGTTTTTTCGTGAATTCCTTTGAAATGCGTTACAGTAGTCAGTACAGCGAGCCGATTCGCTAGTGCGAGCATTGCGAGCCGATCCGTTCGATGCGAGCATTGCGAACATGTTTACAAACAAGTCAGTGCAAGTTGAGGCATCGTCGCGTATTTTCTTCTTCTTCTAAAAAAAATAACTAAATAAAATTAATGACGCACACACAACATCTACGCGTCCGCCATTCTGAATAAAAAAGGAGCACTCTTGAGTCAAGTGTTCGAAGCGAGCGTTCGCCGCGACTTGTGAAACGCTGTTTTGTAACCAAGCTCGCCTCGAATGATACACGTTACAGACGAACGTTGCAAGTCAGTCTCCGCCTTTTATGTTGAACTTGTAACCCTGCATCTACAAAGGTAATACCTCGTAAAGTCTCGTTGTTATATTTTGACATGTTATTTCATTGCCCTGTCACAGTAAAACTAAATTGAAAAGTCTTTGGCGCTGGAATTTCACTAGCGTGTAAGTAGGTTATTCTAATTGGAATACAGAAATGGGCATCGGTTTATAAGAATGGTTATTCTTTATCTTGTTTATTATTGTACCTACATTATCCAATAACTGTAAAACATTGTTTTATAGATATTCTATGTTAACTGTACATAGAATATCTATAAAACAATGTTTTACAGTATTTTTTACGTAAAATAACAATTATTGCAACTTGATAAAATAACTATTTATTAAAAGGATGGTTCCAAAAAAAAAAACTGAGTCAGAGTTTTTATGCCCGCCATGGGCCTCTGACTTGGCTTCACATGCCGTCGAGAAATATCTCTCACGCATGTTTCCTCACGATGTTTTCTTACATCGATTTTTAAGCAAGTGATAATTATACAATACGCACATGAATCCGAAACGTCAGAGGTGCGTGCCTTGGGTTCGAACTCGAGGCCTATGACTTTGCAGTCCTACGGTCACACCACTAAGCTATCACTGCTGGGGTTGCGGGAAAGTCCTAAAGGGTTACCGTGGCCCCTGGTAACGTACAAGCAACTGATGGAACACGGGTGGGTTTTAGTCAGTAAGAGTCTGACACGCCCTCTCACTCCGTCCAGAGCGGGAGAAGTAACCGATAAAAAAAATGTGGCTATTACATATGCTTTTATACATATAAGGTTAATACTGTGTTTGTAGCACCATTAACATATCTATCAATACTTTAGGAGAAAATCGCTTTTAAATCTTACATTAATATGAAGTATTTATGCTCGTGACTATTAGGGCGAGTACGCCATTTAATTTGAAATCTAGTTTACTGTAAAAAATAGTACAGTAATTTCAGCGATATTTTTATATTAAGGTCAGGACTGGCTGGCCATATAAGTTTATAACATTCCACCTACATCAATCAAGCCGCAATTTTATTTTTCAAATCATATAGTTTGCCATTTCGCCAATAAATACATCTTATAAACGGTTATAAGATAAAAATCACGAGAGGAACTACATCAAAGGCGAACCGCGCCGGTATCGTTAAACTTTTATTGGTCTATTACTGTTTTATAACAAAGAATATCGAGAGGGAGCTTGGCTGCTATAAAATCCTATGTTTCTGATGGTTCTAGGCCTGAGTTATGAGCTGAGAGCGATTTTGATTGGGTAATTAGAAAACTTGTTAAAAAAAAAGTCTGTTTTTTTTTGGTAAAAATATTTATTTTTTGTTGTGATACATACCCCACACAAATTAGAATACTACCTGCTATGTAAATAACAATGACAGGAACTTATTATAATATCATCCACATAGACTAAGTGGGAAAATTTGTATTTTTGAAACTAACTCAAAAACTACCAAAGAAACGTACTCGTACAATTTATCATTGCACAAGGCTATTCTACCAAATGAAAAAATATTTTCAAAATCGGTGTATAAATAATAATAATATTGACGAACATACATAAAAAACAAATACAAAAAGTCGAACTTAGAATCTCCTCCTTTTTGGAAGTCGGTTAAAAGCAGCCATGGCGGGATACTTTTTTTTTCGGAATGCAGTTTGTTATTGGTGATACATTGATTGGAAACTCTTGCAATTTCCAAGCAACAAATGCCTTTCATTTCGAATAAAGATGAGAAAAACTGACGATAAGAGAAAACCATGCAAGAACTGTTGACTAGCTTATGATCTCTTTAAATTCTAAAAATATATTATGTGTCTTTAATTTTTCCAATAATTATTGCATGAAAAATTTGCACACTCAAAAATAATACTTCAATGTAATTCAGCTGATAATCAAATATTTAAATTGAGGCTGAATAAACTTCTACATTGTAGGTAATTCTGCCAAATACACAACGTAACAGCTACAAAACAAACTTCAAAACCCAATATTCTTCAAACACCCTGTGTGCTTGTAACCTACACCACACGTAAACAATCGCTCCTGTATAACTTCGTTTCCTTTGAACGTGGCCTCTTTGTAAGACCAATTGAATTAAATAAATAAATAGTACACACTTAAAAGAATCGTTAATGAAATACCGATGCTCAGCTGTCAGATGTTTAAACGTTTTACGCAGACTATTTTTAAATGACAAATGGGAAGAAACTATATTTTTTTTGTGAATTCTTGCTGTTTAATCATTGATTTGTGTTCTGTTTAATCAAGTGAAAAAAAGAATCTTATGAAGGGTATTAACCCGGTTTGCAAGTTCAAAACCTAGCTGGCAATGTTGTTTTAGTTTCATTTTGTACACTTGTTAGGTAATCATTATTATTATTACACAGTATAAAACAAAGTTATTTTTCGTGTTTGAATGTTGTAGAATTAATTGAATTCTTCTAAATTACGCAATAAATCTGCGTGTTTCGTATCAATTTAATATTTTTGTGAATATTTTAATATAAAAAAAACATTATGTTTTTGAATGGTAATATTTTTTTGCCATGTATGGACGCTATACTATTGCGATTTATATACTGTATTCTTCTTAGTACGACAGTGTATTATGTTTTGTTGGCACAAAATTTCGCCACTTCTACGTCATCGTCGGTGGCAGCGCAGTGGTCGCTATGGGCTGCATTTCTTGGGCTACAGATAGGCAGGATAGGAGGTGGAATATGGTTTGCGCCTCAGTTGCCGTAATGCCGAAACCTTCAAGTATTATATTGATTTTCATACAATGCAAAGAAACTTAAAAATATATAATTGCACGGTCTCTTGTTGACATAACTTCAAACGTTTTAACTAAAAGTTTCTTACCTATTGGATTCTGTGGCTTCTCTCAAACAAATTCTGCCTTCTGTCTAGTGGCAGAAGAAGCATTTTTCTGTTGAAGTTTGAATTGGAAAGATTATTTTAGTTATAGTTTAAATAAAACTGATATTAAAAGCATTTCAAAGGCGGTTTTAGTCTCGTGATTATGATGTACAGACACAAGCATAAATATCTTATACTTGCTCCAAATAAAAAAGCAATGTTCTCGTAAAGTAATAAGATAAATTTTATAGTGTTCCGATCATAGTATTACATAACATACATAATCAGCCTATTAATGTTCCCACTGCTGGGACACGGTCCTCCTCTCTGTGAAAGGGAGTGGGCCGTAATCTACCACGCGGGCCCAGTGCGGGTTGGTAGATGTCACATGTCTTCGAATTTTTAGTTCTACGAGTAAGACATGCCGGTTCCCTTACGATGTTTTCCTACACCGTTTTGAGAGCAGTGGTGATGATATTATTATTGAAACCATAAAATATTATTATGAAATTGGTCTTTTCTCAAAGTTGTATGTTTTATTACACGAAAAAGACACTTTTCAATTTTGCGTAACTGTAACACATGAACGTGACGGTACACAGTAAGGCCTGTCTATATTATTGCGAAATAAACAAATTAAATGCTAAAATTAATGCATTTTTTTCCAACAAAATATATCGATAATTCCATCCAAATCCATCGATAACTAATCAACCACATCACTAGTTTGACAGACGTGACCCTTTCGTTTTGTGACCGTAAAAACTGAAGGCACGACTTACATATGGTTCAAACTGGACTAAATTACACAAATTAGTTGTTTGGACCGGGATTAGTACCCGGTTCCGGGTATTTGTCATGCGAGCTTAAAGGATGATGACGTCTTGTTGTTATAGTTTGGGCTGTAGAAACTTGTGACGCTGAATAGCTTCATAAGCTTGAAACAAGTTGTTTCCTTAATAGATAGTAACTAACTATATTAGAGATTGACATTGAAACTATAATAGTAATAAGACTCTTGTAAGGATGATGACGTCTTGTTGTTACATATAGTTTATGCTGGAGAACTTGTGACGCTGAATAGTTTCTTAAAACAAGTTGTTTCCTTAATAGATAGTAACTAACTATATTAGAGATTGACATTGAAACTATAATAGTAATAAGACTCTCGTAAGGATGATGACGTCTTGTTGTTATAGTTTGGACTGGAAAAACTTGTGACACTGAATATCTTCATAAGCTTGAAACAAGTTGTTTCCTTAATAGATAGTAACTAACTATATTAGAGATTGACATTGAAACTATAATAGTAATAAGACTCTCGTAAGGATGATGACGTCTTGTTGTTACATATAGTTTATGCTGGAGAACTTGGGACGCTGAATAGCTTCTTAAAACAAGTTGTTTCCTTAATAGATAGTAACTTACTATATTAGAGATTGACATTGAAACTATAATAGTAATAAGACTCTCGTAAGGATGATGACGTCTTGTTGTTATAGTTTGGACTGGAAAAACTTGTGACACTGAATATCTTCATAAGCTTGAAACAAGTTGTTTCCTTAATAGATAGTAACTAACTATATTAGAGATTGACATTGAAACTATAATAGTAATAAGACTCTCGTAAGGATGATGACGTCTTGTTGTTACATATAGTTTATATGCTGGAGAAACTTGTGAAGCTGAATAGCTTCATAAACTTGAAACAAGTTGTTTCCTTAATAGGTATTAACTATATTAGAGAATGACATTGAAACTATAATAGTAAGACTTTCGTTAGGGACTTGCTTGAACCAGAATTTGTACTTCTGGACACGACGCGTATTGTTAGGAGGTTCCTATAATTCAGGCGCCCTGACTACTGGTAGCTTAGACCCTGTTTCTGATACCGGTAGGATATCATATTTTAAATGGTTATTATTTATAAAAATATTGAATAATATAATTTATATTTCTTTTTAATAAATTAACGGAAATAATAATACCAGCCTATTATTATCCCACTGCAGGGCAGAAGCCTCTTCATAAAAAGCATTGAAGACCACGAAACGAAAATCACGACCATTGAAGACCACGCTTGCTCAAGATGGGTTGGCGATTTCAGACTTATAATAATTATTAACTTTTTATAAGTCCAGGTCTTGAAACCATAAAATATTAAATCAAAATGAGAAACTGTCAGTTAAGTTAGCAAAACAAGTAGATTTAACAAGTCATGTAATCAAGCACACGCTAAAAACATTTGGAATTAAAGAACACAACATATTTACCAACTCTGAAAAAAAAATTGACAATATAATCGAAATGTACCTACATAGGTACATACACACATCTTGTATCAGTGCTGCAAAACAAGTTTTAGAGAGTAAAACACCAAGACCATGGTCCACGTGGTTTCAAGTTATCACATACAAACAACCTATAAATAAACTTTCGATTTCACATAACATTTTATCAAAAACTAATTTCATTAAAATAATGTCGTCATATTGAACTTAATGTTAGTGAATACGATCACAGAGTATAAAATTGAGTTCAGATCATGGGTCAGACGGAAAAGATAACATCTTAAAGATGTTTCGACACAACCTGATTAAAAGAAAATCTTAACAGAATTGAGTTGAAACTAGACTAATCTTATCAATCAAGGTTTCAGTAATGCTACAGTATTTTATCTCACGAATGCCTGATAAACGGTTGCCAACCGCGTCCCGACAGAGGTGACCTTGGTGGTTTACAACCGTGTAGGTGATGGTTTACGACCAAATTCCGTTTGGCTTTACAACAACCTTAGTTTAGAGAGCTGCGCTAGCGACCAAGGGCGAACAGAGGAGGTTGAGTTGGCGGCCGACCGTGTAGATAGCGGTTGACAATTGCGAGTACGTCAGTCGCTTGCCGCGAGGCACACGTGTTAAGAGCGAAAGTTTTACAAGTTGACCTATGTATTTAAAAAGTGCAAAATGCCGGAGGAAAAAGAAATAGTTAATGAGTTGATCGAGATGTACAGACGCCTAGCCTTGGAGGTTTTTGTTTCTAAATGGAAAATAAGTGATCCAAATGCCAATGAGGCATCGGTCAAAAAATTCGCCATGACGTCTTTACTCCTCAAATATCACGACAAAATGGCATGGTGGTGACCATTTAGATGAAACAGCTCTGCCGATCGTCAACCAAGGTCACCTCTGTCAGGGATGCGGTTGGCGACCGTATAGCAGTCACGTTACTTGTGGTAGCACGCTGTGAACAAGTTCTGACTTCACCATTGTCTCGCACGGTACCGATTGCTCCTGCCCTTACACACACATTCACAGCGTCTTTGTACACTTGTGGTAAGATAAAATACTATTCATAGTATCGGTACATGACGTAAGTACAAACAACAAACTTAAATGTTACTAAAAATGGTACAGAAAAACTGCTCAACTAAAATTAAGTATCAGTTTGCCTGTGATTGGAGAGCAGTGATGGCCCAGTGGTTTCGAACCCAAGCAGGTACTTTGTGTAAATTATTTCACTACCACTGCCCTCAAAACGGTGAAGAAAAACATCGTGACGAAACCGGCATGTCCTAGAACTAAAAATTCGACACCAACCCGCCCCAGACCCGCGTGGTGGATTACGGCCCACTCCCTCTCATAGAAAGAGGAGGCCTGTGCCCCAGCAGTGGGAACATTATAGGCTGAATATGCTTGCCTTTGATTTGACGAATAGTAGATAAATATCTTCAATATTGTTCCACGTCCATTTAAGGAAGCTAATAAAATACAAATTTCACACATTTTGGTATAATAACTTAAAATAAATTAATTCATTGACATGTAACAGCAATTTTAAGATAAATCTATTGCCGATAATGTAAACGATTTTAATAAAAAAACCTTTATAACCTTATTCTGTATTGTATTATGTTTTATAGCTATAAAACGAAATATATTATGCGTCGATTATTACAAAATTTGATTTAATATATTCATTTAATTAACAATTTCACGCTGATTTTGTAAACAATCGGTATCGACATGAGCTTGCTTCGATGTCGATTTTCAAATTTCTTTAAATATTTATGCGATGAAACCATAATTTCATGCAAAGTTAGTATCGAGTTTCAAATACAGTGCAAACTGAATCCAATGTAATTTTAGATTCCAAGAAAATAGCACGAGCCATAGCGAAATAAGTCGACTATTGAAAAATAAATTACTTCTCTTCCAGTGCTAAGATCTGGTTCAATAACCAGGTCTTCTTCAAGGATTTCTTACCAGCCGTGTGTTTGCTGGAAATAGGTCACTTCTGAAATATACGTCTTTGTTGTTTTCAATATCTTTCTCGTCAGTGTTCGATCAGGTGCTTAATCTTACCAATTCCGAAGTCAAAATAGTATTGTACTTTGAGTAAATAGCAAAATTATTTTCTCAAAACAGAAACAAAGAAGCTATAAAGATCTCACAAGAACAGAGAAAGAAGAATTAATTTTGTGCGGTTATGGATTGCGTGATGATGATATGGATAAACAGATGGTGTATATGGCGGATGGAACAGAAAGAGAAGTTTTGCCAACCCGAAAAAACGGGCGGGCTACGGGCCGGAAGATCAAGACCATGGATGATGAGTTGACATAACATACTACGTCGTCTCAGTTCTAAATGAACCAAGAAACAAAAGAATGAAGGTGTTTAGAGCAGAACAATATTTCTTTTCTTCGCGATATTTTTATATCCCTATATTTTTCCTTAACGCACAGAATACGTCCGCGTATTTCCGATCTATTGAATATTGATCAGTTGTATAAATTATCTCTAACACCTGTTTATACGGAAAATCGTCGTGTTGGCCAAATTGGCAATTTACATTCGGAATCACCACGAAACCGTGGGCAATTTGCAAGTTACGATACTAAGAGTGGGCGATGTTGTATTAATAGGTTAGGGAGTTGAACGATTAATTAACTATAAGATAATACTATGTTTGCTTTCACTTGTTTTGAACAGGAGTTTAGCATAATATAATAATAATATTCATGATTCATGTTGTTGTGTTATTATGGATAATATTGTAGCATATATGAAAGTTGTAACGGTATTTACTAATGAAGATGAGAAGTTGAAAGAAAATAATAAGTCTCAGATCTGGATTGCAAAAGATAATCAAAGGCACGCAATTATTATTCAAGAAGTTTTTATTACTTTAGATGAAGCTAATATACCTGGTAATGACCATGATGTAACTGAGTTACTAAGCATATACACAAGTACTAAAACCAATAGATATCCTATTATCATACATACTGACTAATGAGTACCAATGATACTCAATTTAGCAATACCGCTTAGAAATATGCTCATGCTAAGTCCTAGGTCGATCTGAACACAGTCGCTTTCAGCGTCTGGATCAATCCATTACAATCCATTAATATCTAATGTGTCAATATCCATTAGAATACATATCCAAATTGTGACGGATTGCTCTTCAATTTATAAATCTCATGTATTGAGGAAAGATGTGGTGGATATTAATAAAAAATATTATGTTTGTAATTTGAATTTTATTTTTGCGTGATTTAATCTTTGATAAAGTGTAACTGTTTAGATAAGCTACATAGATCACATATCAAGAAATGAAAAAGCTTCAAAAGAGAAACTAAAGTAAGGGTAAATAAAAAGAGAAGTTCCTAATAATGATGGTTAAAATACACACATGAATCACCACCTCAAAAAGAAACGATTAAATTGTTTATCGCAGCAAAATTAAAACAGCCGAACTGCATCATTAATATTTAAATATACAGATTGCGATGTCTGCGCATTGAGAGAAAGAAACAAAGTGTCGAGATGTTTGCTCATATAAAATTTTCATGTTTTCTCATAAATAATAGACGGAGCAAGTCTTCGCTTTGGATGAACGTAATTGCAAACCCTGGTATTTCTGCACGCCATTCTGAAATTAAAGAACGGTTTGTAGCTTTAATAGTGAAATTCAATGCGAAGAATAATAGAGAAGGGTAAAGAAGATGTTATTTGCCTTTCAGAGGGTAAGGTTACTTAGCACTTCTCGGCTAACGTCAAAGTTTGTTTATTCAAGGAAGAGTTTTGCCAAGAATGATGCAGATGCATGTCAAAATTTTATTGTATATCCCCAAAACTATTTAAAAAAATTATGATTGTAAAACCAGCATCCTAATTGCGTAACACACGAACAATCATAATCTGAATCATTTCGAAGGATTTTGCTTCATTATGTTCGAACAACGTAAATAACGCAATGCAGGTCTGTACTTGGGCAATACTGAAATAGGTAATACAAAATAAAAATGATTCTGTTAATATTGTAGTTTGCATCTATAATTCTATCTTACATATAATTATAAAATTAAGTCGATTTTCGTGTCTTTTTGTTAACGCCTTGTTTTCCTAGTCTACTAGACTATGCATCGGATGTTGATGCGGTTTTCCATTTAATTTATTTAGAGAATTTATTCCAAAAGGTGCATGCGTATAATACATTAATTTGATATCAAACTTACATTTCAAGTCTCATGTTCTTTCAAGTCGTAATAACCGTGCAAAGTAGGGGTGGATCGCTAGTTTAGTATAAAACGAATTTTAAATGTTATTATAATAAAAGCTTCTGGAAATTGAAATTTGCTTCAATTGAAAGTATAAAAAGAACAACAAAAGCATGAGTTAATTAAACGTTTCTCCTTGATACAGAATCTGAATACAACAACTTAGAATATTGTAAAAGAAGTATTTTCTTTAAAGACCTCCTACGAAGATTTTGCGTACCTAATTTCTAAATTGCCGTCCTCCCCGAATGCTACAGGAAAATATTTTAATGGAATTCCAGAAATGCTCTTTGATTTAAATCGAATCAGAATTGATATCTGTACCTAGGTGTGTCTTTTATTATTTATTGAATTCGAAATTAACATTTTAGATGTTTAAAGAATTTTCGGGAACATTATTCGGGGCAGTATTCCTTGGGTTTTTCGACATCCATTTTAAGGAGGCATGATTAATTCAGTTCCAGGTAAAGCGAAATGAAAGGAAGAGAAAAATGCTTTTCTTTATTAAAAGTAATAAATTGCTCATGGATTACGTCGTATTGTACTTAATTCTATCAAGGATGGACGGTTACTTTAGTATTACATCAATTATTCGCTTACAAGTATTATTTTTATCACCAACTTGTTCTAAACTTCGAACAGGAAATGGAGCCAACTTTTATGACTTCTCCATAGTTTTCTTATACTTGTAAGTTAGATCTGGTCGTTCTTTCCTGGCACTTAAATTAAAAATAACTGAGGTACTCAAGACTAAGACTACTAAACTTCTTCCTGTGTATTTTATTTAACCTAAAATTTCCTCTCTTACTAATTCAAAAGAGCTCCTAGCTATTTCAACGCTAGGTGTCGTAGTGTCTCTTGAACCACTTAGCAAGTTTTAATTCTTAAGATCACACAGTGCATAAATAATGAACGGCTGCCAACTCGCAGCCTTACAACTCCCACTAAGATATTCTAGCCTCCTTTCATACGTCAGCACAACTTCCGAGCTCCACATATTTATAAAATTTCCATTTAATATGACCGTCGCAGTTTTCAACAAGATCTGTCTGTGGCATAAAATTTTGAGCGAACTACTAGTTTCAAATTTGTATCAGAAGAAGCCTTTTCACATCGTGCCTCATTGATCAAAGTATTAAATGTTAGAGTACTTTTAACCTTTACCACTTAGGAACTCCCCAGATGTTTTGATTAGATTTTCATGTTTCGCAACTAGTCAAACTTCGGATGAAATGGACTTTTCAATGGATTCTAAAGTCATAATTATCTTGAAGATGTGTCCCTGTGATGCTGAAATTGCTGAATTTTCCTTGTTCGCAAAGTTACTTTTTAGGGAGGTGTGGGGGTTATCAAAAAGTTTGTTTTATCTCGAAGAATTGCAAAAGCGGTGGGCCTTGAATGTTGTTCCCTTTGGTAATTAACGAATTCAATTAGCGATAGTAACTATTTAGCGAATTTAGCGGTATTTTATGGAGAATTTCGTGAATTTTGATGAAATTGGGGGTTTGAAATATTTCAAAACCGACATTTAGTCCGCAAGGTTGTAATGAATTAATCAAGAGCTTGTTATATTATGTTTATTATATCATTAATATGTAAGTCAGTTTTTGGTTCTAAAGAAATCAAAAACTGTTCCTGTCAATTAACTCCCCCAATTTACGGCTCGGTGCATCCACCAAACATGCTCAATTTTCCTTCCGTTCCTCGACAACCCCTGAGATTGACTATTAAAATCCCCATTTCCAAAGTCAACTTTCAATAGCTTATCTCAACCTCGTTAACACAAACGTCAACGTTGAAAACTTTGACCTCAATTCCCTCACAAAATTATATTTTATTTTTATTTGTTCCCAAACAATTTTCTTCGTCTACGACCAGCGTTTCAGCGAAAATAATTTTTCGTCGAGTCAGACCGTTAACCAATTTACTTGGAGACGTGACCCAAGCTATTTATGGGACAAACTATTTGATTTGGGCCCTCAGCAAACAGTGACCTTTGATCATACCTCTGTGATATTCGTCAGAGACTTTTAGTATTGACCTCCCAAATGAATTTGCTTTTATTTGTTCTAAAACAATATTTTGTAGTTTACACTTTGGGAGCATATGGATTTAATATGTCTGAACCTTCAGTTGTAATATTAAATTTCGCTGTGATGTGGGTTGATATTGATATTGTTTCGAGTTATGTTCTGTGGAGTTCGTTTGAGAATTTGTTTCGTCTCTTTCATGTGAACTTTGTTGAGTACCCGAAAGTTGTGAACTTGATTTCGTATAAGCAGTGGGTACATTGGGTACATATTTTGATAGTTATGACCTCTACCGTGGTTCGGTAATGGTTTGTTATTGATGCTTGAAGAGTTTTACTAATTTAACCAGTCGATTAGTTCTGCTAAAAATATTTTAGCTACCGTTAGAATTCCTAAAAGTTTTTTTTTTCAAGCATACCTAAAGAGAAGTTCACAACCAAAAGCAAAAGCATGATGAAGATGAGCGTGCTTTGAGTACTTTTTATACCATTTTAGGATTTCTTACTGCATATTTTTTACTAGCTTCTGCCCGCGGCTTCGCCCGCGTGGATGTCGGAAATTATCCCACAGGAACGTGTAACATGTCCTAAATCAGCGGGGTAATTGCGTAGCACTTACAATAGCAATGGGTTTAATTTTGACGGTTCAACAATTAATTGCGTTATTACGTTATTTCTCGAACATAATTATTAAGCAATAGCTTCCACTTGGCGCTCTGGCGCGTCATCCCCTGGCTGGCCCGCCCCTCCACCCTCGTTCTGTGCGCCGTCGACTCAATATCGCAGGTCATTCTTCTCGCGAAGGAGAAGGTGGAGCGCGCGAGGGAGTGGCAAAGGCCGCGCCCTACCAGCCCTAGCCGCCGCCGCCGTAGGAGACGTCCCGGGCGTCGGGAATTGATAGCCGATTTCCGGCCACCGTAGGCGCGGGCCTGCGGACGGAGAGCAACGGGCAGCTCGCCGTCCGATAAGGACCAGGCCCGGGTCGACGGCGCATCGTGTTCCACGCGCGCCTCTAAGAGATATCAAGGATCGAAGGAACACGTGTGGGTTTTAGTCAGTAAGAGTCTGATACGCCCTTCCGCTCCGCCCAGAGCGAAGAGAAGTCATTGGATGATTAAACCACCCAAAAAAAAAAGGCAGCGCACGCAAAGATAGATCTCAGAGGGCAGGAATTTTTCCGACTTACTTGATACTTATCGTTATATTATGGCCAAATCACATAAAATATTTATAAATTGTAGCGTATGTGTTATTCTAATGTATAAGCTACATTATTGTAAAGTTTCATCAAAATCCGTTCAGTAGTTTTTGTGTGAAAGAGTAACAAACATCCATCAAACATCCATCCATCCATCCATCCATCCATCCTCACAAACTTTCGCATTTATAATATTAGTAGGATTAATGTAGGGCAGTGTTTTTCAATCTTTTTCATGACTTGACCCCATTTGTATGAAAAAAAAATTTCGCTACCTCGACCATTCGAGAACGATTTGAACTCAGTCGAGATTCCCGCTGAGTCGAAGTTTCTGCAGCACGAAACCTAGCCTGATGTTCCCGAGTTGCAGAGAGCCTTGCCTCACGACCTACCTCAGATTCCTGTGATCGAACTAATCTCATCCTTTTAGCATTTCTGCTACATTGGGAGAGGTTGGATCTTCTTCGAGGCATTTTCTTACAATAAAATAGTACTTACTACTTAACACACAGTTATTTAGTAAACACGTACTATCGTAAACAATTAAATTATAAATACTTACAGATTATTATACAGTCTAAAATTATCACAGTTTAATAAGTGTTAAGACGTGTAAACCAAACGTACTAACTTTATGAAACAAAAGAATTGCTAGAAAAATTAATTACTAACCTGAGCTAATAAACTTATACTTAATAAAGAAAATCAAGAAAAGAAATGCCTAACCTATACCAAATACTTATAATATTTATATACAAACCCTAAATAAAAATTAAGATAAGTATACCGAAAATCAAGGAAAGAAATGCCTAACCTATAACAAATGTTCGATGTTATTCTTTAAATTGACATAACTTTTTTATTTATGAACCGATTGACATGAAATAAACACTAAATGTTAAGTGAAGCTTACTACAATATATTAGTGAAAACCGCGTCTAAATCGAATAAGCCGTTTCTGATATTAGCGTGCACAAACACACAGACAAACAGACAAACCGACAAACAGACAAACAGACAAACAGACAAAAAAAAAATTAATTACAATCTCGGGTTCAGCATCGATATAATAACAACCCCTGCTACTTTTTTTTCATATATTTCCATTGTACAGACACCACTTTTCTACAATTTTATTATATGTATAGATTTGTTGGTCGACTAAAAGTCCATGACTTGGGAATGCACCGACGAAGTGAGAAAGAAATTATAATGACTCCCGTAACTGTCTCAGTTAATAACTTCGGTCAGATCTCATTTGGGTATACACTTGTTTGTCTCCAAGAATTATATTGTATGAGGCGCCTCGAAATTTCATTAATGTTTTATTAGGATTCTTTCACAGATTCTCTCTTGAGTTATTACGGTTTGGTGTGCTGTCTGATTTTTCCTTTCCGGGATTTATTTTAGTAGTAGTTACAGTAGTATATACCATATACCATATTTACACGTGAAATGGGCTTTATTAATTCAGTTTGACGTATAATAATATTCGCCATAAATTATATTTTGCGTTCTTGGAAGTAATTTTTTATTTACATCGTAGGAGTACGTACTAATAAAGGAAATCATTAGAGAATTCGGAGAAATTTCAGAAATGATAAGATATGAACATTAAAATGTGTACAAAAATATACAAAATGCTTGCCGACAGAGTTTTTTCTCATGGAGTATGATACGAAAAACATCTTATATGGTGCCAAGTTGATAACTTATACCTACAGCTCTCTTAATGCCATGACAACAGTAGAAAGAACATTTGTAGGTACTTAACATTAAATCAATATCTTACTGACATTAATATTATGATTGCGAACAATTAGGAACATGGGTAAGATACGTTTTTGTTCTCAATAACAACGGTATTTTGAATTATTTTCTTTTCCTCCTTCTTTAAAATTACTGTAGGTCGCCATTTTAACTCCCGACGCAAAAAGAGGAGTGTTATAAGGTGACCGTTTTACTGTACTTATAGGAAAAAAAAACTTTTTTTACCAAAAAATTCATCGTATTTACGTTGCCTTTGTCAAACACTTTAAGCAAAATAATTCGATACCAATTTTCTTTAATCACCCAATCATATTTAAAATAAGTTGTAAACATCAAAAAACTAGTTAATTGACTCAGGCGTGACTTTGTCTATTGTATTTTATCAAAAAACTATCAGAAAAATCCTTTTAACCAAAAAAAAACAATTAATCAGGCATATTTTTAACATAATCGAATAAATTCAAAAAGATTGAATCAACCGACATTTTATTACGATCAACGTTCAAAATTCACTTGTTTTCCCAAATAAAAAATCGTTCCATTCAAAGCATTCGTGAAGAACAAAAGACGGCCAAAACAAAGGTTCTACCGCCACAATAAAAACTCAGGGATCTTTTACCTTGCGAACCTTTTTATTGTTACCTAACCTTTTTCCCGTTGATCCACTCTAGTTTAATAACCTTTTGCAATGTTGCAAGTAAAATGGGATTTCACAACTCAATGCGTACCTGTGGGCTATGAAAAGATGCCTCTATTGTTCACTGTAATTTTTCGGAAATGATCGCGACCGAATTGAGTGTACTCGGATTTGGAACGAATGTGGCACTTAATAGATAGGTACAGAAGGCTAGCTTTGTGACAACGATTGAAAACAAGTGCACACATGAGGCGTTACGGCCGCATGACGGGGTCCGCATAGAAGCCATGCGGTCTAATACAAAGCCGGGCAGCGCTGCAGCGTGACGAACTGCGCAAGTGCTCCAGCGCCCTGGCTAGAAGATAATTCAAGAACACCGTGTGGTTTTAGTCAGTAAGAGTCTGTCATATATTGAAATACAGATATTTGAAACAAGTGTCATAAAGTAAATCACCGGTCATTTCAACTCGGTTGGAAAGGGTTAAATTTGAATTGTTGTATATTTTTGAACAAATAAATTGTGTATAGACTTATACCCCTCTACCCATCACAGGGCGGACGATATCCACATGCAAATAAAAGCAAAGCAAGTAAATTGTTACAGCGAACTCAAAGTATCACAAACGAATAAGCGTTTGCACTCGCTGTACATAGACGCGTGTCTATATATCTGCGTCCATTTTATCACTATGTATGGAGCTGAACTTCTGTACCTATCTGTATTTTGTACAGCTGGTCCAATTGTTAGTGGACTGACATTTATAAGGCCTCAACTTGGAGTGAATTGCTGTCACTGACAATTAGAGACCGTTGCCCCGAAGTTGGGCAAGCAGTTGTAAATTGCGAAACTTTGCAGAATAGTTTGTGGATGTGAGAAATTATGTCATCCCCGTATTATTAATAACGTTAACTTCCGCTTTGTCAAAGCCTTAGTTTATAGTGAGGCCAAAGACTTAGAAAAATAGTGAAATGAAAGCCTATATTCAAATCCTAATAGATTTAGTAGTATCTAACAGATTAGATGAATCTGCAATTAATGTAAATAGCCACCTTTTAGTGTAATTGAATGTCCGAAATGTTTCGCTTTTCCAATATAGTTGGAACTTTAATAAAGGACAGTTTTCAATACAAGCCTGTTCTGTAAAGCGCGAGCTTATTAATGGAGTGACGCTTTCAAAGTCCGGCTATTTGGTACGTGAATTGAAGTAATTGATTTTCGGTACTTTATCAATATCCATAAAATAAATAGTAAAAATTGCATTTATAACGCTTTCTCTCTGATTTATGTCAGATCTAACTTACTCCCCAATATTTCAAAGTCTGTCAAAAAGAAGTTTTATACGCATTTCTGATCCCTTTATTTCTGATCCACCCAATCTTTTAATCCTAATGGTTTTCTCTCGATCTTGTTTATTATTTTTATTAATCTTAATCTGATTGGTGGCTATTTTGATAAATCGTTGTTTATTAATATGCTCTGTATTTTTAGGAGGTTTTTCAACTTGTCTATTTATCTACTAATCTGTCACTGATATAATAAAATTATCACCGTTTAGGCTGTATAATACAGTATTAACATTCCAAGGTGTCACCGTGTCTTCTAAAATAATAAAACCATCACCACCAATAGACCAATTAACGGCCGTGGTATATTAATATAATACTATTAAAAGATTTGAGACATTGTGTTTTGAAGTTAAGTCGTTATAAAAGTTTTTGGTCAACGATTTAGTGTCTTTTAGAAACTTTGGTCGTAAATGAAGTGCTGTAACAGCAGAATTTTCTTTTATGTATCCTGTGTTTGCTTCATTTTATAGTATTTTAAGAGATCCTTGAGATTTTCATACTGTATTTTTGTTAGTTGCTTTTTAAGATTACTTGTTTTTAAGTACTGCTGAGATCTAACTTTTTGTCATTTTTATTTTTAAATATGTTCCCTACACTAGTCATTGCTCCTGTATTTTTGTGCACATACACAAACTGCCAGACCCGGAACAACTACTTGTAGGTCAAACAAATATTTGTTCCGTCCGGGAATCGAACCCGCGACACACAGCGCAGCAGTCCATCGCTTAACCACTGCGCCAACCGTGTCGTCAATCTGTTGTACCTTACTTTACACGAACTTTGGCTAAGGGTTATTCATGTCACTGTCGCACAAATGTCAAACTACAAATGAAAAACAGAGACGGGAACATAATAATATCTAAGCCAAATCACGTGCTAAGTGACTTTTATAGATTTCGGTCTGAGTGTTATTTTATAAGTTGCTTTTCGTACTTATAAATGTAAGACTCTTGAGCTGTTACAAACTGGTCCACAAGAGCAGAAATGTCTTAAATAAAAGAATTGCATCGTCACACCCCTTAGACTTCAATCTCCTATATCAAATCACCTGTGTGAACTACCTCAATTATTATAAGTGTATTAACCACGCCAATATCAAAACTACCAAATAAGCTTTCATCATCGTATTATAGGATTCAAGATATTCCACACCATTCAAATAGCAATAGTAGTGTTTATTAATATTTATATCATGATATCATTCATCAACTCTACAATAAGATACAATTTTCAAATCCCCTTAAAAAATTAACGTCACAAACCAACTCCATATTTCTGTCTCCCAACAATAAAAGCACCATAAAGATACTATCACTGAACTCAATCATATTTGGCCAAAAACTTCAGCTAGCCATTATCAGAACCATCCGTATATCATCTTCTAACATAATAAAACACGTTGGAGAATAAGAAGCACCCTATAAAAACTCCATAAAACCATTCAAGTTTCGCTCTGCCGTCAAAGATGTGTCGGCATTAGTCGAACGAAGTAATTTACGCTTTTTTTTATATCCTACTTGAATCACAATGAAAATGGCCGCCGTATTTGCTAAAGATTTAAGATTATAGACACGTTGGATATTGTTATGGCCGTTGGTAGATTTCGGGTCGCGTTAAGAATTTGCTGAATTTTTCCTTATCGGTTTAGATGCGGTAGGTTTATCGTGGACTGACATCGAATTTTGTGTAATAGGATTTTGTGAATTTTAATTTGTTTGAACTTTCTTACACAATTTTTTTCTTTTCTTTTATCAATTTCAATTTATTTTTTACCTGTGAACGACATTCACTTGAATATTGATCACACAGAATAAATATTTCTGTATTGAAGAGTGATCTATTGGACGTAATCACTGTGTAATCACCTTGGAGAACGGTTTTGTGATAACAGTGTGTGTACCTATTATTGTGACTAGCACATTACATTAAAACTGTTATAACTTTCTCTTATTTTCAGAAATAATTTCAGTGTTTTCCAAATTCCAGGAAAAACTTTGTAATTAAATTTCCCTGTCCACAAAATTTTGGATTAAAATCGCTGTTAGATTTTATTTTAAACCTGGAAGCTATTAACTACTGATTGAATTTTCACACAGACTGTAATTCAGGCTAAATTCATAACTATTACCTTCTGAAAGTGTTTTACCGAGTTCAACTAGTGTATTGTAGTTTTGACTTTGGTTCGTTCTTTTTTAATTGCTTTTAGTCTGAAGCCGTTATGGTTGTAGTAATTATGATTAGTCAGCGTTGGTATGTTATCATCATCACTATCTACCTAGCCTTTTCCCAATCAATAGACCAATTAACGGCCGTGGTGGCGGCTTTTCCCAACTATGTTGGGGTCGGCTTCCAGTCTAACCGGATGCAGTTGAATACCAGTATTTTACATGGAGCGACTGTCTATCTGACCTCGTTGATAAGTAATGTGATTTATAATTTTAAATGTCTTTCAAAATCATATTTATTAGGATTGGTACGCTAATCAAGCAACAATAAACCCTTTAGTGTAATTCCACAGCATTTAGTACAGTAAGTCGCACGTCATGAAACACTTTGACCTTGAGTTGGCCTAGCGTAGTACGGAATTTCAATAGAATAAGTGGCCAGTTTATACTGGTTTTCTTACCATTGACGTGCGACCTTCCGTACAACATCCGGTAGGTTAGAAAGCTTTTTTCATTATTATTTCAGAGTCACTGCTTTTCTATACTAAGCTCAATATCTAAAAGCCTACACTATCATAGAAATAAATCCCAACCTTCTATTTTTTAGTTATTTCACGAACACATAAAAGGGCTCGTTGAAAGCTTTCTTCAACGCCTGGTCTCGAATCTATCGATCTTCAACCATCCTAAGGAGCTAAATCTCAGGCCCTTGTTATGTACCCTTCCCCCGACAACTATCAACACTATTACAATTTGTCTGAAGACTGTCCGTTTGTTGTCAATGCTGAGTACACTGCACAGCCAAGAGTGAATCTCTAGAATATTTATGAGCTGTTTATCAGCGCAAGTCAATTTTTTTATGTAAATAGTCTACAAGACGTCTTGGTCTTGACGGGTGAAATACTGTTTTAAAATAGGTTGTTATTTTCATTTTGTGTTTGCATTTACTTTCTAGAGTAAAAAGCCAGACTCATCGCAGTTCTGACTGCTAGACAGTGCGCATACTAAAACAGTTTTGTTTTGTGTCAATTCTAGCTTTTCAGAATATTTTTATTATAATAATTAGTGTTTCTATATTTGTTTTAATGTTTCTATGTTCGCTATCATTGTTTTTATAAATAGCATTAGTTTAATCATCAATTTTACCCTAATTAAGAGTACAGCCTCAATACGTAAGTACAGAATCGAAAAAAAGAATCGAAAGAGATTTTCAATCTAATCGCGTACACGAAGCAGACAACTTACACGTCTGTTCCACATTTCAAATAAGGTGACGACGTAAAATCACAACAGTCTAACACAATTCCAAAATATATAAAGGCCAAGCCGTGGACAAAGTCTAGTTGGTAACAAACGATGTTATCTCCCAGATCCTTCAACTTTCAGCGACGGACCGCCGACCTTTTTCTCAAGTCGTTTCCTCCAGGGATGATAATATTTAGTGTTCCAATCTTGGATAACTTTGATTTTTAGGGTTTGCTTGGAGTTTTCGCCTTGGAGCTGGATTGTAGTAAAATTCTGTTTATGTGTCGGATTGAAGACTGTATTTGATGGTGGGTGTCGATGGTTGTTTTAGGACGTATCTTGCAGATAGTTTTTCAGCATCGTTATTTTTGGAATCATCCTACTAATATTATTAACGCGAAAGTTTGTGAGCATGGATGGATGTGTGGCTGCATCTACATTGCCACATGCGGACTAAGCATCAAAGACGAGACGATTAGAGTTTATCGCGCGAACGACATATACATATAAGACTATCCGACATCAATCATTGGGCATTTGGCCGCCAGACATGACACCCGTCTGGTCGGAGAATTCTCCCTTTTCTATAGAGGATGAGGGAACTTTACTCCCTTTTCCTCAAACCTCTAAATTGATAACCCCGAGTGTGAACGTCAACGCAGCCTTCGTGCAACTACTCCAGCGTGACGTCATCTTCATCATCACTCCCGCAAGCTCAACACACTGGATCATGAGGCAGCATCACTTCGACTCACTGGGGAATTACCGCAATCTCCACACTGTTCCTCTTACCTCTAAAGATGGATGGATGGATGTTTTTTACTCTTTCACGCAAAAACTACTGAACGAAATTGGCACAAAGATAGTTTATAACTTAGATTAACACATAGGATACTCCATTTTTAACCGACTTCCAAAAGGAGGAGGTTCTCAATTCGTCTGTATGTTTTTTTTTTTTTTTTTGTATGTTTGTTACGCGATTTCTCCGTCAATTGTGAACCGATTTTAAAAATTGTTTTTGCTTGAAAGGGTATGCTCCCGAGGTGGTCCCATATAAATTTTATTAACTTTACTTGGATAGTTTTTGAGTTAACTTCAATAATACGTATTTTTCCCACTTAGTTTATATAGATGATATGATGATAACTTCCAATCACTGTTCTTTACATAGCAGGTTAGTGGTATTCGAATTAGTGTGAGGTAGGTACCACAACTAAAAAGTGCAAAATAAAAAACTTTTTACAAAAAAGAACAACCGACTTCCAAAAAAGACACTACAAAGTCAAAAATAACTTTAATTTCGGAAGTCGGTGGCGAAAAATCTAAGTTCAAAACCAAGTACACCGACTTCCGAAATTAAAGTTATTTTTGACTTTGTAGTGTCGTTTTTGGAAGTCGGTTGTTCTTTTTTGTAAAAAGTTTTTAATCTCGATATTACGACGGGATTGAGACTTATGCGGAGGAAACCGCTGGGCATTGCAAGTCTTTTTGGAAGTGAGTGGCAAATAGATTGAAATGGAAATAAAGCGTAGAAACGTCTTGTAAATATGTGTCTACATACGGATCTTTCAGTATCAATTATTAGTGGGTGAATAGTCTAACATTTACCTACAAATAATATAATGTTATGGATACTACCTAAAATATGGCATGACAATCACACGACGAAACGCGAAAAATGGAGCCAAAATCAGAACTTGCACAAATGAATTTCAGTTTGCTATTTTTCAATTACAAAGATGGCGTTAAAAAGGTAATATCGTAAATACAAAAACCTTTTACCTCCTAACAACATAATGATATTTGGCAGCAAATACTAATAAAAGTGACCGTTACGGTGTTTAGTTGTGCCAAACTCCGTTCTGTGCCAAACTTAGTCTTCTAGTCTATTTAGTTCAAAATTAACTTGTAGCAGTTTGGTCTATGGAGCATCGTTTCTATCGCTTAGATGAACATGGGATAGTTTCGCTTTAAGTGTGAGGTTTAGTACTACAGAAGTGGGGTCTACGCTTAGCAAGATGGAGGATTTTCTTCTTCGTGTGACCAAGTTATGATTAAATTATATATATTTTTAAGTATTCTACGTTGTGGACATGTGGAACAGCTTTTTCATGTTATTTTTTTTTCATCATGTTATTCACATCTTGCTCTCTGACCTATGTTTTTGTGCTTGTTCATCATCATCATCATCAGCCTATTCATGTCCCCACTGCTGGGACACAGGCCTCCTCTCTGTGAGAAGGTGTGGGCCGTAATCTACCACGCGGGCCCAGTGCGGGTCTGCCAACCCGCACATGACAGACATACAGACAGACATGTGACATCTACCAATGTCACATGTCCTCGAATTTTTTGGTTTTAAGACAATGCCGGGTTCCTCACGATGTTTTCCTTTACCGTTTTGGGAGCAGTGGTGATGAAATGATTTACACAAAGTAAAGCGCCTGCTTGGGTTCGAATCCACGACCTACAACTCGTAATTCGGGGCCGTTAACACTGGGCCACCACTGCTCTACTGCTTGTGCTCTGCTTGTGTTTGTTACTTGTTTTTTTCTCGATCTTTTCATCTCAGGATGAAGAGAGAATTTAAATTCTAACTCCTAAAAAATTGTTACCAACATTTTAACCCCCTCGTGAAGTTTCGTAACACTTTAACACGTGGAATTCCAAACCACGAAATTTATAATACGAAAATTTCAAATCAATCTACCCACCCAACATTCCAATCCCAGGTATAAACAAAATAGCGAAAAACATTAACCGTTCGTGAGCAAAAGGTACCTAAATGTAATTCACAGGGCAGACGACCTCAGGCAAGATTAAAAAACTTTCTGCCCAACCCTGTGGTTTCGAGGGCAAAAAAATATTAATGAAATTTCATGAAACCTCCCCGTTGACCGAAAGGAGCGAACTTCATCAAAGTATTTTCTCTGTAGCGGATAGGCAATTAAGAAATTCAATTTTGAGATACGGTATCGGTTTCAGAGTATTCTGAGTGTTTGTAGGGTGGACGGTTGTCATCGAATTATTTTGAAATCAATTTTGCTTAAGTGGTATCGAAAACGTTGAACTTAAATCTGATTGGAGGGAAGAATTACATCAATATTAAATCACGAAACCTGATTGACGACTTTTTTGGATTTGGGTTTTTTATAAAATCTAGAAAACTGGCGAAACCACCACCACCACCAGCCAACTACCAGAGGGACATGTGGCAATTTATTTCCAAGCGTTCCGTATTTCTACAACGACTTTCAACAGAATTAACTTAAGCTTTTTGGTGGCTTATGTCAGTCCCATAAATTTATGACTGTTCTGTCACCGTTTTCGGTGATAGAATGTCAAATTGTCTAGGCTCTCCGATCGTATGCCAACGTTCAACTAGCTTAATGATTTCATGGGCTACATCACTACAAAGTTTCATTTCATTTATTTATTTAATAAAACATAGACCCAGGTGTTTTTGAATATAAATGAGTTATCGCACTGCTTCTGTTTAAACTCTAGAATCAACTCATTCGTTTACCGTAAAGTTTACTTATCTTTCAAACCTACCATTCTAGACCAGAGAAAGACAATAGAGAGTACTACGATAACATTTAGCTTAATTCCTTTCTTGAACTATCTTATCAGTTAGTTTTACTTACGTTATTAAGAGGAACAAGGTCACCCTTTCAGAAAGATGTAGGTATTTCATCTTCAACGTTCCGCACAAAATCATTCATTCATCCTCCCACTGTTATACCAAATTTGGCGTTCAGCTTGTCTTCTACTTCCACACATCTCTATCAACTGTCTTCTTGAACAAGGCACATTTTTACTCGACTACAGCAAAGCCAAAAGGAAGGGTTATGATTTTAGCAGTCTATTATGTATGTATGTTTGTATTTACGTGTGTTCCACCGTAGCGCCTAAACTGCTGAACCAATTTTAATGAATGAGGTATCAATAGATTTGTAATAATAGCCCGGGTGATATAGGCTATATTAATTATTCTCCCTATTTTTTAAAAGTTGAACTTTACAGATACAATCATGTTTGGTATCAAACGAAGGGTCTTGGCGACCACATTACAAATAATATGTATGTATATCATAATATTGTCTGAGTAAATAAATATTTTTGTTTTTTACAGCACTTTTGCTGGTTTTTACAGCAAAAGTGAGACTGCGCTACGTACGGCGCGGCTGAAAAATTAACACCTATCATACCCATCGTACCGGTACTTTTTGGATCACTTTTAGTTTCCTGTAGTCGGGTCAGTTTTTTAATCTGAATTTTTATTTATTCTAGTCATGTCACCTATCTGCTCCCAATCTAATGTTTCTTTGATAGATAGATATATAGATAGATAAATCGTTTATTTGGTGCACACAAAAGAAATAGCACAACATACAAAAACACGATTAAACAATAACTAAATACATGAATATGGATACAAAGTGCCAATAAACAAAAAATTAAAATATAGTTTGGAAATTCCAAAAGTGCTCGCCTCATAACACACATTCATAAACGAAAAAGAAATTCAAAACATAGTTTCTAACAAAAATTAACAATTTATCACTTTTTATGAAGTATGTTCTGGCTGCTGTTTTACCCATCAATATGGGTAAATTTCTAACCTCGCAATCCTTACGTAATGTCAAAGACCTATTTATTTAGATATTTACGTTGTGGGTTGCTAGGCAACACCTTAAGTCAAGGTTGGAAATATTTAGATAAAGGTATTATATTTTAGTTAGTATTTTATTAATTATAATTAAACTACTTTGAATAAAAGAGCCATTTTCAATAGGGTTCCTTCTATGGCCGAAACCAATGTATTAAAAAAATATTGACTCAATTAATTGATTTTATCGCAAGCTACAATGTTTTCAAGCTTCATAAATTGACGGACAGGATTTTTTTTTCAACTATTTTGATGTTTTTTTCATTTCTGCGGCATTAAATCAGTTAGTAAAAACTACAGTATTAATCTCCATTTAATCATCTATACAATGGTATATAAATTAAGTAGGTTCTGTGTACTAGCAGGAGTGTAACAATAAAAACAGTTGCAGAAATGGGGCAAAAAATATTTTTCGATCGTAGAGCACACTCTAATGCTTTGCATTACGAGTCGTGCAATAAAAATAAAGAAAACAAGACATTGTTATGACACTATTGGCTAAAACACTTTAAAATGCAACATATTGCGACATATTTGGTCTTCCTCTACTCTTATAGCCAGTCACATTCATATTAGAAACTTGCCTCACGACATAGCATAATCAGCCTATAATGTTCCCACTGTTGGGCCTCCTCTCTGTGAGAGGGAGTGAGTCCTACTCCACCACGCGGGCCCAGTGCGGGTTGGCGGATATGTCACATTTCTACGAATTTTTGGTTCTAAGACACATGCCGGTTTCCTCACAATATTTTCCTTCACCATTTTTATCACATAATCTCCTACTATTAGCACCCTCCATCAGCATATAACAGAAAATAATACTGATAAAGTCGTGAAAATGATTTACTGAAATAAAGGAGGCTCATATACTGTGAGTGAGAGGGGTATAATTGAAACAGTATGATTTATACTGCGCTCATAGCTGTTTTATCTACGGTCTTATTTCCGAAGCAAGAGTAAACAAAGGCAAAATGGATAGGAAGTAATGGGTGTAGCGGAGTGTTTTCAACGCTATAAAAGTTTGTGCCGCGAGGTTTGTGTTGCACTTAATTAGTTTTTAAATATCGTGTTGTGTTTTATGGTTTGTGATTGATGGGTTTTCTTAAAATTTGATTTTATATCTTTTTTATTGTGTAACTCAATTCTATTACTAGTTAATTATGGAATGAAAATGGAGATTGTAAATTCACACATACTTTTATTCAATTTTATATTTATTACGTTTATCAACATACAAGACGTGGGCAGAGTATCCTTGATAGGGTTTAACCATCCAAGGAGACTCTCTACTCTTTTAACGTACAACTGAAATTCCGTAAGTAGTTAATTAAAGTAATAAATAAATAGTTTGGAAAATCCAAAAGTGCACGCCTCATATGTTCATAACTCTCATTCATAAACGAAAAAGAAATTTAAAACATAGTTTCTAACAAAAATTAACAATTTATCACTTTTCATGAAGTATGTTTTGACTGCTTTTTTACCCATCAATATGGGTAAAATGTCTAAACTCGCATCGATATCAATCTCTCTCATATCGACCTCCGGTCTCCGGAGGGGAATAATGTAGCGGTTACACCACCACATACGAGCTACGCAGCAAAGACATGACGTCACACAGATCCTGCATCGCGCAGTTAGAGTTTACCACGCGACCGACATACATAAAACTATCCGAAATCAACTTACGGGCAGTTGCCCGCCAGACACAAACACCCGTCTGGCCGGAGGATCCTCCCTTTTCAAATGAGGATGAGTGAACTTTACACCCTGCTCCTCATACCTCTAAAGTTTTAAAATGAAATATGACAAAATATTTTACGGCGCCATTCGCCATAGACTAAAACATTCAGAAGTGAAGTGTAGGTACAAATAGCTGCCGTTTGTTTTTATGGCGGATTTTTTTAATATTAAGTATCTAATATTTTGAACGCTGATATTAATGTTTGTTTTATTATATTATGGTTTATGGTTATTTGTCATCAAATAATTATTACAATTTGTGGCATTTTTCCCTTTAAGATTTCCACGTCCGAGCTCCAGGAAACAAGGGAAAAATGAATAACATTTGTGCAAAAAAATCGTAATGAGCAAACGTGGTTGCCAAGTGAACCATCTCACATAATGTTCATCATTAATACAATGGAAATTAGAATAATGTTCTGCAGTTAAAACTGTGTTAGGTATCAAGTAGGCAGAAGAAGCAGACTGTGTCGCATCTGCGGGTGCATTACTCTATGAGAATCTCCTCGCAATGCGCATGCACCGCAGTAGTCAAACGTCAAAGCATCCAAGGGACACATTTTTTGTTCGCGGTGTCGTCTTTGATAGTATATTTTAGTTAGTATTTTATTAATTATAATTAAACTACTTTGAATAAAAGGGCCATTTTCAATAGGGTTCCTTCTATGGATGAAACGAATGTATAAAAAAAACATTGACTCAATTAATTGATTTTATCGCAAGCTACAATGTTTTCAGGGTTCATAAATTGACGGACAGGATTTTTTTTTCAACTATTTTGATGCTTTTTCCATTTCTGCTGCATTAAATCAATTATTAAAAAGTACAGTATTAATCTCCATTTAATCATCTATACAATGGTATATAAATTAAGTAGGTTCTGTGTACTAGCAGGAGTGTAACAATAAAAACAGTTGCAGAAATGGGGCAAAAAATATTTTTCGATCGTAGAGCACACTCTAATGCTTCGCATTATGAGTCGTGCAAAATGGAGATTGTAAATTCACTGAACTTGTATTCAATTTCAAATTACGTTTTTCATATTGCAAAAAGTGTTAGAAGTATCCTCAGATACTTAAACTAGATTGTTTTAGTTTCAAATAACAAGTTTTCAATATAAATTTCCTCAAAATGCTGAAAGCAATGATGTTTATATCAGATAGTTAGTGATAGTTGTAAAGCAAAAACATAAGCTAAAAAAATCGCTTACACAAAACTTTTACATAAACACCTTTGCCTACGTCAGCAATGCAGCAATATTTTATATTCCGAGCCGCCCAACTTTGAGTACCCAACCGATTCTTATCCCAATTTCCTCAGAACTGATGTAAACACAATGGAAATACCGCATCTATACCGTTTTACCCCACTCTCCCCCAAAAAGGGTTTCTGGGCGGAGTCAGTGAATTATGGTCTTTTAAAATCTTTTTTTTTTCTTTGTTATCGTTCAGAGTTTTTCGTTGCGATAAAGAAGATTACACCATTTATCTTAGGGTTGACTCTGGAACATTTGTGCAGTTTGTATAATTTTATTTTTTCGGGACTTCGGGGTTGAAAACATTTATTTGTCTTGAAGTGAAGTGGTTTTATTGATTGCCTTCATATCCAGACGTATGTAGATAGGGCATACGTTTTTATTAGTTCCTATTTGAAAAAAACGGACTGGATGTTTTTAAAGGTGACACATAGATACAATATGATGTTGTTGTTAGTATGAAATAGGTTAGGAACATATAAAGATGGTTATTGCGTTATTTATATTAATTCTGCTACTCGGAACTAAACTTAATTTATTTTATTGTGTTTTCAGCTCTATCATTTTAGGATTTCGTTACACTTTTATGAAAACCAACAAAGCGAGAATCTCGTGTGCTGTAGATTAAAGAATATGGGACAAATCAATTTTGTTTTTATTTTTAATTTTGATGAGGCAAATCCCATGTAATAGGGGTGAGCCTATATTCATTAACTGGATACAAATCCAGTCCCCGGGCTGCCTAATGAGAAATTATTTATGAACTAACCTACGAACCCTGACCGCAAGCTAAGCATTCGCACGTGTAACTACTAGAGAAACGAAGCAATAAAAAAAATAAACAAAATGAATAAACAACGCATGCAAAGTAGGCACATTTCACACTTCACTTTCAAAAATTTGTTCAGCTGCTCTCTGACAGATCATAAACTTGTATGGCATACTAAAATGCCGATCTCAAGTATTTATTTCCCAAACATTAATTAATTATTCATACATTAATAGACTCGGCAAACACGAAGTCTTCCAGTAGTGTTTCCTCGCCGATAAAATAACATTGTACAGAATAATTACATATAAATTATGTATGAACGTGAATAATAATAATTAATGTTTATGTGGACCATATTTTAAATGTTTGGGATGAGTAAATATGAGGGTTTATGGAGTGGGTGGGGTGAAAGAAAATTATGATGCTTTATGGTCTACCATTCGCTGAATTTCGTGAAATTTTATTTTTTTAGGCATTGGTTGGTTTTCTTTAGGCCTTCTTTCTTATTCGTGTTCTTATTAACTAACCTGGTGTCAGAGTTTTTATGCCGCTCATGGGCCTCTGAATTGGCTTCATATACTGTCGAGAAATTATCTCTCAGGCCTGCCGGTTTCCTTACGATGTTTTTCTCTAGGTATTTTTACTATATTTCCTTAACTTTACCATAAACTTTCAACCAACACAGCTCTAAATTTTATGTTGTATTTTAGTTCCACTAACTTATAACTTAGCAAGCGATGTTTTGTTAGCTACATTCTGAAAAGAATCCCTCTAAAACTTTTACTGAAGCATTATAAAGTCAAAACTAAAACCGACTAAGAATATTAAAACAAATACTTACAAGTTACGAAACTAATTTTTTTCAGTTACATTTTCATCTGTTTCTGTAGATTTAACAAATTAAGGCGGATTTCTTGAACATACCAACTTTTGTGTTTGACATTTGACGACTTCATCCAAGTACAAAATTACCTTACAACAACTTTACTACCTCCTGTTCTGTAAACTTACAGTTTCTGATTAACTTTAAGGTCGAATAAAAATGGTGGTTTTATATTTACGTTTGGGACTAAACTGGCAGTTAGTTAACCTGGTGTTAAACAAACCTAACCTAAGATTAATACTATAAAATACTGCCTATTGTGTGCCTTGGTGTTATTGCATTGACTACTTCATTGATCAAGGTTGTAACTACAGTGTATTTTTTTCTACTTGCATGTGTTATTTGGTAAACAAACCAGAACGAATTTTGCAAGTTTCCGCATCATTCATGCACTTTACATCAGATATGAACATTTTGTCTCTGAAAGAAACATATACGTAATGAATTATGACCAAAACTGTTCCATAATCAACCATGTAAACACATTTCAAAATTTAAATCTTAGTTCGCCATATTTGTTTACCAAATTGGGGAAGTAAAGAAGAATACACTATACCTACCAAAATCAATTTTCTTGTAACAAGATTAAAACAACTCCAACCTTTTCTTCAACCCACTTAAAAAACAATAAACTTTTAAACTACAAAGATAATCATCACCTACTACCGTATTGTATATCTAACATCTAAGCTACTAGGGAGGTCAAACATTTTCCAGTTTTACTCTGACCCACAAACTTTCAACTGGTTTTAAGAATGTCCAACATATGCTCATAGATAACGTTTGTGCCGTAAATTTAATCAGCTGATTATGTTTCGTCGTTATTAATAGGTTAATTTTCTTTTTTAAGATAATTTTATTATGATAGTGTAGAAAGTTGCTTATGAATGGGATTGGTTTTGACCTATTTACAAGGTGTTTTATATTATAACTAAGATAGTTTATTTTGAAAATTATAGTAAAGTGTTTCTTTACTTTAGTATTTTGCTTCTTTTTACCCGACTGCCCCAGAAGGAGGGTAATGTTTTTCGAGAGTATGTATGTATGTATGTATGTATGTATGTATGTATGTATGTATGTATGTATGTATGTATGTATGTATGTCTATTTCTTTGGCACGCTCTGTAGCCTAAACGGCTTGATGGATTTTAACATATGAGGTGTCGTTTGATTTGTATTAATTGTAGAAGTATCATAGGCTATATAATATTTATATATTGCATCTGCAAATACAACAAAAAAGGAGGGGAAGGTTTTTTTTTAAATAAATTATAACAATATTGGTATCAAATAAAAGCTAGTAATGAGTCAATTACAAATTTAGATATCGCCGTCCCCGGAGAATAAAACGATAACTACAAAAACGCAACTTTACAGGAAAAATAAAAAACATGTTTTCGTCAATTGCTCCATAAATAATGGACGTCGTAGAGAGACGATTTTCAGCTTTGAGAAAAGGTTATTTTTTTATGTTCATTTCATTTAAAATTATTAAAATTAGCAGCCCACCGGTATCGGCAACAGGGTTCCAGCTACCGGTGATCAGGTCTCTAGAGAGGAACCTCCTCTCTATGCATGCCGTGTCCAGGAAAACTGTTTTCTGAGTTAAGCCCAGCCCAGCCGCGCAATGAGAGCCTCCTGAGGTGTTGGTCGAGGCTCTCCGCTATTAGGCCATTACGCTGCTCCCACATCTCCGCCGCAGCCGCCGAAACCGTGGCAGCGGAACCGCTGAACCAATTCCGCTGCCAATTCCGCTGCGAAACATGTCCACATTATGTCGCGAATCTATGCGGAACAAACGCGGAACCGCAAAAAACCGGCGGACTGCGTGCGGAGGTGTAAACGGCTTCCCAGCAGATCGGCGAAATCACGCGAGAAAGAGATAAAATCATAATCAAATCTATACGATAGAGCAGGCAGTTTCGCTTCCGTTTCGCCTTTCGTACAACGGACAAGTCATGGCGGAATTTTTGCGGTTCCGCTGCCACAGTTTCGCGGCGGAGATGTGGGAGCAGCGTTAACCGTAACGGCTATCGATACAATGATTGCAGAGTCCACGTCCTACATGTCGACAACCTCGTGTGCTAAGTCAATACTTGATTTTCGCGATCACGCGATTCTCGTCATGAGGGATAGTGATATCAACAATCATTGCACGGTGCTCTCGTCAATCTATCACCATAATATTAAGCTTATTGGTTACAATAGTCCTGTCAGTGATGATAGATCGATTCCAGTACAATGTAGTAATACCATTCTCTAAAACAGGGTCGGGCACATACTATATTATGTATTGTGTTCTGTAGTATGGTACTTCGGACTCCACAAGATTGTACTGCAAGGCAAGTTACTGGTGGATAATCCTAGCGAATAGATTGTGTCTGTGCAAGTACTCGCCGTTAGCAAGACGAGTAGATACAACCGGAAACAATATGTCGGATTGATTCACCGGGACGGTGGCTTGCCGTTAGCAAGACGAGAACCACCGAAAACAATATGTCGGATTGATTCACTGGGACGGTGGCCTGCCCGACATCTGTCAAGCGTACCGTCTTTGACAATGTATTTCCGATAATTATTCATCATGATAACCTCGTCTATAATCGCACAGACAAAACCTTTGGTTTCCCCAAAAAGTTCGCCGAAATGCAGCCAGGATACAGACGCCAAAATGTCTACACCAGGCCCATGGAGAGCCCAGAAAAAGCTTCCGTGAAAATCTTTACCTTGCCATACTTCCTTTCGATCGTTAGTATCAAGTACTGTAGGTTGGCGCCAGCGCCATGTTACCGTGGCCATGTGGAGCGCGGTTGTGGAGGGTTTCAGCGTTTATTAAACCTCAACCCCCATACTTTTACGGGATGTACAGTCTCATCACTGATGACCGTGGGTGATGCATCTGATATGCCGTCAGCAATGTACGGACCTTCCTATCCAGAGCATCTAAATTATCCATTCGTCTTAATCTATTTTAGTATGCCGAAAGAATACATCAAAACCAGCATGAGCCACCGTTTAAGGCACGCACCTAGTTTCCGTCTGATAAAAGACTACCTATTTAACATTTATTCAGGCGGCCAAAGCAAAGAAGCGCTTCCTCAAGGTTTCATGTCGGCAGCAGTGATGCCTTATGCTTTCGACAGTCAACAACACACGCAAATACTTGTAGGTTTCGGTTGAGGAGTGTGATCTTAGATGAATGGAATCCGAGAGTTGGATTCCCACGGATTCCGTAATCCCTCTCGCTTTACATGCATGACTGCTTATTTTTCCACACCAAATTCCATCGTGATGGCGCTACTGAACGTTTCTGCTATCTTCAGCAGCTCCATCAGTCGCAATTTGTTGGGGGCAAAGAGTTTCAAGTCATTCATGTAAAGGAGGTCAGATATCACCTGACCACCTTTTCTCAACTGATAGCCGATACTTGTATCTCTCTTGAGACTCTAGCCTTGTGCTTAGAGGTTTCAAGGCTAAGCCAAACCAAAGCGGACTCAAACTATCGCCCTGAACCCGCTCAGTCCTGGTCGTTTCATCAATCCCCCGGATCTGTCGACATCTTGGATACAGAAGGACCATCCTCCACTGCCCCATACACAACATCAAGAAGATGTGTAGAGTTGCGTCTATTTTGTGCAACTTTAGCACCCTAATGAGCTATGTATAGAGGACTCGGAGGCACCCAGTCATAGGCCTCCCTATGAAAGAAGCACGTAACGAACCAGAATCCAGGAACTTAGCTTATATTGCGTTTGTGTAAAATCTAAGTGAAGGAAGAGGATGACAATATGTCTTACTTTTCAAAACCATAAAAGTCGTTTTACTAACACAACGAAGCGACTGAATGGTTTTTTGAACGAGAATAAAATGATAAATGCATTTATAATAATACCTAAATGCATTTATTATTTTATTCTCGTTCCGTTTATAATGATAAATGCATTTATTATTTTATTCTCGTTCCGTTTATGATAAATGCATTTATCATTTTAAAAAAAATCGACTAGATAATGATCTAGTCGTAATTTTTTTCACGAGAGTATAATTCCCGACCGAGTTTTCACGAGAACATAATTCTATGACTGTTTGTCATACTAACAAATCGGAATACATTTTAATAATATTATATTAACACTTTAGGTTTTGGCGGGGACAAACAAAACTTACACCGTATTTCCGGTTATTAGTTTGTCCCCGCCTGCGATACTAAAATTCTATAGATTATAATGCTTGTTTTTTTCTTTTCAGTTATGTCTTTTTGCAGTCGGGTTTTTTGTTTTTTGAATAATTTTCTTTTTCTTTGTGTCCCTGGCACGACAGTATTTCAGATCTTTTGGCCCAGAACTTCGGCACTTCCACGGCGTTGTCAGTGGCACCAGGGTGTGTGGATGTGAAGCTATGTAGTAAACTATGCTCTACCTCCTATCCTACCTTCTGTGCCCCAAAACAAGCAGTCAAAGCGACCTCTGCACTGCCACCGACAACGCATTGGCATTTTGCTGTAAAAAATAAAAAAAGCTTGAATTGAAACCAATTCTATTTTCAGACATTAGCCATTGAGTCATAATTATAATATAATAGCTGCACCCCGCAGTGTTAACAGCACAAGTCTCGTTCCCGTGGGAATATCGTGATAAAAAGTATCCTATGTCCTAGTTCAGGTCATGGTCTATCCATGTGGCAAATTTCATCTAAATCTGTTCAGCCGTTTTAGCGTGAAAGCGTTATAAACAAACAAACGTGACGACGTCATGACGTGCAGCTGCCGACTATAGCTGTTTTCAGACCAGCGCGATTTGTCGCGCGACGCGACACCGGTTATTGTTATACCGTGAAGTTTTATATTGTTCGTGTCGCGTCGCGCGACAAATCGCGCTGGTCTGAAAACAGCTTATTTCTGTTCTTTAAAAGAGTAACCGTGGAGTTTCTTGCCGGCTCTTCTCCATAGGAAACGACCAATTGGAACCGTGCGTAGCTTCTGACGTTTCATAAGTGCCCATGTAGGTTTATGTGAAATAAAATATTTTGAATTTTGAATTTTGAATTTTTTGAATTTTATTTTGTTTTACTATTGTCTCTTTGCATGCACGCGTGTTTCTGTGACAAATAAACCTATTTTTCTTTCTCTCTTTCAAACTCACTTTCGCATTTATAATATTGGATGATATGATTCTTCAAAGGTGAGTGTATGACGGTAGTCACGCCTCGGCAAAAAGTAGATATTGTCTATAACTAACCTTGACCTCTGAACCTGAACTTCAGACTTAAATTATGATGTATTTTAGTACAAGGTTATATTTGTAATCGCGCACAATGGATTAGCCTAAACGCCTAACAACTTACTGTAACTTACCAACGTGAATAATATTACCTACATAATATTAGGAACATTGTTTTGATAGTCCGAACATGTTAACATAATGTTTTCATTACCTACCTTCCTCCGCAATAAGTTATCAGGTGGGAATAATATCTTAAATAAAAACTATGGATTCAAAGCTTATGTAACACATACACCATTTATTCTTTACAGAATCTAAATCATAGCTATTAATTAAAATTGAATAAATAAATACTCAATAGTTTTTTGGGATACTATCATAGCTATCAACAGCTTTTTTTAAATATCAACTGTGTGTTAAATTGCACTAAGTGCTTTAGTGCCCTATGTGTTTTGAATAAACTTTATTTTTATTTTTATCCACCAACCGGGAAGCTCTTGGCCTGCTTCTCACTTGACGGTGTGATCAAGCCGAATTTGGAAGCGAGCTTCACCCAGAATCCTTTACCAAAGAGGAAGCTAGCTATCTTACCTCTAACTGGCAAAACACAACAATGCTGTTAACATTGTTGTTATGGTGACAGACTTAGATAAGATGGTGGTAGCTAGCCAGGCGGACTTAGAACAAGCCCGAACATTTATTATTATTTTTTATTTAAACACCAACGAAACTGAGCAGAAAATATCCATATTATAAATATACATATCCATTATACCTCTGAAAGTAGTCTCAATCTGTACAGAAAAATAATATGATCTGATGCAAAAACTGGTGTTAGTTAGGGCCTAGCATAGTTATGCCGCCTATTCTCAAATCTTAGCCGCATAGGTATTCAGCCTAAGTTTAGTCAGACTAACATTTTACATTTACAAGTCAGTAGCTACATCTCTGCTCACCAATTTAATGCAAGCGCTAGCACTTCGTAGAACAGGAACATAAATAGAACAGAACTGAAACAATAATATATTCGGCGCGTCTGTTTTAGTACATTTTGCATACATTATGACAGTATACTTATGCGTAAGGACTTAAATACAGTAGGTAAGATGAGAAAAGCGATGAATTTTTGATTTTTACAGTAGATCAAAAAATAATAAAACTTTCGATGTAAATTACGTAAAGATTTAATAAATAATATCGGTTGTGTCAAAGTCAAATCGTTTATTTAAAAAAGGCACATAAACGGCCTGAACGTGTGAACATAACTACACCATTTTTTTTCATACTACACACAAAATACCTACTTTCCACGTAATTCTTCTTGCTTTTTTTTTTTTTTTTTTTTTTTTTTGACTAGGGCATCTCGCAGTTTACCACTGAGGTAATGGCTGCTTAACCGGACTTTCCTGTGGCTGCCTTAAGCTCCTAAAAGAAACTCAAAGCCTCCAGCCAGGGGCATATAAACTAAGCTAATTAAAACTAGGCGAACGCTCGCTAAGGGCACCCCCTGTGGGGTACGAACCTCGGCTTAGGGCGTTCGCTGATGGGAGGACAGCAAGAGGGACAGGCTGGATCAAGGATGATTCATTATTATTAACAGGGGAGTTTAAAGCTACAGGCTCAGCAATAACGCGGGCTGGCGCATCGTTATCGAGCAAGGGTCGGGGGGGAGTATCATTTACTCGGGTGGGTCGCGGTCGCGGACCTCTACGGCGAGGTCTGAAGTTGTGTCGGTGTGTCTTTTTGTAAACTGTACTTGTGGCCCTACTGCTCTCCTGGAGGAGAGTTATGGGGTCATCTGGATCTGAGAGGACATGCTTAGGGCGACGGGCCTTACTAACTTGGTTATTTGACGGGACATAGCAAGCTGCTTTGACTATAAGGGGATTCCTATGTTTGACTGCGGAATCAAAGTACCGCTTGGACATACGTTTAAGGAACTGTCGGATTGTGGGGATTTTGAGGTCGAGATGGAGGATCTCGTTCCTAACAAACCACGGGGCTCCCGTGGCCCTACGAAGGACACGGTTCTGTAATACTTGCATCCTATGGATCGTACTGGGACTCGCGTGAGCAAAGACGGCTCCCGCATAGGTCATGATTGGACGAATGCACGACGTATAAATGCGCAACTTGCACTTGAGTGACAATTTGCTGCGTGCATTCATAACATAAAAGAGTCTACTGAGCGCGAAGGCAGCTCGCGCGCGTACTGCCTTTACGTGTTCGGAAAAAGTGAGATGTTCGTCCAGGATTACACCTAAATATTTGGCTCGCTTCTCCCAAGGGATCGGCTTGTCAAACATGGTGACTGGACGGGGAAGGATGGGGATACGACGCGGTTTAGAGAAAAAGACCGCCTGACTTTTGTCGGGATTAACCTCGATTCTCCATAACTTAAACCAGGCGCCGAGCTTGTCGACGGCCTTTTGTAAGTTTAGGATCAACTGGTTGGAATTATACCCGCTGCAGTATATGGCCGTATCGTCTGCGAACAGAGCCAACTGACACTTTATACTCTTTGGGATGTCACTGGTGAACAGTGTGAAAATGAGGGGGGCAAGAACAGAGCCCTGAGGGACACCTGCGCGAATGAGACGGGGGGAGGATAACGCTCCTTCGATACGATAGCGAAAGGTACGATTTGTCAAATAGTCCCGTAAGATGAGTACGAGACGATCTGGCACACCGAGCTGGTATAGCTTGTATATTAAGCCATTGTGCCAGACTTTGTCAAACGCCTTTGCTATGTCGAAGAAGATAGCACCGGTCATGTAACCACGATAGAAACCAGCGCTAACGTGTTCAATGATTCGGTGGACCTGATGCACGCTAGAGTGCTGAGTTCGAAAGCCGAACTGCTCGTTGGGGATGAGGCCCTTGGTCTCAGCATAGTCTCTGAGTCGCTTATAAATAAGTCTCTCATAGATTTTTGCCATTACCTTGAGCAAACTAATGGGGCGATAACTGGACGGATCTGACTTTGGTTTACCGGGTTTAGGGATACCTATAACTACGGCTTCTTTCCACGATTGTGGAAAGATATTTTTACTAAGAGCAGCATTGAAGATGGTGCACATTAGAAGTATGAGATGAGTGGGGAAGAGCTGGACCACCCTATTGGTGATGCCATCTAAACCGGGGGCTTTACGAGTTTTAAGACCCTTTATGATATCTTGGACTTCGTCAGGTGTGACGGGAGCCAGAGGATTATCAGGGTCTTCTACGGGGGGTAGAGCGGTTCTACGTTCTACTTCCGCGTCGACCTTATTGAGTTGAGTTTGGTCTACGGGAAGGAGGCTAGGGGAGCATTGCGCTTCGAGACTATCGGCTAGGCATTCAGCTTTGTCGATGTCGTCGAAAGCGATCGATTTATCGGAACGAACTAACGGGGGCATGGTAGCCTCTTGTTTGGACCTAAGTTTCCTCTGGAGTTCCCAGAAGGCTAAGTGATTGGGAGTGAGTTCACTCAGAGTCTTGTCCCAGTTCGCATTACGCAGCTCCTCCACGCGTTTCTTTACAGATCTCTGTAAATAGCGCATGTGGGCTTTGTTAGAGGCGCAGGGAAAGTTGTCGTAGGCACGAGTGGCCGCGTTCTTCTCAGTCATCAGGGCGCGTACATCGTCAGGGAGTTTAAAGCGAAGGGTATCCGTCGCTGGAACCTCCCTTGAACAGTTGTTCAAGACGGTTTGTACGTGCTCTGTGAGTGAGTCGATCGCGGTCGTCGTGTCTGCGACTGAGTCAAACTGGTCTGGGATTGATTCTAATAGGGGGGACATGGGTTTCAGCTGTTCGCCTACTTTCCTCCAGTCCGTGACCCTTCTAGTGGGTAGGGGTTGATTGGGGTCGTCCGGTTGACCTGTGCGGGATGCCATTTTTATAACTACTGGTCGGTGGTCAGAGGTAAGCTCTGACGCCGTTTCGATAGAGACTAACCTGAGTTGGACGTTCTTAAGGAGCGCCACGTCAAGGACATCGGGCGTCCAGGAATGATCGTGAGGGAAGTGAGTGGGTGACATCGGACCGATGATGTCAAAATTTAAAGAGGAGGAGAGGTCAAACAAGTGTCGACCTCTAGTATTTGTAACTAAACTATTCCACGCGGGGTGTTTGGCATTGAGATCGCCCGCTATGATAACGGAGTCACTCAAGCCCATAAGGATTTGAATATCGTCAGAGATGTGTTGGAAATTCTCTGCTACTTTACGGGGGGGGATATAAACCGAAATTAAGGTGATCGGCTGATGGCCTGTCATGCCTAAGCGGCAGATGGAGACTTCGAGTCTGGAAAGGGGGGGAGGATCCATAGGTATGCAATACAGTTCCTTTTTATAATAAATCAGGGTACCGCCCTGATGGCAACGCGTCCTATCATTTCTGATAATACGGTAGTTTGCTATCGAGGGGTTTCGGTGGTTAGGTTTTAGGAATGACTCCTGGATGAGGAGTACATCTATTTGGTGATCGCGAAGGAATTCCGCGATCTCGTCTTTTTGGCCTCTAATACCGTTTGCATTGAAGATGCCTAAGTTGAGGGATCGGGGTTTAAATCTAGCGATTACGGCGTTAGACATGTTGGGGGGTCATTAAGGAAACTAGGGCTTGCGAAATCTCTTGATTTTCGCTGTAAAGGCGTTGGATGCCGGCTAAGTCACCGACGCTCCTACATACCATAATATCGTGTACTAATTTAGTGGCACGGGGAGTACAGAAAACCTGAAAGGTTTGCGCGAGGAAGGGAAAGTTATTTTCCGGGTTAAGCAGTGTCATGGGAGGCATGTTCACTGGCCTGGGAGCGGATCGCGGCGCTTGAGGAGCAACAGGGGCGTTACGCGGTGCTTGAGGAGCAATAGGTACGGATCGCGGTGCTTGAGGAGCAGGAGCGGGTTTCGCGGGTGATGCGGTAGGGGGAGGAACGCGATTTCGGGGGTCCATAAGGCCGTAAAGGGGGGTGTTAGGGGGGGGGGGAGCTGGAGAGGCCAGCATAGGGAAGGCCTTTTGGTGGTTGAGTTGATGCCAGGGACTAGGTCTCTGAGGACTTAGTCGCTCTGGCATTTGATTGGACGGGTATGGGAAGAAGTCCCTTTGTTTAGCCTGGCGTTCGTCGAGACGCTTGGCTGTTTTTAATGACGTGGCCTTAGGGGCCTTAGAGCAACCGCGGTAATTAGCCGTGTGGCCTTCTTGTCCACAAAGCACGCAGCTAGGTGGACTCAGGCATAAGTTACGGTCCTTCGGGCGGGTGCACTCAGAAGTGCCATGGTCGCCCAGGCACTTTACGCACCTGGGTTTCGCATGGCAGTTCTTCTGAGAGTGCCCGTATAACTGGCAACGATGACATTGCCCTATGGTACTGTTTTTCCATGGTTTCTCTATTGAGAATCCCACGAGACTACAGATAGCCTTGACGTTAAAGATGGGGTGATGCCCCTCGTAAGGGGAGCATATGACAAGAACCATGTCATATGCTTCCCTTCCGCGCGAGCGGTGCATCCGATGCACTTCATCCACGGGGATGTTTTGAGCCCTAAGATCGGCAAGGATTTCGGCGGACGGAATCTCTTTCGGGATTCGTTTTATGACTACGCGAGCCTGCTTGTCTTCTGGGAGACAGAATGAGTGGTATGACACTTTTCTGTCTTTCAGAAGATTAGTCAGTTTCCTATAGTCTGACGAGGTCGGGACCTGAACTTTTATGCCCTGCTGGGTAGAGCGGGCATTTGTGTAGCCAATCTTTTGGTCTACACACCATTTCGATATTGCCGTCCACTTCTCCTTGTCCTGAATGAACACGGGAGGTGGAGGCGCGACCTTTTTAGGGCCAGAGTTCGGGCTGTTTGAGGCACCCTGCGCGGAGGGTGACTCATCCGGACGCGGGGAGGTGGAGGGGGTAACTACCGGGGCGCAACTAGCGGGTGACGCGGGGCTATCGGGCGACGCGGGGCTATCCCTATCTACGAAAGTCGAAGGAATTACTTCCTCGACCGCGGCGACTTTGCTAGCCTGAGTAGACTTTTGCTTCTTCTTCTTCCTCTTGTTCCGCTTTCCGGCGACTGGCGTATAGCCATCGTCGTCCGAATGGGAACCAGAGGAAGGAGAATTAGCCTGAGCCTCTGAGTCAGAGCGATAAGGGTGGGGGGTGGGAGCGCGCTTTGAAGAAGCGGCAACTACGTCGTCCGTGTCCATAGACTCGGTCGGACTGAGGGGACTTTCCAACTCCGGAGTTGGACTAGCGGGAGAATCTAGAGCATCACTGAATTCAGTGATGGCTATACGGGCCTGCTGACGAGCAGATAGCGCGGCTAGTTCGTTACCGAACTTTTCTACCAGGGAAGGTTCTACCTTCATCATGCCATTAAGGACGTTTGATAGAGTTTGGAAGTCGCATTGCAACTTCCTGAACTCTACCAGGATGTCCCTGTTGTCCATGATGAAAACAGACTAACTATCTAACTTTTTTCACCTCATAAGGAGGCAAAACAAAATTACTACTGGGAAAACTCCTACAAATATTCCCTAATCCTATCTCCCCGGGGGAAAACCGGGGATGTGTAAAACCCTCCCTGCCGGGTGAGACAGGGAGGTTGTGTACCTCGGGTGAGCCCTAAGCTTGCTTTTGCCCGTTGCCTGTCTTATTGTGCAACGGGGTCCTACAAGTCTAGATCGAAGGGTGTAGACACACCCAACCGTTCTAGGTGAGTAGCTGGGGAAGGAAAACTGTCATCCAGTGCCGACTAGGAGATCCCCCAAGGCCGAACACTGGGACCCGTCCAATTAATTGCCTCGACCCTGAAGGGGCTTCGGCGGGTGTGTTGGGTCAACACCCCACTCGGCTTCGTTGGCACCGTAAGGTTTCAACCGAGGACCACGAAACTGTGGATTTTCCCTGAAGGGGGATGAAAAAACGCGACGGGAGAGTGACAAGACTGATATAGAAACAGATGTTAATTGTGTCTTGAAAAAGACAGACAATTAACAGTCGACGATAGTCAAAGACTATAGCAGGCACGGTGTCTCAGGAACACTTGAACGCCAAACAGGAATCTCGAGCGCAGCAGCTGGGACAGCGAGCAGCGTGACCGTCCGCGTCCGATGCCAGGCGCAGAGTGGTTCTTCTTGCAAGCTACTTAGCTAAATTAGGTATTTAATATAAGGCAAATACTTGCTTAAAAAAAACCTGCTGTTTACTTATTACTATAGCAATTTACGTTCCTTATTTATCAGTTAAATTGCTTTCGACAAACTACTGTTTCTGAAAAGCTTGCATGAAAATCCATTGCCAAATAGTGGGTAGAATCGCTCATGAATTTGCCTTTAAACACCGTTCAAAACTTTCACTCCACCGGCTATCATAAAAGCTGCGCCGGAAATGTTGAGTTTAATATACTCTGAAATTATCTAAAACGAGGTCATTTCAATACCTGACCTAGTTTTAATAAATAGGTTTCTAGCTACATTCAACCTTATTCACAATATCAATACCTTTTACTCGAAGAAATCCTACTGAACTCCATTATGCCATACACAACCAGTTACCGCCGTCATAAACCATATAATATTATACCATTTTCCTAAACCAGGTATCCTAAAATAATATATTTTTACGAGAACTAGCAAACGTAAACGAAAACGTTTCAGGTGAACGAAATACTTATTATAACTTACTCGTTTCATAATCAAAAGTTTATTGTACGTAAAATTGAGTCGGACGGAGCAATAAAAATGATTTAGATTATGTTGCCTTAATTTTACAATAGGTTACGATTATGCCGAGTTCCAAACATTTTAGTATGAAACCCTTAATTTAAGTGAAAATATCGCGCAGTAAATCATTTAAAAGGCTGTTAAATTAATATGTATGCCGCTATTGTAAAGGCTGTTTCAGTGGCGAGCGATGCGATAGCTGTGAGTGAGCGATTTTTTATTACTTCATGCATATTGAATGAGTATGAAATGTTTTTGTGTCATGTTTTAATCCCGCTGTTAAAAGTGGATTTATGAGGTAGCTACGGGTATACTAAAATACAGACTTCACAAGGGATTTTTAAGTCTTCTAACTAGTTTCTAGTTCGGAAATAAAACTTTACTGCAATTGATATTCAGGAATATGGGCAACTATCTACAAATTCTACAAGATAGGTTCTTGTCCTTGTGACTCCTATCTCCTTTGCAGTATATTGCGTTTAGTTTCAATCAAGCAATCAAAAGTCATTTATTTAAACTGGGCTGAGAATCAGCACTTTTCGAGCGTCAAAATTACATAAGACAGTCCCCCAAAACGCCCGACCTTTACCACTTCCTAGTGCTGGGAAGAAAAGTGGCGCAACAAACTCCCCAGCAGCACAGCTATCTATTCAGTTACAAAAGTTTGATTCTATACAATTAGTATGCAAATAAATTAAGATTACGAGACATAGAACAATGAATTTAATTAATTGATTAATTAAAGAATATTATGATCAATTTTCAAGGTCGCTTGCCTTGTTGGTTTAATGATCGCAAGCCCTATTGCTCCGGGTCGTGCAAAGTGTTTTTAGGTTTTTCCATCATGGATTTCTCAGTAGTAACACGAAGTCTGGATTTGTGATAGGTTGACGGCTAGGCGGCTGGCGAAATGTGGGTGTATTGGTACCTATAATACATCCTATTTCGCCAGTATATTCTCCAAAGGGTAAGGTAGAGCTGCCTCTGCCTTACCTCTGAAATATAGACGTGCTGTTGTGTTCATATTATGCTGAAACACTTAAATAAAGTAAACAGCATATCTATGATATCTTCCACTGTGCCACCATCTCATTCGGCACAGGCGCCTTGGAAAATTCGCTCGCAAACCGACCCCTGAATAAGAATGAACTTTTTGCACCTCATTTTAATGTCCGCTAATATTATTCGGTTTCTTCAGTGGTGACTGTTTTAAATTTTAAATATCACTTACCTCTGTTAAGAGTTTATTAAGTTGATATTAAATTACTTTGTCATGCTTAAACCTTGGGAATGGAATATGAAAATTCAATATGAGGCTTGGTTTACTTTCGTTTGTTTTTATGAGGATTTTTATTATATGATATGAGCACTGTTATAGGATAGATAACAGTCTCTTCGCGTCATATGAGGCAATAATCGTTACATGTATGGAGTAGTAGGCACAGATCTTATTTACGTAATAACGCGCCATGTTTATTTGAACTTAGGGAAACTTATCACAAAGACGAGAAAATACGACTAAAGTAATGTGTAATAGATAGAAAAATACACGAAATAATCGACTGTTTTACATTATTATTAAATCTACCTTTAGCTCAAAAATATATAGATAGATAGAGCAGTGATAGTATAGTGGTGTGACAGTCAGACTGCCAAGTTAAAGGTCTCGTGTTCGAACCCAAGGCACCCACCTCTGACTTTTCGAATTCATGTGCGTATATAATTTTATTATCACTTGCTTCAAAGACGGTGAAGGAAAACATCGTGAGGAAACCGGCATGCCTAAAAGATATTTCTCGACGGCATGTGAAGCCAAGTCAGAGGCCCATGGGCGGCTTTAAAACTCTGACACCAGGTTAGTCACTAACCACATGAAAAAAAGAAGCTCAAAAATACATGACTTTAACCTAAAACAACAAATTGTAGGGCTTTCAATAATGTGCGAAAAAGTGTCAATTTCCCCAAATTGAAAAGAGGTACATTCTCAGCCAAACCTAGCAAAAAGTAAGCTTGAGTTAGGTACTAAGACATAAATTCTACGCCTGTCGTGACTCCTGAAAAAATACCTAAAAGTTCAATTTACGAAAAAGCACTCAGTCAACTTGTCTAGACCATTTGGTAATTTAAAGGCACGCTTTCTTTATTACCAGTATATACTGACCGCCTCTCATTAGTTCCAAAAAAATACTGGGTGTGTGGGAGACTTTAAATGACAAGGGTACACCCTGTATACTGTACCCATCTCAACACAACAGGGTTACCATCTGGCGATTCATTTGTATTGTCCAGATTTTAAAAATGATGGCCAAACTCAACAACAACAGCGAAGCTCCATTTTAGGGATCCATTTTCAGTCCTTGCAATTTAAAAGTCCGGTGGCATTTCCGAAGTTGGTTCAAAAGTTGTGTTTTGTTTTTCTGGGTTTACGTCAGTTTCTAAAGTGTAATATCCGAATGTTTTAACGTGTTGGTTGGCAGCCCTGCTAGGTGTGTGTGGTCAGGAATACAAATGGCGGACACAAGACCGTGCGTACACCAATGGCTTCATTTTGGGTCTGGCGGAGAATATTTGCATGTTTTGACGACGGTGCTAATAATAAGTAGCTTGGGATTTAAATAACTTTATCTTTGTTGTTTATTGTGAGGATTTACATAGTTGTAGATATAGGTACAACAAAAATCTGTGAACACGTACAGCGTGTTTTTATTTCACGCATCCGTAGTTTTCGGTCAAACCTTATGTGCATTATTATGTAAAAAAAAATAATCTCTATGGATCAGTTGATCGCTTTTTCAATTCAAACATTTATTAAAACAAATTATTTTTGGGTAAAAATAACAAAATACCTACCTGTTTCCGTATATTTTCTCATTGCCATTTCTTATAGGAAACTTGCCTATTTCCAACTTCAGCATTGTGAATAGCAGAGTTTTCACTTTTAAATAAACATAATAATAGTGTTTCTACATTATCAGTGTACTCATATTAAAGTATAAGTGCGATATGCTTTTATAAGAGGCAATCAGTGTTCAAGACAGGACCTGTTTATGGTTGGCAAGGTGAGAGTAATGCATTACCTCAAACGCTTCCCGTTATGAGGCGTGCAATAAGTGCTTTTCCAATGAAATTATTGGACGAGGAAAATTCTTTGACAGTTATTATAGAACGTTTTAGTCAAGCTATTGACAAGTTTCAACAATTAAAATAGTGCACTACATTGCCAATGTGAAAATCATAATTCTATTTTTTTCTTTTTGTAAAGTGTAGACATTGTGACTTATAATATCGCCTTGGATAAGTCTGTAAAGATGTGTGATTAAAATAAATAAATAAAATAAAAAATAAATCTGTAAGTCCGTCTTTTTTTTTTTTTTTTTTTTTTTTTATCTATGTCTCATCAGTAAACCGAATTGTTAGTCGTGCAAAGTCCATGGTAGGTAAGTTTCCAAAAAATATAGCTTAATAATCAATCACCAGGCAACCAATACGTCTTATATACTTCCAATTCGTGGAAAAATTGGCTGCAAAACCATTTTACTCCCCAAATACTCCTAGACTCCTGAACAAACGAGAAAAATATTCGATTTCATTGTACAGCTACAGGTTTATTGTTAACTGACAATCACTTGTCGATGTCAACACATCAAATCTTCAGAGGAGAAATCTTTTCAACCCTCTTTGAGAGGCCTTGGACTGGAAATACAAAGGTTTGGGTAAAATAGGTAGGTAAAGGTACTGCCAACTCATTCTTACTGTTCGATAACTTAATATAAGGAGGTTATATTTCTTAACCTTATTATTGTAAGGGTTAAGTAACATTCCCAGAATCTAAGAGGAAAAATATAACAAAAATATTGCGTGATCTTCCCCCTTTCTCGAGTTTTAAAACTCGGAACTCTCGAAATTTTGAGTTATGACACTTCCATGTTGTGTTTCTCTATTGTTTTTCCTGTTCAATTTGTTATGATTCTTATTTGTTGAGATTTATACAAGGTTTGTAAAACGTCTGAATTAGAGAAAAATCATTTTAAAAGTTGTTGGTTTCATAATTTGCTTCATCAGCTTTAATTTAAACAGTTTCTCATTTTACATAACAAGAATATTCTTATTTACCACCTGTAATTGTACATTATGGTTTGCAATAAACGCTTTGATTTGATTCAAATTGGTCGACCAATTTCTTCAAATAAAATCAATTTACAAAGTTAACTCCGATTTCCGGGTTATCCACCCTATTTATTATTAAAAACAAAACACGCACGTGAAGCCATTTTAGTAATCAAATCAATTACTGGACAGTGCCCACCAATTTAAATGTTAGAAAAAATAAAATTCCGTTTCTAACAACAAACAAATAAATTATGTATACAGGGTGGCAGGGACATCGACGCCAAGCCATGGATTCAGTACATGATTCTGAACCCCCCTGCGTTGAAATTTTTCGTCAATTATTAAAAAAAAAATCGGCTGTTCCATACATTTTGACCGCGTAGGTATTGCACTTTTCTATGAAACAGCTGATTTTTTATTAAATAACCGACGAAAAACTTCAACGCAGGGGGGTTCAGAATCATGTACTGAATCCATGGTGACCGGCTTCCCGTCGATGTCCCTGCCACCCTGTATATCTACCTACTGTTTTTGTTTCCCTGTTTTACTTTCTGTGTCAATACGAGTACTATCGTCGCGTATACTTTGCTGTGGTGAAACAATACTTTAAAAAAAAATTCTTCACACAGCAATATTGCAATATTATAATGCGACGTTAACGCCGGTAGCATACATCCGCCGCGAAACCAGAGCAGCGAAACCGTAGAGGTTCAATTCAACTGGCTCGCGTCATGTTCCGCTACGCGAAATTCGCTTAGCGGAACTCTAGTAGCGGAACATGACGCAAGCCAGTTGAATTGAACTACTGCAGTTTCCCGGCGGATGTGTGCTACTGGCGTTACCGATACCTACCTGCATAATAAAAATTCACTTTAAATCTCCGTAATTATGATCTCTTAATATTAATAATATTATAATTATAATCTTTAGAATGCATTCTACCCGCATCGCTGAAAACTCTGCTGTTCCTTGCGTAGAACTATCTGCTTCTGATTTGGTATGACATGTTGTGCCGACCCCAAGTATGGGCAAGAGAATGAAGATGATGATGAAGATGGTATGACAAAACTGTGGCGTCATCTACAACGCCACATACGAACTACGCATCAAAGACTGACGTCACAAAAATCCTGCATCACGCAAGCAGGGTTTACCTCGCGATCAGCATTTATATACAGGGTGTTTGGTGCAACGTGTGCCAAATTGAAATGGTGGACTGAAGGGGTCATCTGCTATCCTTTCACACCCCTTAACATCTCTCATGCCTTGTGGATTTTGTTTTATCGACTTTTTGTTGTTTTATTAAAAAAATACTTTTTAATTATTTTTTTTTAAGTATAAGGCGCAGCCTCCGAATTTTAATTTTATTTAGATGTGTATTGTTTTAGAGTACTTTTAAATACAAAATTTGTGACATTAGTCATCTAGTTTTTTTTTATTTACTCGTAAAGGTAAAACTTAAATTAAAGCTGTACATGTTACAAGTGTTTACATGGCTACAAAAAAATAACCAAAAGCGACCGGGATCTTCCAACTCCCTCAAAATTTTTCTATTTTATCCTCTTGCTAATGATGTGCCACATGCCATAAAAATCTCGTAACAACTTTGTGAATTCGCTTGAATTGTGAATCGAGTCACATAAGGCTAATATTCAAAATTATGATTTAAAGATCTTTTTGCGTAACTGTTGCTAGAGAAACAGTTAAAATTTGCTTTTTCACTCTTGCGAAGTAAAATCTACCTTCTATCTCTATCTTGCATAGCGTAAACCGGGTGGAAACAAATCATTTTTTTTTGGTCGAGACAAATTGTCGATAAAAAAATCCACAGGGCATGAGACATGCTATGGGGTCTGAAAGGATAGCAGATGACCCCTTCAGTCGACCATTTCAATTTGGCACACGATGCACCAAACACCCTGTATAATTTTCGGACATCAATCGTCGGGCAGTTGTCCACCAGACACGATACTCATCTGGTTGGTCGATCCTCCCTTTTCTAGGATGAGTGAACTTTACACCTTGTTCCTCATTCCTCTATAAAACTATTAAGTCAAAGTAAAAGTATTAGTAAAATGTTAGTTTTAAGATAAGTAGCTATAGCCCATCTGCCATGTATAGCATATAGCAATAATTTTTAAGCTACAGCAATGCTTAATGGCACATAATATTGTTTAAACGTTATTATGTTTTCTCTTGTGAATAGTAATTCTTTTGAGAAAAAAATATCTTTAATCATATCTCTTCTTTTCCAGGTAACCACCAACCATAGTGCTAAGTGCAAGTGCAGTGCAGTGTAGTGTAGTGCGTGATGTCAGAGTGAGGCCTATCGAGGCCACTCGAGGCCACTGGAGGCCATGACCAGGCCGAGGCTCAAATGTGCCGCGTGGGCCTGGCTAGCGGTCCTCGCAGCCTTCGGAAGAACCACCGCCTACACGGACACTGAGGAGTTCTTGAGTGATCTTGATAAACCAGGTAAGTTTTTTCAGCTGTTAAATAGTTGTACTTCGTTCGGTTTTTATTACGGTTGATTGGAAAAACCTCAGCCGCAGTTACGCACTGATAAAAACTCAGTTGATTTGCCGATAAAGAAGATACTATGTTACAAATTCCATTGATAAGAAATGTGGATTGAATAATTATCATTTTAGGGTCCGACTATTCACAACCGTTCACAACGAGGGTTAGTCTTTAGTTCGCAAACTGCGGCATACAGACTTTATTAAAACCTGTAGGAGGAAAACTATGAATAATAATGCAAAGAAAATTGACACTCAAGTCATTAACACCCAAGTGATTACAAGCTCGAAGAATTACCAAACTTAAGTGGCAATGGGCAGGGCACATTGCTCGCAGAAAAGATGGCCGATGGGGCCGAAAGGTTCTGGAGTGGCGACCGCGTACCGGAAGACGTAGCGTTAGAATGCCTCCCATAAGGAGGATTGGTGGCTTTGTGAAGGCCGCAGGAATCCGCTGGATGCGGGAAGCACATTATGTGGACGTCTTTTGGCTAAAATAATGATTATAAACACGACAATTATTACAACTACTCCATAGTAACAAAGATTTCCCAACACCAGTTGACTTCACTTATCACAAAAGCAGTTCACATGAGAAATAAACACATAAACAACATTTACACCACAAAATAAACATTAATGAAACTTAAACATTTACGACTGCTTAAATAAACAGAAATAGTTACATTTCATTAGTTCCCACATCGCGTATTCCAATAATTCCGATTAGATGCTCGCTTTTTAATTATAGTTACTCAACCTAAATAAGTAGGTTGTAATAACTGGTTTGGTAGAAAGATAGATGTTGCATCGAACGAAAAGACCATGACAAGATATGCCCTAACCATGTCCAGCGAATTCATATTTTTAAGTATCCTTCATTTATTCAAACTAGATTTTAGATAATAGTCTAGAGTCAATCAAAGGTATCTTTTAAGATTGAATAAAAATAAATATTATTTGTAGTTCCGGTTACATCTTCGGTTTAATGGCGACGATAAGTGAAAGATTACAGTTCATTCAGTTCATTCGGCCAATGTGATCAGATGAGTGATAGGAGAATACCTTATTTTTGAGGTACAGGAGATAACCATGGAGGCCACCATATTATCCACAAGTAACATACAAAAATCACATACAGTTTTAGTTAGGTATTGTGAATTCGTCACTTACAGAAGTGCACAGCACTGGCAGAGAACTTATTCTTTATAGGATGTATTCTATATTGTTTGAATATGAATGATGTTACCAAGATATTTTATTAATTATAATATATTTTGATTTATAAGTTCTTTTATAGGTAGATAATAAATAGTAGGTAGGTTGGTGTTAATTGTATTTTATCCGAAGCAGATTCTTGAAAAGGTTTTGGGTAAAAAAATACTACTATCTGGAAACACTGATTTTAGGTGTCACTCTCTCACATTCACTCGCTTGTCACTCGTCGCCATAGAAACCTACTGTTAAATTCAAACTGGTGCTCTGTACGTGTGTTATTGTTTGTTAGTTAATTTATTGTTTATTTAACACTTACCCGCACGTTTTTTGCACATTTTAGCTCGATATACATATTCTTGAAAGCGATATCTCATTTTCGATTTTGGTTTTTCTACTGGACTTACGATACGTGTCAGTTTATAGGTGAAATACGATGTTGCAGTGCTGAGTTGATTGAAATCATGCATCAATGTTTCGGTACTACAAATGTGTTTTGCGTGTGGAACGTATTTAAGGCCGTGCAATCAGTGAATTATCCGTGCTACCTGCAAAGCATCTTAAGAGAGTACAAAACAACATGACGTGTTGAAAAGAATTCAGTTCCCTTCAAAGTGGTTAAGCTAAATGGTGGTGGGACTAGGTTGTTGGGACTGGCTATCTCTTTACTGCCTTGGCTTATATTTATAGTTTTGAAATAAATGCCTTAACATTGAATAAAAAAGGGGACCTACGTTCATTTTGAGAGATTTGTTTTATTTTCCTCTACACTGTATGATCTGCTTTATTAGTACCGTATGTGGAATGCTCCCATAAGTTATAAGCATCTAGTAGGCCCACTCCTGATATTTATAACTATCCTAAAGCATCCTTTTCTCCAGAGATGTGCTAAGCAGCTTAGCGACCGATCCAATAGGATTATTTGATTTTCATAACCTAGTATGGTTTAATTCTGCTCAAAAAGGGTTAAATGAAACGAAGTACCTACACATAGTTTCGAAGCCTAGATTCTCCGGTTAGCGACCTCGCATATACTTGATGGAAAGACTGCCCAATTCTCAGGTTTTAAAAATATGGGTAAGTACATCGTTCTCACCAGTCTTGGTACATTTTAAGCTGGCTCCAGCTGCTGCCGGACCTAGTGACGAGTTGTGCCACAACATTTAGTTATTTATGTTGCTAAATCTAGTCAAGCACTACTAGATTATGTACACCAATTCTTATTTAAATTGAAATTCGATATTGAATTAATTGTTTATGAAAACGCCTGACAGAAAATGATTAGCAATCAATCGTTTTTTGAAGTCTATCGAATGAGCCGTTTGGCAGGATAAGTATTTTTTTTGTTATGAAATATATACAAAAAAATTACCATTAAATTAAAATATAGTAATTGTTTCAAAATCTAGGTCTCATGTGCTTTTAAATGCACGATGTGTAACTTTTGGACATGATTGTTTTGGTTAGGGTATGCATGTATGCTGCTTTGGGCATGGTCCTTTATCTTCGGCTGACAAAAATGTTGGTATGAATTTAGATAGAGCATCTGCTTGTTAACCTCTTTCTTTGAATTATTGTCACATCACGAATACTTTTCCTGTTTACATACCTACTCGTACATTATAAATAGCACTAGTAACAATAGAATAGACCAAGTTGTGTTGAAAATATTAGTCAGTCAGTAGGGACTGAATTGATTGATGACAATACAAAATCTCTACAAGTGACGAGGTTCAGACACAGAGATATTCTATCAGCGATAAGAATGATGGAAAAGCGCTTCTCCTCCACATTTATTATGCGCACGGTCTATATGTGAGACTCTTTGCCAGCGTCTGTGTTCTCTTCCATACAAAACCTTTCGAAGCAAGAGGGAACCAGAGCCAAAGCAACTACCTTCTGGACACGCTCTTTCTATTGAAGACCTCATCCATAGCTTTCCATCAGGCGAGATGGAGGTCAAGAGCAGGCTCTAATTGCATTTTTTTTTTAAACAAACGTTCGTATTGGATTGACAAAATCTACCGAAAACTTACGTCAATTCTGTTGAAATTTGTTGTAGAAATACGAAACGCTTTGAAAGCAATTTCTACTGGTCCCTCTGGATGACTTTTTATGATATTTACGTAAATACGTTTTAATGTCACTACACTGGAAAAATTCAAAACTATAATACAAAAGACTATTTATGGCACTCTGTGCAGACACTATAACTTATATAAAATTATTCAGAATTTCATAATCACAACTCTACAATCCTGAATTACGCAATAACGCGTTTATTGATAAATAAATTCATGTAAATATACGTTCATGCAACGTCACATCTATCTTTCGTCAATTTACTCCACGTACTGAGCCAAAAATTACAATATTATACCGTGCAATCAATCAACCGAAGCGTGGGCGCAACGTGTGGATAATATAATGATTTTTAGCGATAATCATCAGCATTCAGCTCCAATGCACCAATTATAATGTTAATGCTTAATTATGGTGATTTTCTAACTCATTTGAGAGTTATTGAAACCTGTGTGACGTGTTGGTGAAATTGATTGGTATGCAGGCAATTAATTTTAAAGCCATTTTAGTAAGCTGTATGTGGGTACTAGTAGCCATGTTTTGTATTGCTGGTCGAAGATTTATAATGTTGTGCTGAGCTGCAGCGCCCCCCACTGGTACCACGTAGTTCATTACCGTCAACTTCTTCTCTCATAAAGAAGGCTAGAGAAGTAGGAGCATTGTAGTCTGATTATGCTATGTATAATCTTAAACGAGCAATATTTGTATACATATATACAAGGTGTAGACAACAATACAACAAAAAATTAAACGGCGTGTCCCTAATGACGTTCCCATTCTGCATACAAAAATTCAATTGAATATATTCAATAGTTTAGTCAATATAGCTCGGCAAAATACATAGTCGGCTCGGGTTATTTCGTTTATCCACCCTAAAAATCCGAGGTGGATATTCGCAAACGTATGCCCGAGAATCCACCCTAGGCCTAGTTGGATAAACGGAATTAGGGTGGATACACTATGTTTAATTTGTTTGAAATACTCACTTTTTAGTTTCAAAACTAGGATTTATTTGACAGTTCCAAAATACTCTTATGCATTAGTAGTGTCAGTATTTTCATTTATTGTTGTATTGTAGTCTCCACATTGTACATATTTGTAATCACGTTCTCGAAAACGGCTCTAACGATTTGGATGAAAGTTGCAAAATAGAGGTGTACGAGGGCCAAGACTCGATGTAGCTAGGTCTCACATTTGGGAAAATTCGTTTTCTCCGTAGTTTCACCCAAGCAGAGCTTGGTCGCTCAAAGTTTAGAACAAAATAACTACCTTAGAATAATGACATGGCAGCATGGAATTAGTAAGTACCTACTATCATGGCAGCATGGAATTAGTATGTACTAATTTATATTTTTTCACAATGTCATTGTTTATTACTTTTAATGAGAGGAGCTCGTGGCTAAGTAATAACAAGCCGTACGGGTCAATCTATCAGGTTAAGCTACGCTTGCCCTGATATACGCTTGCCTTGCGTTGGTCAGTGGATGGGTGACCATCTTCACATACCGAGACTCCTCCGTGCCTCGGAAAGCACGTTAAGCCGTTGGTCCCGGCTGTCATTTGTGGATCTTTGACAGTCGTTACGAGTCGTCAGAAGCCCGAAAGTCTGACACCAGTCTTACCAAGGGGTATCGTATTACCCAGTTACTGGGTTGTGGAGGTCAGATAGGCAGTCGCTCCATGTAATATACTGGTATTCAGCTGCAACCGGTAAGACTGGAAGCCGACCCCAAGATAGTTGGGAATAAGGCTAGGAAGATTGATTACTTTCTTTAAAACATCTCTTTCAGATTTAGATTAGGCTTTCGAGAATTGGCTTGGTGAAGATTCTTTTAAAACATAGTTTTCGAATATATACATGGAATTAGTATATATTATTTGTTGTTGTTGTTTTGTATTATTTTATTAGTGGTATTATTTTGTTATTATATTTATAGTTTTTTAAATTTAAATAAATATACCTACTTATTCCTCAATTCTCGCTGTCGCACCTACCACTGTTTGTCTCTGCACCACCCAAAGGTTGACTGGTAGAAAATGCCTATGGCATTAAGTCCGCCTCTGTACATTTGTGTGCTTGAAGTATTAAATAAATAAATAAATAAATAAATTAGTGTGAACTATCCTATAATATTAATTGAGCATTCTCTATTGTCACCCGAGCAGAGATTGGTCAACCAGGCACTATTTGTAATTTGTTAGCAAAAGTGAGGAAGCAAACAGTTCACCAATCTTCCAAATATTTACAAGAAACCTTTGAACCAATTTATTTTTTAAACCGATAGTGAAATCGCAAATTAAATACCATAAATCTTATAATGAATAATTATAACTTCTTGTAACACTTTATGTCTAATATCAATCTAATACAAACATAATAACTATAATAATCACAACATAATCAACCTATCGATCAAACAAACAGAAGGTAATTATAGACGTTTACTTAAGATAATTATCATTTACTGTTAGACAGACGTCTTACCGGAGGTATATTTAATGTATGCAGATTCATTTCCGCTGTGCCCTTTTAAATGGTTTATAAGAACAAGTTAAAACATTCAAAACATTCTAGCTGGAGGCCAGTGGAGGTCTTTATAGACAGGCAAATTATTTTTTGCGGTTGAGTTCAGTTTATATTCCCTTTAGCTAATCCCACAAAACCATGTTTCAATAATTGTTTTCTGAACGCAGTAAAAAACAGCACTAAATTATCTCGATTTCAGTGAACTGAAATATCGATTTTTACTTTGACCATTCACAATAAGCTAAAAATAATAATGGTTTGTACAACAATGGCGGTTAATAATTGGAACTAAAATTGCTTGCAAATAAAACTCGTGACCCGTCCCCTGTTTCACTTGGTTTTTACAACTTGACAAAACATCAAGATTCCTTTAATATACGTAAGTTTAAAGTTAATAAAATATCTCTAAATGATGGTGAAAACCGCATCCATGGTGATGGATTCTGATGCAGTCGCAGAGACAGACACAAAAAATGAGTTTAATTTATAATAATTAAGTATAGATGTAGATAGATGTAGAAGACAGCTCCCAATCAAAATCAAAAAACAAAATATTTAATTTCACGTTATATCTACATTACACTGCACTTATGAAAAGTCAGAAGCTACTTGCACGATTCCAATTGATCGTTTCCTATGGAGAAGAGCCGGCAAGACACTCCACGGTTACTATAAAAAAAATACAAAACCATACTTTACCATTTCCTAGTGCTAGATTTTTTTTTTTTTATTGGGAAATTGGCGATGGATGAAATCTAAGATGGAACGAGCAAGCCCAGAATATGCCTGTTTACGCTTTGCTTGAAGGCTGACGGGTTAGTTCCTAGAAGTGTTTAAGTTAGCTAAAAGAGGTGAAATAAACTCCCTAGCAACACGATCTTGTAGAAAGTTTCCAGAGAACCGAATACATAGATATACCTAAAATTCTACAAAATCATTACATAGCCTCTCCTCTACGCTTTACATAATATTTTCAAACAAAACAATGTAGAACAAAGTTTCGTATGTAAATGTTTATTACTCAGTAATTTATAAAATATTCGTTTGAACCTCAGGATTGAATACTCCATTAAAGAGCTTTTAGTTGTAAGCTCTTAGACTTTACAAGTACACTTGGAGTTAGTACCTAAAAATTTGGATTACCTAGAAATTATTTATTCAATAAAATTGTCATTACGAACCTTTTCTGAAGTAAAATGTTCAGTTTTAAGTATAGTTTGTCCCCGCTCTGGGTGCCAGCGGCTTTCAAACGATCAATCTGCCTAGCCTTTTCTCAACTATGTTGGGGTCGGCTTCCAGTCTAACCGGATGCAGCTAAATACCAGTATTTTACATAGAGTGACTGCCTATCTGACCTGCGACTGCCTATCTGACCTCCACAACCCAGGTACTGGGTAATACTGGTTGGTAAGATTGGTTGTCAGACTTTCGGGTTTCTGACGACCCGTAACGACTGTCAAAGATCCACGAATGAGAACCGGGACCATCGGCTTAACGTGCTTTCCGAGACACGGAGGAGTCTCGGTATGTAATGATGGTCACCCATCCACTGACCATCCCCGGCAAGCGTAGCTTAAACTGATGGATAGTCCCGTGCGGCTGTTATTACTTAGCCACGAGCTCCTCTTACCGCTCTTCTTGCACCGGGCTTTGAAACGATCAATTTTTGAAAAACAAAAGTAGTTTAAATTAGTCCCAAACTTCTTTTTTAACCTATTTTTGAGTTAAGTGTGTTATTTGATGCCAGTGAGCGAACCCACTGCCATATATACTGGCCATAACTTCCAACTCCTTAGTGCTACTGAGAGTATCAGAGAGTTTTTCTTAATCTGCTTGAATAAGGATGTTGACTAAAAATATTTATTTTGTCCGTCAGGGAAATTATTAAAAAATATAGTACTTTTTTTTTTTTACGTAATTAAAAGATTACGGCAATACATTGAGTTAAAATGTGGCATGATCTCACTCCTCGGTAAATTTTGTACTGACTTGTGACGTAGCGAGCCTCCAATCCCCAACTTTAATGCGTTTTATCTAAATCATTTTTAATTAACATGATCAAGCTAAAAATATGTGTCTGATATATTTTGTTTTATTTGACTGACGGTCTAAATAGTTTTTTTTTGTCCCCTTGGAACATTCCTATTAGCCTTTTCTTTTTAAAAACCCATTACCTCAAGCTTTTTCACCGTACGACCGTTTTGCTAAGTCAATTTGATGAAATGAAAAATGGACCTTCTAACAAGAAAGTTATCCTTTACTAGGAAGACCAAGGTTTTAAACACACTTTTACTAAACCTCCCGGCATTTTTCCAAGAAAGGGCCTTAGGGTATGGGATAACCAGATGAACCAAAATGTTCGTAGGTATTTCACACCGAGCGCCTCTGACCTCCAAACCAATGATATATGAAATGAACTGTATAAATCGATTCAATCTTTTTCTTGATTCGATTCTCGTAAGTTCAGTTATGCACTCGATTTCACACAAATTAAACTAGATTTTTCATGCTGAACGATGTAATATGTTACTAAGGGCGGACTTACATGGTACGATTTTAAATGGGTGATTTGCAAAGGCACACATGTGCTGCCAAGTAAGAAGAAGAAGTAATTGTGTATTTTATCAGGCCTTTTATAAGTACCTACCTATGTGTCTGCTTCCTTAAGCTGTACGTGATTGCTTCATTTTGGTTCTATAGAGTTAATAAGAAATCTAATAATGCATCAGACTGTTCACTGCTTGATGATTATCGATCCTGGCAAATAATAAAGATTTGTCCGGAGGATTTTCGTAACATCAAAACAAAACTCCTCCGTACAAATCTTCATCTTAATGATCTTCATAACTGTCTTTAGTAGTGTTGTATTTAGCATATATATAAAGTTTTCATTAAAATAATAATCATCGTCATCATCATCATTTCAGCTGTAATGGCACCCACTGCTGGACATAGGCCTTCTTTGCTTCCTTTCCGAATCCATGCATCCCTCATCCAAAATAATAGTGGATGGTCGACCACTGCGAATGTGTCCGATGTCAAAAACCCCCTATTTGTCGGTCGCTGCGAATGTGCTCGATCGCGACGTATCGCGGTTGGCTGTCGTATTTACAGATATAATCTGTCTTTAGGATGGTGGAAACAGGTACAAATATTTAATCTATGAACCATCGATCACATAGGATTTAGCACACTAACACTGTACTAACACTAACGCTAAAATCCAGTGCTATGAACACAACAACGAATCAGGCTCAAAGATCCAAATCGTGCATTAAATACAGTTGATAACCCATATTTATAGTAACGTAGTGACCCATATAGCACGATATGTTATCTTTTATATCTGATGTACTTTATTTTCAGTAATAACTACTGAGAACTATACTTACATGTAGGTTAAATACAAAAATGTCATAAATTATAGTCCTAATTCATAATGTAGAATTTGATAGTGTGTAATTGGTATTCTCAGAAGTTTTGGCCATGTTACTGTCAAAAATATGAGGAAATCGAGTTTGTTTATAAAGATTCTTTCAGTGGGGTAAGTATTCAAGTTAGTCATCTATTTTTAATTCTGGGAAGAGGGACTGATCGTAAGATTTAATAAAAAAGATTCCATCGCATTCAATACTTCATCAAAAACGAAAATAATTCCAAAAATCAACCCTTAAAAAAACCGAATTAATATTCATTGAAACTCGAAACCCTTTATAAACCCATACCACAAATCATTACAAAATTACCATAAGAAAAAAAGTACAAGAAAAAATACCATTATCATTAAAAACAGAATCGCTGACAACCCCATAATGTTTATAATGAGTTATATAGACAAAAACATGGCAACACTCCGTTAGTTATTGTTGCCAGTGGAAAAAAGGTTAAATGTTAAGGCGTGTTCAGACGCAGTTAGCGAGAATAATTTAATTATCTATAAATATTAATGTTTGACCGCTATCTGGTGATACGTAGTTAATGAGTACTACTGTCAATAATTAATTGTATATGAATTCCGAATAAACCTATTTGGTATTGATGAAGGCACATAAAAAGTAGGTAGCTTTCTGAGTTACGTGATGGGCCACGCAGGTGGTGTGATAGGAGCCATTGGCCGAATTGCCATGCATGCGTAACACATCAGTTGTCACCGTCATCTGACACATGTCAGTGTGTTCGAAATTCGTCTACTTTCAAAATATAAAATATATAGGTACAGTTCGTGTCATAACTTTGTGACTCTGAAGTAGACTACAAATTACTGCGTAGTAGTCAATCTTGCTTAAAAAACAGTAGCGCGCCAACACGCATAACCTAATCTAACCTAACTTCAGACCAGCAAAGTTATTTGACGCGAACTGTAATTAACTCAAATAATGAAATACCTTTAATTTCCCTGCATTGTTGTCAAGTTTTTGACATTGATTGTCAAGATTGTGAAGTACAAGAATTGACCTGCTGATCTGTGATAAATCGTGATTTGCCTTCAGTCAACTCAGTCTATCGCAGTCCACTGCTTCTTCTTTTCGTGACCAACCTGGTGTCAGAGTCATAAAGCCGCCCATGGGCCTGTGACTTGGCTTCACATGCAATCAAGAAATATCTCTCAGGCTGGCCGGTTTCCTCACAATGTTTTCCTTCACCGTTTTTGAAGTAAGTGATAATTATACAACCGCTACTGAACATAGGGATGTCCCATGTTGCACGGTTCATTACGTAAGTCAACACCGAAGCTTACATCGATGCTCCTTCAACTCTCAGTCTTAGAGTCTGGAACAAAATTGTCTTCCATGTATTTTGTGTTGGGCGTTGATAGCTGCGCCAAAGTATTTTACTTTTGCAGCTATTTTTGTGACTTTATTGTTCCTAATAAACGTTTTTTACATTTACAACTTTTCGTAACAAAAAAGAAAACCCTTTTCGCTCACATATACCATACTCAATATAGATACCTTAACCATTAACCTTGCACAATATACCCTCTAATCTACTATACATGTCTGTAAGCGCCCTTACCTAAAATGTACATCGGTACTGGGCCCTCATACATTCCACTGTCATTGTGCTGGCTTTTATTAGCTTTTGTCACGCGCACAACTCGGTCGAGTGGCTCAAGCGAGTGGCTCGGGCAAGTAGCAAAGCTCAGGTGGGTTCTGACGGTGTTAGTAATGCGGTAAATTAATTATTAATGGATTTTAGAAAGGAGTGAATAATAGGTAGTTGAGAGAATGTGATGGTGTGGCTGTTTAATTATTTATGTAATGTTTGTCGTGTGATCTTTTAGAGGGGTTCAAGGGTTTAGTGTGTGTTGTACCTACAGCAAAATCATAGTTTCAACGACATTGTAACATTGTTATAACATAAGCAACAGCTTGTAAAGATAACAAAAACATGACTCTCAGTCTTCCCTTTTTCACGTAAACTTTCAATGCTGCAAAAAAATTATTTTGAAAGTTTAATAATACACGTCAATCTTTCTGTGTTAAATAACGTATTAGCAATAATAAAAGAAAAGCATTTCTCGTCTTTTATAAATCAAATTCATCCTTCACGGTCTCTGCACACTTTTATTATTACAGCCAAAGTCAATTTCGTAGTTTCTGCGTTACATCTTGACAAACCTCTTGAGAATCTCACGAGATTAAATATTTGATTTAGTCTCGGTATTTTTCTGATGGCCTGGTAATAGCTTTTCATTATTTTCTGTCTTGTATTATTATCGGCATTACACATTTCTCGCCTCGAGCGAAAAAAACGTATGAAATAATTCATATGTATGGAAAGATGGATCTCTTAACCTCATTCCGGCTCGCTGATCCCTAAAATAAACGAATCGTTTTTATTTCAGCAGATTATAATACATCAAAGACTTAACGTATGACCGAACCTATACGAGTTCGATTCTTACTAGATTACGGACGTAACTCATCGCGATTCGACGTTTATACGTAATAAACATGATATTTTGGGGTACACATTTCAAAATTTAATCTACAATGCGTATATTGTTCGGTTTGGGGGTCGTCGGGTGAAATATTAGAACGTTTTCGTTTCGTGTAGGTAAACGGCATTATGTTGTGTTTAATTGATTTTCTTGGTGGTCTTGATAGAGTTTAGTATTTAATTATCACAGTGAACGTGTTATTAATGGTTACACGATCCACTTTTGTGATCTGATTCGTAGATGGTTTAATAATTAATTGACTTTCAGTGTACACGCTATGTTCAGTACACCACTATTTTTTTTATTAAATATTTTTTATTCAAGAGATAGTTGTAGCGCTACTGTTGACAGCATGTACCTACTTATTAGTTCTTTTCGTTTTTTTTTTGCTTTTAGTTTCGCAGGTTTAGGCAGTTTTAGGGGACACCCTAGAAGAACATATAATTATAGTCTAAATTCAACATTCAAAAGTCATTTATTCAAACTAGGCCGTGGATTACAAAAGACAGTCCCCCAAAACGCCTACCCTTCACCACTTCCTAGTGCTTTAGCTGGGAAGAAGAAGTGGCGCAACAAACTCCCCAGCAGCACAGCTTTCTGTTCAGTTAGAAAAAGAATATTCTGTGTATACAAAATAATTTAAGTTACGCAACACAAAACATAATTTAAATTATTTTAAAAGCCGTCAGCCAATACCAATACACGTCGATATACCAACCAAACCTAGTGGTGATGTTCTTCAGTAATATCAGGTCTGGAACTCTGTATGCGTGCGTGTATGACCAGATGTATGAACGTAAACGAAGCGAAAGGAGTATCTAAGGATCGTAGCAGGTGGCGTTCTTTATTTTCTGGCTTCCCAGTCTACCTAGCCATTTCCCAACTATTTTAGGGACGGCTTCCAGTTTAACCGGATGTAGCTGAATACCAGTATTTTTAATGGAGCGATTGCCTACCTGCCCTCCACAACCCGGTTACTGGATAACACGATACCCCTTGGTAAGACTGGTGGCCAGACTTTTGGGTTTCTGATTACCCGTAGCGACTGTCAAAGATCTACGAATGACAGCCGGGACCAACGGCTTAACGTGCACTCCGAGGCACGAAGGTCCGGGCGGTCGCGATATGTAATGAATCGTCACCCATCCATGAACCGACCGCAACAAGCGTAGCTTAACTTATTTAGCCACGAGCCCCTCACTAGTTTCTGCTTACCCCCATGGGGAAAGCGTGAGTTGATGTATGTAACGTCTATTTAAATCCTTGTCGTTCGTTTCCAATTGATGTCATTTCCGCTGTAACAAACATTAACTTAATGCAAGTTTCGTGTAAATAAAGATGATTTTGGACTGACTAGTACTGTTGAAAAGTCATAATAATGAAATTGTAGCGCAAACTGAACCTTATGTGTTGGTATTACAGTTGTTTTTTTCTAAAACTCGTGTTTGTTTACATGTTTGGCACATATGTTGCGAATTCAGATTACATAGTTCGTAATACTCAATACCTAGACAATTCTCATAACCAGGCCATTAACCATACAGGTATAAACTTTTATTGATTACAAAAATATTCAATATTTTATATGCATAATAAGAATTACAACAAAGACAGAACGCGCCGTATCGCGTGCCGTTTACCTTTCTAAGAAATTCATAAGTTCTTTTTGTAATATCATTTAATGTCAAAATATGAGACAGTAAATGATATTCCGCAGACACACGACATTATGTACCGTGAACGGAATTTTAGTACTGAAGTTATGTACATAATGTTAACCTAGGTCCTTTATAGCGTCGACGGATCAAAGGAACAAGAATTATTCTGGCAAGGGTCTTGGTATTTAGGTACCTGCCTATAGATTTTTATCATAGTTTTCCTCATAACAGTGTAAGTTTGTCATGTACCTAAGTTATGTTATAGAAGTTTGAAAAGGGGATTGAAATCACGAACTACGAAATTGTTGAAATTTTTTGCTAAAGAAAATAGGTATGTAGGTATACCTATTTTGTCATGATTGAAGAATAAATCTCTAGTTTCAGTAATAAATCTTTAGTCGTCTAGTTTCTAGTTGAGTGTTATCCGATTGAGACCACGTTATTATTTTCTACAGTGTAGCACCAAAAGATTAATATTTCAAAGTAATTAGAATATTTCAGAGACTCCTGAAACCTTAAATGGCTATTTATTTTATCAAATTATTCTGCGTATTTTTGAAATTGTAAGAAATATTTAGCTAGGGCTTAGCCTACAAGCAACGCCACTTACAACTTATTTATTCTTAAGTGTTTTACTGTTATGATTAATTTCTACTAGCACGCACGCGCGTACAAAAACTAACAACTGACTCTTCTGTTTCTTTGTCGACAACGTGAAAATTGACATTTCAACAAAGTTGTAAATGAAAGAAAAGAAAGAAAGAAAAGAAAGAAAGAAAATACATTTATTTAACACAGACTAAAAAGCACACAATTTATACAGCAGGTAAAAAAAAAACAAACAATAAAAAAAAAATAACATAAAGTGTAAAATGCGATTGAAATTAGCAGGGGAGTGTGCCTCACGGCTGCGCTTAAAAGCAAGCAAATGCAATTTGGTATACCTACTGTAAATGATAAGGAGTCGTAGTTGCACAATGTCATCATCTGCCTAGCCCTTTCCCACAGAGCTCGAAGACGCGTCAGTGGCAGCTGCTAGAGGACGCACTGTGAACACTTTTCATACAAACCGGCGTGTCATCGTTTACTTGCACTATGACACAAATGACATAGAAATTGACGGCTTTGAAGGCAGTCCATGACCGAAGGTGTGCGCTTATGACCAGGCACTCTTAAGACAATTTCCACGCAAGCTCCGCCCCCATGTACCCCACCTCTCCACTATGTGCTAAACGCTAAAATATCAGTAATTAAGTTGAATACCGAGTGCGCTCTTTGATCGTGTTCGAGCACGGAACTAAATGGCGTAAGTCTCAATTCTTATTTCGTTTATAACTAAAATAATAATTGATCTAGAGAAAAAATATCTTGTAGCTGGATACTTAACTATATTTTCTTACTGTGAATACTTATTTTAGACATAAAAATTGAGTAATCTTCATATTATATCATCTTAAAAAAAACGTGATTTTCGAATAAAAAATGAATCGATCGAAAATGTTATAATTACGTAATAACTGTCTTGTACATGAAAAAAAATTGATCCAATAAATCATAACACCAAAGTTCCATTTAGATTGTATGTGTTTCAGAATATTAATTCAAATTAACATACAAATTGTATATTCCTCCTCAAGGAAGGGAGTAAGGGGGCCTCCTTTTAACACTATTTTGAAGCTAACAATTTTATTAGTACATACTGGCTGTGCCTTTTCCTCATTATTTTGGGGTCGGCTTTCCGGTTGAATACCAGTATTTTACATAGAGCTACTACCTATCTCTGTTAGGTATACTGACTGAGTAACACGATACCCCTTTGTAGGACTAGTTGTCACACGTTCGAGCTTCGGACTACTCGTAACGACTACATACAAGATGAACAAAACTAAAGAAAGACAACTATGCAAAGCTCCATCAAAATAAAAACATTATTTATACGGAACCACAAAATTAAAAAGAAATGCAACCTCGACGCTCATTTGTTTGTTTATCAAAATTGATTTTATGTTGAGAATAAATGTTATTAAAATACACCGGAACAAAATGTAGGATTATTATTGTCAGTTGTCATATTATTATTATTGTCATCCTATTGTTATCGTATTAGTGTCGATGTTGTATTAATAATAACTTATTATTAAAAACTCGTAAAGTTTACGACAATATCAATGTGGACAGGATTACGGATAAAATTTTGTTGAATATTTTCGTGGTCCTATTATCCTATTGTTGGATGGTTTCACGACTTTACAAATGGCATTTTGGTTCTATGACATGCCGGTTTCCTCACGATGTTTTTCTTTACCGTTTGGAGAGCAGTGGTGATGAAATTATTTACACAAAGTAAAGCGCCTAACGGGGTTCGAACTCGCGACGTACAACTCATAAGTCGGGGCCGATACCACAGCTCTGTCCATACCACACCCTTAAATTTGACCACACTTCTGATATATGCTGTATTATAACTAAAGTAGTAGTACATACTACACAATTTGTGTACATAGGCACAATATTTAACTAATGTATAAACTTTCAAAGGCACTATATTTAGCTAAAATTCCCAACTATTCGACAAGCTAAGCCACAAAGCCAACGCTGATTTGCAATCAGCGATTTTGAAAACAGAAACCTATTACAGATTATTTGAAATGTGGTCCCTGTGTTCCTAAATGGCCTGCATGCTGAAACCAACATAAAATTAAATAATAATTAACATACAATTCAATATAAATTCAACTTGGTTGTTTTATTTACTGTTTACTAAAAAGGTAACATTTGGTTAGGTAAACTTTGAACTGCGATTTAGGAAAAATTATGAAGTTTACCATAATTATCAGGCTAAGCTATGATGATGTCATATTACAAAGAAAGAAGAATAGTCTATTCTGCACAACAAACAAAACGCACATTACAAAAAGAATACACATTTAAATAGTAGCCAAAAAACCTCGTATCCAAGCAATAAAAGTTAGACAATTTTGTTCATTGCTTGATGTCAGGACCAGAGACAATTCAGATTACGTAATTAGTACTCTGTGTTGCAACACTGGCAAATGTAAACAAACATTCAATCAAAACAAAAACAAAATGCTGATTACAGAGTGGAAAAATTACTACTTTTTAATCGACTTCCAAAAGGAGGAGATTCTCAATTCGTCTGTATGTTTTTTTTAACCGACTCCAAAACGAGGAGGTTCTCAATTCGTCAGTATGTTTTTATTTTGTATGTTTGTTACGCGATTTCCCCGTCAATTGTGGACCGATTTTGAAAATTGTTTTTTTGTTGGCATACCCTCTGTATGCTCCCGAGGTAATCCCATATAAATTTTATTAACTTTACTTGGATAGTTTTTGAGTTAGCTTCAATAATACGTATTTTTCCCACTTAGTTTATATGGATGATATGATGATAACTTCTAATCACTGTTATTTACATAGCAGGTTAGTGGTATTCGAATTTGTGTGGGGTAGCTACCAAGACTTTTTACAAAAAAAGAACAACCGACTTTCAAAAAAGACACTACAAAGTAAAAAATAACTTTAATTTCGGAAGTCGGTGGTAAAAAACGAAAGTTCAAAACCAAATACACCGACTTCCGAAATTAAAGTTACTTTGATTTTGATTTTGTAGTGTCTTTTTTGGAAGTCGGTTGTTCTTTTTGTAACAAGCAAACAACAATATCAAGAACAATTAATCAAGACATGCGTTGCATCATTATCATCTTCCACGCTTTGGAAAGGGCAACAAGCTTCATATTTCTGACTGACCGACTCCTTGAGAATTCAAAAGTGCCTGAAAATGGTTTAATTGAAATAAATGCTTTGAGTTTATAACAGCATCGATCAAATCTAGGTCTTTTCAGCAATAATTATTAATTCTATAAGACAACCATTTGGTGGCTAGTCAACCAACGGACCGCTTTGCGATCTTGTATATCCAAACATTAACCGATAATGATCGGTATGTTATTGAAATCCTATCTAATTAAAATTTATTATAACTCACTGGTATATAGCACGTGAGCAGACCTATTCATTGAATGAAACAAGGCTTCATACTAATACTAAACCTCATTAATTTAGTTAAGTATTACGCAGCCTTGGAAAAGTCTTTGACGCTGTATACGGTTCTAACATTGTGCAGAAGAAGGGCTCATGGCTTAGTACTAACAGCCGCACGGGTCGATCAATCAGGTTAAGCTATGTTTGCCGTGGTCGTTGGTGGAGCTGCCAAAAGTATGACAACCAGTCTCACCAAGGGGCATCGAATTACCCAGTAACTGGGTTGGGGAGGTTATATAGGCAGTCGCTCCATGTAAAATACTAGTATTCAGCTACATCTGATTAGACTGGAAGCCGACTCCAAAATGGCAGATGATGAGATGATGATGAAGCTAACAATATGGACTTAACTAGGCTATAAGATACATAGTAATTTTTCTCGCTGTGATGATTTTAAACGTACTGAAAGAGTAGATGAGTCGGCCCTGCAAATTGAGGCGCAGCTTTGGTCCCCATCTTTATCTTGTTCTTCACAAATCAAAGACAAAAAGTTGAATACCTACCTTTATCTTAAAAGTAACTACAGAGCGATTGAATTCAGGGTTAGTTTTCGAATTTTTCAAAACCTATTTCAAGCAATGAACATTTAGATGCAAAACCACCCTGGTGGTCTTCACCTAATCATTTCCCCTGAAAAAAATTGCATCAAACCCCTCAGTGTTAATTGACTAATATCAGAGAAAATGCATAATTTAATATTCATTATGAGGAAAAGCCAGCATCCGCGATAGATGGAAGTCGGTAATTTATTCCAGAAAAGCATTAAAATGGGAAAAATTTATTCGAAGCTTGATGCTATTCTGTGGACTAGAGTTTTATATTTATGAGATGTTTTTGTGCAGAGCTGGAGTTGGTTGCAATTAAATTGTAGAGAAATAGTAAAATATTGAGAGCGGTGGTTTTAGGGTTTTATAATTATTTTTATCATTTTGCGGATCACTGAAGGAAATACAATAGAAAGGCGGTTGGTTTGTTTTCATTGAGATTCCTCTATAATGTGTTCATCATCTGCCTAGCCTTTTCCCAACTATTTTGGGGTCAGCTTGCAGTCTAACCGGATGCTGCTGAATACCCGTATTTTACATGAAGCGACTGGCTATCTGACCTCCATAACCCAGTTACTGGGTATCACGATACTATAATGTTTTACCGTTTAAAAAATCTTAAGTGGGATACGCCAAGGTAGCCCGCGAAATTTAAATTTTCTTACGTATTTTGCAATTTGCAGGTCGGTGTCAGGTTTTATCTTGAGTAAAATATGATTTGCAACCTTAACAAATATGACTTTACAGATTTATAATCATTAGAATCAGCAATACAACTCCTTATATTAGCATAATCTTCAAATGTCATGATTTTATGAAACAGTCATTCAGTAGGATTAGATGAACTTAGAGAGTTGTATTGATGATTTTTATGATTATTATTCTGTAAATAAACATTTGATACAGTCGCAAATCATATTTTAATCAAAATACAACCTGACACTGACCTGCAAATTGCAAAAAACGTGAGAAAATTAGAAATTTCGCGGGCTACCTTGGCGCATCCCCTGTAGAAGATTGCTACAATAAGGTTTATAATACAATACATCATAATATATAAAAACACGTAAAGGGGAAACACTTGTAAGTAGCTTTAGCTGGAAACTACACAAATATTTCTTTCTTGTTACGAACCTCGCTCATTCTCCCAAGTAATACATACCTAGCCTTTTCTCATTTCTCTCGAGCCTCTCAAGAAAAGTCTACACCGCCCGAAAACCTTCTATTAACCTACAGAAATATCGGAAGAATTTTCCTTGCTAACCTAACTCTCTCGCCGCGATCTGGCGGTCTGAAGTGGGCCGAAATATTTGGCGTGCCAAGTGCCCTACACAGTGTTCGTCACGGTGTCTTCGTCAAAAATGTTGTCGAAAAACTGTAAGGACCACCGTAATTAAACCTCGGCATTTGACGGAGAAATGCGTCGATGAGATTGTTCAAAGAACTCAGCGTTGGAGGGTTGAAAGGGGGCTCGTGCAATTATTTTTTACGGGACTTCGGGTGTAAAATTTTTGTATTGATGTAGGTGAGTGCGGCAGTATGGGATGGGTCTGAAAACAGAATTATTTTTCTTTGTGGCTTGACTTTTGTTTGCAGCTGTGAGGTCATTAAAAAAAGAGGCTGTGATTTTGATGCTCGTAATGCATTTGTGAGCCTGCAATCTTCCGATTTCCGCCATGTGTAGAGAATTGTTTCTTAACATTTTTGAACCAACATGTTGGTTTACAAAACTATACTTTTTGGGTAATTCTTATTCTGAAGTCACGTTTACGAGGACCAGCAGCTTCTCAAAGAAACCAATAACAAGAATCTATTCTTGCTAAGAATAGAACTATCTCCAACCTTCGAAGTTTATACGCCAATGAATTAAGCTTCGTGCAGACAGGCGGGATGCGTCACCGGTCATTGTTCTACCGTGAAGTTTTCTTAGAAATTGTTTTGTTAGAGTCGCGTCGCGCTGTCGAGTCACGCCCCTCTGCACGAGGCTTAACGTTAGTCTTCAAATGATGTATATTCCATCATTTGTCTTTCTCATTCGTTAACTATCCACATCAAGTAAACCCAAAGCGTGCGCCACAACATACAAAACTAACTCAAAAACTATGACTTCGGTTCTCATAAATATTCAATTAAATACCACCATAATATATTACTGGATGATTCCTACCTTCATACGCATTGCAAAATTAAATGTTCGCGGCGCCACTACTCGTAATAAATCATGCGCTAAAAATTGTGGGGTGTTCTATGTGGTTTATGCTTTTGTTTTTAAGGGTAGTTATTAAATGTTCGTTATGTTTGTTTTGTGTATTTTTGTAAACTTATGGCTCAGACCAAATAAAAAAACCAAGACATAGCGTTGCGAACACTGCCTTGAAGCCGGGTTCGTAAACATTTGTGTCCACTTGTGAGGTGTAGTTTGATTGTAGTTTTTGTTTGTGAGCGTGTATACACAGGTGGAGGTGTAGTTTTGGCATGCTTCACTGTATTGTTCGCAGCGCTGTCTTGTTTTTTTATTTGTGCTGAGAGTTATGGGTTCTTGAAATGTATGGTGTGTGGTAGGTACTGAATCTAGGCTTGTTTCTTTTCGCGGGATCTTTAAAAGGAAGGATTTTTATTCACTCGGGATAAGTAAGCAAGAAAGGTTTGCCTCGTCTTGTGGCAATACGAGTATTTTTTGGCTGTAACATGTTTTGTCATAAAATACCCTAATAAGATCTTAATACAGGTAGCAGAAATAAGGATCAGTTAAATGAAGGAAGATCTCTAAAGCACCCCAATTTCCTCAGATGACAAACTACAATAACAGCTTGGTACGAGTATATACCATTATTATTGTACCTACACATAACATAACATCACGCCTTGTTTCCTCGAAGGGTTGGGCAGACGTGTACCTGCAGCAGGTACAGGGTACATTTCGCCAGTTATGTTTAAGTCCCTTGTAATAGGGGGCGAGTCTATTGCCATCAACCGGGCACAAATCCAGAGTCCCGGCTACTACTGAGAAATTCCAGATAGAAAAACCCAATAACACTTACTTAGCACACAACACACTTACTTAACACTTACTTACTTACTTATTATTGTACTTATGTTAAAGAAATTAGTAAATGACTTCAAGACTTATTTAATAATCATTGGCGATCAATAAGACTATAATTTAATTATTAAAAACAGAAACTCACAATCATCATCCCAGTAATTTATTTCATCAATGCACCAGAAAAACAAATATCACCCAAATAAATTGTATATTTATGAAACAAAAAACTCGACTCCCACGCACACACGGGCACTCAGGCGTCCTTTAATCTTATAACCCATAAATTACTCGCCACGTCAATGCGTACACGGTTTTTTACTAAAAACCTTCTTTTTTTGTTCGTTGTTCGTTCCCAAATATTTCAATAACTCGATAACTGCCTGCTACCAGTTAAGCTAGCGTTATAGTTGGATCAAATCTAATCTTTTATCTTACAGTATCTTAGGGTGTTGATCCAGTGTAGGATGGTTGCTATAGAGATCAGATTTATGAAGCTAGTTTTTTTGGATAGACCTAAATGGTATTTAATTATGCAGAATAGCTTCGAAAATTCAATCTGAACGTTTTGAATAGTTTTACTGCCTATTTACATGACGTGATAATAATTTAAACACTTGTGTAATACAGAATAGATTAAACACTTATTGCTTAAGTTGAGAAAATAACATTAAATAGCTTGGTAATAAGTTACTATAACAACTTACTTTCGGTACCTATAAACACATAAAGGTCTTCTTCCTGCGTTAATAAAAATATGGTTGACCAAAGTGTGAATTATATACAAAAACCATTACATGTATTGTCACTTGGTTGATAAAAACAGTACCTAGGTACTTTTCAAACAACTTTGCTTTTTACACAATGCATCATCAACCGAACAATAAAAAAAAAAACAATAGTCTATCTACTCATAGCATATCCCTCTCTACGCCACCACCTCTACCACAGAGCGTCGATCTTCGTGTGTGATCCGATATCGACGCATTACATTACTTTTATCGGCGCGTGCGCAGCCCATACGCCAGATAATGTTGCGATAAGAAGAGCTTGTTAAAATCTTTTGATCTGAAGCCTGCGTAGGAGTGTTTTAAGAAGATTGTTTCTCATTTCATTAGTTTTTTTAACAAGTTTTGGTGTTATGTTGAAATAGAAAGGATTTGTGAAAATCCAATAAAAGAAAGTCGTTATTTTACAATTTCTATAATTTTGAGTGAAGTTCTCCGTAGTAAGAATAAAGTAATAAGCAAAAAATACATGTCTTTTTTTTATCTGACTGACGGACTAAATAGTTTTTTTTCCCAGTCAACATTATCTACTAAGAAGGACTCACCCATTTTTATTTTAGAAGGATTTCATAATTGTAGACCAAAGAAAGGTTTCTCCATTTATAAAGAAAAACATTTTTTATTTATTTTCTCTCAGATACACAAACACAACATCTAATAATAAAATATACCTACCAATTAAGATCAATCGTTAGATCTTCGTAGGAGTATCAAAAAACGGTTCCCCTTATCATTACATACAATTTGATACTTATTTTGATTGCTCAGATAAATCAGAATCATTTAGATGATCCAAAATAGTTAGGAGATAGGTAGACGTTTTTACATCCTAATTGAAATGTGCCTTGATATGAATCTTGATTCTCATTGATCAGATTAGTTTTCGCCCACGGATGTGTGACAAAGGGAAGAGGTTTGTGCGTGGTTGTGTAGGTTTTTCATTGAATTGGAGATAGTTTGGTTAATATTAAAAGTAGAGGAGTTATTTTTAGAAAGTTTTTATTCAAAACCTTATGTAAAGATAACCATGTTCTGAAAAAAATCTTTAAGTTAATAATAAAAGGAGACGAATCATCACAATGTGTTAGCCCGCAAAGTTATACAATTACCACTGCCTATCTACATGAGGTGATTGAATATAACATCATAACATCACGCCTTTATTTTACCGAAGGTTTAGGCAGAGACGTGCCTGTAGTACAACCACATTCCGCAAGTTAAGGTAAGTTTTTTAAGTCCCATGTAATAAGGGGCTAGCCTAATTGCCATCAACCGGGCACGACTCAGGGCTGCTACTGAGATATTCCCGCTGGTGTTTTTACACCTCTTAAACTTTTCGTATTTTAGCTAAAATGGGGTGATCTTATAATGACGTTATCTTCAATACCTTATCATTTGTAAAAATACTTATTACCCTTGAAATTGGAATACAGAGGACAAGACTCGAAGTATCTACACAGTATACATATTTATCAAATCTTAAAAGCTCCAGGCTATTTACTTACTACGATTCTCATCAGTTTACTAAAGTTTCAGATTCAAATAAGAAAACAGAAGAAAAACAATATAACAAATAAAAAACACAAGAAAACCTAATTATACATAGATCCGATTTTAACCAGTCCCGCTTAACAGAGCTGGTAAAAACACATAATGAACGCACTATCGCATTAAACTTTCATTAAAACACCCCATTTTAAAACTAAACCCCCTATATTAAAGCTCAAACTAAAACAACACATAAAACGGCGCTAGGGTCTAAACAATAAGCCCCTCTTTATTGTAGTGGGTAAAAGACACTCGGTAGCGACGAAGCCGCAATGCGTCATAATTCGACTCCGGTGACTAACTGCCTAGTTTCTGCGGGATAAGTTAGGAATTATTGGATGAAAATTATTGGAAATGGTTGTGAGAAGTTGTAGGTAATAGATAGATTGGTAGGGCGATTTATACATTCGTCAAGGAGATATTCTACTCGACCTATTGATCAACTTTTCCTACGAAATCCAAATCTGATAACTTATAAACATGCATCCAAAAAGCGTGTCTACTGTTATACAGGATGAAATTGAAAACATGCGACAACTCTTAAGGGGTCATTTTACTCATCATTATGAACAACTTTCACTATGGGACCAACCCTGAAATCGCGAAAAAAAAAACAGCTGTTCCCTACATTTATGTTTGCATAGCTCGTCAAAATGTAGGGAACAGCTGTTTTTTTTTTTCGCGATTTCACGGTTGGTCCCATAGTGAAAGTTGTTCATAATGATGAGTAAAATGACCCCTTAAGAGTTGTCGCATGTTTTCAATTTCATCCTGTATAGGAATTTGTTTTTTTTTTCACGAATCTGATATGAGTTTCATAGCCAAAGTTGTTTAGTTAGTGATTAACCTGGTGTCAGAGTTCTAAAGCCGCCCATGGGCCGCTGACTTGACTTCTCAGGCCGTCGTCGGTTTCCTCACGATGTTTTCCTTCACCGTTTTTGAAGCTGTTTAAGGCATACTGCCAGACGTTTTACACCTGCAGTCTGTGGGTTAGGTATACGCAGAGAGCCTACAGCGCCCTTCGTGTTCAGTACAATAATGCTTTTCGGGTGTTGCTGGGGCTTCCGCGGTTCTGTAGTGCGTCGGGCATGTTTGCCGAGGCTGGCATAGATAGTTTTGAGGCTATCATGCGCAAAAGAACGGCATCCCTAATGCGTAGGATACGTGGAAGCTCCAATAGTATCCTGAAGATTATTGTGGAGAGGCCAGACTGCCCTTTTCTGATGCACTGGTCTCGTAGACATAGCTGCGGGCCCGGTGCGGAGGAAAGATATATGAATTGACATTTTATGTAAAATTTAAGCTGTGGTCATTTAAAAATTTTATATTCATTTTTATTTAATTTTGACATCATTTTAATGTTAATGTTATTTTAATAAATTCGTATTTTGTTTTGATTGTAATTATTTAATGTTGTTATAATTTTAATTTAATTTGATTATAATGTTGATTTTAGTTTTGATTTTATTTTAATTATTTGGTTGTGATTATAATATTGTTTTTTGATTTTATTTAATACTACTAACATATTTTTCTAAGTGCAAATACTAATACAATATGGATGTTTTTCCGAAATAAATGATTGAATTGAATTGAATTGAATTGAAGCAAATGATATTTTTTCTGAAAAGTCAGACCTACGACTTGGCAGTCAGATGGTCACATCCCTAGACTATCACTGCTAACAGTCGTTTAGTATGACGGATAGAATCACGCCCTTGGCGGATGCAGGTGACTAAATCATCAGCTTGTATGTACGCTATTAGAGTAAACACAGCTCATATACTATCTACCACTATCCGTTAGCTGAATTGTATTGTGGTATGAAAAGATAGTGTCGAGACGACCGTGTCTTCGCTTGCATTTTTTACTTGGATGTCGTTTCGATACGGTGGTTTTTGGGGAGCATGTGGTTGCGTGTTGGAAATCTAGTCTTATTTGCCTGAGTGACATATTTCGTTTTCTTTAATTTATTTTCTTTTATTCGCATTTAGCGCATCTTACAAACATCAGAAATGGAGTTTTAAACTGTTAAAATGTTCAATGCTCGTTTTTTTGAGATAAAACTGATTCTTAAACGTAGAAAAATACAACAACAGCTTGCTTGATACATATCTACTCTTATATTTTATTCCTTCTTTCTAGAAAAGCCACTAAAAACAGTTTCCGCCATTAAATTTCCACAAAAAATCCAAAAAGACGCATCCAGTACCGCATTTACCGCATTAAGACAAAGCGTGGTTCCCCTCCAAGACTAGAGCTAGCTGCTAGACCAACCACAAGTCTAGGTCTTAAGAACTAAAGCTGTTTCTAGGTAATTACTTTCGCGACGGGACGCCGGGATCAAGTGACATTAAATTAATTTTAAACGGAGCGTGATAGTATTTTAGAAGATAGTCTAGTCGTTTCTTGATAGTTTTATTGCTGATTGCCCAATTTCGGCCTTTGTGTAATTGGGGATCTATCGTTTTGATGTATAGTTTCCACGTGATTATTGTAAAACTTAGGTGCCTATCTTGTAGTCAATAGTTTCATAAACCCTTAGGAAAGGACCTATTTCAGATTTTCCTTATCAACCAGAAATAGATGTTATGTGTCGAAACTTGGTACAATTTGTAAAAATTGGTTCAACGTTAATATTTTGTCTAAAAACTACTAAAAATGTCGACTTTTACTGATACTCAATACTGAATATATTTATTACTTTCCACAATGTCAACTTAGGTGGTAAGTTACAAAGACATGATCATTGTCGGGCACAGCGAAGCAGGAGAGAGGAGGAGGGCTTTAGTTTGACAACTTATGGAATTGTTATATTATTATCTACTCTATATTATTTAAGTATGAGTGGCGTTCTGTAGTTTCTACCTACTCCCATGAGAAGAAGTCGTGAGTTTATGCAAGTATGTATGTATTATTTAAGTCATTATTTCACAAAACATTTAACCTTCCAGTGGTCGCACCCTTGCGCCGAACATAAGCAGTCGCGCGCGGTCTGTGATTCCGCAACTTTAGGTGTCTATTTTGAAAAGACGAATGAATATTTCCTGATATTGTATAGCACATAATAAAAAGAAGTCTTTTATCTGTATGTATAATAAATAAAATACATTATTTATTGATATTAAAAAAAAAATGTACTTAATAGTTAAATAGTCTGTGAAAACGCAAATTTTTACACACACGACACAAAACAACGTTATAAATCAACAAAATAACAACACAAAATGAATTTATCTGTTCTAGTTTTAATCATTGATAGACTTACTATAGTTATCATCGACATCAATCAATCTTATCATCAATGCCATCATGTTATAGGAATTCTAAAATAAGATATATATTTTTTTGTTTTCTTTATGATGCGTCTGTCAAAATATGATGACAAAGGCACATTATCATCGTCGCTGCCACTAAATTCACTGTCCAATTGAATACACTCTTCCTGTGCTGTCGAGTATTGAATTGGTTTATCTTCTTCGCCTGACACACCATCACAGTATTCATCATCTGTTTCCGCGTGTTCTAGTATACGAGATACTCGCCGTTTGAAGTTTTCGTAACTTATTGTCCACAAAAAATAGTGCAACATTATAAATAACATAATTACATATGACATAATTTAAGTAAAAAACTAAAAAGATAGAAAAACTTGAAATACTTACCCCGGTTTCAATTAAATTCCAAGGAATTTTCTAGTACACAACCGGTCGCGCGCGGAATCTAGGACCGCAAACACAAATAAAGAAACAGCTGCTTTTACGACCAATGTCACAGGCTACTGAGGAGCAGTAACTCACCCCCCCGAGGATATCACCGAAGCACAACCTCCTATTGTTCATAGTTTGTGCATAATAACTAAAATAAGTTCGCTGCGGTCTCAGAGACCGCGCGCGACCGCTGGAAGGTTAAATAATTTAAAATTGTTCAATATTCATTGATATTCCATTTTGATAATAAAAATTGTTACAGTTTAATTTTGAATGTTTAAAATGATTGTACTTTTTTATTTTTTCCAGTAATTTAGTGTTAATGATAATAAGGTACTAACTTTCTAGTGCTTCTATTTGTCAAGAACATATTTATAATAAAAATATGTATTTTAATTTTATTTAGTAGGTATTATGTGGAGTTTCCTTAGAACTTGAACAAAATAATCGATGAAGTTCTTCTTATCTAACCAGTAATAATGTTCAGCGAATATTCAACTGATTCTCAATAAGACTCAAGCCATAATAAAATAAATTTATTGATTTCAAAACAATTTGCCTAAATAATTTTATTCATACTTTAGAAAGTTCAATAAACTTGGCTTATTACTCTAATAGCACTAATAAGCTGATTATATTGGAGATTTCACTTTGATCTAATATTGAGGTTATAGTTGTAAACGCAGGCATTTCCGTGGGATGGTATTATATTTTAGGTGCTTCTGCGGAACGTATGAATCATGTTCAGGCTAAATTATTGATTAAATCTTCATTCAAACATAAGTTACAGCTCATAATTAAATACCTCCTTTTAATCCATCCAAAGTTAAGGTTACACGACGCTAGTTTTTGAAGGAAAAATACTAAGCCAGTGTTAGTAAGCTAGCAAGCTAATAACTCTGGCTTTGTATATACAGTGAGGAAGCTAGTAATCTAGCGTCTCAAGCTAGGATAATTTTAATAGGATGGGATTCTATTATTGAGCTAGGGGCACCCACACCCTCGATTTGATTATCCTGGTTTGTGTACTAGACTCGTGTGGCCGGCGAAGATAGTATCATCCCAATCGGATCATTTTACTCTACAGACTAAGTCAGTACCTACTATTGGCTTAAAATTTACTAGCATCATGTAAACAGCACTAGCTTGGCAGAATAGTATACAAAAGTTCTAGCTTGCTGTCCTAGCTTTGAAAAATTAGCCTCGTGTGTCCCGGGCAAAATATCACTTTTTGCGATAAGACCGCCCATTCTGTGACCCTTGTAAAAAAAAACCATTTATATCTTTAGTCCATATGGTCTACGTAATTAAGAGTATTTCATTATATTCTACCTTCTATTAAGGATTGAGATAGTAACGTCAAAGCTGTACAAGACATGTTTTTGACATTAATAATGTAAAAAACATTTGTGGTCGCAATCATTCATTTTACGTGTTATCAACGCCATAACTACCCAAAATACATCACGAATCTTATTTTGATTTGCGAACCGAAATAAAATTATGAGCCCGACCGACTTTAAATAAATGCTTTCAAACTAATTGGTTTGTCAAAAGGTTGCCTAACACCGTACAGCGATAGTATCGCTGAAGGTAAAGGTTACAAGCGTAATGGCAGAAGGACCACATCGTGAAACTTTTGGCAGCTTGGTCCTACATTTCAAGGTAGGAAAGACTAGCTATTAATCTTCCTTCTGTTAAGTCACCTAAGTTAAGGTTTCTGCTGGTATTTTCAAAGCATTTATTTCAATTAAACCATATACAGGCACTTTTGAATTGTCAAGAATTGTTTGTTACCGAATTATAAAACTAAAACTAAAATAACATTTACAGACACCACTGTATTGTTTCACCGCAGCCCTACAACAACTACTTATCATTTGTAGATAATATGCTACACTACATATGTGTGCAAATTTTATCGTGTGCCTATGCACTGATAGAAGTACCTATATTTTTTACCCAACTTTTATTTATTTATTTATTAGCCATTTATGTACCGACACACATTAAAAAACAGACAAGAAGAAAAGAACAGAAAAATACGTACAAAGGTAATTTATTTATTTATTTATATCAATTGCTTTCTGCACAAGCCAACAACAACATTTAGCTAAAAAACTTCATGCAAATATTTAACATCGATTTACTGCTATACATAAATATGTCAACATCTGGCTCCTGAGCAATCAGGGCGTTCAGCAGATTGATCGCCTGGCTTGTGGGAGCATATCGAGCAGTATGGGTACGCACTGGCGGAGCCGCGAACAGGCACCGCGAGGCACAGGCGCGCAAAGGTAATGCTTATTTCTAAAGAAATCTCTCTTTTTTACCTTTTGTTTCTATAATAATTTATACAACGTGAAATTTGAATCACAGTTTTGCTAGAACAAACGTTGTTCAGACCATGGTCTACTACCATTATATACCATCCAATATGTTATTAAAACAAACTAAACTAGGCGTTCTCAAATAAGTCTTATGTTGCTCAAACGTGTTCAAACATTAACCGTAACATCTAAGTACTCACCGCGGTAGCAATATGGCATTCAAAAGAGTTATGAGGAGTCCACGTGGACTACAATTATGTCCGGCCAATACGGGCCGAAATGCAAATAAATAAATCAGTATTTTTTGTGTTTTTTCAAATACCATTGACGTTTTTTTTTTTATTAAATGGTATAGAATGGTAGTAGACCATGGTCTGAACAACGTTTGTTCTAGCAAAACTGTGATTCAAATTTCACGTTGTATATGTTCCATCGCGCATCGTGTTGGCGTTCGCGTTTGTGTGTGGCTTTGTGCCATTTAAGTATTTTAATTCTTCTGTTCGCTGTGGGTCTTCTCCATCTTCGTGTTCAGTGTTGTAGGTGACGGTTTTATTGCAGACCGTTATAAATAGCAATAAAATTACTCGCTCAATGGCGCCACGATGTTTGGATTGATATATTATACCTTTTAATGAGTAGTTTGACGTAAGTCGTTTTAAATGAGATCTTTATCTTTATACGTGAAGTTTGGGTTTTTACATGTATACCTACATAAACTTACGACTTCTTCCCATAGGGGTAAGTAGAAACTACAGAACGCCAACTGCTACTATCCTACCTAACATACTTTTATTGCTTCGCTTACGTTCATACATCTGGTCACGCAGGTTGAGAGTACTGTGTACCTGACTTTTCTGAAGAACAGTTTTTCTTAGGGTTCTTGTCGTAAGCAAACACCTTGATTACCAATAGGAACCTATTCATGTTCCAGAAGCTTACATCGAATGATGGCTATGTAGATGGTGGATAGTAACAACTTATTTTCAGCGATTAGTTACATACAGCCATCTCAGCAAATCTTATCTAAATCATTACTATTAACAACACAATAAGTAGGTACCTATTTGGTCCATGTTCTTCCTTTTTATCAACATGACAAAGAAGAATATTAGGGATTAAAAAGAGAATAGATGATTCTTTTCTGTTTTACTAAATACCACAACTATCTGTATCTATCAATTATAGTAAACTAGCTTTTACCACGGCTTCGCTCACGTGCAGTTCAAAAATTGGAAACTACTACCGGGATATAAAGTTGCCTAGGTCCTATTACAGATCATGAGCTACCCGACTGCCAAATTTCCTCCAAATCCGTTCAGCCGTTATAGCGTAAAAGCGTAACAAACGAATAAACAAACAAACTCACTTTCGCATTTATAATAATTATTCGTTGAGATAGTTAGGATTACAAGATGATAAATATAACATAAATATATATAAGATATTTCTTATCGAAGAGGCGTACCAATAAAACCCCAATGTGTTGCTGTAATTAAAGACATTTAATTAATATCCAATTTATACCAAATAACATTTAAGTTAATTAAAATTATGTAGGTACTAGGTGTCTGTATATAAAAAACATAGGTACCTACCTGTAATTAAAGAAACAACATTAAAACTTACATAATACGCCTAAATCGATTCTTCTTAAAATAAAATAAACTAATATTAACAACTAAATGGTTTTCTAAGTCATTTTGACATCTCCAAAGACATCCGTGCTAACTGCCATAGAGCATCTCTGTAGTGTAGGCAAAAAGTATTAATAGCTACAAAAGTAAATACATTTTCTTTACATAATAGTTAACAAGAAAGTGATATTTTAGATGACAATTCACTGATAAAACAACATAAGTAGATATTTAGAAGAACAATGTTACACCAAATCTTGTAGTTTGAAATAGGGGCACGAGCTAGATGATAATAAAAAGATCACCCTACTATCACTTCACAGGGTCCCCAAAAGCCACAAACCAAACATAAGGACATAGTTCCTCTATCCCCCTTGCAAAGAAAAACGCAATAACATAATGAACTCTCGAAGTTTTCGGTTACTTTGCAAGGGGGTGCGTATTTTTGGCGGCAAGGTCACTGGGACCTTCCGCTGAAACAAGTTTATTATGTAGATAGTTTGGAACTGGGTTAGATATTCTCAAGAGCTCCTTGAGTATGTTATTGTTTAAATATTTGTTCAGAATATTTTATAGACCTTGCATATTTTAGTTAGGTAGGTACTTTAAAGGCCACTTCTCCATGAATTTAAGTTTGGCTTATCACCGGTCTTAACTCTAAGTGCTGAATCAAACAGACAGATTATATAATTGCAATATAGATAATATTATCATTTATTTAGTTTTTCGTATTGCGTAAAATAGTTTTATTAAAGTACCTAACATTTCTTAAATTAAGATAGATCCATGTATTACAGATTATTTATTAAATATTGAAAGCACAGCAACGCTCTGTGGCCCTGGGCCCATCTTACATAACATCGTGTACCTTGATACACATAACACGCTCATCTCTAATCTTTAAATTATTTTTTTAGTAACACCAATTAACAAATAATTTTTAAGATCAAAGGTCAGTATAACCTTTGAAGTTTATTTTATGAATATTCAACGATTAAAGTAATTTGGGGTTATTTGGTACCTTCGTGATTCTCGGTCACAGTGAGCTGGGGACGAATGGCACGTCCATCTCTCTAAGATAAAATAAATTGTGACATTTTGGAACATCAATAAATCTCGGTCAGTCATTTGGGGTAATTTGGTACTAACACTGGTTTCACATAAACAACCCATAACATCGTAAATAAAGTTATCATTTTATAGTGGTTGTTAGTCAAGGGATGATATTTTATTATAGACGTGATAGTCAAAGATATGAGCCAGTTTACGAGTATGTACATTTTGTGTGCGCAGTAAAATTACATGTTTATTAATATGAACGTATGTAAATGTTTAACGAAGTAAATAGGCTCTTGCCTTTCATAACCTGATACATGAATACATAAAATATATAACGGGTTAGAATTATGGTTGATGTGGAACGAATCCTTACTTAACACTATTAATAGTTCATTTATTTCGCAGTATGGAATAATTGCTATAAAGTTGTTAGTAAAAAAGCGTTTTGGAATTTGTAGTGATAACCATGCTTGGTTGACGAATAGGTAATAGGTATTAAATTGATCATTAGTCATCGTAATACCTGAGTTGCCTTGAAATAAACCAAATTTTCACTTGGCTCTTTTCCATTTATGCGCAAGCCATTAAATTACACACTAATTTCTAGCTAACGTTTTTTACTTATGAAGTAAAATATTCCAGATTTGCAAATAAAATAATCGATATATCATTTATTTGCATATATTATATAAGGTCCAGAATGTTGTTAAAGATAATTACATCGACCTCTTAATATGCCTTTAATTTCGACGTGCATATTTTATATAATTATACTTAATTATTAAATTTTAAGAAAATAATAACTTGAATATTGCATGCAGTTCGTAAATTATATTAAATTCAATAAAACTTGGTAACAATTAATATTCACAAGTGACAACTACAATTCACCCTCGGTAAACTAAAACAAAACAACTATACAGCATGATACAAAAATATTGAGTGACCTTTCGACCTCAGTAGAATGGTTCCTTCGGCCTTGCGTAGGCATTTATGTTTATTGATGCGTCAAACGGCCCCGTCTCGTTATTTATTTGAATGGATTTCATAAATAAGTAATGCAATGTTTTCCATGATCTACAAGAGAATTTTCTTTCATATTTTCTTGGTTTGATTTTTGAAGAGTTGTGTGTAAGTTGAGATTGTTTAGAGGTTTTAGAGACGATTGGCTTTTCTTAGAATAGTGTTTACGGTAAATTTATATTTTTGGTTTACGTTTCGCTTTTACTATAAATAATTTCCGCGTCTTACATTTTGAGGGATGGGTAAGTACCCACTGAAAAGTTTGGGCGCATAACAAATCAGGAAAACTCGAAACATGGAACATAATTAAACCGTAGGAATTACCCATTAAATAAGATCAATTAATTATTAACTGCACTGAAAATGATAGTTCTGTTACTTACTTCTTTTACAACAGCTAACGATCTTCTCAGACTGAACTACCGCCACGAGCCACGACCGTCCAGTATTGAAACAAATAATAGTTACAAAATACTAGGCAGATCATGAGTTACAAAGTCACAAGTCTACAAAATATTTTATAAAAATTCCAAGTCAAATACTCTTTCTTCACTATCAAACCCCAGTACAATACAAACCCCATCCATCACACCCGAGTTCCCCCACTGACACACTTCTAGAACATAAAAACCCGGTACACGACAATTTTCCGTGACGTTGAGGCATTGAAACGAAGTCATTTTGCTTGCATTTAATAAAAATAACACTTTTTTTTGAAGCGGGCTCAAAGTAAAGGGTTCTCGCTGAAGTAATCGAGTGTCATTACTCGACTATGAATAAATTACACAAGTTCCAGACCCGCTTTGGGTGCTGGTGTAAATTTTGAGCGAACGAGATTTTGTTTTGTATTTTTTACCTTATTTTATTTTTTGTAAATTGCTTTCCTGTTTTAATTTTAAGAGCTTTTTGGTGCGGTCCAGTGTTTTTGATTTGACGCTTTTGGAGGACAAAAGTACACTACCCTTTTGTCACAATCTGGTCAAAAGTCGGTTATTATATCACACTATATAGTAACAATTATTTTATTGCGAGATCTATCGTGAGTCGATGGTCTTATGACACTATGTTGAAAAGGATAGTGAAAAAAATATCTACAACCTACAAATGCCATATTCACATACAATGGAGCAACGTGTACAACAAAGATAAAGCTTGTTATAATTGCCTGCATCCAACTTAGCACTTTTAGCTTGTGTGCAAATCTTTATTTACAAACAAGGTACCTATCTGTAACGCCTTCTAAATCAAATTATAACCAAAAACACATTAACACCACCCATCACGCCGTATTCCCATCAAAGCAACCACAAGTTGTATCGTACGGAGCGAATGAAATTCGTTATTACATCACATTTGAACTCGGCCCGCGTTAAAATTGCCAAAGCCCGCCGGCAAATTCACCCAGTAAGACGGCTTTTTGGCTTAAAAAATATTATTAAAGGGTTAATGTTAAGGGTTATTCATAACACTTTAGCGTTACAACGGTTTACAAAAAAGGTTCTCCGCTGGTTCAGAGTTTTTGGGCAGGATTTTGAAGACATAAAGGTTCGTTCGTGGCTTGAATCGCAATGTTCGAAGACGGATGTTAATCAAAGTGTGTCGTGACAGTTTATGTACTGGCAGCCTAAGCATTGTTAAGGGTTTATTGGTACTTTTTAGTGTAAGGTGAAAGGGAGGACTGTAAATGTTAAGGTGTTTTTCGTTTTGTGAGCGTCGCGTGTTGATTTGTTGGAGAGAACGAGGGTAGTTTGTTTCGCACAAATTCTTTCGTGTAAATCAAGTTTATGGCCGGTGAAGGGTGGAACTTGTTACTGTGAGTGGTGAACTGTCGGTAATCGTCTTGAGAATAAAGGTGGTGGATAAAAACAAAGGGTATTGGCGATGAGGTGTACACATTACCTACTACATTCACCAAGTTTGCAAGCTTGGCATATTTGCGCTTTGGGTTTTTCGAAGGGGTTGGCAGAGATGTACCTACCTTCACACAAGTTTTGTCAGTTACTATTATATATAACATAACATCACGCCTTGTTTCCCCAAAGGGTTAGGTAGAGGTGTGCCCATAGTAGGTACACCCACATTTCGCCAGTTATGTTTAAGTCCCATGGCGAGCCTATTGCCATCAACCGGGCACAAATCCAGACTCCTTTCTGGTACTGGGAAAATTCCAAATGGAAAAACCCAATATTACTTTGCCCGACTTGGGAATCGAACCTAGGACCTCATGTTCAGCAGCATTGCTTGCGACCACTAGACCAACGAGGCAGACAGCTATTAGAATAGGTTTTAATAATAATTATGTAATAAAGGGTGAACCTATTGTAAATAACTGCCTAGTTGCACAAAGAAAAGAAAAACAGCTAAGTACTTGCGCAAAGAAAATACTTTTTCGAGGAATCTAAAAGTCTCTTTGCTTTCTCTCCTTAAAAGATAGCTAAAAGTTGTAATGAGCTGTTTTCGAACACTCCAGTTCTCTCATAGTCTCGGCTATCTAGACATTCGAGCACTTTTATGTGTTAAAAAGTACCAAGTTTCCCTATTTAGTGATTGTATTGCAATTGTCTAGTTCTTTTTAAAACGAATCTAGATAAAGACAAAATAAAGTAATATCGCCCCTATTTACCCCAGGTCAGACAGAAGTGTATAGTAAACGCACATTTCGCAAATGATGTTAAAGTTCTATGTAATTTCAAGCCTATTGCCACTTACCGGCACAAAACCAGATAAAGATAATACAATTTAGTATCGAAACCGATAGAAATTGTGCTAAGATTATATCTGATTTAAACCTAGATACGACCACTTATCGCCAGGTGTTCCCGCCATCTGATATATAGGACCGTTTAAGATAAACTTTATGACTGTGATTGTTACGATATTTACGCTTAGTTAAGATATTTTGACTTGATAATGTAATGCCGCTTGTTTTAGATGATTTATGATATAGGTAACTAGTTCCTAGCCTATGTCTTTAGTATTGTTTCCTGCTTGTTTCATCATCATCATCAGCCTATTAATGTTCCCACTACTGGGACACAGGCCTCCTCTCTGTGAGAGGGAGTGGGCCATAATCTACCACGCGGGCCCAGTGCGGGTTGGTAGATGTCACATGTCTTCGAATTTTTGGTTCTAAGACATGCCGGTTTCCTCACGATGTTTTCCTTCACCGTTTTGAGAGCAGTGGTAATGAAATTATTTACACAAAGTAAAGCGCCTGCCTGGGTTCGAACCATTACCACTGGGCCACCACTGCTCTCCTGCTTGTTTATAACTTAGTAACTGCGCGACCGAGCTCTGCTGTGGTGAAAATAGAGAATACTCATTAATAGCATAGGAAACTGCATACTAATTCCATGCTGCCATGATATTAGGAAGGTAGGTACCTACTTACTAATTCCATGCTACCATGTCATTATTCTAAAGTAGTATCTTGTTCGAAACTTTGGGCGACCGAGCTCTGCTCGGGTGAAACTACGGAGAAAACGACGTTTCCCAGATATGAGACCTAGCTAGATCGATTTTTCGCCCTTATATTGCAACTTTCGTCGACATCGTTAGAGCCTTTTTCGAAAACGTGATTACAAATAATATAGGGTGGACCAAAAAGAGACGTCATAAAAAAATACGAAGTGTTTGGAGTGCCGCGAGTTTCTTGTGGCACTCGAGTGTCACTGCCTCGGGCCGGCTAGGGTGCCGTGAGCGTTGCATTGTCACTGTCACTTGTTATTTAGGTTAGGTTAGGTTAGAACTGTGACCACACAACGCACGAGCCGAGCGAGCGTAGCGAGCGGTGCCGCGGTAGCGGCCGGCGAAGTGCCAGGGTCCGTTTAGGCACAAGAGAATGTAATGTTTTGGGAATGTGGTGTTTTACAGCGATCTAACCTCGACAATCAAACAAAATACCAAGTGACGTGACTTAGTGACAGTGACAATGACAATCCAATGCTTGCGGCACTTTAGCCGGGCCGAGGCGGTGTTACTAGGGTGCCTGTAGTAGCACTTTATCCGATAGGGATAGAGTGCCAATGGTGGCTCTATAATACACTGCCAAAAAAATATTAGATTCCTCATGTCCAGGGATATTAGAAAATACCCCCTGTATGTTCCGCGATTTTTTGTAGTTTTCGAGTTATTATTTTATTTGTAATTTTTGCACGACTCATAATGCGAAGCATTAGAGTGTGCTCTACGATCGAAAAATTTTTTGCCCCATTTCTGTAACTGTTTTTATTGTTACACTCCTGCTAGTACACAGAACCTACTTAATTTATATACCATTGTATAGATGATTAAATGGAGATTAATACTGTACTTTTTAACAATTGATTTAATGCAGCAGAAATGGAAAAAGCATAAAAATTGTTGAAAAAAAATTCCTGTCCGTCAATTTATGAACCCTGAAAACATTGTAGCTTGCGATAAAATCAATTAATTGAGTCAATTTTTTTTTTATACATTTGTTTCAGCCGTAGAAGGAACCCTATTGAAAATGGCTCTTTTATTCAAAGTAGTTTAATTATAATTAGTAAAATACTAACTAAAATATAATATCTTTAACTAAATATTTCCAACCTTTGACTTGATGTCCGTAAGTTGCCTAGCAACCGCCAAGTAAATATCTTTGTCAGTCGTTGACATTACGACTTCATGAAAAGTGATAAATTGTTCATTTTTAAAATATGTTTTGAATTTCTTTTTCGTTTATGAATGAGTGATAAGTATGAGGCGTGCACTTTTGGATTTTCCAAACTATTTTGACCTTACTGCTGGTGGAGCTTCAAAAATTCATATCTTTTTTTGTAGTAAGTATTTTTCAGTTTTTTTTTGCAACAGTATCTTCTTGAATGTTATATGGGGCATGAAGTCTTAAACATAACTGGTGAAACGTGGGTGTACTGTAGGTACACCACTGCCTTCATCATATCAGCAGAAAGACGTCCACTGGTGGACATAGACCTCCCCCAAGCACCGCCACTTCGACCGATTCTGTGCTTCCCGCATCCAGCGGATTCCTCCGGCCTTTACAAGGTCATCGGTCCATCCATCTTGTGGGAGGCCTTCCAACGCTACGTCTTCCGGTACGCGGTCGCCACTCCAGAACCTTTCGGCCCCATCGGCCATCTGTTCTGCGGGCAATGTGTCCTGCCCATTGCCACTTAAGTTTGGCAATTCTTCGCTTCACTGCCTTACACTCCGGGAAATACAGGCGCGATGTTATTTTATTCTTTAGATACTATAAAACCACGTTTAAACTAAATAATTTTAAAGTATAAAAGACTCATCTACTTTTCATCTCCACAAAATTTTCAGCTTCAATTTATCCAGCCAATAGGCTATTCTTTATCTCAGCTGAAGCACAAAATAATTCATGTTTTTATCGACAGAACACGGAAAGTATGAAATACTTCTGCCTGAAACAAAAGATAGAGCACGAAGTCTGATAATAAATTCAGCTTCAAAAAACTGAAAAGATCTAGACTAGGTCTTTTAATATTATGGATGGAAAAGGTTTTTCGTTAGCTGTTAAGTAGGCTGAAAAGTAATGTTCTATCAGAATGTAAAATATTTAGTTTCATTTTAAGTGCGACCTATGAATAATAAAGTGGATAATAATTTATTGATTTTCCCGACTATTAAATATTCAAAAGTGCCCTGAACTTATTTTGATCTAAAAAACTAAATACACGTTTACCAATTTTTCAAATCTCAAATTAATGAGTCTCTGATAATGTTGTGGCGCCATCTACAACGCCACATGTGAACTACACATCAAAGACCAAATGTCACACAAATCCTGCATTGCGCAAGCAGAGTTTACCGCGCGATCAGCATATAATATAATTTTTCTATATCAATTGTTGGGCTGTTGCCCACTAGACACGACACTCTCCATGATGCCATCTAGTCGGAGGATCCTCCGTTTTCTAAAGAGGATGAGTGCACTTTATACCAGTTCCTCATACCTCTATAATGTCTATGGTTCGCGGGCATACGACAGAGCTGTTTATATTTCGTTTCCCCACAAACTTTTTTGCGTTTACAAACATTTAAACTTACATACACAAACTATATGAAAATTTTCATTTATTTTTTCATTGATAGATAACACGAATGAAAAGCACCACAGATTTTCAAACAAAATCTGTGGTAGTAGCGAAAAGTCGGTACGAATTAAAGTAGCCTCAAAAAAAGTAATTCCTAATAAATTCATAACCCTTCCGAATAAAAGAGAATATCTTCCTAAAAGATGTAAAAAGATAACAGCACAATTCAAAGACATTCTTTACCCTTAATTAGGCTTAAGATAATTTGATGAAAACAACCGCGAATAATGCTTATAAAAAGCGAAAAAAAAAAAATGGTGGAGTTTATTTCTGTATTTTTTAATGTTCCAGTGGGTTGAAAGGGGCTGTCTCGACAAGGAAATTGGAGGAGCGCCGCACTTGAGTTGAATAGTGTGACCAGATATTCGACGTTACTTTAAAATTCCCATTTTTGTTGATAGAACTAGGGTTTAATTTTGTTTAATTTATTGTTTAGTATCCATGGTAAAGTTTACCATAGATACTAAACATTTATGTATGTACTTGTCTACAACAATATAGAATCACAAACATACTGCTTATTTGAAAAGAACTTACAAACCGCAGTATACAAAATTTTCAAGCAAGTTTTCTGGTTAAAGATTAGGACTCGTAGTAGTATGCTATTCAACGGCAAATGAGATTAATCTTAAATAATAAATAGTACCAGTCTATTACTGACCCACTGCAGGACAATCGCCTCTTCTCATACAGAGAAGGCACGAGCATTGATCAGCACGCTTGCTCAAGACGGGTTGGCGATTTCAGACTTATATTAACAAACTATAAGTCCAGGTTTCCTCACGATGTTTTCCTTCATCGATGTCAGTAATATCCAAGATAAACTCAGAAAGTACATATGAATAATTGAAAAAGTCACTTTGGTATTTTCGGATTTGAACCCACAACCTCATGCATGAGAGGCTTAACCGCTGAGCCATCACGACATACGATTAAGCCCTTACAAAAACAAAATTAGTCAAACTTTGAAAATAGAGTCATCAGAGATAGCGTAAGTAGAGGTTACACTGTTGTATCTATTTATATATAAATGCATCAAACTGTAATTTTTTTACACGTAAAATTATTTCCAAGCCTATGGTTCACTGTATATTATGTGTTAAATATTAAATCAATTTCTTAAATATTTCAGTAAATATACATTATAATCTCATTAAATACCATTTAACTTTCTTCCAATTCCCATCAATAGGAACACCACTATCCCATTTCCAACACAACACGCGGCCTCACTACACTCGAACAGTACACGTCACGGTCTAATGTCGTCCCCGTACATTTATAACAATATTTTGTTCCCTTCCTCTCTGTAACCCGACCCTTTATTTAGAGGAAATTACCCTGTCCCCGTATACCATGTACTTGCGTTACTTTAAGCATAGCATTTTAATATTAAAAAATGTTTTTACAAAATGCCATTTTAAAATATAACGTAGTTAAAATAACCTTTTTGTTCTAGATTATTTCAAGTTAGAGTAGCGACAAAACTTTATTAAATATGTGACTGCTCGTGAATTTTATGGAAAGCAAAAATAACGACGATAGTTTTGAATTAAAGTGTAGGTATCATAATTACCTTGGCCCTCGTTTTAACGTTAAAAAATTTACGTGGAATAAGTTGGAATAAGTAATACGTAAGTACATAATATTTTATTGTTGTGCTAGAAATTAATTAAGTAGGAGAAATATGTTACATACGAAGATAGAAATTATGTTTTTTTTATGAAATTATCAGAAATTTCATCAATTCTAAGAAATGTTTTCTCGTTAATGTTATCTTCTTACGTTTTGTATCTACCTTCGCAAACTTAAAGGAACATCAATAACGATTACTTAGAAATTCTACAAAAAAAACGTTCGTTACCAGTTTTTCCGAATACCTACAAATTAGAAGTTTCCCAGTAATACAATTTTTATTTTTTTATACTTTGAACTATGAATACCACCAGATTCGCATGGCATTTTACAAAATAATGTCACGGTTTAAAAATATTTGCTCATCTCGCTGACTCGCACCTTTTATTCAGAGGAAATTAGCCTGTCTGGAATTTAAATAAACGTTATTTTTAAATAAAAAAACATTGTTAACAATTTTGATCATAACTGATTTTTTTGTTAATGCTTTCATCATAAAACAATAATGTTGAAAACCGCACAGATTCGGTATTAATGTCGAAATTCCCATAAGATTCCCATCGATAGGAAATTTTGTATAAATACTATAAGCTCTCTTGAACTTTGCAACTTTGGAATTAATAATTGTTGAACAAATTATGAAGTTATTAACTAAGTGGTGTAGGGGATTCAAACTAAGTTCAGTATCTCAAAGGCTGATAGAGCCAGTTTCCTAACAATTTGTGGGTCGTTATTATATAGTTCAGTTGATAGTCTCTTTTCGGTATTATGTATAAATTTATGTATATTTTAACATCATTAAACGTTCAAACTTTTATATTTTAGCCTGTAACTAACCTTAAATGAGCCCTTGTACTCGAAACTAAGTTTATTATATTCTTAAATAAATTCTTAAATCCTTATGACTAACAAAAATAAGTACGCAGTTCACACACATTCCACGAACATTCTTTTTGGAATATTTTTTCAGTGAATTACCACAGTATATACCAATGCTGAAATAATCAGCACATAAAATTTACATACATACCTCGACAAAGTCCTACCAAAAACATATCGTGAACTGATTACCATAATATTTCCAAGTCTATATCCAATCTCGGTACTTATATCTCAATGTTTGAGTACGAATTATTTTTCTTTGAAACGTTCATCCGTATTGTTCGCAAAAACTTTGAAACAACTTTACAAACGGAGGGCACCGTGATATGAATAAATTAGAAAAGTTCTCTCTTGGTGTTGGGCCAGGGAACTAACGGGATTATGACGACTGTATTATGTAGATCAGAATACTGATCCTTTGGGAAAAAATATTTTGAAATCTTTTCCAGAAAAAAATGTGTCTTTTTGAAATGAAATTAATTTTTTATTTTCTAGTTCCTTTACTCAAAGGAACGGACGGGCGGACAATCAAGTGATCCTATTATACTATAGGGATAGAATCACTTCGTTGTCCGTCCGTCAATTTGTCAAGACCCATTTTCTCAGGAAAACGTGGAGATATCAAATTGAAATGAATATAAAATACGTAGATCTATGTATGTATATATGTATGTTCTTTGTCAAGGCAATAAACAAATACGGTCATTTATGTGACATATTTTGATACTCGCAAATATATCAAAACCTACTTCCCGTTGACATAGCCTAAATTCATGAAGTTGGTAGCAAGCAAGATCTCACAGCACAAGTTAAGGAAATACTCCGAAAATATTCGTAGTTTTATCACACATTATTTTTTTTGCGGTTACAAACTTACATTATTGCAGTTGGAGAATTTGACCGTCCGTGACGTACACACATCAAAAAAAGTTTGTGATCACTAACAAAAGCTGATATATTTTTTAAATTTAATTTATCAAGAAAAAGTGTTTACGTTTTATCTTTTTTTAAATAGAAATACACTGCTTGAAAGAATCTAAAAAGAAGAAAAAATTATATTATGGTATACCGTAACAAAAAATATTCGATTTTTCAAACTGATCGCAAACTTTTTTTAATGTGTGTATGTCGATGTATGGGAGAACATGTTGTTCACAGAACCTGTGATGTTGCTCAACTACAAGTTTGTTTTTGGGATAAGTTCATCACAACTACGGAAAAATAGGGGCTTTTTGCGTGGTCCGACCCGCACTTGGTCGGCTTAAAAAAATTTTTAATAGCCAAATTACTTGAACCTTTTTATGACCTTATGAACCTTTATGCCAGAAAGGTTTACCTCTTTGCCATGGCCGTGAGTAACGTTGACTTACCTCAGCACAACGCACAGACGATCAACAAGAAAATAAAATAAAATAGCATTATTTTGCATCGTTCAAATATAAAACGCTTTTGAACATGCATTTTCTTGGGGAGATACCGTCTTTTCTGAAACATAAAACTCCTCTAAAAAAGTCCTCTAAACAGTAAAATTATCTTTCGAAAAAAAGTAGGTACTATTCCCTGCCGATTACTTTTATTTCAGATAACACAAAAATCTTGCGAGGATTTTTGTGTTGTAGAGAAGAATTCGCTAATTTCATGCCCGTACGCTTATCCGCGCGCCGCGAGGTTAAAATGTCTTCGCTATCATAATGGTTATATCGCGCCGCCCAGGTTCCGTTGGTACTTTTTAGTGCCGGCACGCCACTTTTAGGGCCGGCTCGGTACTTTTTGGGTACTTCTAGCGGTGCGGACGCTGAAAATTTACCGAATTACACAGAACTTTTGACGGGGCAGTCAAAGGAGGGTATTGCTTCGGTAATAGTCGTTTGTATGGAGCTTGTGGATGATAATTGGTTTTGTGATTGTGTTGTGTGAGGGCGACTGGTTAGCGGTTGTACGAGAGTTGTGTATTAATCGTGATTGTTAGGATTTCAAGCCAGGAGTTTTAGCTGTTTAATGAGGTAAATTCCTTACGACTTCGATCATGCTTCTTTGCCGATTTAATAGATGCAACTGAATACCAGTATATTATATGGCGCGACTGCTTCTTTGACCTCCAAAACCCAGTTACTGGGTGACACGATACCCCTTGGTAAGACTGGTTGTCAGATTTTTGGACTTCTGACTACCAATAACGACTGTCAATAATCTATGAACGACAGCCGGGACCCGTCACGGAGGGGTTTCGATATATAATGAATGGTCACCCATCTACGAACCGACCGCGGCAAGCGTCGCTTAACCTTTGATCAACCCGCGCGGCCGTTATTATTTAGCCACGACTGCCACGAGCTCTTCATTAAAAGTTTATTTAGTAATTATAATATTGTTAATTGTTACATATTAAACACTGATTCTGCTAATCTTCTATAATATAAAATATATACATACATACAATACAAATACATAAAATTTAAGTGTCTGTTTATAATGGCAAAATAACAGCTTTTCACTAAATGCATATGAAAGTATTGTATACGATCCATACAACAAAAACACAATTATAATTTTTTTGTCTGTCTGTGTCTCTGTTTGTTCCGGCTAATCTCCGAAACGGCTGGACCGATTTGGACGGGAATTTCACTTGTAGATAGCTGAAGCCAGTAGGTGTAAAATAGGCTTTAAAAACTTTTAATTCCGATATTCCCACGGGAACATAGGGATTAAAAGAAAAAACTACTTTACGCGGGTGAAACCGCGGGACGCAGCTAGTCTTTAAATAAATCTATTTAATTTAGTTAATGCTATTCTAAATTGACCATATCCTTCTTGACCGTCATAACTGACGTAACTAGAAGGAAAATATTGTGAAGAATCCGGCATAGCCCAGAACCAAAAATCCGAAGACATGTGACATCCACCAACTCGCACTGGGCCCGCGTGGTGGATCACGGCCCAATCCTTCTCACCGAGAAGAGGCCTGTGTCCCAAAAGTGGGAACATTATAAGGCTGATTATGTAGTTGTAACTGATGCCAATAATATCAACAGCAAATTGAAAGTAGATCCAGTTGCTATTTTACAACCAGTCACTAACTACACTTAATAATAAATAATAACATGACATGTAAGCAAAGCGATCCTATCGTCGTATCGAGCGGTCCCGACATAACGTTTGTTCAAATACCTAATTTACTGTCAAAGCCACGTAATCTAGATATTTTTTGTATTGAACCTAAAGGGTGATAGGGGATCGGTCGGTTGTTTAGGGTATTGGAATATTGGCGTTTATTTCCATTCACGCTTCAAATGAATTCTGAAATTCTTTTTGTTAAAATAAATTGTAGTGAAGTGTGTGAAGTGTGTTTATGTGTGTGTCTTTTTGTTGTTTTGTTTAGGGTTATAATAATACTAGGTACTGCCCGTGACTTCGAAATTCCTCGTTATAACATATAACAAAAAAAAACCGACTTCCAAAAAAAACTACGAACTGAAAAATTACTTTAAATTAAAAAAAAATATTATAACATCATATACCTACATAGATTAAGTGGGAAAAATATACATGTTATTGAAGCTAACTCTAAAACTACCCAAACAAAGTTAATAAAAACAAACCTGACAACTTTATTATACAAGGTGGAGACGACAATACAACAAAAAATTAAACGGCGTGTTCCTAATGACGTTCCCATTCTGCATACAAAAATTCAATTGAATATATTCAATAGTTTAGTCAATATAGCTCGGCAAAATCCATAGTCGGCTCGGGTTATTCCGTATATCCACCCCAAAAAATCCACTCTAAGGTGGATATTCGGAAACGAATGCCCAAGAATCCACCCTAGGCCTAGTTGGATAAACGGAATTTATAGGCTTAGGGTGGATCCGGCATAAATTTGTTTGAAAAACAATTTTTTTAATTTCGTAGCTAGGATTTATTTGACAGTTCCAAAATACTCTTATGTGGTGCCAGTATTTAAATTTTTTGTTGTATTGTAGTCTCCACATTGTATATTAGTACAGATATTTGTCAAAAAATTTACACCAGATTTAAAGCCTGTATGCTTTTTTACATTGGTAGACAGAAATACATTACAGAAGTTTTCGCATCAAAAGCAAACAATGTTATAATTTATTTATTTATTTAAAATTTTCGCACTCAAAAGATGTACAAAGCCGGACTTAATGCCAAGAAGAAACTTTTCAATTGAATGCAACACTTTCATCCGGTTTCTGATTTGTAGATTAGAACTGGTCATACTTTTAGGCATTCTCTACCAGTAAACGAACAGTGATGAAGAGATTAGATGGCAAATGCTCTGTTTGAGAGCAAAAGAAGAAGAAAAAAAAAATAGGTACTTTGTGGTCCATTGCAGTTCTCCCTTCCCTTCTTTCACTATTGCTGTCTGAGGCAAATCTTTGTGAAAATAGTCTATTTCGTCTCGCCATCCCCTTCTGGGCTTGCCGCAATACCGTTTGATGTGCTATTTGGATAAAATTACACTATGTTTCCGGTAATAGGTATCTATTTCTTAAAACAAGTACCAATACACCTCCTCTATCCGTAGGTTATGTCAAAAAAAAGAGTAAAGGGGTAAGGGGTGTGTTGTAATAAAGAGTATTCTATCTATCTATCTATCTTATGTCACGCCTGCTTACTACAACTTGATCCTGCATCTTTTTTTTTTGGGTCGGGAATTATTAAATTACTTGACCCGCTACTGGCGGTGCAGGAGGGCATGTCAGACTCATATTGACTAAAACGTACCCGTGTTCCTTCAGTGGCAACAGCCACGGTATCCCTTTCGGACTTTCCCGCAACCCTGGCAGGCCCTAGCGGGCTCCGTCATTTGTGCTGACATCTCAAACATTCTCACTTCCTTTATTAATACAGCTTTTTCCTACTAAATAAAAGCAAGAAACAAAACATTCCCCTTCGATCCGTTCACGTGTCGAGAACGCGTGTCAAATTATTTTTAATTGACACTTTACTTTTGGCAAATTCTGACTTTTTCTGGTTTCCTCCTAGCGCCGACACAAAATACACAGGTAAAGTTTTTGTACGGATTTTTGGAAAAGAAGTTATGATTTTTTTCTAAATGTTTCGCTAATGGAAAGTGTTAGATATTTCCTGTATGTTCTGACATCTGAAATAAAAGGTTTTCAACTGAGAATGTGGAAAAATACTGCACAAAGTAATTTCTACAAAAGTGGTAAAATTGCGTTCTTTTTACGGTCAACTTAAAGCCAAATAAGAATAATTATTAAGTTTCAATCCTCTGGGATTTTGTCGACCAAAACTGCAAGTTGTCACTTATTCGGCAGACTTCTTTGAACATTCTAGTTCTAACTTTTTATTTATTACTTGATCCGCCTGCTCTTGAATTCGATGGTGGCTGTTGAAAAGCATTGGATGGGGTATAAGATAGAACGAGCGTGCCCAGAAGATGCTTGTTTACTCTTGCTTTGAAGGTAAACGGGTACGTAGAGGAAACACAGGGGCTGGCAGAGGGCTCCATTTGGCCTGCGCATAATAAATGTGGAGGAGAAGCGCTAAGTACGACTAGTATATCAACCAAGTGTGGATGGTACTCTGCAGTAGCTCTGGTAGACTCTTCTGTCCGTTCGTTTCCCATCTAACTGAAAATTACAAAGGTTTCAACTTTGTAATTTTGATCCCTACCAAAAAATTTTTATTCAAAACTTCAAACCAGTCGAAATACTACATACCTAATACCGAATCTATCACAATTACATCAGATCAAGTAGGATTACGAAGCTTTCACGAAGCTCGTTTCGCAAATTGCTGAGATAAAAGAATTCCTTGGCGTGCATTCACGAAGCGCGCTCCGTTACACTTTGCACATTATTATGGTGGTGTAATAGCTTCATGGGTTATGAGATGGTAGTTGCTTCTTTGGGAATAGTTTCTTTACTTTTAAGGAGGGTTTAAGTAGAGAAGAGTTTTTGTTGGATTTTTTTGTTAGCTGTGAACAGAGGAAGGTTTTTTCAAGCAATTCAGCAATTCTTATGATATACTGAACGGAATAATTGGCATGAAAAGCGCACTAACATTTAGACGAATATTAATATTGTTTTATTATTCGTTATTTTTTCATTAAGAGGAGCTCGTGGCTAAGTAATAACAGCCTCATGGGTCGATCGATCAGGTTAAGCTACGCTTGCCGGGGTTGCTCCGTGGATGGGTGACCATCCTTCCATAACAAGATTCCTCCTTGCTTCGGAAAGCACGTTAAGCCGTTGGTCCCGGCGATCATTCTTTAATCTTTGACAGTCGTATCAGGTAGTCAAAAGCCCGAGTTTCTGACAACCAGTCTTACCAAGGCGTATTGTATTACCCAGTTGCTGGGTTGTGAAGGTCAGATAGGCAGTCGCTCCATGTAAAATACTGGTATTCAGCTGCATCCGGTTAGATTGGAATTCGACCCCAACATAGTTGGGAAAAGGCTAGGCAGATAGATTTTTTGATTCGTTATTGTTCATGTAACGTGGAAAGTTATTAGAATTAAACATCCTACTGTAGTAGGTACAAAAATGACATAAATGTATAAGCCATTTTATCGCGAAAAATCGCGTCATATTTACCAAATAGATACATAAATCGTTTATTTGGTGCACACAAAAGAAATAGCATAACATACAAAAACACGATTAAACAATAACTAAAAACATTTTTAAATTATAGAATAGAAATAGAATATAGATACAAAGTGCCAATAAACAAAAATAAATAAAGAAAACAAGACATTATTATGACACTATTGGCTAAAACACTTTAAAATGCAACAAACAAAGTGCGGTGTGCGTCTCAAGGTTGCACCAAATGGGAGTCCAACTCAGCATGTGTCAGGCAAATATACCTGACGCTGATATTCTGCTGGATCCCTGCAGTGACATACGGACGTCGAGCAGATGAGATATATGCGAATAAGTAATTAGTGTTGTGTAAAGTGGATTGTGCAGAATGAAATTACGTAAGTATACCCGCAATTTAAAAATGACAGAATAATTTGAATAATATTTATGTACAGTTTAGCATATATACATAATAAATTAGATATAACTCTATTTAATGTAACAAAAATTACGTAGGTAAATAGTTTTATTTGACGCAAGTGTCAATGACCTAAACACAAAGTACTCAAACTCTTTATTGCATTCATGTATACATTTAGTTGTTACAAGCAATAAGTAAGTTCAAACATGAAACCCGAAAAGTAGGTGAGTTATGTATACGGTAATGTTACAAACCTCAGAGTTACTAGAAAAACCACAATAATAATTATGTTATATCCCTAGAGGTACTAACGTAGAAACATAGAAATAAAAGAGACTATTCCTAATAACTTATATCCAGCAAAGGAACAGCCTTAATAAGACGCGACTCAAAGGTTGCTAGGCAACGCTCATTTCAGTTCCATACAGTTGCTCCGTTTTACCTGAAAAGGCTTTGCTTCGCTGAATTTTAACAGTAGGTTTCACGACATCGGTAGTCTTATGTTTACTTATAAGTACATTATCATAATGATTATATTCATAATCAGCCTATTATAATGTTCCCACTGCTGGGACACAGGCCTTCTCTCTATGAGAGGGAGTGAGCCGTAATCTACCACGTGGGCCCAGTGCGGGTTGGTAGATGTCACATGTCTTCGAATTTTTGGTTCTAAGACATGCCGGTTTCCTCACGATGTTTTCCTTCACCGTTTTGAGAGCAGTGGTGATGAAATTATTTACACTAAAAAACTAGTGAAAATTGTGGAGTATACTACTCAATACTTACTCAATATCTTTATTGCTTTACCATAATGTGTACTTGTGTGTAAAAATAGTGGTAAATATATAATTTAGATCATTATGACCCTCTAGGGCACAGCAAAAGGGAGAGAGGAAGCTCGGTTTTCGGAGATCATCACTCTGTCTTCCAGGAAAAACTTGTGTGGGTTTGTATATCGTAGATATAACCATACTGACAGAGAAACATCTCAGAAAGACTCTTAGGCCAATTTTACCTGCGGATTACGATGCGCCAAAGACGGATCAGTTGCAGCTTAAGAAACTAGTCTCCGTAATTTATTGCAGAATAAGAGCCGAAGCTTTAGCATTCTAACAATTAGGCTTTATTTAGATGTGTGACTGTACTGCGCAGTCACTGTCATTACGACCAGAGACATGCTGTTGAATTGTACCTTTAATGTTCACTTATACCTAATATTAAGATTGACAAGTTAGAGGTATGAGGAACAGGGTGTAAAGTTCACTCATACTCTATAGAAAAGGGAGGATCTTCCGGCCAGACGGGTGTCGTGTCTGGCGGGCAACTGTCCAACGATTGATGTCGAATAGTTTTATATATGTCGTTCACGCGGTAAACTCTAATTTCGCGATGCAGGAATTGTGTGACGTCAGGTCTTTGATGATGGGCGATGTAGATAACGCCACAATAAAATTCTAAAATAAAACAAATTACATCAATTTTAAACGTTAAGACTTTATAATCCAATCCACTTCTCCCGAGATAAAGTTGTTATAGAATCTAATAAAGCATAGTGTAGACATCATCCATCATCATCATATCAGCCGAAAGACGTCCACTGCTGGACATAGGCCTACCCAAAGCACCGCCACTTCGACTAGTTCTGTGCTTCCCGCATCCAGTAGATTCCTGCGGCCTTTACAAGGTCGTCGGTCCAGTTCAAAATTTGAATTCCACGACTCGAATACAGACAAAGAAAACCAGGTAACCCAATTCTACGTCAAACCTCAAATTACAGATTCCCACTAAACACAGAGCAATTAATTTCAGAATATTCCACCAATCCCAAATCCGTTGTTTTCAGGCCTATACAAGCAATAAAAGTGTTTAATTAGTCAAAATCAATTCGGAGGAGACTTAATTGTTCGCTTTCCGAATCAAGAACGATAAATCTAACGGAAATCGTATTTTGTATTAAACAATGGATTTTGGGGCCGAAATAATGAATAGGGCTCGTTGGTAGTATGGACCTTTTGTGGGCCCTACTTGGTAATGTATGAGTATAGTTTTCAGCTGGGTGTGTTGATTTTTGGTTGATTTGAAGTTGTACCTGTTGTACTTGTATCCCACTGCTTTGGTTGGAAGGGTTTTGGTGAAATTATGGGTACACGTACATTTTAGTAGAGAAGACCTCTTTGTACGATGTACAGATTGTACGGGGAATTACAACCACTATTATTAATTTTGCCACTAATAAATAATGAAAAATGATAACGAATGATGGTTGATATTTAATTTTCAGCGATGCATCAGTAGCAGGGTTGGCATAAAACAAACAAGTTGCTTTAAAACACGTATTTTAAACAATGTCTAAAACAGTTGAAATAAAATAATGATTTTTAGTAAGTGTTAAAAATCACAGTTAAAAACAAGTTTTAAACAATGTTTTAAACATTTAGAAAGATAACAAGGTTTTAAGTAAAATTTTAAAAGCGAATTAATGGAAATAAATGAAAGTTATAAAATGTCTTGAAATAGCTCGAAAAGGAAAATAATTAAAAAGGTTAGAAAGTAGATAAAGATTATTTTGTCATAATTATGAAGTTATTCCTCGAAGCTATTTTGTTGATTCCCGGGGTTATTTGAATGTAATCCGTTCTACCTATGGATACTTATACGTCTATACTTCGTCGCTGGTAAGTTCCGTTCTGTCTCTTGTCGAAAAGAGGTAATTTCCCGCAATAATTTTGAGGCCTTACTTTAAATATTCTTTTAGATAAGGTAATTCCCCATCTAAAAACGAACATTAGAATTTGCAACTCGGAACGTATGTAAAGGGTGTATGTACTGGAATCAATTTCATATAAGTAGAAACAGCACATTTGATAGTAACGACGAGAAGAAAAACTACATCTTTTTTCATAAGACTCTACCGGAATAATGATAACATCAATAAAATAGGAATTGAATTTCCGAACCTAAAATAATTATTCTAGACACATAATGTCGCCTTAGTGTGTACTTACGTACATAATACCATTATCTAAAGCACTTCATTCAGATACTCTCGGAGCACATTATCATTTCAGCAACATAAGAGGATTCCCCGACAATCAAGCGCTTCGCCAGCCTGCCGAACTTAGCCGGGGACAGCCCAAGTAACCCGAAGTAAATTAATTTAGCAAAACTCGTATTTCTATGAATAATTATACATGGCCCGTTGATTTCGTGTGTGAGGTATAATTGAGTTCGAACGAGGTAAGTCGAATCTGTCAACGTTATAATAGAACCCTAAAGGTCGAAAGGATCCGGTCGAAATTATTACCTGTTTATTACAGCGTCTCTTTGGTCGTTTGGTAGAATAAACTAAGGTCCTTATAAACTGGTCTGCTAACAAGTGAAATTAATAAAATTTAAAAACCCTCGACACAAACATTTTCTCATTTCTCTTTCCTACTCCATCACCAGATTCTGTTCTTCATCCATCTATAACCCATTGAGACCATTCCAATGTGCAACTAAACTAAACCGCATTGATAAAAACTTCCAAGAAGTCCAGGTCATTCCTCATTAGTTTAACAACGATAATCTAATCTTTTTGTAATCTGTTACCAACCAATAATGAATCATTATTAAACCTATCCCATTTTCCTCAAAACATCCGAGGGACTGCTAACGCCGAGTGTTTCTTCGAAATCTTTCTTTGCTTAGTAACAACATAAAGAAGGATAATCTTGTTTGTATTGTAACGAAGTAAAACATGACCAAAATAAAATAATTTTTGCAAAGGAGAATTACATTGTGCTAGTTACTAACGCGTCTTCGAAGCTCAAGCTCTTGATTTCGATTAAGTACCAAATGGGTTTTATTTATATTATCAAAATTAAAAAGTCATTTAATCAAACTAGGCTGAGAATCAGCACTTTTTCGAACGTCAAAATTAGGTACATAAGACAGTCCCCCCATAACGCCCACCCTTCACCACTTCCTAGTGCTTTAGCTGGGAAGAAGAAGTTGCGCAACAAACTCCCCAGCAGCACAGGTACAATGCTATCAGTTGGCCAAACTGATACAGAAAAGTTACTGCCATTATAGAAAAAACATCTGAAGTGAACACATTCTTTTATATCAAAGTGTAAGGAAACGACTAGGCGGATGCCTACTAGCGTATTGTGGATCAAAAACAGGCCCTCGAAGACATTATAGGAGCTTTTTTTTTCTTGAAACGGCTACTAATAGCCTATATCATGCGTAAATAGATCATAGGATAAAATCTGGAATATAAATATTTTTTGCAAAAAAAATATTTTGAGGTAATCCTTTAAATATTATATCTCTGGAACGGAGAGAATAGCCATAATATCCTTGCACACGGTGATGTAACTATTTATTTATGGTTTTTGGACATACTTCATTTATCGCAAGTGCGGTTTAAAAAAAAAACGCTGACTGATAAAATGATAATAATATAAACGGTTTTCTTGGAATTAATTTCTAGTGGATGTATTTCCTTTTCATTGTGCCGTAAAACTCATCAAAGGCCGTTGCGTCGAGACAAAGATTACTTACCTACAGCACGTGATGACGTGAAACAATGGTTTTCATTTCCGATTCGTGTCCATTTCAGACTTCCACCACGACCGAAGGCTTTCCAAAAGGTCCTTGAACCTAGTAAACCTAATAAACGTTTATAACATTTTGTTTTTCCTACATCTGGTCTAAATTCTCTTTAACCCTTTGAAGGTCAGAGGCGGTTGGTTACAAAGGCAGGTATTAAGGCTGGCTTGGCGCCGGCCAGCCAAGTTCATTATCAAAGGGAGGGGGCGTAATTATCAACTGTGTAAATGCAGAGAGGGTCGTAAATGTGTGTAATTGTCTCTCTTTTTATCCGACTCGTTATTATAATGTGGCGGTAACCGTAAGGGTTTGGGGGGAGTGAGAGCGGGACTGTCACTATACTCACTCTAATAATTTTTACAGCTTAAAATAATTTATGGACAGGAAACATTTGTAATGTAACCTATAATATTTGCATAGGTACTAAAATACAAGCAAAACATGTATGCTCTATAATGTCTTTTTAACCGACTTCCCAAAAAGGAGGAGGTTCTCTATTCGGCCGGTATATTTTTTTTTTTTCTATGTATGTACATCGATTACGCCGCGGTTAATCGACCGATTCGCGTGATTCTTTTTTTGTTCGACGCGAAATACCTGCCAGGAGGTCCCATAAAAATTTCTTTCAGTTTGGTTTAGTAGTTTTTATTTACTAAGCATTATTGTTATTTGGACGATGTCATTTTGACGATACTTTGTATATTAGTATGTCGATAACTTTAACGTTTCTCATCCGATTTGCGTAATTCTTTTTTTGTTCGTTAGGGTACATATTCAAGTTGGTACCCTGGTCATCTAGTTAGCATTATGGTGATGGAATCCCAAGGAAATCGAGAAGAACACTCAATTTATAAGCATATAACTGTTACGTTTCAGACAACATCATAAAGTTTGTTCAATTATTTGCGTTTGATGATGATTTCCTATGGACGAGCTGATGATGGAAGGTACAACTCCTCAAAGGTTAGGAGTTCAGAGAAAATTCTTTCAAAATTATACGTACATATGGATAGAGAATAGTATTCCTTGAGGAGGCTATTAGGTTGAACTTGAAGGTAAATCTCATTAACGTTTAGGTCTAATAGTGTTACATGATGTGCTGTGATTGTTAAATAAATAATAAGCGAACACTTCACATCAAAACCACAACTAAAAAGTGAAAAATAAAAAATTTTAACAAAAAAATTAAAACCGACTTCCAAAAAAAATACTACAAAGTGAAAAATAACTTTAATTTCGGAAGTCGGTGGCAAAAAACGAAAATTAAAAACTAAAGACACCGACTTCCAAAATTAAAGTTATTTTTCACTTTGTAGTATTTTTTTTGGAAGTCGGTTTTAATATTTTTGTTAAAAAATTTTATATAAATGTCTTTCATAAAATGTTAAGAGTTTCACGTAAAATAATGTTTTAAATTTGTCAAGTTAGGGTGAAAATCGTTGTTCCTTTATTTTAACTGATAAACCGCCTGCTGTACACGGCACGGTTTCTTAACGGTACAGCGTCTAACCGTGCCGTAGAATAAACGTCTCTGTCAAAGATACAACACTGTCGACCGTGCCACACGGCGTACAAGCCGCGCCATAGAAAAAGTACACGGCACGGTTTGTTTACGGCGTCTAAGGGTCAATTCATACGTACCACAACCACACCACAACGACGCCATGTGGTCGGGCGTATATGTTGTATTGAAAATGAATATTACAATTTACACGTACCACATTTTGCCGTTGTTATCGACCACCTGTGTAATACGACCACATCGCAACCACACCGCGACGGCAACGCCACCACCGGCGGCGGCAACGCGGCCACATCGCCACGACATGTATCTTCTACGAAAGCCGGAGTATAACTGCACATGACCACGTGGTTACCACAACGCAACCACATCGACATTTTGTCGGTACCACAACGCAACTGCAAAAAGCTGCTGCGACACTATTCACACGTAACCACAGCTTGACCACATTTTGTCGCTGCGACGTGGTGTGGTTGTGGTACGTGTGAATTGACCCTAATATAAACCGTGCCGTAAAAAAAAACGTGTCTGTCAACAAGCTTCCATAGTGATCCATACAACACTGACGACCGTGCCAACGGATGGCGTATAAACCGCAGTTCTTTACGGCAAAAAAAACGTGTGTACAAAGGCCCTTAGGTTTTAAGCTGAGAACTTATTAAAGCCGGAATGTTGTACAATATAGCAAAGAAACAAGACAAAATCATGACTTGCCCCAGGCTAGGCAAAGGTACATTAGTATACCCACATTTCGCCGTGTTTAAGTCCTAAGTAATTGGGGGCGACCCTATGAAATTAAGATAACATAACTCGTTAAGATAATAATGTTTACAAAACACGTGATATTTCTGTTGATATACCCAAAACATTGCTCCTTGCCTGGAGAATATTAATAACAACACGAACTCACTAAGAAGACTTACACGCACAACTAAGTATAAACGTACCTTCCCACACAAATATGTTAAATCTTGGTTAAATCCCTCTTCCAATTAAATTATTTTACGAAATAACCCAAATTCAATACGCTTCATCATCCCACAGGAACCCCACCCTGTGGTGTGTCAGGATATCCGAAAACAATAAAACGCTCGAGCGATTTTAATCCTTTAAGGCTTTGTCTCGCAGACCGTTAAGGGTCGTTTTTGCTTGATTAATCTAATCCATACCATTGTAATTGTTCGCTTACGTTTCGGACTACGGTAGTTTCGTATTTGAGTGATATACAGGGTGGTATTTATCTGTATTGCTGGTTAACACTCGAATAGATTGGCAGATCGTATTAACGTTATGTACTGAATACAATGTGGTGGATATATAATGTTTTGTACCTACGGAAATAGTCATATTTATTCAGATATATTTTCGCTATCAATTTGCCTAGCGTTTTCCCAACTATGTTGGGTTCGACTTCCATCCTAGTCTATCCGGATTCAGTTACCTCCACAACCCAGTTACTGGGTAACACGATACCCCCTAGTAAGACTGGTTTTCAGACTTTTGGGCTTCAGACTACGTAACCTATCTACGAATGGCAGCCGGGACCAATGGCTTATCGTGCTTTCCGAGGCACAGTGGGTATTTCCGCTTTGACTCTATTAAACACGACAATTTTCTTATTGTTGGGCGAGTATGAAACGTTATAGTATTTTCGATGTCTTTTTGAATTATAAAATAAAATATCTAGGTATGTTTTTTTTTAATTAAACCTAGCTAGATTGATGTATCGCCCCCGAAACAGCCTGCCATACTAAATTTCATGAAAATCATTGGAGCCGTTTCCGAGATTCAGATTATATTATATACATAATTATATACAAGAATTGCTCGTTTAAAGGTATTAGATAGATAGATAAATAAACTTGGACCATATTGGTAACAAATTAATAACATAATATATAATTTAAAAGTTTTCAAAACATATTACAAACTTCGATTACTCAGTACCTGAACCATGCAGCAACAGAACATTTGCGCGAATGCGCTTTTTTTTTTGGTTGGTAACACATACATACGTAAACTCACGCCTTCTTCCCATGGGGGTAGGCAGAAACTACAGAACGCCACTTGCTACGATCCTTATATACTCCTTTTGCCTCGTTTACGTTCATACATCTGGAATACTACGCACCTGTCCTTTCTGAAGAACATCACCAATAAGGTCAGTATATGTTCTCCTAGGGCGTCCCCTCCCGGCAAATGGAAAAACATAAATCATCATTCATCATTTGGTTGGTAAATCATCAAATAACTTCTCCGGAGGACATGTCAGACTCTTACTGACTAAAACCCACCCGTGTTCCTTCAGTTGCCTGTACGATGCCAGGGGCCACGGTATCCCTTTAGGACTTTCCCGCAATGCGCGAATGCTCTTAGGATGCCGCTCTAAAGCAAACCCAGAAAAAAAACCATTCTGGCTCTAGAATAAATACAATAAAAATATCACAACGAGATACTATAAACAATACGTTTATAAGATCAAACGAATAACCTACCTGTACCATAATAAAGATAGATTTTAAAGCTTCGTACGTAATCCAACGCCATCCATCACAGTCGCGTTTCCTAGGTTTTTGGTTTTCTTTCATTTTTCCTTACAGTTCATTTTTATCCTGAGAACAGCAGATATTGGCTGTCATGATTTTTAAAAATTCTGGATATTTATTGCCTTTCGGTCACCTTCGAATAAGGTCCAGTTAACATATTATCTGGATTATAATTTTACTTGTACATAATCTGTTTATTCGATTGTATTATTTACTTACCTGGTGGATATACCTATCTGGAAACTGTGAAATTGCCCCTTAGAACCGATTTCGAGAAGATAACATATTTAATAAATACTAGTTACTGTACGCGGTCTTTTTTCTAAATTAAAAGCAATAAAGCCGTTTCGGAGATTAGCCGGAACAAACGGACAGACAGACAAAGACAGACAATTTTAATTTTTTTGTTTTTTTTTTGGTTTTACGTATATACTTTCATGTGCATTTAGTAAAAAGTTGTTATTTTGACATTACAAACACACATTTCAATTTTATTATATTTGTATAGATGTATAGCTAATTATAATGGGTATCATCAAGATACGAGAAAGTACATAATTACGTACGTATAATTTTCTATGTGACTAGCTTCATTACTAAAACCTCTACTTTTTCTTTAATTACAAATCATAAAACATATCTACAGTAATACCACTTAATTATTTTTTCGAAAATAAATCTCCTGTGCGTTCAATTAAAAAAGAACTTAAGATAAAAAACTAATGAGGCAATTACACAGAATAAGAACGCTCCTAATATTAATAGTTAAACTAAGCAGTTGTCCAAATCGTTTACATAATTAGATTGCTACATTATGCTACAGTCTGTGGACTGGTTCCTAGAATCTTTATACTTAACATTTGGTTCTGCTTAAATTAAAGTAATGGTTATAGTTTTGTTAAGTGATAGCGCGAGTTGTGTTGTTCATGTGCGTATTCTATAATTATCAATTGCTTCTAAAACGGTGAAGGAAAACATCGTGAGGAAACCGGCATGCCTGAGAGATATTTCTCGACGCCATGTGAAGCCATGTCAGAGGATGGACCTCTGACTTGGCTGGGCGGCTTTAAAACTCTGACACCAGGTTAGTAATTAACCACACAAAAAGAAGAATAAGGCTTTATCGATTCATTCCTCAGCTTATATTACCTCGATGGTCTAGTGGATGCAACCACTACTGCTGAGCTTGACGTCCTGGTTTCAATTCCCGGGTCGGGCAAAGTGTTATTGGGCTTTTCCATCCGGAGTTTCTCAATAGCAGCCCGGAGTCTGGAATTTTTATCCGATGGCGGCAATTGACTCGCCCCTTATTACATGGGACTTAAACATAACTTTTTAACCGCCTCTATGATCTAGTGGTTAAGCCACCTGTCTCGGACCTAGAGTTCCTGGGTTCGATTCCCAGTGGGAGCAAAATTTTCTGCTCGGTTTTGTTGGTGGTAAGGGCTTGATCTAAGTCCGCCTGGCTAGCTACCACCATCTTATCTAAGTCTGTATGGCGACCGACTGATGAACATCAATGTTAACAGCATTGTTGTGTTTCGGCAGTTAGAGATAAGATAGCCAGTTCCTCTGTGGTTGAGGATTCCAAGTGAAGGTCGCTTCCACTTTCGGCCTGATCATCGCTTACCATCAGGTGAGATGCAGGCCAAGAGCTTCTCCGTTAAGGGTAAAAAAAATAACAAAAAAAAATAACTGGCAAAACGTGGGTATTCTATGGCTAGACCTCTGTCTAATAGCCAACTCCCACGGTGCGCCATATCGCGCACGCGCACCAGCCCGCACGAGGACGCACCGCCACGCACGCGTTCAATGCGCGTCTGCGCTACCACGCACGCTAGGTTTCCCACGGTGCGTCGTGCGCGTGCGTCCGCGATATGGCGCACCGTGGGAGTTGGCTATAACCTTTCGGGGAAATAAGGCGTGATGTTATGTTATGCCAAACTTAAAACAGCAAAAGCAAGTGGAACATCTCACGATCTCATAATTTCACAAGCCTGATGTTTATCCCAACATAAAATAAATTAACACACTGATGAATATTCCAAAACCCAGTAAACGATAAATATTATCAACATCCCCTCTTCCTTTCACCCGATCAGCAGAACATCTATATGATTGATAGATAATCCATTCAAAATTAGACACGCTAAGCACCTGAGCTCCAACGGGGATAAAATAATCCTCTGAAGTAGCGAGTGACGTCATCGATCATGCCCCGATGTATGTACCACCGTGTTCGGATTATGTCTGTATTTGCATTGACACGATGCAACGGGGAATATTAAAAGGATTTTGTTGGTTTTTTTTTAAACTTTGTTTGGTTTGGTTTTTTGAAGTGTTTATGACAGCATGTGTTGATAGCCTGGTTAGTAACTGGGATTGTGAAGGAAGAAGAGTTTGAATGTCAACAAATACTGATTACCATTAAGTATCTCAAAAATCGCTGACCTTGTGAAGGCCGCAGGCGTCCGCTTGGCGGTGCTTGAGGAAGCCTATGTCCTGCAATGGTTGTTTTTCGCCTGAATTAATTGAGTAATCCAAAAACGTAAAATTTGGTTACTATTATGTAGGATCCTTTGCCCAGCATTGGGGTATTACAGACTACCAGTCCAATAAACAAGATAGGCGAAAAAAAAGGGCTCTCTTAAAAATACAATACTTATTATTCTTTAGCAAAGTCCTCTTTATCAAGGTGCCGACCTAGACCGATCCGTCACAGATCTTCCAGGCCATTTTGTCTCTATACAAATCTACTATCTATTGAATTTTAGCCGTAAAATTCTCCTGACCATACAAGGCCGTACAAAAATGGGTGCCAAAAATGGCTGCTGAAATTTACGACCTCATGGGCCGGCCCAGACACGGATAAACGGGGTTCATATAAAGTGCTCCCGAATTTTTGTTCGTGCTTCTTTTTTATTTTAATTTATCTAGCACGGGAAAGTGGGCGGTTCGGCCGCCGTTATTTTGTGAATACACTGTTTTTACGTCTGCCCTATGAATTGAAAATGTACCGGGTTTTTTGGTTCCTTTTTTATTAGTTTTAGTTGAGCTTCTTTCATGAAATTGTACTAGGGAAAAGTTTGCAGACAGTGTAATGCGTAAAGGAGACTTTAACAATAACAGCTTCCATATTCTTCAAACTACATGAGCACTTCTTTGTGTGAAAACTCGTAATTTTCCCGTAAATTCTGTTTAGCACTTACTGGCACTCATTTTTCTCTGCGAAAAGACTCAAGGTTGTGCTGGAGATTAGGTACCTACAGTTTTCCTGATAAAAAGTATAGAGGTATTGTGAGTTTCGTGAGAGCTCTCGACAGGCTCTTACGGCTTTGCAACTCGAAATTCAATATTCAACACGACATTTTGGTGTAAACATCGCGTGACGCGCTCCCTGGGGATGGCGCAAGGGATGAACTGTAAGAGTTTTAATTAATCGTGTTAGATGGAGGTAAGACAGAAGATGGTAATTTGATTAAAATTAGGATGACGTGAAAGATTTTCGTTTTTTGACCTAATTTGCAAGCGTTTGTTAGATAATAAAGGTGGGCACTATAAGTGTACATAGAAATTACCCAAATAGTAAGATTTGAATGTCAGAATGACTACTGATTATTTATTACTTATGAATGTTCTTATGACTAAGTTGTGTAGGGGAATGTTTTCATGAAATAAAGCACAGAAAGACAAGGCTAGACATATATTTAATTAGACTTGTCAGTATTAAATCAGAAAGCTAGTTGTCCGTTCCAAATCTAGGTCTTCATGGAGAAGAAGGACAACAAACTCCATGGGAACAGTATTACAGTGTTCTATTGACACAATTCTTATAATTCCATAAATTATCGTTATCTTAAAAACAATTTATTCTATGTCTTGGATTCAGAATAATAGCAACATTATAAAAATAGCAATATTGGCAATAATATACCAACATAATCATATTAAGCTATAATCACAGTATAATATCAAATTACTTAACGTGACACCTGGTTGGTGTATTCCACATAATAACGGCACTAGAACCAACGAACTGAACATCTACCGAGCAACTGACTATTCGATCACTTGATTCAGTCCGCACAGCTCAAAAGCCAAATAGAAACTGACTTCCCATCGAAAGCGGATCTTTTATAACATCGATTCTTGTAAACAAGGTCACCCCACCTTGTTTGAATCGTAACAATCGTTTGAAACAGTTTGTTATATTAAAATAACAATATAAAATCTAAGAAATGAATCTGAAAGGAGATTTTATAAATTGTCAAAAAACTTTTCTTTTTTGGGCGCCATTTTCCGATATGGCGATACGAGCGGCAAAAAAAACCAGGTGGCAAAGCGAAAATTCCACGTCAATCACCCATTTCAAAACTCCCGGAATACTTTCCGGATAAAACTACCAAGACTGGACAATAGAACATTCCCGTGAAATACACGCATTTGTTTTATTCAAAGCTCACTATGGCTCCCGCCCCGCCACCTCTCATAACTCAAACACCGCATGTTTTGTTGCGTCATCGATCATCTTCACCAACGCTTTTCGCTCGCCCCGCTCACGTCGAAAATTACTTACGGGACCTAACTACATCTCTACGTCGACAAAAAATAACGCCTCCAAAGAAAAAATATAACACGTACGTAGGAAATTTCCTCGGAAAAGCTCGATCGGTTTGACCTCGTTTCATAGTTCAATAGGTTTTGCATATAGCTTTGAGGAGATACTTAGTTCGAGTACTGTGCCTTTATGAGAAAAGCGCAGGACCAGGGTATAATTATTTGCGAGGGAAGAGCTCTGAAAAGTGGAATTAAATGGTTTGAGTTCTGTTTGAGTTGCATTTTGTTGGTTAGTAAGCTCGTAGCAAAATAATAACAGCTGTGTGGCTGTAATGGTCAATCGAAGTTAAGCTATGCTTGCTGAGGTCGGACCGTGGATGGGTGACCATCTTTACATATCGAAAAATCCGAGGCACGGAGGGGTCAGTGCCTCGGAATTCACGTTAAACCATTGGTCCCGACTGTCATTTGTAGATCTTTGACAGTCGTAACGTGTAGTAAGAATACTGAAAGTCTGACAACCAGTCTTACCAAGGGGTATCGTGTTACCCAGTAACTGGGTTGTGGAGGTCAGATAGGCAGTCACTCCATGTAAAATATTGGTATTCAGCTGCATTCGGTTAGACTGGAAGCCGACCCTAACATAATTGAGAAAAGTCTAGGCAGGGTCATATAGGCAGTCGCTCTATGAACAATACTGGTATTCAGCTGCATTCGGATAGACTGGAAGCTACCCCAACATAGTTGGGTGAGAAAAGGCAGAACATGGTTTAGCGATGAAAGCCATAGTAGTGGTAACATTAAATTATTATAATCTGAATATACCAAGATACATTGTTTTTTTATACTGTCAAAATGAGTACCTAAGGGGAATAAATAAATAAAAAAATTCAGTCCTGAAAAGTGTATTTTAGAGGGTATCCACAAGTAAAGCTTACATGCGAAGTACATATTTAACAGTAGCCAACGAGCACTTACAAAATGGACACCTAATGGTACCTTCTACCTATAATAAACTGCAATATGTTCTAGGACATTTGTCTTCTTACCTCATTTAACTTTGTGACAAAACTAATACATAAACATCACGCCTGTATTCCCCGAAGGGTTGGGCAGAGGTGTACCTATTATAGTAAACCCACATTTCGCCATTGCAGTTATGTTTGAGTCTCATGTAATAGGGGGCGAGCCTATTGCCATCAACCGGGCACAAATCCAGACTCCCGGGCTGCTACTGAGAAGTTCCAGCTGGAAAAATACAATAAAACGTTGCCCGACCCGGGAATCGAACCCAGGACCTCATGATCAGCAGTAAGCGTTTGCGACCAACGAGGTAGTTGGGTGACAAAACTACAATTACCTTTTTCCTGGTTTTTTATTAAACCAGTATCCTTCCAGTTACCTCCCCAACAAAAAAGTCACCGACGTAACGTATTTCCGAAGCATAAAGCCTTGTGTGGTGACGTCACGCCGTAACGCGTAAAATGAGGTAATGCAGGATACAAGACGTCATTATATTTATGAGGTACCGCGTGAGGGAGAGAAACATCAACGATGACAGGGTGGAATAAAAATTGAGTATGTATGGTATGGGAATTTTTATGTGTGAGTTTTTCGTCTTTTTTGGAAGAGGTAGAAAGAAAGAATTGTCTGTTGATGATTTCGTTGTAAATTATTGTAAATAAACTATATAAATCGAGAGATCAATTTTATTCATCTGTAATACAGCATACAGCATTGTATTTATTGTGAAAAAAAAATAAAGAAAGAACGAAAAATTGCACAAGACGCACTAAAGTAAGCAATGGAACTAAAATCAAAATCAAATAGTTTGGAAATTCCAAAAGTGCACGCCTCATAACACACATTCATAAACGAAAAAGAAATTCAAAACATAGTTTCTAACAAAAATTAACAATTTATCACTTTTCATGAAGTATGTTTTGACTGCTGTTTTACCCATCAATATGGGTAAATTTCTAACCTCGCAATCCTTACGTAATGGCAAGACTATTTATTTAGATATTTACGTTGTGGGTTGCCGGGCAAAACGTTAAGTCAAGGTTGGAAATATTTAGATAAAGATATTATATTTTAAGTCCGCCTTTGTACCTTCTTGAGTGTGAAAAGTTTAAATAAATAAATAAATAAATAAATATTTTAGTTAGTATTTTATTAATTATAATTAAACTACTTTGAATAAAAGAGCCATTTTCAATAGGGTTCCTTTTATGGCCGAAACGAATGAATTAAAAAAAATTGACTCAATTAATTGATTTTATCGCAAGCTACAACGTTTTCAAGTTTAATAAATTGAAGGACAGGATTTTTTTCAACTATTTTGATGTTTTTTTCATTTCTGCTGCATTAAATCAATTGGTAAAAAGTACAGTATTAATCTCCATTTAATCATCTATACAATGGTATATAAATTAAGTAGGTTCTGTGTACTAGCAGGAGTGTAACAATAAAAACAGTTGCAGAAATGAGGCAAAAAATATTTTTCGATCGTACTCGTAGAGCACACTCAATGCTTCGCTCGTGCAATAAAACTAAATGCTTTAGGTAGTTTTATAACCGCCCCTCGGTTTCACCCGCATAAGTCTCAATCCCGTGGGAATATCGGGATAAAAAGTATCTTATAGCCTAATCCAGGTCCTGGTCTACCCATAAGCCAAATTTCATCCAAATCCGTTCAGCCATTTTAGCGTGAAAGCATAACAAACAAACAAATTCACTTTCGCATAATATTAGTATCATGATGATGATTCCCTAATCAACTTCTTACTCAAAACTCCCTTTAATCTACCTATTCCCATAAAACTTTCAACCACCCAAAATAGTCCAACCTCGTCACAAAACAAAAGCGCTTATATGTAACATAACGTTTATAACAGCCTGCCACGCAGGTTGTAGGAAAAATAATGAGCGGCGCGTCGAGTCGTCGAGTGATTTCAGGCGTAAGTCACACGAGGTGATTAGTTCAGCTACAGTACCGACGTGTTGTGTGTGATACGAGCTTTAGGAATGGCTGACTACGTTATTACTGTTTAAACTGAGTTTTGGGAATCCGTGATAATTTTCAGAATTTAAATATAACTGATTCTTCGAATGGTGATAATAGGTTGAGAGCTTATTGCTTCTCCCATTATCCAGAGTCAAATCCATTCTCCGATATTAAGGGTTTCGTAATCAAAAAACAAAAACGGCAATAAATATAATTATTTATCAAGCCCGGGGAAAAATCCAGAGAAAAGGATCAATCAATCTGCCTAGCCTTTTCCCAACTATGTTGGGGTCGGCTTCCATTCTAACTAGATGCAGCTGAATACCAGTATTTTATTTGGAGCGACTGCCTATCAGACTTCTACAACTCAGTAACTGGGTACTACGATACCCCTTGGTAAGACTGGTTGTCAGACTTTCGGGCTTGTGACGACCCGTAACGACTGTCAAAGATCCACGAATGACAACCAAGACCAACGGCTTAACGTGCTTTCCGAGGCACAGAGGAGTCTCGATCTGTAAATGTGGTCACCCATCCACGGATCACCGGCAAGCATAGCTTAACCTCATAGATCGACCCGTGCGGCTGTTATTACTTAGCCGCGAGCTTTTGTTTCAACGAAAACAACCTAAACATAAGTGTCTCAAGAAAATTTTATGATGAAAATCAATATTCCATCGCATATGGTTACAAAATGATAGTTGATAAAAACAAGATAGTTAGAAAGAAAAAGAAAAGTCTTTTTCCCCAAGATAGTTGGGAAAAAGGCTAGGAAGATTGATTTTTGATGGTTACAAAATGAACTAACACAAAAATCCATCCTAGTAGTATTCTAAGCTGCCTACGATAAGGAAAAATGCGTGACTTTATGTACTAAAATATTTGTGCATGTATGCTGTACGATACAAGATCTGCTGGGGGTCTACCACCACCTCTAAAAGCAGTATTATTTTAATCTTACTTCAGTGGGGGAAAGAGATGGTGCTATACGTCCTGTAGAACTTCATCTCTTTCCCACACTAAAGTAATATTAAAATAATACTACTTTTAGAGGTGGTGGTAGGCCCCCAGAGCAGTCAAAATAATAAGCTTTTATAAGGGAGAGTGCCGGAGTGCGTACCATTAGGGTGAAATTGAGCAGGTACCAGGCTCTCAGAAATCAAAGGTGATCTTTCAGCCGTGTACATCAAACCAATGAACCGTATGTCAGTCATTGTTATGTACTCCCTCTGTTCTTTTATTAGCTGTAACGAAATTCTTTACAAAGGTCACAGCAGCAACACGAACCTTCTTTATTTCCTACCAATGAGGGTCGTAATAGTGTTACTAGAGTATCGAGCCTCAGCTATTATGTACGAGCGATTTTAATCTTTATATGTTAATGGGTATAGGCGAGAATGGCGTGGGGTGGGTAGTTTTGGTTGGTACCAAGTTGGCAATTGAGAAGCACTTATCGTGGTATCGACCCGTGTAATGTGTAGTTTAAGTAATGCAGGTATTCATAAATATGAGGTTGTATGTGCTTAAACTTTCATGTTAGGGGAAGTGGGGTAAATTATTATGTTTAGGTTGGTTTTCCTAATGGACTATGATAGTTTTCAAGAACACTACAACATTCTTTGGAGAACAGCATTTAGATCACTTAGCGAAGGTTTTGTTTTTCTTTCAATTTTTCATATCCTCCGTAAAAGGTTAGGTTAGGGGCAACTTTCATACTAATAATAATAATAAAACATTTTTAAATGTTTTTGTATTATTTTGTTTTTATAAAAATATTTAAAAATGTAAAATATATGTATATAAATGAAATAAAGATAATAATAATAAAAAGAATTTATTGCATAAAACAAAATCACATTTTATTTATTTTTTTATTTTATTTATTAAAATACCAACTTATATTAACAGTTTGCACCACACATACAAGTTATCGGTCAATATCTGTTAATAATTACATATACATAAAGAAAATGAGATTAAATTACATAAAACTTATTAATGTCGAAAAATGAGAATAAATTACATAAAATTTGATGTCAAAAAATGAGAATAAATTACATAACACTAGACAAAAATTTCGAATAAAATAAAATAAAACAAAATTAGGTAAAATTTGACAAAATAAAATAGAATCCCGTTGTACCGTATGCACCATTGACCTGCACCATCAATGGTGCAGAGGAGACTAAATAGTTTCGTTTGCACCATGAATGTTAATACAACTATTTCACCATACTTTTGTCGTATGAACCTTTGACCTGCACCATCAATGGTGCAGAGGAGACTTATTAGTTTCGTTTGCACCCTTCACCATACTTTCATAGTCATAGGTAAAATAAAAATCAATAATAGGTCGTATTTTGTTTGTGTGCGGAACCACTTTTTCATCCAAAAAGCAACAACGAACAATAATATGTTTTACAAATAAATTCCACAACTAATTCATGTAATAATATAAAAATAACCACACCAACAAACACATACCTATATTTTATTGTTGCCTAAAATAAGAAATGGCCACTTTATAACAAGAACACTGAGTATACCACTTTTCTAAAAATAAAGGCACATCAATGTCGCCATTAATTCATCATCATCAGCCTATTAATGTTCCCACTGCTGGGACACAGGCCTCCTCTCTGTGAGAAAGAGTGGGCCGTAATCTACCACGCGGGCCCAGTGCGGGTTGGTAGATGTCACATGTCTTCGAATTTTTGGTTCTAAGACATGCCGGTTTCCTCACGATGTTTTCCTTCACCGTTTTGAGAGCAGTGGTGATGAAATTATTTACACAAAGTAAAGCGCCTGCCTGGGTTCGAACCCACGACCTACAACTCGTAAGTCGGGGCCGTTACCACTGGGCCACCACTGCTCCTGCCATTAATTAATGGGGAATTATAAAACGATCGAATAAAAAAACCTTAGCTGATGATAAGATACTGTTTTAATAACTTGAGCGTTATGAATTTGAGTAAGCGAAAAATTAACTAAACGAACGACGAATATTGACTAATAATAAAATCCAGAACGAGCTTACAAAAAGTGGGTGGTGATTAATCCATTTCAGATATTAAAATTCTAGCCGTGCGACTAAATTACTAATTGAGCGACTAGAAATACAGGTAGGACGGTACTCCATGGTATAAATAGTGAAATAGTGACAGAAACGAATCGCTGTAAATCCGACTCCATGCAGTCTTGTCTGCCCTACCCCTAGGGTGTAATTTAGAATCGCGTAGGCGCGGAGGGGCGAGGCGGCCCGCAAGTTGAGGAGTAGGTGGTTGTAACGCTCGCCACCGCGGCTGCGCCGTCTTGCTGGCCAGCAAGACGGTGGTGAGCGTTAAACCATTTGCGACGATAAGCTCGCGTGGGACCGCCAAAGCTTTTGCATAGTAGTTAATTGACTCAGGCGTGACTTTGCGGTTAATCCATTATAAAATACAATAGACGATGTATATTTAGTAACTTAATCCGCTTAACTGTCTGAATTTTTAAGAACAGTTAAACGGATAAGTTACTGAATATACATCGTCTATTGTATTTTTTTGCATATTAACATCTCCTTCTACAACATCATTTGCCGAAACCATGTAATCCAATCCATCATCAATACTTGATACAGTCAGAAGAGGCAGGACAGCGCATAGAGATACAATTTCACTTTTGTTAATATACTTCTTTAAATTAAGACGTTTTGCTTTCCTCCATAATTGGTTTTGGAAATGGTAATAACATCCAAGATGCTTCGATAAAGAAAACACATTTCTGACGGCACCGATAAACGATTGTTCGTAGTCCGATATAAATTTAGAAGGGTTGCATTCTGGAATTTGCGACTTCATCATTTTCAACGTTTGCACCATTCTCAATGGTGCAGATGAAACCATACTATCAATGCGGTTTCGTTTGCACCATTCTCAATGGTGCAGATGAAACCATACTATCAATGCGGTTTCGTTTGCACCATTCTCAATGGTGCAGATGAGACCATACTAACAATGCAGTTTCATTTGCACCATTAATGGTGCAAACGAAACTAATTAGTCTCTTCTGCACCATTGATGGTGCAGGTCAATGGTGCATACGGTACAACGGGAATAGAATTGGATACAATTGAGATAAAAATTGGAATAAAATTATCAATAACACAATACTTACGCTAATGAGATTGTACTGGGAGTGGCAATGGACTCCAGGTATCGAGTAGCAGTGTTCAGGAATCCCAGTTCAGAATTCGCGAACACGTCAGAGGATTCGTCATACATCAAAATGTTGTTTATATGGGTGAGGGCTAGGTACAATGGACTGGCCATGAGGGATATGGTACTGGTTCGAGGTATTGAGAATAGGGGCCGTCGTTGGCGAGGGCGAAGTATGTGTCTAATAGGTAGCGGAATGTTAAATGAGATAAATTGTAGTAAAAAGGCATTAAAATGGGTACCACGAATTAGTCGTATGAAATATTTTACGAGACTAAGATTTCTCCTTACTTCTAAACTTTGGTAGCCCACCATACCTAGCACAAATGGTGTTGGGTACATGTACGGGTAATATCCATACAGTTTTAAGTAGAGGTAACGAACAAAAGACTAACGGTAACTAAACATAGGTAACTAAACATTGCACTGCATACATTCAGTTGACGCTATTCAATACAACTTTAGCGAAGGAGTACAATAAATTTCAACTCTATCCCTTAAACTAGGTCAGGCCTGTATCTTAAGAGATAGGGTTCAGCCATTATGTGGACTAAGTTATTATATTTATTAAAAGACAACAAAAAGTTAACCAGTGACGATGTGGTACCTAAAAACGTGCATTAATGAAAAGAATAAAAATAAAAACAATAATAAACCAAAAAATAAGGTATGAAGGTATGAATCGGTTGCGTATATTTGGGTAGATGATTGTGTGGTGCTGAGTATAGTGTATGTGTATAGTATGTGCTGGTAGGGGAGATGTTAGGTATGTTTGAGTTTAAGAGATGTATGTCAGTAGATTTTCAGTTGTGATGTAGTCCTGTTGAAGTAGCCACTGTGTGATCTTGTGTTTTAGCGCGTATCTGTTAGAATCCAGTAAGTTAAGTTTACGGTGTAATTGTTTGTATAAATGTGTACCTATAACGTAGTGTTGGTGCTTTGCAAAGGATGTTTTATGTCCTACCCCAGAGGGGATGTTTTTGCGCTTTTCTGGGTTGGACCTGGGCATGGTTCTATGGGTTCTGAGGACAGCTTGCAGGATAAAGAGCTGCCTAACCGTTAAGACCTTGCATTCCTCATATAAATGCACTGTGGGAAATCTATATGGTTTACGAGTCATTGTTTTGAGGACTGCTCTTTGAGCTCTCTCTACCTTCAAGAAATTTGTTTTCATTGCACCACCCCAAGCAGTTATACAGTAGCCGATGATCGACTGGCATAGCGCATAGTAGACCATTTTTAATATATTGACGTCAGCAGAATCTCTTAGGGATTTGTAAATGTAGACGAGACGCATTGTTCGGCTTGTTACTGCTTCGAGTTACCTGTCCCACCGTAACCCACTATCAATTTGAAGACCCAGGTATTTTACACAGTCGACTCTTGTCAACGAGGGACAGGAGCATGAGGTTGGGTTACGACAGGAATGAGCGGATATTGCAAAATTAGACGACGGCCTTGTATTGCGCTTAATTGCGAAAGGAATGTAACTGGATTTATCGAGATTCAGTGTAAGTAAATTCTTGTTGAACCAGTTCATAAGACTCTTCAAGGCAGCTTCCGCCCTATCTTTGACCACGTCCCAAGTTGTTCCGTGCACTAGAATCGCGGTGTCGTCGGCATATGTAAAAATCTTGCAATTTGGAAGGATCATCTTACAGAGGTCATTAATATATATTTGGAACAATGTGGGGCCTAAAATACTCCCTTGGGGCACACCGTAAGTAAGGGTCCCTCTTGGCTAATGTACGTATTTATTTTGACCTGCTGATACCGATTCCTGAGATAATCCTTGAATATATCCAGAGTTTTGCCACGTACACCCAGTTTTTCAATCTTTGAAATAAGTTTAGGAACAGAGACCGTGTCAAAAGCTTTAGACAGGTCAAGAAAGATGCCCATGCACTTTGTTCCACCATCCAGCTTCCTTGCTATGAATTGCGTAAGGTCCAAAACAGCATCTTCCGTCGAGACACCACACCTAAAGCCATACTGGTTTTCAGCAATAATATAATGTTTGTCGAGAAAGCTTTTAAGACGCACGTTAAGGACCTTTTCAAAAATTTACTAATACTATGATGTGGATTCAATGAAAATCTTAAGAAGTAGCCCAGTGGTGTAACCGTCAGACGCCCAAGTCATAGGAGTTCGAACCCAAGGCACGCACCTCTGACTTTTCAGATTCATGTGCGTATTGTATAATTGTCACTTACTTAAAAAACGGTGAAGGAAAACATCTTCAAGAAATCGGCATGCCTGAGAGATACTTCTCGACGGCATGTGAAGCCAAGTCAGAGGCGGCGTACAAACTCTGACACCAGATTAGTCACTATCCACACGAAAAGAAAATCCTAACCAGTATGAATTTGAGAATATAATTATGTAATTTTACATTTAAAAGGAATCTAGAAAAAGTTGGAATAAAAAATGAAAATTATAATGAGATTCAGGTTACCAGCCTAAAAATATCAACTAGACAACACAAAGCTTAACCAAAGCTCCGATTTCCCCAACAAAGTATACATCTTAACCTTAATCCTACGTTGCCCCCACGCTAATCAACTCAAAAAGGATTTAAGGAAAAAAATAACAAAATCCCAATTCCTAAAAAAATATTCACATTAAATTTTTTCCTTCGTATACACGAGAAATTGGCTTAATCTCCGAAAGAAAAAGATATATCGTAAAAAGAAACATTCAACGATGTTTAATACAGAAAAGATCAAAGACTATCGATTAACGTACGTTTTTCCCAATTCAGGTTCTTTTTCGGGTTATTTTACTTTTTTTTTCATCAAAGGGTTCCTTATAATACACGCTAATATAATAAAAATGGGGTGTCTGTCGGTGTAAATGTCTATTTTATGCATGTAGAGGAAAACGTTGGAAAAATGACGTCTTCAGGAAATTGTCTGTCAGTTCGCGAAAGTTGAATACAAAGCGGTGTTTACCTTCACTTTTTTTGGGGAAACAGGACTCTGAAAAGGAATAAAAATATTTATTTCCTCGAAATTACAATTTAGAATGTAATTAAAAATTTACTATAGTAAATATCACAATATTGGACAATCGACGTTAAAATTATGCTGTATGTACTTCATTTTTTTTGAGTAACTACTTAATCATCTCAAATCATCATAATAATAAGTAGGTACAGTTGTAATCAAAGAAATCGAAAAAATAATAACAGCGAAATCATTTTTAATTCCTGTTAAAATACTTTGAGAACTTCAATGACACGCTGATTACTTACTACTACAAATTCAATACATCACTCTCTAACTAGGTCACCAATTAAAACAACAAAATCAAACTTAAATCAAAGCATGTTTTATTACACACGTTAAGCATTGAGCATTTATTTCAATTAAACCATTTATCATGTACAGGCACTTTTGACTTGTCAAAGGAATCTGTCAGTCAGAAACATTAAGCTAACCTCATTCCAAAACGTATTATGTTCCTTTGGAGAAGAACGGACAAGAAATTCCATGGACACTCTTTTAAATTAAATAAATAAATTATCTCTCCAAATTGTCATTATATCGTTATTAGAGACTAAAATGAGGGGTCCGTAATTAGCTCCGAATATTTCTGATTCAAAGCGTCCGATATTTAGCGCAAATCGATGAGACTGTTCACGGTATTTATTATGGGTCTAATTTGTAGCCGGCAGCGGAATTAGCGTTGTTTGCCAAAACAGATGTTTGATCGTTTTAAATATAATTATTATAGTTGTTAATGTCTTTTGATTTTTTCATTGTGTATCTTAGTGCATGTTATGTTAAGGCTGTTCTCTTATTTGTCTTATTTGCATTTTAAATATCTTCCTGTTTAGGGTTCCGTACCCAAAGAGTGCCAACGGGGTGCGGGGCCTCCGCTGTCCGTCCATCTGTCAGTCTTGTGAACCGACATACATAGGTAGACACTTGAAATTTTCACTGAGTGTGTACTACTGAGGCCGCTATAACAAAAGATAAATTGATCTTAATAATGGCAGTGTGAAATACAATACAGTTGGTACGCAAGTCCCTTCGCGTGGCGTGGCCGTTTTTACGTCACTTTTAACTGTCTTTAATATTATTAAGTTTCTATCTTTACCATAGCATAGAGAAGCCACATGATCGGTCCTATGTTCTTTAAGCACTAACACTTCTCAATGACATCAATTAGTTTCATAAAGCCACTATATCAACGATATACACGACTCTAACTTGGGCCAGTATTGCACACCGCAAACAGCATTTTCAACCACTTTGAAACACGAGGTAGATATGACACATTGCGGTCAATACTACGACCATTAGGAGTTATTAGCGACAAGCTATTCAATCACCACGCTGACCTCTCATCGCTTAAACCGCTGAGTTATAAAACCACTAATCATGGACGATATTAAATGCACGAATAATCTCTCCTCGCTAAAAGCGCATCCGGATTTCGGGACTTTTTGTAGCTTTTCATTATAAAATAATGAAATCCGATTTTTAATAAGCAGATAACTTGTGTATAAATCATTAATATTATATGCGGTCACTGTCACGAATTCGTTGAAATTGTAATTTAATTAATTTTACAATGGAAAGTTATCGCCAATCATCCGACTGTTGTTATGTAGAGGTTGTAATGAATTATCGTAGATAATAACAATATGGATTTTGACTTTTTAAATGCACAATAGTCTTTAATGGAAAGTGATTATGGTCCTTTATGTATGTGAAACCTGCAAAACGTAGGCTTTAACAACTTTATGGAAAATACTTAAAATATTTTACACCTTAACTGGAGAAATATGGGTGTACTATAGATACACCTCCCCCAACCCAACATTATTATTTTAAATATATTATCATTTTAATATCTAAAAAGTACCATGCTAAGTATGCCAATAATACTCAAAGAAAGTTGATGAAGAACTCATTTTAAATCCCAAAACTATTAAAGTAAAGAACACGCCAAATATTTAAATGTTCTTCAAAGTAATAATAAATCGGTACTTCAGAAACTTTAACACATACATAAACTTAACGGCTTATGTAGAACTTAAACTAAATGCAAAACACGAACCCTGCATCATGCAAGTATTACTACCATCATAATATTAAACAGTTCTACTGCATAAGCCGATAACCGCATAACTGTCAAAGTAAATAACAAGTATTCATAGTATTGCGACGTTTTAGTTTTCAAATAAAATTCAATTGTGACTCTTTAGATAATAGTACCTGGTCCACCGAAGAATGTTCTTATATAGTTCTTACTAATTCCATGTAAGTACATACTAATTCCATGCTGCCATGATAGTAGGTACTTTCTAATTCCATGCTGTCATGTCAAAGTTAACGCCAAATCATTTATTTTATATCGGCACATAGAAGGTAGTTTTGAACGTCAAAATTTGCAGAAAAATATAATTGATTCTAGGTGCCCCTTCCAAGAGGTCGTATCATTTTATTTTAATATCGTCATCGTATGGAGAAGACTGGGCAAGAAACGCTACCGTTATTCTTTTAAAAATGCTTTACAATATTTTGTATACATTTTATAAAATTATATAAAAGCATATTAAGTGAAGACGATGCACCTAGAATAAAATTACTACATCACAGTAGGTAACAAGAATTAAAAATGATGCAATGACAGATAATAAATTATTATTGAGATAGACACACATGGTGCTCTCATATTCACAAACATTGTAAAAATTATAGACGATTTTCCTATTTTTTTTTACAATTAATAAGTCAGTGTGTGAGGTGAAGAAATCACAGAATGTAAAATCATAATATCTGACACAAATATCATTACTCAATCAAACTTTCACTCATAATAACTATTTTATTCTTTAACAAAGTCCCTTCACACAATAATTCATTTTACACGCTAACCAAAATATGTTAGAACACGAAAGGTATTCAAGAAACGTGAACTTTTAAAACAGTGTCGCGGTATTTGTATGATGTATAGCATGTACACGTACAGTATGTACATATTCTTGCTCGTATACGTACAATATGTACATAATTCTGGCGAACACATAATAAAGTATGTACTCCGCGATTGTTGCGGCTTCAAGTTTGTGTGTTGTCGCTTGCTGTCGTGTTGCTCGGTTGAGAAGGCATGGTGCCAAAGTAAGCGGAAATCTTACAACTGAGTTCTTGGCATGTTAGCGAGTCTAGGTGAGTTATCTGTCCTTCGTGGTATGCATAGATTATTTTCGTTGGCGCCCAACGTGGGGCGCTAATCTTAAGGCACTGTTAGCCTACCTACATAATAGAGATGTTGACTGGGGAAACAAACTATTTATTCAGTCAGTCAGATACTGAAAAAATATTAGACACCTAGTTTTTGCTTTTTCGTATGAATAAAAAATGGTTTAGATAAAGCGCATTAAAGTTGCGGAGTGGGAGCTTCGCTACGTCACAAGTCGGTATAAAATCTACCGGCCAGTGACGTCATACCACATTTTTACGTACTGCCTACTCAATGTATTGCGTAAAAAAAATAAAAAAATGTGTCCAATATTTTTTCATAATCTACAAGACGGACAAAAAAAAATGTTTGTGAACATTCCTATTATTTTTACTGAGTAATGCATCGGTCTATCTAACGTTTTTGTTATTTAAAAAAAAAAAACGGAAAGATAAATATTTTATTTGAGACCCGTACAGGAAATACAAACAGTAAAAACAAAATAAAATAAAAACAAAATAATAATGATTCCTCTGTAAACAAATAGAAAAATAAAGTAAATATAATAATATGATAATGATGATCGTTCTCATAGAAAGCTTATCAAGCTAAGGTAGATAACGTCCCTAAATGTATTACATCGGATATCGTCATTTGTTTTTGCACCCAATTGTAGACCAAGCTTCAACAATTCTTAAGGGACACAAGTAAATACAACTTTAACAATTTTTTCACAAAAAAGCTAGTTAATGTTGCTAAGGACTTTCCTCTCACGGCCCAATAATGGCTCAGTGGTAACTGCCCCGAATTATGTGTTGTAGGTGCTTTACTTTGTGTAAATAATTTCACCACCACTACTCTCAAAAGTTTTAAAACCGGTGAAGGAAAACATCGTGATGAAACCGGCATGTCCTAGAACCAACATTTCGAATACATGTGACATCTATCAAGCCGCACTGGGCCTGCGTGGTAGATTACCTACAGCCTCTCACTCAGTCACAGAGAGGAGGCCAGGATCCCAGCAGAGGAAACATTATAGGTTTATTATGTTGGTAAACAGACAGCAATCCCTTATCAAAAACCGCTGACACAGAGACCTCACTTTCAAACCAAGTTGAATGAAACTTGTAACGCCGTTATTTTATTTCATGAAAAAGAGTTCATTTTGAAAGTTCATGAACATGTTTCAGTTGTTCTCAAGTTATAATATATTTGTGGTTAAATTTGTTTTCTGCTGATTTGTTTCCGAGATAGAGTTTCTGTTCTGCGTTCCTACTGCCTTGCGGTTGAATTCATTGTTTGGAAGAGAAAATTATGGACTTACTGTATTATTTTAAAATGGGAGTAGGTGAGTTTTGGTAGAACTCTTTTGGATAATAGTGAAGTAATAATGGACTAAAAGATCATATTTTGCTAAACGTTAGTGCTTGAGAAGTAAAGTAAAATTTGAATCCTGGAATGATTTTTTAAAATTCATTATTGACGACATTAATCGGTTCCCACAACATATTGATCTCTTGTGGAAACCGATTGATGTCGTCAATCAGTCGTCTGCCTAGCCTTTTCCTGGGGTCGGCTTCCGTCTAAACGCATGCAGCTGAATAGCAGTATTTTACATGGAGCGACTGCCTATCTGACCTCCACAATCCAATAACTGGGTACCGTAATACGGTACCCCTTGGTAAGACAGGTTATCAGATTTTCGGGCTTCTGATGACCCGTAACGACTGTCAAAGATCCACGAATGACAGCTGGTACCTGCGGCTTAACGTGCTTTCCGAGGCACGGAGGAATCTCGGTATGTAAATATGATCACCCATCCACAGACCAACCCCGGTAACCATACCTTAACCTGATGAATTGACCCGTGCGACCGTTATCACTTAGCCATGAGCTCCTCCTGTTTCCACAAGAAAACTCTATAGTAAATAATTGTCTCCATAACAACCATTTACGCAATTCCTCATGCCATAACAACTTAGTGTACGACAAATCTCATTCATAGCATCTTCCTCTATTGTCCCAAATTGCCGGAATATGCTACCCCAAAATCATTTGTCTGTATAAACAAACAATATTACGTTATATAATTAGTGTTACGTCGAATTACGTAGAGGTAATAGTGTATTGTTTCCCATGCTTGATGTGTTCGTGGATGGGTTCGTGACTAAGAAATAACAGCCGCACGGGTCGATCGAGGTTAAGCTACGCTTGCCGGGGTTGGTCTGTGGTTAAGTGACCATCTTCACATACCGAGACTCCTCCATGCCTCGGAAAGAAAGTTAAGCCGTTGGTCCCGGCTGTCATTCGTGGATCTTTGACAGTCGTCACAGGTCGTCAGAAGCGCAATAGTCTAACAACCAGTGTTCGAAATGAAATGCGTTAATTGTAAAGATAAAATCTTTTTATTTTCTTATTTTAACAGGACACAATGTGCGCCATGACCCAGACAAATTTTCTAAGTATCAGAGATACAGGAAGTCTCAAATAATGTTGCCAGTTTATGAAACTAGAGATGTAACATAAGAAAAAGAATAAAATATTGGCAATGGTTACTAAATTAAACTAAGTATAAAGCTATAATTAACTATATGTTCATATGGACTTGAACAACCAGTGTTACCAAGGGGTATCGTATTACCCAGTTACTGGATTGTGCAGGTCGGATAAGCAGTCGCTCATGTAAAATACTGGTATTGAGCTGCATCCGGTTAGATTGGAAGCTGATCCCAACATAGTTTGGAAAGGCTAGGTAGAATCGCTTGATGTGTTTAAATGGGACTATTCGGAAGGAGCATTCTATTTCTTATGTTGTCTTGGCCAGGGGTTTTGCTATCCGTTTTATAGGCACTAGGTTTCGGATCCAAAGTCTGTAGGATGTAAGCTTTACCAATCTATGTCATTAAAACGTTTAGTTGAAGCTAAGAAATCACAATAGTGACAGCGATAGAAAACGACGTCTTGCTTAGATTTAATGTTTCATCTTTCTACGAGAAACTTGTCATTGCCCATTTAACATTATGTCTACAGAAAAAATATTATTTTATCAGTCTCTGCAAGTAGTACTGGACAATATTCATACTAAAATTCCTTCAAAGTCACATTAATATTTCCCGAAACCCGGCCACACACACATTCAAAACCCGTGTGAAATTCTGTGTAATGGCCCGGGCAAGCCTATTACTGGGCATAATCCAAGACGGTAAGCATGCCACTTATGCCTCCTATGTCTCTTACGACGTATTGTCAGTATGCCTCCACAATGCCCATAGAAGATACGTGAGGGGTGTGTCAAGTAAGTTCGAACTTGGCTGAATTTGTCCGGGCAGGATTTTTGCTGTGTAGAGGCAATAAATATGTGGGCTTATTGGGTTGTTAAGGAATCGGGAGAAAAGATTCTTGTTGAGAAAAAATGCTTGTTTTTTTTTTTACTGAAATAATACTTAGAACATTGAAAAAAGTTGGACATGGGCAGGAGAATCATGATCTCTGACATCAAAAGATAAACTCTGTGAAGGTAAACGTCATTAGGTAATTAGCTATACTTGTAGCTAATCTATTTACGTAGATAAAAATCAATTGCTGTACATTAATCTAGCACAAACTCGAAAATGGCTCGAACGTATTGTTTTTTTTTTATTAGATTTGTGTGCCTAATAATGAGGTGGTTTAGGAAAAGTAAAAATTAGGAAAACCCCAAATGAACATCCGAAAAATCAAAATCGAAAATTTGATAGGACTACGTATGATGGTCAGTATAATATAATTATTTTAATTTTATATTTATTTATTTATTTATCATCTTATATTTACCATTACCCGATAACCCAATGCGATAGATGCGCGTATTCTAACTTAATATATACTAAAATTTATAACTAATTACAAACAATGCATTCCTTGTGAATTTATTGGTAATATAAGTCTAAAATTCCTAATCCGTCTTAAGCAAGCGTGGTGATTAATGGTCGTGCCTTATATCTGTATGAGAATAGGCCTCACACCTTGCAGTGGAACAATACGCCTACATAATTATATACATTATATACTTCATAAACTTTTTCCAAATAAAATGGAACTTTGACCTTCTCAAGGTTTTTTCATTGACGTCAAAAAGACCAGCATATAAGGTTGTATTTCTATAAAATTTAAAGGTGTTGTAAAATATAAGGGTTCCGTTTTTTTCTTTTAAGTTACGGAACCCTAAAACTACAGAACATGAAACCACAACCTCCTTAATTTTAAAATCGGTAACATTGAAAGTCATTTATTCAAACTAGGCTGAGAATCAGCACTTTTCAACTGTCAAAATTGCATAAGACAGTTCCCCAAAAACGCCCGTCCTTCACTACTTCCTAGTGCTTTAGCTGGGAAAAAGAAGTGATGCAACAAACTCCTCAGCAGCACAGCGCGGCGGTCTGTTCAGTTAAAAAAATGTTGTAATTTCATTTCGGAACAAAAGAAAACTGCCAATGAATGCGTCGTCGTAAGAAACCATTCCAAACCATTCCTTCACACGAAACAATTCATCATTACTTCCTCACAATTCCCACTTCAGTTCAGAAAGACAGAAGGTACTGTATTTTTAATGCATAAACCCACAGTTTCAGTGCTGAAACCTTCAGTCCTACATGTTTAACCGAACCGCGGCATATTGTAATGCTGCCCGAGAATTTCTCCACGATGTTTGTGCTATTGTGCTCCTGTAAGTTTATGTTGGTGTAAGCTATGAACTTGGGAAGTTTTGAGGTTATTTTATTACTCGTATATTCTATTAACAATTTACTATAATCATTGCTGCAAAAGCAAAGAGGTAATTAGGAAAAGGGCAGCCTCCTTACTTGTCTGAAAAATACATGACATGACAGAAACCCCTATTTATTAGTGGTGAACGGCAAATAATAATGGTCCCATTTAAACTGCTAGGTACCCAAGAGTTGAGTTTGGAAATCACAGTGATTAAAGAAATATATTTATTGGGTTGTTGTCACAGAAACACGTGCTTATAAAAAATATAAGTTATTAAGTAATTACCATTATCCAATCACTGGGCTGATCAATTGGCATTAGCAGTTCGCCGATATCGTGTTAAGCCAGGGACTTGAAACGTTACTCAAAATAACGTTACGCGTGGATACGGTAACGTTAAATTGTATCGTTCCACCTGAACCGTAACAAAATTAATTCCTTGGCTATAACGATACTGACAAACGGAACGAAATCTCAAAAGGTTTAATAACATTATTAAAAATATATCGTTATAGTATAACGATATAATAACGTTATTCATTTCGATACGCGACGTTGCCAGCATCGTGACCTTGCGGGCTGCATGCGGTCACGCAAACGCAACGCGTCTCTACTAGTAGGTACTAAAACGATCTCTTCGAGCGCAGCAGTATGGCAACGTAGCATTTCGCCGTGTTTATTTATTTACCTAAATTATCTGATTTCAATCGTATAGTTTGAGTTTTGACGGTTTCTCTAATCATGTCATGTCAATCATTTGTTTTTATGTGTGTTCGCGAATAACTTCATCGTTTATGAACCAATTTTGATGATTCTTTTTTTGTTGGAAAGGAGATATCCCAAGGGTAGTGTCATGATAAGGAAACCAGGATTTAATTATGGCATCCCAGAGAAATCGAGAGGATCCTTCGAAAATCGTTATGGCGACTAGTGCGTTTGTTATTTTCTTAAGTATTTTAAAGCACTACTATTTAATGAAGGTCTGGAGTCCATGTGATGATGTAGCCGAAAGACAGTTGAGGGAACTCCTCAACGATTTACAGCAATTACCTGGTGTTTGGGGTTTATTAATTTGTATTCATGAGAACTTTACACCTAGATGGGTTGCAACTGTCATTAGGGGTCTGATGATGAAGACGAAGGACAATCAAGGGAACTCCTCAACGTTTTACAGTACCTACCTACCGGACGCAGTCAAATTGGCCCGGACAAGAGGTCAAAAAGCCTAACACTGTCCGGCTTTATCCGGACGGATGGCAACACTAACCCCGAGAGAAATCGTCGTTTGACAGGAATAAACTAAATTTTGGTGGTTTTTGGTCTAGTTTAGAAGCACAACAAGAAAATCGGCGTCACTGGTGCCGATTCTCTTGTCACAAATGCCTCTAAACTAGACAAAAAATCACCAAAATTTAGTTTAGTCCTGTCAAACGAGGATTTCCCATTCTGAAATAAACTAAAGTAACACAACTCAACAATATTTCAGTTTGACAGCACTAAGATTGCACTGAGTTATTAGTTTAGTGAAAATGGCAATCTTGCTATTCTGAATTTTGCGTTTTTCACCAAAAAAATTGGTGTATCCAACAAAATTTGAGTATTTTTAAACGCGACTAAAAACGTGTGGCATAAAATTAGTTGGCATGAACTAAAATTCACACCAACAATTCGACTTCAGTGCAAAAACAGTACTGTATTTTTTATTTTTTTTGCTTATATCTCGAAAATGGTGCGTCCTATCGCAAAAATAATGAAATTTTCGACCCCCTTTAGGAAACCCTTAAAACCGTACATCCCTACATAATGGCAATAATTTTTCATATTTTTCATACAAAAAATGAAAAATTCCATATAAAACACGTCGAGACTGCCCCCCCTGCGCGCCTCCGACTCTAAAAAAATTCACGGGGTAGAGCAAACAAATACCACGTGGAGTCGTCACGCGATAGTCAAATTCGATTTTAGATGTGTCAAAATATTTTTTTAATTTAGAGAATTTTTTCGTCAGAATAGCTATATGATTCTCATAGCCAAAAGTAAGGAATTTTAGTGATAGTTTAGTTCGGTGTACAAGAGAATCGGCACCATTGTCTGGAAAAGATACGCACTCTCGAACGAATACAGCGGGGCGACCGGCCGACGCGGCGTTTTTAAGAATAACGTTACAAATAAATCTGTAACGTTTCACCTGTAACGATATACAAGCGGATATGCATTACGTTACTGATACCTATAACGTTACTTAAAATTTTGTTCTACGAGAACGAAATTCTATAACGTTTTGTTTTCATAACGGTATTGATATTTTTTGTTTTTGGTATCGTTACCAAATTTGGAACGTTATAAGATACCATTTAGTGTAACGGAACGAAATTAATTTCGTTTTCAAGTCCCTGTGTTAAGCTGACAGGAAGAGAGATTTTTGACAAGAGTTCGCTGCATTTTCATAATAGCTTTTTAATTTAATTCTCAATTTCGTCGAACATAATCAAGGCGAATAAAGGTCCCGATGTCGCTCCGTGGCGGTGACGCTAAAACCGTTCGATATTTTTGGTTTTAAATTATTTATTTGACGAGAATTTGTCAGGCCATAGAGAAAAACTGCCCACTGCTTTATTTAACAGTAAAAAATAGATATATAAGCCGCGAGAGTCACCGTCAACATTCGGCGACAGTGGGGCTTGGTCGCGTTGGCCCCGGTGTCGCTTATAAACGACATCGGGGCCTTTACGTTTACGGTTAAAAAAATTTGCTTGTAACTTGCACCACACCCTCATAAACATATTTGCTAGCAAAGTTTGCCATAACATGTACGATGGGTTTAATAGCATTTTGCTTCCATAAAACATGATGGTTGATTTGTGTGTAAGGTACTTGTGTGGTCTACGCTCTACTAAGTACTTAGCGATGACCTCTATGAGGGTAGTTGTGGCCTAGTTTGTTTTAGGTGTAAAAGTGTGTCTGTGATCGATTATATGTTTTCTACTGGTATTATAATCGTAGGTGTTGTCAAAGTAGATAAGAAGGCAGTATAATAAAAACTACCCTAGCTCTAAAACAACTAATACCTCAAAATAAATACATCCCCAAATGAATCTTAAAGTCGTTACCCAAATATCATAGTCTAAGACTATGAAATAAAACTACATGTTTGCAATATTTCAGGGATAAGGAAAATAATATGAAACATCAAGATACTTTGTCATTCATTTATATTTCTTTGCCAACATCAAATTCAATATCTACACCATACCATCACATCTCCTATTCTCGACATCATATCACTATTTATTTAATAATCGAATAATTACAATAGAACTAATAAGTTACCTTAATTTGTAGTACATCTCCAACCATTCTATCCCAATCTATCTTTTAACCGGCACAACCACTAGATACATCGCGCCACCGCGCACGCCCGGACTAGGAGGCCGTTGATGCCTTTTGACATTCAAAGCTTTCGGTGTTGACACTACAACCCAACAGTTTATAATTATTATTATATTAATAAACTGAAACCTAACAGCAGGCAGTCCAAAACGATGATGTTTTTGTAACTAAACTACGATTACCATTTAGCAGTAGGTAATCAGCGTATGATGTTGCGACTGCTGGGGCACAGGCCTCATCCACAGTGTGTTCTAGGGCTGTAATCCACCACGCGGGCCCAATGCGGGTTAGCGATTACCAATTGGTTTATCGAAATGTTATCGATCCGAACCGATCATTAGATTTATCTTTTGACGGTTTTTAGCAGCCTTTTTTAAGTTTGTAGTAGAAGTATCACCAATTGTAAATAACTAATGATGGTCTCGTCTTGATCAGTAGTTTAGCAGTGGCTGGTTGTATGTAGGTACTTTGCATCTGTACGATACAATAAGCATTTTTATTATTTTCATCTTGATTGTTTTTTATTTTTGTTGAGTAACACAAAGCAGTTTTATATTTGGTCTTTTTCCTCACTGCTTTGAGTTTGGTATCCAGGCTAACTATAATACGTCTAAAATTCAATTTCAAAACTGTCCCTCATACGTCCTGTACGAAGTCCTACTAATATTATAAATGTGAAAGTTTGTATGTTTGTTACTCATCCTATCCTACTTTATAATATAATATTATCTTTTTTTTTTTTTTTTTTTTTTAATGTGCGTTTAGTTTGTGCAGAATAAATCATTTTTCTTTCTTTTCTTTCTTATCTTTTATTATTAATTATTATATTACATTATTATTTATTATATTATATTATTATTTATTATCCTACTAATATTATAAATGTGAAAGTTTGGATGTTTGTTACTCAATCACGCAAAAATGGCTAAACGGTATTGAATGAGATTTGGCACACAGATAGGTTATAATCTGGATTAAGACATAAGATACTTTTTATCTCAGTAATACGTTCCCGTGGGATAATTTCCGACTTCCGGCGAAAGTTAGTAATATCATAAATGTGAAAGTTTGTATTTTGAATGTTTGTTACCCAATCTTGCAAAAACTGCTGAACGAATTTCGATGAATTTGGCACATAGATATAACCTAGATTAACTCACATAATTATATTATATAACCGGTAGTACGTTTCCGTGGGATAATATATGTAAATTTAGGACCTCCACGCGGGCATAGCCGCGGGCGAAAACTAGTGCTGGAATAATGACAAACGATAACCAGACATCCATGTCAACCACACATGACAGGTGGAACCAGCTTTTATAACGTTGTGGTCATCACAACCACGATGTGGTTGATTATATCAATAGGACCACAACAGATTTCGTTCTGCGGTTCTGTGCATGCGCTAAATTGACACAACGCTGTTGCAATTATTTCGTTGGTTTTAGTTTTTGAATTATACGTTAACATAATTGTTTTTGTTTTCATTGTTATAGCTTATAATTGGTCTCATGGGTCTTTCATTATAATTTTTCGTACAATCATTGTGTATTAATTTATTATACACACATCAAAAAAAGTTTGTGATCACTAGCAAAAGCTAACATATTTTTTAAATTTAACTTTATCAAGTAAAAGTGTTTACGTTACATCTTATATTAAATAGAATGACATTGCCTGAAATAATCTAAAAAGAAGACGAAATTATAATATAGCCTACCGTAACAAAAAAGATTTAAATTTTTGAAACTGATCGCAAACTTTATTTGATGTGTGTACCTATATCATCACACAATCGACTTCCAATTCTTTCAAATTAGATTATCGGCTTATTGATATTTCAATAAATTATTCATTTATTGAAAAAAAAAAATGTACATTATTTTATTTCATTACAGATGAACTTACTTTGACAAAACTGTTATACTTTTCAAACTGAGTTCGTAATAACACGTAGAACTTATCTTTATAACCTTATCTGGTCACACTAATAGCACCTCATTTTTAGGGTTCCGTAGCCAAATGGCAAAAAACGGAACCCTTATGGTTTCGTCATATCTGTCTGTCTGTCCGTCCGTATGTCACAGCCACTTTTTTCCGAAACATCATCAACACATCTACTTATGATGATGATTTTCACACAAAAAAACAATTAAAACAACTAATATATATAATAAGTATATATTTAAGTTTTGATAGGTATATGTATATCTTTAGATTCAATTAAATATTTATTCCACAATTTTCGATATTGCACCTACCATTGTTTGTCTCTGCATCACCCAAAGGTTAAATGGTAGAAAATGCCTATGGCATTAAGTCCGACTCTGTACATTTGTGTGCTTAAAGTGTTAAATAAATAAAACAATGGGTTCCCCATACTCAAAAAAAAAAAACTCAAAGCATTTATTTCAATTAAACCATTTACATGCACTTTTGAATTCTCAAAGAGTCGGTCAGTTAGTCAGAAATTTGAAGCTAGTCGTCGATTCCAAAAAGTAGATCTCTGTGGAGAAGAACGGGCAAGAAACTCCCAGGACACTCTCTTTTCAATAAAGATATTACAATATCCTGGGTACATTATTCTTGTTGCTTCTTTTTGTGACAACAATGTGAAAAAAAAAATTGAAACAATTCAAAGCATAAGATTTAAAATAAGCTTAGAACTGAAACTCAAAAATTTTTTTTCATCAAACCCATACGTGTGGGGTATCTATGGATAGGTCTTCAAAAATGATATTGAAGTTTCTAGTATAATTTTTTTCTAAACTGAATAGTTTGCGCGAGAGACACTTCCAAAGTGGTAAAATGTGTCCCCCCCCCTGTAACTTCTAAAATAAGAAGATTTTAAAACTAAAAAAAATATATGATGTACATTACCATGTAAACTTCCAACAAAAATTGGTTTAAATGCGATTAGTAAGTAGTTTTTTTTAATACGTCATAAATCGTAAACCGCAATTTACCTTTAACGAACTACAAGAACTTTTATTATTAAGTATGTTACTTGCTGCTACGGAACCCTTCATGGGCGAGTCCGACTCGCACTTGGCCGCTTTTTTTTATAATTTTTAATTGGGGTTTTTATAACCGCAATACGTATGACAGTCCCATCATACCCTAAATAAATAATATTAAAATACACGCTTATATGGATTCCATTTGGGCCATAAACCTGAATAGACTCTTCGCATCATCACCATTTGATGACCATTTAAATCAAATCAGTTCAACCTCAAGACCCCAAACTCATCATTTGTATCAGACTCATACTGAACACAGTCCATCAATAAGTGATGCAAGTCATTCACAACTCCACACTCTAAGAACTACATTAATAAAATCATAAGCCCTACCAAAAACAGTTTTGCTCCATAATAAACAAACAACATTATATTATACAAACAGTTAACTGCCGAACTTTTTACTGGCAAGTAAACTGACGGATTTATCAAGGGCCCTTACATACGGCCGGTAAAAACTCTCCCCGGAATAAATACATCAGTTCGGTGCTGCGGACTTTAATTTATCGCTCCCTGTGGATCGGACCGGACAGGTATAAACGGCTCGACCGCTCCAACTTAAACGATAGATTTGCGTGAATTTTTAAAAGACTTTCCTCGCGTACGTCTGGTTTAATTTGTTGAAGTGTAGTTGCAGTGTAGGTGTGTTTATCAGCAATAGCTGATGGCAGGGGAAAAACTAGTGTAGGATACTGTGCTACAAAAGGTTAAGAATTTTCACACACACAAAAGCTTGCTTGCTTCGTATCTATACTTCTATACTAATATTATACGAGTAAAGAGGTATAATTTGTTTGTTTGTAAGTTTGTATGGAGGGGGTAATCCCCGGAACTACCAGTCTCATAAAATGTTTTTTTTTGCATAGCCCAATTCTCGAGGAAGCTCGCGCACAAAGTAGCGGCCAGAAGCTAGTTATTGATAATTTCAAAACAATAACTCCAGCATTCTTCTTGATGTTTTTCTGTACTGTTAGAAGAATAATATCTTAAATTAAATTAACTTTGGAAATATAATGAAAATGTCACATGCATTGGTTACTCGTACTGACCATCTATTTCCAGATCATGACTGCAATGTGCTCAAATCTGGTTAGTCAGGGAAATTTATAAGGTTGCTAGTTACCAGTAGTTACTGCATGAATTCCCTTCAAAATGGTTGAGCTGAATGGTGCTAATCCATGCGGCAAGTTCGTGAACGGGCGCCGTCAATAAGGAGTGTAGGGACTGGTTAGCTGCCATCATGACTTATTTAAATTTATTAAGCTATTGCATAGCTTCTATCGCGGGCCTTGAGCGTGGAGACCTAATCCAGAAATTCCGTAACGAAAATACCTAACGAGAGTGTTTTGTATTAAAAATTATGTTTAACTGTTTGACAACAAAGTTCATGATCCTTGACTATTAATAGTATAATTAAAACCTTTTTATTAGTTTGATGTTCCCATTACGTTGTGTCAAGTTTTAAAAACTATAAATGTGAATAACAGTTCCTGTCAATGTCACCATTGCTATTTCTTGTATTCGGGTTAATATTTTACAATGCCGAGAAATTTAAATATTCAAAAAAGAGCAGCTATTATTAATGAAGAAAGTCACGAAAAAATAGTGAAAGAAAATATAGATCTGTTATATTTAGAAGATATCAAGTCTCAAACTTATGTTTCTTATTTCAGTTACCATAAACCTATAGTTTCGTGAATAAAGAACGTGAACTAATTGATCATCGTCATAATTCTGGTCGCCGCCCCTTCCTTAGTGCTGCACAAAGAGCTGACAAGAAAGACATGAGACGATAATAATTATGAAGATAACGATTTTGTGTCAACCAATTATTATGCTAAAATATATGAAGTTTGTCCAAGAGAAATAAGAAACGCCTTACACTCAATGGGATTGCATTATAGACGACACGCAAACAAAATTGACTGATACTCATAAGCCAGCACGCTTGGAATTTGCACGCATGCATTTGATATATTTGATATCATACCGACGAAAAATGCTTCAAATTGAGCCAACATGGGAGGCTACACATAAGGAGATATAACGGTACGAGGTATCTATACAGAAGACCCTGTAGTGCCCAATTTTAGTTCCGGACAAATTTCGACTAATATATGGGGATAGATGTCAGCGGTGTATCAGTTACAACACTGCTTATTGAGTTATTCCTTATTTTTAGTTAAGATTGCAGGCTAATAATAAATCTCAATCGACATATTTTCACAGAAGTGATTGTTTGTTTTATTGAAATATATTTAACTCTAGCATTAAATTCGTTTGATTTCTGTGAACACAGGTATACACTAGTGATTTAAGTAGCACGGCGAGTTTTACTCTTTCCTAAGTCAAAAGTAAAATTACAATATAAAAACTATGCAATAGCTTTACCGCGGCAGTCCCCGACTGATACACGTCTTTTTTAATCTTGGAATTGATTTTTGTTTTTATCTTTTTATTACGGACGCTTTTCAAATTGAAATTCAAAATTAATATTTTATTTCACATAAACCAACAGAGGCACTTATGAAACGTCAGAAGCTAGGTGCACGGTTCCAAATGGTCGTTTCCTATGGAGAAGAGCCGGCAAGAAACTCCACGGTTACTCTTTTAAAAATAAATGGTTTTTACAAAGGTTTTCTTAAATTATAGTGATAATAGGTATGAGGGGACAGTGTAGGCCCATCAAACAGTACCAGATACTTAGCAAAATAGAAAATGGTCCACAGATCTACAGTCTGTTAAGCCTACAACGTTCTCACATTCACAAAATCTAGACGAAAAGAATCTACCCATATAAAATATAAAAAATGAAAATCTATTTAAACCAAATGCATGATTGTAGCTACAGCTGTAACAAAATACAATTGAAAAAAAAAAAAAAGTATATAATGTCAAATATTAAAGAATATTATGTCAATGAAGTATGCAAGATAAAATAAAATAATCATTGTAATTTGGGAGCAGTTAATAGACATTTATATAGTTATGCCTATTATAGTTATGTTTTAACGTGCACATCTATTTTTACATTGTTCTCACATGTATAATTTCAACATGAATAATGTAACTAATATTTTGTAACATTTTTTTATTAACTAAAAGTGCGTCCATGGGGTTTCTTGCCCATTCTTCTCCCTAGGTACCTACTATGATTTGGAATGGGTAAATAGCTTTATATTTCTGACTGACTCAATCCTTGACAATTCAAAAGTGCCTGTATGTGGTTTAATTGAAATAAATGCTTTGAGTTTGAGTTTAGGATATTTAATTTTATGTTCATCTTTACATTTTCAAGTAGGGGCCCAAGGTATGTGTTCATGTTCATTATTATGATCTAAACTAGAGGATACTATAGTTTTAATGAACGTTTTCATACTACACTGAATAGCAATTACTTATGAAAACAATCCAAATTGCAAGTCACTAATTACTTTATCGTGTCAACGGTTTTCAGTTCTCTTCCTCAATGACATAAGAGCATAATGAATTGATCTATTTAATTTCCTCGTAGTAATTAGCAAACACCAATTAAATATGAATCACTAACACAACCAATACGTAATTATCTTTACATTCAAACGTTAAAGTAAACGCTCCCATTCTCTCTCTTTGCTAAGACAATTTTGTATGTATATTTGCGGTGATCTCGAAAATTACTGCATACAGTCTGGTAATTCGTTCATCGTTGTGCAATTTGTTGGTTTCCGGTGAAGAGGTTTGAAGATGGGCCTAATGGGGTCGAGCAGAGAAAGTAAAGCAAATTATGAAGGTTTGAACAATGATGTGTGAAATTATTTGATAATTTGGGATATGAAAAGTAATGATAGAGAATTTGTATCACCTTTACGAATTAGTTTTTTTTCTTTCTTTGATTTGCTTTTAAATGAAGCCAGACGTTTATTACTAGGGTCAAAATTAAGCAAGGTAAAGTCAAATGAGGTTTGTGATCTTGCCCTGAGTGAGCTCTTCTGAATCAATTCTATTCACATGAAATTAGTTTCGACAGTTTTTATTTGGTATCGTCCGTGACAAAAATGCATCAACCAAGGATGATTTTTTGTGTCGTTGACCCAAATACGTGCTAGCTCAGCGGTCTTCAGTATATATATTATGTATAACAATTTTATTATGGCACTCGCAACTAGCATGCATAGGTATCTATATGAGCAGGTGTATGAACGTAACCGAAGCAAAGGGAGTATGTAAGGTAAGGATCGTAAGACATCGCGTTCCGTACTTTCTGCTTACCTCCATGGGAAAAAAGTGCAAGTTTATTTACACTGCGTTCGCAATTTATTTGTCAAACATGTAAACAAACACGAGTTTTAGGAAAAACAACTGTAAAGCCTATACATAAGGTTCAGTTTGCGCTACAACTTCATATTTTTTATGACTTTTTTAACAGTTGCATAAAGTTGTTGTTTGTTCATCAATTGAAATAAAGGATTTAAATAGACCTTACGTAGGTACTTATGTTTGTATAAGGCACTATGCCACTAGTCCTTAACAAATATTTGAGTCAATCAAAAACTATATTTGGCTCACATCCATATCCTAAATGACGTCACACCATAAAAAGCGCCACAAAAAACTCCATCCCTCAAAAAAACCCATGAACGGGTTATTGATCCATTAAAAAGCCCATGCTGAGTTAATAGATTATGGTTTATCATCAAGATGACTATTAATAACTGTTTTTTTTTGTTTGTTCGCAGGTGAGCGATGGTGGTGGGGATCGAAGGTAATCTGTTTATTTGGATTGTAATGAAGAATGTTATAGGTGCAGCCATTGTTTTTTTTTGGAAGGAGTGTTGATTTATTATTTAATCAAGGATATGACGTGTTGAGTATACATACTATAACTCAAATGTTTGAAAATTCTAGCGTTACCTGTTTTGTTTTATGGGAATAAAATTGGACTATGGCCGCTTGCCCACTGGTCGGTAAGTGTGCGGGGCGATATCGTTTCGGTACTGCGTGACGTCACGCATTTTACTGCATCGGTACTGGATGCTTACCGCGCAGTGTTTCCACTTTTAGGGATTTCTCCCTGTTTTAGGGAAAAAATACCAATACTAAGTTTGGTTTAGGGATATTTTATTTTGACAGGGATTTGGGGAATTTTGGGGTTAATATGAATTTAAGTTGGTAACCTTATTGTTTATAGTAGGCAGCACCCAATATATGACTTGACTCTATGGCACCACCGATTTATTAAAGGATTCGATTTATTCCACCACCGATTTATTCCCTCAACTCAAACTCATAATGAATGCAATTCATCAAATTTACCATGTTAATTGTGCCATTACCTTATTATTTATAATCATGCTCCCTAAACCAAGGAAATTTGAAGATTTTTAGGGAAATTTAGAGATAATTCATTCAAACTGGGGAAAAACAAAAAACAGGTGAATTATATAGTACGAGAGCCCATGACCAAAACCATGTCACATCGTTTTACTGGAATAATTGTAAAAAAATCTTTACGTTTTGATGATTCTGAACCCGACTCGGTGGGCAGTACAGTACCGGTCAGAAACGTTACAGTTTTATGGGAGCCTATTTCTGCTATGTCAAAAAAAATTGGCAGACGGTTTCATCACAATATGTCTGATAATAAAAATATACAAAGATTTCGTAATTTGATTACTAAAAAGTTTGTTTTCAGATATTTCATTTGCGTCACTTTGCGTGTCAAATGTGGCCTGAGCACATTTCCAAAAATGACGTATTCGAATCAACTGACCAATGTTCACCAGAAAACATTTTCAGATGGATTGAATACGGGTTTTATTGTTTGCCTCATATTTAATTTTCTCAAATGGTCTCTTGGGTACGTACTCGAAGCTACTGGTTTCTGAAAATGGTGTTTTCGGTACTTATGTAAAATCTATCATTTTTAAACATGACAAAAAAGAATTAGCGACATATTTAAAAATGCGGTCAGGTCTGAAGATGTGACGTGGAAAATTTCTGAAAATAGGATTTTTGAATTTAAGAATAACCAAATCTATCGTTTTTATACGATTTTGTTCGTAAAACGATAAGGCAAAAATGTTGGTCATGCGCTCTCGTACTAATTGAATTAATTTGAATTTGGAATTCTAGATGAAAGCAGTGCAGTACACAGATATAATATATAATAATACCTAGATAAGGCAAGTATCACAATCTGTATGATTACCATGCGTGGCATTTAAAAAAAATTATCAAAGCGCCTATACCATGAAACTGAAGCGAAATACGATAGTATCACTTGTTTCGATAGTCATAACCTATTAACACTCAACGTCACATCAACCGTTCCTAGTAAAAAGCTGTAAAGTATTACGAATATAGGCATTTTCTATTTTATTATTTATGTCCGACTAGCGCGGCGGACAGGCGCAGACCATAGACTATATTATATAAAATGAGACACACTGAGCCACGTTCGGGCACGCGAAGTAGATGCTCTTGCGCTATCTAGGTATATCTATATTTGTGTGCAGTACCGATTCGGTACAGAGTGCTTACCGACCAGTGAGCAAACATAAGCAGTACCGCGCAGTACTGTACAGTACTGCGCGGTAAAATACCGACCAATGGGCAAGCGGCCTATCTCTAAAGCACACGAAACAAAAGGAGTATGTAAGGATCGTGGCAAAAGGCATTTTTAACCGACGTAAAAAAAAGGAGTAGGTTCTCCAATTAGTTTTCGATTAGTCACCATGTCTAATCTTTTATTTTATTTTTTTATTGTATGACCACGCATAACTTTTTATGTAGTTTGTGTATGTTCTGTATCTCTCGTTATAACTCGCATGAATCTTAAATGTGTTGGATTTTAATGGAAGATGCACAATTAAGGAAATATATTATTTAGCAAATTAACCACACTACTACGGATAATTTTGATTGATAGGGAAATTGCTAATCAAACAATCATTTTACCTGGTTTTACCAACATGATAATATAGACCAATTACCGTCACGTTAGTAGTCAAAAACAACATTAACTTTAGGGCGGTATACACACTGGCACACAATACACGAACGCGCATATCACATTCAAAGTTTTCCTACTTTTTATTCAAAGTCACTACGTTACTCTACTTCTCTGGTCTCGTAAATACTTTAAGTAGGTAGTATTTAGTGTGGATTCCTATTTCCACTGAACACTTTAACAAAGTGAAAACTGCACTGAAATGCAGGTTGGTTTCAGTATACTGTGTGGAAGTCATTAAAGCACAAACTTGGGGTATAAACACGCGAGTTAAGCGGGAAAATATGAGATTACAACATGCATTCGCTCATTCGCCGATGTGCACACACGCTTACATTTTATATCCTTTCTTATTCAAATATAATTGTATAAATATGTGAACAATGTCAGAATGACTGTACTATGAATAGGAACCATATTTGAAGTAACATGTTTTTAATGTTGTTTACTGTTATAAAATCCCGATCTCATAAAAGTTTGTTTATTTCTTCAATAATTTCTTTGGACATAAACGGACAAAGGATTTATTGTGTAGGTATTATTAAATCGAGTGTGCATTAAATTTTATGTATTATTTGACTGTGTAGCCGCTGAATAGGAAATTTTATATTGTAGTGCCTTATAGAGTAGCAGGTGAAAGTAGATTTTAATTCAATTATACAATGATCAAAAATTATGGGGGCATAATAATATCATTGGTAAAATTTACTGTAATATTCACAAAGTCCTATTCTTGTACTAAGGAGGAATGATTATGAATAGTATTCATGCTGGTTGTTCACTGCGTTTTTATGAAAGACAAAGAAAACCATTGCATTTTGTAAGTAATGTTGGCAGTACGTAGACATGTTAATAATACGTCTCATGCACTGAGCGTGTCTGTAAAATTGCCCTAAAAGTGAGTGCGAATGATTTTGCTTTTACCGCCTGGTGCTTACGTATGAAGCGCTTTCTTAGGGATCTCGCGCACTCGGCCACCACTCTGGCCGTGGCCATCTAGTCAAAATGAAATTAAATGAAATTGTTTATTCTGTAAATAGGATAATGGAATCACTTTTACACGTCATATTAAAAAATAAATAAAAATAAGCTAGATAAGTACGGCGTTTCCTATCTGACTACTCTAAGAAGAAAGGCCGAAACAAACTCAGAGGTCTCTTTTATTTTAAAGTCCAGACATAATCTCGGTCAGGCCACATGAGGACCTTGTAGATTAGTGTCTGAAATGGTCTTTTGAGGAAAGAACCACACAGATTTGAGTGGACCTGTCCAAATAGTGCAAGCATTTGTCAGTAATCGCGGAGCTCAACTCGACGAACAATACCAAAGAAAGGACAGGGTACGCCGCATCAACTACTCAAACTCCCAGACCATAATTAAAATAACTGAGAAAGAAGAAAAATAAAATGAAGAACTAAAAAAAAAGAAGAATATCCACATAGTCCTCACATTCACAATAATAGACAATAATATAATACTTTACAAAGTAATCATATCATGAGTGCGCGAGATCTAGTCGGCCTTTAGTCGTGGCCGTCTAGTGGTATTGTATGATCTGCGGCTAGTTGGCCGTTGCGACCAAGTGCGCCAATCGTAGCGGTTTCTATAGTTTACCTGGTCGCTGCGGCCACTGGTCGTGGTCGTGGCTGTCTAGTGCGCGAGATCCCTTAGACCTACAGGCCAGGTACTACAAAATTTCATTAATTAAATAATACAACCAGATCAACATACAGAATCCGTTGTAAAACGGAATAAAAGTAAATAATTATAATCTGTTGTTCGCATTCACACGATAAAGCCTATTACAATTCCGTGCGCGCCCGATGGTCGTAACTCATATTTAAATTTTATTATCACTCAAATATCCTTTTGGCTACGCAGGAGTATTATAATGTTATGAGAGCTGTAACTTCTACATTATCTTTACGACTGTGGTGGTTGGTGCAAGGCAGAGGTGATAGCGGGGAATAATAATACCTATTACTCATGTAAGAATTTGTTTAGTTGTTGGTTTTTTTTTTAAAGATCCTAAAAAATCCTACCACTCGTTTGTAAGAAAGAAAGAATAAAGTTTATATGGACACAGTTCGTGCAACACAACATACAAATAACAAAATAAAGATTGAAAATTATGTTTTAACAACAATAAGTGTGTGCTTCACGGCTATATAGTACCTATAATATGCGCCCCATCTATAAAGAACTTCTTAAGTTAAGTAATATTATGAATTACGACAGGAAGCTATTTGTTGAAAAGAAAGAAAACACATTTATTTAGCGCAGACTAAAAGGCACAAAATATAAAATCATCATCATCATCAGCCAAACTGCTGGGACACAGGTCTCCTCTCTGTGAGAGGGAGTGGGCTGTAATCTACCATGCGGGCTCAGTGCGGGTTGGTAGATGTCACATATCTTCGAATTTTTGGTTCTGAAACCGGCATGTCGGTTTCATTCACCGTTTTGAGAAACGGTGAAGGAAAATATAATATTCAGCAGATAAAATAAAAATAAAAGGTGTAAAGTACGATGAATCTGAATATCGTCGTGGTACACCTGCTATACCTAAAAAATAATGTCAGAAAAATTTTAGATTGACGCCAATAAATATAAAAAAAAAAAAAAAAATATATAATCTGTCAATTTCTTTACCTTTATGATTAATATTTTTAATTGGACAAAATAATAGTTCATTATATATTTATTCATATAATTCGAAATTAGCAGGAAAGTGTGGTTGTGCCAAAAAGGTTAGTTCAGTAAAAATACCCGACAACTTTAAGTGTCTGACGCTGGAAAGATGCATTCTTGTGATTTAAAGCTGGTGTCAGCGCAATTATAGGCAAGAAAACTTACAAAAACCGGCTCCAGCGAGAACGTCTATCATCAGAAGCCACTATTATCGTTATTGCTATCGACAAAGTGGAATAGCGTCATTAGGAATAAAAATCTTAACAAAGAAAACTCTTGTGGAAACCCTACAAAAGGACTTAAACCTACCGGTTGTAACAAAATATGTGTGAATAATAAAGAAAGCGAGATGCAATTGCAAGCATAAATAAATATTATTATTAAGACAACCGCTTCCATTCAAAGAAAGCCAAAAACAATGATATCAACTCCATTCTTTTATGACTTATCCCATTCACCCCCAACCGCCATAAAAGGGGGATGAACAGTGAAAAAGACATCAGGCCGCGAGATTCCGGGGAGGTGCGAACCGATCACACGATCATCGTTTACGACCACCAAGATTTACTGCACAATATGTTTATAACAAAAGCAATACCGATTGTTATTACAGTGACGTTTTAATTAGCTATTTAAATTGTATTTGTTTTGATTGGTATTATGATGGAAGCTAATAATCCGTGGTACTGTTTATTATTGTAATTAGTTCATCAATGGTAATTGGTACCTATTATAAGTTACCTAACCTATTTATAAATATTAATACGCGTTAAACTGTTTCCGTTTTGATTTGGAAATTACAAAGGAGAGGAGACTTTTCCCAGTATTGGCATTGTATATTAAACAAGCAAAACGGGCTACCTGTAGTAAAAGCAACACCAGCGGCACTGGAGTAGCGTTGCTATCCCTGAGTAAGAGATAAAATGTCTCATGTGTCTTTTATGACGTCGCGGGTACCCGGCCCCCTTTAACAAGCACACATAAGCAACTTATCATACCGAATTGGAAAGCAAAATGTCGGGGTAGGCAACATTTTTCTATGTGACGGGTCGTCACAAAAGATTCGTGGGGGTTGAAAGGGGGAGAAGGGGTGAGTTTCACCCCTACTGAGCTACTCATCCGCAACAAACGATGAGCACTGATTAGCGATGTTGTTGTTTATTCGTTGCTAATTATATGGGTGGCGGGTTCTTTGTTGTTTATGTGGCCCGTTACGGTTGTAACTTTTAAAGGATGAAGCAGAGAGCTATACCTACATTTTTTTAAAGGGGTTTAAGGTCATATTTATTTTACACCGCAAGCGATTCTTTTACAACAATACGGTAATACATCCATTTTTGAAAAGTGTCTCAATTAGATTCTATAGTGCTAATGGACCACTAAAAAAATCTCAAAAAATTTAATCAATTGTTAAGTGCCATAAAAATGCATTTAAATTGTGCATTATCAAATTTCGCGCAGTGGACGCTACATTGCTCTGTGGTCATGACGGCAGTTGGCTGTGTCAACAAATGCAGTGATTTAAAGTACGCTGATAGTTGACAGTTGACACATCTAAGTTTACATAGCCGTATGACGTAATAACATGGCGACTACTATTTAATAGTGTTATGAGCTGAAACCTTCGGATTGAATTTTAAAATTTAGTTTGCTATTATATGAACTAAAAATAACGTTTTCCGACTGTTTTATGCCTAAGCTATCTCAATAATATATATTGCACGACTCCTAATGCGAAGCATTAGAGTGTGCTCTACGATCGAAAAATATTTTTTGCCCCATTTCTGAAACTGTTTTTATTGTTACACTCCTGCTAGTACACAGAACCTACTTAATTTATATACCATTGTATAGATGATTAACTGGAGATTAATACTGTACTTTTTACCAATTGATTAAATGCAGCAGAAATGAAAAAAACATCAAAATAGTTGAAAAAAATTCCTGTCCGTCAATTTATGAAACTTGAAAACATTGTAGGTTGCGATAAAATCAATTAATTGAGTAAATTTTTTTTTAATAAAGGAACTCTATTGAAAATGGCTCTTTTATTCAAAGAAGTTTAATTTTAATTAATAAAATACTAACTAAAATATACAATGTCGCCTATGCGCATGTGACCGCCCGTAATTTTCTGAATATTCATGAAAAAGTATCGAAAATAAACTTCAAAAGGGTCTATCTATAACATTTTTCATGTTATTCAATTTTTAATTTTTTAAAGATTTTCTTTCTGTTTTTTGACACATCTCCGAAGTTTATGGGTCGATTTGGATTCTGTTTATTATTTCCAAAAGCTTATGAGTTATTTTAACAGGTTAATTAAATTTTTTACAAAAAATTATCGACTACGAAAAAAAAAACGGAATCGAAGTAATTTTTTCGGTAAAAATTTGTGTATTTATTTAAAAAAAAACTAGTGAAAAATGTTATAGATAGACCCCCCCTTTTGAAGTTTATTTTCGATATTTATTCATGAATATTCAGAAAATTACGGGCGGTCACATGCGCATGGGCGACATTGTATTATCTTTATCTAAATATTTCCAACCTTGACTTAACGTGTTGCCTAGCAACCCACAACGTAAATAAATAGTCTTTGACATTACGTAAGGATTGCGAGGTTAGAAATTTACCCATATTGATGGGTAAAACAGCAGTCAAAACATACTTCATGAAAAGTGATAAATTGTTAATTTTTGTTAGAAACTATGTTTTGAATTTCTTTTTCGTTTATGAATGTGTGTTACGAGGCGTGCACTTTTGGAATTTCCAAACTATTTTAAGATTTTTTCTCGTATAAACTAAAATACCCTATTCTAACTGGTAGCATGCTTCTAATGGAAAATTCAGTCTCACGAACGTACGTTACACGTAATCCTGTACGTAATTTATTCAAGAGGAGCTTGTGGCTAAGTAATAACAGCCGTACGGGTCGATCCATCAGGTTAAGCTACGCTTGCCGTGGTTAGTCCGTGGATAGGTGACCAGACCATCTTTACATATCGAAACTTCTCGGTCCCGCGGAAAGCACGTTAAGCCGTTGGTCTCGGCTGTCATTCGTGGATCTTTGACAGTCGTTACGGATCGTCAGAAGCCTGAAAGTCTGACAACCAGTATTACCAAGGGGTATCGTATTACCCAGTGACTGGGTTGGTCAGATTGGCAGTCGTTTCATGTAAAATACTGGTATTCAGCTGCATCCGGTTAGACTAGAAGCCGACCCCAACATAGTTGGGAAAAGGCAAGGCGGATTGATTGTGTAACAACGATGCTTGGTTTACTTTTAACACGATTCACGTGATAAAATTTAATATTTGGCTAATTACAACGACCTTTCTTACTGTAAAGCTGGCCAGAGATTTCACACTCATGTACTTATTCAGTTCAATACAACATTTTGTTGAGCACCGACCTGTATGAAATACGGCCATTTATTTTACATAGTTTGATACTCGCACATAAATCAAAACTTATAGGGTATTTCCAGTTGACCTAGAATCATGAAATTTGGCACGGGTAAAGTAAAAAGTCCGAAACGCGTTATTATTGTAGTTTTAACACATTTTTTTGTCTTTTTTGCAATTTTACATTTCCAGTTGGATATAATTGACCGTGACATATATCGATGTATGAGAGAATATGTTTTTCAACTACAAAGCTAAGTTCGTTTAAGGATATATTCATTCCAACTACGGAACCTTTCTTTGTGAGTGGTCAGACACGCACTTGGCCGGATCTTTGTAATGTACATTAAGTTTGGTCTTTTCTTTTAGCTCACGATACTAGAGTTAATAATATAAAATTCAAAAGGGAATTCATACATCTCTGCAATTATACTGTATTTCAGCCCATAAAAAATCCAACAGGCACTCTCCTAACAAAACCTCAATCACCTTTGTGTTAAACTTGAATCCTTTCACTATTATTAAGTTCAGACTCCAGTTGAACCATAGCAGCTTCTTTGTAAGCCTTCAAAAGCATTCCAGTGTTGCTAGCTACAGCTAAATTCCTCATACATTTCACCAATGTAAACGCGGAACTAATAAAATTTGCAAGTAACAGAGCTAAACAAAATGGTATGAAATTGTTAGTTGCTGCCACATGAATGGGTTGCAGGTTACATAAATAAATTATTTGCTTGTACGTAGTTTGTTGCAGGTTGCAGTTTTTATAGGGAAGAATCAAGTATATACAGGTTGTTTCATTCTACGACCTTTAAACGTCAATCACGATGTATTTGCGGCAACAAAAATTCAAGCAAATTTTGAAAAAAAAAAATTGCATGTTTACTACGTTTTCGACTACGTCTTTCTCCATTGTAATTGGAAATAACAGTTTGAAATGGTGACATTGAAGCCTACGATGAAAGGATGTCATTGTTTTTAAATTGGTTGTTTTTTTTTAATAATAATATTATGTAAAAATAAAAATCTCGAGTTTTATACGGAGTCATATTCGGGTAGTTTTGTTCCATCAATACGAAGTTCAATATATATATACATATTATTATATTATGGGCTGATATACCTGCGAATTTGTGCCTAATTGTGAAGTCACTGTCATTCGTATTATCTATACTGGTATTGTAAAGAGGTAAATTTGTGAGTTTGTAGAGGGTATTTCGGAACTACTGATTCAATTCCAAAAATTCTTTCACTAATGGGATACTTTTGTTAAAACAAAACGTTTCAGGCGGACGAGTTGACGGCAGAAGCTAGTCAAGTATAACTTCTTTTAAAATAACTGTAGTAACTGAACTCACGATCAAAAACTACTTTGAATAAAATTACCAAGACGCTGCTAACAGCCACAGAGAAACAAAACTAAACAAGACTTCACTTTGATGTCTTCGTTCATTGGCTTTCTGTAATGAATTCCGCTCATTGTTTCTTTGAACTTTGCCATTAGGTGACTGTGGATAGTTTTTGTCTTTGTCAATATTTTGCTTTTTATTAACGACTTCAAAAAGGTACTCAATTCGACTGTATTTTTGGTATGTTTATTACGTGATTACTTCGCCAATTATGAATTGATTTTGATGATCCTTTTCGGTTTGGTAGGTTGTCCAACAAAACAAAAAAAGAGGAGAGGATGTCCCGTATAAATTTTATTAACTTTGAGTGGGTAGTTTTTAATAAATAATACGTATTTGTCCCACTTAGCCTAGGCTAAGTATTTGAATTTGTGTGGCGTAGGTACCACAACTAAAAGTGAAAAATAAAGTCTTTACAAAAAAAAAAAAAAACATACCTGAATTGAGTCCTAAAAGTTTGTTCCGTTTTTCAGATTGATGTAATTTGTGACATTATCATAACATACCTGAATTCCCTGAAAAGTAAGACAGAGGTATGAGACATTCTGAGGTACCTACCTATGTTGTTAATCCTGTTATATAGCGTGCTTATTGCAAACTACCAAGTGTTATAGGAAAGTAAAGGTCTCTTTGTAACAGCTTGTTTCTTTAACCATTTTTACTGTAATTTATTCAAAACAAAAGCCTGTTTATGAGCTTAGAAAACATGTACAACAATCTCATTAAAAAAAACATACATCATAAAAAATTAAACCCAAATGATAAAGAGTGCAAAACCTAAGCCGCGTTGTTTAATGCAACATTGTTTTAACAAAAATATGGTTATCCACATAATCCTCTAATCCCAGATTAACAAAGTCAAACATTGTACAATGACTTTCGACTGAAACACTGATCAAAGTAGATGTTTTGGGGTTAAAATCCTATTAATTCAGGACCGTCTATAAATATAACCCCGATGTTTTGTATGAAAACGGTCCAACGAGATTTGATTAAGCAGAAAATTCAGCCTTTTTGGTCATTATTGGAAAGGCTGGAAAAGTTGGCATTGCGGTTTGGGCCTAATAAAGAGGAATGTTCTAATTAAATTCCAAAAAAATGCCGGATTATCCGTCCTATACTCGGCGGTGGAATATTGAGCGTTTTGAATGATTATGTCTAACTGGTGGTCTTTACAGAATTATCTAACTTTTTCCCGAGACTTTGTTCATATCCTTAATCCTCTGTTAGACCTGCTCTATGTTTGAGTATCGAAAAATCCGTTCATTGTGTACATCTAAATAGTACCTTCCAATTTTGTTATAGGTATCTTCAGTGGTCTAACCTGTGCATTTATTTGAAAGTTACTCAGACAAGACGACACAATTGAAACCTATTCAGTGTTTTCTTTGAAAGTATCTTTCACTATTATTTTCTCTTACATAGAAAAAAAACAGTAAAATACTAACATGAAACAAACACTACTTAGCATAATGCACAATGCACATACGCTTCGTTACAACAAGACATAGTGGAGCTCAGCCCCACACGAGCACTAGTGTCACTAGTATCACCCTTTACGCTCGGTGCATCAAACATGGCTCGATGTGCCAGACCGTGTAATTGTCACTCTTGCTGCAAAGCTACTTAATCATTAACTTATGTACATTGTCAAGTTTAAATAAAACATACGTCATTTTATTTACGTACCATGTTGTAACATTCTACACGACATAACAATATGATCCATATACCAACAGCTATGTGACATCAATCCCTACGGAAGCACAGCCGTGCACGAGCACAAGTGTCACCCCTTAGCCACGGTGCATCAAACACGGCTCAATCTGCTAGACCGTGGTAATTGTCTCATCCCATAATATCTTCTTGCAAAGCTGCTTCAACATAACTTATGTTAGCATAAGTAAGTTCAGTGTAAGCAAAAGTTGCACTCGTAACATAAATTTTAATAACTAGGATTTTTTATTTACCTAATATTACAAAAATAGTTTGAAAATTCCAAAAGTGCACGCCTCATAACACACATTCATAAACGAAAAAGAAATTCAAAACATAGTTTCTAACAAAAATTAACAATTTATCACTTTTCATGAAGTATGTTTTGACTGCTGTTTTACCCATCAATATGGGTAAATTTCTAACCTCGCAATCCTTACGTAATGTCAAAGACTATTTATTTAGATATTTCGTTGTGGGTTGCTAGGCAACACGTTTTGTCAAGGTTGGAAATATTTAGATACAGATATTATATTTTAGTTAGTATTTTATTAATTATAATTAAACTACTTTGAATAAAAGAGCCATTTTCAATAGGGTTCCTTCTATGGCCAAAACGAATGTATTAAAAAAAAATTGACTCAATTAATTGATTTTATCGCAAGCTACAATGTTTTCAAGCTTCATAAATTGACGGACTGGATTTTTTTTCAACTATTTTGATGTTTTTTTCATTTCTGCTGCATTAAATCAATTGGTAAAAAGTACAGTATTAATCTCCATTTAATCATCTATACAATGGTACATAAATTAAGTAGGTTCTGTGTACTAGCAGGAGTGTAACAATAAAAACAGTTGCAGAAATGGGGCAAAAAATATTTTTCGATCGTAGAGCACACTCTAATGCTTCGCATTACGAGTCGTGCAAAATGTGAACGATGCATTGAACTATAAAACGATTCACATAATTAGTTATCTACACACATCAAAAGTGTCTAGGGATCAAGCATTTTTATGCGGATTTCTTGAGATTGAGATGTGGCTTTGTAATAAATTTATGATTTTATAAATTTATATGGATCCTTTTTGGTGTATTTCATAATTTGAATCAGGAACTGTGAATCAAATTCGAGTAAAAGATGAAAATCAGCTGTCAATATTTTCCCTATAAAAACATACAACGCATTGAAGACATTATTAGTGCTACTGTTTCCCTACTACTGATTAAAACCAACGTTATTATGGAGCAGCGACGTCATTTAAGCAGGGAAGAAATGCTCAGAGCCGTGGGAATGATAGAAGCTGGTTCCCGGCAACGTACTGTGGCTTTAGCTCTGAATACAAGTCAGAGTGTTATCAGTCGACTTTGGACACGTTACCGAAGCACTGGTACCGTGGCTGAGCGCCATGGAGGACGGTATCGCTGCACCACACGGAGACAAGACCGATACATTCAAATCTTAGCTCGAAGAGCTCCAACAATAACCGCCATGATGTTAGCCGTGAGGCTTCATCACTCTTCAGGGAACTTAATTAGCGACCAAACAGTCAGAAACCGCTTGCATGAAGTGAACCTTCATTCCCGAAGACCGCTACGGGTACCACCTATAGCAATGCACAATCGTAGGATTCGATATCAATGGGCTCTTGAACACAGAAATTGGGCAGAAGAACAATGGCGTTTCGTGTGCTTTTCTGATGAGTCTCGTTTTGGTATGAGACCGGATACAAGACGTATACGACACTGGAGAACCCCTGGACGCCAACAGCGATTAAAATCCTGCCAGGAAGTCCATCCTTATAGTGGTGGAACCATCATGGTATGGGCGGGTATTTGGATCGGCGGAAGAACTGAGTTGATTTGGATCAGAGGCAACCTCAACGCTCAAATTTATGCTGAGACGATTGTATCAGACGTCATCGTTCCTCTACAAGTGCAAATCGGTCCCTTATTTCAGTTAATGCATGATAATGCACGACCGCACACCGCAAGAGTTGTAAGACAGACTCTCGCCGCAGCTAACATCAATGTCCTGCCCTGGCCTGCTCAGTCGCCAGACTTGAACCCGATTGAGCATGCATGGGATATGCTACAGAGAAGAGCTCTGCCGAATATGGAGGGTATCCAGTCGCAAGAAGACCTTTTTTTGTTGTTGCAACGAACATGGGCGGCCATTCCACAGCGTGATTTGGATGAACTCATTTTGAGTATGCCAAACCGATGTTCTTGTGTTGTTAGTGTTCGCGGTAGAAACACGGATTATTAATTGTTTAAGTTACCCAATAAAATTTTAAAGAAAACTGTTATTTCAGTCTTTTTTTCGAACTTTAATGTTAGTGGTTCAAATGTCAAAAATCCCTTTATTAGGAAAATGGCAAATTTCTTTATTAATGCAAAGGTGACTTGGTTTATCGTTACTGTGACAAACGAAAACACTTTATTTGATGAATCCTTAAAGAAAATTTTAATTAATATCAATCAGGAGAAAAGTTATTGCAAAAATATATGTTGATCCCTAGACACTTTTGATGTGTGTATCTTTTGTATTATAATAATACTATGTGACGTATATACCTACTACATATTACTTGGTAGGAACATTTGTCATCCCGTTTGAAGGAAAATTTCAAACCGTGTCGCAGTCTGCGTTACACGTTATAGTGTAAGTATGAGATCCGAAGCCAAATGACAAAAAGCCTGAAATAATAGATCACCCTTTGACCTGCAATCTTAGATTATCTTAGAAAAGACTGCGCCACCGCGAAACACACAGAAAATAAAATTATCATGACGAATCTAAGTATATCTAAATGTACTTCCATATTCACATGCCTCACTAAGCTTTTAAAATCCATAACGTGACGTGTTTGAGCACTCACAATGAGTAATGGCGAATTCTGAGAACCCTTTTGTAACACAATATTGATTTGTACTCTGGAAAATGCGCATTCCTTTTCATGAAATCGTTCAATCTTCACACATCGAGTTTCACACATTAAGTAATTCAAAGCTGGATAATATACGTTTAACTATCATAATATGTTGAAAATTGATTTTAGTGAGTGAAATTTTTGTGTTTGTACAGAAATACAATAAAAACAAAAAGTTTTTAGTTAAATAGTTTGTAATGCTTGTTTATGAAGCTTGTTGCTGTAATTCATTTTATCTAAGTCTGTAGTCATAACAACAATGTTCACAGCATTGTTGTGTTTCAGTTATAGGTAAGATAGCCGGTTCGTCTGTGGTTGAGAATTCCATGTGAAGCTCGCTTCCATCTTCAACTTGATCATCATTATTTTAGCATCAGGTGAGATACACTTACACGCTTCCCCGTCGACGAAACAAAAAAACTAAACAAAAAAATATTTACTCAGCCTCTACAGCTTTTAAATGAGTTTGCACTTGGGGGCGGATTTTGCCCAATAGTAGTAAATACTGGGCAAAAACCGCCCCAAAGTGCATCCTTTTGAATTTGAAAATACTTGTGTTGTTTTTTTGCATTAAAAAACATCGCTGAAGGTATAATAACGTTCAAAATAACTTAATTCTCCCTTACTTATTTAAAGCAAAATAAAATAAAAGTGTGTTAAAAACATACATGGGCTTAAAAAAACAATTTAATACTCCCAAAAAAAGTAAACCTTCATGACATAAATCCGTTCATCCCTGCTGATGAGATTTAGAACAGCGAACAGCTCTAATCCTGCTTATCCTGTTTTCATAAATCCTGACGGGTGACCCTTACGTCTATTTATAACTGCACATCTGTCCTTTGAAGGGAGTCAGAGGTTAGTTCAGAAATACTTAGATTAGTGAACATGGATATGCTGGTGATACACCTGGGTTTGCTTAGGGATTTATTTCACTTTTTTGCCATAGTGTGATGTTTTCTTCAGTTAATTTCTCCATATTATTTCTAGCATCATGGTGTGCTATATAGGTTTTCTATGATAATTATCAGCGGGTAAACATAACATATCTTCTGCTATCATTTCAATCTCTTCCACTTTTACTTGTTACAGTTTCTTACTATTCTTATTGTAACTTTGTCAATTTAATATATGATTTATTACCGAACCAGTATAATTATTGAAATTTTAATTTGATATCTGATTTAGTAATCCTATTTGCAAACACAATAAATATCGTGAGGAAACCGGCATGTGAAGCCAAGCCCATGGGCGGCTTTAAAAAAAATCCTGACACCAGGTCACCAGTCATTAACCACACGAAAAGAAGAAAAAACACAATAATACACGAAAACGGAGTAGCAATTGACAATCTGTATTTAGATGCGAAGCTATTACCGTTAACAAGCAGTTCCACTTCATTCAAAGGCTAAATTTAGTCTCAATTGCTATCTGTAGATGTCGCTACTCGTTATGCAGGCCATTTCCACCGATTTTCTAAGAATTCCTTATCATTACGTAAGTGCTTCGCAACTTAGATAACAGCACATAATGTTTTATCACCCCATAACCCATTGCAGTGAGGGGAAATGTTTCCCAAAAAGATTTTCTCTAAAGCTGATTAGAATTTGAATGAAATTAATTTGAATGGGATTCGAATCTTGTATACTGATTCTTGGTATTTACATATTAGAAAAGATATTACTTTTATCCCTATATATGATTTAGACTTCTTACTTTTAATGTTATTTTATACAGTCTCAATATTGTTAACTATCAATTAAGGGAAGGAGCGAGAGTACCCCAACACAAGTTTTATTAATAACTTACTGGGGCTGTTTCATACACATTTGTAATTATGTAACCGTTTGAGACACAATAAACATTGTTTTTTTTTGTATTATCTTATGGCTTATACAAGTAACATAATTATGAAACTATGGCCACACCGCCTAATGCAACTAATATGAATACTAAATGCGGATTTCACCAATGAAATTGAACGAGTTCACCACATCTAAACGCGTTCAAGGGCTGTCAGTGTACAATATTCCCTAACAATTTTGACACTTTTGGCTCTTGGACGCGTTTTAGAAACGCAGATCGCGTTCAGTTTTGTTGGTGAAATCAGCCCTAAGTCAAGTAACCAATAACTGGAGACGTGTGAATAAGCCTAAAGATGTTGAGAATGGTCTCACTGCGAAGGGTCAGTGGCACTTCGTATTTGCTTACACCATTAAATGCAATTGCGTGTGAAATATACAAGTCTAAATATAATGTTTATGATGTTTAATCAAACACGTGCAAATCAACGTCTTCAAGTTGCTCCTCTCGAGTGAAAATTTAATATCGTATAAACACTGAATATCATTATCCAGCCATGCACACACTGGGCCAGCGTGTTGACTATGTATGTATGTATAATACGGATAAAGTAAGGCAACGCGTACTTTGGATGCGTTTTCGTACGAATTTTACTCGTGCGTACAAACTCAAACTCAAAGCATTAATTTCAAATAAACCAATTACAGGCACTTTTGAATTATCAAGGGGTCGTTCAGTCAGAAAGATGAAGCTAGATGTCCATTCCTAACCGTAGTCGGTATGGAGAAGAACGGGCAAGAAACTAAGACACTCTTTTAAATCAAAATATGATTACATCATTCATGTTGAAGTTATACATGTGAAAAAGATGCAAAACGTTAAAAGCGTCCGTAATAAAAAGAGAAAAACAAGTCAAAAATAAAATTGTACGTGTACGTACGAGTGAAATTCGTATGAAAACGCATCCAAAGTGCGTGCGGCCTAAGTATACTGTTTCAGAGGACTTGTTTATAAATGTCCAACTTTTTTTCAGGACCCAGTATCCGTCAGTTCCTTAAACGTATGTCCAAGCGGTACTTTGACTCCGCAGTCAAACATAGGAATCCCCTAATAGTCAAAGCAGCTTGCTATGTCCCGTCTAATAACCAAGTTAGTAAGGCCCGTCGCCCTAGGCATGTCCTCTCAGATCCAGATGACCCCATAACTCTCCTCCAGGAGAGCAATAGGGCCACAAGTACAGTTCACAAAACACGCCGACACAACTTCAGACCTCGCCGTAGAGGTCCGCGACCGCGACCCACCCGAGTAAATGCTACTCCCCCCCGACCCTTGCTCGATAACGATGCGCCAGCCCACGTTTTTGCTGAGCCTGTAGCTTTAAACTCCCCTGTTAATAATAATGAATCATCCTTGATCCAGCCTGTCCCTCTTGCTGTCCTCCCATCAGCGAACGCCCTAAGCCGAGGTTCGTACCCCACAGGGGGTGCCCTTAGCGAGCGTTCGCCTAGTTTTAATTTAGCTTAGTTTATATGCCCCTGGCTGGAGGCTTTGAGTTTCTTTTAGGAGCTTAAGGCAGCCACAGGAAAGTCCGGTTAAGCAGCGAATACCTCAGTGGTAACCTGCGAGATGCCATAGTCAAAAAAAAAAAAATCAGGACCCAGTAATTCCCTGAATTAATAACAGACTAACCGTTACCACTGCTAATTAGCACCAATAAAAGAACTAAAACCATCATTAAGGAAATCCTTAATGAAGTAACTTTAAACCTAATTAAGTTATAAAGATACTTCATTTGAACCCGTTTATAGCTTCAATTAACCCATTAAATTAAAATACTCCGCACAGAAGCCCGTTGACACACTAACAAAACTAATTAACTCATAATTAAAAACCGTTACGAAAAAGTAACTAAAACAATAAATACAGTCACGAACTGATATCAGTTACACAAAAAGTTACAACCGGATGGTTTGATGTGGGTATTTCGAAAAAAACTCAGTACGCCAGCTGCGCGCGCGGCGGTACAAAGATCTGTTTATTGTAAGGTAGCATGTGTTCATATGTTTATGTTCCGCTACGTTTCGCGTCCATGTTTATATGGTAGGTTTTTTTGGGAATCATTTCGATGTGTGTGATTATGTGGAGGATGTCGAAGAGTAGATGACGTTTTTTTTGTGGTACAAGAACGGATGTGGTGAAGTTGTTATTTCTGTCAAGTGTTCTGTGTGTCTAGTGGCTTCAGGTCTCATATTCACATTTCTAAGTTTTCAAATTCATAATAAAAATTCAAACCCAAGTGTATCTTGCTACGTCATTATTTCAGGTATCTCAAGTATATTAGCTCGGGAATTAAAAATATCGGCTTCTCTAAACTATCGATAAAAATAAACTTACCAAAGCCGCAGATAAATAAATCAGCATTAACGACTCAACTGCTACAGATCAGCATTATGCATAAATTATAACAGCAATCAATAACATGAACATCAAAACATTTGGAAAGCACAGTCATTCCACAGACGCTTCCCGTCCTTTCTCGGAACTATTCGTCCGACGCAAAGGGAACTTCACCAGGAGACTGTCTGTCTGTTTGTTGAACTCGAACAATAAACAGATACATCCAGACAGTTTGCTTCAAAGTCCAAGCTTTAAGATTACTGTGTAATCTGATGTCTTGTAGCTTGGAGCTGTGCTTCTGCAAGCCAAGATTTGTGCATAGTTTGCGTGCAGATTTCAAGATGATGGTCTGATTGAGTAGTATTATTTTTATTATTTTAAATGTTCTAATGAGTGTTTTATATTATTTGTTAATTCTTTCTCTGTATGAAAGAGATTTTTTCTGAATCACAAAAATATTATAAACGGCTTTGAGAGATTTTTTCTGAATCACACAAAAATATTATAAACGGATTTTCATAATATTACCAGCCATTTATTCATAATATAACTTTTACCCGCGTGAATGTCGGAAAATATCCCACGGGAACGTACTACCGGGATTATAAGTACCCTTAGTTAATCCAGGTAAATAATCTATTAATTCCGTTAATTTTCATATAACTTTATTGGTTTACGCGGTGCACGTCAGTAAAGCTCCCAGTCGTCATCATTTTATCCGACATCTTCAACAATCATGTTCATACTTCAGCCAATTTACACAATGCCTTAATTAATTATAAACTTAAACTTTCCTCATGAATCACTCCGTCCATTGGTGAAAACCGTATGAAAATCCGTTTGGTAGTGTTTGAGTTTATCGCGGTCAGACAGACACACGGCGAGGGACTTTGTTATTTATACTTCTATACTAATATTATAAAGAGGAAAGATTTTTTTGTTTGTTTGTACCGAATAGGCTCCAAAACTACTGGTCCGATTTGAATAATTCTTTCAGTGTTAGATAGCCCATTTATCGAGTAACGCTATAGGCTATATATCATCACGCAAAGACCAATAGGAGCGGAGTACCAATGAAGAATGTTTCAAAATCGGGAGTTTTTTTAGCGTTAGCCCAAAGTAACTATCCCACGCGGACGAAGTCGCGGGCAGAAGCTCTAGTATAATATGTAACGTTAAGGATGTAAGGATTTATGTAGTGAAGTAGTGATTATTTCGATCTTCGTAAGATTCGAAGTAACAATTTGCATTATATGAATCTGACTATGAACGATTAAAAGTTAAATTAAAATCTTAAATTGGCAAAAATTTATCATCATTAAAAAATCACGTCTGTATTTTTTCGAAGGGTTAGGCGTTGGTGTAAATTATTTTCAATCATTTACACACATTATATTAGAATGGCGTTCACCATTTCAGAATAACTATAGCTCGCCATTTCGGAATCCCGGAAGCCTAGAGACGTCCTTTATCAAACCAACAGTGCAAGTTACAGAATTCCATCAGAATCGTATCGCATCTATGAATTGAAATTCTCCAAAACCATCGACCATCTGATGTTCAGGGAAGCGAGTTCCAGTGAAGACAATGCGAAATGCTCTGTCGATGTCCGATTAAATTAGAATCGCTCCATCGCATCCCATAGGTGTCGTGGGAGACGCTTAATAGATTATATCATGTAAATGCGATGCAAGCTTTGTGGAGGCTAGCGAATTAAAAAAATAAACATAAAAATTAAATTTCTTTAATTCAAACTAATTGGTAATTATGTCCATTAATTGTAAGTTACAAAGGTCTTAAGAAACTATGTTAGTCATCATTTATAAAATTCAAAAAATCTCCATTTAATCATCTATACAATGGTATATAAATTAAGTAGGTTCTGTGTACTAGCAGGAGTGTAACAATAAAAAAAGTTGCAGAAATGAGGCAAAAAAAAATTTTCGATCGTAGAGCACAACTCCGTGCAATACAAAAATAATAAAATCACTCATGTCAAAATAAAATCTGTCATAGTATAATAATAGTGTCATCTCGTCACGTGAAGTTGGATGAACCTACCTAACACTGCAGAGTCAGTCAGTCAGTCAATTAAGTCCATACCCTGGAATATTATTTGGTTAGTTTGATCTACATAATAACTAGCGTGTAGTGTGCCATATATTGTATTTTAAGAGGAAAAAATACGTGTGTAAGATATTCTAAAAGCACAGCTATATTGTAGACTTGAAGGAGAATACAATTGACGAAATTTTAACGAATAATGAAGCGGATCTTGATTTTGAATTGTGATAAACTGATAAAAGATACAGATATTGTCGAGGTTAAGAGCTATACTGAATGTGGGTAACGTCGCAAAAAGCTTTCAAATATTTCGCTGTTTTGATTAATTTGGCATTAATTATACTATATGGAAATAAAAAAATTACTAACTAGTTAACTAAAATATTGAATAAAAATGCAATAATTAATAACGAAACATAACACACAATATTTAGTGTAAGATGTAAAAAAGTATTTAGAAATTTTCCAAATGCCTTTTTTACACCTAAGACAGTTACAACATCAAATTCAATGTTCTATTTGCAATTGATAATTATTAATATTCTAGTACTCTAAGTTAGCCACATTTCTTACTTCCACACAGTAATATTGCCAAATTAATCAAACAGCGAAATATTTGACAGCTATTTGCGACGTTGCCCACTTCCGGTATAAACGCTCTTAACCATTTGATTATGCTTACCGCGCTTTTAAAAACAAATTCCATTCTAAAGTAACATTTCCAAAAAGAATACCCACCCTTCACGCCCATCCCACAACACTTTGTAAACAAACTTAACCTTTCCCAGTAAGGACGAGATAACGTAAACAAATTAAGTAGCAGTATGTGCGCATACGTTCCTGCACGCTGCTTATTTTGATATTTCGACCCACTTTAGTATGAGAACGCTCCTAAGTTTAGAAACCCTTTGTGATGTTTTCACATAAGAGGAAAGATAACATTTGAGTCAAAAGTGGGGTAGATGTACGAACTTTGTCTGAGTGAAATTCTGAAATAATATTTATTTTGTTTTCTTGTATTTTGAAACCAAGTTTGAACAAATAAAGTTGTTAAAACATCTCTCTATAATAATAAATGTCGTGTTATTTTTTCTTAGAGTTAGGCAACTAAGATTATAATTGTATGAAAATATGGGTTTTTCGGGTTCTTTTTTAGGGTTCCGTAGTCAACAAGGAACCCTTGTAGTTTGGCCATGTCCGTCTGTCTGTCTGTCTGTCTGTCCCCAGATTAGCTCAAAGACTGTACTAAAAAGTGAAATTGTAATTTGGCATGTGTAATATGGGTTTTATTAATCACACCGATAAAGTGGTATAATAAAATCATGAAAAAACAATTTTTGTATGGTACCTCCACTACGCGTAAAATGGGGAAGTTGTTTTTTTCTCGTTTATCCCATAGTTGTCGATGGCAAAAATAACATAAAAACAATATATACCGTTTTTTAAATTTGTTTGGCCCAAAACTCAGCAGCAACGCGAATACCATTCGCTGAAGCAGCCATTACGTCCTCACGTGTGCACGTGACAGGGCATGTGGTGCAAGATGGGAGGTGAGCCATTGTCTGTGGAGAGACGCCGCAACATTTCAAGAATAAAATAGGAGTAGAAGCAGCTGTAAAATGCAATAGTGCAAAGGAAAACAGCCATAGACGGCTTAAAAACAATACAATAATATTCATTTTTCGCAAATCTCTCACTTTAATCCTGTTCAACAATAAATCTTCAGTTTCAGTGCAAAAAACTTGAAGCGTTCGACGATCTAACGGCTATATCTGGAAACTTGAAAAACTAACATGTCCAGTCTTTCTTTTGCATTCGTTCTCGACCAGTAACGGTTGGATCGCAATGCATACAATATGTCCGATTTTAGGGACTCTTATGTGATTTTCGGAGGGATTCTAGATTTTTATCGCTGATATCGTGAAAAAATTTACGCATATTCTTTTTTTTACCTAGTGAAGAATGTTTTTAACTGTATATAATAACTCAAATTTAATTTTTTTTTCAGTTTAATTCACTTTCATTACAATTCCAATAATTTATAACTTTTTCTATTAAGTACTTATTCTATATTATCAGATGAGTTTTAGTTTTTCTTCTCTTTTATTATATTATACAATCAAATAGAAAACTACACTATCTTCAAAACAAACAATATATCTCGAACCGTTCCCCCGATACGAGATAGATCGTTCCTGGCATTTCTGTTTTTATATTTTTTCCCTCCGTGGTAGCTGTTTGTGTAAACGCTACGCCAAATCCGGCCTATTTTTGTTACCGGCCAGTGAACCGTTTCCAGCTTTGTTTTGATTTCTACCAATCAGAAATTCAATTTAGCGCGGGAGCACATACTATAATCAAGATTTTTTTGTAGTTTCTATATTTTTTTTGTTTTCAGTAAAGCGGTTTTTATAAAAACTTGCTGAATATTTGATTTTAGAAATAGTTTTAGATTCGGTTTGGGTTTTGTCTGGTTTGTTTTGATTTATGGGTTGGTTTCAAAGTAAAATTGTGAATGTATTTTTATTTCTCTTCGTACTTCTGAATAGAATGTTTTGTGAAACATCCACAGTATCTTCGTTCAGTTTGTTCTCTTCCTTACCGACAGTTATAATAATACAACTCGATAATAACTGTTCTCGCTTTTCAATGGAACCCAGTAAACAGCATCAATTAATTGCGTGTTGCCAGTCAATGGTATTTGATTTCAAAGGCTATAACAACTTGTGTATGTTTTGCAAGTTGGTCGATGTTAGTTTTAGCTTAAGCTTAGGTATCAGTGGTGTCATAATATATATTATCTTCTTGTAAATGTATTAACATCATCTTTATATTTTATTCCAGTTTATACTTTGGGATTTCTGCACACCACATCTTTTTCTTTTATTCATCTCTACCATCTCAGTATTCACCCATGCCCTGGTCATATGTTTTTTTTCCTAATTTTCTCCTTATTTCTTACAACAGCAATGTGTACGTATACTTATTAGGAGGAACCATACAGACATTTATTTAGCAAAATCAAAGCGTATGTCATCAAAACCTACCGAATCCTAAATCACTACATATTATAAAACAAAGTCGCTTCCTGCTCTCTGTCCTTAAGTATGCTTAGATTTTTTAAGCTACGCAACGGATTTTGATGCGGTTTTTATAATAGATAGAATGATTCAAGAGGAAGGTTTATATGTATAATACCTACATGCATAATATAGTAAACTATAATTTATAAATTTATCACGCGGGCGAAGCCGCTGGCGGAAGCTATAGTAATAATAATATTATAAATGCGAAAGGAGTTTGTTTGTTTGTTACGGTTTCACGCTAAAACGGCTGAACGGATATTGATGAAATTTGGCACATGGGTAGACCATGACCTGCATTAGGACATGAGATACTGTTTATTTCGATATTCCCACGGGATCGAGACTTATGTGGGTGAAACCGCGGGGCGCAGCTAGTTAAAAAATAACATTGATAATTTTCTAAATTCAACGTGAGATTCTTACTCTCTAGATACGTAACTGCTACCAAATCCTACCATTACACCAATGAGGCACTGAATTGACTGAACTAACTGATACTTACCGATTATTTCTCCCTCTTTACCAGCCGATCGGTAACAAGTCTTTCGTTAGAATAACCGGTGGCTGTCGTAATCAGCCAAACTGCGACGAATTGGTAATCCTACACCCAAGGCTTGGTTTACCATTTAAATAGACTGAAGTATCGGCTACTTCCCTGAGAAAGATTTTGCAATTGATGCATTTTATTTTCTCTAGTGGTTGGCTTAAGGTGAAACAATTTGATATTTTTTCCATACATACTTCAGAGGGGTTTTACTCCACTGTTTGATACCGTACATTCAAAGTTTAACATGATATCGTTAGGTCTCATTAGTAATTTTGTCTGTACGGAACCAGAATAGTAAAATAAAAAGCCATTAAACAGTTATAAGCCAACAAAGATTCGTTTTTCTTGCTAATTTTAGCGCAACTTTGGGCGTAAATAAGTAATACAAGAAGTGTGAAATCTCGACAACAAAATCCGTACCGACACAGCAAAATTATCGAAAATTTCAATTAATTTTATTTTTAATTGATTCATGCAGCGGTTTTTTCATAAAACTCCATCTTCCAAAAAATTTTCGTAATTTTTTACGCGCTCTTTTTACTAAAATCGATCGGTACGGTGTTTCTGTGCGTGCCATAATTGTTTTTTGCCGTGAGATAATTGTTTTAGCGAAATGAAAAACCGGCCAAGTGCAAGTCGGCCTCGCACACTAAGGGTTCCGTACCGTATTATAATCGAACAAAAAACGCCGAAAAAAACACGTTTCTTGTAAAAATTCTTGTTCTTCAATCAATCTTCCTAGCCTTTTTCCCAACTATCTTGGGGTCGGCTTTCAGTCTTACCGGTTGCAGCTGAATACCAGTATTTTAAAAATTCTTGTTCTTATTGTTATGAATTGTTTCTGAAATGGAATTCGTGGGCATCCTCTTAAGAGGTCATTGTACTCATCATTATGAACAACTTTCGCTATATGAACACATTATTTTAATTTAATGAAACCCCGACCCCGTTAATCTAATTTAATTTTTATTATTTGTCGTTATAGCGGCAACTGAAGCACAATAAAAATAAAAAAAATTCATTGTTTACCTATTACGATTCATGAGATACAATCCGCTGAAAGAGAGACGGACGGACGGACAGCGGAGGCTTACCTAGTTATAGGGTTCCGATTGACACCCTTCGGACACGGAACCCTAAAATGGGCTTTAGATTTAGTATTCTTTTATGAAAGCTTCTCTTTTCATTTATTTTGTATTTCATAAAAGATTTATCTAAGCAAGGCATCAACCAAAATATTTTTTATAAAAGTTACTTAAATCAGCTTTTTTTTTTAAACACGGCCCTCACTTCCCAATCCTAAATAGGCACTCGCAGCAAAACCTTTCAACTTTTTAATTCCAGTTAAGAAACTTTTCAAGTAAGTGATTTAAGAAAACACTTATATTTCACCGGGAATCTTAGAAGAGGTAGCATAATTTCCGAAAAAAAAATCTAACCCTCACTTTGCTAATTCCGGAAACTTTCGCCGGAGTGTTCGAGGACACCTGTCGGCCGTTACGGTAAACTTCGCAGAGATTCCCCCCCTTTTTTACTACCTTTTGAATCGTTTATCTCAGCGGTGCTTTGGGATGAGTGTATTTGAAACTTCCCGATTGCCCATTATGCTGTTATTCTTTTTTTCCGCCGTCGAACTTTTTCGAACGCCAATTGTTGGAGCTTTGGCGCAAAAAAACAAATCGCTGATTTTCGGGTCGCGTGTTATGGGCGGTTTGTTGCACGCTGTGACGTAATCAAGATTTTTTTGAAAAAAGAACGTATATTTTTTCCGTAGATAAATGCATACGGTTCCGGAAGATGTACGTTTCCAATTGATGAATTTTGGTTTGTGTTTTGCTAGATACGTGGTTTTGAACGAAATTTTTTTTTTCATGTCATTGTTTGCATACACGAAAGCAATTTAAAACACGAGTATTTTTTAAACAATACTCCAAGCGCATTGTCTCGCTACATCCTTAAACAATGGGAGGGTAAAATATTTTCATAATAAGAGATTTTTGCTGAGAGAAACTTAAAATTGCAAACGTTATTAAATATTTTTGTTAGTAAAGTAAGTACCTAGCAAGCTGCAGAAAAGTGCTCTTATTTTATTGGTCCGATAACAAAAGCTGTTTGAATATAAATGCAACTCCTTTCTGGATATTATTTTAAGAGAATAAGTCGAGAGGTTTGCTTATCCATTTATTGAAAATAATTTACATTTTTTTTTATTTATCCACGAGAAGAAGTTGCTCCATGGTGCTGTCCCGTAACTGTGGCGAAACGACATTTTTAATAATGGTTTTTAAAGTCTGTTCCTTGTCTAACATGAAAAGATTATTATTTATCTTTTCCCATGTCAGTGATACGCATTACATAGCCACTATTCTTATACTTAACAAAAAACCACATTACGCAATAAAAAATCGACCTTGTGAAACGACTTCCATACAAAACGAAAAGAAATGCATTTCCATTTTTATTGTATAAAAAAGTCCCGTAAAATATAATCTTGATAATAACCCGCACACTATGACTTGGGGTCAGGCCATTGTGGTCATTCGTGGCCCACGCAGTGTGGCAACCGATGGACCATTTGTCATAATCTCGCGTTGGATCCAACGTTCGGAGGTTAGAATTTAAATGTCGAATGTTTTGGGTGCTACGGATTATATTGTAGTAAAAATTGGATTTGAATTGTAAAGATTAGGATTTTGACATCAGTAGGTTTGGCGGTAAGAGCGGTATACTGTTTACATTTTCTGTTTGCTAGACAAGTAATCGATGCTTGCTACGTCGGGTGCAGACACACGGACTACGTATTATTTTTTATTTTTTTTAAATTAATGTATTTGATACATAATAATTTATTTATTATTATTTAGGTACCTATCATTCCGTGACATCACTGCGGGCCCTATCAGAATACCAGCGCTGCGACTTTTAGTATTAAATGTCGCAGCATCGTGCTGAGATAGGAGCCTTTTAGCCTCGCACAGGACTCTTTCTTTTTACTTTGTTTTATTTTTATTGTTTTTTATTTCTTATTGATGTTTCAATGTGTTTTAGTTTAGTTTGTGATCTCCTGTGCTTGTCCCAATAAATAATTTTTCTTTCTTTCTTTCTTTCTTTCTTCTTTCTATTTTAGGATAGCTTATGGCTATTTTTACCCAACTGCGGCAATGCTCAAAAGGAGAGTAATGTTGGGATGAATTTGATTAGTTGCTGTTTCTTAATATTTTCTTGCACGTATTATTTCCTTTGTCTGCAGCTTCTTATAACAAGCATTTTTTATTGATTCGTAGGACGGTTTTATATTTTTCCTTAATTAAATATTCAGATTCCGTGACGTCCAACAAAAAGTAAAATTACTAAAGCATCAAACATTAAGATTCCGTGTAACAGGGCCAGAAATGACATTAAAATAAAACTTAAAAATAATACAGAAAAGAAGTTACATAGTTTATCATTCCATAACTAGCAGAACTGTTATGAGAATATTTTGTGTAGCGCCACAAAATTAATATTGCCTTAAACATTGATTAATGGATACGAATGAACAGGTTGACTTGGAAATAATTTGATAGCAGCCGACTTTAGGACTGGTTCACCGCTGGTACCTTTTTGTTCATAGTTATTATGAAACGAGTAATATAATATTCTGTGGGTACTCACAACATATAAAGTGCAGTCATATTTGGCTTACTTTTGTGATAGTCGTTAATAATAACACCAAACTCGGAAGAATAGATATGTCGTAGGATGATTTGATAATTAGATTTTTCGCAAAAATCCCTAGGGATATTGCAAAAACGCGGCAGCGGCCTTCGAGCGCTACTTCCAAGTTGCTCGCAGAAATGTTTTCACCATTTTCTAATTATCCATTTTCGAAACAGTTTTCGAATTATCAAATCATCCTACGACTGATACCTGCAGGGCTACAACACATTTTTAAGTGAAAAGTGCAATGCTATGAATGCATCGATGTTGCTAAGCAAGATTGAATGATTCTTAAAATAATATTTATCAAATACCTACCCCGTTTTTGCAGAACCTACGTGTTTCTCTAATTACCTACACTCGAGAGCAAAGAATCCGGGTCACTTAAAGAATGTTAAAAATCTCGGAAACTAAAAATGATAGGTTAATGCAATAAATTGTATTTAATAGACAATGTAATACTCCTTAAATGAAAGTAAAAAAAATATGAGTCACCATACATTTTATTAACACAAAATTACATAAAGAAAAAAACTGCTGATCTCTCCTTAAAACAAAAATAGGAAACATGAAATTTTTGAACTTTATTACGATTTTCTTGAATTTTAATACTTCGTATTGCCTCCTCGTGCTTCCATTACTGCGTTTACGCGGTTTGGCATGCTGTACACCAAGTTCCTTATACGATTTTGGGGAATATTCTCCCATTCCTCTGTGAGAGCAATTTTGAGCTCACGAAGCGTGATTGGGGGAGGGTTTCGTTGTTTTACGCATCTGCCTAGCTCGTCCCAAGCATGCTCGATCGGGTTGATATCCGGGCTGCGCGCTGGCCACTCCATACGAGTAATGTTCATCTCTTGAAGGTAGTCATTCACAATCCTACCTGTATGAGGTCGGGCATTGTCATGCATAAATATAGCATCCTCACCTAAATTGACCATAAATGGACCAACGTGATCATTGAGGATTTCTTCCACATATCTTACGCTAGTTAAAGAGCCGTTTTCTATGATCACCAGCTCTGTGCGACTTTCAGAAGAAATTCCGGCCCACACAAGTACAGACCCACCACCGTAGGCTACTTTTTCTTCGATGCATGCTTGCTTGAATCTTTCCCCTGGTCTTCGATACACTCTGTGTCTTCCATCGTGCTTGTAGAGCATAAATTTTGATTCGTCGGAGAACATAACTTTTGACCAATCTTCAATACTCCAATTTACGTGGCTCTGGGCATATCTTAGTCTTGAAATACGATGCCCACGCTCCAGTTTAGGGCCGTTTGCAGGTCTAAGGGGTTTTAAGTTAGATTCAGCAAGCCGACGTCTTACTGTCCATGCACTTGGGTTACTTCCTCCGAGGCGCCGAAACTGATTTGTGAGTTCAGTTCCTGTGAGAAAGCGATTTCGAAGCATGGTGTTCACCAAGTATCGGTCTTCTCGTGCTGTGGTACACCTGGTTCTGCCCGTTCCTGGTCTGCGTAGGTTAGAACCAGTTTCTTCGTAACGTCGGAGAACTCTTTGTACTGTTGACAGCGACACACCGACAGTCCTGGCTGTATCGCGCTGACTCCGGCCGGTTTCCAGCATTGTAAGTATTCTGGTGCATTCTTCAGGCGTAAGCGACATAATTTCAGCTTGAATAATGAATATAGAGCACTATCAACATGGTTTATGTACCCACATAAATGACAGATTACAAACAAAAGCAAAACCAAATGCTGTAATTTCGTAGTTCCATCTTCGAAAGTGGCCCTTTTTCAAATTTGATTTTTTTATGATATAACTTTACAATAACTAAGAAGTTTTAATACCTTCATTTAAGGAGTATTACATTGTCTATTAAATACAATTTATTGCATTAACCTAGCATTTTTAGTTTCCGAGATTTTTAGGATTCTTTAAGTGACCCGGATTCATTGCTCTCGAGTGTATTTGAATCACTTGAATTCGCATTTCATTGCTATTATGTATTTTAGTTGCTTCAAATTTTTTTTTCAAAAGATTCACAGTTTTAAGAAAGCTGCCGAATACACAGAATAATTTATCTCCCGACATGGAAAAAGCTCTATTTCTATTTAACCCCGGTAGAAAGTTTACATCCTAAACAAACTGCGTTACATAACGTTGCATGATAAACAAACTATATTTAGATCAAGACGGGAAACATATAAACATGGGCCGTAATGAGTAACAACAGTTTTATACAATAACTTTCATAGAAACAACTTCCTGGATTTTGTCGTAACTTGTTTATCTATGTTTTGTTTTATTTTGTTTAGTAAAATGTTTCTTTTGTGTTTAGTTTTGTTTTTATAAGGTAATTTATTTGAGGAACATAAAATATGAGAAATATTATGTCGTTTATTCATTTATATACATATTTATTTACATTTTTAAATATTTCCAAAAAAAAAAAAAAAAAGTGTTCCGCCGGTGTCGGGAGCAGGGTCCAAGCTACCGGTGGTTAGGGCTGCAGAGCCAGGAACCTCCTCACAATGCGAGCCGTGTCGAGGAGTACTGCCTTCTGAATCAGGCCCTTGATCCAACCGCCTAACGAGAGCCTCGAGAGATGTTGGTCGAGGCTTTCGGCCATCAGGCCGTTGGCCGTTACGACAATCGGCCCAATGATAGCCGAGCTCACATTCCACATGTCGACAACCTCGTGTGCTAAGTCGAGATATTTTATTTGTTTGAGAAATATTATTATTAGTTGAAATAATTGTTTAGCTACTGACTTTTTCTTTACTGTTTTTATACAATAAAACTATCTGACAGTTACAAGCAATAACTAATAGTATTCTAGTTAAGTCTCTTAAGTAAGCAAGCTTATTTATTTACATGCACAAGGTAAGGTAAGGTAAGATCCAATTAAAAAAATTAAAAAACTCGAGTGCACAAAACATTATATTATTTGTCCAATTAACATAAAATATAATCACTTCTGCAACCGACTATACTAAGTAGCTAACCGCAGGTGGTAAACCTAATCTCTAACAACGAGGTACAGACGCCCACAAAACGCGACCTAAATAAGAAAAACTATTGTTACTCATAGTTTTATTGTACTTTTTGTTTTACAATATTTTATCTGTTTGTATGACAAATGGCCAATTATTTCGTGTTCGTACGAATGTATTGTCTGACGGCTACTGGGTTTTATTGTTCTGATTTTTTATTTTTATTTTTTTCGTATTTTAATAAAAATTGTGAAAATTGTGAGCCGATTGACTCAAGTTGAGTGGTCATAGGACTGACTAACGATCAGAGTATTATTATGAATAATGGAATTAATTTTGGTTTTTCAAAAGGAATTTGCAATATGACATGATTCGTAATTTTTGAGTACCTTGTGTTATTAGGGTCAGCTTTTTTATTCTTTTTACTTTTATAAAACAAGCTTAATAATATGTGTATGTGTGTATTGTGGACAGAGGGAAAATACCTCACCATGTACTGCTATGATCATTGGTCTAGTGCTTGCGAGCGCCAGTGTTGAGCATGAGATCCTGGGATCAATTCACGGGTCGGTCATTCTTTCTTATTTCAGCATTCTTTTTCCACCAGGAATTTCCCAGTAGCAGAGTCCAGAGTCTGGATTTATGCCCGGTAGATTGCAAAAGGCTAGACTCCTATTACATGGGACATAATCATGACTGGTGAAATGTCGGTGTAGGTACATAAACATATAGGTTTTCATAGGTCCCTTCAGCGATTTCAGACGTGATATTACCCCCAGCAACCCCATCGCCTGTTTTTCCATTTGTAAGTTTATAATATTTTTGTACCCAATATGTACTCAATTTGTACATACTTAAAAAAAAAAAAAGACGTATGGCACTCGGAGACTGCCGCGGTAAAGCTATTGCATAGCTGTTTTTATCAACTTATGCAATTATAATACAATCAATGCCACCTAGAGGCGAGTTGCTGAACTAAAGACACAGGGGTGTTAGATATTTTCGTTACGGTCTCCACGCTCAAGGCCCGCGATAGAAGCTATGCAATAGCTTAAAAGTACCTTGAAAGGTTAAGAGTACAGTAACTTCGATTTTATGTTGCTGTAGAGCATCTCTCTAGCAACCCCAAGTTAAACTATGAAGAAACTTACGTAGATGCTTATTGTATTAACAAAGAAGTGTCCGAAAATAATAGTACTGATGTTTTTACCATTAAATATGCAAGCTGTGACTAGTTATGTCAACTTTAAAATTCTCGGGCTATTGATATAAACGCCTGAGCAAAAATTTCTATCATTAGATCAAAAATCCCAAGTACCTAAGTCTATTATGTTACAATACACAAATCCATGCATTTATTCATAACGACACTTATCGTGCTGCTACCAGATATTGTTAGAATTTGTGACAGTTGTCCCACAGCGATATTATTGTACCATTATGATGCATTCAGATAAACAATCTATGACACTTATGCTGCAGTGACTCCCACGTGGTTGAGTTTATTCGACTATTGTAGTATTATTAGTGATAAGAGACACATTTCACTGAAGCATATAGTTTAAACCTACTACATGTTTCATAACTATAATAATATAATATAACGAAACGCACAAAGCATTTCGGAAATAGATTTATTATACGTACCTTGATATTGGTAGAGAGCAGTGGTGGCTCAGTGATATCGACCACGAGTCTACGACCACGACTTACGAGTCGTAGGTCCAGAGTTCCGACCCAGGCAGGCACTTAAACATTGTGTATTTAATTTAAAACGGTAAAGGAAAACATCGTGAGGAAACCGGCATGTCTTAGAACCAAACAATTCGACAACATGTGACATCTACCAACCAGCACTGAGGCTGCGTGGCCGCGTGGACATCATCGCTTACCATGATGGTAATGGTGTTCAAATGTGATCTTACAATAAAATTATATAAACAACTAGCTTCCACCAGCGGCTTCACCCGCGTTATATCTTTATAAATTACGGCGGTTGCCCGCGACTTAACGTGCGATCAGGATAAAATACTTTTTATCCTGATCGCACGTAAACGGGTAGACCTGGACCTTCTCCAGGTCTACCAAATTTCACCCACATCCGTTCAGCCGTTTTAGCGCGAAAGCATACCAAACAAACAAACAGTTTATTAAACAAACGAACTCACTTTCGCATTTATTATATTAGTTAGGATACCCGATGTTACTCAGAGATAATATAGCGGTCTACTGGTGAAAGAATTTTTTAAATCAGTACAGTAGTTTTTGAGTTTAGTCATTATAAACATAAATACAAATCTTTTCTGTACACAATATTAGTGTAGATATAGAATTATGGAAGAAAAAGACATGTCTTGCGCCGATTCCAACAATATTAAGATAAGGGCAGGGGAATGATGTGACCTACACAAAAATAAGTTGCGGTATAGCGTCTACATATCACTAGAGACTCCTTTTTCTGTTGGTCTGACTAATTCTGGAAAACATAGTCTATAGCCGTGATCAGTGGTGTGTCTTCCTGCCAAGTCATAGGCCTCGAGATCGAACCCAAGGCACGCACCTCTGACTTTTCGGATTCATGTGCGTATTTTATAATTATCACTTGCATCAAAAACGGTGAAGGAAAACTTCGTGAGGAAACCGGCATGCCTGAGAGATATTTCTCGACGGCATGTGAAGCCAAGTCAGAGGCCCATGGGCGGCTTTAAAACTGACCAGGTAGGTCACTATCCACACGAAGGGAAGAAGAATACTTCGAAGAATTTTGTAAGGAAATGCATCGCTAACACAGTTTCCCATTTGAATTTTCGTGCTGTAACTGTTAAACAAGAGCAGTGGTGGCCCAGTGATAACGGCCCTGACTTACGAGTTGTAGGTCGTGGATTCGAACCCAAGCAGGCGCTTTACTTTCATCACCACTGCTCTCAAAACGGTGAAGAAAAACATCGTCAGGAAACCGGCATGTCTTAGAACCAAAAATTCGAAGACATGTGACATCTACCAACCCGCACTGGGGCCGCGTGGTAGATTACAGCCCACTCCCTCTCTCAGAGAGGAGGCTTGTGTCCCAGGAGTGGGAACATTAGGCTGATGATGATGAACTGTTGAACATTTAATTCAGGCTACGTAAGTAAATAATATGTGTTAAAACAGGCCAAACTAACAGTGTAGCATAGATCCCCACATAAACAATGTCTTAGATATTTCATCTAAAACAGTTACCGGCCCTACATTGTACTCCGTTATCTTACATTTCATTTTACGACGTAGAGTGATGGGCCCTAAAACAGGCTAGTGTAACTATGTCATGCTGGTCCTTTAGTACTTTAGTTAATGTACGGAGGGGTAAAATAGACTTAAGTGAAACTAACACTAATAACACTGTGTATACAGAATCTATACCTAAAGGGTCACGGAGCTTGGCTTAATAAGAATTGTCAAAATGATTAGGAGTAGCGTGCTGCATCCTAAAAGTTGGCAACGTCGTAAATAGCTGTCAAAATATTTACCTGTTTTGATTAATTTGGAAATAATACCGTATGGAAATAAGAAATGTGGCTAGCTAGCGAACTAGATATTGATTATGAAATGCAATTATTAATATTTTAACACCGAGTATTTAGTTTTAATGTAAAAAAACTATTTGGAAACTTTCAAAAAGCCTGTTTTACACCTAAATCGGTTACAACATCAAATTCAGTATTTCAATTGCAATTCATTATTAATATTCTAGTTCGCTTGTTAGCCACATTTCTTATTAAGTTTTTTATTTACTTTATTTCTTGTACAATAAATAATGCCAAATTAATCAAAACAGCGAAATATGTGAGCTATTTGCGACGTTGCCCACTTTCAGAATGTACGCTCTTAATCATAAACTTTGGAAAAATAGAGTTGTAAAAGTGATTCCTCAGACCGTTAGCATTTGGAACTGTCTATGGCAACTAACATTTTCTAATGCAGTCAAATGTTTAAGCAAGGGATTCATTAACTGACAGATAACGCACAGCCTAAACGTCAAGGTCTAGAAGCATGAAATGTTGCACAAGAGTTGCTTGCATAACGAAGGTGAGCACTAAGAAAGGATTATTGGAAATTCATTCTCTGAAAGAGTTAAATAGGGAATGAGAGAGGCAAGTTTTTCATTTTTGAATTTAGCCTTCTGTTTAATATGTAAAACTTATATGTGTCATAGTTTTTTGAAAACTCATTCCCAAAGGCATCTGAGAAAGTTACCGATGCGAAATTCCTTAGGGCAAACAAAAATTTAAAAGAACAGGAATTCTGTCACCCTGCCATATTTGATGTTGTCTTTAACCCTTTAACGCACACCCTAACTTTTTTTTGAATTCTTTATATTTTGTAATACATATATATTCTGTGCCGTAAATCATAAAAATATGACTTAGAAAAAAAACCTGAAACTCATTGTTTTTCGAGAAAATCCCGAAAATCTTGTGGCCAGTAAACTGGCCATTGCACGTTCTGTGTCACTAACCATCACTGCAAGATCACTGGTCAGTAAAATGGACACTAATTAAATCTATTTTATTTTTGTGAAAGGGTTATAAAAAAAAACTTTAATTATGTATTTCCTAATCAACATTTAATAAAGAACATAATTATACTTAACAATCAGTTTCAATCACAAATAGAATAAAAATAACATATTTCTTCTAATTCTCCTACGTAATTATTGAAGGTACTATTCTTGTAAGCTGGTGGATCACTAATCTTTTATTTCTCCACTTATATCTTTATTTATTGTATTCTATCGAGGACCTGCGTCTTCGAGAGAAATTAATTCGTGATTACGTGGTTAGGTTCGATGATAGTGGCGGTGGAGATGGTGGTGGCTGTGGAGGTGGCGATGGTGGGATAGGTGGTGGTGGCAGAAATAAAAACTAGTGGTTGTTATGAAGGTGATATTCTAGATCTTGATCCTTGACTTTGACTACTAGCGCTCAGGATGCTGGTAGTAAAAGTAACACTTTCGTCGAAACAAGCATCAGAATCACCATCGACGTCAGATTGTGTGGCCTGGCCATCTGTAATACCCACGAGATCAATCCATTGGTCCTCATCTAGTGACTCCAACTCTCGATAAGTGTATGTCTGTCTAAAACAATGAGGAAATTACAATGCAAAACAATTACATTACTATTTTCATAAATATCTACCCACCATCAAAAAAACGGCAAAGATAAACACCAAAAAATTCATAATAATATGTTATAACTACCGAGCAAGAGTATTTATGGTATATTTATTTTTATAACATAACAAATACTTATATACTTGTTGTTAGACGATATGGTTCATAGGTATTACTCGAAAATAAATAATCGATACATTATCTCAAAGTTGGGTAGGCAATTTTTTGATTATGTTTTTTCAACAGACCGGTTTGCATTCAATCGCAAAAAATACATATTTTTTATATCATACTCGATTACATTTGCACATTACTTCAAAGTATATAATATAATGTAATAGTTTCACTTACCTTTTTCAAGAAGACATGATTTTTTATTACCGTAAACCTTGTAAACTCGTAACGTATACACGCGATGACAACAAATATTCTTGCGCGGGTGCACGGTGGCCAGTTCACTGGCCATCTTGAAAAAAGGCGCGAATTTGGTAGACCGCGCGATGAACTTGAACGCTGGCCAGTTGACGGGCCAGTGTGCTCTAACGCGCGTGGTAAATGTTCATAAGATTCAATATAAAAATAAAAATCTATGAGATATCGACCTTAAAGTGACTGTCCAGTTTACTGGCCACTTTGTATGAGCCGTCCTATAAAGGGTTAAACTAACCTGCATAACAAAAAAACATTTAATCAATATGTAACTACCACATTAAACTGTGATTCTACTTCAAGAGTACCAGCCCTAAACCTCATGTGAACAGAACACAGTTAGGTTCTCATTAAGCATTAACAAGTTTCCAAATATTACCTAAGATTAATGAACCGTCACCACCTTTCCTACCTTATAATTAATCAACCTAATGATGTCGAAACAATCTCATAATATTTTAATATACCTACTCTAAAACTAAAACTGCTCTTATTCCAAATCCGATTAAATTTCAATCGCTAATTTATGCAGCAATATTAATCGGATAACTAATTAATGATAAATTTGACAGCTATGGACGTCACACCGACTTCTATAAATATTATAAATTAAAGTCGCTCATCGTGTCTGTCTATGTGACAGTTTTGTTCTTCTAAACCAAGCAACAGATTTTAAAGCAATTTGCACCATTATTTAGAGCACTTATTCCGGGTTAACAGCGTTTATGCTAAAAGTTCACAACGTCGTAAATAGATGTCAAATATTTAATTTAGCAATATTACTGTATGGAAATAAAAAATGTGGCTAACTAGCGAACTGGAATATTGATTATGAAATGCAATAATTAATATCGTAACACCGAATATTCAGTTTTAGATGTAAAAAAAAGTGTTTGAAAACTTTCCAATTGCCTTTTTAAACCTAAAACGAGTACAACATCAAATTCAATGTTATAATTGCAATTCATTATTAATTTCTAGTTCTCTATTTTGCCACATTTTTTATGTCCATTCATAATATTACTAAATTAACCAAAAATGGAAAAAATTTGACAGCTATTTGCGACGGCCGACGTTGCCAAGTTTTGGGATAATCGCTCATCAAAACTGGTAAATTTTTTAACAGCTATTTGCAACTTTCGACGTGCAACGGGATAAACGCTTTTAATGTGTTTATTACATTAATATTAAACTTTCATAATATTATAGAAATCTCGACGCTTTTTCAAGTCATAAATACTGTGCAAACCAGGGGCGGATCGCTAGTTGATGATAAATTTAACGCCTATCGACATCAAACTGACTTTCGGGTACTTAATAGGATTAATTTTGAATGAAAAGAGGCGTCTGTAGGCGTTTAGTGACAGTTTGGTACTTGATATGATAATCATAATATTAAGTACCTTGTTTATTTTGTCATCGCAGTTTTTTTGCGTTTTTTATTTAACTTGGCTCGGTGAAAACGCGGATCCAAGGTATCATTAAAAACTACTTAAATATTTTTCCTACATCGTCATTTTTTTCACCACACTTTCCTGAAGCTCGGTGACGATAAGCGAAATATTTAAGTAAAAGACGCGAAGGAATAGATAGAAAACTTTGTTGAAAACTGCGTTAAAGTTCCTTTAATTTACTTAACTATGTATTTTTGAGGCTAACTCAAAATCTATAGAAGCAAAGTTAATAAAATTTATAAGGGACCACCTTTCAAACAAAAGGGAGCTTACCCTTTCAAACAAAAAATACCTATTTTCAAAATCGGTCCTCAGATGACGGAGAAATCGGTGAACATACATAACAAAAAAAAAAACTTACATAAAATTGAACATAGAACCTACTCCTTTTTGGCAGTCTGTTGAAAAAAAAAATACGTGTCCACTAGTTTTTAATAATCTAAATGAAGACAAAAAAAAAATTGTCGACATCGCTATTGACGCTAAAATTACTTCACATAAACATAAACATTATTAATCAACATTTCCATTCACCAAAACCCTTTATCAGTAGAGTACAGTCAAAACCTAAGTCCGATAGTATAATATTATGACGTAACACAATGTGAGAAACTAAACTATGACTTCCCTCAATTATAAACGTATACTAACTTAAACTGGCGCGCTTAACTGAACAGTTAGTCGGGATATATAGCTTAGATAAACGTGGTACAAGCACTAACAGTAAAGGCGTCGTTACACGAGACAGAATCATCATAAACTTTAGTTAGCGCGCGAATGTTGGACGCTTGGCGAAAAAATACGATTACTATTGATAACATTCTATGGTTATGGTGGCATTTAAAAATGGTTTTGGTATGGGATTAGAAGATATGAAGTTGATTGCATAAAAATAAGGTAAGTTAGTACGGTTAGCTACGATACTTAGAGTTGATTGAGAGAAACAAATTGAGTGTTGCAAGTATACAAAATTAAAAATATAAGTTAATAGTCCTGAACCATTACGATGTAGGTAAAGGAGGGGGAGAACTTTTGCTAGCAGGCTTCTTGTAATGAAAACCATTACAACTGTGTATTAGGTATCTACTATTGTACTTGGTTTTCCCAAAACATTTTAAATAGTCCTCCCACAAAAAACGTTGAGTCTTAGATATTTTTAAACCGTGTGAAAAGGCCTTAATATCACTAAGCAGAGGCATCCAACACGGCAGAGGTGAACTTTCCAGAATGTTCTGATAATGCCTCTAACATAGCACTAGCAGAGAATTTAAGTATCATAGCTGTTGCAAAATTGCTCACTGCTCGCTTTTGATTGTAAGGCTTAACGTTGTTACAAGTTATGTGGGTTCGTGGCAAGGGGCATTTATATTTTGAATTTAATAAGGTTTTAATGTGCAGTTATGCTGTTGTAATAAAGTCGAACTATATTATGTTTTAATCGTGTTTTCTTAGAAGCTGTTATATGTTAATAATGAGAAAATGTAGTTTGAAGTCTAATGAATAATAAAATAAACATTACTGGTTTTCTGAACAGCCAATTTAGCTAGAATTCTTGCTAACCGTTTAATAGGGAAATGTGAAGCTAGAATTTAAAACTCCCAGAGGTATAGAGAAGAGTCTGAAGTTCTCGAGAGTACACAAGTGTATAGTTTGGCAAACTTTACAGAGTTATTGCGATCTTCATTGAAGTGTTCGATTCAACACATTGTTCTGGTCTTCCGAGATACCATAAATAACTGGGTAAGGTAAGACTTGTCCTAGGTTTCACTAGATGTTTTTTTAATCCAACAAAAACTCTAAACATCTCTATTAAGCTGAAGCAATTCATAAAGACTCACATTTACCAACAAAAACTTTCCACAGGGAATTTCCTACGGGGAAGAAAAAATCATTTCCATTTTCGAAATTAATATTTAAAACCGTTAAATGCAGTGTTATTAAAAAGCTCTTTATTTCCTGGGAATATTATTAATAGGGTAAATATACTTATTTCCAACGCTGCTGCTAGGTTATTTTTCAGAAGTGATTCTTTTAGTAAAATTTTATACAGTAAAATGATAAAGAGTGTTTTTTAATAGTTATACATAGCAACTGCAACATCAACATGAAAATGAAATACAATTTTTTTTTTATTAAATTTTTTTATGCCCTGAAAGATTTTTATTGATTCGTTAATTTCGTTTTACGTAGGTACGATAAACGATTTCATAAAGTGTTATTTTTGTGTACACATTTTTCAATTAAATAAATAAATTGAAGCTTGAATCCTAATACGAGCTGACTAACTACTGCCTGATATTTGAATAACATAACATTCACGCCTTGTTTCCCCGAAAGGTTGGGCAGAAGTAGGTATATCTTTAGTACACCGCAAGTTTGAATACTGTTTCGGAATGAATAATGAAAAGTAATGAAAATATTGTACCTACATGCCTTACCATTTAAATAGGGCATTTGATGAAAAAAAAAAAGACGTGTGGCACTCGGGGACTGCCCCGGCGAAGCTATTGCATAGCATTTTTTATCAACTTACGCAATTGTAAAATATTAACCCGAATACAAGAAATAGCAATGATGACATTGACAGGAACTGTTATTCACATTTATAGTTTTTAAAACTTGACACAACGTAATGGGAACATCAAACTAATAAAAAGGTTTTAATTTAACTATTAATAGTCAAGGATCATTCGTCTAAGTAAATTTGAACTTTATTGTCAAGCAGTTAAACATAATTTTCAATACAACACTCTCGTATCATTCGTCTAAGTAAATTTGAACTTTGTTGTCAAGCAGTTAAACATAATTTTCAATACAAAACACTCTTTTCTTAGGTAGTATTTTCGTTACGAAATTTCTGGATTAGGTCTCCACGCTCAAGGCCCGTGATAGAAGCTATGCAATAGCTTAAAATGGTTTATTCTGAAAAATCTATTGTTTAGTTCCAAGTTTAAATTCAAATAGTTTATTTCCGCTTCAAAAACAATAACATCATATTATTAATTGAAACAAGCCTAAAAACTACGTGACATTCATTTGTGAGAGGCTGGTGTCTGAACTAGGAATACCTGTATCCACCAGAACCGAACTTTTGCGCCCTTAGTCAATCACAAGGTTCAATATTTTTTTTTATTATCACAAGTCTAAAAGTACCCAACTATCTTGGCAAACTCTTGCACCATAAAAATCGTGTATCATGCAAGAGTTTTTCGAGAACATAGAAAGTCTCTAATCAAGGGATCGAGCGCTGGGAATATGGATAGGACACAATTTGGCAAGCACCGCAGCGCTTCGTTACAGCATAAGTGACCAAGCTTGTCTGCATCGATTGGACTTGTTCAGGGGTTCAGGGTTCTCGGCTATAATGTCTTGCATCGATAAATAACTGATTTGATTTTTTTATTTTGTATTCTTAATACAAACAAAATATTGAGGTAGTGTATTATTATGTAGTAGGTGGAGTATTCAAGCTTAATAATGCCCACATAATATTTGCACTCAACTTTTAACTGCCTCAATAGTGTAGTGGTTGCAAGCGCTACTACTGAGCATGAGGTCCTGAGTTCGATTCCCCGGTCGGGCAAAGTGATATTGGGTTTTCCATTAGGAATTTCTCAGTACCAGCCCGGAGTCTGGATTTGTGCCCGGTTGATGGCAATAGGCTCGCCCGCTATTACATGGGACTTGAACATAACTGGCGAATTGTGGGTGTACCTACTATGGGTACACCTCTGTCTTACACTTCGGGGAAACAAGCCGTGATGTTATTTGTTATAATATTTGTAGATACCTAGGGTTTTTGTATGATAAAGAAAATAAGAAAATGTTACAGCTATTCAACGTTTTTAATATCTTTAACATTTTACTTCTTATTCGTCATATCGGTGATTCCATTCCCATATTAGCTACGACAAGATCAAAATTCGTGATAATTTTAATAGATAAGTGTAATTAGTATTACAGAAATGGAAAATTAATGTACAAATAGTTTCATAGGGATACTATCGTATTCATAACACTTTCACTACACACATATGATAAAGGTTTCAAAATGTCTGTACTAGAGAGTTTAGAAATTGCAAAAAATAATACAGGAAACGTTACACTGTTGAACGAATTAAATACGAGTTTTCCGAGGTCACCTTTGTTGCGATTGTTCGCTTATCGCACTGATAACGATCCTGGCCGAGGTGGGCCGATAAGCGATCCTATATAAGTGGGGTTGACGGATGACGGGCGGTTGTAGCTCACTTTGCGTTCGGCTCGTGTAGTGGCAACACTTCGTGTCCGAGTTCGCAACAGGTCAATCGTCGTCCTGAGTATGCCTCGTTGAGAGGCGAAACACGTGTCGATTTCTAACAGGGTTCTCTAACTCTTTAGAACAGTTAAGCGGATTAGGTTACTAAATATAAGTCATCTATTGTATTTTATAATGGATTTCCGCAAAGTCACGCCTGAGTCAATTAACTATATTCATAACTAGATACAATTACCAAGAGAATTGCGTATCGTCGTTCACTAAGAGCCAATATCTCCTAACATACCTTATCGCCTTGGGATCCCACAAAGATCTGAAGCTCCCATTCCAAAGCAAAGCTGATCCAACTTTTTCATCTAGAATCAGCACCGAAACGATTTATGTTCGCAGACTCGTAAGGAGAGTTAGACAGCCGTGGTACTTGTGGGTACACTGAAATGTGTTTACTCACCCGTGGCTCAACTGGCTTTGGGAAGATTGACTCGGACTGTACCATGGGTTTCGAAAACGAACTGTGTGACAGTTTTATTCTTCAAGTCGATGTGCCGTAATACTGCCCGGGTGCTGTAATAAAGGAGCAGTGGGCCTCGACATACGAGCGACTTTACCTTGTATATTTCATTTCATCACCACTGCTCTCAAAACGATAAAGGAACACATCGTGAGGAAACGCCCATGTTCTAGAACCAAAGATTCGAAGACAATTGAGATCCACCAACCCGCACTGGGCTCGTGTGATGGATTATGTCCCCACTCCTACTCACAGTGAGGAGGCATATGTCCCAGTAGTGGGAAAATTATAGTCTGAATATGTTGTTTGTGTTTTGTTGAATTACATGACAGTATTTGATAAAAGATATTGGAAAGGACCATGATGAATCTTTATTTTAAATGTCAATGATCTTAATCGGTTGCCTGTTGTAGTTTTCTTCGTTTTCTTCTTGAGTGGATTATAGGTATTTGTATGAATGCCTCAGGCTAGAACTGCAATCTTGGAAATAATAAAGTTTGCAGTTGTATGTTGTATCGCATCGAACGAATCCCCAGCCAATGAAAAACATGTATGTCTTGAATAGTTTCTTTAGAAATCACCTTTTGCCGATAAAGCATTAGTTACACTGACTCAATATTTACATTTCTGAACCCTACCAGTTATTTGACCGAATACCGTTTTCCTTTCTAAATAAATAACTTGATAATATTCCTTCCAAAAATCTCTTTCGAGAACCAACAGTAGAATCATGTTTGCGTACTCGGTACGTTTTTTGAATGGCACCCTCCTCGCTTTCTGATTTCTAAATAAGATACGGTTTCAAATCTCATGTCGGGACGTCAGACATTCCGTTATTGAATGCAGTTTTTGTCTGTCCCAAAGATGTTTGGCGACGTGAAATTTTTCGTTCGCGATGCCATAAAGGGTGGAGTGGAGACAAGATTTTTGCCAGAAAATAGATGAATGTCTGTTTCTAAGATGTTTGTTCTGATTAAGTTTTTAGTGCCAGTATTGGAGAAATTGCATGGTAAGATTGGAGATTGTTGGAATTGCTGGTTTTGGGAGTTGAGATAAAGGATTTTATTGAAAGTTTCTGTTGTCGTCCAGGCTATAACTTCTCTATCTACTTAGGTCTTATCGTTGCATTTGTCTCGATCACTTTAGAAGATTTCATCATCTTGTTTTTCGTCCTTAATGTTATCTCATTTATCTGCATCTAACTATCTACCTCAGCATCTAACAGAACCTTCTCTCAAACTTCTTGTTCTGCATAATATTTTATTACTACCTCATATTCATATTTCACGAACAAATTCTATTTCATGTCCCGGCTCCTAGCAATTTTCTTTAAGATCCTAAAATTCTTGTGTAACATGACAAGCGCTAGTTTTCAATAAGCAAGGACAGTATTTCAGCATCGCATTTGAGGACAGCGGAGGTAAATATATGTGCCCTCCGAATTTCGAGAGGCACGGACATTCGCCCACCTGCGTCCTGGCTAAAGAGAAGTTATGCGTTCAATTTTGTTCTGTGCGGAAAGGTGGACGCATTGTGGTGAGAGGTAGCGGAGCGAAATGTCTCATCTAGTTTGTGTTAAGAGGCAAGCAAACGATAAACTTGGTAGAAATATTGGGCCTGTTTTTGTTAGTTTTATTTTGAACAGGCTACCGTTTTTGTTCGTTTTTTCAGCCTGAAAGCTGGACTAGTTTTTTTAAATATAACCGTAATATTTTCAGAGGTTTTCTAATTAAATTAAAACTTAAACACCCAGTTACACAAAGACAAACATTAATGCCCCATTACGTAATGGATCATTCACGCTAATGATTTCATACATCAAAGAACTATTTAAATCGAGTCTACGTTGCTTTCTGCAACAAGTTAATGGAAGATTAGTATTTAATGACAGGTTCAAAAGTAAAAGTTCGTTTCTGCCACTGGCTGCATATGCATTCACCACACATTTAAACTGAAACGAAACCTACGATAGCTCACAATAACACATACTTTTGAAAACTATATCACTACAGACTGGACAAAACGTCCATTTATCTCACCTTCAAATATATACCAACATTTTATAAACCAATACCAAAACATGCTTTGTCTATGTACTATCTACTATAGGTAGGTATTAAGCAGCTCCCTCTTATCAGCAAGTCCTCACCCCAACCGTCATGATAGCATCAGGCACCAAAATAGAGTCTCCTCAGAGGCACAGAGCCACAGAGGCTAGATCTTTTATTTCACACACACGAGTTATTTGTTCCCGGACGGTAATGTGATTTCTCTTTTAGTTTCCTTTGGTGAGCTATTTTTAGAATTCTGATCTTATATCTTATTTTTACCCGACTACGGCGAAGCAAAAATGAGGGTTATGATTTTGACCGGTATGTATGTATGTTCATCTCTGTTCCCTCATAACTCCTAAACTACTTACATAATTTGACAAATGAGGAATCGTTGGAAGGGTTTTTATCGTCCGCTGGTAGGCTATGTGACGTTACATTAAATTAAAGATAGCGCCCTCTAGAGGACATAAAGTCAAAACATAGAAATAAAACAAAAACTGTCTTTGATGTCTTGTTTATACCTTTTTTGATGATTTTTTGTCGTAGTTGAGTTTTAGTTTTATAACTGTTATTTTTATTTTTATTGTGATTTATAAATGTATGTTAATAGAATGTCATGAATAGCAGAATTTTATTATTGTAGTAGTACAGTCGACCTCGTCATTGCCTTGCACTTGTGACTGGAAAAACAAAACTACCAGCCAATTATTTACTGTCCCACTGCAGGACAAAGGCTTCTTCTCATACAGAGAAGGCACGAGCATTGATCACCACGCTTGCTCAAGACGGATTTGACAACAGCTCCCAGTTGTTTCATTTAGTTTGAAAATATCTAAGTATAGGCAGGAATCTACTGTGTACATTAATCTAATATTATATTTAGTTACACTTGATAAATCTTGAATACAATATACAATCTAATACTGAAATTATATAATTATCATACGGGGTGGCAGGGACATCGACGCGAAGCCGGTTACCATGGATTCAGTTCATGATTCTGAACCCCCCTGCGTTGAAATTTTTCGTCGGTTATTTAAAAAAAAATCAGCTGTTCCATACATTTTGACCGCGTAGGTATTGCACTTTTCTATGAAACAGCAGATTTTTTTTTTACTGATTCCATGGTAATCGGCTTTGCGTCGATGTCCCTGCCACCCTGTATACAAGTATTTATGGGAAAAAAATAAAAGTTAAGGTTAGAGCATAATGGGCATCAAAAAATTCGTCCGCTGTCAGTGCGAAAAGTGCCCAAAAGGCTGGAAGCGTTGCTACATTGGATGAAAAATATTACTTTGACATTTTGTGGCGTGCAAGTGTCATTCAATTTTAGCATGATAAAGCAGTTATGACTATACCTAGTTATCGTCATTTTTGAAGCTTAAGATTTAAAGAAACGGTCTAAAGAATTTTTAAATAAAGTTAACTGAAATCGCCAACCACTTATGTAAATCCAAGTCTACCACTTAAAAGTCGATACCATTCCCTAAAGCCCTATAAAAACAGTGACCATAACAATAAAACACATGTTCCCTAAATGTTTAACAACGACACTTTATAACCGAATAACTCACGACGTATCCGATCAACACAGTCATATCACATAACACTTAACATCAGTAGAACATTCAAAAATGTAAAGATACATCCACACTTCCAACCTGACAACAAGATCCCATTGGCTGATTGACAGACCATAGCGCCAAGAGATGAAATCTGACCAATGAGCGCGCTGCATTCATGTTGTAACTTGCAAGACAAGTCTGTTCCTAGCTGAACACTCCGGTTACACTTTGGGTGGCCATATCGGTAACAATGGAGGTTTCAAAGTAATTGTGTACTGGTTACTTGATTCTTTGACAGTTATTGGCACTTATTTGATCATCGGGTGAGTGTAGGAGTATGGTGTTTGATAAAGGGACTTATAATAACTAAGCTGTATAAAGGCACTTGCTTTGTCCAATAGGATTATTAAAGGTTTACCAAATTGAGAAAATATTGACTTGCTGTCCTCCCGTTAGCGAACGCCCTAAGCCGAGGTTCGTACCCCACAGGGGGTGCCCTTAGCGAGCGTTCGCCTAGTTAGTAATTAGAATAGTTTATGCCCCTGTCTGGAGGCTTTAAGTTTTTAGGAGCTTAAGGCAGCCGCAGGAATGACCGGTTAAGTAGTCATGGCCTCAGAGGCCAGCTACGAGAAGCCCTAGTTAAAAAAAAAAAAAAAAAATATATATTGACTGTATTGTCTCTTTATACATATTTGTCTTTGCAAGGTATGAGGACTCTCTAACGAAATAAAGGTTGTGGACTACGCAAAGTTGACGATAAAATTCATAAATAATACATTATGCAACTTGTTAAAAAAGCATCGTGTATAAGCTATTAAAGCTAAGTGGTGTTGCAATTATTTACTACAAAAGCTCCACGTAGTTTGCAATTTGGATTAACCTAAATGTGGCTATTAAAAGTGTCCTTTACAGCATTAATTATTTGGCAGCTTCATCATTAACGTAACGAACTACTTAAAAAATTAGTTCCAATTTATAATAATTACACTTTCAAGCCAATTTTTCATACAAAACAATTAGAATCTAAATCCGGTGACAAATTAGGAGTAAAATTCATCAGTTCTTCTCCAATTTCTTTATCCATTAATTGCTCAATAAATTAGGTGTTAGAGTGAGTTGGGGCAATTTTTCAAACATTAAATTTAACGCGGGTATCGATCTGGCCCACTCGTTCATCACCCCACATTATTCTTAGCTCTATCGCAACGCTGACAGAAGGTTTTGGCGTCCAATATCTTAAGATGCGTCGTAAATGTGTAGATGTAGCGGACGATGCAGTTATTTGTTTTTTTTAAGCAATTTTAAAAAAAGTTGAGATCTGAGTCTGTTTTTTCTATAATTGTGATCTACGACATTGATCTTCAGCCAAACGGATATGGAAGTAAAAATCGCACACATAAAAAAATTAAAATAGTTTGGAAAATCCAAAAGTGCACGCCTCATACTTATCACTCATTCATAAACGAAAAATAAATTCAAAACATAGTTTAAAAATGAACGATTTACATTGATCTCAATGACAATTTATCACTTTTCGTGAAGTCGTAATGTCAACGACTGACAAAGATATTTACTTGGCGGTTGCTAGGCAACTTCAAGTCAAAGGTTGGAAATATTTAGTTATAGATATTATATTTTAGTTAGTATTTTATTAATTATAATTAAACTACTTTGAATAAAAGAGCCATTTTCAATAGGGTTCCTTCTACGGCTGAAACGAATGTATAAAAAAAATTGACTCAATTAATTGATTTTATCGCAAGCTACAATGTTTTCAAGGTTCATAAATTGACGGACAGGAATTTTTTTTCAACTATTTTTATGTTTTTTCCATTTCTGCTGCATTAAATCAATTGATAAAAAGTACAGTATTAATCTCCATTTAATCATCTATACAATGGTATATAAATTAAGTAGGTTCTGTGTACTAGCAGGAGTGTAACAATGAAAACAGTTACAGAAATGGGGCACAAATTTTTTTTCGATCGTAGAGCACACTCTAATGCTTCGCATTACGAGTCGTGCAATAGGTACCTACCTATTGAAAATGTATCACAAAATGAATTTGTTCTTTAGATCCGAGAAACATCTGCATGTATAACATATAAGCCTATTAATGTTTCCACACTTTCCACTGCTGGGACACAGGCCTCTCTGTAAGAGGGAGTAGGCTGTTATCTACCACGCGGGCCCAGTGCGGGTTGGTAGAAAGAAAAATATTTTATTTGGGACACGCACAGGAAATACAAACAGTAATAAAAAACTAAAAAGGAGCTAAAACTAACAAAAAACAGAATTCGAATAAATGAAAATAAAAATTAATACTATTAACGACCTGTGCGAGGCCAAAAAGGCCCCCCTATCTCAGCATAATTATGCTGCGAAAATATATACCGCAGCGCTGGTATTCTGATAAGGCCCGCTGTGATGCCACGGACACACCTACGGACACATAAATCACACTAGGGGATTACAAAATAAATAAAAGAATAATTTTTAATAAAAAATAAAGACAAAGAGGTAGATGTCAAATGTCTTCGAATTTTTGGTTCTAAGACATGCCGGTTTCCTCACGAGGTTTTTCTTCACCGTTTTGAGAGCAGTGGTGATGAAAATATTTACACAAAGTAAAGCGCTTGCTTGGGTTCGAACCCACGACTTACACGTAAGTCGGGGCCGTTACCACTGGGCCACCACTGCTCCCTCTGCATGTATAATCTGCCTAAAACCCATATTTATATAATTTACGTCACTGTTTTACATTTTCATCTTTCTACCCAATCACCATAATTATTTTCCTTTATTAAACGAAACCGTTCAGCCCCAAAAAGTAAAGACGATATTTATGTACCCAATACAGTCTATTTACTCCAATATTGGGTCCATAAATATCTTCAGAAATCGCTTCCACTCCCAAATTGGTCCATCCCGTCAGACTAATGCCTGTCACAAGGGAAGAAGTATCGCTTTATATAAATTCTCTAGTTCAATTAATTTCAGTTATGTCGAGACGGTATCGACTCGGTTTAATTAACCTTTGTGGGTGATGCTTTAAGACAGATAAATAATATGGTAATGTTAGATGTAGGTTGAGGTCAAAATCTTGTGATATTCAGTTGTCTTGGTTGCACGTGATATCACGCCTTTTTCGTAAGGCAGAGGTGTCGGTTGCTATAGTACAAATAAGAACACCATTTTTGCTTAAGTCCCATGTAATACGGAGCGAGCATATTGCCATAAATCGAGAAAAAATTCAGACTCCGGGCTACTACTAAAAAAATCCTAGAGGTAAAACCATCGATCACTAATAAAGATCTAGATACACAATCAGCGGCAAAAAATGTCCTCACCGAATGAGCACCCACTTGAACATTTTGGTGCGCTTTTGATTTATTAGCATTCGAACGCTCCGACGGTAAACATACCACATACTATCGGTCGTAAAAATTTATTGCGTTTTGAACATAGCTTTGCGAAATAAACTTTAAGCATTGCGTTTAAGGTTTTACATTAATGTATATTTATTTAAACTATTATTATTACTTAAACACAATTTGGTGACACTTATAAGAGAACTTTTGTTTGGGATTGTTGTTGTATCTAGTTCTTTATTAATGATCGATGGGTAAAACCCAATAACTCTTTGCCCAACCTGGCTATCGAACCCAGATTCTTATGTACAACAGTTGTAGATGCGACCACTAGACCAAGGAGAAAGTGCCAAATCAACAACGATTTCTGTCAAGTAGTCAACACAAAATATTAAAATTTAGGCAGTGTATAGAAGACCGTTAGGGGCACTCTGTTTCCGCAGTTTATTAAATGCCGTTTACGTCACTCTATCTCAGCAGTGTATTAAGTGCCGTCAGTTTGCGATATACTAGTGACGTGAACTGAATGTTTAATAATAAGGTTATAAAAATGAGGAATTATTTAAAAAAACGTAAAATACAGTACGTCAGGGAACCACCACAAAACACAGGTTTAAAACCACACCATGCATTCAACTTGCATGCAGCATGCAAGCAAGCATGCAACATGTAGGATGTAAGCAAAGCATGCAACATATATTATAGCATGTAAGCAAGCATGCAGCATGCAAGCGAGGATGCAACATGCAGCAGGCATGGTTTCTGTCACGGCTCCGGCGCTGCGGGGTTCCGGCGGTCCCACGCGAGCTTATCGTCGCAGATGGTTTAAAGCTCACCGCCGCAGTTTCGTGCTGGCCGGCTTCGCCGGCCAACCTCAGCCGCGGCGGCGAGCGTTACAACCACCTGCTCCTCAACTCGCGGGCCGCCTCGCCCCGCGGCGAGAAAAAAACACTCTAAATTACACTCTAGGGGTAGGCAAACAAGACTGCGTGGATTCGGATTTACAGCGATTTGTTTCTGTCACTAAAACCTAATTTTTAGCAAATGTTTTAGTACTAACAATTTAATTATAAATGAACATTCGGACTAATACACAATATAAAACAATACTTAGGACATACGACTTTATTTCATTCAAAATTAGGACATTCAATTATTATAGTACTCGATATTATGACAGAATAGTTTTAGAATTAAATAAAAAAAAATCGTTTTACAAATAAGTACAATAACAAAATTTCGAATTATTGAACATTATGGTTACTGAAGTTTATAGCAAAGGTGGACTAACCTCAACAATCAAACAAAATAACAAATGACATTGACAATACAATGCTTACGGCACTCTAGCCGGGCCGAGGCAGCGCTACTAGTATGCCGCATTAAAGGCACTTTATCCGCGGCGGATAGAGTGCCCCTAACGGTCCTCTATACATTTCGTAAAAATTATTTCAGCGTTCAAAATTTCCATCTTTTGCTTCGTCTCTGTTTAGCTCAAAAGATCTTTTACTTCATATGTCTTTGGGGTGCACCTAAAAATACCTATGCATGAGTCTTTATACAAATTCCAAGAAAAATGAGTAACATTCATCTTTATGTTTTATAGTGTTTTTCTAGTCCTTGTATAAGTTCCTCGAATGTCTGGTTTTTATAATGATTGAACTTGTCAGCATTTATTTTTCAACGTTATTATTGGTATGTATAGGTATGTATTTATCTAAACATTATTATAATATTTTTCTCTATTATTATACCCATCCTTTAAAAGAGATGACTGTATTTTATTTACTTTTAATTTTGTTTTATTTTATTTTACCATCAATAAGAAAATCATAATATAAAATCTGTATCTAAATAAATTCTGCTTTACGCTAGGATCTCCTAGCATCAAGTTTATGTGTATAAATGTGTGTTTACCAATGAGGCTTGCTCAAAACCGTTCCAAATTATGGTTTCCTATTCGAGAAACAAGTAAACTCTTCTATTAGTTTCTTATAGTTTCTCTTGCATAGTTTCTCTTCCCTTTATTCTGTAGTGTATTTATTGTTTAGCTGATTTTAGCTACCAAAGTCAAAACCTTAATAAAGTTACAGTTTTTGTTTCGAAGTGACAGTGTAGTTTTAGTAGTTTTCTGCTGATGGGGTTTAATAATTCAGTGGCCAACAAGTTGAATGGACTGGCGACAAAGACATATGTGACGTGAACTACGTACTGAAACAAGCTGGCCCTACGGAATAAAGAAATAGCCAAAAAATAGCAATAGACGACTTGTATTTGTCTACACAATAAAAAGAAAGTAAATTATACACATAATAAAAAGAACAGATGTAACTTAAATATATTTAAATATTAATTGATTTTAGAGCAGTAGTGGCTCAATGGTAACCGCCCCGACTTACGAGTTGTAGGTCGTGGGTACGAACCCAAGCAGGCGCTTTACTTTGTGTAAATAATTTCATCACCACAGCTCTCAAAACGGTGAAGGAAAACATCGTGAGGAAACCGGTATGTCTTAGAACCAAAAAATCGAAGACATTTGTGACATCTACCAACTCGCACTGGACCCGCGTGGTAGATTACAGCCCACTCTCTCTCACATAGAGGAGGCCTGCGTCCCAGCAGTGGGAACATTAATAAGCTGATTATGATGGTGATCCTGAATTTATTTTATTTAAAATTTGTTCTCCATCAGACGAATAGAAGGTACTTAATGGACGAAACGAGTAAATGACAAAAGGAATTCATAATTATTTTTTTCCTACTATTCAATGCAGTGTTAAGTGTGTATGCTAGTGTCACTTGAAATGGACATCTTTATTAATAAGATAATTATTATTGAACTATGCGTATTACTATTATGTCTTCGTACTAAACTTTACCTGCACACACAGCACTCTTCCAAGGTCTTGCAATTTATTCATCTCCATGAAGCATGAGGCTTCAGGGGTTACTGCGAATCTTGGGGTTCATTCGATTTATCGAGTCTGGTTAAACCACGCTGGGCTCGGTGCATTTCATTCATTCATTCATTCATTCATCATGATCAGCCTAGCAGTCCACTGCTGGACATAGGCCTCACCTTCGACAACTCTCATCCACCTTCTACCAGTCACCCTCCGACCTTCGCTCCAGCAAGCCTGTTTAATAGATAGCTAAAATAACAAGCTAAGTGCACTTTATTTCAAGTGAACTTTTCTATTAACTCAAACGCTATCAGATTGCAAACACTAGATAGTAATTTAATATACCACGATAATTAACTGGAACTCAACAAGTTCCCATAAAACATTTTAATTACACTTTCTACGTTAACTATAGTTTCGTGTTAATCGTTTATAACTATCAACAGGAAATCTAGTCTATGTTTTTAGTCTATGCTATCTAGTCTACAGGCTATCTATCTAATTAGGAATTAGCCCTCAGTTCCTATACGTTATCGTTAACGAGCGGTAATCTCTTATTAAATTGAAACTAAATTAGATTATTGTGTGTAAGAGCTGCTATTATCGGTACGTTTTTTTATTGTTTATTGAGAGCCCTATCGATAGAATACTTCAATAAGTGAAGCTTTCGTGATAAAACAAGATAAGGAGGTATTAGAAAATAGCAGCCGCACGGGGCGATCGAAGGTACGCTTCCCGCGGTCGGAAGGGTGACCATCCTTTATATATCAAGACCTCTCCGTGCCTTGGAATGCACGTTAAGCCGTTGATCCCGTCTGTCATTCATAGAACTTTGACAGTTGTTACGGGTATTCAGAAGCCCAAAAAGTCTCACCCAGTCTTACCAAGGAGAATCGCTACCCAAGGTTGTGCAAGTCAGATAGGCAGGCGCTTCATAAAAAATACTGGTATTCAGCTGCAATTGGGTAGACTAGAAGCCGATTCCAACGTATTTGAAAAAAAGGCAGACGCCATATTACAAAAAAAAAATGTCATTCCAGAAACTGTTTTGCGTTGCGCGTCGCACAAAAATAAGATATTGTTTTTTCTCATTTGTCAAGGCTTATTTTATGTAACAGTTCTGACGCGTATTTATAAAAAGTTGCGAGAACTTCCTACCTACTAAAAATACGAGATTATAGTCAATTTCAAGACTGGAGCTTCTGACGTTATAAACTTATTTTAACCGACAAGTTTCTCCTAAGAAAGCTATAAAACAAATATAAATAGAACACGAGTCAGGTACGTGTTTTCTTTATTTTCCCTATCGATCTTTACTCCATTTCAAGCCACAAAATAATGGCTCGTATTTCACTACAAAACACACTAGACCTACCAATTCAACGAAGGGCAGCTTAAACCTAGGGCTATAACCTCAAGGATGGATCTACTCCAACAAAGTTGAAGTGCTACTTAGTCTGGGTCTAGAGAAACGTTCTACTAGAATTGTAAAGCAAATAATAATACGAAAAGAATTGAAAAAGTCATGTCTTTGTTAGATAAACGTGGATTGAGCTATAGATTACCTATAAACTACCTTTCGGCTTCACCCACGTGGAGGTCAAAAATAATCCCTACTACTGGATGTACTACTGGGATAAAAAGGATCCTATGTGCCACGTGCGCGCGCGTGTGCATTGTGTGTATTTTATTTCTTTCTTTTTTTTGGTGAAGGAAAACATCGTGAGGAAACCTGGACTTATATATACAGGATGAAATTGAATTCATGCGACAACTCTTAAGGGGTCATTTTACTCATCATTATGAACAACTTTCACTATGGGACCAACCCTGAAATCGCGAAAAAAAAAACAGCTTTTCCCTACATTTATGTTTGCATAGCTCGTCAAAATGTATGGAACAGCTGTTTTTTTTTTCGCGATTTCAGGGTTGGTCCCATAGTGAAAGTTGTTCATAATGATGAGTACATTGACCCCTTAAGAGTTGTCGCATGAGTTCAATTTCATCCTGTATAGTTAATATAAATCTGAAGCCGCTAACCCATCTTGAGTAAGCGTGGTGATCAATGTTCGTGCCTTTTCTGTATGAGAAGAAGCCTTCGCCCTACAGAAGGACGACCTATAGTATTTTCATTCGTATGAATAGTTAGTTAACTTAGCAAAGTCAAATTGTGATCTAACCTTAAAGTGTTGCGGATGTATACCATGATCTCAGTTTGTTGCTATCAGGTAGTGTTGCATAAACAGCTAATGGAATGCTAGAATCCAATAAGTCTGTTAAATTCCCAACAATACCTCTCATTATAGCCATAAAATAAGTCTGTCAAAAAATACTTAAGGCGACGATAACCGACTTTTAATGATTTTATACTAAAGATCACGTCTAAACTAGTAGTGTTAATAATTTGAACAAAGTATTATGTTAAATTAGAGCATATTCCTAATAACGTAATTAACATACGAATATTTTAGATTATGTTTATCATACAGTGAAATTAATTTGTAAAGTTATGTCTAACGCGGATAAAAAACTGAGAATGATGCAAAATCTATCAAGTATTTTTCTGAAAACTACACCATTCTAAAGATAATTTAATTATTGATCTTTTAGTGGACAGCGGCACTTGATGGCAAGTCCTATTACTGGCTGGACGTACGAGGCGTGGCGTGAGCTCAGTACAGAACAGGCCAGCTAACCACTCAAGGTCACTAGGCATCTATCAGCCAGCTGGAAGCTATCAGCTGGAAGTTTTTATTTTGTTTTAGTTTGTATAAGTTTACACATACTACACCTGCATTCTCATAAAGAAAATTACTACGAATTCCGTGCAATCAAACATACAACTACATAAAAAATCAATAACATACAACACAAGAAGTAAAAACAAGTTTCAACTAATGACTGCCCGGGCACGGACTAATTACGGCAAAAAAACAATACTAGTTGAGGGAGTACAGCTGTTCAATAATTTACCAGAGGAATTAAAGAAGTGTTGATAGTATTTAAAGCAAAACTCAAGAAACATGTATGCACCCTGTGACGTCACCAGCGACCACCGAGGCAAATATTGTTATAATTACTTAGATGTAAGCACTTTGTATCTCATTTTAAGTGAACTGTTATTAAGTTCTTATGAGAAATAAATTCTTTAAACCTAAGTTTACTAACATAGTTTTTTAAGTCATTGTTACTAACACTATATGGATTGTCCGAAATAAAGAATATAACAATAATATATCTGCGTCTTAAGTTCTAAATAAATGATCTTCATTACCGACTGGACTTGGGTATCAATCAAACGAATGACACACGTAACCTTGACTCGAAATGTACCAATATAATGTTGTTTTTGCATACAGTGACTATACCTTAATCACAATCATTATTAGTCTGTTATGAAATCATTTGTGGTTGATCATGGTTTAAGATATGAACATTAGCGTTCGAGAAAATCTGGTGACCATAGATTAAAATGGATGGAACGATTTACGATTGATGCTATGAACAGTCTCGGCCCAACAACCAGTTTTGAACTTTCATCCAAAAAGTGGCCAACATTTGGCAAGAAATAATTGCAATTATAACACTGAATTTGATGTTGTCGTTTTAAGTGTAAAAAGGGTATTTGGAAACTTTCCAAATACTTTTTTTATATCTAAAATTAAATATTCAGTGAAACGATATTAATTACCTATTGTATTTCATAATCAATATTTTAGTTCACTAGTTAGCCATATTCCTTATTTCTATACAGTTATATCGCAAAATTAATCAAAACAGCGAAATACTTGACAGCTATTTGCGACGTTGCCCGCTTTCAGAATAAAAGCTCTTAATATTGTAAGAAGTTCTACTTTATACGATACTAGCTTCCGCCAGCGGCTTCGCCCGCGTGATCAATTTATAAATTATAGCTTACTATAATTATGCTTGTATTATACATATAAACCTTCCTCTTGAATCACTCTATCTATAAAAAAACCGCATCAAAATCCATTGCGAAGTTCTAAGATCTAAGCATAAATGTACATAGAAACAGACAGCGGGAAGCGACTTTGTTTTATAATATGTAGTGATTTATGAAAACCAACATAAAACTCTTACCGCTCATTTCTTTAACTCAAACCACACTTCAAAGAATTTCGTAAGTCCATCTCAATGACACTGTACCACAGTACGCTATGTGGGTGCTGATCGATGCCCGAACATGCTGTCAGAACACAAGAGTGTAGAAACAATTAGTTTTTTACAATGGCGGACAATGGCTTCGTTGTTTTGTTGCTATTTGTCTTGTGTTGGCTGGTTCCAAGGTCGATGGTGAAGAGGTGTGTCACTATTAAGTGTTTGTAGTTGTGGGCAATTATGTAGAGTATGTCAACTTGGTTGTAAGTTTATGATTTTCAACTGCATTTAGTGCTTTCGCTATTTTCTGATAGCTAACCTGTACGTTTTCAAATACCGAGTGATTAGGTGACTTCTATTAGAACACCATCGCCAACCATATCATCGTTTACCATCATGAACCCAGCGAATATTGTTAAGCATGGTCTCTTACTAGAGCTAGAGAGGCTTGTGGCTAAGTAATAACAGCCGCACGGGTCGATCGATCAAGTTAAGCTACGCTTGCCGCGGCTGGTTCGTGGATGGGTGATCATCTTTACATAGCAAGACTCCCCGTGCTTCGGAAAGCACGATAAGCCGTTGGTCCCGGCTGTCATTGGTAGATCTTTGGCAGTTTTTAAGGGTAGCTAGAGGCCCAAAAGTCTGACAACCAGTCTTACCAAGGAGTATCGTGTTACCTAGTAACTAGGTAGGTTGTGGAGGTCAGATAGACTAGTCGTTCCATGTGAAATACTGGTATTCATATGCATCCGGTAGACTAGAAGCCGACCCCAACATATTTGGGAAAAGGCTAGGTAGATGATGATGATGATCTCTTGCTAACAAACAACACCGATTTTAACCTAATTTTGAATGAACTTCAAGTTTCGTTCATCTGATTCTCACAAACTTGCTTTGACAATAACATTTTCCCTATGACTTCTTCAATAACTTGTTTCTGTAGTATGCCAAGCAAAGCAATGTGTTCGAAACGTATTATATAAGTTTCGTAATGTCCGAAACATTACCAATTCTTCACCTTAAATCTATCTAATGAGTGAATTAACACAATCTTACGATGTTAAATGTTTCTGAACTGTGTAGGTGACGCGTGGGAAGATAATGTTTTATTGAAACCATTAATAAGTCGTACCAGTATTGTACCTGTTGTTTATTTCACAATAATTGACCTTAAGTTCAAAGCTGGACTTGTTACAAATAAATTGATACTGATTTTTATAGAAGTTTTAACAAGAATTCCATATAGGTCATTGTGTGGCTTCGTAGGGACTTGGGGACCACCATGGTTTTCTAAGAATTGGTATAGCCAGCCTGCCGACTATCATACGCTCACTCGTATTATAGTCGGCAGGTGAAGTTTCTGTACAGTACATTATTTTACTAATTTTATTTTGTTTTATTTATTATTTTGGGTCTTACCCATATACAAACACAGGTTATTCTACACGCGAAAAGATTGCAGTTTTTAACACATCTTATCACTACCTCAGAACACCGGTCTTCACGGTATTCGGTACAGTCTCGCCAGGTGTACCGAAAAGCCTCAGTAAGAGCCGTGTGAGCCGCGAACTCACCCGGCTTAAGGGTGTGTTACACTGTTTGCTAAGTCCGAGATACACAAAGTTGTATTTTATGTTCCGGTCTTATAGCTTGTTGTGTTATATGGTCAAATTAAAGTGGAAGGACCTAGTTGTTTTAATATTGTTAAAAATGTGTTTCACTTTTCAAATTACGGTTAACGTCTATCGGAATTTGCAATGAATAAAAACAAGTTATATTACTTACTAGCTTCAAGCCGCGACTTCGTCCGCGTGGAATAGAAACTTTGGGCTAAGGCTAACTTTAACCCACACCACTGTTAAAAAAACCCCCAATTTTGAAACATTCTTCATTGGTGCTCCGCTCCTATTGGTCTTAGCGTGATGATTTTTTAAAATCGGAACAGTAGTTCCTGAGATTAGCGCGTTCAAGCAATCAAACAAACAAACTCTTCAGCTTTATATATTAATAAAAAAAAAATATAAATATATATATATGTATATTATTATATTAAACACCTTAAACTAAGTTTAAAAAAAATCGTCTGTACTATATGAGGGTTGATGTCAACGGGCGGAGTATTATGTTACAGGTCGACATAAAAGAGTGAGAGAAACGTGGTGACATTTGGAACTAAATATTTTATGCAGACCTGATGATGGCACGTGAATCACGTGATACTTTGCCGACAAGTGCTAGTAGGTTTTGATTTGAGTTATCCTCAAACAGCGTTTTTTGTTGCACATTTATTTTAACAATTTCTTTCTCATTCGAAGTGACCTAAGTGCGATAGTGGCGCCCTCATTTTTTCCAGACTCTTTTTTGCCTATACATTTGGACATGTTAATTATTTGGGCTATGATAATTGTAATGGCCGTAGTTACCAGTTTAAGGTATTAAAACTGACAGCTGAGATGATTATTTCGCTATTTTCTCAGTTGATGATTATACCTCATATATCATTAACATTCACTACCACCTGTGCATCGATGTTGAACTATGACCCATCGAACCCCAGCACAATGACATTGTTAGAACGATTTGCATTCCAACCATATCTGTAAATATAAATAGCAATAAAACAATGCCTGGAATTTCATATTTTCATAAAACAATAAACAGTTCACATAATAATTTGAAATACGACGAAAAGTAATATAAAAGTCTAAATGATATTGAAATAGGGCAAACAATTCTAAAATATTTGTACAAAATACCATTGCTAACTCAGTGCATGTTTTGGCTCAAATGTCAGCAATATTTATAATTTAATTTAAATTCAGTAAGTTTGAACATTTAATCATCTGGACACAGAGAAGATGATGCTGGTTATTAGAAAATAAAATTAATAGTTGTGGCAAAGTAAGTGCGTACCACATTCTAAACTAATTTTGTGTATACTAAACCGGGATAAAAGAGAGCATAGGATTCTAATCATATACCAAAATTTCAAAACAAAAACCAAGTCTCCATAACAATCAAAGGTTTATTTATAAACGTTGCTTAAAGCTAACGAACGTAACGTAACGTTTAGCAATCCTATTTTCCTACTTATATATATTATAAATGTGAAAGTATGTGTGTTTGGATGTTTGTTACACAATTACGCAAAAACGGCTAAACGGGTTTAGATGAAATTAAGCACACTGACAGTTTATAACCTGGATTAACATATAGGATACTTTTTATCCCCGTAGTTACGGTCTCGTGGGATACTAAATTTTCGCGAAAGTGAAAGCTAGTCGTTTATAAATTAAACCCCTACATGAATCAAATCTGACGCGACTAAAACCTGCCCCGTCCATTTCGGCCCTCCCTTAAGCAGTTTACCAAGGAATCTCAGCACGAGTGACGTAATATAATAAGAGTAGCTTCGTGCCGAGGATCGCGATGCAAAGCCTTTTATTATAACTGCACGGCCGAGTTCAGCCGGTTATTGTTGGAAGTCCCCGGTGAACGTTGGACGGCGACTTCAGTGTCTTAAAATATTTTGCTCGGTTGAAATTGTTCCAGAACATTGTGTGGATAGTGGGTTTTATGATCTAGTATTTACTTTGGGTTCAAAACTCAGTCGGGTGTGCTTTTAAAACTGTTTTAACTTTAACTCCGATTGCAAAAATATTAATTTCAAGCAACTTTCTGTCGCCTTCTGTCAAAATGAAATGATCAATAACCACCTCCTCGACGTTATCGTCATTTCCTTTGAGATTAGCGCAATAAATAATAATATCCGACAGAACCAACAACTTTTTATATTAATTGCACCTTAATGCTCCTAATTATATCGTCTTAAATAACTAGTTTCTTAATTGATTGCTAACAAAACAAACCTCCGAAGATACTATGAACATAATAATTTAATCACCTACTATTTTAGGTACATAATAAGCAGTTAGGTGTTGTATAATTATGGTTTACCTAGTGGTGTTAACGACCGGTTATTATCAGTTTGTAACACCAACATCCTTTTATAATTAAATATCAGTTCAAAATAAAAATAAATATTGTTTGTACTTGCTACTCTAGTTTTGTAATTGATTTTGTAGCAAGTTAATTGAATAATGATTTTGTTCTCACGATTTTATGCTGATGTTGACATTCAAGTTTATCTAGATGATCTTATTTCTAAACGTGCTTCTCAAAAATGCTCAGTGTTTTTTGTGTCACCACTATTTATGGGCTTTGAAGACAAATTAAGCATCAAAGCTAATGAGCCTTCTGATTAGGAAAACCCGAAAAATATTCAACATTTTATAAATCAAAAATTAAGTTGTTCGCAAAATTAGTAACACAATAAATTAGTCATCAATCGAATTAATATTAAATTATGATTAACGACATTATAAATAAAAAAGAACCTTAAAATTATACACGAAATAAGTTGCTTAACTCATCATTATGATAATTATAAGGATTGAGTCATTAACGACAGGAAATGCCTCACTGATTCACGAACAAGATCATTAGATCATTAAGGAATATTACACATGGACGATTTTGATCCAAATGCTGAAAATTGCGGACAGTCATTTGAAATAATTGTTGGTGATACAGAAGATGAAAGAAGAATTCTGAATGGGAATGATAAGATAATGTGATCAAGCTTAGAAGGAATTAAACATTTATTTAAGTGAGACTGGAATGATGCTTTCAAGTGGAATATGTAAACGGAGCAGGCTAATTAAATTAATTTTAATTAATTGGATTTCAATTAACTCAGTAAATATAGTGTTTAGTGGGTCATTTGGAGTCCCAACAAAATTTAGGTATTTATTCCATGTTCATTGACATTGAGTTGCAACTACAGATTTTTTTTTATTCAGCCAGTTCATCATAGGAACTATTTGCTCAGTAAACAAATTGTAATTGCATTCATAAGCTGTTATAATAAATTCCACCGACAACACATACCACTGTTTTTCATAAATAATGTCGTATTCACTTAACAGCACCAGTGTTAAGTTAGAAGATACATTATATGATACTGAAACCGATATTGATTACAAAATGATGAATAAACTTAATATCATAGAGTTTCGTAGAGAAGCTTACTGTTTACTAACACGACCTAAATTAATTAGTTAGCAGAACCTAATAACAGCTAAATATATTAGTTTACGTAGACTACAATATTTACTATCATAATATTTGCTCCTGAAAGCAATTTCCCAGCACCAATCTAATAAAGATTAATCATTTAATTATTACTATAAATAACAATATTTACTCCAAACTTGAACATGGAAATAGAAAATAATTTAAGATGTTAAGCTTTTTGAACCATAATATAATCTTGGAGATTGCGAAGATTTCATTTGAAAACGACAATATTCATAGATTTTTTTTTTTTATTTGAAATTTATTCCATTATATAATCTTGCTAATCTAAGAATTAAGAAAGCTATAAATTCCACGAAGGTTATAAAATCTAAACGATCAATCTATAGACGATACTTTACTATAGGAGTCAGTAAAGTTACTCAGTTCAATAGACACAGGCAGGCAATGTTAAGCCGATCAAACATGCTAACGGTTCAGGATGTGTAACTGCAGTGCGTTATTTGCCATACGCAAATGCAACGTCAAATTCAATATGGCGACGCTCATTCTACTGACGCTATGTGCAGTTTTTTACCGTCAGTAATAATTCTACCGCTGCAGAGCAAATAATTCAAAGGAAATAATTCTCACAAAGGTGACCAAGTTTGTTCACGATGTTTTCTATCACAGGCAGTCAGTGATGCTTAAAGAGTACCAAGAAATAAAAATTATCACATTTGAACTAGTATTTTTTGACAGCATCCTTTGAAATTCGGGCCGTTATTACCATGATTTTTTCTGCACAGACGACATTATAATCGAAATGAAATGGCAGTAGACATTTTTCACATAAAGATAAAACCTCTAAAAACGCTAAGATGTAGGAAACATTATAATGATGACCAGTTCAAACGGAAACTCAGTCCAACGAACTTCATGATGTCATAGACTGTTTAGCAGTAAATCGATATGACCACCCAACATTCTTAGTATTCGTTAAAGATACCATCAGTATTTATCAAGTTCCGGTTCATTCTAATACACGTCATTTTAGAACCTTGAACTGTATGTAGAAAATACAAATGGCAAAAAACATTGACATGCCGTATGACTGTGTAAAAAGTGTGTAACAATTGTTTTTTTTTTTGTAATTGACAGTCTGTTTTTGCCTAAGGGTATTGTACAAAAATTATAGCTGAGCTAAGATTTTTATCTTGGTGTTAATGGTTTGTATCGTTGCCTTTCTTTTTATGTTTGAGTAGGTATCTATGGGAGATTTATAATGGGTATAGAATCCAATCCACCCTCAGTCAATTACAATATCCTAATGGATTTTGATGTCGCAATTCGTATTAACTTCATCTTCACTTGAAACAAAATGGGATGTCTTATTATTTATTAACTAACTACCCATCAGACGTTGTCCTATCAAAATTTCAATTTTGATTTTTGGGCTGTTACTTTGGATTTTTCCAATTTTTTTTCCTAAACCACCCTTGTATTGAGGCAAACAAAACATTAAATTATTTTCCAAATCGGTTCAGCCAATTTCGAGTCTTTACGGAATTAATGCACGGAAATAGACTTTTATATAGATACTCGTAAAATTATAAATTATTTATAGATTATAGACAAGTCTTGTACAGAAAAATAATATTTTATTGAATTTTTTTATTTTTATAATTATTATATTATGTTGTAGGTCGTGGGTTCAAACTCAAGCAGGCGCTTTACTTTGTGTAAATAAATTCATCACTACTGCTCTCAAACGGTGAAGGAAAACATCGTGAGGAAACCGGCACGTCTTAGAACCAAAAAAATTCGAAGACATGTGACATTTACCAACCCTCACTGGGCCCGCGTGGTAGATTACGGCCCATTCCCTCTCACATAGATGAGGCCTGTGTCCCAGCAGTGGGAACATTAATAGGCTGATTATGTATTATTTTAAGTCTGTTGGTGTAAATGCTATGATTACCATTTTGCTGATACCTATAAGTAAAAAAAAAATAAGCCTTGAATGACAAAACTAACCATACAAACTTTCACCCCATTTAGGGTACGAATTTGAAAAATCTTTTCTTAGTGCTTACTTTAATAATATAAAAAACTCTTGTGCAAATTTTTATTATAAGTACAGTGGTTCAGGCTGCGTTGTTTGTCATTAAATGAGAGAAACAAAAAAAAAAAATAAGTCGATTGAGTGACTTGACGTTGACTTTAACTTCTTATATTGCTAGTAGGTAATACAAAAGATTATCCAACACATAGCACAATTAAGTGACGATATAAAATTATTAGGTCAGCCTTCTAAACAATGATTGACACTTAGCTAATTGCAACCTTGCTAGAAGCATGTCGTGATCGTTTGACGTTTATATCCCGTAGTTATTTGTTTAATGTCTAAGTCATTTTTAGGTTTCAAGAGAGAGAAGTTATTATCCTATATTATTGTTTATTAAATGAACAATATTTGTATATTTATATATTGGTAATCACGATGAAAGTTGCAATATAGGGTTTAATGGGGGCGAAAAATCGATTTAGCTAGGTCTCGATATCTGGGATATTTCGTTTTCTCTATTGACGCCAGCACATCAACCTACTCCAATCTGTCAAATTTTCCCAATCTACATTGAACCTTATTCTTTAAAGAAATTTGACATACTGTAGTAACTTGATGTGCTGGCGTCTGTACTAACTTCATAATTTGCCATACTTTTGACCTTTGCAGACATACCTATATACGAGAATATTTCTTTAAAAAAGAATTCGTCTTTGACTCCCACCGACAAATGAACAAACTTTTAAGATCAGAACAAAAACTGAACAATAAAAACTTCGAAACGACTAATTTTCTTTATCGTCGAGTACTTTGTCTTTTATTGCGAATACTAAATTCTATTACAATCAGTAGACACTGGAGAGTTTTCGTAAAATGCTATTAACAACTTTTTGAAACGATAAAATTAAAATGTCTGAAAAGTTTTTCGGGTCACGGTATATCAAAACTTGACGAACTGCGTCAAACTCGATTTCAGTTTTTTCGTTGACTTCAGAATTATCTGCGGTATTTCTAACGTAATTAACATTGAAATAAAACTTAACTATAAAGTTCGTAGTACGTCTCGAAACTTAGCTTTTCACATTTAGAATTTTAATGCATTCATGAAATATTAAAACTAATAATTGAATTTTAGGTTTTCAAAGAAAATTAATTCTTATTTGCATTATTCAATTTTTTATTTAAATTTTTATAAAGTTTTTTTATGAATAAAAACATTATTACTTACAATATAATCTATCTGTGGAGGACAACAATATGTTTTGCATAATAAATTATATTCAAGCCACCATCTGGCCGGGTTTTCTACTCACATAACTCATTTAATTTTAAATAAACCAAAATATACAAAGGAACAAACTTGTACCCTCAAAAACGTGGAATGTTCCCCGTCGGTAAATACCCTAGTGATTTACTTGAACAATTTGCATACATATCACATTGCTACCGTTTCAAATGCTGAAGTATATACTTGGACCTTATAATATATTAGGCCAAGTGCCCCTCGGTTAAGAATACCGTATATATTTCCCTTTGTAGATATCGAAATATCTGTCTTTACCATTTTTCTTTGTTGTTGTGTCCTCTTCCAGCTTATTCAATTATATTGGTTGATCAAACAAAGGATAACAATACATACCTAATACTTTGTACTTAATTTCGGGAACTTAGACATCCTGAAATACCGTTAATGATCAAATACACAAATTACAACAAATTAATCTGACCAGTGCTGCTCTGCCGAGAAGAAAATGACGTGTCGCGGTAAAAAATATTATTATTATTGTTAGGCAAGTTAGTACCGACTTACCGAGACTATGATCCGTATTACAGAACCTCACTCAAAACTCAAGCATTACTTAAAACTCGTTTTAAAGCCTTTTGATTGGTTGAAACTAGTTTTAAGTAATGCTTGAGTCTTGAGTGAGGTTCTATAATACGGGCCTAACAGTCCAGGGTGCGCCAGACGAACGTATATTTGAGTATTGTTACCTACACGAGTAAAAATGGATCCTATTTTGAATGCCCCAAAGTGCACAGTAGCATGAAAGTTATAGCCGCATCCAAACATACAAAACAATATATTATATACCCGAATCACAATGACTATATTCACTCAATACCCAAAAAACTTGTGGGCACAAAAGTATCACCTAAATATACCGTTAATACATAAATCTCTAATAATAAAAGGTCGTCAATAAACAAGAAAAATGTACACGTAGGCGACGAGTAGGTAAGTAGACATAAGACTGCCCACACAAGATTATCTTTTGTATGTTATAAGTGTTTATGTGCTGATACTGATATTCTACTAATATTTCCGTGACCGACAAAGAATCTTTCTTGTTCAGCTAATCGGATTAGAACTACTTCCTGAAATTGCCCAATAACATACATTATACTCGTGCCTAAAAATATCAGCCCAATAGACCCGTTCTATCCAATGTTAAGCTACGCTTGCCATGGTCGGTTCGTGGATGGGTGACCATCCATAAGATTCGAGACCCCGCCGTACCTCGTAAAGCACGTTAATGGTACGCTAGTCGGTAATTCTTCCATACAAACGTATTATGGTGATTACTCGTCTGTTTGACGGTGTACGTTCAAAACTAAAAATTATATCAATTAAGTACTTTTGTCTGTAGCCCTGTATGGAAGCAAAATTGGAAAAAAAAGTTTGGTTTGAAAGTTATGTACGTCGAAACTTCCATATTTCAATACTAATTTTAACTTATGTTTGAGCGTAAATAAATAACTTATGTAGTAAAAAAATGAAAAAATATAAACCGTACAGGGATAGATAATTAATTTATTCAATAGTTCAAATAATTTTATTTTGAGTAAATACATTCAGTAGTTTTTTCATAATATCCATACGCCCAAAGGTCTGTTCATGAAAGGACATTGTTCGGCGTCCATACATCGTTCGCCTAAGAACCAACAGAGACGTGAATGTACTTTCTGTGTTTTATATAATGCATATATTCTATTGAAAACAAATTAAAATGACGGACACTACTGAGAATTGTAGAAAAATCTAAAACACATTCGGATTTTGGGGTTTTAATTAGGACAATAGAAACATATTAACTTAGCGTATATTAGTGAAAATACATTGGACTATATCTCCAATCATGACCTATGCGGGAGCCGTCTTTGCTCACGCGAATCCCACTGCGATCCATAGGATGCAAGCACTACAGAACCGTGTCCTTCGTAGGGCCACGGGAGCCCCGTGGTTTGTTAGGAACGAGATCCTCCATCTCGACCTCAAAATCCCCACAATCCGTCAGTTCCTTAAACGAATGTCCAAGCGGTACTTTGACTCCGCAGTCAAACATAGGAATCCCCTAATAGTCAAAGCAGCTTGCTATGTCCCGTCCAATAACCAAGTTAGTAAGGCCCGTCGCCCTAGGCATGTCCTCTCAGACCCAGATGACCCCATAACTCTCCTCCAGGAGAGCAGTAGGGCCACAAGTACAGTATACAAAAAGACACACCGACACAACTTCAGACCTCGCCGTAGAGGTCCGCGACCGCGACCCACCCGAGTAAATGATACTCCCCCCCGACCCTTGCTCGATAACGATGCGCCAGCCCGCGTTTTTGCTGAGCCTGTAGCTTTAAATTCCCCTGATAATAATAATGATCCATCCTTGATCCAGCCTGTCCCTCTTGCTGTCCTCCCCCCAGCGAACGCCCTAAGCCGAGGTTCGTACCCCACAGGGGGTGCCCTTAGCGAGCGTTCGCCTAGTTTTAATTAGCTTAGTTTATATGCCCCTGGCTGGAGGCTTTGAGTTTCTTTTAGGAGCTTAAGGCAGCCACAGGAAAGTCCGGTTAAGCAGCGAATACCTCAGTGGTAACCTGCGAGATGCCCTAGTCAAAAAAAAAAAAAAAAAAAAAAGGACTATATCTTCAAACGTTTCATTACATATTATGTAGGTGCATTTATCTATTAGTTGGTCAGAACCATTATTTCTTTAAACTAATTTATTTATAGTTCTGAGGTATGACCATTATAAAAATGCACTGAGACAAAATGACACTGTCATTACTATTACATTTCAAAGTATCATCTGTCAATTTATCGACTGTCAGTGTTGTTATTGCTTGTTTCACACAGCGCTTTCAATCGCTTTATTCCGTTTGTAACTAAAAACCATATTCACAGATCAAGCGCTGAGAGAGCGTAATCAAAACGTCAAATTGAAACAAAAATTAATGGCGCTGGGGAATAAGACCGATGTGAATTACTTTTTAAAATGTTTTCGAAATTATGAAGTGTCCGTTCTATTGTAATAGTTGTAATGTAAATTATAAAAAAAAACTAGTAATTATAGTAAAGGTTTCCTACGTGTTGATTCATAGGCCATTTTATACAATGTCCTTTAAGCGCTCGTTTTCGTTATAAATCATTGTCTATTTAATTAAATAATCCATAAAAATATATAAATAGATACTAAATAAAAAAACGAAATAAATAAATAATTAAACTAATTAGCATGCATATTAGTTACGTCCACCAACGAGTTCGAGCCGTCTCGACTAGTGTACCCTGAAGCCGTTGGTGCCGACTATCATTTTTGAATCTTTGACAGTCGTTACGAATCGTCAGAAGCCCGAAAATCTGACAACCAGTCTTATGAAAGGGTATCGTATTACCCAGTAATTGGGTTGATGAGGTCAGATAGGCAGTCGCTCCTTTTAAAATATTGGTGCTGGATCCGGTTAGACTGGAAGCTGATCCAAACATAGTAAGGAAAAGGCTAGGCAGATTGATTGATACATTGGGAATTGTTACCCAAATTACCTAGCCATGGGCCATGGGCCTTACACAAATGCGTATATTGGTGTATTTATTTATTATATAGTAAGAATATAATGTCAGCAACCTATACATAAATATTTTGATGCAAAATTAGTAGTAAAAAAAAATGTTATTTATTTAATATAAATTCGTTTGTTTATTTATTTGAATTTAACATAAAACGGAGATAGAACCTACTTAATATAAAATAATATCATCGGATTTTGTAACGGCATGTCAAAATATTGAATTACGATAGGTTGAGTCATTTTCTGGGAAAAAACTTAAAAGGCGTCATTCAGGCTGACAAACTTTTAACAATTTGGGAGGAAAATTCCTTGAAACACTTCCACCACAGATAAACCCTGAGAGGTTTTCGTTGTGTGGCTAAAACCACAGTGTAATATTAGGTTGTTTTAGTAATAAATAAATAAATAAAAACTATTTCAAATTTCAAGTAATAAACAATAATATGTTTTAATAGGTTAGTGTTCCTGTTCTGAAGCAATAAATTTTCCCAATTATATTTCCATAACCTAGCACTTAGTCGTTTTTGCAATAGGTATTTGACATCAAATCCATTCAATATCCAAAAAATAAAATTCATAATTTTCAATAAAAATCGTGCTTAGCTTACAAAACATCAAAAAAATTGTCAAAAACTTTTTGAAATTCTATTCCGAAAATTTATAACGGGCAAACGGATATTGCTAGTCGAACCACCCTTTGGCCATCCGAGGGTCCATAATAATTATTTTAAAATTCTCCCCAGACAGACTGTTCGATAACTCAATTTGTTTGGGACTAGAGGCCTGAAAAGATGGCACTTTTATGTAATTTTGTTATGTAAAATGCAGAGAGAGAGAGCAGTGGTGGCCCAGTGGTAATACCCCCGACTTACGAGTTGTAGGTCGTGGGTTCGAACCCAGGCAGGCGCTTTACTTTGTGTAAATAATTTCATCACCACTGCTCTCAAAACGGTGAAGGAAAACATCGTGAGGAAACCGGCATGTCTTAGAACCAAAAATTCGAAGACATGTGACATCTACCAACCCGCACTGGGCCCGCGTGGTAGATTACGGCCCACTCCCTCTCACAGAGAGGAGGCCTGTGTCCCAGTAGTGGGAACATTAATAGGCTGATGATGATGTTATGTAAAATGCTCTAGCAAACATTTATTATAGAACTAGCTGCGCCCTGCGGTTTCACCGGATAAAACCGTATAAAAAGTAAGTAAAGAATCTTCTGAAGAATCTAGAGCAGTGGTGGCCCAGTGGAATCGGCCCCGACTTACGAGTTGTAGGTCGTGGGTTCGAACCCAAGCAGGCGCTTTACTTTGTGTAAATAATTTCATCACCACTGCTCTCAAAAACGGTGAAGGAAAACATCGTGAGGAAACCGGCATGTCTTAGAACCAAAAATTCGAAGACATGTGACATCTACCAACCCGCACTGGGCCCGCGTGGTGGATTACGGCCCACTCCCTCTCACCGAGAGGAGGTCTGTGTCCCAGCAGTGGGAACATTAATAGGCTGATGATGTCAAAGAATCTTATACTAGAAAAATCAGAAATCGCAAAAAACTTTTACCATACATGTCGTGGAAACTGAGACTCCAACCTACTTTTCACGAAGCATAGATAGCTGAAAATAAACAAAAAAAAAAATGCAATTTCAAATTTCGAACGAATACGCGTGATAATTATTTTTTTATCACATCTATTCAAAAAGACGTAGTTTAATCCTCGTAAACAGGGACCAAAATAGCGTTTTAATCCCTAGGGACTAAAAGTGATTTGAATTTGGAATGTGGAAATTGTTAGTAAAAGTTCTATTCACCAAAGAGATCGATCACGAACATTGTATGAATAAGTAACAGGCTGGCAAGAGAGAGAGATAGTGTGAATTTGATCAAAATTAAAATCCAAGATGGCGGATTAGTTTTTTTTTTTTTCATCGTTTTCGACTGTGGTAAAGTCGATAGTGAGGTCAAAATTTAAATCCAAGATGGCGGATGCGAAAATTTTCAAATTTTTCGTCATGGGTATCGTTTTCGTAGTTTTTGATGGTGGTAAAGCAGATAGTGAGGTCAATATGTAAATCCAAGATGGCTGATGCGAAAATTTTCAAATTTTTCGTCATGGGTATCGTTTTCGTAGTTTTTGACGGTGGTAAAGCCGATAGTGAGGTCAAAATTTAAATCAAAGATGGTGGATGCGAAAATTTAAAAAAATATCGTCATGGGTATCGTTTTCATAGTTTTCGAGGGTGGTAAACCCGAAAGTGAGGTCAAAATGTGAATCCAACATGGCGACTGCGATTTTTTTTTATTTTCATATTTTTTTTATTTTGTGTAAATCAGTGAGTAGGAAATTCGTTCCTGATGGGAGTCGGACCGCACACGTTTGTTTTCTCATAGAGGGTGATAAAAAGTAGAGTGTTCACCTCGGGAGCAACACTATTTTAAGCTCGAGTGATGTACTTTGAATCCCTCGCTGCGCTCAGGATTCTACTTTAGAATCCCTCGCTAGGCTCGGGATTCTACTCTAGAATCCTTCGCTCCGCTTTGGATTCAAAGAAACACTCTCGCCTTAAAAATAGTTGTTTGCTCCCTTAGTAAACAATCTACTATTTGTATTGTGGAATGGGCCTACTCTTGACCTCGATCTCGCCTAATGGAATGCGTGCCTTACTGAACAGCAATACTGTTTTTCATTTTGAGAAAGCCTACTTTAATTTAAAAGGTAAAGTGACAGTGGCACTATTATGAATCATATAACAGTGCAGATAGAATCCGCTCATACTTGACTTCATAGAGACTTGGTTGTGAGAGCCCATTGCGTTTGAAGCAGAACAAAAGCTCTCCTTCCCTTCTTCAACGCCAATAATTATTTAATCAATTAAAAACATGTCACCTGACACCTTACAACCAAGTTACCAGCCCAAATCCCGTCGCGTGAAATCTTTCCTATAATAAACATCAAATTATAAAATAAAGGAGCGATAAGGCGCGTTCGTGTTATAAATAATCTGTGGGTCGAAGGTACTACGAGAACAAAAACGTAAGTTGGTGGGTAATTTTCCTCACTGTTCATTTCCTCTGTGTGGTTGACGAGTGGGGTCACACACCGCCATTTTGTGATTTATTTTGAGTGTTATAGTAATTATTGGGTTGGCAAATTGGTTAGGTTATGGTGTTTCGTGTTGGTATATCAAATGTTTCAAGGATTATTTAAAGCTAGGTTGAATTACGTAGTAGAATTCTAAGTTATTTCTCGGATTTTGTTGTTGAATACACAAATTCAAGTCTACGACGTTCAAAGCGACGATTAAGAATTCAAGGAAGCACCGAATAATAAATCTATTTGAGAAATAGTTCCTGAATAGACATAGACATGATAGTATAGTAGAACTACTGTGTTTAATAAAACAAACGTAGATCTTAGTGAACAAATAGTGTCACCTAAAAACATCTTCATGAAAGAAAACCAACCGTGAATAGAAATAAGCTTTAATAAAAATAAGTTTTAATATAAAGTAAACGGGAATGTAAATATGGGTAACGATCGAGCCTCAAACGTGACCTGGTTGCAAGAAACCACAGATTTCGGTTACATTTACCAATATCCGACTTTTATTACATTTAAATTATTCTATCTTATCGAAGTACGAGTTTTTATCAAGCGATGTTTTTATGCTTCGCGTTATTTTTACGATGAAAGAAAAACAATTGGTTCGAAGATGGGATGCGAGGTTACGTTTGCGATATCGGATGGGAGCGCTGACGTGACTGCGATCTGAGTGCAGTCATGTTTTTTAAACACGCTGTGTATAGAATTTACGATTAGATTGGTGAAGATACTTTCATTGTTAGTATGGAATTGGATTGCATTCAATTTGTGAAGACAATCTTGTTAAATAATTTATTTTAGATAGAGTACCAAATAACAGCCGTAGTGATAAAAAAATTGTACCATCATTAAGTACTTTCAAAGATAATAGAACATCCAATGATATACCCGTTAAAAATAAAGATAAATTCCTTTTCTCCCAACATTTGCTCTTAAAAATTCCAGAGGCAAACGCAGTACGTATTAGTGCCAGCACAGTATTAAAGAAATAAACTTTACTTTTTTAATGCCTAACTTTATTAAATAAAATAAAAGCCATATTTTTAGCGAGTAGTGTGTTTCGACGCTGTGCCGCGAATACAAAAAGTAGGTCAACACGACCGACTGCCGACTGCCACTTACACGAAAAGTTTTCAGTCTATTGACGACATGAAGAATCAAGACTTGAGTGTTTTGATTTGCATAGTAATGGAGAAATTAAGATTGAAGTAGGTAGGTATAAAACATTCGCGGAAAAAGTATGTTCTGAATCATGATAGACTCGCTTCCTCGACTAAATGCCTAATAAATACAGCTAGTAATATAATATCATGAAGGCGGATTGTATTGTGGCATTTGAGCCTTTTGACACAGCTGCTGATTTAAAAAAATTGACTGATTGCCTAGTAACCTTACAAGTCTTACAATCAAACCCCTAATTTTAATCAAACTTTGGCCTTCACTTTCATTAGGACTGCGGAGACAAAACTTCAAAGTCTCCCAAGACAAGAAATTCAAAGCATTATTATAATATTCTTTCAAGAAAAGAAAGACCTCTGGAGATTCTGAAAACACACAAGCATTAAAGAGAAAAGACAAAGAAAAAGATAATATTGAATTTGCTCGCACGATTACTTTTTACCTTTATCTGAAGAATATTCAAACTAGCCATATCTTTAGAAACAATGTTCTGATAGTTAGAAACTTTGCTATCGATGTTAATGAAACTATAAAATCACTGGATGAAGATTTAATCACAAATCGTTGGCCTCCGGATAGTAGATACAATGTAGGAACGCGTTAGAGGGTTCCTAGTGTTAGTATTCTATTAAATTTGGGACCTTTAAGTGATTTTATGAGCATTTTACGACTATTGGAACTATTTTATGTGTTTGACCTTCAAATGGTGTAAGTTTATAGTTTGATTTGATATTTTTGGGACCAGACGATTCGGTGATATGTGGTTCAGGAAATGAAAAAAATACCGGAATTTTGTTTTCGACTGCCTACGATTTATTCCAAAATATATATTTTTTACTCTAGTTATAGGATAAAATGAGATCATTTTTAACTTCATCATCATCAGCCTATTAATGTTCCCACTGCTGGGACACAGGCCTCCTCTCGGTGAGAGGGTGTGGGCCGTAATCCACCACGCGGGCCCAGTGCGGGTTGGTAGATGTCACATGTCTTCGAATTTTTGGTTCTAAGACATGCCGGTTTCCTCACGATGTTTTCCTTCACCGTTTTTGAGAGCAGTGGTGATGAAATCATTTACACAAAGTAAAGCGCCTGCTTGGGATCGAACCCACGACCTACAACTCGTAAGTCGGGGCCGATACCACTGGGCCACCACTGCTCTCTATTTTTAACTTATTGGTCCATAAGTAGAGAGATTTATTCATTTATTTAAAAGTAGAAGATTAATTCTGAAAATATATAGTTCAATAAAAAAATACTGTATTTTTCTGCGGATGCGTAAGATCTAAGATGGGTTTTTCGATTTATATCAATAAAATCTTCCTCGGTAGTAAACCTGTATTTATATCCCAATCGATATTACAGCTTTATTACAAGTTTATAGACACCAATATAAACAGATTAGTTTATTTTCACGTCAGTATTTGCTCAGCGTGTTCAAAAGAAAACATTTCCTTTCTTTTAGACACCATATTTCTCTACCAATCGTTCAATTTATTCTAGTTCTTGTTCAAACGACACTTTTCTTGCGAATAAAAGCAAGAAAACTGTTCGGGACATCACAAAAAGTTTCACAATCGACCTTTACGAACTATCAACATTTGTTTGTTAAACAAATCATATCCAATACATATCAAAGAACATTTTGTTCAAGTTGGCATGTTTACTGGCAATGTTCATGTTGCTACTTTTTCACCAAAACTACTCCGTGACGAAATAACAAGGAATATAGCGTGTTGCTCAAGGCTCCACAATTTGTGTGAGTGTAGGGAACGCGTGAGCAATTATAGACATTATAATTTGTACGTTTAGAACGAGAATCGCGTGACGGGAAATGAGGAGAATTTTTTTAGGGTACGTAATTATATTCGTATTTAGGATGTGGTTTATTGGATAACATCGAACGTGTGTAAGTGTAGGTCATGATTTTTGGTGAAGTTATGAAGGTACTCGTATATAACGGTAGTAATATTTTTCATCCTTGAGTCTTCGATATAGGTAGCGTACTGTCTACCGTGGTACTGTCATGCAATCTACTGCAAATAGTCGACTATAGTTTTATGGATGTATTGGCTGTTTCCCAAGAATATTATTATTTTGTTAATGAAGGTGGTATGTTCATTTGATCAGTGTTTTGCCTATGCAATCGATTTATGCTTCTACGAAAACTATGGTGACCAATTGAATTAGTAATTTCTCAAACCCCACATGTAATATTTTTTTCCAGAATTTTGTTAACACCGTTATATTATTATAGTAAAGAGGAATTTGTTGTGTCACTTCTTCTTCCCAGCTAAAGCATTAGGAAGTCGTAAAGGGCAGGCGTTTTGGGGGACTGTCTTTTTGTAAGTTTGACGTTTAAAAACTGCTGTTTCTCAGCCTAGTTTGAATAAATGGCTTTTCATTTTTATATTGAATCGCCAACGTAGTATCGATTCGTGCAAAGAGCCTTGCAAATATAATATTTTGTTCGACAAAGCAAAAATCTCTAACGTCTTCTTCATCTTCATAGTCGGTTTCATACCCATCTCGTTGATGTCTTGTCCTGTGAAAATCTCCATGTCAAACAAAAAAATAATAGTAATATTTTCTTCCACAGTGCCAACATCAGACGTACAAGGAGTGCTGGGCAAGAAGGCGTCACTGCCGTGCGACATCCAGCCTCTGCACTCTGATGATGACGTGGTGATGGTGCTCTGGTTTAAGGAGTCTGATGGGGATCAGCCTTTGTACAGGTAAGGATATCAAGTTATTACTCGATTTGAGTTCTTAAGAGCGTTTATACAGAAAGTGGGCAATGTCGCAAATAGCTGAAAATATTTCGCTGTTTTGATTAATTTGATTATATAATTTGTATATATTTTTTTGATTTTTATTTGATGATACATAAAAACGCGTCCTTAAGGTATATTTTTCAAAAAAAACTGAAACAAGTGTCAGAATTTCGCAGTTTTTGAGCACCGTGGGAGTAGCATATAGGTTTTCAAGGTTGCAAACTTGGGTATGAACTACTCTCAGGAGACCTAACAATAAAAAATCGTAGTTACACGCACGTTTGCGACGTTTTCCTTTTTTGTGTCGTCCAATCGATGAAGAATGTCAATGATAGTTCGGATTAAAACCTAACTCAAACTAAACATTTAACCCTTCTTGGCTCTATCAACTACTTATAATAAATTATTCAATAAGGAAGAATATCTTTAAATAGAAGTCGTAAACATCAACACGGTAGTCAAATTACTACCAAGTGATGGTTATGTACTGCCAGCACATGGAGTACTGTTTATTCTATCAACATTGAACACTTTAACTAATGGTAACGTCGGTAGGTACACGAATTGATGATATTGGAGTGATTAATATTAGTAGTACTCAGTACTCAGCTGATTTGGTTAATGCGGTGAATGATGATTATCATTTACCATTACACATGTTTTCATCACTGTGAATCGTCTAGCTCATTACCAAAAAAAAGTTTTATGGCAATCACACAGGCACAGAACAGATACGTCTCTGTCTGTCTGCTACTCAACCTCTTGATTCGCTATTTTATTCCACTCACCTACAAGCCCAGGAGCAGTAGCTGCTATAAAGAAATAAAGGCTTATTAAGAAATATGCGGTATCGCTGAATTTCGGTACCCGCATATAGTACCGGGTTGGGTATAGGTCGCAGTACTATGCTAAGCGATGGGCGTTTTGCGTGGATATGAAACATATTTTCCTAGAACTTGTTCATTTTTTGTTTTGTGTTCTTTCTTTGCGTCATGTTTATCGCAAATAAACGTATTTTTTTTCTTTCCTTAGCCAACCAAGATCGCTAAGAATCGACTTTCATTCGAGATTATTTTCTGCAATATCTATAGGAAGTAAATTCCAAAACACTCACATAGTGTTTTTCTTTTTACTGCTTCGCTTTCCCTTAGCATCCCTCTTACGTGCTCTAACTTAAGCATTATCGTCATATCAGTCGAAAGATGTCCACTACTGGACATGACCCTCATAAAATAAAATATCTAATATAAGTTTTCTTCCGCCAGCTACGACATCAGAGGCCGTTCAATCAACCAGCCGAAGCTCTGGTCTTCGCCGACAGTCTTCGGGAACCGCGCCTTCTTCCGAGGCAGCGCCACCCCCGCAGTCCTGATGGTCGACAATGTGATAGCCAGCGACGCTGGCGTGTATAGATGCAGGGTAGATTTCAAGAATTCACCTACTAGGAACCTCAAAGTTAATTTTACTGTTATAAGTGAGTATTGGGTTTGTTTAATAAATTGCACTAATTAATTGTTTTTGTGGACTTAAGTAGCTACCCTGTCTTCCACCTTCCGCATTCAGTATGTCCTAGCAATCTTTTTAAGTTCGTCGGTCCATCTAGCTGGGGGCGTCCTACACTACGCTTGCCGATACATAGTCTCCACTCCAGGACTACACACTAAATGCGGAAGGCGGAGGACAGGGTTTTGTGCCATACCCTGGGAGAGGTCTATGTTAAGCAGTGGACTAGGATAGGCTAACTTGATTGAAGTGGTTACCGCCATCTATAGAAATCTGTGATACCAGAGGAAGGTCGAGGTCAAGAGCAGGCTCATTAATTGAAAAAAAAAAAACAATTGTGCCTTAAATGAATGTAATTGCACTGGCACCCATACTATTCAAACTGGACCAGTTGGTAATGAGCCGATGAAAATAATGATGTCAACAATGTCTACTGGCGTCATGGAGAATATTTTATACACCCCTGCAGACGTAGAACACTCCATCTACGAGTAGGTAGTAGCTATGTCTTGGAAAACAGTTGGCCGACCAACAAAACCTCTGTTGACATTCTATGATTGTATTATAAATTACACTAAATTGGATTTGAAAAGTCAAAGTAGTTTATTTGTCAGAAACACGGTATATATTATAAATGACACTAAACTAGATTTGAAAATTCAAAGTAGTTCATTTGTCAGAAACACGGTTAGGATGAAGAAGAAAGAATATTCTATATGGACAATCAAAACAAGCGGATAAGAATTTAATGATGTGTCTTTTCCACAGTCCCACCAAATCGTCCAACAATATTCGACGCGAAGAGAAGAGACAGGACGAAACTAGTGGAGCCTTACAACGAAGGATCCAACGTCCTCCTCATCTGCGAGGTCGAAGGAGGTAAGTTATGTTCTTATCTTTCACTAGTGAAAGATAAGAACAACACACAACAGATACACACACAACAGAACAGATAAGCTTGTCCTAGGACTAGCTTATCTGCTCGTTATTTTTTCCACGTGAAGTTTTGACCCCCGATTCACCGCGTCGCATCCCCATCGCCCGCTGCTCGCGCTTTTACTTCGTTTTCACTTAGCGTGCTTTCTGACTTTTTTTATTTTGCACGGTTGCCAAGGACCGTATCGTGATGTTAAAATAGCTTTCCTAAAGAATTTGGCTTTAAAATGCAAATATCCTTTTAAATCCAACGGTAACTTCCAGAAATTTGCGTGTTCAAACAAAAATACACTTCAGCTTTATTATTATAGTTATAGTATAGTCTTTCACATTTATAATAAAATAAGTATTTATTTTTAATTATAAATGTGATAGTTGTATGTTAAGATGTTTGTTACTCAATCACGCAAAAACGACTGAACGGAATTGGATTAAAATTGGCATACATGGTTTATAATCTGGATTAACATATAATATAGGATACTTTTTATCCCGGTACTCCCGTGGGATAATTTCCGACGTCCACGCGGGTGAAGCCGCGGGGAAAAGCTAGTATTATATAAGATCCTTACCTTAGTAAATATACCAAAACTTTACCTACAAAATAACACACCATATAGTTTCAAAACGTGTATTACATTCGCCTTTCGCCAGCTATAGAAGATCATATGAAATACGAAAGCCTATTGTCATTAATGGGACACTATCTAGACTGGGCTGCCAGGAGGAAATTCCTGAAAACTTCAATAAAATGTCGACCTGAATATCGAACGCAAGAATGTATGCTCAATAGTTGCGTTAATAGCTGAAACGAGCCAGGCCAAATACTCACGTGAAGTTATTACCAAAGTTAAATACGAATCATGTATAGTATAAATGTAAACCAATTAATATTTTGAAGTTAGTTCAGCTCTATATTTAGCTACTTTGGTTTGTAAAATATTAATAAACTTTTAATTCATAAACACTTTTGAAACTTCTATTTGAGGCAGACGTTTAATCGTAGTACGGAGTATTTATAAATTTCACGAATAATAAAATACCAGCTGGTAAAATAACTGAATTTGTGCTTTAAGTATATTTCTTGAAATATGAAATAGTTTTTACAGCCGGGCCAAAATGTTAAATCAAGCAAATATTAGGTATATTTAACTACAGGGCAGTTTCTGCGAATGAAATATTTTATTCATTGACAAAAACTTTTGAAGATAGGTAATATAAAATAATGTCAATGGTGACTAAAAAGCTTGCTTAAAGACAAAATAAAACAGACCTACACAAACACAATGTATTTAACCTATCTACTTAAAGGCAAATTATCTAACTCACACAGATTTGCTGGAATAGCGAATGTCTTCAAGAGAGGCTGTTTAATCTAGGTCCAACATGGAGATGTCTGGCTTAAGCTAATAAACCTTTGGCTCTGAGGCGTGAAGGGAAATGAAACAAGATGTCTTAGACGTACAGAGGAGCCAGGTGAAATGGGTAATGTAGGAATTAACATTTTGTAAACAAATGATGATTGTGCGTTAGAACGAAACGATGGTTATTTAGTTGTGGGACTAAGAGGTAAGTTTTCCAACACTAATATTATATCTCAGGAATAATTTTGAAGTAACGCGCTGGCCACATTGAATCAAATCCCGCACGTGATGCGGGACGTAACTGACTGCATCAATTTTATTCCACGGATTCTAACGATATCTAACGTTGGAAAAATCAGAAAAATATTATGTAGATAGAAATCCAAGAAGTGATAGATTTCTAAAAATAAACAAATCTATCCACCACCATTTAAAATTCATAAACAACAACCGCCCTAAACCCTAATGACCCAAATAATTGATAAAACAAAACAAATCAATAACAAATATTTAAAGCTACGACCAATTAAGGGCCATAATTGTAGCTTTTGAGTGTTAAACAATAAAACATTCCGATCCCATACAATTTGGGCCCGAAATAACAATGGCACCATAAATGATAAACACACAGGATGCGTGGGCGTTAATGATGGGAATATATGGGAAATGGTTATGATGTTCTCGATAACGGTAAATCTATTTTTGAAGCTACGATAATCCGACATCGATTTGGTAGGAAATGGTAGGATGCATAAATTTCTAGTGAACACAGTCATAAGTGTTTTTCGTATTACGGAATCGGAAACTGATTCCATGATTTTGTGTTATCATAAAGATTTGGAAACTGTCATAGGTGAAAATACGCTAAATGAAATCAGTTCAAGTGAACTCTTACAATATTATGAAGAGGCAAAGTTTGTTTGTTTGTAACATTATATCTAGGGGATAATCTCCGAAACTATCAGTCGGATTAGAAACATTAATTTTGCATTGGATAGCCAAGCCAATAGAGCGTGTATTAAATAATATAATTTAAAAAGCTGCAAGTTAAAGAGAAGGGTCTATTTTTTAACCCAAATTAATCACGCTATCAATGAAATCGAAAATATTTTCCAAGACAAATCACCATCTTGATTTTGAAACGACTGTAACATATTTCACTTCTTGATGAAAGCCGAGTTGTGTCAGAAAGAAAAATGAAGCCATTAAACCCCGCTATGATTGTAGCGACAATTTGTCAATATGAATAATGGTGGCGACCACGAACTTCAGATAATTATCGACAAATGTGTCTATTTCGACAGGGGGATCGATTTTCTTGTAGGCTCTGATTTTGTTGTTGTCGAACTAATATTTGGTGTTGGAAAAACCTGCGGTGTGTAATAATGTCCTTTGACGATAATAAGGCTTAATGAGATGCGATGAAGTATGGATATTGTCACACTTGGTGGATTGATTATAATCACAATGTTATACAATGTGAAGACTACTATACAACAATAAATTAAAATACTGGCACTACTAATGCATAAGAGTATTTTGGAACTGTCAAATAAATCCTAACTACAAAATAAAAATAAATAGTTTTTAAAACAAATTAAATGTAGTGTATGCCGTATCCACCCTAAGCCTATAAATTCCGTTTATCCAACTAGGCCTAGGGTGGATTCTCGGGCATACGTTTCCGAATATCCACCTTAGGTTGGATTTTTGGGGTGAATAAACGGAATAACCCGACCCGACTATGGATTTTGCCGAGCTATATTGACTAAACTATTGAATATATTCAATTGAATTTTTATATGCAGAATGGAAACGTCATTAGGGATACGCCGTTTAATTTTTTGTTGTATTATCGTTTCCACCTTGTATATTATCTAGCCTTTTGACTAGGTTATTTTTGACTAGGTTATTTTGACTAGGTTATTTTTGACTAGGTTATTTTTGACTAGGTTATTTTCTGACAATATTTTCGTTTCATTCGCTATTTGTTTAGACTGCTTCGTTGGTCTAGAAGTCGCTACTAACTGCTGACCATGCTAAGTTCGACATCAAGGTTTGTCAGTAGCAGCCTGGAGTTTCGATTTGTGTCCTATTGATGGTATTAAGCTTGCCTTTATTACATGGGACTTAAACATTGCTGGTGAAATGTGGGTGTATAGTGCATCTTTTTTTATTTTTTTTGGGTAAGACATCATCAAATAACTTGTTCCGCTCTGGGCGGAGTGGGAGGGCGTGTCAGACTCTTGTTGACTAAAACCCACCCGTATTCGTTTAGTTGCTTTTACGTTGCCAGGGGCCACAGTATCCCTTTAGGACTTTCCCGCAACTCCGGCAGGAATCGACCCTAGCGGACTCCGTCAACTATAAGTTCACTTCCAACCTAAACCTTCGGGAAATACAGATGTGATGTTGAGTTTTGGTCTAAGATATTTAAATCAAATTTTCATTCTATAGGAAGACCGCGGCCACGTGTGACGTGGTACTTAGAGAACGTGGTGATAGACGACTCGTTCGAGCAGCGCCCTGACGGCGTGACGTTGAACACGCTGACGTTTCCAAACGTGGGCAGACAGCATCTGAACGCGAGGCTCGTCTGTCAGGCATCTAACACCAACCTCGCGCAGCCGGAAACCAAAGTTCTTATTTTAGATATAAATTGTAAGTACAAAATAAAATATTTACTTCCAGATACCATTGTAATCAGAGACTGGAGATATATCGGTTACACGGTGCAAAACCAACCCCGTAACTACGTCTATCCTGTTTCGATCTTTGAGCCTCACCTAACGGCCGAACCCAATAACCTATTGTCAGTAAAAGACAGATCGCTATTGACGGTAGACAGTATAATTTTATCTGTCATTGTGTCACATTCCATAGAATTCCTAGTCTCTGACAGTTTATTGGGACGTTAAAACCATAGATAGATAGCTTTTTCTATCTCCTGTATGCCAAAACTGGTGATAGATAGGTTATTGACAGTTATAATATTGGGTTCGGCCGTTAGTGACCTCTGAGCTTTCACTGACATGTAGTGACAACGTCAAAGGATTGGCAAAATTTTGGCATGCCACTTTCGAAAAGTCAAAGCAATCCGAAAAAGATTAGCAATTTACTATTTCGCGTTGTCATTGAAAAGTCATTGCTGCTCCCTCGTTAAAATATATCAATGAAAGTTATTTTGCAAAAAATTGGGCTGTAGTTTTCCCTCCAATTTGCTATCAATATTTTAATACTTGACACTTGCGTATTCAGCATTTTATTTATGTCATTTTTGTCAGTGAATTTTAAAAAGAATACCAAAATGTTGTTTGAGTAGGATAACATTTTTTGTCAGTGAATATTAAAAAAGATTTTTGAAAACATTTTATGAATGATGCTTTTTAAATGTACATTAATATAGTCGATTTTTGTTACAGTAAAACCAATAACAGTGAACATACTGACGAAAGAGAAACAGGTATCAGCAGATAAAAGGTACGAAGTCGAGTGTAAGACGACGGGTTCAAGACCAGAGGCATACGTAACGTGGTGGAAGAACAATAGACAACTTAAAAGGATGGCGAAAAATGTGAGTAAACTGTACTTCTAGATGGTATTTTTGAATGCATTTTGAATGCACTTTTTTGCCTTTGAGGGACTATGTTAAAATCTCATAATTAATGGTCCTAAGTGTGTATTAAACCATCAACTACTAGTAAATTATATCTACTAGTAATAAAAACTTTTTGGATTTCGGCTTACTTACGGTTCCTAGCCTTTTCCCAACTATCTTGGGGTCGGCTTCTAGTCTAACCGGATTTAGCTGAATAGCAATAGTACTCAAATTATTTGAATTGTATACCTTAATCATAGAAGTGAAGATATCAGAAATGAATAAACACTTTGACAAGTTTTTTCAGCAAATGCCTGAAACAAATGCCAGTTTACTAATACATAGAAATATTTATGTTACCCTTTATGTGCACTCTAGATGCTGTCAATCATCAATGATACAAATTGAGCTAAAACTTATACCCGCACACAAAATCCCGACAACCTCAAAAACGTCATCTCCCTTCTTTATAACCGACCCAATCTCCACACAAACACCAGAATCACTTCCAGCGCATACAATATCAAATGCAATTTAACGTAAAGCGCATCTTTTCACAGTTTTCCGAGAACAACGAGACGTTGAGCGTGCTCAGCTTAGTGCCGGGAGTGGAGGACGACGGCAAATATTTGACGTGCCGCGCTGAGAACAAACATATACAGGACTCCGCTATCGAGGACAAATGGCGGCTCAATGTTCACTGTGAGTATATTGATGACAGTTTGAAGGGTTTTGATTGAAGAGTTCGATGGAAGCATTTTAGTGCAAATTTTTCGAATGGCAACACTTTAGTGCTGGACTTATTAACATAACACGTTTATGTAAAGGTGATATAAAATACGATGTGGGTTTTTGTTTAAGTTTTTACTAGATTATTTGTGAATATAAACAAGCGGTTTTCGCTATCAAACTAGAAAGTTTGGCGAGTGAAATTGTAAAAACAAATAAATTATGTACGTTTGAGAACATAAAAAAACCAATGACAGATAAAACAGCACTCAAGAGCTGAGGGAGCCATTTAAGCCAGAATAACACTTAAAATCGGAAAATGTATGCAACATTCAAAATATTCGTCATGGTTTTAGTCGAATTTAGGCAGCATTTTGGTGATGACGTGTTCATACGAGTACATACTGATTCAGTTGAAAACACACGTTTTGCTAACGAGGACTAATGGAACCTCGCTGTTCAGTGTAAGCATTAATCAGAATTGAAAGTATTTTGATTATAGAGACGATGATGGATTCTGAGATTTCACGTCAGTATTTCTTCCGGCTTTTACTTTATAAGAATATCTTGTTACAATAAAAGAAAGAGCATTATATTATTCTTGGCAGCCTACACAATACATGTTTTTATATTTTGATGTTATTTCAGTAGTGTTCATGCAATGAAGCATATAATCTATTAATACCTTTAAACGAGCAATTCTCGTTTATACAATGTGGAGACTACCATGCAACAAAAAATTAAAATACTGGCACTACTAATGCTTAAGAGTATTTTGGAACTGTCAAATAAATCCTAGCTTCGAAATAAAAAAATGACTTTTCAAACAAATGAAATGTAATGTATGCCGGATCCACCCTAAGCCCATAAATTCCGTTTATCCAACTAGGCCTTGGGTGAATTCTCGGGCATACATTTCAGAATATCCACCTTAGGGTGGATTTTTGGGGTGGATTAACGGAATATCCCGAGCCGTCTATGGATTTTGCCGAGCTATAATGACTAAACTATTGAATATATTCAATTGAATTTTTGTATACACAATGGAAACGTCATTATGGACACGCCATTTAATTTTTTGTTGTATTGTCGTCTCCACCTTGTATGTATAATATAATCTGAATCTCGGAAACGGCTCATACGATTCCGATGAAAGTTGCAATTTAGGGGTTTATGGGGGTAACAATCAATCTAGCAAGGTCTAATATATGGGAAAATTCGTTTTCTCCGTATTTACAACCAAGCGGAGCTTGGCCGCCGAAAGTTTAGAACAAGATAGTGACTTTAGAATATCTTCAATGCTTACCTACTATCATGGCGGAAAAAAATTAGTGGATTTAGTACTGAACTGTCCTATACTATTAAATGCGCATTCTCTATTTTCACTAGGTACACCTTTGGTAAATCAAGAACAAGTCAGATTAAAATTATGGCAAAAAGGAACACCGTCTACAAAAGTTTAAAGTTCCAAACTATGATGTGAAACAACTTATACAACATGAATTTTCTCGTTTATTTTCTAGTAACAAACTTTACAAATATCTTCGAGCTTGCCTGAAGCAACTTTGAGTTTAATGAAAAAACTAATTCTAAACTAAATATCCAAGAAAGTGGTCTTCGAACACGTGTCCCGACCACTGTATTATCAAGTTGGTAATTCCACTGAAGTCATCTCACTAATTCTGATATCAACTTGTGATTGGATAACTTTCAAGTTCTCGAACTTTCTTTGTTAAAACACTGTTTTTCTTTCAGTTCGATTCACTACATCGTAGTTGGCTTTATTACTGTTCGAGTGTATAGTTCAGAGATGCTCAGAAATTGAAGTTATTATTGATTGTTCAATTTCATATTCATTCAATTTCATAAAATTGCAATTATTGATTCATCATCTTGGGTAAACTAGTCTATAGTTGACTTTTGGCCCTTTGAGAAGACGATATATACAAAATTGAAAACAGTATACTTCTAATGTTTTAGTTTACTGTTTTGTCTTTTATGTAAGGGTCAGTGGCTCTATTTCGCGCATGTGTCTCAGCAATATTAATAATGCCAAATGATTGCTGATTTACAATACATATCTTTTCCCGAATGAAGTTTTTGAAGTGAAAACTTCTTTAGCGGCAGGACGTGACCTTAAGATCCGTTGCCTAGCAACCGACAAAGTAAATATCAAAATAAATAGTCTTCAGGCAGTCAAAACATATTAACATAAATAAATATACTACTACTACTACTAATGAATATTGTATTTAACCACATAAATTATATTACTTTTATACTGATAAATAAAGCAATTCGTGCGAAATTATTCCCTAACCATTCCAAAATATTCAAAAATTCACAACGTTGTTCAAGTTTTGCACGACTCGTAATGCTTCGCATTAGAGTGTGCTCTACGATCGAAAAATATTTTTTGCCCCATTTCTGCAACTGTTTTTATTGTTTCACTCCAGCTAGTACACAGAACCTACTTAATTTATATACCATTGTATAGATGATTAAATGGAGATTAACATTGTATTTTTTAACAATTGATTTAATGCAGCAGAAATGGAAAAAGCATCAAAATAGTTGAAAAAAATTTCCTGTCCGTCAATTTATGATCCCTGAAAACATTGTAGCTTGCGATAAAATCAATTAATTGAGTCAATATTTTTTTTATACATTCGTTTCAGCCGTAGAAGGAACCCTATTGAAAATGGCTCTTTTATTCATAGTAGTTTAATTATAATTAATAAAATACTAACTAAAATATAATATCAATATCTAAATATTTTCAACCTTGATCCGGTGCCGTTGCCTAGCAACTGCCAACGTAAATATCTTTGTCAGTCGTTGACATTACGACTTCATGAACAGTGATAAATTGTTCATTTTTAAACTATGTTTTGAATTTCTTTTTCGTTTATGAATGAGTGATAAGTATGAGGCGTGCACTTTTGGATTTTCCAAACTATTCTCTTCTGCTGGCACTCCCGGAGTGCAACCCGTTGTTTTTTTTTATCGTTTATTATGATTTTTTTTATTTCACAGATTATAAAAAATAAATACCTAATCTAAGCCCATTGGTTTAAGTTTTTTAGTCTTTTTTATTGCAGTATAATACCCATAGTTACATCCTTTCCGCTTTCTAACTAACGATCTTGTTCACAGATGTCCCCATAGTTGACCTGAAGATGGGCTCAAATCTCAACCCTGATGAGATTAAGGAGGGTGACGACGTGTATTTCGAGTGCACTGTCAAGGCTAATCCCAAGACACATCGCCTTGTCTGGTTTCATGATGTGAGTAATTGGAATCATTGTAATTCACTTAGAATACAGCTAAGCTAGAGCAGTGGTGGCCCAGTGGTAACGGCCCTGACTTACGAGTGTAGGTCGTTGGTTCGAACCCAAGCAGGCGCTTTACTTTGTGTAAATAATTTCATCACCACTGCTCTCAAAACGGTGAAGGAAAACATCGTGAGGAAACCGGCATGTCTTAAAACCAAAAATTCGAAGATATGTGACATCTACCAACAAGCACTGCCCGCGTGGTAGATTACGGCCCATTGCCTCTCACAAAGAGGAGGCCTGTGTCCCAGCAGTGGGAACATTAATAGGCTGATGATGATGATGAAGCTACGGCGGTGGTACTGTTGATAATGTTGGTAATTATTTTACGCTATGTCCTGTTAACTAAATCAATAACTATTTTGATATCTTTTGTGCTAGTGTAATTACTAACTCATAAGGCATATGCTTGGTCTCTTGGACAGTTCCTGTGATGCCTCTGGCAATGACTACCCAATTACATAAAACAGAACAATTATAAAAAATATTGATATAAATAAGAATTTTTCTTTGTGCCAAATTAAGAAGTACAATGATAACGTAATTCCCAATTATAGTAGATATTCTGACCCAATAAAGAAGTAGCGGCTGGAAATAAGTGAGATAATAAATACTGAGACTAAAATAAATCAAGTTAGAAGTTTTGTTGTGATCCTATTTTGTGTCAATTTAGCCGCTGATCTAGATATTTTTTCGGTCCTATAATTGAATTATCTTTTGGAGGTAGAAATAAATATCAATGATGTACGGTTCTACGCAACATAGAAGTTACACCAGCAGAATTCATCAATCACAATTTTCAATCAGTACTATTTGAGTTTATATTTCGGTTAGGTACATCGTTATCGTTTTGGTGAGAAGCTTGTAGCTAAGTAATAACAGCCGCACTGGTCGATCCGCCAGGTTAAGCTACGCTTGCCGGGGTTGGTCAGTGGATGGGTGACTATCTTTACATACCGAGACTCCTCCGTGCCTTCTGTTGTTCCCGGCTCTGTCATTCGTGGATCTTTGACAGTCGTTACGAGTCGTCTGAAGCCCGATAGTCCAGTCTTACCAAGGGGTATCATTACCCAGTTACTGGGTTGTGGAGGTTAGATATGCAGTCGCTCCATGTAAAATACTGGTATTCAGCTGCATCTGGTTAGACTGGAAGCCGATCCCAACATAGTTGGGAAAAGTCAGGCTGATCATCTTGGCAGATTGATTGTGTTTTAATATTTGAGTTTTAACAAATATGCAAACTGCTGTTAATAGTTTTATTTATGTATTTCGGTTAGGCACATCAATAGAACCTTTTTGTGTCGTGCTGTATAACCTACTATCTACTTTAACAATTCATTAGAAGTAAGTACTTACCTCGGCATGTAGGTACGTTAAAATATTCATGCAGTATAAAATTACTTGCCTTCCAGCTCCCAGTAAACTGCAATTCCTTTATGTATAAAGGTTCCAGGAAACGCAACGTACTACGGTATTCACTGTTAAAAGACATTTAATTTATAACAGTAGTGCATTGGCAACCACAAGTGCATGTAATTCTGTATGTTTTGCTCTGCAAAGGAGTCCGTTTTGTTGTTACTAAAGCTTTTGGATTTGTATTTAATTTGCATACCATAATAATATGCCACTCATACTAACGTGGATAGATAAACTATTAATAATATACCCCAGTTTCCATCCCGATTGAGATTTCAATTGTCCGAATCTTATGGATCCATAGCACCATGATCCCAAAATTTAAAAAAATACTGCTGGTCGTGGGACATGTCAGCCTATTGAAAGCGTAGAGAGGTACGAGTACCTGGTACCTACTGAAAATGAATCAGATACAGAAGGGTTGGGCAGAGGGGTACATATTATAGAACAATATTTTAATTTACATGATTTATTTAATTTTAAATATTTTAATGCAATTGGTAGGGGAGTGCTTGAGATATGGTCAGAAGTCTGACCATAATTTTATCAAATGAAGTCCAAATTATGATCATAAAAGTTTGACATTTGATTTTATCAAAGTTTTACAAAATACTACCTACTACATTGTTTCAACAGCAGACACAAAATAAAGCACCAGGTGTTGGACGTTTATAAATATGATGTTAAAAGCTTCAGCACTTAACATCTTTAATCATTAACAATTCTCTTGATAATGTGGTCTAGCGATCAGTAGATTCTTCAAGATTTTTTCTAATAATATGTTTCCCAGGAACACTCATTAATCTTTATTTTATCTTTTCACCCAGAACTCTGAAATCTACCACAACGAGGGTGCAGGCGTCATCCTGAGCGCCCAGAGCCTGGTGCTGCAGAGCGTGACGAGGGCTGCAGCAGGGGACTACACCTGCATGGCAGCCAACAGTGAAGGAAAGGGGACCAGTAACCCTGTCACTTTGCTGGTTAGATGTGAGTATCTTGATTCAAATTGGATTGATGAGAGTTTGAGGCCGAGTTGCGCCACATATCACTAAACATGTTTAGCGCTAAACCAATTTAAAACATCGTTCTGTTTCTGTGAATCGTTTCAAGATGACTGATGATTAACTCGTTGGAGGTGAGAAGAGGTTTTGATCAGCTCACGGTAACCTTTATGTACTTTCGGGGACTTATGGACTACCCAGAGTTCTACGGTCTTTTCTGCTGATTACTTGTGCCCGAGAAATACCTTGACGGATATCAAAGCCGCCGACACAATCTCTTTGCGCAACTGTCATCCAAAAGTATGGCCAGAGCCAAATCCCCAGTCTGTCGTACTTTAAAGATGCTGAACGCCTTTCTGGCTGCCAACCCTGAATGTGATATGTTTGCGAAAAAATTATGCGTATATGTGTGGTATTCTGCGACAGAAACTATGCAAGGGAATCCACTGTTCCATGTTAGTTTTAAGTTAAATTGTATGCAACATAATTATTGTCAACGTAATAATTGTTTCTATTAATATAATTGCTGTTGTACTGTTTTAATTAAACCCATAAAAATAAATAAATAACGGACAGAATAATATTTAAAATATTATGCGCTATATGCGCTAAACGTATTTACTAATTTGTGATACGAACTACGGCCTAAATGTGACAAAGGCTATTAATACTGCAACTCCATTGCAGAAGTTTGGCATAACTTGAGCGCTGATGAATGCTATATTGTATGACTTTTGGAAGGATTCATATTTTGGATGTGGGAGGTTTCGTTTGCCTTAACGACCAAAACTGGTATACCCACGTGCAATGCTCACAGTAAGTAGATACCGTGCAGAAACTACCCAACACTAAATATTGTATACGAGCACTTACCTATATGTATCTCCTTAATTTCTGCAACCAACACACTTTGACTCCTATCTCGACTAGCATTTAGTGTAGGAAGCTAGTGTCTCCAGGGATTCTGTAGGGCTGCTGTATCATAGTACATATTAATAATAGTCCATAATTGGTCGTACATCTTTATCTACTTACCTCCTTTAACACACTTTACTTAAATAATATTCTTGTCCGTGCAAAAGCACGACTAAATACTTCGTCCATTGATATTTATGATACAATCTGGACTTACATCAAGTCTATAAATTGTACACTTCCGATTCAACCAAGTTGGTCTTTTGATCTGAAGGCCAAAAAACATTCCTGCATGAAAAATAAGGATATTGTTGAAACAAAACACAACATAAAATGGTGTTGAGTCCGGTAAAGTGAAAGACACCTCAACAGTATTATAAAATCTGGTCACTGCTGCATACCCCTTTAAATAGTAAAACGGAAAGGGTCAAGTGACAAAATGAGAAATAGATAGGTTTGAGACATGGTAGGGACATTGTAAGGAAAACTTTTTGGTACAATGTATTCATTCAGTACATGATTCCAGAGACCAAGCATAGAAGCTTTGCGTCTGTTTAAAAAATCGGCTGTTCCATATCCACCGTGCTTTATAAGCAAACGTTGTTTTACTAGAAAAGCCTGTTTTTCATCATTCTCCTGCCCCTATTCCAAATATTTCAAAAATCTTATTCTCTATTCCTCTTTGTGTAAATATCAACCCTAATTTCCTCAGTACACTCAACATTCGTTTGAGGTTAACAAAATTTTCGAGTCCGTTAGATTGCTTTGGGACCTAGATTGGGTATACGAATACGTTTTGAATAATGCTTTCAGGAAAGATGTTACGCGGACGTTTGGTGGCATAATGGCCCGAGAATTGGTAACGAAGTAATAAGTGTTTTGTTAGCCCGTTCAAACAATGTAAATGGAAGTTTAGAGTACAATGTGACTAGAACAATCCACGTTTGAATATTTGGTTTGGGGTTTTGAACGGTTTCTGTACAATCACATTTTGTAGAAGCACGCTCAGTTAGTTTTGGTATTTGAAATGTTTGAACTTACCTCATATGCACGGCAAAATTACCTTTGTTCTCGTTTCCCATCCATTATATAATAAATAACAATATGTTTTGTTTTTTGTATGAGTAAGTACATTGTTTAAGAATACAGGATCTCCGAGCGAGTAAATATGCTACAACAGCTGCAGTTACCAAGCCAAGCAAAGATACACCCAATTTCCAACTGTGAACACAGCGCAAAAATCCTAACCGTTGTTTCTGAAAACCGTCAGTTGCAGACTCGAAATAAAATCTCAACTAACACAACAGCAACTATTTTCCACACCAAAACCCAACAATTAAGAGAGAACACCAGAACTACCAGACCCGCAAAATATTATCACTTAAATTGTAGAAAATTATATTAAAATTTTGTTGGGAGCAGACAAAGGGAGGTTAAAATTCCCTCGAGGACCGTAAACCCTCCCTGTTTCCGTCAACCACGGAAGTGATATAAAAACCTGAGAAAATGCAATTTACTTGCAAAATGGATGAGGGGTTGCACGGTGGACCCTAAAATTGTCCTTTTATAAACAGGAGCGCGTTTAATGGCAGATGCGTAGAAGTTGTCTGTCGAAAATTGGATGAAAGGAATGTTATTAAAATGTTTTAGTTTAGAGGAAGTTGGGTCTGGGTTCTGTGAAGTTTTATGTTTATAATGTTAAGTTTGTGGCAAATTGAAAACTTATATTTATTTTTACATAAATACAGCTGTTACAAACCTTACTGTTAGCAGCTGCTTGCATATTTAGATTGAATTATTTTTAATTGAATAAGGTCTACGATGGCCTTTTTTTTCTTGTTTTTTGGGTTGGAAATCATCAAATAACTTCTCCCGCTCTGGGCGGAGCGGAAGGGCGTGTCAGACTCTTACTGATTAAAACCCACATGTCTTCCTTCGGTTGCATGTACGTTGCCAGGGGCCACGGTATCCCTTTAGGGGTTTCCCGCAACCCCGGCAGGTCTACGATGGCTTTATATTGTCTTCTGTGACCAAAGCTAATAGTCACTTTACTAATTTTGATACAGGCACTAGGCATTAAAGCTACATGGCTTTAATGCCTAGTGCCTGTATCAAAATTTAATAAAAAAAGGTAGAATTAAGTATGAAGACAAAACACTGACAAAAACACTTTTATTACTGACTCATTTAGTGCTCAAATTCGGACATCAGGGCCAAAAACCATAACATTTTAGTCTCACAAGCCTTACCTAAAACTCACCACTATCAAGCTCAGCTAAACTAGTTCAATTACGACACAGGTTGGACTTTATCATTAAAAGTGCTGCCCAAGTGTTCAGAGCTGCAGTTTTATAACGATCGCCAAGTTCCTCCAGTCTTGTTAGACGACGCGACGTAATATTGTACGTCATACTTTGTCCGAAGTTTTGTTATTGTTTATGGCTATTTATGAGTCGAGTAATTTTAGAGTATGAATGTCCTCTTCAGTTATACAGGGTTAAATTAAATTATTTGCTAGCAAAACTTTACCCACGCATAAATCAATATATAAAACAAATAAATAAAAAAAAAGAGGTCGCTCGCCTTCGCGCGTTAATGGTCACTGATCTAACCTAACCTAACCCAAATGATCCATCAACAATAGAGGGGATGAGGGACACTAATCTAACCTAACCTAACATGATTCGGTTGATTGAAAATTCGGTCAATGACATTATTTCAAAGAAATAAATTTATGCTAAATAAAAATCTACCAATTAATTATTCGGTCAAATGAATAATTCTACGAAATGACTTTATTGTAACTAAAATTAGCTGAAGTGATTTTCGACGAAACGTTGTTATACCAAACAAGGGTGACCCGTTGCATGTAAGTTAAGGCAAATAAATGACTGTTGTGTTTTGTTTTTAGAAATTCGTAAACCAACAGCGCGCGGCCAGTCGTTTAGCACTCGCAATTTTTTTTTATTCATCTTCTGCCATAAAGAACATCGGTGCCGCCGCCTTAATTGTTAAAGATTGGGCGATAGAAAGATGTACTGGTTTATCACTCATGCATAAAGTATTTTCTCTTTTTTTTTTTTTTGTTTCATTCGTTTTCGATATCAAAAATTAGGTAAAGTGTTGCTAGCTAATAATTTTACCCTTTTGTATATTGAAATTATAAAATTAATAAGTTACTTGTATTACAGCTACTAGTAAGTAAGCTTTTGAATTTAGGTTACTAGGATTTTAAACGACATACTTCTGGAACAGTTGTATCAAAACGGATTGAATAATCTAAACACTTTGTGTGTACTAGTACACCATAAGGGTGATGCAGAGATGACTTTTTTCTCAGTTTTATAAGATATCTTTTTTTTTTTATAAACACGTTCAAAACTTTCTAGGATTTGTGAAGAAGAAAACTAAAATCTAAACTAAGCGATATGCTTCTAAAATACATTTAATTTCCTAGATGCTCCGGTGTGTGCTGAGAGAAGAGACGGAGAACTCTTCGGAGCACTAAAACAAGAGACAGTCTCTCTACACTGTTCTGTGGACGCCAATCCAGCACTGGTCTCCTTCCACTGGACCTTTAACAACTCTGGGGAACAAACGGAACTACCACCCAAGTAAGTTTTAAATACCTACCACTTATCATCTCAAAAAGAGGCTCGTGGCTAAACGATAAATAGAATAGAATATATTTATTGCTGGTGTTAGTTAAAATAGGCAGGAGACTCCGAAACTCATTATTTTCATAGAGACTACTACTTCCATCTTTGGGGTGCAAAGCACCTTCACAATGTTTAAGTAAGGCTAGCGTATCCTAGGAGTTAGTCTCGTTACAGTAATTTTGCAAATAGTTCACACCGTTACATCATTTTAAGCTAAACTGGAGCAGCAAAGGGTATCCTATCTATAAATTATTGTAGGTACAGTTTTGTTTAACACTAAACTTCAAACTGCCATTGTTTCCTATCTTCGCCCTTTCATCTCCCATATTTAATATCTCATTGAAAGTATACAGAGTTGCCCTAGATATTGCTTCGAAAGCCGTAAACAATGAGCAGTAGTTAGATATTGTACTGTAGACACTAATTTTAGACTTTATTAACATGTTGCAACTACTGTTTATTGTAGTATACATTAATTCAGATAGTAAACTGAAATAAAATAGTGATTTATCCAGCTGAATTTGAATGCATTACTTTCGGAACTGGGCTGGGCTATTTCCAACTTGTGGCATATGACTCTTTTTTTTTAAATGAAATTGTTTATTCTGTAAATAGGATATCGGAATCACTTTTAAGCTTTGTGCAGACCAGCGCGACATGTCGCGCGGCGTGACGCCGGTTATTGTTATACCGTGAAGTTTTCTTAGAAATTGTATTGTTCGTGTCGCATCGCGCGACAAGTCGCGGTGGTCTGCAAAAGCCTTTACACGTCATTTAAAAAATTAATAAAAAAATTAGCTGGATAGATCGGCGTTTCCTATGTGACTACTCTGAGAAGAAAGGCCGAAACAAACTCAGAAAAAACAGTCTCTTTTAAAGTCCAGACATAATCTTGGTCAGGCCATATGAAGACCATGTAAATTGGTGTCTGAAATGGTCTTTTGAAAAAAGAACTACACAGATTTGAGTGTGACCTGTCCAGTCAGTGCAAACATTTGTCAGTAATCGCGGACCTCAACTCAGAACTTAAGGAGCTCAACTCGACGAACAATACCAAAGAAAGGACATTTGGATAGGCCGCAAAATCTACTCAAACTGCCAGATCAGATGAGATAAATTTATTCACGCTTACCAATAGCAACACTTCACAATCTTGCTAACCCCTCATTCTAAGATCTTTTGCCAATTCCTAAATTGTAATTAATGGTCCTTACAGCCAGATTACTTAAGCTCCAAATTTATCATAAACCATTTGAAACCATTTCTTCTTTGTTCAGGTTATATAGCAGTCACGGCCACACTTCGACCCTCAACTATACTCCGACTACTGACATGGAGTATGGAACCTTAGCCTGCTATGGAGAGAATGCTGTGGGTCAGCAGAAAGTACCCTGCTTGTTCCAGTTGGTAGCTGCTGGTAAGTTGTTTAGCATCAAAAGCCTTATCTCTTTGTACCCTATGAAAACGATGATCGCTATAGCATAATCAGCCTATAATGTTCCCACCTGGGACACAGCCCTACTCTCTGTGAGAGGGAGTGGGCCGTAATCCACCACGCAGGCCCAGTGTGGGTTGGTAGATGTCACATGTCTTCGAATTTTTGGTTGTAGGATATACCAGTTTCCTAACGATGTTTTGCTTCGCCGTTTTGGTATTAGTCATTTCGCTTTGGTATTCAGTCATTTATTATTCAACTCGCTACTTGTCCAATTGTTCATTAATATAGCTGTTTTTATCCCGTGGCATGCAATAAGTTGCATCGTCGCAACAGTATATGACGATGCAATTCGCATTAAATTTAGCTTCAATGTTATTTTATGCCACAGGCAAGAAAATTACATCGTGTAAATGGGGCTTAACTGAATCCCGAAAGAACTTAATCCTGAGTCACTTTATCCCGAATGAACGCAATTTTATATCACTTTCTTACTTTCGTGTTTGACGCATCGTTTATTCAAGATTTTAATGTCTGGTCAAAGTTTTTAGTGGTCGACTCTACAGTTATTAATTTCATGAACCTTAGACTGATTTTGGTTTAGGCCTTGAAAATATAACCCATTTTAGTTACAGTCTACAACACAGTTTTTGATTTACTTTACAAAGTAATTTTCTGTTATGATTACCGTCGTTGGTCAAGATTATATATAGATATTCTATTAACGGGAGCAGTGGTGGCCCAGTGGTAACGGCCCCGACTTACGAGTTGTAGGTCGTGGGTTCGAACCCAAGCAGGCGCTTTACTTTGTGTAAATAATTTCATCACCACTGCTCTCAAAAATGGTGAAGGAAAACATCGTGAAGAAACCGGCATGTCTTAGAACCAAAAATTCGAAGACATGCGACATCTACCAACCCGCACTGGGCCCGCGTGGTAGATTACGGCCCACTCCCTCTCACAGAGAGGAGGCCTGTGTCCCAGCAGTGGGAAAATTAATAGGCTGATGATGATGAACTACGTATTATTTTTAGAGAAAGTTTACTAATTTTTGTTATTATTTATGTTCTTACTTAAATGATAACAAAATTTGGTAAACTTTAAATCAAACGCCAGGATGGGTAAAGACACAGGGCGTCTATTTAATTTATATGACAATACGACTTATTTGTCAAAACGTTACATTATTATCACATTTTCACGTCAAGCATAAAACTATATACTATACAAGCTACAACGAACATAAAGCAGAAAACTAACTTACAAAACACGACTTAAACAAACCTGTTGCCTGTCAGTTTTATTACATAACTAGAACTTCTGCCCGCGACTTCGTCCGCGTGGAATAGGTACTTTGGGCTAACGCTAAAAAAAACCCCGATTTTAAAACATTCTTCATTGGTACTCCACTCCTATTAGTCTTAGCGTGATAATATATAGCCTATAGCCTCACTCGATAAATGGGCTATCTAACACTGAAAGAATTCTTCAAATCGGACCAGTAGTTTCGGAGCCTATTCGGTACAAACAAACCAACGAACAAAAAAATCTTTCCTCTTTATAATATTAGTATAGATTGCCCTGGTTTATTTTAGTTTCACTGCAACGTGCACACGTCATTTTCCTTCTTCCTCTTTCTCTCTACTACTATCATCTCCACATGTTATTATGTTTATAAATATATTTTTCTTCTCCTAGGTCGTCCCTTCCACCTGCAGAACTGCTCGGTAGCCAACCAGAGCATCGACTCGCTGAACGTAGAGTGCGTTGAGAACTTCGACGGTGGACTGCCACAGACCTTCCTCATGGAACTCCTGGAACTGCCTTCACTCATTGTAAGCCTGATCTATATATTAGACCATTTCCCCCTTATTAATAACGCGTAAGATATATATTTTGCTAGTATTCTTACATACTACTGATAAAAATACCTAAAAAAAAATTATTTTGATCCCATTTGTATAAATGTCCAGTACCTGCGTTCGATAGTCTGAGCCGACAGGTAATATTATGTCAAAAGTCAATATTTAAGTACACGAGATTACGATATATTAATTAAAGGAAGTAAATGAAAACCAATTTTTTGATAAAGTAGGTAAAGGAACTTTTACCGAACTCGAAACTGTTTTCTATTAGATGAATATAAACCTTATATTCAAAGGCCAAAAACTTCACAACCTTATTATCTTCACAATCAAAGTTTGTTAGTAACATAACCATTCTCTCCAGGTCCGCTACAACGTCTCCACAAACCGAACTCCTCCTTACTTCGAGATCCGAGGTCTTCCTCCTGGAGTCAGCTACAGGATCGACTTGTATGCTGTCAACGCGAAGGGGAAGAGTGACGTGTCCACAATAGAAACTGTCACGCTGAAAGGACAGGCTAAGTTTACTGGTGAGTTGCTAAATTTTTTGATATTACTAAGGGTTTTTGATGAATGACAAACTGAGGATGGACCGTAGGATGATTTGATAATTCAAATTTTCGCGAAAACCCTAGGGTATTCCTAAGGTTTTCGCGAAAATTCGAATTATCAAACCCTCCTCCGACATGTAAAGCTTTAAGGAGGCTAATTGATATTTATGTTGAAAAACCACATTTTATAAAAGGCCAAAAGTTATAATGGCGTATTTGCTGACGAATTTGATGCTACCCCTAGCTTTGTGATTGGTCTACAATACTGCCAATAACTAAAAATACCAGTCACCATATTTAGGTTTACGTTTGAATAGATTTGAAGTTCCTTATTTGATATAATCAAACATGGCCCAGACGAAATATTCGAAGAATTATTGGTTATACCACTTTGTTCAATATACACAACAATTGATGCAACATTGACATATTATCACGTCAACCAAATAAACTGGTGACAGTAAACTTTATACTACCCACACCATCATGGGTTTTAAACGCACACAGCATTAAACTCTTTCCATCCAATCCTGGAACACAATACCCACTCGACTTGCTATTTCTTCGTTTAGAATCTGTTGGTATCGCCATTAAGTGCTTCCCCAAAATAAGCAGTTCTCACGCTCCAAAACGACGCCCACATAAAGTTCAACTTAGTAAATAGCTCAATACAGAAGGTTTACTTACTTGGGAACTTACCTACATTGTATGGTAGTTGGACGTTGCAGATGTGCAATATCTACTAAATAAGGAACTACTCACACCTATTCAGCTCCATTCGCGTTTCGCTGAATGATTTTGGTCACACTTATACTGCAGCCTAATTACGTAATACACGATCAATCAGAATTTGAATCGTTTTGAAACAGATTGCTAATCCATTTCTTTATAACTTACATAAGTTCGAAAAAAAAATCTGCTCGACCACGTAAATAACGCAATGAATATTGTTGAATTGTCAAAATCGGAATCGTTTACGAAAATCTGATGCGTAAATTAGATAGCTGTTCTGCTTTATCAGCCGTGTATATCGCTAAACAAAACAGCGCTGAACGCGGCAGAACAGTGCTGAACTCTATCTATAGCACTCGCAGGATAATAAAACATTTGTCCTCATTTTATACTTGCTTGCCGCGAAAGCTGAATATACGCGGAAAGCTGAACAAATGCGTACGCGTCTCTATACAAAATCGTTGTTTTCTATGGGTATAAGCTGAATAGAGCTAAATAAGTGTGAGTAGTCCTTAATGCAGTCGGTATCTGGAAAATACAGCTAACTTACACCAAAGTTTCGTCTGGTTTATATCTGATTCAAAAGACCAAGATTTAGGAATGAGTCTTGAGTAGCGATTCATTCGGATACCGCGTTCAAGCAATTATACAAATTAATTAAAAAATTACTCAGAAGTCATAATGTCCTCCAAAGCAAAAAAATTATAGTAGAGACTCGAGCTTTAGATAGTAGTTTCCCGAGTCTTGTGTCAAATGGATTTTCTGTGGTGCCGTCTATGTATCATGCTTGAACCCAGAAGTCTGAAATTGTTTACTTATTTGCGATCCAATTCGAACTCTTAAAGCATTATAATGTACTTCTTTGTACCGGGTTCACGGTTTTTATTACTTGCAAACAGTATTGGAAAAATCCATTTATAGAATTCGGTGGAATTTGAATAGTTGTCGGTTCAGTCTAGTTTTTCCAAGGAATGAGAGAGATTCAATAACAAAAACATGGTTCCAGGCAAATTTCGTAGACTTGACTCAGTAGTCATGACTGAGAAGAAAGAATGACTACCAGCCTGCAGAATACTTTAATTATCTAACAAAAGTCAATTATATTTTAATCACACCCTGACTTATTAGTATTATTTGTTAAAATTCTAGGAATCTATACTAATATTATAAAGAGGAAAAGTTTGTTTGTTTGTTTGTACCGAATAGGCTCCGAAACTACTGGTCCGATTTGAAGAATTCTTTCAGTATTAGATAGTCCATTTATCGAGTAAGGCTATAGGCTATATATCATCACGCTAAGACCAATAGGAGCGGAGTACCAGTGAAGAATGTTTCAAAATCGGGGAGTTTTTTTAGCGTTAGCCCAAAGTAACTATTCCACGCGGACGAAGTCGCGGGCAGAAGCTAGTATCGTATAATTTTACAATGTTTGTAAATATGTGAGCACCATGTATCTATCAAATAAGAAATATTTTTCCGTCATTTGTTCATTTTTAATTATTTTTACCCATTGTGTTCCAGTTGCATCGTCTTCATATAAAATTAATATAGACAAAATATTGTGAAAACATTTCAAAAGAGTAACGGTTGAGTTTTTTGCCCATTCTTCACCTTAAGAAAACTACCTTTTGGAAGGAGCGACTAGAATCAATTCCATTTTTTGTAAATTGTGACGTTCAAAAGTGCCTTTTCTGTGACTAATTGAAATAAATTATTTGACTTCGATCTTCTTCACATCATCACAACATTCCTCCACGTTAGTTCTTTAGACATTTAAGAACATAAATATCACAAGCAATAAACAGAAAAACGTTGTAATCACACAATTTAAATTCAACTTTAACCATACTTCAATTAACTCAAACATGAACGACGCCAATGCAATTTCTTTGCTGCCAATAGACCGGTAAGTACCATAATATAGCCATGGCTATGCTTAATGCCTAGATATCCGCAAAGCTAAATGTGCTCTAATAACTTAGTCACGCTAACATGAGCTGGTTTTATTTCACAATTCCCGATAGCATGAGTTAATAAACGGCTTGGTTGTTTATTCTGAGAAATTGAGCGAAGTTGTTAGTGAAATAGTGGGGAAAACGACCAAGATTTTATTGGAGTGCAGGTTACAATGCATTTTGACAACGTGATTGACGGACAAAGTGCTATCATTTTTATTGTTCACTTCTCTTTCTGTCTTCAATTAGATAACGTTCTTTCTTATAATTACGCCCCTGAAAAGAATGGTAAGGAGGGAATTTGCTTGGAAGAATTAACATAGTAATGAAAAACTCCATAATTATGTTGTTATAAGCAAACAAAACGGCAATTCACCGTACTTACGCTTTCATCAATTTACTCGTATTTTTTTTAAAGGCGAAGCTGGTGGCTAAGTAATAACAGCCACATGGATCGATCCATCAGGTTAAACTATCCTTGCCGGGGTTGGTCCGTAGATGGGTGACCGTCTTTACATACCGAGTCTCCTCCGTGCCTCGGAAAGCACGTTAAGCCGTTGGTTCCTGCTGTCAATCGTGGATCTTTGACAGTTGTTACGAGTCGTCAGAAGCCCGTAAGTCTGACACCAGTCGTACCAAGTGGTGTATTACCCAGTTACTGGGTTATGGAGGTTAGATGCAGTCGCTCCATGTAAAATACTGGTATTCAGCTGCATCCGGTTAGACTGCAAGCCGGCCTCAACATAGTTGGGAAAAGGCTAGGTAGATTATGGGTTGTATTTTTTTAAACATGTAATTAAAAAAAAAAACATGTGGAATGGTCAATCAAAACATCATCGTCCAAAAACCACAACGCCTAATTTATAAAAGCATACTACAGACTTACACACTGCTATAAGCACCGACCACTGTTGTTCATAACCATTTTGGTTTTGCCACAGGCAGAAACGACCGCAAATTTTAATAAGTACAGGTTGCGTTACACCGGTCAATAAAGCACGTAATTTGGTTGAGACTAGTTTAAATTAGGTTCGCTTAAAACTGCTTTTATGTTCGCTGTAGGTGAACATTAGACTGGGCTAAATTTAGTGCATAATCTGAGTAAGCGCCTGAATTTAGTAGTAGTCTTACGTTGAGGGACATAATTATCAGCTCTGAGATATAAAATAAAGCATTAAGTATCTGGCGAGTAGTAAAAAGAAGAGAGTGGTGGCCCAGCGGTAACGGCCCTGGCTTACAAGTTGTAGGTCGTGGGTTTGAACCCAAGCAGGCGTTTTACTTTGTATAAATTAATTTCATCACCACTGCTCTCAAAACGGTGCAGGAATACATCGTGAGGAAACCGGCATGTCCTAGAACCGGAAAATTCCAAGTCATGTGACATCTAGCAACCCGCACTGGGCGTGTAGATTACAGCCTACCTCGAAGAGAGTAGGCCTTATAGGGAGTTAAAAAAAAGTCATGTTTTATGTGTGATAGATAAGATAACTGATATAAACGATTAATATAAAAATATTGCTCTCTGAAGTCCAAACTAGTGGACTGGATTTATTAAATTGTAAGAATTTGAGGGACTAAGATTAGCATGATTCACAACACAACTTATAGACATACTAAATTTAGCACAACGCAAAAGCCGTAACAAGAACTAGAATTTGCGTATTTTTTTTTCCTATGTTATAACTTGATGAAGCAACGGATGGAATTTTTCTTTTTATAGTTTTCATTATAAGTTTTTCTTTGACTTGAGTTATGAACAGATACTTAGTTGTTCTTTAGTTATTCTGTTTTCTTAGCGTTTTTGTTTTTGATTCGGAAGAGAATCTCTTGTTATTATTTTAATTAATATTATTTTCAATTTTTTATTTACTGCAGCTAAAAATGTTTACTTAAGATAAGAAATATCTCTCTCTATATATTTAATATACAGAGAGATCTTTCAAAACCTAAACCTATCTTCATATTATTATAAAGATGGTCGCCAAATAAATGTTATTGTAACACAGTGATAAATGCATTTCTAGTTTAGTACCATTTGTAAAGCTAAGCAATCAAATACCTGTAATGTGTAAAAAATTAAATTATTTAAACCTTATAAATATTTTGTTCGCAGTAATTTATTGTTACTTTAGCGCCTACCCTAAGGGATTAGCATATCGCGTCGTAAAACTCACATTTCTATTTAAAATGGCGTGCTCATAGTTTTTATATAAACTTTTTAAAACACCAGTATTTGTCACATTTCACCTTGTTTGAAATGATTAAAAGTTAGCTTGTTATAAATTTTAGAATTAAATTAACATTTTGGAATTCTCTTGTGATTTTTAGGTTTGTAACTGATATAAATTACTACTCGTTACTAATTTACCGTAGCTACTGTTTTAAAAATGAATGGTACCCGCACAATCACATTCTTCTTTGAAAGTTCTTATAAATACATCGGAAAGATTTACAGTAGCTTTAAGAATAACAGTAGCTTTTGAAGCCTTATAAAAGACTTATTTTGAGATTTATGTTGGTTTGTAGTGGTTACACCGCTACATACGAACTACGCAGCGAAGACATGACGTCACTCAATTCCTGCATCGCGCAGTTAGAGTTTACCGAGCGAAAAACATAGATAAGACTATCCGAAATCAACTTACGGGCAGTTGCCTGCCAGACATAACACCCGTCTGGTTGGAGGATCCTCCCTTTTCTATGGTGGATGAGTGAACTTTACACCCTGTTCCTCATACCCTTAAAGGTTCTTCATTTGCTTTGTTGGAAGCCACAGTAGACTGTATGTATGTACCAATCTTTATCGTTTTATTTATGCAGCTTGGACTTAAAACCACAGACACTTCTTATCTGTTTTCCTGTGTTGAAATCTATATGAATCTGTGTGGCCACAACGGAGGCTTATGTTCTACCCTTATCGTATACCAAACCCTAATCAACTCATTTTTGTCACCAGGTGAAGGCAGTGCCCTCGGCATGTCTCCAGTACTAGCGTCCATAGCAGCCATGTCAGCATTACTAGCTACTGCAGTGTGTGGCGTGCTTGCTGTGTTGTATAAGCGGCACGCGGCAAGACATCGACATTTGCCAGCTAAGCATGCGCCGTTGAGGTAAGTTCCAATTTTCTAGTTCTCTTTTTTCAGCAGTTTTGGTAACCTTACTAATACTGATGATGATGAGTCGATTGTAAGGACGCCTACATTAATTTAGTAAATTATATTTATTTGTCTCAATTGGTATTAAAAAAAACACCATTACACGTAAAAAAAATATCTAGATGAGGTCACAATATTACAGTTCACAGTCTCTTTTAAATCCAAAAAATAAAAATCTTGGTTAAGCCATACATGAGTACCATGCAGATTAGTGTTTGAAAAAGTCGTTTGAGGGTAGAACCATACAGATTTGAGAGAACCTGTCCATGTCAGTCCGCTTTGCTGGCGTACGGTGTACCCTAATCGATGCGGACATAATATATAATATACTAAAGTTTCGTCAATATTATCGTATGGGGGCTAAATTACCTGTCCAAAAATGAGTTCTACTTCTAATTTTTTGATGATTAACGCTCGCGATAGGTAGGAGTTTTATGCTTTGCTAAACTTTCTCTAATATAAAAAACCAAATAAACAAACAATTCTTTAGTATTTCAAGTGTGTTTTTAGGGGTATGAGGAACAGGGTGTAAAGTTCACTCATCCACCATAGAAAAGGGAGGATCCTCCAACCAGACGGGTTGTTATGTCTGGCGGGCAACTGCCCATATGTTGATTTCGGATAGTCTTATCTATGTTATTCGCTCAGTAAACTCTAACTGCGAGATGTAGGAATTGTGTGACGTCATGTCTTTTTTGTTTCGTAATTTTTGTATGTGGCGGTCTAACCGCTACATCACTCCCCTCCGGAGACCGGAGGTCGATAGTGGGCTGAGTCTTGGATCTTGCGATGCTTCACAGTGCCAGCTGTGGTTCCAGTGAGTCGGAACCGGGTGCCGCTCAGTTCACAGTGGGTCGGAACTGTATGCAGTGATTGCGGCGATGGTGATTGTGGTTCCAGTGAGTCGGAACCGGGTGCCGCACAGTTCACGGTGGGTCGGAACTGTTTGCGGTGATTGCGGCGATTGCGGCGATTGTGGTGATTGCGGTGATTGAGGTGATTGCGGTGATTGAGGTGATTGCGGTGATTCCCCAGTGAGTCGGGGTGATGTGGCTGAGGGTGATGACCAGGAATGCGCGTTCGCTGCATGCTGGTGGTCAGGATACCCGTTGAAGCCGTGGGTGCTGGCTGGCTGTGTGACCCGCCTCACGAAAGCTTGCGGGAGTGACGATGATGATGACGTCACGCTGAAGTAGTTGCACGAAGGCTGCGTTGACGTTCATACTCGGGGTCACCAATTTGGGGGTATGAGGAACAGGGTGTAAAGTTCACTCATCCACCATAGAAAAGGGAGGATCCTCCAACCAGACGGGTTGTTATGTCTGGCGGGCAACTGCCCATATGTTGATTTCGGATAGTCTTACCTACGTTATTCGCTCAGTAAACTCTAACTGCGAGATGTAGGAATTGTGTGACGTCATGTCTTTTTTGTTTCGTAATTTTTGTATGTGGCGGTCTAACCGCTACATGTTTATATTGTTATGCCTGTTCAGACGTAGTTTTAAAACGACTATCTCAGTTTTACGATGAGTATTTGCGATGATGAGTATTCTATTTCCCAGTTACTGGAATAATCACAGTAACTGTGATGCAGTCGAAGCTTTAATCTACCGACTTCATTCCGTCTCCTAGGACCAGCAAAGTTAAATCGATTTCTAGTTCTCGATTTTGAATCAGTCGAGTTCAGGCTTGTAATTTGACTTCTGAACTAGTGCTAGTAATAGTCGCATCAGCCAGCGAAAGGTATATAGGAGTTATGTTGTATGATTTGAGGTAGTCTTGGGATGCAGTTGGACTTCATAATCAAAAGGAGGATTGAAAGATGACCAACATTTTGAAATTGTTTAACTCAGTCAATTTTAGGGGTGCTACATACTAGTTCAGCTCGCTATATTAAATTCGGAAGTAATTATTACACATCGGTGCCGATCGGCAACCTCCGTTCAGTATCTACCCTTGCTGTATCATGTTCGGGTCAGTTTGGAACAATTTGAGTCACACCGAGAGTCTTTATCCTGAACAGATTTTTATATAAATTGGATTTTACCGACCGCGAAACGAGTTCACATGAGACTACCAAATTTTTCGAAATGCCAGTACCCAAAGAACCATCTCTGAGTCTGCCAACCCTACCTACAAAGAAAGATTATGGTACTTATATGACGCAAAATTTCACTAATAGCTACTTATGAAGTTTTCTTGAACTTTAATAGTGAGTGCTTGAAAACTAACGGCACGCAACACGCCATGGGTTCATGGCTAAAATTGGTGTAAAACATGTCAGAAAACTGAAATGTGTGTTGTAAAACTTTGAAGTTAATCACGCTGGAATATTATATTTCTAATTATTATAACCCACTTTACTTATTATAACTAAGTAAGTTTGTACATTTGATACAGCTTAGAAACAGAGGTTTTTAAGCTATTGCATAGCTTCTATCGCGGGCCTTGAGCGTGGAGACCTAATCCAGAAATTCCGTAACGAAAATACCTAAACCTAAGGAGAGTGTTTTGTATTGAAAATTATGTTTAACTGCTTGACAACAAAGTTCAAATTTACTTAGACGAATGATCTATCGAGAGTGTTGTATTGAAAATTATGTTTAACTGTTTGACAACAAAGTTCAAATTTACTTAGACGAATGATCCTTGACTATTAATAGTTAAATTAAAACCTTTTTATTAGTTTGATGTTCTCATTACGTTGTGTCAAGTTTTAAAAACTATAAATGTGAATAGCAGTTCCTGTCAATGTCACCATTGCTATTTCTTGTATTCGGGTTAATATTTTACAATTGCATAAGTTGATAAAAAATGCTATGCAATAGCTTTACCGCGGCAGTCCCCGAGTGCCACACTTTTTTTTTATAAAGGCAGACAGACTATTAATTACGGAAAAAATACTTCCTCTTTACTTAACCTCATTATTTATAGTTCTCTTGTTTTATGATTACTATTCTGTTCATATAATTATATTTAAAGATGTTTTATGTGTGTATGCAGTACTATTTCTCTTTCTCCCTTTAAATTTATCCAAATTTTTGTCTTTAAAAGATCGCTTATAACGATAAGATGGCCCATTGTGTCATCCTATGTAAAATTTCTACATGCATATCTCTAATTCGTTAGCTATCATTATGAGTATTCTATTCTATTCTAAGATCTGAGAAAATAACCTACTTAAAAGGAGTTAGGATAACCCAGTTTCCTTGTGTGCCCTAATTGTCTTTCAAATCTTGACAACTGAGTTTATTCAGCATATTAAAAAAATTGAAAGGCTCAAGACAATAATTTAAATTAATGGCAAATCTGCGAAATAAACCCTAGTGAATATTTATCACTGATTGTGTTTATTCAGGCATTAAAAACATGCACGATTTTCCTTGGCATAATAGCTAAAGGTAAAGCTATCGTTGTACCAAGATCCCATAATTCAGAACCATACCCAACCTCCCTTTGTTCGTTCAAATCAATAGCGTATTGCGGCTAATTACCGGTAATTAGACACGGCCAATAATTAGATGGGTGACCATTTACGCATTCAAGACAAGTTCCGGGTAATAGATTCGTAGGGGCATAGAATAACAAAACGGTACAGAAGCGAAACTCATGCAGGTCTCTCAGGTGTCTCTTAAGAGCGTTTACGTCGTACGGCATTTCATACAAACTTTCAAGCCTTTGTTTTTCGAAATGACTGAACCGATTTTAACTAAACTTCATATGCATAAGCAGGATACAAAGGTCTAAAAACAACAACAACAAGAGGTTAAGAACATTAAGGGTAGAACATTTTCGAAATGTCTTATTTAAAAACAGATAACTGGAAATCTCTGTTTTTATGGAAAATTTAAAATCGGTCTAATTTTGCTGTAACACTATTTTTCGACAATGTTCTTTTAGACCTTTGTATTCTGCTTATGCGTATGAAGTTTCATTAAAATCGGTTTAGTCATTTCGAAAAACAAGGGCTTGAAACTTTGTATGAAATGCCGTACGACGTAAACGCTCTTAAGTGACCTGCTGATTCTTATACTAATATTTTCTAAGTAATTTAGATGACGTTAGCCAAAGAATGATCAAAAATATTGATCAATTAGTTTTTGAGAAAATCGTGGACATACTACGGGTACAGAAGCTCCTTTTTGAAGTCGGTTAAAATTAAGGAAGTTATGCATTAGACACGTTTCTTTAAGCCTGACACCGTTTTCTCCAATATTTCTAGGATTCCTTTCTGCAAGCATTCAAAATGCATTCCGTTAAGTATTTTCGCTTCTGTCTTTTTATTCAATGTTTTATCGATCATTACGTGGTTTTGTTGTTAGAATAAATAACTAATTGAAAGGATAGATTCCGAGAATCGTCTCATCCTCCCCTTGTATTTGAATTCTCAGTATCTGAATGGTATTTAACTATTGAAACGGTAAGAGGTAATGAGAAAACTATTGAAGAGTATGTGGTTAATGATAGTTGTTTACCTTTACACAATATTGTCTTGGTTTGTAATTCTGGTTTAGCTTAATTTGAAGATCTAGGTACGACATGATTGGTCACCACCAGAACAAAGGTGGCAGCTGGCTAATATTGACAGTAGCCAACCGACTACCTTTGAGATTCCTACTGTGGTCACTGGTCCATACATTAAGGTATTGTTATAAACTCTCTCTGGTGGTCTATTGAGTAATAGGTTCTAGGTTCAATCCCCAGGTCGGACAAAGTGTTAATGGGTTTTTCCTTTACGAATTTCTTGGAGTCTGATTCATACCCGGTTTATGATAATAAACGTTGTACTGTTGCTGTGTGAAAAAAGGATAAAGCAAAAGTCAAGAAACATACTTTTGAATTTATCATATTAGTTTTTTTTTCTTTTTTTTTTAAGTTTACTTATAACGTGTTCCAAATATTTTCTTTCTTTCTTTCTCTAAGTTAATCTGTGCTTTCTTCCACAGTGAAGCAATGTACGTAGAACGTGCCCCACACTGTCCGACCCCTGTAAAGCAAGAAGTAGAGTCTCGAGCGAGTAGCACTGAACCTCGGGACCGCGGCGAGAGAGGGGAGCGTGCGGCGCGCGGGGCGCTACTACATACAGCTGACCCCAGGGACACTGATGATGCAGACCCGGATATCATACCCAGTTTGTATGGTGAGTTATTCAATTGTTTTAGTTATAAAAATTAGAAAATAAACGCTTACCCTAATGAAGCAAGAACAGGATCTCTAGTCAGTATAGCTCTACAGCATTGTGAGATCACTTCAGGTCACTAATCAGATGGTGTGGTTTTGAAACTGGGGTTCCAATAGCTACTTCATAACATGTTATTTAGGAGCTATGCAAACTGGGGTTCCAATAGCTTCTTCATAACATGTTATTTAGGAGCTATACAATTTTTCTCAAAATAGAACTTTCTTACTTTCAGTCTAAGGTCTTTTCGATAGGCTCTTTGTAGCGAAGAGAATACACAGAATGCTAAAAAAATACTTCTTCACTTCTGCTATGCATAATTTTTAGGCTTGAAGCTTCTTGCCATGTCTGTAAGTACCAATAATTCCATATATAATGTCAAAACCTAATATACTTTATTATCCACACAGAACGAAGGCCAGTATCAAACGGCTACATGAGCCTGCAGCGGCCGCCATCTTCGGGGAAGATCACCAAGCTGAGCGGCGAGGACGTGCGCTCGGAACCCGACGGGGGCGCCTACTACACAGATTATAGGAAAAAAGATTATAGGATACCTTTAACTAGTGTGAGTATGATTTAATTTGTACTCGATTATTAGGGTGTTGCTACGGTCTAATCTTTAAACAATTCGCCTTGAAAACTTCATGAGTAATGCTAACCAATATGAAACACTCTAATAATAAATTGTGAAAGAGCTTAATTTATTGCAGAAAGTACTAAGCTTACCTTTCATTTTTAAGTCTGTTAATCAGAACCTATTTAGTACGTGCTTGTACTTTATTATCGAAGAGCAGTTTAATCCCCACTGCTCTTGTTATTACAGATTCAGACAGATTTTGAAATCGTTTTTGTTAATTCTCTGTACAGTTCGTAGACCATAGAAACGGGTTTTTTACGGGTTTTTTCAACGGAATTATGGACAAAATGACAGATAGTGATTGTTTATCTGTCATTTTGTCTATTCTCTTTCGTTTCCGTTTCTATCACAGGTTACTAAGGGTCAGTTCACACCGAGACGTGACGTGAAGCGACACTGCGCGCACTTTTGAAGATAGTGATACAAAATATAACTTTAATTACTACAGAAAAAGATACACATTTAATTGAGATAATTCGAAAATGGACCGCGGCGTCGCGTTAAGCCGTGCTGCGACGCATCACGACGCAGCGCCGCTTCGCCGGTAGGCGTGGCGTGCAAGAGTGGCGAGCACTACGCCTCGCGAATCCGCGTGACGCAGCGCAACGCCGCGAGGAGCAGCCTGGAAGTGTCGTGGCGACTTGTCTCTACTATTATCTACTGTGTCTCGTTGTGCAGCGATGCGTGGCGCTACCAGCGCCTTCACGTGCGCCTTGCGACATTGCGATGCGTCTCGTGGCGCCGCCGCTGCGCCGCGCAGTGCGTAACCACTGTATGGCCTCTTCAAGCATCGTCGCGTCGCGTTACATCTCGATGCGAACTGACAGAGCGTAGTTCGGAGTTTCTATAGACTGCGAGGCAAGCTTATACTGGTTTTGTTATCACTAACGTGTGGCCTACTGTACCAGTACTCCTCGACAGCATTTTAACCAACAGTCATTTCTCTCCAACCAAATTTCTAACATTCACCTTCTTTTCCAGTCTTACCATAGTTTAGGACGCGTGAACAAAGGCGTGAACGCGTGCAGCCCAAGTTCAGCGACAGGCGTGACGTCATCGCTGACGGCGCACCGACTGCGGCCCGAGGTCGTCACGACCTCGCATCGTGTGCAAGAGAGCTGTATATAGAGTCATCGCGTAGTCGCACCTATCCTGTGTAAATAGCCTTTATACTAAGTATTAACGTAAGAATGATGAATCTGTGTAGAAGCGACACTAGTGCTGGTCATGGTTATTGCCTAATTTGGTCTCGTTTGATAAAAAATTACAGTTTGATGCACCTCACACTTGATTGCGTGCCATGTGCGGAAAAAAACGAAAAATACTGTAAGAGCAAAAATGTTTTGAAAAATTCATTGTATATTATTTTGACAACAGTGTGAAGTTGTCACAGACCTTTTTATTGAGTGTTAATTTGTGTCTAGTGGCTCGTTGCTATTAAAATATCTAAGAATCACTCTTGTTTTTAATGGTTACGAAAAATAATTTCAACTAGCTTATTAAAAAAAAAAATTACAAATAGTTCAATATTGAAGGCACATAGTTTTGACATAAATGGTGAAGGGGAAGTAGGTATAAAAGGGGTCGCATTTGTGAGTTGTGACAAACAAAACAGTCTCGCTTCTGTACGATTTCATTATTCTCATGGTATTGACTGTGTTCCTTTATAGTCTAATGAAAACGAGATTTTTGTAAAAGATTTATGAATTTTAATTGTATGTTTGTATGTGATACGCTTGGTATGCCGTCGGTCGGTTTTATTGTAAATAGTACCTAGATAGACAAGTAATGACGGTCTGTACAGTGTTCGTCCCTTTTCCTTTGTTGATTCTGGAGTATTAAGAATTTTCTAGAAGTCTAATTCTGATTTTGTAATTTTGTACCCTGATAAAGTTTAACTTAAATGATCAAAGTAAAGCACCACTTATAAACATATTTAAAGTTTTTAGTTTTATAAAAGCATAAACGGACTAGAAAAAATATTTACGGGTTTCGAATTTGTTTGTAGTTTGAGTTTAGTATCAAGATTCTATTCTATTCTTATAAGTGGTGCAAACTTTTGAATTAGCAGTAGTCGACAAGGAATGTCTTTTAAAAATACTGAAGATTAATTTAGTGGCGATAGATAAGGCAATTATATTTGTCTGTTCCTTTATAGATTTTACTCAAAATCTAATGGAGATTTATTAGAGAAATAGATAAACTATATTTGGGCAGGTAGCACACCTCCGTCACGAAACCATACCAGCGAAACCACAGTAGTTCAATTCAACTGACTTGCGTCATGTTCACTGCTATGGTTTCGCGGCGCAGGTGTCCTAAGGCCCTTGAGAATTTAATAACTTTAAACAAATCGAAAATAATCAGAACTCAAATAAAAAACACATATTTGTACTACACTTGGATATTTAACGAGCCTTTGTAAAACCTTTTAACACTTTTAACGACATAAAAAACCAATAATCAGACGTTTCCAAAAGTAACACAAAAGTGACGCTTTTTGGCCGAAAAGTAACAAGTATTGTGACGGTTTGGGACGAAAAGTAACAAATAGGAATATTGAGAGCAAACGTTTGTTAACAAACTGGAGTATGATTGATTCTGAGAAAGGGCTAGTTGGAACAGTTTGTTAGTTTTGTCGATAAATTGAAAAGTGAGGTGGTGTGGGCTAGGAAGACAGCGATTTTAGAGTGAGAGTAGTCACTCTAAAATCGCTGTCTCACTCTAATATATTTATTATAATAATAACTACAGTCATTATTATGATAAAGTAGGGAGTGTCAGATTGTGGTTTTGTTGTACTGAACTATTATTTTAACGAAAAGGAAATTGGTGATAGGTAAAATAATTACCGCATATAAGTTCTGCGAATACTGGTCACTTTAATTTCGTATTTACAAAAACACATTGTGTGTGTGCTATGTACCGCACTTCAATATTTTTCTCTTTAAAATTGCTTCATTGACGGTTTGACACTATTGTCAAAACAAGCGATATATTATTTTACTTTTTTTCGCATCATTCTCACGTCATACAACATGCTGCATCGCGCAAGCAGGGTTATTCGCGCGATTAGACACAACACTCAACTGGTCGGAGAAGTATTTGTTTTCGATGAGGAACTTTACACCTTATTTCTTATACCTTTAAAGACTTTAAAATCGAGTCTCACGCTAACCGCTCCGCTTCTTCACCCGCCATCTTCTCAGCCCCACTACACCGGCCACACGCAAAGCGTCGTAAAGGCGAACGACAACATTTATCCACAGTTAACGCACCGCCAGTTATTCAACTCTGTTAAGTCGTTGTAAATTGCTCACAACTGGTATGACATTGTCAGAATTATGTGCTTGAAGCTCACACTTGACAAGATAACGAGTTGTTTTAATGGTGACACTGGTTTCTGGTACACTGTTGACATGTGGTTTGAATGCAAGTGACTTAAGGTCAAGTTTTCGATAGGAAATTCGGTACGTTTAACTTTAACTGACAAAAAAAAGTATTGAATGTCTTGTGTTATTTATACCTGTCTCATTGATCTAGTGGTCGCAAGCGCTACTGCTGAGCATGAGATCCTGGGATCGATTCCCGGGTCGAACTAAATGTTACTATGTTTTTCCACCAGGAATTTCTGGTATACTATACAGGATTTTTTTTTAACCAGTGCGCAAACTTAAACACATAACTTTACTCATCATTATGAACAACTTTTACTATGGGGGGACCAAACCTGATATCGCGAAAAAAAAATCAGCTGTTCCCTATATTTTGACGAGTTATGCGAACATATATGTACGGAACAGCTGTTTTTTTTTGCGCTATTTCAGATTTAGTTCCATAGTGAAAGTTGTTCATAATGATGAGTAAAGTCAAGTGTTTAAGTTTGCGCACTGGTTAAAAACTTATCCTGTATATCTGCATAATCCTCCGGGGAAACAAGGCGTGATGTTATGTTATGTTATGTTAAGAAAATAATTATACCTAATGTTTTGTGTTATTTCTATTAGGTGTACGAAGCAATGTGAATGAGATCGTCGTTTCTAAGGTATCACTTCGTATTTTCTTCGTAGTTGTACCTATGTCTCAATTTTTACAAAATGTGAAGAGTTCAATACGAGTACAACAATAAATTAAAAGACTGGCAATACTAATGCCTATGAGTATTTTGGAACTACAAAATAAATAATATTTTCAAACTAATTAAATAGTAGTGTATGCTGATCCACCCTAAGCCTATAAATTCCGTTTATTCAACTAGGCCTAGGGTGGATTGTCAGACGTACGTTTCCGAGTATCCACCTTAGGGTGGATTTTTTGGGGTGGATAAACGAAATAACCCGAAGCGACTATGGAGTCTGCCCATCTTCTACTAAACTATTAAATACAGGGTGTCAGGGACATTGACACGAAGCCTGTTACGATGGATTCAGTACATGATTGTGAACCCCTGTTTAGATTTATTTGTCGGTTGTTGAAAAAAAAAATCTGCTGTTTCGTAGAAAAGTCCAATACCTATTTATTTATTTATTATAAGCCTGTGTTGTCCCACTGCAGGGCAAATGCCTCCCTTCCCTCTTTCCACTTACTTTCAATACCTACGCGGTCAAAATGTATGGAACAGCTGGTTCAAAATTATGTACTGAATCCATGGTAACAGGCTTCGCGTCGATGTCCCTGACACCCTGTATATTCGATAGAATTTACTATGCAGAGTGGGAATGTCACTAGAGATGCCGTTCAATTTATTGTTGTATTAACGGCTCCACCTTGTATAGCTAGACTTGAGTACCTATGTAAGTATCAAAGATATTTGAAAACTCTAAAGAAATTTGAAATAGGTAGATTTTGTAACTCGATTTATAATTAACAAAACTTTTGCTTGAAAACTCATTTCTCATCTTCATAGTTTCAAAGACAGTATAATTGCCACTTCTAGAACCTGATTACTTGTTTGATCTACCGTGTTTACCGTCTGCTCAGTGTAAAATAACACTTCAATCAAAACTAGCGAGTGTACTGTTCAAATAAATTATTTTTGTAACCAAATATGTACTTTGTGTAATTGAGTTCGTGTGTAAAGATGGGACTCCATTGAAAGCTATGCTGTGACATTAAATTTAAATTTATACTGTTATCGAAACACATTTAAAATTGTCTGTGAAATCAACGTAGTAGAAATATCTTTATTTTCAACTTTACCAATCAATAAATCCGGTAATTTCTTATCGACTGATCGCTATCGTATGTTTTCATTCATTACGTATTCCGATTTTATTTATACAGGGTGTTAGGCAAACGGTTGAAAATGATTCTAGATGTAAATAATTAAAAAATGTTGGTAGTTTCGATATTTTTTAATGAAATTATTTGGGTCCGTGGCTTAGGCCCCCAGTGGTCGAGGCACCTGTGGCCGACTCCCCCGATTCGATTTATTTCATTCAAAGCAATTTTTGATCAAATGTACTGTCAGACACAAAATGTTTGAAATTTTTTAAGAATAAAAATAATTAACCGCTTAGCGAGGATTATATCTTAAAGTGAAAGAAAATATTATAGTTCTATGTTTACGTAAGTTTTATTTATTCCTTTTTAGTTCATTATAAGAATGTTTAAAAAAAGTATTTTACTTATAAAATATGAAAAAAATTAAATATGCTTTTAATGGGGGAAAAGGTGTGTAAGGATAAGTTTAAGTGGCGATCTATTCTCTCTGCTATTTGGTAGATAACTTTTGTTTAGCAAGGAAAAATACTCAATTATTAGGGTGAAACACTTTTTTCATTTCATGTACTAAGTGAAAAAGCACAAAAAACAAAAGATATAGAATCGGGGGAGTCGGCCACAGGTGCCTCGACCACTGGGGGCCTAAGCCACGGAGCCAATTATTTACGGTTGAAGTTTGAGCAACGACGAATTTGAAATAAAATTTAAAAAAGTTATTAATGAAAATCTGTGTAGCTTAGGTCTTGTTATTGGGCCTAAACGCGTAGCAGACGGCCCCACGAATCCATAATTTGCGTATGTTCAACCGTCTGCATAAGACCCTGTATAAGTAAGTAGGTACCTACGAGTATATTTTTTCTAGTACTTAAGTCAAATAGTTTTTACATCAAACTTAGTTTGACAAAAGCAGAAGCGTTATACAGCCCAATCATAGCTTCTAGTGTAGTCTCACCCTAACGTGTAATTTCATCTGCTCAAGATAATCAAGTGTAATTGTGCTAACGCTCGTGTTTGTATCTAAATTGTTAGTATTAAGTTCTGTAATATTTGCTTTAAACAATAATCTGTTAATTACAGTGTGAGATGAAAAAGTGTAATACCTGAATTCTAATTTCTTGGTTGTATGGTTGTTATGTTGTTAGATATATTTATTTACAATAACGGTAAATGTCGATATTTTGTATTCTGATATCTTTCGTTTGTATTTAACATTCAATACTTCTCTGACATATTTTTTATTCTTACCAAGGGGTATCGTATTACCCAGTAACTGGGTTGTTGAGGTCCGACAGGCAGTCGCTCCATGTAAAATACTGGTATTCAGCTGCATCCGGTTAGACTGGAAGCTGAAAACATATTTGGGAAAAGGCTAGGTAGATAATTATTTAATTATGAAAGAACATATTTTGTTGACTAAAAATACAAACTCAAAATAACCCTGACACTGCAACAAATACAAAGTGACATTAAAATGCAACAAATTATTTGCATTTTAATGCCAGCATGACATTTTGCGACTCTTCTCTCTATGTCTGGGTCAAGCCACGCGTGCACCAATGACGTCATAAAACCGTGCACCGTGCAGACGTCCCACGTCGACGGCTGCAGATAATATTGCAATTTATTTTAACACAGCGAGCAAACGTATAAATACGTCGTTTTGAAAATCTGTGCGCCGCAGTGGCGAAGAGGGTTCATTTTAAATTAAACTTCGTGGAAGAAATATGTGTGTCAATCGATATCACAGAGTTTTGACCGATTGCCAATATAGTTACTTGTTAAAACTTATATTTTGGTACTTAGTCTAGCATTGAAGACGCGTGTACCTTTTAACAGCTTATAACCATCTTAGATTATTTGCAAGGGTATTATTTATTTATTTATCCTGAAACAGAACAGCAACACAACCAAAACCTATCTTACACACTTCAAAACTAAGTTTTGAATTCCATTGCGTCTTCTTAACAATTCTTCCACAATTTCTGTACAAAACACGCAATGGATTCCGCACAACCTTGTTCCTTGTACTTTTAGTACCCGCGTCCATTTTCAACCAGTTTTGTAATTATGTAAAATTGTAAATAAATTAATATTAAGTAACGAAATTATAAAATCTAGTCTAATTTAGTACTAACGGTGCTAAGTATTGTACATTTTTATTTAATTGGTAATAACAAAAATAGGTTAATGTCAATTGCCGACCTCATACTAAGTATGGGACTTTAAATATTGTTAAAAACATTGTTTCTTGTAAATGTTTCCAAATAAATACAATGTCAAGCATTTATCAATTCTTTTGTTTTATTGTGCAATCTCCCTTCACCTTTTGTTAAGGTCGATTTAGACCAAACGAGCGAATGCACACTCTATCCCCATTCTCCCAAAATCTTTTTATGTAAACAGGGACAGAACATTCGTTCGTTGGTATCTCTCTACTAAAATAACAAGAAATCAACAAAAGAATGCTGAGGTCTTGTTCTAGTTCTATGTTCGTTTGGTCTAAACCCACCTTCAATGATACAACGCAGAACGTCGAACGTCATGAGAATTTCTAAAGTCTCAAATTTAACTTCTTAAGTTCTCGCAAATATCTCGGAAACTAGAGGGGTAAGGTCATAAAAAAAAAGACTTCCAAAACACTACAAAGTAAAAAATCAGTTTTATTTCGGAAGTTGGTATCAAAAACCTGACCCACTGCTAAGCAAAGGTTTCCCCAATATTTTACCAATAAACACACTGGACTAATTTAAATAAAACCTAACGTAACATTTTTGAAATATTTTCTTATCGACATATTTATTTTACGTAACATTATGAGAAATATTTTTTATCTACAAACACATTTTTACCACACACACAGTAGACATACTCGTGCATTTGTTAGCAACTCTTAATGCAGTTATATTTTCAGTTTTACAAAAATTTTGGTTGATAACCCTAACGCTCCCTCCGCTGGAGCTTTTTGACTATTCGGACAGTCCAAAAGGACCTAGGTAAGGTAATGCATCATCTCTTAGTTTTATCTAAAGAAAATTAAAAATATACAGAAATAAAGGGAAACGATTTATGGCAGCAAAAACAATATAATTTACTGCGTGCCGCTGGCGACATTATTTTAACACGGTACGTATACGGTTTCGCATTTACGTTTTATTAAGATAATTTGTCATTAAACGTTACTATTTATTGATTTATTAATAATTTTCTAAAAAAGCTTCTTGGAGCAACCTGTACAGCGCAGAGGTCATTTGCCGGGTTCATGGATCCTATTATCCCGTCGATGAAATTAAAATGAAGAACGTGCAAAGAGTAGGCGAATTGAAGGAATGAGAGAGCCCTATGTCGGTGAGCGCTTGATTACTGGCCACTAGACCTACGGGGAGTAAGTCTAGTGGCCAGTAATCAAAATTGTGGCAGCACGTAGTATATGTTTTTCCTCCAACTTGTACATTCTCCAACTTTAGACTCCCCTTCAACTGGAACAGCTGACGCTCAGATCTCTTATGCACTAAGAAAAAACTATTTTTGTATGATTTTCAGCTGGAATGAAATAACTTGTCGCCGGTACTACTTATTTATTTATTAACTCAAATAATCAAATAAAATAATTTTCTAAGTAACACTACTATTTGCCCTCCTCAATTACGTTTTCTAACCCATTTGATTACATTTCCGTCACATTTTTTTGGAACAAACTATACGAGTTCACCCTACTAATTCAAAGTCATCAAAATCTATTAGAAACCTTCGTATTCTACAGTAACAGAGCCGCACCTACCAAACTACACTCCACCCCACTACAACTGCATAGAAATGGTAGTGATTCCTGTGATTTTATTTCACTATATCGGGCATTGCTCGTCTTCGCCATAAAGTCGGTAGTCAAGAGAATTGCTCAATAAGGCGGATGCAACGGTTTTACTGTCGCACGATCCGGAACGAGAAACGGAACGGGGCGTGGAAGTGACTGTATCAATAAAATTGTAGAGTTTTTTGTCATAGCGTTTAGAGTCAAGAGTAGGAGTAAATTCATTTATTTTTATATGGTAAAATCCTTAAAAAAAACTCAACGGTAAGTTGAGTTTTTTAAGGATTTTGCTGTAATTTAGCACAAATGATGACCCCGTAGTTCGATGTTCAGGTGAAGATGTGAAAGTTTTGTGTAAGATGCAAAGACGCGCGTTAGATTGACTGTGTGAAAGATGATATGGCCAGAAAGGGGCTACCGAGATGACGACTAGTAGGAAAGTATGGAAGTAGGAGACATGTTGCACCGACCCCAAATAAATTGGGATAATGGCAAGAGAATGATGATGATGATCGGTTACTCCAATGTATCCTAAACCTTAATCATTAATCCATAGACCAAATTGCAGTTAAGTTCATCCATCCTACAGTAATTAGCACGAGGCAAGACCAAACCGAAGCCTATATGAAATAAAATATTGATTATTTTTATAAATTGGTTCGAGATCAATATTGTTTTTAATACTTTTGTCGAGGCTGCTGTTGTGTGCGAAGCTTAAAATTGTTTGTCAGAGAGCTTCCCTGCTGAAGCCGTTATATTTTTATTTAAATATTGTAGTAGATAGGGGAAACAAAAAAGATACACCTATGGATTTATTATTATTATTATTTATTTTTAGCCTGTGTTGGCCCACTGCAGGGCAAAGGCTTCCCTTTCTCATTTCCACTCCTCCCTGTTTTGAGTTAGTGTGGACCAATTCTGTCTGTAGGCGTCAAGCTCATCTCGCCATCTTCTCGTGGGTCTGCCTCTATGTCGACGGACGTTTTCTGGGACCCACATGGTGGTAGATATGGCCCATGATTCATTTGACATGCGGCAGACGTGTCTGGCCCAGTCCCACTTAAGCTTGATCGCCTTTTGGGTGACGTCGCCAATTTGTGTTTTGAAGCGCAACACTGTGTTCCTAACACGGTCTGTTAATCTGACTCCAAGAATGCTGCGCTCCATTGCTCGCTGGCAAATCTCAAGCTTGGACCTTTGTGGAACCGTCAAAGCCCAGGTTTGAGCGCCGTATGTGAGGATAGGGGGGAGTATGCACATGTCCATTAATTTACGTTTATGGCAAATTATATTATTATAATTTAATAGGTCTCCTTTCATAAGGTTTTTCATCGATCAATACCTCTTCCAGGCGTTTTCGGTGCGTCTAGCAACTTCTTTTTCTTGTCTCGCCTAGAATGAGACTATTTGGCCGAGGTAGATGTATTCTGGAACATATTATGCAACCTCCACACCCTCTACATGCAGTTTACGTTGGACGCTGTTTGTCATGAGTTTGGTCTTTGACATGTTCATACGAAGTCCAATCTCGAGGCTCGCCTTATTAAGGTCACTTAGCATGTCTTTTAAATCAGCTGCCGAAGATGAAAATAGAACGTTGTCGTCGGCGAAACGCAGGTTTGTCAAACTTTTTTCGCCGACGATTATACCTTTATTTACCCAGGTGTCAGAAATACTTTTAAAAACCTCTTCAAGGGTGGCAGGGAGCTACACGCTCAAGCGACAAGCGTACGTTTTGGCAGCTGTACTGTATCCCCGTGGGTACAGTACAGCTATCAAAACGTTGCAGGGCATTTGACTATCCTTGATTGCATCCAGTCACCTTGCGAAATTCGTCGCTTCATCTAGCCTAAGGGCATCCAAGCCTACGATTGTCGATTTTGTTAGTTTTCTGAATAAATGAGATTTGAATTATACGAATTCGAAAGAAAAACTGATTTAAACTACTTTTGGATTTCCAAAACATAAAACTTTAAGTCCGGAAACAGTTACAATTCAATTCGTAGTTTAAATTCATAAATGGAATTACAGCGACAATACTTTTATGGATCCATTTGAATTTTATCTGTCAGAAATAAGAGTGAAAATGCAGTGGCGTTCAATTTCGTAAATTGAAATAAAATTTTGTCGCTGTCTGGTCGATTTTTGTCCAATAGGTTGGTATAGGGTTGCCAAGATTAGAAACTTTTAGTGTGTTTAAGCGAAGTTTTAATTTAACTTTTCTTAAAAAAGTTAGCTTTTCCTCACCTAAATCTTACATGGAAAATACTCTATCTCAGCAGCTCGTCAAGCGTTATTTGTATTGGTAATTTACTATTTCATGTATTTAGGTGTTGATCTAGATATATACCTACTAACTTTATGGTAAATAAACTACACCTATTTTTTAAAGAAAATACTCATATTATAAACATATAATAATAACAAAGCAACGAATGCCCGTTATCACTAATACTAAGTGACGCCCAAATGAATGCGTAAATAAAAGTGCACTGTTGGATTTTCAACGCTCAGCACCTAGAGTAAAAAATTCCACAGTGCAATAATAAATATGTTCACTTAGATGTTTCCTAGTCTTAGCGAAAACGAGCATTCTAAAGCTAACCCAGGAAAGGTGGTCAGTTAAATTAAAAAGAACATCGTTTTATCTTTATAAAAAAAGTAGAAGTGTTATTCTAGTGGTGTGATTGTCGGACTGCCAAGTCAAAGATCTCGAATTCGAACCAGCACGCACCTCTGAATTTTTGGATTCATGTGTGTACCTATGATTATCACTTTCTTGAATAACAGTAAAGGCATAACATCGTGAGGAAACCGGCATGCTTGAGAGATATTTCTCGACGGCATGTGAAGCTAAGTCAGAAACCCATGGGTGGCATAAAAACTTTGACACCACTCACTAACCACACGAAAATCGACAACCCTACCTAAACCTTGAACTATCAGTACAAAGACACATTTTTATAGTACCCCCTGTAGTTAACAATACCGGGTCGATTTATGATAACACAAACTTCCTAACATAACGATAACACTTTACAGCATCGTTAAATGTGATAATGTGACTATTTTTTATTTACTAATTCAAAATGTCAAAACCAACAAATTCCGTCTGAATTACTAAAATTGTTTAATAGTCGGAGAGAGTAGAAGCAGCACATCATAAGCATTTATAAGAAAACATACTGATCAAACCATTAAAATTTTCCACTAATACATTTTCTAATTAAAGTTTTGAGGAAACGAACAACATTGTAAAGTCCTAAAATAATACTTCATCATCATCATCATCATCATTTCAGCCAAAAAATGTCCACTGCTAAACATAGGCCCCCAAGCATCACCACGTCGAATGGTTCTGTGCTTCCCGCATCCAGCGGAAATAATACTTTTTCAAAGAAATAGAATAATCTTGTATTTTAAAATGTCAAGTGAAAATAATATCCATCTTTTGTATCTGAAAAGGAGGTGCAATTGAGCAAGATAATAAAACATTATATATGAAAATGAGAAGTAAACGGTAAAAAGTTTAGAATGAAAATCGACCAATTTCGCATGTATTTGACAGTATTTTGCTCCATCTAACAACTTCATAACTAACAACAATTTATACTTATTACTAATGCATAGATCACCTTAACAATTTATATGCAAGCTCCTAAACTAAAATAGTAAATGACTAGAGGAAGTCGTGAATTTAATATTGTTGATGTTAAACATGCTCACTAAATGGCTGTCATCAACGATGTACTAAATGAATAAAAGCTTTTAATTTAATAGGGTTAACCGCCGTGGTTCATGGTCTCACACCATGGGTTCTTATAGTGTGGGTGTTGAACAAATCATGTTGATAGGTAGTTCATCATACAGACCTGTAAAATACTAGTTTTAAACATGGCAATAATCTGAACGGTTAAACAGGTAAATTACCAAATTAATGGTTAATTATTAGCAGTTAGTTAAATAATTTAAGAGGGCGTACAACGGCAACGGTACACTAGCACCACTACTTTATATTATCTCGTGACTAAGAAGGAATTATGAATAACGGCAAATAAGGACCGTCGGTAAGTGTGTCAAGAATTTTCTAATACCTTTTATAAAGTTTGATATTGAGACAAAATTCGATCCAAAGAAAAGCGGCCTGTTGTCTAGAAATTCTAGATCGTATTTTGTCGCTTCGTGTCTCAATATGAAACTTTATAAAAGGACCAAATAAAAAACCAAGAGTGCTGCGAACAATACCGTGATGCATGTCAAAACTACACCTCCGTTCTGTGCATACACGCTCACACGCGCACATTTACAACCTTTTACAATGACACTACAATCAAACTACTCCACACAAAGTGCACACATGTTTACGAAACCGGCTTCACTTCACTGTCGACAGCGCTCTATCTTGTAGTATATTTGGTCTGAGAAAGGTATTAGAAAGTTCCAGATACAAAAATGAAACGAAATTGTTTATTCTGTAAATAGGATATCGGAATCACTTTTACACGTCATATTAAAAAATATTAAAAATAAACTGGATGAGTTCGGCGTTTCCTAACTGACTAGTCTGAGAAAAAAGGCCGAAACAAACTTGGAGGTCGCAGTCTCTTTTAAAGTCCAGACATAATCTTGGTCAAGCCATGTGAGAACCAAGTAGATTAGTGTCTGAAATGGTCTTTTGAGGAAAGAACCACACAGATTTGAGTGGAGCTGTCCAGTCAGTGCACTCAGTGCAAGCATTTGTCAGTAAACGTAGAGCTCAACTCGGAACAGGAGCTCAACTCGACGAACAATACCAAAGAAATGACATTTGGGTATACACTTACCGAGGGTCCTTACTAGGTCTAGTTATTCATAATTATTTCTCAGTCACTAGAAAATATATTTTTAAAGGAGTGTCGCTGTACGTTGTACGCCCTCTTAAGAAGCTCTGGGACACTGCTACTTACTCCCTAGAGACAATAGAAGTATGTGGATCAGAGTGGAAACTTCCTCATCCTCCATAGAAAAGGAAAGATCCTCCGACACAGTGTCGTGTCTGGTGGGCTACTGCCCAGCGGTAAATGACGGGATGTACATATGCTAATCGGGGAGAAAACTCTGCTTTTATGATGAAGGATTTGTGAGACGTCAGGTTTTATACGTACCGAGTTCATATGTGGCGTTATAGATGCCACTAGACTTCCAAATTAGAAAGCTTTTTAATCGGCATTTCAATCATCAAATGCTATGGATATCGAATCACTTGTAGTTAACATGATATTACGGAGCAGATAGAGTAGTGGTGTACCAGTGGTAACGGCCCCGACTATAGAGCAGGGTGGTCTATTGGTAACGGCCCCGACTTACAAGTTGTAGGTCTAGAGTTCGAACCCAGGCAGGCGCTTTACTTTGTGTAAAATAATTTCATCACCACTGCTCACAAAACGGTGAAGGAAAACATCGTGAGGAAACCGGCATGTCCTAGAACCAAAAATTCGAAGGATTACGGCCCACTCCCTCAGAGAGGAGGCCTGTCCCAGCAGAGGGAACATTAATACGCTGATTAGGTCATAACCTAATCAGCCTATTAATGTTCCCTATTCTGCTCCCAACATAACAGAACATATTCTGTTATGTTGGGAGCAGAACTAAATAGGTAGTTATGAGATTCTTGATCAAACTTCAAGACCCAATATTTGCCTTCTACAACACAGATGAATGCATAGATTGCAGCCTATTTTTGTCCGAAATTTTTTGAGTAGAGTGAGTACTTATATATGTATAGCATAATAGCATAGTCAGCCTATTATGTTCGCACTGCAGAGGGAGTGGACCGAAATCCACCACGCGGATCCCGTGCCCAGTTTTTTTTTTTAATGTAACCCAAAAAAACATTATGTAACAATAAATAGTTAGCTTTATCAACAAAGGAAATGTTAAAACACAGGTAATTTAATTAAATGTTATTCGCTTATCGCTTCACTATTAATAAGCTCCCATTAAGTATTAATTAATTGCTCACTTAAATAGTTCATTAAATTGCCGTTCAATTATAGACTTTATGATTTTTAATTTAAAATATTATTTTCGTGCTAATGTAAGTTGATTTGATTTTTACAGATCAGTGGACTTACTGTTAAATGAGAGAGATAAAATTATTTGTTTAGATCTATTTTGACTGAATAAAGTCAAGGAGTGCCAAACATTATTAAACAAATAGTATAAAACAAAAAAGCGGCCGAGTGCAAGTCGGGCTCGCATACAAAGGGTTCCGTAGCACCGTAACTTTTAGCTAATATACATATTTAATTGCTGTTTTCATCAAATTTAAAGTGCTATTAAATACAACCCTTTATAAACGTATTTACTGTCACTTATAAGTTAGAAGCAAGGATAGGATATTGGGGTGCAATTATTGGGATTTAACGACGTTGTCAGAATATGGATAAGCCATTTATTATAATCCTTATTTGAATTCAGGTTAGCATTATCTAAAAAATGCGTAATGAGGCTGTCCATGGGGCAGTCAAAGCGTGCTGTTGTTCATAAACTGAAATAGAACACTTGCAAAATGCATTGTTTTCTCAAAAGATGATATGGCGTTTGTGGGACTTAAACATAACTGGCGAAATGTGGGTTTAATAATTATAGGTGCCTAACCCTTCGCGGAATTCTGGCGTAATGTTATGTTATGTGTTAAGGAGTTCATTTAATTTATTAATAATTCTATTAACCCCGCAATCCAAAATTCAGCTGAACCAACGAACCAATCAGGGACCATTAAAGTTTCAAAGAACAAAAACGATACATTAATAGGCCCATCATCACGCTATTAACCACGGTACATTTGTAGCCCATTCTACCAATTACCATATTATTAAGCAAGCGTGAAGTCAAATTAAACTCCCATGATCAAAGGTAAATTAGTCTTATGACCTGATCAATATGTGTTTATCAATATGTGGGAACGAGAGCTTGTTATGTCGGTAATCTTTGGGTTAATGTTGACTTTTTGGGCTTTTGGGGCTATTAAGAAGGCGTTTTAAAAGAAACTGTACCGACAGCTTCTAAACATCAAGACACGAAAACATTAAATAAAGAAAAGAATGTTACATTTGACTCCAATGATATTCTAAATAAAAATAGAGGTGGATAGGTTACCTATGCAATATTTTTTAATCTTCAAAACCGGCACAATATCGCACACATAATTTTATTGACGTAAGTAATATTGTAATGTCTCACTGTAGACGACACATGGAAAAGGACGGCAAGTCGTAATTATTGGGAGTGAAAAAGAGACAAGCATAATATGTTGCTTTCGTTGACGGCGGCGCAACAGTTTGCTATGAGTAGCAAAACAAAGCCAAGTCATAACGTGCCATTGGCGGAGCCTCACCACACATAAACTATCTACCGCTTTTTCTTATAATTATCATTGTTTAAGTCTGTGTATATTGACAGCCTGCATCATCCCAGCACTGAGAATCCCAGGGGTAAAGGCCTCACATTACTTGCAGTTATTTATTTGGACCTTATCCTATTTCTAAATTGAAATGGACTTTTAGCTATTAGGCGATACTAAACTACTAAACTATTGACTATTCGAGATGTGATACTGGAATCCCGGTAGATTGGTATAACATTACACAATCATCATTTTCTTGCCCATAACCCAATTTATTTGGAGTTTGTGGTTGAATAAGATCCATCATGGGTGTGGCATATGGGCCTTTTGAAAAAATAAAACTCAGTAGACTCACATCTTGAAATCAGGATCCAGTGAGAAAACAATAGTCACTAGATCCATCATGGATCTGGCCAATGGATCTTCTGAGATAAAAAATCTCAGTAGATCCACATCTTGAAATCAGGATCCAATGAGAAAACAATCGTCACTAGATCCATCATGGATCTGGACAACGGATCTTCTGAGATTGAACGGAAACTGTCTTCTTCTTCCTTAGAAGTAGGTAAGCATAAACAGTAAACAGTTAATTTACACAATAGCTTGTGCTTCATAGATATGTTATACCATATTGTTTGAAATTACAATATGCAATGGTATTTTGTGGGCATGGATAAGGCTTTGTTTTAGGCTGTCAGTGTAACGTCATTGTTATAGGCGACAGCGATTGCGATAGTTTTCTTGTACGCTCTCGCTTCAGCTGTTCTTGTGGCCACAAAACGTAAGCGCCAAAGTAATTTATAGTAAAGATAAATCGCTCAATAAACTAAAACTCTGTCCTATTAATTATTTCCATTTTAACATCGGAGTGATGTATAGACATTTTTTATTTGAAGTTATAAATTGCGCCTCGATTTATTTGGATAAAAGATAGATGTCGTTTATATTGTTTTAAAGGTTTTAAATGTTACGATTTTAAATGAGATAGGCATACAATGTGTGATTGTAAAACAATATTGACGATTGAGGTGATAGAAGCTAGAAAGTTAAATTAAATGTCAAAAAGAAGCTTACATAATCCATGAGATGGTAACAGGTAAATTTCAAAAAGATATTATTTGCTTACTAGAAATGACTTTATTATGTAAAAATCCTAAACTAATCTCAAAACAGTTCCCTACTTACCAAGCAAACAATCAACAATCAATTCTTGAGAACCGCTTCAATCCAGTCCGGAGCAGTTCGAACCAGTTCAAACCGGTTGGAACAAGACGGCTGAGCTAAAACAAAGAGCGCACTTTGGCTGCACAAGTGAACGCTTCCCGTTTATGAGTTCCTAGTAAGTATTAGGTATGTTTACTTTAAATGTGTACCTTCGGATGTTTGACCATCACTTTTTAAGGATTGTGTGTTGGTAAACTTAATTAAAATATTAAAGACCACATTAGTTCTTTATTAGTGATCGATGCCCGCGACATATCTTTGTAATTTATACTGCCTATGATACTCAGTGATAAACTGATAATATTATAGCATTCTACTGACGAAATATTTTTTTAAATCGGCCCTGTAGTTTTTGAGTTTATTAATTACAAAAAAAAAATACAAATCTTTTCTCATTATAAATATTAGTGTAGATTATTTGAACAAAGCGACCATGAACAGAATTTGAAATATAATATTAATAATACAGTAGGGAGACCGGGGCTACAATTAACAGAGGTAAGTATTAACAAGTGATTTTCTCCAAAACTATAAACACTACACCTACAGCGCGTGCTTCAGTATGCCGACCAGATCACGCCGCATGGCTCGGGGTTGGTCAGCTGCGATCTGCGCATCATCCGAATGTGTTATATACCGGACGACATTTTCACGCACGTAACGAACATTTTTAACTTTTAAATTTTTTGATTTATTCTCGAAATATACGGTGTAATGATTATGTTTTTTGTTTTCGTAGAAGCATATTTCATACTTAAGAATGCTACATTGCTGTATTGGTGTAATTATTAACCAATATTTTGTTATGTTATTTAATACTAAAAATGTACCTTTGGGGCTATAATTAACAAATCGGCGGGGTCAGTATTAACGTGTTAATACCTACCCCAGATGTGGTGATAGCGCAAATATCTTATAGACCGGTAGCTGAATCATCAGACATGCAGAAAGATGCTAATGATTTCTTGGTCCAAAACCATAAGACCTCTGCTAAAAGCTCTACCATGAGCTCAGTAAAAACGTATAAACGCGCTAAAAATGTAGTATCTATATGTATTTTACTGAGTGTACATAAATAATAAAATACATCAATCAATATTTTTGTATTTTTTAGGGCGTCAACTGTAATAAAGATACATCGTGCTGACTGGATTCAATATACCTATCTCTTGCAATGACTGGGCCTAAGCTAGGTGTATCAAAGGCGACATCACATCATTCACTTGCCTGAATTGTATTTGATATGTATTACTCGTACGAGTTAAATTAATAAGAAAATGTGTTCCATACAATTCTGTATTAATTTCACTTTAAAATATTGTCATACATATATTTGTTTTCTTCTATATCAGTTGGCATACCAAAATGTTGCCCCTTCTGTTAATACTTACCTCAGAGCTGTTAATTCTAGCCCCGAAGATGAGGTAAGAATTAACAACTGACTTTTTGGAGAAAAAGTGTTCTATTTCAGACATCGTTTTTTTTATGTTTGATTTATGTTAATAACATGATACCTGAATAATTAAAGCATCATTTAATAAAACAATCAAGTCTAAATGTTGAAGATACAACTAAAAGTATTTTTTTTGTTAATTGTGGCCCCGGTCTCCCTACCGCTGCTTGGCAACCTCAATTGATTTTGTGTGAATTCCCAGAAAAAGCCTTTTTTAAAACAAAAAGCAATTTTAAAAATAATCCCAGTATAAGATTTCCCTAATCAAAACCAGATAGAATCAAGAACTAAAATAAGGCACGTGCCCCAAGTTCGAAAACTCCTTTGTTAACAGAATCCGTTGCCTAGCAACTATAAAGATCCCTAGTGATAAATTAACATTTTGATCGACCCATCCCGGATTATAGAAGTAATTTACGTAAGCAGTGTGCCGGTATCCTATCAATTTCATAGAAAATTTAGGGCGCCCTCAGACAGCCGACTTTTCACCAATACGACCGTTCAGCTGTACAATTTTTTTTTTTTTGGTGGAATTAGCCTTAATTGGGTTTGTGGAGATCGATCCAACACTGCTACAAGGATCTTTTGGGTCCTGAATGACATTGACAGGGGGCGTTGTTGGTGAACATTTGAGCAAATGTCATGGAAATTGTTCTAAAAAAACAAAATGGCGGCGTTAGTACCGCCTTTAGCCGTGCGCCAAAAATTCTTGTACCGTTGTAGGAACACCTAGTAACAGTTTGGTTAAATAAATTGGTTGTCTGCGGGCGCCCTTACCGAGCTCCATCAAAATTAGGGGCCCCTTTCTGTTTATGATAAGGTACAGCTGTTGGTTACTCCTGAAGTCATAAAGTCTTAGGCTCTTCTGTTTTATGCGCCCCTGATCTGAATAGGGGATCTCATTTTATAGTTTCTGCCTTGAGATTCTTTGTTGGGTTAATATTGAAAGTAATTTTGTAGTGGAAAAAAGGGAAACAAAAGGTCGTTTGTTTAAAATTAGCAAATTATTTTAGCCTGCGACGTTTTCGTTTGACGTTTTATGGATAAGGGATCTGGCAGAGTCCGAACCAAGACTCCTAAACTAATTTAGAAAAAGTTAAATTCAATATCGCTTTTTCTAGTTTTACTAAAACTGTGACATAAAATATGATTCACATTTTACCTATCTACTACCACCTGGCCTATATTAAAATATTATACAAACACCATAAACTATAATTGAGTATATTCAAACAAAACGGAAATTAATAACTTTGGACTCGATACTCAATTTTAAACCTAAAGTCTATTGGAATAAGGTCAATTTGATATTTTAAGAGAGTGACTTTTATTGATGCATATTGTTTATAGAGTGCGCTTCACAAATTTAATATGTTTATATTAATTTTGAAAATAAAAGAATCACCTGTGAACATAGAGCGATTACAGAGAAAAACTATTCTAGCTGGTCTAGATTTTGAACTCAGCTTATCGCAGTCCACTGCTGCTTATAAGGGCTTCTCCCCTGTTGGAACGCAAAACCCAGTTCTTAGGCATCCAGTCTGTCCTGGGTAGCGTCCTACAGTACGATTGACTGTAGATTTGTGGTATCCACAAAAAAAAAAACAATGAAAAAATGGTTTATTCACAGACAATAATTTTACAATCCATCACCCCTGCCAAACTGCAAAGCAGTTTGTTGGCAGACGATGAGATGAAGTTCCTTCGTTTCCAGGTAGGAAACGAAGGAACTTCGTTTGCCTTCCTTTTTAGATTCGCCTGTTGTTGCTCCAAACGCCATTGGTTCTTTAACAGGCACAACAACTTTAATAAAACAATATCCACACTAAACCAGGGATGTTACTGAAGTCGTTTTACCGGACCCGGAACCGGAATCGGAGGATTTAAATTTGATTGATCGGAATCGGAACTGAAACCGGAACCGGAGTAGAAAGCGGAAGTAGAAGAAAGATGTGTTAAGTTTAATTAAGACTTGCCATCTTAATGAAATAATAGAAATATAATCATACTCTTTAATCAGTCTCTTTAATTAGTCTCTTTAATTAGTCTCTTTAATTAGTCTCTTTAATTAGTCTCTTTAATTTGTTTTTTAATCAGTCTCCTTAATCAGTAAAATATTAGCGAAAACATTCACAAACAAAACTTTAAGTATAAAATACACAAACATTACCCTGGCGACGACGAGTTAAAACTTGTTTGTACGTGCTCTAGTCTCGTGCAGTGCTGTGTTTCGAACTTACAGGTAAAATTCCGATTCAAAATTATCGGAACCGAAGTCGGAATCGGAGGTGTAAAATTTATCAGAAGTTCCCACCTTTCGGATTCGGAACCGATGGTCCATATATCCCTGCACTAAACGCCCACAGGCGTAATATCAATAAAACTTCTATTATGTCTCGTTTAGTGTCCTTAAACCGAAAAATAATTCGAAAAAATATTATAAATACGAAAACAACCCTGTCTGTCTGTTACCTTTCACGACTACACCACTGCCGCTCGTTATGTTGGTTAGATAGGTAGCTTGGAACCTGGAAGAAGACAGACTACTTTTAATCCACATAGCCAAAGTTAGTTAAAAAATAAAAATTGAAAATTCTCATTAACCCTTCATAGTTCGCGTGGGGTGAGGAGCTCGTAGCCAATTAATAACAACCGCACGGGTCGATCCATTAGGTTAAGCTACGCTTGCCAGGGTTGGTCAGTGGATGAGTGACCATCTTTACATACCGAGACTCCTCCGTGCCTCGGAAAGCACGTTAAGCCGTTGGTCCCGGCTGTCATTCGTGGATCTTTGACAGTCGTTACGAGTCGTCAGAAGCCCGAAAGTCTGTCTTACCAAGGCGTATCGTATTACCCAGTCACTGGGTTGTGGAGGTCAGATAGGCAGTCACTCCATGTAAAATACTGGTATTCAGCTGCATCCGGTAAGACTGGAAGCCGACCCCAACATAGTTGGAAAAAGGCTAGGCAGAGAGAGAGTTCGCGTGGGGTGCAATGCACCCAAGTCCATCTTAGAAACCTCACTTTAAAAATTTTCGCATTAAATCCTTCTCAACCTGTTCAAAACAAATAATTTGAACCCCAAAACATTACCAAAATCCTTGTTAAAAACTTCTACAATACAGCTATTATAATTGCTACAAGGGTTGGAGTGAAACAAACGCTGAACTTTAATTAAGAAGCTGTCAGTCGAATCGAGCCCCATGAGGAATGTTTAGAACTTCACGCCTTGGATTTTGTAGCCTGAGCAGTGGCTGAGGTGGTTTGACTACGTCATCCGGAAACTTATTGGCCAAATTACCTACTAAATTACGCATTGGCGCCTTTCGATAGCTTTGCTTTGGTATGCTGGAAATGTTTCTGATTTCGTTAAGGTTGTGCTCAACGGGACTGGCGCCCATAGAAGAAAACTAAAACTATTTGAAATGTCCTGTTGAGTATGCATTAGAAATTGATTTATTTTTAGGCTTTGTCACGCCATGCCATTACAAAATTATAAATAGATAACAGTACTGCTCTTCTTTAATACTCGTATTTAACTTAATAATTATAATATAATTATTAAGTTAACTATAATTATAATATAATTATTAAGTTAACTATAATTATAATATAATTATTAAGTTAAATACGAGTATTAAAGAAGAGCAGTACTGTTATCTATTTATAATTTTGTAATGGCATGGCGTGACAAAGCCTAAAAATAAATCAATTTCTAATGCATACTCAACAGGACATTTCAAATAGTTTTAGTTTTCTTCTATGGGCGCCAGTCCCGTTGAGCACAACCTTAACGAAATCAGAAACATTTCCAGCATACCAAAGCAAAGCTATCGAAAGGCGCCAATGCGTAATTTAGTAGGTAATTTGGCCAATAAGTTTCCGGATGACGTAGTCAAACCACCTCACCTTAATACTCGTATTTAACTTAATAATTATAATATAATTATTAAGTTAACTATAATTATAATATAATTATTAAGTTAACTATAATTATAATATAATTATTAAGTTAAATACGAGTATTAAAGAAGAGGTACCTACATATTATGTAGGTACCTCTATACATTAAGAGGTTTTTAATGTTTTTTTTTTTATAAATATTTAAAAATGAAAATTAGGTATATGTTTGTAAATAAAATAAAGCAAATAACATTATAGTGATATTATGGGTTCATATCAGGTCCTAAACTTAAATCTAACATCTATACGTACTTACCACATGACTGTAATAAAATGGTTGAGTTTCTGTTTGAAAAGAGTCAACAATCGTGCCATTGACTTGGCATGACATGAACGCCACAAATAAATAAATAAAATAAAAAAGAGTTCTAATTTCCATCAATATTTACATTTCTTTTATATAATTAGCACCTAGATTTACAGTTATACAATAAAGTTTCCAGCAGTTTTTTATTTTGATTTTATTTTTATAAATATTATTATTATTCATTTATTTATACTTCAAGCACAGATATTATGTACAGAGGCTGGGAGAAAAGAGGAGCGGAGATGTGCCAATATTAACCAATAGAATCTTGACTTAGGATCACTGATCTAAACTCAGGGGCGGAGTCAAGATTCTATTGGTTAATATTGGCACATCTCGGCTCCTCTTTTCTACTCTCCACTCCAGTGGACAGGCAGCCTTATGCCATACGCATTTTCTACCAGTCAACCTTACCTTACCTTAATATTATATGTTTTCACGTCACAAACCACTACGAAAACATTCGGATGTATCTAGTCCTATATTAACTTATACCAACTGTACCTACACCAAGAAGAAAATGATAGAACTAGGCATTGTTGTACATCAGAACTAAGAGGCTGTCAGTTACGCGGTCTGAAACTTAGAACTTTGAATTTGTAGTAGAGGTTATAGTTGCGATCAACTGAAACTTGGGGTGGTCGATAATACACTCGAGTCATGTACAGTTTAGGGTTTGTTTAGTTTAACAGCATAGTAAGCGTGTGTATGAACTAGTGCTGCATATGAGTCGTCATTTAAACACCGACAAAATTATGCATAGTTTGTGGAAAAACATTCTTCATGGTCAACTAAGACTTACTTGGATCAGAAAAATTGCGAAAATGTGATTGGAAAACTTAAAATATTGTCACATTTTTACATCTACTACTGCGGTAGAAGCCAAGGAGATATGTTTTTTTTTTTGCCTAGGTACTAAAATAACGAGTTCCATTCTACTGAATGCTCGCTGGTTCTTAGCAGATATCTTTACCTTACTAAAACTAAATAAGTCGTCAAAATTACACTGATTATTAAGCTTTGTTTTAATAATAATTATGTAGGTGCATGGTTAAACGACATTTAGAAAGGCAAACAGAAGAAAAAGATTACAATCAAAGTTATTCAACAATAAAACTATGGAGCTATAAATGAGCAATTAAAAAACGTTAAAGCCCTTGTTTAAATTGTCACCTGTTGTGTCATGTCTATTCTAATCGCTTGCTAAGTCGTAAAACAAAGTATTTCCGGATAAGCTGTCTAAGAAATAAGCTGCAGCGAGTTTTGGTCCCATTGTCACAGCGGATACCAAATATGATGCAAAGAGAAAATAATAATGGAGATGCTACCATGTCCAATAAGTCTAATGTGTGCATAAAGGGTTATTTGTAAAGCACCAACAACCTTTTAAGGGGTCATTGTACTCATCATTATGAACAACTTTCACTATGGGACCAAAAGTTGAAAACGCGAAAAAAAAATCAACTGTTCCTGTTCGGAAGATTCTGGAACATGACGTCAGTGGAGGCGGCACCGGCGACGGCGTCGGCGGGGTCTCAGCGGGAGGCGGGCGAAGAGGCGCCCGCGCCAGCCATCTTCACATATAAGGACGAACAGCGAAGGGGAGGGGCACACACGACCATCTTCCGCGATCATTGTACCTGCGCCGCGTTTTTACTTTCCAAATAATTTCACTGTAATACAGCAATAAATCCTTAAAACCTAATTACCAGCTCATCATTGAAATATAGTCCTTAAACTCCCGAACATATTGATCCGGCTCGAAGGACCAATATGTTCGGGAGTTTAAGGACTATATTTCAATGATGAGCTGGTAATTAGGTTTTAAGGATTTATTGCTGTATTACAGTGAAATTATTTGGAAAGTAGAAACGCGGCGCAGGTACAATGATCGCGGAAGATGGTCGTGTGTGCCCCTCCCCTTCGCTGTTCGTCCTTATATGTGAAGATGGCTGGCGCGGGCGCCTCTTCGCCCGCCTCCCGCTGAGACCCCGCCGACGCCGTCGCCGGTGCCGCCTCCACTGACGTCATGTTCCAGAATCTTCCGAACAGTTCCCTTCATTTATATTCTCATCTTGTCAAAATGTAGGGAACAGCTGATTTTTTTTTCGCGATTTCAGGTTTCGTCCCGTACTAAAAGTTCTTCATAATGATGAGTACAATGACCCCTTAAGACGTTGTTGGTGTTTTACAAAATAACCCTGTATAAGTAGGTAAGTCCCTCAGTGATCTCTTCAAAGAAAGAAATAACGGGTCATAAACTATGTACTAGTGTGCTCAGGGATTTCCAAGGCCATAACATTATTGAGATATCAATGGGCGTAGGCTGGATTGGCATCCAGCCTGCTTCACAGACTAGATAATATCTCACCATCATCATCAACAGCCTATTAATGTTCCCACTGCTGGGACACAGGCCTCCGCTCTGTGAGAGGGAGTGGGCTGTAATCTACCACGCGGGCCGAGTGCGGGTTGGTAGATGTCACATGTCTTCGAATTTTTTGGTTCTAAGACATGCCGGTTTCCTCACAATGTTTTCCTTCACCGTTTTGAGGGCAGTGGTTATGAAATTATTTACACAAAGTAAAGTGCCTGTTTGGGTTCGAACCCACGACCTACAACTCGTAAGTCGGGGCCGTTACCACTGGGCCACCACTGCTCTCCACTGATAATATCTATTAGTACTAAAACAACTACATATACGGGCCAACACAAGAAAATAATAAGGAAAAGTGGCCAAGTGCGAGTCGGACTCCGTACCATCTTACAAAATTTGACACAAAGGACATCATTCTCAAACATTTTGTATCCAAAAACTAAAGTATGTACAAGAAAAAACATAGGCTTCTTATGGGAAATAACACTCTCAATTTTTTTACAATGAGAGTATACAGTTAACCCATCCGCTGTATAAGTTTGAATATACTAAAAATCATAATTTTGCCAACAATATTTTAGAAATTCGTTTAAAGACGCAAGCATTTATTGCAAATAGTAGAAATGGCCATGAACATTAAACGTTAGGTATTATAAGGTCTTCACTTCCTTAAAATTACGAACTAGAACATTTCTTAACATTCACTTCCTATTTAATTAATTCAATCACTAATCCATTAAAAATCTTTCATTATTATTTTTTATTATGGTATGGTTTTTATTTGTTCAGTTTTCAAACGCTTCCTCTCATCCTTTACCCCACATATAGGTTTAATACTCGTCAAACATCACAAGTGTCGGCCGGCACGCGGCTTTGTTTGTACAACGATTTTTGACACCAGTTAAATTAATATGACATGTTATAAATCGGACATGTTTTAACACGTTATACGTCTTTGTATTGATATTGTAATGACATGGCTGATGCAATGGTTTAAGGCTAAGTGGAAAAAGGAAAAGAATACATGTAAGATAAGAGGGTTTAACCTTAAAATTGGCAACGTCGCAAATAGCTTGCAAATATTTAGGTACCTGTTTTGATTAATTTGGCAATATTACAGTATGAAAATGACCACTGCCACATATACAGTTTGGAAATAAGCAATTTAGCTAACTAGCAAACTAGAATAATTTCAATTATGACACTGAATTTGATGTTGTAGGGTAAACTCACCAGTAACTGGCCACATAAGCACATCGCCAAGTTCAAGTCATTGTTATGACAAAATGTGTCAAAAAATTTATATTCTTAAATTACCTATGGTTAAAGTGTGTATCCATTTACCGATTTTGATGGGTAAAATAATCAATATAACAAAATTATGTACAAATATTTTAACCGAATGAAAAAGTTGTTATTTTTAATAGTAACTGGCCATAAAATTTAGAAATTAGCCACCATAACACTAATAATTGGCCATGTTATAATAATCATCAAAAACAATATTAAAATATAGGATAAAGTCCCTAAATTGGAAATACAAATATTTCAAAAACTTAATAAGGCAAATTGTGACAATATTTTAATTAATTCGCTACAAAAAATCAACATCTTAGCTTTTATTTCCTAACAGTTTCTTAGACTCATCTTGACTATTCATTGTTTTGCTTTTAGCAGTCTTATTCTTTGTATTTTTAATCCTCCTATTCTTTATCCTATAATCATTCTCCTGCCCTTATCACAATTTATTTGGGGTCGGCGCAACATGTCCGTTTCTTCCATACTTCTCTGTTAGTCGTCATCGCGGTAGTCACCTCCTTTCTAGCCATGTCATCTTTGCCACAGCCCACCATCGGTTCTTTGGTCTTCCCCTACTCTTATAGCCATCGAAATTCATACTCTAAACTTTACTCACGACATTTTCCTCATTCTTCTTTATTCTTTATCCTGTATTAAACTTGTGTTAGGATTTCGTATTTTAAATTGGATACTACTTCAATCAATCAATCAAATCAGCCTTTCGCAGTCCACTGCAGGACATAGGCCTCGCCCAGGCTGCGCCACAACACCGTCTTCCGCATCCAGTCCGTCCCAGTCAACTTTTTAAGTTCGTCGGTCCATCTAGCTATGGGGCGTTCCACACTACGCTAGCCGATACGCGGTCTGCACTCCAGGACTTGTCTGCTCCACCGGTCATGGGTCCTTTGAAAAACATAGCCAGCCCGCTGCCACTTCAGCCTGCTTACTCTGCAGGCTATGTCGATAACTCCGGTTCTTTTCCGGATAGTTTCATTTCTGATCTTGTCCTCCGAAGCATCTCCGAGTATAGCCCGCTCCATAGCGCGCTGAGCGATCTACACTACTTCTGGGCACGCCAAATTTTTTTTCCTGCTTGACGAATCGAACCTTCAACGTTTTCAATAAATTTTATAGGCTTTTCTATTGTTTCTGGTGTATTTTTAACGACATTTTGGAAAATCTGTGTAATAAAAAATATTCCGTCAGTAACTGGCCATACAATTATAATACAATTGGCCACCCATGCCAGTTACTGATAAATGTGTATATTTTTATTTGATATTTTTTTAGGAGATAGCATACCTTATGCACCTACTAAATACGTCTCATTTTTGATGAAATTCGAATATTAGTTTATAATCTAGTAACTGGCATGGGTGGCCAATAATTGAAAATAATCAAAAATGTCGATCAATTACAAGCCACCCTCCTAATGTTGGTTTACAATAGATGCTGACAGAATAGAACTTTAAAAAAGGATCACTTACAATCTATACAACACACTAAACACAATCGACTGACGTTTACTACACAAAATACCACAAAATTAATTTTTTTCATCAAGCGTTTCGTTAAGATTTTTGTAAAGACTTACCGTTCATATGAGCGAACATACCGTGCATGCACGCCGACTGTCACAAAATGATCGATATTTTTGGCAATAGTGTCCTTATTGGAAAAAAAAAAATACTTTACTTAAAGCTACTTGAGTAGGTAATACCGAAAACAAATATTAGATGGCGTACTGTAAGGATAACTCTTAATTTATGCAGTTGAAGTGTAGAGTGGCCAATTATTGAAAGCGGCTAGTTACTCCTCGGTTTACCCTAACCATTTTACATCTAAAACTAAATATTTGGTGTTAACACATGAATTATTGCATTTCATATTCAATATTCTAATTCGCTAGTTATAGCCACATTTCTTATTTCCAAACAGTTATAATTTGCCAAATTAATCAAAACAGGGAAATATTTGACATCTATTTGCGACGTTTTGCCCACTTTCAGAATAGACGCTCTTAAAATCCTCTATCTACTCTTAAGATCCTCTATCTACAGCGTGTTAATCAAAAATGCGAGGTCATATTAATATTGGTGTGGTACAGCCCATCAGACTGAATAACGTTCTTCATGATACAATCATCGTAATCCCTAAAAAATTATAAACTGTCTCATACAAAAGTTATAAACTGTCTCATACAAAAGTTATAAACTGTCTCATACAAAACTTGAATACCTACTCGACCCAAATGTTTAGGACGGTTATTTTTTTGTTGCGATGACGATGTTAGAAAGAAAAAGAGTTACCAAAAGTTTTTCAGCTAGATAGTTTGATAGTTCAGTCTAACCAAATCAATCTGCCTAGCCTTTTCCCAACTGTTTTGGGGTCGGCTTACAGTTTAACCGGTTGCATGTGAATACCAGTATTTTACATGGAGCGGCTGCCTATCTGACCTCCACAACCCAGTAACTGTAATACGATACCCCTTAGCAAGATTGGTGTCAGACTTTCGGGCATCTGACGACTCGTAACGACTGTCACAAATGACAGCCAGGACCAAAGGCTTAACGTGCTTTCCGAGGCATGGAGGTGTCATGGTATGTAAAGATGGTCACCCACCAACTGACCAACCCCGGCAAGCGTAGCTTAACCTGATGGATCGACTCGTGCGGCTGATATTACTTAGCCAAGAGCTACTCAGTCATAGTTGAGTCTGAACCACAACCTAAAATATGATCACACATTTCTGGTTCATTCTGTATATTGTTACAGACACAGTTATCGATCTGCATCCGATGCTATCTGTATCATGTTCATGTCTATTGTTTGTGTTTCAGTGAGATGTTCGGTCAACCACAGGCCAGTCGAGCAGTCCTACGAAAACCCTTATTCCTACGAAATAGAGCGAGTTTTCAAAGTATTTATTGATAGCATGAACGTGCTATAGACTGTACAAAAGTTCCTACTTTTGTACAGTCTGTGTTAATTTCTTGGCCCATGCATGATTTTGGTACCAACTCTCAACAGTGACGGGACTCATGCCATGTGAAAGCTTTTGGGGTATTATTTAATTCATACTATGGCAGCTAAGTCAAAATCGAGCGCGAACATGGTGTTTTGGAATATTAAAAAAAGGTAAGGTTAGGTGTGATGAGATGGCGGAGCGCATCCATGCGAGGGCGGAGGACATCCATGAGGATTTTCAAGGTCGTTCCATATAATTTTACCACATATTTTCTAATCTAATAGACAAAGATGCATTTGTATTAGATAGAAAATATGTGGTAATATTCCAAAACACCATGTTCGCGCTCGATTTTGACTTAGCTGCCATAGTATGAATTAAATAATACCCCAAAAGCTTTCACATGGCATGAGTCCCGTCACTGTTGAGAGTTGGTACCAAAATCATGCATGGGCCAAGAAATTAACAATGTAAGAAGAGGTTTTTGAATTAACCCTTCATCAATGTGACCTAGCTAAATCAACCCACGAAATATTTTTTCTTTAAATATTGCACGACTCATAATGCGAAGCATTAGAGTGTGCTCTACGATCGAAAAATATTTTTTACCCCATTTCTGCAACTGTTTTTATAGTTACACTCCTGCTAGTACACTGAACCTACTTAATTTATATACCATTGTATAGATGATTAAATGGAAATATTAATACTGTTCTTTTTACCAATTGGTTTCTGCTGCATTAAATCAATTAATTGAGTCAATTTTTTTTTAATACATTTGTTTCGGCCATAGAAGGAACCCTATTGAAAATGGCTCTTTTATCCAAAGTAGTTTAATTATAATTAATAAAATACTAACTAAAATATAATATCTTTATCTAAATATTTCCAACCTTGACTTAACGTGTCGCCTAGCAACCCACAACGTAAATATCTAAATAAATAGTCTTTGACATAATGTAAGGATTGCGAGGTTAGAAATTTACCCATATTGATGGGTAAAACAGCAGTCAAAACATACTTCATGAAAAGTGATAAATTGTTAATTTTTGTTAGAAACTATGTTTTGAATTTCTTTTTCGTTTATGAATGAGTGTGAGGCGTGCACTTTTGGAATTTCCAAACTATTTATTTTTATTCATATTCTTTAAGGCACCTCTTTAGGTCATGAACTATCCTAACATCAAAGAATACTTGCCGTGAAAATTGATTCGCTCTTACAATAAATAATACCTTCACTAAATTACCATCCATATGAACAACAGCACTGACCTACTAACGCCAACATATCATTGCACAAAAAATTCGCACCAAACTTTATAAAAAGGCTCACAAAGATCTCTCCACCACGAAATCGGAAGGCTTTTAAAACAGTGGAAGAATTAAACTGCTCTCAGTCCGCAGTTTCTTTAATCCAGGTGGAATCGATTGAGTAGAGCAGTCGGCATTCTCAATAATGCAACGGGAAATGTTTAAAAGAGTCTGTAGACTGGAGGGCTCTCGGTGCTGTTACGATGCTTTTGTTTAAGGGTTTGAGGTCTGTGATGAGCGGTAGCGGAGCGGGAAAAAAAAGTGAAGGATTCTGCCGTGGAATTTCGTTTGTGCAGCTGCATTACGTTCTCAGGAATTTAGGGTAGGTATGTCGTGCTGATCCTGTCAGATTTATGCAACAACTAGATTTTGCCAGCGGCTTCACACTGGGGTGTATTCCACCGATTCTAGGTGCACATTTCTATTGCTCGACAAGGAGCTTAAGTGGGTAAAGATCGTCAAACATTTGCTTCCACCTGAAACAAGGAGAGTTGGTCCTGTAAAAAAAATGGAAATAAAATAAATGATAATGAAGTTTCATGAGTAAAAATTTAACGGTTAAAGTTTTGCTGTAAGTCAAGTAAATGGTCTATTTTTACAGGTTAGTGTAGGGGTGGGTAGTGTGGTGGTGTATCATTATGGTGTAGTGGAGTTATGTGTGGTGTGCGTGTGTGTGTGGTTAGTGTGGGCGCTTGGTTTAATGTGGGTGTACTAAAGGTACACCTCTGCCTAACGCTTCGGGCAATATACGCGTGATGTTATGTTATGTGTTGTTCAATCAATCAGCCTATTAATGTTTCCACTGCTGGGACACAGGCCTCCTCTCTGTGAGAGTGAGTGGGCTGTAATCACCCACGCGGGCCCAGTGCGGGTTGGTAGATGTCACATGTCTTCGAATTTTAGGTTCTAATACGTGCTAGTTTCCTCATGATGTTTTCCTTCACCGTTTTGAGAGCAGTGGTAATGAAATTTGGGTTTGAACCCACGACCTACAACTCGTAAGTTGGGGTCGTTACCACTGGTTACATGTGTTGTTACAGGTTTTGTAATATCCAAGGTACCAATATAATTGATAGATAGAGAGAATAATGATTGGAGGGAACCAAAATCCCTCCAATAATCCATCGACGGTGAATCATATTTTCATCGTAAATCTACATCTTACATAATATTATACACAGACATTTAAAGTTGTAACTTTCCTGCCAACTATTTTCACCACTCGCTTTCGCGTCCGCTGTTACTGCGACCACACCCAGTATCCACAGAGAGCTCCTGATTACATACGTACTGAATACGATATTCGATTTGAAATTAAAATCAACACTCGACGGTCTCACCACTGTTTTTAACTAATTACAATTTTAATTAAGATATCTTCTGAAGCATCGACAAAGAGAAGCATTGTATTGGAGCATGAAATGAGACTCATTTCGTGCGATACCCATTGGATCCGGGTTTTTTTTGTTCATCATGGAAAATGAACAGTGTTCTTTCAAGAAATATTAAATGGAAAAGAAACTGGAGATATTGTTCACTGTATTTTGTTAATACACTAATATTTATTAAACAAATGTGCATCCTAATTATTTGTTTGTACAGAAACAAAAATTCAAAATTATTGTAAGTCAGTTTCTTCTATGAGAAGTTTGAACAAAATTGGTTTTGTGCTGACTACAAATACTTGGGTATGTATTCTGACACTTACACCTTTGTCAGTGATGCATGTGGAAGCAGACGGTGGCTTGACCATTGCCTGGTATCTGAAGCTGCGTGGAGGTCACTCGTAAAGGTTGAAGTTAATCATGACATCTACTGGTCAGACCACTATCCACTTGTCTGTCAAGTTAATTTGGGTTTGATGAAGCCAACGGATGCATCAGTACAACAAGTGACTAAGAATATTGACAAGGCTGTATGGGCTGAGAGGAATGACTCACAAATAGATCACTATCATAGGTTATGTATGGAGAAGCTTAGAGATATTGACTTTCCCTCTGATTTAGGTATCTGCTGTGATCATTTTTGTGTAGATGAAAATCATAGAGTAGTGATTGATAAACTGTATAGTGTTATAGTGACTTCCCTTCGGGAAGCGGCAGAGGGCAGTTCTGGCCTGGTGCGAGATGGTAGGAGACGGCGTCCCGTAATCGGATGGAATAGGTACGTCAAAGACGCTCACGGAAACGCCAGGAGAGTTTTTCTAAATTGGGTGTGGCATAATAAACCTCGTACCGGGTTGTTATTTGAGGAAATGAATGAGACGCGAAAGGTATTTAAGCAAAGATTAAAATATTGTCAAGATCATGAGGATCAAATAAAGATGGACAGGCTGGCAACTGAGCACGGGCGTAAGAATTTTCGGAATTTCTGGAAATCGACTAAAAGGTTGAATCCAAAACCGGCGGTTCCGATGAGCGTTGATGGCGTTACTGAACCTGGTGAGATTGCGGACAAGTTTAGGAGGCAATTTGCAGTAGCTTCACGGCAAGTGGAGAGGCAGAATCTTGTTGCTGGGGGCATCATGTCTGGAGAGCCAATAAACATTACAGCTAAGGAAATAAGAAACATTATTAAAGGTATGACCAGAGGCAAATCTCCGGGGCATGATGGCCTTAGCATTGGCATCGGTTAGCGATAACTATAGGCCTATTTCTTTGGCCACCATAGCGGCTAAGGTTCTTGACGGTGTGCTTGAGCGTAGAATGGCAGGACAGCTCAATCCACATGATTCACAGTTTGGTTTTAGAGCTGGGTTGTCCACGGAAACTGCTATTCTGGCGCTCAAGCATACGGTTAGGTACTATACCGACAGAAATACTCCGGTGTATGCTGCATTTCTGGACCTCTCCAGGGCGTTTGATCTGGTTGACTACAAGATCTTATGGTCAAAATTGCGGGAGAAAGCCGTGTCTCATGAGCTAGTTAACCTCCTCGAATATTGGTACGACCACCAGTTAAACCAGGTCAGATGGTCGGGTGCATTATCTGGTGAGTATGGACTGGACTGTGGTGTGAGGCAGGGAGGTTTGACTTCCCCAGCGCTCTTCAGTTTATACATCAATCAGCTGGTTGAGGAGCTTGGTTGCACTGGTGTCGGATGCTCTATTGATGGTAAGACTATCAATAGTATAAGCTATGCTGATGACATGGTGCTGCTGAGTCCCTCGGTTGATGCGCTCAGACAGTTACTGGGAGTGTGTGAACGATTTGCCACGGCTCATGGTCTCTTGTATAATGTCAAGAAAAGTGAGGTTATGGTGTTTCGTGTGGGTGCCAGAAAACCGACGTCGGTTCCTCCCGTTTATTTGTATGGGGTGGCACTAAAGAGAGTGTCTCGTTTTAAATACCTTGGGCACATCTTGACTGAGAACCTTTTTGATGACGAGGATATACAGAGAGAGCGAAGGGCGTTGTCGGTTCGATGTAATATGCTGGCCCGCAGGTTTGCTAGGTGTACTAGAAGCGTGAAAATTACGCTGTTTAAAGCATACTGCCAGACGTTTTACACCTGCAGTCTGTGGGTTAGGTATACGCAGAGAGCCTACAGCGCCCTACGTGTTCAGTACAATAATGCTTTTCGGGTGTTGCTGGGGCTTCCGCGGTTCTGTAGTGCGTCGGGCATGTTTGCCGAGGCTGGCATAGATAGTTTTGAGGCTATCATGCGCAAAAGAACGGCATCCCTAATGCGTAGGATACGTGGAAGCTCCAATAGTATCCTGAAAATTATTGTGGAGAGGCCAGACTGCCCTTTTCTGATGCACTGGTCTCGTAGACATAGCTGCGGGCCCGGTGCGGAGGAAAGATATATGAATTGACATTTTATGTAAAATTTAAGCTGTGGTCATTTAAAAATTTTATATTCATTTTTATTTAATTTTGACATCATTTTAATGTTAATGTTATTTTAATAAATTCGATTTTAGTTTTATTTTGTTTTGATTGTAATTATTTAATGTTATTATAATTTTAATTTAATTTGGTTATAATGTTGATTTTAGTTTTGATTTTATTTTAATTATTTGGTTGTGATTGTAATATTGTTTTTTGATTTTATTTAATACTACTAACATATTTTTCTAAGTGCAAATACTAATACGATAAGGATGTTTTTCCGAAATAAATGGTTGAATTGAATTGAATTGAAGTTCTAAAAATAATATATTTACTGAACAAATTTTGCTACGAAATTAAAATTAAATTCGTATACAATAAAACTTTTCATACATGCATCGAAATAATCTCTTCTGTTGTAGGTATAGGAATTAGTTCTTTTCACGAATTGTATGCGAGTTCCATAGCGAAAGTTGTTTAGTATGACGGGTAGAATCACTCCCTTGATGGATGCAGGTGACTAAATCACCACCATAAACACATATTTGAATTTTCTTTAAAAATAACAACCTATTTAAAGCTACTGGTACCATTATTCTATTCTGTGTAGTAGTATAATCAACCTTTAAGTTTCCCACTACTGGGACACAGGCCTGCTCTCAGTGAGAGGGAGTGGGCCGTAATCCACCACGCGCGGGTTGGTAGATGTCACATGTATTGATTTTTTTGTCCTATACCTAGGTTTCCTCACGATGCTTTCCTACATCGTTTGAGAGCAGTGGGTGATCATGATGAAATAAGTTTCACAAAGTAAAACGCCTGTCAGGATTCGAACCTATGACCTACAACTCGTAAGTCGCGGCCATTACCACTAAGCCACCACTGCTTCTGTGTAGTACCTACCACCATTGACCTATACTACTGTGGTTTCATTCTGCCTAGTTGTTTTACTGCAAATGAATATTTTACGACGGGGTGCTTTACGCATAAATTGTATTATGTAGTACCTAGTGCATATTCGCATAATATCCAAAAAAAAATGATATATTATTAACTAGCTTCTGCCCGCGACTTCGTCCACGAGCCTATAATCTTCCTCGAGAATTGGGCTATCCAATGTAAAAAGAATTTTTCCAATCCGACTGGTAGTTCCGGAGATTACCCCCTACATACAAACTTACAAACAACCAAACAAATACTATAGATAAACTTTTCTTAATTATTTTGGTTGAAATAAGGTAAACTTACTTAGGTACTTCTACGACCTTATATAAATAAAGATAAAGACAGAAGGATGCTGTTCACTCTCTATTTATTGCACAGAATTTCAAATTGAAAAATCATAATTAATAATTATTATGATAGTCCTCCAGAAGTCCAGACTGAATTTCGACCATGGCGGCCAATCTCAGCGGAGTAGCTTTCGGCACGGGAGATATTATAGTGCACAAATGGATGCGCGCACAGGTGCACTCTCTGTTCCCTCACTCTCATAGACCCATAGGACGACATCCGACACGCACGACTGAATGAGTAGGTACATAGTCAGGAAAAACATTGACACCCTACAAACTTTTATTTCCAGCTTTTTAAACTTTATATACGTATTACTAGTACATACGATACGATCGACACGTGCCTCGCTTAAATCTACACAGCTGTACGTATTTTTCCCACAGTAAAGTTAGTTACTAATTTATCCGGATTTTTTTTTTTGCTTCTCTCTCATCAGACCCTGATAAATATATAATTTTATCTATAAGGCGGTTCACACACGGCACCGCGCTCCGCCGCGGAGGGCGGTTTTGGCAAAGGGATTAGCACCGCTCGACCGCGCGGTCGGGCGCTGTACGTGTGCTAGGCATCAACGGATTTATTAGAGGCCAATGCGACATGAGATCCGCTTCACCGCCTGCCGCGGCGGTGCGCGGTGCCGTGTGTAAACCGCCTAACCTATTCATTGAGACCATTGCAATGAGCCCAAACACGATACTACTGCTGTAAATTGTTGAGGAGTTGGGTATCCTGCAAATACCAGTTAATGCTGCAGCATCAGTTCAAGGTTACTTTGTTATTCTAATACCATTGAAGTAACAGATTACCAAATTTAAATTCAATCAGACCTGTGGGAGATGCTAAAATCCATTCATCAATAAGAAAAGACCTGATAATCTTCAAACGGCTGAATAGATTTTTTTTAATCATAGCTAAGAACACTCCCGATTAAGTCACCGTTCAAACAAAACAAAAAAAAATCAACATCAGTTCAACCGTTTGGGAACTACGATGCCACAGACAGATACACAGATACACAGACACACAGATACACACGTTAAACTTATAACACCCCTTCGGTTTCCGTCGGGGGTTAAAAAGGCATTTTTCTATATTTCGGTGAATTTCCGGTGCTAATAATGCTAAATGAAAAGGTCAGATTATCGTAATCTGACCTTTTCATTTAGCATTGATCGTAATTTTACTCCGTTTTTGACACGCGAAGAACATACAATCGCGTCATCTAGTTAGATTTATATCTGTGGTTACTATTTCATACCACTGTCAAAGAATGACGGTTACGTTGTGATTTGAATTGACAATTTCAGTTGGTACTTGGTAGTCAATTAACTTAGCTATTTTCCCTGATTTTATCTACCTGCAGGTACCTATTAGTAGTAGGTAAGTTATTCCATTTTGCATGGTCGTAAGAAAAATATCAACACAAGTAAAGTGAAGTAATAATTACACCTATGCAAGTAATTACAATAATGGTCGCAGTAAATGTTAATTGCAACGACACGTAAAGCAAGTCCAAAGAATTTAAGACTTTAAATTATTTTTTCCAATAAGCTTTTTAACTACTTACCTAACTAAACTAAACGCCTTGGTTATATGTAGTACACAATCATGTTTTTCAATCATATTTTTTTGAACTACTTCAATAAGCTTAATGTAAATTACACAGTATATGGAATTGAATAAAATTAAGATGAACCACATAATATATTGTGTTGCCCACCTGTGTGCCTTCTGCAGCCCTCTCACAGAGAGGACGCCTATGTCCCAGCAATGGGAACATTATAAGCAAATTATGCTTATATATAACTTTATTACTTTTGATAGGTTTTCTCTGGGAATTCTTTCTGTACTCAATCATACGAATTTTCGATACGTGCCGTCAACGATATTTATACTAATATTATAAAGAGATAAAATTTGTTTGTTTGTATGCTTGTATGTAGAGGGTAATCTCCGGAACTACCAGTCAGATTCGAAAAATTCTTTTTGCATTTGATAACCCAATTCTTGAGGACGATTATAGGCTCACGGACGACGTCGCGGGAAGAAGCTAGTTGACAATAAAGATGATACAGTTATCAAACTACAGTTTAAATAAATCACACAGCTAATAAACAGCTTACTTGCAAAACAAACACGATACCCATTCAAAGCGTTCAAACACAATCAGAAACATGAGTTTAAAAACGAAACAAAAAATATTTTAACCAAACAAATGAAATAATTCATTTCATGAATAAAACTATAACAGAAAATGTTCCATCCGCAGTTTCATTGGATGTAATAAAAACAGGCGCATGAACTTCAATCAACAATGTTTCATTATTTACAGGTATAAACGTCAGTTTTCAGGCAACTCATGGAAACTGAAAGCGCTCATAGTTCAGCCTGAAACATTTGTAATTACGAAGTCCTCAACACTAGGGTTGGCACTGTACCTTCTTCTGTAAATTACATTATTTAAAATTCTCGAAATATTTTTTTTTCGTGTGATAGTAATCAATAGAAAAAACGAGAGAGAGAGAGTCGTCTTCAAATAGAAGAGTGAAATAATAGTAAAAAAATTATCAATTATTTGACGTTATCAATAAAGAAAAGAGAATTAGATATGTAGACAAGCTCTAGAAGTGACAGTGACAAACACTAGAAATGTTTTTTTATAAGTCAATAACTAACTTTCCTATTACAATCTATAATCTCTTGTAGATATTCGGTTATTTCAAATTGTGTACTTTTAAAAGGATACTGCTGCTATCATTTGACATAATTTGCAAGGTTGGCGTCATGCTGTGCCACAGCACAGCATCATACTGAGCCTGCTTATCACAGTCACGACGTGCAGCTGTCAACTATTTCTGTTTTGTCCTCGTAGATAATAACATATTTTTTCATCATTACTCATTTTAACTTATTTTTTGTTTATACTTGTTTCTGTGACAAAGAAACCTGTTTTTCTTACTTCTTCTTTCTTTTAATTACTTGTCTTGAACGCTGCAACAAAAAAAAAAGAAAAAACATAACGTCAAGCTATGTTTCTCTGAAAGGTTGGGCAGAGGTGTACCTATCTATAGTACACGCACATTTCGTTTAAAAAACAAAGTACAAAAAGGCTTTATTTATGTTTTCGCGACAACCCTTGTGCACCTCGCGGACTGATTGCGAAAGTTCAGTGAAAAAATATCGAAGCCTTTTAGCGTATTTTTTATTTGAATGTTATTTCAAAAGCGAATCTACGGGACTTGTTAGTGATAGATACACTTTGAATTGTGACTATTGTATTGTATTGTATTCTATCGGTGCAATACGCTGAGACGTTGAATGTCAAGAAATTTGATACCTACCTTAAGTTTTGATAAAGATTGCTCAATAAATTATTGGCGTACGGTTTTATAAACGATTACTCTGAGACCTACGACTATCGACCAAATTGTATTAAAAATTAAAGGAGAATGGGCGGGTTCGTCCCCAGTGGTGTATCAAGATGTGATACACGTCATTTTGAAGATCATAACAATAGGTTTATTTTATTGTATGACACCAACAACGAAACTCGTGCAGGGAAGGAACCATAAACTATTTTAATTTTATTTTATTAATAATATTATTTTTAGCTTGGACAATTATTTTTTGTATTTTTTACTATTTATTTGGCGTATTTAGTGCGGTGCGGGTATTTAGAGCGGTGCGGGTGGTTACCTGTCGGCGCCGTCGCTCCTTTGCTATTGTTGATGTTACCGGACCGCACGCAGCTCGTATCAGATGCTGCGATTATGTTGAAATCAATTCATAATGAAGCTCCAATACAATCATGTTGTACTTCATGCTAGTGATAGTGACGTACTCATTTTAGACAGAGGCTTCAGGGACTCTTTGGAGATATAGAAGACAATGGTTGTTATGCTTATATGCCTCCCTTCGAATCACAACTCAGCACCGAAGATGCAAATAAGTCCCGGCTGGTGACAATAATCAGATGGGTCGTGGAGGTAATAAATTGTCGCCTAAAACGTGATTTTAAAATATTACGGCAAGAATATTTCAACAGAGCACTGCCTCATATGTTCTAAGATGTACGAATTGCTGCCGCTCTAACAAACACGTTTAATGAGCCTGTGACAAACACGCCACTTGCCAATCAAATAATCAGAGAAATCCAAGAAACACTTCATCAGCCAAATAAAACAATCTCAATCGACAGAGGGCAGCGTTCCAAACTATTATGGATGAAGCTGTACGAGCATTGGCATTCCCAGTATTAAGCGAGACCATAATTCCCGACCTAGCACTTTACGGGCTCAATGTTGAAGGAGTGCTTTTGAAAGGCCGTGTTCAATAACGTCATATATCCAATCGAATATATTACTCCAACATTGTAGTACGAACAAGCCAAATTCCATAAAGGCTTTAGCACCGTAGACCACATGCATACGCTGCGGCAAGTTATATAGAAGACCGAAGAGTATAACCAGCCGCTCTGCTTAGCGTTTGTGAACTACGAGAAAGGCTTCGATCCGATCGAGACAAGGGCTGTACTGCAGTCTCTTCAAAGGCTCCAGATTGACTATCGGTACATCGAGGTGCTAAAGTGTTTGTACAAAAACGCCACTATGTCAGTCCGACTCCAGGGCCAGACCTCGAAACCTATCCTTCTGCAGCGAGGTGTGAGACAGGTAGACGTTATCTCTTTGAAACTGTTCACCACTGCACTGGAGGATGTGTTCAAGGTTCTGGACTGGAAAGGGCTAGGCATCAATGTTAATGGCGAGTATATTACTAACCTTCGGTTTGTCGACGACATAGTTGTAATGGCTGAGACCATGAACGACCTCAGTACAATGCTCGATGACCTTAGTAGAGCCTCCGAAAGAGTGGGTCTTAAAATGAACATGGACAAGACAAAGGTCATATCAAATGTTCATCTAACACCCACTCTAATGAAGATCGGAGACGCTACGCTCGAAGTTGTGGACGAGTATGTATACCTAGGACAAACTGTCCAGCTAGGTAGGTCCAACTTCGAGAAAGAGGTCAATCGTCGAATCCGACTCGGTTGGGCAGCGTTTGAAAAGCTACGCAATATCTTCTCATCCCACATACCGCAGTGTCTCAAGATGAAAGTCTTTGACCAGTGCGTGTCAATGCCAGTGATGACTTATGGCACTGAAACCTGGCCGCTCACAATAGGTCTTATCAGAAGGCTAAAAGTCACCCAAAGGGCAATAAAGAGGGCTATGCTTGGAGTTTCCCTACGTGATCGAATCAGAAATGAAGAGATCCGTAGAAGAACTAAGGTAACCGACATAGCTCGAAGAATTGCCAAACTTAAGTGGCAATGGGCAGGGCACATTGCTCGTAGAACAGATGGCCGATGGGGCCAAAAGATTCTGGGAGTGGCGACCGCGTAACCTTGTAAAGGCCGCAGGAATCCGCTGGATGCGGGAAGCACAAATCGGTCGAAGAGGCGGTGCTTGGGGGAAGGCTTATGTTCAGCAGTGGACGTCTTTTGGCTGAAATGATGATGATGATGACATTTTAGTTAATACAAGAACGACATAAGGGAGTCGATCTGTAATTATTACTGTTCGAGCCTAACTGGCCCTAATTAAATAGAAAAAAAAAAAAAACTTTGGATGGATAGAATAGTCTAGCCAGGATGTTTGCAGGGCAAAAGAGGTGGACGATGGTAAACTAAGAGAAAATATTTTTTTTCTGAAGAAAAATGTTATCATTCGTAGTTCTTCCCCTGCATGAGTGCGGTGGTTGGTGTAATAGAATAAAATAAAGCCATTATAATAAGCTTTAAAAAGACGTATTGCTCAATTTGATACAGTCTGGGGACGGAGCCCATACAATAGCGCCCATTCTCCTTTGTATAAAAAGTAAGTGTTAGTTAAAAGTAGGTAAAAATTAATGCGATTTAGTACAAATAATTAAAAACAATTAAATTAGGTAGACTAGTTACTTTTTAACAGGATAAGCTAAAATTGCCTTTTGAATCTAACATGCGCAAGCGCTTACACAGCGCCTTTGTTTATTTTACATTATTTAGTTTTATTATAAGTTGCCAAAACACTATTATAATAATGCCTTCTTGCTATTTGTCATTGCACTACCAAACCACGAAACTTTCCATAGCATACAAAATCATTTTATTCAACACCTGTTGTAAGCCAATCCTCGCATTAAACGTCAAGAATGTCCAACACGGGCGTGGAACGTAACCGACGCGTTGCCAGCTCGCACATTCGACCATGACGACACACAGACTCAGCGTTTAGGCTTACGCACTACACACGCGGCGACGCAGTAAACGTAAAAACACATATACCAAATACAATACTTGAGTTCCATAAATACAGTTTCTTTTACTCACACATGCATGCATTCGTAGGATAGCGTGCGTGACGTCGTGCGGCCGCGTCGCTCGCGTTGGCTGTGCGAGCTGGCAACAGCGCGTGGTTATTTTTAGTCCACCGTCTGTCGTGTCGATCGCATCACGTATTTTGTTGTTAATAAAAGTTTTGAGTTCATTTAATTTCGATTTTTGTACTAAAACAATAGTAATAATATTGTAACAATGTTCTTACTCAAAATGTGAGCAGTTATAATATGTCAAAGTGAAATGTGTTAAAAAAACAAAATAAGTGACAGTTCGTTGTAGTTTTTTGTTTCGTTTGAAAACTGACAACGTAACAAAATAACAAGGGCATAAAAGTTTAAACATAATACTTTTTCGTTCGACTTTGTGCCTTATTGAGACGGAAAAAGGATTAAAACGTGGATTTAAAGGCATAATTATGATGGAAGCCGTTTGTGAATTGGACATGAATAAACAAATGAATCTTATAGAAAGGTTGATTAGGGAGGTAGCAAATACTCCTTTACTATGGAACAGATACCACAACGAGTACAATAATCGAACGGCAATGGACCAGGAATGGGAACGAATAGCAACAATATTGAATAAAGATAGTAAGTAATATGTAACGGTGTTATTTGTGTAGTAATTATGTGTTACTTGAGTTTGGTCATCTGTCATTCGCTAAGGATTTAAAGGAATTTGAAGTAGGGGTGCGCAGGAGTTTGTTTTTATTATAAGGGGTTTTATTTATTTATTATTTATTAGCTTTATTTAATCCCTTACATGTAATTCTTATATAAGGTTTCTATTGTGTACTTATTTATATATTTGTTAATCATGTTAGTTTTGTACTTAAATAAGGTTAGTATTGTTAGGTGTAAGGGCCGCCTCTAGCGGTGAAAGCCTCCTCCAAATCGTTCCAGGTGGCTCTATCCTTTGCCCGTCTGGGCCATAAGTTTCCAGCTATCTGTACTATGTCGTCACTCCATCTTTTAACTGGTCTACCCTTCCTTCTTTTCTTATACATTGGATACCAATTTGTAACTATTTGTGACCATCTTTCATCCGTTGCTCTCTGAATATGACCTGACCATTTCCATTTCAGTGTCAGAACCTGTTTTACTGCATCTCTCGCCTTTGTTTTTTTCCTAATCAGTGAACTTTTGACTCTATCTTTCAGTTTGATGTTCATGTAACTCCGTTCTATTCCTCTTTGGCAGCTTCTTATTTTATTTAAAAGTGTTTTTTTGAGAGTCCAGGTCTGGCATGCGTACGTAAGAACCGGCGTTAAGCAGATGTTCATCGCTTTTGTTTTGAGTTTTGTGGGTATGGGACCTTTGAAAATTTCCTTCATAGCCCAGTATTTGTTCCACGTATTCTTCACTCTGCAATCGACTTCTTTTTCTGTACAGGATTTCATTGAAATTAGATGTCCAAGGTAGGTGTAGTCTGCGACATATTCTATAGGTTGAGACTGTATGGATATAGATATTTCTTTACGATTAGTCATTATTTTCGTTTTTTCCCAGTTGATTTGTAGCCCAACGGTCTCGCTGTGTTGGCTAAGGGACTCCATCATGTCGTTCAGTTTGCACGGATCTTCCGACAGCAGTACTATGTCGTCCGCAAACCTGAGGTGTGAGAGGTGCTTAGCATTATAAGGGGTATTATACAATTTACAATACGTTAACACCCCTATCGGATCCGTGAGGGTGTTGTTAAGGATCGGGCTAAGAGTCTAATTGTATGTGGTACTTTTCCGAAAAAAATATTTAAGGTAATTTTTAAATGTGGATTTTTACTTGGTTATACATGGGGCGCGGTCAGCTGTCGTGTAGCGGGTGTCGAAACGTCATAACTTATCTAAGTATTAATTATTAAATTACCTATAAAAAATTTGCTAATTTTAAACGAAATTGGGATAATTTTTGTACAAAAAATATGAATTTTAAATATCAATAACTTTTTCATTTTCAATAATAATATTTTTGGATCGTACAGGTTTTTTTACACATTGTAAATAGGCTATTATTGTATGTCAGTACTACTGATAAGAGGGTGACGTACTGACGTCACGCGACTGCGTCTGCGCTGCGCCATTTAGGTCACTTCATCAGTGACGTAGGTAGCTTTTGTTTATTTATTACTTATCTGTAGTAACTACTAGCGAACCGGTGTCGTGAGGTATTGGCTTGGTATTGTCTGCGCATACATTACACCTACCTAAAGTGCTATTATTATTTATTTTATATTTCCTTTTCCTTCATTATAGTGTGTTTAAAAACTGTTAAATGCTTCCCATCGTTTGTATTTGTGAACATAGCTCATTTTTGCTTTATTTTATTTTGTAACGTAACCAATTCAACTAACGGTATCATAATTATACGTCCTTTAATCATTTACGTTCTGTGCTACTGTGATAGTGCTGTGCACGTCTGTAAGTGTCGAATTCACAATACCTAAAACATTAGGAGATTTATGTTTATGTATGTTTTAGTGAGTAAGTCGTTGAAGTGTCTTATCAATAAATAAATAACGTATAAGCGTTATTATTCAAAGTATAAAGTACTATTATGTATTTTATTTATTAAATTATAAAAACATATAAAAATATAAAAAAATATATACCTAGTGTTTCTATTGTTAAAATAGTCGATCACGTTATTGATTTTTTACTTAAAAACTCCCTGTAATTATTTAAACTTCAGTCTTTATGAAGGGTTAAATGATACTATGTACCTAACTGTCACATTGGTCTTTTTTGCACTTGCATGGCGCACTTGTACAGGTGTCCTCTTTGTGACTGGACTGAGAGGAGGCTGTGTCCTACCAGTGGGGTCGTCGGAAGTGACATTCAACTATAGGATGGTCCTAAAGCAATTCACGAGGTCGACTATACTACGTTGTCCTATTATTCAACAATATTTATGCAGATCTAAACAATTGTCAATTGTCGTCATGGACGTTAGGTATAATTTTATGTGTCATCCTCTCCAGCGCGACCATGGATGATTACCTTAATTTTAATGCGGTACATATTCATGAAAAAATGTGTACTTTATTGTACTAACGACTTTAAAAAATGTACTCACATATTTTCGCCGCTATAACATATCGACCGTGGCCGTGCTAGGTAGAACCTTTCTGCCACGACCACTATAGATTTTAGGTATTTTTTGTCAACTTTAATATGAAAAATTATATAAATATATTGTACTGAAAAGTACTAAATTTTATATATAATTTGAAGCAGTCATTTACCCGTTTTAAAGAGATTTGTTTTCTGCGGTGCAGCACTAGCTAGCACTATGTTACGCTATTACTATTCTAAATATGCAAAATTCAATAAAATTTGATTTTTTATGGATACATAATGCTTTTAAGATTAATGTTTACTAACTTAAAATATTAACATATCTTCTTCAAAAACTAAAAATAACTAACCTAACCTAACTAAAACTATTAATTTATACAAACAATAGGGCATCGAAAAATTCGTCCGCATCGCTGTCGACTGGTAACGTACCCAAGAGACTGGCGGTATTGCCACGTTGTATGGCAAGGCCTTTGGCCCAGGTAAAAGCCAGCCCTTGGGTCACGGGAAGTGTCAACCAGTCGTTTGGAAATATCATTGAACAGAACATACATAATTGTTTTATTGTATGACCCGCACATATTACAATCTTATAATAATTATTGAATGCGGCATACATCAATAAAACCACATTAATATTGAATTATTGAATTTACTTTAATATTTTATTTATTTATAATTTTTTTTTTTTTTTTTTTTGTCATACAATGTGGCAATGCCGCCAGTCTCTTGGGTACATTACCAGTCGACAGCGATGCGGACGAATTTTTCGATGCCATATTGTTTGTATAAATTAATAGTTTTAGTTAGGTTAGGTTAGTTATTTTTAGTTTTTGAAGAAGATATATGTTAATTTTAAGTTAGTAAACAATCTTAAAAGCATTATGTATCCATACAAAATCTAATTTTATTGAATTTTGCCTACTTAGAATAGTAATAGCGTAACATAGTGCTAGCTAGTGCTGCAACGCAGAAATAAAATCTCTTTAAAACGGGTAAATGATTGCTTCAAATTATATATAAAATGGAGTACATTTCAGTACAATATATTTATATAACTTTTCATGTTAAAGTTGATAAAAATACCTAAAATCTATAGTGGTCGTGGCAGAAAGGTTGTACCTAGCACGGCCACGGTCTATATGTTATAGCCGCGAAAATATGTGAGTACAGTTTTTAAAGTCGTTAATACAATAAAGTACACATTTTTTCATGAATATGTACCGCATTAAAATTAAGGTAATCATCAATGGTCGTGCTGGAGAGGATGACACTTATTTTATCTGTGGATTGGCTATTGAATGGGACTGAAAGTGTTTTGTGTTCAAACCCTGATCGGGTGGCTTATTGGTCGAATCGTACGAATTTACTCGTCCCAAACGAGCGAATCGTCACTCTGAAATACTTAATATAATTTTTTTCTATAGGCGATTCGCACAAAGGTAATTTATCTGTGGCCGAATCGACAACTCCAGAAATACGTATTTTTCGAATTTTAGGCAATAAAATGAAGACAAAATATTGGCAAGTATAGTTCCTACAGCTAGTGTTTCTTAACTTTAAATTGTATAACATTTACACGCATGGATGAACAATGAGTATTATAATAAAACTGCATAAGAGTAGGTATACGTAGTCAAACGCTGGTGAACTTAGCTTCGTAATTTAGCCCATAATCGTAAGGTTGATACAGTTCCCTTTTAATTGGTTGTATTGTCATCCTAGTCAAACGCTGGTGAACTTGAAATTGATCTTGTCACTGTGCAACTTTTGCGATAACTTAGCTTCGTAATTTAGCCCTTATTCGTAAGGTTGATACAGTTCCCTTTTAATTGGTTGTATTGTCATCCCACAGTAGAACGCTGTAGGTAACCTTTTTTTTTTGGGTCGCCATATTATCATGAACTAGTTATTTAAATAAGAAGAAAAATTTATTCGCCTTGCGATCTGTGGGCGAAGACGAAAAGGTCAAAATAGTTACCTAGTTCTTCTTACAAAAAGGCAAGATCGTAGTGTTGCACAGATTTAAGTTCTAAGTCCAATTATTAAGGTTTTTTTCGCTAAGTTTGTAAACTGCTTTGCCAAACTGTTTCGTGAGTAGGTGCCGGCGCAAGTTAGGAGCACGGGTTATTTAAAATAACTGCGTAGACAACGTCGTACTTCGTTTATTAGTGAACTGAACACTAATAAACAGGCATTATGTAGGAAATAATAAGTATATTGTATTAATCTGTGCCATACTATACACACAGAGATTTGTTGTATTTTTTATGAACACGCTTTTTCTGACAACCAGGTGATAGGTAGGTGGGCTTTTAGGGGTATAAGGATGGGTGTAAAGGGTGTAAAGTTCACTCATCCACCATAGAAAAGGGAGGATCCTCCAACCAGACGAGTGTTATGTCTGGCGGGCAACTGCCCGTAAGTTGATTTCGGATAGTCTTATCTATGTTTTTCGCTCGGTAAACTCTAACTGCGCGATGCAGGAATTGAGTGACGTCATGTCTTCGCTGCGTAGTTCGTATGTGGCGGTGTAACCACTACAGGCTCTAGAGAAACCTCACACCTCTTTGCATTGTTTTTTACATTGCTAGGGGGTATGTTTTCTATGGAGCCTACTGTACTTATGGTAATGTCAGACCATGTATGATATACATAATTATATATCGCTTTATTATTTATACATTTAATGTCAATTGTTACAGAAGACTTCGTAAAGCAAAAATGGCGGAACTTGCGAGACCAATTCCAAAGGGAAATTAAAAAGGTAAAGGTTCCCTTCGACAACCCTACGAAGCCTTACATCCAATACTACAGAGGCAAGTGGATATACTTCGAGCATATGCTTTTTCTCAGAGACATCTCAGCAAAAATAACCAACACGTGCTATTCCCCTTCAGAAGAAATCGAAATACATGACGATGATATTATAAAAGAAGAACTAATTGTATTCGAAGATTCAGAAGATATGTTTGGAGAACAAGCAAATATGTACGATAATGAAACAGATAATTTTGAAAAAGATCCTTCAGTCAATTCTCGTATGGTTGAACATAATCAAAATAAAAACTATAAAATTTTAATTAAACCTAAAATTGAAATAGTTGAAGAGCAGTCAGAAGACAAAGGAATCAAAAGACATGCTTCTGAAACCAAATCTGAGCCAGTTGTTTCACCTAAAATTAAAAAGCTTTCAGTAGCTGAGGCCTCATCAAATACTGAAGACAATGGAGAAATAGACGATGATCTACATTTTGTCAAGAGTCTAGTGCCATATCTAAGAAAGTTAAGCCCAATTAGAAAGTTATTAGTTAGGAATGAGATACAAAGTTTGTTGATTAGGGAAAGTCTTTGTGAGAATTGTAAGTTTGGGAAAAGTTCGTCACATCATTCGTAGCATATTGCGATATAATGTTGATTACACTAACAATAAAACAGTAATTATTTTTAAATCACATTCGTTTCCTTCTCACCTGTAAATTATAAACTGTTACGATTTAGTTAAAGCAATGGCACGTAAAATTTCATCGGAGAGGCAACCGGATGGCGATTGGGAATCTGGGTCTTGAAGTGATACCGAATCACCCCGTACCGTCCGAATGGACCCCAAATGGGCGGGGGCGGAGATATGGTGTTGGGAGGTCATAACAATTTTTTTCGACGAGGTAACTGGATGGAAATGCGTTTGCTTTGAAGTTTATATCCTATTCACATAGTAAAAAAAAAATTGCCACCCCCCAACATCGTTATAATTGAAATAATGTCTCACGCGTTATTTAATTCTTGCAACTCCTTACCGATGATTTTTAACTGAAAATGAGGGTCAAATTTGACAAAACCGGATTGCATTGATACACACAATTCCTTGCTTTGAATTAGAGTTTAAATTCCGAAGGACATGTCAAAAAAAAAAAATATGCCCTCCTAACACCATATCTCCGCCCCCGCCCATTTGGGGTCCATTCGGATGGTACGGGGGGGTTCGGTATCACTTCAAGACCCAGATTACCAATCGCCATCCGGTTGCCTCTCCGATTAAATTTTACGTGCCATTGCCTTGAATAATTAACTTTAAAAGAAAAAAAAAGAAGAAAACAACAACACAACGTTTATTTGAAAGAAAATATTTTCCTCAACCTTTTTTATAACGTAGGTATCTAACTACTGGTAGTATTAGTAAACTGTGCATGCGTTTCTTTATAGGTGCAGTCATCGCCAAAATATGGAAGTCATCTTAAGGGCTACTTTTACCTGCTACTTGCACAACAAAATCTGATTTCATCATCATCATCGGCCTATTAATGTTCCCACTGCTGGGACACAGGCCTCTTCTCTGTGAGAGGGAGTGGGCTGTAATCTACCACGCGGGCCCAGTGCGGGTTGGTAAATGTCACATGTCTTCGAATTTTTTGGTTCTAAGACATGCCGGTTTCCTCACGATGGTTTCCTTTACCGTTTTGAGAGCAGTGGTGATGAAATTATTTACACAAAGTAAAGCGCCTGCTTGGGTTCGAACCCACGACCTACAACTCGTAAATCGGGGCCGTTACCACTGCTCCTAATATCTGAATAAATCTGATTTACTGATTTTATAATCATTGCGTCATTATGTCAATACCGCAGAATGACATTCAGCCATCCTCTACATGTCAGAGCGAATTAAAAATGTGGCACTGACAGATTCTGACAATTAATTTAAACAACATTGTATTTAATATTTTATATAATGGCCAGGCCATTAAAAAGGGTTTAGGTTGACGAAAAAATATAAAATATTGATCAAAAGTGTATGTTGTTTTGATATTTGTTATCAAGTAATTAAATATCGTTTTCTATGCAATAGTGTGCCATAGTAAGGATTGCATCCTTTGACACAATAATTTACTGTCGTTACTTCGATGTAGATCGTTAAAGTTCGAAATAATTCTAGTCTTTTTGTGTGTGTGTGTGTGTGTGTTTCTGTCTCAGTCTGTACAGTCAGCCATGCTTCATTCCCAGCTAGCTAATATTTTTCTTATAAGTAACATGCACCATTCTCAGATAGATGTTGCCGAAACCAGAGAAGAAGAAGCTCCCAGCTCACTCCCACTTCATTTGTTTAATGTTCAGACTGACCTTAAAACAAAATAACAACACCAAAGTTAGTATTTCAGGCAAGTATTAACAAACGAATTACCCCACTATTCTTTGAACGAACCGTTGGAAGTCACTTGATCATAAAAACAGCCTTAATTAGGTAAAGTCCGCGAATGCCCGTTAATCAAGTCTCATAGTCCTCGGTAATGTTGTACAGTAAAAATTTTATGTTCAGTACGTTTTCTATTAAAACTTGGCATTTATAGCTCAGTCTTACCTGACGCCTAATGAGATAATCAATCAGGATGATAAAACAATAGATTAGATGATCTAAAGCGTGAATAATGAACAGTTAAATGATTTATGTCTGAATTTTTAATTAACTATTTACGGTTATATAGTAAAATTGGTAACGGTATAAGCTGAAAACTTTACAGGATTTTAATTAATTTACGGTAGTGAGGATAATAATAGCTTAATTAGTAACTGATCTGTTATACAATAAATTGGCTGTTAATCATAAAACATTCACATTGTATTTCAATCAGTAATATCTATCTATATTAGAATCATTAATTTATAAAATTAGATCGCTTACAGTTTCAGCTCACCGTTTATTCTACTGGTCGACAGGTAACTAAACTGACCAGCCAATGACGGCAGGCCTCTCTTAAAGAAACACCAAATCCTAAAACAACTAATAAAAATTAAAACAAAAATAGAACTCCTACGCAAACGACATAATTTTCGGACTTTCTCCACTATAGTATTCGTCAAACTGCCGACGTTAAAGATAAAATAAAATGTGTTATAAACACAGGAATTTGTTATGTTGCACATAAATTAGATTGACGGCGCTCCGTCAAGTTTCGTGATAAATGGGGCGTTAGCGCATGTGATAAAAATGAAGAGATTAAAATACTTGCTGGGCATTGTGAATGGAATGAGGCTTTACACGGTGTGTGGTAAGTATCTTGGTACCGAATCAGAAAAGAGGTACATATTTTGAAGATGGTTCGGTGGATCTTGGGCACGCCCCGCTATCAAACGTGATTTCTGCCTTTCTGGCTAGCTAGACCACATCGAACTATACAGGGTGGAGTGTTGAGATGGGGCAACAAGGACAGCTACCTTAGCGGAGTCTCATTGTCTACAAAATGTATGAGAAACGTTTTTGGAACTGCGAAAGGTGGCTGCAAAAGGGGGGGGGGGGTGCAGTTTTAACGACACTTTTTTTCTTTACTATAACGCCATCTGTGAGCGACCTCGGGTACTAATTAGTGGCATGCCTTTGTGAGGTTCATTCCATAACTTCGTTCCATCCGGGTGTCCCTTGACACCTCTCAGCTTTTTTTCTAGTACTTAAACCTCAGTTGGTCCAATAGAGGTTTTTGATCCTCACCTATATGAAACAGGATTACAGGACCGATTAGCATCAAAAAAACTTTTTGTGAAAACTGCCCATTTTCTTGCTGACTATACATTTATTTCAAAATGTGTGAATGCAGATCAAAATGTTAAAAAAATTAAGGAGTCTCCTAAGACCGTTTTCCTGTAGCTACAACGGTTAAGGTAGCTGTCCTTGCTGGCCCACCTCAAAAATCCACCCTGTATTTATACTCATTTAGGTCATACTGATGCCGGCTTACTTGGCACTTTGCTCGCAGACCTGATGACTGATGACACCAAAAAGTTCTGGAGTGGCTTGGTCACAAGGTTGAACGAAAACCTGGTGAAGGTTGCAGGAATCTCCTGGAAGACAGAAGCTGGAGAACCAACTTTGTGGAAATCTTTAGGCGAGCTTATGTCTAGCAGAGGACATTTTTTATTTTATTTTTGTTGAAATGTAAACAAGTATAATTATTTTACTAAAACAAAGCCTAGTAGCTGAATTACAGATTAAGTTAGAGGTATTATTTTTTCATTAAAACATAAAGCATTTATATCAAATGACTCCAAAAGAGCTCCAACAAAGAAAAACATTCACAAAATTAAAACCTTTAACAATAATCCTGCAATTAACAAAGCCTTAAAACAAACTCCGAAGATAAATACGATACTGATCCTTTTCATCTGAACTGAACCGCCTCCAACGAACGCAACAATGGCGGCCCGCATAGCGCTGTTTGCACGGCATTAGCCCGTTTCCATGTTGACATACTTATAGATTCCCTGATTGTCGCGACAGGATAGCCTAACTATGCTTAACGAGGTAGTTTGAGGACGATATTCTGTGGCTTTTGTTTTCATTTTGTGGAACTTTTGCTGGAAAAGCTGGCTGGAATGGGATAGTTATCAGTTTAAAAAATTGGACGGTGTAGTCGTTTTGTACGGGTAGAGGCCGGTGAGTAAGAGAGTAAGTAGGTAAAAAGAGTGTGACACTGAAGTATGACATATCATTTTGAAGTAACAGAGAGCTAGTAATTCAGTAGTATTATACTTATTAAGTATAATAATGTTTATAAAAAAACCGGTCAAGAGCGAGTCGGACTCGCGCACCGAGGGTTCCGTAAGGAGCTTCATTCGTATAGGTACCTAAATAGTTCTGTGCCCAGAAACTATTCCTCTAAAGTGTATGAGCGCTCATACAACTCAGAGGACTATCTTAATTAGCGTCAACTATGTATGTATACAGCCTTTAATTTTCAACTTATTTTAATTTTTTGGAATTCGGAGCTTCCGTTGGGAAACTACCATAATATAGGTTTTCAACCCAAAACCTATAGGGTATATCCGATTGATCTAGAATTGTCAATTTTAGTGTAAAAGCAAGGTCTTACAGCACAAGTAAAGGGGAAATTCCGAAAAATAAAAAACGTTCCATAAATTTTGGTACTTACAAGTTTTCGCTAAAATCTAAATTTGCCCATATCTTTTTATTGTGTGGACTCAGGACCTTGATTTTTATACACCTAATAGGGACTATAAACTTCAGTATCTGGTATAAATTTCAACTTGCTAAGTATTTTTTTTTATTATCTGACTGACGGACTAAATAGTATTTTTTCCCAGTCAACATCCCTGTATAGTACACCGACATTTCGCCAATTATGTTTTTTTAGTCCCATATAATAGGGCCTATGGCCATCAACCGGATACAAGCTACTGAGAAATTTTAAACTGAAAACCCGATAAAACTTTACCCGACCCGGGAATCGAACTCAGGACCTCATGCTCAGCAGTAGCGCTTGCGACCACTAGACCAAGGAGGCAGCTTAGAGAATACCAATCATCATCGCCAAAATTAGAAATACCAATTCCCTTCCGCCAAATCCAGGACAAAGCCACGCTGTACCATCAGTAAAGAATAAAAACGTATAAATTACGTCAAAAGCTCGACCATTCGTAGAAATACTTTATCTATTTATCATTACCGTGACCTATAGAAATTTTGAGAAAGACTAATGTCGAACATTTTGGAGGGCTTATTCTGGTAGATTGCGTTTCGGAATTAATTTATTATTATTGGGAAGTTGTTCGTTCATGAGTGTGATTGGCAAAGGGCCGTCCCTTTGCCAATCCACTTTGTCCATACAAAGTGGCTTGAATGGAAACAAAACCTCAAATTTTAAGTAGTTAGCCGTTATAAAACGTTCTACTGCTACTCATCATTCTCTTGTCCTTATCCCTATTTATTTGGGGTTGACGCAACAAGTCTTTTTCTTCCATACTTCTCTATAAGTCACCATCTTTGTAGTCATACAATCCATCCATCGGTTCTTTGGTCTTCCCCTACTCATAAAAATACTCGTATAACCATCCACATTTATACTGTAAATTTTTCCTCATTTCTCCTTTATTCCTCCTCATTGGTATCTACTATCATTATAAAATTAGGATCTTAATCAATACTTATCCAAATTACAAAGGACATTTCTACTGATACTGATATAGAATATAAAATATTGATTTCAGATTGATAATGATTACGAGATAATACAAAATAGATAATATTAAAACATCTATTTGAATACGACTTCTGATACAGATTGAGATTTTCTAGAAAAACGATAATAAATCTATGAATTATCAAAAGAATTCCCATCGATTTCAATCAAAGTATCGTATAAGGACCGAATCCGATTATAAAAATCGATATATCCAGAATACGGGTCCGGTTCGAACCGCCTCGAACCGGTTCAGTAAAGTTTCGATTACTCAAATACCGAGACTTTTGTTATCGAATCGCTTGTTATTTCATTGTACTGTTTTATCGTAATGGGTTATAGGACATATGTCTTATATTTTATTGTGAAGGCCTTCGGGACCTTTGAACTCGGAAATAGTACCTACCTACTTGATCCGGTTCGGTTCGGACGGAAACCGTAAATAATAAATAAATTGTTGAAATGACGGTGGTTCTTTTATTTCGTATTATGCTTTGTGCATACCAGCGCGACTTGTCGCGCGACGCGACACCGGTTGTTGTTATACCGTAAAGTTTTCTAAGAAAATTTTTCGTGACCCGCTGGTCTGCAAAAGCCTTTATACTTAGGTAATTTTGGATTTGTTTCACATTCGCCTCACTAAAATTTGCCCCACATTTGATATTCCTTTTTCGCCCCACACTCATTCCCTTTTTGACCCCAATTTTTTTTTATTTTATTTAATTATATTTAAGTTCTGTTCCGCTTCATTTTTTGTTTCTTATTCACCTCTTGCCTTTTTTTGTATCGATTTTTAAGGGTATAAAAAACAAAAAATATAATAAATGAAATAGTATCGTTGCTAAAATAATTTTAGCCGACTGTAAACAAGAGTTATTATTATTTTCCTGCAATTTTAATGTTAAACTAGGAAATGCTCTAATTATCAGTGGAGTGAAAAAATTCGTTAATAAAAACATAAATCCTTAGTACAAACAATAATCTGTATCTGTACTAATATTATAAAGAGGTATTTGTTTGTTTGTAAGTCTGTATGTGTAGAGGGTAATCTCCGGAACTACCAGCTGGATTTAATATTTTTGCATTGAATAGCCCAATTCTTGAGGAAGGGAAGGTTCGCGGACGAAGACGCGGGCAGAAGCTAGTTATCAATATTTGAACAGGTTGAACAGAGTAAAATGCGTTTCTCCCTGTTTGAAAATTGATCATTACCGTTTCCTGTAGTAGATGTCCTTAATTCAAATTATGTAATATATTTCATACACAGAAAAAAACAAAAAGAAAACTGACTAAATAAACCATCTACTACTGAACCATTCCGTAGTAGTCTTGCTCCTCCAGCGCTTTAAGCCCTCCCGATGTTTTCTAAAGTCTGCTTTAAGAGTTAGAAACTTCAATATCCACCTGTCTTCAGTAAGAAGTGGTTATTTCAGGAAAACAGTTTGGTAGTAAAAGATTCATTCTGTTTTCTTCATTGTGCTATGGAACGTAGATTTACTTTTTTTTTAGTCTAGGACATTTTTTTAACATAAAAACATCCAACAACATTCTCTGTAACCAAAAACCTATACTCAGTCAGAGAAAGGGGACTGATTGCCAAAGTGATTGTAAAGGGGTCAATTTTTTTTTGTGATTCTTTAACAAAGATATTTTTTTTTTTACAGTTTTACTATGGATGAAATGGTAGAGGGGCACGTGGGTAAATGATAACAGGCGCAAGTTTCGATCGATTGCCGCAGTCGTTTTGCGGATGGGTGACCATCCATTGCGACCCCTCCGTGCCTTAGCAAGCAGGTAAAGCCCCGGCAGTCATTCCTAGATCTTTGACAGTCGTTACGGGTAGACAGAAGCGGAAAAGTCTGACAACCAGTCTTACCGAGGGGTATCGTGTTATCCAGTAACTGGGTTGAGGAGGTTAGATAGGTAGTCGCTCCATGTAAAACTAGTATTCAACTAGATCCGGTTAGATGATGAAGAGAAGAGAAGCCGATTCCAACATAACTGGGAAAAGGGTAGGCAGTGATTGTTTTTTTTTGTGAAAGTGGTTAAGCATTTACGAGGTCGACTATACATAAAAATAAAATAAAATAAGCCTTTATTGCTGGATCTACAAAGTTTTCTAAAATGATTTTAGGCTTTATTATACCTACGAAACTTTTTCTTAAATATCGATGTTCGGTGTACTTATTTATTTTTCCTACACAGCTTGTCCTTCGACAAAGGCCTCCTCTAAAGATTTCCATCTCTCTCTGTCTCTCGCCCTCTGAATCCACTCTGGACCATCTACTCTTTGGACGTCGTCTTCCCAAAGTTTCGCTTGTCGTCCTTTGCTCCTTTTTAAATCCCTTGGGTTGGTTCTCTTTTATTAATTTGGTCCATTTCTCTTTTTCCTCTTTTAACAAATATGTCCACCAGTCCATCGCCATTTGTGTGTTTTACACATAGGTACTTACATAACTTTTAATTAAACTTCAAGAACCAGCTGCAAAGTATTTGTTCCCCACAACATAAAAAATCTGACACCAAATTATGGCACAGATTCACACCGCACATTGCTGGCAAACAATGGCACTTACGCAATGATCTCATACATTGCGCGCCACCCACTGACATGATCGGTACCCTCGCCCCATAAATATTCATTGGACACCGACTGTTGTGACATAAACGTCAGAGCCTTCGCGGGGTTTTTAATTCAATTTCGACAGCATTGTTTTGATTGGTACGGTCGGGAGAAAAGATATTTTCTAATAAAAAGTTCTGTATTTCAATTGTATGTCAATAATTATGGAATAATGCCGACCAACTAAACTATATTTACTAATAATTAAGAATAAACGAACAGAAGCTAAAAGCTCATAAATTTTCTGTTAATTTAGAAGTGTATCAACTAGTTGTTTGAGGTTGAATTTTGCTTGAAATTAAAAACACAGTTATTGATAATATTAATTTGCGATGACAACACAACATAACTGGCGAAATAAGGGTGTACTTTGGGTACATCTCTGCCTAACCCTTTAGGGAAACAAGACGTGATGATAAGATACCTATAAAAAAAGACCTGTGGCACTCGGGGACTGCCGCGGTAAAGCTATTGCATAGTTTTTATATTGTAATTTTACTTTTGACTTAGGAAAGAGTAAAACTCACCGTGCTACTTAAATCACTGGTGTATACGTGTGTTCACAGAAATCAAACGAATTTAATGCTAGAGTTAAATATATTTCAATAAAACAAACAATAACTTCTGTGAAAATATGTCGATTGAGATTTATTATTAGCCTGCAATCTTAACTGAAAATAAGGAATAACTGAATAAGCAGTGTTGTAACTGATACACCGCTGACATCTATCCCCATATATTAGCCGAAATCTGTCCGGAACTAAAATTGGGCACTACAGGGTCTTCTGTATAGATACCTCGTACCGTTATATCTCCTTATATGTAGCCTCCCATGTTGGCTCGATTTGAAGCATTTTTCGTCGGTAAATATTGTCGTACTTCAATCGTCGTTCAAATGCATGCGTGCATATTCCAAGCATGCTGGCTTATGAGCATCAGTCAATTTTGTTTGCGTGTTGTCTTTATTGCAATCCCATTGAGTGTAAGGCGTTTCTTATTACTCTTGGACAAACTTCATATATTTCAGCATAATAATTGGTTGACACAAAATCGTTATCTTCATATTATCGTCTCATGTCAGCTCTTTGTGCAGCACTAAGGAAGGGGCGGCGACCAGAATTATGACGATGATCAATTAGTTCACGTTCTTTATTCACGAAACTATAGGTTTATGGTAACTGAAATAAGAAACATAAGTTTGAGACTTGATATATCTTCTAAATATAACAGATCTATATTTTCTTTCACTATTTTTTCGTGACTTTCTTCATTAATAATTAATAGCTGCTCTTTCTTGAATATTTAAATACCAATGGTGACATTGACAGGAACTGTTATTCACATTTATAGTTTTTTAAACTTGACACAACGTAATGGGAACATCAAACTAATAAAAAGGTTTTAATTTAACTATTAATATTCAAGGATCATTCGTCTAAGTAAATTTGAACTTTATTGTCAAACAGTTAAACATAATTTTCAATACAACACTCTCGTATCATTCGTCTAAGTAAATTTGAACTTTGTTGTCAAACAGTTAAACATAATTTTCAATACAACACTCTCGTATCATTCGTTTAAGTAAATTTGAACTTTGTTGTCAAGCAGTTGAACATAATTTTCAATACAAAAAAACACTCTTTCTTAGGTAGTATTTTCGTTACGAAATTTCTGGATTAGGTCTCCACGCTCAAGGCCCGCGATAGAAGTTATGCAATAGCTTAAAAAAGGGTAAGATTTGGCTAAGAAACTAAAAACTAAAACAGTAACTTTATTTATTTTACTTTAAAACATACATCGACAATTTATTATTGGCTAATTATATTAGTTACCTACCTAAAGAAAACATACACTCATCTTACAGAACTCCAGAAGTCCAGACATACTGATATGATCGCCTTCCACTCATAATGATAAGTGATAATTATATATTTGCAACTGCACTGCATTTTGTAAATATTTTTAGGAATAATTTACTTGTTTTAAGGAAATATAAGAATATTTTATTTGTGTAAACAATTTTTATTTCATTTTGTTTACATTTTCAGAACAGGCATACAATCTCTTTCCGTTTTGATGTACCATTCCAAAATTATTTTGCTGACGTTCCTAACAAGCATCATGTTTGCTCCGAATATAATTTCTTGGAACAATTGAATGTGACAGAATTGAAACCAGTCGTTATCTTGTCAAACAATAACACGACACGGAAAACCGTGTTCAATTATGTTAAATAGCTATGGAACTATTTGACAAAATGAACTTGTTGAGTTTGATTCCTGTTATGATGAAGATTTTGGTGAGTTGACGTATTGAATCACCTAGAAAATACCTGAATAATGTTTCACGGGTTGGAGACGAAGCGCGACGTGGGGAAAGAGAAGCTGGAAGGACTTTGAGGCCTTAGCCCAGCATTGGGACAGTATTTATTTATTTATTTATACATCAAGCACAGAGATGTACAGAGCCGGACTTAATGCCATAAGCATTTTCTACCAGTCAACCTTTGGGTGGTTCAGAGACAAACAGTGGTAGGTGCAATTACGAAAAATTAAGCGGCGTATAAACGTTCATGAGATACAGCCTGCTCATAGACAGACGGACGGATGGATGAACGGACAGCGAAGGCTTAGTAATAGGTTCCCTTCGGGTGCGGAACCCTAAAAATCACTATATAAAATATTATATAAAAGTACAGAAAGTTATGAGCCAACATTAATTTGAAATATAGTCACCTACACGAAGCTCGTGGCTAAGTAATAACAACCGCAACGGTCGATTCAGCACGTTAAGCTACGCTTGCCAGGGTTGGGCAGTGGATGGGTGACCATCTTTACATACCGAGATTCCTCGGAAAGCACGTTAAGCCGTTGGTCCCGGCTGTCAGTTGTGGATCTTTGACAGTCGTTACGAGTCGTCAGAAGCCCGAAAGTGACACCAGTCTTACCAAGGGGTATCGTATTACCTAGTTACTGGGTTGGAGGTCAGATAGGCAGTCGCTCCATGTAAAATACTGGTATTCAGCTGCATCCGGTTAGACTGAGAGCTGACCCCAAGATAGTTGGGAAAAGGCTAGGAAGATTGATTGTCACCTACACGAAGATGAAGAAAACCTAATTGAAAAATCATCATCCATCGTTTTCCATCAGGCGAGATCGAGGTCAAGAGCAGGCCATTCAAAAAAAAAAAAAGCTGTCAAAATAATTATAAATTGGTTGGATAACGAATTAATTATTCTTAATGTGCCGCTTTATGTATACATGAAAGTCGCTTTTCGTGCCTATTCTTGCGATTTCAAACATCAATAAAATTAGAGAATTTATTGCGGAAGGGCTATGTGTATAATCTTGCATATAATAAAGAACTCTTGAGGAATTGTCAAGTCGTAAACGACGTAAACAAAAAAAAAAAAAACAATGGACGACGTATACTTCGTAACCTAATGCGCAGCTCACTCTGCGTTCGGCGCTTGACGTGGCAACATGTCTTGTCCGAGTTACCAACAAGTCAATCGTCATCCTGAGCATACCCCGTTAAAAGGTGAAATACGTATCTTAAAGTTAAGCGGATTAGGTTACTAAATAGACGTCGTCTATTGTTCTTTTATAATGGATTTCCGCAAAGTCACGCCAGAGTCAATTAACTACCGTAATCAATAATTCAATGTAGAAATCACCTGACATTTTATCGGTAAAGTGTAAACATAAACATACCTACCAATTAAATATAAATGAAATGAATCGAACCAATACTCCAGTGAGCCGGCTCTATTTCTTCAAGCTCACTTCATCAATCCACTTCGTTACCTTCAAGGACACTCATTGACCTGTTATTAATGTAAATGGAATCAAATAGAATAAACAAATACCTTTGGTATTTAACAAATCGATAGAGAATCAATTCCTTTGAGGTGATTATAAGGTGCTGCTGATAAGGTCGATTTTTGTATCGCAGGTAAGACGCATTGCTTATATGCAATAATATCCCTAAGGTTTCTTTTGAATACCAATCTACCTATCAGTAATCTACTTTTTGATTCTATTACCTAAATCCAAATATTGGCAGACCTATTTCACCTATTTAAAAACGATTAGCTCATTAAAAGTTCCAACTATCGTGTTTAGATGAGAGCAATGGTGGCCCAGTCGTAACGACCCTAACTTACGAGTTATAGGTCGTGAGTTTGAACCCAAGCAGGCGCTCTACTTTGTGTAAATTATTTCATCACCACTGCTCTCAAAACGGTGAAGGAAAACATCGTGAGGTAACCGGCATGTCCTAGAAACAAAAATTTGAAGACATGTGACATCTACCAACCCGCACTAGGCTCATTCCCTCTCGAAGAGAGGAGACCTGTGTTAATAATTATGTGTGCAGTGGGAAAATTAGGTATAGGCTGATTATACTATCGTGTATAGTTTACTAGTTTTCGAAAAAATATACGAAAATATTTATAACGTCTATAATCAGATAATTTAATTTTAATATGACGTGTAAAAGTGATTCCAATATCCTATTTACAGAATAAACAATTTCATTTCATTTCATTTCATAAAAGTTATCTGAAGACTGAGAAATCGACCCTGAGTAACCAACCCCATAAAACTACTCGATCGCATCTAACCTCTAAAACATCAACGTCAAAAACACCGCGCCAGATATACCGGTAAACCCAAGCTCTATCTCGACGAACGTACAACAAACCGAACAACCCAGTTAGCTCCAAACTTAGTTCCCGCTCACCCAGCCAAAGCTTATTTGATTCAATGAACGAAATAAAAGACAAAAAGGTCAACAATAAGACCCGAGACTTGAAAACTTGCATCCGCAGTTACTTTTGAAACTAACCGCCACTTCCTAGAACTTGGCACATAGGGTCTAGACACAGCTAAACTTTGGAAGCAAACAAACTCGAGAGTTAACTGGGAGTCGCAAAACAACCGACGCGACGCCTTAATCTTGGTTAGTTAACATGGCCATTTGGATGCTACCTGAGGTCACTTAGCGTGTTGTGTTAAAGAGGATTAATATGTTTGACCACACAGAGTATTAGCTGTTGTTATGAATACTAATGTTAACATGGAGCAGTGGTGGCCCAGTGGCCAGGCAGGCACTTTACTTTGTGTAAATTATTTCATCACCACTGCTCTCAAAACGGACATCCACCAACCATCGTAGTGGATTACTGCCCACTGGATCTCACAGACCTGTGTCCCAGCTGTGGGAACATTATAGGTTGATAATATTAAATACCTACGTTACTATGTCTTGGTTGTCATTACATTAGAACAACAATCCGTGCACCAAGGGATGTCTCATCGACAGAAATGACAAACTTCCGATGCAAATTTTCATCCCTATTTAACCCATCTAGGGGATCATGAATCAAACATCTTTCCTTAGTGATTATCTTCTTTGGTTAAAGAACTGTTGTGCTTCTAGACCGCGTGGTGTAGGCTGTGCGTTGTCATTCAGTGAATGAGGGTAATTTTTTTATTAAGTAGAAGATCGGTATGTGCATACCGTTTGTTCATAAGTCTCTAGGTTCAGACTTATAAATAACTCGGTTGTCGATGTCATATTATTGCAATATCTACTGATTTAATCAAAAGTTAAAAACTACTAATTACTGTTTATAGGAGACAGGCCATGTATGTCGGTATGCAAGCCACTGGCATGCGTTATCATGGCTACGCTTTTTATTACTATACAAAACTAACCATTATGAAATTCATCATCGCCACCTACTCGTTTGTTACCAACCAAGTAATCAGGTAACATTAACGATTTCAACTAGAATATTGATGGTAAACCTCGATATCGACCGAACCTCTCTGAAAATTCCATCAGCCGACAATTACGTTAAAGTTCCCGAAAGCATTTTTCCAAAATATTTTCCATTATCATTAATCAGTTCACGAGTTGAAAACGAAGTTACTTCACTAATTTATCTATGTCACGATTTTCAGGAGGGACAAACAAAGTTATTGACACCGTGACTTCCGTCGGATGATTGATTACAACCAACTTTGTCGGTATTTATTTGACGTTTTGATCGGTGTTTTCATGCGAAATTACCATTTGCGTAAACTTGTTTCGAATGTTGGTTATGGTGTCGAAACGTAATTCTCCGAGTTCACAATTGACATGCTGAATCAATCATTGTGGAATCATTGGAGGTGGGAATGTTATTTAGAAAGTTTTAATTATTGCTGAAAGACAAACTCACGACCATGAGCTATGGAAAAACCTGAGGGAGGCCTACCTACGCTAAAGACGAAAATAATCTGGAAACTGATGTGATATTTAATTTAAATAAATTGTAAAAGTTGCAGTTTTTAAGACTCCTATAAATATTTGAAATTAAAAATTGTTTTTGTAACGAGTCTAACGTGAAAAATCACACTATACCAATTTTCCATTGCTATTAAGGTTTATGGATTAATAATTCGAAAAATAATTGTATACCCTTCTTATCAGTTTACGATTAAACCAGAAACCCGTCCTTTCTCTCCTCAGTAAATCCAAAAACATCTCCACTCAAGTCCAACATGATTGTCTCCCACCCAAACTTCAGGCTGTCCCATCAAGATGAAATACGAGCATCCACTTCAAATCCACTTTGTTTAAAGATAAGGATTTTTGGAAATTAAATCCTGAACACTTATCCAGATTGTACAACTTCCTTATACAAAATTGTGGCAGGAATTTATGAACATACAAGTGTAGGGGATTTTTCCGTTGACGAGGGTTTCGGGAGATCTAATTGAACGTGGTACCTATATTTTTAGGGGTAGGATATAACTTTGTACCAACGAATGGATGTGACATTAATAAGAGATGTTCTACCAACAATGAGGAGTCCTGAAGGATGCCGCAGGGTCCGGGATGACGGTGCTAAATGATGCTTGTTGTAAGCCCGATATGGGGCTTTATTCTTCATAAATATATGGGGATTTGTCTTTTAGAATTATTATGATTCTTAAATGATTCACTGGCAGAAAGATTTAAAATTCTTTTGAGAATCTGTGCTAACCTACTAAAAGAGGAAAAAGCGCTATTATTGATCATTATAATTTTGGAACATTCAAAAGCATTACACAATTTTTTTCTGTTTTGATCTGGCATCAGTCAATCAACTATGAGCCGATGTGGAGAATAAATAATAAATAAATTACTCTGCAAAGCCATAGCTTAGCAGAGTAATTTCTTCATTAAGAATTATCTTTATTTGCATTAGACTTGCAGGCCATAGTCTAGCTTGATAGGTCTGTTATTACAAGCCTTTTAAGTCTTCATTTGTGGTCAGATTTGGTTAATGCAACTGCTACTGGGTTTGCATGGTTCTCAAGTCTTGTCTTATAGCGTGCAGCAATAGACTTTATCTCCTCCTGTACAGTGTAAATTTTTAGGATGTCGTGTAGCTCTTGACTTTCTGATAAACCATGGAGGATTAGATATGGCTTTTAGGATGCTCTTTTGTGCTATCTGGAGTATGTTTAAGTTTGAGACACTTGCTGTGCCCCAAAGCTGGATCCCATATGACCAAATTGGCTTTAGTATTGTACAAGAGCAGCTTGTTATCAATGCTCAATGTGGAGTTTCTACCTAGGAGCCATTGAAACTTCTGTGCTTCCTGTAAAGTTGATCTCTCTTAATCCGAATATGCTTGCTATATATGCTTTCCATGTGACTTTACGATCAAGTTTTATGCCCAGATAGTTGACAACAACGTTGTGGTAGTTCCTGATCACCTAGTTTGACAGGTGGAGAATTTCCTTGGTTAATGTCACATGGACAGATTTACTGGCACTGTTTTTAACTCTGCATTTTTTTTGCCATTTATCCACATGATTAAGCCCTTCTTGAAGAATTTCAGAGGCAACTTCAGGATTCTTGTGACTGGCGAGGATAGCTGTATAATCAGCATAAGTTGCAATGGTCAGATGGGAATTTTGAGGAAGATCTGCTGTATAATTTTATTATATTGTGTAAAAAGCTCAGGGCCCAATACTGACCCTTGGGGTACACCTGCCGTGATGTAATAGAATGGAGATGAGCAATCATCTTCCGTTACTTGAAATATCATGTCTGAAAGAGATGAGCTTATAATTTTAAAATACGTATGGGCCGTGACTACTTGATTTTGAACTGCAGCCAGACTTTATCAAAGGCCTGTTGTATGTCCAGAAAGACGGAGGAACAGTATTCTTTCTCCTCCAGTGATATTCTGACTCTGCTACAGACTCTATGCACCTATTTTACTGTGCCATGCTCCTGTTGGGTCCCAAACTGATAGTCGGGTATAATAGATTTTTCTTGTAGTTTTTCAAACAGCTTTGAGATCACTGGTAGCAGACTCATAGGTCTGTATGATTTAATGTCATGAGTAGTGATGGGTCGGGAGAATATTCTCACCCGGAGAATATTCTCGGATCGAGAATGTTCTGCAATATTCTGGAATATTCTTTTCGACGGAGAATATACGAGAATTTAAAAATGGAAGTAAAATTGCTAAATTTTATTACAATATATTTTGATTTCAAGGCCTCAAGTAAACATCTTTTGTTGTTATTTTATACTTTATTTGAAAAAACGTTACTGTATTATGTTTCGGACTGGAAATGGTGCCGATTCTCTTGTACACTGGACTAAACTAACTAAACTATCACTAAAATTCCTTACTTTTGGCTATGAGAATCTTAAAGCAATTCTGACAAAAAAAAAAATCTTATTTAAAAAAATATTTTGACACATCTAAAATTGAATTTGACAATCGCGTGACGACTCAACGTGGTACTTGTTTGCTCTACTTCGTGAATTTTTTTAGAGCCGTAGGCGCGCATGGGGGCAGCCTCGACGTGTTTTATATGGAATTTTTCACTTTTTGTATGAAAAATTATTACCAACATGTTGGGATATAGGGGTTTAAGGGTTTCCTAAAGGGTGTCGAAAATTTCATTATTTTTGCGATAGGACGCACCATTTTCGAGATATAAGCAAAAGAAAAAAAAAAAATAACAGTAGTTTTTGCACTGAAGTCAAAGTGTTGGTGTGAGTGCATGCCAACTAATTTTTATTCTATCTTTATAATTATAAACCCTAACTTTATATCTTTATCTTTATAAAACCCATAAACCCCCAAAACTCAACATGTAGGTAATATTTTTTTTTTTTTTCCATACAAAAAGTGAAAAATTCCATATCAAAACACGTCGACGCTGCCCTCCTGTGCGCCTCCGGCTCTAAAAAAAATCCCAAGGGAGGGCAAACAAGTACCACATGGAGTCGCGATTGTCAAATTCGATTTTAGTTGCGTCAAAATTATTTTAATTGTTATTTTGTTTTTAATTATTTGCACCATAAACCTTTCTTATAATGTTGTTTTCTTATTCATTTTATTAATGCTGATTATTTTAAACTCATAAAGTTCGTATTAATACAGAAATCGTACTTTAACATTACTACCATACGAAATTTAAGAGAATTTATGAGAATTTTCTCGGAAATATTCTCGGGAATGTTCTCGCTCAGGAGAATTTACTGAGAATTTAAGTTGTGGTGTAGTTTATTTTAAACTCAAACTTCGTAAAACGTTCAAATGTGCTAAAAACTATTACTCTAAAAAAAAACCGATTCAATAAAGTCAGCCAATTTTTAAATTCTCGTAAATTCCCTACCAAAAGAATGTTCTCGAGAACTTAACAGCAAAGTTCTCGCAAGGAGAATATTCTCGAGAATTGCCCATCACTAGTCATGAGTCAAACAAAATGGAAATTAACTCACAAATTCCAAATACGATGAAATCCATAACTCTCATTACAAGCCACAAAAATTTGGTAGATTTTTAACAAATTAATTATCATAATAAAATATTAATGAACATAAAATTGAATCCCACTTCATTATGGAACTCATTATTGTGCAATAATTAGGTCAGACTTTATAAATAACAAAATCGAAGGCTTTAAAAGGTTCGATTCAATCGGTATTAATAGGGCGAGTTGAGTACATGTCTGTGTAATAAGAGGTAGCGGGTGTGAACAAGCATGTGACGTGATATTTTATAATGGCTAGAATTTACTGCAGAATATTTTACAATTCCCAGCACACTCTATTGAAAGTAGACGCTTATTGCTCTAGTTACTCAGCTCCCCCACTATATATAAGAACGTGGTTTTGTAAAATGCAACACAGCGAACTTTTACTTGTGCAACAAAATCAAAGCAAACTCATTATAATGTGACTGCTAACGTTACCTGTGATGTTTTGTGTGTCGTTGATAGCCATAATTGTCTTGTTGAGAGAAGCCATTCCATTGATTTTCAAATAATAATAATTATACTAGCCTATTATTGTCCCACTGCAGGTCAAAGGCCTCTTCTCATACTAAAAATGCACGAGCATTGTTCACCACGCTAGCTCAAGACGGGTTGGGGAATTCAGACTTACATAAGTCCAGGCTTCTTCACGATGTTTTCCTTCACTGTAATATACAAGATAAACTCAAAAAGTATATCAGATATCACTTTCCTCTATATTATGATTAAAAATCAGCATTTCCATTTCCGCTTCCGCTCCTCCCAACACAAACGCCACATCTAATTCCATCACGCACAGTAGCAATTTGAACGGTTTTTTTCGTGCGTGCTACCCAAGTAATTGTTAGTATTAATTCGCCTCCCCACACCTCACGCGATCCAAATATTGTTATAGGCACTTAAATTTATTCCCCATCACAATATCAGCTGGTTTAATGGTACTTAGGGGCGGGGCGGATGCTGGGGAAGATTTAGCATTCATGGCGAAGGAAATAAAGGTGTTTTGGGAATTTGAAAGAGAGAAGGAAGTTGTCGCTCAGCAATAAATACTTGAATTGAGTGGATAACTTTGAATAGTTGGAGAGGAACAAATTGCGGAAGAATTAATACTTTATTTAGTAAAAGTAGGTCCATTTTTTATAGCTAAGGTAAAAATGTGTTATGATTATTACTTTTTATTTCGACAGAATACAAATGAAATAATGTATTTTAATGTAAGTTACTTGAGTTTGTTTCGTGTGTGGTGAGCGTGTAGAGGAAAAAGAAACAGAATGTAAAGTTCACTCATCCTCTATAGAAGAACGAGGATAAGACTGGTGTTGTGTCTAGTGGGTAACTGCATGACGATTGATGTTAGGACGTATATCATACTCGTCGCACGGTAAACTCTGCTTGCGGGATGCAAGATTTTATGAGTGACATCGGTGTGATGCGTAGTTCGCATGTGACGTTTCAGATGCCGCTACAAGCATATGAATACTTATAGGCCTATATTTGCGTACGTCATCCCCTCGACACAGTGTACCTGCTCCAACTTTTTTCGTCAATTTTAGCTTTTCACTATTTCATTTACTCTCCGAGCGTAAACAATGAAGTCACATAAACAATCTAATTCTAGGTAACTACAAATACTAATCCTTGTAACAAACTAACTAAATATAAAGATAAACAGAATACCGAATGAGTGTAAACGGCTCAGCCGTAGCTCATAAACATGTTTATACGTAAAAGGGTCGCCCAAGGTCAGGTAAGGTCTCAGGTTAGGCTAGGACTAAATAGTGATGCTACATCGGACGCTAAAGTAGGATATGAGCTGGAACTTTATGAGCGAATCGACACAGTCGTTGAGTTTTGTGGCTTAAGTGAACACATTTGTGAAATTGGAGAGGTTTTTGGGTTTTTTGGGAAAAGGGTACCTATGTATTGTTGTCTTCTAAATCTGCTATAAGCAGCTCTTAATATCTTAGACACAGTATATATAAGTAATAGTATTATATCTTCTTAGAAAACGAACGAAACACGGAGGGTTTATGTACCGAGCGGCCGTACGTAGGTAACTCAATCAATATGCTTAGCGTTTTCCCAACTATCTTGGGGTCGGCTTCCCGTCTAACCAGATGCAGCTGAATACCAATATTTTATATGGAGCGACTGCCTATCTGACCTCCACAACCCACTAACTAGGTTATACGATACCCCTTGGTAAGACTGGTGTCAGACTTTCGGGCTTCTGACGACTCGTAACGACTGTCAAAGATCCACGAATGACAGCCGGGACTAACGCTTAACGTGTTTTTCGAAGTACGGCTCCTCCGTGCTTCGGAGAAGCTCCTGGCTGCTGCAGGCCTGCATCTCACCTGATTATAAGTGATGATCAGGCTGGAGGTGAAAGCGAGCTTCTCCCGGTATCCTCAACCACAGAAGACAGAAGGAACTGGCTATCTTACGTCTACCTGCCGAAACACAACAATGCTGTTAACATTGTTGCTAACCAAGCGGACTTAAAACAAACCCTACCACTAACCAAAACAAGCCGAAAATTTTGCCCCCACTGTGAATCGAGCCCGGGACCTCTGGATCTGAGACAGGTGGTCTAACCACTAGAGCAAAGAGGTGGTTAAATTTACTTCCTGATGATCTTGGTCCTTTGATTGATGATGATTCACCCAAAAAACTAAAGCATAGCAACAAACCACGACCATATACCACCATCAAATAATAATAAAAGAGGTAGGTACACTACAAGGCTTGCGTGTTCTACATAATATATATTTTTATTTCCAGCAAGTTTTATTGGGTGTACAATTATACGCACCGCTTTATCTTTGCATGCCACATGTCAGACTTGGATTTGTTACCCATGTACCCATCCATCAAGGCTGGGTTTATGAATAACTATCTTACGAAGTCCAATTTGTGTGTGTCTAGAAAGAAAGAAAAATTGTATATTCTTTAAATCGTCTAGACTGTTTAGTCTAAGTTTGTTTATAATATAGTCGCCATTTTGTTTGAAATTGTCGTTGTCAAGGTTGTTTTGAAAGTGGTAACTTTGTCTTAAATAAATCAACTGGGAAAACTGTGAGTCTTTGTTAGAACTACCTGCTAATAAATGTCTCACGGGTTTTTTTTGGGACGTGAATTTTAGATATGTATAAAATGATTTTGATCTATCAATCATAATAGTATAAAACGACCATAGTACAAGAAGGAGCGTCCTCCACTGTACACAGGCTATTCAAGACTAACCCCTAAGGTGAGAAGAGACCTATGGGAAAGAGCTTCATTTAGCCCCAGGAGCATCTGCCACCCGGACGGGACCTGCAGTGGCCTATATGGAAAGCAATCAATCGACTGTGACCTAAGTAGGCCGCTGCAAGCACAATCTAGCAAAATGGGGATAATCGATCCCACCGATACCCAGTGCGAATGTGGTGCTCCTGACCAAACCATGTCCCATTATCCTGGAGTCTCTGAAGTAAGTCCTCAGAAGTGAAGGACTCACTTCTGAGGACTTATATGTATGTATAATGTTATTTATTAATTTTTCAACACAATGTACCGGTCTTGTTATGAAATAAACTACTTATGACTTAAAAAATGCCACTGATGTCGCATGGCCTCCTCTGGGCTCAACTCGTTTAACATAATACATATTTTACCATCGACTCAAAAATAAGACGACGACAAGAAGGATCAAGTACAAATGTCATGTGTCGACAAAATTACTTTCTTTGAACTTCATAACAAAGAATCTGCTATAGAAATTCACGATTTTAAAATAGCATCCTATTCATGGCAATGTAGTAGACCCAACTAACCCTAACATATTGCCACAAACTACAGCAACGAAAGACAAAAACTCCGTACACATCAACCATCGACATTTATCATTGTGAAACAACCCAACCCCGGTGGTTACAACGGTCATTCAACCTTTACCACTGCCTCATCTCCAGTTATGAATATCACGATCATCCGCGTAACATTGACATACATTGCGTGTGTAGAATGAACACGGGGATTTTATGCCGATACAAATGCGTCAATGTATAACGAACAGAGTTTTAAATTGAAACTGATGCAATTTTGTTTTTTTTTTGTTGGTCTAACACGGGTAGTACAATTTAGAAACGAATAAATGCAAATAGTAGGCACCGCTAACGGTTGTTGATGCATTTTGATTCGGTTTTGTATTTATACAGTTTTGCATTTTTTTCCATATACTGTACACGGCGGTATTCCTTATTCATATCGAAAAGGTTTTCTATAAAACCAAATCCTTCTCCTCCTATAAAATCTGCTGTAATTTAAGGCATTAAGAGTTTGGTCGGGGTGGTGTATGTGATGATCACTTAAGACGCAGATATATGCAGTGACCTTGAGTGGTTACCTGGGGGTTTTTTACTGAGCTTACGCAACGCGTCGTACGCCCAGCCAGTAATAGGACTCGCCCGTCAAACTGTCCCAAATTAGATGCATTATTCATTTGTTATACAGAGAAGTATTTAGTTATAAAAAATAGTTATAAAAAAAAATGCTCTAGTTTGACTTACATTTTTTCCAAATCACTACTCGTTTAGACGTGATCTTCAGTAGAAAATCATTAAAAGTCGTTTATCGTTGCCTTAATTTTTTTATTGTATTAAAATTTGTTTTCCAACCAAAATTTTAGGTAGTTCATCATTCGCGACAGAAGTATTTTTACCTCTATTTTAACATGAAGCTTATTTCTTCAATTTGGATTTGTGAGGCCTAATAAATTCATTACAATTTCTATCACATTCTATACCCTATGACTCTATCTCTGCTGTCTGTCTAAAACTCAGATCGTAACATTATTAGATAACACAAACCCGCAAATATTTGTGTCCCCTGACCACAATAACCCTGCAACTGCAATGCTATCTGAAATTGTCAATACGATCTAAATGGAATTATCAGTATGTTCCCAAAATATCATAATTTAAAATTCAATTATGTAATTTTAGAACAGAATTAATAAAAGGAACGGGTTTTATATCAAAATGTTCGTATGTATCATTATAAATTATGAAATTCGTAATTTTATGAACTCATGCGAGGCAGCCTTGAATTAGTAAGTGGTCCCTATCTCCCGGAATATTTTTATGTTTCTGGTTGGTAAAAATATGGCGTATGAGGGTTACTTTGTAACACACTGGTTACAAGATTTTGCGCTTGGAGTTGTCGAACTTGCTGAAATAATGCATTTGTTTCTTGATTTATTTGGAGCTTTGGACATTATTATTGGCTTGTCTACAAGTTTAGTATTCGTTTCGAACTTTAAAGGATAGCCCGTGCCGTGGTCAAAATATTCGAAAGTCAACAAGCTGGTCCTGCTCCATAGGACAATTTAGAGTCTAGACAAAATCAAACTGGTTGCTTACTTAATTGTATTTTTTTTTTTATTATATGACATTGATTTTACGAGTACATCCTGTGATTACTTCCTCACACACTGACTTATTAATTGTAATTTTTTAGTAGATTCGTCTATTTTTACAATGTTTGTGAATATGTGAACACCATGTATCTACACATAATTAATTTATCTGTCGTTTGCTCCACTTTAAATTCTTTTTACTTTATACAGTAATTTTATTCTAGGTGCATCGTATTCACATATAATTATATAAATAATGTACCTATACAAAATATTGTAAAACATTTTAAAAGAGTAACGGTGGAGTTTCTTGCCCATTCTTCTCCATACGAAAACTACCTTTTGGAAGGGGCGGTAGAATCAATACTTTATTTTGTAAAATTTTGACGTTCAAAAGTGCCTTCAAGGGCCTATTTGAAATAAATGATTTGACTTTGACTTTGTTGGTAACAGGACTGATTGACTGCACAGTGTGCGCTGGACGTATAGTCGACCTCGTAGTTGCCTTAACACTTTTGAAAAAAAAAAATAGTGCATTGAAACTTGACTAAGGTTCAACCTATCTAACTTACGCACAGATAAATGGATCTGAGAGGCAATTCCCGTATTATTATGAACGTTCGCATTCTCATTTCAGAAAATTTATTATTTACCTGCAATGTTGTCAAGTTTTTGACATGGATGGTCGCTGAGATGAGAGGTCAAAAACGTTTTTGAAGAACGAGAATATCTCTGATCGTTTTACGATGCGCATTCAAACTTAGGGTGGTAAACCAATTACTGGGCCGACACAATCGCCTCTCTTGAATCTCATTTGAATGCGCCTTAAGTATGAACTGAAAAAGCTATTTTCTTGATGTATAACACTCGGTAGATAATCTTTTATTTTACTAGTAGTAGTCAAATAAATTCCTGATTTTACGAAGCATTGTTTTCTATTGCTAGAACTCAGGTACATAATTGGCAAGTCCATAATAATACTTCAAAAATACTTCAAAAACAGAAAGCTTTTGGTGTACTTCAAAAAATATGGTATGCTGTAAAATGTATTATTTTGCAGGATATAAACTATTTTGACGTATCCTCTGTGGTAGTGTTGTGCTTCGTCCACAAAGCCTACGCCTATCAAAAACGGGTTGGGTTTATTTTCACATCGATCGCTTTTAAACGGATAGGTGGGAAAAGTTGGCTTTTATAAAATCCCTACTCATCTCGGGTGGCGTTTTTGCTGCTTTTTTCTGGTTGAAGTCAAAGTGAAAAGAGTTACTTAGGGACATTAATTTCAAATAGCTAAAGACCTTTTGCAGAGGTGGCCCAGTGGTATCGGCCCCGACTTACGAGTTGTAAGTCATGGATTCAAACCCAAGCAGGCGCTTTACTTTGTATAAATAATTTCATCACCACTGCTCTCAAAACGGTGAAGGAAAACATCGTGAGGAAACCGGCATTTCTTAGAACCAAAAATTCGAAGACATGTGACATCTACCAACCCGCACTGGGCCCGCGTGGTAGATTACAGCCCACTCCCTCTCACTGAGAGGAGGCCTGTGTCCCAGCAGTGGGAACATTAATAGGCTGATTATGTAAAGACCTTTTGTATTTCGTTTCATGATGTTACATCTTTAACAGTTTGTAAAAGTTTCTTGCTAAAAATAGCCATTCCAATGCCCACTTTTCTGACCCCATGCTTTTTCAGACAAGCTCTTTGCAAGGCAGATGGATAGGTCAGCGTAGTTATTAGAACGAAGTTCCTTAACGCGACTTGCGGTAGGAATTGTCTGGTAGAAATCATCACGTAAGGAAAAATCATTATGCGACTCTCTCTCTCTGTTTCTTTATTTTATTTGAGAATGTGTGTGTGTACGAGTATCGCGTAAGGAACTTTGCTCCAGACAGGTGTCCAACCCGTTTTATTGAAACACGTTCAAAATTCAAAATTCAAGTCATTTATTCAAACTAGGCTGAGAATCAGCACTTTTCATACGTCAAAAATTACATAAGACAGTCCCCCCAAAACGCGTTGACAGAAAGACTTCTCCACCCTCTATAGATTGGTCCAAGACCTTTAAGGGACACCCATTCTTGAAGAGGCGTAAAACAGACGAACATTGACTGGGATACACGCGATCGAATACCACAACCAGAAATAACATAATACGCCGATGCCAATGTTCTTACAACAAAGTATAATTGACTTTGGCATTAAACCCGTTTTAACGATAACAGTAATTATCTTCCCATATTAAAAAATGAGTCAAAGTAATACTATACATTTTCCTAGCATACCTACAGTTATTGAAGTACCTCCACTTCAGCGCTCAGGTACACTCGTAACATTACACTCAAAGTAATCACATTACGCGCCATACTTGTACGATATGGGAAGAGGTGGAAAATGCGTGAAAACTCAACGGAAAAATCAGGTAGGCAACACCTTATTCGATGTACCTAAAAGATTTTTGTACTTATCATTGTCTGTGCTTTCATGAAAATTGGGGGAAACCAATGTAGAATTACGGTTTACAAAAATTATAGACAATTATACAAAGTTATTTATTTTAACATAACATAATCATCGTTTAATGTTCCCACTGTAGTGACACAGATCTCCTCTCGGTAAGAAGCGAGCCCAGTGCGGGTTGGTAGATGTCACATATCTTCTAATTTTTGGTTCTAGGATATGCCAGTTTCCTCTCGATGTTTTCCTTCACCATTTTGAGAGCAGTGGTGATGAAATAATTTACACAAAGTAAAGCGCCTGTCTGGGTTCGATACAACTCGTAAGTCGCAGGCGCTACCACTGGGCCACCACTGCTCTATACTGACATTTTAACATAATGTAAGTTTTTTTCAAAGCTTCCTCTCTAAGTCCTACTATTTTGCTGTGCCCGACAGGGTCCATAATGATCACAATGATTTTTAACTTACCACCTAAGTACACATTGTGGAATGCAAATAAAGTATTGAGTATTAACATTATGTCTGATATTCCCCGAAGTCATAGGCTGAGCTGTACAGCAAACCCATATTTCGCTTCTCATGCTGAACTCCCATGTAATAGGGGGCGAGCCTTTTGCCATCAACCGGGCACAAATACCGACTCCGGGCTGTTACTGAAAAAGATGGAAAATCCCAATAAACATTTACACGACTCGGGAATCAAAACTAGAACCTCATTCTCAGCAGTAGGCGCTTACGACAACTAGAACAATTAGGCAGTTTATTTTGTCCTTTGTAATTACTACGTTGTTAATAATTTTGGGTGTGCCTGAAAATATTCTGTACCTATTTTATTATAATTAACAAATAAATCAGCACAATCTGTTGTGGTACAGTCTCGTGAGTTATGTTACGGTTTCCAATTTGTACAGCCGCACACAGCGTGTTTAGCAGTTATAACAACATTTAATTCAATTTCACAAAACCGTTTTCGTAAGCAATTAGAAAATATTAATTTCAATTATGGAACTGAAATACTCCGCGGTTGACGTGACGATCAACCCTAAAAATTCAAACAAATTATAATATCGAGACTGTCAAATACAATGGTTCAGCGTAAAGTCGCGCACAACGCGTAATTTGTACAGGCGCACACAGCGTGTTCTGGAGTAATTATACTGATGTTAATTCAATTCTGTGGCCGCTTGTACACGCGAGGCAATTTTTACGCGGCCAAGACAACCTGTGTTTAACCGCTAAAGATTCGTGACTCCAGCGCCACGCGCGTGCGGAAATCCAGCGAACTACCCACCGGCGCAGCGGAGATAAGAGCTCGCTAACATAAACAAATACTGAGATCTTTTTGTTACGTAAATAGTCTTATCGTTAATGGTTTTGGGTTCCTGATTAGACAAAGGATTTTTTATAATACTTAGAATCTTTGTAAGCGAACGCTAGTATTGATAAATAAACATTCTTATCAGATTCTTATAAGAAATTCCTTTGTTCACTGTTTTGATTATTTATAATAAAACTACTGGTTCGATTCACATGAAACTTCGCAGGATACATTATGAATACATATACTATCGGTCAAAACCATTTTTTACGAACAAACACAATAAATAAAAACACCAATAATTAAAAAAGTTCAATAATAGGTATCCGTATCATTACGTAACATTACTTAGTTGATAAAAAATATTGAACTCCTATTTTTTTCTGAAAAATGGCATATATAGTATGCAATAACTAATAAATAATATAAAATAAATGACTTACCAGCGATTACATGCACAAAACACACACAAAACTCAAAATTTCACATCAACACATTTTTTCACTACCGAGTTTGTTTACATTTTTTGATGGGTCCGTAATAGGTAATTACGATGTTATTTTGTGCAAATTTTATCTATATACGATGACGACACTACTTAATTATTGAAATAACACCATTTCCCGTCGATTTACACTTAAAAAACAATAGAAAATGAATAAATAGAACGCGGAGTGCAGTGCACGGCACGCATGCGCGGACGCCATTTTGCCGTACCAAAAATGTTCAATTTTTACTTTTTTTTAGAGTTGTTTCTGCATATTTTGACGTTTTAGTCGATTTATTTGACAGGTATATTATCCTACCATAAATTAAAGCCAAGAACAGACTAGATCTGCCCATACATAGAGTAAAATCGGCCGTTGCATCGATGCCTATACACTGACGCAGTACTGCCTCGTCGGGGCTTTACGGTTTTGGGTGCGCGTAACAGATCTGTCGTCGCGAGACTTTATCGGTTGGAGGGTACTGACTTGACACTTACCGTTTGAGGGTTGGATTTACGCGCGTGACATTTATATTTTTATGAAGGGGACTTTGGGGTTGAGGTGGTAATAGGTCCGTGTAACGAACATAAACATTTACGTTGATTGAATTTGATGACTAGTTCGGGTAGATTTGGGGACTTTTTTCTGTAATTTATTTACGATAGATTGTTGTCGTGGAATATTTATTATGTCAAAAAAATTGGGAGATACAAAGGAGATGTTTGATTTTGGGCTACATAGGTAAATAGAAAATTCTCATAAAAATACAAACAAATTAATTAGAAGAAGAGTACAGTCGTATGAAAATGATTATTTAGGGAGATTTTTAATAAGGTAACACTATTTTAAGGGTAGCCATGACAGTTCTGTTTGACATGACGTTTGACGACTTAGACAGTTTTAAGTTTCGTGACGTGATGTCTTTCTTTGACTTTGTCTATTGCTACCGCAATTGACTAGAATAATTATCCTGTAGTCCTATTTTATGATTATAACTATAACGAAACTCAAGTATTTTCGGAATTCGTGTTGGTTTTTTGTCAGAGATAATACACATTAATAGACACATCAATCAAATGTCATTGTCAAAATGATATTTCGCATCAAAAAATTTTTGTCTTTATTTCGCTTAATTCTAATCCACCATTTATTTACGTTGTGTTGCTCTCCTCGACAGAGTTAATTAAAACAAAGTAAAAATTGAGGTCGCGAGAGCCAAAACGGACTACTACTATTTTTTCTTGTTGAGATAATCAAAGAAATTAAATTACTAACGCCATCTCTTGGTGGCTTGAAAAATCAATGTTAGGACGTTTGCTTTTTAAAAAACATATTTTTGACGGCGATACCTACCTAACAATTCTTTTTTTTTTATTAATTTATACTAGGTATTCTTGCTCTCGCGACCCAAATAGAAAATTAACATTAAAAAACAGTTATACTTATAGTTTTATAGTACTAAACCAGGCTCCATACATTTCTGCAACATCTCCTTTCATATATTTCATAACTTAAATTTAAATATAAACAGATTCCAAGACATAAATGTTTAACTATAAAGTATGATGTTGGCTTCCATCCGATCTTGGGCAACGGTCCATCTGGCGGAAAGTGGCAACCACCTCCTGTCACAACATAACATAGGAATTTGTGTTACCGTGCCAACTAGAGACAAAGTTGAAACGTCTAATAAGCCTGTTATTTCACTAATACCCATTTTCTTCAAATCAAACCACAGCATAATATACTGCTTTAAGATAGAAAAAGTGTAATGGGACTTAGTACCTACTTAGTAATTGTTCATCTCACCTGACGGTAAGTTTTGTTCAGGCCGAAGGTGGAAATGAGCTTCACCCACAATCTTCAACCGCAGAGGCACTGGCTATCTTACCTCTAACTTTCGAAACACAACAATGCTGTTAACATTTTTGTTATGGCGATAGTCTTAGATAAGATGGTGGTAGCTAGTCACTACTACCAACCGAGCTGAGTAGAAAATTTTGCCCCCACTGGGAATCGAACCCGGGACCTCTGGGTCTGAGACGTTACAGGTGGTGTAACTACTAGACCACTGAGACGGTTATTTGCCCATCTTCTTCTATGGTGTCGTATAACTTTCGTGGAAAGGACTGAACACGATTCATTTCAGGTAAAAAAATCCTTTCTTCTTTCTATTATTATTATTGAAGCGTTGGTCAGTACCAACGCTTCAATAATAATAATAAAAAGAAGAAAGGATTTTTTGTTTTGTTTTTGGAGGCTATACCAGTGTATATAAAACAAAACAAACCAACCAATACATTATCCAATTCTTCACCAAATTATACGTTCAGCTGAATATTTTCCGAATAACTACTGTAAGTAACTAACACGTTTTAACGAACGGTTGCTGGTTGCGTGCCGCGCGATGTGCCGTCCGATTCAATTTGATTGGCTACAATTAGGGGCGGCCTGTACTGAAAATAAAAGAAAAATACTACAATAGGGCACCGGGTTATTTGTTACTTTCGTTGGTGGCTTTAGAAATGTGAGAGCTTGAAATCTGTTGTCAGTTATTGTGGATGGGAAGATATATTTACTGATCGTACAGTCGACTGCTCAGTAACAATTTGACGTTAATATAGCAACTGTATTTCACACAATAAAATATTTGGTTTTCTAAAAAAGCGTTGAACGGTTACATCATTACGGTTGTCCAAACAACAGCGTTTTTTGACACCTAATGTCAAACACTGGCGAAGATGTCATGTTTTTATGACGGCCGTTTTAATATGGCGGAGCTCTTCTAGAAACTAGTGTTAAAGGGAGGTTTCTACTGATGTGCGGTTGACCACAAGTACTATATTCTGGTGGAAGATCTATTTTCATTCATCAATTTCTTTATATTTGCCAGAAAAATATTTTAAGTTAAATTTATTCTGAGGTCAATTAAAATGTTCAGCTGTGGACATAATTATGTACAAAACTTCCTAAACAATTGAGTTTCAATGGCCTCTAATCCTGATAATAATAATAGCTATTTATGTTTATAAAGTCTTTTACTAAATATGAATTTCAGTAATGAAATATCAGATCATAGTTAATTGATTCAGGCGTGGTCTTGCGGAAATCCTTATAAATAAAATTAACAAAATTTCAAGCTCTATAATAATCGGTCATTTAGAAAATCATTAATGAAGTATAAAAATTTTCCACTAGAAAGCTTTAAGTTTGTGTTTGAACTGTTGAAATGTGTCTGGCTATAATATGAAACTTCCCAAGCCCTGTAAGATGGACTGTATACTATTTCTCGAAGTAAAGTGCAACAGCTGGCGCTACACAAATCGGTTCACTATGCAGCTCGTAAAGGAAGCCCCCTGTATACCCATTGTAGTTCACCGTTATGACCTTACAAACGTATTACTACAAGGCAGGACTGCACTGAAGAATATCTACGTCGTGCTAGTATCTTTTGAACTTCGTCCATCGCTGTTTAAGTTTATTTTATATACTATTTTCCGAGACTTCGTCTGCATGTCTATATTTAGGTATACATAATATAATGGAGGAGGGTATGTGTCTCTTTCGTTATTATCAGGCATATTTTAACTACTGTGGGCGCACTGTGGGTAGTGTGGGTTATTGCGGAATAGAAAAACCGTTTGCAGTTCAGATCAAATTAACTACCAAATTAATCACACTAGCAATTCACTTAGTGTAGGTACACAACACAAAATAATATCTGTCAAATTTCATAACGATCGGTTTATTAAAGTTCTTTAGGCGTGAAAAGGTAACAGCCAGACAAAGTTACTTTCGCATTTTTATTATGAAGTATATTATTACCTAGAGATTATAAGTACGTTATTACGCCCAAAAATGTACGTGAAAAAGCGTCTCAATAATTTCTTAACTGCGATTTCATGACACCGTCTTTATTACCATTTTGACTCCGGCTAACGTAACTCGATTTCATCATAATTAACAATGATAATGATGGTTTTAATAATATTCTGATTTGTCACCAGTCATAATTACTATTATTTGTAACTGAACGTTTTCGATACAGCGACCGTCGATGTAGTGACTGTCGATATTATGAACCAGACCCATAGCACCGGGGAGTTTATTTCCCTTGTTTTCTTCTATATGTCCCTATTGTGATATCCTAGGTTGAGAAGTGAACAATCAAACTGAAACACAATCTTCAGAACATTTTACAATCAATCAACAGTATTTATTTGTAAACACAGGTTACACACAGTGCAAGATGTTACAATTGTTGTATTATAGTTTTTTAATAGTGTGACTACCACCCTCTTGTCTCTCTTATCAGTCAGAACGCAGAAGAAACTTTTCTAAACTGGTCAATGTCAGTACCAATATCAATTTAAGAAATTTTATTTTCAAAATATAGTCTAACAATTAAATTCATTCATTCATATTTAACATAATTAACTATTTACACTACGTACTAAGGCTACCTAACTATACAAATAAATAAAAAATTAAAATAAAACAAACGGATACTTAGGCGTCGAAGTATTCGTCCGCATCGCTGTCATCCGGAAACGTGCCCAGAAGACTGGCAGCATTGCCACGTTGAATGGCAATGCTAATTCTTTGTCAAAAGAACGAGCCAGCCCTCTGGTCACGTGAAGTGTCGACTAGTCGGCGAGAAATTTCCTTAAAAAGGGCACGCGCACTCGGGCCCCATGACCCGAGCGTTTCGACCCCAAACGGCTCAAAACTGTAGTTACCTATAAGGTTACAGTATTTGCGCCGCTTGAGGGTCTCAGCAGCTGCAGCAGCCGCGCCAGCACAGCCCGCCGTGCTTGGAACATGAGATGGCGCAAGGGTGTCGACACAGGTTGCGTCCCACACCAGAGGCCTACCCACCTTCCAAGGCAACAATGTCATACCGTCTGGTCTCTTCCCATCGTCACGTACCAAGCCGTTTGGTTCTAGTACAGCTGGTACGCCGGCGGTGACAAGGGCTCGACGAATAATATCGTTGATGCTGGCGTGCCGTGCAATGCGACCTGCGCTCCTGTAACAGGACAGGCCATGATGCCCGAGACTGTCTACAGCTTCGCCGCAGTGACACCGATGCGGAGCAACACAAGGTGCGCCCAAGCGGAGACATGTAGCGAGCCGAAACGATGAGTCATCCATCATGGTACCTATGGTGGATGACGGCAGTGCCTGAAGCCACAGGCCTGACTCCCATTCTCCCACAGCTAGCAGACGGGCACGCTCAACAGTACTAGGTGACGTGTTTACAAGGGTATTCCGTATAATACTGCAGAGCGGCACGTCCCACCGTCTCTGGGAGGATGGGTTGTCAGGCAAATCCGTATTGGGACAAGCCATTTTCCAAGCGTTCAACGCATCGGTCAGACACGGTACCTCAAAATCGCCCAGTGAGGAAGATAAAATGTTCCTGGTTAATTTATCAGTACCGTGGACCGAGGAGAGGAAGGCCGGTAAACTTATACTTGAAATTTTGCGGACACCAAGACCACCCAGGCGGATGGGAAGCGTGGCTTGTTGCCACGCTCGGTCGTCCAGGGCCACATTAAGGATTGAGGTTAATGTTTTTCTAATAATTTTGTCAACTTTTTCTAAAAGTTGTGGATGCTTCCACAGATGGGACGAACGAACGCTATACGTGAATTTTGGTCCAAAGCAACAGTACCGAATGAGTGTGAAGGCCGAATGGATATTAATTTTGTAAAGTCTTTCCGAGACATCGTTGAAATTTTGTATTTTTTCCTCAATAAACGTTGGAAAGGATTCGTCAAAAATTGGGGAGCCCAGGAGGTGAAGAGAGTTTTTTTCTGTAATTTTGATATTTGGTGCTATAGTATTAAATTTTGCTATGGTAGTCTGTCTGTCAGTGGTTTGAGGAAGATAAATTTCGCATTTTGAGAGGTTAAGTTCTAGGCCAATGGAAGAGAATTTTTCTTTTAAAAATGTTAAATCTTTTAAGACCGTGTCTACATCACCTCCTAGGGTTCCGTCATCCAAATACCATACGTTGAATTCCGAATTTAGTTGTCGAATAATTGGATTAATTGCCAAACTAAAAATGACTGGCCCAAGGGGGTCACCCTGTTGACATCCAACGGCTGATTCCAAGAGGTTGTCTTTAAAGAGTAATTTTGAGTGGTACCTGTAGCATTGATAAAGAAAGCTGTAAATTTTGGGTATTTCTTTTTGAACTTCTGTCAACAAGGTGTCCCTGTTTACGGAATTGAAAGCATTCTTAATGTCAACCTTTAGGATGACCTCACCTTTACCGCTATTGAGGTAAGCGGATAGTGCGTGTACCGCAGCCTCACAGCCCCCTTTAGACCCGAAGCCCAGCTGTAGGGGCTGGAATTTGCTGGCCAGAGTTTCGCTGTAGAAAGCACAGCAAATTTTGGCTGCGGTACGACGGTAAGTGGACCCTACGGCAATGGGACGAATGCCGCCATCCTTCTTGCGCAAGGCACACAGGTTTGCCCCATACAAAATGTCAATGACGGCTTCGTTCACATTGCCGGAGAGCATGACATTGATGAGGGCCGTCAGCTCCTTTAAAAGGGACTCACCAGCCTCCCCGGCGCCTGAACACATTAAGTCCTTCAGATGTTGAGGTGTCAGGCCGTCGAGGCCGCCGGCGGAGCCACTTCGAAAGGAGCACACGGCCGCACAAACTTGTTGGGCTGTAATTTGGAGTGAGTTAGATTCCGGGTCGGGTGGGTCAGGGAAGGAGAGGTCATCTGCCGGGGCAGGGTGTTTGCTCTCCAGAGCTGTAAGTGTCTCTGGAGAATACGGGGCAACCACATCGCTACTAAAGATGATCCTAGCTGCACCTCTGATATCACCTTCGCCTAGTTTAGATTCCACATGGTGCAATAAACCTCTTTGGGGGAGGCGCACTGTTAATTTGGGGTCAAAACTTTGGGCCGAAATGTTACAATTATCCTTTATTTGTGTTGTTAATGTCTTTTTATTAGCCAAATTTTTTTGCACATGTAGAATTCTAAACGGGAAGGTGAGCAATTGTTCCCAAGCACTTTGAGAGCATATCAATTTATAACTGCAAACCTGAGACAGTATTATTCAGAATACCTGCATGTACTCGGCATTCATGAATCTTAACAACTCGCGTCAATAGTGGAGACGCCCAGCGTTGCTCATTAAAACTTGTCGCCGAGCTAATAACTTGCATACCTGGGTACCTAAAGGTGCTTTTATAAAGAGAGATAACCTGTATTTAAGGTACTGAAATGTAGGAAAGATTTAAAAAAAAAATAGGCTAAAACAAATCATAAGTAAAAATAGTTCGGTGCAAAAGACATCAACCTACTGGTCAGATTTTTGACATACCTACATGGCAGTTATTTCACGCTACTTCCAACGAAATCTTAGTGGAATTGGTTGGGGGTATTATGGACGACTTAACAAAATTTTGCTGTTTGAAAAAAAGGTAGTCTATATTTACCAATAGCTCTTTTAATAATATTAAAAGAGCTATTGGTAAATATAGACTACCTTTTTTTCATAATTAGGATTATAACAAAAATAAGCCAGATTCAAGTCATCTTAGAACTGCAGAAACAGCAAAATTTTGTTAAGTACCAAATCGTCAACTAAGCATAATGATATTACTATTGGAAGTGGTCGCATATTTTATGCACTGGCCTGTTGTACATGCCTATCACCGAATTCAAATTATCATAGTACGCCTTATGTTTTTTTACCTTGTCACTAGTGTAAAAATATTGACCACGAAATATAGGTAGTAATTATTAGACCATTGCTCATTATTGCCTCCTGTTTTCCATTATTTACCTTCTCTTTCTATGTTATCACTTTGATCTCCAAAAAGTACCAACCCAAACCATGACTCCATGAAATACACAAATGTCCTATCTTTGGTAGTGTTCGTCGAGTTGAGCTCCTTAAATTCTGAGTTGAGCACCACGATTACTGACAAATGCTTGCACTTACGGACAGGTCCACTCAAATCTGTGTGGTTTTTTCCTCAAAAGACCATTTCAGACACTAAACATGGTCTTCATGTGGCCTGAGCAAGATTATCTCTGGACTTTAAAAGAGACTGTGACCTCAGAAAGGAGAGAGAGAGAGAGAGAGAGTAGAGTAGTCAGATAGGAAACGCCGAACTCATCTAGCTTATTTTTTATTTTTTAATAAATATGATGTGTAAAAGTGATTTCGATATCCATTTACAGAATAAACAATTTCATTTCATACCATAGCTACTGAAAATCTGATTCTATGCACGCACCCTTACCAAATGCGGATAAGTTTCCTTTAAGTTATGTTCAGCTGTGGTTTTCCGTGAGTATGTTGAATGGAGCAGCGGTAAGTAAACTGGGATATGCTTGAATAAACGTACTTGTGCATCCATGAATAAACGTGTTTATAATAAGGCAATTAAATGTTGCCTTGAAGAGTTTAAGATGTGTTGCCTGTTTTTCTTTCATTGCCAGTTGAAAAAGTTTATGGGCTGTTAAATCTTTTGCAAGTTTATCTGAATTTAAAACTGACATCTTAGTGCTTCTTGTATTCTTGTGCTTGTACTAGTTTTTGTTTAGACAGAGCAAAGGCCTCTTCCTATAAAAATCGAAAAAGCACACGCTTGTTCAGTGCTTATTGGCGATTTCAAATAATTTTTAGTCTATCTTTCTTCATGATATCCTATACTATTACAAATAAGCAATACTTGTGAACGGCTCTAACGATTAAAGTTGATGCTATAATATTGCTATTGCTATTTTCGATGAAAGTTGGAATATAGGGGTTATCGATCTAACTAGGTCTCATATCTTGGAAAATTCGTTTTCTCTATTTTAACAGCCTCGGAAATGTAACACAACGTGTTATACTTGGACGATATTTTTATCTTTTAGCATCCGAGCAGAGATTGGTCTAGGTTCTTAAGATAAACTAAGTTAAGTATCAGCCCCATTGCATTATGGTAAATAAAAATAAACCTACCTTAGCCACTAATCTGCTGTAAAGTATCATGTAAGCTAACCCATAAGATTGATAAAAAAACAACAGGTTGCACTCCGGGAGTGCCGGCAGAAGTGAAAACTTGAACATTAACGTTGTGCATTTTTGAATATTTTGGAATGATTAGGGAATAATTTCCCACGAATTGCTTTATTTATTAGTATAAAAGTATTATTATTTATGTGGTTAAATACAATATTCATCAGTAGTCGTAGTAGTATATTTATTTATTTTCAAAATATAGTCTAATAAAAATAAACAATTTATTTAATCACTTTTCATGAAGTATCATGTTTTGACTGATTTTTTTTACCCATCAATATGGGTACAATTTCTTACCTCGCAATCTTTACGTAATGTCGAAGACTATTTATTTTGATATTTACTTTGTCGGTTGCAAGGCAACGGGTCTTACGGTCACGTCCTGACGCGAGTTTATAATTTTTTACCCATTCCAAAAAAAGTGCACAACGCCGCTAAAAAAGTGTTCACTCCAAAAAAACCATAGCAAACCACATAACCACACAAGAGATATGATATCATAAAATTGACTAGGCTACTAACCTAGTACTATACCCACTTTTGAAAATCGTATCGTCCTGCCCACTCAGGCACTTTACGTTCAGTTCCGTCACGTAACAAGTTTCGACGTGTTCGCGTGACGTCACTGGCCCGCGGCACGGTGCCACTACATCCGTGACGTTTCTGGGACTGTTGAGGATGAGGGTATTCTGAGAAACGATTTGAGGACGATCTTGTAGCAGTCACACTAATTAACATGCTTTACTATCCTTACAAAGATTTTGAAGTCATAATGTAATATTCCCACTGCTGAAACACAGGCTTCCTCTCAGTAAGAGGGAGTGGGCCGCAATCCACAACGCGGGCCAGTTCGGGTTGGTGAAGACATGGTAACAGTCATGTCTTTTGGTTATAGGACGTGCCGGTCTGCCGGTTTCCTTACGATGTTTTATTTCACCCTTTTGAGAGCAGTGGTGATGAAATACACCGCCGCATACGAACTACGCATCAAAGACATGACGTCACACAAATCGTGCATCGCGCAATTAGAGTTCACCGCGCGAACGACATAATTATAATACTATCCAACATCAACCATTGGTCAGTTGCCCGCCCGACACGACACCCGTCTAGTCGGATGATCCTCCCTTTTCTAAAGAGGATGAGTGAAATTTACACCCTGTTCCTCATACCACTAAGAGTAAGTAAGTAATCATTTTTTACCGAAAACTTAGCCGAGGTAACATCAGTGTTGTATGATTATGGGATGGGTATGGCTAAATACAAAATGAGTAAGACACCTGCCCTTCAAACTAGGAAAGTCCTGTATCTTGAAGGTCTTTAGTGTGATTAACACCTTTTTACAAAATATTTATGATTGCGTAATAATTTTAACTTGTCCACTGCTATATTTGATATGTTGAGTATACTGCTTTAATTGATAGGAAGTTATCAAGTCAATTAATAAACGTCAATAGAGTGCTGCAATGAGCATTGGTGAGGGAATTTGAACCTAACACTAGATCCGTAAACCCTAGGTCTCAAAATAGTCTAATGATCCTGACCATCTTGTAGCAAGCAGAAGCGATGATGCATAAATCCAGCATTTATAGTCTTTTCTAACCAATTTTACCTAAGAAGCCCGAAAGTCTGACAACCAGTCTTAACCAAGGGGTATATCGTGTTACCCGGTAACTGGGTTGTGGAGGTCAGATAGGCAGTCGTTCCATGTCAAATACTGGTATTCAGCTGCATCCGGTTAGACTGGAAGCCGACCCCAACATAATTAGGAAAAGCCTCGGCTGATAGATTTATGGTCTCTTCTAAAAAAACATTTGCAATCCAGGAAACCCTACACAATACAGACATTCCAACTATTCCCATTATTTATCAACAATAGATAAATGACCACTAAAAATAACAATAACATCAGCTCCACATATCTCCACACTCAACAAACAACTTACCGTTCCTCAGAATACCACTGCCGATATTTCTGAGCGCCCTCCACCTCTTTTAAGTAAACTTCCGGGCGGCTCCGTGCACCGGAAAGAACAGTCGGGCTACAAAGCGGAGCAATATTGCTCCACGTAGCTCTATGGTTTGTGGGGATTCAGTTGTAGTGTTTTGTGTTGTTGTGCTCTGTGGTAATTATTATTATTGTTATGTTAAAAGGATTCTTAAACGTCTGGCTTGGATAAGAAGTGTATCAATGTGATGAAATTATATTCTTTAGGAAACAATTACGGATGCCTTCTGTTTGGGGTTAGTAAGAAGGGACTGTAGGGTCCTGTTCCTTAAAAAAAAGCAATTCCTGCTAATACTACTAGTATTTGTTGTGTTAGCCGTTTTTCGAAGAATGAGTTCGTTGGAAATTAGATAATGTTCAGTAACATTAAGTTGGATTTTGAACCGTAATACCGTGGTCATAGCCGTAAGATTTAAGACGCAGATATTATATTCCAGTGACCTTGAGTGGTTAGCAGCTTGCGTCTTCTGTACTTAGCTCCCGCAACGCGTCGTACGTCCCGCCAGTAATAGGACTCGCCCATCCAGGAATGCTGTACGAAAGTAGACGCATTATTAATATATTATACATAAAACAAAAGGTATTTTAATAAAAAAACGTATAATTAAAGACCAATAGTAAAATTATCTTTATAATTTTCTGAAACCTTCATGGTTTCAGAAAATTACGCTTGACATGTTTTGGGTGATTCTCAGGTTTTTATCCATGTTAGACCAAATTTTACAAATTAATTTAAATATGTAATATAAACATTCATAATCTCAAATATTCATATTATAATTTATTAAGAATAAGCTCTAATTTAACATATATTTTTTACAAACCATTAACACTACGCGTTTAGACGTGATCTTCAATGTAAAATAATTAAAAGTCGGTTTCGTCGCCTTAATAAATGAGTCATTCGACAAATTGGTACCCCATTTATTTAGATAAGAACTCCACATGAAAAACGTAGTAACTACAACAATATAATACTAGTCTAGACATGATAAACATCGCTCAGTATTAGGTATTTCGATAAAGGTTATGTCTCATAACAAGCAGAGCGGAAGCGGATAACATTGATGAGCGCAATAAAAATATGTAGGGACTAAAAAAAATCATAAAAGGCATACTCTATGTCGCCAAGCAAGGTCTTCGTAGAGCACTATTAGCAAATGTATTGTCTAACGAAAAAGACAACTTTCACAGCGGTGGTGATAAATCTGATTCAAATACTATCAGAGATCAGTGATCAAACTAAATCCAATATTTAACTGCTACAATAAAAGCTAAACTTACTCGATAATTTAAGACTGACACCTGAATCCCTACCCATAACAAATAAGACAAATCTATTGTTACTGTAGAACAGAAAACCAAACCAAACCGCTCCCGCTGTCGCTCCTCTTATGTGACCTGTCAACTCCAATAAAACCCAATTCCCACTAAACAATCCACCTACTAATCAGTATTCAGGCAACTCAACATTAAACCATAAAGTTAGCTCATTTGTACTGGCATAAAGAACCGAATGGCCTGGTAAAAGCTAACGACTATAGTTAACAAGAAGAAAAAATAACAGGAATGGAAAAGAAAATCACAACTAAAACGAAATAGTAGTACTATAAAAGTATTCGAGTTCCGAGAGATAATGAAAAAAGTTGGTCAAATGATCACCCTCCTTCCGGCCGAACAGAGACGCGAGTTTGCCAAGTCTGAAGATCGTGAGCGCTGAGATGTTGTAGAGTTTAAATGTGCTGATTTTTTACTGCAAAAACAGAATTCAATAAATTTCGGATACTATATTTAATAACTGTACAAATTCTTATTAGCCATAAGCGAGCGGCTCCAATGAAAATTACGTTAATAAAGAGAAATTATTGACTATTTCAACACTGCTTGCAGGTGCATTGGAACAGTATCTTATTGCATAGTTATTGGCTGTCCATAGTGTGTTATCAAAATCAAGTGTTTTTTTGGTGAGTGAGTGTGTGAATTCGATATATTGTGATAAGGTTTTAAGTTTATGCGAGTGATAATTTTATTATCAAAGTGAAAACATATCACATCACTGCGAGATTATATCAGTTTTATTTTCTTATTGAATAGTATGGTATGAAGTTAGGTTAACTCATAACAAAGCCAGGAAGGTTTATTAAATACCGTGTTAATGTCTGTATATGAATCAATGAATTTTCCGTTGTTGGTACCTACCATCTGACGGCCAAGAAATAGCCACGCACACTCATTGGTCAAATCAAATAGCGCGCGCTTCCCCGGCTTCATGTTACACACTTCCGTCCCTTTCACGAAATCACTCCCACAGATTACAGGAAAATGAGAAAAAACATTTCCACGACAGTGAGAGGAAAGATGGTACACATCAAACACCTTACGTGAAATAGCGTTCAAAAATGCGCGTCCCGAGTCCTCCACTCCTGATTCCATACAACTTCAGAGAGATAATTACTTCCTAGATGTAAAAACTGGCGTCTTTTATACTTGAGACATGAAAAAAGTACTCTTTTTGTAACTCCCTGCTAATAAACTAGAAGCTGGTTAAAGTGAGGGTAGTCGGCTAATGTTTAACGATACACTTAGTTAGTAGTTTTACAGCTTTATATTATTTTTAGAGTTCGATGAAAAAAATTTTTTTTATGTAAACCGTTCTTGTTGGTATTGAAAGTTCTTGGTATAGATTTATGTTAGCCCGGTGCTGGTTTTCAGAACTGGTTTGTTTGGTAAATGTTGGTAAAGAGCGTTTACATGGCACAGTGGCAGCGTTTTTCACCGCCGCGCGCCGCGCCGCAGCGGCGCTATGAGTACGGCCCTAGCAAACAATAAATGGAAAATAAAAGGAAATTCATTGAAATGACTTTAAAAAAAATACAAGAGCATACTTACAACATACGCGCTTTACACTTAATGCTATTTATTTATGCCATAACATTTCTTTAATAATCATACACAAATTGGTCCATAATAATTGGAAGTATAATCATATTTCGCGAAGCGGGAACGGAACCCACGACCCTAAGAACCAAATCTAAACACCACTGGCACTGCACCATTCATGCCAATTTAAAAACATCGTAAAATTTTATGGTGCGTATTCTCGTAATTAATTGATCCAGAAAGCAGTATAAAGGAACTCTAAAACACTGAATTCCGAAATAAAATGGAGCGACTAAAGTTAGGCTATTCGTTTCAACCGGGCTTGCGGTTATCCGGGTCTGGCGGCGCAAATCACGCGGAAACATACCCGGTTCTGATAGGACCAAATTAAATATAGGTCGGAATTTGAAACTTGTGTACCTATTCCCGGGTTCTATTGATGTATTCTAATTTGTTTAATGACTTCTACATGGTCTGCAGTGATTTGAAAAGGCGATGTCTTTTTGTTCACCACAGAAGCCTGAACGTCAATTCCCATAATGAAAAACGGTCAAAATCTGGTCCCATTTCATCTCTTTATTTATTTATTTAATTTACACAGCTTTGACCATCAATGTCAAAAAATTATGGAAATTTGAGTTGTCTTTGACAGATTCAGACTGACCTAAGGTTCTCCAAAGTACGGGAATTGCCCTCTGAAATTAGCCTATTTTTCATTTTCATTTACTAGTTATCCCTAACTATAAGATTGTTCCATTAGATTTGTTTTCTTGAATCGACTGGAACCAAATCATGATAGATCCTCGTTTTGCGTGGAAGTGACGCATATTTTCCCTCAACTTGTAAATTTTTTTATTTTGTGTTCTTTTTATGCGTCATTTTTACCGCAAATAAACGTATTTTCTTTCTTTCTTTCTTTCTGATACATCACCATGACAATATGATAAGAATATTAGCTAGTCAACACTATTTACAACCAGGCTAATTACTGCTTACGATCGAGATACGCTTCTTCTTTTTGAATCGCTGGTAAACCATCTATTATGTTAAACGAGTTGGACCCAGTAGGTGGCCACGCCAATCGCGGCATCAATAACTAAATAAATTAACGGTTAAACAACCGTATTCGAAATTATAAAATAAACTTATGGTTAAACCTATATTTGCAAAAGTACTTTGTACCAGTTAGTAACCAGAGTGCACCTACAAATAAGCTTAATCTAGTTACAATTTCCGATGCACCAAAGTGCTTGAATTTGATTCTATTAAAATTGTGCGCATGGAAGTTATGAAATAAGTGCTGTGCTGAAATTAAAACGGGTAACACAGAATATTGTGCCACGCAGTTTACAATTAAACACAGTTCATACGGAGATGCCATAATCACCACGTTTGGAAAATAGTTTAGTTATTGTAGTTAATTGGCATAATGTGCATAGTTTCCACTTTACTGGCTCATCCAAAAAGTTGGCAACGTCGCAATTAGCTGTCAAATAATAACCTGTCTTCATTAATTTGGCAATATTACTGTATGGAAATAAAAAATAAATAAAATAAATATTAATATAAAAATTTCATCGGTTATTTTTTTTTAAATAACCGATGAAAAATTTCAACGCAGGGGGGTTCAGAATCATGTACTAAATCCATGGTATCAGTTTTCGCTTCGATGTCCCTGCCACCCTGTATACGCTCTTAATAGTATTTTTGATGAGTTGGATTGTCCATCCTTTACTTGTTAGGTAGCCTCTACGCAAGGTAAGCTGCTGAAAAATCTACTAAGTACAGCAATATTTTTCTCTCGTGTCAACACCTCACATGATCAGCCTACTACGTTACCACCACTGCGATTCAGGCCTCCCCTCTGAGAGAGGGTTACTCAAATACTCATAGCGTGATAAAAAGATTAGCCAGTTTACCCTAGCTAAGCTGACTGCCAATTGTTTGCCGAAAAAACTAAATAATCACTCGTAGAGAATTTTAATGCACCAAAAAACCCACTGCATTACTTGGCACAAAAGGGTTAAAACAATTTTCTAAAATAAAATCCAGCTATTTGCTGTAACCCGCCGTGCGGCTACGGGGTCTAAACATAGAATAAAAATGTGGAGGTAGAAGCGACACTTCAGGGCTGAACGAATTCTAAAATTTTTTCAATTTATTAATAATCAAGTTATGTTTGGTTTATTTAACTAATTTTCATTAATTAATTTAAACTTTAACACACTCAGACAATTGTTATTAAGTATATGAAGTGAAATGTTAGATATAAATTTAATTAATTTAATATTTAATTCCTAATGATATTTAAGTAATTGGATAAATCTAGATACCTCTTCTGCAATACTAGTTTTAAGTTATCTTGCTGCGCCCTAACAGGGTCATGTACTCACTAGTTTAAGCTTAGCGTGTAAAATTGGTTGTGTACATTGTGCATTAAATAAAATAAATAAATAAATAAAATAGTTTCGTCTATACGTTTGTCACAGCCAGGGTTGTTGTTGTAGGTACATACCAAACTAAATAAATACCTGATTGCTTATTGGCAACTTGAGTTGAAATGTGCAAGGTTGATTGGTTGAGCAAATAAAGTGTTTTTTTTAACAACAGAATATTGACAACACATATTTTGATTTGGGAGACCGCGTACCTGATAGTGCAATATGGGTAGGCCCCCCACAAGATGGACGGGTAGCTTAGTGAACGTCGCTTGGGGTCCGGTGCTTGACAGGTGAAGTGGCGGTGCTTGGAGGAGGCCAGATATCCAGGGAACGTCTTTTGGCTGTTTGTTGAAGATTGCAGATGAACCGTGTGGGTCGTAGCAAGAACGGGAGATGATTTTTTCGGTATTATCGACCTGTAAAAGAAAGCACAATCAGGAAAATTATTTTTAAGCAAATTAAGAGCCTCCGTCTTGCCGTGTTATAACCGTTTCATACTGTGTTATGTTCAAATCACAACTGTTTTTATTTGACAGTCGTCAAAGATTTGAACATTATGGACAATCTAAGTTGGTAGGCAATTTGCTTTTACAAACTTTTATTTAGTTTTTAACAATTCATTTCCTTGTATTTATTTTAGGCTTAGCAACTAAATGTATAGCCAGCATTAACCCAGAATCTTTGTAATAATTATAGATCTCGCATCATAATCAACCTATTAATGTTCCCACTGCTGGGATACAGGCCTCGTTTCTGTGAGAGGAAGTGGGCTGTAATCAACCACATGGACCCAGTGCGGGTTGGTGACAGATACCACATGTCTTCGAATTTTTGGTTCTAAGACATGCCGGTTTCCTCACGATGTTTTCCTTCGCTGTTTTGAGAGCAGTGATGATGAAATTGTTTACACAAAGTAAAGCGCCTGGGTTCGAACCCACGAGATCTCGCATGTATCTTAATTATAGGAAAGCACGGCACTATTAATTTTGTAAAAGAAATTGAATTTACAGAAGAATTCGTGTCGCTTCTACACAGTATTATTACTCTAAGGTCTAAGCGAGCAAATCGCGTGGAAACCGAGCGACAGTTATTGGACCCGATGACCGGCCGAATTAAGTTCCATTGCGTTCGGCCGAAGCGTTTACGGGTCACCGTGTGCGCTGCTACAAACATTATTCGTTACACACAGGGTTGACCAGTTTTTAACAGGGTTTGGTGTTGGATTTAGCACGTTCAATAGAGGGCGTCAATAAATTGATCTTCAGTCCCAAATGATTATTTTCTGCAGTAGACCAGATATAATCTAGGTTTATAGGGCCCCTGTTACACTCACCATCATCATCATCATCATCATTTCAGCCAAAAGACGTCCACTGCTGATCATAGGCCTCCCTAAGCACCGCCACTTCAACTAATTCTGTGCTGCCCGCATCCAGCGGATCCCTACGGCCTTCACAAGATCATCGGTCCATCTTGTGGGAGGCCTTCCAACGCTTCGTCTTCCGGTACGTGGTCGCCACTCCAGAATCTTACAGCCCAATTGGCCATCTGTTCTACGAGCAATGCGCTGTGCCCATTGCCACTTAAGTCACTCACACTCAGATAATGACAAAAAGCTTTATCTTTCATCTTCTTATTCCCAGTTAAAATAAAGAAGTCTCTGTGGTCTAGCGGTAAGATCACCTGTCTCAGACCCAGAGGTTCCTGATTCAATTCCGAGCGGGGATAAAAAAATCTGCTCAGTTTGGTTGGTGGTAGGGCTTGTTCTAAGTCCGCCTACCGCCTTCTTAACCAAGTCTCTCGCCATAACAACAATGTTAACAGCATTGTTGTGTTCCGGTAGTAAGAGATAAAGATAGCCAGTTCCTCTGTGGTTGAGTATTCCGGGTGAAGCTCACCACCACTTTCAGCCTGATCACCACTTTCTATCAAGTGAGATGAAGGCCAAGAGTTTCCACATGCGGTAAAAAAAGGCAATGTAAATAACGTAGTCTTAGAGGATTTGTCAAGAGAGACCGCAGCGATAGCGCGTGACAATTGTGACGCAGCGAGTGGAAGGGGCGACACGACGTTAGAGGGGCGCTCACGCACCTCAGGCACTCTTGCTCGGGCGCTCGGAAGCGACGGACGAGTATTAGGAACTGTAGATTTCAATTCTTTCGGTGTCTAACCTCTCAACGGTCAAGCCCCCCTCAGCGCCATCACGCGGATCTGTCAAAGCGCATCTGTTACCCCTCAGGGGACCACCCAGAAGCGTGACCACTTGAGATTAAAACTACGATATCTCTAAAGTTTTGTATGGGAGCTGATTATACCACTTACACCGTTGGAATCAGTATAAAAAAAGCTAACACAATAGAAATGGATAGCTAAATGTTTTTTTTCGTAATATATTGTTAATTTTAATGTAAAGTCGCGAGAAGGGGGTTTTTTCCCCATTAGCGTCAAAAAGATTTTTTTTGAAAAAAAGTGAAAACGAAAATTGCAATAATTATTTTTTTTTTTAATTTATACACTATTGTACATTAATAAATTAAATAAAACCCCACACCTCTGCATACATTACTTTTAAACTAAAAATAAAACAAATGCTTACCAATCATGACGTCACCGCGCCGTAACCCGACACCTCGATAACAAAGGGCTCTTATCTTTTTTGTTTCGGAGAACTCGTAACAAAAAAACCCACTTGTATCGTAGCTTATCTATTGTTTTGTCGTGGACACGTGCACACACAGTCTCAACTGATAAAATTACATGTTTTTTAACGAATTTCACAACACCATATTTACAAGTGAACGGCGAAAAAAGTTCGCTTAAACTTTGGATCACAGTTTTTATTACGATGCACTTTATTCAAATCTGAATATACATTCAGTCGTAGGATGTTATTTACTGATGGAAAAACACCAGACAAAGGCTTGTTGCCTCAAAAAACAATATCGAAATCACAAAAACAAAATGTAAACAAGAGACGTCAGCCATTTTGCAGACACTTCCCCACAGACTAAAAGAATAAATCATTCCGGCGCGAAACATTTAGTCGATGTTTAGCATGTGATGTTCTATACCTTTCCTGTTTTTTCCTCTACACTCTGTATAAGTTAGAATAAGATCGGTATAGTGTCCACAGGCAATATATGTCAGGAAAAAACAGGCGTCAGAACGCGGTTGACCGTTGTTGACCGACACGCGAAATTTGACAATCGACTCCTGGAGTTTGCTTGACCGACGAGAGGCTAACGGTTTTACGTTATTGTGATTTATTTTCTATTCTGTTATTTTGAAATAAATAGTTCTATGTACTTTTGCTTTTCTTTTAAAATAATTAAATAAGCTTCTGATCCATAAGATCAGAAGTGGGATAGAATTAAAACACGTTGCTTTGATCGTTCGCCATCTATTTTTGCTGTTAATAGTGTTCTGTTTTAAAGTAATTCGGAACACGTGTTCATGCGCGTTTTTAATTATGCGACCAAGTGTTAGTTATTTCGATTGCGTTTGGTTATGTTATCCCTGCAAGTAATTTATGTAGTAGTAGTAGGGTTGCGAGTGCACACCGCGTGAAATTTTACCTAATCGTAATTTTTGCGGCCACCGTAATGAGTCGCATAGCCGTCGCGATGTTCGTACGAGGCGACGAGACCGTTATCGCGAAACGTGTAGCAGACCCGCGTAACACGCGTCGCCGTGATAGGTCTGAGACTTTTGAAAGTCCGCGTGCACGAGAAACTTCACGAAACCAGCTGGGGTGGCTGCCGAGGCACCTGTTACTAGTGTGGGAACACATGGTACGGGAGCCGCGACTGTTGAGAAGTATCACGTGAGGCTGACGCTGCGAACATGATTGTGGGTGCACTTTCTTCGCTGATTCAGGGATCATGTGGGTGAAAGTGGCGGTACACTGCGCGTGCTAATGGTGCAACCAGCTGTACTATCTGTGGCTGAGTTTTGCAATGCAATTGTGGATTTGACATCAGTGACATCACATCCCAATGAAATGGTTATGAGCGAGGTAACCAAGAACCCTGTAAGCGCAACCAATGCTATTCCGGTAAGATCTAACCATGTTTTTATGTCCAACTTTGATGCCTCTTTGCAATGTGTGCTATTATAGTGACGTTAATCATGTGCGTTCAATAAATCAGTCGGTTGAACGCTAGTGTTTAGCACAAATCGGTTATTACTTGAAAGTCGATGCAAGGTTATGACTAAACGAATGGTTAAGTGACGATTGTAGCTGGTCTAATTTCTAGTGGGAATTTCAAACATTGTGCCCACTTCAGTTAGATATTGCGAACATTTTGTTCGACGTTATGAAAACAAATTCCGATAACTACCCGACAAAATACGGAATATGCTGGACGTTCTTTGTTACGATTTCGTATCATCAGTGGATTAAGTGACGAGCTGATCACAGCTATTGTTAAGAGTGGTATTACAGATCTCCAAATTCATGCAGCCGGTACTAATGCCCGATAGTTGACTCAACTTTTTGTCGTGAATATGTGAAACCTACTCAGGTACGTAAATGCAGTGATTTTCGTGAAACTCAATCTAATACAAATACGCTAAAACGTGAACATGCTGATTAGAAAGTTCAATGTAAAAGTTTTGGCCATAAACAAATAACGTTTGCCTTATATGTTCAATAAGAAAAACCAACCAGAGTGCAAATGCTACGAATACAAGCGGATAATCTGGTGACAGGTACTGTTACTACTAGGTGCCTACTGTGCAAACGGCTTCTATGCACATTCGTTTACTTAAAAAAGCCCCGTTGTTTATCGGTCTTATAAAATATCTCATGACGAAAAACTATGCGTTAGAGAAATTATTAAAGTTCTTTTACATAAACAAATTATGATGAAGACCGAATTCGAGTTTTTAAGCCCAATGTTAACAAGGGGACAGTGTTGTAGTGACAGACTTTGTGTGAATTTTCGGAGTCTTGAATACGGTACCGTCAACCGTGACGGGTTACTTTCAATTACCTTTAGAGGACGATCATGTCTGATGATGACGCATAAGCGAATCTTATAGAATATTTGGCGTCTGATTCTGTCGGTAATGGTGAATGCCTGAAATTATTGGGCATGGTCAGGTACGGCCGAGCTCATGTAAGACTTCTTTAGTTAAGTCCACGATACCTTCTAATGTAAGAGTTGTACGTCAGTTCTTGGGATTGGCGGGGACCCTATTTTCGTACATTGCTCAGAAAAGGCGAGCTTTTGAAATGGGGCGCAGAACACAAGATGTTGTTGTTACAAGCTGACCACTGAGCTTCATACCGATGTCAGTGCTATTCGCAACGGTGAGATTCTAATGAAAAAGCACGAGTGTACACGTAAACGAAAGCGAGTTGTTGGCTTTTTTAACAGATCCACAAAGGGTGCCGAATCCCGGTGCCATAGTTACATATTCGAGACCTTTGCAATTATTGTTCGTGCATTACAAAAAATATTGGCACTATTTAATCGGTGTAAAGATTTAAATAATTACCGATTGCAACTCTCTAAAGTTGACCGATCGTAAAAAGAATTTTATTAACATGTGTTGCGCGTTGATAGATTTACAAGCGGTACTTCCAATCCGCGTTAAATCATCTGAATTTATGTGAAGATCACCTTTTTCTTTCTCTAAGTTTATCTTCTGAATACGTTCGGTGCTGCAAGGGGAAGTAAAGTCTTGTAATTTTTGAGCTACGACCAACCGTTTAGAAGATATTCGACATTTTAACTTCTTCACGGATTGTTCGAAAAGGAGTCAAATCCATTGTTATGAGTTTCAGACAATGCTTCGCGACAGTGAAGCGTCCTCACGGTGCGTCGGCTGACGACCCCGGCCCGAAATAGTACCCATTCAGGGGAAGAACCGGGAACTGGTCGCAGTCGTAGCCGATGCCATGGAGGTCGGAGTCCTATGCGCAGCGCCCGTTGTGAGCGGACCGCGAGATGCGCGAGTGAGAGCCAGCGCGAAGCGAATACGCTGGTGCAGCTGGACGCCGGTACAGGCGCCGGTACAGCTGGACGCCAGTGCAGCTGGACGCCCGTGCAGCTGGGCGCCCGTGCAGCTGGACACCCGAACAGCTGGACGCCGGTGCAGTGCGCTTGGTGATGGGGTTCCCAAGGCAGTGGGAAGCTGAACTCCTAGAGGCGCAGCCCCTGTGGGGTCGTGCAAGCGCTACCACATCACCGATGCGAGCTTCTGGCTTATGACTTCTGCTTGGCCTGAACCTATGGTTCATGGCTTCTGTTTGGTCTGAGCTTCTGGCTTATGACTTCTGTTTGGCCTGAACCTATGGTTCATGGCTTCTGTTTGGTCTGAGCTTCTGGCTTATGACTTCTGTTTGGCCTGAACCTATGGTTCATGGCTTCTGTTTGGTCCGAGCTTTTGGCTTATGACTTCTGTTTGGCCTGAACCTATGGTTCATGGCTTCTGTTTGGTCTGAGCTTCTGGCTTATGACTTCTGTTTGGCCTGAACCTATGGTTCATGGCTTCTGTTTGGTCTGAGCTTCTGGCTTATGACTTCTGTTTGGCCCGAACCTATGGTTCATGGCTTCTGTTTGGTCTGAGCTTCTGGCTTATGACTTCTGTTTGGCCTGAACCTATGGTTCATGGCTTCTGTTTGGTCTGAGCTTCTGGCTTATGACTTCTGTTTGGCCTGAACCTATGGTTCATGGCTTCTGTTTGGTCTGAGCTTCTGGCTTGTGACTTCTGTTTGGCCTAAACCTATGCTTCATGGCTTCTGTTTGGTCTGAGCTTCTGGCTTGTGACTTCTGTTTGGCCTGAACCTATGGTTCATGGCTTCTGTTCTGGTTAAGTATATTAGCTTCACTACTATCTATTTATCTTGGCTAGTATTCTACCCAATGGGAGTCCGGAATCCCATTGCTTGGAATGCTATTTAGTTCCATTTACGTTTTAATGCTTAGAATCACTGATTTTGCTTTGTAATTTTTAGTCTGAAGCTTTTAATTTTACATTTTAATTACCTAAGAAAACTTCATGTTAGTTGGTTGGGTACCTGATGGTGGGAGTGCACGCTCACTATCGCGTACTTGACAACATCAGTTCAAGTGTTTGCTATTCTTTAGCTTCAGACACATAAGTGACGCAAGAAAACAAATGTACAGTATGTGTTGTTGTTACTTTGCAGATGATTATGACCAGTCTGAGGATGACGGGCAGTCTGGTGATGGTGGACCTGGTGATGACACAAGGCAAGATGCGGTCGAGGACGCCTCGCTGTCAGGAACGGCCGTCTTAGAGGATTTGTCGCGATAGCGCGTGACAATTGTGACGCAGCGAGTGGAAGGGGCGACACGACGTTAGAGGGGCGCTCACGCACCTCAGGCACTCTTGCTCGGGCGCTCGGAAGCGACGGACGAGTATTAGGAACTGTAGATTTCAATTCTTTCGGTGTCTAACGGTTTTACGTTATTGTGATTTATTTTCTATTCTGTTATTTTGAAATAAATAGTTCTATGTAGTTTTGCTTTTCTTTTAAAATAATTAAATAAGCTTCTGATCCATAAGAGTAGCGAATCATAACGCAGACTTTAGTGTGTTAAATGATCTGACTGGAATATGTAAAAAGATACACGTATTTCATGCATCTACATAATTATAAAATAAAACCCAGTTTGCTTCATGCATATTTGCAGAACAGAACCAATTTCGAAATCAAATGATCGCAATACCCCACTAATGACCACCGCTGCAAACAATCAAAAACACAAAAAAAGTATTTTCAATTACAACACAATTCGGATATCAAAGAGAATGGTAGAATGGTATAAAACGATATACAAAATAATTGCGGATGTTCTCTCCGTTACCGGCAAATGGGAGAATTCACATCCGCCGGATGTAGGCACCGGCGGAAGTTTACTTAGCCCGCGCGAAACCGACGGAGGCCGCGTCACCCCCGGTTATGTTCGGAGGCTGGTCTTTAGAGCACGATTTTAAGAAGCGACTTTTATTTTATAATGAAATTCGTGATCAATTTAAAAGTGACGTTTGTTATTATGTTTTCATACGTCATAATATATTTGAACAGTATCAATATTTTATCAATAGCATGACGTACCTACTTATAAAGTAATTCTTTATTTGATTTGGTGAACTTCCTTAGTGATCCATACAACACTGACGATCATGCCTACACACGGCGAATAAACCGTAGTTTTTCACGGCATTAAAAACGTGTGTGAACAAAAATTCTAACAGTTATCGAACACACTGAAAAAATCTGAACTATAATAACAATCTTCAACACGAATTTCTAATTTATGGTCAACCGTGAGCAATTATGCCGTTCAATGCTAGAATCTTCACTGAGAATAACTGTAACAACTGTAAGTACAGCAAGCTAATTTACAAACTATAATTATTGGAAATTGACAGAAATTATCATTACTTCAAAAGTTTTAATACCTTATAGTAGGCACTTTAAAGAACATCGCGTTTTGTGTATTGAAAATTGTGTAAATTTTTTGTACCGTGCATTTCATCGTTCACTAAACCAGTAACTTAAACTTAAGGTAATGTTTATCAATAAAGTATATCAATTTCTGTTACAACAACACATTCACCTAACACAATAATTACACGAAAGTATTTCCCGGTGTGTATCATAATTAATGCAAATTGGAGTTGACAGCATTACGCTAATAGATTCATGTATTTACATGGTAATGTGAGCTTGTCATCCTGCCGATTAGAGGCCATCACCTGGAATGGTTGATGTGGATTTATATAGGAAAAATGGATGTAGCACTTGAAACACTAACTCTTTTGGGCAGTAAATATGAGATAGTTTCATAATACAAAATGAGTAGAAACTAATTTAAACGAGTTTGACTTTGTTAATTTTTAGGGTTCCGTACCTGAAAAGGAAAAAACGGAACCCATGTAGAATCACTTCATTGTCCATCTGTTTGTCTGTATGTCTGTCTGTCAGTCTGTCAAGACCCTTTTTCTCAAATGGAATGCGTGGAAGTATAAAGTGACCATAGATATTTACATGATTTAAAATCTAACAGAATTAAAATAATAATAGTAATATGTACAAGTATATAAAAAGGGGGGGGAAACGGTCATAGGGCATCAAAAAATTCGTCCGCATCGCTGTCAACAGGAAAAGTGCCCAAAAGGCTGGCAGCATTGCCACGTTGTATGGCAATGCTGATTCTTTGGCCGAAGAATAGGCCAGCCCTCGGGTCACGTGAGGAGTCGACCAGCCGCTTGGCGATGTCCCGAAATACTCGATGAGCACTCGGACCCCACGGCCCCAGTGTTTCAGTATAAAGTTGAAATTAATATCAAATACGTAGGACCCCCTTGGAGCCTTCAATCAACAATATTGGAGCTCTAAAAAAATTAAGCTTCTAAGTCAACGCAATAAAATAATGTCATAAATTATATTATACTATGTCTGAAGGTTACGTTAAGTTATTGCAAAAAAAAACTCTTTATTTTTATAATTTTTGTTTGATATAAAAATAACAAGCTACACATTTAAAAACCTTAACAATTGAAATAATAATTTGCAGAACAAAAAGGTCGACCGATAAAACAATATACACACCGCGACCAGTCGCCTTATCGGAACCAACCTTTATCCGTCAGTGGTGGTTGCGTGTGCCCACCAGTTACTGCAAAGCGAAACACACAAAAGAAACGATAAGGCTCCGACATTAGGGCCATCCCTCTTACGATGTATAGAAATTAAGCCCGTAGGCCTACGGCTGCGAAGATAAATGTACCCACTCCGAGATCGCATGGACTCAGCTAATGTTTATACGTGGAGTAAAATTAAGTGGGTTACAGAAGGTGGCTGTTAGCTGGACTGAAGAAGAATCTATTTGGCAGTACTTGTAGGAGCTACCACAATTTCCGAAACAAAAAAGGCTGAAATAACCTCAACAGTTAGCCTAGCCCACTACCAATTTGACTGGCTCGTTGTTATCACGTGGCAACATATGAATAAGAATAATTTATTGTATAAGTAATTACATTCAATGCATTGATTCCTGGAACTCACACTAGGATTCCCTGTGTCGTGAGATCCAGGCTCCTTCGTTCCGTTTATATATTGATATGCGTGTAATAGGTAGCCATATTATATAACTTACAATAAATTAACATGAGAGTAGTTAGAGTTACATCCAGTGGATCTGCTTCTGATCAAGTTCTCGTCTATCTAGCTAAATTTATCGACTTTTTGCTCTGTATAATGTTTCGATTCAAAGTTAATGGCGGCTCGGAAGTGTGCTGCTCGCTGCGCAGTGCCCCACCCCTTATCCCCGCTGACCCATGATTTTTTTACGGCGCAGCGACTCGCCTCATGTTCCAAGCCGCCATTAAGTTTGAATCAGGCTGTAATAGATCTTTTGTGGTCAATGTAAATAATTTTGTACGTTGTTGACTGAAAGGTTAAAATCTTCCAAAAAGGACTCACTAGGGGCAACTTCAATGCATTGCAATACATCTAGTAGTAGTTTTTAGTTTTTAATTTCGCTTAATATAGATATCGATGTTTTGTTGGTATATTGGCGTATGCTAGCTGTCATTATGGCAAATAATTTTATTATAATTTTGTGAGTTAAGTAATGTTAATTATTTTGCATACGTATACAACGTGAAATTTGGATCACAGTTTTGCTAGAACAAACGTTGTTCAGACCATGGTCTACAACCATTCTATACTATTCAATAAAAAAAAAAAACGTCAATGGTATTTGAAAAAAATAAAAAAAAGACTGATTTATTTATTTGCATTTTGGCCCGCATTGGCCGGACATCCTTGTAGTCCACGTGGACTCCTCATAACTCTTTTGAATGCCATATTGATACCGCGATGAGTCCTTTGATGTTACGGTAAATGTTTGAACACGTATGAGCAACATAAGACTTATTTGAGAACACCTAGTTTAGTTTGTTTTAATAACATATTGGACGGTATAGAATGGTAGTAGACCATGGTCTGAACAACGTTTGTTCTAGCAAAACTGTGATTCAAATTTCACGGTGTATAATAGTTTACGTATAGAATCAAGTTTTTTTCTAACTGAACAGACAGCTGTGCTACTGGGGAGTTTGTTGCGCCACTTCTTCTTCCCAGCTAAAGCACTAGGACGTGGTGAAGGGTGGGCGTTTTTGGGGACGGTCTTATGTAATTTTGACTTTCGGAAAAGTGCTGATTCTCAGCCTTGTTTGAATTTTTTTGTTTTTTTTTAATTTAATTAAATTCTCTGACTATTAAAGTAAATATAAAAATATATATCTGTAAAAGATAACACAAATATTTCCTCTCACAAATATGAGTCCTTTTGAGATCATAAAATACGCTTTCAAGTGTCATCCTTCTAACAGGCTTACAATTTCCAATAACATGAGCTCTTAAAAGCCGAAGGCCGAAGCTAAAGGACGAAGGCCGAAAACTCTTACAAACGCTTAAACATTAATAGAAAACAAGAAAATACAGAGAAAAAAGATGGCATGGTCGGAAATTAAGGGGCGGGCCGCAGACGCGAACCATTTGTCCGTCTGTCCGTTACACTTAACTCGGGAACCTCATTCGCTTAACACTCACCTGGGGATCTGTGCTGGGGTCGTACGGGATTATAGTTTTGGCGGGTCCGTAGGAAAGAAAAGTTATAAAAATGAGGCTTATCGGTTTGACAAAGAAGCAAAAACCTACAAAGTATTTTGTCCAGCGTGGATCTCATAGAAAGCTGTGTGTTTGTACTTACTAAGTTCCAAATTGGTAAATTGTAAGCGGTAAAACTTAGCCTAGACTATTTTCAACCATAAACTAGTCAAGACTATACTTAAATCTATCTTCAAATTCCGCGCATTTCAGGCCCTAAACGAAGTGACAGTAATTATAACTTGGGGAATGCGATCTATACATGATAATATGTTGAAACTATTATAATTATGGATTTTATTTTCAAGCATATAAGGTACATGAGGTGTTAGATTTGTTGCATTGAATGACTTTTTCATGGAATCATTATATTTGAGAGCAAATCTAACATAGAGAGATGTATTAATGATTCTAATGAGTATAATTTTGGAAATAATTATATTATAATTTGATATGGTGGCGAACCATAAATTTTGGCCAAGATGCAACCTGACACTGACCTGCAAATTGCAAAAAACGTAAGAAAATTTAAATTTCGCGAGCTACTTTTGAGGATCCACCTTAAGGCACTTCCCTAATATCGGCCCGTAAGTTTCCACTCCTAATACAAGCCCTTCTCCAGCCTCTTAGTTTAGATGAGATTAGATTAAACGTTTGGCTCTTAACAGTACAAGAGGGACAACATTTTTTGCTTCAAGCTCTTTTTAGAGACCCTACACAACTGTTCTTTGGTAAATTGGGGTCCAAAGAATTGAATAATGTATCCTATTTTATTGTTCAGAGCAGGATTACTAGTTCTTAGTTGAGTTTCGGGAGATTTGGCTCGACAAAATAAGACATTTTTATGTCAGGTAACTTTATTGTCTTCTTGAGGTTTGTTTCTTTTGTTTTGAGGTCTTCATTAGTTTTATCTAGATGTAGGTAGGTATATTGCCTGTATTTTAGATGCAAAATATCTTATGTCTTGTTAGCACGACTTGACACGCTATGACAAAAGTGTGTTTCAAACACCGAATATACATAATATGTTTTTTTTTGCAATCTCCTGTGACACACTTCAATAATAAACGTAAGTACCTACAGTTGCCAGCACGTAACTTGGCAAGGTTTTGGCGTATTTTTGCGCATTTACACTTAGTGCAATAAAAACATTTACACTTTTATTGCATGTCATTATTCCATGATTATAGCCATAATTTATTTTTGAATATATCTGTTAAGAAAAACAAGAAAAAAGTAATACTGCGCATCAACGACTCTTGCCAAGTTACGTGCCAGCGACTATAATTTAATATGGTCTATAAATGTGTAATAAATTAAAATTCTAATTAGTGCATGCACATGACAAATGTTTTTAAATAATTTACTACTGGTAAGTTATATGAATAAGGAACTATTTCACGATGTCCAAATAGCCACTATGTACTTTCCGAATAAACTCAAAAACAGAACTGAGTTAGTATGATATTATCTGCCAAGTAAGTTAATAAGTAAGTTAATATGTACTTAATCGTAGGTGGTGAAAGTGTGAGTTTTGTCACTAGACTTTGTAAAAGCATAATTCAAAAAACAAATACAAAACACAATTAGTGGTGATACCAACCCACTATAATAAAAATTAATATTCTAATTAGTGCATGACAATGACATGGACGTGACAAATGTATTTTTTAATCATTTTTATACTGGGTATGAATAGGAGTGTGATTTTTATCACTACACTTTGTAAAAGCATACAAAAAACAAATACAAAACACAAGTGGTGATACGAACAGGGGTAAGCACACCAACTATAAATCTCTTGTATTACGAATGGGTACATAAAAATTCATTGCTTTCCTTCGATTTATCCGAACAGTTTTCTTTTCATTGTAAGAGTATTATTTTATGCACCCCCAGTGAGCGGTGCTGCTTAGATTGTGTTAACGTGGAATGGAGTATCTTGTCTTGTTTTTGCGCTCAGTTAAGATAATTCAATTTACCCAATGGATGGAAAAATATAGAATAAAGTCTACCAATTGGGAGATGACTTCTGAATTTTATTTCTGTTATTGTCACTGCAAGAACGAGGAAAACCTAACTCAAATTGACATTAGCGTTGCAAGCCCATATTCAAAACTTAATATTATGTATACAAGTAAGTAAATAACGTGAAATTTTTAATATATTTAATTCGTTTGATTAACACATTCTTTTGTTTTCTCCCTGGTTATATTAGTTCAATTTTAAAATTACTATTTTAAATATCGCTCTACATCTGCCTGTTTTGTTTATTGCCTTTATGTTTTTTTCGAAAATTAATTTAAGTAGCCGCGTTTTCTCTTAACTTCTTTATTTACGTTTTATGTAAAAGAACTTCAAAGAATCTTGAACCTAAATGAGTGTCTGTGTTACAGTTTTAAAGACATCTTTAATTCACCTTTAATTCACATAATTATAAAAAGCGCTATCTACTCAAGCTCTTTTAAAAATCAACTTAAAAGTTTCCTGTTGAGTGTCTTTATGCTGTTGACGATCTATAACGTAATTCCTATACATGTTGTATTTAAGCATTTAAGTAATTTTTTACGTGTTTTTTTCTTATGTAATTTAATTTTCTTTTCTATACAATGTAATTTCAGATATAATTTATCGTTCATGAATAAACAAACAGACATTTTTCCACCCAAATGTTTACGCAAACTTCCTTTTCCTCTCTTCACATACTCCAAGCGTGGATCGCTTTTTACTACCGATTGGAAATGAGTTACAGTTGAGCAGAGCTATGGATTTCATCTCTGTACTGATACAGAATATATGGGAGTGGTATTATTGCGCCTCGCTACAGAAGATAGTAAGCAGAGAAGAAAATTAAGCATCGTTTGGGGTGATATATGAATGTTTATGTCGATTTTAGAGCGGGATCAAAAGGCTGGTTTATCGATACTAAGCTAATATTATTCAAAATTACACCTATTATTAATTACCTATTCTACTTTGATATTTATTATTTATTCATCGATTAATTGAGTTTTAAAAGTATTATAAACTAGCTTCTGCCCGCGACTTCGTACGCGTGGAAGTCATAAGACACTCACCTGTTGACACCACAATATACTACAGTTTATAAAACTTTCGTGTATACTACGTTTGTAATATAGTTCTCAGCAGTTATAATACACAGAGAGTCAGGACTGGTGACTCGGGAGCTAGCGACGTACAGTGTCTGTGCGAGAAGCAGCTCGTCCTGAGGTCGACACCCGCAGCCTTCAGCATTTTTTTTTTCTTTTGCGTGGGGAATCATCAAATGACTTTTCCCGCGCTGGGCAGAGCGGAAGGGCGTGTCAGACTCTTACTGACTAAAACCCACCCGTGTTACTTCCCTTGCCTGTGCCAGGGGCCACGGTTTCCCCTTAGCAACCCCAGCAGGCACCGGCCCTAGCGGACCCTTTCAGTTTTGCTGACATCTCTTTGAGGCGCATGTGGAACACGAGGCGCCGTCGACCCGGGCCTGATACTTATCGGACGGTGAGCTACCAATTGCTCTCCGTCCGCAGGCCCGCGCCTACGGTGGCCGGAAATCGGCTACCAATTCCCGATGCCCGGGGCGTCTCCTACGGCGGCAGCTTTGGGCGTAAGGGCGCGACATTTGTCTGTCTCCTCCGTCGCGAGCATTACTGCTTCGCAGAAGGAGGTGACGGCTTGCCTTGTCCTCTCGCTCCGCACCATGGCCTTTACCAGGGTCGGACGCGAGAGGTCGCTGCCGCCGAGCGCTACCACGGGGACACGGCGGTGCTTCGCCCAAGCCGGGCAGACATCCACCGTATGCTCCACCGTGTCCTCCGGGCGGTCCACACAGTGGTGACACCCGGGCGTTTCCTTCCGCCTTATGCGAAACAGGAACCTCCCGAAACAACCGTGACCGGTGAGGACCTGCGTCAGGCGGAAGAAGAGGACGCCGTGGCAACTCTCTAGTCACTCCTCAAAGAGGAGACTTATCGTCACAATTGTGGCGTGCAAAAATCTGGGTTGCGACAATCACACACTCCAAGCCGCCTTGAGATCCCGCTGGAGCTCTGTTCGCTGTACCGTGATTTCTCGCGGCAGTGGAGCCTTCAGCCTTCAGTGACGGTCCTTGTGACTTGACAAAGCATACGCTCACAGGGAACTGCACGCGCTTAAACTGGTAATTGTGGGGAATTAGTGGTATACGCGGTATATACACTGTCTCGCCAATGCCACAAACTATTAGCATTTCCGTCTTGATGTCGTTTCCTTGAAAGACATGACTTTGAGCCGAATTCCGTTACAAAGCTTTGGCGGAGTTAAGTTCCGAAGGAGCATAATCGGGACACCGACCTTCAGCTGGATTTTCTGCGCCGGAAGTCCAGTTGCCATGAGCGAATTCAGAAATTCTACGGGGTAATGTGTGGCATCGTCTTCCTCCACATCAGCATAAATGGAGGTTTATATCCATTCGCTCCCTACAATTTGCGAGAGAATACCGTGATTGATCGCTGCTGCTTGATAATTTTTGACGTTAAAATGGAACACGCCCAAGAATTCTTTTGGTACGGAATTCGACTGATGTCTTCGTACACCAGACGAATCGGATCTTCTAAAGTGGGAACTACTCTACTCTACCAAGAGTCTCTGGAAGGGCCACCTGGCCACACTCCTCTATTATAGTGCCTTCACCAACGTTTAGAAGAACATAGGAGAATTCGTGAGCATGTGGATTCCCGCCAAGCCGAGCTCGCATGTTGATGGTCAAGCGCAGTCTTAGAACTCTTGACCATAGAGTTGACCTTTTCAACAAAGCATTCACCTCATCAGACAGAACTGTGGCATCACCCATAATGGCTTGGTTCCTGCGGATTTCCTGCAGGTTGCTATCTTATTTGCCATAATGCTTTCATCCCATACGATGAAGCGCTAACCCTAAGCACGCATCCCTTGTTACTGTTGCGTGACACCTCACAAACAGCGTTTCGTTGTTCTCTAAATTGATGGGAATCTTAAACATGAATGGCGCGCGCTGTTTTCTCACCAGAAAGCAGTGTGGCAGCGATTCCAGAACATATTGGCGATTACACACAGATTTTAAAATTGTTAGGACAAATCTGCTGTCAAAATCTGTGTGTAAAGTCAAAAATTAAGCTAGTTTTTTTTTGTGCTGGTCAAGGCCTCCTCGAAGTCTTTCCAGGTAGGTACCTACTCTTTTCACATGGGCCGTCTCAATAAAGAATCTTAAGCAACGCTGTCACAGCAGACCAAGCAAGGAATTAATACCTATGTACTATACATTTAAATAAACACCAGGTATAGTTAATTTATTTCGCAAAAGTCCTGTCTTGTCGCCGATGACGTTAATCATAAGGTATAAATTGCAATAACTAAGAGGACTTCGTGAAATGGTTTAAGCAAACTGTAAAAGGTGAACGTTTTTCGGCTTTTTTTCAATATTTTTCGGCTTAATGTTATCCTTGATACCAAAAGATGCATATTTTACCATATTGAACTACTTTACAATATGCTTTTAAAAGTAAATAGCGCTAAAAATATTGTATTTTTTCACATTCGGTTTATTCTATAATCCGTAAAAAATCATTTTATTCTTATAGTTTTTGGCACTAAAATGATCAGAAGACAACCTTGAATGTTTTGTGACTGTAAAGTGCTTGGGACGTAGCAGTTTCCCATAGATTACGAAGTTTTCCTTTTTTAGTGAATTTAATACATTCTTCGAACTATTACAAACATAAAAAATTAAAAAAAACACATAATAAAAAATAAAAATCGTATTAAAAAATGTAAAAAAGAGAATCACAAAAAAAAAAAAAACTATAGATGGGATTCGAACTAACAAACTCGGGATTGCAAAGCAACCGTCTAACCGCTTAGCTATTTGCTTACTTGAAAGTTAGTTAAAATAGCCGTTCTTATATATTTCATGATTGACTGCTTAGTTCCATAAAGGTATAGCGTGATGATAATCATTTAAAAAGTTAAATCGGTAACTAAACTATCTACAATATGCAAACCTTTTGGCGCATCTTTTTACAATTTGCGGAAAAAAATACGAACATAATGTAATATTGCTCACCCCCCTTAGCAAATAGCGTGATAGTTTATACCCTACCATTTGACCAGACTTATAAGGAATATCTATGCAAATATTTATTCATTATTCAACAGAATCTGTCCAGTAGTATTTGCGTGATGCTGGAACATACATACAGACAAACAGATAAACAGACAAAAATTCTAAAAACTATATTTTCGGCATAAGAATCGATCCCAGACCTCGTAACAATTACTTTTTTTCAAAAATATTCAATGTACAGTTTTGACTTCGCTACGATTTTATTATATGAAAAATAGATAAGCTCGTCGTTATGTATGTACAGAAGACATACATAACATCACGCCTTGTTTTTTCGAAGGGTTGGGCAGAGGTGTACCTATAAAACACCCTTTATTTCTTTTGATACAATTTTAGCCATTTAATAAATCAAAAATAACAATAATTATAATTCTACCCGTAGCCTTCTTAATTGGCAGATTTGACAATAATTTTTGCATTATCTTTGCATAATAATATAAGATTTTAAGAGATTAGATTTCGCTATGAATATGGAAATTCACCACTCTTTTACTAGGAAGCAAAATTTGTGTGACGTTTTGGCAAGAAAATGGCGATTTGGCACCGTCTGGAGCAATACTCGTATAAAGAGATGATCTGAGTGAGATAAGGGGTGCGTAACTTAAAGGGTGCTCCGGTTATCTGGGCAGAGACAATGAGTCAGTTGGTCTCAGGTTTAGAGAAAACACTGAAGTCATTTTGTAATTGACAATTCAAAAGTGCTTGTAAATGATTTAATTGAAATAAATGCTTTAAGTTTAAGTTTTAATAATTATATCCTTTTCAATATAAGAATTGCGTGTTTTTTTTTAAACATAGATGATTATGATCTTTATCTAAGATTATACTAATATTTTAAAGAGGTAAAATTTGTATGTTTGTGCGTTTGTATGTACCTAGGTGGTACCTAATCTCCGGAACTACCAGTCAGATTGGGAAAATTCTTTTTGCATTGGATAACCCAATTTTGTAGATTTCTTATAAAAAACTGGACACTGGTAGATAGATACCTAGATGAAATACCTACGTTATTTGTACTCCATCATTGTAATAAAGCTCAAATAGTATCGTATCAAATCGTATGATAAGAGTACAATCAAATGATAGTCTTTATGACCTACTAAGTTCTGCTCGCGACTTCGTCCGCGTGAGTCAACTAGGTATACAATAAAACAATTAAATATTATTATTCTATGGCACCCGGATATAGTGTAGCTTCCATCACCGAGACTTTTTGTCTTTTTGTGTCAGAATTATAAAGGCGTTCATGGGCGTCTGACATGTCTTCACATGCCGTCTAGAAATATATCTCGGCATGTCGGTTTCCTCACGATGTTTTCCTTCACCGTTTTGAGAGCAGTGGTGATGAAATTATTTACACAAAGTAAAGCGCCTGCTTGGGTTCGAACCTACGACCTACAACTCGTAAGTCGGGGCCGATACCACTGGGCCACCACTGCTCTTAGATAGCTAGTAGTTTGTTATTTTCTTTTATACTTACGAAATACTTATTAAGACTGTCCTTGAGACATGCGATTAAAAATGTATGATCCTAAAATTTTTAAATTATATACTACACTACTCAACAAAGTCTATAACAAGCCAACTACTAAAAACTTATTTATGAAAATTCTTTAGAAGTACTGGCCACAAAAAATAAAAAATGTTGGTTGAACCTGCTTTATAATTATAATTGTTCGAAAATAAAAATAAAATGTTTTTAAAGCATTAGCAATTTGGAATAAGGAGGAAACCTTCACTTGGTCGCAGCGTACGGCGTTTTGAAACGTAATAACTTTAGAAATTACTGTCCATAATGGTTTTTTTTTCTTGTGTAAATCATTTTCGCTGCTTTGTTGTAACTTTTGTGACAAGACAACCTGATATCAACATGCGACGCCGATATGGAGCCATCGCTAATTCTTTGAGAGGACCAACTGTTTATTAAAAAGTTACTGGGAATGTTTTATTTTATTTTATCTGAGCGTTAGTTATTTTGTGTTTTTGGTACATACGGCTAAACATCAAGCTATAATTTCCAGTATAAGCTGACCTCGCATTGTACGGAAATCCTATACAATGCCAGATCAGCATAAACTGGAAATGTATAGCTTGATGTGTAGTCGTGTGTACCATTTTAGAATTGTGTAACATATTTCATCTCGATTTCGATTTCGATAGAAGTATGTAACAAACAGACGGGGAAGCGCGCGCTATTTGATTTGATCAATGAGCGCATGCGGTTCTAGAGTTGGCCGTCAGAAAGGACCTTAACGCCCGTCTAATGTTGCATATTACTGTCAGATGTTACATCACACATCATAATATGCGACTACTGTGTTTTATAGTAACTGTGTAAATAAGCAAAAGGATAACCTTTTATTTAATCACATAATAAAGATCTGTTGACTAAATTACGCTGCTATTGATATAAAATAATTATATTACATAAAAATTCTTAATATTAAAAAAAAAAGGTACCAAGACAAAACTTATTCCGTAGACTAGAGTAGTATATTACCCTCCGGAGCAACTGGACAGATTCGCAACTGGACAGATTCTCAGCTGGACAGTTCCGCAGCTGGAAAGATTAACAACTGGACAAAGTATGAAAAAATTACTGTAGGTATATTAAACTAAAAGCCGACAAAAGGCTTAAAATAAAACAAAGGCACATAATTATATAAAGGTGACAAATAGTTAAAATACAAATTCATGAGTTATAAAATTACTGAAACCATATATTACCTCCGTCTGGGTCAATTTTCCAGTAATAATATAAAATCTTGTCAGTAAATAAAGTTAGGGATATTATGGAGAAGTTTGTCTGTTTCGTAAATTCTGGAATAATTGTGTTAAGAAAAACTTGTTGAAGTAATACAAAGTAGGTTATTAGGTTATTAAACTCGTGAAATACAAAGGATTTACTTACCTACTTGTTTGAAGTAATTTTAGGTACTTAGTAATTGAGACAAGTAATGTAGTATGTAACTAGTATGTAAGTAGATCTTTTATGAGACTTTTACAATACATTTTTGGTCAATATTTTAAAACTAAATGGCACTGGTATATCAGTCATCATCATCATCATTATCAGCCTATAATGTTCCCAGTGCTGGGACACAGGCCACCTCTCCTAGAGAGGGAGGGGCTGTAATCTACCATGCTGGCCAAGTGCGGGTATATCAGTAGGTATTAATATGTATAACATTTTTCAAAAGATGTTGGTACTTAAAATGTTACATAAAATTTCATTTTGACAAAGTATTGTTATTTATTTTCGCATGGTAGATAAATATAGTTTTCTTCCACCACTTTCGTCTTACCAAACTAAACACAAGTAAAGTCACGGGCAATATATCAACAATAGCCTGCGCAATATTTCAGCCACCATCGACCACCGTGGCGGCGGCCATTGTGTCTCAATCGACCGGTCAATTTGCATAATAACTGTTATTTTGTACGCGCTATGATGTTAACCCACACTTTGCTATGGAGGTATTTTCAGTTGTTAAGATTATTAGGTCAGATTATTGGTGACTGCCAACGTGTGGTTTTATGGTGGTCCTAGCACTATTTTGAGGGTTAATTTTAGTTGTAGGTATATTGTAAGGTTTTGAAGTAACATGTTGGTTTGTTTTGGCTTTGTTAACGTTGGTTTTAATAATAACTTTTCACATGTAATAAGTTTTCCATTATTAGTTTTTGTTAACTCCTGGAGAAAGTAGAGGGTTATGACGGACTTCAACCAAACCAAACCATTTGTGGTCATCTTAATTTAGTGTGTGATATGCGACAATATTTATCTAACTGTGTTTCTTGGAAAGTCCGGCAGAAAATAAAGTACTTTCAAACTCAAACTCAAAGCATTATATTGAATTACCTAAAACTATTCTGTAAATTGATTAGATCGTCGTTCGAGAAACGATGTTTCAAGGTAATGGGCCTTCGCGCTGCCGTTGATTCGAGATTTGGATGCATCGAGGTAGTGAACTGTCGCGCTCATATAATTGTCTCTCATCATCATCTGTGTAATTGTCACAGGGGATTGGTGGTCCCCAGTTATCTGTGGCGTGTTAGCTGTGTGTCCTTCTGCAGCTGCATTATCTATATGGGACAATAGGTTTCATAATTCAATAAAGTTCGGAAGGATTAGGTACCAATTTTTATCACTGTTAGGTTGGGATTATGTTCCATTTGGTGTAGAAATGGAATACTATACACATATACTTACGATTCAGATCGGAAGGCTTCGAAAGCGGTTAGGTTTTGCATTCCGAAGGTAGGTATGTCGGTGGATCTTGCTCCTTTGTACATCAATGCATGTCATCTAAAATAATAAAAGAACAATGATAATTAATAATATTTACCGCGTATACCTATAAATTGTAATAAGAGTTTTACTCGTTTACCGATTTGACTAAAAAAGCAAGCATGGTTGTCGTTCGCCAACACCATGGCTTTTGCAAATGGCCGCCATACCATCGCAATTCCCATGGTGCAAAGTGAAAATATGATTACCTGCTAAAAATTCAGGAAAACATACCACAATAATTAATTAACATTTTATTTTTTATTTTTTTCATTGTAGCTAGTATATCTCAGTTTAAGTATTTTTATTATTGTTATGTTACGCTTATATACAGATGCACATAATTATATTTTTATTTCTTTTTTACCTATTATTTTAATGTACATACTTACTATGTTCAGATATATTCACACTCATTTTCGTAAGAATTTTCGCTTACCTTGATTATTATTGCACGGGGGGACGTCATTTCGTCATTCGTGAGGTTTTTGCTGAAAATCAGCGCTGTTGACAATAGGTTCGTCCGAAGTCACGGCATTTAGCTGAGCATTGACCTATTCTTGCACAGAAACGACGCACAGCTTAATTGCTCATGATATTGTTGTATACTCGTTGCAAAATAGTAGATTGTTATACAAGGGTCGAAAGGAATCAATTCCCATACGAGGTATTTAGACGCCCGAGCGCAGCGAGGGCGGCTATAGTCCCGAGTAGGAATTGATATCTTTCACCCGTGTTAAACACTCTACTTTTTATTTCGAATATAAGGAAAGTATAAAATAGTAAACTAAAATACTTATTGATATTAAATAACATGTAACCACCTATTTACCAACAACCTATTTCAAATTAACTGAGAAGTTAGAACAATTATTATTTTTTTTAAATTTGGAACGCGCCGCGTCACCGCTGCGCAGTGTTTCCACTTTCGTTTTTGGTTTATCCCCAGTTTCATAATGAAGTATCCCTAAAATTCTCTAAAAATATAAAAATCCTTGGTTAAGGGAATTTTTCATTTTTATAGCATTAAATACCTACAAAACATTCATTATTAATCGAGAGAGACGAAACAAACCAACTCTAGGTATAATGCGACTAATTTCCGATGTCATCTTTAACCACGGAAATAGTAAAATTAAGAATAATAATATATGGTAAACTAAAATTAGATGAATTATATTCATTACGAGTTTCAGGGAATCCCCAATCGGTGCTACCATAGAGTAAAGTAGTACATTGGGTGCAGCCTACTATTAACAATAGGGCTACCAACTCAAGTTAATTTTTTTCTCAACTCAAATTCCCTAAATCCCTGTCAAAATAAAATATCCCTAAACCATGCTTATTATTGGTAATTTTTCCCTAAAAAAGGGAGAAATCCCTAAAAGTGGAAACACTGCCGCCGCGAGCCGTCTCGTTTAATAGGTTTTTTTTTTTTAATTCGCACTGGCTGTTTATACACTCACAACACCACAGCCTTTTTAGTTTTATTCTATTCGATATTTTTCATGTAAAAAGTTTCGTAGCCGTAGTTTCGTAACCTAACCAAAAGTTCTATTTTTAAAATTCATTCCCGCCCTAGGGCGGGAAGCAATTACTATGAGTTTTTCCCGCCCTAGAGAGGGAAGCATCGTTTTCCACCCGCTACTCGGATCAAACAAACACTACTTTCCGAGCATGAGGAATGAAAATTGTATTTTTCCATTGCGCAAGCGGCACTTTGTTGTTTTGATTGTTTAATTTGTTTGTTTGTTTTCATTTGCAAGTGTCGCAACATAATTACGCAATGTAAATTCGTATTGTCTCTGGCCTTTACCTCATCGAGCAATAGACAAAATTTGTTAAACTTTTAATTTATTTGTAATTTTAATGTGATGAATACGAGGCTTTTGACTAATCTGTCAAGTAGTTCTAAATGTTATATTTTTTTGTAATGTGCGTTTAGTTTGTGCAGAATAAATCATTTTTCTTTCTTTCTCTTTCTCTCTATATAAATTTATCGATTTCAAGTAGGTACTATCGAGTTAACATTTTCGAGCAAGTATTATTCGATCTTACGTCATTGGATATCAAGTATAACCCTTGTTGAATTATCAAAGAGTCGATCAGTTAGAAAGAAGAAGTTGCCCATTTCAAAGCGTATTCGTTACCTATGGAGAAGATTTTACTGCTACCAGTAGCATCCGTTTTGTTCTGACGTCTTCCTTGATGCATAATGTTTATTTATATTTAAATTTTTAATTTTATATTTGTTGAGCTGGTTAGTAGTACCTTTTCATAAAGGCCACGTATTTAAAGCACTAAGTTAATCAAACTTAATCATCACAAAATAAACTCAATCAACCGCTCTCATCATATTCTTACCTTTATTGCAATTTCACACTTTATGTTTCGTTCAGACTTCCCGATAATATGTTAATAGCAGCTATCGCTGGCTCGCCGTCGGGCAATCATTGCAAAGATTATATGCCCTAAGTGTGGGGCAATCTTGTTGAAATAATAACACAGGCAATATCTATCTTAAGGTGTTGCATAGCTTGTAGGGAATAACTTCAGTTAAAATAAGGTGATTAATTGATAATTAGGCTTTATTTACATTTTAATGTTGAAGTTAAGACCAGTTAATAGGTGAAAAGGTCTATCAATGTGCTTGAATATGGGTTATTTATAAGCTACTATAATTTATCGATAAACTGCTATAATTATGAACGCTTACGATGGTTTATCACCATTATTAACACGTTCTATAAGCAGAATACTTAATCATAATGTTTATTTTTATCACTTTGTAGAGGCCTTCGTCTCACCTGATAGTAAGTGATGATCCGAGCGAAGGAGGAAGCGAGCTTCATCAGGAATTCTCAACCACAGAGAACTGGCTATCTCACCTCTGCCGAAACACAACAAAAAATACTGTACGGTAGGTACTAATAAATGTGGCTAACTAGCGAACTAGAATATTGATTACGAAATGCAATAATTAATATTGTAACACCGAATATTTAGTTTTAAATGTAAAAAAAAAGTATTTAGAAACTTTCCAAATGCCCTTTTTACACTAAAACGGGTACAACATCAAATTCAATGTTACAATAAAATTGCAATTCGTTATTAATATTCTAGTTCCCTAGTTAGCCACATTTCTTATTTTCATACAGTAATATTGCCAAATTAATTAAAACAGCGAAATATGTGACAGCTATTTGCGACTTTGCCCACTTCCGGAAAAAACGCACTTAAAAACTGAAATAAACCAACATTGAAACCCTAGTTACATTTCCTAATATTATAGGTACAGTCAAGGGTCATAATTGTGAAGCACCGGAATGTTTATATTTGCCTGCACGCCAGGTCTGCGCCTATCTCTGTGTGTGTGATGTTTTAAATGCAGACAATAACACGCACACAGTATAACTACGAACGGGCGATGTTGGTTGGTCAGATGAATGTGTGGTTAACACTTTATAAAGTATACCTACTTATACTTGTTTTCCTATTTAAAAGCAATGCTTAAATTCAACATAACATTTGAATGAAGCGATGGCAGGATCGCACGAGTAGGTCGGAATAATTGTGTGTGCATGAGAATGGCGAAGGTTCGAACCTCAGTGCGAGCTCTCGACTCTTTTTGTTTTATTTTGTTTTCGTGTCAGAGTTCAATTATTTTAATTTCATTAATTTACATTGACTATAGGTTACGGAAGGTAGAAATAAAGTAAATAGATATAATAGGTAATTTAATAAAATAAAAAACACAGTTTTTCATAGAAACATATATTAATGTTATTAATAGCTTTTAAAACATACACGTATTAAGAACGATATAACAAACGTTGACAATAAATAAATTTATAATTTGTTTGTAAATAATTTTTGGTTGCTAATAATATTGGATGTTACCTATTGTTTATTGAGGTTATAGCTTAATTTATTCATTTTCTCAAGGAAAAGAAGATTGAAACTTAACCTCAATCCTGTAATCTTACAATTATTAACTAACTTATTTCTATTATGGCTAGTGGATCCCCTGAATTCCCCTGATAACATTTAATATTACTTACTTTTTTTTTTCTGATCGAGACATCTTTCATTTCGTGCTTCCAATCTTTGCACTATTAAACCCATACATTTTCCATAAGGTTTAGATCAGGGGATCGCGCTGGTCACGGAATAACTTTAACATCTAAATACTGACTAAACCCACTCACGAATTCTCGAACAATACTTACTGGCACGATGAATCGGACTTCTCGGATCTTAAACAAAATAAAGTTCACCAATTTCATCCACTGGATAAACATTGCGCACACTGTAGGTAGCATTATGTCGCTCAAAACCTCGACGTAATTGGAGCTGTTGGGCCGCGTCGGTATAAATTCCAACTCACTCGGCCCTTGAGCACTAATCCACCCCCACATATTCACACTTATTCTTCCTGACTCCGTATTATTTATAATGTTATTGTCAGACCTCCGTGTATTGTCTCTGCGCCACAAATGAAGTCTTCCTTTTAGACACGATTTGAAAGTCTTCTCGTCAGTAAATATAGTAGTCTCCCAATCAAAGTCTAAATATTCCCGGGCAAAACGTAACCGTTCATCCTTATGCCTTTACGTTAAAAAGTTGCGAATTCTTCAGCAAATCTTCTTGTTGGTATAACACCATTCGTTTAAGATTCACCACCCATAAAGCGTCGCTGAGTCACTTACACAGCTCTTCAGACTTCCCTCTTCCTCAAATCTTTTCACCCAACGTCAACGTCTCACAGTGTTTCTCTAAAAATAAATAAATCCTTATTACTCATTTTGAACCACCACTTAAGAGATTAACAAATATAATCAATCACAACAAAATAACTTACACATAAGTAAACCGCTTTCATTGGATATTTCAGATAAAAATTAAACCCATTGATATGCAAGGCTACAATATTCGCCCTGGCTTCATCATTTATATTTAATTGCATTTTGAATAAAATCTTTAAACTAAAAACACTAATAGCAATAACACAAACGCCCTTAACTAAGTTCACCATATAACAACGTCATACGAATAAATTACAGCCAGTAAATAAATTTTGTTTCAAATCTACCCTCAATTTTTATGTTATTTATGTTGACTAGTTTAAAATTTTGTATTAATGATACTTACTCATTCCTCGACATTTGCTGTCTTTTTCTAATTGCTATAATCAGAAAAAGACAACGGGGCGTGATAAGCCTACGAACTAAGGAAAACTGTTACATATATACCGCGCTCTTTCTATTTGGTTCATGATGAGAGAGTGCAATACGGGTGTGTAAGTGTATGTGTGGAATGCCTTATTAGAAGAAGGTCTCAAGTGCGACGAGTTACGATGCGATAACTTTGTAAAACTGGTAATGCACTAATGACCCATACTGTACCTGCACTTTTTCAAAAATATTACAAACACCTACTTAAAAATCTCACAACAAAAAAGAACACTCCAAAAATACAAAATAAAACGAAAATAAGTATTCCCTGCACACCGATCATCATGTTTACGAACAGTTTACGTGCACTTTAATATTTATAGCCAGCGCAAGCGCACTTTCGCACAAATTGCGCCGCATTACATGTGGCAGTTATGATAATGTGAGCCGCGATTCACACCTGATAGGTAGTGAATATGAGGAGTTTGCACCTCGAGGGTGTATTTTAAAAGGTATTTTGAAGTTACATTAAGCCCTTTTATTCTTAAATGTCTTTTTGGGAATTTGGGAAAGCAGGGTTTAGTTTGACCTTTCTTAAATGCCCCGGCCGCATCTGCGTCTTTCGTGATAGAGCAATTCAAAGCTATCGCACTAATGCGGTGGATACATTATCGGGTTCATAATTCTTCATTTAACGAATTATCTTGCAATAGTTCAAGATGGCTCTCCATTATTTCGATAGACTGTTTACGTAGTCTGGAAAGAAACAGTCGAAATGACCAACGCTAGTCCGACTACGCGTCACGCTTATTATGTAGGTACTGCCACCATGGTGATAACTTGTGCTACGCAGCCCGAACTATCACGACGATAACCGATAATGTTTGGTCACATCTGCGCGTGCAAAGCGAAGCTTCGACACGGTATTGATATAAAATTAAAATAGGAGGTTGTATTTAAGCGGTTTCAAAACCTGACTGACGTTTTAATAGCGTTTTAGATAAGATCCGTGTATAGTATTATAATTACACGGTTATTGGTTAGACGAATAGCGAAAACTTTCTAGCGGATGTTGTTAAAGGTAAAAAAATAGCATACATAGGAAAAAAGGCTTTTTGTATGTACTTGCTAATTATAAACGTAAGCTTAAAGTACCACTAAAATTTATAATCTTTATTCAATTACATCACAACTCGTATGCACTTAAAACCCATCGATCTCCATTACAATCCCCTTCTCCAACAATCCACTCTTAAAAGGGTTCACTAATCAAAACTTCAGAAAATATCCCACAAGAAAGGGAGGGGCAATCAAAAGAAAATTAGCGTGGCCACCTTCTTACAATTTCAAATGGAAAAACTTGGGCTTGGTACGGAACCAATTTGTGGTCGCGGGGGACACACTAGGATTAATTAGAACCGCCGAGTTTGTTCCTCTGTTCCACTCTTATGATCGGGGCTCTGTAATGTGGACCTGACTTAAATAAACCATCGGGTTTTTAGGGTTCCGTAGTAAACAAGGAACGCTTATAGTTTCGGCATGTCCGTCTGTCTGTCCGCGGCTTAGCTCAGACTCTTTGTACTAGAAAGCTATAATTTGGCATGAGTACCCATATTAGAGTATACATATTAATCACGTCGACAGAGTGGTAAAAAATTGTTTTTTTTTTAGGGTACACATAAAGTGGGGATTTTTTTTTCTCATTTATCAAAGATCGATCAAAAATATTGTTAGTTTGTGAAAACTATTTTTGGATTCAGGGATCCGTTTGCGAAATATTTATTAGGCTTTATACAGTGCAAATTTATATTTGCCCCCCACTGCCTGCTAAATGGTTGGCTTTGGATATATGAAAAATAACACGGCAGTATTATATAATTATTTATTACGAAATTAATTTAAGGAAAACTATCATAGCTAAGTAGGAATCGACCAACTTACATTTGCACTTGCAAAAACATGTTTTTCAATACATTCCGTATGGGAGAACATGTGTTTCAACTACAAAGTTAAGTTTGATCTTGTGATAAATTCGATTTATTCCCTTGATGTCGAGTCCCGCCACGTCGAGTCGCCGCCACGTCTACTCTGAAAACTCCCCGCTTTTATTCCCGCCACGTCGAATCGTTGAAAGAGTCTATTTAATTACCGCCACGTCTACTAACCATTTTTATTTGTACAGTCGTAAAAAAAATACTCATAGTGAAACTTCCCATAAAAATTACTAGGCTTGCATGAGTTTACCTATTGCAATCATTAGACGTGTACAATTTCTGAGCCTAACCTAAGAAAAAGTACTAGGCTTGCATGAATTCCCGATAGTATTTAATCAGTATAGGATTTGGATGAGGCAGACAGATAGTTTACATAATGATTGAATACTATCGTGAATTCATGCATGCCTAGTACTTTTTGTTAGGTTACTGTTCAGAAATTGTGCACAACGTATATAATGACTGAAATACTATCGTGAATTCATGCAAGCCTAGTACTTTTTCGTCTATGGATAAGGAACAAAACATCATTTAGATGTAGGATCCTATCTATTTATTCCAAGTAATCAACTATGAGTATTTTTTTACGACTGTACAAATCAAAATAGTTAGTAGACGTGGCGGTAGTAAAATAGTCTTTTTCAACGATTCGACGTGGCGGGAATAAAAGCGGGGAGTTTTCAGAGTAGACGTGGCGGCGACTCGACGTGGCGGGACTCGACAACAAGGGAATAAATCATAAATTCATCCCAACTACGGAACCTTTCATTTTGCGTGGTCCGACACGCACTTCGCCATTTTTTTGGTTAAATACTTCTTCGTTGGTCCATAGGGAGCTATGCGGTTGAAAGTTTTTGGAAGAGGGAAGTTCTTTGGAAAATTCGTGTAAGTAAGGAAGGTTTGCTTAACCCATTTTTGGTCGTTATTAACTTGGAATAGTAGATAACTATAATCAAGTATTTAATAACTTATAACACAGACCTGTAGAGGAGGAGCTCGTGGTTATGTAATAACAGCCACACGGGTCAATTCATCAGGTTAAGCTACGCTTGTCTTAACATAAAAAACACTGAAGACTTATGGGGGATTTCCGTTAAGGTCCTTACTGATATCATTGACACAATTGCCCCTGTCCTAACAGGCATATTTAATCAATGTTTAGATAGCGGTACGTTTCCTGATTTAATGAAACATAGTAAAGTAGTACCAATTTTCAAATCGGGTAGTAAGAGTGATCTCTCTAATTATAGACCTATATCTGTTCTACCAGCATTGAGTAAAATATATGAAAAAATCATGCTAGACCAGATGTTGTCACATTTTAATTCAAATGGGATTTTGCATAGTCACCAGTTTGGTTTCACGAAAGGTAGGTCAACGACAGACGCAGGAGTAAAACTCATCAGTCACATTTTAGAATCCTGGGAGAAGTCCCAGGATGCAATTGGCATTTTCTGTGACCTCTCAAAAGCGTTTGACTGCGTTGACCACAACACACTGATCTGTAAATTACACCACTACGGAATTCGTGGCCAAGCTGCTGACCTTGTTCTTTCCTATCTATCAAATCGACGGCAAAAAGTAAACGTTAATGGGGCGACGTCCTCGGGGTCTCTAGTTAAAATGGGCGTGCCTCAAGGTTCAATTCTCGGCCCCTTCTTATTTCTCGTTTATATAAATGACCTTCCTTACATGATGGCTAACTTATCGAATATAATTCTATTTGCTGATGACACTTCTCTTATTTTTAAAATAGATAGAAAAGATACAGATGTCTTACATGTCAACGATAGTCTGGCTGTTCTTTCGAAATGGTTCGCAGCTAATAATCTTTTACTTAATGCGAACAAAACTAAATGTATTAGGTTCTCATTACCAAATGTACCTCAAGTGGGTCTAAATCTAAAACTTGATGGCAAAAAACTAGATGCAATAACGGAAACTGTATTTTTAGGAATTACTTTAGATTCAAAATTGCAATGGGGCGCCCATATTAGAACTCTTTCAGGTAGATTAAGTTCAGCTGCATATGCAGTAAGAAAAATAAGGCAGTTGACTGATATAGTCACAGCTAGGTTAGTATACTTTGCTTATTTCCACAGTATTATGTCTTATGGCGTTCTGTTGTGGGGATCGGCAGCTGACGTAGATTCAATTTTCATTTTACAAAAGAGGGCAATCCGCGCTATCTATAAAATGGGTCCTCGCGAGTCTCTTAGAAACAAATTCAAAGAAATTGATATACTGACTCTGCCTTCTCTTTATATCTTAGAAAATATTTTGTATGTTCGGAAAAACTTAGGACTTTTCAAAATAAGAAGCGATTTCCATAATATAAATACACGTAGTAGACATGAAATTGTGATACCCAAATTTAGATTAACTAAAACAAGCAAGTCATTTCTTATAAACAGTATCCGATTTTATAACAAGTTGCCAAAGTCGGTTACAGAACTTAGCGATGGGAAGTTCAAAACCCACATCAAACGTGTCCTTATCAAGAAAGCATATTATAAAATTAAAGACTACGTTGAAGACAAAGAAGTTTGGCAATAATTCCATCTGCACATGTGGCTTCCCTGGTACCTCATTAACGGCAAAATATGTAAGATTCTATTAACTGCTCTCAAATTACCATGTTTATATTTTTGTTTTATTAACATTCTTCCTTGACATAATCATAATTTTATTTGACATTATATACCTACTATTTAATTTTCAACTCTTAATTAGTGACTTTTGTGGACATGTTAATTATTCAGATTTGTTACAGTTGTAATAGCAATCATGTCATTTCGTTTAAAATAGTTTTTATTTTTATTAATTTATTTATCTTTTATATAGATTCTTTTCTATTTTGTGAATGTGAGAACGCTGTAGGCTTAGTGGACTGTACACTTGATGACCATCTTCTATTTTGGTACATACTTGGTACTTGTTGAAAGACCTACACTGTCCTCGCATACCTAATAATACTGTATTTTTTTTGTTGTAAATATTGTTATTTTTAAAAGAGAAGAGTAACCGTGGAGTTTCTTGCCGGCTCTTCTCCATAGGAAACGACCAATTGGAACCGTGCATAGCTTCTGACGTTTCATAAGTGCCCATGTAGGTTTATGTGAAATAAAATATTTTGAATTTGAATTTGAATTTGAACTTGCCGGGGTTGGTCTGTGGATGGCCATCTTCACATACAGAGACTCCTCCGTGCCTTGGAAAACACGTTAAACCGTTGGTCCCGGCTGTCATTCGTGGATCTTTGACAGTCGTTACGGGTCATCAGAAGCCCGAAAGTCTGACAACCGTATATCGTATTACCCAGTTACCTACTGTGTTGTGGAGGACAGAAAGGCAGTCGCTTCATGTAAAATACTGGTATTCAGCTGCATCCGGTTAGACTGGAAGCCGACCCCAACATAGTTGGGAAAAGGTTAGGCAGATTGAGTCATCATCTGTCATTACCGTGAATTATGTAGATATTTATGCTATTTATTATGACGAGAATTTGGTGACCTTGTTAGAAAAAAAACCCGAACACCTTGGCGAAGTGGTGAGAATAATTACTTTTTTAACATATTACCTAGGCATTCTTCACTTTTTCGTGCTAGAGGAGACACAGGTTTTACGTGCTAAACCCTGCTACTAATTTCAATACAATAATGGTCAGTGCCACAGTATTAGTTTCACTAACAAAATCAACCCATATAACAAACAACTTGACCTAAACTCCCAGTAAGCCCGTCGGTGCCCCAGAAACGTGTAGGTAACGAGTTGAATGAAAGCCTCGAACGAGTTGGACAAGTTTTTGTCGGTAACTCCTCGTGTGCACTTTTGCATGCTTGCTGCAAAAAGTTGGAAATATTGAACTGTGTGGGATTCTATTTTCGGTTTGCTGTTTTGCTCAGGTTTCGGTTGTTTGCGTTTTGCTAAAATACGATGAAAAATATTGTTATGACCAAAAAAGAATGTAGCGTGTAGTGTTTTTTTTGGCACAGGCGATCTTTTAGTCCGGTCAATTTAGACATCCAAGGTTACAAAAATTCCCACTTGGCTGAATATTGGTAGGATTGTTCAATACACTATTATAAAGGAAATGTGAAAAGTCCTCATCAACGTGCAAAAAAATTTACTCGGGGTCAAAGGTCACAAAAACGGGTTTTTCGCGATTTTCAGCAAAATGGTAAGTTTTATCATAAAATTAGCTCAGACCAAAATTGTAGGTCAGATAATATCTATAAAAAATGTCTAAATACTTTTTTTTTCCTAAGAGCCACCGTTTTTGAGATATAACGATTCAAAAAGTTGAAAGAGTTGTAATCGTCATAATATGTATAAGTACACCACGTATATATATCACTGAAGCCGTAAGCAAAAATATCGTTCTATCGGTCAGTGTGACTTACACATATAAAATATGAAAATGTCGGGTAAAAAAAAAACCTGACCTACAATTTTTGTCTGAGCTAATTTTATGATAAAACTTACCATTTTGCTGAAAATCGCGAAAAACCCGTTTTTGTGACCTTTGACCCCGAGTAAATTTTTTTGCACGTCGCCGGATCGATAAGGACTTTTCACATTTCCTTTATAATAGTGTATTGAACAATCCTACCAATATTCAGCCAAGTGGGAATTTTTGTAACCTCACCCCTATTTTTTAGTCTAATTTGACCGGACTATTTATTACCTGGGATCTTTTTAAGCCAACATTTAATTTTGATTTTTCACATCTAATAAAAATATGTTAGAAAGTCGGTTGTTTGTCGTGGCAGCACCAATTAAACTATGGTTAATAGTCTATGTAGAAAAATACGTCTTGTCTATGTTCTTCTAATAAAGTGCAATCTGTCATTAGCTCTCACAGAACATGTCGTTTTTATGTAAATATTCCCGATATAATAAAATAAACGCAGCTTACCGCCAAAAGTTTAGTGATTTTTTTAAAACTAAATGCAATTTTAAAACTACACACTTTTGATAAATTCCTTGAAGTGATTCCTTGATTTGATAATTAATCAATTATTAATGTTAGTTCTACTTAGCTCCATTAAGTAATTTACATCCCAAAGGACACCAAAGGCAGATTGGCGAACAAGTTTAAGTACTACAGGATAACTCCAACCAACCCTATCAGACTAATAACAAAGTTGTAGAAAGACAACACACAATTACAGACAAACTGACACGCGGCCAAACTCACATAGGTGAACTGAATACGAGATTTATTGATTCCCAGACGTACACAATGCGGGATATGGTCACAAAATGGATAAGAACAGAAGGCAGGCTCCTTAAAAGGCCGGAAAACGCACGCACAGATACGACACGAAACCAGTGGACCTGTGGCAACAACCCCGATTTGCAAATCGTTAGTTTGAATCCAGGCAGACATGAGAATTATTGATTCCCAGAAGTACAAAATGCGGGATATGGTCACAAAATGGATAAGAACAGAAGGCAGGCTCCTTAAAAGGCCGGAAAACGTACGCACAGATACGACACGAAACCAGTGGACCAGTGGCAACAACCCCGATTTGCAAGTCGTTAGTTTGAATCCAGGCAGGCATGAGAATTATTGATTCCCAGAAGTACAAAATGCGGGATATGGTCACAAAATGGATAGGAACAGAAGGCGGGCTCCAATAAAACGCCGGAAAACGCACACACAGATACGACACGACAGCAGAGGACCAGTGGTAATAACCCAAATTTGCAGATCGTTAGTTTGAATCCAAGAATATTTGAATGTTTGAATGCCTGGATTCAATTACTTTGCGTAGTCTATTTTCATCATAGTGATGATGAAAATAAACTACGCAAAGTAATTGAATAAGATTGATTGATTGATTTAGTATTGATGTTTTGAGAGCAGTGGCTCTCAAAACATCGTGAGGAAACCGGCATGTCCTAGAAACAAAAATTTGAAGACTTGTTACATCCATCAACGCGCCATGGCCCGCATGGTGAATTACACTCCCTTTCAGAGAGACGAGGCCAGTGTACCAGCTGAAGCAATATTATTGGCTGATTATGCTATGCATTCATATACACGTGCCTACGAACAAGAACTGCAAAGGCACTCGTGACTGTCATTCATTTAACGTAGATTAAAGGTTTCCGCAGCAGGTGCGATACGACGGTGTGACGCGATTCTGATAGAATAATTTCGCCGTACATACCTACGCGTCTATTAGTTCGTGCGGTTTCGCTCGTACGCGTCTATTTGTGCGTGCGGTGTCGCTCGATGTTTCGAGCCAGCCTTCTGTATCTATCTATTTTGTGACATGGCTGCTTCCAACCAATACGTTTCCAATTACTACAGAGAACTTCTGAGAGCGTCCAACGAGGATTTTGCTAAGTTGAGTCGCGACTTGCTCGAGTAGTTTTGTTTTTAATGACTGTCGAGTTTGAGAGTAGGTCGCGTTTCGATGTTGATGGAAAGTGTTCTTTGGATATTTAGTTGCATTTTAATTAGCATTATGAATAATTAATTGAACGCATTACATGGAAAAAATTATACTGGAAATAGTAATGTTTTTTATGTAAGAAAAACATTGAAATGTGGCGCGAATACAGGGTGGCAGGGACATCGACGCGAAGCGTGTTACCATGGATTCAGTACATGATTCTGAACCCCCCTGCGTTGAAATGACACTGACAGCCTGTAATTAAGACAGTTATTTTAAATAATGTACAAGGCGATCACGAATCAGTTTAAGATATAATTATATTTTATAAAAAAACACAATTTCAAGTTATCTAGTAAACCAAAATGCTACATTCCTACTAAGAGCATAAAAACAAGTTCTAACAATTTGTTAACAAAATCCATTAACAAAGAAACTTAACACCAAATATAATAAAAATCGAAGGCTTTGCCGCAGCAAAGGGCAGTGACGTCACCGGAAATCTCCACTCCCCGCCCGCCCTGGCCCGGACAAACTTCCTGTACGAGCGGAGCCCGGAAACCGGATGTAGTATCCCATTCGGAAAAACTCGACGGCCAAGTCTGAGTCTATTAAATAGTTCTTGTAGACATTCTCCTATTGGATTAGATGATGTTGAACCGTTTTGTGTGCCTATGATGGGAAGTATGCTTACGTTTTATTACTATAATTATGTTCTTGATTTTCTGATAATCCTCAGATGTGCTCGTGGATAAATTTTAGTGTGTGAACTAAGTGCCACGTGAAGATCTGTCAAGGGTAACCGTTCATACCACATGGTCATATGGGTTGGTCCTAGCTGTCGTTATAAAAACTTAATGCTTCGTTTGTCCACCATGAGGTCTTGGGTTCGAATCCCAGGTCGGGTAAAGTGTTGCAGGGTTTTCCCATTAAGAATTTCTCAGTAGCAATCCGGAGTCTGCATTTGTGCCCGGTTGGTGGCGATAGGGCCGCCCACTGTAGCATGGGACTTAAGCATACTGGCGAAATGGTTGTACTATAGGTTCACCTCTGCCTAACCCTTGAGGGATTCCAGGTGTGATATTATGTGTTTATCTTAATTTGAGACTGAAAACAGGCTGCAAAAGACCACTTCGAGGTAGGCTCCAAGTTCTCAAGCTGATGATTTGATTTTCAGTATGTTGTTGAAGATATTGACTTTGGCTCCGAATTAATTATAATTAAATGTCTGTGTGCTGTACAACAGCTGCTCAGCCCAAATTGAGAAGCTTATGTAATGTTATTATCATTGAGTTCCAAATGACAACACAATATGAGCGCAATAATGACGTCACATACTGAAATGATACAATTTGCTACAAATTAGATGAGTTTTGGGTTAACGTTGAAGATAATGTAGTATTATTGTTATGGTATTGATATTTAGAAACACACACAAACTTTGGACAACGTATAAGAATGAGATTTTAGAGGTATGAGAACAGGGTGTAAAGTTCACTCATACTCTAAAGAAAAGCTCTCACCAGACGGGTGTCATCTCTGGCGGACAACTGCCCAATGGTTGATGTCGGATAGTCTTATATATTATGTCGTTCGCGCGGTAAACTGTAATTGCACGATGCAGGATTAGTCCGACGTATAGACAGGGTGTTCTTTGTTTTAAATCTGAATTTATGACAAATGTAGATAAAAAAATAAAACTATCATGTTTATCGACAATGGCATAATAGTGTATAGTAGATAAGATAATAGTTTCGTCACCAGTCAAGTTACGGACTTTAATATTGAACCTAACGCTGGCCTTGGGTTGATTGCTGAAGTTCACTAGTTAGCAATATTTCATATTTCTAGACAGCAATCAATCTTCCTAGCCTTTTTCCCAACTATCTTAGGGTCGGCTTCCAGTCTAACAGGATGCAGCTGAATACCAGTATTTTACATGGAGCGACTGCCTATCTAACCTCCACAACCCAGTAACTGGGTAACACGATACCCCTTGGTAAGACTGGTGTCAGACTTTCGGGCTTCTGACGACTCGTAACGACTGTCAAAGATCCACAAATGACACCCGGGACCAACGGCTTAACGTGCTTTCCGACGCACGGAGGAGTCTCGGTATGTACAGATGGTCAACCATCCACTGACCAACCCCGGCAAGCGTAGCTTAACCTGATGGATCGACCAGTGCGGCTTGTTATTGCTTAGCCACAAGCTCCTCAATATTAAATATTAAAATAAATAGTAATAGGCTAAATAATTGACAGCTTTTTGCGACATGCCCACTTTTTAGAATGAATGCTCTTAAATCAAATTTATAATCAAAGAGAATTTATGCATAAAATGGTAAGAGATGTTTCACGAAATCACATTCGAAATTCCAAACAAACCATATACAGTTCCAACAAATTCAACCTAAATTCAGCTAAAACATTCATTCTGTAAACAGTGTGAGCATTTAATTACATCCCAACCATCGAGGAAGGCCACAGACCTTAAACAACAGGATATGGCTAATCATATTATTATATCGATCGGTAGTGACGGAAACATTAGAGCCACGCTTTGACAAATAAACAGCGAGCGTTCGAAATTAAGCGAATAAAGTGGGATTTAATAACAGTTTACGTTTGTGGACGAGAGGTTTTGGATTAAGTATTCGGTTTGGTGGAACACATTTGATATTTTGATGTTATGGTTCTGAACTATTTTTAAAGTAAATTTTTGTTGTAACTTACCTTGTATCCTCTCATTAATTTTGGATGAGACTGGCGCAGGAGCGTGGAGATTGACAAAGGCAGAGAGACTAGGGGCCTATGCAGTGGGTGCAGTCGAGGTGTGGATGACGATGATGATCTTCTTTATTTCGTCTGGTTAGGGACTATCCTGGTGTCAGAGTTTTAAAGCCGCCCTTGGGCCTAAGAGTTGGCATCACATGCCGTCGATAAATATCTCTCAGGCATGCCGGTTTCCTCACGATGTTTTCCTTCACCATTTTTGAAGCAAGTAATAAATAAACAATACGCACATTAATCCGAAAAGTCAGAGGTGCGTGGCTTGGTAGTCTGACGGTCACACCACTAAAGAGATCACTGCTTTAGCATATAGCTTATCTATGTATATGCTAAAGCAGTGATCTCTGCTGAAAAATTTTGATACATTTTTGAAAAGCTTGTAACTGAGCCTTTTTCTACTAAAATATTTTGCTTTTATCCAGTAAATTGCATCCATTGGACTTTATTTAAATAAGAGTACAACAGGTTTCTCATTTGGCGAGATAATACTCGTAACGTGGCGAGGTAATACGCTTTTAATTACTGTTTGATTAAGATATTACCGTCATTCGAAAATGTATCAACACAATAGGGTTCAACAATACAATTATAATGTGTGTGTTAGATCCATTTTGCTTTGACAACCCCAAATGTAATTAATAGTGATTTTATGGCAGCTATGTTTATACAGTCATAAACTGTGATTAGATTTGAGATTGTGTTAGCGACAATCAGGTACCGTGAATGATTATTATGTGCTTTGTTGATGATGTGATTAATTTGGGACATACGGGAATGTAAATTTTGTTGCTATAGGTACTAAGTTGAGTGCAGTGAGAGGTGCATCCCCACTGTGCGGTAGATTGACGTGAACCAGTCGATATCAAACTCTAGGTAACTATTTGATATTCCACATCGCTCGAGAGCGACATTGTTGTATATTGACAGAAATGAAAAAAAACATCAAAATAGTTGAAAAAAATTCCTGTCCGTATCGACGGACATACATTGATATGAAACCTGAAAAGACTGTAGCTTGCGATAAAATCAATTAATTAAGTCAATTTTTCTTTACAGCCATAGGAGGAACCCCATTTGAAAATCGCTTTTTTATTCATAGAAAATTAATTATAATGAATAAAATACTAACTAAAATATAATATCTATATCTAAATATTTCCAACTTCAACCCTTTTCTGTTGCCTAGCAACTGACAATGTCTTCGACATCGAAAAACGTGAAACGTTCGTGTCTCGTAAAGATTGCGAGGTAAGAAATTGTACCCATATTGATGGTTAAAAAAAAGCAGTCAAAACATACTTCATGAAAAGTGTTTATATAAATTGTTCATATTTATTATAAACTATGTTTTGAATTTCTTTTTCGTTTATGAATGAGTGTTAAGAGGAGTGCACTTTTGGATTTTCCAGACTATCTTTAAATCTCCTCACAAATGTATGATAGTTTATGAAATAAATAACTTGAACTGTCTTCGCCGAATGAAAACAGTCCACGTCACATGAAAACCGGCGATGCTGAACGCTGCTCGGTCAGTTATCCGGCTACCTTGCACCACATTGTATAAGCCAGATCACACACAGTCTGATTGTAACTTTACCTCTGTGCTCGCGAGTAATCTATAATACCTAAATCTGTTTGAACATACTAATCTCTGGAACTAGGTGCCTGTCGCGTGACAGCCCAATTCTCGAGGTAGGTTATTAGCTATTTAACATCAGGCTATGATCATTAAGACCTCAGCAAAAGTTAGAAAGAACGCTAAGTGTAAACGAAGTAAAAGCACGGGTGGGTGATAATTTCACGCAGAGAAAGTCGCGAGCAGAAGCTAGTATAATAATTATAAAGTCCATGGAAAACAAAGCTCGCTTCCGACGAAATAAGTGGTAACTGATTCACTGAATTTAACTCATTAAGGCAACTAAAGCTAAATGTTGCTAACTTTTGAAAACCCGTTGGTTAATTTCTGCGTGTTCCTTTGAGCACCAGAGGTATGTTCTCATCTTTCATTCCTATATGTGATTTTTAATCCGTGTTCATGAAAACGACATCTTCACCTAAAAACGAAAAGAAAATGGAGGGAATTCCAAAAAGTCGTACACCATTCGTCATTGTCAGAGAAACGTCAAATTAGTACAGAAGGAGTGATAGAATCTAGGTATTGATTGGGTTCAGCGTCATCCATCATTGCCCGTTTATTGACATGTCAAAATTGTACCGTCTAAGATTGTCTTTATTAGGACGTTGTTGTAGTTGTTGTAATATTCATATTTTGATCCGGGTTGGTCTTTAAAAATGGAGGGAATTCCAAAAAGGGAGAATAATATTGTTACAATTTAAGAGGAGTTGTATTGACTTGTACGTTAAATGAGCGCCTTGACGTCAAATAGTGGGGATAAATCAAACAGCTCGTTGGACATTCGTGCGATAGCGGTCCAACTGAAAGGTTGTCTCAAAGTAATCAGACAATATTGTAATTTTATGTGTAGTGTTTGAATCTATGTGCATCAAACTGAATTAAACTAAGAGTTTGTGAGAATTATAAAAGACTTGTTTTATTTTGCTGTGGTCTTCCTAAGCGTCCGTTACATTATAAGTCGAGTCAAAAGTCAAAGTCAAATCTTTTGTTTTAATTGGACATAAAGGCACTTTTGAATGGCAAAATCTCAGAGTTTTAAACGAATAAAAATTTTAAGTAAGTACCTACAAATTTAATAATATAACTATACTATATAACTATAGATATATAATTAGTTTATCATTCATTTTGTATTAAATTATATACCGAAAATGTTTTTGATAAATTAACGGTTTGGTTAGCATGTCTTTGTACTTCCAGCTAAATACCTGACTAACAGTTGTAATTTTTAACCCACCTTCCGAGAAATTTTAATAAAGTTTGAGTTTAATAGCTCAACACTTCAAAATCACAGGAAAACTTCTATAATGCCCCTTTCACAAGCGTTCCTGTGAACCGTTTAGATTTTCCCTTTACGTAACTTTAAAGGCAGGTTTCGCCAAACTGGATCTCATTTAGATAATCCGTAAGTCACAACTGTGTGGAAATCCTAACAGAAACTGCACCGGTTGGGGTTCCTAGACCAGTAAAATAGATAATATTATGTAATCTGCATTCAAAATTTTGTTTCCGAACTTGAAAATACCTACATATACAGTTCAGTTTGCGCTACAACTTCAATATTCTTTATGACTTTTTCAATGTCATTCTTTTCAATGTCAGTAATTCTAAATCAACTTAATTGGCTCACATAATTATACGTAAGATTTTGTTCGAGTGGAAAATAACATTAATTGGAAACCATGAAAGCTCTCTCAGACGGTCGCGACGCACAATTTCGACAGTAAGATTGCTCCACCGGTGCAGCGGTGTCGCGCCTGTCTGCGCGAGCCTTAATTTGAATAACCAACAAAATCTAATTTAAAAGTCAAAATGTATGTAGTTTTTGCTAATTACTTGAATTTTAATACCATGACGTAATAAAGTAAAGAGTATTTTGGGACCAGCTAATTAAGAGCTTATTTAGAGGTTCTACAAAGTTTTCGTTTTAAAATTAAATTGGAGTATCTGAAGATTATAATTTTTTCGTAGCAAAGTGATGTAATTTTAGCCATAACACACAGGTTTTTGACGATAATAATAATATCATCATTCACGTTAATCATCATGAAAATCTTGACATTACTATTGATGTGTTTCAAACTACCTAATATGAAGAATAATGAGGATACTTCCAAGGGTTACCTCATACGAGGATTTCACAAACATCATAAATAAAAATCCTTCTATAATACCGATCCATCCACCTTGACCTACACCAGAAACTCCATCTTCCTTTATATCAACGTCACATTATTCTCATGCGATGTGGGTAGTTGGGTAGCTTTATTTATTTTAGCTATTACCTCAGCTGGAACTCTGAGAAAGGGTCCAAGATTAATAAGAACTCAGCCAGTAATGGTACCTTTTTGTTTTATTGTACAAAGCAGTCTTGACGGGGCCCATTAGCCGGCCCGCCCATTCATTCGTCCCCCTCATTCGTTCTCTCGTTCGCTCAACGATCACCTGGGGACTAGGCTAGGTTTCAGATAATCGGAGGTATTACACAGTATTTCTTGTTTTGTTTTTTTTTGGGTAATTCGGCCTTATTTTTATACTGTTTTTGTTGCAATGTTGGTTGAACTCGTTTCTGTCTTGTTGAGCATTAAAAGCGTTTATTCTGAAAGTCGGCAACGTCGCAAATAGTTATGAAATTTCACTGTTTCGATTAATTTGGCAATGTTATTGTATGGAAACATGAAATGTATCTAACTAGAATACTAATGAATTGCAATTACAACACTGAATTTGATGTTGTAACTGTTTTAGATGTAAAAAAAGGCATTTGTAAAGTTACTAAATACTTTTTTTTATCTAAAACTAAATATTTGGTGTTATATTATTAATAATTAATGCATTTCATAATCAATAGGTATTTTAGTTCGCTAGTTAGACAGATTTCAAATTTCCATACAGTAATATTGCCAAATTAATCAAAACAGGGTAAATATTATTTTGACAGCTATTTGCTACGTTGCCAACTTTAAGGATAAGCAACTGGCTGAATAATTTAAGTTTAAGTGCCAATACTAAGCCAGTTTACATTTATCCTGATTTCCCAATTGTTCTAGAGGAAAATCCAAATAAAAAACACATCATAGACGCTTTTATAGTCATGCCTTACCCAACAATCATCAAGCAATTACGTTCAAGGAGCAATATATAAGAGAATCATAATATATTTAGAATGAACTAATTAAGATTTAACTACACCCCAAACAACACACCCAAAACATATTTCACAAAATTCTCTAACCAAAAATAAAGATATTTATTTTAAACCAAAAGTGTTAGGTCCTAAACACAAAACAAGTGAGGTTCGGCTCAATAAATTCTCAATCCAGTCCCTACTCTAATTAGGACGGTGGTTGAGCGGCGCGGCTACAGTGTAGACACAGCGTAGATAAGCTAATTGCCTATCTGGTTCGTTTTGGGCCGACGCCGACGATACGATACCGACGAGAGAAATCGGGATTCGACAGAATTCAGAATGTAAAGTTCTCGGGAATTGGTTGGTGTACCGATTTGGCACGCCTTTAAAATATCTCCTTTCAAAGGGATGGATGATATCAAGACGAAGCAGGTGTAATGCAGAAAATAGATCAATCTAATTGTTCATGCATTATGGTTTTAAACAGTAATTAAAAAGCGATGGTGGTCGAGTGGTAACGGCCGCGGCTTACGACTTGTTGGTCGTAGGTTCGAACTCAAGCAGGCGCTTTACTTTGTGTAAATAATTACATCTCCCACTGCTCTCAAAACGGTAAAGGAAAACATCGCGAGGAAACCAGCATGCCCAAGAAATTCGAAGACATTGTGACATCTACCAACGCGCACTGGCCCCGCGTGGTGGATTACGGCCCACTCCCTGTGTCCCAGCAGTGGGAACACTACAGGCTGATAAAAAATTATAATGTAATCGACTCAAGTGAGTTCAGTATCTTTTACAACAGGACGCCCGTTCTCTATCTGAGTAAAATAAATAACGATCTTACTCTAGGTGTTCTGTAGTTTCTGCCTACCCCCATAGGAAGAAGGCGTGACGACCTGTAACAACTGTCAAAGATCTAGAAATGACAGCCGGGATCAACGTCTTACAGTGCCTTAATCCTAGGCACGGAAGGGTCCTATTCTATCCACAGACCAACCGCGGCCAGCGTAGTTTAACCTGATTGATCGACCCGTACTGCTGTTATCACTAAGCCCCTCACAAAAATGGAAATAATACACTAGAATAGATATAACAAAGTTATAAACGCAGCTTCAAAAGTCGTCGCCGCTAAAATTAAACGTAAAGCGAAAAACGAAAGTGCCAAAGATAAATTTTGGCAAAGTTAATCAACAAATGTAGGAGCATGGACCAGATGGCTACCCAGAGGCTCGATGGGGTATCAAAATGCTATTTTACAATAATTTTAATCCACTAATTGGACACGCCGTGGTCTGCCCAGAAGGGATAATTAGCAAATTGCTCCTGCTGATGATATTATTTTTAGTATTCGATAACGGTCGACCCTCTGTGCTGTGGTGCAAGGCACGAATGAAAGAAAGCGAATTGGCAATTTCAGCATTTGAAGAGAAAAAGAGAAAAAGGCAATTTGTTGCTTGAGAAAGATAAAAAATAATGCTTCATCATTTTATTTTTTTTATAGTATTTTTGTTGAAACGGAACAACAAACAGCTACAATATAAAACATAGAAAACAAGAAATTAAATTTAAAAAATATAGACAATATTGCAGCCCACAAAGTTGTTTACAGATTAATTAATTATACGATAGATACGTAACAGTCAAAATAATCGCTAAAGTTACAAATACATTTTTATTTATTGTTTCTTAACTAACGTGTTTAACATACTCGTATTTAGTATAAATCTATATAAATCTTTAAAAAAATCTTAAAAAATTATACACAAAAAAGAAGGAAATTTCAAGAAAGCACAAGACACATAAGTATAAGACATTTGAACGTATAGGGAGCACAAACAAAAATGTCTATATGTTCAAAAGTCCCATTGTAGGAATCGACCATTCTGCGAACAGGCGAACGCAAGCCAGAATTAGACTTGCAAGTACCCACTGAAAATAGTGTGTCAGCGCGCACCTTTCGCTTGTGGACCGTCCTAGGAACCGCATAGCAAACCATGTTGAACAGTTCAATGCAGTCAAATTTATTTCTCACAATATTATATAAATTCATGGCTTCTAAGAACTTACGTCTATTTTCAAGTAATGCGAGCTTATACTTTGCAAGCAAGTCCTGGTATGGCAAATTATATCCATAGCATCTATAATGCATGGCACGCAGAAACTTGTATTGATCATCCTCATCTGCCTAGCCTTTTCCCAACTACGTTGGGGTCGCCTTCCAGTCTAACCGGATGCAGCTGAATACCAGTATTTTACATGGAGCGACTGTCTATCTTACCTCCGCAACCCAGTTACGAGGTAATACGATACCCCTAGGTAAGAATGGTTGTTAGACTTTCGGCTTTTGACGACCCGTAATGACTGTCAAAGATGACAGCCGGGACCAGCCACTTAACGAGTTTTCCGTGCTTTTTGACATATTATGCTTGATGAAATAATTATTATAATTGGCGCGTCCTGAAAAACCATTCGAGCAAATCACGGAATTGCCACAATTTTGACTATTGCTTTTGACAGTCAAACAGCACTTTCAGGGGGGATTTGTGGAATAAGTATTTTTTTCGTTTCCCGTTTTCCCCCCTAAGGGGGATTATCAGGGGGGAATTCGAGACTTTTTTTATAGATTCCTCTTTTCCCCCTAGGGGGATTTTTAGGGGGGATTTCGGGAATAAGCCTATTTGGTTACGTGGTTCAGTTTGATTGTACTTCTAAGGGCAAATTCGCAATTATAGGTCTCCTGATTCCATCCATTCATTCAACTGTAACATTGCAGGTTGGATGACTAAAAGTCTCATTTCACCCGCAACCCTCTTTTGTTTTAAACCGAAAAGGTCTGGCTATCTACCTCATTTTAAATTAAGCAATTCAGATATCGCTTATGATAATCCTCCCCAATGTAAGGCCTTTCGTGGATTAATTATATTTTATTAATTTTATGCAGACGTACCGAAGCTGTTATTTCTCTTGTTAACGATGTTTTAATTATCATAATGTGTTAATCATGCCCGCATGTTGAAGTATCTTATGAAAAAGTGATTATCGAGTCCTTTGTGTGTTGTTTTTGAATATAAGTAAAGGTTATGAAACAATAGATGCTGAATTTTACTGTATAAATCAGCACAGAGCGTTGTTTTTTGTTTTTTTTTTTAAATGTTATTATTAATTCAATCCAAGTTATTAACAACTGACTAATATTATATTAGTTAGGTATTCCATCATCTGAAAATTCAGCCTGGTGTTTTCCCAACCACGTTGTGGTGGGCTTCCAGTATATCCGGATGTATCTAGCTGAATTCCTGAACTCATTATTCAAGAAATTGACATAATGTAGGTTTCTTATAATGTGAATTAGAAATACGCTGCCAACCGAAGTCTACAAAACGATAACGTCAACCAACAATGATCACAAAATGACCTTTAATTACAAACCACCCCATCATCTCCGAACTCCACAATACTACCGACTGTAATTCCATCGTTACTTTACCGATTCAGGAACCGAACACGAATTCCCTAGCCACTTCACAAGCCCTTACAATACAGACCTTCAATATTAAATTGAAATAATCTACCATCGGCATCCTACCATTGAATCCTACACAAACGGTATTAAATCCACTCGACCTAATTTCAGATAAGTCGTAAGGAATTTATCTGTCGTTAGCAAAAAGAGGAATACAAAGGCATACGATACCGGCTCTTGAATTAATTTCCCTGCCCGCATTTTGTTCAGATCCAACGTAGTTACCCTTACTACTGTTGCGTTTTGATTAGATTTTCTTGGTAACAGTAGCATTATAATTTGGTAAATTACTGTTTATTTGTATGAGATGGGGAAGGTAATGAAAGATTTTCTGCAAAGGAATAAAAATGTAAGTAGCTACAACGTATATTCGTTTTTGCGAATGATTGGTTTTAGAATTTGGGAGGTACTGTAATTGGTAGGCGGTGTGGTACCCCCGTTCCTCGATGCTGCGTCTTAAAATACAATAGACGATGTATATCTAGTAACTTAATCCGCTTAACCGTTCTTAAAGAGTTAGAGAACCCTGTAAGAAATCGACACGTGTTTCGCCTCTCAACGAGGCATCCTCAGGACGACGATTGACCTGTTGCGAACTCGGACACGAAGTGTTATCAACGCGAACCGAACGCAAAGTGCTAGTGCTAGTGTTACTTTGCGTTCGGTTCGCGTTGATAACACTTCGTGTCCCGTCTATTTAAATATTTACCGGACACATAACTTAAATCTTAATCGAGTTACACAGCTACACGAATATCGTACTTTTTGTTCCGTTTTCGACATGATTTTACTATGTTATCTTGAAAATGGTAGATTATTTTTACGTAATTTATATTATTTCCATGCCTTGCCTCGTAAATTATGCGAGACAGTCGAAGCACAGTGTATAGTAAATACTGTGTACGGTTTTTCTATGCTTCCAAAGGTAAATGACAATGTAAAAAAAAAGTGTTCTCTTTTGCTTTTCATATTCGCAAGAACTTCAATAATACTAGAAATCTCGGTCAAACCTAGGTGCATTTTTGTTGGTGTTCTAGACAGTGTGATCTAGAATATTGTTCTAAAAACGACTCTACGTTACATTTGATAACAAAACGTCTGACGTTTTTTTCAGAGAGGGTTCTCAATTTTGAATTACTTTATTCTGTGCCATGTAGGTATTACTTTTATATACTATCCTTTTTTACACGACGAAAGTCAAAAATCACGTTGAAAATACAATTCCGAGAACCGATAGTACCCCGCTCACCGCAGACCACCCACGTGGCTGCGATGCACGCTCGCGATAAATCTATCTCTCTATAAATTCGCAACTGTCCATTATGTGACGTCACGACTCACGGTGGCTACGCCCCTTTAAGTGAAACCCTCAGATGACTTATTGTTATGGTCCTTTTTGTGTTTTGTGTTTATGGGCACAAAATAAATGGTCCTCCTGTACGGAGGTGAACATCGTGATTGATGCTGATTAATTTTTCTCGCGAAGTTTTTTGGAGTTTCTTTCTGAGAAATGAAAGCGGCGAACGGAATGGGGTGTTTCTTGTTTTTGCATTGTGTATGATGAAGAATTTGTTATGGCTGTGTTGAAATACTGCTGTTGGGAATGGAGTTTGGAATTATGAAATGTAGTATAGCTAATTTTATCCAGAAACAAAGGAGTTTGAAGTGACTTCATGTACATTAATTTGTTCATGTGTGTTCTTCAATTTCGCCGCGTCATTTGAGGGTTTGAAAGATGACTATGGGTCGAACACAAGAGGGCTGTTATCAGTGACTTACGATTATAATTGTGTCTTTTTATTATTTTTACCACCTGTATGTGTACATTATGAAGATGCTCAACTGTCCGAAAGACTGATGCAGCTCGATAACAATTAAAATTTTATTGTGTCTCATTAGTGACATTGAAATTAAAATTGACTTCTTGTTTTATTAATAAAAACAAACCCTACTATCAACTAGCGATTGCTAAGTATTAGGATTATGTAAATATCCACTTTAAACGTTAAGGCACCACTCGTTGGATATGCCTTCAGTATTTTATCATTTACGGGATGATGAAGATAAATCATTGTGAAGTACGTAATAATTATATTATGAAATAAGCAACTGCTCGAATAATATATCGTTTAGCAGGTACATATTTTGCCGACTTAATTAACAGTGTGGCTGCGGCAGCGCATCCGCCTTATGTACTCGGCTGCGGTTTTGATTCCCGAGCCGAGGTAAATATGACCTGCTGTAATTATGACATGTTTATATGTATGTGAAGGTGGAACAACACTACGGTGTGTGGGGAATCCAAGTGTTAACCTTTTTAAATAAATAATTTTGTACCAAATTAAAAAATATCGGGGATGACGTATATTTTTTTAATATTGTTTCAAGTGTTGACTAGTGCCTGCAGCTTCAGTATTGAAGGATTTCCACGTCTAGCCAAAATCTGATTTAATTTAATTTTAATCTAATTTAATTTAATTTTAATATAATTTAATTTAATTTTAATCTCAATTCAATTTATTTTTTAATCCTAATTTAATTTGTAAAAATGTTATGTTATTATGTTATGCCTATTCCAATTGTTATTATGAGTCTATTATGTTACTTGAATTAAATGATTTGAATTTGAAAAAAAAAAAGACACGAAAATCGTAGGATTGATTATTCATGACATCATATCAATCAAACAGGTAAACAAACCATGAAGTAGGATTGGGTAGTGAAATTATCTTTCGTTGTGTGCACAAAGTATTCTGTCCACTTTAATCCACTACATTTCACCCCTATCCCATCACTGATTCCAGAACCATTTAATCCTAAACCTAATCTTCCAGAAAATGCTGCCATAAAACAGCTATAAATAATTCCGACATAAAATATAAAGGATTTAAAGAAAATTTTCAATATCTGTCGAGATATTTATCGTTGCCCTTTCGATCCATTAGCCGGGTGGGGGCCGGTTCCGGTTTCCGGTATCGTTCCGGCGGAAGTTAGAACACATGGCTCCCTGAACCGGTCGATCGTAAAAAAATATCTTATGAAAGATGTCTTGCGTTGATGTCCAGTTTTCCAGAAATTTATTCAACCCTTGCTGCGGTTTCCAGATTTATGGTTTCTGGGTGATTTGGTAGAAGGATTTATTTATTTGCATTTGGTCCTGAACACCTAGAATATGTAAAGTTAAATGAGGTTTTTCTGCGTAGTTCTTTGATCAGATTCATATTTTACTATGCAATATGGTATGTCCACATGTTTCCATTCAAGTTATTCATAAGCTACATTGCTAAATTTTATTAAAAGATTATCATAGAAAACTGAACAAAAAGCTGAATAAGCAAGCTAAAGTGGAAATTGGCTGACCATATTAGCCGTAGAACCGATGTCCGTTGGGGTCGACGTGTACTTGAGTTGAGACCGCGAATCGACAAACGTATGGTAGGTCGCCCTCAGGCTAGGTGGAGCGACGATCTTAGCTGGAAGGCTGGTAGCTGCTGGATGAGAGTTGCCAAGAATCGTGCTGAATGGTGTGCAATTGGAGAGGCCTATATCAAACAGTGTACTGTTGTAGGCTGAAGATGATGATAATGGTGTTTTTGACGAGACAAAACACTGAATATTCTTGTAGGTACAGTATAATGCTAATTTTATTTTAAGTGAGTACATTTTTTTTTGCATGAAATGAAATTGTTTATTCTGTAAATAGGATATTGGAATCACTTTTACACGTCATATTAAAATTTATGTTAAAAATTTGCTAGATGAGTTCGGCGTTTCCTATCTGACTGCTCTGAGAAGAAAGGCCGAAACAAACTCAGAGGTCACAGTCTCTTTTAAAGTCCAGACATAATCTTTGTCAGGCCTTATGAGGACCATGTAGACTAGTGTCTGAAATGGTCAGTGCAAGCATGCCCGGTTACGCCTGCGGATAATTATTTTCATTTTATTTAATCATATTTATTTATATAATTGGTTGTTTATTTGCATTATATTCTAAGTAATATTTCTTTTATTTTGTTACCTATTTATGTATAATTAATTAAACCTGACTTGGTACGTCTTTTTCAGGTGACCACTGAAAACCAGCGCTGTGCTGTGAGTCCCCCATAGCACAGCATTATGTTGAGTGGAAGCCTTCTTGTCACAGTCATGACGTGCAGCTGCTGACTATTTCTGTTTAGTGCTCGTGATTTTAATTAAATCGTGTTTATTTATTTTTTGTTCTATCTTCTCGAGTTTTTTTTTTATGCACGTGTTCCTGTGACAAATAAATATAATTTACTTTCTTTCTTTTATGATGAATTTTAGGGAACCTTGCAAACAAAATTCCAATCCCCTTATACACACATAGTTTAGTTATAATGTAGGCTGATTTTCAATAAACGGAACTAAACTAAAATAACTCCAACAGTGGGTGTGAAGTCAGAAATAGCATTAAATTGGGAACTTGTGCGAACACACGCGTAATGTATTGTCACCCACTGACCTTTTCAACTTACTAGTAACGCTGTATAGTTTTGGCGTAAAACTTTCATCCGTTGCGTCGCGGTGAAGGTTAAAAGAGGGATTTTTAGATAAAATATAGTATATCGTAATTGAGAATTATTCATTGTATTGGACTTGCTAGGTTAAGGTTGGTGGTCACTCTCTGGGTAACCACGCATTAAATAGACCCATAGACCTAGAAACCAAAAAAAGACCACAACATTTACACATCTTAAAAAAAAGAAACATAAACGATAACTTTATTTTGTTAGCGCATCAGGCGAATCTTTAAAGAATTTTCAAATCTTACTTAATCTCAGTATTGTTTGATCCTTTGATGTATTTTTGCGAAGCACATTTTATTTATAAACCCTTATCATAATAATAATACGACTCTTTTCTCTTCTACCATCAAACAATTTGTACGAAAAATAATTTCCCAACGGCCACTCCTCTACCCCCTAACAACCCCCATAGACTGATCCCATATTCATCTCACAACTCTACCCTTAACTTAAGGGTCCGTATCACTGGCCGTAGGAAGTTGTCGCACCGTCTGTCCCAGAACAACTCGCGAACTACCCAACAACTTATGAATTGTTCCGTTAAAATTGCCACCTGGAACTTTTTTGTTGAATGAAGTTTGTTCGTTCAGGACGTGAACGCGCGATAAAGAGTTAGAGGTCTTGTTTGGTATAACTTCTAGTATAGTATTGTGAAGTAATGTTAGGTTAGTACCTGCTTCTGAAATGCCAACTTGTGTAGTACTATTCCGTAAATATCTCAACGTGAAAACTTTGCTGATATAAGTTTGAAGGGAGCTGTCAATCTGTACCATAGGTTTAATGACAGTCGGGGAGATTTTTTTTTTTATTTTTTTTTTTTTAATTAAAATACCAACTTATACTAACAGTTTGCACCACACATACAAGTTATCGGTCAATATCTATTAATAATTACATTTACATAAAGAAAATGAGATTAAATTACATAAAACTTATTAATGTCGAAAAATGAGAATAAATTACATAAAACTTAATGTCAAAAATGAGAATAAATTACGTAAAACTTGATGTCCAAAAATGAGAATAAATTACATAACACTAGACAAAAATTTCGAATAAAATAAAATAAAACAAAATTAGGTAAAATTTGACAAAATAAAATAGAATTGGATACAATTGAGATAAAAATTGGAATAAAATTATCAATAACAAAATACTTACGCTAATGAGATTGTACTGGGAGTGGCAATGGACTCCAGGTATCGAGTAGCAGTGTTCAGGAATCCCAGTTCAGAATTCGCGAACACGTCAGAGGATTCGTCATACATCAAAATGTTGTTTATATGGGTGAGGGCTAGGTACAATGGACTGGCCATGAGGGATATGGTACTGGTTCGAGGTATTGAGAATAGGGGCCGTCGTTGGCGAGGGCGAACTGTGTGTCTAATAGGTAGCGGAATGTTAAATGAGATAAATTGTAGTAAAAAGGCATTAAAATGGGTACCACGAATTAGTCGTATGAAATATTTTACGAGACTAAGATTTCTCCTTACTTCTAAACTTTGGTAGCCCACCATACCTAACGTGACCATTTATTTTTGGACTCAAAACGGGACATCGGTTTATTTATTTCAGTTCCGAGCCGATTCAGTTCCGGGCCGATTCATAAAGGAAACTCTATTTTGAGAATACCAGCCTAGGTTCACAAAACAACGAAAAAAATTGTTTATATATCAAAATTATTTATTACAAATATGAAAAGCTCAGCAAGAAAATTTTTCAGTCATTTTTATATTTGTCAGCAAAACATGATTTTAAGTAAGAATAAAAAGACTTAATTATCAACATCGCCATATGGACTAGAACCTGTATCTGGGTTCTTTCTTTATTCATTCAATGCGGACGTAGTGCATTTTTCTATAAAACAGCGTATTTTTTTTAAATATCCGAATTTTCGACGCAGAAGTTCAGAATCATGTACTGAATCCATAGTACCAGGGGGCCAAGTCTTCTAATTTACAAACGTCACAATGGTCTCTCGATGATGAGTTTTTGACAGATTTTGTATGGCAAATCGGTTTTCGCGCCGATGTCCCTTCCACCCTGTATATTCAATTAAAATACAAAGGGGTTGTTGGTGTGGAAGTGTTTGAATACTTCTTTCCACTCAACGACGGTTTCTGAAAACGGGACAATTTTGCGTCTCCAGGTTTTTTTCGGGGACACCGGGACGAAGAACCAATAAAAGGGACGGTCCCGTTCAAAACGGGACGTATAGTCACACACAAAAATTTGTGCTAGGTATGTTCCATACCTAGCACAAATTTTTATAGAATAGGCCGGCTGAAATGTTAACCTTCCCGTCTTGAATGAATATCTAGGTTATTTTATCGTAGTTTAATTTCTGGAATTCGGACTCGATTGGTTTAAAATAGTTAAAAATCTTGATCATACGAACAAATCAATACTCCATTTTAAAATAAAAATAGACCCTTTTTATACAGCGGGACAATTACATTAGTTTAGACTAATGTAAATGATGTTAGCATCATTATTACCGATACGCCTAATTGGCATGCAGTACCCCAATTGCATAACACATTTTTAATTACAATCTGAAGGAATTTGAAGGAAATTCCTGATCAATTGCATTAAAATTTTAAAAAATCGTCTACTCGACAACATAAATAACGCAATGAATATTGTTAATTGGCAAAATTAATAAATAGCATTGGCATTGCAAGTATGTTACGTAATAACCCCGCAAGTTAGTGAGAATAAAACTGTCATAATTTAGCAATGCCGATACAATAAGTTAAATGAGAACCTGCAATACCTGGCTGAAAACAAAAACAAATGAAAAACGTCTTAAGTACATACAATGCCACAGCAATTAGCTACTTATTGTTATTGTTATAATGAAGTAGTTTTCGTATCACTGTCGAAGGACAGAAGGACAGTCTGTCAGTACACAAATCACGTCGGACATTCTAAACAAATTTATTATACAACAAGTATTGCCAGAGGACCACTGAAACGTGTTTTTGTTGTTATTAACAAAGCACTCGACGGAGATGTAGAGAGAATGGAGAACACAGATAATTTTTCGTCTGTTGCGCTTAAAATAATATTAGGCAATGCTAAGGTTAGCTGTCCCATATCGTAGACACAGAGTGACTGTTGATATTTGACTCCAACATCTTTGATTTCTGTACGGAACAGTTCAATTTTGGTTAATCGTTCTTTGACGTTGAGTACTGGATGATGAAGTATTTAAATTGGTCATATTATGTTCATCCAGTGTTACTAGATTCTAAAGCTGGATTAAAATACTGTAAATCAGCCTCAATATTCCACGTCTGGATGTTTGTGTTTGCGAGATTTGATTTTATTAATGCTCTATCAAACAGAAAAAAAAACGTTGTATACGTTCTAAAAAACTTTACAAGATTGGAATTTAAAATCGAAATGATAAATATCGCTTAGATATAGTTTCTAACTTTCAAGTAAGAATTTGAATGTAGTTAATTAATTCTGGCGTGATCTTGCGGAAATCCATGATAAAATCCAATAGACGTAGATGTATTTAGTATAATATTACGCTTAACGAATGCTCCGGCGCTCGGCGTGGCAACACGCCATGTTCGAGTCGACAAGTCAATCGTCATCCTGAGAATGCCTCGTTGAGAGGTGAAATACGTGTCGATTTCTCACAGGGTTTTTTATGACTCATTAGTAACAATTAAGCGGAGGTTACTAAGACTGTCAAGACGCATATCTAATTATGTATATGGGTTTGTAATATTATTTAATAAAAACGGCTGCTTTCGTTAAAATCCGGTTAAAAACTGTTTGTACAACTACAGGCTGGGCGGAGGACGGATTTCTACAATTAAGGTATCGTTGGAAGTTTTTTATCTGTCTGTATAAAACAGCTTTTATATTGGTGTCCGAATCATCAATGAAAAAAAATCAGATTCGGACAGAAAATATTCGGACAATTATTGGCCGAATATTTTTTGTCCGAGTCGTCAGCAAGCCAATACATCTATATCTAGTGTATTTTTTAAGTATTTGAATGTATCTTATGTACCGTGTTTCTGTTAAATACTTTGACTTTACAGATACTGTAGAAAAATTAGCATTTAAAACCATTTCCATTCAAACTACATCTACCACTTGCGTATCCGAACCCAAAACTATGTATTTGATTAAGTACAGACTAAGTTTTATAGGGTCGCTCCCCGTCCGACTCCGATGCTAAGTTAGTTTCATGTTAACAAAATAGATACTTCGCTCACGATTAAGTGCAACTTAGTGTAGTGACTATTGTGGTACTTTAGTGCTAAGTTAGTTTCGTAATGGTTTAGAGCTGCGAATTACTTATGCAGTTACCGCGGTAAGTGACGGTAGGGGATTAAAAACTTCTAGACTAGCTTATTATGAATTTATAAGACTAACAGTTTTGCTGGAGTTAATAACGGTAACATTTCGACTTGTCGCCGCGACACTCTGATTTCTAGTACATATTTCTATGAAATCGGATCCAATTTCTATGAAGTCGCGTGCTGCTGCCAGCAGTCGGCTACGGTATAGAACCTTAAAGGTACCATTTCGTAGCCGACCGCAGGAGGCAACTGCAGGCGACGTGTACCGTCGTCATGTCGTGTGCACGTGTCGTGTCGCTCGCCCGTAGCTGCCATCGACGTGACGCTAGCTGCGGAAGGTATTTCATAGAATTTCATAGAATACAGTCATGTCGCGGAAACACGTCCTCTGCAGCTGCCTCCTGCGGTCGAGTACAGAGTAAAATGGATGTGTTGTCATATATAATAATATACTCGTATACATTATTAATTAAAGTCGCTTTAAATGTTTATCTGTGTGATCGCGTTGTTCTTCTAAACTAAGCAATGGTTTTTGATGCTGTTTTTACCAACATTTAGAGAATTTATTCCGAAAGTATTATGTGTATAATACATTAACATTATCTTTATGTATAATAAACAAATCTGGAAGTTACATCAACTCGTGAAAACCGTTTTGAAGCAGGGGCGAGTCGCTAGTTATGTTTATAGAAAGATCCACATGAATATAATATAAAATGCCCTATCTGAACGACAATATCTAGACAAAAACATATTTTGACAAATACTACTCGTATTTAAGATGAACTAGGCTCATTGCCTTTCAGAACGCGGAAAAGATAAATCAAATAATCTAGAATTCAAGTTACACAAAAAAAATTACAATTGAAGACTTACAATGTTTCATTGTGTTTACTGCTCAAAAACGGATCCTTAACAGTTAATCAAGCCACAAACTGAAAAAAAAAATTATCACACACAATTTTTTTTTTCATACTTTGAATATAATTATTTCTAAAATATTTTTTCTTTTTATCATTTTTGTAACCCCTTAAAAGTTATTTAAACAAAAAAAAACAGTAAAAGTAAAAAAAATAAAAATCGGGCATTACTGGATCAATCAAGATACAAACAGAAAAAAAACTTATTCATACTTCCCATAAAGCACTTTTATGTCCAAATTCACACAATAACAGCACCATCACATTATTTTTACACAATAAAGGTGCAAGTGAAAAATTTACACTGTAAAAAATCGCACCAACAAAACGGAGAGCGTGTTAAAAATTTATTTTGAATGGCCATTCATTAAAAGGCATCCTGGACGGGGCTGTTGCGTCGGCGATAGCGATCGTGAAGAAATTACACTTCCTTCCTTATTGCCGGCGAGCGAAATACGGCAGTAGTGAAGAATTTATACTAACGACTCTCTATTAAATGCATGAGTTGAAGATTGGGATGGTTTGTCTTCAAGAAATTTTATATGTTGCCAATATATGAAGGGGGTCGTGGTTAAATGATAACTGTCGCAGGTCGATCAAAGTCAAAGTCAAATAATTTATTTCAAATAGGCACATAAAAGGGACTTTTAAACGACAAAATTTTAAAAATAATTGATTCTAGTCGCCCTTTCCAAAAGGTAGTTTTCGTATGAAAGAAGAATGGGCAAGAAACTCCACTGTTACTCTTTTAAAATGTCTTACAATATTTTGAATATTATACATTTAATGTATAATTTTATCGATTGATCGAATGTTGAGCTACGCTTGCCAGGATCGGTCCGTTGATGGGTGAACCTCTATTATTACATCAATTGAGTCCCCTTCGTGCATCCGAAAGCTCTTTAAACCGTTGGTTCCGGCTGTTATTTGTAGATCGTTGGCAGTCGTTACGGGTTGCCAGAAACCCGAAAGTCTGATAACAAGTCTTACCAAGTCTCTTAAAGAGTGCCGTGTTACCCAGTAACTGGGTTCTGGAGATCAGATAAGCATTCGCTCTATGGAAAATACTGGTAATTCAAAATAGTTGGATAAGGCTAGGCAGATGATAGTAGAAACTATTGGAAATTAATATTGATTCTGTGAGAATAGATTGGTTAAAGCTAATAAATTATAAGTGCTGAAGTGGCATCAACATTGCCACATACAAACAACGCATCAAAGACCTGACGTCACACAAAATTCTGACGTCACACAAATCCTGCATCGCGCAATTGGAGTTTACCGCGCGAACACAATAATATATATCACTTCCCCGACGATTGATTCGTTGGGCCCGCCAGAAACGACACCCGTCTATTCGGAGGATCCTTCCTTTTCTATAGAGGATGAGTGAACTTTTAACCCTGTTCCTCATACCTCTAAAGTGCTATTCATTTTTTCGTGTCGATATACCACTTAAACACAAACTGAGAATCATCTCCGTCACAAAAATATCACTTTGGTAAGGCCCGGTTTATAAAATATGGATTCCAGTAATATATAGCCAGCAATATATAATATTTGACTTTGATTTTAGAAACGCATTAGAAATCCTGTCAAATCAACAATAGCCAAATACACCAGTAATTAATCTTTCGCCAAAAAAAAAGATAAAATACCAACAGTCACAAAAGAACCCAAAAGTCAGTTAAAAAGAAACATTGTCCAGTAATGAAACAACAAAATAAAAAGATAACGACACAAATGCAAATGAATCTAGTTTTAAATTGAAATAGCCGACTGCGTCCAAGAACATTACTATTCGTTGTTTCAAATGAGAAATGTTCTACAGGAATACGCAATTTTTTATTTCGGGTCGTTGATTAACTTTTTTACTCAATTATGTTGAAGGTACATTTTTCTCGAGATTTTTTAAATCAATTTTGCATGGAGACAAGATAATAAAGATTATTTTTGTGAAGATCGCAATAACGAGTTTGTAGCGAAAAAGTCCTGGACTAGAGATGACGTCAGAACCTTAGAATTTCTTTAAGACTTTTGACAACAACTTCCAGTAAAATGAAACTAAAGTTTACCAAGGTAACCGACATATCCCCAAGAATTACCAAACTTAAGTGACAGTGGGCATCGCTCGCCGAACAGAAATGGTCGATGGGGCCGATAGGTGGGAGTGGCGACCGCGTACCGGCGGATGTAGCGTGGGAAGGCCTTCCACAAGGTGGACCGATGACCTTGTGAAGGCCTCAGGAATTCGCTGGATGTGGGAAGCACTGAACCGATCGAAGTGGTGGTGCTTGGGGGAGGCCTATATCCAGCAGTGGACGTCTTTCGACTGAATAATGCTGCCTAAGGTTAAAATGATCAAACTCATAGACTAGTAAACCTTCTCGTTTCATGACACTCAACTTTAGAGTGGTAAAACATTATGACATCGACTACACTTACAAAGCAAAAAAAAACCAAGAAATCATAATATTTTATTCCACATAAACCTACATGGGCACTTATGAAACGTCAGAAGCTAAGTGCACGGTTCCAATTGGTCGTTTCCTATGAAGAAGAGCCGGCAAGAAACTCCACGGTTACTCTTTTAAACATAAATGGCGTTTACAATGGTTTCAAATTACAGTGGAAGACAGTGTATGCAAGTGAACAAGTAAAAATTTTAAAATATTAATGTAGGTTTACTAGGTTTTACAAGAGGATGCATTAAAATCGCATATCGCATATTATAAAAATGTGTCCATCTCTACAACACAGTATTAAGAAAAAAGCGCATACAATATACATAAATAATACTGTATAGTGCCAAATTCTTGTGAATGCTCTCATTGTTTTGAGACAAGTTTTTACTTTACTTTTATTGATAAAGTTTCTAGCTAAAGTAGAATCAGCAAGTTCTATCATATAACGTTATTTTTCAATCTCCCCACAAATTGCAGCACTATAACCGCTTCAACCAGTACAAAAATAAAACTGTTCAATACCAGCAAATTGCCAATTAACTTACCTATTTACACATTCTTTTAAAAACTTCCAATCAGAACTAATTGCACATCAAGCGCCGCTTTTTCCTTTACTAAACGGAACGTTTACAAACTGAATCGTAAATTCACACACGTTCCGAATAAGGACATTACAAGCGGGCCGAACCAGTGCAAACCGGTTCAGCCCGGTGCGAACTGGAAGAAGGACCGCTAATTGGCGACGAGACGCATTTAGCGCTAACCACCGGCCATCGTTCGCACCTCCACACATCAATATGAGAAGGCTTTAATACAAGTCATGCGATAAATAAAACGGCGCTTCTACAGAAGCAGAAAAAGGTTTTAGCTACGTAGCCGAAAACTTTTTCGGTAGGCAAAACTGTTCTAAATCAGGATTAGTTTGATAACTTAATTCAATTAATTTTGTCAACCTACGACGGAACTGTTAAATTCTTATTAAAATGCAAAATAGACTAACTGACATACAACTGCGAACAGCAGCAAATTGACGAATGAATTCACTTCTATTTCGAACCGGTTTGAAGAAGTTTAAGCCGGTTAAAACCGGATAATGGGCGACGAAACGCCGCCGTGTATGGCGCTAACCACTGGCATTAGCGTTATTTCTCGTCTCGACACTTTAATGTGTGAAGTGCTTCATAAATTTCATACGACAAATTGTCCTGCACTTTATGTCGCAGAAATTAATGTTTTAGGAACTTTGTCAACTGCCTGCTAAATCTGGTGAAGTCTAAAATTACTGCCACTCAAAACGACGTAAAATTAAGTAAACTTTGTATAGTGAATGTCTGCATTCACTATACAAAGTTTATTTAATTTTACAAAAAATAGTCAGCCAAAAAATTTAGCCTGTTAGCCGTCTGCTAACAGGCTAAAATGACGGACATTGAAATGCAATTATTCCATTATTTTTTCCATCCGTACTATATAGGTTAATGCGTAAAGTTTAACGTATCTGGCTATATTTTTGAAATAATAAATATATCAGAAAGCCAATAGCCAGCTGGGTGAATGACTTATAGAAGGTCGCAGGAAAGACCTGGATGAGACGCGCACAGACCAGGAAAGCGTGGCACTAAAAAGAGTAGGCCTATACTGTGCCAATGAAGATGCTGATGATATCAGAAAGAAAATGTTGTTCGGCGTTTAATGTTTTTGCGAATATTTCTATTTGAAAAACTTTTCTTCTTCTATTTTTTCCAAACTCAACCTAAAAATATCCATCAAAACTTCAAGATGCACAACCGATCTCGTTCTTCCTAGATCAGCAAGCAATTAACCTTTCTTGATATAGTTAGAACATAACTCGTGTTTCCCGGCACTAAATCTCTAATGCTGCATAAATATTTGCTCTCTCATGTAGTCATACATCAAAGCAGTAATTTTTAATTACCACTAAACATATTTTATAGCGTTGCTTGGCAAAGTAAAATATTATGTTTTGTAGTTATTTGACGTTATTTTCATAAATTGTGCCATCATTTAGCCCCGATTCTCCTTTCATTAGGAGACAAAACAGAAAATTGCTGCTTCCCAAAAATAGAACATAAGACACGGAAGAATTATTAGAACTGTCAGTTACAAAAGTGGTAATTTCATTTATAACAATACGATAGTCTTAGAATAATAACTTATTCTAAGACTATAGTATTGATTATTTATATTTATGTTCTTTTTATTGGTAGACGATCTTAAACATTGGTTACCAATCAGCCCATTCAAAAAGTATCATAATTAATTTCATTGACAAAGGGCATTTTATTGGAGAAGGAAACACGGAACAAGATTGTGAATCTTCGGAATTTACTCTTCCTATTTCCTCAGCCTCAATTCCCAGTAGCAACCTCTTTTCTAATTAGACCCAGATTATCATCCCAGTGACTAAACGTATAATGAGGGTAGTTTAACATAAAATACGAGCGCATTCATCGGTGGAATCTCCATTACCATCTTGTCAAACCTGTTGATCCGATCGGTGTTATTGGAACCGATTTGCGGATCGGCCCGATACGTCGTTATCGCCTCGGGCGCATAATTTGCGCTTTAATGTCACAAATGAAGGCGGTAATTTTTTTGTTGCGCCTATAATTTTCGATGAATTGATGGGACGTAATTTCAGGTGAGAGTTTTGGATGTATTAATTTATTGATTGGGGCGATAATGAATTGTGGGGTGTTATTTTTTTCCGTTATTTCCTTGTGAGTTGATGGAATTTAATAATACTTGATAAATTGTGTGTCAGCGCTGCCTTTTAAGGACGTCTTTTAACGTTTTCAGATTTTTTTAAATTGAACGTCAAGGATGTTTATATTCAGATAATAATAAATAAATGGTAGGCATGATGCTATAAAACGTTCTCAACGTGACAAGATCTGGAACTAAGAAGGCTGAAAGTCTATACCACAGTCATTGACAGGTCAATTGCTTGGAGGGAACCGATAAATATTCCGGCTATCGGCAATGGAGCGTAGCTAGGCCTTCACGCACACTAAAGTCTAGAAATGGGATTGTATCGAATTGTTCTATAGACTATACACAAAAAAAGACATTGACCAAACCTGGTATCGCTATTTACTCTGCTGTGACTTAAGTTTATAATGTTGATAAATCTTGTTTTTAATTATAATAATTTTATCTGGTAATGCGAATCCTTAAATTCTCCAGATATAAAAACACCATAAAAGTACCTATTAGTTTTTATTTCGATTTCCTATTTTACCCATACATAGTTTTTTTTTCACGTAAGTAATGTCACATGTCATTGGCTTCAAAGAGTATGTAAACAATAAAACCTTCTTGACTTACGCAAAATAATTTATTTACGCATCGAACTATTGAAATTATAGTTCAATAATTAGTAACAAAAGATATTAATAACAACTAATTATTATTATGACATTGTAATAATAATCTGTAGGTGTTAAAATTACCTTATGGTTATGACAAAGGCAGAATGTATTGAGAGACCTTTGCCTGTTTCATTCATCAATAGAAACTCTTTCAAAATAGAACAAACGCGCGCCATAAGATTCTATGCGCGCGCATCCTGAGCAAAATATGCTGGCGTCCGGCGAGTTTTCTCTTTCTAGCATGTATGCACGTCCCATTCGTTTAGTTTTAAGTACAGTCTCGAACGGTAGGTCTTTAATAATAGTTTATTATTATTGTATAATTAGTTTAATGATTTCATTTTATGTTTTGAATGACATAGGCCATTATTATTTTGCAATTTGGATTTAATTTAATAACTTATGTTATGTTTCTATGTCGCATAGATTATTTTTTAAGTGAAGACTGAAATTGTCCCAACACTTACTTACGGCAAATATAAATGTAGGTACCTATATACCTATATATAAAAATCAAAAAAAGAAAGTTAAAGTGAAGAATATTCTGATTCACTTTAACTTTTTGCTTGTCTCGATAGACAAGTAAATATTGTAAACCCATCCGGGTTTAATTAACCACTTAAAGAAATAACTAACGTGAACACATTTTGCATAAAGATAAGGTCTGGTCTGGATTATAGTATATTTACATGAGCGTAAACAAGTACCCATATCAATTAAAATAAAATGGGTGCGGGTGAATCTGCGGGCAGAAACCAATATGTGGTAGAAAAACATCCATTGCGCTTTTTATGCGACTGTACGTGCGCCAATTATTGGCGCCAATTTTTGAATGCGCAGGTTCTACTCTGTGACTTCTTGTATTCTTTCCACCAATTGTGCTTTTGTTTGTTTTTGTGAATATTTGAATTTTTTGATTAATTTCATTTTCTTGAGCAATAAATAATCATTATAATTGCGTTACATTTGAAAGTTGCTCACTATGGGAGACTCAGTTCGTCGGTGTATTAACTGTTCGATTCTTCTGCGGTATTTACGTTGGCAGTCATTGAGAGAAGTTAGTGAAAATGTCTACAATACTCTGTCTTTTTGGATTTCTCCAACACCGGTAAGTCGACAATTCTCAAGTTTATACTTACCTACTTCTAAAGTCCTTAAATCAACCTTTATCTGTCGGAATTGAGGTCGGAATTGACGATCATTCAAAATACTAAAACGTCATTTTGTCAAATTCGTATTTTGAATTTACCAGCATACAATGACCAAAAGTCAGTAAGAGATTCGATACTAAACCTAGATTTTGAGACCGAATTACCGTGTAATGCCGAGATTTTATGATAAAATGGTAAATTACATTTGAAAGCCCTCAGATCATTCTCTAAATTAAACCATAAATCTTTGAGTCACAGCATGTTTCGTAGCGATACTAGGTTCCTTAGTCGCTTGGTCAATCTCTTTTGGTCAGCACCCAATTCTATAAATAAGATCACTATTAAACCTAGGCTTAACACACAACTATGTGGATGGAATAAACCATTTCATACTAACCACGGACATTGTAAGCGGTGGCGCGTCAAAAAACGCTCACACGGATACGCACGTCACTTCGTGCAGTCGAAAACCTTCGGAAGTAAACCGAGTCGTAACACGCACGTCTGAGTGACGATGAGAGTTTGAACAGATCGCAGTTATACGCAACTAGTCGCTGCGCTTCCCTGAGTAGTGTGAAATAGCTTTTATGACTATTATTGATTGTAGTGTTGTAACTTCTTATTTTTATAGCAATTTGTGTATAGTGTTGTTTTGTGAATAATAAATTATGGTAATTGCAATTATATTTTTTATTTAGAATTTGTAAGTGAAAAAAATATTTAAATAGACATTACTAAAGCAATTACTCCCCTTAATTTATTAGGAATTGAGCGTAAAATTTCATCAGCAAATAAGAAATATTATTCTGGGAGTGAAAGCAAAACATTATAATTTACCAGATGACCTAATTATCCAAAGACCTTCAACAGGTCCTCGACTGGACAGTTATAACGTTTAGTTTACAAGTTCGTGGTCTAAAGATAACGGTGAAGTGCGAAAAAGTTTAATACTTATATTTGATCAGAATTTGTGTAATTTTAACATAGATATTCGAATTCGAGCTCTATTATATTCGTTATCGCAGACATTACACGGAATCTACCGTTGTGAATGCAGTGCAAGAATTGTACCACAACCAGACCAAGTAGGTACAAAAGCAAGACTCTCAACCCCTGCTCCAAAACAGTCATGAAACTGGTTACAGCACCCACTCCCCAGATCATCAAAATAACACATTTAAAATATTCATAGCCGGATCGGATAAGCTTAACCACATTAAACGACCATTTTACCGTTTTGAGGGTATACAGACTAAATGGTTCGTTTAATATTTTCCAGTTTGCGTCGCCATTATGTTCTGTCGTCTGTCGCTGTAATTCCGGAGGGTAGGTACAACCGTACAGACGATTTATGTTTTGTTGATGTTATTCTGTTGTGTACTCGGACTTCCGTTTGTATTTCCGGGTGAAAGGGCTATTTTTATGTGTTTCAAGGATTTGGGAGTTTAAAATTTGTGTTTTTTTTGGGATTTAAATTGTCCCGGTTATTATTTATGCTGTTGCGAGGTGCATCTGATGAAAAGCTTTTATCTTTGTCTGTAAACCTGCACAACAACATATAAATATATGGTTTTTACCGATGCATTGGTAACTTTATCAAAGATCTGACAAGTGACTTCCTATGGTATTTCAGCTGCTTAAGGCTGCGCTCTCCTTTGGATGCGTTTTCGTACGAATTTCACTCGTGCGTACACGTACGAATTCAGAGCGCTCACTAATTACGTTTTTCTCCGTCAAATAGGTATTGTTACGGTGATATCGTATTGAACGCACGAAAAATCCCAACAAGTTCGGACGAGTTCGAGTGTATTCGGACGTCGGAACTATAAGTACGTATACGTAAGAATAATTCGCACCTAGTCTGCGCGCACCCTTTGTACTTGGAAGGTCGGGATCGTTCGTGCGTGTTTGTACGTGTACGCATGAGTGAAATTCGTACGAAAACGCATCCAAAGTGTACGTAGCCTAGGAGTCATAAAATATAGTATATTATGACATTTTAAAGACCAAATTGAACCGTCTCATGCGCTTTTTTCGTTTGGGACATAACATCTACATCTACCAATATGGCTTTTCGTAAATAGAAATCTTTTTTCTCGATCTCTATGAGCTACAGTAAAAGAAAGGTATAGTCAACCTGATAATTTACCCATTTTCACAAAATTCAATGAACCAACGGCTTCACGTACTTCCCGAGGCGAGGAGTAGATGTCACACCGCCAACATCCAAACTCCGGGCTGTTACTAATAAATACCTAATGGAAAAATCCAAAAACACTTTGCCCGAGCTAGGAATCGAAGCCTTGCCTAGCCAGCGCTTGTGACCACGAAACCAATTAATCATCATATCATCATAAACAGCCTATTAATGTTCCCACTGCTGGGACACAGGCCTCCTCTCTGCGAGAGGGAGTGGGCTGTAATCTACCTCGCGACCCAGTGCGGGTTGGTAGATGTCACATGTCTTCGAATTTTTGGTTCTAAGACATGCCGGTTTCCTCACGATGTTTTCCTTCACCGTTTTGAGAGCAGTGGTGATGAAATTATTTACACAAAGTAAAGCGCCTGCCTGAGTTCGAACCCACGATCTACAACTCGTAAGTCGGGGCAACAGGTAACAGTTACCACTGTGCCACCACTGCTGACCAATTAATGGAGCAGTCAAATACACAAAACATTTAGTAAACGGAATGTCACTTCCAGGATAAAAGTCAAAACACAGCGAAAAATATCTCCCAAACTTCCGCCTACACTTGACTGTTAAACCACCAATTCTTCAGAGAATTCAAGAAAGTGAAGTATTATAAAAAGCAAGTTAAACTCAGTCCAAGTGTATGACAACTGATAACAGTGAAGTCAGTGGCGCCCTCTCCCGGGGGCAAAGTGAGTTAGTGCCCAAGTTTGAGTTTGGCGCAGTCAGTTTTAAGATACGGTGATAAAGTCTAGTGGGAATGTGGTTTATGTATTCAATAGGTTTTTATGAAATCTATAGTGTTCTGTTTATATCGAAACAATTATATTTCGGAGGAAAAAAAGAATAAAAATGAGGCGTTGGAGCTTCTGGCTAAGAAATATCAGCCGCACGGGTCGCTCCATCAGGTTCAGCTACGCTTGCAGGGGCTGGTCCGTGGTTGAGTGACCATCTTTACATACGACACTCCTCTGTGCCTCGGAAAGCACGTTAAGCCGTCGTTCCCGGCTGTCATTCGTGGATCTTTGACAGTCGTTACAGGTCGTCAGAAGCCCGAAAGTCAGACAACCAGTACCGCCAAGCGGTATCGTATTACCCAGTTACTGGGTTGTGGAAGTCAGATAGGAAACTCTTGAATAAGTAAATAAAATACAATAGACGATGTATACACTTAATCCGCTTAACTGTTCTTAAAGAGTTAGAGAACCCTGTAAGAAATCGACACGTGTTTCGCCTCTCTTGATCCTCAGGATGACGATTGACTTATTGCGAACTCGGACACGAAGTGTTGCCACGACAAGAGCCGAACGCAAAGTGAGCTACAACCGCCCGTCAACCCCACTTATATAGGATCGCTTATCGGCCCACCTCGGCCAGGATCGTTATCAGTGCCGAGGGCCGAACCAAAGATATCCAAGCAAACAAAAAGTGATTTTATTTTGACCAAAAATAATAAATGGCCTTAGGTAACCAACATTTTTAGTGTATTTTCGTTAGCTGATTTATTTTTCTTGTAATTAACTAATGCGCTATTCTTATTATTTTTTTACCATTATCCTTATTTTGGTGTTCCGAAAGATTACTAAAAGTTTGTCCATCTATTTTAATGGGACATATATAAAAAGACACACTTCTGCCTAATAATAAAATAAATAAGGATAGGCAGCTGGATCAAGGGCTTGACCCAGAAAGCGGTACTTCTGGACACGGCTCGTATAGTTAGGAGATTCCTCTCTCAGGAGCCCTGACCACCGGTAGCTTGGACCCTGTTGCCGATACCGGTGGGCTACTATTTTTTACACGACTGCCCAAAAAGGAGTGTAATGTGTTCAGGGTTCATGTATGTATGTGAGTTTCTTTGTTCCACCATAACTTTTAAATGCCTGAACAGATTTGGATGTATGAGGTATCGTTAGAATCCTTACATCATCCCGAGTGACATAGGCTATATATTTTATTTACATTTTAGTTCGTTTTTGCCAGGGCAGTCGTGTTTTTAATTTTTTTAATTATTTATATTTTTAAATGTTTTTGTTTTTATAAAAATATTTAAAAATGTAATTAATATGTATATATATGAAATAAAGGAATTAAATAAATAATAATACCAGCCTGTTACTGACCCACTGCAGGACAAACGCCTCTTCTCATACAGAGAAGGCATGACCATTGATCACAACGCTCGCTCAAGACGGGTTGGTGATCTCAGACTTATATTAACTATAAGTCCAGGTTTCCTCACGATGTTTTCCTTCACCGATGTTAATAATGTAATACTCAATACTCAATTTTTTATTGCATTCCACAATGTATGTTGTAGCATTAGAAATATCAGCTTCTGCCACTTGTTAAAAAATGCTTGGTGAGAATCGAACCCACGCTTGCATAGGATAACTAAATACAAAGAAAAAATAACAGGAGATTTAAAATATGATTTGTATTATAATTTTAAAAGTAAAGAAAAAGAAACAGTTAGGTATAAAAGGTAATAAATTAAATTAAAAGACTATTGCAAGCCGCCTAGTTGGAATTTTATTTTGTCTTAGAAGGAAGATTACGTGTTTGAGGGTTGAGAACTAAAATAGAACGCAACGGGTTAACGCGGTTGGCCATTACCTAATTAATCCCGGAAATCAAAAGTTGGGCAAAGAGTTGATATCACGTAATGATCCTGATTACAGGTCAATCAGGAAACCGCCTAAAATAGAATTTGGTAGTTATTGATGCTATGGAAAAGTTCTAGGAGCTAAAGTATGAATGTGCCTAAGTCCTTTGCGCTGAACCGTAGCGACGTCCCGTCGTACAGCGTCTCGTTGGGGTTTGGTTCGTTGCGGCCTCTACCACGAGCGGCGTGTGTACGGCGGGGTCCGTGGGTGCCTGCGTTGGCCACAGGCCGCGATGTGAGAACTTGGGTCGGTAGCCGCACGATGGCCCGGGGTCCCAGGAGGCCTCAAGACCTCTTATGTTTGTACAGTAAATACTTCACCAAAAAATAGTGGTTCTAGACTCTCGCTTGGCTGGTACGAACTACAGATTTAACTTGAGGACTAGACACCACAATGAACACGATATGCTTAATTAAAACTGCGACCAGCTAGCACAAAGATACTATCGTCATCTTTTTGATAAGTTTCTTGAACTGGAAACTGGACGCTTGAAGCAGAAAGAAAAATTATTTTATACCATGACGTTTTGTCCAGAGCGACTCACAATAGAATGACGCAAGACAGAAAAAATTGTTTTACTTTGAACGATATAGAATTCAAAATTTGAAAATGTGCTCAATTCGAAATTTTTAAAAGAAATAATAGTTTATGAAACTTTTACAACTACAAAAGAGGCTTGAACGGCAGCGCAATGCTGCAATACACCCTTTCCAGCAAAAAAAAAAAATCATCGATACTATCGATAAAAAATTTGACAACCCTAAACGATGTCGACACTAAAGACAGAAGGCATCATCGATAAAAATCACGACCCTATCGACAAATTTTTGACAACCCTAGACGATGTCGTCACTAAAGACACTTGACATCCCTATAGGGAAAATGAAAAAATTATGTCTCCCCTATAGGGGTGACAGTTGAAGAAGAGACGAGACAAGGCTAGGGGAAGACCTGAGTAACAGAGTAAAAATGAAATACTTACAAGACAACTAACAACTAACAAGGCTAAACCAGAATTAAAATACCTAACCTAAGGAGCGCCTACTAAGTGCCTTCGACAAAGAGTAAATACGGAACGTTCCAGATCTAAACCTTCTCGACGCGAGCTCAGGCAGCGTCCACCTAAACCTAAAAATAATCTAAGTGCACGACTAAAAAAAAACTATAGCCTAACAGAATTAAAATAACTTACAGGATAATACACCATGGCGAAATAGACTCTAGACGAAATAAAGAAGCTAAACTAAAGTAAAAAGCGAATGTAAGTATAGGTTAAAATTAATTATTGACACATGCTCAGAGGGCAATGTTAATAATAGAAGAGGCTAGAGGTTGTAATCAACGAATATAAGCTGAGGAGGACCAGGCTACGAGAGGAAAAAACCTAAGTCCCGAAAAAATAATACCTCAGCCTACAAAAATAAGGGCTATAAACCAGTATTTTAATGTCCCTAATTGTAGGGTATCCCTCCTGATCCGACTTTCAGCTAAGAGAGTGCTTAGAGTCTGATCAGAGGAGTGATAGTAAGGTGGGTGGGTTGGTGCACCTCAAAGAAACTCCTAGAGGTCGAACACAAACCTATTCGTCCCTAACAGCAAAACTCACTAACAAATTAAGTTGTTGAGAGTCAACAATGTTGAACGATGAGTTACCTCTCCGACCAAATCCAGAGGTTCCAAGAGGGATAGAGGGAACTTAACAAGAAGGTCGCTCATAGCGTATTGGTCAGCGAAGAAAAGAAAAATTACGGGGTAAAATTAATCAGAAAACAATATATAAATAGATACGATATGCGTAGTGTGTAATGTTCGTTATTTACATCAGATTACGGAATTGTATAGAAACAGAATTTTGGGATGCTTATATTATTATTCAACTTACCGAGAAATCGGCGAATAAACCACAAAACAACTTATATTATCATTATTTTATTTTGGTTTTTTTAATGACAATGTCAGTGTGATGAGGTGACACAATGCAGAAAGAAGAAAAAAGTTAGTGAAATGAAAATGAGGCCGTATAGGAACGGCCGTTCAAAATGAGTTTGTAACACATTTTGTAGTAAACTTGAACGTTACGGTTGCGTATCGTAAAAGTCATCCTTTTGTTAAGGGGGAGGCGTCGCGACGACTATAATACAGTAAAAGAAGCGAACGACTCTCCCAAACGAAAGAAAAGATAGAATCATCCCCGCACTCAGCAAACGGGGGGTAAAAGGAAGGGGGTGGAAATTCCTCTCCAGAGTATCATGGTCATTGGCTACGACGTATGCAAGGACACCCAAAGAGGGGAATCCCTCGCCCCTAAGTCCAACAGGGGACTGGGGTGGAAATATCTTTAAAACACGTGGAAAAAGAAAATTTCCTGGCTCACGGCTCAGTGTGAGCACAGGAAAAGACTTAGGCCCTCAGTCCAACAGGGGACTGGGGTGGAAATATCTTTAAAAACACGTGAAAAAAGAACATTTCCTGGCTCACGGCTCAGTGTGAGCACAGGAAAAAACTTGGGCCCTCAGTCCAACAGGGGACTGAGGAGAAATCCCTTTAAAACACGTGGAAAAAAAGGTTTCCTGACTCACGGGCCCAATGTGAGAACAGGAAGGAGAAAAAAACCCTCCGAAAAGCGAAGAAGAAAGAAAGCCCTTCCGTGATAGGGAAAGAGGGTCTCCTCGGCCCTCGTCCCACGGAGAGACCGAGAAGGGAACCTATCACGAAAGGGTGAAAAGCGTGCCGGATACGGAAATTCCTTCCCGAAAGGCATGGAGATACTCCTCCATGACGGGGAGACAGAAAAAGGTATCGCATCGCGAGAGGAAGAAAGAGGAATCTCCCGGCCCTCAGACCTACTGACGGACGGGGGACAAAAAAAATCCTCCCGCGAATGGAATGAATGAGTCCCCGCATGGAGGAAAAAAATAGGGGAACTTCCTCGGCCCTTGGCTAGATAGGGGCCTGAGAAAGGAAATAGGTGAGATGAGAAGAAAGAAACAGCGAATTTTGGAATGGTTGAGGATGATAGCGGAACGGTTGGCGTTATACGTTTTTTGAATTTCGGAGGAAAGAAGGGAAAAATTATCAGCGACCCTAGCATAAACTTGAGCGAGGGAAGATAGGTTTGACGCGTGATGAGACCGACTTTCGGCTAAAACGGTGCCTTGAGTCTGTCCGTGTGAACGGGTCTACCCTAACCTAACCTACCCTAATTAGCAACCTACGGACCTGCTCATATACATACATAACTAACTACCTAATTACCTACGCCTACCTACCTAATTACCTACACCTATCTATCCTAATAACCTACACCTAACTACCTAATTACCTAGACCTATCTATCCTAATTACCTACACCTAACTACCTAATTACCTAGACCTACCTACCTCTATTACATACAAACCTACCTACTCACTTAGCTACATATCCTACCCTACTTATCCACCTATCATACTATAACAAACTACCAAAAATGATGAACTATAACAAACTACCAAAAATGATGATGTGAAACGTGATTCGGTGAGCGATAAAAAATATATAATTTTAAAAGTAATAAATATGTAAATAGTTTTCAATAAAAATATCTAGCAAACAAATTGACCTGAAAAACGAGTAAAGTACGAATTTAAAGAAAAAGGTATATAAAGAAAGTTGGTCGTCGCCCTTTCAAAAAAATCCGGGATAGCGTGAATGGGCGATGTCCTTTATTTTTGAACTGAGTTTGGAAAATTAAATATTTACGCGGTTTGAAAATGCAAATTTATTCCTGAGCGAATATTTGGTTTGTTTCGACGGCGGGGCCTAGAATTACGCGCAAAACTAATGTTTAAATAGAAATTTAGCAAGATAGATATGTGATACTACGAGTTATTGGAAAAAAATGTTTGAATGGGGTTTTTCTATAGGAATATGTGTGTACCTAATCCATACCCTTGGCGACGAGTAATAGACGAGCGAACCAATAGAAAACGACAATAAGGCAAGCAAAAGAGACGGATGGGGCTGAATGCTAAAGAAAAAAGGAAAAAACTAGACATTCAGCAAAATCACCAATCAAAAAAACGCTTACCTTAGATGTGATCCCTAAGCATACATACTTCAAACACACGTTACCTACGGGGAACTAGCTACACTAATTACGAGAGATGAATAAAACTCGGGGAATAATAATATATTTGTCGGGAGAAAATGAAAAAGTCAGAGAAAAAAAGGTATTCGATCTGGTTACAGAGTTTTGAATTGCATCATAGTACATTATATTAAATTATATATTATCATACAATCGTATTTCATCACATTAATTAATTGGTCATTAAATGAAAGGCACAAGGTTAGATAGACGTAATAGAAGCACCAACAGCAACAAGGCACCAGCGCGAACTGTTCTGTAGTTAGGCTTGCCGGTGTGGCTGACACTGGCATGGCCACCATCAGGAATTTTAATTTTGATAACACAAAAAATTTGTCGATAATTTGTCGAAATTTGTCGCCAAATATCAGAATTTGTCGGTCACTGGTTCAAAAGTTATAAGGGTTTCTAGGTGGCCAAGCTGGAGAGAGTCTCCCCAGCATGGCCCCATGAAGTTAGGGCACCTAGCGAAGATCTGTTTTCTCCCAAATTTAGTCGATAATTTGTCGAAATTTGTCGCCAAATTTCAGAATCTGTCGGTCACGGGTTCAGAAATTATAAGCGTGTCAAGGTGGCCGAGCTGGGGAGAATCTCCCCAGCTTGGCCCCATTAAGTTAGGGCACCTAGCGAAGATCTGTTTTCTCCCAAATTTAGTCGATAATTTGTCGAAATTTGTCGCCAATTCACAGATTTTGTCGGGTCTTAGTTTAGAAGATATAATGAATTCCATTTTTAAGGTATAGTCCAAGGGCTAGATTAAAGAGTTTACGAAAAATTGCCAAGAAAAAATATTTATATTAATTTGTGTAACATATTTCTACTTTTATCGGTCTAAAGTCCTTAGAAATGTCAGACAGAGATAAATTCTCAATTTAATACATGTTTTGCTGTTTTAAATGAGTAGGTTAGATTGGCTTAAACTTCTTTGAAAACATTAAACCTTGCTCTTGGTCTCAAGATGAAGTTTGGTGTCAAGATGTACAGTCGCATGCAACTGTTTTACGAAATTATTAGAATATTAAAATTTCTGTTGCCAAAATAACAATAAATGATTTACCTACTTAATACGTTAAAATGATCGTACCTTTTGCAAACATTTTAAAATATGAAACGTTGAAAACGTATTGTAAGTAGGTATGTAAGTATTAATCACAATAGGTTGATACTTACATACCTACCTCCTTACAATACGTTACAAAAAAAAATACATAGGTAAATACCTATCTAATAATCTTAAATTAAAGATATAATATATACTTACACTTAGATACCTAATACGAGCATATGGCTCTAATTAAGGTTAGAATAATAAAACTTCTGTTATCGAAATATAAAATAATTTATTACTTTAAAATCGTTATTATTCTAAATTTAAAATAAACTAGCGAACGACACGTCACCTGGGGGCCAAGTCTACTAATTTACAAACGTCATAATGGTGTCACGTTGGTGAGTTTTTGACAGATTTGCCATACAAACTCACCATCGTGACACCATTATGACGTTTGTAAATTAGTAGACTTGGCCCCCAGATATGCTGAGAACTAAACATTACTACAAATTAATGTTAACACCCAAAACACACACAAAAACACACAACAAACACAAATACAAACACAAACAACACAAATCTATCTACAAATCAAACTACAAATACACAACACACAAACAAAAACGAAACATTTACCGTATACAAACAAACAAGCAAATTAATACAAACAACAAACACAAATCCAAATTCTACAAATTAATCATTACTATTAACGAATGACTAAAAAATGTGTTCAAAATTATTACCTATAGTCACAGTCATCGTTTTATTTTTTCTGTAATAGTTAGTCACACTCTACCAACCCTGTTTATTTAATCACAATAATTTGATTATTATAATAATATGATTTTCAGGCAATTGTAAGTTAAATAAAATAAAAAAACAAACAACTACTTATTAAAACAACAATAATAACAACAAAGGAATTTCAACTCTTTACACTAACCATGCCAATAACAATAACTATATACCTACAATATCAAAAGTACGGTGACATTTCAATCACAGTCTGGCTAGAACAAATAAACGTTGTTCAGACTATGGTCTACAACCATTACATAGCAACAAATAAAAAAAAAAACGTCATTGGTTTTGGAAAAAAAAAAACTAGACAAAGAGTAAATAGTCGGGATTATCGTTACTCCCTATAACACAGACACTGTAGCACTCGTGTCTCGAAAGTAGTTGCGGCGCGGCTCACGCACGGCACACAGCGTTGTCTACAGGGAAATGTACCTCCATAAACGAAAAGTAAGCACTTATTTTTGTATGTACGTCTTACTAGAAAATATCAAAGTTAAAAGTTAACTTCGGTTATATTATGGTTACTATTCAAAATTCAAAAGTCATTTATTCAAACTAGGCTGAGAATCAGCACTTTTCGAACGTCAAAATTACATAAAAGCGAAGGAGTTGCATAATGAAATTTTGGACAACATTGTAACACTCGTTTGGATGATATTATGGTTACTATTCAAAAGTCATTTATTCAAACTAGGCTGAGAATCAGTACTTTTCGAACGTCAAAATTACATAAGACAGTCCCCCAAAACGCCCACCCTTCACCAGTTCCCTGTTTCTGTTTCCTGTGTTTCTTTAGCTAGGCAGAAGAACTGGAGCAATGAACTCCCCAGCAGCACAGTTGTCTGTTCAGTTAGAAAAAAAAAAGATTGTTCACGAGTATAACGCAAAGATCAGCCATCACCCCCTCGCCATATTAGAAGGAAGGAGGTAACCCGACCCCCGACGCTACCGCAAGCAGTGAAAGTGGTTGTTTTAATGTTGGCAATAAGCTAACTGTTTCAGACTCTTTTATAGAGGAATTATAGCATGGGTGTAGATAAACTTGACTATATAACTTTATCACAGAAGTTTTATTATACTTAATATTAGCAAAAAAACCTACCACTACACCTTACCTTACCACTATATTTTGGTCCGTTGGATAGAAAACAATTTTTTATCACATCTATGCATACAGAGGTAGTTTATTCTACGTAAACAGGGACTAAAATAGCTTTTTAATCCGTAGGCACTAAAAGTACTTTGAATTTGGAATTTGTTAGTAAAAGTTACAATCGCCAAAGAGATTAATCACGAACATTGTATGAACAAGTAACAGGCTGGCAAGAGCGGTAGCGATATGGTAGGTTGAATACCTAACATATCGCTACCGCGATGAGAACTTTGATGTTACGGTTAATGTTTGAATACGTTTGAGCAACATAAGACTTATTATACTTACTATTACTCACACTTATACCCACACACACACATACTACACACACACATACACACACACACACACACACACACACACGTATTACGTCACTCGGCGCGGAAAATGATCACGCATTTTATCACATTAACCTCTATAGCTACGCGGCGCGAGTTCGCGACAACCCGCCAAGCCGCGCGGCACGCCCGCGGCGCGTCAGAGATAAGAGCTCGCTAACATAAACAAATACTGAGAGCTTTTTTTTACGTAAATAGTCTTATCGTTAATGGTTTTGGGTTCCTGATTAGACAAAGGATTTTTTATAATACCTCGAATCTTTGTAAGCGAACGCTAGTATTGATAAATAAACATTCTTATAAGATTCTTATAAGAAATTCCGTTGTTCATTGTTTTGATTATTTATAATAAAACTACTGGTTCGATTCACATGAAATTTCGCAGGATACATTATGAATACATATACTATCGGTCAAAACCATTATTAACGCATAAACAAAATAAATAAAAACACATATAATCAAAAAAGTTCAATAAATAGATAACCGTATCATTACGTAACTTTATTTAGTTGACAAAAAAATATTGAACTCTTTTTTTTCTGTATTATGCATTTTTATTATTAATTAGTTATTCAAGAATATAAAATAAATGACGTACCAGCGATTACATGCACAAAACACACACAAAACAACAAATTCCACATCAACACGTTTTTTCACTAACGAGTTTGTTTACATTTTTTGATGGGTCCGTAATAGGTAATTACGATGTTATTTAGTGCAAGTATTAACTATATACGATGACGACACTACTTAATTATTGAATTATCACCATTTCCCGTCGATTTACACTTAAAAAACAATAGAAAACAAATAAATACGACGCGTAGTGCAGCGCGCTGAACGCATGCGCAGTCGCCATTTTGCCGTGCCAAAATGTCCAATTTTTACTTTTTTCTAGAATTGTTTCTGCATATTTTGACGTTTTAGTCGATGTATTTGACAAGTATATTACCAAATCCATAGAATAAAATTAACTGTAGACCATATTAGCCCCTATGCATAGTACAAATACAGTTTGAATCAGCGTGAACGTACTGTCGCTAATCGTCGACAGCCCGGCTTGACGGTATTGGAAATTATTGTCCCTAATTTTCGACGGCCCGGATTTAGAGGTGGCTCTGGATTTATGTATATTTATATTTATTTATAATGCATAGGAATTATAACAAAAATACATGAATTTCTGCTTTTTACTAACCTCACATTTGTAGCCTTAGAAATTGACACCTTAAGTGTATTATCTATGATTGACACCATACACTTTATTAATTGACACAATACTTTGACACTATTGGTAGAGTGCGGGCCAAGAAAAGAGGCCGGCAGAAAATAGTGAAAATGCAATATGATGCAATGACATAGATACTAACGCCGCATCAAAAGTGGTGGCGCGGTCTCTAAACATGATGTTAATTTAAGTTACCGGCAATCTGTATAAACCGGTAGTCTACTCAATACCTAGGCAATGTAGAATACTTAAAACGTTTAGGTAATGTATGAAATATTATTTATTTTATAGTTTTCCTAGTACAGCCAGCATATAAAAAATAAAAAAATGCGCAGCCGGCAAAAAGACGAAAGCGAGGAAGGGGAAGACATGCAAGCAGGCAGTAAACTCACGACACAGGCGGGAGGATGTGCGTAGCGTGCAATCAGCTCATTGCGTAACTAAGTACTACTATTTTTCTTTTCTTTTGTTCTGTTTCGTGATTGAATTGTGTGAAAAAGACGAAATATACATTACCTACCTTTTTTACAAAGATAATTTTTTATGAGTAAGTGCGTGGCCTGAGTGAAAAAGCGTCCAGGAAGCGGCGAATGAGCGTTCTAATTTGGCAACTTGCTCTCGTCTGTACACACGCATCTACCTATATCTTTCTTACTCTTATCGCAAATGAAACGGAGCACAGCGATCTATCTGCCAGCGACTAAATGCACATTTTTTCGAAAAAAAATACAGTTATTTATTTAGGTAATGAATACAGCTTTCCTTTGGTGGGTTAAAATTATAGAATAACTTTATATTTATATATTTCGAAACAAACATTCTACCATATAACATCATAGATCATACTATCTAAAAACGATATAAAGTATTTTGTACTTGCTTGTACCAATGTATGGAGAAATTGATTTCTTTAATATCTTTTTAATTACACACCGACAAAATCTGTGAATTGGCGACAAATTTCGACAAATTATCGACTAAATTTGGGAGAAAACAAATCTTCGCTAGGTGCCCTAACTTAATGGGGCCAAGCTGGGGAGATTCTCCCCAGCTCGGCCACCTTGACACGCTTATAATTTCTGAACCCGTGACCGACAGATTCTGAAATTTGGCGACAAATTTCGACAAATTATCGACTAAATTTGGGAGAAAACAGATCTTCGCTAGGTGCCCTAACTTCATGGGGCCATGCTGGGGAGACTCTCTCCAGCTTGGCCACCTAGAAACCCTTATAACTTTTGAACCAGTGACCGACAAATTCTGATATTTGGCGACAAATTTCGACAAATTATCGACAAATTTTTTGTGTTATCAAAATTAAAATTCCTGATGGTGGCCATGCCAGTGTCAGCCACACGGCTTGCCGAGATTTTATTTAAAACGACCGCACCTGAAACAAACAAAATTGCTCTAGGAATTAGAAATTGTGCTCTTAAAAGGGCACACCACACCGGTGCTATGAAAAAAAAATTAAATTGCTTATAGGTATTATTAGGTGTTTAATATACAACAATATTATATGATTATAGTGAATAATAATATGTTTTATTTACCTTTAATCCGGGCGCCATATTGTAGCATTAGAAATATCAGCTTCTGCCACTTGTTAAAAAATGCTTGGTGAGAATCGAACCCACGCTTGCATAGGATAACTAAATACAAAGAAAAAATAACAGGAGATTTAAAATATGATTTGTATTATAATTTTAAAAGTAAAGAAAAAGAAACAGTTAGGTATAAAAGGTAATAAATTAAATTAAAAGACTATTGCAAGCCGCCTAGTTGGAATTTTATTTTGTCTTAGAAGGAAGATTACGTGTTTTAGGGTTGAGAACTAAAATAGAACGCGACGGGTTAACGCGGTTGGCCATTACCTAATTAATCCCGGAAATCAAAAGTTGGGCAAAGAGTTGATATCACGTAATGATCCTGATTACAGGTCAATCAGGAAACCGCCTAAAATAGAATTTGGTAGTTATTGATGCTATGGAAAAGTTCTAGGAGCTAAAGTATGAATGTGCCTAAGTCCTTTGCGCTGAACCGTAGCGACGTCCCGTCGTACAGCGTCTCGTTGGGGTTTGGTTCGTTGCGGCCTCTACCATGAGCGGCGTGTGTACGGCGGGGTCCGTGGGTGCCTGCGTTGGCCACAGGCCGCGATGTGAGAACTTGGGTCGGTAGCCGCACGATGGCCCGGGGTCCCAGGAGGCCTCAAGACCTCTTATGTTTGTACAGTAAATACTTCACCAAAAAATAGTGGTTCTAGACTCTCGCTTGGCTGGTACGAACTACAGATTTAACTTGAGGACTAGACACCACAATGAACACGATATGCTTAATTAAAACTGCGACCAGCTAGCACAAAGATACTATCGTCATCTTTTTGATAAGTTTCTTGAACTGGAAACTGGACGCTTGAAGCAGAAAGAAAAATTATTTTATACCATGACGTTTTGTCCAGAGCGACTCACAATAGAATGACGCAAGACAGAAAAAATTGTTTTACTTTGAACGATATAGAATTCAAAATTTGAAAATGTGCTCAATTCGAAATTTTTAAAAGAAATAATAGTTTATGAAACTTTTACAACTACAAAAGAGGCTTGAACGGCAGCGCAATGCTGCAATGTGCTTAGGTGGTAAACATTTGCTTGAGGAACAAGGTAAAATCAGAAAGTACATAATATGAATTGAAAAAGTCATATTGGTACTCCCTGAATTTGAACCCACAACTTCATGCATGAAGGGCGAGGCCATCATGACATTTCTGCCTATCTCAGTAAAATTCACAATAAAAAATAGACGTATTTTATTCTGTATCCAACACCATTATTTTCTCAAGTATTTTCGTAAACAAACAAAACGTATACAGTGGTAGATTGTTCTCATAATATATCTTTTGTTGTTATAATTAAGACGGAGATATATAAAAGGCAGTCCCTGAGGCGTTGCTAACTATATTAGAGAAAAAGTCTAGACTGAGTCGTTATCAGACTGCTATTGTGTGCTAAAATCTAAGTGTTGGTTAGAATGGAGATAATTATTTATTACTAGCTTTTGCCCTCTGCTTTGCCCGCGTGATATCGGAAAATATGCCATGGGAACGTACTACCAGGATTAAAAGTACCCTATGTGTTAATCCAGGTAAACAAAATATTGATTCCGTAATACTAGTTTACGCGGCGCACGCCAGTAAAGCATGCAGCCGGCATAATTTTTATCTTCAATAATCATCGTCATATTTCAGCCAATTTACACAAAAACTTTAATCAATTAGAAGCCTAAAAATCCGTTTGGTAGTTGTTGAGTTCATCGCGTTCAGACAGACGACCGACGCGGCGGGGGACTTTGTTCTAAATTGTCTTGATGATAAATGATGAGCCTGTCTAATGTATTTTTATAAAAAGTTTTTGTGTAATATATTTTGATTAAAAAAGTTATTGTTATGTCATTGACACAATTTACAAAGAATAACCTGTGATTACCTTTGTACCAAATTCTCCGAAAATTTTCAGAAAACCCACCGAGATTTTGAATATTTTGAGAAAACGTTACTCACCTTAAATATCTGCTGTCTCTTAGAAAGTTCAATAACTGCACATTTTATTAGTCCATAGTAAAGCCTTTATTCAGCAGAGCTCCTTTATTGATAAATACGAAGTGATCGGAAACTGACATCTTTAGTATTTTTGTTTTAGCAGCTCAGGCCCTGAGTTTGAGCCCGGTTAATGGCAATTTGGTAGTCCATACTTTATAACATGGGGCTTGCGAGACGAGTGTCGTACTATTAAAGGACATCGCCTATTACAACAGCACCGCTCCAGCTCAGTAACGCCCCGGCACCGCCTTGAAAATCTAGTCGCTAACGCGCCGTAAGCAAGGTGACTGCTAGTTGCCAACGTGCCGTAAGTAAGGCAACCCCTAGTCGCCAACGCGCCGTCAGCAAGGCGAACGCTCGCTTCCAGTACGCCACCGGTGACAGCTTATTGTTCATTCGCGTTCACAAGCGAGGCGTCACCGCGCGGCCGGCGAGACATCACCAAGCGGCAATGCATAAAATTCAAACGTCATTCATTCAAACTAGGCTGAGAATAAGCACTTTTTGAACGTTAAAATTACATAAGACAGACCCCCAAAAACGACCGCCCTTCACCACTTCTTAGTGCTTTAGCTGGGAAAAAGAAGTAGCGCAATAAACTCCCTAGCAGTAATACCGCCTGCAAGTGTTTCTTCGCCGGGGAGCGGGCTCCTCGTTTGAAGCGTGCTGTCGGCGCGACGTATGACGGCTCGCGGGCCACTCACTGCCCTCAAGCCGTCCACTATTTTGTATAGCCATAGTAAAATAAAGTTTAATGCATTTGATTTAAAATCCTACCTTGAATGACAATTTATTTGCAATGCCGTGCTGCATAAAATAAGCAATGTCCTTTATACTCCTCTGTCTATTCTTTTGGCGACTACGGGCGTGATATTATGAATTTTATAAATATATATTATTATGTAAGTACTAGAAAAACGACAAGGTGCTGGCAACATGTCCTCTTACCAACTAACCACCACATTTTTTGAATCCCAATTTCAATTAGTTATACACGCACACTTTCTGAAAGGCAACTGTTCACCACAAAACCACTATGTATCCTATACAAACAAGTAGCAATTCTGGCGAAACTTTTGATATAACCTGACGTCGTCTTTGCCTACTGAATATTACATTAACTAACGGCGGTTTTTTGTCATGGCGCTCGATTTGCATGTTATGAGTTGGGCACGTCATGACGTGTTCTTTTGTTGCTAAGGGTGAGGCCTGAGATGAAGACTGAAGAGATCATGTTGATGGTGCTAGCAGGGTGGCAATAGGGGCGGGTTGACTATCACAACATTAGTTCTTGTTTATACTAAACCTTTTAAGGGGTCATTCAAATCAAATTATTTATTTGCTGGAATGCAGGTATACATAGGTACTCGCATAAGGTCGTAAAAAATTAAAGTTGAGCCATACATTCTGCCCAAAATTCGTAAATGAATGAATACGATGCTATAATAAAAATAAGAACATTAAACACAATCATTGTACTCATCATTATGAACAACTTTTACTATGGGACCAACGTTGAAATTGCGAAAATAAATCAGCTGTTCCATACATTTGTGTCCGCATAACTCGTCAAAATGGGAACAGCAGATTTTTTTTTCGCGATTTCAGCTTTGGACCTATAGTGAAAGAGTTGTTCATAGTGATGAGTACAATGACCCCTTAAGAGGTTTAGTATAAATAAAAAATAAGATTGTATAATAACAATATTTATTTTTAAATGTAACCGCATCGTACTGAGATGAGGTCTTTTGGCCTCATACTACTCTATTTTTAGGGTTCCGTACCTACCTTAAAAGGAAAAAACTACTGAGCCTAAAATTTTGTAAAAATTACAGTGACTGGTTCTTTACTCATAGATTCCAGGAAAACCTATAAGAAGTCTATGGTTTTAAAATAACATGGTGTTAGAGGATTTGTCAAGAGAGACCGCAGCGATAGCGCGTGACAATTGTGACGCAGCGAGTGGAAGGGGCGACACGACGTTAGAGGGGCGCTCACGCACCTCAGTCACTCTTGCTCGGGCGCTCGGAAGCGACGGACGAGTATTAGGAACTGTAGATTTCAATTATTTCGGTGTCTAACGGTTTTACGTAATTGTGATTTATTTTCTATTCTGTTATTTTGAAATAAATACTTCTATGTAGTTTTGCTTTTCTTTTAAAATAATTAAATAAGCTTCTGATCCATAAGATCAGAAGTGGGATAGGATTAAAACACGTTGCTTTGATCGTTCGCCATCTATTTTTGCTGTTAATAGTGTTCTGTTTTAAAGTAATTCGGAACACGTGTTCATGCGCGTTTTTAATTATGCGACCAAGTATTAGTTATTTCGATTGCGTTTGGTTATGTTATCCCTGCAAGTAATTTATGTAGTAGTAGTAGGGTTGCGAGTGCACACCGCGTGAAATTTTACCTAATCGTAATTTTTGCGGCCACCGTAATGAGTCGCATAGCCGTCGCGATGTTCGTACGAGGTGACGAGACCGTTATCGCGAAACGTGTAGCAGACCCGCGTAACACGCGTCGCCGTGATAGGTCTGAGACTTTTGAAAGTCCGCGTGCACGAGAAACTTCACGAAACCAGCTGGAGTGGCTGCCGAGGCACCTGTTACTAGTGTGGGAACACATGGGATCATGCGGGTGAAAGTGGCGGTACACTGCGCGTGCTAATGGTGCAACCAGCTGTACTATCTGTGGCTGAGTTTTGCAATGCAAGTGTGGATTTGACATCAGTGACATCACATCCCAATGAAATGGTTGTGAGCGAGGTAACCAAGAACCCTGTAAGCGCAACCAATGCTATTCCGGTAAGATCTAACCATGTTTTTATGTCCAACTTTGATGCCTCTTTGCAATGTGTGCTATTATAGTGACGTTAATCATGTGCGTTCAATAAATCAGTCGGTTGAACGCTAGTGTTTAGCACAAATCGGTTATTACTTGAAAGTCGATGCAAGGTTATGACTAAACGAATGGTTAAGTGACGATTGTAGCTGGTCTAATTTCTAGTGGGAATTTCAAACATTGTGCCCACTTCAGTTAGATATTGCGAACATTTTGTTCGACGTTATGAAAACAAATTCCGATAACTACCCGACAAAATACGGAATATACTGGACGTTCTTTGTTACGATTTCGTATCATCAGAGGATTAAGTGACGAGCTGATCACAGCTATTGTTAAGAGTGGTATTACAGATCCCTAAATTCATGCAGCCGGTACTAATTCCCGATAGTTGACACAACTTTTTGTCGGTATATGTGAAACCTACTCAGGTACGTAAATGCAGTGATTTTCGTGAAAATCAATCTAATACAAATACGCGAAAACGTGAACATGCTAATTAGAAAGTTCAATGTAAAAGTTTTGGCCTTAAACAAATAACGTTTCCCTTATATGTTCAATAAGAAAAACCAACCAGAGTGCAAATGCTACGAATACAAGCGGATAATCTGGTGACAGGTACTGTTACTACTAGGTGACTACTGTGCAAACGGCTTCTATGCACATTCGTTTACTTAAAAAACCCCAGTCATATATCGGTCTTATAAAATGTTTCTTGACGAAAAACTATGCGTTAGAGAAATTATTAAAGTTCTTTTACATAAACAAATTATGATGAAGTCCGAATTCAAGTTTTTAAGCCCAATGTTAAGAAGGGGACAGTGTTGTGGTGACAGACTTTGTGTTAATTTTCGGAGCCTTGAATACGGTACCGTCAACCGTGACGGGTTACTTTCAATTACCTTTAGAGGACGATCATGTCTGATGACGACGCATAAGCGAATCTTATAGAATATTTGGCGTCTGATTCTGTCGGTAATGGTGGATGCCTGAAATTATTGGGCATGGTCACCTGACCATGCCCAATAATTTCAGGCTAAGCTAAGATAGAAAGGAGGCTATGGATGGATTATGGATGGATTATGGATGGATTATGAAGGAGGCTATTTAAATTAAAATGTCTTAGTAACTGCTTGAGTATTAACTTTTCAAATATTTTACTAAATGCAGGTAAGATAGAAATAGGCCTGAAATTGCCAACGTCATTTTTATTACCTGATTTAAATAATGGAATGACTTTACTCGTGGACTTAACTAAAGAAGTCTTATTTGAGCTCGGCCGTATAAATAGCCTCCTTCATAATGAACAATATGGCTTTACAAAAGGTCGTTCGACTAGAGATGCGGGTGTTGCTCTGCTGAAACACATATTTAGCGCATGGGAGAACTCGCAAAATGCTATTGGGGTTTTCTGTGATCTCTCCAAAGCCTTTGATTGCGTGCACCATGACACGCTATTGCGTAAACTGCGTCATTACGGTGTGCAAAACGAAGCTGTCGATGTTATAAATTCTTATTTAAGTAATAGGTCCCAATGTGTAGATATTAATGGTGTGAAATCTTCCGGGTTACCAGTTCAGTTAGGTGTACCTCAAGGCTCAATACTGGGTCCATTCTTGTTCTTAGTGTATATCAATGACTTACCATTCTTTTTAAAGGGTATCTGTGAAGTTGTACTGTTTGCAGATGATACCTCTCTTATTTTTAAAGTAGACAGGAACAGACAAGATTTTGACGATGTAAACAGTGCGCTCTCAATGGTTACGGATTGGTTTACAACAAATAACTTAGTTCTCAACTCCAAGAAAACGAAATGTATAAAGTTCGCTTTACCGAATGTTAGAAATCTAGGACCCAACATCGTCTTAGATAAAGAAGTGCTTGAAACTGTGGGCTCGGCAGTTTTTCTGGGCATAACAGTAGATGCCAAACTTCAGTGGGGCCCACATATTTCAAGTCTAGCGGGAAGGCTCAGCTCGGCCGCCTACGCTGTCAGGAAAGTAAGACAATACACTGACGTTGATACAGCTCGATTAGTCTATTTTAGTTATTTCCATAGCGTTATGTCCTATGGTATTCTGCTGTGGGGCAAAGCCGCTAACATTCAAAATATATTTGTTCTTCAAAAACGAGCTGTCCGAGCAATTTACCAACTAGGTACCAGAGTCTCTCTGAGAGATTTTTTTAAAGATATTGGTATTCTTACAGTGGCATCACAATTCATCTTCGCCAATATCTTATATATTAGGCAAAATATACACGTATACACTAAAAACAGTGATATCCACAATAAACACCAGAAATAAAGACAAATTACGAGCTCCTTTTCACCGGCTTCATAAGGTTCATAACTCATTTGTTGGGCTTGGTATAACCTTTTATAACAAGCTACCCACTTCTCTGCTAGATTTGCCTTTTAATGCGTTTAAAGCTAAAGTAAAATCCAACCTTTGTTCAAAGGCATACTATTCTATCAATGACTACTTAAGCGATAAAAATAGTTGGTCGCTGTGATTAACTCAAGACAATGTTTATGTTCTTTCTCCAGAATTAGCTTACCTACTGACAGGTTATATGAGTTTATAGAATGTTTAATTTATTTGACTTTATTATACAATTTATTTTATTTTTATTTATTGTTGACATGATCTACTCATTACAATGTTTTCGTATGAGTTGTATTGCAATATGTGATTAGCTAGCGACCTCGACAGTAGATTATATATTATTCTTGCCTAACTGTTGATCTATTTTTGTTGATTTATTTTTACTTCAATGGTCCTAGTTTATCATATCTAATTATGTGACTTCGAGTTACAGCTTTATTAGCTATATGTAAGCGGGCACGCCCTTTATGCCTGGAGGCTTTATAATTCGGGTATTAAGTTCTGTTTACCATTTTAGTTTTTATTTTTGCTTGAGTTTAGATTTCGATTTTTTTTTTTTTTTTTTTGGTACATTGGCGCGTGCTAGCTGTCATTATGGCATATATTTTTTTGAATGTTTTGTGTTGAGTAATGTAAATTATTTGCATACTATTGTATAGAATCAAGTTTTTTTTCTAACTGAACAGACAGCTGTGCTGCTGGGGAGTTTGTTGCGCCACTTCTTCTCTCCAAGGAAGTGGTGAAGGGCGGGCGTTTTTGGGGGACTGTCTTATGTAATTTTGACGTTCGAAAAGTGCTGATTCTCAGCCTAATTTGAATAAATGACTTTTGAATTTTGAATTTTGAATTTTGATACCTTCTAATGTAAGAGTGGTACGTCTGTTCTTGGGATTGGCGGGGACCCTATTTTCGTTCATTGCTCAGAAAAGGCGAGCTTTTCAAATGGGGCGCGGAACTCAGGACTTATCACGTAATGTTCTTGTTACCAGCTGACCACTGAGCTTCATACCAACGTTAGTGCTATTTGCAACGTGAAGCGTCCTCACGGTGCGCCGGCTGACGACCCCGGCCGAAATAGTACCCATTCAGGGGTAGAACCGGGAACTGGTCGCAGTCGTAGCCGACGCCATGGAGGTCGCAGCCATGGAGGTCGGAGTCCTATGCGCAGCGCCCGTTGTGAGCGGACTGCGGGATGCGCGAGTGAGAGCCAGCGCGAAGCGGATACGCTGGTGCAGCTGGACGCCGGTACAGGCGCCGGTACAGCTGGACGCCAGTGCAGCTGGACGCCCGTGCAGCTGGACGCCCGTACAGCTGGACGCCGGTGCAGTGCGCCTGGTGATGGGGTTCCCAAGGCAGTGGGAAGCTGAACTCCTAGAGGCGCAGCCCCTGTGGGGTCGTGCAAGCGCTACCACATCACCGATGCGAGCTTCTGGCTTATGACTTCTGTTTGGCCTGAACCTATGGTTCATGGCTTCTGTTTGCTCTGAGCTTCTGGCTTGTGACTTCTGTTTGGCCTGAACCTATAGTTCATGGCTTCTGTTCTGGTTAAGTATATTAGCTTCACTACTATCTATTTATCTTGGCTAGTATTCTACCCAATGGGAGTCCGGAATCCCATTGCTTGGAATGCTATTTAGTTCCATTTACGTTTTAATGCTTAGAATCACTGATTTTGCTTTGTAATTTTTAGTCTGAAGCTTTTAATTTTACATTTTAATTACCTAAGAAAACTTCATGTTAGTTGGTTGGTTACCTGATGGTGGGAGTGCACGCTCACTATCGCGTACTTGACAACATCAGTTCAAGTGTTTGCTATTCCTTAGCTTCAGACACATAAGTGACGCAAGAAAACAAATGTACAGTATGTGTTGTTGTTATTTTGCAGATGATTATGACCAGTCTGAGGATGACGGGCAGTCTGGTGATGGTGGACCTGGTGATGACACAAGGCAAGATGCGGTCGAGGACGCCTCGCTGTCAGGAACGGCCGTGTTAGAGGATTTGTCAAGAGAGACCGCAGCGATAGCGCGTGACAATTGTGACGCAGCGAGTGGAAGGGGCGACACGACGTTAGAGGGGCGCTCACGCACCTCAGTCACTCTTGCTCGGGCGCTCGGAAGCGACGGACGAGTATTAGGAACTGTAGATTTCAATTATTTCGGTGTCTAACGGTTTTACGTTATTGTGATTTATTTTCTATTCTGTTATTTTGAAATAAATACTTCTATGTAGTTTTGCTTTTCTTTTAAAATAATTAAATAAGCTATCCATAAGAATGGTTTAATTCCTCAATATTGCGCGTATAAACTTTTTGTAGTTGGAATGTATGAGAGAACATATTTTTCAACTACAATATTAAGTTTGTTCTTGGCATAACTTTAGAACCTTTAATTGTGCATATTCCGACACGCACGAGGCCAGTTTTTTATTTTTATTGGAATGCTGTTGTATTTTTTGTTGTGCTGTGTGCCTTTTTGTCTGTGATAAATAAATGTATTTTATTTCTTATTCTTTATTTTGGGCTTGTGGCTAGCACAGTAGCACGGGTCAGGCAAAGATATGCTTGCCGCGGTTGGTCCGTGAATGGGTAACCACCTTTACATACCAAGTAAGACCCCTCAGTGGTCGTTGGTCCCAACTGTCATTCTTCGATCTTTGACAGTCGTTACGGGGCGTCAGAGGCCAGAAACTCCTTGGTAAAACCAGTCTTACCAAGGGATATCATATTACCCAGTAAATGTGTAGTGGAGGTCAGATAGGCAGTCGCTTCATGTAAATACTGGTACTATTCAGCTGCAACTGGTTAGACTGGAAGCCGACCCCAACATTGTTGAGAAAAGGCTAGGCAGATGATGATATTCTTATTGTCTTTTTTTTTCTTTCTATGTTTTTGTTTTAACATTTAGTTCGTGCTCTTCCTGTGTGAGTCCCATGCAGTAAATACTTTTTCTTTATTTTTTCTAAAACAAATTGAGGAGTAACATTTAATAAGCCGATAAATCCATTTTACCTACGTTTTTACAGAAACCGAATAAAATCAATACAGGGTGGCAGGGACATCGACGCGAAGCCGGTTACCATGGATTCAGTACATGATTTAGAAGCCCCCTGCGTTGAAATTTTTGGTCGGTTATTTAAAAAAAAATCTGCTGTTTCATAGAAAAGTGCAATACCGTAATATAAAGTCAAAATGTATGGAGCAGCAGATTTTTTTTTTTAATAACCGACGAAAAATTTCAATGTAAGGGGGTTCAGAATCATGTACTGAATCCATGGTAACCGGCTTCGCGTCGATGTCCCTGCCACCCCGTATAGTGAATTTTCTTCCCGCCCGCCGCCGCTTAAAGAACTATTAAAAGACATTGAAACTTATATACCAATATTCAAATACATTAAAAATACAGTGCAAAAAATATAAGTGAAAATACAAAATCTGTGAAGTGGTCCCGGATAAATAAAGACGTGGCTTAAAGGTCTTAGCTACCACTTACCAGGCCAAAAAATCCACAAAAAAAAAAGAATAAAACTAATGTAAGTAGGCCTGACAGAATATATTCTCAAATATTATGTATTTCTCGGAATTTGGTTAGACCATCAATTTTTAACATTCGTTTTCAGTATGATTTGACGGCTTATAAAGCGGTTTCATTGCATGTGGATGTGATACACATCCACCAAATAGGCGATCGCCATTCTGCCGACAGCTATTTGCAGTCGGGGGAAAAACAAATTACTACCTAAATGAAAATGTGTCATTTTCCATTCGACAACCTGTCGAATGGCTATGAATAGCTACGAAGACATAATGTTATGAGTTTCTAACAATCATGCAATATGGGTAACAAAAATCCACAGCTCGAAATAGATTATTTCGAGCTGTGGATTTTACGCATCTATATTATAACTTATTTGAATAGTAATTTTATTATGAAATAATCTTTTGTTTATTTTTATTTTTTCTGTTTATTTAATTTGTAGCAGGGTAAAAATACAATTCTTTTAAATGATTTGGTATTATGTAAACAAGCTTTAACACTATTTATCACCGCAATTAATTTGTGATTGTTATTAAATTTGACTGTATAGTTCACATCCAGCATCCTAAACACAATGATATTTGCTTATAAACCAGCCTTACCTTGAACCTTACCTACTACTTGACTTATTTTCTTAAATATTGAGCGCCTAACAAATTTTATAAAGCAACCGATCGCAGGAACTCGACTGACAAACGATAACATTGGTGCAGGAAGAACTCACGTCCAAACGAAATTGAAATCCTAGCGATTCGTCCAAAGGCTATGAAAATATCCGAGCAATATACTTTGTACGTTCTAGAGGAATATCGACAATGTAACGTAGGATTTTCAATATTGAAATAACTGGTTCTCCCGTGGGAAAAATTGGAATGGTGATAATTATGTACTTTCTTTAGTGGGTTCTTTTAAAATGTCTACTTTTCAATTATTTGCTATTTTTTTAACCTTAATTAAAATATCTACAAGATTAACCTAGAGCCTGATGCGTGAAGAGAGCCTGATGCCAGTTGTACTCCAAATAGGACCTATATTTGGAGTATAAACAGGCAAGGTAAGGTTCCAGCAAATAAATACCCTGGTTAACAAATTGGTAATGCACAATTCCACGTCAACTGCTCGTTTTTTTTAAATCGGAAAAAAAGCACTCACACACATACACTACTATGTCAACTACTGCCTATCAAACGTATTAATGATCATCATCATCAGCCTATTAATGTTCCCACTGCTGGGACACAGGCCTCCTCTCAGTGGGCTGTAATCTACCACGCGGGCCCAGTGCGGGTTGGTAGATGTCACATGTCTTCGAATTTTTTGGTTCTAAGACATGCCGGTTTCCTCACGATGTTTTCCTTCACCGTTTCGAGAGCAGTGGTGATGAAATTATTTACACAAAGTAAAGCGCCTGCTTGGGTTCGAACCCACGACCCACAACTCGTAAATCGGGGCCATTACCACTGGGCCACCACTGCTCTCAATAATGATCAGTACCACAAAACTCCTCACTGTCACCCAAAAAGACATCCATTCCAAATCAATAATCATTCAACGTTTCAAATGAACGAACTACTTTCCTCCCCCGCCCCCCTGCCCCTAGCAACGACAAACAGTACACAAATCTATCAGTTCCGGTAATTGAAATCCCATTAGTGTTGGGTGATGAAAATGAAGCGGGCCCGGGGCGGAATCAGATGGCAAATAAAATGCGAATCGCCCTTTTGTCTGCCCCGGGCGGACAAGCAAGATTCAATTTGTCAGGAATCTGGAAATGGTGCAAGTTTAAGACGATAGAGGGATTTCGGGAGTAGTTTTGTGCGGGCAGTTTGTTCGTACATTGAAATGTAGTATGTAGATTGTTGATGAGTACGAATCACATGGGATGTTGACAGTATATAAAATCACTGTTTTGTGTCCGTTATTGATTGATTCATTTTTAGGGTAACATAATTAAATATATACTCGTAAAGTTGGTAACTCGTGGTGGGCGCGATATAAACAATATTCAGCGAATATAAACAATTAATCGGTGAAAAAGCAAATGCTTGTTACAAACTAAAACAATACATTTCATGTGGCGATGCTCGTACAAGTTTGATGAACTATGATAGTGGATAGTTTAGGTAAATTTTCAGCTAGCTCAGAAATAAACAGAATGCTAGGGTACTTATTTAGAAACATGTTCCATTGATTTATTTAACCAACATGCACCTAAGGCAATATTTGCAGATGAGATTATAATTATTTACTTTGGGGGGAATGATCGTTTGATGTAATTAAGATTAGTGATTGCAGTTGATTGCTATAAGCAGACCAAGTCGTCTTTTCCCGACTGAAAATGAATAGAATAGAAAGACAAACAATACGTAATGGATCATCAGCGCTAATTATTTAATGTGTTATTGTAGTTATTAAATGTGTTCAAAGAACCATTAAAAAAAAATTAATTACGCTTAAACTATGCATGATACGAAATAATGATGTTAAATACATAGATGGCATCTCTAATGTTGAGTAGTTTGGAGTACAAACGAACCTCGTGAGTTAGTTAGATCCAGATATATACGAGTTTTTTGGTTTTTAGTTTTTATTTTTTTTCTCAAAAATTCCGCCGTATTGGGAAAAGTTATTTATACTGAAATAATTTTATTTACTTCCCCAACACACCACCAAATATTGACCGCCCAAATCCATGGAAGTTAGAAGTTATTCCAATTTAACTATTTTTGTTAGGGTTGTCACAGTTTTATCCGAATTTTGTTGGTCAAATTTTTATTCGATATTGATTATTGCAACATCATTTAATTTCAAATTTAACGCTTATACAATTTTTTTGGGTTTCGTACAGTCACAGCGACAAAAAAAAACGTTATATTACGTGCGTTACGTAAAAAAAAATTACTCGCAGCCACTGATTTTACCAACAAGAATGCTACCAGGCAGATATAATTTTTTGGCAAAGTCAAATCAGATCCGGTTATAATCATTATCTGAAATCGTGACATCCGACGACGTAAAATCCGGATCCTTAAAAACGATGTGGTTTCTAAGTTCCATGGATTTGGGCAGTCATAATTTTGTGGTGTGTTGGGGAAGTAAACAAAATTATTTCAGTATAAATAACTTTTCCCAATACCGCAGAATTATAGAGAAAAAAAATAAAAACTAAAAACCAAAAAACTCGTATATATCTGGATCTAACTAACTTACGACGTTCATTTGTACTCCAAAATACTCAACATAAGAGATGCCATCTATGTACTTAACATCATTATTTCGTATCATGCATAGTTTAACCGTAATAATTTTTTTTCTAAATATTGAGATGAAAAATGGTCGATTTTCAAAAAATTGTTACTCAAAAACTAGACATGTTAGCTAAATGAGAATACAAAATCTTGCATACAAATGATTATTTCTATCAGCTTTTTTAATAAAAACGTGATGTCCGAAAAATGGGCTTCATAAAACACTGTGCAACGCGCCTACAGAAGTTTTCACTCCAAAAAAGGTTCCGTTGTTTTTTTTTTTTTCAATAATGTCAGTGGCACGCCATCTGAAAATCATAATTAGGTTCGCCTTTTAAGAGATAACCAATACTGACAAAATCAACTAACATGATGTAAAAGATCGGTAGCTAAAAACAATATAACTATCACAATTACTATTCTCGCAACTATTCCCGCGACCTCTCATCACTCAGCAACACAAATTGGTGACACGGAGAGGACAGCCCCCGGGGGTCCAGGGTTTTTGTCGTCCGACACCTGCCCAAAAGATCCTGTTTCTTGTTTCTGAATTCTTATTGGAGACAACTGATAAGTTTGCTTTTACTTTACACGATTTTGGAAGTGATCGGCCATTGATAGCTGTACTGATAATAATAATAAGTACTATATTTTTGTAATCACCATTCTCCTGGCCTTATTCCAATTTAATCGGGGTCGGGCAAGATGTCTTTTCTTCCATACTTCTCTATTAGTCGTCATCTCGTTAGTTACTCCCTTTCTAGCCATATCATCTTTCATACAGTCCATACATCGTTTCTTAGGTCTTCCCTTCGTTTACACAAAACTTTCCTCAGTATTTACCCAGTTTTTCGCATCACATGCCCCTACGTACCACGTCAACCGATTTCCACACTTCTTTGCAGTCAAGTAACAATGTTTTGTAATTTCTATAAATAAGTTGTTTTTGGATGACGTCAATGAGGAGGAGTACTTCTACAACTAAAGGTACCATTCTGTAGGTATAATTCTGTAGGTAGGTGTACTTTTGTAGGTGCAATAGTGCAAATTATTTATTTGAGAAAGATTGTTAAATAATCGTCATTCGTCCTTCATTTTTTTTTGTAGGCTTAATTTTTACCACTAGAATAAAAGATAATTTATTTCTATAAATATTGACTTGACAAACTACATCAAATTTCTTTTTTTACTATTTAGATGAGGTTTGTGTATCCTATCTAAGAAATACCAAAACAAACTCGAAGCTTTTGATTTTGCTTTAATTTTTTATCATGCTGTTTGTGTCATTATATTCATAAATATTAACTTTGTTATATTTCTGTGTGAGTTCCAGTATTAACACTTTTTCTTTCTTTTCTTTTCCGACAAGAAATCGTCGTCTATAAACATCCTAGCTAACAGATTTGCGTCGCACACTGGCACACGGGTCACAGGAGATATCTATTGGTCCTCAGTCACTCGACACGGTACAACTTGTTCGCTTGTTCGACACCCGTGTTGAACATACTGACTCTTGCCTGATTGTTACTGAGTTAGGGATTTACGGCCCATTAGGCTGCCGTTTCTGTTTTGATGAAGGATTGGTAATGCATTTTACAGAGAACAAAATAAGGAAGAAGATTCGTTTCTTATCGTTAGATAAATAAAAGAAATGCAGAAATAATATTACGTACAAGCCGCGTCTGCCATGGGCTTACTTACCCATCGGCATCTTCTCATGAGCCTAACACTGTTTGTGCACCGCACCGTGAACGGGACGTCAACGAGAAACGAGATTACGCGGCCATAGTAAATGAAATATCGCTGCTTCGCCGCCGACATCTCCTTCTCGTTGACGATTCGTTCACGGTGCGGTGGACAAACGGCCTTAGGAAATGAGTTTCTCTCTTTTCTTATCTCTCTCTTTTCTTTTAATTTTTTTAATTAAAAACAGACTTTAATTACCTTAACCTAACTTCCACATTTCTAACTTCAAAAACTTAACTTCCATACGAAATTTCATCCCCGGTTTAACCTTTTTAGGGGGTGAATTTCCAAAATCTTTTCATAGTGCTCAGATTCGTTATACCAGCAACTCCTGTGCAAAATTTCATGCATCTATACACAACGTTATAGGCTGAGCTTTGCATGTCAGTGAATGAATTGTATTTTATTTTACGAAGTGAGAGTGCCGCGAGTATTCTTGTGGCACTCTAGTGTCGCTGCCTCGGCCCGGCTAGGGTGCCGTGAGCGTTGCATTCTCACTGTCACTTGTTATTTAGGATAGGTTAGGTTAGAACTGTGACCACACAACGCACGAGCCGAGCGAGCGTAGCGAGCGGTGCCTCGGCAGCAGCCGGCGTAGTGCCAGGGTCCGTTTAGGCACAAGAAAATGTTGTTTTAAGAATGTGGAGTTTTACAGCGATTTAATCTCGACAATCAAACAAAATACCAAGTGACGTGACTTAGTGACAGTGACAATGACAATCCAATGCTTGCGGCACTTTGGTCGGGCCGAGGCGGTGTTACTAGGGTGCCTGTAGTGGCACTTTTTCCGATAGAGATAGAGTGCCACTGGTGGCACTCTATACACTGCCTTTATTTTATTATTAGGTACCTAGAAATGTACGTCCCGTGTTATACTTATAAAAGGAGTCGAATCTATTGTAATTAACCGGACTAAAATCCATACTCCAGGGCGATAGCTAGAATTTCCTAATGGAAAATTGTAATTCTGTAGGATCAAATCCAGCTCCCAACGTTGCGTTTGTGACCACTAAATCAACAAGGCAGACTAATTAGGTACCAATTAGGATATCCAAACTCTTTTCGCAGTTCAGACACGGTTTGACGTCATAATAATCGTATATTCCTGTTCGTCCCACAATATATAATTTAATTAATTTAATATAATAATTTAGTAATTTCCCTTATTTCATTTTTAATACTTAATATATTTTTCATTTATTATTATTTTTATGAACAACATAAAAAAAAACACGGGAATTTTATTATAAAGTTTACTCAGAGGTGTAAAAGTGACAAGGTAGGTACTGTAATTATAGTTATCTTTCATTCCGATCTAAAAAAAGCTAATAAATTTACTGCCTAACATGCGTTGCAAGTTGTAAACGTCGGGTGACGGAAATTGTATAAGGGCAAGCACCGAGCAGGCGTAACTTATAATTTTTTCTTTGAAAAAACGTTCAGTTTATATTACTTTCTTTTAACTTATGCACATAATATTTTCCTTTTGCTTTTCATAATAGAAAAACTTGTTAAAATGCTTTGAATAATTTTACATAGAGCGACTGCCTATCTGACCTCCACAACCTAGTTACTGGATAACACAATACCCCTTGGTAAGACTGGTTGTCAGACTTTTGGGCTTCTAACTACCCGTAACGACTGTCAAAGATCTACAAATGACAGCCGGGACCAATAGCTTAACGTGTGTGTCTTGGTATGTAAAGATGGTCACCCATCCACGGACCAACTGCGGCAAGCATAGCTTAAAATGATTGATCAACCGTGCGCCTGTAATTACGCAGCCACAAACCTCTCCAGCCAAATAATACATCCGAGTATGTCAAATAATACATCAAAGTATGTAAAATATCTACATAATTAAATATCTTGGCAATGGTCAGGGAGGAGCTTGTGGCTAAGTAATAACAAGCCGCACGGATCGATCCATCAGGTTAAGCTATGCTTGCCAGGGTTGGTCAGTGGATGGGTGACCATCTTCACATACCGAGACTCCTCCGTGCCTCGGAAAGCACGTTAAGCCGTTGGTCCCGGCTGTCATTTGTGGATCTTTGACAGTCGTTACGAGTCGTCATAAGCCCGAAAGTCTGACACCAGTCTTACCAAGGGGTATCGTATTACCCAGTAACTGGGTTGTGGAGGTCAGATAGGCAGTCGCTCCATGTAAAATACTGGTATTCAGCTGCAACCGGTAAGACTGGAAGCCGACCCCAAGATAGTTGGGAAAAAGGCTAGGAAGATTGATTGGTCAGGGATTTCTCAGTAGCAGCCCAGAGCCTGGATATGTGCCGGGTTGACGGCAATAGACTCGCCCTCAATTGCATGGGTCTTAAACAATTAAACATGAAATGGCGAAATGTTTGTGTACTATAGGTACACAGTGATGTTATGTTATGTTTTGTGTGTAGTAATAAAGTAATTGACAACTTGATTAATAACAAAACAAGATTTATATATATTTTAAACCAAATTGTACATACAAATCCGCTTAACTGTTCTTAAAGAGTCATAAAGAACCCTGTAAGAAATCGACATGTATTTCACCTCTCAACGAGGAATCTTCAGGATGACGTTTTACTTGTTGCGAACCCAGACACGACGTGTTGCCACGCCAAGTGCTAATTCGGCGCTTATCGTGATGTTTTTGATAAATATACGTCGTCTATTGTATTTTATAATAGATTTCCGCAAAGTTTCGCCTGAGACAATTAACTACCAAATATATGCCTCAAATTATAATCAGAGTTCGTGTAGCTCTGTCTAACATCGATTCCCGGATGAGGTATCCAACGAAACGTTTGTGCAGCTGGTCAAAGGAGAGTAGGCAACAAAGGACATGCTTACAAAGAGTGAAACGAAATGTACGTTTATACAATATATTTTAGTTATTAGGCTTTGGTTAAGATGCTTTGTGGCGCACTGCACGATCTGAATTTGTTTTAGAAATAGTGAAACTATTTTTGGGAACGGATGCATGTACAAAAAGACAGATTCTACGTTTAGGTTAGTGTTTAGTCCTTACAATAAGTTTCTGGGAATTAAAAACACAATAAAACTATTACGAACTTAGAATTTCGCGAACGCAATATGTTTCACATAGGAATCCTTAGGTTACTATGACCTCTCAGACACTAGTCTGCATGGTGCTCACATTATCTGACCATGATAATGTGTGGACTTTGGTTATAAACACCGGACTCATCTATTTTTAAAATATTGTTATTTACGTGTAAAGTTGTACTGTTTTAGAAGCAATTTATAGAAATAAAAATGCAATGCAATGCGTGGAAATTGAAACTAACAATTTGATTTACAAAGACCAAATCAAAATCAAATCCCTCTTCATGACAACATCACTTAATTATTTCACCCCCTATAAGGGCCAGTGTACACAATCAAACGAGTCAAACGCCCCTCATTACGAACCATACCACCGTAAAAGTCGCAGAGTTATTATACGAAATTATAGCCCTATTATAGCACAGCTATAAAACTTACAGCTACAGTACATAACTGAGCCAATCTTGGTTTACAACCTATAAAAATGAAGGTATAAATTGATACTATAAATAGTTTGTGAACTAACTTGCTTTATGTATTTTGTACTGCTTTTAGTTTTGAAATTGCAGTGGACTAAATAGTGTGATAGATTTATTTATATGAAAAAGGTAAGGAGGTGTCGTGGGACACCCGGTGGGAACGAAGTTCTTTTAGCTGCATATTATATAATTATTAATACAGAGCCATCTAGTATAATTTTTAACAAGGCTACAACTCTTTCTATACTAGATGGCTCTGAATTATAAAACAAAAAGTGTCGTTATAACTTTTGGTCTTAATTTTTTCCGTCTAGCCCCCTTTCGCAACGCGTGAAAGGGAACTTCGTTCCAATAATTATAACTAAATATTATTATAAATAAGTCTATACTAATATGAAGAGGTAATTTTTTTTTTGTTTGTGTGTTTGTTGGTTTGTAAGTTTATACGCAGGGGGTAATCTCCGAAACTATCAGTCTGATTTGAAAAATATATTTTTGCATTGGATAGCCCAATTCTTCAGGTAGGTTATAGGCTCGCGGGGTTATAAATAAATTATTAATAAAAAATTATAAATAATAATAAATGGAACACATAAAAATCATCACTCTCTTATATTTCACAGATATTATGAGTTCTGTGTAAAATCGGAGAAATTATTAATTAACAATACAGCCAGCGAAAAAATCGCAAGATTTCACATTTCAACACTCAGCGAACTTTTATAAAGCGCGCTGTTTGCTCAACAACCCGTAAAGGAACGAGTTACGGGCCCTTACACCTCAAGCGCTGCACCGCTTCAAGCGATCGCTCCACGTAACTAGGGGAAGGAAGTGTAATTTTACACAGCTGATACAATCGCTGTAGCGCTGAATAATGAATGTGGTTTCCGACTGGCCGGAATGGTTTATTGATTATCGTTGTGATACCTGGAGGATGTACGTTGTTTTGTTTTTGTAAGTCAAGTGATTGTGGTGAGGTTTGGATTTAGATGGGTGGGCGGGCAGTTGATTTTAATGTGAGGGCGAGCAGTTGTTTTTATTTATATTTTTATTAAAGTTTATATATTATCCATAAGATCCACTCTTCTACTACGCTTTGGAAAAGATAAAGAAAAGAAATTCTTAAGTGCCTGTTATAGGTTCAATTGCAATGCTTTGAGATTGAGTTTGATTTTTAGGTAAGTAGAGGAATTTCCCTTTACCCCATTTACTGTTATAAATTGGATTCGAAGTAAAAGTCTAATAGTCTAGGTACTTCAATGTTTAACACGCGCTTGCGACGTACGACGCGCGACGTATGAGTAGAGTAGTTAAGTATATTTGAATATTATTACTTTACCTACTCATACCTCATAACTAGGTAAGTGGCATTACATTTACAGCCACAGCACATGCGTTTTTGTATAAAAACAGAATAGTTAATGTAGAAGTAGGTACCTAATAAGGCCCCGTTCATAGAATCGAGCAATGCGACTTCCGACGCGACGCTACTTGTGTCAAGCGACATGCGCGTGCGTCACCTGTTTTCGTTTGTCCTCTGCAAGTCGAATCGCGATGACTCGTGGCATGCTTTTAGGCACTGAGCCGAAGATGGACATTATGTCCGCGGACAATTTGTAAAAAAATCCCAGCTTTTGTCCACGTGCGCATTAGATTTCCTTAAGATTCCAAATTGTCCGCGGAAAAATTGTTTGTTTAACGACTCCTATCATTTATTTTCTCCACCGTCGCTGTCGCATGTCGCTTGAGCGTGGAGCTTGTGGCCACGAGAAGTAGGTCTTTTTGCTTTTTGCTCAACCATAGAGGAACTGGCTATCTTATCTCTAAGCCTAGCGCCACACCTGCCGAACGTTCCGCGACGGAACGCTCCGTCGCGTCATATTTCTATGGACGTAACGTTCGGCTGATGTGTCATAGGTAACTTGAAAAACATTAGGAGTGTAGTCAACCGAACGTTCCGTCGCGGAACGTTCGGCAGGTGTGGCCCGACCCTTACTGCCGAAACACAACAATGCTGTTAACATTGTTGTTATGGCGGACTTAGAACAAGCCCTACCACCAAAACAAATGTTTTTTTCAAAATTTCTTACCATATGTTAACGGTTGTCTCCGAGTTACACAGTTGATGAAACATCTCTGCACTATCAGGAAAGTCTTTCAAACTACAACCGTACCTGTTTTTGAAATAATTTTCAATTCATTCTGTTTCATGAACCAAATCACTCTCAAAGAGCTTCACTACCAACAAACAGCGAAACAGACAGACACCTAGTACTTACCTACATGGCTATCTCAAAGCATCCTGAACCTGGAAATTCCAGTATTTCTCAAAAGATCACTAACAAATTCTCTAGTTCAAATGCATTGTACCGCATTCAATTCTTGACAACTTAGCCTTACTTACTTACTTAGTTGACAGAAACGGGTTGAAAATGCTACAGCTTTTCCGAGAATATCTCTCTGCGTTGCCCTTTAATACATTAAAGTTACTACTTCTTTACTTAGTGCAGTCAGAATGGCCGTCTGAATGGATTATTTGGTTTTGTGGTTTAATTTAGATATTGTTAACGTTTAGTTTTTGGAGGAGCTCGTGGCTAAGTAATAACAAGCCGCACGGATCGATCTATCAGGTTAAGCTACGCTTGCCAGAGTTGGTCAGTGGATGGGTGACCATCTTCACATACCGAGACTCCTCCGTGCCTCGGAAAGCACGTTAAGCCGTTGGTCCCGGCTGTCATTTGTGGATCTTTGACAGTCGTTACGAGTCGTCAGAAGCCCGAATGTCTGACACCAGTCTTACCAAGGGGTATCGTATTACCCAGTAACTGGGTTGTGGAGGTCAGATAGGCAGTCGCTCCATGTAAAATACTGGTATTCTGTATAGCTGCAACCGGTAAGACTGGAAGCCGACCCCAAGATAGTTGGGAAAAAGGAAGATTGATTGGTAACGTTTAGTTATTTTTTTTCTTTTTTGCCTGAGTATTATAGTTCTCGATGTTTTTTGGTTGGTATATTGGCGTTTGCTAGCTGACATATGCCTATTAATTTAAATAATGTTTGTGTTGCGTAATGTTAATTATTTTGCATACTATTATATAATTATCATTTTTTTTTCTAACTGAACAGACAGCTGTGCTGCTGGGGAGTTTGTTGCGCCACTTCTTCTCTCCAGCAAAAGCACTAGGAAGTGGTGAAGGGCGGGCGTTTTTGGGGGACTGTCTTATGTAATTTTGACGTTCGAAAAGTGCTGATTCTCAGCCTTGTTTGAATAAATGACTTTTGAATTTTGAATAGTTTTAGCATTTTGATGAAAAAGATTTGGAACTGCCATTTTGCATATTATTCAGAATTGGGTCCAGAAGCATTCTATGTGTTAATCCAGGTTAGAAACTACCGTTCATCCATCCGTTCAGCCGTTTTTGCGTGATTGAGTAACAAACATTCAAACATACAAATTAATTGTAAAGTATTATCATTAATTAATTAATGATAATACTTTACAATTAATTTCCCTGACTGAACCTATCCCGACTCCAGGGTACCTACTATTGAAACATGAGGAATGACTTAACGCTTCTGCAGTCTGGGTTATGGCTTATATCATCTGGGAGTCAAATCTAAAGAAGTAACTATAATCCTACTAATATTATAAATGTGACAGTTTGTATGTTTGAATGTTTGTTACTCAATCACGCAAAAACGGCTGAACGGATGGATGAACGGTAGTTTCTAACCTGGATTAACACATAGAATGCTTCTGGACCCAATTCTGAATAATATGCAAAATGGCAGTTCCAAATCTTTTTCATCAAAATGCTAAAACTATTCAAAATTCAAAAGTCATTTATTCAAACAAGGCTGAGAATCAGCACTTTTCGAACGTCAAAATTACATAAGACAGTCCCCCAAAAACGCCCGCCCTTCACCACTTCCTAGTGCTTTTGCTGGAGAGAAGAAGTGGCGCAACAAACTCCCCAGCAGCACAGCTGTCTGTTCAGTTAGAAAAAAAAATGATAATTATATAATAGTATGCAAAATAATTAACATTACGCAACACAAACATTATTTAAATTAATAGGCATATGTCAGCTAGCAAACGCCAATATACCAACCAAAAAACATCGAGAACTATAATACTCAGGCAAAAAAGAAAAAAAATAACTAAACGTTACCAATCAATCTTCCTTTTTCCCAACTATCTTGGGGTCGGCTTCCAGTCTTACCGGTTGCAGCTATACAGAATACCAGTATTTTACATGGAGCGACTGCCTATCTGACCTCCACAACCCAGTTACTGGGTAATACGATACCCCTTGGTAAGACTGGTGTCAGACATTCGGGCTTCTGACGACTCGTAACGACTGTCAAAGATCCACAAATGACAGCCGGGACCAACGGCTTAACGTGCTTTCCGAGGCACGGAGGAGTCTCGGTATGTGAAGATGGTCACCCATCCACTGACCAACTCTGGCAAGCGTAGCTTAACCTGATAGATCGATCCGTGCGGCTTGTTATTACTTAGCCACGAGCTCCTCCAAAAACTAAACGTTAACAATATCTAAATTAAACCACAAAACCAAATAATCCATTCAGACGGCCATTCTGACTGCACTAAGTAAAGAAGTAGTAACTTTAATGTATTAAAGGGCAACGCAGAGAGATATTCTCGGAAAAGCTGTAGCATTTTCAACCCGTTTCTGTCAACTAAGTAAGTAAGTAAGGCTAAGTTGTCAAGAATTGAATGCGGTACAATGCATTTGAACTAGAGAATTTGTTAGTGATCTTTTGAGAAATACTGGAATTTCCAGGTTCAGGATGCTTTGAGATAGCCATGTAGGTAAGTACTAGGTGTCTGTCTGTTTCGCTGTTTGTTGGTAGTGAAGCTCTTTGAGAGTGATTTGGTTCATGAAACAGAATGAATTGAAAATTATTTCAAAAACAGGTACGGTTGTAGTTTGAAAGACTTTCCTGATAGTGCAGAGATGTTTCATCAACTGTGTAACTCGGAGACAACCGTTAACATATGGTAAGAAATTTTGAAAAAAACATTTGTTTTGGTGGTAGGGCTTGTTCTAAGTCCGCCATAACAACAATGTTAACAGCATTGTTGTGTTTCGGCAGTAAGGGTCGGGCCACACCTGCCGAACGTTCCGCGACGGAACGTTCGGTTGACTACACTCCTAATGTTTTTCAAGTTACCTATGACACATCAGCCGAACGTTACGTCCATAGAAATATGACGCGACGGAGCGTTCCGTCGCGGAACGTTCGGCAGGTGTGGCGCTAGGCTTAGAGATAAGATAGCCAGTTCCTCTATGGTTGAGCAAAAAGCAAAAAGACCTACTTCTCGTGGCCACAAGCTCCACGCTCAAGCGACATGCGACAGCGACGGTGGAGAAAATAAATGATAGGAGTCGTTAAACAAACAATTTTTCCGCGGACAATTTGGAATCTTAAGGAAATCTAATGCGCACGTGGACAAAAGCTGGGATTTTTTCACAAATTGTCCGCGGACATAATGTCCGTCTTCGGCTCAGTGCCTAAAAGCATGCCACGAGTCATCGCGATTCGACTTGCAGAGGACAAACGAAAACAGGTGACGCACGCGCATGTCGCTTGACACAAGTAGCGTCGCGTCGGAAGTCGCATTGCTCGATTCTATGAACGGGGCCTTATTAGGTACCTACTTCTACATTAACTATTCTGTTTTTATACTAAAACGCATGTGCTGTGGCTGTAAATGTAATGCCACTTACCTAGTTATGAGGTATGAGTAGGTAAAGTAATAATATTCAAATATACTTAACTACTCTACTCATACGTCGCGCGTCGTACGTCGCAAGCGCGTGTTAAACATTGAAGTACCTAGACTATTAGACTTTTACTTCGAATCCAATTTATAACAGTAAATGGGGTAAAGGGAAATTCCTCTACTTACCTAAAAATCAAACTCAATCTCAAAGCATTGCAATTGAACCTATAACAGGCACTTAAGAATTTCTTTTCTTTATCTTTTCCAAAGCGTAGTAGAAGAGTGGATCTTATGGATAATATATAAACTTTAATAAAAATATAAATAAAAACAACTGCTCGCCCTCACATTAAAATCAACTGCCCGCCCACCCATCTAAATCCAAACCTCACCACAATCACTTGACTTACAAAAACAAAACAACGTACATCCTCCAGGTATCACAACGATAATCAATAAACCATTCCGGCCAGTCGGAAACCACATTCATTATTCAGCGCTACAGCGATTGTATCAGCTGTGTAAAATTACACTTCCTTCCCCTAGTTACGTGGAGCGATCGCTTGAAGCGGTGCAGCGCTTGAGGTGTAAGGGCCCGTAACTCGTTCCTTTACGGGTTGTTGAGCAAACAGCGCGCTTTATAAAAGTTCGCTGAGTGTTGAAATGTGAAATCTTGCGATTTTTTCGCTGGCTGTATTGTTAGGGGTCGATCGACATGTTTTGGATTTATACTGGGTTCTACCACCGAATGTTTACTTTGGTTACTGTACAATGTAGAAATTATGTGACCATGTAGTTATCCAGTCTTCTTCTTTTCATGTGGTTAATGGCTAACCTTGACATGGCTTCACATGCCGTCGAGAAATATCTCTCAGGCATGCTGGTTTCCTCACGATGTTTTCCTTCACCGTTTTTGAAGCAAGTGATAATTATACAATACGCACATGAGTCCGAAAAGTCAGAGGGTGCGTCCTTTGACTTTTCGGACTCATGTCATGTCTCATCTCTGACTGACCGCAGAGATGCGTGTCTTGGGTTCGAACTCGAGACTTGGCAGTCTGACGGTCACACCACTAGGATATCACTACGTAGTGAAATCCTTACTGTACTAGGTATAGTTCGCATAAAATCTATAATTTTATTACTGAACAAGTCAAAGCAAATATTGGTTGAAGTCGGCGTAGATATCAATGTTTCAAGAACATGCTATCAAACCTTTACCGTGAAATAGATACATTCTCAAGAAGATAAGCGTTTTTCTGTTAGTTTAGAATTACATCACTGAAGGAGGATATAGTACAGCCACCATTTCGCCAGTTATGTTTAAGTTCGTTGTAATAGGGGGTGAGCCTACTGCCTTTAACCTTGTACAAATCTAGACTACAGGTTGCTACTGAGGAATTCCAGATGGTAAAACCCTATAACACTGCCCGACCCGCGAACCGAACCCAGGATCTACACTCAGCAGTAGCGCTTGCAACTCCTAGAACAACGAGACATTCAAGTTTAAAGTAAAATTCTGTAATCACCACTCTGTTTGCCAAGCATGGCGATTATGGCAATGTGCCTTCATGGAAAGCCCATATTCAACATCCAAGGCGGGGAGTTGTCAAGATGTTCTATACTTATGCCAAAACCCATTAATCACCAGCCAAGCAAAAGAAGAAAAGTACAACCACATCTCATCAGTAATAAATAACTGTTGGCGTATTTTTTATTTATTTAAGTGCAAGCTATCTCGACGGAAAAGAAATATGGCCGGCACGTGACGACTTAATCTGTCCAAACCCGGTACAGTGCGAGAAATGTGTAAATAATTTTTTTTGCGACTCTTTTCAAAGAGGATTTTGGTGTTCATTTTATGAGTTTCTGTGACAATCTTAATGATCTATGGCTATGAAGTCTGGTGGAGTAAAACACGATGTGAATCATAATAATGTAGTAGGTCCAATCAATCTGCCTAGCCTTCCCAACTATATTGAGGTCAGCTTCCAGACTAAACGGATGCAGCTGAATATCAGTATTTTACATGGAGCGACTGCCTATCTAACCTCCACAACCCAGTAATACGACACCCATTGGTAATACTGGTTGTCAGACTTTCGGGCTTCTAACTACCCGTAATGCCTGTCAAAGATCCACGAATGACAGTCGGGACCAACGGCTTAACGTGCTTTAAGAGGCACGGAGAAGTCTCAGTATGTAAAAATGGTCACCCATCCACGGACCAACCCCGGCAAGCGTAGTTAAACCTGATGGACCGACCCATGCAGCTGTAATTATTAAGCCACGAGCTCCTCAAATAATGTAGTAGGTACGGGACTAAATTATGTGAAACCATATACAGTGTTTTAAAGGTCTTTTTCAGAACAAAATTTAGAAGAAGTTATCGACCACATAATTTTAATTGAACCGTACCTGGAAATAGCCAAACTGGTCATTACAAAGACGTAATGGCGCGTACATAATAAGGGTTTAAAATTCATCGTTTCGATAAGGTATCCAATCAATTATTATTTCTTTAATTTTACAAGCTACCAATCAAAATGCAACAGTATTAAAACAACCCTAAAATAATAACACATTAACATCCCTACATCCCAAAACCTGAAGGAGCTCACATCCAATTCACTTTCAAGAGCCGTCAGTTTGTCGTCAGTTCGCGAGTCTCGTCCCAAACACTCGTTGCAATTTGCAACGAAAACACTCCTTTTTAAGACCGAACTGCAGCAAAAGACTTATTCGGCTTCGTACGCATCCTATTCAAGGAGTTAAGTAAGGAAAAATCGGGTCTCCTTTTTTCTTCCAGGCTTTTCAAAGCTACTGTGAAAGGGGTTGTCAATATTTTGAGCGGTATGAATGGGCCTCTGTAGTAGATGTCAATGAAGGCTTAAGTGTGGTGCGCGGTTTTCCATTTGGTGTGACTTGTGTCGGGTTTGTAAGGTGAAGTTAAAAGAAAAAAATATTACAGTTTAGTAGTTAGTCAGTCATACAGGATGGAGAAAGGATTATTCGACTGTTTCTTAATGGTTATTGTTCGTATAAGTTTATATCGTTAATTACCGATTTCAACCGCTAAAAATAAATGATTTATCATTGTAACTGCATCATCTCGACCGATGGTCGAGGGGATGATGCAGTTATAATGAAGGCCAAAATCAAATAAAAATATTGACAAATCTGAATGAAACTATTATCAGCAAATTTAATTTCTGACTTTATAAGTCACTAAAGAGTCGGCAAGACATAAATTGTATTTCATACTCTAGGAAACACCCTAGAGTAAGAAATACAATTTATGCGACCAGCAAAAATCTATTTTTTTTTTTTTAATAAACTAAATATTGACTGGAAAATATGAACTAAGAATCTACCTTTTAGAAGGGGCAAATATAAAAAAATCTTATTTTTTCTTGTAATTTATGACGTTAAAAAGTGTTTTTAACTTTGATTTTGACAAGCAAGTTTACTGATAAAACCGAAGGCAAAAAAAAGAAAATCTGTGTCGTCACCATTGGCAATACGCCCATATCGTGCCTACCCCCTTTTGAGATAGCTCAAAGCCAATTAGATGCGGTGACAAGCGTAGGATAGCGTCGTGAATGGCTACGTAGCGGCGACGGCCTTTACAAAAGTTACACCGATGTGTTTAGATCTATCTGATGGTAGAATGAGGAGTTTGCATGCATTGAGAATATAGCTCGAAGGTGGGGAGTTCCCTATACCTGGGAGGAGAGGGATCTCAGGGGTTACGAAAAGGGGGAAAGGGAACTTAGGGGTTACGTCAAGAGGATTGGATACGTGGACGTGTCTGATGCAGTTCTGTTATGAGTGATGTGTGTGCCAAGTTTGGTGATTATACGAGTTTTGTATTTTGATAATCTGTTGTTTTTTTGTTGTGGGGTATTTTTAAATATTGGGCTTATAAATACATAGTTACACATTCACAATTATACATTAAAGTCGTCTGTCTAAGCGACCACGTTGTTCTCTATACGATGATTCCCACCAAACGGCTCGCATCGCATCGGATCGGAAAGGATACGAACGATGAACGATGCATTTATTTTACCACTTTGCCGGCGTGATTATTATGTAGGCCTAAACCCATGCCAAATTACAGCTTTCTAGTACTAAGAGTCTCTGAGCTAAGCCGCGGGCAGACAGACAGACAAACGGACATAGCGAAACTATAAGGGTTCCTCGTTGGCTACGGAACCCCAAAAAGATAGTTAAGTCGTCGTATAATAATCAATAAAATTTTATATTTGCACACAAGCAGTATTATGAGATTTTCTAAGAATCAATTTATTATTTAGTTATTAGCCGCCCATATTTCAGCACTTTTATAAATCTTATTGACAAGAGATTGAAAACATGATATTATTTATTTATTCGAGCATTATTTTCATATTCCAGTGCTCAAATTGGATCAAACTGTTACACATAGCTATTAAGGTAGGTATTTTAGTAAGCTTCGTTTAATAATTAAAATTTACCTAGCCATAAATCATAATTTTTCAGTAGAACAATTGGCTGAAATATAAAACTGCCAAATGCGTGTCGGACCACACACGATGAAAGGTTCCGTAGGTGGGATGAATTTATCTCAAAAACAAACTTGATTTTATAGTTTAAAAATATGTTCTCCGATACATCAATATACGATACGGTCGATTCTTCAACTTCAAATATAAGTTTGTAATCACACAAAAAAAAATTGTGAATAAACTACAAACAAATTAACAATTTTCAGACTTTTTTCTGTACTTGTGCTGTGAGACCTTGCTTCCAGCCAAATTTCATGATTCTAGGTCAACGGGAATTACGATCTAGGTTTTTATTTATTTGCGAGTTTCAAGGGACCGTAAACCTACGTATTTGATATTAATTTCAACTTTATACCTACACGCATTCCTGAGAAAAAGGGTCTTGACAGACTGACAGACGGACAACAAAGTGATTCTATATTATTATAGGGTTCCGTTTTTTCTTTTTGATGGAACCCTAAAAAGCAATAAAAATTATAAGTATATAACTAATTGACCCATATTATAACACGTAAGTAAATTTTTTTTTTAATTGTCAAGAAGAATCCACGGTTAATCTACAACTTAAACTCAGCTTAAAAACACAAACTGTAACTCTTCTTATCAGATGATCTTAAAGACAAAGACTAGTGTACTAGGCAAGCCGTAATTCCAGCAGTCGACCGCAATCATGGCCGGCAAAACTTGGCCCTTAATTAAATATCTAAACTTCGCCAGGTAAGTCAAATTTAAGCGAGTTTCAAGCACCCATTCAGGTGTTGTCCATAATAAAAGCAAGTTGTTCGTAACTGGGTTCAAGTTAGAATACACCGCCGTTGTCTCTGGTTTAAGTTTAATGTATGTAGCGGTTACTGCGAAGCTTGATTTGGAAACTGGATAGTTTAGGGAATTAGTTGCTCCGGTTAGTTAAAACGAGTGTTATTTTTGTTGTATGTACGGTTATTTTTTAATTTCATTGCATTGGAAATTAATATCTTCATACTAACGTAAAAAAAAATGTGGTTGAACTATAGACACCTCTGCCTAACCCTTCGGAGAATACAGGCATGGTGTTGTGTAATATTAAGTTCCTATTAACTAAAATACAGGGACTCGTGCGACCAGTGTAAACAGCAACTCGATTCAGTACTCAATCGATTTTATTTTTATCTTTATTGGAAATAAAATATAGCAAAACGCAGTCAAATTCTCCCTTATTTAACACATATTTTTAAATAAAGTCCCCAAATTACCAAGTACCTACACAACGCACAGTAACTTATTTCAATTATTTTCTTCATAAAACGTTTATATAAAACCCGACAAGCCCGAACTGTAGATCTAAAACTCTCTTTCAAATATCTTCGTAAATGAAACCTCCACACGCCCTCCCAGACGAATAACTAATTGCAGAGAAAAAAGTGGAAAAAAATAATACTTGAAAAACATTTTTAACGCTTCCTTAAAACGTTGGATTCAATTGGCTGGCTAATCAATCTTAGTTCTTCACCTAATTAGAGCCCAGTCCAACAAACTTCGTCATGAAAGAATCTGGGGAAAAATAAGGGCAAGCGAAGAGTAGGAACTTCGTGAAGGGTTCCGTGGGCTGTGGAAAATAGAAGTTGCTGTTTTTAATTTGATAGCATTCGTTCTTTTAGTATAATAATATAGTAATAGTAATTTGTTTCCAAACTTCAGTACACGTTACATCATTGAGGTTTTGACCCCCGAACTAGGATTTCCTGTATGACAGGGGCCGAGGTTTCTCCAGTTACATGGATCAACATGAGAAGAGAGAGAGAGAGGCTTAAACTAACAAAAAAAAAAAAAAAACATAGGCTTCTGCTTCCTCTCTCTATGTGTTCGGCAACGAACTCATGAAATTAAATATTTTATTATTATAAATAGGTTAATACCATATTTTATATTATATGCCGTAAGTTCTAACAATTTCCATATTTTTTCTATATTCGAAGCAAGATGTGCCACGCATACATCGGTATGTAGTAATTATATTACATTGATAAAAATAAAAATTGTGACAGTTACCTATTTTATGACACCTCGCGTCTGTCCACTGCATGAATTATATTTATTATTGCACTTGTTACGTGATCGAAATAAATCGTAAAAACTTATTTTTTTTAATGAATGACCTATAATATATTTCCTTGAAATCTCTGGGTGTTTTCTCGTGGACCTACTTTTTTGTCCTACCAGTAGGTCCACGAGGGTATGTTATTTCTGTTGGTCCTACTGAAGTGTTGAACCTAAAATGAACCTCCTATAGAAATAATTTTAGGGGTGGTAGGTGTGACTAGGTGGCTTGTAGACGTTTCTTCGCCGGAGAACGGTCTGCTGTGTCGAAGCGGTGTTGTTATGAGTGATTATACATATAGAATATTAATAAAATATTAACTTAAGTTTTATCTACATTATGACAAAGTTAAAATATTAATGAAATGTTAAGTTTGTTTATATTATAATAAAGCAATATTGTAATTTTGTATTATTTTCAATGAAAGCAGTAGGACTACTGAAACCACACTTAGTCTAATTTCTATACACAGGAGGTTCATGTTGGTTGCAACAGTTCAGTAGGACCAACAGAAATAACATACCCTCGTGGACCTACTGGTAGGACAAAAAAGTAGGTCCACGAGAAAACACCCGAATCTCTGAGTCTGTCATCTAGAACTAATTTACTGTATTAAACTAGTTAGTTAAATAAGTAGAAGATTTAATTTGGCACCTATGTAAATTATTATGAAACAAGAAAAAAAAACGATATTTAGTTTTTTCTTAGAAAAGCGATTGTTAGTTTGTCTTGCGGAATCCTAAAAAGATTTTCTTGATACTTAGCGACGACCCTCTGACTTAGTGAACGTTCAGATGAATTAGGAAGCTTATATTTCTAATCTGGATTCTGTGCTTATAATTTAAGTCAGTATTTTTTTTTATCATTCATCTTTTGCTTTGCGGAGATTTGTAGGTGCTCGTTCCTATTTCAAACAGATTTGTGATAACGAGCAATGTAGCTTGATAGCCATTTGTTATGTTATATTTTATTGTACAACTAGCAACCTGCTCCTACTTCGCACGGTTTTTACTACTTGACAAAACATTGAGATTTCTTAGGTGAACGTAACTTTAATACTTATTATTTACACATAAACCTTCCGAAATAAATTCTCTAAACGATGGTGAAAACCTCGTTAAAATCTATTGCGTGGTTTAGAAGAACAACGCGGTTACAGACAAACACGAAAAGCGACTTTATTTTATAATATGTATAGATAGATGGATGTGAGTGGCTAAGGATCAATTAAAGTTACTTGCAAATAAATAAAATCTATTTCGAGGAACTAAGAAAATCCTCATTTTTTTTAAGTCGGTTAAAAAGAGGACTGTGACCAGTAGTATAGTAAACTCCAGTAAGTTAATGATAATGGTTATGAACGATTTTTTTGACAATAAAGTAATCAATGTAATTAACCAAGAGTGGGCTGAGACTTACACAGACCAGGGAAGCATGGTACAAGAGAACATGAGTAGAACCAGGCGCCAATGATGATGATGATGATGGAGTAATCAACATGCAGAACACTAATAGAACATTTTTTTTTATACTAGCCTGTGCCTTCCCACTCCTGGGCAAAGGCCTCCCTCTACTCCTTCCATCGTTCGCGAGCCCGCGCGTCCTCCTCCCAATTTTGACGGAACCAGCTGTCCCATACAGTTTAGTATGAAACGTTGTTGTTGTTTAGTACGAAATGTTTAGTTTAGTGTATATATGAAACTTTACTTTGGAACAGCTGTTTTTTTTTCGCGATTTCTAAGTAGGTCCCGTAGTAAAAGTTATTCAGTTCGATGCTCTAAAGCACCTTTTAAAGTTTCTAAACTAAATTTTTGAACACCTTAATGTTACTACCAGAACTAGTTCCAGTCCTAATGTTTTCTACAATGTGGTTAGACAATACCTAGAAGTGAAATCAAGCAATCAGGCGAATCGGTGGGTGGATGAAAAAGGAGCGAACAGTAGCTGTGTTGGCACCCGGCCGATACCGGATGCTCGCTAAATCTGTTTACTAAGGAAACTCGAGGATGACTTGCTATCGAAGACCTTCTTTGAAGTTTTTTGAGTAAACAGCTTAGAAACTTTTTCAGATAAACGTGATAAGTAGTGGATACCTAATGGTAGTACTAAGAGTATTTTATTTTTTTAATTTTTTTTATGTATCAAATTATCAACTAATTCACTGACAAGAATATTGTCTGCATTTTGATAGTTAATATAATTTTTAAAGGAAACTATTTCATCTAAAGAAATAACGAAAATTATTTGTGGGACTAACACTTGAAATAACACAAACTAAATAATTTGACACAAACATAGAAAACAAACACACAGTGTATAAAAATAAAATAAAGTTCTGTGCGACGCCAAAAGACATCTCAGCATGATGCTATAACAATTTAAAAAAAAAAATGTCGCAAAAAATACAAATCTGCTTGACCGTTACAGTGGACATCAGGGTGGGCATAACAATTAAAATTCTATTGTGTCTCGTTAATGACAGCTGAAGGTATAAGGACATTGGATTGAAAAAACCCGTTGACACCCACCTGATGGAAAGTGGTTTCCACCTTTAAATACGCTTATAACCCCAAGAGGGTTTCCGATGTGTTGCAGATTGAAAACCCACGAAAGTTCTAGTATAACACTATGTATCTATACTATAATGTATGAAAGACTAAAATCCGAAGATTTAAATCGGTAGATTCGCCCGACTGCAACAAAAGATGGTCACGTTTCTGTTTCGTTGTCTCGCTCACTCAATACTGAAAATGGTATCTATTGTTATGCGGGATGTGTGAACTCACTCTTCTCAGTATACGTGCTAATCTAACGATTTTAATCTTTGCTACATCATCATCATCATCATCAGCCTATTAATGTTCCCACTGCTGGGACACAGGCCTCCTCTAGGTGAGAGGGTGTGGGCCGTAATCCACCACGCGGGCCCAGTGCGGGTTGGTAGATGTCACATGTCTTGGAATTTTTGGTTCTAAGACATGCCGGTTTCCTCACGATGTTTTCCTTCACCGTTTTTGAGAGCAGTGGTGATGAAATTATTTACACAAAGTAAAGCACCTGCTTGGGTTCGAACCCACGACCTACAACTCGTAAGTCGGGGCCGATACCACTGGGCCACCACTGCTCTCATTTCATCTTTGCTACAGGGTTAATTTATTCATGAGTACCTGTTAAATAACTTTTAGATAGTTTCCTAATTTTCTGTCTTACATACGAGCCAAAGGGATACGCATAGCGGTATTACGTACCACATTTCGTCAGTTAATATTTTAAGTTCCAAGTATATTAATGGCAGCAAGGAAGCAGGGCGACTTTCAAACTCTGACATCAGGTTAGTCACTAACCGAAGAAGACTGGATAACCTCATGGTCACATAAATTCTACATTGCACAGTACCCAAGTTAACATTTGTTGGTAAAACCAGTATAAATCCAATATAATATGTCGATCGACCCCCAACAATTCAGCCAGCGAAAAAATCGTAAGATTTCAGCAGATTTTGCAAGAAACCTAAGCTCCGAGCTGCTACTGACATTATTGAAAATTTAAAAGCTCAAGATCACTTTTCCCGACTCAGGTTCTGAGTCTCAGAAGTCGCGCTTACGACCACAAAACCAGGCCAGCCAGAAAATAGTTTAACCGAAATTTTATGAATAACTGTGAAAAACCTTTGTCAACATTACTAAAGTGTAACCCTGTCAGCTAAACAATATTATGATGGATCGAGTTTGGTAAAGCAGCCATCTAGTACAGCAAAGTGCTGAAAGTAATTAAGGACTTATTTCAACCTCGAACTACACTCTAGAATGTTTTTATAGAAATACTTTCAAGGGAAACTGTGGATAAAGGATTATGTCAAGAGATGTGAGCTTAAAATGGTTCAATCATACCTTTCTTTTCTAAAAACCTCAGGTAGCGTTAGAAATGGTTTAGCAAATGGACCTGAAAATAAAAAGAGAAAAACATTATCGTCCATTTGGGCTTAGCCGCAGTTTGGATAAACAAGGGTCAGTAATCAATAATTTTATATGTAAGTAAAAAGAGGTAGATTGTAGGTTAAAAGAGGTAGGTTAGGTAAAAGCAACATTCGATTTTCAAAAACATAACTTTAAAGCAACTACTTAAAAGCAACATTCGATCTTCAAAAACACACACATAAATAACGTAATATTAATATTGTAATGTCACATTATATAAGACTAGAGCTTCTGCCCGCGACTTCGTCCGCGTGGAATAGTTACTTTGGGCTAACGCAAAAAAAACCCCCCGATTTTGAAACATTCCTCATTTTTACTTCGCTCCTATTGGTCTTAGCGTGATGATATATAACCTATAGCCTTACTCGATAAATGGGCTATCTAACAATAAAAGAATTCTTCAAATCGGACCAGTAGTTTCGGAGCCTATTCGGTACAAACAAACAAACAAACAAAAAAATATTTCCTCTTTATAATATTAGTATAGATGACACGTGGAAGTAGGACGGTGTTGTAATCGGTATTATATTGTTTTCCATAATATTATTTGTCCTATTATTGTTTTCCATAATCGTCCCCACTCATAATACACACATCAAAAGTGTCTAGGGATCAAGCATTTTTATGCGGATTTCTTGAGATTGAGATGTGGCTTTGTAATAAATTTATGATTTTATAAATTTATATGGATCCTTTTTGGTGCATTTCATAATTTGAATCAGGAACTGTGAATCAAATTCGAGTAAAAGATGAAAATCAGCTGTCAATATTTTCCCTATAAAAACATACAACGCATTGAAGACATTATTAGTGCTACTGTTTCCCTACTACTGATTAAAACCAACGTTATTATGGAGCAGCGACGTCATTTAAGCAGGGAAGAAATGCTCAGAGCCGTGGGAATGATAGAAGCTGGTTCCCGGCAACGTACTGTGGCTTTAGCTCTGAATACAAGTCAGAGTGTTATCAGTCGACTTTGGACACGTTACCGAAGCACTGGTACCGTGGCTGAGCGCCATGGAGGACGGTATCGCTGCACCACACGGAGACAAGACCGATACATTCAAATCTTAGCTCGAAGAGCTCCAACAATAACCGCCATGATGTTAGCCGTGAGGCTTCATCACTCTTCAGGGAACTTAATTAGCGACCAAACAGTCAGAAACCGCTTGCATGAAGTGAACCTTCATTCCCGAAGACCGCTACGGGTACCACCTATAGCAATGCACAATCGTAGGATTCGATATCAATGGGCTCTTGAACACAGAAATTGGGCAGAAGAACAATGGCGTTTCGTGTGCTTTTCTGATGAGTCTCGTTTTGGTATGAGACCGGATACAAGACGTATACGACACTGGAGAACCCCTGGACGCCAACAGCGATTAAAATCCTGCCAGGAAGTCCATCCTTATAGTGGTGGAACCATCATGGTATGGGCGGGTATTTGGATCGGCGGAAGAACTGAGTTGATTTGGATTAGAGGCAACCTCAACGCTCAAATTTATGCTGAGACGATTGTATCAGACGTCATCGTTCCTCTACAAGTGCAAATCGGTCCCTTATTTCAGTTAATGCATGATAATGCACGACCGCACACCGCAAGAGTTGTAAGACAGACTCTCGCCGCAGCTAACATCAATGTCCTGCCCTGGCCTGCTCAGTCGCCAGACTTGAACCCGATTGAGCATGCATGGGATATGCTACAGAGAAGAGCTCTGCCGAATATGGAGGGTATCCAGTCGCAAGAAGACCTTTTTTTGTTGTTGCAACGAACATGGGCGGCCATTCCACAGCGTGATTTGGATGAACTCATTTTGAGTATGCCAAACCGATGTTCTTGTGTTGTTAGTGTTCGCGGTAGAAACACGGATTATTAATTGTTTAAGTTACCCAATAAAATTTTAAAGAAAACTGTTATTTCAGTCTTTTTTTCGAACTTTAATGTTAGTGGTTCAAATGTCAAAAATCCCTTTATTAGGAAAATGGCAAATTTCTTTATTAATGCAAAGGTGACTTGGTTTATCGTTACTGTGACAAACGAAAACACTTTATTTGATGAATCCTTAAAGAAAATTTTAATTAATATCAATCAGGAGAAAAGTTATTGCAAAAATATATGTTGATCCCTAGACACTTTTGATGTGTGTATTTACTTGCACTATTATCATTTATACTAATAACGCTTGCCTTATCAACTTATTTGTCATAACTTTTATTTGCCATAATATTAGTGTCCATAATAACATGTGTCATAATCATTAGTTTCTATAAGTAACACATTACATAATCGACACTTGACAAACATAATTTAGAAACGTTACAGATAGATGTCCTCAGTATTGTATTATATGATATGTATTATTCCGAATGTTCATTTAAATACATACATACGTACATTTGCAAAATAGGATAGGTTAGGTTAGGTTTTCTTGTTCAGACAATAAACAGTTTGTCGAATTCGAAACGGGTAGGTTAGGTTAGGTTAGAACTGTGACCAAACAACGCGCGAATGCGAGCGAGCGTAGCGAGCGTGCCGCGGCAGCGGCCGCCGTGTGCTAGATTTCCTCTTTTGCAAAGCAAGCATGCATGGCAGATTAGGGTAATTTTTAGGTTTTCTTGTTCAGACAATAAACAGTTTGTCAAATTCGAAACGGGTAGGTTAGGTTAGGTTAGAACTGTGACCAAACAACGCGCGAAGGCGAGCGAGCGTAGCGAGCGTGCCGCGGCAGCGGCCGCCGAGTGCTAGATTTCCTCTTTTGCAAAGCAAGCATGGTAGGTACATACTGAACTAGCATTGTTGTGCTAGTATGGGCAAATGAATATTAATAAATGTTATGGAAAACGACATTATTGAAAATAAAAAATATAGCTAATGAATTTATGGATTAAAATTATTATGACACTTGATCGATTATGACCAATGAAATAAGTGAAAATGATTTTATGTCATTTCACGATTATGGCAACTGAAGCGTTATTTCTAATGAAATTATGGCAAATAAAAGTATGGCATATAAAATTATGGCATTTTAAATTATGGCAAACATTAGTAAACCGTTGTAATCATTGGTAGCTAAAAAGACAGAAGCATAATATGTTGCTTTCTTTGACGTCGGTGAGACACTGAGTTCAGTTTTGCTAACTAGCCAGTTTTTTTACGTGCCACTTGTGGAGGCTTCTTTTTATTACATAATTAATTTATTTGCCCGTAATAGTTACTAGTTACAAACAAATCCAAATTCGAGTTCCCCTAGTAACACCTCCCAAGATTAGACAGAGCCGAGACAGTTTCATTTGGCGTGTCTGCATCGGAACAAGCCCTGAATAGCAAGGAGCCAGCTGGAACCGCTTTAAACTGGATCATCCAGATAAAATGGACGCCGGATTGTATTGAAATCACAACGAATTGTTTATGAGGAATCTGTTGTTTAGTTAATTAAGATTTTCTGCTGAAGATATCTTGTTATAAGGGACACTTTTTTTAAGTAAGTTCTGGATAAAAAATATTAAATTTATGAACGTATTTTAGGCCTGAATCAATCGAGGGTGAAAAAAAATTTATTTTACATTTCACGTGTTTAGTATGCAGCTAGCATACTAAATGCTTTATTGAGCACACGTGAAATGAAATCATTTCATTAAAAAAAATAAAAATTATTAAATGATTTACACTAAACATAAATACATTACCATTACCATACATACATACATTACCATTTATTACTTACACAAAATACATTGAATATTAATTCAATTTTAAAAAGAACTAATATTCAATGTATTTTGTGTAAGTAATTTTAATTTAAATGTAATTATTTACTGTTATACCTATAATCCAAAGTTGATTGACATAAATAAATTAATAAATCAATATAAGGATAAAAGAATTTTCTATTACTTGCTTTTTGCCTATGAGAAGATTCTAAAGCACACTTATACACTCCATTAGTATGATTTCCAACTACCTTGTTTTTGAAGTAAAATCTTCTTTAGGCACGTTGAGCTATTTTTGAGTGAACAAAAATCATGGAACTCGCGTCATCGTCACCGAAGGCGCGTTGAGTACTTTTTTGTTGACAGCGCACTCTGTTTTTCTATTTGGAATATTTTTAATGGACCTACTTCCGTTCTTATACTGACAGCAAGCCACATCAATTCCTGACATTTTCTTTAGATGGCGTTACTTAGTTTTCACTTCTATCGGCAGTACCCAAAAACTGCCACGCATGTTTTTTTTTGGTTTGGAAATCATCAAATAACTTCTTCCGCTCTGGGTGGAGCGGGAGGGCGTGTCAGACTCTTACTGAAACTAAAACCCACCCGTGTTCCAGTTGCCTGTACGTTGCCAGGAGCCACGGTAACCCTATTAGAATTCCTAAATAAGTCACTCGGGCGAAAACTATTTAAGAAAAAGACTGCCACGCATGTTTTTTGGTTTGGAAATCATCAAATAACTTCTCCTACTCTGGGCGGAGCGGGAGGGCGTGTTAGACTCTTACTAAAACTAAAACCCACCAGTGTTCCTTCAGTTGCCTGGTTGCCAGGGGTCACGGCAACCCTATTAGAATTCCTAAATAAGTCACTCGGACGAAAACTATATTATAATTTTGGCCCAAAAATAGGCCAGCCTTCTCAACCAACCGCTTGGCGATGTCTCACTTCTAACTCCAAATAACTGACATTTTTCAACATGATAAGACCCACAATACAAGTGCTGCCTCTGCAATGGAACATGTTTGTTTAATGGAACTAAGCCAGAGCTCCAGAACTTTCTACAAACTAGTTATTTTCGTATTGGAATAACATTATGAGAGTGTTAAGGGGGTGTTGCAAAGTTTAAAGTTAAATTGGGTGGATGGAATATTGAATGTTATTAAGCTCTTGTAATTATAGTTTAGGGAGTGTAGTTTTTGGAAGTGATCATATTTATGTATGTTCGGTGTATATGGGCTCAGATAGCCCTGATATTATTTTGAATGGATATTTTTAGTTACAACGTCATGAGCTATGTATTCGGAAAGAAAAGGGACATTTCGTTATTAGAAATGGAAAGAGATATTTCCATTTAAAAAAGAAAAACGAATGAAATAGAAAAACGATGACGGGTGTACACCTTGTTTTTTATTATTGAACAAAATGTTGACATTTTATGGCGCCTAGAGATTTATGTCAATCTATTGAATACAAAGTCTCGACCATTGGCATATGTTGGGAACCGAACCCAACACAACACCTTGCACGCGCTCGGCACGCACAGGCATCGTGATCAGCGCGTCATCAGTACAGCTGAGGTGCGGCGCGGCGGCGACACGGCTCGGCCCGACGACCACTCGCTTCCACGGACTCCACCGCGACGGACGACATTCCTCTCTTATTTAATATTTTATTGTTTGTCCGGGAAAGTTACTTACTTGTAAAAAGCACGGTATTAAACCATTGCCTAAAAATACAGTCCACTCTTTAATTGCTCCCCGCGCTAACATTGGTCCTTCGAGCCGGATTACATGCCGACTATTTACATGTCCTATGTGCAATCAGATTCATTTCTTATTTAATTGTGAAGCATTTAGAGGCCTGACAGTTGAAGATCGTCTTCAAAAGGCCAAAGAAGCAAAGGTCTGTCTTAATTGTCTTCGACCAGGGCACGTAGGATCTAGGTGCAATCTTGTTCCTTGTAGATATTGCAAGAAAAAGCACAGTACGCTCCTTCATTCACATGAGCATACAACCCCTACTATTGAGCCAGTTATCCCCGTGAATAACTTCGCAGGTACAGCTAGCGTTCAGCAGTTTACTACTCCTCCGAATGTTTTACTTTCCACAGCGCTCGTGAGAGTAGTTGACACCAAGGGCGACGCTCACACTGCCCGAGTACTGCTTGACAACGGTAGCACGGGAAACTTCGTTGCTGAGTCATTTTGCGGTAAGCTGGGTTTGTCGCGACGTAGTGCGAGCGCCACCGTGACAGGTATAAATAATAACTCTTCCCATAGTTCACAGTCTTGCAGTCTTACTATTATGTCCATCCATAATGACGATTATAAACGTACTATAAACTGCCATATTTTACCTCAGATCACTAAAGTTTTACCGTCTTCTTTCATAAACATAGATAATATTCCTCTTCCTATGGGAATAAGTCTAGCTGACCCTTCTTTTAATATACCGTCAGCTATAGACATATTATTTGGGGCCGAAGTATTTTGGTCCGTCATATGTGATAATTCTATTGACTTGGGTAAATATCAGCCCAAGTTGTATGAAACAAAACTGGGTTGGCTAGTGTCAGGGTACGTCGCCCGTCATAAACCACACTCTTCTTTTCCCGTCATTTTTTAAACGAGGACGCCGATCCAGTCTTATCTTGTTTCCCGGTATCAGATACCATCGCAGCCAAGCACTCCCTATCTCCTGAAAAGCATTCCTGTAAGCAGAGCTTTAGGAGACACACCACTCATAAGGACGACCGACATTTTGTGGTAACCAGGCCGCTGAAGGAAAAACCTTCAGTCTTAGGCGGTTCGCTTCAAAAGCCAAGGTGTCGGTTCATGTCACTTGATCAGTTACTTAAAGCTTCTGTCTTCAAAAACAGGTACTTACAAAAATAGGGAGTCTTCGCCTAGCTGTCTTCATATTTGTATTTTTTAACTTAGTAGTACATAATTATTTATACCTATCACGCGTGTAGCTACCTACCGTCAGCAGACAAACCGGCGGATCTTGTTTCCCGCGGGCTGAAGGCTGATTCCATCAGTGTTCATCCTTATTGTGGGCTGGTCCCACTTCGCCTAATATGCCCAATCATAACGAGAGACACGATCTACCAATACTGGTTTCTTGTTCTGTTGTACCTACATACTAACAGTAAGTAGCAAGTAGATTCTATTGGTAGTGTAGTTAACCATAGGTCTTAGTTTGTTTATGTTCATAACACATTTAGTTTTTAAAATCACATCGTATTTCCTTTTCCCCATTTTTATCCTCCAATAACCTTTGTGTTGGTGGTACAATTAGATTTCATTTCAGAATTCATACATAGTATGTGTCCTTTCTTGTGATACAAAGTATCCATTTTTGTATTGTAGCGTTGTTTACGCTTAGCCAGTGATGCTAGCAGACAGGAGAAGTAGAGATTGCAATTTTATTCTACCATTTTTGGCAATTTTATCTCTAGTTCAACACAAGCCTGTCATATCGAACTCGTTGCTGTGCTATCTATAGTGAAGCTTACTTTTCCGCTCTTCAATCATTTGTCGGAGTTCACTATATGCTTTCTAACTTCTTATTTCCCTATTCTCCTATTCATTCTTTATAATCCCTTGCTAGGTATTAGAAATGCTACCTGCCTCACTCAAATAAAAGCTGGTTTAAACTCCCATCCTCTTATTCCTTTTCCCTCAGAACCCTTCTACTCTTCCACTTTCACTCCTTCTGTTTCCATTGGACGGCCACTTAATTCTACTCTCATCCACAGGTCTCCGATGGCAAAGTGAAAGGCGTGAAACGCTTTGTCAGCGAACTATAATAGAAGGACTTCTGAATGGTTCCCCCTGTGGGTTCCCCTAGCAGTGACGGGAGTCACGAAGGTGAAACCAAGGAACATCATTTAGAGGGCACCCACTCATATTTGCCCCCTTCCAGATTTTTGAAGTCTACGCTTCAACCCGGGCAGCATGTTGGGAACCGAACCCAACACAACACCTTGCACGCGCTCGGCACGCACAGGCATCGTGATCAGCGCGTCATCAGTACAGCTGAGGTGCGGCGCGGCGGCGACACGGCTCGGCCCGACGACCACTCGCTTCCACGGACTCCACCGCGACGGACGACATTCCTCTCTTATTTATTATTTTATTGTTTGTCCGGGAAAGTTACTTACTTGTAAAAAGCACGGTATTAAACCATTGCCTAAAAATACAGTCTACTCTTTAATTGCTCCCCGCGGTAACAGCATATGACACCACTGCTCTGACATCTAAGCTACCGTGTCCTATTTTTTTTCATCTGGCCACTTTTTCGGATTCCGAAACCGAACCTTTATAGTTTCGTCATGACCGTCTTTTCGAACAGTTTCACAGCCTTTTTATATGGAGAATATATTTTGCACAACATCGATGAAAATTGGAAAGATGTATTTTGTGCACCGTTAAACAATGGTATAGTAAAATTAGGAATACACATAATTTGGGGTAATTCGCCATACATGAGACTGAGGGATGAAAAAATAATTAAATGGAGTAACGCGTATGAGGTGTTGGATAGTTAAAAAGATTATGATGTTTCTTTGATATTAAAGTTTTTGAGATAATTTATGTGACATTTTCGGTTACAATCGCAGAAATAAATTTGTTTTTTATAAATTTTTCGACCGATTTTTGAACCGATGACCTTGTAAAGGCCGCTGGAATCCGCTGGATGCGGGAAGCATAGAATCAGTCGAAGTGGCGGTGCTTGGGGGAGACCTATGTCCAGCAGTGGATGTCTTTCGGCTGATATAATGATGATGATGAGATTTTTAGAGAAACACTATGAAATACAAACTATGGAACCTTTCACTGTATGTGGTGCGACACGTAATTGTTCGGTTTCTAAAATAATTTCGCCAATCAATACCCCTTTTCCCTCAATCGGTTAACACAGCATACCTACGCCTTAACACATTCTGAACCGCCCGCCGTTCACTTGAAGTTATTCTTATTAAACTCGAACAAACTTAATGGTCGATCTTATTCGAGTACTGCAATATTTCAGCGGCTATTAGAACGTAAATCATGAAATATGAAATAAAGTTCCAGGAGCTGGAAGATAATAACTTTGTCAATGTGATGTAGGAAGGATCTTGTGTGGGTTCTAATATTAGGCTCTCCAAATTGTAAGGTCCATTTTCCCTAAACTATATCTATACATGGTTTAAAATAAAGTCGTTTTTTGTGTCTGTTTGTGTGACCGCTTTTTCTAAACTATACTCGTACAATAGATTTTGATCCGGTTTTCACCATCATTGACAGAATTTATTCCGAAAATTGTATGTGTATCAACCACTAATATTTAACTAACATATAGCTCGTGGCTAAGTAATAGTAGCCACATTGTCGATCCATCAAGTTAAGCTACGCTTGCCGGGGTTGGTCCATGGATGGGTGACCTTCTTTACATACCAAGACTCCTCCTAGCCTCGGAAAGCACGCTAAGCCGTTGGTCCTGGCTGTCATTCGTGGATTTTTGACAGTCGTTACGAATATAATCAGAAGCCCGAAAGTCTGACACCAGTCTTACCAAGGGGTATCGTATTGCTCAGTTACTGGGTTGTGGAGGTCAGATAGGCAGTCACCGAGTCAGAGGCTCATGGGTGGCATAAAAAAACTCTGTCACCTGGTTACTGACAAACCACACGAAAAAGAAAGAAATAAATATTGTTTTTTTATAATTTTACAGCAATTTAACTAAATTAGTTTACCTAATGATCTTATACTTTTCTTATTTATACTAACCCGCATATAGATAAACATGATCTTTAGACCACTTCATAGTAACAAAACAGCAACAGCAAATCTTTGAAAATATAATTTCATCTGAAATACATATAAAATTCTATATATCCGCATTCTATTCAATTTCCACTATCATATTAAATGTATGCAAATAAATTAAAGCAAACTCACACACTCAAGGAATCGCGATAAAAGGCTACAGGCGAGGTCATGCACCGCGTAGCGCTTCTACGAGTGTCGCTACGAGCTGCTACGAGGTGCTACGATAGCTCTACGAGCGTAGACAGAAAATAGGATTGTATTGATTTATGGACAGAGTTTATTTGGTTTTATTTATTAAAAAAGAAAGTACTTTTATGCATAGTTTAAGCGGAGCCTTCAAATTAATGTGTTGGCTATAAGTCGTCATGTTCTATCCGGGCTATTAATTGTGAAAGGTTGAATCGAAAACTAGTTATTAACTAGTTTATCTTTCGAGAAAACCAGCTTTTCGCTATTGCTATTGTATGACACACTCTTTTGTTCCTTATTTATATTAATGACTTGCCTTACCTCCTAGAGGATAATCATGGTACTTTATACTGTTGTTTGCTCAAGATACCTTCACGTTTGTAAAAACTAAAACGTCAACAACTGGTTACTGACGATGTAAATAACGTGATCTCACAAGTAGTTCGCTGGTTCAATATTAATAATTTACTTCTTAATGAAAAAAAAATCAAATGCAATCACACTAAGCAGTTAAAAACGAATGTGTTGACAAAAGACGAAGAATTGAATCCTGAAGATATCACAGTATTCTTGGACTTAACTTTGAATGCTAACCTTCAGTGGGGTCCACCAGATAAATTGTCAAAAAAACTAAGTTCCGTAGCATAAGTTGTTAAAAAAAAACAATGGGTTGCACTCCGGGAGTGCCGGCAGAAGTGAAAACTTGAACATTAACGTTGTGCATTTTTGAATATTTGGCAATGATTAGGGAATAATTTCGCACGAATTGCTTTATTTATCAGTATAAAAGTACTACAATTTATGTGGTTAAATACAATATTCATTAGTAGTAGTAGTAGTATATTTATTTGTATTAAAAATATACTTTAACAAAATAAACAATTTATTTAAACACTTTTCATGCAGTATGTTTTGACTGCTTTTTTTACCCATTAATATGGGTAAAATTTCTTACCTCGCAATCATTACGTAATGTCAAAGACTATTTATTTTGATATTTACTTTGTCGGTTGCTAGGCAACGGATCTTACGGTCACGTCCTGAAGCGAGTTTAACATTTTTTATCCGTTCTAAAAAAACTGCACAACGCCGCTAAAGAAGCTTTCACTTCAAAGATCTTAATTAAACTGACATAGAGACAGCCCGTTTAGTGTACTTTAACTGTTTTGATAGTGTTATGTTTTACGGTATTCTGTTGTGCGGAAATACATTCAGGCCATTTTGGTAAAGCTGGTTGTCAGAATGTCGGGCTTCTGACGACCCGTAACGACTATCAAAGACGTCTACGAATGACAGCCGAAACCAACAGCGTACTTTCCGAGGCACAGAGAGGTATCGGTATGTAATGCATGGTTACCCATCCATAGTTTAAATAATATAATAATACTCGCTATTTCTGTCCCACTACAGGGCCTCTTCTCATAAGAGAAGGCACGAGCATTGATCACCTCGCTTGCTCAAGACGAGTTGGCGATTTCAGACTTATTAAATATAAGTCCCTTTTTCTTGACGATGTTTTCCTTTATCGATATAAGTAAGGTCCATGTTTAAATATTATATTGGAAAAAATCCAGTAGCGACGAAACCAAAACATAACTCGATAACAACAGCTGTTATCCCAAACTTTTATCCGCATCAAACCTAACATAAAATTTACAAGTATCTATCAAAAAACCATCCGAAAAAAGTCCGTCAGCAACTCCAGCGTCAGATCGCGTGTCATCGTCAGACAAAATTCCAAATCGTTACAGATTTGCATAATTGCATTACCAGGCCGGAGGGAGGCTTTCATAAAAAATATATTAAGAGACACCTGGTTTCCCCGTAACTTTTGCCTCTAAAAAAATTATTTATATCAAACTTCTTTCATAAATCAGGATAAAGTTGTTTACAAAGTAATCTCGCGACCCGGTTCCTCCCGCGAATATTTTATATTACTGCTGTATATAAAAATAAATGACACTTTTCAGTTTTGAACATTTCGAGTGATATGTTTGTGTACCTGATGGTTAATTGGTGAAGTTTTTATGCTTTGCTTTTTGGTTGCGTGGGGTTTTAGGACGTTACTTGCCGTTGGAATAAAGAACAGCATCTTTACCTACTGAGTGCATGCGTTCTGTTAGTTAATTGACTCAGGCGTGACTTTGCGGAAATCCATTATGAAATACAATAGACGATGTATATTTAGTAACTTAATCCGCTTAACTGTTCTTAAAGAGTCTTAGAGAACCCTGTAAGAAATCGACACGTGTTTCGCCTCTCAACGAGGCATCCTCAGGATGACGATTGACTTGTTGCGAACTCGGACACGAAGTGTTGCCTCGACACGAACCGAACGCAAAGTCGCGCTCGGTGCCACTGCTCGTGCCTCTTTAAGAACAGTTAAGCGGATTAAGTTACTAAATATACATCGTCTATTGTATTTTATGCGTTCTGTTGTTTTGATTGGTCACTTGTTGAGAAGTTATTAGTATGTATAATATGTCCTCTTTATCGTATCCGACGACAGCGACCCAAACTTCGCGGCGGACTTGTTGGTGTCTAATTTATTTTTGGGTGACGTCTCTGAGTGTGAAATTGTGACCCACTTGGGTTCCCACCTGTAAAAACAAATGTAACTGGTAGTAGTAATACATTTTCTTTCCTTACGTGAGCTCTCTGATGACTAGCAAAACCGGTCTTGAAAACCTGGTCACACAAGGTGTACAAAAGAGCTGATCAGCATCGTTGTATGTGTAGGTATATGAAGACTTTGGGCGACTTTTCCGTATTTGGCACTTATTAACAAACATCTCTGGACATCTCACGAAATGAAACTGCAGACTTAAACATGCGTTTATAAGGCTTAGTTCTGTTAGAATGAACTTTGATTATGCAATAAACAATGAATTCCATAAATAATTCTTAAAATTATTCATTTAAGAATAATCAATATTGAACCATTTTCACTCTTGTCCTATCTCTTTAAAGATAAGATAAGAATTGAATTGTGCAAAAATTCTAATCTCCCAAAACTTAGGTCACAGACTCGCAGTATTATTCAAGAGGCCAATTCTATCGAAAAATTTACGATTATTTCAAAAGTAATCGAGATACCTACCGCCCGGGGGCTAACTAGGCACCTCTTTATATGTCCCCAGGGATGAACACCTTTCATATAAAATATTTAAAGTTTTTTACAAAGCATTCGTTTAGAAGTTTTTGGTACATTACTGTGCGAGTCCCGTGTGTGAAATGTTTAGGATTCCTAAACTATTCTTTGGGACTTTTAGGTCTATTTCTTAAACTTTAATCTGAATTTTTGTTGGTGTTACTAGACTTGGTAGTTTGGATTTTTTTTTAAACAATATTTACCCTTTTGTAAGACTGAGAGTTTTAAGACTTGTACTTTCTTAAACAATATATTTTGTGAAAGTTATACCTAAAATTCAGATTTCGTATCCAATCTTTGTCATTAGAACAAAACATACATGAAACATTTTAATTCTGATTCTCTCATTTAGCTCAGTTGCCACTGATTCTCAAAAGCTATTTAGAAAAAAAAAACAACGCTTCCACTTTCAAATCATCTTTTATGACACTCACGTGATCATTTCACCCGTAATAAGATTTGGACTCAAACAGAACCTTTTCTCATAAACTATATAGTTGCACAGCTAGCCATTATTTTCACACAACAGACTCAATTCCAGCCACCATAGCTTCTCTAAGCGATTTAAGCCACTGACTTTCATTCGTAAGAACAGCAACCAGATCCCGGGAAGTCACTGGAGCAGAGATATTTAACGTCAGCCCATAAAATAGTACAAGTGGTCAGGGGTCTTGCACCGCCCCTCTGTTTATAGCTCGAGAAATAATGGCCGAGAGAAATAGAGTCTTATTTTAAAGTAGGTATCTTTTGTCAATGGTAGTACAGTACAACTATTTTCATAATGTCCCTCGGTAAACTTTGTGTTTCGTCAGTTATCGGATTTGTATCAGTTGCTCTTTGCATTTTGTGCAGACCGGACGCTCAATAGACTTGGAAGTATATAGAGTTGTTATTACTCTTATAACTTAATGTGACTTCCTCGTTGGTCTTGTAGTCGTAAGTGCGACTACTGAGAGTGGGATCTTGGGTTCGATTCCCGGGTCGGGCAAAGTGTTACTAGGTTTTTCCATTGGGAATTTCTTAGTAACAGCCCCGTGTTTAGAAGTTCCAGTGTGATACCCCCGTGCCTCGGAAAGCACCTGGTCCTGCGCTTAATCTCCCTACGGTCGTATCGGATTGCCGTCCCATCGGACTATGAGGGTGAGGGAAGAAAGAGTGCACCTGTGTCTGAGCACACACTCGTGCACTATAACATCCTTCCGCGCCGAAGGCTAATCTCCGTTGAGATTGGCCGCCGTAGCCAAAATATGGTCTGAAGGACTATATTGTATATATATATATATATCACTTAATGTAATTTACTGATAGAAATCTGACTACTGACAAAACACGAAGTTTGTCGAGGGACATTAAAAAAATAGTTGTACTGTTATGTACGTGTTGTGCGTTTTGTGAGAACTGTGGGCTTAGCATGAATGCGCGGAGTCAACGTTACGTAAATGCAAAATTAAATGATTTTAAAATAGAAAATACTCGATTTGCACATTGTTGGGGCTTCAATGATCTTCAATGAAACTCTCGTTTCGAGGTATGGTTGTTTAATTTGAATAACTGTATTTTTACAATATTAATATGTGGAGTTCAAGTTCCCGACGATGGTAAAAAATTTGAAATTATTATAATTAGTGACGGTATGAATAAAATAAATCTGTACGGCGCCTGGCCTTTTAGAATGGCAAAGGCGACAAACACACACTGAACGTCTTCACAGTAATGTAGGGCTAAACACACATATTTCTCTAATTTTAAGACTTTATTTGTATATAATGTGTGATACGAATTGGTCTTGTCGCAAAAAAAAAAAACAAAATGCTAAGTGTTTACGTCACGCGTATGTGCTAGATTATAATTGAATTAATTTCGTAAAGTTTTATATAATGAATGGCCAGGCTTCTAGCACAATCCTGTTCACTTTTCGTTTAGTTTCCTTCAAAAATGTGGTTAAGAGTGGGATCCGAAATAAAACCAAAAAGTTTTCTTGACAATAATCCGACTCTTTATCCGACTGCTTTAATATTTTAGAAAAAAAAGCTAGTAAAATCCAAATGATTCAAGAATATTTTTTCACCTATGGAATAACTAGCTTTTGCTCGCCGCTTGGTCCGTGATGTCAGCAATTTTCGCCCGGGAACGTACGGAGTACCGGCATAAAAAGTATCCTATATCCTAACCAAGGTCATGGTGTACCTGTGTGCCAAACATCGCAATCCGTCACGGCGTGAAAAGGTAATAGACAGACAGAGTTACTTTCACATTGATTTAAGGATAATATTAGTATGGATTGCAAAGTAATGAGTCTATTCTTCTTACGCTAACTGCGCCAATTTCAGCGAGTTAATGATAAAATTAATACTTCACAGGTAATTGGTTTTTGCCTTAAAAAAATATTCTTTTCATCTACATAGATCGACGTCATGAATAATGTAATAGTCTCAAGAAAAGCCATTACGATTGTGTAACGCAATAGGACTTCTAAGTGTAAAAAGGTTACACAACTTTTATGTAAAAAGGTTCCTTTCAGACTCGAACTACCATCTAGAATTTCTTTGAAATTATGTAAATAACTTATTTATGTAAACGAGTATCTAAATGTCAGCGTTATGAAAAAAATAGAGTAATTTACTCGGCTGTGAGTGACATTCATGTTACGTCATACATGAATGACGTTTGAGGGCTGTCGTAATGTTGTTTAGAAAATAATTTTATTTGTTTTCTGAAACTAAACATAAACAGCTGCAGTTTTAACGAAATCGTTTAACAACATTGTTTCGTTCATTTAGTTTTCCAAGTGATACCTAATAATTGCTTTGTTTCATAGATTCATTAAAAGTTTTAATTATTAGTATTTTTTTAACTAATTGATATAGTTCCACTAAATTAAAATGATAGCTGGAAATGGAACACTACGCCAGCATGCTGATTGGAAATTAGAGTTTGCAGCTATATGTAGGTAAAGGGGCTGATTAATTTAGACTGGACCAACGTTATTTAGCTCTCTGTTATCCGCTTAACTGTCACTAATGAGACACAATAAAATTGTAATTCTTATCGAGCTGCATCAGTCTTTCGGACAGTTGAGCATAGACTACAATATACGGGGTGTCAGGGACATCGACGCGAAGCCTGATACCATGGATTCAGTACATGATTCTGAACCCCCCTGCGTTGAAATTTTTCGTCGGAAATTTAAAAAAAAAACAGCTGCTCCATACATTTTGACCGCGTAGGTATTGCACTTTTCTATGAAACAGCAGATTTTTTTTTTAATAACCGACGAAAAATTTCAACGCAGGGGGGTTCAGAATCATGTACTGAATCCATGGTAACCGGCTTCGCGTCGATGTCCCTGCCACCCTGTATAGTTGAGATATTAAACGAACTTTTTATCGTTGCGGCCTCCAATTTGTATACAACTTTCATTTTACTATTAGTTAGTGTAGTGTCAAAAGTGTAAAAATAATAGTGACATTGACAAAATTAAAGAAAGTAATTTTATCCTTTCCCAAGGAACCAGAAACTGGTTCCTTGGGAAAGGATAAAATTACTTTCTTTAATTTTAAAAAATGGATAAAATAACTTTACTTACAAGACCTTGACGTAACTCCACCATATTAATTTATACACAACTCCACTAACTTAAACAAGCATCCTTCCCCCCATTACCACCTAATTTACCCCCAATAACTTGCCAAAAATACAACAAGGAATAAAATTCTGACGCTTGTCAACCCTAAATTCGAGTGAAAAGGCGCTTGCCCTCACGCGCCAGGGCTGTGCAGTTTATTTCCACGTGATGTTTTATGCGTTAATTAAAGTTTTTAAAGGGTGTACGCGTTGCGACTCGCCAATGTTTGAAGAGACTGGCCACTTTGATTTGGCGGGTGTATTTTTTTTAATTTTCTTCTCATGTTTTTTTGTATATAGGATCTTATTAGCGGTTTTTTTGCTTCAAAGGTTTATTCTTTTTAACCTGACGCATTTATAAAATTAAATAGCTGTATATGGTTTTTCTACGCGTGGCCAATATGAGAATCAACACCGCAATCTTGTTTCGTTTCAATACATTTCATACAACAGCGCCTTCCGGTCAATGTCATTCGTACGTCAATATATCTTTGAAGAAATGTACAAATTGTTTACTATGTAGTTGTCATATTATCCAGTCCTTCTTTAAGACCGTTTATTCTGAAAGTGGGCAACATCGCAAATAAATCTCAAAACAGCGAAATATTTGACATCTATTTACTTTTAAAACTAAAACAAAACATAAACGTAACCAGCGTAACGTCACAGTTAGCCACATTTCTTATTTCCATACAGTATTATTTCCAAATTAATCGAAACAAGTAAATATTTGACAGCTATTTACGACGTTGCCAACTTTTAGGATGCACCCTCTTAATGTTAACCTTTTAAAGCTTACGATTACTTCAAACAATAACAAAAAGGTACCAAACGAGCTGAGAGGTATCAAGTGACACCCGGATGGAACGAAGTTATGGAATAAACCTCACAAAGGCATGCCACTAATTAGTACATGTGGTCGCTCACAGATGGCGTTATAATAAAAAAATGAACCTCACAAAGGCATGCCACTAATATAGTACATGTGGTCGCTCACAGGTGGCGTTATAATAAAAAAATGAACCTCACAAAGGCATGCCACTAATATAGTTCATGTGGTCGCTCACAGGTGGCGTTATAATAAAAAAAAAACTGTCGTTACAACTTTTGGTCCCAATAAATGAGAGTTTACCGAGCGAATAACATAGATAAGACTATCCGAAATTAATTTACGGGCAGTAGCTCGCCAGACACAACACCCGTCTGGTTGGAGGATCCTCCCTTTTCAATAGAGGATGAGTGAACTTAACACCCTGTTCCTCATACCTCTAAAAAACTATACAGCACAGTTTCAATTAAAAAAAACATACACCCACTAAACTGTGGAACATTCATCACACTACCGCACCATTTCTCAGCCACATAAAAAAGGCCACAACCTAAATATCGAAACAAAACACCGGGGACAATAAAAAAAAAACTGCAAAAAATAAAAAAAGACTCACTTGAGCAATGTTACATAATTATACAATGGAGTTTTCGCGAGTTGAGCACAGCGCTCGCAACGTGTCAACAGTCGCCAACAATAAACGGCAGGGGGCGCTCGAGAGCGTAATCACTGGAGCTACGAGTGGCAGCCGAGAGTTGCGTTTATGTTTTGTTTTAGTTTTGAAAGCAATTTTTAAATTATGAATTTTTGTTTTTTAAGTGTTTGGCATTTTGTTTTGCGAGATCTTTTTAAACATTTTAATATGCGTGTGGGAGTTGCTTAACCACTTGCCTAGTTGTTGGATAGGCTTTTCTTTCTAATAAAAAGTACAGTTTCTATGTAACAATCCCGAAGTGATTTCTCATCGGTCAAAATGAAAATCTTTCATTCCCTATTAGTTCAGGGTATAATTTTTTTAATCCTTCCTTAGTGCTTTGCATCACTGTGAAATCTAGTGCAAAATTTTATGCTTCTAGCTTCTAGGCTCAACTGCTTACGTAGTGCGTTGTGTGTCAGTGAATAATTATTGATTTCAGATTTTTATTAAATTGTGGTTATCTAGGCATGAATCCTTTCTATTCTAAATGCTATTAGAACTTAAAAATTGAAGTTCAGAAGTGGACATTATCATGCATTTTCGATCAAAGCTTTCATAATTAGTAATTATATTTTAAACGATGAAATCTAGGTCAGTCGCTGAAATTATTTTAGTTAAATAAAATACTTTTTGTAAAATGTTACTGCGATTTAAAAAAAAATTAAAATAAAATATTTGTTTTATTAGATGTAAATAGATAAGTTCACGGTTTTTGAAACTTGACAAAACATCGAGATTTTTTTATTATACGCAAGTTCAATATTAATGTATTACACATAAACCTTTCGAAATAAATTATCAAAATGATGGTGAAAACCCACATCAAAAACACAAAAAGCGACTTTAATTTCTATAATGTTTTAGCACAAAACTAAATCAAATGCATGTTCTTAAAATCCTAATTCACGACATAAAGAAAAAAAAAACTATCATCACCACTGCTGTTCATGATCACACTTTGTTGTTATATGCAGAAGACCTTTTTACAAAAATAACTTTAATTTCGGAAGCCGTTTTTTTTTGTAAACGTTTTTATTTTTCACTTCTTGGTTATGATACACACACAAATTCGAATAACACTACCAGCTATGTAAATAACAGTGACAGGAACTTATCATCATATCATCCATTTAAACTAAGTGGGAAAAATGCGTATTATTGAAGCTAACTCAAAAACTATCCAAGCAAAGTTAATATATGAGACCACTTCCGGAGCATATTCTTTCAAACAAAAAAAATTTCAAAATCGGTCTATAATTGACGAAGAAATCGTGTACAAACATACAAAACAAAAACATACATCTATCTATACATATAATAAAATTGTAGAAAAGTGGTGTCTGTACAATGGAAATATATGAAAAAAAAGTAGCAGGGGTTGTTATTATATCGATGCTGAACCCGAGATTGTAATTATTTTTTTTTTTGTCTGTTTGTCTGTTTGTCGGTTTGTCTGTTTGTCTGTGTGTTTGTGCACGCTAATATCAGAAACGGCTTATTCGATTTAGATGCGGTTTTCACTAATATATTGTAGTAAGCTTCACTTAACATTTAGTGTTTATTTCATTTCAATCGGTTCATAAATAAAAAAGTTATGTCAATTTAAATAATCACATCGAACATTTGTTATAGGTTAGGCATTTCTTTCCTTGATTTTCGGTAAGTATACTTATCTTAATTTTTATTTAGGGTTTGTATATAAATATTATAAGTATTTGGTATAGGTTAGGCATTTCTTTTCTTGATTTTCTTTATTAAGTATAAGTTTATTAGCTCAGGTTAGTAATTAATTTTTCTAGCAATTCTTTTGTTTTATAAAGTTAGTACGTTTGGTTTACACGTCTTAACACTTATTACTTAATTATTACTTAAACTGTGATAATTTTAGACTGTATAATAATCTGTAAGTATTTATCATTTAATTGTTTACGATAGTACGTGTTTACTAAATAAGTACTATTTTATTGTAAGAATGCCTCGAAGAAGATCCAACCTCTCCCAATGTAGCAGAAATGCTAAAAGGATGAGATTAGTTCGATCACAGGAATCTGAGGATGGTCGTGAGGCAAGGCTCTCTGCAACTCGGGAACATCAGGCTAGGTTTCGTGCTGCAGAAACTTCGACTCAGCGGGAATCTCGACTGAGTTCAAATCGTTCTCGAATGGTCGAGGTCGCGAAAAATTTTTTTCATACTAATGGGGTCAAGTCATGAAAAAGGATGAAAAGCACTGCCCTACATTACCTAATATTATAAATGCGAAAGTTTGTGAGGATGGATGGATGGATGGATGGATGTTTGTTACTCTTTCACACAAAAACTACTGAACGGATTTTGATGAAACTTTACAATAATGTAGCTTATACATTAGAATAACACATAGGCTACAATTTATAAAGATTTTATGTGATTTGGCCATAATATAACGATAAGTATCAAGTAAGTCGGAAAAATTCCTGCCCTCTGAGATCTATCTTTGCGTGCGCTGCCTTTTTTTTTTTTTTTTGGGTGGTTAATCGTCCAATGACTTCTCCCGCACTGGGCGGAGCGGAAGGGCGTGTCAGACTCTTACTGACTAAAACCCACACGTGTTCCTTCGATCCTTGATATCTCTTTGAGGCGCGCGTGGAACACGATGCGCCGTCGACCCGGGCCTGGTCCTTATCGGACGGCGAGCTGCCCGTAATTGCTCTCCGTCCGCAGGCCCGCGCCTATGGTGGCCGGAAATCGGCTATCAATTCCCGACGCCCGCGACGTCTCCTACGGCGGCGGCGGCTAGGGCTGGTAGGGCGCGGCCTTTGCCACTCCCTCGCGCGCTCCACCTTCTCCTTCGCTAGCATTACTGCTTTGCAGAAGGAGGTGACGGCTTGCCATGCCCTCTCGCTCCACACCATGGCCTGAACCAGGGCCGTACGCGAGAGGCCACCGCCGCCGATCGCCTCCACGAGGACACGGCGGTGGTCTACCCAAGCCGGGCAGACCTCCACCGTTTGCTGCGTGCGCTGCCTAAACCGTTAGAGTTACATGAAGAAAATGTATTGTGGGATTGTTTGTCTTAAAGAGTTCTAAATAAAAGTTCGCGACAGCATCTATCTACCTTTTATGTGGAAGCCTTTATAACCAAAATAGTGAGCAATAAATACAGTTAAATTGAATACTTTTTTACATTGCATATTTTAGAGTATTTAGTTAATTCTTATCAAAATAAATACCTTCATCGCTTTTGGTATTTAATGTAGATAAAGTTTGTCTTTTACACTAAGTAATTTGGACAAATAGTTTAAAAGCTAGAACGATAAGAATGACCTGCGATATTGAGTCGACGTCGCACAGAACGAGGGTGGAGGGGCGGGTCAGCCAGGGGATGACGCGCCAGAGCGCCAAGTGGAAGCTATTGCTTAATAATTATGTTCGAGAAATAACGTAAATAACGCAATTAATTGTTGAACTGTCAAAATGAAACCCATTGCTTTGTAAGTGCTACACAATTAGATACCCTGCTGATTTAGGACATGTTACACGTTCCTGTGGGATAATTTCCGACATCCACGCGGGCGAAGCCGCGGGCAGAAGCTAGTAACTAATATAATTCAGAAACACTTGTAATTAAAAACTATCAGTCATACAATGTTACAAAATAACATAAATAATACGATATAATTTTGTATCGTTGTTCAAATAAATTCTGCGCTCTCTCAGCAAAAAAATACTGACATATAATACAAATGGATATTTTCCTATTAAATAATACAGAATTCGTTGCCGCTATATTGTATTTATAGTTCCCAGTGGCACCCTCTGGCGTTATTGTTTTAAACTGTTGACCCGGCATCAAGTGGCAAGCGAAGCCCCGACACTAGTGCTAGTAATGTAGTGGCGGATATTTCCGGATGATTCGGAGAAGCGCGGATATTTAAGGCTCCGACCCAGAATTCTAACGAAAATTCACTCCGACGTAAGAATGTCGATATTTTCTAGATATATGCAGATTTCAAGATGATAATAAAATTAATTAAGAAATTTTGAAGTTGTAGGCTTAATTATTTCATCTTTGTCCTAAAAACCACAAAAATCATTTCATCATTAAATCATCATTGTCATTAACATTTACGATCGAGTATTTTTATGCAAACGCGAATTGAATCCAAGAACGGCACAGTCAATGAATAAAGCTAAAATCAAAGAAGAAAATTCACAAGTGTTTTTTTCTTTCTATTCCAGTAAATACTCAGCAACATATTTATTCGCTTCAAATAGCCGCGCTGCGGATACTGCTGTCACATCACTAGCAGAAACACGGCACAGCACTTGAGAGTTATAACAATGTTATATGAAAAATGAACTTATGAACGATATTTTTTCCCAGACGCAATTCATATGAGTTTACGAGTTATTTTAGTGAAATTGTCGCAATAATGTTGCAAATATTGTTTCGTAAATTCTTTCTTTAGTTATGCAGCACGAAAAGTTATATCGGAAACTATAATACCTGGTTGTATCTCTATTTATTCTTATTTATTAAAACTTTATGCACATGTAAAAAAATACTATACAAAGGACTTAAGGGGGATGCGCCAAAGTAGCCCGCGAAATTCAAATTTTCTAACGTTTTTTGCAATTTGCAGCTGTGTCAGTTTGTATGTTGATTAAAACATGATTCGCGACCGTAACAAATATGGCTTTACAGAATTATAGTCATTAGAATTAGCAATACAACTTCTTAAGTTAGCAAAAGTGTCAAATGTCATGATTTCATGAATTAGTCATTCAATACAATTAGATGAACTTACAGAGAGAGCTGTATTGATGACTTTTAGGATTATAATTATAATTCTATAAATAAACATTTGATACGACCTCGAATCATTTTTAGATCAACATACAACCTGATACTAACGCGGGCTACCTTGGCGCATCCCCCTTAATGCCAGAAGCATTTTCTACCAGTCAACCTTAGGGTGATGCAGTAACAAAACATGGCAGGTGCAACATAATTGATGGATACCTCAAAAAATTATAAATACTAATACACTATTGAGTCAGCTGCACAATTTTTTTTGGCACATTGAGGCATGAAGGTACGATTTAAATTGATTTATTTTTAATCTTACCACAGAGCTGAGATGTAAAATAAATCGCGAAATATAAATCTGCTGTTTCATACTATGCACCTACACGTTCAAAATTTAAGGAACAGATATTCTTTAAATAACGGAAAAAAAATTCAACGCAGGGGGTTTCAAAATCATATACTGAATCCATGGTAACAGGTTGCACGTTTATGTCCTTGCCACCCTGCATAGTGTGGTGTAATCTGTGGCGTATGTGTTAAGTTTAATTTTTGATCTCCTGTGCGAGTCCCATTAAATACTTTTTCTTTCTTTATTTCTTTCTCTCTTATTTTCTTTATTTTACTTTCCTGCACTAGTCCGGGAATGCAAAGTATAAAGCACGTTATTGAGAATTATGAAGAAAGGCAGCATATTTCCATGATCTTAAGGTTTACTTCATCTAAACGGAATCCCTTAGTCGCCTCTACAAGGCAAAAACTTTCCTCCCGGTTTCAATCCCCCAATATCCCCGTATCATTTCTGTCCACTACCCCACGATCCCACTACTCGATAACACTCCAAAGCCCCACTTCCCCCCCACAGTATCCAAGCACATCTCAGTCGAAAGTGTAAAATGCAGAAAATAAAATTTTCCTTCTTCCAATACAGAATAGTGTATTGTAGTGTTCAAAACAGTGTATTACAGTGTTCAAAACCGTTTCGGTACCGTGAAGTTGCCTTTTAGAGACCGGCATTTCCCACTCAATTTGAATTTATATTCGCGAATAAAACCGCTGGAAAACTTTAGTTGTACCTCGGAAATGTATTTTAAATATATCGGGGATGTGCAGCGGGTAATGTGCCCGAAGACTGTGTTTAGAGCTGTTTTTTGAGGAACCTTCATAAGAAAATGGAATCTTTATAATATCACTGTTTTGTCTGTCTACCACAGAGGTTTTCTTCAACGTCTATACAGCCTATATATTTTATATTTTGTCATGATGTATTTTGCTTCGGTGACATGCCAGGTTGGCAGTAAATGAACAAAAAAAATATATTTTAGATTTTTTTTTTAGTTAAATTCCAAGCAAAACAAAGTTTCAGTCTTTTTTAATGTCATCGTGTGAGATATTATTTGAAGGACTTTATCTTTGGATTCTAATTGTTTTTTAAAGTACTTATAGTTTGGACCAGCATGCAGCGGTCTTAAAAATATACGGGTAGTTTTGCAAAAAATAAAAATGTTGAAAAATAAAAATAAAATTAAAATGTTGATTTAAGTAGAGTTTTAAATTAAAATGTTGATTTAAGTAGAGTTATTAAACTCTACTTAAATCAACATTTTAATTTAATTTTTATTTTTCATTAACTAATGTTATTGAGTAATGTTATTGTTATTTACAGCCACACAAGCGAACTTCATACAATTTTTATATTTATTTATGTCTAGAAGAGAGCAAATAAGTTGGCAATTATTTTATTTTAGACTTATCTTTAGGAAACTTGGTGACATTGACATTACAGTCTATGAACAAACTGTTCGACATGCTATTGATAAATAAAAGCTACCGACTTTACAAGTGTACATGATCACTTATCGTCGTCAATGCGTGTGACAAAGAGAATGCACAATAATGGTTATCACGGTACTACTATCTTGGTCTATAGGTAGCTCATCACCACCACCCCACTTTCTGCCACTTTACATCACCATTTAAACTGCTCACCCCCTCAAAATAAGCTTAGCATTACGCTAAGAGCTCATTGTACCATAAATAGGCATCCAGTATTATCACGCTGCGATGGTTCGGCGCTACGCTTAGCACACGGTATGAATTTGTTCAGAAGGTTAGTTTTGAAATAGAATTAGAAGTGACAGTTGTTGGGATAGTTGGATTGATAAGTTATTATTTCGTGCATATAAAATAAATAGCACAACATACAACAGGACAAGTAAATTACTAAGTACATGAATATAAAGAAGATACAATACAAAAAAAAACACATTTTATATATAAAAAGTGACACAAACACCCGCTTTCTAATTTGAGAATTGGAAGTTGAGACCTGTCAAACTCTACTTCCATTACTTAAGGAGGGGTGGGCTAAGGACGCTCGCGAAATTAAAATTTTCTTACGTTTTTTTGCAATTTGCAGGTCGACGCTGATATTCATAGGGTAGGGCTACTCAAACGTCAAATTTCCGCCCTGTCGCGATTTTCACTCGATAACACGGCCGTCAGTTCAACGAATAATATGGCTGGGTCAATGCTGCTTAAGCTTGGCTGTGCTTAAGCAGTTGTGACTACGTCGATTTAGATTCTGATAAAATTCGAGCCCAATGGACTATTTTTGTGCACCAGCCAGTTCACACGACTCCATTTAGTTTAGGACTGGCCTCTTTCATCACATTTTCTGCCCTTGTCCCATGTTTCTTGGGATCAGCACAACACGTTTCCTTCTTCCATTCTACCCTGGCACGCTATCATTCGTTCCCTTCCATATCCCTCACCTCTCACCTCACACAATCCATCCATATTTTCTTTTCTTTTTACCTGACTACGCGACTGCAAAGATAGGGTTTTGTATACTCAGTGGTATACGAGAGGCGTTCAATAACTAATGAGAATGCGGTGCCAACCCTTTGGAATTATTCAAAGTAAAAATTGGCTGGTAAAGCTGGAATATCTCCTAGATCCCTAAACAAAATAAAGTGATTATCTTCTGTTTTTAAATAATAGAAGTCAGTTGTTTGCTTTTGGCTAAAATGGAAAAAAAATTAAGTAGGCACGGTTATTAAGTATAAGTGCTTGAAATTTTTTCAGCGGAACGAGGCAATCAAGCAAGCATTAAGAGCAAATCTCCGCCATATTCCCTAGTTGCACATTGGTGCGCAAAATTCAAACGTGGAAGAACATACACCAAAGATGACTTTCGCTCGCAGCAGTGACCGAAGAAATGGTTTATAAAGTCGAAAAATTGTTTTAGCAGATCGTCGTGTCAAAGTACGTTTTATTGCTAAATAAACAAAGATTTCAACAGGTAGTGTGCATAGCATCTTACATGAACGCTTCGGGATGTAAAAAGTAACTGCGCATTGGGTACCCAGAATGCTTACCGATGCGCAAAAACAAACGCCTACAAGTCTACCACTGCGATGGTTGCAATTCGAAATACTGGATTTGAAATACTTGAGCATCCTCCATATTCATCCCACCTTGCCCCTAGTAATTTCTATCTATTTCCGAGGTTGAAGGAGTATCTGAGGAGACAGAAATTTGAAGATAATGAAGCAGTAGTCGCTGCACTACAGGAATTTTTAGGTGCTCAGGACGAATAGTTCTTTAGGAAGGGAATTTGAAGTTTAGAAAAAAGGTATTCGAAATGACTTACACTTAAAGGTGAGTATATTGCAAACTAAAATAAACCTTTAATAAAAATTACCTTTAACACACTCATTCTCACTTTTTATTGAACACCGTAGTATATATTTTCATGCCTGTAACATTGTAAGTTTCTGCTGGACTTTCTGACCTTCCCTGTACAGTGCTTGCACCACTCGAGACGCGGGGATTAGTATTCCTCCGACGTTCATTCTCCAAGCAAAATTCAGGGAACCGAGGCTGTTTTTCGGTCTTTATTAAAAGGCTCGTGAGCAATAAACAAGATATTGTTGTGTTTAGTTTAAGTTTTGATTAGATAAGTTAAGTCATCACCAAACTGGGCCTCTTTCATCAATCAGTGGATCCATCATCGTTTAAACTTCTCGAAGCTACTGCTGTAAGAACGGCTTTAAAATTATATCATGCTTGGCAAGCGATCGGTCGGATGACGGTGATCAGCGGAAGTCCTGTTCAGCTCACTTCAGATTAGTTTTGACAGAATAGATTGACTATGGACTGTACATCCATAGGTCGCTGGTTCAGATCCGGCTCGAAGGACCAAAAATTAAGGCAGTGAAAATGGACTGTATGTATTATGTAGGTTGGTGGGATGAAATAAAACTAAAGCTCCAGTGCGAAAAAGATGAAAAATATAACATAACTTGGAAAACAAACCAAAACCTGTTGACAGCTACCAGGACAAGCAAAAAACAAAAGAATAACAGTCAAATAAAAAATATAAAGAGTTTCTAAAAAGTTTACCACAACCAAGGAGTTTGCAACAGACTGTTCTGTAAAAACTTATATAAAGTGTGTTGAAGTGAGCTGTCATTCGAGCTGATGCTAGGGATTGAAACTATTGACAGCTCATTTTCAGCTCACTTTAGAACAAGAAAGAAGTTTGAGATTTTTACAGAATATTTTATTTTATTTATTTGGCTCACCAACAATTACAAAACACGGATACAAAGATATGAGATACATCCAATATACTTATAGACGCAGTGTATCAATCTCTTACAGGTAAGCACATCATGCATTATCCATGTTGTTAGTTTAGTACTGATATTGAGCGCCTACTTAAAATTAGATGAGTTCTTATACTCATCGAAGATAATATTATTTTCAAACAAACAACAAAATTCCAATTTAAAATCCAAATTAAAATCATAATTAAAAAAAAAAAAAAATAATAGATAAATAATAGACAAAAATAGAACATCTCGTCTCATAAATCTGCATTAGCTATAAGTATCTCATGTTCTAGTAACATAATTAGCTAGTTAAAGCTAATTATTTTACTGACGTCAATGCTGGGTTCAAACTGTAACGTTACAAATAATAAAGTGAAACATAAAAACTTTGAAAAAGATAAGAATACAAGGGATTATAAAAATTAAATAGGAGTATCAGCAGCGGAGTAACGAAAACTGTAACGTTACGTTTAGTTCTGTGCAATTAAACGTAACGTCACGTTAATTAAATAAAAAAAGACGTGTGGCACTCGGAGACTGCCGCGGTAAAGCTATTGCATAGCTGTTTTTATCAACTTATGCAATTATAATACAACCAATGCCACCTAGAGGCGAGTTGCTGAACTAAAGAGACAAGCGTGATATTTCAAAAAGTCATTAAAAGTTCTGCTATTCATCGATAGATGGCAAAACTAAAAAGTATCACCGCTGTGCCGGTCGGAGTGGGGAGTGTTAGGTTATTTTCGTTACGGAATTTCTGGATTCGGTCTCCACGCTCAAGGCCCGCTATAGAAGCTATGCAATAGCTTAATAATAATATAAAATGACAAAGAGGTTATGAGGTCCAGGACGGCTTCACACGACGCGGGATGCCTGGGATCAGCAAGGTCAGGATCAGGCAGACGGGCAGGCAGGCCTGGACTGCTGGCTGGTATAATTAGGGTCCGTTAATCACACTAACAATAAGAACAATGGCACTCCACTCTTTACCACGCTACATGGAGCGGAAAACCTAAATAATACCAAAAAGCAACTAGCGTAAAATTACAAAGCTTAAACAGCAACGCTTTGCTGAAATAATAATGCTCAACGATTATTCCACAAAACGTTAATATTTTTAAAGTTTTGTGGGCAATTAGTGGAACCAGCTAGTTGGTAATTCAGCCGGAACGATGCTACCGTGCTGTGAACGAGCGCGGTGAGGATACGGTGATAAGAGGCGCGGTAGCGGGCGATTTAGATTAAAAGTTATGGGGAAAGTTCGAAGATCGCTTTGGAATGGGCAACTAGCTTCATACTTCTGACTGACCTCCTTGACAATTCAAAGGGCCTCTAAAGGTATGGAAATAAATGCTTTGAGTTTGAGTTTGAAGGTAACCATTTTTCGTACGTATATGACCTGTTTTTTCAATATAAATAGGTACCTACTTACTTATGACCGGTATTATGGTTAATCAAGGATGGCCGGGATTTGATAACTAGACCTGTTGAACAATAATTTTGAAACTAAAATTTATTTATTTATTTATTGATAGGAGAACCAACAGCTATAACAAATGGATAACAATTATTGTTTTAGAAATACAGAGCCAATTACAAGTTCTTACGGGTAAAAACAGAAAAAGTAGTAGAAATCTTAGGATCACTAACAATAGCACAATAAAAATGATTAAGTATAAATAATATGCATATGTATAAATAAGGTACAATAAGCACTATGCTATACTTTAAAAAAAGTCGGCGTTCAGCTGCGCGCGTGCAGAATAGGTTTTGGTGGTAAATGGCTCAAATAAGAACTCTTCGCTCGCACCATGTTATTTTGCCACAACTCATGAAACATTGATAAATGCTTCAGCTGACAAACCTAAACTTATTATACTATGTAGTATAAGGTTTGATACCTATTAAAGTATAAGTTCAATATTTTGATAAATAACAGATATTATGATAAATAACAGCTTCCGCCAGCGGCTTCGAGAGATAACTTTATAAATTATAGATTATGTTACTCAGTGATAATACCTATAGCATTCAAATGGTAAAGGAATGTTTAATTTAAATTTTAATTTTATTCGTTATAAACAAAAATACATGTGTCCGATGTAGGAGCACAGTAATTATATTGTAAGAAAAAAAGGAACAATAAAGAATTTTATATTTAAAGCTAAGCACGGACCGCCAAGTCTGTGGATTAATTGTAAGGCAGGAGTGTGGTTTTAGCTGGTAAGAGTCCGGCACTGCCCAGGCTGGCTCATCTGTGAGTTAGTCTGGGCGTCCATGAGGAATTCCATCTCCTGCCAAAAAAACAAAAACTAAGCCTGACCCCCTAAAACCCAACGTCATGCGAAAGACGCGGAAATTGCGATATCCGTCAACACCCATTGTCATGCGAAAGACGCAGTCCGCGCATGCTGATTCAAGCTCTATTTGTACTATGGATAGGGGCTAATATGGTCTGTGGTTAATTTTATTCTATGGAATTGGTAATATACTTGTCAAATAAATCGACTAAAACATCAAAATATGCAGGAACAACTCTAAAAAAAAGTAAAAATTTAACATTTTGGCACGACAAAATGGCGTCCGCGCAGGCGTGCAACGCACTGCACTCCGCGTTCTATTTATTTGTTTTCTATTGTTTTTTAAGTGTTAATCGACGGGAAATGTTGTTTTTTAAATAATTAAGTAGTGTCGTCATCGTATATAGATAATATTTGCACTAAATAACATCGTAATTACCTATTACGGACCCATCAAAAAATGTAAACAAACTCGGTAATGAAAAAACGTGTTGTTGTGTAATTTTGAGTTTTGTGTGTGTAATCGCTGGTAAGTCATTTATTTTATATTCTATATTAGTTATTATATAATAAAAATGCATATTACAGAAAAAAAAAGAGTTCAATATTTTTTTTCAACTAAATAATGTTACGTAATGATGCGGATACCTATTTATTGAACTTTTTTAATTATTTGTGTTTTTATTTATTGTGTTTATCCGTAAAAAATGGTTTTGACCGATAGTATATGTATTCATAATGTATCCTGAGAAATTTCATGTGAATCGAACCAGTAGTTTTATTATAAATCATCAAAACAATGGACAAAGGAATTTCTGATAAGAATCTGATAAGAATGTTTATTTATCAATACTAGCGTTCGCTTACAAAGATTCTAAGTATTATAAAAAATCCTTTGTCTAATCAGGTACCCAAAACCATTAACGATAAGACTATTTACGTAACAAAAAGCTCTCAGATTTTGTTTATGTTGGCGCGCTCTTATCTCCGACGCGCCGCGGGCGGTCTCCGGTACTTAATGGTATGTGCGGGCGGGTACGTTCGATGCAAGAGGGACAGAACCAGAACAGAACTAGTTTCAACCAATCAAAAGGTTTTAAACATGTTTTTAATAATGCTTGAGTTTTGAGTGAGGTTCTGTAATACGGGCCTTAGGCTGCCTGCCCACTGGAGCGGAGAGGAGAAAAGAGGAGCGGAGATGTGCCAATATTAACCAATAGAATCTTGACTCAGGATCACTGATCTAAACACAGGGGCGGAGTCAAGATTCTATTGGTTAATATTGGCACATCTCCGCTCCTCTTTTCTCCTCTCCGCTCCAGTGGACAGGCAGCCTTAGTGTGCAACTTTGCGTACATGTGCAATAAATGAATAATAAAATTAATGTCTTCAGGATTACAACTTGGTAGGTACTGGACTAATTTCCTGTTCAAATCGCAAGCGAATATTAGCTGACCGATTTTGTAGTGGTCACTGAAGCGATGACTGCACTAATTTACAATGGCACTGCAATTACGTAATCGGAACTTAGATAGCCAATATTATTCTAAATCTGCTCATGGTGGAATTAATCTGCCCGGAAATTACTACAGTAGTATTCATGTATTAGGTACATAAGATCTGATATGGGTTTGCAAATTCTTGTCAAATAATTTCACATCTTTCAGGACACTTGCTACTAAAAATAGTAGATATACCTAAAAATATATTGTTATAAACTGAACATCGAACTAAAAACCAGGGTTTAGGCCCTTTATTCGCTAAACGGCAAATTCTCAAAACGGCAAATTCTCTTATGGACAAATTCTTACAACGGAAATTTCGCATACGGGCCTTAAAACCTTTTTAAAATAATAGGCAAAACTTATAAACACCGATCATTGATTCAGGTTTGAGGTTTATGAATGAATTATGAAGGCTAATTGCCGTAATTATAATAAAAAAACGTACATAATCTAGTCGCGGTCTCAGCGAAAATAAATGTGAAAACCCTGTCAAAAATGTGGGGAAATTGGAGGTATTTTTGACAGATTGACTCCGAGGTTAGAATGTGAACGTTCTTAAAAATACGACAATTGCCCATAAGATAATTTCAATATTGGTCGCCACATGGCTTCAAAATGAATCATAATGTGAATATCGTGTAGGTATTTGTAGTAGATGTCAGACGGTTGGATGCCGGCAAAAAGTAGACAACACGCTCATTAGCATTTGAATAAATAATTATATTATAAAATTAGAAAGATCAGTTGTAAACTCTGATCAATAATTAACAGCTGTGGATGTTGATCAATCGTCATTCTCCTGCCTTTATCCTTATAAATATGAAATAAATACTTATAATGGAAAAATAAAACTGGTATTTCTTTTCACTGTAATCATAATAGTACGAAAATATCGTCACGTTCCATACACACCGCAACACCGCTCCTCGCTTATCCCTACACTAAGTTCTCACCCTTACAACACGCGTTAAAAGGGCAACATCATCTGCAATGCAGATAAATATCATATTTCATATTTAATTTAATTAATGAGAACCATTTTATGACGTAAACGACTGACACTTATGGCGACATCTATTCGAGAATTGGTGAACTAGTTTATGGGTCAAGTTCTCTAGGAATAAACTATGATTTTCAGTATAGTTGTTGCAAACATGCAGCAAGCACTTAAAGCATGGCATTGCACCGGTTGACGTCATCACATCATCGCCGGCTGTCGCTGAAAACAGCGCTGGGGCTCTGTTCGCATAGGGTTACAGCATTATGCTGAGCGATGGCCGTTTTGCGTGAATGTGACGCATATTTTCCCCCAATTTGTTATTTTCGTGTTCTCTTTTTTTTCTTTCCTTGCGTCATGTTTACCGCAAATAAACGTATTTTCTTTCTTTTTTCTTTTACATAAATATAATCTAACATAAAAATAAATACATTAGTTAATTGACTCAGGCGTGACCTTGCGGAAATCCATCATAAAATACAATAGACGATGTATATCTAAGTAGTAACTTAATCCGCTTAACCGTTCTTAAAGAGTTAGAGAACCCTGTAAGAAATCGACACGTGTTTCGCCTCTCAACGAGGCATCCTCAGGACGACGATTGACCTGTTGCGAACTCGGACACGAAGTGTTATCAACGCGAGCCGAACGCAAAGTGAGCTTCAACCGCCCGTCACCCCCACTTATATAGGATCGCTTATCGGCCCACCTCGGCCGGGATCGTTATCAGTGCGATAAGCGAACAATCGCAACAGTGGTGACCTCGGAATACTCGTATTTAATTCGTTCAACAGTGTAACGTTTCCTGTATTATTTTTTGCAATTTCTAAACTCTCTAATACAGACATTTTGAAACCTTTATCACATGTGTGTAAAATTTTGAAAGTGTTATTGTTATTTAACGAATGACCAGAATCTATTAAGTGTTGAGCAAAATGGGATCTTTCTGGACAATTATTCCTGTACGCTGCAATATGTTCTTTATATCTAGTTTGAAAATTACGACCAGTTTCACCAGAACGGTTAAGCGGATTAAGTTACTAGATATACATCGTCTATTGTATTTTAATAAATACATTGTAAAGATTTGCATGTGACTCTGTAATATGAAACTTTATTACTGACTATAATATGACTCATACTCAACCAATACTATCTTTACATACAAAGACCCCTCCTCCGTGCCTTGGAAAGCACGTTAAGCCCAGTCCCGGCTCTCATTCGTGGAACTTTGACAGTCGTTACGGGTCGTCAGAAGCCTGAAAGTCTGACATTCAGTTTTAATAAGGGGTATCGTATTACCCAGTTACTGGGTTGTGGAGGTCTGATAGACAATCGCTCTAGCTACTAGGTTAGACGGGGAGCCCATCCTAACATAGTTAGGAAAATGCTAGGCAGATGATGACTGTACCTAATACCGATTGCAAATAAAGATGGGGTTGGGTAAGATAGGTATAGGTTTCTATGGCTTAATAGGTCAATTCAATAAAAAATGTGTCAATAGCTACGTATTTTCAGAGTTGTCGATTCGCCTACAACAAAATTTTCTGCGTAGGAATCGCCTGTAGAAAAAATAGTACAATTTAAAAGGGACGATTCGTCCGTTTCGGGCGAGAAAATTCGTGCGAATCGACCAATAAGCCGTTTCTATAACTATTAACAAATCGTTTATCGTAGCTTTACCAAAGCGATGCATTTTAAAATCATTTTTTAGAGGATCCCATGGCAAACATTGCAATGTTTTGGTTCAACATTTATGAAATTACAGGCATTTCCAATATTTTCATTTAGTTAGGTATTTAGTTCAGCAATACATTGGCAGACATTTTGGTTTTTCTGGTTCATAGCACCCTGACCCAATTTCCGAACAACACAGCAAAAAGGACAAAAATTTTTTGTCATACTGAATACAGACTGATCGCCTTATTTTATTTTATTCGATGCGCTTATCAACACAACTATTATAATAATTACACCGGAGAGGATTACCTGAGCTCTGTATTTTCCACAGGGGAAAAGGATCCGTGCATTCACATAAATATTTAAATATTAAAAACAGCATTTTAAATGTTGCTTGTAATATTTTCCATGACTGTACATAAGGTTATTTTCCGTTTATCAAGATTAATGATTTTTTTATTTTATAAAACATAGTTTGGTACTTATATTTCCCATTAATCTTATATATAAAAATCATTTGCTGTTCGTTAGTCTGGCTCAAACTCGAGAACGGCTGGACCGATTTTGCTGATTTTGGTTTTGAAATGTTTGTCGTAATCCAGGGAAGGTTTAAACGTTGAGTAGATAAGTACTTAGTGCCACCCGTGCGAAGCCGGGGCGGGCAGCTAGTTTTTAATAAAAATACCTAACTATACGATAAAATATTCGTGTAAAAGGTGTTCAACCCTAAGAATCCGCGAGGGTCATTAAGACCGATAATTCGTTTCATTGTTACCGTTCTAAAAATCCGTTCACCCAAATAAAATTCAGCGTTGCACCTAGATTCAGTGTGAAATCAGCTGGTGTAAGGTCATAAGTCAGGAGGGGTAATGTGCCCATAAAGTACCACCCGCATCCCAACCAAGAGATTAATCAAGAAACTAGTTTGTTCTAACCATTAAAATATGTGGAAATGTGGTTGGCCTTTTTAAAACCGTACTTCTTTTCTTCTTTTGATAGAGACGAAATACATATTCGCTATGTGTTTATTTTGTAGAAAACGATACTGTATGTGTTTTAGGTACTAGTGAAGTGTTAAACGTTTTTAAATAATTGTGAAGGTTTTTTGTGTTAAAATACTTAAAATGTTGAGGGACGTAAAATATTTTTGTTTTATTTTGGAGTTAGATTTGTAGTTCATTTTTGTTTCTAAAATAAAAAGCTAAGTTTCCTTCTCGTCTTGTCCTTGTATATGTATAATATTATTATGCAGTATCACAATGCAATCATATACAGTATGCAATGCTTTTTTAACACACAGAGAATTGCGCAGACATTTTGGTTAAAACGAAAAAAAAAAATCAAATGAAAGAACAATGAAACACAAGTACTCACACGACATACGACACACAAAAACTGTGAACTAAAAATATAAATAAAACAGTCATCCTGCTGCCATTCTCATCACAATAAAAGTTGACGTGTTATCACGTCGTGTCGAGGGCACGTACCTTCGTGTCGTGTCACGCTCCTCGACACGTGAGGTACCTACGACGTGTTACCGCCAAATTAGACGGCTCAGAACGTCCACTTCTAACAACGATGCGTGTTTAGATACATGCACTATAAAATTGTAGTTTCTTTTCAAGTGAAATGGGATGGTTTTGTTCTGTTGTCTTAAAAGTCATCCACACATTTGATGATATTCTTGTGTTTCTCTTATTCAGATTCAGATTATTTATTTGTAAACATAGGTTACAGATACACAGGTGTGTGAGATGTTACATTTTTGTTAGTTCTCTATGCTTTACCATTACGCGGACAAATGTTAGTATCGTATCAATTACTTACATATCAATTTCAATTATAGAAAGAGCCAGAGTGTTGGGCAAATCAATATAACATTTTCTCTGACAATTAATTAAATTTCAAATAAAAACTGTAATGTCAAAACAAGTACCAAATTAATAAAATATTTCAAAGTTGTCAACAATTTTTTTTTTTATGAAACTGAAATGTCATCAAATAAAAATAAAAAATAGTTTGGAAAATCCAAAGGTGCACGCCTCATACTTATCACTCATTCATAAACGAAAAAGAAATTCAAAACATAGTTTAAAAATGAACAATTTATCACTTTTCATGAAGTCGTAATGTCAACGACTGACAAAGATATTTACTTGGCGGTTGCTAGGCAACTTCAAGTCAAAGGTTGGAAATATTTAGTTAAAGATATTATATTTTAGTTAGTATTTTATTAATTATAATTAAACTACTTTGAATAAAAGAGTCATTTTCAATAGGGTTCCTTCTACGGCTGAAAAGAATGTATAAAAAAAAAATTACTCAATTAATTGATTTTATCGCAAGCTACAATGTTTTCAGGGTTCATAAATTGACGGACAGGAATTTTTTTTCAACTATTTTTATGCTTTTTCCATTTCTGCTGCATTAAATCAATTGTTAAAAAGTACAGTATTAATTTCCATTTAATCATCTATACAATGGTATATAAATTAAGTAGGTTCTGTGTACTAGCAGGAGTGTAACAATAAAAACAGTTACAGAAATGGGGCAAAAAAATTGTTCGATCGTAGAGCACACTCTAATGCTTGCATTACGAGTCGTGCAATAGGATATTGTCAATTAATCAAATTAATACAAGAGTGTCAAAAAAAGTTAGTAATAAATCAATTAAATATTTTTACAATGTCAACGATAAGATCTAAGAAAGTACATACAGCATTTCACTAGACATTTTAGGTATTGCCAGAACCTTATTCTGATCCAGTTTTAGATACAACTAAGGGCGAACTTCATCACTGTCCTCTTGAACGTGGTTTAGATTTTGCTGATCGAGTTCAGTTTCATTGGTGAATTTCGCTCTTAGAAGTGAACCTTTTGCATCAATTTATTTATCGCTCAAACGTGTTCGTCCAAACGGCCGTGATCGGACCTTTGCCTGTCGACTTTTATTTATTAGAACGACCGTCGCCTTCACACGGTTAAGTATTAGGAACGTTTTGATTTTTGAAATAACCCTAATATCTACCCTAGCGGTTGGGCTAGGTTAGGTTTTTGTTTGGCCGAATCTGTTTTTAACTGTTGATTAGTTTGAGTTGATAGCGGTATTGGAGAGTAAAGTTTTTGGTTTCTGAGAGTCATGATCAACAAAAGCTGCCAAGTATAGGTAAATTCGGCCTGATTTGCATTTTTGCCTTTTTATTTGGTATGTTTTGGTAAGTAAAATAAAAACTGAGTCAATCATTTAATCATTGAATTACACTGTTCAGCTTAAATATTTTCATACGATCAAAAAAAAAGAGAAAGGCGATGAAAATTTATTCAGCATTTGGTTAGTTATTGTGATTTTATTTATTGTGTAATGATAGATTTTCTCTGAAAAATGTAGTATTGGTTTTCCAGAACTTAATGTAATTGGATCACTGCCGAAAATCGATATTCTGTCGAAAATTAAACGGAGATATTAGGTTTTTTTTTTTTTTTGTTATTTCTTTTTTTTTTTTAAACGGGCGAACTTTATATAAAGGATTTCAGCTGTTGTGATTTCTTTAAAAAAATAACAATAAACATAAATTATTACAACTTTGCCAAACGACCGATTTCATAATTATTATAGTAATTCTGTTATTACTGTGTTTATTCGTAACACCATAAAATATCTATTAATTACTTTAGGAGAACTTGCTTTTGATTTTTTGTGGAATTCATACACGTGAATATACTTTTGTACGACGGTAAGCTAAGTCAACAAATCAAAATCAGACATCAATCAATTCCTAAAAAATCAGACACTCCTATACAAATCACTCATACATCTAATTTGATAATCCATTGCGGTACATACAGAAGTGGACGCGTCATAAATCTGAAGCGAATGCGGGTAGGTAACGTTTTTTATTCGATATTAATCAATTTCGGCCAGCTCTAGAGTTTTACCAAGGTGAGCGTGAAATGAAAATAGAAATAACATTTCAAATCCAAAAAAAAAAAGAAAACAACTTTCATTTTGTACCGTTGTAAATCAATACTTCATATTTAATATTATAATTGCGAAAGTAAAACTCAAGAGAGCAGTGGTAGCCCAGTGGTAATGGCCCCGACTTACCAGTTGTAGGTCGTGGGTTCGAACCCAGATAGGCGGATTGCTTTGTGTAAACAATTTCATCACCACTCTCAAAACGGTGAAGGAAAACATCGTTAGGAAACCGGCATGTCCTAGAACTAAAAATTCGAAGACATGTGACATTACCAACTTGCACTGGGCCCGCGTGGTGGATTGCGGCTCACTCACTCTCGGAAAGAGGAGGTCTGTGTCCCAGCAGTGGGAACATTATAGCTTGTTTATGATGATGATGAAAGTAACTTTGTCTGACTGTTACCTTTGCATGAATTTCGATGAAATTTTACAGTCAGGTAGACTGGCTAGGTATGCTGGTTGGGACATAGTTTTTCATACAGTAATATTGTCAAATTAATTAAAACAGGTAAATTTTTGACGGCTATTTGCGATGTGGCCAACTTTTATGACAAACGATCTCGGGCAATTTTAAACTCAAACTCAAACTCAAAGCATTTATTTCAAATAAACCAATTACAGGCACTTTTGAATTGTCAAGGGGTCGTTCAGTCAGAAAGATGAAGCTAGATGCCCATTCCAAAGCGTAGTAGGTACCTATGGAGAAGAACGGGCAAGAAACTCCACGGACACTCTTTTAAATAAAAATTTGGTTACAAAATATTGGTTACATCATTCATGTTGAACTTATACATGTGAGAACGATGCAAAACGTTAAAAGCGTCCGTAATAAAAGATAAAAAAACAAAAATAAAACAATTCAAAAATTAAATCAACTGTATGTATATTAATTAATTTACTGTATGAAAATATGAAATATCGCTTTTTGCTATTTGTGACGTTGTCCACTGACTTTCAGAATAAATGTTCTTAAGTAGAAATAAATATTTTTGTATTATACCTATGCATGTGTAGAGTTGATATTTTTGTATTATACCTATGCATGTGTAGAGTTGATATTTTTGTATTATACCTATGCATGTGTAGAGTTGATATTTAGTGAATGTCGCCAATTCACAGCGTAGAGTTGATTAGTGCATGTTATCAATTCGCTGAATGTGTAGGTACATTACCGCTTGACCGTTACAGTGGACATCAGGTGGGCATAACAATTAAAATTCTATTGTGTCGCGTTAATGACAGCTGAAAGTCTAAGCATGGTATTGATACCTAACTAATAAGACAAGAATAAGATCACTTCTAATCCCTTACAACTGATATTTCTACATTTAGTTTGATAACTGATATCAGATTACTAACTACCCCACTCAAACAACATTCTAGTCCTCCCCAAAGGCAATTTTTTCCTTGACCAGAATAGTGTCGTGGTAACCGGCTGAGTATTAAGGGGCACATACATCAATACGCGATAAAAGATCGGTTATCTCCGGCCTAGTTCGTATGCCGGTCGCGAGCTGTTCTGAATGAAACCGGCCGTCCGGCAGGGCTACCGAATTGACGGGTGGCTGCGATTTTATTTATTTAGTCCTTTAGGGTTTCGTGAGCTAAATCTGGTTATGTAGATTTTGAGGTCTACTTTTAGGTTTCGAAATGACATGATTGTTAAATTCAATGTCTGTTTGCTTAATTCTTCTGAAAAAAATCAGTTCTAAAAATCTTGTTTTATTCTAAGTTTAAGGTACCTACTATTAAAAGGCTTTATTTTTCACTAGGTACTTCTCAAAATATTTTAATGTCTGTAAACATATACAATGGTATAGGAGATGGCTCATTTATTTGAGATCACATTAACATTTTTGCTGTATTAAAATAAATAATAACAACACATAAAACCAAAAAAAATACCATCCTTAACTAAACCCTATTTCACACGAGCCCCTAAACCAAAAATATCATAAAACCAATCCCTTACCAGCCCTACATGTAATCCGACCATTCATCTGGATTGAGGCTGATCGAAAGGTATACCTTAATCGCTGTATTGCAATTTATTTGTTTGTTTCTTAGAAGATACAACAAATAGTGAGGATTGCTGCTAATTCGAAAGGATTTTCTTTCTGCTCGTTTATTTTGCAAATCTGTTTGCGATCGAACAGGGGGGCTAAAAAGGCCACATTTTGCAATTTCTCTAAAAGCAATTACCTAATTTCCCGAATTCCCAGTAGATAATTAGCAATACTTCTAATAGTCGTAAAATGGTCACACTTTTACTGAATCTTAGGTACCTATAGTCAATTGATTTCAAATCAGAATCATATTTGGTGTAAAGTTTGCCGGCCTTTTTAAACCCCCAGGGCTCGTTTGTTCGCAGCCTTATTTGCATGGAACTTTCTGTTTTAGATACTTTGATACTTAAACTGTCTTTAATCAAGGGAGTTAGGATTTAGTTCTTGAAAGTTTCGGGGAACGAAATTAAGTATTTTTAGAGTTTTCAAGGTTAGGTAGATACTGTGCTTGCCGTTTGTTAAAGTTTGTGAACTAGTAATTTACGGTTACCTACCTACCTACTTGTCCTTTTTCAAAATTAGGCAAAGAAACTTTATGCTGGAATTGGGTTCACGTCTGCAGCATCCTGTTTCAGATGCCTTAAAAACCATGACCTCCTTAATTTAGTATCTTGAACGGACCAATGATAGGTAAACGTGTCCGTTCATCCTGTTGGCCTTGCAAATACGCGCGGAATAAACGTAACGTCATTCGTACGATTTTAAAATTGAGAATACGACTCGTTTTGCAAATAATATATAATAAGCATCACCTTTGTACGTATTTTTCTGTTCTTTTCTTCTTGTCTGTTGTTAAATGTGTGTACATAAATGGTTAAATAAAATAAATAAATAAATAATAATATTTACTTTGTTTTAAGACTTTATGCATATTCATTTATTCATGCTTTTTACTTATTGTGCTTGTCGAAAAAAAAATTAAACCTTCATGCTATAGAACAATTTGTATTTTAGATTCAAAACGTCTACGTTACAGGGTCGTGCAAGGGCACCAGTTCCGGCATTACTTAAACATATTTCAATGTACGTTAAGAAGTTTTCCTAAAATTAGTCGTTAGCAGTTTGTGAACAAAAAGGGCTCAAACACATCAGCCTATTTTTCCGCTGCGCCTAAAACCGGCAGCGTTTAACATTAATTACCACTGTGCTATCCACATTTCGTAGTATTGTACTGACACATGCTGCTCATATGGCCGGCGATCATGCTAGTTCAATTATTACATTTAAATGTTCGGCTGCTCCATTTCAAAATCCAGTAAGGGAAAATAAACATGAAATCGGTTTTTCACACAATCCTTAGTTTCAAAGTTAGTCCCATAAAATTGTAAGAGCATAGTACGCTATACTCTTATCATTAACGGAGATTTTAATACCACTTAAACTAGTAACTGTAATCCATACCACCAATAATAAAGACTAGTAAGTCACTTTAACCATTTCCCAACCGCGTTCGGAACCTACTATACTAGCTTTCTTGAATAGTTAATAGTCTTGTTTCTAGAATGAAGGATTTTGCCCAGCAGTGGGACAGTACGGGCTAAGTAAAAGAATAAATAAAATTATGTCATGTGCATTTCATTATTGAGACAAAATAACAAACTTAGTAAAAAACTTAGTAGACTGTTTTTGCGCTCTCGTGGAAAATTTTGTTTGAAGCAACTACTTGCCATGTTGTAGTGAAGTCACTTAGTAATAGAGCTACTTGTGAAAGGTTTTGATTTTCAGTTTTTGAAAAAAACAAAATCAACCCCTCATCTATGTCAGTATCAATTTCAAAATGAATTAAATTAATGTCAGTATAGTTTTGAATAGAGTACCTAATACTGCCCTGCTAAGCACAAGGGCGGTATTTCAGAGATACGCCCTTTTAGTTTTCTTTATACCATTCAATAGCTATATTAATTACGCATATATTGGTATAAGCCAAATACCGCTATCTAACTTAAAACATGTAAAAAAACTACTCAGATATTCTTTATTTCCTTATGTTTCCTTAAATTACAATTTGGAAAATGTAAATTTTCTCAAAACTTACTCCGATTGAGATACCGCCTTTGTGCTTAGCAGGGCAGAATAGGTGTTTCCAGTCTTTCATTTATATCTTGCGTTTTCCTCTGACAATGTTTCGTGCAATTGTATCCGACTCGGCTAATCAAAGCTAATGTCTCAAACAAGACATGTGCTAGACGCAAGATGAACTGAAGGTTGAAGCCACACCTTCAGTTCATCTACATTCATATTATGTAGATTTACCTATTGATTACTTTTATACCAATTCACAACTATGAGCAAAAGTAAAAGATGCGAAGAAACTTGTGCTGATACCCACTACAAACGTACACACATGTTCGGCTCGGCACATTCGATAGCAATTACTACAGATATTCGGCTTTCATTTCATTAATCATATTCGTGTCGGCTCGGCACAATTCGACCTAAGCCGAGCGGTTTTTTCCCGAACATAAAAATGTACCTATTAATATTTGGTCATGCCACCCTCGACTGTTACGAATCAGGCCTGCCAGAACATGTGTAGAAACCCCTCAGTAGGATCGAACACGTTATCGATATCATATATTTTTAACCGACTTCCCCAAAAGGAGGAGGTTCTCAATTCGGTTGTATTTTTTTTTTTTTTTTTTTTTTTTTTTAATGTGTGTTACCTCATTACTCCGTCATTTATGAACCGATTTGGAAAATTCTTTTTTTATTTGAAAGGATATACTTTCCGATTGGTCCCATTTTTATCAAAATTCAGTTCTGATGATGGAATCCATGACAAATTGAGGGAACTCCTCAAATATTATAGGCATACACATAGCGATTTCGGTATTTTCAGCAACCAGTTAAGCATTTGCATTCAGAAAGTATCATTTGGTGAAGTGGAACTGATGAAGAAGTCCACAGATGGCCACCGAAACTTCTCAATGATAAGTATTTCACGGGTGGCGTCATTTATGAACCGATTTAGAAAATTATTTTCTTATCTGAAAGGTATACTTCCAGATTGGTCCTATTTTGATCAAAATTCAGTTCTGATGAAGAAATCCATGACGACTTGAGGGAACTCCTCAAAAAAAATAGGACCACGAAAAATAAAAAAGGAAAAATAGGTAGGGAATACGTATAATACTTTTTTGTTGGAAAGGAGATATCCCAAGGGTGGTACCATGATAAGGAAACCAGGATCTGCTGATGGCATCCCAGACAAATCGAGGGGAATCTTCCAAAATCGTAGTGGCGACTAGTGCGTTTGTTATTTTTTTTCATTAAGCATTTTAAAGCACTACTATTTAATGAAGGTCTGGAGTCGACCTGACGATGGAGCCGAAAGACAGTCGAAGGAACTCCTCAACGATTTACAGCAATTACCTGGTGTTTGGGCTTGATTAATTTGTACTGATGAGAACTTTGCACCTAGATGGGTTGTGACTGTCATTAGGGGTTTGATGATGAAGACGAAGGACAATCAAGGAAACTCCTCAACGTTTTACAGTAGCTACCTTGTGTTTGGACTTAATTCATTTTAAGGATGATACGATGATAACTTCCTGTCACTGTTAATTGCGTCGCTGGTAGTGTTATTCGAATTTGTGTGAAGTAGGTAGGTACCAAAACTAAAAAGTGAAAAATAAAAACTTTTAACAAAAAAAAAACAACCGACTTCCAAAAAAAACACTACAAAGTGAAAAATAACTTTAATTTCGGAAGTCGGTGGCAAAAAAACGAAAATTCAAAACAAAAGACACCGACTTCCGAAATTAAAGTTATTTTTCACTTTGTAGTGTTTTTTTTGGAAGTCGGTTGTTTTTTTTTTGTTAAAAGTTTTTATATTATATTTTCTCCTACCGAGCAAGCTCTCCATCCTACCCGGCCATACCGCTAACATATAAACCGTTGCCAATGCGGGGCTCGGTGCAGCCCCTACAATTTATAGCGCACATTTAGCTCGCATACTTTACGCTGTGCCCTCTTAACGCAACACTACATTACGACTGCATTGCTCGATATATCGCAGTGTTAGGATGCTGCGGGTTTTAGGGCAAAATGCGTTTATAATGATTACGTTTTATTACTTTTTAAGCACTGCGTACTCGACTCGAGACATTACATTTAAATCACTAATTTAAATATAACCCATGCGAATGTCATCTTTATTGTTCCACAGCGCACCCACGGTTACAGTGGTAATAAGAGAGCATTTCCTTTTGAAAAATAGAAAAAAAAAAAAAATGTCACACAATTATTTTGATATTTATTATTAATTAGCCTGTATTGTCCCACTGTAGGGCAAAGGCCTCCCTCTCTCTCTTCCACACAATTCTGTCTGTGGCTAGTATCGGCCAGTCCTTTCGGTAAGAGTCAAGCTCGTCCCGCCATCTTCGTCTCGGCCTGCCACGATGTCGTCGTGCGTTTAGTGGGACTATTTTGATAGGAATTGTTAATAACGCTTTTAATTCTAATACAAATAAAACAGGTTTCATTCAACGAAATTATTATGGCTGTTAGGGGAAAAATAAAGAACACTAGTCATGTACTGAGATAAAAATAAAATATATTATTATGTCTTTTTGGTGAATACCCACTAGGCTTGCATGAATTCAAGGTGGTTTTTTTAGTGTTTAATCAATTTCATTTAATATAATTACTACATAGATTCTAATACTTAACACGTTTTCTACTTAACTATGGGTGATATAAGCGGAATGCCTCGACTCGACTCGTTTTTTTAGTGGTTGCAAGCACGACCTTGAGGTCTAAAATACTGGCTACATGCTCCTACTGAGAAATTCCCCATGAGAAATACATTATTGTATTGCTCATGAGGAATTTCTATTAATCAGCCAATATTTTTGCCTGATTGGATACAGTAATCTCGTTTCCTATTGCATGGAACTTAACTTGTGAAATATGGGTATACCAAACGCCCCTGCTTGTCTTCGGGAAATACTTATAAGTACTTTTTGTAAGCGTTCGTTTTATTTGACTTACTTGGGAAGATACTGAACCCCACGACACAGAGAATCATAGTGTGGGTTCCAGGGAATTTGTAAAAATCTAGCACCTAAGGCTCATGTGTTCTGTCACTCGTTTTTTTTATATTGTACCGTATTTATCTGAACTGAATAAATCTTTTTTACTTTACTTTACTTGATATTTTACGGTTCCATACCAGAAGGGTGCCAAATCAAACCCTAAGGCTGCCTGTCCACTGGAGCGGAGCGGAGAGGAGAGGAGCGGAGATGTGCCATTATTTACCAATCAAATCTAAACTTAGGGGCGGAGTCAAGATTCTATTGGTTAATATTATTGGCACATCTCCGCTCCGCTCCTCTCCTCTCCGCTTCAGTGGACAGGCAGCCTTATACTAAGCCTTCGCTGTCCGTCTGTCTGTCAGCCCAATAGGCATAAAACCTCTGACACCAGGTTAGTCACTAACCAAACGAAAATGAAAAATAGACGGAACCCTTCTTGTGCGAGCACATGGGCTTTAAAAAAAATGTGTTGTGAAAAGTAATTAGAGTGAGCATAAATAAGTGAATATGATTAAGCAAACATCTCTGCTTACTCTATTAAAACCCCGATACACATTATGTAACAAAACTTAACTGTATGTTAGCTAAATTATAACATTGTTACTATAATTAACAACCGTGTAATTACAGCGCGCATATCAGAATACCCAGGATCTTATTTCAATTTACTAGAAGCCTTGTTCTTCTGTGGCTATAAATAGTTCATAATGTTTGAGGAATATTGCAAAATATTTTATCTCGTGTATGCGTCATTCGTCTTCTAAAGTCTTACCAATTACCCAGTTACTGAATTGTGAAGGTCAGATAGGCACTCGCTCCATGTAAAATACTGGGTAAAATTCAACTGGATCTCGTTAGACAGGAAGCCGACTCCAACAAAGTTGGGAAAAGGCTAGGTAGATTGATTTAGTTAAGTAATGATAAGCGACTGTTCAATCATACTTTTTTGACGTTTGAATTTCATTTAAGTTTAAGAAACGTTTATAAATAAACCCCTGTATGTGTGATTCGTCTGGAGTGAATGGAGTCCTATGTCCAGCTGTGGACATCTTTTACAATCTTTTAGAAGTAGACTTCATTACCCACCCACTCCCCATTTTGTTGAGTCTTGGTTACTCTAATAAAGAAAATTCTATTATATTCTATTACTTACCAAAATCGAAGACACCATTGATGGATGTGGCAAAGCAGATTTACAAGATGCCAGTTTTTTGCCTGTGGCGTTCATTGAAATTGTAAAAACAAATGATTTGTACGGTGCAAATATTATTGCTTCAACATAATAGTAAGTAATAAATCGTGCTGTGTTAATCAGGCTTACCTATAATGCAGTAGGCAAACGTAGTGAATTTGTGATCAATAGAGACATTGACAAACAATTTTTTGTCTGTCAGATGGATATTACAAATTAGACATGTCTTTTATCTAATTTTACATAATCAAAAGATTACGGCAGTGCATTGAGTTGAAAATGTGGCATGACGTCACTCTCCGGTAGATTTTATACTTACTTGTGACTTAGCGAGCCCCCACTCACCAACTTCAATGCGTTTTATCTAAACCATGTTTTATTAATATGATAAAGCAAAGATAACGTGTCTATTTTTTTTTTATTATCTTACTGACGGACGTAATAAAAAAAATCCCCAGCCAACATCCCTATACTCGCTCTCCCTTTTCTGTAATGAGACGGGGCCTATTCCCTTACACTGGAATAATAATTATATTATTCTTTCGCTTTTCCAGCTGAACAACAATTTCTATATATTTTCAAAAGCGGACCATTTGTTCAGTCCATAAAGTATTCATTAAGGTCCGTTGCAGCGCGGCTGACAAATGAATGTCCACCACTGCGCGACACCGGTCGCCTCCTCGTGAATTAACTAGTCAATATTACGGGGGGCTAGCTTTTGCATATGTAGTGGAGCAACGGAAGGGTTAGATACATACATTTATTTCTGCAAGATTACAAGATCTTGTCAGATTCATTACCTTTTTGAGATAGTAAACGAATAGTATTTTTTTAAGTGAAAACTTCTTTAGCGGCGTTGTGCATTTTTTTGGGATGGGTGAAAAATGTTAAACTCGCGTCAGGACACGTGTCCAGATAGAAAATTCGTAAGACGTTCAAGTTTTTGTTGACAGCGCACTCTGTTTTATTTTTTTGGATTTTTTTTAATGGAGTTACAGCTATCGTTCTTGTACTGATAGCAAGCCACATAAATTCCTGTTCCTGATATTTTCGTTAGATGGCGTTACTTAGTTTTCACTTCAATCGGCAGTCCCAGACTGCCTCGTTTTTTTTTTATCAAGAGCCTATACTTTTTCACCGACCTTTTTGTCCTATTATGTATTTCATAAGTTTGACAGGACTCATAAGTTACGAAGTGAATTTATAGACAGCCACTAGCTATTTCCCGCGACTTCGTCTGCGTTTTTTTTTTGTTAGTAATTCATATTTTTTTAATACCAATTCCCAGGATGAAAATTTGCTCATATCCTTCTTCGGGTCCCAGGTTAACAGTCTGTCAAATTTCATAACGATTGGCTCAGTGAATTAGGCGTGAAAATAGGTAACAAATAAATAGAGTAACTTTCGCATTTTTAATATTATAAGTATGAATAATACTGAAAGTAGTTTAAATAAGTAATTATTATATTTTATCTCAAAGAAAACGTCCAGTTTTATTTATTTTCTACTGCAGAGCCTTTTTTCCCTTTCCTAGTTTCTGAACTATTCATTAATAACAACGCATTCACATTTCAGCCGGATGCCACCGACACGACACGTCAGTTGACTAACGTCCAGTGAGAAGTCCGCACGTCATCGCCTCAACTGATTTCAACATACTTTGTTATGTGCTGTGGTTTAGTGAGTTGAAGGTTCTACTTTTAGGATTTTTTTTTAAATTGCGTAGAAGAGTTTTAATTTTGCCTTTGTAAAACGAATTCGAAGCTCATCGTGATCTTGTCAAAATAGATAAACGCTTTTTGCTTTATTTACGTTCATACATCTGTGTGTTCATAACCTAACCTAACCTTTCCGAAGAACATCACCAGTAAGGTCACTATTTATGAACTTCTACGACATCAGCTACGGAACGGACGGGCGTGTCCACTAAGCATCTACCTATGAATAAAATAGTCTACTCAAAATTCACAGATAAAAGGACATACCAATCTGATAGAAAGTGATGTCACAATCTGGTAGGTTTCGGATTATTTTCATCAATCTGCGGCAGCATGCGATCAGTGCACCTGCCCGAAGACGCCTGTACCTAACGTCAATTTAAAGAGAAAACCGTAAAAAAATATGGAAGATTTTTTTAAATTATTTTCATTTAAAACAATCAAAACTAGAGACACAGCTCACAGTACAGGATGTACCAATCACAAGCAGTAACGTCACAATGTGGTAGGCTGCGGATTAATATCATCAATCTGGGGCAGCGCGCGGTCAGCGCACCTGCGATGACGTCATGTAACGTCACTAACTTGTTAGGATCTGTCGGCAATTTGCGAAGGATTATGCTGAAATATCCGGTTTAGAGTTGAATAAATAAACGGAGCAGGCATGTTTTATTTATTGTTATTGTGATGGAATGGCAGTAAAATGAATAAGCCTTCCTGCGAGGTTTACAAACCGAAGGATTATGAGTTATGACGGAAGAAATGTTGATGAGCAAAGCACTCATGTGTAACTGCGAGTATTGTGACTAATTATTCTACGAACCAGCAAAAGTAGTTTTCTGTTTGATTTAAAACTAGCGACTAGTCCTCGCTTCACATGGATTTACGGCTTGAAAAATTATCGATTATTCTTTATTAAATGGCAAGTTTTATATTATTGTACACCTTACGGAAAAAGTTATCAAAATGATGACTGACGCCGGCAGGTGTCAGTTATCATTTTGATATTTTTCACACAGACAGAAGAATTTATAGATAAAGAAGATGAAAATGTTTGTATGTTAAATGCTTTGAGTTTGAGTTCATCACTATCTTTTTTGGCTTAGACAGGATGGTCCATTCCATTCCTACGGCCTGAACACAACAGGAAGGTTTTTTTGTAGCTTCTTTCATGCTAAATGTGGCTGGTTTAGCCATGCTTAGTGAACCTTCTATCGGTGTCTATGTAGTAACATGAAGGACCCGTGATTGACGCTGTAGGCTCAGCGCTACATCGCTTGAGGGGATAGACAGGCGACAGGCTAGTTTTGTGTATGTCAGTCTCCCAAAGTGAATAGGTTTTGTTGCTTTACAATTTGTAGTGTCAAGTTTCAAACACTCTTTTTTATGGCTTTGCCTGGGAATTTGTTTTTGCGCAATTTTTGAAGTGAAATCTTCTTAAGGCGCGTTGAGCACTTTCTGTGTGAACAAAAATCATGCAACTGGCGTCATCGTCACCATCACTACACGGTTCCCATGATAAATTTCGTGTTGACAGCGCACTCTGCTTTTTTTCGTTCTTGTACTGACAGCAAATTCCTGACATTTTCGTTAGATGGCGTTACGTTGTTAGAGGCATAATATATTGGGTGACTGGTAATTGATGACCGATACACACGTGACTTTACTCATCATTATGAACAACTTTTATTATGGGAACAAACCTGAAAACGCGAAAAAAAATCAGCTGTTCCCTACATTTTATGTTCGCAAAACTCGTCAAAATGTATGGAACGGCAGATTTTTTTTCGCGTCATCAATTACCAGTCACCCTATATATTGTAGCTGTGGTAACAAAGTACAAAGTATATACATTATTTATTTAGTTTTCACTTCTATCGGCAGTCCCCAAAGACTGCCCCGCATGTTTTTTTTTTTGTTATTCTTCAGAAAGGTCAGTACTCGCCACCACCGTGTGTGTATGACCAGATGTATGAACGTTAACGAAGCAAATGGAGTTTGTGAGGATCGTAGCAAGTGGGGTTCTGTAGTTTCTGGCCACCATTGTCGTGGCATCTACCTACATAGCCACATGCAAACTACGCATCAAAGACCTAACGTCACACAAAGTCCTGATGTCACACAAATCCTGCATATTAGAGTTATTGCTATTAGAGTTTACTGCGCAAACGGCATACATATAACTTCCCCAAAATCAATCGTTGGGTAGTGGCCCGCCAGACACGACACCCGTCTGGTCGGAGGATCCTCCGTATTTCTATAGAGGATAAGTGAAATTTATACCCTGGTCTTCATGCCTCTAAACCCTCATGGGAAAAAGGCGTCAGTTTATTATGTAAACTTTTTTTTCTCTCTAGACAGTGAGCAAATATCAGAATCGTTTTCATGGGTACCCACAATATGGATAGGTCTACGTAAATTAATGCAATCATAATTGATGTTTGCATCGCAATCATTCTGTAGCGAATTTTTTACATTCATCAGTCAGTATTGATCATTAATTTGGCCTCACAATAAATCATTTGCTCGTTTTTGAGGGACGTCACTATTGTGGTTCATATTCGATTTTCTTTTACTGCCTGTCTGTCTGTCTGGCTTTACATCTTTTTTTTTTTAAACGCATTTGAATATTTGTGTTATTTCGTTGTTAGATAAAGATCTCTTGCACCTTTTTGTAAGATTGCAAGCTGGTAATATATCATAAAATCATTCGTTTAATTTTTATACTATTGCAAACAACATTTTATTTCTACCAGCCTTTCAAAATCATGATTGTCAATGTCATGTTCACATCAAAAATCGTTTCGTCAACTTTTGAATCCTTTACCAAGATGCACAAAGGTATCTAGATGTAGCGCTATGGCTACACACGGATCTTTTGGCACATTGTCAAAATCGAAACCAAACCAACGCCGCCGCCATTTTGTTTTTACAATACAATTTAACAAAAGTATTCCTACAACTGGTCCTCTGTCAGTCAATCGCCAAACCAGTTTTACTACACTGTATATTTTTCAAACGTGTTACAACAAGCGTCAAGAATTTTTTGGTAACACCCAAGCAGACCCACAGTAAACACTAGTATACACAATCCCACAAAAAGTCGTCGTTTACAATCGGAAACCCTACTGTCATTTACCATTTCCAATACGTCGTCCGCAGTGCGATAACGCAACTGCATCGTCGAGATTTCATAAAAAATCGCATCCAATATTCACCGGTCTGGAATCGTACGTTCAAAGTTAATGAATTTAATTTGATACGGAACCACTTTTGTTCTCGCGCGTATGTACTCGTAACAGGCTTAATTGTGGACTTTCAATTTGGGATGGAAGATTTTGTGAATGCGGCATTAATTGAGGAGGTAATAATTGTAGCGGAGAAGATTAATTTATTACGCCATAATAAATTGTATTGTATTGTATTGTAAATTGTAATTGTGTGCATGGTAGGAATAAATTACAAAATGCAAAGGCAGTCATAGAATCATTTATTTATTTGCAAACATGGGTAAATTAGTTGTCCATGTTCAGCCGTCACATGGGCATGCAAATCATAATCAATTAACACCATTTAAAATAACATTAGAAATATCACTATAATCCCATTTCACAAATTGTCAAATCATTTGAATCACAATAAATATAAAATGCCATAATACCACCTCAAATGTACTACTGGCTACAATAATAAATAGGTCAATGGATATAATACAAGCATGTCAATTTAAATAAGTAAAAATAAAAAATTAAAATATTTTATCAAAATGTCAGTATTATCTAATTACATTTTAATTTAATTTGAGACACAACACATGCAGACAGCCAATAGAAGTGAAAACTTATAATGGCGTTAGCGCTACGCTCAACGTGGTTTTCTATACGCATAATGTAGCCACACGCATATTAAAATTGAATAGCACTATTGAACTAGTCGTGCAAGTGAGAAATTTTCTAATTTTGCTGATATTATGTTGATGTATCGGCTACATCAACATAATATCAGCAAAATTACAGTGATTACAGTAATATTATTCCTATCGCATAAATAAATCAAAGATCGCTAGTAATATTTGATGTACGGTGTAGCCATATTCGTGAGCATTCATTTATTTTTTTAATCGCTCATGTGTCGCAGGTCGCGTCGCGGTCTAATGTAGCCTCAGTCTGAGATAGGTACCAATTTAAATGAACTTTTATCTAACCAACACAGTCATATTCAACCGGAAACTAATCCATAATGCATTACGCATTTCTCTTTAAAAAGGGGTTACAAAGATAACAACAAAACAGTAAATCCTAGCACACTTATCGCATAGACAAATGCAAGTCGACAAACGCAGTGTTTACTCAACATGTGGGGCAAGCCGGGTCATATTATGGACAAGCCGGGGCGAACGGGCAAACTGGGGCAAAGTGCAGGTGCCACGTCATCTGATTTATGCGCCGATTTGTCATTGGTCCAAACCACAGTGACCTTTGTGTTACGACAATGTGTGGTCAAGATTTGGGTGGCCTAAGTTAGGTGAAAAATGGACTCTATGGTAGGAAATGTTTCAGTGGATTAGCAGTCAAATGGGACACGTTTTAGAAAAATAGAAAGAAAGGTATGCATCACTGTAATGAAATGCTACGAACTAACTATACTACGCTAACTGGCTTTCAGCTGCATCTGGTTAGACTGCAAGCTGACCCCAAGATAGTGGGTATAAGGCTTTGAGAAGATGACTGATAAAAACGCTAATTAATTATTTACCACCGTTTTTCCTTTTCCTGTGGGCAGCAAATTATAATATTTTTAATTTGATTTTGTTGGCGTACCAGAATTGTGCGTTTCGAGGAACACTTTTGGTATGCTTCATTTATTATTATTATTACGTTTCAAACTTGGTGCGGTTTGAGGAATACCCCAGCAAATAGCAAGACCTGCTATGTTAAAATCAAAAATCAACAAAACACAAAATGATTCAGCTACAAAAAACAGACACTTGAATTACAATACTACAATCATCTATAAACAAAAGGAGTTACCAAGCTTCCTATAAAATACGCACAGGAAACCCAACCGTCTACATAATATCCGTGTAGGGAATAAGATGCCAATATATCTCCGGTAACCTGTTAGTGTTGCCAACATTTTTGAGGCTGAAGACAAAGCCACTCGCGGGATTAGCGCGGTGATTAATTACGAGAATCGTCTATAAGCCAAGTGGGGAAATGTTGGTCACACGATACAATAGTGTGCGAGCTAGTTTGATTTTTCTAGGTAATTTATTTATATTATAAAAATGTATAATATGCTATATTTATGTATTAACATCGGTAATCATTTATTTCAGAATAAAACATTTCATATACTGTTAGTAAATAGTACTTAGTTATTTATAATATAATTTTTAACTAAAAATTTAAATTAACTAACAAACTTTTTTGAGTTCAGCTTGAAAGATATTTAAATCATACCTAGTTTTTAATATAATGTGTTTTTTTTGTGTGGACAGATAAATTTAGAATTTATTTTAAAATTACCATAAATTGTATGCATTAATTTTTTATTTCGATCTTTAAAAAAATGGGAAGCTCAGATCCACATTATAAATCTGTCTAATGTCCTCTAATGAACATTCACACCTTTTTATAATCACTTCAACTAATTGTTTTTGCCATAATCATCGCTTTTATCAACTGGTGATTATCTTGAGGTTTAAAAAAAACCTCGTCACTATCTTTTTTTCAGAATTATTCCATTTATCATTTCTTGGCATCCGCGTTACAAACGGTGAAGGATAACATTGTGAGGAAGCCGGCATGTCTTAGAACCAAAAATTCGAAGACGTGTGCCATCTACCAACCCGCACTGGGTCCGCGTGGTAGATTACAGCCCTCTCACAGAGAGGAGGCCTGTGACCCAACAGTGGGAACATTAACAGGCTGACTTTGGATGTTATGTATTCACTTTACTATAAGAACTGGTATTTTCCTGAACGCGAATACTCCTTCATCACTGATGCCTATATTCTCCATATTCCAGTGATTATATTAGTGTACCGTCAGCAACGTAGGACATAAAGCGAAGAACACACTAGGTGTCGGCTGGTAATTCGACTATTAATCACGCGACCGCGCGCCATGTGCAGTACTCACACTGCATCATAAATACTGAACGCTTTTAGATCGTACGATACGGCGGCGATACGATTATGTTTGGTACACGAATCGGCAAACGGCGAAACGGGCAGCGTTCGGGAAGCTACGCAATATCTTCTTGTCGCTCATACTTAGTCCAGAAAGTCTATGACCAGTGCGTGTTGCCAGTGATTATCTAACCTATGGCACTGAAACGTGGTCGCTCACAATGGGCTTTGTTGGAAACCTAAAAGTCACCCAAAGGCCAATGGAGGGGGAGTTGGAGTTTCCCTACGTGATCGAATAAGAAATGAAGAGATCCGCAGGAGAACCAAGGTAACCGACATAGCCCGAAGAATTGCCAAACTTAAGTGGCAATGGGCAGGACATATTGCTCGCAGAACAGATGGCCGATGGGGCCGAAAGGTTCTGGAGTGGCGACCACGTACCGGAAGACGTAGCGTCGGAAGGCCTGCGGTACATGCGGTGGATGCGGCCCAAAACCAGTCGAAGTGGCGGTGCTTCCCCTAAGCACCGCCACTTCATCAGTGGTCGTCTTTCTGCTGAAATGATGATGATGATCACGAATCACTAAATACGTGTGCGCTAAACGAATTTAAAAAATCTTTCTATTTCCGTCAATCGTTTGAAGATGATAGAGACAGGTGATGTGTGGTGCATGGGCCTTACTGATTTATGAGAGATCTATTATGTTCATGTAAGTTGTAGGTTTATTTACGAAAAGGAACGACTCGGTTTTAAAATTTTACAATAACTATATAGGATGGCAGGAATACCGACGTGCAAATTGTAACCATGAACTCAGCACATGATTCTAGACTCCCTAGCGTAAAAACATTTCGTCGGTTAATCAAAAGAGCAATTAAGTACTTATGCGGTCAAAATGTTTGGCAAAGAGTTTTTTTTTTAAATAACCCACGTTAAATTTCAACGCAGAGGGGTTCAGTATTATGTTATGAATCCACTGCAGGTTGCGCGTCGATGCCCCCTGCCACCCTGCATAAGATGAACATCATCCCACCGAATGGCAGCTCAAAGACCGTTACCGTTATTTCACCAGCACACAAACTAAAACAAAACAAAAAACCTCCGTGATAGGAATAAACTTGGGCAAAATTGAATGGTTGGCAATTTTTCAAGGAATTACTATAGATTGTTCAAATTCAAAATTCAAATTCAAAATTCAAATTCAAATTCATTTATTGGTGTGATTTTTGGTACATTTTTACATGAGATCTTAATAATAAATAATTTGTTCCTCAAAAAACTAACCTTTGTAACCTGGGTCCTGTTGTAACTTGGGTTTTGAATCGATTAGCTCTGTTACGAAATAAGAATCTCTCATATAATAATATGGTCTATGCGTAACTTTTCCAGTGCTCGCATTTAGCGTTTAGCAAACTGTTGGTAACTATTGAAAAGTCCGCAAACAACAGGTTATTGTCCACCATCATCATCAGCTTAGCCTTGTGGGGTTGGCTTCCAGTCTAACCGGATCCAGTTGAATATCAATATTTTACATAGAACGACTAGCTTTCTGATCTCCACAACCCAGTTACTGGGTAATACGATATCCCTTAGTAAGACTGGTTGTCAGACTTTTGGGCTGCTTCCGACTACCCGTAACTGAAAACCTTTAAAAATAATTGCGAGTATTGTCTGCGTGAAGTTGCTATTTTTAAAAGAATATTCGAAGTCAAATCGTGCATTATAAACAGCTTCTCCGAACCTTCATTTTTCACAAGCCACATGCATAGTTCACGAGGGAAATATTAGTAGGAAAAATGCTGAAGTTATATATTTATGTTCTACGTAGATGGGCTTGAATTAAAATTGTATGAGCTGAAAAACCGGCGGTGAAGGGATGAAATTAATGGGATGGGATGTGCCGACGACATCTTTGGGTCTTGCGAACTTGTGAATATGAAGAAAGTTGCTGATTTATTGTTTTACTGGACTCGTAAGATAAACGAGGACTTTTTTGGTATCTGTGTTATGTGATGCTTTGTATACGAGTATGTCGTTGGGAGTTTTTAATCATTACATTGTATTAAATACATAATACTTGTAAAAATGTGCAAACAAATTGATAAAAACATGTATATTTTTTCTTTTCCAATGCATGAAATAGAAGACTTTTTTATTTTGGAAGTAAAAATTTCTTTAGCGGCGTTGTGCACTTTTTTTGGGATGGGTAAAAAAATTTAAACTCGCGTCAGGACGTGACCGTAAAATCCGTTGCCTAGCAACCGACAAAGTAAATATCAAAATAATTGTCTTTGACATTACGTAAAGATTGCGAGGTAAGAAATTTTACCCATACGTTTGATGGGTAATAAAAAGCAATAAAAAGCAATTCAAAAATGCACAACGTTAATGTTAATGTTCAAGTTTTCACGTCTGCTGGCACTCCCGGAGTGCAACCCGTTGTTTTTATTTTTATTTAATTAATTTTATGTGGTTGTGTGTGAGTTAAAAGGGATGTAAACGGAATTCGGAACGGAATTAAATAAATGAAATTGGTGATAATTTTCATACATGTTTAGGTACCAATTTGAATGCCTTATAATACTGTGTTGGCCCTGCACTGCAGTGCAAATTATAGGCTGAATGAAATTATAATTATGATACTATGTTTAAGTGGTTAATCACAGAGAAATCATCGTTACAGTGTTATTAATCCTTCTTTATATGAGAACAGCTCTTTGCACTGCAGGCCTATATTTTAACTAAAATGTAAGCTAAAAACACATGAATATTCCATCGCTAACATTTTAATCCGATAGCACAGAGTTATGATATAATCCCAGTCTGCAAAACTGTTGCTAGATCTATGTTTATAGTTCGCACGTTTAGTCCAGCTAAAATAGTGCACAACTAACAATAGTTTCAGTTGCAACCTTATGTAGGTACCTACCCATGTATGTATGTATGTGTCGTGTATCTAGGTCAAAGAATCGGTACCTATTGCTTAACGAGTTGAAACTGATAGATTTTTGTTGGTTTGCGATTGTTTTTGGAAGTTTTTTGCTTGTTTGTAGCTGACAGTTACAGGCAGGTGGCGTTCACGGTTTAGTAACGAGGTACTTACTGTTTTCTCATTCTTTTAGAGATGTGTGAACCTTTATTTTAAACGGGTAAATAATGATAGGGTATAATAATGGCAGACATGGGGACGCCATTAAGGTGTATAGTAGGCTCACTGACCTTGTGCATGTGGGCGGAGCTAAACGCCCTACTCTCCAATACGTAAAACGTGCAACGGTGGCACACTACACTAAAACGACGATCAAAGACTAGACAAAGGCGCAGACATGCGCACGTATGTCGCATTTTTTGCCTAAGATTCCTAATCCTAAGAGAAGAAATCGTAGGCAAATCTGAAATTGTACGCCGACTACCATATTTTGACCCGCATATTATTTTAAATACTTTGTTTGTTTTTTAAGAACATTCCTGGCAATAAATAAAATATCGGTGTGCGTGTGTTTGTAATTCTTCTTATGCTAAATGGCTTGACTGATTTAGATGTTTTTTTTTCAATTCTTTTTGTGTCACTTGGATGGTTCTTAGCTATAGTTGGACGCGCTGTTGGGAGGCGCTGTTGTCGCATGACAACGTCTGCCTACCGGGTCTGCTAGTTATATTTTGGTGCCGATTCTCTTGTCACAAATGCCTCTAAACTAGACTAAAAATAGATTGCACTGAGTTATTAGTTTAGTGAAAATGGCAATTTTGCTATTCTGAGTTTGACGTTTTTCACCTAAAAATTTGGTGTATCCAACTAAATCTGACTATTTTTAAACGCGATTAAAAACGTGTGGAATAAAGTAAGTTGGCATGAACTAAAACCCCAACACTTCGACCTCAGTCCAAAAACAGTATCGTATTTTTTTTTCTTTTGCTTATATCTCGAAAATGGTGTGTGTCCTATCGCAAAAATAATGAAATTTTCGACCCCCTTTAGGAAACTCTTAAACCCCTATATCCCAACATGTTGGTAATAATTTTTCATATTTTCCATACAAAAAGTGAAAAATTCCATATAAAACACGTCGAGGCTGCCAACCCCTGCGCGCCTCCGGCTCTAAAAAAATTCACGGGGTAGAGCAAACAAGTACTACGTGGAGTCGTCACGCGATTGTCAAATTCGATTTTAGATGTGTCAAAATATTTTTTTCATTCAGAGATTTTTTTTGTCAGAATGGCTTTAAGATTCTCATAGCCAAAAGTAAGGAATTTTAGTGATTGTAGTTAGTTTAGTTCGGTGTACAAGAGAATCGGCCTTTGACTGTAGAAATTTTTTGTAGGTATCATAGTTTTTTTTTTTAGGAAAAACTTCTTTAAGCGCGTTGAGTGATATTTGGTAGGGGCAGCCCCGGATCTAGAACGGAACGGATCTTTCGAGGCGGGGCAAAACCTATCGCCTGACCCTGAATCGTTTTTTTTTTTCTTAAAAAAAAACCGTTTTTTTTTTAAATATACTAGTACGTGTCAGACATTTATTTTGATTAGCCTTATTCACTCTGCCTGAGATAAGTTGGATTTTAGCTTTAGGAGTTACTTTACTAGGTTGCAAGAGCGAGCGAAGCGAGCTCGAAAATTTAGGCATAATAAACACATTAATCAAAAATCGATCGAAAATGCGCCAATCCAACAGGGGCGCCAAAACTGTGGTAAAAGTTAAAGTAAGTCGTGTCACAGGCGTCGTCGGCGTTGAAGCAAGACGCCCGGCACCGCAAAACTTAAGAAATAGACCACAGAAACGCTCATCGAGTTCCTGGTAGAATACAACTGCGCCCGCTCACAAGTACTCACAACCCGCTCAGACCGTTTGACGACCTAAACCTACGCTAATCAGTAATTTCCTCAGTGCACCACCCTCAGAGAAAGATTATAATTGTTGCGCGTCTCATTTGTTGCAAAGTTGCGGTGCGCTGGGTGGTGCACTTGTCTGTCATGCTCGAATTTGGCGCCCCCTAACGGTGTCGCCCGGGGCACGTGCCCCGTACCCTAATTACGTAATACACAATCAATCAATTGATAACACGAAAATAACTAAAAAAATACAAGAATAAATTATAATTAATAAATACATATTATACATAATAAACAGAATAAACTTTGTCAGGAGACATAACGATCGGTAGAGGAGAAATAACGATCAGAAGAGGAGAAAACGAAACATGCAGAATGCAGTTATTAAGAAGGCGGTCTAGTTATTGAGAAGATCTGCATTCAGGTCATAGTAACACACATCATCATAGTCAATTATGGGAAATATTAGGGACTGTACAAGCATTGCCTTTATGTGTGATGGGAGAAGGTTTTTCTTATCGCAAAAATAATGTGAATTTCGTCCCCCTTTATGAAATCCATAAACCCCTATAACTCAGCATATCATCATTATCATCATCATATCAGCCGAAAGACGCCCACTGCTGGACATAGGCCTCCCTCAAGCATCGCCACTTCGACCGATTCTGTGCTTCCCGCATCCAGCGAATTCCTGCGGTCTTTACTAGGTCATCGGTCCATCTTGTGGGAGGCCTTCCAACGCTACGTCTTCCGGTACGTGGTCGCCACTCCAGAACCTTTCGGCCCCATCGGCCATCTGTTCTGCGAGCGATATGTCCTGCCCATTGCCACTTAAGTTTGGCAATTGTTCGGGCTATGTCGGTTACCTTGGTTCTCCTGCGGATCTCTTCATTTCTGATTCGATCACGTAGGGAAACTCCAAGCATAGCCCTCTCCATTGCTCTTTGGGTGACTTTTAGCCTTCTGATAAGACCCATTGTGAGCGACCACGTTTCAGTGCCATAAGTCATCATTGGCAACACGCACTGGTCAAAGACTTTCGTCTTGAAACACTGTGGTATGTGGGACGAGAAGATATTGCATAGTTTCCCGAACGCTCCCAGCCGAGTCGGATTCGACGATTGACCTCTTTCTCGAAGTTGGACCTACCTAGCTGGACAGTTTGTCCTAGGTAAACATACTCGTCTACAACTTCGAGCGTAGCGTCACCGATCTTTATGAGGGCGGGTGTTACATGGGCATTTGACATGACCTTTGTCTTGTCCATGTTCATTTTAAGACCCACTCTTTTGGAGGCTCTACTGCGGTCATCGAGCATTATACTGAGGTCCTCCATGGTCTCAGCCATGATAACTATATCGTCGGCAAACCGAAGGTTAGTGATATACTCGCCATTGATGTTGATGCCTAGCCCTTTCCAGTCCAGTCGCAGTCAATTCCCGACGCCCGGGACGTCTCCTACGGCGGCGGCGGCTAGGGCTGGTAGGGCGCGGCCTTTGCCACTCCCTCGCGCACTCCGCCTCCTCTTTCGCGAGCATTACTGCTTCGCAGAAGGAGGTGACGGCTTGCCATGCCCTCTCGCTCCGCACCATGGCCTGGACCAGGGCCGGACGCGAGAGGTCACTGCCACCGAAGTTTGACAGCACTAAGATTGCAATGAGTTATTAACTTAGTAGTTTAGTGAAACAGGGAATTTAGTTATTCTGAATTTGACGATTTTCACCTAAAAATTTTGATTATTCAAACTAAATTTGACTATTTTTTTTTACGCGATTAAAAAGGAATGGAATATAAAAATTAGTTGTCATGAACTAAACTTCACACCAACACTTCAGGTGCAAAAACAGTACTGTATCTTTTTTTTTATTTTGCTTATAACTCGAAAACGGTGCGTCCTATCGCAAAAATAATGAAAATTTCGACCCCCTTTAGGAAACCTTTAAACCCCTTTACCCCAACACAAAGGTAACAAATTTTCGTATTTTCCATACAAAAAGTTAAAAATTCCATACAAAACACGTCGACGCTGCCCCCCTGCGCGCCTCTGGACCTAAAAAAATTCACAGAGTAGAGCAAACAAGTACCACGTGGAGTCGCGAGTTCGCGACGCAAATTCGATTTTAGATGTGTCAAAGTTATTTTTTAATTTAGAGATATTTTTTTGCAGAATCTCAGATTCTCATAGCCAAGCAAGTAATTTTAGTGATAGTTTAGTTCGGTGCACAAGAAAATCGGCACCAATCAAGATTTATTTCTTAACCTTCTTGTACACCGAACTAAACTAACTAAACTACGACTAAAATTCCTTACTTTTGGCTATGAGAATCTAAATGCTATTCTGCGGAAAAATATCTCTAAATTAAAAAATAATTTTGACACATCTAAAATTGAATTTGACAGTCACGTCGCGACCGACGTGGTACTTGTTTGCTCTACCCCGTGAATTTTTTTAGAGACAGAGGCGCGCGGGGGGGGCAGCCTTGACGTGTTTTGTATGGAATTTTAAACTTTTTGTATAGAAAATATGATTAAATATTACCTATGAGTAGGGGCATATGGGTTTACGGCTGGCAGAGGGGGTCGAAATTTCCATTATTTTTGCGCTAGGACGCACCGTTTTCGAGATATAAGCAAAATAAAAAAAAAGATACAGTTTTTGCAGCTGAAGTGTGTGAAGTGTGTGTTCATGCCAACTAATTTTATTCCACTCCTTTTTAATCGCGAATTTAAAGACTGATTTAGTTGGATAATCTAAATTTTTAGGTGAAAAACGTCAAATTCAGAATAGCAAAATTGCCATTTTCACTAAACTAATAACTCAGTGCAATCTTAGTGCTGTCAAACTAAAATATAGTTAAGTTGTGTCACCTTAGTCTATTTCAGAATGGGAAATGCTCGTTTGACAGGACTAAACAAATTTTAGTGATTTAAAAAAAATTAACTTTAGAAACTTTAAGAGGTGCTTTAGACCATCAAACTGAATAACTTTTACTTTAACTTTGAAATCGCGAAAAAAAAAACAGCTGTCCCATACAGTTTAGAACAGTAGGTATTAAAGTTTACTATGGAACAACAGATTATTTTTTTCGCGATATCAATGTATGTCCCAAAGTAAAAGTTATTCAGTTCGATGGTCTAAAACACCTCTTAAAGTTTCTAAAGTAAATTTTTTAACACCATAGGTACACCTCTGCCTAACCCTTCAGGGAATACAGTCGTGATGTTATGTTATATTTTACATTTACATTTTTTTAGTTTATATTGTAAATTGTTAATTTGTATGTAATTGTCAATGTAAAAAAGTATTAATAATTGTACATCAAAGAACAACTCAACAATAAAGCGCCTACGCGCACAATCGATTTGGACTCTCTGCAGCAAGCTCGTCTATTAACGCACACTAATACAATAAGTTCATAAATATTCGCACTAACACATACGTATGCGCATACTCGGTCGATAGCCGGAGCGGACCAGCGAGCGACACAGCCATCCCGTCTCAATGCTCACGGGCGACTGCCGCCCGCGTCCCGCGCAGAGCCCCTCTGAACCTCTATCTCTAAATGGGGACATTTTGTTTAACAAATATTGATTGATTTACAAATGCAGTTTCAAATTTGTAGTACCTTTAATCAACAATTTTTCAGTGTAATTTTTTTTCCAATCGTCAAAGCCGTTTAGAAGTAGTTAGGAATATTAGCCAAAAATAGAGTTATGGTAAATATTTTTTTAAGGCAAAAGTATTAGTCATACGAAAAAACCCGGTTTCAGATATGTTGTAGATGAATCTATAGCAAACATATATTTTTTTCAAATCATTTAATTAAGCCGTTAAGGAGAAGATAGCTTTTAAAGTGACCGTTTTACGGTACTAAACGAGACTAAGGCCCTTAATCAAACTCAACCGTTACGTGCCTACTGCCTAAATAATACGACATCTTTGCCATTATAATAGGATAGGGATTTTAACTGGGGAAAAAAAACTATTTAGTCCGTCAGTCAGATAATAAAGAAATATAAGACACGTTTTTTTTGCTTTATCATATTAATAAAAAATGGTTTAGATAAAACGCATTAAAGTTGGGAAGTGGGGGCTCACTACGACACAAGTCAGAATAAAATCTACCAGAGAGTGACGTCATGCCACCACATTTTCGCTCAATATATTGCCGTAATCTTTTTATTACGTAAAAAAAGAAAAAGTACGAATCCAATATTTTTTTTACTGACGGACAAAAAAAATTGTCAACATGCCGATTGGGCTAGCCCAGAAATGCGATCCATAATGTATATGTAAAAAGTAAGCCACTTTTTCCAACATAAAACTATCAAATATTGCACATATTTTCGTCGAACAACTAATAAAGGCACCTTTAATTAATAGTAAGGTAGCAACTTCGCAGCATATCAAAATGGCGTGCTGATCCATTTAATGGAAAAGCACACAGATTTGTCAAGCGAAGGTAGGTAACGGCCCCAATTAGTGGCTCCGAGCTAACGAAGGGGAATTCCGAGGAAAACCCACCGGAGCTAATACGGCAACCAGAGCACTGATCTTGTGGTGGAGCCTTTGATTTTAAGGAAAGAGTTTTGTAGTGAAACAATGGACGACGAATGATGGTTAAATTGATTGTCAAGTTACAAATATATATATTTAGGTACACTTAACAAATCTTAAATATTATGTTATATCTAATCTAATACTAAAATATATACCCCCTTACTAATAAACGTTGTATAGCGTCTGTATAGTTACACAAAACTTTGTCTTCTTCTTTCGAATGTCAAATTACTGACGACTGAAAGAGAGAAATCGGTGTGTAACTATACAGACGATATACATCGTTTATTAGTAAGGGGGTTAGTAGGGGTAGCATAAAGGAAAAAAATCTATAAACATGAGAAGAGCTCATTAGGCATCAAAAAATTCATTAGCAACATGGCCAGCCTTTTGGTCATTTTTCCCACAGTGGGAAAAATGACCAAAAGACTGGCCATGTTGGAGGAAAATGCTGATTCTTGTGATTTTAAACTGTTATTTGGTTTTTCAGCTGGAATAGTACTGAGTTTCATATTTGATATTGTAAGTTTCCTTTGGCAGATGGCTTGGCTTTGTTTGGCTTAGGTTTTCTTTGGCTTCTTTTGGTATTTCTGTACAGAAATACCTAAAGTATTATATTTCTTGAGTGTGTATTTTATATTCTTGACTACCTACGTTTTCTACTCTCTACATTGAATACATTTACAGTCGGCTGCAAGTAGCAAACAGCGAGCATTAATAATATTGAATTATCAAGATTTATTTTCCTCAATTAGGAATCCCATAGGTATTTAAATATCCATAATACTTTTTTGTTACAGAAAAAAAACAATTGCTTTCGTGCAAATAAGGACCATTTTGGCAAACGCACCTAACCGCTGCTCATGTATGTAAATCTGCTAAAACAACAACACGACATCCCAGTTTTATTCCACACAACAAAAGCAAATCTCGGTGCAAGATATCATGCATTGCTCTAATTAAGTTTAAACAAAACATGAATCATTAAAAGCGGTGTAATGCGCGCTGCGGGGGTGAAGGCGGGGGTGAGGAGGTGCGCATCCCCTCTTGATTTATACCCCGATTTGTCGTCGAGCCAAACCGCCCCTGATTCACCGCTGTAATGCCGTGTTTACTGATAAACACAGGAATACCGAATGGCCGTTGTAAATGAGTTTTCATTAAGTGGCGTGTTTTTTGGGGGGTGAAAAGGGGTTGATTGGTTTCTGTAAATTAATGAAAGTATTGATGGTTTCTATAAATCAGAAAGATGAAGCTAGTTGCCCATACCAAAGTGTAGTCGGTTCCTATGGAGAAGAACGGGCAAGAAAATCCACGGACTCTCTTTTTAACCGACTTCAAAAAAAGGAGGAGGTTCTCAGTTCGTCGGAATATTTTTTATTTTTTATTATGTTTGTTCCCCGATTACTCGAAGGCAGCTGGACCTTTCCAGTGATACACTGATATACTATCCAGTTGGGCCCATTGTCATCAAGTCAGGATTAAATGATGGAATCCTGGAGAAGTCGAGGGAACTCTTGAAATAATATAGGCACACCTATAGCGATTTAGGTATTTTTTATAGTAACTCTTGTATTTGCTCTCGGAAAGCACTATTTAGTGAAGTGGAACTGATGATGAAGACCACAGATGGCCACCGGAACTACTAAATAATTCGTATTTCACGGGTTGCGAACTTGCGATTCGATTAGCCAAGCAATTTATGCCCGTCACAATGCATAGGGTGAAGACTCGAACAATATACAATATGAGAGAGTGAATATTTCTAGACTGGGCATTGCTTATGACTGCCCAGTCTAGAAATATTTACTTTAAATTTTAACTATAATTGCAACGAGCTCGCTGGCTAGTTCGGCAAAACTGGCCAGTATTTAATGGTGACGTTCGGCGATGCGAATGCGATTGATGGTTCGAATCGACGTCAAGCCGTTCTCTTTATGAAACTATTCCTTCGGTTAGTCGTAATTAATTCAACGTTAAAGCACTACAATATCTTTAAACTTGAGGGGTCCCAACATATTGACCCGGGGGCCCGAGACGGGAGGTTGCCTATAATTTTGCCGCCGCCTTGTCATAATAATTTTCAATAAATAATTCTGATAATTATTGTAATATTTTTTTTGTGTTCAATCTCTTCTTGAGGGCGTCCTTATTTATTTTAAAGTGCAAGAGATCCGATTTTAAAGCACTACGTTGTAATAGTTAACACAAAAAGCTACTTTTTTTACAAGAAACTTACACTAGAATGTTCTCACACAGGCTTATGATCTTTCATCTGCGACACAAACCACTATCCACCCAAGATTTTATTCCACAAATAAAAGACACAACAGGCCATTTAAACCCATCCATTCTTACAAGCACTTCAATGTATAAAATCCAGCAGTGTAACTCTGGGAGTAAGTCGGCCATAAAGTAGGAGTATGTACGTGACCGCAGGCGCCGTGGTAATATAACTCATGGCAGATTGCAATGTACCTGTAAGTAGTGTTTTAGAGTATTATTACACCTGTGTTTGTTGGTAGATAAAGTAAGGAAGGTGCAGACTGGCGAATTGGAGGCGACTGGAAGTGGCTGCTGCTTTGAATGTTTTTGTTACACTTCCGAGAAATATTCTAGAGTGAGTCAAAAGTGGACCGAACTTTTTTTATTAAAAGAAGTTAGTTAATTGACTTGGGCGTGATTTTGCGGAAATCCTTTATAAATACAATAGACGACGTGTATTTAGTAAATCTGCTCTTCTGTTCTTAAAGAGTCATAAAGAACCCTGTAAGAAATCGAAACAGGTTTCACCTCTCAATGACGCATCCTCAGGATGACGATTGACTTGTTGCGAACCCGGAAATGACGTGTTGCCACGCCAAGCGCCGAACACAGAGACAAAAAAAGCGACGTCGGGCGCTTGGCGTGGTAACATGTCGTGTGACGAGAAAATGATTTTCCAAGGAAATTGTAATTCACAAGCGTAGTGATTATGTCAACACTATCACAACTGCTCGTGCGATGCGAGGGGATGGAGGGGTCAAAGTAAACTACATGTTAGTTACTACTCCAAGAGTCGATTACTCTTCCACCTTTAATTGGCAACATTATATACATAGTTACGACGTGATGTTATGTCGATAATCTACAATCACGTATTCACATACTATCTACCTTAGCATATTATACTACGTGCTGTACGTGACGTGCTGATGTACGTGACATCACACCACATCACCCCCTTAAATTAAAAAAAAAAAAAATTTTTACAAGGTTTTTTTTTCCCACATTACAAACTATTACTCTAACTCTTACAATACAATTTTGTTCTATTCTTATGTACTATATCTATTTTATTTTTATACTTAATCACAACATTCGGTGACTCGTCTTTTACAACTTCAAAAGGTCCATTATAAATACATTCCAATTTATTGCCAGTTTCATTCTTAATTAAAACTAAATCACCTTCCTTATAGGTTACAGAATTAAGATTCTTATCATAACAATGTTTCCTAGCTAATTTACTCGCTATTAAATTCTCCCTTGCATCATTTTGTGCCCTTTGCAATCTGTACTTAAATTCTAAAGGATAATCATCAAAATTATACAATGGTTCAACACTTTCTCCTTGTAGACTACTTGGTAATCTGCATTTTCTCCCAAACACTAGCTCATAAGGTGTATATTTGGTAACAGTATTAACTGTCGTATTGTAAGAAAAACACCAAAATTGAATCCAAGAACTCCATAATGATGGGTTATTATCCGTCTGTATCCTCAAATATGCACCTAATGTTTTATGTACATTCTCCAAAGAACCTATACTCTCATGATGATATGACGTCGACATGACTTTATTGATGTCCATGATATCACATAGCTCTATCATTACTTTCGAAACGAATTCACTACCCCTATCCGTAGCTATTGTCTTCGGTATTCCATATCTCAAAACAAAATTCTCTGCCAAAGCTTTTGCTACCTCATTTGCGGATTTATTCTTTAACGGATAAGCCTCTACAAACTTCGTAAGTTCACATTGTAGAGTTAATATGTAAACATTGCCTCTTTCGTCTCTATCAAGGGGTCCTACTATGTCTAAATAAATCTTCTCAAACGATGTTGACGCCGTAGTCGTAATCGTCATGGGTTCCCTAGTATTCCTAGAATACTTTTGCTTACAACACTTATCACATTTACCAACGTACTCCACTACGTCTTTCTCTATAGAAGGCCAATAATAATACTTCTTTATATTATTCACCATCCTACGTATTCCTGCATGACCACTCGTGGGTAAAATATGGAAATCATTCAAAATAACCTTCTTCTCATCTTTCCCTTCTATTCTCCGTAAATCCTTCACTACACACAATTTAAAATCCCCACAAATCGAACTTCTATTTTCCTTTAAATATTTTGCCATTCTTGTAATAAAATCAACGTTATAACGATTCTTCATAATAATTACTTCTTTAATGCCTTCTTCAATACAAAAACTGACTATGTCTTTCGATAACTCGTCTCGCGAAATTCCCGATAAAGATTCATAGTTTACATAAATACTCGAGTTTTCTGGCATATACACTAAATTGCGCGACTTTGAAAATATCTTCCTACAACCATTATTATTATTGTTGTTATTATTATTATTATTGTTACGTAACATTTTCTCCCTATCATCTAAACAAATCTCAATGTCATTTCCTTGCTTCTTAAGTACTTCCACGATCCTAGGGTGATCAGTCCCAGATACCACGGAGTCCCTATCACAAACATTTGGCTTTCCCAACTGCTTGTACTGCGCCCTCGTCATTACGGATATCGTCTTTTCCCGTATCAATTTCAAATCCTCACTCGTTATCACTATTCTAGAAAGTGCATCCGCTAGTACATTCTCTTTGCCCTTAATATATTCAACCTCAAAATCATACTCCTCTAAACACAAACGAAACTTAGTCAACCTACTAGATGGATCTGTCATGTTAAACAAATACAGTAATGGCCGGTGATCCGTCTTTACAACGAACCTCCGTCCGTACAAATACGGTCTAAAATATTTTACTGACCAAACTATTGCCAACAACTCCTTCTCTATTATCGGATAATTTAACTCACTCTTCCCTAACGACCTACTAGCATATGCGATGGGTTTCCCGTTCCCATTACACAACACACTCCCTATAGCATATCCAGAACTATCGGTTTGCAATATAAAAGTATTGCTATCAGAAAAATCAGGATAATCCAACACCGGTGGACTCATTAACGCTTCCTTAAGCAACAAAAACGACTTCTCGCACTCATCGGACCAACTAAATACAACACCTCTCTTACACAGCTTATTCATAGGTACCACTATATCAGCAAACTGTGGTATGAATTTCCTATAATAATTCGCAAACGCTACAAATCGCTTTACCTCATCAACCGTCGATGGACGCGGATAACCTCTAATAACTTCTACCTTCTCTGGATCTGGTGAAATACCTTCGGCCGATATTACATGCCCCAAATAAAGCACTTGCTTCTTCAAAAATTCACATTTAGATGGATTCAACTTTAGATTTACTTCCCTCAAGCGTAAAAATACTGATATTAGGTTCCGATTATGTTCATCTAAATTCCGTCCAAAAATAATGAGATCATCCAAATAAATCAGACACCTATCGTAATTCAATCCAGACATGGCCACAGTCATTAACCTACTAAACGAACTCGGACTTATCTTCAAACCCATTGGTAACCTACACATTTGATACTGCCCCTTGTCTGTTGTGAAAGCAGTGTACTTCCTACTACTCTCCTCCAAAGCACACTGATAATAAGATTGTGATAAATCACAGTGACTAAAGTAAACTGCGCCTGACATCGAATCCAAAATCTCAGTTATATTCGGCAATGGAAACTTATCATCCTGTATCTTTTCATTCAACTGCCTATAATCTATAACCACTCGCCACTTCTTCTCCCCACTACGATCCGTCTTTTTGGGTACCACCAAAACAGGACTAGACCACTCACTAACCGCCTCTTCAATGATATCACTCTCCAGCATCTCCTGCACTTGCCTATCAACCTCCTTCTTCTGTGCATAAGGTATCCTATACTGCCTCCTGTACACCGGAGTAGCACTCTCTTTCAAACGTATAGACTGCTCATATACGTTAGTGACAGCTAATTTATCACCCGGAAGATGAAAAACATCCGAAAACTTTGCACACACTTGCTCAACCGACAACCGCTCCTCGGCGTTCAAATAGTCGAGTTTAAGTAAAGAAAGTACCTCTGCTACACGCTCAACGTCCGTCCCTGGCTTCACGAAATTACAACAATCAAAATCACTCAACGGACAAACTTCCACACCGGACATACTACACACAACTTCCTCGGAGTTCGTATTCAAAATCCTAACGGGTACCATCCCGCTTTTAGGCCTTACTAACACACTAGCCAAGAAAACGCCTTTCCGCAATTCTTGCCTAACCACCACACAATCCTCCGCTCTGTTAACGGGGTAATACCTAACCACCTCACAACGCGGTGGAATAGTCAACAAGTAATCATAGGACTTAAGTGGCATCGAAACCACCCGTCGTCCACGATCCCTAAGAGAAAACTTATTCGCCGAAAAATCTATAATACCACCATACTTCTGCAAGAAATCCTGACCTAATATACCAACCGACTTACATGGCAAATCATCAAATATATAAAACTTATGCGTGAAAGAACACCGTCCATACTCCAACGTTAAATATACATAACCTATAGCCCTCAAACTACCTCCTACACCATTAACCACTAATTCTTCCTTAATTACCTTACAGCACAAAGCATTGTTCAACAAGAAACCACTTTTTACAGCCGATATCGACGCGCCCGTATCTACTAACCATTCCGCATTTATATTATTCACTAGAAAATTAACCCAATTAATACTATCGCAAGCTAAAATACGCTTAGTCTCGAAAAAACTGCAACTGGTGGTCAGTCGCTTCATTACGTTGTGACATTGACGTTCCGCCTGAGTCAGCATCACTACGCGCATGCTCGAAATACGCTACACGCTTCCGACCTTGCTGAGTCGAATGACCACGATGAGCATTATTGCTACGACCGCGCATTCCACGATTATGCCATGCGGTGGCATTTTTGCGCGTACGCTCAACAGCTGTCTTATGTTGCGCGTATCCATTTCCTACTGTAGACCGCCTATAACCATTTCCGCGACCTCTATTACCAAAACCACCCCTCGCGGGCCAACGCTGATACGCCATGACCTGTGCCGACGATGCACAACCTTCGTCTTCTGCTACCCTGATTGCATCCTTCAAACAAGTCAAATTCCGCGCCGTAATGATCGTACTTAACCGCTGATTGCGAAGCCCGTCAGCAAACTTCCTGATCGCGTACTTTTCGTTCAACGGCCGCAAAATCTCATATGCTTCCGAACTTTCCCCGGCTTGAGAAATAGTCAAATTAACCATTAACTTCTCTATCTCAGCCCCAAAATCCGCGACCGACCTATCATTCTGCCTAGCGCGAGCAAGCTTCACTTGCACAGCTACGTCTGACTCTACTGTTAACAAATGCTTCTTCATATCAGCTAACAGACAATCTACCGTTGCGTAAGTAGAGGACAACCGAATCCTAGCACCCTGGGTAAGCCGTGTTGTCAAAACAAATTTAATTAAAAGAGCATTATCTGCTTCCACTAACATAGAACTATATAATCCTATGGCATCAATCAAGTCTTGCGTTACTTGTTCATCGCCACTCATCTTCGGGAGTAGGCCAACTGCCGTTCTCAAAGAAAACCTTTCCGCCGCCATGTTTTGTTCCGTTCCGGTTCCGCTCTCAAACTTAACAGTGTCTACGTATAACGCTTCTATCTTACATATCAACTGAGCCAGTTCTTCCGAGAACTTACTAGATTCTGAAACTATACACTTAAATTTACGATAGAGCGCCTTCACCTCACTGATCTTACTATCAAAATTTCTGCCTTTTCGCCTACTAGGGCCTAACTTGACAATAGATTCCCTTAATAACTTAAGTTGTACAAATAGCGACGTTAACTCCACTTCCATTTAAATCAATGTCTCTAAATTTAACGATGACCGCAAGCACCGACACACACTTATTCACATAAGAAACACTCACTTCGTTCCTCCGACGGCTCCTGGTCAAGCCATCTGTACAGCCTTCTGGACTTCCCGCTGTCTCATCTTTTCTTCAATCCAGTTGTGGTGACATCTCCGATACATGCGAACCGCCAAACCTATGATGACAACTGCCATACACACAGCCACAAACAGCAACACGGTCTTGATAACCGCCAGCTGCTCCTGCGTAGCCGTTGCGGTATTTGCACCACTCGTAGACGCCTGGGCAATAATCACCTCTTCCTTGGACGTCGTGCTCCCCATGGCCTGTGACACGACGCGACTGACGTGATACTCAATGAAGACAATCAAACCGCGAACCACGAACCGTGACTAGCTCCTGGTCGGACAACTATAACGCCGTCCAGCCGACTGGCAGGGTCGCCATGCGATGCGAGGGGATGGAGGGGTCAAAGTAAACTACATGTTAGTTACTACTCCAAGAGTCGATTACTCTTCCACCTTTAATTGGCAACATTATATACATAGTTACGACGTGATGTTATGTCGATAATCTACAATCACGTATTCACATACTATCTACCTTAGCATATTATACTACGTGCTGTACGTGACGTGCTGATGTACGTGACATCACACCACACTCGATTCTTTATCGAATTCGATTGTTAAGGTTCGTTTAGGGGAACCTCTAGGGGGAACGCTAGGAAATTGTTACTTTTATGGTAGAAAATGTTTCAGTGGTTCATAAATTATTATTATTAGGTACTAGCTGACCCGGCAGACGTTGTCCTGGCTACAAAATTCCCGTAGAAAATGCACCAATTTTCCCGAAACTTCAGAACTTGATTCGGACTATTAAGATCATTTTAAATTAAAAATATATAAATCGGTCCAGCCGTTCTCAAACTATGCGCTTATCAACGAACAGCAATAATTTTTTTTTTTTTTTTTTTTTTTTTTTCGATAATAAATAGATGGATAGGATAGATAGATTGATTGATTTAGATAGATTTCGTAAGATAGCAAAAGGCAAGATAGATAGGAGCAGTGGTGGCCCAGTGGTATCGGCCACGACTTACGAGTTGTAGGTCGTGGGTTCGAACCCAAGCAGGCGCTTTACTTTGTGTAAATAATTTCATCACCACGGCTCTCAAAACGGTGAAGGATGTTTTCCTTCACCGTTTTGAGAGCCGTGGTGATGAAATGAGTGAGGAAACCAGCATGTCTTAGAACCAAAAATTCAAAGACATGTGACATCTACCAACCCGCACTGGGCCCGCGTGGTAGATTACGGCCCACGTGACTCCCTCTCACAGAGAGGAGGCCTGTGTCCCAGCAGTGGGAACATTAATAGGCTGATGATAATGAAGATAGCAAGTGCTACCATATGTATAGAGTCATGACTTCATGAGTGATTAATTAAAAATAGAAACAATCAGTCATTTTACTTTATACTTTTTGTCCTTCTGTCACAAAGGTTTTCTCGAGATTTATTTAGTTATTCACTTCCTTGATAACGCAACTCTCTACTCTACACCCCTTTTTACACCGCAATTATTTCGTACCAGCTTCAGCATGCGATTTCGTCAATACACTGCGTTGGGCCGCATCGCCCGCCCCCTCTTTTACTTCGTTTTCGATTAGCGTTCTTTGATATTTTTTTCTTTTTGCTTTTCTCCTAAAAGTCGTAGCGTGATAATTAGAACTTTTCTAATTCGACGGGTAGTTCCAGAGATAAACGCGTTCAAACAAAAAAACAAACTATTCAGCTTTATTATTAGTTTAGAGATTTCAACTACCAACACGGTGTCATCAATAACAACACAATTAAGCACACAGCGAACACGACACTCCCGTGTTGATGTCTAGTGTGCGCTCATTAAAATGAATTATATGAGTCGGTACATGGCCGGGCCGTTGTAAATCATTGCTCACTTGTGCTAAGTTGTTCGTTTTATAGAATGGGGTTTATTTATTGGGGGTTTAGACTGGTGGCTTATTATAGTACTGCCTAGGTTAGTAAACTGTGTTTTCGGTGGACAATGAGTATTTTTTTTTTTACTGACGCTTTGACGCGAGCCTAAGCTGAAGATAAGATCCATAAAAAACATACATCATCATCATCAGCCTATTAATGTTCCCACTGCTGGGACACAGGCCTCCTCTCGGTGAGAGGGTTTGGGCCGTAATCCACCACGCGGGCCCAGTGCGGGTTGGTAGATGTCACATGTCTTCGAATTTTTGGTTCTAAGACATGCCGGTTTCCTCACGATGTTTTCCTTCACCGTTTTTGAGAGCAGTGGTGATGAAATTATTTACACAAAGTAAAGCGCCTGCTTGGGTTCGAACCCACGACCTACAACTCGTAAGTCGGGGCCGATACCACTGGGCCACCACTGCTCTCTCTAAAAACATACATAGCTACTAATATATTTTTCTGTGCGGGAAACAAACCTAGGATTTGTAACGCAAAACCTAACCGTTTGTTTCTAGTGTTTGCAACAATCCCGTTATTCCGTGTTTTGTTCATAAAATAACAGCATTGTTCTTCATCTTCAGATATGCAAGTTAACGCGTTTTGTAATGTATCACTATCATATATGCAACACTAAAAAATATGTCGTTGAAACACACCCGAACAAGACCATAACATTTAAAATGACATAATAATGCAAAAAACTTATTTAAAAATAAGAGTGTTCTAAAATACAATAGACGATGTATATTTAGTAACTTAATCCGCTTAACTGTTCTTAAAGAGTCTTAGAGAACCCTGTAAGAAATCGACACGTGTTTCGCCTCTCAACGAGGCATCCTCAGGATGACGATTGACTTGTTGCGAACTCGGACACGAAGTGTTGTTATCGAAGTGTTGTGTTTCTTACAGGGTTCTCTAAGACTCTTTAAGCAACAGTTAAGCGGATTAAGTTACTAAATATACATCATCTATTGTATCTTATAATGGATTTCCGCAAAGTCACGCCTGAGTCAATTAACTAAGAGTGTTCTACCTCACATGACAGCGGCTGTTTTTCAAAGCAAAAAAACAGGTGACACAAATAAAAACATCCAATTTAAAACAAAAAGTAACAGATAAAAGTTTGTGAACATTACTTTGTCCAATTACCTAGAAATGTTCAAATAAATGAAGTAAACTTCCCTAATTAGAATTTACTTTGCAGGGGATGTTAAATGGGAGATATTTCACGATACCCCGCCGAGGTACTGAGTAAATACTCGTTCGTACTCTGCTATCATAGCCGACGACTCACGAGACGAGATCATCACTGTTATTGACTGGCCAGTAAACGCAGAAAACCCGACTACTATTTAATATCCTAAAATAAATACAATACAGTATAAACCCTGAAATGTTAAATGGTTTAATACTCTCAAGGACTCCACCTTCCGGCCGCTATGGTAACTGAATTTCGCAACTAGTTGTCAATAAAGAAATAGCTTTCGTTCTATGCAACGGGTTGCCAAAGAAGAACTTTATTAATTGTGTGGCAAGTGGTTGCCAATTAAGAATTCCTCGAAAAGCGTGGTAGCGATAGAGGATTTTTCTTTCGTAGTTCAGAAAGGCTCGACTAAGTATGGAAGCCACAAGTTAAAATATAAAAAATAAGAAAGAAAGAAAGAAATATAGGGTTAATTGTCACAGAAACATGTGCATACAAAAAGATAATTAACTGGAATAATACGAGTACATAAAAATATCATGAGATTAGATTAGATGTCTCACCAATATTTCTAACAATTATTGTTTGAATAACATTATTAACACTTTGAAGGGTTGTAAACGAAAAACAATAGAAGTTTTATTGTTATGACGCATATGGGCGTTTACTGTCCTTCAAAGTGTTAAATTATAATTGAAAATTGGAATTAAACAATCATCGACGAAAACTAGGGTCATAAAATTAACCTTAATTTTCAAATGAAAAACATCTTTTAATATTAGAATTTCGGGAATACCTGATATTTAAATAAACAATCAAAGTACAAAATCACTACCTTTTGGAACAGATCATGTTTGTCAAATTTTAAATGTCATGGAACATAGGTACCAATAAAAATACACGAGAAAAGTAAAGCAGTTCTGAATTCAGTCAAATCCGGCCATGCAAACGCTCACAAAACGAACCGGCAAAATAATAAGACTAGTATCAAAAAATCTAACACACACTGCAGTCTTTATAACGCACAGTAGGCCGAACTTAAAAACTCTGGACAAAAAACGCCAACCGACGCTAGTCGGTTTAACTGCCAATATCACTGTCATTTGTCTCTGGCCAGCTTTGCGAAACAAAAATTTATTTTTCAGTTCCCAAACCTTACTTTGAACTTTACTAACCACAGAATAAAGGTAGATTTTCTGTTTTGGGGGCGTGAAATAGTAAAATTGTACGCCAATAACAGGCTCTCAGTGACATGTACGTTTTGAAAGCGTTTCGCTTTATGTCTCTAATTGCGTTAGGCACTGAAATATTTTTGAGTGGTCATATTGAAGTTTTTGACTTAAATGGTTTAGTTTTTGTGCACTGTGCAAATAACCAAGAGGTTTGTCATTGAATTTTTCGTCGAATATTCGACAAAGCGTAGAACATGGTTGACATTTTATGAGTGTTTCATGAAATATAAACTGATGTAATGTTTTGTTAGTTTGAGCTCGGATGAAGCATATTTGTTGAGAGTGGCAGCAATAAATTCGTCGTACATTGTTGGGAATTTTATTATTGGCTGTTATTTGAAATATTTTCATCGTTTAAAAGTGGGTGGAAAGTTTTATGAAATGTTGTTATTTAAATATTAAATTGATGATGATACGTACCTGTAGGTACGTATTAAACAACAATATGTAATCAATATTGATTCATCATTTCTCCTGAATTGTAATTCAGTAGGTAGAAATTATGACTCAGAATTGATTGGTAAGCAAGCCGCAAACGTTATCGCTCACTCTAAAAAACTATTAAAATGCACCCCATGAATTACAAAACTTAATAAGAAAAGTGTAGAACCAAACTTAAAAAGCGAGAAAAATAAGGTAATAAGATTTCAATTTACAAAGCAAAATAACATTAAATAATATGAACAATAAAGCATTACGCAAGTTATAAAAAAAGTGTAAAAGAAGCAAAAAAAGAATAAACTTTTTACTGTTAATTTTTAATGAATGCTCCATCAATTATAATTAACGTAACATTTTTCCTTAATGAGAAAATTATGTAACCGTTTTAAACCTTACAAGCGTGATTATTTATAAAATTGTACTTACCGTTAGTAAAATTTAATGTACTCTTGAAAATCTGAACATGCAATTTTGTGTGATATTCGCAAAAACTAAAACTACGACTACCCACAATTTTAGACTTATTCAGTGACACTGTCCATACCTACTTATTTACATTTGAACATAATTATTGTAACAATCATTTATTTTTAAGGAGTTTCTTGCCGACTCTTCTCCGTAAGAAACCACCAATTAGAACCGTGCACCAACTTCTGACGTTTCATAAGTGTCCATTTGTAGATTAATGTCAAATAAAATATTTTGAATTTGACACCAACAGAAGTTATTCTTACTTTCATTCCCTCGCAAACTCTCCAAAAACAAATATTCAAACTATACTTTTTAATTTCAGTTTTAACCACAACCCGTAATTGTTTTCCTTTGTCGCAAAGCAAAAACCGCAGTTTTCAATATCCTCTGTCTCAGCTGAGCAATTTTCATAAGAAATTACTATTTCACAATCAAAATGGGAACAATTGTAGATTGTCAACCGCCGCTGTCAAAGTTGACAGTTGCTGTCAAGCCATTCAAAAGACAAGATGTTCTGAAATGTCCTCATCTTTTTTGCATTTCTCATTTATCGGATTTTATACCTACTTTTGTTGTTATTTTTTCTTGACATCTTTGGCTTATTAAAATGTTTCGGGTTTTTATTTGAAGAGGGGATGATAAAGTGGACAGTGAGTGTATTTATTAAAATGCTTCCTACGTATTTTGGTTTTTGTGGAATCTTTTTAGCTAATGAAGTTTTGTACATTTCTAGCAAATCTTGTGGGTGTCATTTTAATTTAATTAAAAAAGCTTCTAACATCATCATTATCGCTTGCCGGTGTTGGTCCGTGGATGGGTGACCATATTTACATATCGAGACTCCTCCGTGCCTCGGAAAGCACGTTAAGCCGTTGGTCCCGGCTGTCATTTGTAGATCTTTGACAGTCGTTACGGGTCGTCAGAAGCCCGAAAGTCTGACAATCAGTCTTACCAAGGGGTATCGTGTAACACAGTAGACGACAATTAAATGATTATGATTATGATTATGACGGTAGTGGAGGTCAGATAGGTAGTCGCTCCATGTAAAATGCTGGTATTCAGCTGAATCCCGTGAGACCCCAACGTAGTTGGGAAAAGGCTAGGTAGATTGTTTTTTTTTAAACCTAACATGAACATGATTGTGATTTAGGTTAAGCAGACTACACAAGCTTAAAACCTACTGTTAATGGCAATGGCACTAAAATAATAACAGCACATAGGTACATCAAACCCATAGAAACAGAAAGTACAATAAATAAACGTTTCCTCACACAATCCAAATCTCCCATTCAACTTTATAATCACAACACATGAATCAAGCTGTCGACGAGCGACGCATTATCTTCTAAACAGTAAATCCACCAAGTTTTTAACGAGAAAAGTAACCATTCCCGAACTCATCCTACATTATATTGCCATAAACAAACGTGCCACATGTTGCAAAAGCACCTCATACTTTTCTCACGTACTGGAAATGAATGACTTGAAATTGCCGTAACTCTTTTAGACTGTGGCAACATTGTATCTCGTTGGGTCCACGGTCCACAGTCCACATATTTTGTTACTAATTACGTTTTTTACGAGGGACTTTTTACAGCGATACTGAAAGGTCCTTAAATTATGTTTTAACGTGTATTGGTATTCGACCTGTTCGGTGGTAATTATTGTGTCCCTGAAAATTTAGTGGTGTCCGGGTAACGGGTCTAAATTATCGTGAAAGGATGTGTCTGTATTCAGGTTAGCAAAATTATTTAGCAATTTTATTTAAGGGACCTAATTTACGTTTTTACAAGTTACAAAATGTGTTGTAAACATGTAGGGTTTATTTATTATTGTACTAGATATATTTTCTCTGTTATTTGCTGCCTTTGACAAGGGTTATTTAAAAGCTATCTGTTTTTAAAAGCTGTTTCTACTCCCCATTTAAAATATTCAACTATAGTAAAAAAATATCGTGATGGCTGAGTGGTCTTGGGCTCGTTTCTCATCCATGAGGTTGTGGGTTTAAATCCGGACAAGTACCAATGTGATATTTTCAATTCATATGTTCTTTCTGAGTTTATCTTGCTGACTTCGGTGAAGGAAAAGGATAATAAAAAATAGAAAGAAAATACGTTTATTTGCGGTAAACAAACAACAACAACATCGTGATGAAACCTGGACTTATCTGCGACTTCGCCCGCGTGGAGGTCAGAAATTATCCCACGGGTACGAACTACCGGAATTAAAAGTACCCTATGTGTTAATCCATATTAGGGATGGGCCTAACATGGGTTTCACCGAATACGAATATTCGGCCGAATGTTCGGTAAATCTCTTGCCGAACCGAATATTCGGTATAATTGTTTCCTTTTATAACTGAGTATTTTTGTTTGTATAAGAGTAGGTAATTGATTGATCTCTCAAATGAGTACCTATAAAAAATTTTGTTTCTGTTTATTTTCAATAAATAATTTTCACTAAACTAAGTAGAAACTACTAGAAATATGATTCATAATCTGCATAAATGTCTTAATTTAATCATGGAACTCTTTCTTGCTATAAATAATGATGAAAACATGCACTGTTAATTACTTACCTAATAAAAATAACACATTTAGCACTCAACTCATGATAAATCATACACGGCTCAATACAGTTAAAAAAATGAGTAAATTTGGCGATATAGCCGACGAAATTTAATTAATGATAGACCGAAACCGTCGAAAACAATAAAAATATTCATGTAATAAATAAATACTCACTTTAATCATCACTAGAGCCACTCATTTCACATGAATCACTCCGTCCATTGGTGAAAACCGTAGGAAAATCCGTTCGGTAGATTTTGAGTTTATCGCGTTCAGACAAACTGACAGACGCGGCGAGGGGACTTTGGATATAGGCCTAAAATCGCCAACCCGTCTTGAGCAAGCGTGGTGGTCAATGCGCCCCGCAGTGGAACAGTAATGGGCTGTTAACTTTATTAAAGTTTCTAGTGATACGTTTAATTTTATAATAGTCCGAAACATTGAAAATATTCATGAGTTAAATAAATAGTTACCTTAGCATAATAATATTAATGTATTCGTTCATTTAGTTATACTTAATCAATATTCCACAGCCTAAAAAATATCTACAGCCCAGTATAACAACTTTTTCTTCCTTCCCCAACCTAAATTAAACTTACCTTAATTTCGCACCAATCTTGAAGCAACTTCCAAAACTGATTCTATTTACGACATTTCAGTTTAATTAAGAATTTATGAAAGTTGTCCTCGTTTCCACGGTGTTCATTTTAAAACGTTATAACTGTATTTCGTGATTGTTCGTTCAAGTAATTGCGAAGTCGGAACTATCCTGTATTTAGTTGTAGCGACGCGACGACGGTTTAACGCCTTCTCAGACTCGTTATGAATAGTAATTTTTGGGTGTACTGAATTTTCTAGACTGTGTCTATAATTACGTTTTTTGTAGGAACTGCTTTGTATGCTTTCCGTGAATGAAGTAAATATAATTTTTTTTTTGTTGGTTATAATAATATACCTACTAATCATTATTTCTTGGAAAATTATATCAGTGGGCGTTACACGTGTCTGTTAACTTTGTTTGATTATTCTTGTTTATTCAAAAAATATAAGAGGCTTGTTGCTAAGTAATAACAGTCGCACGATCGATCAGGTTAAGCTACGCTTGCCACGGATGGGTGTCCATTTTTATACAATGCCGTCCATGAGCATGTGACCGCCCGTATTTTTCTGAATATTCATGCAAAATTATCGGAAATTAACTTTAAAAAGGGGGTCTATCTTGTTTTTCATGTTATTCATTTTTTTTGTAGCGTTTGTGTTTTACATTTTTTCTTCTATTTGGAATCTGTTTATTATTTCTAAAAGCTTATGATTTATTTTATCGGATTTTGATTTTTTTTTTATTTATCGACTATAAAAAAAACGGAGGTGAAGAAATTTGTTTCTAAAAACTGTCAGTACTTATTCATTAAAAAAATACAAGTGTAAGTCCATAAAATAATTAACGAAAAAAAATCATGTTTATTCAAAAAAATACGGGCCATGCCCATGGTCGTCATTGTATACCAAGACCCCACCGTACCTCAGAAAGCAAGTTTAGCCGTTGGTCTCGGCAGTCATTCATGGATCTTTGCCAGTCGGAAATTCTGACAAGCAGTGTCTCCAAAGGGGTATCGTATTACCCAGCAACTGGGTTGTGGAGATTCGATAAGGAGCCGTTCCGTGTAAAATATTCAGCTGCATCCGTTTAGACTGGAAGACGACCCTAACAGATTTGGGAAAAGGCTACGCAGATGACATTATGAGGTCTAAGAAATTGAATTGAATTGAAATTGAATTGTTATTTTGGTGTTCTGTTCTTTCCTTGCGTCATGTGTTCCACAACGTATTTTCATTCTTTTTCAAATTAGTTTTAAATAATAATTATTTTACTGCTCTCACCAAATAAAAAACCAAGACAGCGCTGCGAACAATGCAGTGAAGCATGCAATAGCTACACCTCGCTCTGTGGATACACGCTCGCACGCACACATTTACAACCAAACTACACCTCACCGCACAGTATAGTACCTAAAGCCGGATTTACATTACGAAACTAGTTGCGCGAAATTTTACGTGTAAATAATTATCTATTGACTCGCGAAACTATCAATGGATAACTAATTTCGCGCAACTAGTTTCGTTATGTAAATCCGGCTTAAGTGCACAATTTTTTTACGAAACCGGCCTCACGTCACTGTTGACAGCGCTAATTCTTGGTTTTTTATTTGGTCTGAGTTGTACTGTAGGTACCTACTAAGGAATTCAAAGAATTTTTGGTAGGTAAGTTTAAAGCCATGGACAAATTTTTAGTAAATTAAATTAAACATTTTAATGTTTGTATAGGAATTTTAGGTAAATATTTAGGGTTTTTAGCTGTTTACTAGTTGAGTTTTGATGTTGTAGTATTTAATGGAATTAAGAAAATCAGCATTATTATTAAGAATGTTCTTCCTTAGTTTGCGTTACGAATAAAAAGGAAAACAGACTTTGTGATCGTCATTTGATTAATTCCGAAAGGTCATTTTTTAAGTTTTAAGTTGATAATAATATCTAACCAATCAACATGTTTACCTATAGGTACTAGGTACCTACTACTCGTATTCAGCGTGCCAACTGCTTTAATACTTTTGACACGCAAAAATATTATTGTAATTTATAAAATCACTCACAAAAATGTCAAAATATCTCCTCAAAACAAAACATTTGCAAAAGACGAACCAAACCACAAAACCTTCTTCTTCAACTTAGTTACAATTAGCGCCATCTAGTGGTTCGCGCCGCAACCTCTTCAAAGAACCCCCAAACAAGGTTAGCTCGCGACGCCTCCAATTGGATAGCGCTGCTGGTTTAATAGCCGGAGAGTAGTAATTTTGGAGGAGGTACTTATTGAATGTTGAAATGGAACCACATTTTTTTTTAAACAGAGTTTATCTGGATGACTACAAAATAATATTTATTCAAGAAATCTATTCGTGCTTTAAATATGCAGTCTATTCGTATTACTTTTGGGAAATCCTTGAAAGTTACAGATTCAGAAGAAGAAGAAGATTCAGAAGAAGAGATTCAGAACCTGCAGACGGTTATTTTAATCAAAAACAGTACTTAAAGGTGTAATTTAAGATTGTTAATTATAAATTAGCACCTGGTTTCAAGATGGTACCTTCTCCAAAATTACTGTCAACTCTTGGTCTATAATTACTGTGTACACTCCAACTTTTGAGGGGTGATGTGACTTTGTACGGAGGTGCTATCGGGTGTTCGGTCTTTCAGTCTTTGGAAAGTTATTGAGTTAAAAGTGAGGTATAGAATCGTAGTTTATTTGATTTGAGTGAAAATAAACATAAAATCTTTTTAATTAAGTTTATGTTTGTCTTGTGTATGCTCAATTTTATACGTTATTTAATTGTAAGGTTTATCGCTGTATGTTTAAAATGAAAATGCGTTCATTCTGTTCACGATTTACAAGTATACCGTGAACTGAACAAACACAAGACTTTCCTAAATTGTTTAACAGCTATAAATTGCTGTAATAATGTAATCTAAATTCATCATGAATAATTCACAATTATTCAAATGAAGACTCATAAACACCAGATTATAACACTAACAAATTAAACAAAATGCAAATCTATCAGAAACAGCGTCACATAATCCGGTTGCAGCCGCCTTAGTCTGGTTATAACTGGTTCGCGCCGCTTTCATCCGGCTATAACCGCTCGAGCAAAGATTACAGGGTACTTTACCAACTCGCGAGGGCTTATTAAGCATCTAGAGGCGAAAATGTAAATTAGCAATGAAATTGCGAAGTGATGTTCGACTTAATGACACTCATTCGCGTTCTTGAGTGTGTTAAGTTCAGTCTGCAATCAGCTCGTGCGAACGTCTTTACGTTTTGCTAATAGCTGCCGCTTCTGTTAACGCTTTAGTCTATGCACATTGAGGAAGGATGTAATGTTGTCATGTGCAATAATGCGTGGTTGGTGTGTATGAAAGGGGAAGTAGGTATTTTTAATAAATATTTAGGTGTTAGGTATAATTGTCGTTTGACTAGCAAGATAAAACCTAGACAAGGTATGTGAATTCATCACAGATACTTCGAAGCGCAAACGTAACATCACCAGAAGCACACGCAATCACACAAATACCTACAATTAAAAATACTTCCACTCAAAAACAACCTGATAACAGAATCTCAAACACCTCTACACCACAACTAAATAAAGCCGTGTACACACAACCCGTAACATCATAAACTAAAACCCAAACTTATTTTTCAGCCGCCAGCGTCGACGACAATCGAATTAGCGCCGAGTTCGTGTGCCCTAGACGTTATGCCCCGGCCACACGTTACACGCTCTTAAGCAAACTTTGTAACGCTATTACCAACTTGCCACCACCACTGCCATGTCAGATCGGTAATGGAACCTTCGGAATACAATCTCGTTGGACTCCGGGACTTGAGAACTACAGTTCTGCGAGATTGGACGCGACTAATGTCCGTGAAGTTAGTGGGTAAACTCTTGTTGGGATACTTGGTCGTGCCCGCATGCGGTTACTGAGATAAATTGTGAAGTTATCTTTAAAACGCCTGAGTAAAGCCTGTATTTACCCGCCCTCGCATGCGTTTGGATACTAAAAATCTCTGCTGGAAAAGTTTGCAATTCGAACAATGGAAGGCGCTTGTTTGCAGCTGCTAAACACCCATAGAATTGGTTGTCTATGTTAAAATTTCTAGCATCTATGACACCGGCCGACTAACCGCATGCGCCCGCATGCGGGCACGGAAACAATAGTGGAGAGCTGTTTTCCTTTAGTGTTGTTTCTGTTGAACTGAATGGCGGTCGCGTTGTATAAAATTACGAAGGACGTTAAATGACGTAGGTACCCATTGTTGACAGGATTGGCGATCTTTATCGAAAAAAGATGGGTAACGTCAGTGGAAGCTGTAGTGTTTTTAATCTTGGATAAAAGTGCAGAGCTGAGAATGTTAAATTAGGGTTTTTAGAAAGTTTTCTTACACCCTTTTCTTCTAACTGAACAGACAGCTGTACTGCTGGGAAGTTTGTTGCGTCACTTCTTCCCAGCTAGACGAATGTACTAGAAAGTGGTCTTGACTTTCAAAAAGTGCTGATTCTCACCCTAGTTTGAATAATGACTTTTGATTTTGATTTTAAAGAACATAGTAAAAAATAAATGTAAATACACAAATAGGAAAACACCTTGAGGTTAGTGTGGATAACATTAATTTCATTCTATATATTTAGTTACGATGAGTTGTCCAATGTCCATATAAATATGACAGCACTTTTAATTTGTTTCATTTTATCCACAACTCGATATTTATTCATAGTTAGTACTACTAGCAGAATTTCTAATAGATTACCAGCATTTCTGAAAACAAAAATATTTCACGTCAATACCATCATCAGCCTTGCCTTCCCCAACTATGTTGGGGTCGGCTTCCAGTCTAGCCAGATACAGGTGACTACCAGTATTTTACATGGAGCAACTGCCTATCAAACCTATTACGATACCCCTTCATCAAACGTATTAATAATTCCAGATGTCGTTTCTATTTTCTCAGCTCGTTTCAGATTCTACTCTCTCCTGAAATGGTTTATTAACACGCCCTCAAATTGCAAAAAAAACAATCCGTCAAAAACTCGACGCAACCCAATTTAAATTCACACGTAATCAGATTAAGGTGGAGGTAATACATCACGGAGCATATTTCTCTTATTCATTCATCAAAACTTGTGAACAATCAATCTTGCGAGGACAATGACACCTCGTTACTGTGTCATTGTTATGTCACCATTGCTGGCAAATGATGGGGGCTCATTGCCCATGCTGGCCATTTTAGGTAGTTGGACATTTTAATGGGGGTTCCATTGTGTGATGGAGAATGGGAGGCGTTGTGGTGTTAGAAATGTGGAAGTGAAGTTAATGTCAGCTTGTGAGTTAATATGTCACAGCGGTGACACACAGAGCCTCTTTTGTTTTGAAGCTCATGTGACACAGATGGGTCTTTGCAAAGGTTATATTCTGACAGATTCACTAAACCTTACCTCACTTTAAAATCTCATCTCGTCTCATTGCATATTTATTTTATTAAAACTATATGCACACGTAAAAAATACTGTACAAAGGCGGAATTAATACCTGAGGCATTGTCTACCTGTCAACTTTAGGGTGATGCAGAGACAAAACATGGTAGAACATAAGGGATAGATAACTTAAAATGGAATACATACTAATACATAGACACATACATACATATAAACCGAATAAACTTTGTCCGGAGAAATAACGATAGGTAGAGGAGAAAACAAATAAAGCAAGCAAGCATATGCCTCAGCATAGTCATATTTTTATTGTCAACATAAATTGTTGATATTGTTATGTAATTTTAGTAGGGCATGACATGATACTCAACATAGATTTAAGTGTTATCTCCATCATTTAAAATATAAAAATGGAGGTTACCACATTATGTATTTTTGCATGCCCCGTTGGTCTCATGGTAGCAAGCGCGACTGCTGAGTGTGGAGTCCTGGGTTCGATTCCCAGGTCGGGAAAAGTGGTATTGGCTTCTTCCATTAGGAAATTCTTAATAACAGCCTGGAGTTTGGAAGTTGGAGTGTGATACACCCGTGCCTCGGAAAGCACGTTAAGCCCTTGGTCCTGCGCCTGATCTCTCTCCGGTCGTGTCGGATTGCCGTCCCATCGGACTATGACGGTGAGGGAAGGGAGAGTGCACCTGTGTCTGCGCACACACTTGTGCACTATAATGTCTCCCGCGCCAAAGGCCCGTCCCCGTTGAGATTGGCTGCCGAGGCCGAAAATACGGTCTGGAGGACTATATTTTTGCATGGAGAAGGTTTTTGAGAGTTTTTTTTCCGATCTTCAACAGGAGAAAGTCGTATCCAAAGGCTAGTATAATTATAAAACTTGATACACTCCAATATCGTAGTTGTTTTTAACAATTGGTACATTATACACTAGAATGTTTTAGGTACCCCATTATTAGGTTCACAAAACCAAGGACAATCCAAACGGTTTTATTGGGCAATCGCTCGGGGCATCACAAGGCTAGCTGTAATCACGTTACCTAGTAAACCGGACTGGAACGTCGCTAGATTAAAATGATGTTACGCTAGATTTGTTAGCCTGGCTTTCAATGTGATTAGGAAACATTGGATAGGTTTAGAAGGTTAAAAAGGTTTTTGAGGAAAGTATGGTTGCTTAGGTGGTAATTGTTACATTTATGCATTCCAAGATTTGATACCAAGTCCGCAAACATCAGAAACCTTCATTTCTTAAGTGTAACTGAAAACATATTTCTATCGCATCCTTACTTTCATCAATCTGCCTAGCCGTTTCCCAACTATGTTGGGGACGGCTTCCAATCTAACCACATGCAGCTGAGTAGGTACCAATATTTTACATGGAGCGACTGCCTATCTGACTCCTCAAAAATCAAAGCTCAAACTCAAAGCATTTATTTCAAACAAACCAATTACAGGTACTTTTGAATTGTCAAGGGGTCGGTCAGTCAGAAAGATGAAGCTAGTTGCCCATTCCAAAGCGTAGTAGGTTCCTATGGAGAAGAATGGGCAAGAAACTCCACGGACACTCTTTTTAAACCAAATATTGTTACAACCTAGTAACTGGGTAATACGACCCCTGGGTAAGACTGGTTGTCAGACTTTCGAGCTTCTGACGACCCGTAACAACTGTCAAAGATCCACGAATGACAGCCAGGACCAACGGCTTAACGTGCTTTCCGAGGCACGGAGGAGTCTCGGTATGCAAAGATGGTCACCCTTCCACGGACCACCCCGGCAAGCCTAGCTTAACCTGATGGATCGATCCGTACGGCTGTTATTACTTAGCCACAAGCTCCTCCTCCCCTCCTTACTTCCATACTGAATTATTATAAAATCTAAAGTAACTCGGTCTGTTTGTCTGTCAGTTACTTTCACGCTGCAATTACTAAACGGATTTTGATTAAATTTGGTTTACAAGTTGACCATGACCACCACAACAAAGAATACTTTTTATTCCTGTAGTACGTTCCCGTAGGATAATTCCCGACATACACGGGGGTGAAGGCGCGGATAAATAATACAACAAATTTTCTAGCAGCATGTTTCAAGCAACATACTCGTACAAACATGTTAGAGAAATGTCGCGCGAGTTTTCTTTAGCATAAAGAAGACACTTGCTTCCTGAAATGTAGGCCAAAACAATGGCACCACTAACTTCCCAAGCCCATAAATAAGAAAGTCAATACCCCAGCTTACCAGCGAACAGCTTCCAAGCTGGCGCCGCTCAAGACCCACGGGAAGGCTAACCCCAACATATCTTTACACTAGACGAGTCTGGGTAAATCGAAAAACTTTAAATGGGTCCAATTTCCAGCCCCCCGCCTCCCCGCAATCGTGCCCCGCGAGACGTGGGGCAATTAAAAGAATTGCCCCGCTACGATTCAGTCCGACGACTAAAAATGAAAATATAGTTGGGAATAATTGAGACGGGGACGTTGCAGTTGATATTTAGATATGTAGGTATTTCTAAAACGTCCATAAGTAAACGCTTATTCATTCATCAATCATAACATTAAACTCTAGGTTATCCGTCAATGAAAGCAAAACTGACAACAAAACCTATGGTTTAAATGGTATGTAAACGTCCTACCATTGGCGGTTTTTTAAATCAGTCTATGTCGGACAACAGTGAAACAAGTTTAACCTGGGTATAGGGTACACATCTGCCCACTCCTTTGACAATAAGGGCATGAAGGTAAAACTATAAAGCAAAATTATTAAAACATTTGTCTCTCCCACTGACACTACTTACGACCTTATTTATAAACCAGTAGGTGACACCCCCAAAGACACACGCACAGGTCATTAACCTTGACTGCCGGCATCTGATTACCTGTAAACAAGAGTGTAGAGTTACAACCCCATTGAGTGTGATTTATGAGCTGTCGTCTTGGCGCGATGGCGGCTCGAGTGGAGGCAATAATAGGTGTTCAATAGCTGATGAGTTATGGAGGTAGCTGCTAGTTGGGTGGGTTTTAATTAACTATGTGTTAAATTTTGGTTTATTATGTATTTTGTTGTATGTATGTTAGATTTTACTATATAGTTCAAGGCACCCACCTGTGACTTTTCAGATTCATGTGCGTATTGTATAATTATCACTTGTGTAAAAAACAGTGAAGGAAAACAATCGTGAGGAAACCGGCATGCTTGAGAGATATTTCTCGACGGCATGTGAAGCTTAATCGAAGCCCATGGGCAGCTTTAAAACTCTGATACTAAGTTAGTCACTAAACACACGAAAAGAAGAAGACTATGTAGTTGAATTTCATGTTTTTAGGATATTTTTTGTTGTTCAGTACAACTTACTTGAACTTAACAATTATTTAAATCTTGCTGGCCACATTATCTGTGGTGAACCCTAGTTTTTCTATTGCTTGTTGTTGTAAAAAAAACCTTTTGGAATAAGCACGTTTCACTCCAGTTACTAGTTTAATAAAACATTTTCAACAGAATTTTTATTTCCAACAGTTGTACCTACTCGAATAGCCTTAAAAACCCGACGGTGTACTCAATGTCAAAGTTTTCTAAATCCAGAAACAGCAATGACCCGATAAACATAATCCATCCTTTAATTTGAATCCATTTAAAAATTCTGACTTTTTGGTCTTTGCAAGAACGCAGCGTAATACGCTCACAGCATTGCCCCGTATATTCCAAATCAAAGATATCCACGATGCGGCGCTTGTTCTTCTGCGTCGTTACACCAGGAATTAAGTCTTAATAGGCTAGTTGAAACACCTCCAATTACAACAAGAAAAGTACAAAGATAGGTACACATCTGTTGACTGGATTGTTTTTATTGATGTTATTTCGTATGAAGGCTTAACTTTATTTATTTAGATGTCATTATAACTTCAACCCCTATTAGTTCACCAAGAGTTAATAATTTAAAAAACTAAAGTTTTTTTAGCAATAACCGAAGTCTTGAAAAATATATTTTACGTAGAATTACTTTCAATACATCTTTTCGTGATATTTTTCGTCATTTCGCTTCATTGAAATATTTTTACGTAATGGTAGCCACACACGTAACGATTTACTTGCGCAAAGTTAGGCTTGCGCAAAAAGCAAAAGTAGTGCCCGACTACTAAAGCAATGTAACAGCATTCAACAAGTTAACCACTCCTACGAAATAATTAATAATGCTAAAAAACCATCATGTTCTCATTACAACCTAATAGTAAACCATCATTTTTTTTTATCAAAGTGTAAATGAACGAATGAAGTCGGTTCCACTCACTCAGCTACCGATCCACGTTAGCGGATTGTCCCGAAGGTATTCCTCTATCGCAACCGCAATCATTGAACAAGAATCTCTTTCAAGATTCCATCGTCCAAGACGTTGAAGAAATTAGAAATGCGCGTCTTGGATAAAGTAGGATTTGTAATATGAGTTGATAACTGTGTCAGTGCAAGGGAGTTCCGTATTTACAAGAAAAAAGGAAATAATGATTACTTTTCTTACATCACATTTTTTATTCATGTAAAGCAGGGTGGAGAGTATTGTGGCCCAGCCTGGTAGAGGCGTATGTCCAGCAATAACTGCAATAGGCCGAGTTGATTGATTGATGTAAAGGTTTATCTAATAAACAGATACATTGCATTAACACATTAATGCTTTGCTTGTGTAGTTTTCAATGCTTTTGGTCGTATAGCTAGCTTACATTTATTTATTTGACATATATGGCAATTAATTTAAATAAATTAATGTTTGTTTTAATGTTACTTACTATTGTTACAATCAATATTTTCTAACTTACCAGTTAACTGCTGCTGGGGAGTTTGTTGCGCCACTTCTTCTTCCCAGCTAAAGCACTAGGAAGTGGTGAAGGGTGGGCGTTTTGGGGGACTGTCTTATGTAATTTTGACGTTCAAAAAGTGCTGATTCTCAATCTAATTTGAATAAATTATATTTATTTCTGTAAATTGGTTCAAAAACACACTTTCATACATCAAAATTAAATTAAATCCGAAAAGCTAGATGAGTTCGGAATGACTTTTGAATCACTGTCATTTTCTCATGATGTTTTCATCTACGGTCAACACCATCATAAATATGATAACTTACTGCAGGTTTTATTTCCTCTTTGACTGAACCTCACTGAGCCCAATCCTGATTCACTTCCATTGTGCCATTCGAAACAACCACTGTATAATCAACACTGTTATTTTTGGTCTTATTGACTACCGTTAATAACCATAACATAAAATATGAAAAAAAAAATTTCTCTCTCAATCTCAATGGAATTCTATAGTCGTATAGACGCTTCTAAAGCAAGTCTAATATACCCCAAGATAACACAATTATCAAACTTATTTAAATATGTTTGTTAGTCGTGTATACCATCATCTCTGCAATAAAAGCCTCCATTTTAAACAAGAGGCCCCAACAACGTGTTGTTCAGATACTTAGGTAAACACTATTTAATGAAATTGTCTGACTTTGGCGCGAGGGTCGCAAGCAAAATAACAAAGCAATTTAAAACTCAATACTATTAGTGTAAAGGTACGGCCATACTAGAGCCGTTTTGTTATGGAGAAAATACGAACGTTTTAGTGCTGATATCAGGATCTGTTCCTATCGGATTTATAATCAGCCTATAATGTTCCCACTGCTGGGACACAGGCCCTCTCTCTTCGAGCGGAGTGGGCTCTAAGTTGGTAGATGTCATAAACGTTTTCGAATTTTTGGTTCTAGGACATGCCATTTCCTTCACCGTTTTGACAGCTTTTGGTGATGAAATTATATACAGAAACTAAAACACCTGTTTGGGTTCGAACCCATGACCTAACTCATAAGTCGAGGCCGTTACCACTAGGCCACCACTATTCTCAGCATTCCTACCCCCTGGTGGGAGGGGGTAGGAATGCTCCCCTGTTGCATTCTCAATTATAAAGGTTAAATGTAACGATATCGGATAGTAATCTACAATATTTGAGGAGACTATTGTAAATTGGAGTGGAGACCGCGTATCGATAAGCGTAGTGTTGGACGCCCGGGAGCTAGATGAACCGATGACCTTAGAAAGTCTGGCTGGGACAGACTGGATGCGGCAGGTAGAGGGACAGGGTGCTGTGGCGCAGCCTGGTAGGCCTTTGTCCAGCAGTGGACTGCGATAGGCCGAGTTGATTGATTTTAAATTAATTTATTATTTTAGTGATTTTAGTAGATAGTATAATTTTTTTTTTTTTTTTTTTTTAACAAAATTATTTATATTCGCCCAAATATCGAAGTAACAATCATTAGGTTAGTAGAGGATTTTGTCAAACAACAACCTTCTTCAGATCCTAGACATATGTTTATGAAAAAAACAAGGTTCCTAAAAAATAATTTTACAAACCTGCATGTTCACCGATCACTTTTCGGTGAATCAATCAAATCAATTACAAAACTATTTTTTTTTTTATCTTTTTATTATTATTTTTTCGACAAGTAGGCTTTTGGGCTTAGTATTACCATCTATAATTTTTGTATTGCGTTTTATTTGTGCAGAATAAACATTTTTTTATTTATAATCTTTGTTTTTGACACAAGTTTTGTGTCCGTACCTTTACAAGACTAACATAATAAGGGGCTCGATTGGTTATAAACTTGCCTACTTAATGTTATTTTATTCCCTATAAAAGAATTCGTTTTTTTAACACGTCGTTTAAATTCACAGGAGCGTTTAGGTTATGGGTTCAGAGGTGAAAGGCATAAGCGATAGCGATCCTACCTACAACTAACTAAAACTAATCTAGATAAAGTTTAGCAAGAAATATAATACTAATGCTGTTAGCGCTATTGTATTCGTGTATTCTAACTTTAGCAAAAAATAAACATAAAAAAGAAAATGGAAAACTGGGAAACTTTTAGAATTGTGCATAATTCTAAAAAAAAAACATGATATTACGTACTAGTAAGATGACAGATTAAAGAAAAAGTTAGGTTTGATTCACCAAAAAAAAACCTGTTCTGGAATAAGCAAAACTTTTAATTTTCTCCATAGAAAAATAAAAAAATATGTTATAGATAATTCTGAGCAGATCTATATTTTAATTCACACAGGTACTCTGCTCATACAAGGAGGTAGTCCAATATTTCAATATTAAAACCGACCGAGGCGCAATGAATGCCAAATAAACCGCAATAATAAATCCCCATTGAAATTATGTCTTTACAGAAAACATTCCTGTATTATTTACATACTAGCTTCCTCCAGCGGCTTCGTTCACGTGATATTTTTATAATTGAAAGCCTGTTTTTTTTAAGTGAAAACTTCTTTAGCGACGTTGTGCTAGAATGTGCTAAAAAATTTAAACTCGCGTCTGGACACGTGACCTGGTCGAAAATTCGTAAGACGTTCATGTTTTTGTTGACAGTGTACTGACAGCAAGCCACATAAATTCCTGACATTTTGTTAGATGGCGTTACTTAGTTTTCACTTCAATCGGCAGCCCCAGACTGCCTCGTTTTTTTTTCTTTTAAACAATCATTTGTAAGGACTTTAGGTCATCAACGCTAGAAATTATTATTTGCTATGTAACTTCTAACAGTTAATGAGTAACTTTTTTGCAACATCTGATTTTAAGTAAACAATACCTATATTCTACTCCAAATATATCTGTCTAACAGTGAAAACTTCATGTCAATTCGTCCAGTAGTTTCGGAGATGTGTGCTAACAAACAAACAGATAAACAGACAGAAAATAATCCTAATAAAAATTGCTGGTTTATGTCCTCTGTATACGACTCTTCTTTAGTAACCCCTTTCTATTTTTATTACTTTTCTTCAATGTTCAGACACACCGGAATACTGTTTTCTTATAATTATATTGTATAGATTAATTTACCAGTGCAGTCGCCAAGTGAGTAATGACAATGAGAGTTGGTTTTAACTATAGAATGAACGAAAGTTTAAATTGATGCTTTGCTGTCATTTATTTGGGAGGTGGAAATAACTGTCCATAGCACATTTTCTCGTGTTCTAGCTAGTTTAAATACAAGGAAAAACTGAGCAATTTCAACTCATTAAATAATGCGATCGTTTCCAAGCAAAGTTAATCAAAATATGGGACTACCTCGGAAGCATACCCGTTCAAACAATCGATACAATTTTCAAAATCGGTTCGTCGAACATATAACCTCCTCCTTTTTGGAAGTCGGTTAAATCCATCTATCGTTGGGCAGTTGCCCGCCAGACATGACACCCGTCTGGATCTATCGCTCAGCTTATAACTTGTGTCGAGTGTCAAAATGTAGGTACTATTTGTAAAAAACAGCATTTATTTGTGCGTGGGTATTGGTTGCTCACCAAACAGTAATGCTGTGAGCATAAAAGACCCATCGCCTAATGGAGTTAATATTATTTTGTATGGTATTATCATTTCTTTACAATTGTACCTACATCATGATTTTAAATTTTCTTCGAGTTATTTTAGAATTTATGTTTTCTGTTAAAATCTTTCGCTCTTATAATATTTAAAGTAGTATTTGTATTTGACTCCCGCAGTCCTTTCAAGACCCATGGCCGATGGAACAGGCAAGTCCTGGAGTGGAGACCGTGTTTCGGCTAGCGTAGTGTGGGACACCCCCACCTAGATGGGCCGATGACCTTAAAAAGCAGACTGGGGTAGACTGGATGGGGAAGGCGGAGGACAGCCTGTTGTAGTGGAGCCTGGGAGAGGCCTATGTCCAGCAGTGGACTGGGATAGGCTGAAATTAGTTGATTGAATCCTTTTAACACTTTTGACTCCACCCATTTTCATAGAACTCATACGCCATGCCGTCATATATATTGGAAGTCAACCCTCCGGGAGGGTTGCCGGCATCACGTTTGTGCTAAAGTTAGCCATTTCGGACGGTCAACGGAGTTAGGTTTGTGTTATGAAACACTGTAAAACGAAGTAAAATTGTGTTTTCAGGGATCTTTTCGCTATTTTCGCGTTTCCAACCTTTTAATTTTTTTGTCAATATTTGTAACCATGAATAAAAATAAAAAATGCTTTGATTTTAAAATCAACGCCTAAACTAATAAACCTAGTTAAAATATATATCAGAAGTTATCTTTACGGTTTATAATGCAATACAGCTTTAATCGCTAAGAAAAACCTTCATTTAAAATAAGCCCTCAGCGAAGTCTCCTGGCATCCCATATGCGACTAGTTGAACCCTCCAGGAGGGCTCCCGGCACTGAACATGGTATAGTTAAATATCGCATGGCAAATCTGAATTCTGATTACAGACATTATACTATCGTTTGACTACGTACCTACTTACCCAGAGCCCAGTGTGAAAGAGTTCTTCTTGGGACTAAATTTTCCCATATCTATTAAAGTACTGCGCCAATCAGTTTACACTTTGACATAATTATTATATTATTCGACAAAGAGACAATAATACAGATCTAAAAAAGAACCAGTGTGATGAAAACAGTACAAACAACCGCAAAATCAATTTCAATTTGTTAGCCGCAACTCAACAACGTCCAGTTTGTTAGTAACCACTTAGGCTGTTACATAATTTACAATATTTTACGTTGGTATTTGGTTGGTTTTGAATTAGTCGTTTGTTGAACTATGAGTATTTTTTTAATTGATTAATTAGATACTTTTCCAATTTTCTTTGTTGTGCCTTCTCCAGCCAATCGGTCAGGAACGAGTCCAAGTATAAGATGCGCAGAGCTTTGCTTAGCAGTGGGAATGTAGGATAAATAAATAAAAATATAGATGCAGTCGACAGGATTGATCAATATTTTGACCAATGTGACCACTTTTCAATCCAGTCTAATTAGACAGTCAGATCAATTTAAAGCACGGAACCGCGACACCGGCAGCGTTTAGAGAAGACTGAACTTATAAAATTCCTGGTACCAAAAATGCGTTGAGCGCATTACTGTCTGTCACGCACGGGCTAGAACTCAAAGCTGTCAGTTATTATTATACGTCATTTTGTTTGCACTATGAACCTTTTTGGCGCAGCCGTGAGGCACACACAATAATATTGTTAAAATATTATTATTTTCACTTTTTTATTTTGTAATTTGTGTTTCACGAGGAGCTTGTGGCTAAGTAATAACAAGCCGCACAGGTCGATCCATCAGGTTAAGCTACGCTTGCCGGGGTTGGTCAGTGGATGGGTGACCATCTTTACATACCGAGAATCCTCCGTGCCTCGGAAAGCACGTTAAGCCGTTGGTCCCGGCTGTCATTTGTGGATCTTTGACAGTCGTTACGAGTCGTCAGAAGCCCGAAAGTCTGACACCAGTCTTACCAAGGGGTATCGTATTACCCAGTTACTGGGTTGTGGAGGTCAGATAGGCAGTCGCTCCATGTAAAATACTGATATTCAGCTGCATCCGGTTAGACTGGAAGCCGACCCCAAGATAGTTGGGAAAAGGCTAGGAAGATTGATTTTGTGTTTCACGAACTGTGTCCAAATAAACATTATTCTTTCATTCTTTCTTTAACTATGACACAATATTGACGTATGACCACTGACACGCTTGATTTCTATGGAAAGTACCTATAGAAATTACCACCTCAAGCAGCGTCCAGTGAGGCGTCTTCGTGCTCTGTGATTCAAATACAGCAGCCACTTATTGGTCACTGAATCAAAGTTCTGGATCAATGTACATCACCCTGTATGGCTTAATCAATTTTTATCCAGACATGTTGAAATTCTACAACCCCTAAACTGAAACAAAACTATTACATCTCCTTACTAGCCCACTTAACTCAACAGTTCGTGGCTCAATAATAACAGCCACACGGGTCGATCTTCAAGGTTAAGCAACGCTTGCTGAGTTCGAACCGTGGATGGGTGACCATCCATTACATACCGAGATCCCTCCATGCCTCGGGAAACATGTTAAGCAGTTGGTCCCGGCTGTCATTCGTAGATCTATGACGGTCGTTACGGTAGTTAGAAGCCCAAAAGTCTGACAACCAGTCTTGCCTAGATGTATAGTGTTATCCAGTACCTGGGTTGTGGAGGTCAGTTAAGAGGTCATCATAATCAGCCTATTAATGTTCCCACTGCTAGGACACAGATCTCCTTTCTGTGAGAGGGTGCGGGCTGTAATCTAACACGCGGGCCAGTGCGGGTTTGTAGATGTCACATATCTTCGAATTTTTGGTTCTCAGACATGCCGGTTTCCTCACGATGCTTACCTTCACCTTTTTTGAGAGCAGTAGTGATGACATAATTTACACAAAGTAAAGCGCCTGTCTGGGTTCGAACCTACGACATACAACTCGTAAGTCGCGGCCGTTATCACTGCGCCACCACTGCTCCAGGTAAAATACTGGAATTCGATGTATCCGAGTAGATTGGAAGCCAACCCCAACATGGTTCTGAAAAGGCTAGGCAGTTGATAAAGATGATCTTGAAATTCTACAAACCCCTAAACTAAAACAAAACCATGGGGTCTCAATTCGTACAAATTATAATTATTCTTGAAAAAAGATCATAGATGGCAGCATTCAACAGATTTTTCGTCAATGGACATGCCCCACTTGCAGAGTAAAAACTCCCAGAGGTGACAACACAAATACGCCCGTGCGACCGTCAAATACTATGCTTGTCGACACTATGAATGTTAACACGCAGCCGCGTTCCCGAAGTGCGAATTCAGAATTACCCATTCTGACACCTGATAGGGATTCAAACGCCCTTAACTCACTGACCTGTGAGATACGCATGATGAGACAGGATATGTCTCAAATCAAATCTCAGCTGAATGAGTTAACTACAAGCATAAAAACATGTAACAATAGACTTGATAGCTTTGACGACAGAATCACCCAGTCCGAACATAAAATTTCCGCCCTAGAGACACAAACCAATAAGCACATACTAGAATTAAAGGATACTATCTCTCAGCTCCAAGACCAGCTAAATGCTCAAGCACAGGTAGCAATGTGCAATGAGATAGAAATTATGGGCTTAAGCGAATCCGATAATGAAAACCTGAAACATGCGGTCCTACTGACCGCGTCTAAAATAGGAGTAAACTTAAAAGAAGAAGACGTTGACTGGGTTACTCGGACCGGAATCGCTCAGAAACGTGCTTCAGGGGATCCCGGCGCGAAAATGCCACGGCCGATCATTGTACGACTTTTGCGACGATCTAAAAGAGACGAGCTTATTAAGGCCGCAAAAACTAGAAAGAATTTAAATTGCAGGGATATTGTCTCAGAAGGTCCGCCAGGAAGAGTTTTCATCAACGAGCATCTGACGAAGCAAAATCGACAGCTTTTTCGTGAAGCGAGAACAAAAGCGCAGGCAAAAGGTTTTAAGTTCTGTTGGATCCGAAACGGACAGATTCTTCTTCGCAAAGAGGAGGGGTTGCGAGCTACACGAATCCAGAATAAAGCCAACATCTACCAGTTTCTCGGTCCTGACATACCAGATAATAGCGACGATCCCGGATTTCTTCCCAAAATATCCCCTGTCTGTGATAAATAAGAGCATAAACAGAACTTTATATCCCTTTTGTTCCTTTAGAAAGACGAGATTTATTTTTTATTTGTTAAATATGTTACTCTTTCATAATACACTACATACCTTTACTACAAACGCAGATACAAACACTTATCCTAACACAACACTTGAAACCAAAAATAAATACGCTCAACCTCACACACACACTAACTCGTACATGTTACACAAACGCACCATTATAGACACAAATAAGATAATCATTAAATTCTTTCAAGTAAATATAATTATATCGCAGTTAGACAAAATAATAAGTGACAATATTAGCCATACCCCAGCCAATATTAAGTTGCTTTCTTTATTGTGGATAACTTAGAAGTATTTGAAAGTATTGATGAAACCCTTAGTATAGATTGTCACTTGCTCGATAACCTCGAATTATGTGAAAAACATCTTAACTGCGATTACAACTTCAAAATGCTAACATTCAACATAAGAAGTGCACAGTGTAACTTTGACAGTTTTTTAGTGGCGCTAAAACGTTTACAAATCGAATACGATGTTATTGTACTTACTGAATGCTGGCTGCATGAGAGCTCTGTTATCAGACAAATGGAAGGATACAACGTTTTTAACACTACTCACCATAAAAACAAGGCAGGTGGAGTAATAATGTACGTGCGGGAATCTATCACGGCATCGGTATCGGAACCAGACATAGATGATACGGACTGCCTGTTGGTAAGTATAAACGGTTTTATGCAAATTCTCGGAATATATCGCTCCCCTTCTTCTACTAGTTTGGATACATTTTTGGTATCACTTGACTCTAATTTGAGAAAACTTAAAGAAAATTCCAGATTGGTATTACTTGGAGACTTAAATATAGACTTACTTACGGCAAATCCTAACGCGGATAACGTAGCGTATCAATGTTTGATGGCGCAACATGGCTTACTTCCTGCCATTACAAAGCCTACGAGGGGACACAGCTGCTTGGACCATATTTTTGTAAAAAGTAAAGATTCTATAGTGGGGGTGGTTGTCAAATGTGCGGTAACTGACCATGACGTTGCTATGGTTGGCCTCCACACAACAAACGATAAACCAAATAGGAAAAAAAGGATAATCTTGAAGACAGATTTTGAGGCTGTATCTGCTGATCTACAAAAGGCTGACTGGACCAACGTTTTAAGCAAGAGTGATGTAAATGAGGCATTAGAATGTTTTAATAATATAATCAGTTCTGCAGTAAACAGTCACACTCATTATTTCAAAAGTAGCCGTTCTAAGTACAACATAAAGCCATGGATCACTCCCGGTTTGATGAGATGTATGCGTCATAGAGATAGTTTACACCGACAGGTAAATTTAGACCCTAAAAATGAAATTCTCAAACTTTCGTATACTAGGTACAGAAACTTCTTTATAGACATTCTACGAAAAGCGAAGAAAGACTACGAAAGCAAAGCTTTAAAAGACAACAGACAAAACTCAAAGAAATTGTGGATCACTATAAAAGACATATGTGAGATACGACAGAAAAGAAATGACTCTGTTGATCTACTAAAGGCAAAAAGTACCGCACTGGAATCGCTAAACTACTGTAATCACTATTTTGCAACAGTGGGCAAAATCCTGTCGGAGCAGATACTTCAGCAACTATCAACTTCTGAAGAAGCACTATCTGCTGGTATAGACACAAACATCTCACCCGCTGATTCAATGTTCACGACACCTACAGATATGTACGAGGTTGACTCTATTATAAAAAACCTCAAACACGACAGTGCACCTGGTCTTGATGGAATTAAACCGTCTCTAATTAAAATGATAAGGACCATTATTTTAGAACCTTTTACTTACATTTGCAATCTGAGTATGTCGTCAGGTGTTTTCCCAGAACATTGGAAAATAGCTCTAGTTTCTCCGATTCATAAAGCCGGACCTAAGAATTCCCCGGATAACTACAGGCCTATATCCCTGCTTTGCATTTTTTCAAAAGCACTGGAGAAATTAATGAATAATCGTATAGTTAAATACCTAGAAAGCCACTCACTTCTCTCAGAAAGGCAATTTGGGTTTAGAAAAGGAAAATCGACAACTGATGCGGTCGAACTGCTGACGAACATAACATCTAAACATACAGATGGTGGCAAACGTTGTCTTGCAATATTCTTAGACCTCGCTAAAGCGTTCGATACCATCTCTATTCCTATCCTTCTTAGGAAGCTCGAAAGGTTAGGAATAAGAGGAACATCGCTTGACTGGCTTCGTAGTTACCTGAGCAACAGGCGGCAATGTGTTAGAGTTGACAATTTGGTCAGCGATGAACGGGAAATCTGCTTTGGAGTCCCGCAGGGGAGTATACTTGGCCCAACACTATTTACTATATACATGGACGATATACTCAAAATTAACATCTCAAACGCTGACCTCATTTGTTACGCTGACGACACTGTGATACTATTTCATGGAGCCGATTGGGGAGACTTATTCAGGAAAGCAGAGGCAGGAATGAATGGGATCGCTAATTGGCTCAATATGAATTTGCTTACTCTAAATGTCAAGAAGACCAAATACATTATCTTTAGGAAAACCCGGGCTACCAAGGTACCATTATGGAATTTAAAGATTCACGGAGTAAATTGCCATTACTCATTTATTAACACTGGCTCTCAATGCTCATGCAATAACATCGACGGAGTGGACGAAATAAGATACTTGGGAGTTATCATAGACCAACACCTTTCATTCAAACCACAAATTAGAGAACTTGTCAAACGCGTTCGGAAGCAAATCTACATAATGAAAATGATACGGGACAGAGCATCAGTGGATGTAAAAAAACTCGTCTATATAGCCTTATGTCAGTCGCTGATACAATATTGCATTGTAATATGGGGAGGAGCGTCAAAAACTCATCTAATAATCCTCGAAAGAGCACAACGCGCAGTCCTCAAAACACTGTTGCACAAACCATACCGTTTTCCTACAGAAAACCTATTCGCAGAAGCTTCTCTGCTGAGTGTAAGGAAACTATATTTATTAAACGTAACAATGAAGACCCAAATCAAAATTTCGAAAAGGAGTGATTTAAATAATTTACAGGCCAAACGCAGATTCAGAGTTCCAACTCCCCCAGTAAAATCCGCATATGCACAAAGACTCCCACATTTTCTGCATGTTCACGTCTATAACTCGGTGATCAAACAGTGCAATATAAGAAATTGCAGTCGCAAACAAATAAAAAACAGACTAACATCCTGGCTGCTAAACTTGTCATATGACGAAGCAGAAAAGATAATTACTGTGATAAAATAAATTCTGCACACACGTTCGTACGCACGTTCTACCTCACACTTGCACTCTTTCGCTTAACACCATCAAACTTACCATCACCATGTTCACACACTTACACTCACACTCATTCACAACACATGATCACATACATAAACTTACACTGACTCATTTTTTTTTTTTTTTTTTCTTTCTAGTTTTCTTATTATTATTATTGTTTTCTTTTATTCTAGATTTGTTTGCTATATTTTTATTTTTTATTTAATTTTAATTTTGATTTTAGTTTCTTATTAATTTTTTAGTAGATGAAGAAAACAAAACATTTTTTATTTTTATTTTTATTATTCGAACATGTTTTTAATATAAATGTTTAAAATGGTAACCCTCCATATTGGTGCCCAAGATACAGGCTTGCCTAGTTTGGGGCCAATGTAAAAACTTTGTAAAATGTATTAGCAATAAAGATTTTATTATTATTTCGTTTATTCATTTATATACATATTAATTTGCATTTTTAAATATTTCTTAAAAAAAAAGATATAAAAAACATTTAAAAATATAAAAAATAGTGTTCCGCCGGTGTCGGGAGCAGGGTCCAAGCTACCGGTGGTTAGGGCTGCAGAGACAGGAACCTCCTCACAATGCGAGCCGTGTCGAGGAGTACTGCCTTCTGAATCAGGCCTTTGATCCAACCGCCTAACGAGAGCCTCGAGAGATGTTGGTCGAGGCTTTCGGCCATCAGGCCGTTGGCCGTTACGACTATCGGCACAATGATAGCCGAGCTCACATTCCACATGTCGACAACCTCGTGCGCTAAGTCGAGATATTTTATTTGTTTCTCTTTCTCAGCTTTCACGAGGTTCCCGTCATGGGGAATGGTAACATCGATTATCATTGCGCGGCGCGCTAATCGGTCTATCACCACTATATCAGGCTTATTGGCAACAATAGTCCTGTCAGTAATGATAGACCGATCCCAGTATAACGTGACATGGTCATTTTCGAGAACTGGGTCGGGCACATACCTGTAGTACGGTACCTCAGAATCCACAAGTTTATATTTCAAAGCAAGTTGCTGGTGAATAATCCTAGCCACTTGGTTATGCCTGTGCAAGTACTCGCCGTTAGCCAGACGTGAACAGCCAGAGATAATATGTCTGATGGACTCACCCGGACGGTGGCATGCCCGACACACGTCAACCGTACCGTCCTTCATTATATGTCTCCGGTAGTTATTCGTCAAGATAACTTCGTCCATAATTGCACAGACGAAACCTTCAGTTTCCCCGAAAAGGTCACCGAAACGTAGCCAGGATACGGACGCTAAGAAATCTACACCGGGCTCATGGAGAGCCCGATAGAAGCGCCCGTGAAGCTCCTTGCTTTGCCATACCTCCTTGCGGTCATCTGTAGTAAGTACCACAGGTTTGCGCCAGTTCTCTTTAGCCATGGAGAGCGGGGTGAGTCCCTTGTCCACTGCGACCACATCACGGTGCATACCCACTTCGGCTTTTAGGAAATATTCCCTGAGGCTGCACACCTCGCGGTTGTGGAGGGTCTTCGCATTTAAAAACCCTCGACCCCCGCACTTCCGCGGGATGTACAGTCTCATCACCGAAGAACGTGGGTGATGCATCCGGTTTGCGGTCAGAAGTGTACGGACCCTCCTGTCTAGGGCGTCGAGTTCGGTTTGAGTCCATTTGAGTATGCCGAAAGAGTACATCAGCACCGGCATGACCCAACCGTTGAAGGCGCGCACCTTGTTTCCGCCTGAAAGAAGACTAGTTAACACCTTCTTCAGGCGCCCAAAGAAGCGCTCCTTCAACGATTGCTTCATGTCAGCAACGTTGATGCCTAACGCTTCCGACATACCCAAATACTTATAGCTTTCGGATGAGGAGAGGGATCTAAGGTGTATGGAATCCGAGAGTTGAGTTCCCTCGGATTCCATAATCTCCCCTCGCTTTACATGCATGACTGCACATTTGTCCACACCAAATTCCATCCTGATGGCGCTACTGAATGTTTCCGTTACCTTATTATTATTATTATTATAGCATAGGTAACAATTATGAAATTAACAGTCACTAAAAAGCGATAAACGGAAGATTTTGGCTGAAGTAAGATTAGTAAAAATCAAAACTTCCTTGTTTAATGCTGATTTATCTATTGTAACTCATAAATCTCGTATTTTCAACAAAAAAGATAAAACTTTTTTGTTTAGGGCTCTTTGCAATAGATGGCGTTTTACACAATTTGTCATAACTGTAGCACATTTAGCCAGTCAATAGCCCGACTAGGGAGGTGTCATTTCTTTGTATGGGATTGGGTATCTGTACGTAGTATTATATTATCTGTGACAAAACTATCCAATCTCCTGAATACTAACCCACTTAACTCAACAGTACTATAACATCGTGTACCTACACAGAATTACTCGCTACACTAAGCCGATTCAGTCGTCGAAGCAACAAAATGAGAATTTAATAACACTGTACAGTTCCCTCGTTACCCACACCCCACTGAGTTCATTTGCATGGAAATACGGATTTGAAACGACACGACCGACTAACAGTGTAGGAGGTTTGATATAAAAATGTCGTCGGATTTTTTCCGTGATTGTACTTTCTTGGCGTTTAGTTTATGTTTTTTTTTTGTTAATAATGTTAAATGAGGTTGGTGAAGAAGTTTGTTAACTGTTGTCAAGTTGAAATGTTGTTATGGTTTTTTCATAAACTTTAGTCACTTGGGTGTGCAATAAAGTAACGTTCAATGAACAGTGAAAAGCTATGGAGGGGGTGCTCTTTTTCAGTAGTTGGACAGTACTGTACAGGTTGAAAAATATACGGACCTCGCGTAGTACGCAGCCACAAGCAAGACTTGTCATAGGACCGGCCGCAATCTGGAACAAAACTGGTCGGAACCACCAGGCGTGCGGCCGAACTTTCTTCTTGGTTGAAGCTTCTGCGACCAAGGTGGTCGTGCGACATGTCGTGGTTGCAGTGTAGTGCCCAAGATCCCTAAACGTATTTATCTTATTCAATTATAAGTTACAATAAAATTGTTTCTTTTGTCCTTCTAATCGAAAATCGATTATACACAATATTTTATGTATGGATATAAAATTCAATAACAATAGTATTTTAGTTTCATAGCATATTACTCTGTCTGAGTTTAGATCAGCTAATTTCAAGTTTAGCACTTTACAAAGAAAAACTATTGTATTTTGTGTCAACTTCAAAATTGGCTATTATAACTTTTCTCCTGAAAAGTTAAATCAAACAAACGAATAATCTAATATTACTTTGTATACTAACTTGAAATCTGTTGCAAAACATAAGAATAACTAGACGTTATTTAAAGTGAGTCCAGAATGTCCATTATCCTCGGAGTTTTTGTTCGTTCTTCTCCATAGAAATCTACGTTTTGGAATGGGCAACTAGCTTCAACTTTCTGAACAATTGACCGATTTCTTGAAAATTTAAAACTGCCTGTATATGATTTAATTGTGTTAGGTTTCAATTTATTTGGATTTGTACTGGCAACATCGAAAGATTTGATATGTCAAAAATGGCGGAACAACGGTCTTCTGGGTTGAGCGCTCGTGATAACCCAACGTGCTGTGTCTGTTTAAAAAGATAGATTGGCATAGAATGCTTGGAGATGTACTACAAATTAAGTTTTAGACTAACATATTGGGCTAACGAATATTATGATTTATTTGAGGATTAGTATCTAATTTGAGGTATTAGTTATTTTAGAGTCAGTTTAGTCAATCTTCCTAGCCTTTTCCCAACTATCTTGGGGTCGGCTTCCAGTCTTACCGGTTGCAGCTGAATACCAGTATTTTACATGGAGCGACTGCCTATCTGACCTCCACAACCCAGTAACTGGGTAATACGATACCCCTTGGTAAGACTGGTGTCAGACTTTCGGGCTTCTGACGACTCATAACGACTGTCAAAGATCCACAAATGACAGCCGGGACTAACGGCTTAACGTGCTTTCCGAGGCACGGAGGAGTCTCGGTATGTGAAGATGGTCACCCATCCACTGACCAACCCTGGCAAGCGTAGCTTAACCTGATGGATCGACCCGTGCGGCTTGTTATCACTTAGCCACGAGCTCCTCCTTAGCCACGAGCTCCTCAGAGAGAGTCAGTTTAGTGTTTATTACAATTGAAATAAATACTTTTACTTTGACTATTACTGTTTAAAGCCTAAACTATTAAAACACTATTTTTCCTTGATTCATGAATACGAACAAAGTCCTTATGGTTTGTAACAATAGGCTTGTATATAACATGACATAATCACGTCATAATATAACAATATTGACGTCACGCCAACATGACACTGCATTACACAAAACACGAACATGACTATAGGACAACCGAGTTCTGTAAAAAATTACATGTTGCACGTATTTGTGATTGACCTGACATTCGACACTATTCTTTACAAAAAAATTAAATAATTATAAGACGTAGTGCAGTTTTACCGATGAATATGAATAACTTCTAGAGCGGGACCAAATCAAAATCTGAGAAAATGACAAAATGGTTAGTATTTTGATAATAAAAGTATTTTTTTTAATTAGAATGGTAGATGCTACCAAAGTTTAAAATTAGTACAAATGGTTTAGTGATAGTTCCACATAGCAGCAACTTTGATGTCTTTGCCGACACTTTTTACCAATTTCGTAAAAAACTTATGATCTCCTGTCATGAATGGTTATTCATGACAGTTGATCACGTTTATTGCAGTCGTCTTACGTGTAATAATCATTTATAATATATTATTATTACTTATTGAATTAAGTAAACCTGATGTTGTATTTTCTAATATATTGTCTTCATATGGTAATGTAGCTTATATTTCATTGTAATAAAAATAAGTTAGTTCATTTTAAATCTCTTTTAATAAATCCTCTTAATTATTATGTATTTTTGAAGAGATAACTTCTTTCGCGGCACTGCACTTTTTTTGGGATGGGTAAAAAATGTTAAACTCGCGTCAGGAAACGTGACCGTGAGATCCGTTGCCTAGCAACCGACAAAGTAAATATCAAAATAAATAGTATTCTTTGACATTACGTAAAGATTGAGAGGTAGAAAATTTTACCCATATTGATGGGTAAAAAAAGGAGTCAATACATACTTCATGAAAAGTGTTTATGTAAATTGTTTATTTTTGTTAGACTATATTTTGAAATAAATAAATATACTACTACTACTAATGAATATTGTATTGAACCACATAAATTAAAGTACTTTTATACTGATAAATAAAGCAATTTGTGCAAAATTATTTCCTAACCATTCCAAAATACTCAAAAATGCACAACGTAACGTTCAAGCTTTCACTTCTGCTGACACTCCCGGAGTGCAACCTGTTGTTTTTTTTTTAATCTATGTCTAAGCTCTGTACATACTTCTAAAAGTGACAAATTCACATACATTATAGCTATATGTATAAGTTATTTTATGTAATACTCGTATGTTATTATAGAATAAGTCGTTGGAGTACCTATACAAAAATAAATAAATAGTTAAAAATAAATCAAAGAAATTAATCCTGCAATTGTATTAACTTAAATAAGATATTATTATTACCTTCGGTTTGTAACAATTACACAACATAACCCTAAAACATTACTATCTCCCACTATAACATAAACTATGAAGCTGACATTCTTCACGACCGCAAGATGAGTGCCATCAGCAATATAGCTCAACTTAGCACCGTATAGCCCGATATAGCGCAATAACCAGACCGCGACGTCGCGTATGATGTAGGACGGAATTTGTACACCATACGATATTGTGGGATAAATTATGTACATTGTTGGTGTTGGTTGTTCTGTCGGTTGTAAGTTATTTATGTACGGAGATAATTATTATAGGTGGCAATTATGTCATTACAGGCAACACTTATCATAGTATAGTCGAACTCGTAAATCTAAATATAACTCAAAGGTGACATAGGTGGTGGTGGTGGTGGTGGTGGTGGTTGACTGACATAGTGATCTATCAACGCACAGCCCAAACGACTGGATTGATCGGGCTGAAATTTGGTATGCAGGTAGATGTTATGACGTAGGCATCCGCTAAGAAAGGGTTTTTGGTTTTTTTAAATTAACTGTTTTGAAGTTTGTGGTGTAAGGGATTTAGAGACAAATACTTATGTTATTTGCTGCTACAGAATTCCTGAGAATAGTAATATAGATAGTTTTATGCAGAGACTTGAACAGCTGTTACAACATTTCATCAATAAACGGTGTATAATTTGTGGTGATTTTAATATTAATTTATCAAAAGATGACTCAAAACGACATTCTTTTCTATCACTCTTGACATGTTACAATTTTCGACATTTAATTGACTCAGATACATTTCGACGCAATAATTCAAGTTCGTGTATAGATAATATATTGACTAACATTGATGAGACAATAATTAAAAGTGTAGACACGGACCATAATGGTCTATCTGATGGGCATGCGGGCCTTTTTTGTACATTATCGCTGGAAAAAGTGGCTCATAGGAAAGAGCAAAGTTGTATGTACATTGAAAGAAGACTATATAATGAACGGAACAGGTCTTGTTTTAGGCAAAAGTTGTCACAAGAAAACTGGTGCGCAACTACATTTATTGACAAACTCAGTGAACTACATTCTAACACATTTAATAAAAAGAAATTAAAAATAAATATAAAAAACAGCAACAAATCTAAATGGTTAACTACAGGAATAAGAGTCGCTAGTAAAATGAAACGGTTTCTAAATTTTATTGACAAAGATAACTGTGACGATTCAATAGTAAAATATCGTAGTAATTATTTTAGGGTATATAGGAAAGTAGTACGACATGCAAAACGACTAGTAGTAAGAACGGAAATAAATCTAGCTCAGAATTCTGGTAAAGTTATTTGGAAAATTATAAATAGTAAGAGGAACCCTAAAAATTATGTAACTGACAATTTGATACTTAAGTATAATAATAAAATAGTTCATAATCCCTCAGAAGTTACTAATGTTCTATTGGAAAAGTTCTGTCATAATTCTAATTTTATCATGAGTGACATTAATACAGCAAAAGAGTATCTACAAAATCATGGGATAAGAGTAGAGGAGGATATGGTCTTTGAACCCGTTACACCTATCGAAGTTTTCAAACTAGTTAAGATTATGGATAGTAAAAAGTCTTTTGGCCACGATGAAATTCCTATGACTATCATAAAAGACAACATTGATGTATTAGCTAGCCCTTTGGCTGATTCAATAAACGAATATGTAAATAAAGGTGTTTTTCCTGAGCAATTCAAACTAGCTAAAGTACTCCCTATACATAAGAAAGGCTCTAAAACAGACCCAGGGAATTATAGGCCTATCTCTTTATTGCCGGTATGTTCTAAAATATTTGAAAAAATTATGAAGTTGAGGCTTGTTTGTCATTTGAATAAACACAAAATTATAACCGACCAACAATTTGGTTATCAAAATAATGTAGGAACAATAGATGCTATTGACATGTTGATTGATGATGTGGTGGGTAAGCTCAATGCTAAACTAAAAGTAGCAGGACTCTTCCTCGACCTTAGTTCTGCGTTCGATACAGTGGAACATTGTATTCTTCTGAATAAGTTAGATTTCTATGGTATTAGGGGTAATGTATTGAATTTATTCAGATCCTATTTACTTAATAGAACGCAGTATGTAGAAATTAAAACAGTTCAAGAGGATGGGCATGAAAAACTACACAAATCAGACACAGTTATAATAAATAAAGGCGTACCACAAGGATCAGTTTTAGGCCCTGTCTTCTTTATAATATTTATAAATGATCTGATAGCTTACATGAAAAGTATTTCAGATGATACTAAACTTGTAGTATTTGCCGATGACACAAGCGCTATTATAGCTAGCGACAATTTGGAAAATTTAGAAAATAAGATTAATTTTATCCTATGTGCTCTTGAGAAATGGTTCACTATGAATGATCTAAAACTAAATCTAAAAAAGACGCAATGTTTATTATTTAAATCGACCGTGAAGACCAAAGATACTGTCAAAGTACATTTACTAGGGAATAAAGTGGATACTGTAGACAATGTTAAATTTTTGGGTGTACAAATAGATGCAGTTTTAAATTGGAAGAAGGAATTAGAAGTGGTCACTAACACTATGAGTAGTGCTTGCTATGCTCTTAGGAGTCTTAGAGATGAATTAACCATTGCTCACCTCAGAATGGTGTATTTTGCACTCATAGAGTCTAGACTTAGATATAGCATAAAGTTCTGGGGCAACAGCTACCAATACAATATTGATGCTGCTTTCGTTATGCAGAAAAGAGCCTTAAGAACTATGCTTCGCATTAAACAAACAGAGTCTTGTAGGGATCATTTTAAGAAACTGCACATTCTTACAGTACCATGCCTCTATATTCTGGTCCTGCTTAGTCATTTTATTAAAAATATCAATAAGTTTGAGACAGAAGAACAGAGACATATCAGAATAAAAACGCGAAGAAAGGATTTACCTAATTTCATACAGCCTAAGCTTAATGTCGTTAAACATGCCTCAAGAGTGCAATCAGTATACATGTTCAATAAATTGCCTGTACAATTTAAAAACTCTATGAATCCGAACGAATTCAAGAGAAAATTAAAGTCATTGTTATTGAAGAAATGTTATTACAGCATTGAAGAGTTTCTCAAAGATAATAGTAGTTCGAACTAAATGTGATTATATTTTAATGACTTTAAAGTAATATATATTATTCAATATTCTATCATGACATTACATATTATTATTAATGAATTTTTATTGACTTATATTTCTTTGAACTGTATTTATATTGATTTCTGAATTAATATTAAGTTAAATTATTATGATTGAGACTAACAATGTTGTGAGAGTGACCAATGTGGAATGTAATGTTAGTTTTTTTCTGACTTTACGATGTTTAATTTTTGTGTTCGTAATTTATATCCAACATCCTATCATGACATTACGTATTAATGAATTTTATTGACATACATTTCTTTGATTTTTAATATTGATTTTGAATTAAAATTAAATTAAATTATTATAGTTAAATTGATTAATATTAAGACTACAATGTTGTGAGTGTGACCAATGTGGAATTAATGTTTGTTGTTTTCCTGACTTTACGATATTGTTTAATTTTTGAGTTACAGTTATTGTTAGAATCACTATTTTTAAAACCATTGTTCGACACAAATGTAATTTGTTAAAGAATAAATGAAATAATTGGAAATTCGACTTTAAAGGGGGTGAAAAGGAGGGATTTCGATTGTATGCAAAATCTTATTCCTTGAGTTAATAGACTTGAAACTTGGCACGAATACTTATCTAAATAAATCATAAAGACTGTCATTTTTAATTTTTCTAAGCTACTAAACGGGAATTGGGGGGTGTCAAAGTTTGTATGAAAAAATTTTTACGCAAGGTCCGAATAACTCGAAACTCAGTATTTATACCTAAAACCGAAAATAATGAATAACGCGTATGAAGGTTTTTCGGAAACAACCCCTAACGGGGTGAAAAGGGTTAAAATATTTTAATGGCGAGTGCGATTAACTAATTTTTCGTCATGGGTGTCGTTTTCGTAGTTTTAGATAGTGCTAAAGCCAATAGTGAGGTCAAAATGTAAATCAAAGATGGCGCCTGCGATTTTTTTTATGTTTTTCGTCATTGGTGTCGTTTCCGTAGTTTTCAAGGGTGCTAAAGCCGATAGTGAGGTCGTAATGTAAATCCAAGATGGTGGCTGCGCTACAACCGTCTCGATGGTGTATTACGACCAAACGTTGAAACAACTTTGACGGTCGCCAACCAAGGCCACCTCATTCAGGGACGCGGTCGGCGACCGTGTAGCAGACATTTGAATGACGTGCTAGTGACCTTCAAGCTTAGGGTGGTAAAGAAATTACGATGTCAACTATACTTAAAAGTCACGAGTGTTTTTTCTTTACTACAATATTCAATGTTGGTTTCAATAACCTGAAAAAGTACGATTGATTCTAATAATGTTACATAAAGAACAAAGAGGTTATTTTACTATCAAATATTTTAAACGATTAAAAAAACATATTTCTAAAACTAAGCATATGTTTTAAATTAAAGCATCAACAGCTATGCTACCATAATATTATAAAGTCAACAGCTGCCCCATTATTAGGTAGTATTATACTTCATGCAAGTAGGAAAACATAAATTATACGGAATAGCAGTTCTAAACCAAACATTCTCGAAGAATTCACATCATTATTAATTTACAACTAGTTGTACAACGGTAATATTATCATGACATAATTTTAAGCTTGGAAAATCAACATCCTAACAACAACATACGAGACTACGCTGCTACGCTGCTACGCCGCTACGCCGCTACGAAGCCTCTACGCGCTACGAAACATTTACGGTTTCCCGAGAAATGTTAATTAGGTAAAGTTTGGCAGAAATTTGTATGCTAAGAATTTATCGTATGTATGTATATGTATTGTATTGATAGCAGTTGCTTTAGTTTGTTGATGTTAGTTATAAGTTCTTAATAATTATAAGGTAAAGAATTTGTATGTTTACCTTAATTCGGAGTTGGTGAGGAATTAAATAAACCCTTGAAATAGGTACAACAACGTAATTGACGGCAAATATTAGAGTTTCTCAATGGCGCTACATCTAAAACTAAAAGCATATTTATTTATGTACATGTCTGAACGTTCTCTTACATAATACGTTTCTTAGTGAACACTGTTTTAAATAAGAACTCAGTAATTAAGTGTAAAATATAATTATGAGACTCGCATGAAACTGCTATAATACTAAAAATACACACATCAAAAGTGTCTAGGGATCAAGCATTTTTATGCGGATTTCTTGAGATTGAGATGTGGCTTTGTAATAAATTTATGATTTTATAAATTTATATGGATCCTTTTTGGTGCATTTCATAATTTGAATCAGGAACTGTGAATCAAATTCGAGTAAAAGATGAAAATCAGCTGTCAATATTTTCCCTATAAAAACATACAACGCATTGAAGACATTATTAGTGCTACTGTTTCCCTACTACTGATTAAAACCAACGTTATTATGGAGCAGCGACGTCATTTAAGCAGGGAAGAAATGCTCAGAGCCGTGGGAATGATAGAAGCTGGTTCCCGGCAACGTACTGTGGCTTTAGCTCTGAATACAAGTCAGAGTGTTATCAGTCGACTTTGGACACGTTACCGAAGCACTGGTACCGTGGCTGAGCGCCATGGAGGACGGTATCGCTGCACCACACGGAGACAAGACCGATACATTCAAATCTTAGCTCGAAGAGCTCCAACAATAACCGCCATGATGTTAGCCGTGAGGCTTCATCACTCTTCAGGGAACTTAATTAGCGACCAAACAGTCAGAAACCGCTTGCATGAAGTGAACCTTCATTCCCGAAGACCGCTACGGGTACCACCTATAGCAATGCACAATCGTAGGATTCGATATCAATGGGCTCTTGAACACAGAAATTGGGCAGAAGAACAATGGCGTTTCGTGTGCTTTTCTGATGAGTCTCGTTTTGGTATGAGACCGGATACAAGACGTATACGACACTGGAGAACCCCTGGACGCCAACAGCGATTAAAATCCTGCCAGGAAGTCCATCCTTATAGTGGTGGAACCATCATGGTATGGGCGGGTATTTGGATCGGCGGAAGAACTGAGTTGATTTGGATTAGAGGCAACCTCAACGCTCAAATTTATGCTGAGACGATTGTATCAGACGTCATCGTTCCTCTACAAGTGCAAATCGGTCCCTTATTTCAGTTAATGCATGATAATGCACGACCGCACACCGCAAGAGTTGTAAGACAGACTCTCGCCGCAGCTAACATCAATGTCCTGCCCTGGCCTGCTCAGTCGCCAGACTTGAACCCGATTGAGCATGCATGGGATATGCTACAGAGAAGAGCTCTGCCGAATATGGAGGGTATCCAGTCGCAAGAAGACCTTTTTTTGTTGTTGCAACGAACATGGGCGGCCATTCCACAGCGTGATTTGGATGAACTCATTTTGAGTATGCCAAACCGATGTTCTTGTGTTGTTAGTGTTCGCGGTAGAAACACGGATTATTAATTGTTTAAGTTACCCAATAAAATTTTAAAGAAAACTGTTATTTCAGTCTTTTTTTCGAACTTTAATGTTAGTGGTTCAAATGTCAAAAATCCCTTTATTAGGAAAATGGCAAATTTCTTTATTAATGCAAAGGTGACTTGGTTTATCGTTACTGTGACAAACGAAAACACTTTATTTGATGAATCCTTAAAGAAAATTTTAATTAATATCAATCAGGAGAAAAGTTATTGCAAAAATATATGTTGATCCCTAGACACTTTTGATGTGTGTAGTTTCTAAACGAGTCTACTTATAAGTTTGTATAACTAAAAATAAGCCCCATGTGTATGTAACGAGGAAGTTTGAAGATACGATGCACGGTGGTTACAAGTGCATGAGATAAATTTTGGTACTTTATGAACGTAGTTTCTAATAAAATATTAATCACGCCGACAAAGTGGAAAAATAAAATAATTCTTAATATTTTTTTGTTTAGCACACGCCCCTAATTTTAAAGCATTTAAAATTACGAATAAGATTTTTTTTTTACAAAAGCATTTAGTGTTAGCGCCGTACGTCCCACGCCAGCATTTACCTGTTAGTGTTAGCGTTTATTTACCTCAGCATCTGGCGACCACTACGTAAACGCCGTCACCACGTCAGCGCGGTGACCGCTCGCTACAGCTTGACGTTGACAACGCACTGACGTCAGTAGCTCTACCATGAGTTGCCATCGAAAATTTACTCGCTAGCGTTAAACTCGCTAGCGTATTAACGTTAATCAAATACATTTCGATAATGTCAAAACTTGCTAGCGTCCCCGTAAATGATTTATATGAAAAGATATTGTACAGCGCCCCTAGCGGTCACAGAAAGAATTAAAATTTGTTCCAAGAGCACTATAGTTTTCGATAGGTAAGAAACCTAACGTAATCTATTCGATAGTCGCTAACGTTTTTCAGCTGTCACCATACAAAACGGCACCATGAGTCACTAAATCGACAGACGCTATCGAAAAATACGCTTGCGATAGTAGTTACGTTGCTCACTACCATTTTGACGTGTGAAACATGTTTACATTCAAATTATATACGTTTTTGAGTCTATTAAAGGCAAAATAATGTCTGGAAGAGATTATTTAGCATGGAATATGTTAGTGGTCCCAAAATTTGGAGGCCAACGACTGGAAGAACGTAAATTTCAAGAAAACTATCTTATTTAGTTCTCTTACAAAATATTCTATTTGCCGGCGACGCCGACGGGACCGGTTTGTTCTAAAAGTTTTAACTACATAAGTTAATTAATTGTATAGTGTTTTATATGAATAATCTACAAAGATTGTAAGAAATTCTAATAAGAAATAAATAAATGCACAATTCCAAGAATTCGGCTTGTACCACAATATCCTAACGGATTTACTTACTATAAAAGGCGTACCATTTTGTGGGCAATTCAGTCGCAGTTCAGCCATAGATAATACACTTAAATACGGAGCTCAGCCACCAAAGAAGAAACATACCAAGAAAAGCCGAATTCTCCGGAATAATTCAAGATAGTAAATCAGTGTTTTATTTCGCTGCCTCAAGATAGTCCTCATCGTGGTCACTGTGGGTTATGGTACCCAACCTAGGTACGTATTCAGGGGTCCGTGGTGGTTGTGCAGCCAGCGGATTCACCTAGGGTCAGTTAGCACATCGAATATCAGTGGGAGATCGTCCCAGGTTGCCTGCGGTACTGTAGGTACCTCTGCCGTCCGCAACACTATTATTGTAAACATGGTTCATTTTAAATTTAAATAAATAACGCCGCGAATCACACATTGTCAACAAAATTACAAATTGAATAGAGGTAAATAATTATTACCTATAAGGAATAAAAATTCAAAAACCCCTAAATACCATAAAAAGGTGCACTAACCGCCAACCTTTCTATTTAGTCGGTGCGATGCGAGGGGATGGAGGGGTCAAAGTAAACTACATGTTAGTTACTACTCCAAGAGTCGATTACTCTTCCACCTTTAATTGGTAACATTATATACATAGTTACGACGTGATGTTATGTCGATAATCTACAATCACGTATTCACATACTATCTACCTTAGCATATTATACTACGTGCTGTACGTGACGTGCTGATGTACGTGACATCACACCACATCACCCCCTTAAATTAAAAAAAAAAAATTTTTTACAAGGTTTTTTTTTTCCACATTACAAACTATTACTCTAACTCTTACAATACAATTTTGTTCTATTCTTATGTACTATATCTATTTTATTTTTATACTTAATCACAACATTTGGTGACTCGTCTTTTACAACTTCAAAAGGTCCATTATAAATACATTCCAATTTATTGCCAGTTTCATTCTTAATCAAAACTAAATCACCTTCCTTATAGGTTACAGAATTAAGATTCTTATCATAACAATGTTTCCTAGCTAATTTACTCGCTATTAAATTCTCCCTTGCATCATTTTGTGCCCTTTGCAATCTGTACTTAAATTCTAAAGGATAATCATCAAAATTATACAATGGTTCAACACTTTCTCCTTGTAGACTACTTGGTAATCTGCATTTTCTCCCAAACACTAGCTCATAAGGTGTATATTTGGTAACAGTATTAACTGTCGTATTGTAAGAAAAACACCAAAATTGAATCCAAGAACTCCATGATGATGGGTTATTATCCGTCTGTATCCTCAAATATGCACCTAATGTTTTATGTACATTCTCCAAAGAACCTATACTCTCATGATGATATGACGTCGACATGACTTTATTGATGTTCATGATATCACATAGCTCTATCATTACTTTCGAAACGAATTCACTACCCCTATCCGTAGCTATTGTCTTCGGTATTCCATATCTCAAAACAAAATTCTCTGCCAAAGCTTTTGCTACCTCATTTGCGGATTTATTCTTTAACGGATAAGCCTCTACAAACTTCGTAAGTTCACATTGAAGAGTTAATATGTAAACATTGCCTCTTTCGTCTCTATCAAGGGGTCCTACTATGTCTAAATAAATCTTCTCAAACGATGTTGACGCCGTAGTCGTAATCGTCATGGGCTCCCTAGTATTCCTAGAATACTTTTGCTTACAACACTTATCACATTTACCAACGTACTCCACTACGTCTTTCTCTATAGAAGGCCAATAATAATACTTCTTTATATTATTCACCATCCTACGTATTCCTGCATGACCACTCGTGGGTAAAATATGGAAATCATTCAAAATAACCTTCTTCTCATCTTTCCCTTCTATTCTCCGTAAATCCTTCACTACACACAATTTAAAATCCCCACAAATCGAACTTCTATTTTCCTTTAAATATTTTGCCATTCTTGTAATAAAATCAACGTTATAACGATTCTTCATAATAATTACTTCTTTAATGCCTTCTTCAATACAAAAACTGACTATGTCTTTCGATAACTCGTCTCGCGAAATTCCCGATAAAGATTCATAGTTTACATAAATACTCGAGTTTTCTGGCATATACACTAAATTGCGCGACTTTGAAAATATCTTCCTACAACCATTATTATTATTGTTATTATTATTATTATTATTGTTACGTAACATTTTCTCCCAATCATCTAAACAAATCTCAATGTCATTTCCTTGCTTCTTAAGTACTTCCACGATCCTAGGGTGATCAGTCCCAGATACCACGGAGTCCCTATCACAAACATTTGGCTTTCCCAACTGCTTGTACTGCGCCCTCGTCATTACGGATATCGTCTTTTCCCGTATCAATTTCAAATCCTCACTCGTTATCACTATTCTAGAAAGTGCATCCGCTAGTACATTCTCTTTGCCCTTAATATATTCAACCTCAAAATCATACTCCTCTAAACACAAACGAAACTTAGTCAACCTACTAGATGGATCTGTCATGTTAAACAAATACAGTAATGGCCGGTGATCCGTCTTTACAACGAACCTCCGTCCGTACAAATACGGTCTAAAATATTTTACTGACCAAACTATTGCCAACAACTCCTTCTCTATTATCGGATAATTTAACTCACTCTTCCCTAACGACCTACTAGCATATGCGATGGGTTTTCCGTTCCCATTACACAACACACTCCCTATAGCATATCCAGAACTATCGGTTTGCAATATAAAAGTATTGCTATCAGAAAAATCAGGATAATCCAACACCGGTGGACTCATTAACGCTTCCTTAAGCAACAAAAACGACTTCTCGCACTCATCGGACCAACTAAATACAACACCTCTCTTACACAGCTTATTCATAGGTACCACTATATCAGCAAACTGTGGTATGAATTTCCTATAATAATTCGCAAACGCTACAAATCGCTTTACCTCATCAACCGTCGATGGACGCGGATAACCTCTAATAACTTCTACCTTCTCTGGATCGGGTGAAATACCTTCGGCCGATATTACATGCCCCAAATAAAGCACTTGCTTCTTCAAAAATTCACATTTAGACGGATTCAACTTTAGATTTACTTCCCTCAAGCGTAAAAATACTGATATTAGGTTCCGATTATGTTCATCTAAATTCCGTCCAAAAATAATGAGATCATCCAAATAAATCAGACACCTATCGTAATTCAATCCAGACATGGCCACAGTCATTAACCTACTAAACGAACTCGGACTTATCTTCAAACCCATTGGTAACCTACACATTTGATACTGCCCCTTGTCTGTTGTGAAAGCAGTGTACTTCCTACTACTCTCCTCCAAAGCACACTGATAATAAGATTGTGATAAATCACAGTGACTAAAGTAAACTGCGCCTGACATCGAATCCAAAATCTCAGTTATATTCGGCAATGGAAACTTATCATCCTGTATCTTTTCATTCAACTGCCTATAATCTATAACCACTCGCCACTTCTTCTCCCCACTACGATCCGTCTTTTTGGGTACCACCAAAACAGGACTAGACCACTCACTAACCGCCTCTTCAATGATATTACTCTCCAGCATCTCCTGCACTTGCCTATCAACCTCCTTCTTCTGTGCATAAGGTATCCTATACTGCCTCTTGTACACCGGAGTAGCACTCTCTTTCAAGCGTATAGACTGCTCATATACGTTAGTGACAGCTAATTTATCACCCGGGAGATGAAAAACATCCGAAAACTTTGCACACACTTGCTCAACCGACAACCGCTCCTCGGCGTTCAAATAGTCGAGTTTAAGTAAAGAAAGTACCTCTGCTACACGCTCAACGTCCGTCCCTGGCTTCACGAAATTACAACAATCAAAATCACTCAACGGACAAACTTCCACACCGGACATACTACACACAACTTCCTCGGAGTTCGTATTTAAAATCCTAACGGGTACCATCCCGCTTTTAGGCCTTACTAACACACTAGCCAAGAAAACACCTTTCCGCAATTCTTGCCTAACCACCACACAATCCTCCGCTCTGTTAACGGGGTAACACCTAACCACCTCACAACGCGGTGGAATAGTCAACAAGTAATCATAGGACTTAAGTGGCATCGAAACCACCCGTCGTCCACGATCCCTAAGAGAAAACCTATTCGCCGAAAAATCTATAATACCACCATACTTCTGCAAGAAATCCTGACCTAATATACCAACCGACTTACATGGCAAATCATCAAATATATAAAACTTATGCGTGAAAGAACACCGTTCATACTCTAACGTTAAATATACATAACCTATAGCCCTCAAACTACCTCCTACACCATTAACCACTAATTCTTCCTTAATTACCTTACAGCACAAAGCATTGTTCAACAAGAAACCACTTTTTACAGCCGATATCGACGCGCCCGTATCTACTAACCATTCCGCATTTATATTATTCACTAGAAAATTAACCCAATTAATACTATCGCAAGCTAAAATACGCTTAGTCTCGAAAAAACTGCAACTGGTGGTCAGTCGCTTCATTACGTTGTGACATTGACGTTCCGCCTGAGTCAGCATCACTACGCGCATGCTCGAAATACGCTACACGCTTCCGACCTTGCTGAGTCGAATGACCACGATGAGCATTATTGCTACGACCGCGCATTCCACGATTATGCCATGCGGTGGCATTTTTGCGCGTACGCTCAACAGCTGTCTTATGTTGCGCGTATCCATTTCCTACCGTAGACCGCCTATAACCATTTCCGCGACCTCTATTACCAAAACCACCCCTCGCGGGCCAACGCTGATACGCCATGACCTGTGCCGACGATGCACAACCTTCGTCTTCTGCTACCCTGATTGCATCCTTCAAACAAGTCAAATTCCGCGCCGTAATGATCGTACTTAACCGCTGATTGCGAAGCCCGTCAGCAAACTTCCTGATCGCGTACTTTTCGTTCAACGGCCGCAAAATCTCATATGCTTCCGAACTTTCCCCGGCTTGAGAAATAGTCAAATTAACCATTAACTTCTCTATCTCAGCCCCAAAATCCGCGACCGACCTATCATTCTGCCTAGCGCGAGCAAGCTTCACTTGCACAGCTACGTCTGACTCTACCGTTAACAAATGCTTCTTCATATCAGCTAACAGACAATCTACCGTTGCGTAAGTAGAGGACAACCGAATCCTAGCACCCTGGGTAAGCCGTGTTGTCAAAACAAATTTAATTAAAAGAGCATTATCTGCTTCCACTAACATAGAACTATATAATCCTATGGCATCAATCAAGTCTTGCGTTACTTGTTCATCGCCACTCATCTTCGGGAGTAGGCCAACTGCCGTTCTCAAAGAAAACCTTTCCGCCGCCATGTTTTGTTCCGTTCCGGTTCCGCTCTCAAACTTAACAGTGTCTACGTATAACGCTTCTATCTTACATATCAACTGAGCCAGTTCTTCCGAGAACTTACTAGATTCTGAAACTATACACTTAAATTTACGATAGAGCGCCTTCACCTCACTGATCTTACTATCAAAATTTCTGCCTTTTCGCCTACTAGGGCCTAACTTGACAATAGATTCCCTTAATAACTTAAGTTGTACAAATAGCGACGTTAACTCCACTTCCATTTAAATCAATGTCTCTAAATTTAACGATGACCGCAAGCACCGACACACACTTATTCACATTTACATAAGAAACACTCACTTCGTTCCTCCGACGGCTCCTGGTCAAGCCATCTGTACAGCCTTCTGGACTTCCCGCTGTCTCATCTTTTCTTCAATCCAGTTGTGGTGACATCTCCGATACATGCGAACCGCCAAACCTATGATGACAACTGCCATACACACAGCCACAAACAGCAACACGGTCTTGATAACCGCCAGCTGCTCCTGCGTAGCCGTTGCGGTATTTGCACCACTCGTAGACGCCTGGGCAATAATCACCTCTTCCTTGGACGTCGTGCTCCCCATGGCCTGTGACGCGACGCGACTGACGTGATACTCAATGAAGACAATCAAACCGCGAACCACGAACCGTGACTAGCTCCTGGTCGGACAACTATAACGCCGTCCAGCCGACTGGCAGGGTCGCCATGCGATGCGAGGGGATGGAGGGGTCAAAGTAAACTACATGTTAGTTACTACTCCAAGAGTCGATTACTCTTCCACCTTTAATTGGTAACATTATATACATAGTTACGACGTGATGTTATGTCGATAATCTACAATCACGTATTCACATACTATCTACCTTAGCATATTATACTACGTGCTGTACGTGACGTGCTGATGTACGTGACATCACACCACATCGGATTGTTTCATGATATTTATTGACTGTCATAACATTGTTACCATAGCGATACCTTATGTGTAGTGATGGGCAATTCTCGAGAATATTCTGCTTGCGAGAACTTTGCTGTTAAATTCTCGAGAACATTCTTTTGGTAGGGAACTTAAGAGAATTTAAAAATTGGATGACTGTATTGAATCGGTATTTTTTTTAGACTAATAGTTTTTAGTGCATTTGAACGTTTTACGAAGTTTGAGTTTAAAATAAACTACACCACAACTTAAATTCTCAGTAAATTCTCCTGAGCCAGAACATTCCCGAGAATATTTTCGAGAAAATTCTCATAAATTCTCTTAAATTTCCTAAGGTAGTTATGTTAAAGTATGATTTCTGTATTAAAACGAACTTTATGAGTTTAAAATAATCAGCATTAATAAAATGAATAAGAAAACAACATTATAAGAAAGGTTTATGGTTCAAATAATTATAAACAAAATAACAATCAAAAATAATTTTGACGCAACTAAAATCGAATTTGATAATCGCGACTCCATGTGGTACTTGTTTGCCCTACCTTGGGAATTTTTTTTAGAGCCAGAGGCGCGCAGGGGGGCAGCGTCGACGTGTTTTGATATGGAATTTTTCACTTTTTGTATGGAAAATATAAAAAAATATTACCTACATGTTGAGTTTTGGGGGTTTTTTCCGATGTGTTTTATATGAAATTTTTCACTTTTTGTATGGAAAATATGAAGAATATCATGGAAAATTTTAAAAATGATTACCTGCATGTTGAGTTTAAGGGTTTATGGGTTTTAAAAATCACACCAACACCTCGACTTCGGATGCAAAAACAGTACTGTCTTTTTTTTCTTTTCTTTTGCTAATATTTCGAAAATAGTGTGCCCTATCGCAAAAATAATGAAAATTTCGACCCCCTTTATGAAACTCATAAACCCTTAAAACTCATCATGTAAGCAAACATTTTTCATATTTTCCATACAAAAAGTGAAAACTTACATATAAAACACGTCGAGAGTGCCCCCCAGCGCCCTTCCAACTCTAAAAAAAATCACGGGGTAGGGCAAATAAGTACCACGTGGAGTCGCTATTGGTGCCGATTTTCTTGTCACAAATGCCTCTAAACTAGACAAAAAATGACCAAAATTTAGTTTAGTCCTGTCAAACGAGGATTTCACATTCTGAAATAGACTAAAGTGACACAAGTGTGTCATAGTGTTTAGTGATAGTTTAGTTCGGTGTACAAGAGAATCGGCGCCATTTCCAGTCCGAAACATAATACAGTAACGTTTTTTCGAGTAAAGTATTAAATAACAACAATAGAAGTTTACTTTAGACCTTGAAATCGAAACTTATTGTATTAAAATTTAGCAATTTTACTTCCATTTTTAAATTCTGGTATATTCTCCGTCGAAAAGAATAATTATTCCAGAATATTGCAGAACATTCTCGATCCGAGAATATTCTCCGTGTGAGAATATTCTCCCGACACATCACTACTTATGTGACGTTTTGATCATATGAGCCGTTCCCTCTTCTTATTACTGAGAAAGATAGAAACAAAACATAAGAGTGAAGTTAGCTAGACGACCAGTGTGGAAGATTTCTACCATTTTGGCAGATTTCGCTCCAAAATGTTGGCTGTGGCAGATCCTGCTGACGATTTACAAAAGTGGCAGATTTTGGCAGATTTAAAAGACTTCAAGGAAATTCACATAACCTTATTAGAATTTTCCTTTTTTTATTATTATTAGGTATAATAATGCATAAGAAAATTGTTAAATATTTTTGTTGATTAATGATATTTCATTGAATTTGTGTGTATTTTTTCCGTTTCCATGAAGGCATATTTTTGGCGCCAAGTGTGGCAGATTTTGGCAGTTTTTTTGCCCAGTGTGTGGCAGATTCGCCATTTATGAAATGGTCACACTGTAGGTGACACGATCTATCGAGCTTACCTTAGCGCCTGCATGAGACTCCGTAAAACTCATGGTGCGAGCATTATCGAAATCAGTTTGATCTACGTCAACACTTCCAACTCCACCCGCTTTTCATAGAGCTCATACGTCATGCCGCCATACATATTGGAAGTAAACCCTCCGGGAGGGTCACCGGCATTTCGTTTGCGCTAAAGTTAACCATCGCTGACAGTCTACGGCATTAGGTTTAAAACCGTATTATTAACCACTGTAAAACGAAGTTAATTTGTGTGAATATTTGTAACAGTGAGCAATTTTTTTATTGATACGAGTAATTAAATTATAAATTATAATATCAGATTTTACTATCACAGTTTATAATGCCAGCTGTATTCGCTAAGAAAAAACAACATTTAAAATGAGCCCACCGCGAGGGCTCCCGGTATTCCATAATCCATATGCGACTAGGTGAACCTTCCCGGCACTGAACGGGTTAATACGCTAGCGCTAGCGAGTAAATTTCGATGGCAACTCATGGTAGAGGTACAGACATCTGACGTCAACTAGTGCGTGTTATTTTAGCGCGAAAATGATTTACTTTTAGTGTTGGAATTAAGCCGAGTGGGTTTTATAGTAGCAGTGTCAAAAAGTGAATATTTGGAAAACTATTTCAAGTGACTGTCTGTTGAAAAAAAAAATGATTTTACATGATATTTTAGGAATAATAGAAGTCATTGAATACTGATACCTGTAATTACTGAGTCAATTTAACCATACCTAATCAAAATTTGTGAGGAAATCTGGCCCTGAGATACGAGTTTAGTATAATTTTACTTAGTTCAGGAGCCAGCTGTTCTACCTGATTTTGACCTGCACTTGTAAAATCATATTTAGTGTATAACTTACCTTATGTGTTTCTCATTGTACAATAAACTTATTATTTATTGTGAAATATTTCGTCAGGGGAAGTTAGCTACAGTGACCGTAAGTGAAAACCAAGATGTGTTAAATTTTGATGAAATGAACCAGAGAAATTACTAGTGATCATTTTTAACAATGTTTTTGGTGACAACCTCCCATCCTAGATACGCACATTACAAGTTAATTTTGAAGTTATTCATAAGGTTTTCATCGAGTGAACCGTTTCCCAGTTTGGTTATAAATCGATTAAAAAATAACATAACATCATAAAGTTGATATCATTCACTATAAATCAATTCAACTACGATGATTGGCAGTATTACAGTAAAAAACCTATGAAACGATTACTCATTCGAATATCGGCTGTCCAATCGATTCAATCGATTATGATCACCATTGACAGACAATTGATTTCATACCAGCATTCAGCTTGCACGTCAGACTTTAATTTGATTACATATTCAGTTTTGTAGTTATATTCGTAGTACGGAGAATCGGTTGGTGTTGCGAGTCGGGAAAAATTGGATTATTGTGTAACAGGACTATTGTGTCGATATGGACATGTATGAAAAAATGGATAGTGCCATTTTTCTTATGTTGTGCATTATTTTGGTGAACTTTAAAATAAAGCCTAAGGGTCATTTAAAATCTAACCGTGACGATGCTTGAAGAGGCCAGTGGTATTGCGCTGCGTAGCGCGGCGCCGAGACGCATGCAGTCGTGAAGTCGCTGGCAGCGCAACGCTTCACTGCACAACGAGACACATCGTGGCGTAGAGAAGCGTCACATGGCACAGCGGAACGTGTCTACGTTCGCCGTGAACTCCCACCTCTCTTACAAATAGTGGAGACAAGTCGCCACGACACGACAGCTTCAGGCTGCGCCTCACGAAGCCGCGTCGCGCTCTTGTACGCTATGTCTACCGGCGAAGCAGCGCTGCGTGGTGATGCGTCGCGCTGCGCTGCGAGGCTTTTTGAGTCGCAGCGCGGCGTACCGCGACGCCGCGGAACATTTTCGAATTATCTCAATAAAATGTGTATCTTTTTGTGTATTAAATAAAGTTATATTTAGTATCACTATCTATAAAAGTGCGCGCAGCTTCGCTTTGCGTCACGTCTCGGTGTGAACTGACCCTTATACCAACGATGTTCGAGTTCCGTTTTCCCTAAATATTACGTCGAGGAACCAATGCTTCACAGCACGGCTAAGCTACGTACATGCTTAGCTTTATATGAAAATGTAGGCAGTATCATCCACACCCACGCTACGCCTGAACCAAGTGCTGCCAAAAAAATGAACCGCGGAGTTATCGTGGCAAACCTCTCCGTAGCAGTAGACAGTCATAGCTGTGATAGCCTAGTGTTGTAACCATCACACTGTCAAGCCATAGGTCTCGAGTCCGAACCCAAGGCACGCACCTCTGACTTTTCGGACTCATGTGCTGTATAATTATCACTTGCTTCAAAAATGGTGAAGGAAAACATCGTGTGGAAACCGGCATGCCTGAGAGATATTTCTCGACGGCATGTGAAGCCAAGTCAGAGGCCCATAAGCGGCTTTAATTCTGACACCACACGAAAAGAAGAAGAAGTAGACAGTCGACAGTTTCAAAATAAATGACTGTGTCTTGTCGAATTACACATTCCACACACATTACACATTCCTGTTTATCTTTTTTTTTTTTTTTGTATTATGTTGTGCTGTGTGTCTTTAAGTCTGTGCTAAATAAATGTATTTTCTTTCTTTCTTTAATTATTGTGTGCGGTCACTTGGATGAGTTATAGTTATATTACTAATTCACAGAATGACATTATGAAATCTAAAGACAGAACCTCACAAAGCGTGCGCGTTGGAGAACTCTGTATCTTGTGGCCAGCCCTTGATGGAACGACATGGGCTCAGCTATTATAATAGATTAATGACACGACTAGCTGCGCCACGCGGTTTCACCCGCATTAGTCTCAATCCCGTGGGAATATCGGGATAAAAAATAGTATGTCCTAATTTAGGTCACGGTTTACCCATGTGCCAAATTTCATTCAAATCCGTTCAGCCGTATAAGCGTGACAGCGTAACAAACCAAGAAACAACCTCAGTTTCGCATTTATAATATTTCATTTAAGTTTTGTTTTATTTTTTTGACGTCTCTTGACATTTCTCGGGGCCCTGGGGTCCCGGACCTTTGGTAGGCGTACGAGGGGCCTTATTTGTGGTTGTTTTTTTTTTTTTTTTTATAATCTATATCTAACTTATGTGTAATTGTTTTTAGTTTTGTGTATTGTTCTGTGTACAACGCCTTTGGGAATATAATTATTCTGTAATGTTGTGCATGAAAACTTAAATAAATATTAGTTAGGATTATGATAATATATCACAATAACACACAATTAATACTTAGTTAGGTACGCCAATATTGATTGGGAATTTCACATTAAATACCTACTTCATTTAGAGAATTAAAATTCTTATACAACCAATTTTCGATTTCTACAACACAACCTTGATTATCAATTCAGGTACCACTGTTACTTAACTGCACAATTATACCCCACTAACCAGTAAACTTAACCCGTGCAGGACAGTAAACGACAAAGTTAACAGCGACACTGCAGTTCAGTTCACATTGTCATGCTGGTTTAATTTGTGAGTCATTAACAACACCTATTTGCGAATAGCCACCAACATGAGGTTTAGGTTTAACCTGACATCTAAAATCAAAGTCATTAAAGTAAGTGATGATTGTATCAGAATAAGTTCATAAACGTCCACAACTAAATGTAGGTTTTCACAATAACTGATAGCGATGATTTGTATTTTTGTTAAGTTATGTTATGGAAGATTTGGTTTTTCTTTTTATTTCCTTTCTGTCTTTTTTTAAATTCTAGGTACATAGCTTTCGTAAGCGCTATTGTACATATAGATATTTAGACTGTAAGCTTTCTTATGAATAAATAAATAAATTAATATTAATATACATTATAGCTACGTCTGTGACGGGCTTTATTTTGTAACTGTAAGACCGTTTCTCAGTAAACAGAGGGGGGTGAAAGGGGAGGGCTAACCGCAGCTTCCAAATAGCTGGACGTCTGTGCTTAATGCACACTCACACGAGGGTGAGAACAGTGCGGCAGTGGTAAGTGAAGTCAGGTATGCCTGATTATGTCGGGATTACAGTCGCACTGGATAATTTTGAAAGTTATAACACAGACACACAAAACTGGTTTACATCCAATACCCCATAACTTCAGGTCCAGTTGAAAACCAGCGTCAGGCACTAGTTGTCGGTAATTTTTGCTCAATTGGGCTTATTTAGCACACATTTACACTAATTTCTTACAACGGCATTCACTCTTTGGTCTTAGCTTAATAAATATAATTATTTTCTTTCTTAAAATAAGTAATAAGAAAATGTGGGTGTACTTAACACTACTGCCAACCCAGTGTTTATCTTTATCCAACTGCATAGCGATCTTCTTCTTCATCTAAGCTTGTCGATGGCAATCTAAATAGACTCGGCCCAGAATTCGGCTACGTGTTTGGCGCCATCACTACAAGCGTTCATCAGTTCCTGTAACGTGCAGCTGACAGGACACGCAGGACATGATATTAAGTGTCCCATCGTTTATGGAACTAATCTCTTCAAGATTCATGTTTACGGAAGAATTTCAGGATACATTCTTCTTCTTAACTCGCTGGTAACAAGCAGCAAGGGTTTGTACACAAAACTGCGATGCGACGTCGCATCGCAAAAATCAGCGATGATCACCCTAAAATTTTCTTCCAAAGCTTCTGCGAAATTGGTGCACCAATTCACAGTTTTGTGTACAAGCCCTAGGGTAAATCATTCTTGCTTTTGAAAAGTATACAGTCAATCACTGTTCTACATAAACTTCGCATTTCAATAACAACTAAACAGAAACATCTCGATTACTTCCAATCGCGTTTTCTACGACTAAGATTTTTGTTGATCATTAAAATTGTAAGTCGTTACATTGTACTGCTGTTCGTTCGTCTGTTACTTATCAACTGTGTTGCATACGCTTGGTTAGAACCTGGGATTAAGTATGTATTAAAGATTTTGTTGTTGTCTAATTGTCATTTTGTTAACAATGATTTAGGTGTTTGTTTGGAGGTTTCATAGGACACCTACCACAAAATAAGTTTGACCTTTACAATCACAATATTGACCCCTTTATCAATTGTATATTGTTACCATCTTTCGATATTTGTGAGCTTGAAAACAAGCAATGCTTATAATAATAATAATGTGTAATGTGTAATGCGTGTGTAAAGTGTTCGATATACTTACATATAAAAGATATTATTCTGATAAAATTTAAGGATATATACTCCTTAAATACATTCTGACTAAGCGACAACAACAGTACCAATGTCGATGAACCCTCAAATACATTAGGTAAATCACAGTTTCAAGAAACAAAATGACCCGAACCGAAACACAAAACCCCTTTGACCTTTCAAACTTATTTACAAAACAGTAAATGAAGCCAGACGACTCAATTACCAATACTTGATAGCTAACCCTTTAAAAACGTCGTTAAACACCAGTTAAACGTAAATAGCGATCGGTTAATTAAACGAAGGCACCCGAACATCCCCGAGCGATGATTTGCAACCTCGTAAACGAAAAATTTACAGATACAGAAGGCCAGCTTGATACAATGAGCGAAAACAGGCGTATGCACTTAAACAAATACCAGCTCCTTGCTGGTGTAACTAATGTTGATTTTGGAATGACTAGTACGGTTAACCGCACATCAGTGGTAAAAATTGCACTACAAAAATCACTCTTACTGCTAGGACATAAAGGAACTGTCAATGTCAAATGTGTATTCAAAGTTGATAAATGTTGAAGCTGGAGTGAAAACTGAACATTGTGTAAGTGTTAAAGCAATTTTTATATTTTTATTATTTTTAGAAACTACACTGCAAAGTCAGAGTAGACGCTTACTTATGGCAAAGATTAATACAGATGGCTCACTCCGAATAAAAAGCGCCTCTTGCTACGATACAATAAAGACCAATTCAGGTTGTACAGCGCTAATTACCTACAGCTATATTCACCTAGAAGTTGCCTCTCTTTCTATCGCGTAACACTTAGATCTTCTGACTACGTTACACTCATTAAATTGGCCCAAGAAGTCGACTCCGCCGCTTACTAGTAGGTATGACCTAAAATGCGGAGTGAACCGTTCCATGCCGTACCATCTCTTTTCATGTGTGCTTACGGCGGCGATCTCGAACGAATGCCAGTCACGAGTGCTCACGAATGCGCTTCCACTCGCAGTACGTGACGCGTGTCTGTGTGCGTGCGTGTTCGCTCGTTGTATGGAGCTGACCTTCTGAACTCTCTGTTTTGTGCCATCAATAAGGATTTAATTAAAACCCGTTCACAGTTTTTTGTCGTCAATTGAAGTCTTTTGTACGTCAAGGTTCTTTTGATATTGTGTATTTAATTTTGTTTTGTGTGAATGTAGTTTGTTGCTAACGGACGGTAAGGTATATTTCCACAGAAAATAATGTAAAACAGGACATTAAATTTATAAAAATATTGTACATGAGAGTCCTTGTCATTTTATGGTGAAATATTTTGAATGATCAATTTCGGTAAACGACTTCGGGGCAAAATTAAAGAATGTATCCATAATTTCACCGAATCTTTAAACCGAAATTAATGATGTTTAACGTCAGATACAGGTATATGGTAGAGAGCAGTGGTGGCCCAGTGGTAACGGCCCCGACTTACGAGTTGTAGGTCGTGGGTTCGAACCCAAGCAGGCGTTTTACTTTGTGTAAATAATTTAATCACCACTGCTCTCAAAACGGTGAAGGAAAACATCGTGAGGAAACCGGCATGTCTTAGAACCAAAAATTGAAGACATGTGACATCTACCAACCCGCACTGGGCCCGCGTGGTAGATTATAGCCCACTCTCTCTCACAGAGAGGAGGCCTGTGTCCCAGCAGTGGGAACATTAATAGGCTGATGATGATGATGACAGGTATATATGGTAGTACATGTGTCAAATGTACTACCATATATACATATGGTAGTACATTTCCAAATTAACTCTTTTACTCAGAGCTTCACAAGCTCTTCTACTACTAACTATACCACAGTTTCTTAAAAACTATAATTGTAGAGCTGCTTGGTTAAAAACAAATCACCACCAATGGTACACAAACAAGGATGAACGCTAATAATTTAACATTAAACTACGTGTACATACGTGCTTAAGTATATAGGAGTACCACCACTTTGTTTAGATGAGCTTACGCATAATTATAGTAGATTTTTTATTATTAATGGGGATGAAATATTAGAGAGTTGTATTGATGATTTTAATTATTATACTCTACTCTATTTTTATTTAGTAAATGAAGCAATAGGAGTATGGATCGTAGCAGGTGACTTTCTGTAGTTTATGCCTACCCTCCTTGAGAAAAAGGCGTGAGCTTATGTATGTATGTAAATACATATTATTTACGGGCACGTCTAACTTTTTTAGTACCATACAACCTGATGCTGAGCTTATTGAGCTTAGAAAAATGCAAAAAAGTAAGAATGTTTGAATTTCGTGTGCTACCCCAGCACAGTGCTTTCATTTTAACCGGTATAGCGTGGTCGTTAATTCAAAAGAACCCAACTAACGTTTCGGATCAAGTACCTCGGGGTCATTCTTGACAGTAAGTTAAACTGGAGTAGTCACGTGGACAACAAGCTAAACAGGGCCTGCATCACCTTCTGGCAGTGCAGGAAAATGATAGGTAAGAAGTGAGGCCTATCCCCCAAAATCATAATGTGGCTGTACACAGCAGTGATCCGCCCCATGATCGCTTACGGGGCCGTGGTCTGGTGGCCCCGCACTGAGCTGGTTACAACTACCAACAAACTACAGCGCATGCAAAGGCTAGCCTGTGTGGCGACCACGGGCTGCATGAGGACTACTCCGACCGCAGCAATCGAAGCCATGCTGGGTCTGCCCCCGCTTCACCTGTTTATACAACAGGAAGCGACAATGGCGGCGGTGCGCCTTAATACAATTAACCTCTGGGGTAAGAGGAAAACACAACACACCGCGTTGCTTGAGGGGTTCAATAATGAGTTCCCTATTACGAAAGCCATTAATGACATACCCAAACAATTTATCTTCGATAAAAATACAAGATCCAACTTCACGAGGATAGCCGATGCGAGGGTTTGCGCCCCGCAGAGCTGCGGATCTTCACCGACGGATCCAAAACAGGTAGTGGCACAGGTGCTGGAATCTTCTCGGAGGACTTCAACATACACATAGCCACGCCGTTGGGAGTCCACAACACAGTGTTCCAGGCCGAATGCATGGGTATATCTCTTGCCGCTTCAGCCATCATGGCCAGGGAAGTTAAGGACCACTCAATACGCATACTCTCGGACAGCATGGCTGTTCTGCAAGCGCTAAACAGTTACACTGTTGACTCCGGGTTGATATACGAGTGCCACCAGCGTCTTAACCAGGTGGGTAGCCTCAATAATATAACCATTCAATGGATCAAGGGACACAGCGGCTCGCGGGGCAATGACGCAGCTGACGAACTTGCCAGAAGGGGGTCGAGCATGGCACCAGTGGGGCCTGAACCTATCGCGCCACTCCCCTTCGGGTACCTACGCACTTTGGTAAGGAAACGAACCAGGGACCATCATCATAAACTATGGTCGGATCACGGTGAGTGTAGGCAAGCCAAGGAGGCACTCCCTACAATCGATGGCCGCCTCACGAAAAAGGTTCTCCGGCTATCGAAACAACAGCTGCGCACAGTCACAGCAGCTGTAACTGGCCATGGGTCATTTAATAAACACCTCTATGTCATAGGAGTCACAGACAGTCCGCTGTGCAGAGCCTGCATGGAGGACGACGAGACAGCAGCTCATGTGCTGTTAAACTGCCCGGTGGTCGCCGATTACAGGGCAAAGTGCTTCGGTAACCCAGGTACCCTGCATGAGATTGTCAGTGACACCAAGGCGTTGCTGGCCTTCTTTGAGGAGCTGGGGTGGATCGAATGACCTATTTTCCCACCCGTACGCAAAATACGCGCTTTGACGTGGAGTTGCGGATACCAGCCCGTTTTACCTACCTAACGTTTCGGATTCGAAGTCAAATAGGTTTGAAAAAAATATACCATAAACTCGCAATTCTTCCATTACAAAAGCGGCCAATAAAATACTAATAAAAACAAAAAACAGTCGGAAACGCGGAGGGAAAACGGACGAAATCAGAAACTCGTACCTCAGCGACATCGGACGCGATGCCCGCCCAATTTAATCAATATCAATTTCATACAAAAACACATTTCCAGTCTCCCGGTAGACACGTAATATTTATGCGATTTTTTTTCGCCAAATGTACCGACACTCGTGTTCGGGAGTGCATTTGAATTTCAGATTTTTTCCCCTCCCTAGCCGGGGTCTATTATTCAAATTTATTTTGGCTGGCCAATGAGGCACAGAATAGATACATAGGTACAGAAGGTCAGCTCCCTACGACAAGCGGAAGCACGCACACGTAGACAAGCATCTAACAGCAAGTGCAATGACTGTCATTTATTTTATCAACGCCGTACTTAGGTACGTGTCTATGTGTGCACCTGTTTTAGCCTGTTGTAAGGAGCTGACCTTCTGTACCAATTTATTCCTTGAATGAGGAAAGGCAACAAAACCAGAGATCAACACCGTTCCACTTGTTTGCATCCAAATGGATTCACAGTGTGTTTTTGATGAGATCATGATGCGCTGGCAGACGATAAATAACGTAGGAGACTGATAACTTTATCTGTGACGGTTGATAGGTTTCGAGTAAGAAATTGTATGGACTTAAAGGTACGCTTACTCAGGCAGATTAAATTGTGCTATTGCTTCAAACTTGGCATCGCAGTAAATGGCTCGATGTTGCCAGAGACATTATACTTAACCACAATTTATAAAAACTGCTCACATCGTCAGCAACAGCCTTCAGTGAGTGTCGATTTATTTGTAAGTTCCTTTTTTGTTGCTTTTTCAATGTGCTTAATTCCACTAATAAAAACTATCAGAGCTCCAAAACTTCTACACCCAAAGTAGCAAATTACCAATGAAAATTCTTATAATCCTACAAGTTAGTACAATAAGGGCCGACACTCACCGGTGGCACGGCACAGCAAAGGATATTTATGCAACGAATAGAAATATAATTGATGTGTATATCAATAAAATTGAAATCAATTATGATGTCTAAAGACGTCGCTGCATACCGCGGCATGCCTAAGGATACTGCAGCATCGCTGTCAGACACATAAGCTATATTTTTATTCGTCGCATAAATATTCTTTGCCGTGCCGTGCCGCCAGTGAGGCTCTATAGCAAAAAACCTTCCACACTTGAAGCAGAAAAACACACAACAAGAAAACAAAAGAGAGGAGCCTGAAAAAGAACAAAAGTATTTAATTACAACTTGAAAAAATACAATTTAATTCTATTTTCAGCATAATTCAATGTCACACAACGCTTAAGAAGAGCGGCAACGGCAACGCATACTATTATTGACCGAATTATTCAGTGATTCAATGAAAGGGTGCAACGTTGCCATTTCTCTGCATTTGCTTTGTAGGATGCAGAATGAGAATAGTTACTTAGTCGGTGTATAAAATATGTCAAGCGTGAGTCAGACAGGGAATAGACAAATAAATAATTTCAGATTAAAATTATTATGGTTAAAACTTTTATTTTTTATTTCTTCAAACCAATAAACCAACATTAACCAACCATCAAATGATACATTAATATAATAAATAAGACCGAGTCCGATTCATTCTCATATGTACACCCGGCAAATTAAGTCGGCCGACATAAAAAACATAAATGTTTATTAAAGTGCTGAAACCTGGCATCAGGACTGTAATTTGGGATTTAATGCCACGCCACTGACCAAGGGTTGTTACGAATAAAAAAGGAAATGTGAGATGGGGTTCGTAAGATGGGTTCCGTGAGGTAATGAAAAGAAAAAGGGTAAGTGCACTTTTTAGGTTTAATGGGAAACGCATGGGACGACGCGATGTCAAATTAAAATACTCAAGAATTATTATCCTATGGACTTCAAGAACAGCTTGTTTTTCAATGTGGAGCGACCCGATTATCTTGTGCCAAACATTTTTGTTTTGATATTTTTTGTAGTAGTTACTTATTTCTAAACTAGTTCACAGGTATGAGGTATTCTTGTGGCGTAAAGTTCCCTTCATTTCTAGTTGAATGATGTAGTATTTTATATAAAACTAATTCTAAAAACGTAACGTTTTTCCAACTCAAGTGCGGAATACTAAAAGTAATCAGAATTCCGCACAACGATTTTAAATCAGACTGAAATACGACGCCGGACGTATTTTAAATTTACATTTGTTAAAAAAATCGGGAAAGTAATTTTAAATTTGGTAAAATTCCGTGTTCGTTATCTGGTTCAGGAAATATTATTGCAAAATAATTATTGACTTCCTTCCGTACTGAACGTAATTAAATAATACATTTCTGTAGGTACTGGTATTTATGATATTCCTGTTTTTAATTTGAGTTTGGAAAAAAAGGGAATGGGGCCTTAAGTACTTATGTATAATTTAGTAGGTACGTATTTTCAACTTATTATTTTATGTGTAAGAATAATTTAAGCTTTATTGGAAACAAAACAAAAATAATTCAAAGATAAAATTCGTGATTGTCACAAAATAAGCTAACTAACTAGCAATCAGAATACCAGCGCTACGGTATTTGTTTTAACTTTTCAAATATCGTCGCATCATGTTGAGATAGGAACGTTTTTTGCCTCACACAGGTCTTCATTTTTCTCTTTTTTGTTTTCATAATTTTGTTAGTTTTAGTATTCCTTTTTTATTATTATTGTTTACATGATTTTGTAAGTTTGAATGTTGTTTTTTTATTGTTGTATTTACTGTGCGTGTCACAATTTTTTTTTCTACTTTCTTTCAACTTCTCCAAGGTAGCACCCATCCTTTTTGGATTCGTTGGATAACAGCAATGGTTTTGGGCAAAATAGTAAGTAGATTTTGTTAGTTCCATAAATAACTCTTCTAGAAGTAGCTTTAAGGTTTTTATACACTTTCCTGACAGGTTGTCGTTTATTTGTCATAGTATGTTGGTATTAAAAACATAGCATTTAATCTACATAGGGAAAGCCCTGCCTAGTACCTATAGGATTAATCTGTACCAAAAAAATGTAAGCAATAATGACAAAAAATCCTCGTTTCCCGAATGTTCTGCTAATGTCCTGCCTATTAACTTGCGGTCACGTGCTGCCCCTGCCATCCGAGACACGTGACAGTATTGACATCCTGACATAACCAAGCAATGAGCCGTTTCTTTGGAAATAATAAATTACAGTGGTAATTTATTATTTACTACTTTTTTTACCTGCGACTTCGACCGCGTGAAGGTCGAAAGTTATCCCACGATAACATACTATAGCAATTTAAAAGTATTTTATTATGTCCCAAGTCAAGGTCATTATTTCATAAAAAAATTGTGACAATAGTATAAAAAATTATAAGAAGAACGCATTAGATACTTACAAGAAAAATAAATCTGCTAACGAAAATTCACCAAAAATGTTGGTTACCCAATGCCATTTATTATTTTTGGTCAAAATAAAATCACTTTTTTTTACTTGGTTATCTGTGGTTAGACGTACTGAACGCTGTGTTAAAATTTGTCCATCTATTTTAATTGGACCTTGTATAATATTATAAATAATATTTTATAAAAACATTCAAAACATTTAAAAATATAGTAGCCTACCGTATCGGTAATAAGATCTAAGCTACCGGGGGTCAGGGCTCCTGAGAGAGGAACTTCCTAACGATACGCACCGTATCCAGAAGTACCGCTTTTTGGATCAAGCTCTTGATCCAGCTGCCTAACGAGAGCCTCCTCAGGTGTTGGTCGAAGCTCTTGGTTATTATGCCATTTGGCAGTCACGACTATCGGCACAATGACTGTGTATCCACATCCCACATGTTGACAAGCTCGCGAACTAACTCAAGATACTTTACATATAAATTATATTTTAAAATATTAATAATAAAAATTATAAAAACATTTAAAAATATAAAAAATATTATTATGTTTACATATCTCGGGACCATGTGGTCCCGGTCCTTTAAAAGGCATACGAGAGGCCGAAGCCAACTCGCAGAGGCCCCTTACACAATTTTGTATGGAATGAGGCACATCGACGCCTCTGTATGCACTATGCAAGTGCACCCAAGGACAACCCCCGGTTAGTGCTGGACTATTGCTGTTGAGGACAGCGGACTTCTGGTTGCAATGAAACACGAGGGCTATTTACAACCAGATTTATTTGTGAAATATCCATAGGTTTAATTTAATACAAGAATACAAGACACTGGTTAAGACAGGTATACAGGGCTCCAAACTATAAAAAACTTAACAATACGCGGTTATAAAATGTACACAAAACAAAACGTGTGAACCTTAAAACGTCTGGACGCTAACTGACGCCGAAAATTAAACTGGGCGGAAAGGGAATGCATTTTTACCGGCTTCCGGTTTCTGGAAACTTCTAGAATATTCTACAGTAATCTACAGTGCTTCCCCTGGCGTTGAGGAGCGATAACTATCAACATTCATTGATAAATACACAAATAAATCTGGTTGTAAATAGCCCTCGTGTTTCATTGCAACCAGAAGTCCGCTGTCCTCAACAGTGGTCCTTCGAGCCGGATATGAACCAGCGACCTATGGATATTACACAAATAAATCTGGTTGTAAATAGCCCTCGTGTTTCATTGAAACCAGAAGTCCGCTGTCCTCAACAATTGCAGAAAATGGAAACAAAAAATATTGGGCTATGTGAGTTTGGGTGGTTATAGTGGATTGGTTACCTAGAACTATGGAAGGTCTATATCCCCTGCTTGATCATAAAATGGCACTCGGTGATTTGCACACTTAATAATGGGCCCCCGATACGAGCACAAAGTGACGTAACGACAAGGGGGCAACATGTCCTGAGGTGCTTGAGGAGTAGTGGTATTCCACGGCTTTCAAAACAATCCCAGAGCCCGGACGATGGTCAAGATCACTACGAGCACTTACTGGAATACTTCCTTCCTCCGAGCACGTTTGCTTTTGCGAATTTCCACTCAAGCCGGCCAATAAAGGCAAGAATGAGGTCGGAGCTCTGTTCCTCGTCAGTGTTCACTCTAGCCGGCCAATAAAGGCAAGCCAGAGGTGAGGAACAAGACTCCTCCCGGGAGATAGGGTCCGTGGGGTTGCTACTGCCATGCTGCCTGCGGGTTTCTGTATCTCTCTTGGTCTGGCTCCTCATCCTAGATCTGTTCTGGCAAAGTTATCTCTACCGGTACAAACCTAGAATTCGGAGCGCGCAAGCCCCACCACGACGTAAACGTAGAGATACGGCGGTAGGGATATTATTATTATGAGCCTGTTGTGTGCCACTACAGGACAAAGACTTTCCTTCCGTTTTTCCTTTTTTTTATCGCTTTTACAATTAGAGCCCAATCCTTTTGGTGCGTTAAGTTTAACTCGTAAAGCCACCTCTTTCTCGGCCTACCGCGTCGCCGATTCCTAAAATAAAGTACTTACTTAGAGCAACTAGTGTGATCAACATTCCAAACGCCAGATAACTTACAAACTACATAAATATTCGTTCATTGCCTCCACAAATCAGTGCAAATAACTTCAAGATTAGACAACCGTAACTCCAAAAAATCGTATCTCTCCCACCTCAGTGTTCACGCCACACATAAGAGATAATTCACATTACAATAAGAGCGTTTCATCATGGCGGTTGTGATCACGTCTATCTGTCACTTTCGCTCCGTTTAACGTCAATAAAAGAATGAAGTTACTTTGTGGAGTAGCTGTAAATCTCGGGGATTGGAAGTTTTTAGATCCGACGACGGTGAGAGGATGGTTTTTAGTTGTATGGATAAACAACGTGTTCCTTTTGATAGCTTATAACTCAAGAATATTAATAAGACCATGTCAAAGAATCAACTGGTTTAAGAATTATTTTTCAATATAATTTTTTTTTCATTTTATAATCATGACATTGTCGAAAAATGTAAATCAACTTTACGTGAAATATATGACCACTTCGTATTTTTTTTAGTTTTAAATACGAATGATTGGTATGAATGAAAATGATTTACTCGTACTTAACTATGAAACTTACATAGATACACATCGTGAGTCTAGTGTTATTAGTCTTGGAAACTACATAATTATGTATTTTTGGAAACCTATTTCTAAGACTTTTATGGGACATGAAAAGAAACACGTTGTGTACGACACATTTAAATACGTTTGGGGTACACACACTTCTGGGTACAAGATTCTCTAGCTGCTTTTTTTGGACTTTTTGTGTATAATCACTCAAATAATTATGTGTTTGAATGGCTTTATGGTACTTTTCATTGATCTGCAGCGTAATTCATTATAGGCCCAAAATGGAAGTTCTAAATAAGTTGTAATTCTCAGGTACAAGCATCCATGAATACAATAAATAAATCTATAAACATCCATCTCACTAACAGCGGATCCTAAGCTACTAGCGATTGATAAAAATACAAAAACCTCACCGAACAATACGTAGATTACAGTTTGTAAACATATAGCAACAATCCCCATGAATGAAATATAATAAGCTGGTAGGTACTAGTTACTTAAATTCAACGAAATCTCAATTTTTGCCCAAAAAAGCAGGTCTGTTGATGAGTTTTATCAACCAACTTCCAAAAAAAAAACACTTCAAAGTAAAAAATAACTTCAATTTCGGAAGTCGGTGGCAAAAAACGAAATTAAAGTTATTTTTCACTTTGTAGTAATTTTTTTGGAAGTCGGTTGTTTTTTTGGTTTTATAAATAATTCCTGTCGTATCGTCCCCGTATCGCATCCTCTAAACAAGCGCCCCCATCCGCTGAGTCGGCGTCCAGACGCGTGTTCTTTATGACAGACCCACAAAATATCGCCGCATTTATTTGAATCGCAATGTTATCATCCTCAACTCGAGGGGTTTCAGTTCTTATAATATTTTGTGTGTGTTTTACTTAGGTTAAGGTTACACAGCTAGGACTTAGTGTTAAGGTGTGTCTAAACATTGAGCGGTAAAAGCACGGCAGCAACACGCAGCGTATGCAGGACACATTTCTGCCACGCTCTGGACCAAACCGACGAATACTTGCGCGGCAGTACTGCGCGGCACATCCGACACGCCGCGCACTTCACAAACAATATTAATCTGCTTAGCCTTTAATAAGTCCGCAGAAATACGTCCAGACACAATTAGTGACGAATGTTTCCTAAAAATATTTGTGCGCGGCAGGTAGATAGAAGCGTTCACGCGCGGCAGTTGGCCAAACAAATCACGACACGCGCGGCAGCCGCGCACGATTGCCGTTCAATGTTTGGACACACCTTTACGCTGCGTGCTAGGTGACATAATTGTGGCGAATCAAAGCATGGTTTCGCTATTTCTATGGCCACACTTATCCTTGGTGCCACGCTACATTCATCCGTCCATGCTATCCATACCTTAATTAATATTGTAAATGCTAACAGTAACTCAGTCTGTCTGTCTGCTACCGTTTCACGGCTTAATAACTAATCTGATTTCTATGAAATTTGGCGTACAGATAGACCATGACTTAAGTTAGGACATAGGATACTTTCTATCCCGGTATTAAGTTCCCGTGGGAATATTTCTGACCTCAACGCGGGCGAAGCCGTGGGAAAAACCTAGTAATGTTTTTGTTCTAGCTACGCTACTCTGCAAACACGACACCATACGAAGTACTTTGTGCCTTCGGCCTTTGTTTTTCTGAAAGTCTAGAATTTTATGACCTCTTGATTTAAGGACTTTTACAGGACTAGGGTTATGTTGATCTGCTGATAACAGTGTATCGTAAAGTTGAGATGTTTTAATAAATAATTTAGTTTTTGAGTAGGGATCAGTTTATAGTTTGGATTTTTGAAAAGCTTGCAAGTTTCTCGTTTAGTTTTATATGGCCACCAGAGTTTTCTTAAATCTACTATGAATTTCGCTTGCTTTCTGAAAACCCCGACTTTATACATAGAAGCAATCATGGACGAAGGAAATATAACCAATTTTTATCGACTTCAAAAAGGAGGAGGTTCTTAATTGGAATATATGTTTTTTTTCGTTTTATATTTTTGTTACGCGATTACTCCGCCAATTATGATTGATTTTGATGATTCTGGGGTACATTTTTGTTTGGTAGCTCATACTTTAGAGGAGGTCCCATGTACAGTGGGTTATAGCTGTTACCTGACCCACGGCAACGGTGGTCAGCAACGGCAACGGTGGTCAGCAACGGCAAGGTGGGTCAACTAACAGCTATAACTGACCGTACATTTTAGAACTTTGCTTGGGTAGTTTTTGAGTTAGCTTCAATAATACGTATGTTTTTCACTAAATCTATGTGGATGATGTTATAATAAGTTCCTTTCACTGTTATTTACATAGCAGGTAGTGGTATTTGTATGGGCAACAACTAAAAAGTAAAAAAATAATAACTTTTTACAAAAACAAAAAACATTCGGCGTCTAAAAAACACTACAAAATGAAAAATTACTTTAATTTCGGAAGTTGGTGGTAAAAAACGAAAATTCAAAACCAAAGAACTCGCCTTCCGAAACTAAAGTTATTTTCCACTTTGTAGTGTTTTTTTTTGGAAGTCGATTTTCTTTCGATTTTCAGAATACTAAGCACACACACGTATTCTACCAACTCCTCCGAATTCAGCGTGAAGTGACAAAGTAAATACAAACACTAACAAAATCTAGACTAGTTTCCTAAAATAAATAGTTCGTAAACAAGTTAGGAGAACTACATTCTTATCGCAGTTCATACATCATTAAAGTTTTCATTCGGTAAAGTACAGACGCGCACAAAAATGGTAATTTGATGTCGTACACTCGCTTTGCGATGTATAAAGACAAACTAAGAATATTTTGTTGGAAACGGAAGAATGTTTTGTGCACAGCTGCTGGGAGTTTAAAGTAAGGGGAATTGTGGCTCTATGGAAATATTATTATTTTAAAAGATTTTTACCTGGTTAAAACGTAAAAGTGATACCATATACAAAAATATTGTTAATATTGTTACACATACGTTAAAACTTCAAAGTATTTTGTGAAACATAATTAAGTATGTTCATAAAAAAATGCGTTTAACTTGTGCGGGTAAGACTAAATTTATTTCATTTTTCTTTTGTAATTCAATCTGTCTTTTGTTACAAAACGGACAAACATACATATTTTTTATTATTATTGGCTAATTAGCTTGCATTGCATCTACACTAATTTGTGCTATGTGCTACCATTTACTTGTTTTTGTAGAATTCGTTATTAGATTAATAAAATGATGGCATGCGTGATGTTTTGGTATAATATATATTCTATTATTATCTATCAGAAGCAGGTTTATTTAAAAAATACGCACAACCAATCAACTGTATTTATTACATTTACAAAATAAAACTTAATGTAGAAAAACGTAGCAAACTAATAGAAATAACGAGCACTTATTTAGCAAATCACTTGGCACCGAGAAAACACAATACTGAGGTGGAGAGACGTCTGTCGCCGTAGGCTGTCGATCCAAAAAGGGGCGAGTGCTCCTCGCCGTCTGCAGTTGCCGCGAACTATCCCCACTCTTCATGCAGCTGTCTTGACCACGCCTCTAGTTCCCTCCAACTTCTTCATGGTTCTAACACGGCCGTTCCTGATTGCGAGACGTCCTCGTCCGCTGCTTGGTCACCTGAAGCATGATAAAAACGTCTCATTAAGCCTCTGAATTTGAGTTGTTAAACTGAAATGAAACCAATCATTCAGCTTTCATTTCCATAACATAGCTATGTGAGCGCTCCATAACCATGCAATGGACATTGTACATACATCTCTGCCATCAATTTCAATAATCATAACACAAGAAAGGAAATAGATCCATCAGTCATACATAATCATACCATCTCATTTATCCGAAATTCTTTCACCATTCAAATGACAGAGTTCCGGACCTCTGCCATCATGCAGGTCAGACACAATATCAACCAGGGCTCATAAGCACCTGAAGGTATATGAATACCACCACGTCACACAACGTCTGCCAGGGCTCAACGAGCACCTGAAGGTAAATGAATACCACCACGTCACACGACGTCTGCCAGGGCTCAACGAGCACCTGAGGGTAAATTAATACCACCACGTCACACGACGTCTGCCAGGGCTCAACGAGCACCTGAAGGTAAATGAATACCACCACGTCACACGACGTCTGCCAGGGCTCAACGAGCACCTGAAGGTAAATGAATACCACCACGTCACACGACGTCTGCCAGGGCTCAACGAGCACCTGAAGGTAAATGAATACCACCACGTCACACGACGTCTGCCAGGGCTCAACGAGCACCTGAAGGTAAATGAATGCCACCACGTCACACGACGTCTGCCAGGGCTCAACGAGCACCTGAAGGTAAATTAATACCACCACGTCACACGACGTCTGCCAGGGCTCAACGAGCACCTGAAGGTAAATGAATACCACCACGTCACACGACGTCTGCCAGGGCTCAAAGAGCACCTGAAGGTAAATGAATACCACCACGTCACATCTGCCACAAGAACTGCCTTTATTACAGTAAACTTGCGAATACCCAGTACCTTTTTCAAGCATAAGGGTCTGCCATGACGAATACCCCACAGTGGATAAACGTCACAAATACACATACTCACGATCAAAGGCAGCACACGTGTCCGACGTCCATTCAGCACGCCACAGTATCATATAGGTACAAATTCGGATGCTGCTTGTGTGCGCTTGCCATAGGATCCGGACAACAACTACAGATCGTACCTATGGTATCTACTTTGTATGGCCACGCATACCAGTGTCCAATTTTCCCGTGCTCTGTGAACTCTTAACAGCAAAGAAAAATCTCCAGCTTTACATGTGTATACGAACTTGTTTATTCCACACGCAACATATTAAGAACCGCACGACTGCAATGTTCCACTTAACCATTTTCGTGATGCATTTCTATTGCTTAGAATGTGTACTGCATCCTAATTGTGTCACACAGTTTTGGAAATATCAATTTTCGAACATGCGACCATCATCACCAGGGACAATGACGTTAGGTATACCAAATAGTGAGTTAAGTTTTTTAAGCCGGGAAATCAAAAATGACAAAAACATGGCGGTATAGTTTTATCGATGCTAACCAACGTGATCATGCTCATCATGACAATGTAAAAATACTAAATTTACGACCCTACGCATATAACATTAGACGCGATTCCTGACCTACAGGACAATATTTGCAATAGAAGAGGATTTTACGGATAACATAACGGAATATTAATGCATCTACTTTTCTCTGACTCGGCCGTACCTGACCTTGTGACTAGTACATCCACTTAAGTATTCAAATTGGAAAGAAATATTATACTCGTAAATATGAGAGGCGTTTGTAACTAATAAGGTGCCTACTAACATAAATTATCGAAACATTTTTTGTTCTAATTTCAAATGACTCCTTCACGATTTACGTCCATTACAATCAAAATGCGATTGCTAATACAACCGACAACAACCGATGATATTTCAGGAAACACGACAGCAACCTTACTTACATAAATAGCTAATTCTACTATTTTGATACTCGTACCTAATTGAAGAAAATATTGCTACGTAGGTATCTTTTAAGAACAAAATATAGGAGGGCAGATTGAAAACTTAATGAGACACTGACCCGACCAATATGTCTATTCTGTACAACGACTGAAATAATTATCGTTGTGACTATGCAATTTTATGTCGCCAAAAAGTTTATTTGTTCATTTCTGAACGTTGTTTAGCGAAACAGAAATCAATAGAGTGCCCAGTCTTTTTACAAAATGTGCAAAGACGCGATGATTTTTCTTTATCTTTCACTACTGTACTAGGCTCCATGGAATCAGTCTTAGGGATTTTCGGACAGTCAATGCGCTTATGACCCAATGTATTGCACGAAAAACATTTAAAATTATCAGTTTTAACTAATGCGCGCTTATAAGAACTAGAATTACCCTCAGATGAACGACCAGGATCGCGATGGCTACGGAAGTCGTTTTTTGGTTGAATAAAATGTGATAAAAACTCAACTATTTCATGTGACTTTAATTTTGCATTACTGGCGGCAGCTTTTACTTGAGGTCCGGCAATGCCTCGAACAACAATTGCAGTTTTTAAATCATCTGACAAACCGTTAACTATGTTCAGTCGCAACAAAGAATGACGTGCATATTCCGCATAAGTTGCATATTTCTTCGAATCAGAACTCATAACCTCAAATAGAATGCTAGCGATATCAACGCTTCTTGGACAAAGTGCTCTAAATTCGGATTTAAAATTACTCCAAGTTCGATCGTTGCAGACCCACTCATTAAGCCATGATTTAGCGTCACCCTTTAGACAAGCTCCGACTCGTGAAAGACACTCATTATCACCCCAGTTATTTGTCACGCGAGCACGATCAACTTCCGTACACCAAGCGTCAAAATCATGCACAGAGGGATCAAAATTCGAAACGTAATACTGGTTGGATCTTACTTGAACTAAAGACGACAATGCTCCCGCGATCCTGTTCGCTACATCATCCGCAGTACTGTCGCTGTGTGTGACCGACACTTGTGGGTGTCCCGACGACGTATGCGTAACGTTACTGACACCTTCCACATCATGAACCTGCACTTGCAAAGGAAACTGCGTTAATAAAGGCGGGGACAGCTGACGAGGAACTCATTCCACTCTCAATCGCATTTAATCGGCCAAGGATAGCTTCTAAGGCATCACGTGTAGTTACACGTGAACTCCTGCGTCTAGTGCTAGAAGTACTATCTTCCATTATAGTAAAATGTTAAACTTTAACTTAATGTTAAGTAATATGAACACTTTATAAATCTAAGTGGCGGTATTTATAAAAAAAACAAGCACAAAATCTTAACGAATTATCTTCAAAAGCAATAGTCAGAACAGCTACAAGCAGTACAGGCAATTCGTGGCGTATCCCACTTATGATATTATCTATCAGAAGCAGGTTTATTTAAAAAATACGCACAACCAATCAACTGTATTTATTATGCTACGGCTACACTGGTACGATAAAGCGAAGATTCGCGTTGTCGCGACACGTCTGGACAAGATATTCGTCACGTCGCGAATCATTCACGCGAATTTACCCGTCTACATTGTCGCGATAAAGCAAAGATTCGCGTTGTCGCGACACGTCTGGACAAGCAATTCGTCACATCGCGAATCATTCACGCGAACTCGAAGCCTTCGCGCGGCTGTCGGTAAATTACTGAACATCAAAGGATTTTATCGCGACAGAGTTCGTGCTGCTGGCCACACTTCGCGCACTATTTGTCTACAGCGTGACGTCGAGCGTTTTGCATGTATTTGTCTTGCAACACGTAACTTCACGTCAAAGCGCGTATTTTGCGAACCTATAATATTTAAATTTTGTCGTAAGTACCTAATTACGAATTGGAGTAATTTAAAAATATTTGGAACTCATCGTTAATTATGAAGCAGAAACAGTGCTATGGAACCCGCCAGAGACGAATCATTAAAAAAAAAAAATATTAATTACTATAGAACATATTTATAACGTCGAGCGGAGTGCGAGAGAGAGCGCGCGAAGTTTAGTTCGCGATAACGCGACAAATGTAGTCCCAGCTTTCGAGTTCGCAGAATGATTCGCGATGTGAAGAACTGCTTGTCCAGATGTGTCGCGACAACACGAATTCAAAAACAATCTTTGCTTTATCGCGACAATGTAATGTAGCCAGTATAGTTCGTCGTAGAGCGAACACGAACTTTATAGTTTTTGTCGCGACAACGCGACAAGAATCTTTGCGTGACAATATAGCCGTAGCATAACATTTACAAAATAAAACTTAATGTAGAAAAACGTAGCAAACTAATAGAAATAACGAGCACTTATTTAGCAAATCACTTGGCACCGAGAAAACACAATACTGAGGTGGAGAGACGTCTGTCGCCGTAGGCTGTCGATCCAAAAAGGGGCGAGTGCTCCTCGCCGTCTGCAGTTGCCGCGAACTATCCCCCCTCTTCATGCAGCTGTCTTGACCACGCCTCTAGTTCCCTCCAACTTCTTCATGGTTCTAACACTATAGTAATTTACACAGAACGGAAACCAAAACGCATCCATGTAGGTACCAAAGTGCCACGATTACCACCCGACACCGAGGTATCGCAGATGTACCACCACGGGCAGTGACGCGCCATAAACCGGCTAAATCGCTTGTCGGCGGCCATTTGCATAAACATAAACCGTGCCGGAGCCGTGTCGGAACAAAATGCAAACCGTGAACGATACCGGAGTATCGGTAAAAATGTAGTCATGTAGAACGAGCTTGTGGTTAGCTTAAATGATGGATAATGTTCATAGCAGCCGTAAAAGTTGAGTAAGTGTAATTAGTAATGAATGAGCGTACAAAAAATAATAAAAATAAAACCGACAGTAATTCATGAGAGAGCAACGGAATAAAATGAAATTGTTTATTCTGTAAATAGAACATGGGAATCGCTTTTACACGTCATGTTAAAAAATATTAAAAATAAGCTAGATGAGGTCGGCGTTTCCTATCTGACTACTCTGATAAGAAATGCTGAAACAAACTCAGAGGTTGCAGTCCCTTTTAATTAAAATCCAGTCATAATCTTGGTCAACCCATAATAATATATGAGGACCATGTTACTCGTGTCTGAAATGGTCTTTTGAGAAATGCACCATACAGATTTGAGTGGACCTGTCCAGTCAGTGAAAGCATTTATCAGTAATCGTGGAACTTATAATTGTTCTTTTAGAATAAATAAAGAATCGCTAACACTAGTAAAATCGCCAAACTTTATTGGAGTAGGACCATTCTATTGGCCAGATTACCTCAAGTTTGTTAGGAGAAAAAAAAATCAAGGTAAAATCGGTACCAATCATTAAAAAAAATCCTTGATCTTAAAACGGAAACTGAAACGACACTCCTAAAAATTAACAACTTTTTTAAAGGTCTTTCTTTGATAATACTTTTAATAACAACTCAAAGGTCACGTAAAGGACATAATTTATTTTTTCTTGTCCAGTAATTGAATTCCGATTAAATCACTATTAAAGAATGAAACTGTAGAATTATGCAGATGTAAATGCTAAATAGATTGGGGGAGAAAATGTTTGCGTCTCGTTCCAAAATACGTGTTTATTTTTAACATTTTTTTATGTTAATTATATTTGAATGGGTACATTTTTCTCTGTTTTCACGGGTAGGCTACATTTTCCCGCTACAGAATTTGAATTTCAAATTAAGAACAAATCCTGTTCCACGGTTATTCAGATTTATATTCGGTTGAGGGCCAATGACGCAGAAATATGAGTGCCATCTTTCATTTTACTTTAACTCAAATTTATTTGAAACACTTCTGTTCGTGATTGTACATTGGAGATGATTGTACTTTCCGTTATTGGTTAATTAAATGTTTACGTAATTTTATTAATGTTTACTTGGGGCTCAGGATCGTCTTTCCGATTTCAAATGGAAATGAAATAGGTATCTACTTGTTGTTGTTTGTTATAATCTTTGTTTCGTTATGTTTTCTTTGTTTATGCAAAACTAGATAATTTGCCAAATTTTTGCTGCGGCTCTAACAGTATACTGGTACTTGGAGGTCAATAAAGACATTATCAATCAACCACAACCCAGCTACTGGGTAATACGATACCCCTTGGTAAGACTGGTGTCAGACTTTTAGGCTTCTGACTACTCGTAACGAGTATCAAAGATCCACGAATGACAGCCGGGACCAACGGTTTAACGTGCTTTCCGAGGCACGGAGTCTCGGTATGTAAAGATGGTCACCCATCCACTGACCAACCCCGGTAAGCGTAGCTTAACCTGATGGATACACCTGTGCGGATGTTATTACCTAGCTACGAGCTGCTCAATAAGAACATTATATTTTATGAAAATTGAAGCTATGACTATGACAAAGAAAGTTAATCGTTCCTACAATTCAGTTTTACAGAATTTTTTACTTTGAACTATAAATAGAGGCTTCATATCTCTTTAACCGTTTGTGTCTATATAATTCTTAATTAACTATCTTTCAACGTAACATTCTCGAGGAGCTCGTGGCTAAGTAATTACAGCCATAGGGTTCAATCCATCAGGTTAAGCTACGCTTGCCGGGGTTGGTCTGTAGATGGGTGAACATCTTAACATACCAAGACTCGTCCGTGCTTCGGTAAGCACGTTAAGCTGTTGGTCCCAGCTGTCATTCTTAGATGTTTGACAGTCTTTACGGGTCGTTAGACGTCCGAAAGTCTGACAACCAGTCTTACCAAGGGGTATAGTAATACCCAGTTACCGGGTTGTGGAGGTCAGATGGCAGTCACTCCGTGTAAAATACGGTATTCAGCTGCATCCGGTTAGACTGGACGCCAATTCCCCCATAGTTGGGAAAAGGCTAGGCAGATTGATTTCAACGTAACATTCTCATCACAGTTAACTTTCAATTTATGTCGAAAAAAACTCGATTCTGTATTACAAACTTGCATAATACCGACTGAAAATTGAACATGCGCTTTTGTGTAAACGGTGGGATATTTGAAACAATCGTCCGCCATCGAAATAATGGCGTCGATTTTACCAAACGACTTAATTGTTATGGAGTGGTAATATACTGACTGAGTATGGACTTTTGATTGGAGAGTCACTTGAAAGGTCAGTGTTTTGTTTTTATACTGTTTACTATCAATGGTAACGTTAAATTATTGTAGTGTTTGGTCAGGTTTTGATGTCTGATTTTGAGTTTCAACAGAACCTTTATCTTGAAGCCTTTAACGTGGTCGTGTGCTGTATATGAATATCACGTGAACGGACTGAAGACAGGACGTCTTCGGTTAGATCAGGTGTATGAAATATGAAGTCCACCAGTAGGTAAGTAATTGTATACTTGTCTTCTATTGAGATATGTTATTTTCAACAACTCACACACATACACACTCTCATACTACAATGTCCCTTACACTACACTCACCCTTACACAATACATTAACTTCTCCACTCACACATAATTATAGCAGAGATAAAATGGGTAATATTTAGTTAAGTATTTGCTCTATAATTTTTTTATTTATTCTTTTATTTCATTTAAATACATATATATTACATTTTTTAATATTTCTTAAAAAAGAGATAAAAAACATTTAAAAATATAAAAAATAGTGTCCCATCGGCATCAGGAACACGGTCCAGGATGCCGGTGGTCAGGGCTCTAGAGAGAGGAACCTCCTCACTATGCGTGCCGTGTCTAGGAGTACTGCTTTCTGAATCAAGCCCTTGACCCAGCCGCGCAATGAGAGCCTTCTGAGGTGTTGGTCGAGGCTCTCCGCTATTAGGCCATTAACCGTAACGATTATCGGTACAATGATTGCAGAGTCCACGTCCCACATGTCGACAACCTTGTGTGCTAAGTCAAGATACTTGATTTTTTTATCTTGCTCAGCTTTCACGAGATTCTCGTCATGAGGGACAGCGATATCAACAATCATAGCACGGCGCTCTTGTCGATCTATCACCACAATATCAGGTTTATTGGCTACAATAGTCCTGTCAGTGATGATAGATCGATCCCAATACAATGTGGCCTGACCATTCTCGAGAACTGGGTCGGGCACATACCTGTAGTATGGTACTTCTGACTCCACAAGATTGTATTGCAAGGCAAGTTGCTGGTGGATAATCCTAGCCACTAGATTGTGTCTGTGCAAGTACTCGCCGTTAGCAAGACGAGAACAACCGGAAACAATATGTCGGATTGATTCACCGGGACGGTGGCATGCCCAACAGATGTCAACCGTACCGTCCTTGACAATGTATTTCCGATAGTTATTCGTCATGATAACTTCATCCATTATCGCACAGACAAAACCTTCGGTTTCTCCGAAGAGGTCGCCGAAGCGCAGCCAGGATATAGACGCCAAAAAGTCCACGTCAGGCCCGTGGAGGGCCCGGAAAAAGCGTCCGTGAAGCTTTTTGCCTTGCCATACTTTCTTACGATCATTAGTATCCAGTACTGCAGGTTTGCGCCAGTTCTCTTTCGCCAAGGAGAGCGGGGTGAGGCCCTTGTCCACTGCGACCACATCTCGGTGGATCCCCACGTCAGTTTGAAGGAAATATTCCCTGAGACTGTAAATCTCGCGGTTGTGGAGGGTTTTAGCATATAAGAAACCTCGACCCCCACACTTCCGCGGGATGTACAGTCTCATCACTGATGATCGTGGGTGATGCATCCGATTTGCTGTCAGCAATGTACGGACCCTCCTATCCAGAGCGTCGAGTTCCGTCTGAGTCCATTTGAGTATGCCGAAAGAATACATCAAAACCGGCATGACCCAACCGTTGAAGGCACGCACCTTGTTTCCGCCTGATAAAAGACTATTTAGCACTTTATTCAGGCGGCCAAAGAAGCGCTCCCTCAACGATTGCTTCATGTCGGCAACATTGATGCCTAATGCTTCCGACATACCCAAATATTTGTAGGTTTCAGTTGAGGAGAGGGATCTAAGGTGTATGGAATCCGAGAGTTAGGTTCCCACGGATTCCATAATCCCCCCTTGCTTTACATGCATGACTGCACATGTGTCATTTTTATTTTATTATTATGAAATTATTTTTATTTATATTACCTATTGCTATTTTTTTTATTTTTATATTTACCAGCATCTAAAAATAAGTTAGGCTTCACAATTTGCTTTGCTGGTAGGAAAAAATGCTGACACCTGGGATTCAGGACGCGTCCTAGTTTAGGTGTTTGGAGATTCACAAAATCGAGCATGCTGTACTTGTCTCATTACTATAAGGATCTATGTCACATAAGTAATACATTGTTATATTGTTATTGCAGGCGAGTATGTCGGCCATTAAGTCCAGAGGAAGTGACGCCAGTGTTGCCACACTATAATAATGAGTGGCAGTGTTGCACCACCTAACAAAGCCTTGAGATAGATAGATAGATAAATCATTTATTTAGTGCACACAAAAGACAGCACAACATACAAAAGCACGATTAAATAATAACTAATTAGCTATTAGAAAATAGCTGCAAGGTGCCAAAAAACAAACAAATAAAAGAAAACAAGATATTGTGATGATACTATTGACTATGAAAAAGTGTGCTGTGCGTCTTGCACTAATAATGGGAGTTCAGCTCAGCATGTGCCAGGCAGATATACCTGACTCTAATATTCTGCCGAATCTCTGCAGTGACACACGAACGTCTCGTAGATGAGATAAATATGCGGCCTTTCACGTATTGGCTTTAAATATGGGAATCGGTCACCAGCAAAAAAGAAATCATAAACGCTTTGAAAAAGCTGAAATTGTGATTGAATTGAATTTGTGAAAGCTTTGAAATGTTTTGGAATTCTGTTGTAGTATTTGAGAGTAAGTAAGTTTAAAAGTCGTATTGTAATAATCTACTTAAATAATTTGTCAAAAATCCAAATTCTAGTTCAAATTCAAAAATTTAAAAAAAAAATATTAAAAATATCTTTACTTCGGATAAGCAACATCCATATACATACATACACACACACACAACACACATACATATATGTTATGCGCGATTTTTCTTGGCTGCATCTTAAAGTTGATTTATTAAAACATTAATTAGGTAGTTAGCATACGCTTCTATCAGGCATTCTTGCACGAAATGGAGGTTTCAAATAATCCGATAACTAATCCGCTAATAACCAGCAACATCCTCAGAGATTATGCTAAAAACAATGCTGGAAGGAACTTTCTAAAAACTACCCGACTAGATGCATTCCGTCTCCTTTGACGGGGTTAATTGCTAGCGAGTCAACACAGGCAGAAAGCTCATTAAGTCACAAGGGACGGACGTGATACCCCCTCTACCCGCGCGCCTTTCCTGTACCCTGAAGGAGGAAGTGCGTTTTAACGTACCTAGCACCTATGTAGGTAGATTTTATTTTGCAGTTTACGGTACAGAGGTAACGCGAACACGCGACGTAAACATAACGCAAATACGAACGATTTCTGGATTGGCAATACAACTATTCTATAGCATTTTGGTTTAAGTTTATGCGACAAGCAGTTAGTGGCACCCATAGATATGAATAAAGCCTTACAACTAAGTAAATATACACACAAAATACACACAATTTATTTTATAAGTGAGTTCTAATTTACGTTACGTTACTCCGTGCGTTCGTGCTAGGCCCACTGGTCCCTCGCTGTTGCACTTTCTTTTATTTTGGATGTGTAGTTATTTAACCTGTGTTTGACATAATTACGTAGGTATGGTACGATCAGGCTCATAACTATAACAAGTTCAAGAAAACAAGATCAAAATGGATGCAGAGCGATGAAGGATCTCAAATTCCATGACCGATGTCAGAACGTACGATACGTTTCAAATATTATGTTTGTAGCGGTTACAGCACCACATACGAACTACGCAGCAAAATACATGACGACACACAAATCCTGCATCGCACAATTAGGAATACATAAGGATTTTTTAATTCTTTCTTGCAAAGAAAGCATAGGTAAAGCTAAGTTTCCTAGAAAAGCGGTGGCGGCCACATAAACCTTCAGCTGTCATTAACGAGACACAATATATTTTACGCCCACCCTTGTTATGCCCACCTGATGTCCACTGTAACGGTCAAGCGGTCGCAGTGACAGCAGTTATGAAAATGATGGCGGCGGGATTTGACTTCGCGGTGTCAAAAAACGCTCTCTAGGAAAACTCACCAACTTCCTTTCAGAAATAACATTTCGGTGACGTCATTCATCGGTATTTTGCAGACGCTATGTTGGTGACGTTCTTCTAGGAAACCGAAGTTTAAGAAACATAAAACTAGTAGATACCCTATTAATTATTTCTACGCTTTGACGTTTATTTAGAAAAAAAAAAGAAAAAAAAAAATGGTTTATACTGCACAAACTAAACGCACATTACAAAAAAATACATTTACTCCTTTAAAAATTTGCCAAAAGCCTCGTATTCAATATTCAAAACTTATAAAAGTTTGACAGTGTATTACTTGATGTCAGGGCCAGGCTCTCAGCCAGGCTAGAGTCCAAAGACAATTATACCTGAACACCTTGTAGAATGAAAAGTTTTGACAGAGAAAAACTGTTGAATCAATCAAGTAGAAAACGGAATGAAATAGTGTCCACAATGTTGTGGGATGTCGTTTGAAAGGTGTCGGAACAAACTTGTTTGAACAACAGATGCGGCGTCGATCAGGGTTGCACTTACAGAAATTGACGACAATTTATAGAATGGTGAAATAGTGTGAGTTACAGTGCTAGCAGTTTCATGGGTACAATTCCCACGCTTGTGTTTTAGTGAGGCTTTATAGTCACTCGTAGCGAGAACTGATTCTTTATTGTACATGTTTTTGTCAAAACCAAATTGTGGCCAGAGGTACCAGTTAGTCTTTAACTTTGGTGAGAACTGCTGAACTTAAGTGGGGTTCTAAATCAGAAGACAAAAAGAATTTTGTGAAAAAATATCAGTTGCACCTCATCTGCTAAGAATAATAAATATTCTTACAGAAACCCTTCCAAACTACCCTTATAAACTGCTGAACATTTAAAATAGGTATGCTGTATGTATTCACTTTTCTTATCTACACGTAGGTATATGCCGATAGCACACCTTCGTCGCGAAACCGTAGCAGCGAAACCACAGTAGCAGTAGTTCAATTCAACTGGCTCGCGTCATATTCCGCTACTCGAAATTCAAATAACGGAACTCGAGTATCGGAACATGACGTGACCCAATTGAATTGAAGTACTGCGGTTTCGCTGCTGTATGCTACGGAGGTATGCTACTGGCGACAGGCTCTTATAATAAGTAAAAAAAAATTTACCCATTACACCATTATCGTTATAAAACCCATAAAAAGTAAAAAATAAATAAACCAACTTTCAGATCTGGGTGCGCCCGCGCTATACCGAGTGAGAAATATTACACCTTATTCGTTCTCCTTTAATTAAACTTTTCGATGGCCGCGCTCCGGCTGACGTACGGTTAGTAGCTGTGAGGAAAATGTGGGAAGCGATTTATTCTAAACGGTTTTTGGGTTGATGATTGAAGGTTATTATGTTAATAATATTAAGTTTATAATTAATAGTAGAATATAGTAGACATACTCCCAAAACTTTATCTGTATTGATCACCACTTTTATAAAATACATAATTATAACGCAGTTTGTTTTTCAATTCTGACAATAAAATTGTTAGGAGGACTCAAATATACTGTAATGATCTATTAAAAACTATTTTAATTTCATCAATTAGGTAGTCATACGTGAGCATCAAATAGTAATAAACGGGTGCGTCTCATATCATATAAAGTTATTTGGTATATTTTCATTTCAATAACGTTCACAAGATATAATAAACGTGAGATATACCAACTGTTGATATAATTTCTTTACATATAACATTTATATACTCTAAAACTTATTTCGTATAACGTTATTGGATATAACGTTTATTTAATCGAAAATCATTAGGTCTATCGTTTAAAATATATATTGATACCATTATTATGGTTATCACCCCGATTCAAAGCCATCCAACTCGGATAGGTTAGGTTAGAAGGCTAAAGGCTTTTGCAAACCAGCGCGACACGACACGAACAATACAATTTCTAAGAAAACTTCACGGTATAACAATAACCAGTGTCGGTCTGGCTGCACACAGCGGCTGGTCTGCACACACACACAAAACTTGCGTGAGCGGCCCCCGAGCGTCACATCCCCTCTATTGTTGGTGAACCATTTGGGTTAGGTTAGGTTAGAACAGTGACCATTAACGCGCGAAGGCGAGCGACCGTAGGGAGCGTGCCGCGGCAGCGGCCGCTGAGTGCCAGATCTCCTCTCTGGTTGGTGAACCATTTGGGTTAGGTTAGGTTAGAACAGTGACCATTAACGCGCGAAGGCGAGCGACCGTAGGGAGCGTGCCGTGGCAGCGGCCGCCGAGTGCCAGATCTCCTCTCTTGTTGGTGAACCATTTGGGTTAGGTTAGGTTAGAACAGTGACCATTAACGCCAGGCCAGATCCCCCCCTCTCTTGTTGGTGAAACATTTGGGTTAGGTTAGAACAGCGACCATTAACGCGCGAAGGCGAGCGACCGTAGGGAGCGTGCCGCGGCAGCGGCCGCCGAGTGCCAGATCTCCTCCCTTGTTGGTGAACCACTTGGTTTAGGTTAGGTTAGAACAGTGACCATTAACGCGCGAAGGCGAGCGACCGTAGGGAGCGTGCCGCGGTAGCGGCCGCCGAGTGCCAGATCCCCTCTATTGTTGGTGAACCATTGGGGTTAGGTTAGAACAGTGACTATTAACGCGCGAAGGCGAGCGAGCGTAGTGAGTGACCATCTTGGCAGGTGGTAATCAGTTAAGTATATCTACAGTATCTACTCAGGTACTAACTGTGATAGAAATTACATATTAGACTAAATATGTTTTATGTCTTTTGAGTGGTATATGAAACGATATTATATTAAATGTATGTTATGATTATAAAAATTAGTTATTTTAAAATTATATCAATCGTTTATTATATTAACTGATGATTATATCAAATAAAATTATAGATTCAGTTGTTATATCTTGTAAATATTAGTCATTTTGTAATTATACCATATATTACTTACCCGTAATAAACCTTACCCGTCTTGTTAATTAATTTATTGGCACCAGTCTTAATTATACGGGATATATTAATACACAAACTCACACATATTTGATTCCTCCGCACAGTTATTTGGGTTTTTTTTTATTTCAAAGCTATATTCATTACGTCAAAAAAAATGTATTTTTTATTATGAAATAAATAGTTTGATTTTTTATTTTTTATTATTTTTATTGTAAATGATTATTTGAAAAAAAAAATAACAGCCGTGCAATTTCGTTAATATCATAAACGTTTCTCTTATCTTGCTTGGCAAGTAACATCTACATACCACACAGCAGCTATGCTGAAAGCAGTCACCGTGGAAATTGGATCAGCTTTCAATAACTGAACTGATCAATTTCAGCTCTCAAATATATCGGACACATGTATGTCAGGGCTTAGCGCGCCCTTAGCACCCTGAAAATTCGTTTCAGGACTTTCTCGTAATCATTATACATTCATTATCAGCAATAATGAGGGTTTGTTCTTGGAAGTCTCCATTTCGAAAATACATTAATTGAAATAATTAACATTAGATTGAAAATGTCCTGGAGTGTTTTTTATTTGTAATTGTGTGTTCCGAATTACGAACGTATTTGACCTCCCCTCTGTTTCTTAGAATCCTTGGTGCCAAAAATAGTCATATCGATAAAACATGAAAGAAGAAAATGCCTGCCTGGAAGAAAATAGGTATATTATGTGTAGACCAGTGTAGAAGTGTTTTAACAACAAAGACAAGATAAATAAAGACAAGTAAGTTTATACAAATAAGAAAATAAACGAGAATTTAACGTCAGTCGTTTCGAATTACGGCCATCAAAGCTAATTAATGTACTTAACTACTTCTTATACCCCCGCCACCATCAAACTCCAATTTCCTTACAATCCTTGTCTTCCATTTTATAACATTATTTCTCGCGAGAATTCTCTCAACATTATTATAAAATTACCGACGACCACTTAGCACCATTATCGTTTGCCGGGAGGAAATTGTATGCAAGCAAAGGACGGGGTAAAAAAATCCACGTGGACGAGGCAAGGGGGTTAAATGCGCGGATAAGATGCAAATTGGTCCTGTGGGTCGTTCAAGCCGCGTTTAAAATAATACACAGTTCCCAGTTTTCAGTTCCCAGGGTGAGTACCAAAGGCAGATGGTTAAGTAACTTTTAATACGTCATTTGCATTTGGCTGTGTAAAAAAAGAGTTGGTAATATTTTCATAATTCGTTTATGTTTCGGGATGAATGTTAAATAAGGAGGATTTACGAGTGTTTACCTGTTCGTTATGAGTTGGGTGTTGTTAATGTACTGGATGTGTTTCGGTAATTGTGCCATTTTTCATTATTGTTGAGCAAATACTGAATCAGCCAATTATGTCATGTGGTCTGCAATAAAGATTTTTATTTATTTATTTAATATCTTAGTACTGGAACTCAAACCTACTCGATGAGAGTGGGAGAGGTAACCACCAAGCCATCCCTGATCTCTCTCTTTATAGAGCGAATAAGTGGTTGAAAATCTTACCTAACATCTCGAAGCTCATCTTGAGCTATTTTCGCATGGTTATAGACACTACAAAAGTAGCTATTGTTAATTGCCATGAAGAATTACTTAGCACTGAACTTAGGACAGTTGTACTAAGTTCAGACAAGGAACAGTATTTACTCAGTTCGTATCCTTTAAAAACCCAATAACTTTTTATTATCTGAATTCACCGTAATTCTACGTATTTCGATACTGAAATAATCGTAAATCTAAATAAAAACAGAATAAAAGCGTATATTCGTCACCTAGCGAGACAAAGCTAAAATTGTGATGCTTATTGCGCGCGGACCGCGGCCCGACGGATTACAGTAATGGCGCTGAATACTAAGCGTGGAGGACCGGGACAAGCAAAGAGTAAGAAGTAACATGCAGATACGATAGTAATATTGTAATGGAACGTCGAGTATTATTGTGCCTACAAAGTAGTCTAACCTAGAAACACACGTAACTGTCGCTTATTGCACTATAACATTTGATGAAGACTGGATGATTCCAAATTAGATAATATGAAATATCAGTATGATTACGCAAAATTTTTGATTTTCAAATGAATTATTTTAACTTACACATAGTTCAGAAACATACAAGTGACATGATATGAAATTCTAGCTAACAGAAATCTTTTGACAGATTTAACGTAACGGGTCCTACATAAAGTAAGGGCAAGTAAAGGGCAGTAAACTAAAATAACACAATTAACTTTCTGACCAAAGTTAATCAAATACATTGTGTCAAAGGATTCCCCAAGAAGCTCGTTTTGGTACGGAATACTTTCAGGTCCAGTTGCATCGTTCAATCGATGGCAATACAGTAAAATTTAGCTTTACCACTAGATCACTGGGGTTGTACATTCGTACATTATTACCACGTGTGTGAACACACACGTGGAAATACAGTAGCCTCGTTTTCAAAACTCATGCCTCTCGGATGCAATCACGAAATATCCACGAAACTAGCTAGCTGTTTTCCTACTATCATTTCTATAATCTAGATCACAAAAACAGCGAAAAGGCCGCGAGCACTCACGTTCCCATCGGCAACTGAAGAATAAACAGGATTACGTCGACACCCAAACTACCTTATGTCTTCTGTTGTTTTGTACAAAAGGTTACCTAAGGACTTACACTCATTGGATAAAGCGGTAACCGTTTTCTATACTCGTAGAATTTATTGTAAGCATCGATTACTGCAATTTTCTGAGTTTGACTTCGATCTTTCGACCTACATACAAGTATAAATGTAAAAAGTACTATACTTACCTCCAAGGACGTTATTAGATTGAAGAAGAGAGATTTATTGACTAACAGCTAAAGGTCTATCTTACAAAAAATTATAATGCTAATTGAGAGAAAATGCTACGAGGTCCTCTTTTTCGGTGACATGCTGTAAATATTTCAGTTCTAAATAAAATAACGCGTGTTACTTGCCGAGACATACAAAAAAACGATAGTGACAAGATATATCGATAAGGTCTAAAAAATATATTTCCACGTACGGTCCAGTCTGCCAAATGAGGACGTGACCTAAGGTTACCTAACAAAAACAGTTTACTGCATGTAATACCCTTAATATATTTTACTAGTAAAGGTCGGTCACGTTCCAGACCTAGGACATTTGTACAGACTCAGGATAGGAATGAGTTAGGAGCTTTGTCGAAACGTTTAGGTAGGGTTTAGACGTTTAGGGGTCGTGAGCTTATGGGTGAATGAGCAAGGAGAAAAAATGTCTGTACCTTTGACGTCCCGCCTTGTCAGATACGACAAAAACGTCACGACAAAAAAGACAGAGATAACAAACGAGTGAGTAATTTTGACGATATATAATTTGTGTGAGGTAAAGGCGTGTACGCACGAACGAACAAGAACATGGTGAATATGAACTTCAAACACTTTGTTCTCATGTGGGTTCCACTAACGACCATCACTGTGTTCGTCAAAAATGTTCGTGACGATGACGAATTCATGGGTACTTATTGACAGCAATGGATTCATCATCTTCACGAACATTTTTGACGAACACAGTGATGTTCGTTAGTGGTTAGTGTGAGTTAGTGCGAAGTTGCGAACCCAAGTAGAACTATGTTCGTATTTGGTGTTCGTGTTCGCTTTGCTATTTCGTCATTTTTTGTTCGTTCGAGCGTACACGCCTCAAACTTGTAGGAGTTTCCCTTTTTTAGAAACTGAGCAAAAGCAAGAGTTCTAGGGTAGGTTTATAAATGAGGTGTGTGACAAGAAACGTCTATTCTACATCATCCTCGATAGCTTGTAAAAAAAAACATGTTTTCGTAAGTTATTACTGTCATCTAAGGGTAATCAAATACAGTCAAAGCATGTCAACGCTGAAATATATCCTTCCTTGTACGCATAGAAGGTAAATCTCACCAAATGGCGCAGCTCGATCTTTACCTAGAGCGCATTTTATTTTCTTGCGGCTACGTGTGAAATAAACCCGGTGTGAAGACTGTGCCTTTAATGGGAACCTCCGCTTACACCGTAGTGTGTCAGTAACATAATAATATGTATTTTGTTGATCTTTGCACGGTCGACGTTTTGACTTAAAAATTAGTGTGGTCTTGGCAATCGGAACAGAGGATTTATCAAAAGAACCATAGGCATTGCAGAAGAGACATTTTCTGAAGGAGATAGATAAATTAGTGTGTTATTTGTTGCCTATTTCGGAGAGTAAAAGAGGTGATTGTTGAGTACAACAATCACCATGATTATCATCATCATCATCATCATGTGTGTTTGTTTGCTTTGTTTAGCCCCTTTTACTGTCCAGGAAACATTCAAGATATTTCGTGAAGAGCGTTTACCCACTAAACCTATCCGTGCTGATGCGAAGTAAACTACGTAACTGATGTCAACGCGATTTTCCAGCAAAGTCGGTAGCAGCGCAGTCTTTCATTGATTGCCAGCAAACTTCAGTCTTCAACCTACCCATTTGCAAGTTCAATATAAAAACATGAAGCATACATAAATTCACCTACACCCACATTTTGCCAGTTTTGTTTTAGACCCACGTTATAGCGCTCTGTGGTGGCAATAGGCCTTCTGGACTATTCTATCAATAGAGCACAAATCCAGATGAAATCCGGGCAGCAGAATATATGGGCGTACTATAGGTACACCTGTGCCTAACCCATCGGGGAATACAGGCGTGAAGTTATGTTATGTTACATAGTTTTTAAGACCTTTGTTACTAACAATTTATGGACATATCAATTAGTCTGAATTCAATAAATTTAATTTAATTTACATACCGAAATTCAGTTACACAACGGTGTGATATGAGGCCTTTGTGCCGACTTACAAGTGAGCTCTCACAGTCAGGAGTGTTTGCGAATGTCGTGCCGAGTGTCGTACGGGTAACAGGTTCTTTTCCGAGCGAAAACCTTTTTGAGACAAACGTCGGCGAGCGTTGATACGTGTTTGTGCTTGTGGTTTATATGTAGCGCAGCTTAGTGTTAAAGGTATTGACGTTAGATTCGTGGTGGTAAAGTTTATAATTATTAGACCAGGCATTTACTTACTCACATATACGTACAAAACGTACATACGTGCATACGTGCATACGTTGATAAAGTTAAGAGACATTTAAACGTCAAAAATGTATGTTTAAGAGATGCTATAATCGTTACTTAACTTTAAGCAACGTTATGATTAGGTAAGAGCTCGTGGCTAAGTAATAACAAGCCGCACGGGTCGATCCATCAGGTTAAGCTACGCGTGCCGGGGTTGGTCAGTGGATGGGTGACCATCTTTACATACCGAGACTCCTCCGTGCCTCGGAAAGCACGTTAAGCCGTTGGTCCCGGCTGTCATTTGTGGATCTTTGACAGTCGTTACGAGTCGTCAGAAGCCCGAAAGTCTGACACCAGTCTTACCAAGGGGTATCGTAATAGCCAGTTACTGGGTTGTGGAGGTCAGATAGGCAGTCGCTCCATGTAAAATACTGGTATTCAGCTGCATCCGGTTAAACTGGAAGCCGACCCTAAGATAGTTGGGAAAAGGCTAGGAAGATTGATTGATGATTAGGTAAGAGGGTTGATGTGATGACTGTGCTGAGCTCCATAGTTACTCCAGCCTTGCCATCGTTCGCGAGCCCGCGCGTCCTCCTTGCAGTTTTGACGGAACCTATCCAGCTCGTCCCGCCATATCCTACGTGGTGCGTCTCGACCCGGCCTCACTGTTTGTCAATGACCAATTCTGTGCTATTTGGGCCCACAGTTTGTCTGGCATGCGGCAGACATGACATCTTGCCCAGTGTCATTTAAGTTGAGCAGGACAGTTTAGTTGAGTTTATTTATTTTTATTTATTTAAGGACAACCAACAAAGCATACACCAAAAATTATGTTGAAATACCCAAAATTGATTTTACATTTTGTAGTGTAGCCTTAATTAAAGGCTGCCACGGCATGCATTGAACATAGGCGTAGGAAAAACAGTAACAAAACAGTTATCTGTGTAATGTCAAAAAATTATTATACATAGAATATTATTATGTATTTTGAAGTCAATAAATTAAATGTGTCTAACGTTTCAGCAATCATCGGGTATTTTCTGCAAACAAAGAAATGCTTCTTTCTCTTCACCAGTTCATTGCAAAGAATGGGAATGAGGGATTAATTCAAGAGCATTTATTAATGGAGAATATTTAACTGATTAACCTGACTGTTTTTTTATCCTCTAAAAATTTATGGAATTTTTAAAATAAACCTCAAAAAAAAATTGCGCTTCTAATGGTGCAGACTTTTAAAATAATTGAGCCTGTTTTAATATTCTGGCCTTTTCTCACAGTTGATCGCAATGACTAAGCCATGGTACATTGACAAAACGGGTTAGGTTAGGTTGGACCTGTGTCCAACTAGGCGCGAGCCGAATTGGTCGCAGTACCTGAGCTAGGGCACCCCGACCATAAACAGTGACCAAGCGCGCGCGAGCTAAGCGAGCGAATTGAACGGCAATACGGCAGTAGCCTGCAAGCGCTACATCCAAGTTGGTTGCAGTTACTTGGGTATTTAGAGTTTTTTAGGAACCCAAAATATTAATTTAAAAATCCAGTGGAGGTTCACAAAAAGAGCGCAATCATTATATTAGAGTGTTCAATAATATTTTAGGAGCAAAATGATAAATTATTAGTGGTTCGATTAAATACATACATAACATACATAATCACGTGGACAATTGTATCACGCTCAGTACGTGGAGTAAATTGACGAAAGATAGATGTGACGTTGCATGAACGTATATTTACATGAATTTATTTATCAATAAACGCGTTATTGCGTAATTCAGGATTGTAGAGTTGTGATTATGAAATTCTGAATAATTTTATTCAGCCTATAATATTCCCACTGCTGGGAAACAGGACTCCTCTCGGTGAGAGGGAGTGGGCCGTAATTCATCATGCGGGCCCAGTGCGTGTTGGTAGATGTCACATGTCTGATGAGAGATTTATTTCATGCCTTTATGAATCTAGGCAGAAACGTCGTTTTGTCTTCTTATAGTTAGTAACGAAAGCAACCACAAATCCAGAATTTTTAATGAATTAAAAATAAATTGGCGGATGCCAGACGTATAAATGCAAATAAATACAACCTAGAATCGTTAGAATTTGAACCAAATTAATTAATTTGCAAAGATTGTTGTTGACAAATAAAGGTGTGATGGGCATAAAAACAAATTAAGCTAGTACAACTACTAATATTAAAAAAAAACACGCATTTTCAAAAGATATTTTTATAAAATCCTTTGTCCAATTTCAACCCCACAATACAAGACACAAATCAAACTATTCTACAGCAAAACACACTCACACTGCTGATGCGTCTCAAGAAAAATCGCCCGGTCCATGGGAAGCAACAGTGACAAATAATACGGATGTATACAGGGTGTGTGTGGAACTACACTCATCTGACAATCGAACAGCGGATAACGGAACGTGAGTGAATTCGTGAACAAATAATGTATTGAGGAATTTAGATAGCACGATGTGTTTGTGAAACGTTCTGTTGTGCTTTTTTAACCGACTTCATAACGGAGGAGGTTATATGTTCGTCGCGTATGTTTTTTTGTTTTTTTATTTTTTTTGTTTTTTATGTATGTCCACCGATATTTCCGTCAATTGTGAACCAATTTTGAAAATTGTTTTTTTTTTTCAAATTGGTTCCATATTAATTTTATTAACTTTGCTTGGATAGTTTTTGAGTTAGCTTCAAGAATACGTATTTTTCCCACTTAGTTTATATGGATGATACAAAAAAAAAAACAACCGACTTCCAAAATTAAAGTTATTTTTCTTTTTGTAGTCTTTTTTTTTTGGAAGTCGGCTGTTTTTTTTTGTAAAAAGTTTTTTTAACGGTATTCTTTTGTTTTATTGTCAGGTGATTGCATCAGCAGGTGTGAAGAGCTAGTAGGGGAGACCGGGGCTACAATTAACAGAGGTAAGTATTAACAAGTGATTTTCTCTAAAACTGTAAACACTACACCTATAGCAGGTGCTTAAATATGCCGACTAGATCACGCCGCATGGCTCGGGGTTGGTCAGCTGCGGTCTGCGCGTCATGCGAATGTGTTACATACCGGACGACATTTTCACGCACGTAACGAACTTTTTTAACTTTTTAATTTTTTGATTTATTCTCGAAATATACGTTGCAATGATTATGTTTTTTGTTTTCCTAGAAGCATATTTCATACTTAATAATGCTACATTGCTGTATTGGTGTTATTATTAACCAATATTTTGTTATGTTATTTAATACAAAAAATGTACCTTTGGGGTTATAATTAACAAATCGGCGGGGTCAGTATTAACGTGTTAATACCTACCCCAGATGTGGTGATAGCGCAAATATCTTATGAACCGGTAGCTGGATCATCAGACATGTAGAAAGATGCTAGTGATTTAATGGTCCAAAACCATAAGACCTCTGCTAAAAGCTCTACCACGAGCTCAGTAAAAAAGTATAAACGCGCTAAAAATGTAGTATCCTATTTGTATTCTACTGTGAGTACATAAATAATAAAATACATCAATAAATATTTTTTGTATTTTTTAGGGCATCTCCTGTAATAAAGATACATCGTGCTGACTGGATTCAATATACCTATCTCTTGCAATGACTGGGCCTAAGCTAGGTGTATCAAAGGCCACATCACATCATTACTTGCCTGAATTGTATTTGATATGTATTGTAAATTAATAAGAAAATGTGTTCCATACAATTCTGTTTTAATTTCACTTTTATTAATACAAAAAAATATAGTCATACATATATTTGTTTTCTTCTATATCAGTTGGCATAACATAATGTAAATTGTTGCCCCTTCTGTTAATACTTACCTCAGAGCTGTTAATTCTAGCCCCGAAGATGAGGTAAGAATTAACAACTGACTTTTTGGAGAAAAAGTGTTCTATTTAAGACATCATTTCTTTTATGTTTGATTTATGTTAATAACATGATACCTGAATAATTAAACAATTAAATTAACAAAAAAATTAAGTCTAAATGTTGAATCATTTCGAAGATACAACTAAAAATATTTTTTTTGTTAATTGTGGCCCCGGTCTCCCCTACCTACATAAATGATAAGCGTTTAACGCGCGTTTTTACAACGCGCGTTTTTTATCAAATTTTATTCAAGGCGTACACATGCTCACGCACGTAAACGCGCGTTCAACGTTGCGACAGTCCCAACTGTTGTAAGCGCCCGTCAACGCGGCTGTGAGAGCATTGGTTTACCGTAGCATTCAGTTAAATCGACGTATTTTACGGGTGTAGAACTTGAACTGAACCGAGGCCGCATGCATTCAACGCCCGATAAGCGCGCACCATGTGTCCGTTATCAAAAGCTTACCACGCGTTCAACGCTCGCTGAGCTCTTATGATCTGAACGTATCCTAACAAAGAACCTACTGTAGAATGCAATAAGTGTACAGAGTCAAATTGAATTAGCTAGCAAAACTCGACAGACGAGATGGTTTCGAAGTTTCGATAACAAAACATGACAAAACAAGAAAATATTGATATTGTAGTTACTTACTTGAAGTTTATATTAAGAAAATCGTTTTCTTTGGCCTGTTTATATATACCCATAACGTCTGCGAAGTTTTGCAAGCTACTTAAACTTGGTGGCAAAGATTTCAGCTACCTGAAAACCTCATTACTGTAAGGTTAACATAAAAAAATAAAAAAATTAACATCTGAATTTTCATACTTTAGCCCCAAAACGAACAAAATGCCCAACCCTAAAACGCTCACGCATAAAAATATCATAGGGGCACCTATAAAAAAATCGCATCCATCCGTACGTCGGCTAGTTTCATCAGCCCGTATATTACTAACCATAAATTTCTCATAGTAGCTCCGTGTAACTTGAGTAAGTATTTACTGTGACTAAACCGGTATATATCACAGAGACCGACCAATTTCTTGACCGAAAAATTTATAACGGTGCTTGGGAGGCAGCCCTTGATATATGGACGAAGGACATCCCTGGGAACACGAATCACTCTTAAGTGAATGCGGGTATAATTCATATTGGGGGTTTACTAGTTATTTTGATGTTTGCATGTTGGGAACGGTAGGGTTTTGGGCTGTAGAAGAGCTAAATCGGGGAGAGACGTTGCTCACAATTCGTAAAGAGAAGATCAACATTTTGCTTTAGAAGAGCTAAATCGGGGAGAGACGTTGCTCACAATTCGTAAAGACAAAATCATTTTTTTTTGGATTTTTTAAAAATTATTTCATAATAATTTGGGAACTTTTAAAGTTATTGTACAATAAATAATAAACTTCTTAAGTTATAGCATATAAATCATTTGGGAACTTCTTGAGTTATTACAAAATCATTTGGGCACATTTCTAATTTATTGCGCAGTGTTTTTGGTAATTTAAATGAGATTAGTTACCACTACCCACTGGTACATGTTAGGCGGGCCCTAAACGATCTATTAAATTCCAAAATATTACCAATTGCGTAATATTTTTGACCTTTTAGGGTTAACATTGCGCAATGATTATACATGAACAAAAGTTTGAGCGACTTTTATTTTTCATTACATCCTGTTTTAATTGCATCTTGTAGGATAAGTATTGTGCAGATTATGCTTACGCGAAAACATCTTGAAGTTTATTGGCGGTCAATGTCATTGCGTGAAAATAATGGATCGTTTGAGTGCAAGGGCTGATTCAATCAATTGTAGGTTTGTTGTGTAATAATTTGTTAACCATAGCCATAGTTTTAAAAATGTGATGTTCTGCCGCGCAGAACCACACCTTCTAGTCTACTTTTATACTACTATACTAAACAATGCACCTTTTGATACCTTACCTATTGAAATCCAATATCATTAATGTAACTTTCCTTTTATTTATTCTTAATAACGCATCTAAACCCTGTTTTATACTATTTATTAATTTTCTTTTACAAAACGGATATTAAAAAATAGTAACACTGTACCTGTAAAAGCATACTTTTATAATCTTTGATTGTCCTAGCATCTAGATTATAAAAGTATGCTTTTACAGATACAGTGTTATTAAGAATAAATAAAAGGAAAGGTACATTCATGATATTGGATTTAATGTTTCCCACACATGGGACACAGGCCTCCTCTCTGTGAGAGGGAGTTGGCCGTAATCCACCACGCAGGCCCAGTGCGGGTTGGTGTATGTCACATGTCTTCAAATTTTTAGTTCTAGGACATGCATGGTTTCCTCGCGAAGTTTTCTTTCACCGTTTTGTGAGCAGTGGTGATGAAATTATTTTACACAAAATAGAGCGCCTGCCTGGGTTCAAACCCACGAACTACAACCACTGGGTCACCACTGCTCTAAAATATGCCAAAACATAATTACGTGTAGCTAAATGTCCTCACTGCTGGAACTCAACCATTTTCCGTATGAGATCCCAGTAGCTACCACGCGGGCCCCGTTGTTACCCTCATCTGAGACTAAAATAATACATTTTCTATACCAGTAAGTATACATCAACAGAATTACAGAGAAGTCTATTCCTGTTTCCAAGTTCGGGTTCCCGATGTTTTCGTATCGTCTCCTAAGCAAATAAAACTAACTTATTTTGACTGGTTTATAGGCTTATCAGACTTGTTTTTGCTTTGAAGATTGATAGAACTTTGAATTGTGTTAGCGCTAAGTGCGTTAGCAACAGGCGTATTACGACTATTAGCAAGCTATGGAGGGAGCAACGGAATACAATTTAGGTATACACTACTAGCTGCGTCCCGCGGTTTCACCCGCATAAGTCTCGATTCCGAAAGAATATATGAATATAACGTATTGTATGTCCTAACTCAGGTCATGGACTACCCAGGTGTCAAATTTCATCCAAATCTGTTCAGCCGTTTTAGCGTGAAAGCGTAACAAATCATCAAACCAAATCTTTTCTTTTTGTTTGTTTAGAAAATTATGCTTAGTTGTGGATTATCAGTTTTACAAAAAAAAATTACAATAGTAATGCGGCAGAAAATGGTTAGAATACGAAATGAAGTAAACAGTCTTCGGATTTTTAATTTTCAGTATGAGGAGTCTCTGTAGAGTCATTTTTGGTTCAGTACTAAATTGGGCCCCAAGTCACCAAATCTCTTTATTTAGAAATCAGAAATATTTATTTGTAAAACATAGGTTAAAGGTCAAGGTCTTATATAATAATTATATATTATGTTCCGCTATTTTTTGTTATTGATGACATACAAATATCAGTAAGATATTATCAGTAAGATATAGATTATTTATCTATCTATCTTCTATAATATAAAAATGAGTCGCTGAATGTGTTGCTAAGCGCAAAACTCGAGAACGGTTGGACCGATTTCGCTAATTCTCTTTTTTTAAATATTCCTTGAAGTACGAGGATGGTTCTTACGGAGAGAAAAATTCTAAAAAAAAAAAAAAAAAAATTAAATTTCCTGAAACAGTCTAAAAACAACACTTTTCTATACTCCCATACAAAAGATTTGTGATAATACTTAAAAGTCAATTTGAACTTTAATACCATATGATAAAGTTTGTGTTAGTGGAGAGGTTCCGGGAAGGCAAAACAATTGAGTGACGTTAAATAAATAAAATAAATAAAATAAAATAAGCCTTTATTGCTGGTTCTACAAAGTTTCTAAAATGATTTTATGTTATATTATACCTACTAAACTTTTCTTAAATATCGACGTTCGGTGTACTTATTTATTTCCTATACAGCTTGTCCTTCGACAAAGGCCTCCTCTAAAGATTTCCATCTCTCTCTGTCTCTCGCCCTCTGAATCCACTCTGGACCAGCTACTCTTTTGACGTCGTCTTCCCAACGTTTCGCTTGTCGTCCTTTGCTCCTTTTTCCATCCCTTGGGTACCACTCTGTTATTAATTTGGTCCATTTCCCTTTTTCCTCTCTTAACATGTGTCCAGTCCATCGCCATTTGTGTGTTTTACATAATTTTTCCGCATCTTTAAACTTGGTTATACTTTTTATTTCTTTTAATCTTACTTTGTCCCTTCTCTTGACTCCAATTACACTTCTTTCTATGCTATTTTGGCAGACGTTTATTTTCCGCATTAGTTGGCCCGTTAAAGCCCATGTTTGGCAACCATAAGTCAAGCACGGCAGAATACATATGTTGTAAATTTTCCTTTTGTCTTTAATTGGCATGTCTCTATTCTTCATCACTTCGCTAAGGGACCAAAATCTCTTCCAAGTGTTGGCTATCCTTCTATCAATTTCTTTATGCATAGAATCCGTTGTAGAAATTAGCTGTCCTAGGTAAATGTATTCTTCTACGTAGTCTATTGATTCCCTATTAACTGTGATACTGATCTGGGAGGAATTAGTCATAACTTTGGTCTTTGTCGTGTTCATTGACAGCCCTGCTTTCGCACTTTGATCTGATAATTGCTGAAGCATTTGTTCCAGTTTTTTTGGGCACTCAGAAAACAGAACCAGATCGTCTGCAAAGCGTAGATGGTTTAGAGTTTCGCCATTTATGTTGAGTCCATTTTCATTCCATTCTAAATTCCTGAATATCATCTCGAGAACTGCTGTGAATAACTTAGGTGAAATAACGTTCCATTCCACGAAAAAAAAAAAAAAAAAAAAACTGAATATGGAAGGTCAATTTCAACTTTTATTTAACAAAATGAAAACTGAAATGCAGAATCAAACATTGGAACTAACAGATTCTATAACTAACACAATAATGGATAGATTGGATGAAAAATTGAAACCCATATTAGAAGAGAATAAAAATCTAAAACTTAAGGTGGAAAATCTAGAAAAGAAGATCGAGTATATGGAAAGAGATAAGAAAAGCAATAACATAATAATATATGGTTTGAAAGAAGAGGAAAAGTCTACAATCGAATTACTTAAAAATGTAAAGAAAAATTTTGCGGACGAGTTAAAAATAACTATAGAAGACTATGAAATAAATAAAATCTATCGTATTGGAAACACAAACAAAGGCGAGAAACCGAGGCCTACGCTCCTTTCCTTCGTTAGCGGATGGAAAAAGAGTGAAGTTATGAAAAACAAAAAGAAACTGAAAGAGTTATATGTGTCGGAAGATTATTCTAAAGAAACTTTAGAAAAGAGAAAGGCTTTACAACCAAAGCTAATCGAAGAAAGGAATAAAGGAAATATTGCCTATATAAAGTACGATAAACTCATAGTCAAGGAGAACATAAACGTCAAGGATAAACGAAAGTGGGAAATGTCTACCTCTCCGCAAAATGACCTTCAGCCAAGGAAGCAACAGACTTTAACAAACGCATTTGATATGATGAGAGGTCGATCTAACTCTTTTTCAATCTACCCAACTGTCACAAAACAATAGCAATTAGGTATCGGCGAACGGAAACAACATAAAAAACAACAGAACAAAAAAACAGAATCAAAACACTCTCCCCCAAGCCGACTGGTCCTCGTGGGGGAAAACGACCAAGACCCTCTAAAGATTGGTAAAAATAACTCAGATATACATATAGCCACCGTCAACACAAGATCACTAAGAACGCCTGAGAAACTTCTTGAACTTGAACTAGCCATAGCAGAAATAAAATGGGATATAATAGGAATCAGCGAAATGAGAAGATATGGAGAAGGGATTGAAGACCACGGGAACTACATCCTGCACTATAAAGGCGAGACACCAGGACAGTATGGTGTGGGTTTTTTAATTAAAAAAGAACTTGCTAACAAAATTGAGGAAATTAAAGGAATCTCCGAGAGAATAACAATCTTGAACATAGCACTACCCTTAAATAAAACTGAAAAATGGTCTATCATTCAAGCATACTCGCCAACTGAATCAGATAAAAAAGAGGATATAGCAAACATAGAACAATTTTACGAAGACTTACAAAATACTGTCCAAAACTCGCACAAGAATATTATAGTAATGGGTGATTTTAATGGACAGATAGGAATGTGTAAAAATGTGGGGGAAGAATTCACAGTAGATAAATACGGACATGGCAAAAGAAGTAAGAACGGCGGAAGATTAGTTAACTTTGCATTAGGAAACAAATTGAGGATTCTCAATAGTTTTTACAAGAAAAAGGAAACAAAGAAGTGGACATGGATTTCCCCAAACGGACTTTATAAAAATGAAATCGATTTTATCATGTCGAACAACGCTAAGGTTTTTAAAGACGTATCAATTATACACAATTTAAATTTCCATACAGACCATAAAATGGTGCGTGCTATATTAATAGGCACGCCTATAAAGAGAAACAGGAGATATTATAAAGATGGTTCAGGCCTGTTGTGTACTGGGAATAGTGACAAGCTTATGACCAACTTAAAAGCACTAATAGGAAAGGGAAATCAGGAAAGCACAACAACCCAACAAAAATATGAAAACGTTATGAACTTACTAAAATCTGAAACAAAGAAACTAAATTTAGAAAATAACAGAATCATTTCTACCAAGACACAGCAGCTACTAAAGGAAAGGAAAGAACTATTACAAGGAAAGAAACACAAGGACAATCGCTCTAGAATATCAGAAATTAGCAAAAAGATAAACGAAAGTATTAGAAAAGATAGAAAAATTAAAAGGCAAAATACATTAAAAAAGTATATTGAAAAAAACCGGTGGAATAAAGAAAGCTATAAAAGAACTTAACACAAAAAAGACTGGATGCCAAAGATGAAAACTAAACAAGGGAACCACACAAGCAAAAGACCTGAAATACTTAAAGTAGCCACAGATTACTATCGAAACCTATACCAAAGTAAAAACCCAAAATTAAAGGAATGTATCGTTGAAGATGCTGAACCAATACCGGAAATATTGAAAGAAGAGACAATAAGAGCAATTAACACACAAAAGATGGACAAAGCCCCTGGATCGGATCAAATAACAAATGAACTACTAAAATCGACCATACCAGTGATTGCTCCTATATTGACAGACATATTTAACGAAATTATAGAGACCGAAATTATTCCTACTGACTGGACTAAATCGATAATAATATTGTTACATAAAAAAGGAGATAAAGCTGAGATCGGGAACTATCGACCCATTAGTTTAATGTCTAATGTCTACAAAGTTTTTTCCAAAATATTATTATCTCGAATTGCCATTGTACTCGACGAAAACCAACCAAAAGAGCAAGCTGGTTTCCGTAGTAAATTTTCAACCATAGATCACATACATGTTCTTAGACAAGTTTTACAAAAATATAAGGAGTACAACAAAACTTATTATCTAGGGTTCGTTGATTTTAACAAAGCATTCGATTCCTTAGAACACGAATATATCTGGAAAGCGCTGCATAGTCAAGGAATACAAGGAAAGTACATACGATTACTGAAGAACATATACTCGAGTAGTACTGCACAAATCAGACTGGAAACAACGGGCGAGGAATTCCCTATAGAGAGAGGCGTCCGGCAAGGGGACCCTATTTCACCTAAGAGTGACGTTAGTATCGTATAAATATTAATGTCAATATTTGTCAATAAAAAAATTACTGAATAACGTAATAGAAGCAATCATATTGAAAGGAAAGTATAAAGGAGAAGACGTTCTGATACCCCGCATCCCAATGATTCCGACTGACGTACCATTCGAGTTTAAACGACTGCAGTTTCCAGTACGGCTTGCTTTCGCTATGACTATAAACAAATCCCAGAGGCAGTCATTAAGTGTTTGTGGTATTAATTTAGAAAACCCATGTTTCTCGCATGGTCAATTGTATGTTGCCTGTTCCCGTGTTGGAAAACCATCTGCTCTGTTTGTTTACGCGCCAGGTAATCAAACAAAAAATATCGTGTACCATAAAGTACTACAATAAAAATGAAACTTGATTTAGAATAAGTAAAAATAAAATCAAATATAATAAGTAGGTATCATAATAAGAAATCTGAAATTGTGATTTTCATTGTGATTTTTTTGTGACTATTAAAAGAATTTTGTGAGTTTTATAATTTTTATAATTTTTAATTTTTGACATAATGTAATTGTTGACTTATTAACTTAAAAAAATAAAAAATTAAAGAATCGACTGTTAGGCGATACGAAGTTCGCCGGGTCAGCTAGTATAAAATAAAAACAAAAACAACATTAGAAACGAATCTCTTTAGTTAGACATATTCGGATAGGAAGTGACCCGTTGCCATAGCTAAGAACCATACCATACTGCAGAATTAGAATAATCTCAATCACCACGATTAGCATCTGAATGGTGATGGTTTCGTGTTCTAACCAGCGTTGTGGCTCTGTCTCGCATGGGGTCACAGCATAATGCTGAGCGATGTCCTTCTTGCGTGGATGTGACGCATATTTTCCCCCAACTTGTTCTTTTTTGTGTTTTCTTTGTGTCATGTTTTACCGCTTGTTGTTTCTTTCTTTTTTCCAATCATTCAGCAACATTCTGAAGATGTTGCCTAATTTCCGAACACTTTTACTCTACAAAAATTATCACAAATCCCCATCCCCCTCAGAACTGAACTCGGGAATCGAATCTTGTAAACAGCAAACGTTCGTATTAACAAGTTCAATATTTCCGATGGGATATGTAAATGTGGGTCTGTCGGTGACACGCGCTCGCAGCGACTACATTTTAATATCCCGCCCGCTTTTTAAGAGATTATTTGCTTAAAATGTAGGATATGGGTGTAGGATCAGTTGGGGGTTTTTTTTTTAGTTGGAGAAGTTTTTGGTAAATTAAAAATAAACAAAATTTACTAAACTATAGGAGAAAATTCAAACGTTTTCCCTTTTGAAATCCGCTATCTGTTGCTACGGTTTTAAATCTTAAACAATAATTGATTTGAGAACGTTTAATAATAATTGATGAGATTATCAAGTCACTACTAATTAGTTTGAAAAAAAATCAACTTTCTTTTATTGTATACATAATATAATTATATATAAGTACCTACATAATCAAGTCAATCATTTTAAGTTGAACTATTTGGCCGCTCATCTCATCACATCAACTAGCCGGAACTCTCACTTCGCGACTGCAACACGCGTTGAAGGTACCAGCTAGTTTAGACGATAACGCACATGAGATTGCAATAGCGAGATGATTTGTGATGAGATGAGCGACCGACTAGTTCCGCGCGGACTATAGTAATAGTAGTTTTAGTTACAAGGGTGCATAAACATTGTTTTGTTATCATATGAGTAATTCGTCTTGTCAAACATTTTCACTGTATCACAATTATTTCAGCCTCATTTTCTTGTCTACTAATAAAAACGAGACTCGTTTTATTAAACATAAGTAACTTAAACAGGTTCTAAGAAAACAAACGATATTAAATGGGAAAACTCAGCACATACTAACTTAGTTCATACGCTTACAAGTCTTGAATATGTTTAAAATGTCGAGCTTTTCTCAAGTGGATTTGTTGTGAAGACTCACTGCCAGAATGCTGTCAAAGCCAGTGTAAAGCTGCCAAGAAATGCTAGCTGTTACATGAACTGTTATTTGTAAAGGGGTACGATATTGGAATAAAAGAAAAACTATAAAATGAAAGAACTATTATCTACTAAGATCTAATCGGTCTAGACAAAAAAGTTTTTCAATACAAGAAACGAAGACACTAAGCTCTGTGCCAATAAAGATATTATTACTAAAGGACACAACATTCATAAATCAACTAAACAAAAAGCTATTATAATACAAACAAAGAAAGAAACAAAAAGTTCAAAAGAAACAAAGACATTATTAACAAGAAGACAAGTGACCTTAATAATAAAATTGTATCATCACTATTAAATTATGAGACTACCCACAAAAAACTTTATCTCAATAGTTCATCCTGAACCAACAAAATCATTTATCAGGAACCAATGTGGCAAATAATTTTCTTAGCAATATATTTTGAGAAAAATTTAATCAGTAGACTGGCAGTAACTCAGACATGAAATATATGACCAGTGAACAAAGTTTATCTCGTAATATACATATTAGCTCGGTGCACGTTAGAAGCGGTAGCGTTTTATTAACAATTTCCACTAAAAGCTGTAAAATTATATTAGGAATTCATTGCCATTGACAGATAGACAATAGAAGTAAAACGCTATGATAAAGACGCTTATTAATTTTATTTTCAGAGACACAACTGATTAATAATTCCTATTTAATTATAAATAGCTGCTCCCCGCGATTTCACCCGAATAAATCCGTGGAATATTGAGATAAAAAGTATTCTATGTGCTAATCCAAATCATGGTCTACCTATGTGCCATATTGTATTCAAATCTGTAAAACCGTTTTAGCTCGAAAGCGTAACAAACAAACAAACAAACTCTATTTCGCATTTCTAATATTAGTTAGGATTATCTTTAACTCCAGTGACAAATAGCACCAAAACGGAAGTTAATCTAATCATGACGCTAGAGAAAACTATAACACTTTTGAGTCACTGAAGCCTTAAATAATTGTTTGCCCAGTAGGTAAAATCAGGGAAACTTATTGATAAGCAAATTAACTACCAGCTTAAATTGTTCGTATAGTCATTCTCTGCCAGTACCCTACTCTCATGTTCACACCATTTTCCAATCAATCCGGCTCTTATAACTCGCACCAGGACCCAATCGTAGCGCTATGAGTGCCATCGATATTTGCATACAAATTGCCCCAACACCACTTCACTAGACTTGAGCGATCCTGCTCCGACTCCACGATTATAAATTGTCGATATTATGCATAGTGACGTCACTATTATCGATTATATCGACCTAGTTGACGAGAAGTTGACGTGACAGATGCTTTATTTCAGACATGGATATATTAAGTTATTTTCAGTTTATTATTATCTACTGGACATACACACACTATCCCAAACGCATTACAAACTAGTGTAAATCAAATATAGGGAGCGGAGGGCGTTGTCTGTGAGGGCCAATATGATCGCCCGCAGGTTTGTTCGTTGTTCGGGGGCCGTCAAAATAACTCTTTTCAGAGCATTTTGTACGTCCCTGTACACAGCCAGCCTGTGGGTGTCATATACCCAGAAGCAGTACAACGCTCTCCGTGTTCAGTATAATAATGCGTTCAGGGTGTTGTTGGGGCTGCCCCGGCACTGCAGCGCGTCGGGGATGTTCGCTGACGCACGTGTCGACTGTTTCTACACGAGCGACGATGCGAAAGCGGTGCGCATCGCTGGGGCGCAGGGTCCGGGCCACCACCAACACCATCCTGAGCATATTTGCGGACAGGTTTGATTGTCAATACATTAACCATTGTTTTATGGTTAATGTAGGTACTGACAAACAAACAAATTATTCAGAGGCAGGCGTATTTTTAAACATTTTAATTTTTTTATTTTTTATTTATTGTTTTAAGATTTTAATTTAATTTTATAATTTGAATGTTATTTATATTATCTAATTAATTATTTTTATATATATATTTATTATGATTGGAATTATATTTTATTTTATTCAAATGTACAATGTCGTAATTATGATCTTTTTATGGATCGAAATAAATGATTTTTGAATTTGAATTTTTGAAAAGTACTAATGTATGCAACAATGATTAATACTCGTACGGAGTACCTAGTCGACCGATCTCTGCTCGAGTCACATTCCCGAGGCTGTGAAAATAGAGAAAACGAATTGTCCCAGATATGAGATCAAGCTAGATCGATTTTAGTTTTAGAGAACGTGATTGCAAATATATATACATATGCCATGCTCATTTAATAGTATAGGATAGATATTATGTGGATAGCTCTCTGTTTCGATGAACTGCAATTGGCATACGAGAAAAAGATAAGCATCCATAACGTCTGGCAAAAAAATAAATAAATTATGAAACGATTTTTCACCACGAAAAATACTTTTACTCCCATGTCAGCAAGGTAGCTAGTTAGTTTGCCTTAGTTCATTCTAGCAGTATGAACTAAGGCTCGTAATTTTTTTCTACATACGGTACCTACTTCTAAAATCTGAAACTTTTATCACAAGCAAAACCGCAGCTCACACCAAGTCTTTAACAATATCAGCTATTCTATCAAGTACCGCCTAAGCAGTTTGATCTAATACATCGCCGAGCAGAATTAGCGAAGTCTCTAGACGCCTATCGGTTATCTATCCGTTCATCCATCAAAACTCGGAAACTACTTACAAGCTTTAGTAATTCCCTGGAGCTAGCGGATCCCTAAGATCGGGGGAAAGAGATAGAATTATGTTTCGCTTTAGTTTACTGTTTAATAGTGTTATTATGGCTCGTTTAACGTGCTTGTATCTTATAGAGTAAGTTGTATCCTTCTTGGAATTGCTCTCTCTATTAGAGCTTATTACTCGTATAGTGTGACTGAGTTCCTTAATGAAAAGGAATTTGTCGTGACATAAGTAATTATTATAGATTCATTTGGAGCTACTTATATAATAATGTTGATTTGCTCTATAATTTTAATAACCCATTAATAATTAAGTATGTCATTTTGTTTTTTTTTTTCTTGTTTAAATTGTATTATAATAATTGTATTATTATTTTGCACGTCACGTAGTGGCAAACATGTTTGCACTTAATTTACTTTGTCATCTTGTATGCCCTTTGAGGAGCTCGTGGCTAAGTATAACAATCCGCATGGGTCGATCCATCAGGTTAAGCTACGCTTGCCGGGGTTGGTCAGTGGATGGGTGACCATCTTTACATACCGAGACTCCTCCGTGCCTCGGAAAGCACGTTAAGCCGTTGGTCCCGGCTGTCATTTGTGGATCTTTGACAGTTGTTACGAGTCGTCAGAAGCCCGAAAGTCTGACACCAGTCTTACCAAGGGGTATCGTAATACCCAGTTACTGGGTTGTGGAGGTCAGATAGGCAGGCTCTATGTAAATTACTGGTGATTATCGTACCAATCCTAATAAATATGATTTTGAAAGACATTTAAAATTATAAATCAGATTACATACCAACGAAGTCAGATAGACAGTCGCTCCATGTAAAATACTGGTATTCAGCTGCATCCGGTTAGACTAGAAGACGACCCCAAGATAGTTGGGAAAAAGACTAGGAATGACTTCAGTGCGCAACCATTAAGATATACTACATTATAACTCAATGTGAGCAACCTACTTCTAATCGCTTATTGAACTAGAGTGAGGGAAAGTGTAGACTTTTGGACAACACCGTGTTTTGTGATGGGAAATTATTGACCTATGAAAAAAAGGCCAAGGCTGAAACAAGTCTTAATTATTACTACAATAACAGCCGCACGGGTCGATCCATCGTGTTAAGCTACGATTGCCGGGGTTGGTCCGTGGATGAGTGACCATCTTTACATACCGAGACACCTCCGTGCCTCGGAAAACATGTTGAGGTGTTGGTCCCGGCTGTCATTCGTGTATCTCGGTCTCAGTCGTTACGGGTCGTCAGAAGCCTGAAAGTACAACTAGTCAACCAAGGGGTATCGTATTACCCAGTTACTGGGTTGTGGAGGTCAGGTAGGCAGTCACTCCATGTAAAATACTGTTATTCAGCTGCATCCAGTTAGACTGGAAGCAGACCCCAACTTAGTTGGGAAAATGCTAGGCAGAATAATTTTTTTGGTACAAAAATTAAATATTTATTAAGCCAAAAATTGAGATTGGTACAGCCAACTGCACGTACATGGTAACCACATGACTTTGCCAGGGCAGTTTATTTAGTAGCAGTAAGTAGTATTACTGCAGTACCTATAACTACTACCGACATACGAGTAATCATCATCAGCCTATTAATGTTCCCACTGCTGGGACACAGGCCTCCTCTCTGTGAGAGGGAGTAGGCTGTAATCTACCACGCGGGCCCAGTGCGGTTGGTAGGTGTCACATGTCTTCGAATTTTTGGTTCTATGACATGCCGGTTTTCTCACGATGTTTTCCTTCACCGTTTTGAGAGCAGTGGTGATGAAATTATTTACACAAAGTAAAGCGCCTGCTTGGGTTCGAACCCACGACCACAACTCGTAAGTCAGGGCCGTTACCACTTGGCCACCACTGCTCTTCTACCGACATCACGATTGGTCAATTCCGATGATCTAATGAGAAGCCATGTCCACATGTATACCAACGTAATCCCGTAATAAGATATTAGATTCTCATTGTCTATGATGATATTAGGGGGGAGGGGCATAGCTATAAGGGGGAAGGGGAAACTAAATCACTGTAACAAATGTTGTCATTACTCTCATATCACGAAACGTGTCTATTTGTAAACTAGTTAAGGAACATGGAGCTGCTTGTGTGATAAAAATGGTGTCTAGGAATAAAGTGGTGTTTATGTATTGGTTGTGCGCATTTACAATTATTTGTTGTGAACCTGTATGCACTAAAGCATCGCTGCCTATCGGCGAAAATAATAATTCTAAAGGTAGAGACATTTTATTGATTAAAACTCGTTCATTCTCGATAGTATTTGAAAAGGCCCTTAGTTTGCAGTTAGACAGTCAAAACTTAATATTCTGACTGTGCAATTGTGCTTGCTGAAACCATTTCAATAAGTCATATTTATTTTGTGAACCTACAATACTAAAACTTAAATTCACAGAATATACTTATTTAGACTCAAACTCAAAGCATTTATCTCAATAAAACCATTTACGGGAACATTTGAATTGTCAAGGAGTCGTTCAGTCATAAATATGAAGCTAGTTGCCCATTCCAAAGCGTTGTACCTATGGAGAAGAACGGGCAAGAAACTCCAAACCAAATACTCCACCTGGCAATGCATCTGTAAGTCCACATTCAAATTCTGCTCACTCCAAAATCAGTTCCAAGATTAAACTAACACGTATAGTTGGAATCAAACTTGGCACATACAGACAGATAGACGAACGAAATTCGCAGAAACGTATCACGCGCAAGAGTGTCGTTAATAAAATCACGTCACGTCAAGCACGCGGCGTGAAGTATGGCGTGATACGCGGGATTATGACGTCATCGGCCGTGCTCACTCGAGCGGTGCGCTACCGATAACGTCCGGGATACACATGGTTAGGTAGAGTGACGAGCTTGTTGAGTATTTTCTTCTTCTGATGTGGTGTCCGGGTGGTTTACTGAACTGTTTCGCCTAGATAGGTTTAATATCATTGGCTATAGTAAGTACTTTGCGATTGCGACGCTTTTTGTGGATCATACAATGAATCACTTCTTCTTTACGACTCGCTACGTCAGTAAGTAGACCAAGTAAGTATTCGTGTGAATAAAAACAATAATAAAAACTCATCTGAAAACTACAAGAAGCAGGTTTTTTAAAGATCGTCAGTGAAAATGATAGCCTGGTATGAAATCAGATGCGTACTTCAATAATGCTATGTAGCTCTCCTGCGCCCCAAAGAACAATATCAGAAAAGAAGTGCAATAGCATACAGTTATTTGCAGATACAAACAGATTGATTATTTGCAGATTATGTATAAGAGGTTTAAGTATGTCCATTCCCTAAGAGGGGTACAGAGAATGAAAGTTTGTATGAAAATTCTTAATTTTTTAAGTTAGAAACGTGGAAGTTGATACTTAACCTTCTGTTAATTAGTAACCTTTTTTGGAAACTCATCCCCCTGATACGTTACCGAAGGGAAACCTCATCGGTCACACGGCTTGTCTACTATGAAAATGATCCTTAAAATTAGAAGAACAAGTTGCCAAATTCACAGCACCGTATGTCACCCTCAAACATATGATATCTGGTGAGATCGCTCCATGTGTTAAAGTGAACGTTTGCACCCCTAACGGAGTCGTCACCAAGAGTGCCGCAACTTAGCGCGGTTTATTTTACGTTTCATTGTAAGTTCGGCAGGTATTGTTACGAAGACTGATCGTTATAGATTCTACGAGGAACTATGAACTTTATAGCTTAGGAACTATGTATTTGGTCGTCTTTTGTGATACAATCTTTTCTTCTAGAAAATTGGGAAAATAGTACTTATTGGGGCTGGTATTAAAGAATTTACGCTTTTTTACTGGAACTATAATTATTACAAAATAAATTACTTCTTATCAATTTATTTATTTATTTTATTTATTTAACCATTTATGTACACACATTTAACAACAGACAAGAAGAAAAGAACAGAAAAATACGTACAAAGGTGATGCTTATTTCTAAAGAAATCTCTTCCAGCATACCTGCGATAGGACAGGGGATACAAAGAGATGTAGACACCGTGTGTAAGAGTAGAGAGAAAGTAAAATACATAAAATTAAAAGAATTCATTACTTAATAAAATAAAACACATAATATGAGATAATACTTACTTACATATTTACATACATAAATACATACATACATACTTACATACATACTTACATACTTACATACATACTACTAAAATAAATATCACTAAGATGATGTTAATTGAAATGTAACAAAAAAAAGAAAAATACAAAATAAATACCTACGCAACTATGACATAGTGGAAAGATAGTGTTCCTTCACTCTTCTTTTAAATACTGCGACAGTTTGGCAGTCCCTGATGTCGGGCGGAAGTGAATTCCACAACCGCACCGCGTGCACAGTGAAGGAGTAGGAGTAGAAGTCAGTGGAGTGGGGAGGGGACTTAAGGAGGTTTCTTAGATGCGACCTGCAAGGTACATCAGAAGGACGGGCGTAGGAAAAGCGCTCCCGCAGATAGGATGGAGTTTTAGGATAGTGAAGTAGGTTAAATAGCAGACACAAAATGCGAGAGTTCCTGCGAAGTCGAATAGGGAGCCACTTGAGTATCTTGCGAAAGTTAGAAACGTGATCATACTTTTTAAGGTTGAAAACAAAACGAATACAAATATTTTGTAAACGCTCAAGTTTATTTAAAAGCTCCTCGGTAGCATCCAAATAACAGGCATCGGCGTAATCTATAATGGGCTGAATGAGAGTTTGAGCCAGGGAGATTTTGGTGTTCAAGGGCAAGAAGGTCTGGAGGCATTTCAACGAATGGAACGTGAAGTGCACTTTGCGACTGACTTGAGCAACATGGGCAGTCCACGATAGATAGGAATCCATGGTCACCCCCAGGTTTTTAACCGTGTTTGCGTATACAATCTGAACTCCATTCAGACAGAGTGGAGACAGCGACGCAACATCGAGCCTATTCCGCATATACCTGCCGCCAATAATAATGACCTGGGATTTACTGGGGTTGATTTGCAGTCCAAAGGACCGCGACCACTCGCCAATCAAATCCAGGTCGCTATTCATGGCAGACACGGCGGTTTCCGCATCTTCCCTTACGAAATGATTGTAAAGCTGCAGGTCGTCGGCATAGAGATGGAAGTGAGAAGAGATGAATCTGGTGACAGAGTTAATAAAAATAGAAAAGAGAAGAGGAGAGAGAACGCCACCCTGAGGCACACCTGCGGTGAGAGAGCACCAATCAGAAGAAAACTCGTCGAGACGAACTCGCTGCGAGCGGCCTTTAAGATAGGAGTCGAACCAGGACACAGTTGACATCAATTAAATTTTCACAATAGTAGTTCCTCCGTCTTCTGTGCAATGGGTTGCGGGTTCGAAACCTTGATAGTTTAATCAAATGTATATTCTTTGGTAGAAATTGAGTGGCTCCATGTAAAATACTGGTATTCAGCTTCATCTGGATAGAAGAAAAAACTATAATAGACAGATGATAATGAAGAAGCATATTCTGTTATTTTCAGAATTAAAAACACATAACCTCTTTATTAACTTACACTCTAGACTTCAAAGCGTCACCAGCTCCACATAATATTCGAGACAGCCGCTTGTAAGGCACCAGTAGATAGACTTTACCAAATGACTGTCTTCTGTGTGCATGCATCGTTGCTCAAAGGGCATATAGACTGGTGAAGGCGCCGGAAATTACTTCTTGTAGTGTAATTAAACGACGCAGCTGTTAGTATAGTGGAACATTAATAATAATTATCGTTTTGTTTGTTCGTATATTATTTTGAGAATTATGTTTATCGTTTAGGAAGAGCTTGTGGCTAGGTAATAACAACCGCACGGGTCGATTCATCAGGTTAAGTTACGCTTACCGGGGTTGGTCCGTAGATGGGTGACCATCTTTACATACTGTTGGGACTTTATGAGTATCGTGGTTGGAGGAGGAGAGTAAATGAAATGACGTATTCCACATTGGGCACCTGCTAGAATGGCACCTGAAGTATTCCACACACGGCACCTATCGATATTTTTCTCAGGTGCCATTAGTGGAATAATTTGTTATTTAAAATTTGATTCCGCAAATGGCACCTACGGATTTCAGCGTAAGGCGTGATCAGCGTTTCAGGTGCCATACCTGCGAAAAATATCGATAGGTGCCGTATGTGGAATATCTCAGGTGCCATTTGCTCAGGTGCCGTTTAAGCGGGTGCCCAATGTGGAATACATCAATGAAATTTGTGTGAACAAAATAAAGTCTATTCAGATAACCAGGCAGAATCTTAGGCACAACGACGCTTCTTATATTAGTTACGCGGTACACAAGTTATTGCCACGGCGCTAGAAAAACGACTGGCCGCTAAACTCTATCCGCGGGGAACATTGCATTTTGCACCGCTAACATTATCGCTACCTGTAGTCCCTACACTTATCGACACTCCTCCGTGCCTCGGTAAGCACGTTAAGCCGTTGGTTTTCCAGACAAGCACTCTTCCCAAGGGGTATCGTATTATCCAGTTACTGGGTTGTGGAGGTCAGATAGGCAGTCGCTCTATGTAAAATACTGGTATTCAGCTGCATCCGGTTAGACTGGAAGCCAACCCCAAACTAGTTGGGAAGAGGCTAGACCACGGGCTAGGAAGATTGATTGTTTATCGCTTAGGAAAAAGTATTCGTTTTAACCAGTGTGTGTAAACCGTGGTTGAACTTTGAAGACAACAAAATGCTATTAAGAGAATAAAGAAAGTAGGTAACGACGTATAGCTGTCAAATATTTCGCTGTTTTGATTATTTCGGCAAATTATTACTGTAGTACTGTAGAATATTAATAATGAATTGCAATTATAACACTGAATTTGATGTTGAACCGTTTTAGGGTTAGGTTCATCATAATTATCATCATCATATCAGCCGAAAGATGTCCACTGCTGGACATAGGCGTCCCCGATAAGCACCGCCACTTCGACCGGTTCTCTCCTTCCCGCATCCAGCGGATTCCTGCGGCCTTTACAAGGTCATCGGTCCATCTTGTGTTAGGCCTTCCAACGCTACGTCTTCCGGTACGTGGTCGCCACTCCAGAACCTTTCGGCCCCATCGGCCATCTATTCTGCGAGCAATGTGTCCTGCCTATTGCCACTTCAGTTTGGCAATTCTTCGGGCTATGTCGGTTGCCTTGGTTCTCCTGCGGATCTCTTCATTTCTGATTCGATCACGTAGGGAAACTCCAAGCATAGCCTTCTCCCTTGCTCTTTGGGTGACTTTTAGCCTTCTGATAAGGCCCATTGTGAGCGACCACGTTTCAGTCCCGTAGGGTGTGCAGTAGGGTTAGGTTATTCGAACTTAAACAACCATATCAGTAACATTAAACGTAATACAGTAGGAATAAGTAAAACTAGTTTAGTTTAGTTTAGAAAAAATCTTTATTAACATACAAAATAAACACAGCTGTAGTACTTAAAAATAAAGTAACAGTAACACTAATATTAATAACAAACACTTTTACAGGCCAGGAGCACCTTTATAAGTATGTAATAATAATGGTTACAAACTTATTACAACATGAGGCTTTAATTAATTAAATCTTTAACATTGACATATGAAATTATTGTATTAATTTCATTTATTTTTCATTTATACTAAGTATAATTTAAACTAAAAATTATCATATCACGAATAAATTCGTAGATTTTATTCGACGTAAATTAAATACGTAGAATCGTAAGTAACTAGGCCATTTAAACGAAAATACAAAATAACCCAACAAAGACAAAAAAAAAACTCTCAAATACAAGTCGAAATAGTACTAGAGAAATACTTATAAACAAGGATGTAAAAAGAAACATAATAACCTAATTTGAAATTCAATGAACTCCGAGAGAGTTTTGATATGAAACAAAAGAATTGCCATCGACTTCTCGCGACGGTCTGCACAAGTTAGAACGCGGACAAACTGGTGACAACTATTAAAATCAATTTATTTTCTATTAGCTGTATTGTTATTTATATTAGCAGAGATAACCCAGTGATATGACCGTCGGACTGTCAAGTCATTCAAGTGGTCTCGAGTTCGAACCCAAGGCACGCACCATTGCAACTTTCATCGAAATCGTCAGAGCCATTTTCGAGAACGTGATTACAAATATAGTTCGTTTAATATTAGAGGATAACAAAATTAAATGAATTTTCTAAGTACCGAATGGTAAAAAATGTTCGAATGCAAAAAACGATAAGAATTGAACTACAAAAACGGCACCAGTCTGTCTGAGTCCTTGTGCAGTTTCCAGTTATTTTTAACGCGCAACTATAAAAAGTAGAAATTAATTTTTCCCTTTGTTGAAAGAACCAAGAGTATTTAATGCAACCGAGCGCCATTCTTGTTCTTTTATTGCTACAACTGAAAAATATTATTTATAGAAAGCAATATTGAGGTTTGCGACGTTTATTTTTAGTTTCTATGAGTTCTATTTGAAGACATTGTTGAGTGGAAAAATTATTTAAAATGTTTAACTTAAGAGCTTTAAGCCAAAAAATTGGCAACGTCGCAAATAGCTGTCAAATATTAATCTATTTTGATTAATTTGCTAATATTACTGTATGGCAATATGATATGTGGCTAACTAGTGAACTAAAATATTGATTATGAAATGCAATAATTAATATCGTAACACCGAATATTTAGTTTAAGATGTTAAAAAAGTATTTGGAAACTTTCCAAATACCTTTTTTACACCTAAAACGGTTACAACATCAAATTCAATGTTATTATTACAATTCATTATTAATATTCTAGTTCGCTAGTTAGCCACATTTCTTATTTCCATACAGTAATATTGCCAAACTAATCAAAACAGCGTAATATTTGACATCTATTTGCGACGTTGCCCACTTTCAGATAAACTCGAATAAGTAGATTGAGTTCAATTTGCTTTCATTCTTCTTCTGAATTCTTCTGTCATTCATGTCGAAACAGTAAAGAGGCTTCGATGTTTCACTTACAGACCACTTGGTAACATCGTCTTTGTAAAACCAATTACCCGAAAAAAAACACCTTGGTAGGTTCCTTTCGTGGAAATATTCCGTAACCTTTAATCTTCCTATACCTGGACGAAAAAACGTACAAACTGGTGGCAACAAAATTTATATTTTAAAAGCTTCACAAAAATCTTCAAGTGAAAAAAAAACATGTATTTTAAAACAAAAGACGTTGTCAAACAACCTTTGGCACAAATTACATTCCCAAAGTCAAGAGACAAAGACATCAATCAAGCACAAATTCCATCCATTCTTCTCAGACATAAACGCACAATCACAACTTAATTACCTGTGGGGGGTTGACTAACGTTACCATTTTTTAACCCTCTCACAATCCGAGGACGGGTACCCATCTAAATTTGCATACAGAGAGGCGGGAATGACTCAAAAATGGCGCGGTAATCGCCGCCCGGTGGTGGGGGCGGGATCTCATGGATGCTGGAAATGTTTGGATGAGGTATGTCTTTGATAAACATTGAGAGATGCATTTACTGTGCTTACTGGAATGGAATGGAAGAACGGAAAGAATGTAAGACTGACTTGGGAATATACCTAATAGTATGGTTTCGAAAATACTATATTTGGAACTTTATATTTCTACCACTGATTTATGAGAAAATCGCCTTTGCATTTGTAAGAAGTTTAAAATATTTATGCTCGTGTCCTTTGATCAATAATGATCGAAGCTCGTGCCTGAACCTTTAGTTTTAATATACGAAAAAATGCTGCTGTATTGGTATAATATTATTTACTAAAAATGCACTGTAAAATACTACGGTATTCAGCTTAATCCAGTTAGACTGGACGCTGACCCCAACATATTATTATGTAGTAGTGAAAAGACTAGGCTGATAAACAATACACTATCCCGACACTTATGCAATAACAAGCGACGTCCATAACCATCAACACCCCTTCTTAGTCTGACTGTTCAGTCTGTCAGTCTGAAGGAGGTTTGAATGTATTGCTCACTAGGTCGCCTGTACACTCTTCGCCTTCCATCGGAAGTGAATAGTAAGAATCGAGACTCATCAGTGAACTTTAAATATCTTGTCTACTTTAATATTAATTGCAATTTCAAAAGTGTGGTACTTAGTTTTGACGGCCAGTGTAGTTTAAAGACAGCAAAGGTTAGAAATAAATCGAGCTAGCCTTACAATAGTCGCATATTTCATCTCACCTTGGTAATAAGCAACATTAAGCTTCCTGTTACACACTTCCGTCGCTTTTCAAGAAATCACTCGCACAGATTTGATTTTATTTTGATTTCAGGAACGTGAGAGTAAACAAGAAGAATCTCTTCCTATTCTAAAGCTCATACGCTTAATGTCAAGGACATAGAGTGTTCCATCCATAAATGTGTAAGTAACTATATCTGACTGGAACTTTTTCACGACTAAAGCGAGCGGCGAGCGGTCGCCTGCTTACGGCGCGTTGACGACTAGATATTTCGAGGCGGTGCCGGGGCGTTACTATGCTGAAGCGGTGCTGTTATAATGGGCGATGACCGTATGCCACTGAACCTATCGTAATGTTTGACAGCCAGGGACCTGGAGAAAGACATAAGCTACTTTTTATCTTGCATCGCAGACAAAGTCGGGGGCAACAGTGACAGCTAATTATATTTGAAATAGAAACTCCTCCAATTTTTCTGCGTCTTTGTACCGTAATCTCAGTGCGGCTCGACACGGATATAAGTCAATTTAGCCGGGTGTAATACACCTTCCCGGGTATGACTGCGGATATTAATACTTTTTCTGATGTTGAATGTCGGGATCAATGCTTTCATGTTTTCGTTGTGAATGGCTGGTAATCTGAAGAATGATTAAGGTGATTTTGTTTTATGTATTTTTAAGCTATTGCATAGCTTCTATCGCGGGCCTTGACCGTGGAGACCGAATCCAGAAATTCCAAACGAAAATACCTAATGCCTAACGAGAGTGTTGTATTGAAAATTATGTTTAACTGTTTGACAACAAAGTTCAAATTTACTTAGACGAATGATCTAACGAGAGTGTTGTATTGAAAATTATGTTTAACTGTTTGACAACAAAGTTCAAATTTACTTAGACGAATGATCCTTGACTATTAATAGCTAAATTAAAACCTTTTTATTAGTTTGATGTTCCCATTACGTTGTGTCAAGTTTTAAAAACTATAAATGTGAATAACAGTTCCTGTCAATGTCACCATTGCTATTTCTTGTATTCGGGTTAATATTTTACAATTACATAAGTTGATAAAAAATGCTATGCAATAGCTTTACCGCGGCAGTGCCACACGTCTTTTTTTTTTTGAGTATGTAGAACCTTCGAAATTAAATTTTGTATTGACGTTAGACTCCTGCTTATAAAGCCTAATGATAAATATGATGGAACGAGAGTGGTGGATTAGGGCCCACTCCCTCTCACGGAGAGGAAACCTGTGTCCCAGCAGTGGGAACATTATAGGCTGATTATGAGAGAATGATGAAAAGGAAATTGTCATTCGTGGATCTTTGACAGTCGTTCCAGTCCGAAAGTCTGACATCCAGTCTTAATTCAAATTAAGTCATTTATTCAAACAAGGCTGAGAATCAGCACTTTTCGAACGTCAAAATTACATAAGACAGTCCCCCGAAAACGCCCGCCCTTCACCACTTCCTAGTGCTTGCTTACCATTGGGTATCGTATTACCCAGTTACTTGGATGTAGAGGTCAGATAGGCAGTCGCTCCATACGGTTATTCAGCTGCATCCAGTTAGACTGGAAGCCGACTCGAAGATAGTTGGAAAAAGACTGTGGCAGTGATGGAATCAGAATAATGAAAAGGAAATTGTCACGAATCTGCCTCATGTGGTAGACTGGGATATTAGTGATTGCAGTTGGTTGTAATTCGCAGAAAGGAGAATGCTACTGCAGGCTGCTCATACAACTTCATACATACCTACCTTTACTTGTATGATCCCTTTGAGCTTTGCTATAATTTCTACGAGTGGAAAAGGAGTGACCTCACATGATGGTAACCATTACAAGCTCGCTCTTCCTAATTTTACTATATTTTCTAAACCGGTTTTGGTCATTGACCTCGAACCAGAAACCATTGCGGTTTAGTTTTCGGTTACCAGTATTTTATCCATTTAATGGGAGAAAAGTGGGAGTGAGAGCAGTGGTGGCCCAGTGGTAACGGCCCCGACTTACGAGTTGTAGGTCGTGGGTTCGAACCCAAGCAGGTGCTTTACTTTGTGTAAATCATTTCATCACCACTGCTCTCAAAAACGGTTAATGAAAACATCGTGAGGAAACCGGCATGTCTTAGAATCTAACCAAAAACTCGAAGACATGTGACATCTACCAACCCGCACTGGGCCCGCGTGGTAGATTACGGCCCACTCCCTCTCACAGAGAGGAGGCCTGTGTCCCAGCAGTGGGAACATTGATAGGCTGGTGATGGAATGGGAGAAACCGTTTTTGTACAAATTCCGATTCTGTTGTGCAAAATTAACCGGTGAATTTGAGTTTCGACGGTATGTATGAGTTCTAAGTACTACGCCATATCTCGTACACCTACACCTACAATGTCAAAGCTTTCGCTCTACGCCAACGAATACGCAAATAAATGTGACAAACGGCGGCGGCGGGCGTGCGTCTGAGTAGAATCTGTTTATTCAGGTTAGCGCGAGTTTTAAAATTCTCTTCTCTGTAATAACCGGTAACCAACATTATTTATTAGTCAAAACCGTTTTTGTAATTAACTGGTGAATCGATGAACGATATTATAACGGTTTCAAGCCCTGGCAGTAGCTATTCGCGATCCTATTCACCGAAACAACACCAAAAAACTGCGGTCTCTATAAAATTCTTCCCTATCATCTGAAACACCATATTATGATACGACCAACGTAGAAAAAACCATTTTCTTTGAACCCCTCAATACTTTGTCACTTTCCCTAAAAATTAACACGACCCCTGTTAAAAGTACTAAGCGTTTGAAGTCAAGGGGGGGATGGAAGGTCTTCTAATTTTGGTCGGTTTTAGTCCATAGGGAAATATTGTATGCATGTACCAGCACAGACCTTCATCTTATATTAGTTTACGTTATTTATATTCGTATGTTTGTTTTAGAAATAGTGGGAGCCATGTTTTTTTGTAGGTACCTACGTAGCTACCCATACTGATGTGACCTAGAATATGGTTGACGTTAATTCGATTTTGAAAGCTTTGATCTCGAATTGGGGTCTGTCTGGGTCTGACTATATTTATAAAAGAGACTTAAGAGAGTATATTTTGCTTACGGACAAAATTATATTTTTTTAACCTCTAAGTCCGGGCCGTCGAAAATTAGGGACAATAATTGCCAATACCGTCAAGCCGGGCTGTCGACGATTAGCGACAGTACGTTCACGCTGATTCAAACTGTATTTGTACTATGCATAGGGGCTAATATGGTCTACAGTTAATTTTATTCTATGGATTTGGTAATATACTTGTCAAATACATCGACTAAAACGTCAAAATATGCAGAAACAATTCTAGAAAAAAGTAAAAATTGAACATTTTGGCACGGCAAAATGGCGACCGCGCATGCGTTCAGCGCGCTGCACTACGCGTCGTATTTATTTGTTTTCTATTGTTTTTTAAGTGTAAATCGACGGGAAATGGTGATAATTCAATAATTAAGTAGTGTCGTCATCGTATATAGTTAATACTTGCACTAAATAACATCGTAATTACCTATTACGGACCCATCAAAAAATGTAAACAAACTCGTTTGTGAAAAAACGTGTTGATGTGATATTTGTTGTTTTGTGTGTGTTTTGTGCATGTAATCGCTGGTAAGTCATTTATTTTATATTCTTGAATAACTAATTAATAATAAAAATGCATAATACAGACAAAAAAAGAGTTCAATATTTTTTTGTCAACTAAATAATGTTACGTAATGATACGGTTATCTATTTATTGAACTTTTTTGATTATATGTGTTTTTATTTATTGTGTTTATGCGTAAATAATGGTTTTGACCGATAGTATATGTATTCATAATGTATCCTGCGAAATTTCATGTGAATCGAACCAGTAGTTTTATTATAAATAATCAAAACAATGAACAACGGAATTTCTTATAAGAATCTTATAAGAATGTTTATTTATCAATACTAGCGTTCGCTTACAAAGATTCTAAGTATTATAAAAAATCCTTTGTCTAATCAGGAACCCAAAACCATTAACGATAAGACTATTTACGTAACAAAAAGCTCTCAGTTTTTGTTTATGTTAGCGAGCTCTTATCTCTGACGCGCCGCGGGCGTGTCGCGCGGCTTGACGGGTTGTCGCGAAATCGCGAATCGCGCGGCTTTAGAGGTTAAATAAGATGAGTTCTTTATTTGGTATTCTTTGTGGTGAAGAATATTTATTCGTACTTATTTAGTTTCTACTATTTATTCAATTACGTCTATTTATAATATACTATAAGATGTAACGACTGGTATATTATCAAAAGCATTCGAAATCATACTTTCATTAGAATGTATAATAATATGACAATGCCATATTTCCTACATGTGACTAACTAGATCTACGAATTAGGGAAACAGGCTTCGAGTGACTTAAAATGTTAGTAGTGTAGGTACTTATGTAGTAAACCTGATATATCGTCCGTTTTTCATCGAATAGAGAGAACAAATAAATAGATAGATAAATAAATCGTTTATTTAGTGCACACAAATGACAGCGTAATATACAAAAGCACTATTAAATAATAACTAATTAGCTATTACGAAACAGCTGCAAGGTGCTAATACCAATATTTAACCACCTCTGTGGTCTAGTGGTTGAACCACCCGTCTCAGACCCAGAGGTCCCGGGTTCGATTCCCAGTGGCAGCAAAATTTTCTGCTCGGTTTGGTTAGTGGTAGGGCTTGTTCCAAGTCCGCCTGGATAGTTTACCATCATCTTATCTAAGTCTGTCGCCATAACAACAATGTTAATAGCATTGCTGTGTTTCGGCAGTTAGAGATAAGATAGCCAGTACCTCTGTGGTTAAGGATTCCTGATGAGGCTCGCTTCCACCTTCGGCCTGATCATCACTTACCATTAGGTGAGATGCAGACCAAGAGCTACACCGGGTTAAAAAAACAATCGGGGCAGTATTCGGGGACTGCTGATAGAAGTGAATACTAAGTAACGCCATCTAACGAAAACGTCAGGAATTTATGTGGCTTGCTGTCAGTACAAGAACGAAAGCTGTAGCTTCATTAAAAAAAATCCAAAAATTAAAACAGAGTGCGCTGTCAACACGAAATTTTTCATGGGAAGCGTACGGTGACGATGACTTTCAGTGACGATGACGCGTTCCATGATTTTTCAAAGTCACGTCAAAAAAAAAAAACAGGAATACAAAAAAAAGGAAGAAACAAGACATTGTGATGACACTATTGGATATGAGTACTGAACTACTGTCTCATCTATAATCGAAGCTATAATCGAATTATAAATGTATCTTGAGATTGATCCCAGTGTGTACTGGGATCAATCTCAAGATACATTTATAATTAGTGTTTCTAAAAGCAACTGCATCTAATAAAATTATGTAGTTAATTATACACCTCTTAAATACAGGTCACGGTTGTAATTTTGCAGTAACAGGTGCAAAGTAAGATACGGCCACTATTAAGGGTTTGCTGTTCTCAGCTTCTGTTCTGAATTTATTACGATATAAATAATTTCTTGAATAAAATGCAATGTTTTTAAGGTTTGGTGCAGTTATGAGGTAAGTGTAACTAATTAATCAAAGACTTCGCCCGCGTGGAGTTCGCAAATTATCCCAAGGGAACGAACTACCGGGATAAAAAGTATCCTTTGTGTTAATCCAGATTATAAACTATCTGTATGCCGAATTATCCAAATCACTACTTCAAATCACTATTTTTTTATTTAAGTCTCAATCTGTCTTAGTTTAGTTTGTGATTTCCTGTGCTTGTCTCAATAAATACTTTTTCTTTCTTTCTTTAAATCCGTTCAGCCGTTTTTGCATGATTGAGTAACAAACATCCGAACATACAAACTTTCACGTTTATAATAATAATAATAGCCCTGACCGCCGGTTGCTTGGACCCTGTTCCCGATACCGGTGGGCTACTATTTTTAAATGTTTTTATAATTTTTATTTTATTATTTAAAAATGTAATTTATATGTTTAAAACTGAATAAAGGATAATAATATAACATAATAATTAATTATTAATATTAGGAATATTAGGAATTAGGATTATTAGGATAGTAGGATAGAAATGGACAAGGACTCGGTTGCAATAATGTAGTCAGTTCCTGAAAAATTAACTTTATTTTCAAGGTGTCAGTCTTAATATCCTTTTTTTTAACGCGTCGTTAATGAGGTGCATGAAAGGAGCCGCCCCGAGGAACGTATCTACAGAGCCACTATACGTCCAGGGCAATCAGCTAGTTTCCACGCTGACTGACTAATCCTTTCACCACGATGGCTCTTACAAAACCGGCTCTGTGCATAGTCTCGATTAACATCGAAAGTTTCTCACAAGACAAATGTGAAATTATTTCTAATGTCTACCGCAAAACTTCTTTGCGTCCAAAAGACCCTTCAAGATGAATCCCGAAGCTGGCCACACATCCGTGGACTTACGCTTATCGCCGAGATCACCTGAAGCATGGTAACGCAGTGTGGTGCTTCCGCCGTAAGCATAATATGCATCAAGTGTTCAGACGAGAACGGCATAGAAATATTCATATTAGTAGGGCACTATTGTGTCTAATATAATGTACTAAAACTGTCTTTTAAAATCAATACACAAACGATTACAGTGAATTTTCCAAAATATTTGAAAAGAAAGAAAGAAAGAAAAATATTTTATTTGGGACACGCACAGGAAATACAAACAGTAATAAAAAACTAAAAGGAGCATCTAAAACTAACAATAAAAATAGTTCGTATAACAAAAAATAAAGAAAAATTTAAAACTATTAACGACCTGTGCGAGGCCAAAAAGGCCACTATCTCAGCATGTGCTGCGATATTTAAAAAATAAATACCGCAGCGCTGGTATTCTGATAGGGCCCGCTGTGATGCCACTGACATACCCACGGACACATAAATCCCACTAGGGGATTACAAAATAAATAAATAAACAACAATTATTTAATAAATACAAATAAATAAACAAATTTAAAAACCGTAAACTAACTAGCTATCGGCTCACGCACGACGAATTTGCTCCTAAATTTAATTTATACTAATACTTTTTCACATTTTTATTTTCGTCACTTACATTAAAACGAGCAAGCATCTTGAATTTTTAAAGACACTTTATTTTCAACACTCACTTTAGAAAATACGTGTTGCGATATCATTTACGGTACATCAAGAGTATCAAATAAAAGCGTAAAATGCTCAATTTACGAGGCGCCGCTATGCTCTAGGACTCGTAATTACGCGCCCGGGGCACGGCCCGCATGAAAGGGCCTTAATTTTCTCCACAATTATACTAAAGACGCGCACAAAATCTAAGGAGCACTGCTTGTATTTTTTTAAGATTAAGTAATAGGTGCTAGGCGGCTAATGTGTTTGTTCTTCGATCTTGAATTGCCAACTACTCTAGCCCATTCATAATCTCCCAAACTATTAACCTCATTCTCGGGAATCGAATCTACTAATAACAGTAAAAACTCTTCTGAGATGCACATACGACTCCCTCCTTCCTTAAAATCATCAATCTTAAGGATTTTCCTACAAGGACTCCAAAAACAAAAATATTGAAAATGAGAGATCTCATCGACCCTAGTACCATTCAAAGCAACTTTACCTAATGCTTAAAGGCCTTTGCTTTGCTTAGGTAAAGGCCTAAACACACAACATCATATTGTTTTCTCAAATATCAACGTTACCTGCTGGAATGCAGTCATTTAGTAGGATATTATTAATAGTGTATGTGTTTAGTATATTCTGTTAACAATGTTCAGTAAGAAAACATTACAATCGCTTTCGCTTATACCTTATACCACACAAAAAGTGTATCTCTAATTAAATTATCTAAATTCGCGAGCACTTCACGCTTACTGCCACCACACGCACTGCTCGAGTCTCCCAAATTTACTAACGTGAAAATATTATGTACTAAACTATACAAGAGTCTGAAATATATCCCCTGGAAAAAAAGTCTATCAAAGAAGTATTATCACAAGTTTCAATTCGATTACCTACATCTTATCACCTACTCTTCTTCATCTGATTTTAGGCGAGTCTGACGCTACTGCCCACCCTCTTGAGTTTCGATAGCAATATAATAATCTTAATATTATAAAAGCGAAAGTGACTTTGTTACGCTTTCACGCCAAAACGGCACAACGGATTTCAATGAAATTTGGCAAATTGGTAGTCCCTCCCAATAGGTAGTCCCTGCGTTAGGACTTAGGTTACTTTTAATCCCATTAGTCCGTTCCCGTGGGATACTTGGACAACCACGTGGGCGAAGCCGCAGGCAAAAGCTAATAATAATATAATAAACAATATAATATTATTTATTTTGACATTCAAAAATGCCTTTTATGTGCCTATTTGAAATAAATAATTTGACTCTGACTTTGAATATTATTTTGTGGAACTTTTTTTGGCTACATATTGATTAAAAAATTACATCGTTAGGTAAAGTCAGGGATTTGATTGTTTAACTTAATTGACCACAAACTTAAATTGTTATTCAAATCACAACTTTACGGTCATTCTTTGACAGTGGTTATAAGAAATGGTTAACACGCAAGTTGACGTAGTGTGTCAATTTTCTTATCTTATAATTAATTTCCCTAACTTTACATGCAAACTATCGAATAGATTATCACTTCTTGTAGTTTTCTCATTTTATTTAGGGTCGGTACTGAATTTCCTCTTCTTCAAAACATAATACCTATATCTAACATCAGTCGTAATTACATAAAAAATAACAAATCGGCAATAGCAAATTGACTATAAGATTTTTCCGTAGCCATTATTTGTTTTCGTTTCGCTTTGATATCTAAACTTCTGTCCCCTAATCGTCTTTACGACACTATTCTGTAAGCGACCCAATTTTTTCCCAAAACCACGCCAGAAAACTAGACCATAAAGCTGACAGTCGCAAGCTGTGAATATGAAACTGCCGTCACCATTAATAATCGCAAGTGTGTGTCTAAACTTTGTTAAATATGCTTGCGGAGTCTTTACGGAGCATGTTTTGACACAAAACTGCCGTAGTTCCAGCGCAGTGTGCGACCAGCTCGTAAACTACAATAATGTTGTGTCGTACGTGTGTGCGGGTGTGCACTTGCCTTTATACATAATGTCGGGAAATTATTCATGCTTTTTATTTGACGTCTTTATAAAATAATAAGGTTAAGAATCCCCTGCTTGGTAAGTTACAAAGTTGCAATATTTTATTTTTATTTCGTGCCTGTGCCTGATTACGAAAACAGTAACTGTTCAGAGTAGGACAGCCTTTATTAACCGACTAGTAATTCCGATATCCTATTTACAGAATAATTTCATTTCAGTTCATTGCGCGGCAGCAAAAAGCAGAGTTAAGTATGTTTTTTTCCTCAAAATTCATCACCATTTAACAAACAATTAAGTATATTGATCGACTTCATAGTTAAGTTGTGTATTACTTACAATATTAATTTGAATAACCATGAATAATTATTATGCCAAAATAACTAGTTTAAGCTCTTTCGAGTATTTATAATTTTAATAGTCATAATTATCTTCAAGTATCACTTTTTCGTGAAAAAAGATTGAAAAGAAAAACACTTTTCCCCTGTCGCACACTACCGCCATCTATGGCAAACAGCGTGAACTTAATCGAAAAGACTTTCTTTCATATGTAACCTCGTTACAGAATATCGTACAGCACCACTGCGGTAATAATCGGAACTAAATGTTTTGTTGTGCTGACGAAAGATGCTTGTACTGTGCTACATTTTGTATTACGTTGCTAACAATATTATACAATTATACACGATGTAAAATGAGAAATGCAATGCTTTGGTAATGTTTTAGGTAAATGCTAGGGAAAGCTACACATAAGCGTTATACGTTTGAATAATTTGATTTTTGAATAACTAATATTTAGGTACTAGCTTCTGCCCGCGACTTCGTACGCGTGGAAGTCATAAGACACCAGTTGACACCACAATATACTACAGTTTATAAAACTTTCGTGTATACTACGTTTGTAATATTGTTCTCAGCAGTTAAAATACACAGAGAGTCAGGACTGGTGACTCGGGAGCTAGCGACGTACAGTGTCCATGCGAGAAGCAGCTCGTCCTGAGGTCGACACCCGCAGACTTCAGCATTTTTTTTTCTTTTGCGTGGGGAATCATCAAATGACTTTTCCCGCGCTGGGCGGAGCGAAAGGGCGTGTCAGACTCTTACTGACTAAAACCCACCCGTGTTACTTCCCTTGCCTGTGCCAGGGGCCACGGTTTCCCCTTAGCAACCCCAGCAGGCACCGGCCCTAGCGGACCTTTTCAGTTTTGCTGACATCTCTTTGAGGCGCACGTGGAACACGACGCGCCGTCGACCCGGGCCTGATCCTTATCGGACGGCGAGCTACCTATTGCTCTCCGTCCGCAGGCCCGCGCCTACGGTGGCCGGAAATCGGCTACCAATTCCCGACGTCCGGGGCGTCTCCTACGGCGGCGGCTTGGAGCGTAAGGGCGCGACATTTGTCTGTCCCTCGCGCGCCCCACCTCCTCCTTCGCGAGCATTACTGCTTCGCAGAAGGAGGTGACGGCTTGCCTTGCTCTCTCGCTCCGCACCATGGCCTTTACCAGGGCCGGACGCGAGAGGTCGCTGCCGCTGAGCGCCTCCACGAGGACACGGCGGTGCTTCGCCCAAGCCGGGCAGACATCCACCGTATGCTCCACCGTGTCCTCCGGGCGGTCCACACAGTGGTGACACCCGGGCGTTTCCTCCCGCCTTATGCGAAACAGGAACCTCCCGAAACAACCGTGTCCGGTGAGGACCTGCGTCAGGCGAAAGAAAAGGACGCCGTGGCACCTCTCTAGCCACTCCTCAAAGAGGAGACTTATCGTCACAATTGTGGCGTGCCCAAATCTGGGTTGCGACAATCACACACTCAAGCCGCCATGAGATCCCGCCGGCGCTCTGTTCGCTGTACCTTGATTTCTCGCGGCAGTGGAGCCTTCAGCCTTCAGTGACGGTCCTTGTGACTTATTGATATTTAATCATCGCAAAGCATACGCTCACAGGGAAGAAACTGCACGCGGTTAAACTGGTAATTGTGGCGAATTAGTGGTATACGCGGTATATACACTGTCTCGCCAATGCCACAACCTATTAGAATTTCCGCCTTGATGTCGTTTCCTTGCAAAGACACGACTTTGAGCCGAATTCCGTTACAAAGCTTTGGCGGAGTTAAGTTCCGAAGGAGCATAATCGGGACACCGACCTTCAGCTGGATTTTCTGCGCCGGAAGTCCAGTTGCCATGAGCGAATTCAGAAATTCTACGGGGTAATGTGTGGCATCGTCTTCCTCCACATTAGCACAAATGGAGGTTTATATCACTTCACTCTCTACAATTTGCGAGAGAATACCGTGGTTGATCGCTGCTGCTTGGTCATTTTTGACGTTAAATTGGAACACGCCCAAGGTCCCCCCACGTCTTCGTACACCAGACGAATCGGATCTTCTAAAGTGGGAACTACTCTACTCTACCAAGAGTCTCTGGTAGGGCCACCTGGCCACACTCCTCTGTTATAGTGCCTTCACCAACTTTTAGAAGAACATAGGAGAATTCTTGAGCATGTGGATTCCCGCCAAGCCGAGCTCGCATGTTGGTGGTCAAGCGCAGTCTTAGAACTCTTGACCATAGAGTTGACCTTTTCAACAAAGCATTCACCTCGTCAGACAGAACTGTGCCACCACCCATAATGGCTTGGTTCCTGCGGATTTCCTGCAGGGTTCTGTTTATAGCTTCCACTGCTGTCTTATTTGCCATAATGCTTTCATCCCATGCGATGAAGCGCTAACCCTAAGCACGCATCCCTTGTTACTGTTACGTGACACCTCACAAACAGCGTTTCGTTGTTCTCTAAATTGATGGGAATCTTAAACATGAATGGCGCGCGCTGTTTTCTCACCAGAAAGCAGTGTGGCAGCGATTCCAGAACATATTGGCGATTACACACAGATTTTAAAATCGCTAGGACAAATCTGTTGTCAAAATGTGTGTAAAGTCAAAAATTAAGCTAGTTTTTTTTGTGCTGGTCAAGGCCTCCTCGAAGTCTTTCCAGGTAGGTACCTACTCTTTTCACATGGGCCGTCTCAATAAAGAATCAACGCTGTCACAGCAGACCAAGCAAGGAATTAATACCTATGTACTATACATATACATATATAAACACCAGGTATAGATAATTTATTTCGCAAAAGTCCTGTCTTGTCGCCGTTTTGATGTTAATCATAAGGTTTAAATTGCAATAACTAACAGGACTTCGTGAAATGGTTTAAGCAAACTGTAAAAGGCGAACGTTTTTCTTCTTTTTTCAATATTTTTCGGCTTAATGTTATCATTGATACCAAAAGATGCATATTTTGCCATATTGAACTACTTTACAATATGCTTTTAAAAGTAAATAGCGCTTTTGGTTATGTTGAATGTGTGTGTGGGGGTAGACTTACTGGGTCCGAAGAAAATATAGTCCAATAGATAGTCCAACACTTTAATGTTCCACACACTACACAACACTTGAAATGTAATTACGAAGGCACAGTTTATAGCAAGTTTATTTGCACAAGCAGTAAGCATAAGACAGAATAGAATGATAAAAGTTATACAGCGATTTAGCGCGGGTAGCTTAGGATCACATAAATAGCGCGAGCGAGCGTACGTCCGACGTCACAGATAGATCTTGACTGGCGACCCGCAAATTCCGAATGCGCGCCTGCGCGGTAAAGGAAAGGAATGCGCGGGCGCAACTTGAAACATCACGCGCCTTGGACCAAGGGACTCGGCAGGCGACGCGTGTGTCCAGTGTACTACTATTATAATTAATGACGGACGGACCGTATGGTAAACGTAATAATGTATTATATTAAATATTAGTAATTATTGTTTAGTGTTTTATGTTTATTAATATTGTGTATATTGTGTGTTTGTGTTTATTAGTATAGGACGTATAAATATATTATGTATATATTGTAAATATAATGTGAGTCACCTACATCACTCCCCTCCAGAGACCGTGCTACGGGCGATAGTAGTCCGGAAAGTGGACTCTTCTGCCGGAACGAGTGGTTTTAACTGGTGGAATGGAAGGTGGTGGCTCGGGAACAGGTTTAATTGGGATAGGGGTGTCATTGGTGTCAGACAGTAAGTAGGCTGGTTTTAAACGGTCTAACGATACTGTGACGGATTTACCCTTAACTTTAATTTTATAGACTTTAGGGCCTCTTTCGATCACTTCATAGGGACCAGTGTATGCTGGGTGAAGTGCACCCCTCAACGCATCGTCCCGAAGAAAGACATGGGAACAAGATGACAGATCTTTGTGGACAAAGACTTTTTCTTGTTTTGAGTGGTGCGACGTGGGAACTGGCTGTAAATTGTTGGCAAATGATCTGATACGGGCTGTAAAGTCCGTTATATCAGTCGTACATTTGTCAACCTTATGGCCAAAGAATTCTCCCGGCAGCCGTAAAGGTTCACCGTATACTAACTCGGCGGAAGACGATTGAAGGTCTTCTTTGAAGGAACTTCTTATGCCGAGCAGTACAAATGGCAACGATTCGGTCCAGCTGCTATCGGCATGGCACTTGATTGCTGCTTTTAGCTGCCGGTGGAATCTTTCGACTAAACCGTTGCACTGAGGGTGGTATGCGGTGGTCTTTCGATGCCTAAACCCAATGGACTTTGCGAGGTGTTGGAAAATACCAGACTCGAATTGTCTACCACGATCAGTGACAATATCGGTTGGGCAACCAAATCGTGCTACCCATCCCGACAGAAACGCTTTGGCCACAGTTTCCGCTGTAATATCGGTAATAGGGACGACTTCAGCCCATCGCGTGAAGCGATCGACGAGTGTCAGACAATACCTGTATTCATTGGATGGCGGCAACGGTCCGATGAGGTCTAGGTGGACATATTTGAATCGCGCTGAAGGTAGATCGAGGGTACCCAAAGGGGTGGAAACGTGTCGATTCACCTTCGTGCGCTGGCATGCCAAACATGCCTTAGACCAATCGCGACAATCTTTCCGCATCTGTGGCCAAACGTAGCGCTGTGCTACAAGTTTAGCACTTGCGTTTGCGCCGGGATGGCTTAACGAGTGCAACGTGTCAAAAATTTGTTTGCGCAATGATTTAGGAATGATGGGTCTGGGAGTCGCTGTGCTAACATCGCAGTACAATTCAATACGACTTCCAGGAATTATCATTTTCTTAATGCGCAGGGAAGAATCTCCTGTGAGTAATTGTGCAAGTTCAGAGTCGGTATTTTGTGCTTTGGCTAGTACATCTAAATCTACGGGGCTTTGCAATTCTTCGATACGGGAAAGTGTGTCGGCTACGACGTTATCTTTTCCGGCGATGTGTTGAATGTCGGTCGAGAATTGTGAAATATAGTCTAAATGTCTATACTGACGTGGCGAGCAGTTACTTTTCCGCTGATGGAAAGCGTAACATAGCGGTTTATGGTCAGTATAGATGGTAAAGGTGGTAGCGGCTAGCCAATGCTGAAAGTACTTAATGCTCTCGTAGATAGCAAGGAGCTCTCTATCATACGGTGAGTGTTTTTGTTGTGATGGGCTCAGTTTGCGGGTGAAAAATGCCAATGGTTGCCAATTACCGTCTTTGAACTGCTGTAACACTCCACCGATGGCAAAATCAGACGCATCCGTGACTAGGCCCAGTTTGGCATTTGAGTCAGGATGTGCCAACAAAGCCGCACTACAAAGGCTGTCCTTACACTCCTCGAATGCCTGTAACGAGGTTCCGGTTATGTCGACAGGCTGAGAGGCTTTCACGTTACCGGTCAGTAAGGCATGTAAAGGCGCTTGGTTCTGGGCAGCCCGTAGTAGAAACCTCCGGTAAAAGTTAATCATGCCCAGAAACCTTCTTAGTTGCCTAGCGGTTTTAGGCACTGGAAACTCCCTAATTGCTTGCACCTTGCTTTCCAAAGGCTTCGTTCCGTGTTGCAAAATGTGGTAGCCTAAGAACGTTACCTCTGGTACACCAAATACGCATTTGGCGGTGTTGATGAGCATACCGTATTCCTTCATCCTTGTGAAGAGTTGGCGAAGGTGCTCTTCATGCTCTGCCTCGTCCCTAGAGTAGACCAGGAAATGGTCTAAATATGGGTAACAGAACTCCAGGCCACGAGTCATTTCGTCAACAAACCTTTGGAAAGTCTGCCCGGCGTTCCTCAGACCGAACGTCATAAACGGAAACTCGAAAAGTCCGAAGGGTGTAGTGATGGCGGTCTTTGGAATATCCTGCTCAAATACCGGAATCTGGTTGTAAGCTTTAACAAGGTCGATAGTGGAAAAGATCTTACAACCAGATAGACTGTGGGCAAAGTCATGTATGTGCCTGATTGGGTACTTATCTGGTGCTGTCCTTGCGTTGAGCAGCCTGTAATCACCGCAAGGACGCCAGCTGTTGTCTTTCTTTGGGGCGAGGTGGAGAGGCGACGACCAAGGGCTCTCTGACGGTCGAGCTGTGCCGTTTGCCAGCATTGCCTCGAACTCTGCCTTGGCGATTTTCATTTTATCCGGAGCTAGTCTGCGTGGGGAACAAGATACTGGGGGGCCTGATGTGGTGCGAATGTGGTGTGCTGTGTTGTGTTTAGGTGTGAATGGCGCGCCTGCTGGCCGTGTTATTTCCTGAAATTCTGCTAGGAGTTTTCGGTATTTGCATTCGCCAGTCATGACCTTTACACTAGAGATTAAGCTATCAGGAAAAGCGATAGATGCTACAGCTGACAAGCTAGTGGTGCCATCGATTATGCGTTTGTTGCGAATATCAACAATTAAATTAAAAAATGACAAAAAATCTACTCCAATTATAGCTTTAGTGACGTCAGCAACAATAAAGCGCCACGGGAAATCCCTGCGAAGGCCTAAATTTAGCACAACCTGGAGGTAACCGTAGGTGTCGATTGTTGAACCGTTGGCCGCACACAGCTGGTAATCGGTCTTCGCACGACGATGTTGTGGGAGCGCAGATCGAGGGAAGACGCATAAGTCGCTTCCAGTGTCCACTAGAAATTGGACTTTCGACCTACGATCTGTCACGAACAGGCGACCAGTTGTGGATGGGCAATCTTCAGTCGCCATTATTGACTGCCCGTTTCGTTTCCCGACTTGTAATCACACGGGCGGATGCATTTCTTCGCGCGGCTACCGAATTTGTGGTGGTACCAACATCGCGGAAACTTTTTATAATTGGACTGCGATCTCTGTGATGGGCTGCGACTTCTATTGCTGGAAGTCTGCCTGGTGCGTGGGCGGGAGCGATCGTACCTTTCAGTAGTCAGCGCGTCGACCTTCCTTGTTAGCTCCATGATAAGCTTCATCATGTCCGTCTGTGGATCAGCTTGTGATGTGGATGCTGCTGCGACTTGCGGAGTAGGAGGCGCCATGTCGTGAACTCTATCGGCGAGGTCCGCAAGCTCGGTGAGGGACAAGGTCAACTGTGATGCGATGATCGTCTGCAGGTTACCTGGTAAGCGACTCGTCCATATGGTGCGGAGGAAATCCTCTGGGATCGTTGGTCCCGCTAGGTGTTGCAGGTGCCGCAAGAATTGGGATGGTTTTCGGTCACCTAATTCCTCTGACTGAAGAAGCTGTTTCGCCTTCTTTTCTTTTGAGACTGACAGGCGCTTGATCAGCTCACTCTTCAGTTTCTCGTACGCGCCGGTAGCAGGAGGCGCAGTTATGATGTCTTCGACTTCCACGGAGTACTGCCGGTCCAAGTGAGCGATGACGTAATGGAACTTGGTGTAGTCGTCAGTTATTCTGGCCAGCTTGAATTGGCCTTCGATTTGGCAAAACCATATAGTGGGCTTCTCAGGCCAAAATGGTGGCATACGAACGCCTACACGAAATAACTCCATTGACGGATGTTCGGGTTCCGGGTCAGTGGAAACGCGCGAACATTTACTCGGTTTGCGCGGGCGGTCGGGGTGTTGGCCGCGCTGTGATGTTTCTGTATCGCTACCGTCGCTGCTCATGATAGCTAATATATATTACTGTCACTGCACTCACTATTCTCAAATGTTCTGAGCGGGGTCACCAGTTTGGTTATGTTGAATGTGTGTGTGGGGGTAGACTTACTGGGTCCGAAGAAAATATAGTCCAATAGATAGTCCAACACTTTAATGTTCCACACACTACACAACACTTGAAATGTAATTACGAAGGCACAGTTTATAGCAAGTTTATTTGCACAAGCAGTAAGCATAAGACAGAATAGAATGATAAAAGTTATACAGCGATTTAGCGCGGGTAGCTTAGGATCACATAAATAGCGCGAGCGAGCGTACGTCCGACGTCACAGATAGATCTTGACTGGCGACCCGCAAATTCCGAATGCGCGCCTGCGCGGTAAAGGAAAGGAATGCGCGGGCGCAACTTGAAACATCACGCGCCTTGGACCAAGGGACTCGGCAGGCGACGCGTGTGTCCAGTGTACTACTATTATAATTAATGACGGACGGACCGTACGGTAAACGTAATAATGTATTATATTAAATATTAGTAATTATTGTTTAGTGTTTTATGTTTATTAATATTGTGTATATTGTGTGTTTGTGTTTATTAGTATAGGACGTATAAATATATTATGTATATATTGTAAATATAATGTGAGTCACCTACACGCTAAAAATATTGTGTTTTTTTACATTCGGTTTATTCTATAATCCATAAAAAATAATTTTATTCTTATAGTTTTTGGCACTAAAATGATCAGAAGACAACCTTGAATGTTTGGTGACTGTAAAGTGCTTGTGACGTAGCAGTTTCCCATAGATTACGAAGTTTTCCTTTTTTAGTGAATTTAATACATTCTACGAACTATTACAAACATTAAAAAAAATGAAAAAAACACATAAAAAATAAAAATCGTATTACAAAATGTAAAAAAGGGATTCACAAAAAAAAAAAAAAACAATAGATGGGATTCGAACTAACAAACTCGGGATTGCAAAGCAACCCTCTAACCGCTTAGCTATTTGCTTACTTGAAAGTTAGTTAAAATAGCCGTTCCTATATATTTCATGATTGACTGCTTAGTTCCATAAAGGTATAGCGTGATGATAATCATTTAAAAAGTTAAGTCGGTAACTAAACTATCTACAATATGCAAACCTTTTGGCGCATCTTTTTACAATTTGCGGAAAAAAATACGAACATAATGTAATATTGCTTATCCCCCTTAGCAAATAGCGTGATAGTTTATACCCTACCATTTGACCAGACTTATAGGGAATATCTATGCAAAATTTCAACAGAATCTGTCCAGTAGTATTTGCGTGATGCTGGAACATACATACAGACAAACAGACAAACAGACAAAAATTCTAAAAACTATATTTTCGGCATTAGAATCGATCCCAGACCTCGTAGCAATTACTTTTTTTTTTAAATATTCAATGTACAGTTTTGACTTCGCTACGATTTTATTATATGTATAGATATAGATTATGGAACTTAGCTATAGATTAATAGTAAGCTTTATTAGTTGGTATGCAAATGAGTATTTGTAGTTCATTAAGAGATCAGATGTCCTTGTAACGTATGTATAGTAAAGTCATGAGCATAAAATTACCTAAATATCTTACACTTGTACAAGCTTAAAAAAAGATTTTCTCTAAAATTATTGATATAAATTGTATGGTGTTAAAAACCATACTTCTCGATTTCACTATTGTGAAAAAGGTGTTTTATCTAAGTTGCAATTGTTATTTTACGAGAAAATACATTTTGAATTTTGCATACGTGTTGCTCGTGCGGTGATAGGTAGTATGTTTAACATTTACTTATTTTGCCCAAGGGCTATAAATGTAAAAGTCATCTAGACGTGTTTATTAGTACACCATTACTATAGCTAATTGTGAGCGCCTGAGTTTGATTCTCGGATTGAACAAACTGTAATTTTGTTTCCTCTAAGAAAATAGTAATAATATAAGTCCTTTCTTTGTCGTTGTAAAGTCAGGAAAACTAACCCCTTTATATACTTAACTTTAAGCAACGTCTATTAATGGGTACCTAATGGATGTTGAGCAAATTGACTACCACCTTAAATTGTCCATATTTTAAAATCACTACTGTAATTGTTCGACAGTTGTATGAAATGGTTATTAATCGGCAAATTGACGAAAGGTGTTTATTTATTTTCCTGACTTAACCTACTCGGTAATTGGGACTAAGAGATCTATACTGTCAAAACAGTATTGCCTTAAAACTAATACGGTGTCCCTTGGTACAAGCGTGACAATAAACACCCATAACATGATTCTTAAGTTCTTCCTGTGTCGCTTATCTAAAGAACTATATATCTAATCGGAACGATTTGTTCCGATTTAAAAAATAAAACGAGGCTGTCTGGGACTGGCGATTGAAGTGAAAACTAAGTAACGCCATCTAACGAAAATGTCAGGAATTTATGTGGCTTGACAAGAACGAAAGCTGTAGCTCCATTAAACAAATTACAAAAAAATAAAACAGAGTGCGGTGTCAACAAAAACTTGAACGTCTTACGAATTTTCGATCAGGTCACGTGTCCTGACGCGAGTTCAAAATTTTTTACCCATTCCAAAAAAAGTGCACAACGCCGCTAAAGAAGTTTTCACTTCAAAAACTTAACACGTAAACAGAGTCACGATCTCAACTAGTCACGCAATAACTTTCCAAGTCAAAAGTCGAAAGAAATTCATGCAGCATCGCAGCAGGAGTAGCACGTTACTGAAGTAGCATTGCACACACGGAATGTATTGGCACGTACTTCCAATACATTGATAAGTACCCCTCCAGGGATATACTGGATGCTTCGATCTTTAGTCAGACACATCGCTGTGTTAAATTTAAAATAATTTCTGTTGGGAGACCAGAGATAACTGTTTAGTGTCGTTGTAGGTACTTTCGTAGCATATAAAGGATTTGCACAAGCATTTAAGTATATTTATTTATTATTAAAGGGAAAGAAATGTTGGAAAAGATCAAAGTAATTTATTTGCTGTATAACCTCTTATACGTTTTTGGGTCGCGCATAACCCCAATGTCAAAACTGACAGATTTGGCTCGGGGTCGCCCGCGTCCCCCCGGGTGGCCCAGGCAATTTTGTCTGTTATTTATATTATAAATAGTGTTTACTTTGGTGGAACAGGTTTATAATTAAAGTCTATGAACCAACGATGACATAAAACATGACATGACCGACATCTGACAGTAAATTCATTGAATAAATTCAATATTTATTCAGTTCATACGGTCTGCGCGCAAAATGGCCGCGCGTGTGGTGTTTGTCTCGTGTTTTGATTTCGATTTTATTTTGTTTTAGTTATTTTCGGTAGTCCTCAAGCCTTTGTGTAGTGTTTTCCCATGAGTAAATAACATCATAAGTTCGAATGTACGTTCAGATTTGAGTATAGTGCAACGTAATAAAAACTGTGATCCAAATAAATTGCTTCGTTTTCGTCCGTGTTAAAACTTTTAATGGCGTGGTCAAACGTGGTGTTATTTTTGTTAAAAATAAACAATTATATCAGTTGAATCTCTGTTAGCTATTGTATAAATGACGAACAAAAGATAAACTTCAGCTTAAAAGTGTTTGTGTGTGAATTATTGAAGAGAACAATAGAAAAAACAGGTTCCGTTATCGGGCCGGCGGCCGTCGGAAGGTGACGTCATTGCGCCGGTAAGTGACAAAAAAATTTTTTATGTGAATATTGTGTGGAAACGTGTAGTTTTTTATGTGATTCTTTAACGTTAAATAATATATCAATTTAAAAAAATAATAATAATAGATAAAAATATTTTCAATAAAATTCAATTATTTTTTTCTTTACGGTAATGGGGAAAAAGCCCCCTCCTCGTGACTTTACATTAAAATTAAGAATATAATAGGAAAATAACATTTAGTTATCTAGTTTTATTGTGTTAGCTTATTTTATACCGATTCCAACTACGTAAGTATTATAAATAGCTCCCATACGAAACTTTAGAGATATAGTCGTTCTAATCTTAAGTGGCAGGCTTCGTGGGGGGTCTCGGGACCACCCACGTGCCGTTTGACAGTTAACGGGTTTGCGCCGGCGCGGCGCGTGACAGATTAGAGGATAAAATGCAAAATCGGAGAGCAGTGGTGGCCCAGAAGTAACGGCCCCGACTTACGAGTTGTAAGGTCATGGGTTCGAACCCAAGCAGGCGCTTTACTTTGTGTGAATCTGCTACTATGTCACATTTCGCCATATTTTGGCATGCGCAAATATTAATATTCAAGTAGGATGCCGATTTAAAAAAACAATTGAAGATAATTACAAAACATTAAGGGCCTATTTCACGATGTCCGAATAACCACTACTTACCCATCGATCACTAATAAAGAACTAGATACACAATCCCAAACAAAAGTTCTCTTAAAACTGGCACCAAATTGTGTTTAAGTAATAATAGTTGAAATAAATATAAATTAATGTAAATCCAACCTTAAACGAAATGCTGAAAGTTTATTTCACAAAGATATGTTTAAAAAGCAATAATTTTTTACGACCGATACTTTGTCGCGTGTTTGCCGTCGGAGCGTTCGAATGCTACTAAATCAAAAGCGCACCCAAATGTTCAAGTGGGTGCTCATTCGATGAGGACATTTTTTGCCGCTGATTGTGTATCTAGTTCTTTATTAGTGATCGATGTACTTACCGAATAAATTCAAAAATGGATCAGAATTTGTATGAAATTATCTGCCAAGTAAGTTAATAGGAACTTAATCGTACGTCGTGAAACACGCTCTCAATGCTATAAAATATCTACATCTTGAATTATGTATGTCTTTAATCGTTAAATTGGAGAAAATTTAAAAGCCCAGGTCTACCTGTGCCTGTCAAGTTTCGCGTACCATTGGAATGAATCAGACAACTTTATCCTGTATGGTCTCTAGTATCAACATCAATTAATATTTCATGTGTTTTTACAAGATGTGCCGTTCAGCAAGTGTAGTACTTAGTGGACCTTAATAGTCCAGGTTATGCCGGACGTTGGTACCTAACCTTAGAATACTGATCTTATTTTATTACCGCCGGGACTTCATCATCAACCTTCAACGCGTTGCAGACTTGCAGGTTACCACGAGATGGCACGAACGTACAATCCGTCTCCGCAATCACAAATTAACCAAAAAAAAACTGACTGACTGCGGACGGCTACGGCGTTCCAGACGATAATAATTAGTACTTTAGGGTTAATTTGTAATCTAGAAAAAAAAATAGGTATCGTCACTCGTAGAACAAGGTCATTGAGAGAGCCGAATATTTTTAAAACCCCTTATAATTTTAAACCACTTAATTTTGTTTCAATAAATATAACACCAAGAAGGAACTCGACAAAAAAACACGAAAAAACTCAACAAACGTGTCGCCACCCTATCTAGAACACCTATCTGTTTCTGAACGTGACTCCTCGATCTAAAACGCAAACACAAACAAAAAAGGCGTATATTCCACTACTAAATATTCCAGGTGCGTCCAACCGAGAGCGTCTTTTTCAGCGTTTCAGGCATTGCTACGAATTTTCAGTTGAAGTGCTGGGATTTGCATCATAAAGGGAGAGCTGTTTATCCGTCTGCCCCCTCCTGCTCACCTTGTTTGCAGTTTTTCATGAAAAGGTTACGTTAAAGGTATGTGAAACAGAGCGGCGATGTGAATTTTAGAGGTGGTTTTACTTTGCATACTTGTGTGTAAAGCTTTTGTGTCCTTTGGCTAAAAAATATTGAGCAGATCCAGCGATATCCAAGCTTGCTGCGATCCGTTTGAGGCTGGCTGACCACACCTCCCATCCCTAACAAAGAGTAAATAAAACCGTTGATTGCAGAGATCAAGCGATTCAATAAGTCAGCGTATTAAGGAGTCAAAAGCCTGAAAGTTTAGAACTAATCTTGCCCTATTATTGAAAACAGATAAACGGATATTTTGTTCGACATGGCTAGATATAAACTTTCAACATTACTTAGAAAAGGAGAATAAAATAATTACTTTTGAGGACGTGCTACTAAGAATACCACCCGATTTACGTCAACAACATAAAAAATTACGAACACTTAACCACTTTGTCATAAGACAAGCAACTATGATAACACTAAAAAGGCCGAACACAAAATTAAACGCTCGCTCTCGATCTTCCAAACACTGGGTAGTACCGTAGCACGGTGGCGCGTCAAAAACCGCCACAACGAATTATGTCAGTAATTGCTCTGAATTCACGGCTCCCTTTAGCAATTTCTTATGGAAAATTAAGGCTTTTCAGGTTAAAATTGCATGGCACCGGTGGACGGATAGTGACTTAAATTTAATTACAAGTAATGTAAAAAGCGGGAGTTTTACTGTGCACGTGAAGATGATGAAAAATTATATAATATTTTGGGGAATTTGGTTCGGGTCTTTAAAATGGCCATAAATATTGTATCCACTAGCTTCTGCCCGCGACTTCGTACGCGTGGAAGTCATAAGACACCAGTTGACACCACAATATACTACAGTTTATAAAACTTTCGTGTATACTACGTTTGTAATATTGTTCTCAGCAGTTAAAATACACGGAGAGTCAGGACTGGTGACTCGGGAGCTAGCGACGTCCAGTGTCCGTGCGAGAAGCAGCTCGTCCTGAGGTCGACACCCGCAGCCTTCAGCATTTTTTTTTTCTTTTGCGTGGGGAATCATCAAATGACTTTTCCCGCGCTGAGCGGAGTAAAAAAATGGGCGTGTCAGACTCTTACTGACTAAAACCCACCCGTGTTACTTCCCTTGCCTGTGCCAGGGGCCACGGTTTCCCCTTAGCAACCCCAGCAGGCACCGGCCCTAGCGGACCCTTTCAGTTTTGCTGACATCTCTTTGAGGCGCACGTGGAACACGACGCGCCGTCGACCCGGGCCTGATCCTTATCGGACGGCGAGCTACCCATTGCTCTCCGTCCGCAGGCCCGCGCCTACGGTGGCCAGAAATCGGCTACCAATTCCCGACGCCCGGGGCGTCTCCTACGGCCGCGGCTTGGGGCGTAAGGGCGCGACACTTGTTTGTCGCTCGTATTGTATCCATAATATATCTTAATATTTTATATAATTTCACGGCTTATTTCCCCGAAGGGTTTGGCAGAGATGTACCTATAGTACACCCACATTGCGCCAGTTATGTTTTAAGTTCCATGAAAGGGGGCGAGTCTATTGCCATTAACCGTGCACAATTCCAGACTCCGGGCTGCTACTGAGAAATTCTAGACTAACGAGGCAGCCATTTATCTTAATATTTTATGGTAATTAAGTAAAAATTAGGTTAAAGAAAAGAACAATTTCTCAATTATGCAGAAAACAAACTAATGAAAGGTCATCCAATATAAATGAATATGAAATTTATGATGGTTGGTGGCAATTCAATATCATAAAAGGTATGATTTGACATGTGTCCGTGTGGTCCCGGATTAAGAATATGGCCACCCCATTTCATCCTGTGGGTGTCGTAGGAGGCGACTAAGGGAACTGGAGACCTAGTGCATACCATCGTAGCACCTTGGGTCACCCGCGAGGTGGCGGGAAAACCACCAACAAAAGCATTCCCAAGGAGGGTTGGTGTCAGGCTGGCGGCCGACTGTAAAACTTTGCCAAAACCCTAAGCAACATGAGAGAAAATGTTATGATGCGCGATAGGGCTAGGGCGTACCCCACAGGCGACGCGCAGGGGCAGCACCCGGCTTCTGTGGGAAATGGACAAGGGTTGTCGCACCAGAACGGGCGGGTGCGACGTAAGACGCAAGCTCGGAGTGTGAGAGAAGCTAGATTGAGATGTGCGAGCTGGAATGTAGGTACGATGACTGGAAGAGGAAGGGAACTAGCAGATGTTTTAAAAAGGCGACGACTGAACATAGCGTGTCTGCAAGAGACAAAGTGGAAGGGCGCGAAAGCTAGAGAGATAGGAGAAGGATATAAGTTTTATTATTGTGGGAGCGATGGCAAGCGAAATGGTGTGGGTATAGTTTTGGATAGTCAGTTGAAAGAATGTGTGGTGGATGTTAAAAGAGTGAGTGATAGAGTGATAGCGGTTAAAGTAATTGTGGAGAGTTTAGTGGTTAATATAGTTAGTGTGTATGCACCCCAGTCAGGGTGTGAAGATAGTGTAAAAGAGATGTTTTGGATGGATTTTGATCGGGTGATGATGGATGTGCAAGATAGTGAAGAAGTGTATGTGGGGGGTGATTTTAACGGGCATGTAGGAAGACCTAAGGATGGGTATGAGAGAGTGCATGGCGGTTGGGGATACGGAGACCGTAACACTGATGGCGAGACACTACTGCAAGCTGCTTCGGCCTTCGACATGGCAATAACAAATACGTGGTTCCAAAAACAAAAAGAGCATCTTATAACTTACAAAAGTGGCCACCACGCGACACAAATTGACTACTTGCTAGTAAGACGGAACAGCCTTAAAAGTGTCAAAAACTGTAAAGTGCTCCCAGGTGAAGACTTAGTCCCACAACATAGACTCTTAATAATGGAGGTAAAAGTCAGTGTTTCGTCCAGTAGGAACAAGGAACGGCCCCCACCCAAAACCAGATGGCGTATGATAGAAAAAGAGGAATGCGCCAGTATGTTTAAGAGTCAAGTGGTAGATAAAATGATTGAAATGAAGGATATGGAAGGAAAGTCTGTGAATGAATGTTGGAAAGAGATGGCGGATTGTATAAGGAGAGTAGCTAAGGATGTGTTTGGAGAATCGAAAGGGAAAGGTATAATAGAAAGGGATACATGGTGGTGGAATGAAGACGTGCAAAAGATACTTAAAGAAAAGAAAATTGCATTTAAAGAATGGCAGGGTGTAGAAAACGGGAATGATAGATTAAAGGATGATAAGAAGAAGATTTATAAAGAATGGAAGAGAAAGGCAAAGAAGGCGGTAGCAGTTTCGAGGTCTAAGGCGCAGGAGAAGTTGTATGACTCACTGGAGAGCCCTAGAGGCCAGAAGGAGCTCTACCGGATCACAAGAGCAAGAGAAAGGAGAACGAGAGATATAATTCACATGAAATGTATAAAAGACGACGCCGGTAAGGTTTTGTGCAAAGATGATGAAATAAAAGAACGATGGAAGATTTATTTTGAAAAGTTAATGAACGAAGAGAATAAATGGAATGGTGTGCTTAAAGAGGTACATGTAAATATGGGTTTGGTCAGGGAAATAAGCATGGATGAAGTGAGAAAGGCAGTTCAAAGTATGAAAAATGGTAAGGCTGTAGGCCCAGATGATATACCAGTAGAAGTATGGAAGTGTTTAAAAGAAGATGGATGTATGTGGCTGACTTTATTCTTTAATAAGTTGTTGCATGAAGGGGGGATCCCACAAGAATGGTGCAATAGTTCGCTAGTGCCCATCTTCAAGAATAAAGGTGATGTACAGGACTGCAACAACTATCGAGGGATAAAGCTCATGTCACATAGTATGAAGGTATGGGAGAAAGTAATAGAGAAAAGACTGAGAGAGGAGAGTGAGATTACCCCAAACCAGTTTGGGTTTATGCCAGGTCGAGGAACAATGGACGCCACCTTTGCACTCCGCCAATTGTGCGAGAAGTACAGACGTGCACACAAGAACTTGCACATGGTGTTCATTGATCTGGAGAAAGCGTATGATAGGGTACCTCGGGATGTGTTGTGGTGGGCCTTGAAAGAGAAAGGTTTGCCCGGGAAGTATGTAGAGTTAATTCGTGCCATGTACAGCCAATCTCGTACGTACGTTCGGTCGGCTGCTGGCAATACTGATGAGTTCAGTGTGGCTGTAGGCTTGCACCAAGGGTCGGCTTTAAGTCCTTACCTCTTCTTGTTGATTATGGACGCCCTGACGTCGGACTTACAGGAAGAGGCACCCTGGTGCATGCTGTTTGCCGATGACATTGTTCTTGTCGGTGAGGATGAACCTGAGATCCAGAGCAGATTGGAGAAATGGCAGCAGAAGCTGGAGAGTGTTGGCTTGAAAATCAGCAGAACCAAAACTGAACATATGTTCTGCGATTTCGGCGGTCTCTCTAGTTCTGGAGCCATAGCGCTTGATGGCACGCTTCTGCCAGTCTGCTCCGACTTTCGGTATCTCGGTTCACTCGTGCAAAGCGATGGCGAAATAGATCGGGCGGTTAAGCACAGAATTAACACTGGATGGATGAAATGGCAGCAGGTCACGGGAACAATCTGCGACTCCCGCATTCCCCTTAAACTTAAGGGGAAGATATATAAAACAATGGTTAGACCTGCTGTCTTGTATGGATCAGAATGTTGGGCCACCAAAGGGATGAATGAAAGGCAATTGCATGCAGCTGAGATGAGAATGCTAAGAGGGATGTGTGGTGTTACACGAATGGATAGAGTAAGAAATGAGTACATAAGAGGAAGTCTGAAAGTGGCACCGGTGACCGAAAAGTTGTGCGGTAATCGGTTGTCATGGTATGGGCATGTGATGCGGAGGAATGAGGAAAATGTCGTGAAGAAAGTTTTGAGTGTAAATGTCGATGGCTATAAGAGTAGGGGAAGACCAAAGAAACGATGGATGGACTGTGTGAAAGATGATATGGCTAGAAAGGGGGTAACTACTGAAATGACGACTAATAGAGAAGTATGGAAAAAAGGGACATGTTGCGCCGACCCCAAATAAAATTGGGATAAGGGCAGGAGAATGAAAAGGTATGATTTGACTACTACACTGAATGAAAAATTTACGTAATTACAATATTAAAATTCGTTCACTCGTAGTAGGAGCTATAACAAGCCTATTTTTCATCTAAAAAGTCTACGTTCGAGGTTCGCCGGAAAATAAATTGGTACCCAGAATAAGTTGGCTCATATCGCGTTACATAAATAATATTACCATTTATATTTTGATTTGAATATAATCGAAAAAAGTCACGTTGACGTATTGCGTGAATTTATTTTCTTATTCTTACGTTTTATCCTAGTCATAATAATACATTGTTCGTTATTCAGTTTGGTTTATGCTGTTACAGAGGATTAAAATATCGCGAAGCAAAAAGAACTATTAAATGGTTCCAAATTATTTAAAGAGTTTATGCACGTTCCTTCTTTTAATAAAAAGAGGCGTCTGGTAGGCTCTTTGTTGACTACACCTTTATTTTCACCTCCTTCAAGAGCGACTTGGCTCCCGAAACCATATAGAAGGTGCTGGAATTGGAAGTCTTTTTCATAACTATCACACTAAGTAGACATATCAATAGGATTAAAGCGGTCGCTTTGGCAGAATCGTAATATGATAATATTTTGAATCACACAAATTGTCACAAACTGACAATTCGTAATATTATCTGCGTTCAATTCTTATTACGCAATTCATCTGTTTGACAGTTATACGAGTATATTATAATGAAATAACATTTAAACTGTACAAATAAAAAATAAAAATCTCATTTTTGATTATAAAAACTGTAAAGAAAAATTATCGGGTAAAATTACGGTCTTAATTTTTTCATACGGCAATTTTTACACCAAATATGACTCTGATAAGAATTGAATTGAATATGATTCAAATAAAATATGTGTCACCCTAGAGGAATCGCTGGGAATTCAGAAAATGAATTGCTGTGGCCGTTTTAGGCACCTAGGAATATTAGGTGATCGGTCTATCATACGGAAAGAACAACTCCTAGGACTTACTACACAAGACAAATATGGCTACAGAAATGTAATATTATAGGTGAGCCCAGCCTTAATATTTTACATAGACTCGCAATAATCAACGGCTATGTTATTAAAAGGCCGTCTCGTCCCCGTACCGCATCACAAAAACAGGACTATTTAAAGGAAATGAACGTCGGAAAATAATGACTTTCCACCAAGTAAATCTTAAATTAAATTTATCTCAGTTTTGAAGAGCATCGGTCTAGTGAAGAGTAATGGCCGATTTCAGGACTTTACTTAATTAATTGTACTTAAGAAAGTTTTGACTGATATATTGTTGGGCCGCGCGTTTATGGAATCCTCGATGGTTTTGTTTTGAGTACTTTCAAAGGATACGAAATTCCTTTGAGTTGGTTGCAGAAGTTGCAAGGGTTTGAAATACTTCATATTCTTTGAACTTATGTTTTGTTTTGTATCATTTTGAACAAAATTCATGTTCAAAATTTTTACAAATTTGACATTTTAGGTGATCATATATGATATAGCTAGTTTAAAAAAAAACCCATCACTCATCAGTTTTTATTTGTGTTGAAAAAAACTCGATTAATAGTTACGTAGCTTCTAATTATAGAATGGTAAACCCATTACCTACGTACCTACATAAGATCTGTGTGCAAGTATTGTATATTAATTGTTAAAATATACACGCAGACGGTGATGTCCAAGCACTCCTCAAACAAACACGATAGTAAAATTAAACAAGTAACTTAGCTCCACTAAATTCAATCTTGAAATCAACGCCATCTAGCAAAAACGCTTGTAACAAACGAACAAAACGCCCTAAACTCGACGAGCCTCGGCGGCCATTGTCCAAATTCAAACACGGACCAAAACAGGACGACAGCTGTTGGAAGTTTTAATAAAAATAAAACTTGTACTTTCATCCTTCAGCGGAAGCGATCGAATATAAAATTTTAAGTAAAAAAGAATAACTTTTTTCATTTCAAACTAGTAACTTTAAATTAGTTCGAGACCGTTGCTGGCTGCTTCTAGATAATACCTACATTCGTGCTTCTTACACAACATCACAATTGTGTTTTGTTTGTTAGTGAACTTTGTTTACTCCTGAAAGTTCCGGGAATGTAAAGAGAATGGAAGATATTTCATTACACTGCTGAACATAGGCAACGAAGTAATTCGGCGAAACGGCAATAATCATCACACTGCGCCCAGAGCTTTTATGAAAGGTATCAGCTGCCACTTGAGGCAATAAAATTACTTTGAAGCATTTTTCCGTGCTCCGATTCAAACAGAGCAGCTAAAATTTTCTAGCATTTACGTGTTATCCGAAATTATCAATACAATTAAAAAAAAAAAAAAATAATTCATGACTATACGATTTAAAATCACATTGCCAAGTCCCATGAGCCCACAAAATTACAAAAAATGAAAACAAATAAACTTCAATCAGAGCGATAAGAGTCCATTTCCCTGAGGAATTGGTAGGTGTACAATTTAATTTCATTTGTTGGTCTTGCTTCGGGCCAGTCTTGACTTAGTACTTGTGAAAGTTGGTCTAAAATAAACTAAGTACCATAAGGAAAACTGTGTTGTCAGTAAATAATTTAGGTGTTGTTATGACAGACTGATTCATTTGTGTTACATTTTGGGGAACTGTGAAAAGATTTTCATTTGTGCAACGATGTAGCTGCAGACAAATTAGACGATCCGTTTGATAAATCTCGTACAATATTTAACAAAACTCCCCGAAAAATACAATGTATCTTGTATGGGGACTTTTAATTTTTAACTTTAGTTCATTTAACAATAGCTGACCCGTCAGACGTCGTCCTATCAAAATTTCTATTTCGATTTTTTTGCTGTTTCTTTGTGTCTTTTTCTAATTTTCTTTTTTCTTAAACCACCCCAGGATTTAGACGAATAAAACAAAAGAAAATGTATTCAAATCGTTCAAGCCATTTTCGAGTTTTTAAAAAGAAATACATAACCTGTGAAAATTTCAACTGTCCACCTGTTACGGTTCTCTATAATTATATCTATTAATAATCTATCTCTGTTTACAGTGCTTTCCACAGTCTCCTCTTCATCTTTTTATGAGTTTGCATTACAGATATTTAATATTAATTGCAAGCGAGCATTCTCTTTATTTAAATCATGCAAAGTTTGCAAAGATCTTAAATGTTAATGAATAAAGTGTGCTTTTATTTAACTTGAACTTTAAAAGCCAAGTCAAAGGTTGCAGCTAAGTAGAATTTCAAAAGAAAAAGAAGTTATAGATAAAGATAACTACTTTAGATGCCAGTAAAAGTTGTAAAGCGCTGGATAGTTAAGAAGAGCACAAAATAGATGGGTAGTTAAAAAGTTAACGGGGTAATACCCACTGGTAAGATTCTAAACTGCTCTGTTTTAATTACACTTACTACTTAAAACTAAACCAGCAGCACAGTCTGATGTCGTCTGTAACCGCTTTCAAAATATAGAAGAGAGTGTGTGTACGATATGACCACATATGCTAGAAAATAATTTATGAATTATTCGTCCTCACTGTCATTTTAAAAACTAGACCAAAATCCAATACAAAAAGTTCATATCCTAAGGAAACTTACAGACAAAAATCTCGTTTCCGTACAGAAGGACACAATCATTTCCAGTATAATTTTAAAATGGTTAAACCGATTTTTCTCCATGACTGAAAAATTGTTTATCATGGAAATAAGCCCCTTTGGATAATCACTCCTCATTTGTTTTCTTACATTTAGCAGTCTGGAAGTTCATAATAAAAAATTTATGATCAAAATAAAATTGTTCTAATTACAATAGCTTTCTAATAAAAAAAATCAAAAAAAGATTGCACCAGTGTGCTGGATATCCTGGCTGCAGCATCATCTACAAGAATTCCATAATCTTGCATAGATATATAATATCATACATGGGCGCTTCAAATTTTAGGCCACACACATGTTTGAAAGTAAATTAAATACCCATTATGCATCTAAGATCCCTACTGCAGCTAACACAAAAGAGCTGATGATCTTAAAACGGCTAAACAGATTTTGATAAAACATGTCTAAGAACCATCGCTATAAAACCTGCTGTCAAATAAAAAAACCGCATTCTAATCGGTTTACCCATTTAAGAGCTACGGTGCCACAGACACGCATAGCGGTCAAACTTATAACACCTCTCTTTTTGCTTCGGGGCCGCGGGGGTTAAAAACGTGCAAACGTCACAAACTACCATATTATAATGCCGCCACTGTAGTGTAGAACGAACGTGGCTAAATCCTACCTTCTTTGTTGTTGATACTGCCTCACAGGTGTTATTTGGAGAAACGTATGTTTCAAGGAGGTTTTATAGCACAAAAGTTGTATATACAGGGTGGACCAAAAATACACGTCATAAAAAAAAATATATTCCTCATGTCCAGGGGTATTCGAAAATACCCCATGTATGTTCCGCGATTTTTAGTTTTCGAGTTATTATTTATTTTGTCATTTTTTCGAGTTTTCTTACCGGTAGAGCCTCAAAAATTCATGTCTTTTTTGTACTGAGTAAGAAATTACAAAAAAAAAATTACTCAAAAACTACAAAAAATCGCGGAATATACATGAAGTATTTTCGAATACCCCTGGACATGAGGGATCAATTTTTTTTTATGACGTGTATTTTTGGTCCATCCTGTATATAGTTGAAAAGCACAGATTCGGTAAGAATGTATAACTGTCAGCGGGCTGTATCTCATGAACCGAAATAGGTAGACAATCGAAATTTTAATAAATTGTATATTTTTATTTACTAAAAAGTAATAAAAAATAAAAAAAAATATTGCTGTGGTACGGATCCTTTCGTGTGCGAGTCCGAATCGCACTTGGCTAATTTTCATTTCATAATTTCAGCATTTCTCTTTAAAAAAACCACCAAAATGTCAACAAAAACAATGCCCTACTTCAAAAACCTGATCATCATTGAAAACTTCTTCGGCATCAGTCGACCCCACCTTTTCGAAGACCAGAGAACAAGACTCATTTGTGACGTCATCTCTATCAGCGTTATCATCACTATCACATGTCTTATCATCATGGATCTTATCACTACCAATCTGAGTATTGGATGCCGGATTTTTGAGTTTATTATTTGCACTGAATATTATGGGCTAGTAGTTGGATCGAGATTTCGAAAAGAAATATTTTATGCCATTGATAGACTGGATGAAAAATGTGGAGTTGATTATGAATATGGATCCAAAATCCACGCAAAAACGACAGAACTGATTTTGATATTTCTACCATCCGTTGTCATTGATATGATTGGGCTGATAATGTTAGGAGTTAATACTGGTTTTGCAGCATTTCTCACTGTGGCTTTTGCAGCCCATGACGCGGAAATAGCTTTTGCGTCTTTGTTGATCGAAACTGTTAATTTGAGACTTGAGAAATTGAAGGACGCTTTACCGAATGCTGGGTCAAGGGTTTACAGGCATATTTTGATTGCTACAGCTCATATGAGTGAGCAATATACTCCGAGAGTAAGTATCTTTTGGGTTATTGTAATAAAGTATCAATCTGCCTAGCCTTTTCCCAACTATGTTGGGGTCGGCTTCCAGACTTCCTATATGACCTCCACAACCCAGTAACTGGGTAATACAATACTTTTGGTACTGATTGTCAGACTTTCTGGCTTCTGACGACCCGAAACGACTGTCGATCCGCCAATGATAGCCGGGACCAGAGGAGTCTCGTAATGTAAATATGGTCACCCATCCACGGACCAACCACGGCAAGCGTAGCTTAACCTGACGAATAAACCCGTGCGGCTGTTATTACTTAGCCACGAGCTCCTCTACACTGTTGTAATGAAAAATAATTCTGGAAGATTATTTTCTATGTAGTAACTGATTGTTTGGTTGTAGTCCTAATGTTGTTGTTGTTAGTTGATAACATTTAGGTACTGATTGTATTTTTCTCAAGTATGTAAATTTTTTCAGCTACTAATGATGCTTGCAGTAACTCTAATGACAACAATAGCTTACGAATTTATTTTAGTCCTCGCCGACAGCGAAAGAGTAAGTAAAAAAACACAAATTACATTTCCTTTTATAATCTTGTATGAATAATAAAATTACAAAAGCTTCCCTACATCTCAATGAAGATGCCTTTTTAGAAAAATCCTTAAGTATATTCGTATTAGTACCATAAATCAGAGGATAATGGTTGTGTGTGGCCATTAAGTAAGAGAGATGCCAAGTTGAAATTGAAAATCCGCAGTATATTTGCTCAAGTTGTTATGGCTCATGATTATATTAATAATACGAAGCTGACCTGGAATTAAGATTAATATTGTAGTAGGACTGTGTCGGAAATTATTATGAGGCGATGTTATGCATAGGCAATGAGCTAGCAACTTGTCACTGTTTCAAACGATGCATGTCGGACTTGGAAATGAAAGGATAACATGTGGTACAAATGAAACGAGTATTACAAGGTTTAGCTACAAAATATAATATCAATTTCTACATTTATATCTGTACTTTTTATGGTGTACATAATAAAGAATATTCTATCTATCTATCTATCTATAATAGGAAACTTTCGAAATATTGGTTTAAATGTTTATTCAGAATTAAAATAAAATGTACATTTAATAACAACTTACACCTAATCTTTAAAAATAAAAATATAATATCCTAAATAAAATATGACGTCAAAAAATTCCTCTGCATTTCTGTCCACTGGTAATATACTCAAGAGACTGGCGGTATTGCCACGTTACATGGCAACGATTAGCCTCTGGCGAAGGTAAAAGCCAGCCCTTGGGTCACGGGAAGTGTCAACCAGCCATTTGGAGATTTCATTGATTTGACCATGAATAGTCGGGCCCCACCAAATACCAACAAAAATAGGTAGGTATTAGTCTATCACTACTCCAATTTTACCGAAGGGAATCGTGTTACCCAGTAACTGGGTTGTGGAGGTCAGATAGGCAGTCGCTTCATTATGTAAAATACTTTTACTCAGCTGCATCCATTGTTAGGAAAATAGAAAGATGATTCAACCACTAATCCACAGTAACTACTATTGTAAATGCAAATATTAATCCAAATCCAGACAGATGTCTGTATGTGTTTGCTATTGCGCACCTAAATTAATTAATATTGATTGGCAGAGAGTCGGGAATATTCAAGTAATTAAACGGTACTTCTCAATACATAGAAGTTCTCGTGGAAAAATACCTACTCGATTTTGTATTTATGTGTTGTTTGTATTGATCAAGTTAGTATGTTATTGTATTTCTTAGCGGTAGTTTGGAGTGTGGATTTATGCCCAGTAGATGCCAAAAGGCTTGTTCCCTATTGACTTGAGACTTAAAAACATACACAAAATATTCACCCAGAGTATGGAATTTGTGCCAGATGGTGGCAATAGGCGCGCCCCTTGTTACATGGGACTTAAGCATAACTGGTAAAATGTGGGTGTACTATGGGTACACCTCTGCCTAATCCTTCCGGGATAAAAGGTGTGATGTTATGTTATTATGAACATAACAGATTGATTATAGCAACAATAACAAATTGTTGTTGTTAATCATTGTTGTGCATGTAATCAATATACTATGATTGGAGTTTCCCTATGTGATCGAATCAGAAATGAGAAGATCCGCAGAAGAACCAGAGTAACCGACATAGCCCGAAGAACTGTTAAACTTAAGTGGCAATGGGCAGGGCACTTTGCATGCAGAATAGATGGCCGATGGGGCCGAAAGGTTCTGGAGTGTCAACCGTGTAACCTAAGACGTAGCGTTGGAAGGCCTCCCACAAGTTAGACAGATGATTTTGTAAAGACCGCAGGAATCCGCTGGATGCGGGAAACACAGAACTGGTTTAAGTATCGGTGCTTGGGGGAGGCCTGTGTCCAGCAGTAGACGTCTTTCGGCTGAAATGATGATGTAATCACTACTTCATTCCATTACAGATAATATATCTGTCATTCTACCTTATATGGCGTGAATCGAGATCCATATATTCTTTATGGATGATGTGTTCTGCCATAGCCAGGACTGGTACTATCTGCAGTGAACTTTCATTGTACTTAGCTGGTAGACTGACACAAGATCAGAGCATCAGTAAAGGTAATGTTGTATATTCCAGAATAGGTTATAATTAATTAGCGTGATACGTATAGTCAGCCTCGGCATTGCTTTATCACCCTAAGGTTGAATTTCACTTGCATGTCATAAAACAACAAAGCCAATTTATCTTTGTGACAGTTACATAGTTTGAACCATAATGCAAGTTGATAAAAAAATGCTATTATAGTTTAAACGAATATTTCAACGATAAATAAAATATAAGTGGTATATTAAGTATTGAGTAAACTATTTATGTAAAATAAAAAGAATTAAAAATAACCTAATATAATACCAAATATTAGATTAAGTTCAAAAGACTGATGATAATCTAAGTTTTTTCAAAGCTTCCTCTCTCCTACTATTTTGCTGTGCCCGACAGGGTCCATAATGATCACATATAATTTTAACTAACCACCTAAGTACACATTGTGGAATGCAAATAAAGTATTGAGTATTGAAGTTAAATTTACTAGAAATTGTTGTTAAAAGTAATGAAAATAACAAAAATTACGAAGTCAAAGTCAAAGTCAAATCATTTAAATACACTAATAATTATTATACAGAGAAAAGATAAAATTTTTGTTTGTAATGAATAAACTCTAAAACTACTAGACCGATTTTTAATAACTCTTTTCCCTCTAGTATGTACCTTACCATATTATCACTGAGTAACATAATATGCTATAATTCATAAAGATAACGACGCAGGCGAAGTCGCTGGCGGAAGCTAGTTTCAAATAGGAACATAAAAAGCACTTTTGAAAGTCAAACTTTTCGACTATACTAAATCTAGCTTACTACGGTATTAACTATGAATGATACTATAATGGCGTCGATTAAAGTGGTTATAAGTTATGGAGCATTAACTGTCAGTGAATCCAAAGGCTTTTAGTGTCAGATTTAAAATTTATACACATTTCATCGACTGGAATATTAGTGCAGAGGCTGTGATAAAGCAATTATTGCTCCTTCTTTGAATGAGAAGAGGCTTTGGCTCTGCAGTACTATCACTAGCGTAAAGTCCACCGTCCACTGTAGGAGGTGTACGAAAAGGTTTGCCACATAAGCTGCGTGGTTCATTTGTTTACTACAGCCACGCATCCTTGAGTAGCATGGCCTTGAATAGTACGCAAAGATCTCGACTATGTTTTCATACAAAAATAAATGTGCGTAGCTTAGCCTTAAATTGCTGTGGAGCGACGCCTTTCGCTAGTCGGTCATTGTTCCACACAAACGTAGAATGGTGATTACTCGTCAATTTGACGGTGTACGATCAAAATTTAAAATTATATCAATTTGTCTTGTCATTATCAAGTGTATGGAAGCAGAATTAAAAAAAAAAATTGGTTTGAAAATTATGAGCGTCGAAATTTCCATATTTCAACACTAATTTTAATTCGTCTTTGGGCGTAAATAAATAACATATGTAGTCTTAAAATGGCAAAATAAAAACCGTACGGAGATAGATATTTATTCAATAATTCAAATGATTTTATTATGAGTAAATATATCCAGTAGTAATTTCATAATAATCTATACGCCCAAAGGTCTGTTCATGAAATTTTACGCGCTCGTTTTGGTGATGTATTTATTTATTTTGTAAAATGGACGATCATTTATAGATAATCGTCCATTTCACAAAATAAATAAATAAATAATTTGACTAATTAGCATGCTTAATAGTCACGCCCACCAACGAGTTCGAGCCGTCGACTTTGATGATCCTTTCATTCCTGACTTTTAACAAACCATTCACATTCATTATATTAATGGCGAAACTAACCTATTTGATGTTTTCAGCAAACAATCCAAGCCAATACAAGACGGTGCAGCGGTGGTACTCCATAGTAATATCCCAACAGCCTCAATATGTCAGTGGCTCCATCCTATCCATCGGCCTCAGCACACCAATACTCGTGCTGGATCTGAGCATCAATTACATGCTGATTATGGTTCAGGTAAATATACCAACACACATACAAACATTACTTACAGAACGGATGGCCGATAGGTTTTGGAGTGACGACCGCGTACCGGAAAACGTAGGATTGGAAGGCCTCCCACAAGGTGGAACGACGTTCGATGTGAAGTGCGCTGGATGCAGGCAGCACAGGGTCGGTCATCTTGAGGGAGACCTACATATGTCCAAGAGTGGCGTATTTCGGCGTAAATGGTGATGATGATGATGAAATATGTTAGTTTCCAACACGAAAACAGTTTACCTACCTATAAAAGAGTAAAGCAATTCACCTATATCATCTGGCTAGTCTTGCCCAACTATGTTGGGGTCGGCTTCCAGTCTAACCGGGTGCAGCTAAATTTTACATGAAGCGAATGCCTATCTGACCTTCATCTCTCTATCTCTCGGTAAGACTGGTTGTCAGACTTTCAGGCTTCTGAAGTTAAGAATATTCGTAACCATTGTAAAAGATTTAAGAATGACAGCCAAGACCTTGCAAAATATGTAATGAATGCAAGTAAAAAAAGGAGCGAATAGCCCATCTCCTGTAATCCAAATGTAAGTGGATGTTGTAAAAGATTCTGATTGTATCAAAGACAAGGCGTCGTATGTTTAATTAGTATTCTCTCATAATTTCTACGAAAAGTAACCGACTTATTAAGTAGGTAGGTTAGTAAGAAGAACATTTTTGATACTGATTTAATCAATTCTTGAATGTTTACAGATGTATCTTGCTTACAAATAAACCTAAAACTAAGTAGAAGAAAAAAAAATACAAAGAATGTATTATTGTATAGTACAAAAAATCAATACAGTGCCAGAGAGGTAAGGATCTTCAAAATTCATGAATACAATGCAGGCATGGCGAAATGTGGATGGAGCTTGATTTAAATTAACATACTGATGAAGACATTATCATTGTGCTGTATTAAGGAATAACATGATTTAGACTGAAAAATAAACGACGAATTTCGTGTTTTCTGCCGTGTGAAAGTGTCTCTTCATTATAAAATATATAAAAATCAGTTTAATACAGAGTAATAGGTTAAACGAGGAACATCCTTTAAGGGAATGTAATACTTTTGAAAATAAACCAGTTTTACTTCTTCGTGTGGTTAGTGACTAACCTGGTGTCAAAGTGTTTATGCCACTCATGGGCTGTGACTTGGCTTCATCCCACTACCACTTTTCCTATGGAAACAACTGTATATTTTTCTTTTTTTTTCTGTGACAATCCGCGATCAGTTGTTACTTTTAGCGGATGAGTTGGTAAATATTGGCGGGAAGAGCGTGACTCCAACGAGCCATCTACTCCGTCTCTGTGCTTAGGTCCACACAGGCGTGGGTGGACTACTCGATGTCTTTCCTTTGAAGTCTTTTCCTGAAACTTCTGTTCTCAGTGCGGCAGCCAGATTGTTGGGATGTCTTTCCAGATTTTCCTGGTATCTTTTTGTGATGTTTTAGTCTATGACGGTAAACATTGATAGCTCCTTGTGTATTTCAATGTTCTTGACAAGCCAAGGAACGCCATTAATTGACCTCAGAATAGCATTCTGCCTTCTTTGTATGATGCTATTTTTTTCGAGTAGTCCTCGTCCTAACCAAAAGCAATCGTCGCACTAATACGCGGTCGTAAGGTTCATCTGTCACATTTTGTTCGGAAAATCGGGAAGCGCCCTCTGTCGGCGCGACCACGTGTTAGGGCTCGTGTACACGACACTGCCGCCACGTCGACGCCGCGCCCCTACAGTGCCGTCTCCGCTTGATTTTGCCATATCACTTATGAAACACGTGCATTTTTGCAAGCGGCTGGCGATGGAGTACAAAAACAGTTTAAACAGTACTAGCGGCGCGGTAACGATGCAGCAGTGGTTTGGCAACATTACTTATACACAGCTTAGAGGTGTGTTGGCGGCGCGTTGTCAGCGCGGCGGTGGCGCGCCACCGCCAAAAAGTGATATAAATAAACACGACGATCACGTATGGGTGCTACAATTGTTATGGTTGCACGTCCTTATGCGATCATAAAAATATTCAAAAGCTGAGATGTTCGCGATTTTATTATTGCCTTTACTGGGTCCCATAGTAAAATTTGTTAATTATTATTAATACTAGTATGTCCCTCGTTTAACCTAACACTCTGTATAATTATTTATATCAAAATTAAAATAATTATAGCGAAATCAAATATAATGTTAATCCATGTAATGTTTTTATTGAAGTTTTAAAATTTAATGTTCCTGATGTAACCAGTTAATCTTCAAAGCGAGTACTTTAGCCTCCAGTGCCAGTAATTGGCACGAAGGATGAATTCTAGGAACTTGCTATTTTGGATGAACTGTAATCTGTAGAAATCCTTTAGTCAAAGTGATGATTAAATTACAGTATGGAGTTAAAACCTACCAACTTTTTAAATAATAGTAAAAAATTTAGAATTATTTGTCATCTGAAAAGTATTTTATTTTTCTTTATAATAGTCATACCTAACACAGAATGAAACTTCTCTGTAGCACCAAATATAACAAGTTCAGAGATACTAAAATAACTAGTTGCTACGTAATTGCTACGGCGTAGCGGAAGTCACCGCTACGCAAGCTACGTCGTAGCCGCCGTAGTTTTGTACGTGTTTTGGACGTGTAGTTTTTGGTTGACGATTTTTAGTTTATATTTATCTTTATTTTAGTAAACTTGCTGCGTTGTTAGCTAGCAAAGTTCATTTTTCGAGCTTCATGTAAAAACGTACAACGACAAATTCATGAAAAATAAAAATGCTGTGAAAAATCTTTCACATTTTATACACATTTTATGTGAGTACCATGCTGGGAATCCGAATATCGGTCATCGAACGTTGGTTGACAAAAAATACGATACGATTTTTTTTCATAGAAAGGCCTCTATCATGTAACTACGCATTCAGCTCTTCATTGGTAGTCACATTGCACCAGCACTCTACCGAATTGTGTGAATAAATTCTTTTTTTTTTTTTTTTGTAAAATTCAGTCTACATTTTTCGATAGCTACCATCTAGGTTACATCACAGAATGAAAAATCTGTGTAAAACAACACATCCATCATATTTTATAGTCCTTAATTTTTTACAACAAACAATACCTACTTCTAACATAGCATGTATGTTTGTAGTCTTTGTTTGTATGTTTGTTTGTAGCCGCACCTAGAGATAGGCCGGTAAAAAGTTCTTGGTTTTAATATTAGATTATTTATTTATTAAACTAATTTATTAAAAGTAAACCAAATATTGTTTTTTTTTTTTTATGCTTTATTTGAAAGAACCAGGTTCTTAATAATCGATTACAATCTAGCCTTTAAGACTAATAAGCAATTTTAATCTAACTTAATTTTTTACGTGGTAATTATTTTAAAACTTAGAATAGTGTTTATTGCACTTTACACAAGTCCGTTTCACTTTCTTAGAGTCTGATATGATAATAAAAACACTTTGTTCACGTGTTATATGTGTGTCATTGTCACTATTATTTCTACACTTTTTACACTACACTAACTCAAAGGGTTTTGTTCGTTTTAGTCTTCGCACTATGTTTGTGTTGTCTAGCAGCTGAATTGCCTCGACGTTCACATGTCGGTGGAGGCGGTGTTCGTGGGCCTCAGCAAATTTTTGAATTATGGTGGTGACTGGTTCCATTTTTAAGTCACGACGGAGGTCGTCATTTCTTATATACCAGGGCGCATTAACAATGCTCCTAAGTACTTTATTTTGGAATGTCTGTATCATTTTGATGTTGGTCGGTTTAGTACATTCCCACAGTTGGATCCCATACGTCCATATCGGCATAAGAATGTGCTTATATAATAACAATTTGTTATGTATCGATAGGCAGGAATTCCGTCCAATCAGCCAATACATGTTTTTGAAACGCATATCTAGTTCTTGTCTTTTTTTTTTGACGTGCGCTTTCCAACGCAGTTTCGCGTCAAGCGTTATGCCAAGATATTTGGCTGTGTTTGCGTATGGCACTTGTTGACCATTTATGAAGATAGGGTGGTGATCACAATTTTTGTTGGTGAAATCAATGTGAAGTGACTTTGATTCATTTAATTTAATTTTCCATTTTTGTGCCCAGTCATGAACTTTATTCACAGCGATTTGCACCTTTTTTACTGCTTCCTTGTGGCATGACCCGGTAGCCATAATAGCAGTGTCGTCAGCAAAGGTAGCAATTGTATTATTTTCCAGCTCTGGTATATCATACGTGTACAACAGGTAGAGGACTGGACCCAGCACACTACCTTGAGGCACGCCAGCTTTAATAATTTTCAACTCGGAATAGGCATCCTCGTGCCTAACTCGAAACATTCTATCAGTAATGTATGATTCCAAAATATCGGCAAAATCATTGGGCAGCATTAGTCGTAGCTTGTATATCAAACCCTTATGCCAAACTCTATCAAAAGCTTGTGCCACATCTAGAAATACGGTTGAGCAGACTTTTTTATCTTCAAGCGTTCTCTCAATGATGTTGGTAATTCTATGTACTTGGTCTATTGTGGAGTGTTTCTCTCTGAATCCAAACTGATGGTTAGGGATCAGGTTTTTCTCGGTTATAATAGGTTTTAGGCGTTTTAGCAACAATTTTTCAAACAACTTTGATAGTATTGGCAACAGGGAAATGGGTCTGTATGATGATGCTTCGTGAGGTGGTTTACCTGGCTTTGCTATCATAATCACTTCAGCAACTTTCCACGGCTCAGGTACGTGTTTTAACACGAATGCAGCGTTGATGAGTCTGGTAAGTTTGACGATGGCTTTACGCGGAAGATATTTCAGGATTTCTCCCGTAATAAGGTCATATCCTGGGGATTTTTTCAGGGTAATGTTCTGAATTTCCGTGGAAACTTCTTTCGGGGTCACAAGTTTAATTCTTTGATCTTGTAGAATATTAGCAAACTGTAGGTTGTCTACAGATCCGTTATTTGGCTGAAATGTTTCTTCTAAGTGATCTGCAAATCTTAGAGCCTTTTGCTCATTGCTTATGGCCCATTTTCCGTTACCATTTCTGATAGGGGGAATTTGTGAGATCGGCCCTTTCAGTGACTTTGTCGCTTTCCAAAGAGAGTATTGCGTTGTATGGTCGCTTGTTAACTGACGTAGGTTAGTATCAAAAGCCTCATCTTGAAAAGTTTGTATATTTCTCTTTAATCTTTTCGTAAGATTATTTAATAGAGTTTTATCTTGCGGGAATCTAGTTTGCTGCCATCTTTTCCTTTGAGTCCTTTTTTCAGACAGTAGGTCTATTATCTCCTTTGGATATGTATTTCCTCTACATTTTTTCATAAGCTGTGGTGTGTTGTTCCATGCACATTGTTGGATATTATTGTTAAACTTGTTTACTTCAGAATCCAGCTGAACTTTGCTTTTTAATGAAGTTTTTAGGTCAATAATATTTTGTAGGTCTAAGCTAAAACTTTCCCAATCCGTAAACTTGTTAACTAATGTCAAGTGGTTTTCTCTGAGCAATATTTTGTGACTTAATCGTAATAAAATCGGAGAGTGATCGGAGTTCATATGGTACCCTTCTTCGACACTCAAATAATTAGCTGATACATTTTTCACTACAAAAAAGTCGATTAGATCTGGTAGTTTTTGGTGGTCAGTAGGCCAGTATGTAGGTTTTCCAGTACTTATGACCTCACAGTGCATGTCTTTAACTGCACTCAGGAGCTGTTTTCCCTTTGTTGTAGTTAATCTCGATCCCCAATGAGTGTTTTTAGCGTTAAAATCACCGCCTAATATAAATCTCTGTCCAAGAAGTCTGAAGAACTGTACATATTGTTCTTTTTTTATCGTGTGTCTTGGAGGGCAGTATACGGCCGGGGTACACTACATAAATACGAAAAACTTTATTCCGAAAGTCACAAATACGAATTTCAAAATACCGATTATCAGAATTCCGAATGGTTCAAAATCCCTAATATAACAACTCCGATTTATCATTCATCCTATTTTTAAAATTCCAAAATTTCAATATTCCGAACGTTTATAATTACTATTCTCAAAATACCGAGTTTGAATAGATCGAATAACAAAAAGTCCGACTTAATGATAATTCGAAACATCAAAAATACGAATTCCGATTATTAAAATACCGATTAATTAGTATTCCGAGCTTTAATGGTCACAGTTCTAACCTAACCTAACCTAAATGATTCACCAACAATAGAGGGGATCTGGCACTCGGCGGCCGCTACCGCGGCACGCTCCCTGCGGTCGCTCGCCTTCGCGCTTTAATGGTCACAGTTCTAACCTAACCTAACCTAACCTAAATGATTCACCAACAATAAAGGGGATCTGGCACTCGGCGGCCGCTACCGCGGCACGCTCCCTGCGGTCGCTCGCCTTCGCGCTTTAATGGTCACAGTTCTAACCTAACCTAACCTAAATGATTCACCAACAATAGAGGGGATCTGGCACTCGGCGGCCGCTACCGCGGCACGCTCCCTGCGGTCGCTCGCCTTCGCGCTTTAATGGTCACAGTTCTAACCTAACCTAACCTAACCTAAATGATTCACCAACAAAAGAGGGGATCTGGCACTCGGCGGCCGCTACCGCGGCACGCTCCCTGCGGTCGCTCGCCTTCGCGCTTTAATGGTCAGAGTTCTAACCTAACCTAACTGATTCACCAACAATAGAGGGGATCTGCAGCATTTTAGCAATTTATTCGGAGTATTGAAAATCGGAATGTCGTTTTTCGGACCTGGAACCCATCGAGCATTTGATTCTTCGAACTTATGAAAATCGGAAAACAAAGAAATCGCACTAATGACTTTCGGTAAAATAAATTTCGTGATTTTTAATAATAGATATTATAATTTTTAGGTATTATGAAAATCGGACTTTTGAACATCGGAACATCGAAATTCGGAATAAAATATTTCGGAGTATTTGGGTGTTCCCATACGGCCGCTATTGTAACATTAAATTTATTAAACCAAATAATAATCAAATTAATTACAGAATAGAATTTATAATTAGAAATCAAATTCATATAAGTGTAACAAATGTAATGGAATATTATAGGTTAATAAGTTACTAATTGTTATCGTTTAATATGTACTATGCATGGAATCAAATAAAGCTTTTTATTTATTTATTAAACTTACCCCTTTATATAAACGTTTCTTAAAGATCAGTAGGTAATGATTAAGGACTGTTTAACAAATTTATGCCGTTTAAAAGTATTTTAACAGTAATCAACGTTTCTGAATAAACCAAACCAAAATAAATTTAAAATGTCAAAATTAAATATTATTATAGGGTTAATATACCTATAATTTAATTTTAACATTTTAATTCCATTCGTATTATGTGGAATTAACCTTCAAACACCTCCCGAGACGGAACAATATGATCCCTAAGGACCAAACGCTATTATGTGAACCAATAAATTACTAATCCTTTATAGAGTTACCCTAACACCAAATATCGGCAATTACAATAAATATTTAATGGTCTAATAATAAACTAAAACAGGATATCGATAATTACACAATTTTAAGTACACACAACAAATGAGTTAAGTGTGTAGTACACATTACCATTACACCATTAAATATTTATTCCTCCACAACCCAGTTACTGGGTAATACGATACACCTAGATAAGGCTGGTTGTCAGACTTTCGGGCTTCTGACAACCAGTAACGACTGTCAAAGGTTTACGAATTACTGCCAGGACCAACGGCTTAACGAGCTTTCTGAGCCACGGAGGGATTTTGGTATGTAAAGATGGTCACCCATCCACGAACCAACCATGGCAAGTGTAGCTTAACCTGATTGATCGACCCGTGCGGCTGTTATTACTTAGCCACAAACCCCGTGTTGCTATAAAGAATTAGTTATTTAGAGAGAGACTGCCTCGTTGGTCTAGTGGTAGCAAGCGCTACTGCTGAGCACCCGATCCTGGGTTCGATCCTCGAGTCGGGCAAAGTGTTATTGGGTTTTTCTATCTGGAATTTCTCAGTAGCAGCCCGGAGTCTGGATTTGTGCCCGGTTGATGGCAATAGGCTCGCTCCCTATTACATGGGGCTTTAAACATAGCTGGAGAAATGTGGGTGTACCTGCTACAGGTACACCTCTGCCATACCCTTTGGGGAAACAAGGCATGATGTTATGTTATTTAGAGATCAGAGTCAAATCGTTTATTTCAACTAGACTATTAAAAAACACTTTTGAATGTAAAAAATTATAAGAAAAAAGTACAAATTATTGAAACTAAGTAGTTGTTCCTTCCGAAAGGTAGTTTCAGTACCAATGACAGTATGATAATATCCTGTTATATCCCAGAGGTGTCCCCTTCTAATAAACAGAAGGAGATGACCCACGCCCTTGTAAGCAATTCAATACTAGAACAAAGGTTTTACCGTTAGTCAGCTGTCTCAACTTGAATTAAAAATACAGTCACATTTGCAAATGCTTGACACTGTACGTTGTCCTCCCATGCCTATTATTAAAAGCCAGTTATTTTTAAAAGAGTAAACTTGGAGTATTTTGTCGGCTCTTCTCTTTAGGGACCGAAACATTGGAACCAGGCGCGTAGCTTCTGACGTTTCATATTATGTTACTATGTAGGTACGAGCATAATGTGTTTTTTTTTTTTAAATTTGATTTAGGAGGGCTTACCCTAAAAGTTGGCAACGTCGGAAATAGCTGTCAAATATTAACCTGTTTGGATTAATTTAATTCATTATTAATATTCTAGTTCGCTAGTTAGCCACATTTCATATTTCCATACAGTAATATTGCCAAATTAATTAAAACAGCGAAATATTTGACATCTGTTTGCGAAGTTGCCCATTCTCAGAATAAACGCTCTTATAAACAAAATTTTTCACTGTCGAACTTTTATAGCAACGTAGATGTACCGTCGAAAGAAAAGGAAAAAGAAGTCAAGATTGACAACCGCATAAATGTGTTTAAAGGGTGAACAGAAATTTCTTCGTGTACTGTACGTACGTAAATTTTATATAACTTAATGATCAAATCATTTATTAAACAAATTGCCGACAGGGGACTATTTGCGTGGGGCAATGATAAAATTAATGGGGTCCACAGAGCTTCGTATCTATGTACCTTCGTGTTTGGATAAAAACTGGATTTATACATATTTGTACAAATGAAGGCTTTTACATGATTTACTGGGCTTTTGGGAGTGGAGGACGAAGGTACACGTAGTTTTATTATAAAACAAAAAACTGTTACGTAGCCTCATTTTTGATGAATGTAATAAGTTTTAATAAACAAAGAAGGGCAGAATGCTTAAACTTTTAAATACTCAGTACCCAAACACTTAGTGCATTCTATTGCATTTTTTTTTGCTATGTGATACCAGCAAATAAATTCAAAAGCATTGCAGATTGCTTGGAAAAAAAGGTTACACACAATTAATTAATAATTCATTAAAAATGACACGCTACTGTTGAGCATGAGGTCCTCGGTTCGATTCCCGGGTCGGGCAAAGTATTATTGGGTTTTTCCATCTGGAATTTCTCAGTAGCATCCCGGAGTCAGGATTTGTGCCATATTTTGATACCAATAGTCTCGCCTCCTCTTACTTGGGACTCAAACATAACTGGCGATATGTAGGTGTACTATAGATATACCTCTGCCTAATCCTTCGAAGAATGCTGTCGTGATGTTATGTAAATTATTACTTAATTTACATAATATTAGTATCTATTAATTACGCCAAATTATACTACAAGGAACCAACTACGACCCCTACTTACCACTTTCCATCAAACGATCGCCTCAACAAAACAAAATCAAATTAGCACCAACAAAACGTATATCGAAGACGTATATAACAAATATCGAAGATAATGACTCCAAACAGCCATTACGAAGAGCAAAAACGCTCTTCCTAATGTTTTTACAAGAAACCCCATCGCTCTCCAGCTGCTGAGAGCATTAAAGGCTTATTCTCGAGCATTTTTCTTCATTCTCAGTAATATATTATTTCGGTGTGACGTCACGGGTTTGAACCATTAGTCATGTCGGGTTTTGACACCATGCAGTGCGGAAGGGACGGATTAGAGGTTTTCAACTGACGTACATCAGTGAATTGAAATAATCAGACATTGTTTGGGTTGCCTTGCTTGAAAGTCTTTGTGGTGACCAACGGTTTGGGTTGGTTAAGGGACATCTGTATGCGTGTGTACTTAAAAATTAAGTTTATTTTCCGAATGGATGGAAGTTAGAAGAACAGAGGGTTTTGCCAGACTCTAGAAGACTGAAGCACAAGTATACTTCCTGCTACCATGAGGAGGACCACGGAATTAGAAACAGCATGGTGCATATAAGCACAATCAGCCTCTAATGTTTCCACTGCTGGGACACAGGTCTACGTGAGAGGGAGTAATAATACACTACCCGTGCCCGTGCGGGTTGGCGGATGTCACGTGTCTTCGAAATTTTGCTTCTAGAACATGCCAGTTTCCTCACAATGTTTTTGAAATGCATGGTGATCATGTTAATTTCCCTTAAAGCCTTCATTAAATCAGTTATAGACAGGCCCGTTTTCAGTATTCAGGCTGAAGTTGATGAATAGCAGCATTAATTTATCAAATACAATAACAAACCTTCGTCAGCAATAACTGTTAGTTTCTGTAAGAAACTTTTTCGATTCCGAGTTCGAGTAACCGGTAAATGGTTATTGGACTACCCCTAATTACTTTATCGGGTCCATCAAGCACCATTTTCAGTAATCAGGGATTCGCCGATTACCTTTCCGCTTTTATCTACGAAGAGGGCAATAATTGTTTGACTTAAATTAATGCAGCTTTTACGAGGTAAGAGTACTGCAAATAACTTTATAAATCATAGTAGGGAAATATCATGGGCTTATATTCAATAATTTTAGTTGTAATAGCCTTCAATTATGATAAGTCTAAGTGAATGAGTAAGGACCGATCTTCAATTTTCTTTATTGTTCGAATTACAGTATTGATTTCTGACACACAGCTTGCGACTTTCCCATTTCTTCTGCATCTCTTTCTAACCTCATGGCCACGGAATACGCACCTTGCTACATGAGGAGCAAAGAAATGAAAGAAGTGGTTTAGAGTATCCCACGAGTCGCCGCGACGCGACTTGCGAATCGACGAACGGAAACAGGAGACGCACTTGCGTGTCACTTGACGCAAGTCGTATCGCTCGACGCCGTAAACTGGGCCTAAGTCTACAATTTATTGTCAATAGTGCAGGTTAACCACCACATGTAACGTAAAACAATGTCATTAAAAAATATACGGCAAATTCGCTAAATATGAAACAAAAAAAACTAAAATTGTAACAAAATATCCGTTCTTTCGTAAATCCATGGCGATTCCACAAGCAGCGGCAATACCTATTGTTATATCCCCATGCTGATGGAAGCACCCTGGCCCAGAATAATTGGCTGTAACAAGTCAATACTTTCATTGTCATGGAAAATTTGGAGAGCGATGACGTCCTAAAAAAATGTTTCGTACATTTTGTGAGCCGGGTTGACATCTAGTGAGCCATGAGAGTGCAGGGTGACAATAGATGGAGAATACTTGGGACCGGGGTTTTGAAAAACCAATGAAGGGGTACTTAAAGCGTACGTTTATTTTCGAAGCATTTTGATTGGCAATGAAAGCACCTGTGTGCTAATGACCTCTTATTATTTGCTAGCAAATGAAAAATAACGATGTTTTTTCAAAAATCTAAGTTTCTCGATATTCTTCTCTCTAAAACTAGGGGCGGGTGGTTTTAGAGAGAAGAATATCGAGAAATTTAGATTTTTGAAAAAACATCGTATTTTATTTATTTAATGAAAGTTTAATATAAATCTATTGTACACAGAAACCTTCCGGGATTACTAAATGACGGTTAAAACCACAGCAAAATCCGTTGCGTAGTATAGAAGAACAACGCTTTTACATAGATAGACACGAAAAGCCATTATTATTTATTTTTATACTTTTTATAACTATAGACATATTTTATTGTATGTTTGTTACCCGATTACTCTGCCAATAATGAGTTGACTGTGATGATTCTTTTTTTGATTGGTAAGTCATACTTCGGAAGTGATCCCATAATTTTTTTATTAACTTTACTTGGGTAGTTTTTGAGTTAGCTTCAATAATTATGTATTTTTCCCACTAGCTTAGGCGGATGATATGATGATAAGTTCCTGTCACTGATATTTACATAGCAGATATTGTTATTGGTATTCGAATTTGTGTGGGGTAGGTACCCCAACCAAAAGGTGAAAAATAAAAGCTTTTCACAAAAAAAAAAAACAACTTCCAAAATAGACACTACAAAGTCAAAAATATTTTTAACTTCGGAAGTCGGTGTATTTGGTTTTGTTTTTTCGTTTTTTGCCACCGAATTCCAAAATTAAAGTTATTTTTAAGCTATTGCATAACTTCTATCGCGGGCCTTGAGCGTGGAGACCTAATCCAGAAATTTTGTAACGAAAATACTACCTAAGAAAAAGAGTGTTTTGTATTGAAAATTATGTTTAACTGCTTGACAACAAAGTTCAAATTTACTTAAACGAATGATACGAGAGTGTTGTATTGAAAATTATGTTTAACTGCTTGACAACAAAGTTCAAATTTACTTAAACGAATGATACGAGAGTGTTGTATTGAAAATTATGTTTAACTGTTTGACAACAAAGTTCAAATTTACTTAGACGAATGATACGAGAGTGTTGTATTGAAAATTATGTTTAACAGTTTGACAACAAAGTTCAAATTTACTTAGACGAATGATACGAGAGTGTTGTATTGAAAATTATGTTTAACTGTTTGACAATAAAGTTCAAATTTACTTAGACGAATGATACGAGAGTGTTGTATTGAAAATTATGTTTAACTGTTTGATAATACAGTTCAAATTTACTTAGACGAATGATCCTTGATTATTAATAGTTAAATTAAAACCTTTTTATTAGTTTGATGTTCCCGGCCATTACGTTTTGTCAACTTTTAAAAACTATAAATGTGAATAACAGTTCCTGTCAATGTCATCATTGCTATTTCTTGTATTCGGGTTAATATTTTACAATTGCGTAAGTTGATTAAAAATGCTATGCAATAGCTTCGCCGGGGCAGTCCCCGAGTGCCACACGTCTTTTTTAATTATAGCTTTTTTTATATACAAAATTAAAATATAAAGGTCTATAGGAAGAAAAGCATTACTAGGCACCATTGCATCAAAACCTTCCGTAACATATGGTTATAACAAGCTACTGATGTGCTGATACGACAGCTGTAAATACGGCACATTTGTATCCGGTGCCAATATTTGACTCAAAGCGCGAATATGACGCGGGGATGCGGGCAATCTAATATTGTATATGATGCGTGGATCCAATACATGTCATGTGCATAAGTAAGTGTAGAATCAGTATCTGTCTATCGTAGTTAAGAACTAAGTATTATTATATTTGTATCGTATAGGCTTATAAAAATACTGGTATTCTGCAACCGGTAAGACTGGAAGCCGACCCCAAAATAGTTGGGAAAAAGGCTAGGAAGATTGATAGGCTTATAAAAACATTTTAAAAAGTTGGTACACAAAAACGCTAGTGAGGTGCAGCGTTTGAAATAAAAAAATAACTTAAAGGTACTTATTTCATATCTCATTTTGACACAATCTTTACTACGAATAGGACTAAAATTTGAAACAACTTTGCCAAATCCTACACCTACCTATCCTAGCTACTACCGTCGTAAATAAATTAATATTAGGTATTACCGATTACGAATATTATTACAAAAAAACCTCCACAACCAGCACTTTCCAACCTCGAGCCTGTTCAAACAACATTTTCGAATGTATTTTTAAAGGGAGCGATCAACATGCGCCGGAAGTGCCCCTAGGCCCTAGAAACTACATTACCTACTTGTTAAAACAAGCTAAATGAGCATCTTTACCAGGAAAACTAATTGGGATCCCGGGGCATGATTCCGCTTCAGAAAGGAAACCTTATTAGGGCCGGGTAATTATATGTCAGTCCGGTGAGGGTACGGGAATTTTGTACGGTTTTAAGGATTTTTTTTGGTTAGGTGTCGAAAATGTTCATAGGGATTTTATTGGGTTAGACTGATGCTGGTTTATATTTTGAAATGATGAAGGTGGATATTTTAATTTCTATGAGCATAGGCAGCTGATTCTTTCTATCTGCTAATAATAACAAATGATCACGAATCCATTTAAAGTTTCAGTTTGACCGATTGATGTGATAGCTTTTAGGCTCAGTTGTATAAAATATTAGTCATTCGTTCAGTTAGTTTATACTTCTCCAGCAAATACTTATGAAGACCGTTTATCCCAAACTTGGCAACGTCGCAAATAGCTGTCAAAAATTTACTTGCTTTGAATAATTTGGCAATATATTATGAAAATAAAAAATGTGGCTAACTAGCGAACTACAATATTTAATAATAAATTGCAATATAATATTGAATTTAATGTTGTACCCGTTTTAGGTGTAAAAAAAGGCGTTTGAAAAGTATCTAAATACTTTTTTTACATCTAAAACTAAATACCTATTCGGTGTTATGCGATACGATATTAATGATTGCATTTCATAATCAATATTCTAGTTCGCTATATACTTAGCAACATTTCTTACGCAGTAATATTGCAAAATTAGTAAAAACAGCGAAATATTTGACATCAGTCTATTCAGAATAAACGCTATTAAGTTAAAAGTAGAAAAGATACTTTCAATGTTACCAACCAATGCTATGCAGCTAAGTTGCTAGTCAATTTCATAGGTACCAAAAAGTAGACACCATTGTGTTTTTTTACACCGAAACTACAGTACGGTTTCACCTGATACTAAATGATGCATCATTAAAACTCCACATGCATCGTACCTTGACCTAAGAAAGCCTGGTATTGCTGCACCTTGCACCATGCATCGTGGCGAAGGAAACGACTCGTTATGCCTGAATGGTGACGCGACGCCTCGGGTGACAGACGATGAAAATTAACCCTTGATTGCTTCGGGTGAAAAAATAGGAGAGGAATTGAGTGGATACGACTCGAGATGCATTTTTAGTTTTTTTGGAACGCAGTTCTTGAATGCGGCTTTTAAACTTTCAGAAATCGTCACGCTAAAAAGATAGAAGAAAGAAGAGAAATAATCCTTGTGACTGTATTCTTCTAATTCAAAGAGAAAAAAAGAGAGAGAGAGAGAGAACGACGGTAGAGAACAACAAAAGAAAAGTTTAAAGTGAGTACAGTATCGTGGGATAAAATTGTACGCATTGGCCCGAGTACACTGCCTGCCGGAGAGAGAGAGAGAATGTGTGAATTTGGTCAAAATGAAAATTCAAGATGGCAGCTGCGAAAATGTTCAAATTTTTCGTCTTGGGTGTCGTTTTCATAGTTTTTGAGGGTTCTAAAGCTGATAGTGACATCAATATGTAAATCACCGATGACGGCTGCAAAATTTTTGTTTTTGTTTACATCGGTGAGAAGGCACTTCGTTCCTGTGGGGGATCGGACCGTACATGTTTTTTTACCACCTATTTACTTACAATTTCAAAATATATAGTTCTAGTACCTAGTGTCTACTGAAATAAATATTGTGGATGGTTATTATTTTTTATAGTTTTTTTGTGCAATAGATGGACTAGTTGGCAACTCGTTTTATGGTTCGGATAAAGAGCCGGTCAAAGATCTACTACGTAATTGTAAGCTTAATTTAACCGTATTTTATTTGAAATAAAATAAATTGAAATGCCAATACGGGCGCCCTGTAATTTCCATAAATTGATATCAATTTATTCAAATATCTCTGAACTGTTTCTACTCAATCTAAATTGTATTGTCCCTACACAAAAGAATCTTAAAGTACTAACTTTGGTCTGCCATAGGTCAATCGTAAAAAATATTCTTGGAACTTTAAATGACATCTTCTTGTTCTGGCAGGTCCACGTTAACATAGTCGAAACCCATTAAACCTATTTTTGCATTTATAAATGAGCGCTTAAGAACGCGGCGACGATTGAATTGTCCATACAAACGTAATACCTAAATCATTTCCAATTCGAGCATATTTCCACCAAATTAATTTGATATTCGGATTGAGACAATAATTATCTAGGCTTCCAATTCTTTTTTTTTTCAAAAACCTACCTCTACATGAAGTTTAAGCGAAATGCATTTCGTACATTTTTACAGCGTATATGACTTGTTTTCATATTGTTTTTTCTTTATTATAAACAACAATATTTGTAATATTGTTTCATCACAAGCATAGCTTATATTATCAAGTTACAAATTATAGAAAAAAAATTGGAAAAACATGAAGTTTTCATTCATCATTTTTGGTATTACGGAACACATCCAAATTTCTCATAATTTCAGATAGCTAGTAGTGCTATCGCGTCAAGCAATATTGTCAATGTGTGTGTGCTCCCTGTAGGTGTTTATCGCTCCGACAGGCACAAGGCACACTAACGCAACGCTCTTGGTTGGAGTTCGTATAGTATTTTTTCAATTTTGTCAACTTTAGACGATTAGGTACTTTACAGTGTGCTGTACTTGTACGCGCGTACTTATTTGTTTGCTAAATTGTATTGTATGTAATATTTCTGACACTCCTCTTGACTTGACCTATTTTTAACCGACTTCAAAAAAAGGAGGAGGTTCTCAGTTCGTCCGATTTTTTTTTTAATGTCTGTTCCCGGAATACTCGAAGACGGCTGGACCGATTTAAAAAATTATTTTTTTGTCAGAAAGGGTATACTTCACAGGTGGTCCCATTGTCATCAAGTCAGGATTGGATGATGGAATCCTGGAGAAGTCGAGGGAACTCTTGAAATATTACAGGCGCACCTATAGCGATTTAGGTATTTTTTATAGTTACTCTTGAATTTGATCTCAGAAAGCACCATTTAGTGAAGTGGAAGTGATGATGAAGACCACAGATGGCCACCGGAACTTATCAATAATACGTATTTCACGGGTTGCGATTAGAGAAGATTACTTTAATATGGTTGCCAAGCAATTTATGCCCGTCACAATACATAGCGTGAAGTGGAGCTAATGGTGAAGTACCAGGAGAACTCCTCAACAATGAACGTCCCTGCATCGGGAAAAGCAATATTTTGTAAAAGGTGATGAGCAGTTGACATTAGGCTATTGTAACTTAGATAAATTACAAACCGACCCACTAAAAAGGAAGAAATAAAAACTTTTTCACTCTTCTTGCTCAAAAAATCCTTCCCGTCATTGTAGCGTACCAGAGCGGAGATAAAATAGCATATCATCCTCTAGGGGAAAAAGTTTTTTTTTTAATTTTTGTCTGTTTCCAACGAGCCTACCACCCAAAAACGGAAAAGTCTTTGTTTGATCTATATATATTATATAAAAAAGAATCCCTATTTCTTTGATCACGGCATCACGCGTGAACGGCTGGACCAATTTCGCTAATTCTTGTTTTGTTGTGTTTGTTATAGTAAGGAGAAGGTTCTTAGGTTATGTAGGTCGAAAGAAAAAAAAAATCTGCTGTTCCATACATTTTGACCGCGTAGGTATTGCACTTTTCTATGAAACAGTTGTTTTTTTTTTTACATAACCGACGAAAAATTTCTACGCTGCGGGGTTCAGAATCATATACTGAATCCATGGTAACCGGCTTCGCGTCGATGTCCCTGCCACCCTGTATATATAAAAATGAATCCCTATTTCTTTGGTCACGGCATCACGCGTGAACGGCTGGACCAATTTCGCTAATTCTTTTTTTGTTGTGTTTGCTATAGTAAGGAGATGGTTCTTAGTAGGTAGGTAAAGGTAGGGTAGGTAGGTAGGTATGTATGTATGTTGGTAAAGTGGGTATGTAGGTAGGGTAAGTAGGTATGTATGTATGTAGGTAAGTAGGTAGGGTAGGTAGGTAAGTAGGTAGGTATGTAGGTAGGTGTAGGTAGGTAGTTAGGGTAGGTAGGTGCGCCATAGAGAGTGCTACCCGTGCGAAGCCGGGGCGGGCAGCTAGTCTATCTTATACATATATGTATATATATAAAAATGAATCCCTATTTCTTTGGTCTCAGTATCACGCGTGAACGGCTGGACCAATTTCGCTAATTCTTTTTTTGTTGTGTTTGTTATAGTAAGGAGATGGTTCTTAGGATAGGTTGGTGAAGGTAGGGTAGGTAGGTAGGTAGGTATGCAAGTAGGTAGGTATGTATCTTGGTAAAGTGGGTATGTAGGTAAGGTAGGTAGGTATTTATGTATGTAGGTAAGTAGGTAGGTAGGTAGGTAAGTAGGAAGGTAGGTAGGTATGTATGTAGGTAGGTGTAGTTAGGGTAGGTAGGCGAACCGTAGATGAGTGCATACCCGTGCGAAGCCAGGGCGGGCAGCTAGTTACTAATATTATTCGATAGGTACCTACTTATGTGTCTAAAGAGCCTCAGCTATGGCCTCAGCGAGTATTTTGTAGTTTGTAAGTTACACAATTGACATAAAGTTCATTATGCTTTGACCTAATTTCGTGCCAAAAACTCGCTTCCATTCCGTTCTGCGCCAATGTAATATGAGCCGTAGCGTGGTGAGTATTGGCCGAGACGGTATAAGCTAGTTGCTCTCCGTACGCGACGAAGCCATAGCCACCACCAAGTTGTAGTATTGTACCTACCTACCATAACGCGGTTGTACGAAGTTTTGTCATGTCACTGTTCCTTTTCTTTACTTATGTGACCGAGCGGGCGTAATTAATAATTACGCCCGAGACAATAATTACTAATTATTGTCTCAAGGACACTATCGAACACTGCTCGCTCTAAATTGAGTTCAAAATGTATTTGCCAAACATGTAAACAAACACGAGTTTTCCACTTAGACAAATATGAACTTTATGCTAGTGTAAATAAAGTTGATTTTAGACTGACTAGTAATGTTGAAAAAGTCATAAAAAAATATGAAGTTGTAGCGCAAACTGAACCTTATGTGTAGTCTATTACAGTTATTTTTCCAAAAACTCGTGTTTGTTTAGATGTTTGGCAAATGAACTGCGAACGCAGATTTTTATTTGTCGGTGCAGCAGCGGTGCGACATCAGTATGTTCGGATGATGAAAATATACCGCCACCACGTGTCGCTTGCACTTACGCACATGTCGGTAAAAAATTATGCAGAGCTGCTTGTGCCGATGCCGTCGCAAAATAATGTCGAGTTCGCCCAGGTTCGCACCGCACGGGCTGTTATTTTCCGCGGGATTTTTTTTTCGAACACTGGATTTTCAACGCGTGTTTTTTCAACGCACTAGGACGAGAGTGTCTCAGCGCGTTGGATTCTCAACGCTCGGCTCAACACCGAGAGTTTAAAATCCAGTGCGAGACCACCAATAAGAAGTGGAGACCACTCTAAAGGAAATAAATAAACACAAACAGACTTAAAATAAATAATGACAATAATAATAGATATCCCAATAATTTATATTTACGCGACGTGCGTATGACTACTCTAGCGTCGTCCGTCGGTCCGCCGATTTACCCACAAGCACATATTACCCACAAGTCCATGCTCGTCGATATAAGTATAGGTACACTTCGCGTCAAATAACTTTGCCGCTCTGAAGTTAGGTTGCCCATGCGTACCTACTGGCATGCGCGCTACTGTTTTATAAGACAGATTGACTACTCCGCAGTCATAAATAGAGTTTACTTCAGAACGGCAAAGTTATTTGACCGCGAACTGTTGGTACCTACCTTATTTGTATGACGTATCTACTAGCTAGGTTTTCTCTACAAGGCCTTCTATCTTGAGATTAGTCGAGATATCCTAAAATATTGAGACATCGGCATGGTAAAGAAATTTCCAAAAAACGCATTACTAGTCTGTATATTCACTAGCGATTCCCCAAATTAGTCAACAAAAATAAAGCAAATAATGAACATACCTAATTATTACTTATAATAAATAATTTATGCTGTCGACTCGCTATGAATGAATGACCATGTACCTACATCTAGTATTATCCGCTCACACACACTGCGAAGCGCGCCCGTAATCTGTGGCCCCGCCTTCTTTTGTCGAACAGAGATAGCAATATTCCAAACGCATTTTGCTCACGTCTCGAGTTTGCATTTCGTGCCGTAGTACGTCGGCCTCTTAATGGCGCCTCTTTTGTTTTCATATCTTTTCACTTACCTGCAATTAAAATGGCGGAAGTAATTTACTTAATACAGTCATTATGTGTTTTTAAATCATGTGGATTACATTGTGTAGTTATTAGCCTGTTTTGGAGTCTAGACGAAGCCTCATTAATGGTATACTTCAAGAGCAATGTTTGGACTATGCGTTTTCGGGGGTTCAGCTCCATAAGTGCTGAGCTACACGATTACTGACAAATTGCTGTGAATTGCTTGCATTGACTGGACAGGTCCACTCAAATCTGTGAGGCTCTTTCCTGAAAATACCATTTCAGACGCTAATCATATGCTCTGTCCAAGATCTTGTCTGGACTTTAAAAGAGACTTGACCTCTGAACTGGTTTCACCATTTTTTCTCATGCGTATTCAGATACAATACTGTATTCAATTACTGTTTGTATTTCCTGTGCGTGTCCCAAATAAAATATTTTTCTTTCTTTCTTTCTTTATACAGGAAATGTCGACTCCATCTAGCTTTTTTTTTAATATTTATATTACTTCTAACTAAAAGTGATTCTGAAATCCTATTTACAGATTAAACATTTTAATTTTATTTAAATTCATTTCATCTTCTCAACTTACGTTTTCGAAACTGTGTTACGTAATTAGATAGCCAGACTAGCTCGTTTACGTTCTTGAAATAATATGGATGACATACAAATTCAACATTTCCGTTAATTTTATTAACTTATAATAATTATTGTATGATACAATAATTATTATAAGTTAATAAAATTAACGGAAATGTAACGCTACATTAGAACTTCCTTAGTCCTGCATCCGAGAGTGCGTTTATAAACACACAAATATCACATGAGTTCTACAAACAATCAGAGCTAAAATTACTAACCGCAGGCCAAAATATTGTTTTTTTTTAATATGGGAAATGAACCCGCGACACTTAATAAAGCAGCAAATCGCTACTGTGCCAACCATGCATAAGTCTAATAGCAGCAACCTAATAAGCATAATCAGCCTTTAATGCTCCCACTGCTGGCACATATGGGCCCTCGCTTTGAGAGGGAGTGGGCTGTAATCCACCACGCGGGCCCAGTGCGGGTTGGTAAATGTCACATGTCTTCTAATTTTCGGTTTATGGAAATGTCGATATCCTCGCGTTGTTTACCTTCATCGTTTTGAGAGGAGTGGTGATGAAATTATCTACACAAAGTAAAGTGCCTCCCTGGGTTCGAACTCACGACCTACAACTCGTAAGTCGGCGCCGCTAACACTGGGCTAACACTGCTCTTCTCCAATCAAGACATTCTGTCATTCTCACAAAATTCACTAAAACTGAACAAAACAGCCCCAAAAAAATTCATCTAATATCACATTACTGATAATCCATTGCGTCATTTGCTTAGTCATCAAGTCAACACTAAAAATCGGCGCTGTGTTTCACAAATTAGACGCAGTATAAATTATGTTGACCGTTTTGCGCGGATATGACGTATTTTAAATGTTTTTGTTGTAATTTATTTTGAATTGTATGCTATAAACTTATGTTCTTTCTTTCTCTTATCAGTTTGTAAGCAAATATACTATTAGGACGGCAGCATCCATCTTTATTATGTTGTTGTAATACGAAACTGTGATCTCCAATCTCTTTTCTAAGAGTTGTGATTCTACTTAGTAGTCGGTCAGTGTAGGTATGAGAAAAACGTTACATATCTTTCAAGCCTGTTTTATCCAGGGGTGAGCAGAGTTACCTCCGCCGCTTATAATTCACTGAAGATTTTATTTGACGACTAGATTCTACCCACGACTTGGATCGTGAACCTATAACCTTTCTGAAGAATCGGGCTATCCAAATTTTTTTTTTAAATTAGACTTGTAGTTCCGGAGATTACCCCCTTCATACCAACTTACAAAGAAACAATAAAAGTTTTAACTCTTTATAATATTATACAGTATACATGGGAATCGAACGCAAAATCTCTGCAGTACTAGAGATTAAACAGCTAAACTAAAACAGCTTCAACAGTTTTTTGTCTTAAAAGCCAAAAAAGTGTTGAAGCTGTTTTTTTTTTAAATTAAAATCAAACAAAGGAGAGCATTTTCGTAATTGTTTTTATTAAAACATTCACAATCATCGTTTACAGTATATCACTATAGGTAATGTCAGTCGGGTTCGCCTAATAATAAAAAGTATTTTTTTCATTTATTTTTAACAACAAACAGGATTTAAAATTTATCAATTTCGTCTTGCCGTGCAATTATAAATTAAAATGTTGCAGTCAATTAAAAAAATCCAATCCAATTTACAATGACTAAATAAAAGGCTTAAAATAAATGTTTTTACTTTTTTAATTGCTTGCAACACAACACTTAGTATAGTAGTATAATTTATTTTTGTATATTTATAATATCATAGTAACAACTATTTAGCCTAGGACATAGTCACTTTGTAACTTAATGCTCTTTTCGAGGCTGCCTCGAAGCGAGCAATGCCTCGCGCCTCGTCTTAAGCAATTCAGTGATTGCAGAGTTTAACATTCATAAAATGCCACCAACTGACAGTCAAATACCTAATGATGACAGGACCTTCCCAAAAATTTATTTATAGGTATTTATTGGAGGACTATTTATATTCATTCAATTGGAGTTGTATTAAGTAGAATACTTAATCCACTCCAGGTTTTCGGGAACGAGAGACGAATAAACCCGTAAAAAATTATTAAAGAAGAAAACTACTATTTCCACAAACTCATCATTCTCCAATAACTCATTTGGACGTTACATACATTCCAGTTAACGTTTCCACGAGATATTTTTTCTGTCGGCATTCAGGGTTTTTCGTCAGCTTTATTTTATTAACGCAGTGCTTACAAATTGCACGCAGATTATCTATGGTTCATTCTGAAAAGTTGAGCAAATGCCAGTAGTTTGGAAGAATAGTGATGGACTTTTTATATTGTCTAATGCTTAGCACACACGCTGAGTGCATTAGTCGCAGATTTGTCGGTAGCAATTTCAAAATCTGTGGACGTAAGATTTTTAAATCTCCAGCGAGTCGCCGGTGACCAAAGTCGCTGCGTGTTAGCTAGCACAACTGCTTCGTTAAGAGCGTTTATTGACTGCGATAGTCACAAGTAGCAGTAAAATATTTAGGTACCTGTTTTTATTAATTTGGCAATATTACTGTATGGAAATATGAAATGTGGCAAAAAAAGTATTTGAAAACCTTCCAAATGCCTTTTTTACACCTAAAACGGTTACGACATGAAATTCAATGTCATAATTGCAATTCACTATTATATTCTAGTTCGCTAGTTCACACCATAGTTCTTATTTCCACACAGTAATATTGTCAAATTTTATTAATCAAAACCGCGAACTATTTGACATCTATTTGTGCCGTTGCCCACTTACAGAATAAACGCTCTTAAAATGAAAATACATCAGTGTTGTGTTGAGGTGTCTATTCCCGGTGATTAACCTACTTTAAATACACAGAGCACAAAAATCACTGCAGTGCGTCAAGTCTATACATTATTTTTACGAAGTGTATAGAGTGCCGCGAGTTTCTTGTGGCACTCTAGTGTCACTGCCTCGGCCCGGCTAGGGTGTCGTGAGCGTTGCATTGTCACTGTCACTTGTTATTTAGGTTAGGTTAGGTTAGAACTGTGACCACACAACGCACGAGCCGAGCGAGCGTAGCGAGCGGTGCCGCGGTAGCGGCCGGCGAAGTGCCAGGGTCCGTTTAGGCACAAGAGAATGTAATGTTTTGGGAATGTGGTGTTTTACAGCGATCTAACCTCGACAATCAAACAAAATACCAAGTATGTCACTTGGTATTTTGTTAACTTAGTGACAGTGACAATGACAATCCAATGCTTGCGGCACTTTAGCCGGGCCGAGGCGGTGTTACTAGAGTGCCTGTAGTGGCACTTTATCCGATAGGGATAGAGTGCCAATGGTGGCACTCTATACACTGCCTTATTTTTATACGCCGAGTCATCTCCGTGAACTGTGCAATAAGTTTGCTTTCGAATTATGTGCGACTTATGGTAGGTTCGAATTAATCATTCCAGAATAACGCTTCTGCTCATATTATTTGGGAAGAAATTACCTGTTAATTTTTTTTAAATATTGGAGTTTATCACTTATTCCACTCGACTTACCTTTCCATTCCCATTGACATAATTAGATTATCTAACTCCACATTTCATACAAATGTTAATTTCTATCTAACGACTTGCTCTCGTCATGTCGCTATCAATTTATAAATTCAGCTGAGTTATTAACATAACAAAATATGCTAACAGATCGTTCCTAGCATTTCAGAACGTAATTTAATTTTGTAACTAGTTTAATTTATATTACACCTTAAATATTCATTTTATTTAATAATTAATTTACATTATATCATTATAATTACTTTTCACATAATGTACAATGTTTCAGGTCGCAGATTTTTCGGCGACGTAATACTGATGAAATGAGCAGACATTAAAATATTTTATGAATGCAGTATTGGATATAAAATATACACATACAGAGGTACTTAAAAAATAATATACATTTCCAATTAGAGTAATACAAAAATGCATTATAAAAATAAGGTAATTAATTGACTCAGGCCTGACTTTGCGGAAATCCATTATAAAATACAATAGACGGCGTAAATACTACAAAATATACTATACTTAGTAACCTAATCCAAAACACGACGTGTTGCTACGCCAAGCGCTACACACTGCGTTCGGCGCTTGGCAACACGTCGTGTCCGGTCACAACAAGTCAATCGTCATCCTGAGGATTCCTCGTTGAGCGGTGTAACACAAATGTTGACTTCTTACAGAGTTCTTTATGACTTTTTAAGAACAGGCGGATTAGGTTACTAAATATATATTGTCTATTGTATAAAAAAAAAAAACAACAGAATTTCAAACGCAGTCTTTACTCAAACCATTACACCATTTAAATTAATCGAAAATATACAAATACAAGATGACGTTTTCCCCTCACGTGCTGGTTTTGCACTATTACTATAGTCTATTTATTTCAGCGTGATGTACTTGGCTTTATGCGCTGTGAACTAAATGCTAACGTCGACAAATGGATTCAAAACTAAATTGAATTAATTTCAAGACAGGAGCAGTTGTACAAATGAACTAAAACAGGAACATAATGTCAGTCGAGTTTTATTTACGTACCGATACACTAAAATAACTTACACAAGAGATACAATACCAAGTAAAAAAGCACAAACTATTAATAAGACACCACGATACATTCCGCAAAACATGTTTCACATAATAGGTAAGCACGTAACTGCAAGCATGACAAGCCAGCATAAACAATCATTTTATGCAAGCGTGCACAATTTCCCTATAGGCTATACACTGTACAAGCAAGCTCGATCAGCTTCAGTTTTTGGTTGAATGATGGACGACGACGACGCGTTTGCTTTAGCTGCATCAATTGTGTGCAACAAGTGTGCGTATGATTGCGTAAGTTTAACCCGCATAAACACATTCAATCATGCTTGCACAAGCATGGCTTGTTGGCAAGCCGCATAATGAAAATTCTATCAATCTTCATGCCGCTTGCACAAAATCATCATAAAACGCTTAAGCACGCTTGCACAAAATTATTGTACCTACATGATGCTGGCTTGTCATGCTTGCAGTTACGTGTGTGGCCACCTTAAGTGTACATCCGATCTGTTATTTACACGGGTGTGTCGCGCCCCGTTCGTGTGCAAAGCGTTGCAGGCGCTGAGGTGCGAAACACTACACAAGCTGTATAAAACGCAGCCACTGTATTTAACAGCCGTTTATACAGGTTTATGTACTGAAATAGTGCGATGACGTACCGTACTGATGTGAACTACGAATGTTTGGCCAAAATTGGGTTAGTTTTATGTAGGTATCTACTGATTTTTGGCTTCAGTGTGAATAATAAATAAAAATATTTCAGAAATATATTGGGCTTCCATGATACATTTTAGCCGATGTTGATACAATTTTAACAGAAAGATGTCCTTGCTCGTTTAATTTTATTTTTTACTGTTCAGATATTTGGAGCCCCTGACAATATTTGTTTTCAATTAACAGATCAATAATGTTACCCATCTACTGCATTTTTTTTTTGTCAGTGTGGCGTATAAACCAAATATTAGTTGGCAAAAATCCACCATCCTGTTTATTTGTTGGTTCGTTCTGCACACACCCTTTGATGCGCTGCGTTGGTTGTATGTTTCACAAAGTAAACACGCACCGTGTAGCTCACGCATAGCTCCACATATTAGAAAACGTTCACTGAACTGGGTGCGAATCTAGACTATCGTTGGAATGTTTTGATTGGCCGCAATCAAAGGCGGGATTCGACTATCATAACCTAAAGGTAATCATACCTTACTACGACAACGAGGAACGGATTTTGATTTGCTGAGTTGTAGAGCACGTGAATCTATCCTTGCATACTTGCCCACTAATATAATAAAAGTGAAATTAACCGTCTATCTGTCTCTTACGTTTTCATGCCTTAACGACTGAACAGATTTTGGAGAACATGATTGAGTTAGGACAATTTTTTTTCGAAAGTATGTTCCCGTGGGATGATTTCCGTCCTCCACACGGGCGAAACCACAGGCAAAAGCTAGTATCTCATATAAAAGCAACATGTTGGAACAATTCATGTGAACCAAAAAATATTATTTTTGGAACATAGTTTTAGTTAAGTCCAGTGTTTTCCATAGCCCAGTTGGTAGTTGGACGATGGAAACAAGTAATTTTCCCCATAGACCAATTGGTCAAATTTCAATGGGTCCACGGAGCACCGACGGATTCTGAACCCCCCTGCGTTGAAATTTTTCGTCGGTTATTTAAAAAAAAATCTGCTGTTTCATAGAAAAGTGCAATACTTACGCAGTCAAAATGTATGGAACAGCCTTTTTTTTTTTTTAATAACCGACGAAAGGCTTCAATGTAGAGGCGTTCAGAAGCATGTACTGAATCCATGGTATCAGTTTTCACGTCGATGTCCCTGTATTTTAAAAGCTGTAGTTATTGATTCGGGACAACGTACATTTAGTGGTTTCAAATTCCTAATGGTGCAAGAGATTTTTTTTTTAGGTTTGCCGAAGAAAGTTTAAATTCAAACCAATACCCAATTAAATAGATACAGTAGGGACATAATAATAATTGTTCTAACATTATTATAATAACAATTTCCGTCGCCAACAACGCGGAAAGTTCTCAACCCCGCCACGCAAAGTTTAAATTTAATCAATCACTCTGTTAGCCGCTTGGTATTTTCCATAATCCATATAATATTGTTTATTTTAGAAGTTTATTATTACACCATGTACTCAGTTGGTTAAGTAGCAACTGTGCCTATAGGTCGGAAAGCTACGCAAGCTAGGGCCAGTTTGATTGATGGGTGGCCGTCAGTTTCAAAAGCATCGATTAATTATTGGCATTACAGCAAAAAAAAAATCCTTAAAACACACAGGTAGTATTGCTAAGCAAGGGTTTAGAATCGAGTTAGATTAGTGACGGCCTCAATAGGTAAGTAGACAAAAAAAATTGTCCGTCAGTAAAATAAAAAAAATAAAAATTGGATACGTATATTTTTTTTTTACGTAATCAAAAGATTATGGCAATACATTGGATTAATATGTTGCATGAGATCACTGGCCGGTAGATTTTAAACCGAATTATAACATAGCGAGCCCCCACTCCCCAACTTTAATGCGTTTTATCTAAATATTCTTTTATTAATATGATATAGCATAAAATACGTGTCTAATTTTTTTTATTATCTGACTGACTAAATTTGGCCTCGTCAAAATCATCCTATTTTAAAGTGGAACCCTGTGTCCTGCAGTGTTGAGCTTTGTTCATTTGATTGACCGACTTTGCATATTAATGGGCGTTGAACGCCGAAGTGTGTCCAATATAGGCCATTGTTCAGGCCATTAGGGACTCTGATACAGTGTGTAAACGTGTGAAAGGACTACGGTGGGTTTTGAAATATGTACTAAGTACTGCTGTGGGTACTTAAATAAATAGGAGGGACAGAATCAGCATAATAATTAAAGACACAAACGATTACTTTAACTAGCTGTTATTAATTTATTTAGATAGATAGAATACTCTTAATTATGTACACCATAAAAACACAACAAATGTATGTATGTGTGTATGTGTTGTGTTTTTATTTAAACTTTTCGCACTCAAAAAAGGTAGGTACAAAGGCGGACTTAATGCCTTAGGCATTTTCTACCAGTCAACCAAGGGTAGTGAAGAGATAAGATGGCAGGTGCTCTGTTTGAGAGGAACAAAGAAAAGTTGCTGCAATTGTTGCTGTAATTGATTTAAAATTACTTATAAAAAATTCCATCATCTACTCGGAAAGAGTTGATCCAGGTCCTAGTTTCTCATTCAAATCCGTTCAACCGTTCAAGAGTAATTGAGTATCAAACATAGTTACATCTTTAACATTTTATAAAATTAGTTATAACTATTTCATAAACTTGTCAAAGAATGACAGCTGTTTAACGATGTTACCAGTTAGAAAGGGTTGATTTGTTTACAAAGTAACCTGAAAGCCTGAAAGTAAACAAGCGTGTCAACTAACGTAGTCAACTTTTAATTACATTAAACTTAACCTGAGCTGCCTATTATCTTAACAAGACCCTACCTGTGAAGTGTAAGCTATTTGTTAACTTGAAAATTGTGCTAAAGGTGTCGCGTTTCTGTGACGAGATACGTTAGTAAGACAGCATAAATTCGACCTTTTAGTTGATCTAAAAACTTAGAGCAAATGGATTCCATTGAGCCAAAAGCCTCGGAAGAACACGCTAAGCTGTTGGTCCCGGATATCATGCGTAGATCTTTGACAATCGTTACGGGTTGTCAGAAGCCCAAAAGTTTCACAACTAGTCTTACCTAGAATATGCAGATGACCTATAATGCTTCATTTTTTTTTCTCGGTACTTTTAACAAACTTTATTGTTGAAATATTCTTAAATATTTTTAAAGCATTTCACATCTTGAATGCCTCTAGGAAATAAGTCAAGTAGGTATTAAAAATTCCTCTACAATTTTATACAATAACGTAAATATTCCAATTTTCTTCGAAAACATCTCGTTGTTTCAACAGTTTTACAAACTGTAAGATATCGTTATTTATGGCTTCAATTTGTTTCACGATTCAGCTGTGTTCATCTTGTTAGCGATGAATTTTATTAATTATAATTGCTTTTTAAAGTAATCCTCGTCGACCTCCAAAACGTTTTGCAGAAAATATCTGGGTACTCTGTTTATATGCAATAATATTATGAAATTAGTGAGCATTATTTTGTTAATATGAAAAGTATACGGATCCTAAGGCTGCCTGTCCACTGGAGCGGAGAGGAGAAAAGAGGAGCGGAAATGTGTCAATATTAACCAATAGAATCTTGACTCCGCCCCTGAGTTTAGATTTGATTAGTTAATAATGGCACATCTCCGCTCCTCTCCTCTCCGCTCCGCTCAGTGGACAGGCAGCCTTACTAACGTTTCGAAGGATCATGACAAGACAGTTTTTTTCAAACTACATTTATACCTAAGAATATGGCGTAGATTTGAGTTAATACTGTCTTTAGACTACTTTAGACTATCGCTCTGTGAAAACAAATTATGCGTTGACTTGCAACAAAACTATTTAATTTGGACAAGATAAAAACGTTTTGTCTACCATGCGGCCATGGACAAAACTTTCTAGAGTCTGGAGTGCGCACGGTGCGCACTCCACACATGTAACTGATCCTCTAAAAACTTATTGACCTCCTAATGTTGAACGCTTTTTTAAATTAATGAACCCTTAATATTTTTTTGGGATTCTAATAATACACACTTTTTTAAAATAAATACGCCTCTTTTAAACTTAAAGCCTTTTCTCACAGTTGATCGTAAGTAACTAAGCCGAGACACCCCGACTAAGTGGGTTAGGTAAGGTTAGAACTGTGAGCAATCGCGCACGACCCGAGCGAGCTAAGCGAGCGGTGCCGCGGCTGTGGCCGGCGAGCGCTACATCCAATTTGGTGGCTGTTACTTGGGTGTTTAGTATATTTAGGAATAGGAATTATTTGTGGTTCACAAAAAGAAGCGCAATCATTATATTAAAGTGTTCAATAAAAATTATAGGAGCGGTAATGGGAATTATTTGAGATTCGATTAAACACATGCGCTTAAAAAGTGGCAAAATTAGCATGGGACAGCAAACAATTTACTTTTAAATTAATTTACTAATTGTGAAATAACAAGGCGGGTACTAAAATAATTCGCGATAGCTCAATGGAGTGGGCGGATGTTTTTAATTAATTACATTTAAATTACTATATTAAATACAATTAAGTTATAAATATAATTCCGTGTACTTAACCATCGTATTTTTAATTAAATTAGTTATTTCCTACAACAGTTTTGTTACTTAAAAGTACAACCATACCAAAGGTGTGATCTTTGATTGTTATCGCAATTGAAGATACCTATTTAAAACTAAATTGCACATTTTTAGGAATATTAAAGGATGATTTCCACCAAACGGCTCGCATAGCATCGGATCGGAATGGATTTTACAATCTTCAAACGATATTAAATCGATTTACGATTTTATATCGTTTCAAGATTGTAAAATCCGTTCCGATCCGATTTAAAGTCCAATATATATATTATTACCAAGCACCGCACAGCGGCTTGACCGCGGGCGTCTTCCACGATACTCGATCGTAGAAGAAAGTATGCTTCGACGCGCGATCGGCTCCGTTCGCCGTTCGTCCTTATGGCTTCATTCTTCTAATGCAATAGGCAACAATACTACGTCAACTTCAACCATTTTCAAAAATTTTAACACGGTAGGAATGAAACTATTTGACTTCGTGCAGAAATGGATACGTTCGTAGGCGACGTTACGGAGTCGATCGTATGCGTTGATATCCTACCGGACGCGATCGGCTGTCGCTGCATCCGTTCGTATCCTTTCGGATCCGATGCGATCCGTTTGGTGGAAATCATCCGTTATGCGACTAAAACAACTTCACTAAAAAATAACTTTGCATTTTAGAAGGCAATACTTACCCGGAAGAACGGAAAAACAAAAAGCGCCCTCTGTCAGCGCCACCACACATTGTTCACGGAACAAAAAGGTGACATTTGAACGCGACAATCGCGTATTGGCACGCGCAATGGACTCCGTATCAAAGTTGCGACAAACAAAGGCGCGACAAATGCTAGGGCGACAGTACGAAAGGTCGACCATCAGCGGTGCGACAGAACATCAGCTCGACAAACGTTAGCGCGACAGATTGTTTTCACGACAAACGATGGCACGACGAAACTTTTGATCGACGAACGTTATTGCGACTGATTGTTTTCACGACCATCGATGGGACGACGAAACTTTTGATCGACGAACGATAGCGCGACACAACTTTCGCTCGACAAACTAAAGCACGACAAACATTTCTATAATATTTTGTTGCTAATAGCAGAAAAGAAAAAAAAATTAAAGTTTTAGGTTCTTTATACATGGTTTTCGCCTACCTTGCTCGTAACTGCACTCGCGCACTGCAGTCATTTAACATTGACAATAAAGAATATTGCCAATAAAAACATTAAAAACGAAAGTACTTAGTACTTCCCATTTTTTTGTTATCTGCAACAAACAAGCAACAAAATATTATAGAAATGTTTGTCGTGCTTTAGTTTGTCGAGCGAAAATTGTGTCGCGCTATCGTTCGTCGATCAAAAGTTTCGTCGTCTTATCGATGGTCGTAAAAACAATCAGTCGCAATAACGTTCGTCGATCAAAAGTTTCGTCGTGCCATCGTTTGTCGTGAAAACAATCTGTCGCGCTAACGTTTGTCGAGCTGATGTTCTGTCGCACCGCTGATGGTCGACCTTTCGTACTGTCGCCCTAGCATTTGTCGCGCCTTTGTTTGTCGCAACTTTGATACGGAGTCCGCGCAATGATCGTTTTTGGTCTGGACGTGGCTGCAGGTACAAAAATGTATATTTTCAAAATAATTGATAGTTTTTGAAGTGAAAACTTCTTTAAACCTTCAACTGTCATTAACGAGATACAATAGAATTTTAATTGTTATGGCCTTCTAAAGGCCAATCGACAGATGATCGGTGATGCGCGTTGAAAACTTTTTGGGTAAACAAAAATCATGGAACTCGCGTCATCGTCACCGACCGTCATCGTCAACGCACGCTTCCTATGATAAATTTCGTGTTGACAGCGCACTCTGTTTTTTTCGTTCTTGTACTGACAGCAACCCACATACATTCCTGACATTTTCGTTAGATGGCGTTACTTAGTTTTCACTTCTATCGGCAGTCTCCAAAGACTGCCCCTCATGTTTTTTATTATATAATAATAATAATAGCAGCCTATTATTGTCCCACTGCGGGGTAAACATTGTTCTTTATAGCTACAACACATTTAACTTCAAAACTTTAATAAAAACTACAGTTAGGTTTATCTACCGTAAAAAATCTAACTAACAATTTTGTCCAAGGAATAACTATAACCTTCCAAAGATCACACCTCTCTGAACATAACACAGTCACTATTAAAGTCCTTACCACACGATCACCTACGCCGCAGCGTCTATATGCAACTCTCGCGCACCTTTCTCGCTGTTGTCACTACCTCTGGTCTTCGCGCGGCCGCTATGTCGGCGCTGCGGGCGGTGACCCCGCGGTTCACCACACATATACTTACTGATGACTGTGTGAACAAGAGAAGAAAAAAAATTATACACAGTAAAAGCTATATTTTTCAAAAAGATCTGGTTTTGGCTTTTAGGAAAGTCGGTAAAAAAATGAAGGTGGGAAGAAGTTTCAAAGAGGAATTGGTAAGAAATCTCTACAAAATCAAAGTTCCAATAGGATGCTTTAAGAAAAAAATATTTTCATAAAGATACCTACCAAATCAAAATCAATCTGCCTAGCCTTTTCCCAACTTTGTTGTGGTCGGCTTCCAGTCTAACCGAATGCAGCTGAATACCAGTATTTTACATGAAGAGATTGCCTATCTGACCTCCACAACCCAGTTACTGGGTAACACGAAACCCTTTGGTAAGGCTGGTTGACAGACTTGAAAAATATGAAACAGAGCCATATAAAAATATGGCTCGCAGTCTCGTACTCGTAGTCTGGTACGGCCCTATAAGCTGCTGAAAACTAACCCCATTTCCTTTGTATTCAGAGTTTCATTTTATCTTTTATTTATTCTTAGTTAGCTTCATTAACTTCTTTTTCTCATTTAATTCATTGAATGTATTATCTCTTTGTTGCTCTTAAGATGTCTTTGTTCTATAAAATAACAATGTGGAGACCTCACTGTTAAATTAGGCCGCGATGCCTAGAGGTAGAACTTAATGAAATTAGCAAACCTCTTAATTTAATGGAAAAAATATTGTGAGATGAGAATTTTTAATCACAGAGAAATTTAAAAAAGTGTGGATATCTACTTACATTAATTAAGAAGGTTTTTAAAGATATTGTGATGATGAATCTCCAAGGTTTAATTATTTTAGGAAAGGCCACGGGGTATCGTGTTACCCAGTAACTGGGTTGTGGAGGTCAGATAAGCAGTCGCTGTAACTTTAAATTATGATATACTAGCTTCTGCCCGCAACTTCGTTCATGTGGAAATCGTCAGACACCACAATATATACTAAAATAACAGCCACTTTTTTATAAATCTTCTCTGTAAACTACGGTTGTAGTTTTGGTTTCAGCAGCCAAAATATACAGAGAATCAGGACTGAATATGGAAAAGTATTTTTCTTTTTTACGTAATCAAAGGATTACGGCAATTAATAAATTGAGTTAAAATGTGGCATGACATCACTCCCCGGTAGATTTAATACTGACTTGTGACGTACCCCCGTACTACGTTACGTTACCGTAACCCCGACTCCCCAACTTTAACGCGTTTTATCTAAACCATTTTTAAAAATTATGATAAAGCATAAAATACGTGTCTGATATTTTTTACGAAGTGTATAGAGTGCCGCGAGTTTCTTGTGGCACTCTAGTGTCACTGCCTCGGCCCGGCTAGGGTGCCGTGACCGTTGCATTGTCACTGTCACTTGTTATTTAGGTTAGGTTAGGTTAGAACTGTGACCACACAACGCACGAGCCGAGCGAGCGTAGCGAGCGGTGCCACGGTAGCGGCCGGCGAAGTGCCAGGGTCCGTTTAGGCACAAGAGAATGTAATGTTTTGGGAATGTGGTGTTTTACAGCGATTTAACCTCGACAATCAAAGAAAATACCAAGTGACGTGACTTAGTGGCAGTGACAATGACAATCCAATGCTTGCGGCACTTTGGCCGGGCCGAGGCGGTGTTACTAGGGTGCCTGTAGTGGCACTTTATCCGATAGGGATAGAGTGCCACTGGTGGCACTCTATACACTGCCTAATTTTTTATTATCTGACTGACGGACTAAATAGTTTGTTTTTTCCCAGTCAACGTTCCTACTACCCCACTAGTTTGTATATGTATACTTACAGCACTGGCAGGTATAACAGGTCGATCGCTGAATATCCTGTGAGGATCCGAGTCCAGGCCAGGAGTAGACAGCTTACTATATTCACCTATTGGTTTCTTATCTGTAACAAAATGTCTAAAATTTATATAATGTGAAGAAATTATGTTGAACTAACTTTTGCAATGTTGGAAAATGTAATAAAACTAAAAGGATTAGTAGATTTTAATAAAATATTATTCAATAATGGGCTTATACTTCGAATACGAATTTAAAAAATTCGAAAAAAAATTAAAATTTTCGAAAATTTTAATATTATATAATATGTATTTATATTATATAATATATAGCTATAGTTTCTACCTACCCCCATGGCAAGAAGCGTGAGTTTATGTACGTATAAATTTTTACTTTACAATTATTAAGTATACATTTTTAATTATAATTTTATTATTATTTATTATTCTTTGTGTGTACATAATAAAAATAAATAATAAGGTAAAAATTTTACAGATGTTCATCGGTATTTTACAGTACACAAATATGTGTACTGTTTTTCACTTTTATGTAAAAAGTGAAAAAAAAACACAACACATTATGTATTGTGAAACCCTTTGTTATATTTCTATGTAAAAGCGAACTAAACTACTTTCTTATTCTCTTACTTTCTAAAGTAACTGTAAGTAGAATTAACTGTTGTTTGTGTGCACGAACTTGTGGACAAAGTGCTAAAGGTTCACTCAGTAGTTCAGAATTCATCGCTAATACATTTAAGTTCTGGTTTGTCACTGGCAAGAAACAGAAACTTTGTAAGAACGTTGACTGGGAATCAAAACAATCACACCTCAAGGTTTTTTTGCAATTCTCAAATCAAATGAAAACATAACATAACATGACGCCTGCATTAGCCAAAGGCTTAAGTAGAGGTATAGCTATAGTATACCCACATTTCACGAGTTATGTGTAAGTCCCATGCAATAGGGAGCGAGGCTATTGTCATTGAACAGGCAGAAACTTTGGGCTGTTACAGAGAAATTCCTGATAGAAAAATCCAAAAACACTGCCCGACCTGGTATCGAACTCTCATGATCAGCAGTAGCGCTTGCGACTACAAGACCAACAAAGCAGACCAAATCATTCAGCCTAGCCTTTTCCCAACTATGTTGGGGTCGGCTTCCAGTCTAACCGGAAGCAGCTGAATACCAATATTTTACATGGAGCGACAGCCTATCTGACCTCCATAACCCAGTAACTGGGTAATACGATACCCCTTGGTAAGACTGGGGTCAGACTTTCGGGCTTCTAACGTCTCGTAACGACTGTCAAAAATCCACGAATGACAGCCGGGACCAACGGCTTAACGTGCTTTCCGAGGCACGGAGGAGTCTCGGTATGTAAAGACCCATCCCCGGACCAACCCTGGCCAGCGTAGCGTAACCTGATGGATCGGCCCGTGCGGCTGTTATTACTTGGCCACGACCTCTTCAAAAATTATGACAAATAAACATAATATATGACTTCATTTGAGACTGCTGCAAAAAGCCTTGTGTTCTTCTTTAGAAAGCAACAATCTTTAGCAAAATTACAAATTGTAGCACATCTGAATTTTAGGAGCAAATCCTGTCCCTGCAAGAAATAATAACATCATGCCATGACCACAACCCAATAATCGTTTGTATCTACTGCGTTAATGTCATGAAGAGGGTCTATTCTATAATATTATAATAGCAGGTAAAGACCTTATCCTAAACCCTTCCATACAGTCTCGTATCTATTGCCACAATTTTCATAAGTACTACTTATTAGATGACTAGATAAAAGTACCTATATAAAATCTGCGTGTATTGTAAGCCTCAAATATGGCTGGCAGCGAGTATTCACTGCGTGTGAGCGACGGCAAGAATTAATTTAATTGTCGACAATTTGTGTTTCATTATAACTAAAAATAACATAAATGAAAATGTCCGAAATTTTGGTACCCATAAACCGTATCAATAATTATGTAGCTACAATTAAGTATCCCTTGTGTATTTAGTTTTGTAATTACACATGAATACAATGTTTTTTTGAACAAATTTAGTAGGTACACATTTAAACGGCTTATTGGTGACTCGCCCGAATAAACTGGTACGAATCCGGACGAATCGACCATTTTAATAAATATTAGTTTTTCTTGAGGCGATTCGTACGAATTTTGATCGTGTGGACAAATCGACAACTCCAGCAATACGTAGTAGTAAAGTACACTAGTGCACAGAAGTGGTTAGGATAAAATATTATATATTGAAATAATCAAGATGAAAAATTAATAAATTATTATTTAAATTAAAGGTTGATAATAATTAATTAACTTGAAACTGTGAAAATAATACACTAGGGTGGCATTTTATTCACCTGCATCCATCAAGGGGGCCATCATACCGGTCATACACGGACACTGATCTTCTAAGATACAGGTACTAACCTAGTTTAGAGGTCAGGGTTTCAATGTATTACTACCTAGCATAAGCCTATCAATGTATGTACTTCTACTATACCATTGTACTAGTTATTTAGGCTTAGTAGTTCAATAAATATTTTATCTATTATTTATTTATACTGAACAACTTTCGCTATGAAATTCATAAACGACTCGTCAAAAAAACAATGCATCGAAATAGTCCTGTTGTATAGGAATTTGTTATTATTTTCCCCAAGTCGGATATAAGTTTCATAAAGCGAAAGTTGTTTTGTATTACCCAGGGTTGGTAATGATTTTAATTAATCACCAATCACTAAGTGATTTTTTTGTATCGTTGTTTTAAATTAGTACCTTTTTTAATGCAACAAAATCAACCAAAAAGTTCCTACATAAACTACGGCGCACACATTGGTGAAATGCTATATTTATCTACACAGTTCGGGTATTCCCCGAAATGTAAGCAAGTGACTTGACGCTCGGTCATTCCTGATTGAAGAGATGTTTTTTTAAATAATAACCGATTTCCAAATGAAAAAAAGATTGGCATATGCAAATAAATTTTAAAAATCTGACTTAAATCAAATTAATCCGATTTAAATAAAATTAATTACATTATTTTGATTTTATTGAAAAAGTCATGATTTTTATCAGCCCTGGAATGACCCGCTTGATGGATTAAAATTATCTCAACCCTGGGTGATTCTACACGTCCTAATAAACAACTTTCGCTATGAAACTGATATCCGACTCGGGGAAAATAATTACAAAAAAATTGCTATACAACAGGACTATAAAGATTTATTTTTTTTGACGATTCGGTTATGAATTTCATAACGAAAGTTGTTCAGTATGACAGATAGAATGGCCCCATTGATGGAGCCATTCTACCTGTCATACTGACGGATGCAAAAGGCTAGGCAGATAGATACTGACGGATGCAAGTAAATAAATCGACACCCTGTATTATTTTCATAGTTTCAAGTTAATTATGCTACCTTTAGTCTGAATAATAATTCATTCGTTTTTCATCTTGTTTATTTCAATATCTATAGGTATTTTATTTAACCCTAACCACTTCTGTGCACCAGTGTACTTTACTACTACGTATTGCTAGATTTGTCGATTCGTCCACAAGTAAATTGAATTCGTACGAATCGCGTGTGAGTCTATCTGGCAGGCCCCAACGAGATTTATCAACAGGTGATAGGTTTACATAAGGACATTATTTTGTACCTATAGAAAATAAATAAGATATATTTTGTACCTCGACAGTTTTTGATTAAATGACGTTTCTATGAAGTGTCTAGCTAGCGGGCCGCTTATGATTATTTTTATTGTTATTATACTTTCAGATCGCCCAGTAGTGCTCGGAGTTAGAAAATATTATGTACCTTACAAATCCGAAATTTCGACTTTCTGTGAGCTATACTTTAGGAGATATTCGTTACTTAGACAAACGTCCAGCCAGCGGGCCACTTTTTAAATACTACTCTTTTATATCATACAATAGCATTAGGAGCTTGATCCTATTATGTACCTTACAAATCCAAAATTTCGAGTTTCTGTGACCTATACTTTAGAAGATATTCGTTACTTAGACAAACGTCCAGCCAGCGGGCCACTTTTTAAATACTACTCTTTTATATCATACAATAGCATTAGGAGCTTGATCCTATTATGTACCTTACAAATCCAAAATTTCGAGTTTCTGTGACCTATACTTTAGAAGATATTCGTTACTTAGACAAACGTCCAGCCAGCGGGCCACTTTTTAAATACTACTCTTTTATATCATACAATAGCATTAGGAGCTTGATCCTATTATGTACCTTACAAATCCAAAATTTCGAGTTTCTGTGACCTATACTTTAGAAGATATTCGTTACTTAGACAAACGTCCAGCCAGCGGGCCACTTTTTAAATACTACTCTTTTATATCATACAATAGCATTAGGAGCTTGATCCTATTATGTACCTTACAAATCCAAAATTTCGACTTTCTGTGACCTATACTTTAGAAGATATTCGTTACTTAGACAAACGTCCAGCCAGCGGGCCACTTTTTAAATACTACTCTTTTGTAACATACAATAGCATTAGGAGCTTGATCCTATTATGTACCTTACAAATCCAAAATTTCGACTTTCTGTGAGTTATACTTTAGAAGATATTCGTTACTTAGACAAAGGTCCAGCCAGTGGGTTTGTTTCTAAATACTACTCATTTATATCATACATAGAATATGAAGCTTGATACTATTATCACCCATCAGTCTATACATCATACAGTCGTCTGATGAAGACGTCTAAGACAGGGTAATCTTGCGGGGCGTGAGGGGCGAGACGGGGGAAGCGCGCTCCCGGACTGCTAACGCTACCGTGTTAGTAGTTCGGGAAATAACTTTCAGGGCTATCGTGTTGAATTTAATATTGTTTTAATTTATGTATAATATTATAATGGTGCATACGACGTGTGTTGTGAAGAGTGCAAGTCGTCATCTTACGTTAATAAAAAACTGCGATTTCATCAATTTCAGCTTAAAATACTAGCCGTGATCGCTTCGGAGGACTACAAGTCCCTCAAGATGATTTTGTGGATTACATCCATAGCTTGGAAACAAAATTGATGTCGATTTTTAATTTTTCTGGAAACAACATTGGGTCTAAATTGTTTGAGCATTTGAGTCAAATAGAATTCAATACCAAACCATGTTCATGCTTCCCAATATTTTTTTTGTATTAGGATGAGGATTTTTTATATAATTAAGTTCAACAACAGAAATTTCAAATCCAGTAAATCTAAAAACCAAAAATCTAATAAATAAATCTAGTAAATCTAATATTTCTCAGTCGCCCATTTATGAAGATACCTACAGTTTTATAGATGAGTGGCTGGTACACAAAAAGACGATCTTTTTGATAATTGTTAATTATTGTTTATAATAATGTTGATGTCCATGTTGATCTAAAATAAATTAATAAAATAAATATTGTTAACTTGGGACAACCCTAGCTGTCGTGACAATGCCTACACGTTGTCTGCATTTACCACGAGATCAAAGGCATCGTCCTACTGTATCTTTTTATACTGTAATATTATGTACCTTCAATCTGCCTAGCCTTTTCCCAACCATGATGGGGTCGGCTTCCAGTCTAACCGAATGCAGCTAAATACCAGTATTTTATATAGAGCGACTGCCTATCTCACCTCCACAACCCAGTAACTGGGTAATACTATTGTGTACAGACGCCAGCACATCAACCTACTCCAATCTGTCAAATTTTCCCAATCAACATTGAACCTTATTCTTTAGCGATAAAGTTAAAAATCTATTAAAGATATTTGACAGATTGTAGTAACTTGATATGCTGGCGTCTGTACCTTACATATTCAAAATTTGAACTTCCTATGGACTTCATAAGGTATTCGTTAATAAAATAAGCGCCTAGCTGGCAAACCCGTTTTCAAACATTATACCTGCTTTCATAATCACTCAACAGTGCTACAACAAAACTGGGATTAAGAAAAAGAGTAGTTCTTTTAAGTAGGGCGCTATGTAAATGATTAAAAGAGAAAATGTAATACCTATAATAATTATAATATAGTAATTATAATCTTTAATGAGTAAATGATAGCTTGAAGATTGACATGGGAGAATGGAATAACTTCTAAAGTATAGCTCACAGAAAGACGAAATTTTGGATTTGTAAGGTACATAATAGTATCAAGTTCCTTATGCTATTGTATGATATAAAAGAGTAGTATTTAAAAAGGGGCCCGCTGGCTGGACGTTTGTCTAAGTAACGAATATCTTCTAAAGTATAGGTCACAGAAACTCGAAATTTTGGATTTGTAAGGTACATAATAGGATCAAGCTCCTAATGCTATTGTATGTTACAAAAGAGTAGTATTTAAAAAGTGGCCCGCTGGCTGGACGTTTGTCTAAGTAACGAATATCTTCTAAAGTATAGGTCACAGAAAGTCGAAATTTTGGATTTGTAAGGTACATAATAGGATCAAGCTTCTACTGCTATTGTATGATATAAAAGAGTAGTATTTAAAAAGTGGCCCGCTGGCTGGACGTTTGTCTAAGTAACGAATATCTCCTAAAGTATAGCTCACAGAAAGTCGAAATTTCGGATTTGTAAGGTACATAATATTTTCTAACTCCGGGCACTACTGGGCGATCTGAAAGTATAATAACAATAAAAATAATCATAAGGGGCCCGCTAGCTAGACACTTCATAGAAACGTCATTTAATCAAAAACTGTCAAGGTACAAAATATATCTTATTTATTTTCTATAGGTACAAAATAATGTCCTTATGTAAACCTATCACCTGTTGATAAATCTCGTTGGGGCCTGCCAGATAGACTCACACACGAATCGCCTCAAGAAAAACTAATATTTATTAAAATGGTCGATTCGTCCGGATTCGTACCAATTTATTCGGGCGAGTCACCAATAAGCCATTTAAACGAATTCCTGTCGATGTAAACATCTTAATATACCAAACCCACATCGAAGAGACATTTTATTAGATTATTTTTCGTTCCATCTAGTCCCACCACCAAATAATGCCATGCCATGGGATAGTGTATCCATGTCAAAAGTGCAACAGCTTTTAAACTTATGATCTTTGTTTAGGTACCTACTGGTCAAGTCTATCATAGTGCATCGTGTTGCGCCGGCAGCGTCCAGAGGCAGAACTAATAACATTCTTGGTGCCGAAAGTACACTTAGTGCATCAGGTCTTGACCTTAAAACGGCTGGACAGATTTTGATGAAATTTGACACATAGGTAGACCATGACCTGGATTAGGACATAGGATACTTTTTATCCCGATATTCCCGCGAGATCGAGACTTATGAGGGTGAAACCGCGGGACGCATCTGTACATCATTTATGTATTATTGTCAAAGTAAACTGTTAACGACAAACTTAGTTTTGATGAAAACAGTTGACGAAGCCGCCTCTAGCAGTTGCCATCGAGGTTTCTCCATGCTCTGTGAGTTCTAGCTTGTTATATACTATTTCTCAAAGTAATACAATATAATGGTTAAAAGAAACGAAGTCTTACCATAATGACAGGGTATAATATCAGGATCCGTGTCCTCCCCGCTGCCCTCCATCTTCAGCTCATACTGGCTGCAGTAGTCCAGCTTCGGGGAGCCACAGTAAGTGTTCAGATTGTCTTGCTTCGAAAGAGATTCCACGCTTTGTTCCATATAGAGGGCGTTGCTGTGGAAGGTGGAATTAGCTGTAGGATTTTAGCAGTAAGTGATAATATAGTTTATGTTTATGTATGAAAGGATAAGCATAAAAATGTAACCTATTGATGGAATCGGTGGAGAGACAAACAGACTGACCAAATACTGCTAGAACTATCTACAAATTGGCTTGCACTAAAATGAAAAATAATTTTAATAAAAAATTAAATAAAATGAACTCAATATTAGTATTCTTTATCTCAATATTGAGATCAGTGGAGATCGAGAGCAGTGGTGGCCCAGTGGTATCGGCCCCGACTTACGAGTTGTAGGTCGTGGGTTCGAACATATTATCTGTGGTTCGAACCCAAGCAGGCGCTTTACTTTGTGTAAATAATTTCATCAACACTGCTCTCAAAAACGGTGAAGGAAAACATCGTTAGGAAACTGGCATGTCTTAGAACCAAAAATTCGAAGACATGTGACATCTACCAACCCGCACTGGGCCCGCGTGGTGGATTACGGCCCACTCCCTCTCACCGAGAGGAGGCCTGTGTCCCAGCAGTGGGAACATTAATAGGCTGATGATGATGATGATGATCTCAATATTACTTCAAAAGATCTTCATTAAATAAATGATAAAAAGAATCTAATACGGTTAGATTCGATTAGATTAGGTTTAGAAAATGATTTGTGTTTTATTTTTAGATACACATGAGTTCATGAATATCTAAAAATAAAACAAAACTCATTTTCCCTAACAGTCGACTCTTACAAGCACGCATAACTAAAATACCTAAGACCTCCTAACATAATCAAACCTTCGAAAAAAGGTACTTCGAAAGAAAATGCCAAATCGGAATTACAGCTACTCGTAAAAGATAACATAGGCAAATATTACACAAGGCCAATCTAAATTTAGTAACCTAACCTTGTTTAACGACACAGCCTTCAGATCCTCTTTAGATGTCTAATACTTTTAGGGCACATTCACACGCACCACATTCACACCACATTGCAGTAACAAAAATTCATTTATTGACGTAACACGTCTGTGTGGTCATAAAAATTAAGATTTGTACCAAATTTCAACTTCATCGGTCCATTAAATTCGGAGCAAATTGGCTGTGACTGATGGTCAGACAGACAGTCACACGAGTGACCATATAAGGGTTTCGTTTATTGATTCGGACATACAGAACCCCAAAAATTGGGCAAGCAGTGGTTACGTGTGGTCCCACAGCAGCATCCGTAGTGGTAACTACAGAAACGTGTCTCTAGATTGTTTTTTTTTGTTTGTTTTAAGACTAATTGATGTTGTGTGTTCTTTAGGCTGGGCTAAATAAATATATTTTCTTTATTTCTTTTTTTCAATATAGTTCGCTGTCACTGGTGGTTACCTTGTAGCTGTGATGTGGTCAATATCGTCCTAACAGTTGACTTGGACGGTAAAATGTGGGCCGAGTGATTATCACAATGCATTTTCAAACTTGGAATTTGCATTGTAGTGTGGTGTGGTTGTAGGACATATATGAAAATCAGTGTAAGCGCCCTTATGTATTCATACGTTTATTATAAATATATTAGATACAAGAAGCAATCTTCTTACAAGGACAATCAGAGCTTTAAAAATAAATATTATTTCCAAGGTTAAACGAACAGAAAATAATAATATCCTCCTTGGGCGTAAACACGTGTTTTTTTTGGAAAAATACTGGTTTCTTTGAAAAGGTTAAATGGTAAGTAAGTAATCTGCTTTGCTGTAATTTAAGTTTTTGGTTCCTTCTTTGCAAATAAACATAATATTATGCTGGCTAGATATTTTATTTTAATATGTTGTTTTCAGAACTTTGGAAGTAAACCATAAAAATACTTTATTATATGTTTTAATGCAGGTAAAAATTACATTATATTGAAAATATTACAGGTATCTATTTGAAAACGAACTTAGGCTCGGTAACACAAAATTTTCAGGAACTTATAGCTTTAGGAACTACGATTTAAATGCTTTTCTATGAGAAATGCTCTTCGATGTTACCGTTAATACGGAAAATGGTTGAAACCCATCAGCATGATTAATAACTACTTAATTTAAGAGCGTGCATTCTGAAAGCGGGCAACGTCGCAAATAGATGTCAAATATTTCGCTGTTTTGATTAATTTGGCAATATTACTATAAGGAAATATGAAATACGGCTAACTAGTAAATTAAAATATTGGTTAAGAAATGAAATAGTGACACCGAATATTTCCAAAAAGTAGGTATTTGGAAATTCTACAAATGCATATTTTACACCTAATGGTAGCCACACACGTTACGATTTGCTTGCGCAAATTTAGGCTTGCGCAAGCAAATCGTTACGTGTGTGGGAAGAAATTTGCGCAAATTTCTAGGCTTGTGTGATTTTAAATTTTCGATTCCAAGCTTGTGCGTTTGCGCAAATTTGCTTGAGCGTGTGTTCAAATTTCAGTAGATTTCTTTTATCAAATGCGATAAACTCAAAACCTACCGAACGGATTTTCATACGGTTTTCACCTATGGACGGAGTGATTCATGAGAAAGTTTTATTGGCTGAAATATGACGATGAAGACAATTGAAGGTGTCGAAAAAAATCTTGTCGTCTGGGAGCTTTACTGGCATGCGCCGGGTACAATTCGGTAGTTGATCACAGGTGGCAACTGCAGGCGACGTGTCGCCGCGACAGGACTGGTTTCTATGTATTTTTAAGAAGGCGACGTGCTGACGTGTCGCTAGCATCGGAAGGTACTTCATAGAAATTCATTGAAATCAGTCGTGTCGCGGTGCACATGGTTCGGTTTATTGTACCTACGTATATATTTTTTTGTAGCGATTTTTGGTGACCACACACGTAACGATTTGCTTGCGCAAACTTAGGCTTGCGCAAGCAAATCGTTACGTGTGTGGGAAGTTTGCGCAAATTTCTAGGCTTGTGTGATTTTCAATTTTCGATTCCAAGCTTGTGCAAATTTGAGTTTGCGCGCTTGAGAGTGTGTGGGGCATGTGTTCCAACTTCAGTAGTTTTTTGAAGCAAAAACTTCTTTGGCGGCGTTGTGCACTTTTTTTGGGATGGGTAAAAAATGTTAAACTTGCGTCAGGACACGTAACCTGATCGAAAATTCGTAAGACGGAGGGAGAGTAGAATTTGTTAGTAACCTAACAAAAAGTACTAGGCTTGCATGAATTCAAGATAGTATTTCAATCATTAGACGTTGTGCACAATATCTGAGAGAAACCTAACAAAAAGTACTAGGCATGCATGAATTCACGATAGTATTCAATCATTATGTTATGCTACTAATAGGATTTGGATGAGGCAGATATATAGTTTATTAACTGGATTAACGTAATATTATAGGATACTGTTTTCACTTCCATCGGCAGTCCCCAAAGACTGCCCCTCATGTTTTTTTTTATCAACGATCGAGCTACCCATTGCTCTCCGTCCGCAAGCCCGCGCCTACGGTGGCCGGAAATCGGCTCGCGATTTCCGACACCCAGGGCGTCTCCTACGGCGGCGGCTAGGGGCGCGAGGTCGCAACATTTGTCTCTCCCTCGCGCGCTCCGCCTCCTCCAACTATTGCCAAAGCGTCATCAATTGATGCCATTACCGCGTAACACACCTGGACGGTCTCTAAACAGAAATGATATCACAAGCAAATTTGAGCCGTGTGTGGTCAATACCGGCGTCAAGCAAATTTGCGCAAGCAAATCGTAACGTGTGTGGTCAATACCGACGTCAAGCAAATTTGCGCAAGCCTAAGTTTGCGCAAGCAAATCGTAACGTGTGTGGCTACCATAAAACAGTTACAACATCAAATTCAGTGTTATATTGCAATTCATTATTATTAATATGCTAGTTCACTAATTACCGATATTTCATATTTCCATATAGTATTATTGCCAAATTAATCAAAACAGGTAAATATTTGCGACGTTGCACAGTTTCGGTATAAACGCTCGGAAATAATTAGACAAATTGTAGCTAATTAGTGCAAGATACGAGAAAACCATTAGGTACACTACGCCTTTACATACTTAACAACCAAAAACATACAGGCCAGAAAATTAAATTAGTACTCTTACGTAGAGGGTGGATGCTTGTCGATATCATGTCTCCTGGCTGCATGGCGTCGATAAAGTGCAGTGATAACACCGCACACTCCCGTGCACAGAAGAGCAGCCACTGATAAGAGGGACACCAGCATTGGAGACAGCGGAATCGAGGTGCTCACTCCTGCTGGAAAAGAGACTGGGTTAGTATGAGGTTTTATTTGATAAGGGGTGCAAAAATATGCTTAACGAAGCCGACAGTCAGAGACGTATTTTCGTCATTGCTATTTTTTTTTCGAAGTGTATAGAGGACCGTTAGGGGCACTCTATCCGCCGCGGATAAAGTGCCTTTAATGCGGCATACTAGTAGCGCTGCCTGGGCCCGGCTAGAGTGCCGTAAGCATTGTATTGTCAATGTCATTGTCACTGTCATTTGTTATTTTTTTTTATTGTTGAGGTTAGTCCACGTTTGCTATAAACTTCAGTCACCATAATGTTCAAAAATTCGAAATTTTGTTATTGTACTTATTTATCTTAACTTCTAAAACTATTCTGTCATAATATCGAGTACTATAATAATTGAATGTCTTAATTTTGAATGAAATAAAGTCATAATTATGTCCTAAGTAGTGGGACCGCCGGAACCCCGCAGCGCCGGAGCCGTGACAGAAGCCATGCCTGCTGCATGTTGCATCCTCGCTTGGATGCTGCATGCTTGCTTACATGCTATAATATGTTGCATGCTTTGCTTACATCCTACATGTTGCATGCTTGCTTGCATGCTGCATGCAAGTTGCATGCATGGTGTGGTTTTAAACATGTGTTTTGTGGTGGTTCCCTGTCGTACTGTACTATATTTTACGTTTTTTTTAAATAATACCTCATATTTAAAACCTTACTTTTAAAAACATTCAGTTCACGTCACTAGTATGTCACAAACTGACGGCACTTAATACACTGCTGAGATAGAGTGACGTAAACGGCACTTAATAAACTGCGGAGACAGAGTGCCCCTAACGGTCCTCTATATACTGCCTTTTTTTTGTACTGGATTACATTTGGAAACCTTCTGGTTACGGAGATTGAAGGTCAAAGTTCCAATTTTTTATGAAGTTGGAAGTTCGACCTTCAAATGAAAACTAGTTTTCAATGTTATCCCATATATAAATTTAAATCACAGATGTAAATGAAAGATCATCATGAGAACTAGGTACCTACTGCTACCTGTTCCAATGAGTTGATTAAATTTTATGAAATCAGAAAATTTATTTTTCTCAACCATCTACACTAAGTTCTAAAACTTTTGCTTGGAAATGGCAAAAATTACAGAATCTTGAGGCGTAGACCACATTTCAGCACATGCACAGGTCGGCACATTAAATTATGGCAATCTGGTTCAACACAAATATTCGATTCCGCCACCCGTCTAGCTCTGCCGATTAAGGTTGTCCTGAATATGTGTACAGCAGGACACAGCTGACTATCTACCTAGTTCTGCAAGGTTGGAAGTAATGGGCAATCCATAGAGATGAAGGTGTCAAATTATCCATAGGTGGTACTAACCATTCATATAGTGGCCTTACAGCCTATTAACTAACCTATGATATACGATACAATATGCCAACCAAGGAAACAACAGTGATTCCACTTTGTAATCAAGACAGACCACTAATTACCAATCTTGGTTTACGCACTTTAGCTTCCATGGGACCCCCATAAGAAGTTCCTAATGAACAGTTTCAAGGGAGCATGGAAATGACCAGCGGCAACGACGTGTGAGCTAATAGCATCATTTCTACCTCTCAAGCACGATAATTATGGATCGTTCAAATAATAGGAGGGTAGGCAAACAGTGGACGTCTTCCGGGTGGTGTGACAAATATAATGATGGGTTTTATGGATTGTGTCGCGGTTTTGATGTGCCAGATTTTGTACGACGGGATTGTGTTATTGGTCTTTGAATTAATGTTTTCAAATAACAGAGGGAATAAAATATGACTAAGACGTTAATAACCAGATAACAATGGTACCTTACCTACAAGGTTCTTTTGGCGCTTGAGCAAAATCGGAACTAGCGCTTTTTTACACAATTTCTGTGACAATTTCTAAAACAATGTCATTGTAATTAAATGTAATGAAATTGTTTATTCTGTAAATAAAATATCGGAATCACATTTACAAGTCTTATTAAAAAAAAATAAGCTAGATGAGGTCGGCGTTTCCTATCTCAGTACTCTGAGAAGAAAGGCCGAAACAAACTCAGAAGTCGCAGTCTCTTTTAAAGTTCAGACATAATGTTGATTAGGCCATATGAGAACCTTATAGATTAGTGTCAAACATGGTATTTTGTGAAAAGAACCACACAGATTTGAGTGGACCTGTCCAGTCAGTGCAAGCATTTGTCAGTAATAGTGTAACTCAACTCAAAACTTAAGGAGCTCAACGACTCGACAAACAATACCAAAGAAAGGACATTTGGGTAGGCTGCAAGAAGTACTCAAACTGCCAGACCATCATTAAAACTCAATCAATCAATCAATCATTATCTTTATTGTGGATCATAGGTAGGTACATGATACAGGTCAAAAATAATTAAATTGAGAAAAAACTAACTAACTAAAAACAAACTGAGAAAAAAAAAGTCACACATTCACATTAATAAATAAGAATAACATAATACTCAATAACATTATACGAAGTAATCATGTCATTTTTTATTATAATATTCAACAATGTCAAGGTGTATATTCAAGCGCCAAGTTATCCTTGTAGGATGACGTACCTAGACGGTTTATAAAATTGTAAAGTCGTTGTAAAAACGTCACTCTGAAAGTATAAAATAGTAATATCTGCCGCCAAACTGCATTATTGCAATCCAGTATCGGATATCGGAGCTGACATAATTACGTACGGACACATGAAACTTTTCAACTTTGCACGGACCGGCTGGCAGTTACGTTTATATTTTGTGCCCACTGGTCAGATGAAATAAAAATTTGGTATTTCACAAAGCTACCCGTTTTCAGAAGAATAGTTAATTTATAATTAAGTTACAACTTCAGCATCTCCTAAGGTCCGGCGTTTCAAAATATGCTAAAGATGTAAACAACAATAGCCGCTCAAAATTGTCTATGGTTTAGTGAAGCGGTAATAAGATCTTTAAGTTTTGGTGCTTTGGTGGTATGAGGAACAGGGTGTAAAGTTCACTCATCCACCATAGAGAAGGGAGGAACCTCCAACCACACGTATAGCGAAATTGGTGATGTCTTTAACGATATGGTTGTCTGATGGCGACAGAAATTGGCCTGGCAAGCGTAGAGGCTCGCCGTAAACCAGTTCAGCTGACGATGCTTGGACGTCATCGATGCTATCGATGTTACGATTTTTGTTGTAGTGTTTCATCAGTATTTTTTAAGTAACTTTCAAATCAAAAGCAATTCCATTGAAATAATTATGTTCCTATATTAAACTGTGAAAACAAACAAGATTCTACATACAATCTACAATTACCTATAAACCTACGACATTATCATCTTTAACCGCCGCCGACTAGCTCCAAAAGCAACACGATTTTTGTCAGTTTATTATTTATTAATAAATTAAATTGGGTTTTATTTCCTACATACTCCTTGAACAAACAGTCGATATTTATATTAAGTCAATCACTGGCATTTCGATGATAAGATAAATCTAGACTAGTAAAAAATTATATCAGTCGTTTGACGTTTGTAAAAATTCAAAATCCATCCCAGTTTTCGCTTTTATTGTTAAATATAATGGTAGGATATTTAAAAGTATAAAAACACGCACAGGATTTAAAAGTGGATGTGATAATACGTGTATCCTATTTAGGGCGTATTTAATCAGTAACACGCAGATTATCGCGTTCAATTCCCAGGCTTCTTCTGCTTCCAAGTTCGAGTCGTGACCAAATCCAGTTTTAATCAAAACTTCTCAAAAAACAAAAGCGAATCATCTAAATAATATTATCCACCACAAACTTCTCTCCTTTTCCTTCCCGAGTCTAAATAATATGCAATAACCATTAGTACATACGACTGAGTAATCGCGGTGTCTAATTGTTGTAACTTGCAAACTGCCATGAATAACGTTCCGTTGCAACTCCAATGAATATTGTACTACCAACAGATTTACGAGTTACGAGTGGTTATTTAACTTAGCATTGTATTCGCGATATTTATTGTATTTTAACCTCACTTTGGTGGTGCATGTGGTGCGAGTGGAGGCTTATGTATGGCTTAGAGTTGTTGTGTGTGTAAGGAAGTGTTAGTGACTAACGTACTTACTTATGATTGCGTTTTTGGTTGTATTTATCGTGTTAAGCCTCTCCCCCACCGGCGTGTTTTTATCAATAATAACGCAAGGGTGATTGCGAGAATGCGTCCCGATTCCTTGCACACAGTTGCGTTTTTATCGTGCGATATTTCTAACGTAATCTCCACCATAGGCGCGTTTTTATCGCGCAATAATAACGCAGGTGCGCGTAAGATCGCATGCGTCCTAATACAAAATGTTCTAAGAACGCTTATCAAAATATCGTAGGACGGAGAAACGCGCGACCTACTCTTAACGCGGCTTTATTATCGCAGCAGTGTGTAACTTCGTGGTCGTCCTAATACAAAATGTACTGGAAACAGATATCACAATACCGTATGCGTTATTATCGCGCGATAAAAATGCCGCTGTGGGGGAGACGCTTTACTGTCAAAATACTATTTGTTGGCAAGGTTTGCGTTTTAAGAAGTATTATGAACAATTAATGAAATTGTTTATTCTGTAAGTAGGATATTCAAATCACACAAACACAAACTCAGAGGTCACAGTCTCTTCAGTTCAGACATATCTTGGTCAGGCCGTAGGAGGACCATGTAGATTCGTCATACGTCATACTTTCATCAATCAATCAGCTTAGTTGGGATTCAGACTTCCAGTCTAACCAGATGCTGAATATTTGTTTTTTACTGCCTATCTGCGACCGGCTATGTGACCCTTACGGCTGCAAACAAGTTACTAGGTACCACGATATCGCTTTTGTAAGACTGGTTGTCAGACTAATGCTTATTGCAGTTTTTAACAAGCTTTGATGAAGACTATCTTACAATTCTGTATTGCAGGTCTACTGGCATTTACGCATATTATTTCGATTCCACAAAAATCTATTAAACCTTCCATTAGCATCGCGCTCTGATCTTGTTTGACTAATAAAACTGTATTTTCGTTTACGTCGGCTCATAACGTAAATCCGTCAGTCGCGTTGAGCGTCATTCTCTCAAATACTGTGAATTGTCAAGGCTCAGACTGGTCGTCATTAATTTATTCCACTGTCTGCTGAAGTAATCATTTCCGACTCTGAGTGACTTAAAAATGTATACCCCGGATTAAAAGTTGTAATTGTTTACAGTTGAAAGCTTTCCTTAAAATGTTAACAACGTTCGCGTTTTAAATTAAAATTGGTTCCAAGTTCATATTTTTTGGCGAAATTGAGTCTCATTGTGTTAAAATTCTCAATCCAGAAAGAAAGTCATTACAGGTTCAATAAAAGGGCCCTGACGGGATGATTATAATATAGGTATGTACAAACAATTTTTAAAATTTACTTTGACTTTTTTTTCGAAGACTAGCTAATAACAGCTACACGTCAGAAGCCCGAAAATCTGACATCCAGTCTTGCCAAGAGGTATCGTACTGTGGAGGTCAGATAGGCAGTCACTCCATGTAAAATCCTGGTATTCAGCTGCATCCGGATAGACTGGAAGCCGACCCCAACATAGTTAGGAAAAGGCTAGGCAGAATGATTGATTTACTTCGACTTTTTGCTTAATAATTAGGCAGTAACTAATCTTTTTATACTTGGTAACTACTTTTTTAATTACGCAAAAACTTATTGTAAAGAAATATTTTTCCGAATTAAGTTTCACAAAGTAAAATATTCGTGTGATTCTTTCTGTTTCTGGTACGACCCTTGAGGCGTTTTTATTAATTTTCTTTTTGAAACTTCTTGTTTAAAATAATTTAATTGTAATTCCAAATGGTATACCTACCGTCTTCCTTTTTGAAGTAATTTTAATTGTAAATAGGTTCTTAGTTGCTTAGAAGCAAATGATCATTTGATATAATAAAAAGATTATTAAATTATAAAACCTGTATGTTGAAAAAAAACTAACTACTGGAGATTTTATATTGTGGAAGATAATAAGGTTAATATTTCTGTCGAGCATGTCTCCATCAAGGGAGATCCATGCCACTCGTTTTTTTTTTAACTCGTTTTGTTGGCTCGTGGTTAAGTAATAACAGCCGTACGGGTCGATCCATCAGGTTAACCTACGCTTGCCGGGATTGGTCCGTGGACGGGTGACCATCTTTATATTTATATATCAATCAATCAATCAATCTATATTCTTTATTTGTAAACATAGGTTACAACAATGTGCAAGATGTTACAATTATTACTATTATAGTTTCTCTATGTTTTGCCATTTGGCGTACAAATTTGGCATTTATAGGCTTTCGCCAAATAAGTAAATTAAATTATAATAATTCAGAAGTAACAAAGTAAATTTTTTTATAATTATGTAGTTTATCGAGACTCCTCTGTACCTCCGAAACCACGTTAAGCCGTTGGTCCCGGCTGTCATTCGTGGATCTTTGACAGTCGGTACGGGTCGTTAGAAGACAGACACGAGAAGAAAGTCTGACAACCAGTCTTACCAAGGGGTATCGTATTACGCAGTAACTGGGTTGTGGAGGTCAAATAGGCAGTCGTTCCTTGTAAAATTAGATTGGTTGACAAACAAGTCAACCGCACACACTTGATGATAATGTGGATGCCACGACCTCTGGACATCCATAAAGGCGTCACATTTGCATTGCCAGCTCAACAATAAGACTACCATCGCAAGTGCCCCCCTTTTCTGTGTGTGTGGTAATACATACTTCCCCGAATGAACTCCTTCACAAGAAGCTCTTCCACTACTCAAATCAGCATACTTCTTACTTCTAAACTTACCGGTATACTTATCAGGCGGTCTGATGGCGACTGTATACAGCGTGACCTCTTCACTCCTGCCCTTAGCGTTGGCAGCATACAGGACTAGCGTGTAACTAGACCGACTGTCCAGGTCGTGGACCTCGAAGGCAGGAGTATGGTTTGAAGAAACGTTTGCTCGGACCTGGACAAAGAACGTCATCATCATACACCGTATTTTTTTTGGATGCAGCTTGTTATAAAGTGCAGTGTACAAAAAAAATTAAGTTAATAAACTAATCACGACATATTTAACTACTTAATTTTGTTGTAGTTTTAAAAAAAGTCTGCAAATATAGCAATGATTTTTATAACAAAAATGCATCGATCACTAATAAAGAACTAGATACACAATCCCAAACAAAAGTTCTCTTAAAAGTGTCACCAAATTGTGTTTAAGTAATAATAGTTTAAATAAATATACATTAATGTAAATTCAACCTTAAACGCAATGCTTAAAGTTTATTTCACAAAGCTATGTTCAAAACGCAATAATTTTTTACGACCGATAGTATGTGGCATGTTTACCGTCGGAGCTTTCAAATGCTACTAAATCAAAAGCGCACCCAAATGTTCAAGTGGGTGCTCATTCGGTGAGGACATTTTTTGCCGCTGATTGTGTATCTAGTCCTTTATTAGTGATCGATGCAAAAATGAGACTTTTTAATTCTGAGTGACACAAATATACTTAATATACATTATACAAACTAACATTAAAACATGCAAATAACATAACATCAAGCTTGTGTTCTCAGTAAACACAAAAAAAAATACACACGACACACACGTATTTAGAACAGTCCTAATATTCATATTCAGTTCGCAGAAGAGCAGAAACACATAACAATTACTGATAAAATGCAATGTTTATTTATCTTCCAGACCACTTACCATCAAAGAGGGTAGTTCCAACACCTCCATGTAGAACACCTGTGGCAGGCCTCCATCGAAGCCTTCGAGACACTCCACCAGCAAGGCGTCAGAACTCTGGTTCACCACGGAACAGTTCTGCAGGGCTGTGGGGTTCCCTGCTGAAACCGACTCGATTTAGGAACACACACTAACATCAGTCGGTCTTCTGTAAAAATCTCAAAGAAATCTTAGGCGAATTTTATATAGCTTTATTGACAGCTCATTTCACCTTAGTTTTCACGGTGAGATATTAACAGAAATGATCGATAGATCAATAAGTAATGAAGACTTTGTAAGGGAGACGATCTTTTTAAATATTCTGGGGTCTTATCATAATCATTTTGGTCCTTGAATATTCTAAACCAGTATGTGATGTTTTTATTCTTTCTAGGCAGTTAAAAACAATAAATGGATCATATTATATTCGTACCATTTTGCTATTCGAAATTAGCCTCTTCGTCCGGTGGTTTCAATGCAAGTACCGGACGGACAGATAGGCAAGCAGACAAAGGCAAACACAAAAAAATAATTAGATGTGTTCTCGAAACAAATGCTTTAAAACTGGTCAAATAAAGCTTAAACACAATTCACGGCACGTGCCACTTTTATTGCGATTACGACATGTGTTACATATTACGATGACCGGCGATAAAATGTAACAACTTGTATTGCACAGTTTATCATCGCAGCAGGCGATAAACAAAGTAACAACTTTCTCTCGCATGCAAACAACCAACTTTGTATCACTGCTATCACAAATTGAAATTTCACACACACAAGATTAAATAACCGCAGCGTTAAAGAGGAAATTAAAAAACAGGTCGTTTTTGTTTGTTTTGTGGTGATAAATAAAGTAATTTTTCTTCAACTGTGGGTAATGTAAAAGATGACTTAGAAGTTATGTAAAAAGAAAAGATACTGACGTCATTGTTTCATATACTGTGATGACCAATATATGCCCGCTAGGCGTGATGATTATAAAATAATATTATCTTAAAACATTAAAGGGACAAAATAATCATTTGCACCAAGAGGATGGACAGTAAAAACTGTCTTCCAAGATTACCTATGACTATTTCTTCTGACCATTGATCATCTGACCTTTTTTTGAAGAATAACCTGTTATTCTAATGGCCCGCTGCAAATTCTTTGTCTATCATAACAGAGCAATGCGTGACGAAGCTTCCTATGTTTAGCTCTCTAAAAACTTATCGCGCTAATGCGGTGGTCACATTAGCGGTTTCATAATTTTATCCAATTATCGGACAATAAGCCAATAAGGCTCTCCATTATTTCGACAGAGCGTTTACGCAGTACGGAAACAACAGTTGAAATGACCAACGCTAGTCTAACTAAGCGCCACGCTTATTATGTACCGCCACCATGGCGATAAGTGCTACGCAGCCCGAACTATCGTGACGATAACCAATAATGGTTGCGTGTATCGTATCACTATGCGAAGCTTCGTCATGATAGACGCAGATGCGGCGTCAGTATAATGTTCAAGGATAGTGATGCAATCACAAATCCCTTTGGCAAGCCACCAGGGGGGCAAGTCTACTAATTTACAAACGTCATAATGGTGTCACGATGGTGAGTTTTTGACAGATTTTGTATGGCAAATCTGTCAGAAACTTACCATCGTGACACCATTATGACGTTTGTAAATTAGTAGACTTGGCCCCCTGGCTTTAAGTCACCAGACTATAACCACATCTTCTTTGAATATCTGTTCTAGCATTATGAGGATTCTCTTTAGTAAATTTTCGAGGTTTGAGATAAATTTTATTCTCATAAGAATATACATTCACTCACATGAGAATATTAAAACACAAGCCACATAAGTCGATATTGTTGGGTATTTTACAAAAACTAGACATTGTTCAATAAATAATTTGTAGGTAGATAGGAAAAAAATAACTCAATGTTCGCTTGATGAACGGGCTCATAACATCAAATACGTAAACAAGTACACAGATAAGCGTAGCTGGATGTGGCTCGAAATTATTGTAAAGAATGTGAGTTTTTTATGATGTACAGTTTGAGTAGTTTTATAAAAGTAGTCATGGATTTGGATTCTGTGATGCATTTCGGTAACTTACTATAAATATAATTTAGATCCTTCATACATGATACTTTTCCTACCATAGTTTGTGCGGGGTGGGTATAGTTGTAGTAAGTCTGATTCACGGGTCACTCATTTTAAGGGTTGAAGTAATAATGAATTACCTGCGGCAACGAGCTTGTACAAGCAGGGAGCCTCCTGCCTGCCCACAGAGTTGGTGGCCGAACATAGGACGGTGCCAAAGTCCATGTCAGTAGTCGGAGTGTACCGAAGAGTTGAGGTGTTGCCGTAGGCCGTGTACAAACTGGTGGAAGAGAAAGAAATTGGTGAGATTATAACCTTAATTCAATTTGAGGTCATGGTTCCTTTCAGCATTTTTCCTTATGACCTGTAGCTTAGAATTTGCACTTATGTACAATCTAGAAAAATATGCATCCCGGATATAATTTCAGTGTTCAGATCGCAGAAAAGAGTTCGTGGCTAAGTAAGCCGCACGGGTCGATCCATCAGGTTAAGTTACGCTTGCCGGGGTTGGTCCGTGATTGGGTGACCATCTTTACATATAGACTCCTCCAAGCCTCGGAAAGCACGTTAAGCTGTTGGTCCTGGCTGTCATTCGTGGATCTTTGACAGTCGTTACGGGTCGTCAGAAGCCTGAAAGTCGGACAACCAGTCTTACCAAGGCGATTCGTATTACCCAGTTTCTGGGTTGTGGAGGTCAGATAGGCAGTCGCTCTATGTAAAATAATGGTATTCAGCTGCATCCGGTTAAGACTCCAAACCGACCCCAACATAGTTGGTAAAAGGTTAAGCAGATTGTTCTAGTCGCGGAAATGTTTACCCTCTAGCTAGAAGAATATTGCGTTTACTCTACAGTATAACTTTTCCGGGTAGGGAAATCATCCACGACTAAGATAATTGTAGCAAAAAGATTGCCAATAGTTCTTCGTAGACTCAGGACGTTGGTGACGTATACATACCTAATAATTATTATATCAAATCGTGTATTAGATACTCGATCCTAAATCCAAATACGTGCTTTCCGAATTAATTAATCCTGAATCGTAACTATTAAAATACTTAGGTGATTCGAAATTTTCAATCACGTATATCATTTTTGTTCTCTCGTTTTGATCGATTCCATTGTCCATTTATTATTAGTTTTCTGTGTATACTATTAAGGACGGATTTCAGCAATATTGCCACTGACAGCTCTTGAACGCAGTTTAGATGTTTTTTATTCAGTTTATTTAGTGAAATCGGCACTAAATGAGCAATATTTGTATATAATATATTTGTTATATTAATTTGTTGTTGTGAAGAGATCCGCAGGAGAACCAAGGTAACCGACATAGCCCGAAGAATTGCCAGCTTATCTTTCAATACCTAGCCAATGATGTCAACACCAGCATTTCCAAAAATAATTCCAGTCGAATTTAGATATTTCGAACCTGTAATCAAGCATTCTATTCAAGTTCAAATACCAAACTAAGCTAGACGTAGCTCAGCAAATTCGTGGCACAATGACAAAGCGCACGACTGGCCACTTCAAAGCTCTGGTCTGTACTAGGCTGTCACCACTAAATAAATAAATACAGAAGGCCAGCTCCCTACAACGAGCGAAAACACACTCACCCATTATACAGTCTGTACAGTGTACAGCCCGATTCAAACTTAATGGCGGCTCGGAACATGAGGCAAGTCGCAGCGCAGTTACGAACTCATGGGTCAGCGGGGGTGAGGGGTGGGGTACTGCGCAGCGAAAAGCACACTTTCGAGCAGCCTTTAACTTTGAATCGAACTGTACCAAAAGTATCTGATGAAAATATAAATAAATGGTTCAGAAACCGTACCAGTAGACGCCACTTACAAATTGCGTAATTTGATTTGATTATTTGAATACTTAGAACCCGAAATTCTAATTTTAAATCACCTTAAAGATGTTTTTCATTTGACAATAAAATTCAGGTTAATTTTAATAACCTAATTATCGTCGAAGATTTTTTCAATTACAATGTAATAATGTTATTAACCAATATACGTCAAACATTGACGTGCGCTTTGCGTCACTTTTGAAATTTTTCAGAATTTTTCGGTATTACCTGTAATTGTTTGGTAATTTTACTTCTGATTGACGAGAATATCCATCAGGCCATAGAGAGAAACAGCCCATCAGACGATATTAGTCATTATTTAGCAGTAAAAACCGTGATTTAAGCCGCGTGAACCTGTTGTGGCCACAAGGCCACGGTGGGATTTTAAGAGCGGCGAATTTTTTGTGGCCTTTTGGCCACGGCGGGACTTCAGCGGAACAATAATTGGTGGAAAATGTGGTGACTATAATATACAGGGTGGCAGGGACATCGACGCGAAGCCGGTTACCATGGATTCAGTACATGATTCTGAACCCCCCTGTGCTGAAATTTTTCGTCGGTTATAAAAAAAAAAAACAGCTGTTTCATAGAAAAGTGCAATACCTACGCGGTCAAAATGTATGGAACAGCTGTTTTTTTTTTAAATAACCGACGAAAAATTTCAACGCTGGGGGTTTCAGAATCATGTAGTGAATCCATGGTAGCCGGCTTCGCGTCGATGTCCCTGCCACCCTGTATAAAGTTGAAACATGTTATTTTTAGTGAGTGATTGAGTAAAAATTGAAGATGAAGATCTTTAGGAACAGACCATAAACGCGCACGAACGACTATCTCAAACGAATACCAGTTGCAAGTGCGTTCACACTTGTTGTACATAGATGCATGTCTATTAGTGCGTGCTTTGTCACTCCGTGTATGGAGCTGGCCTTCTGTACCAATATATTCTGTGACCAGGCTGCAGACGTACGACCCAACGCTTGGTGCTAATTTCTAGATTGCTGGCCCTCGATTGACGAGACAAATGCGTGCTCTTCCGTGCGAATGCACTTTGGTTCTGTTCTGTTCTTTTTTTTTGTTATGTTTTTTGTGTATCAATAATTAAGAGAATTATAGATTTCATATTTTCAGACCATTAAATTGATCAAATCATTATGAAGTATTGTAAGCCTGAGTTCGCATATCATAAAAATAACAGCATTGTTGAATCACAAGCGATATTCTCCTTTTATTTAAATATCTAATATGGATACAAGATATCTAGTAAGTATTCCAAAGTACCTAATACTCATAGATCGCATTCCCAGTTACTGGGTTGTGGAGGTCAGATAGGCAGTCGCTCCATGTAAAATACTGGTATTCAGCTGCATCCGGTTAGACTGGAAGCCGACCCCAAGATAGTTGGGAAAAAGGCTAGGAAGATTGATTGACTCATAGATCGCATTCAAAACAGGATTTTGAACTATCATTCTACAGTTCATACAAATCATATCATTCTACAGTTCATACAAATCATCGTTTAATGACGGAATCAAAGTGTGATTCCCACATGAAACGTCCCGCATTAGAGATGCTGTAGAAACAGCACATTAACGCGCAAATCCATGTCGCCACATAAACACTTAATATGCATGAGTAGCCCTACAAGTACGCGAAATAAACGCTGCATATAGACAAACTATCTGCTCTTACGACCCGCGTCGAACGTACAGAAAAGGCACATAGCGCTGAAATGCCGGCGCATAGCCACTGCACTAATTAAAGCTCCGACTATGGACGTATTTAGTGGCCAAAATTCCTCCGAAAAGCTGCCTATCTGACCCGGTAGCAGCTTAAAACTTGAGCTTCTGTGAGCCGATTTTCATGACTGTTTTATTCAGCGAACTTTTTCAGGCTTTGTTTAAGTTTCGGTCAGAAATAAACCAGAATAAACGTAAGAAACTCAGGGCGACGGCGACGGAGGCGTATTTGTAAAGTAAGAACTAAGTTTGTTTAAAATCTGTTCTTCTGAGAAATCAATATTTTGAGAGTTAAGTAGTTTATTTTAAAGGTCTTTAAGATATTGATTTTGTAATATAATTATGATTGTTTGAGAGACGACAGTATAATTTTAGACTTGACACTAAATTAATTATTTGCTTCAAAATAACAAAATCATTTTACTCGTGATATTGAATTGTTTCTTTAGTTAGTTCTCAGTAGCAGCCCGGAGTTTGGATTAGTTTAACTCTGTTTCTGTGAGTGTTTCCACGGACTTTCTACTATCCACAATACAGTATGCTTCTCAATGGTGGTAAGAGTGAGAAAGTTGTCAATTATTTATTTTGATATATTCGCACATAATATGCATTTGCGTAAACTTTTGCATTTTTGTACAAATTGCTTCACATTGTCAGTGCCGACAAATTGATATTGTATACCTACGTAATGAAATTATTCACCAAAATTGTATACAACGTTCAAATTGTTGGTTATCAAATGGTTTTATTTGTATGCAAATTCAATTATCTATTCCACAGTTTAAAATTGAAACAGTCTCCCATATGAGAGGGATATCAATCTGTATACATTTTGGTGTAAATAGCGATATATTTTTTACAAAGGTTTTTATAAACGTTCGCTATTGCTACTACAAATACCTATGATATCTATTGCATATTTTTTTCATAACTGTGATGTGTGAATGATCTTTTGTCTGTGTACGTATTTACTAACGTGCATTGTTCGGGTTGTGTCGACTAATATCAGGCTAAAACAGATTGTGTAAATCGAAAACGACTCGTAGTTGTACTTATACAATAAAAAATAAAAAAAAGGTTGTCTTCATTCCTTACCTTGGAGATATCTCAGTCTGCTCCCCGGAACTGTTGAAGAACCAGCTGAAGTACGTGGGAGGTGGACTGGAATCCACCACGCATTGTAACACAACTGTCTCCATCTTGAGAGCCCCGTACACCTCGCCTTCATTCAGCGTCTTGCACATTGGAGCGTCTGGGTGAAACAAATAATGAACATCGTTAATGTTACAGACAAGAATAAAATGTTTGTAATTATTCTGAGGTAAAAAAAAGAATAATATACGACGTGTCTTTAGTAACCTAATCCGATTAACTGTTTTTAAAGAGTCATAAAGAACCTTGTAAGAAATCGAAACGAGTTTCACTTCTTAATGAGGCATCCTCAGGATGACGATTGTTTGTTGCGAACCCGGACACGACCTGTTGCCACGGCAAGCGCCGAATGCACTGACCACGCCTGAGTCAATTAACTATTCTGAAGTCGTTTATCAGAATTATTCAGATGATAATCTATATTGTTACAAAACATAACATCATCTCGCCTGTTTGTGCACAGTGCCGGGTGGATGGCAATAGGCTCGCCCTCTATTACGTGGACTTAAACATAACTGGTGAAACGTAAGTGCTTAGAGGTATGAGGAATAGGGTGCAAAGTTCACTCATCCTCATTAGAAAAAGGAGGATCCTCCGGCCAGACGGGTGCTGTGTCTGACGAGCAACTGCCCAAAAGTTGATGTCAGATGGTCTTATATCATGTCGCTCGCGCGGTAAACTCTAATTGCGTGATGCAGAATTTGTGTGACGTCATGTCTTTGATCAGTAATTCGTGTAACTGCTACAGGTGTACTATATAGGTACAATTCTGCCCAACCCTATGTTGTGTCTGCCTCATAAAGAAGCAAATTACCAGAAGCATTTTTAATATGCGTTCCTTCAACGTGAAGGCACACATCATCATCATCAGCCTATTAATGTTCCCACTGCTGGGACACAGGCCTCCTCTCGGTGAGAGGGAGTGGGCCATAATCCACCACGCGGGCCCAGTGCGGGTTGGTAGATGTCACATGTCTTCGAATTTTTGGTTCTAAGACATGCCGGTTTCCTCACGATGTTTTCCTTCACCGTTTTTGAGAGCAGTGGTGATGAAATTATTTACACAAAGTAAAGCGCCTGCTTGGGTTCGAACCCACGACCTACAACTCGTAAGTCGGGGCCGATACCACTGGGCCATCACTGCTCTCACACGCGAATCGGATCCCGTGAAGGCACACAGGATATTATATTATGCGTCTCAACATTTAAATTTGTTTTTAACAAGTTAAAAAATATACAGGACTTGCTAGCTTATGCTTAGCTACTAGCTAAATTATGCTACGGTAACGTACTACCGGGATAAAAAGTCCTATGTCCTGGTTTACCTGTGTGCCAAATTTTATCAAAATCCATTCAGTTGTTAAGCCGTGAAAGGATAACAGACCGATAAATGAACGTATTATTAGTCATTCTCCTGCCCTTATTACAATTTATCGAAAAATGAAAAAGAAATGGCTCCCTTTCTAGCCATAATCATCTTTCGCACAGTTCATCGATTCTGTCTTTGGTCTTCCCCTACTCATATGGCCATCCATATTCATACTCAAAACTTTCCTTACAATTCCCTCATTTATTTTTTTTGGTTGTAACTCACTTTGCGTTCGGTTCTTGTCGTGGCAACACTTGTCCGAGTTTGTAACAAGTCAATCGTCATCCTGAGGATGCCTTGTTGAGAGGCGAAACACGTGTCGATTTCTTACAGGGTTCTCTAACTTTTTAAGAACAGTTAAGCGGATTAAGTTACTAAATATACATCGTCTATTGTATTTCCCTCATTCCTCCGCATCACATGCCCATACCATAACAACCTATTTCTACACAATTGTTCAGTATTATTACTATGGATTCAAAAGCCGTTTTAGCAGTAGATCTTTTAATAACCCACGCCATTCGAATACGCAAGTTGCATCCACATGCCATTTAATACGCACTAACATTTCTATGGGTACTCGCGTCATACGGTTAAACTTAGGTACGTCTGCAGATGACTGTGTACCACCTGTGTATAAATAGTGCGTTATGATTAGAATGCAACGTCGGAAATATCTTCTGGTTCTGGTTTGGAAGATCCAGAACGCTAATTCAACGATCAATAGTTAATACTTTTTTTGCTTCGTCTACGTTCTTAAATTTTGTGAGAACCATGAAACACACTAAAATCTTCTTCAAAAATCAAATAATTATGTTAGAATTTGCACGAAATTTTAGGGCCGTGGTGTATTTTTTTTGTTTTTAGTCCTTTTTTTGGCGTAGCATGAACTATAATTCCAAATCAACGACATGAAACGTCACCGTCTATCTAATCACAAGACAAACCACAAAACCTATCTCAATTTAAATTAGGTCCAGCGTATAAATCTGCTCACCCTGACAATTCTGGGCTGATTCAGTGCTCAATCTGCTCGTAATCCCGGCGGGTTTCCGCAAACTGCCGCAAACAAAGTCTACGAACCACATCCATTTCATTTTGAATCTGGATTTCTTCCAGTTTTCCAACAAGTCAAAGCAATATAATATGCCATCACGTATGTGCCCCAAAGGAGCCGACAGAGGCGTAGTTTCATGATCCAGTTTTTGCTTGTGATTATAATTGTTGTTGTTATGACTGTGGAGGGTTCTAGTAGTCGTCTAAGATTAATTATGCAGTAACGGCTAATTTCCATTTGTGTTAGTTATGTAGCAAGTTAACTCCCTTATCATCTAACCTTCAGCTGTCATTAGCGAGACACAATAGAATTTTAATTGTTATGCCCACCTGATGTCCACTTGAACAGTCAAGCGGTCAATGAAAAACTGTCACATTTCGTATTAAGTAGAAAATTCGGATTCTAATCTCAGTATATAAATCTGACAGAAATACCTATAACTATTTCACGACTGGACTAAAAGGAGTGTAATGTTTTCAGGGTCCATGTTTGTATGTATTGTGAGTTTCTTTGTTCCATCATAACTTTAAATGCCTGAACAAATTTGGATGTATCTATTGTTAGAATCCTTACATCATCCCAAGTGACATAGGCTATAACTAATACAACTTGTTTTTAAATTTTTAGTTCGTTTTTATGCAGGGCAGTTGAGTATTTTTTTTTTTTTTTTTTATTAATTTATTACCAAAAACTTTTGATAAGTTTTTGAAATTAAAATTTGATTTTGAACATTTTTAAATACGGGTATTGACTTCTGACGTTTGGATTCAGAAAGCTTCGAGCAGACAAGCGCGACATGACAGCGCGACGCGACTCCGGCAGGGCTATTACCTATCTTGCAGAAGCAATGCGATAGCGATCATTTGTTTCATTTTGACAGTTCAACAACATTCAATTCGATAATTACGTTGCAGAGCAGAATTGAATTTCGAACTTATCAAGCAATGGATTAGTATTCTGTTTCAAAACGAATTGATTGTGTATTACGTAATTAGGGTACGGCTATTGTTATCCGTGAAATTTCTTAGAAATGGTATTGTTCGTGTCGCGTCGCGCGACAAGTCGCGCTGGTCTGCACAAGCCTTAACCTCATTCATATAGACCTACTAGCTGCCCGTCCCAGCTTCGCATGGGTAGCCCTAATTAGCAATAAATTAAAATTGCGGCTATAAATTGAGATTTAAACTATCCTATCTCTCAAGTTGGATCGAACTGCACATGGTGTGCGAATTTTATTATAATCGGTTAAGTGGTTTAGGAGTCCATTGAGGACAAACATTGTGACACGAGATTTATATATATTAAGATGAGACCTATTGTTGTAGTTCAAAGTGACAGGATATGATATTGTCATCGGATAGACGTAATAAACACAGCAAAGAGTCAAAAAGAATGAGTGAGTGAGTGACTGCTTATTTAATTGAGTATATTTACCATAACGTGGAGCAGTGGTAAGGGCCGCGACTTACGAGTTGTAGGTCAGGTCATAGGTTCGAACCTTGATAAGTCTTTACTTTGTGTAAATTATTTCATCACCACTGCTCTCAAAACGGTGAAGGAAAACATCGTGAGGAAACCGGAATGTCATAGAACTATAATTTTGAAGACATGTGACATCTACCAACCCGTACAGGGTTCGCGTGGTGGAACACGGCCCGCTCCCTCACAGAAAGGAGGCCTGTGTCCCAGCAGTGGGCTACATTATAGGCTGATTACTTACGTGACGTACCATAACGTAACATCACGCCTTGTTTCCCGAAAGGATTTACCAGAGTTGTCAGTATCCATATAAGGTACACCGACATTTCACCAGTTATGTTTAAGTCCCATGTAATATATAATTCTGTAGTAGTATATCTAAAATCCCGTTATCCGACATTCAAGCCGAGTTTTGTAAATAATTTATTATAAGAATGCCACTTTTCGTGTCATTCTTATAATAAATTATTTACAAAACTATTCAAGGTATCAAAAAACCGCACATACTGATCGATAGAGAATTTTGAATAATATAGCATCAAAAGTTGAAAATCGGCCCGATGTCGGATAACGGCATTTTAGTTATACCACGGCAGAATTGGTCTATTGTATAGTCTTATTTAATCGGCCTATTTACTTTTGATCTCTACAGCGTATGATCAAGTCTCCAAAAAAGTAATTTCACAAAGCTTATCTATCAAAGAAGCTATCAAGACTCGAGACGTCAACCGAACACAAAAAGACAGGAGATTCATCTGAATGACCTATTTTTTCTGATCCAACAAATCCTTACATATTATAAAACAAAGTCGCCCGCCGCGTCTGTCTGTCTGTCTGTCTGTCTGTCTGAACGCGATAAACTCAAAAACTACCGAACGGATTTTCAAACGGTTTTCACCATTGGACGGAGTGATTCATGTGGAAGGTTTTAGTGTATAATTCATTAAGGTTTTGTGTAAATTGGCTGAAATATGACGATTATTGTTGAAGATGTCGGAAAAAATCATGCCGACTGGGAGCTTTACTGGCGTGCGCTGCGTAAGTCGTGAGAGATAAATCAAATTTATGTTCTAGAGTATTGTATATCTTAAAAATTGCAACAAAAAAATCCGCGATGGCATATGTCTATCTTTTAAGGGTGACCCACAATAACCATTTTTATCTTTCAAAATTGTATAAAATTTTCATTGTTATTTCCGAAGCTATTTTGACCGGTATCTTATTAATCCTTATCCAATTAAATAGGTTATTTAAATTGGGCATTCAATTTCGATAAACATATGCCTTTACATCACATCATTTAAATGAATAGTTTAAGAGATATCACAGTTTCAAAATTACGCGTAACAAAATAATTATGGTTGACCACACGGGCGCTGTAGTAGCCTACCACTGCGTCCGCTGAAAGTTAGTCAATGATCTTTTCCTTGGCTATTAGGTATGTATTCCCGGTAGAACGTTCCCGTGGGATATTTTGCGACATCCACGCGGGCGAAGCCGCGGGTAAAAGCTAGTGTTATTATAAAGAGGAAAGATTTTTTAAGCTATTGCATAGCTTCTATCGCGGGCCTTGAGCGTGGAGACCGAATCCAGAAATTCCGTAACGAAAATAACCTAACATAACACCCCTGTCTCTTTAGTTCAGCAACACGCCTCTAGGTGGCATTGGTTGTATTATAATTTACCGCTTTACCGCGGCAGTCTCCGAGTGCCACACGTCTTTTTTTTGTTTGTTTGTTTGTACCGAATAGGCTCCGAAACTACTGGTCCGATTTGAAGAATTCTTTCAGTGTTAGATAGCCCATTTATCGAGTAAGGTTATAGGCTATATATCAACGCGCTAAGACCAATAGGAGCGGAGCACCAATGAAGAATGTTTCAAAATCGGTGGGTTTTTTTAGCGTTAGCCCAAAGTAACTATTCCACGCGGACGAAGTCGCGGGCAGAAGCTAGTATTAAATAATCTAGAACAGAACATACCTTGCCGAACGTAATTCAAGTATGTACGTGGGTACAGAAATGTCACTTAAGTTGATCTAATAACTTTGATGTAACCACGGATAATGGATGTAACCGAGTCGACAAAGCCTATAGGAATTCAACGCCTTGAAACCGAACTGAAGTTTATTCCTACATCTACCTAAAAATCTTCGCTTACACGTCAAGTGGAGCCATTTAGTGTGATTCCTATTTTTAGTTTGGTATCAAACTAGTTTTCTGAACATCCCTAATTCTTCCTTAAAAGGTGCAATTGAAATAGGGAACTAAAAACCTGAAACAAAATCATCGTACAAATAATTATTAACATCTTTTACGATGGGATCACGCTAAAATCAAGTGGAGCTATGGGAACATAAATGTAGGGAACAGCTGATATGTTTTCTGCGATTTAAGGATTGGTCCAATAGTATAAGTTGTTAATGAATGTCATTACACTCATCATTATAAACAACATACTTATTTCAGGTTTCAAGTTATTTCGATAACACCTTGTATATTCTGAGCAGTGGTGGCCCAGTGGTAACGGCCCCAACTTACGAGTTGTAAGTCGTAGATTCAAACCGATACCCTAATTACGTAATACACGATCAATCAGAATCTGAATCGTTTTGAAACAGAATCTGCTAATCCATTGCTTCTAAGTTCGAAAAAAAAATCTGCTCAACAACGTAAACAACGCAATGAATGTTGTTGAACCGTCAAAATGAAACAGATTAGGTAGTCTGAATCGTTTACAAAAATGAGTTGCGTAATTAGATAGCCGGACTGACACTTTACTTTGTAAAAATTATTTCATCACCACTGCTCTTAAAACCGTGAAGGAAAACATCGTGAAGAAACTGGCATGAGACCCTAGGCCCGCGTGGTACCTACATAGATTACGGCCCACTCCCTCTCACCGAGAGGAGGCCTGTCCCAGCAGTGGGAACATTATAGGCTGATCATGCTGTTGTATATTCTGTGTTCGTACCGCTCAATATGTTTTAACGTTATCTCTAGTAACAATAGTTAAATGTTGGTATCAAAGTTGAGTAATTTGTGACAAAATATTTCCTGGATATGAGCAATTTAAGTTGTTTTAAAGTACTCACAATTGATCTGTAGAGACACCGGGTTGCTAGTGGCACTGCCTTCATTGTTGTACGCCAGGCAGCTGTAGTCCCCTGCGGCGGACCTGGTCACACTCTGCAGCACCAAACTCTGGTCACTGAGGATAACCCCAGCGCTAGCATTATGCTGGATTTCTTTCACCTGTGAAATATTGCGGACTTTAGTCAAGGTGTTATATCATTTCAAAGAATGTATTAGTATATTAGAGTTGATCAGAAAAATTTGTTCGGAAAATTAATATTTAACAAGCGGTGAACCTTTGAAATATTAAAGATTAAAGAAACGCTTGCTTTTCTTCTTTTCGTGTGGTATGTGACTAACCTGGTAAAGGAAAACATCGTGAGGAAACCGGCATGCCTGAAAGATATTTCTCGACGGCGTTTGAAACCAAGCCAGAGACCCATAGGCGGCATAAAAACTCTGACACCAGATAAGTTACTAACCACCGAAAAGGAAAGAAACTAACGTTTATAAATTAATAATTAGGCTCCCTTATTTTTACACAATCTCTCACAATAAACTTCATAATTACAATGCTGACGTTTATTTTATTATGTGTTCATTAAACTCACCCCTTTGTACCACGTGAGTTTCTTCGCCTTGGGGTTCGCTTTGACGCTGCACTCGAAGTACACTCCATCTCCTTCCTTGATGTAGCTGGGGTTCAGGTTTGATCCTAGTTTGAGAGTCACGATTGGGACATCTGTCAAACACACATGAGTTATTAAGTTATTAGATAGAGCTGTCATGAATAACATGGCAATTAAAAGAGGGGGCTTAATGTCCTGCCAAGGATTTTTTTTTGTTGAGGATAATGGCCTGCGCAGACGATGGATTTTCGTCCGCGGACTTTTTATTGAAAAGGGCGTAATGAGTCCGCGGATCGCGCTCAATCGATCTCGCGTAAGCATCAGAGGAGCCTGGATCAGGCAGTCAGTTCCATTCAGACCGCGAGATCGACTGAGCGCGACCCGCGGACTCGTAACGCCCTTCTCAATAAAGTCCGCGGACAAAAATCCGTCGTCTGCGCAGGCCATAAGTACGATGATTTTCATAATTATGTATTTGGCTATTATCGTACGCAATGAAATTGTAAATGTACTTTTCTGTTCCAATAAATAAAATTAAATTTTTCAACAAAATTTTTAATGTTATGTGTATTTGTAATGTATATTATTACATTAAAATTTTATTAAACCAATTTTAATAACATCCTTTCAAAACATAATTGAGGTTCGGTGATCCGCTTATCACAATAATTTGTCGATTACTATTTGGATACCAAGTTATGTTAGCGTACCGTAACGATTTAAATAGCGCCAGTAATTACACATATTTAATTATATTTATTTTAAAGCGGTTTGTTGATTTTACTCTTACTACAATAACATAGGTATTTTGAAAATATGCATTTTCATCGTTTTATTTCGGAATGAATGTAAATGTTTTGTTTACATTTGAAACAGTTATCTAAATCACAATAAACAGTTATCCTCATGTTGATTATTTCGGTTTTTTGCATACTGTCTAAACATATAATAAAATAGTAACTTAAATATAATTTTTGTCCGTTTGTCTGGATGTATGTTCCGGATTGGCGCAGAAACGGCTGCTCAGATTTAGATGAAGCAAACGTACAGTTTGTAACTTGTATTAACACGTAGGGTAGTTTTTATCCCGTTAGTACGTTCGTGGGCTATTTATCGACATCCACGCGGGCAAAGCCTCGGGCAAAAGCTAGTTTAAATTAATTTGAGATGAAATGTATTTTCTAGTAAAACCTATTTTATATTAAGTGCAAGTTGACTACAGATCAACGGATCACCTGATGGAAAATGCTAGCAGACGCTTCACTGCAGTGACTCTTCAAGTTTGTTTCATTCCACGTATAAACGTAATGAGCCTATACTGTTCGCACTGCTGTATGCTAGAACTTAGGCTTCCTCTCTTCAAGAGGGAGTGGCCTGTAGTTTACCACGCGCTCAGTGCGGGTTGGTAGATGTCACATGTCTTTCGAATTTTTGGTTCTAGGACATGGCGGTTTCCTCACGATGTTTTTCTTCACCGTTTTGAAAGCATTGGTGAAAAAATTATTTATATACACAAAGTAAAGCGCCTGCCTGGGTATGAACCTAAGACATAACTCGTAAGTACCACCACTACTCTGTATTTTATACAACTCCGATAAAATTACATAGGAATGAACGTCCATCTGCTCCTTTCATTTCATTTTTTGATCATTCGGTGGGCGAGTGACAGATGCCGAAATCCAACACTGTTTGTTCCATTCACTAATGAATTAATTTTTCATTTTTACACAATTTGTGTGCAGACATATCACTTTGAGTGTAATATGCTCAATGAAAGACAAAAATGAACAAAAAGTTAAGTGCCTGATATCTGCTTTGCTGCTTACGTCAACTTTATGCGTTACTTAATAGCGTTTCTGGGGGACTGTCTTATGTAATTTTGACGTTGGAAAAGTGCTGATTCTCAGCCTAGTTGGACTAAATTACTTTTGAATTTGAATTTATTTATTTGTATAGCTGTCAGTAAAAATCCTGTCAAAATCAGTCCAGTCGTATAAGAGATTAGCCGGAACAGACAAAGACAAAAAAATAATTAAATTGTGTTTTTGTTGTATGTATACTTTTATACGCATTCAGTAAAAAGCTGTTATTTTGACATTACACACAAACACTTCAATTTTATTTATTTGAATAGATTAGATACATTAGATTAATGGCCTGTTTCACCATCTCATCAGAAATCTATTTCATGTCTAATAGTGCCTTTCCAGACAATGTGTAAGCACAAGAGTACACTTATATTTTCAAATACCGCATGCAGTTCAAAAGGATGTTAGTAAGCTCAATTTAATTCCCTTTGAAACGGATAAGAGGAAGACGTAGGGAGTTGAAATTTTCAAAGATGGCCGCTATAACAATAAATAAAAAAAAACAATTTTTTTTACAAGAAACGTGTTTTTTCGTCGTTTTTTGCTCGATCTTAATACGGTACGGATCCCTTCGTGTGCGGGTCCGACTCGCACTTCGGCGGTTTCTTCTTCTGTCTTATTAAAAGGGATTGATATACTCATACTGTGATAAAAATCACAAACCACCCGTAACGTGCCAGTGCGGTACTTGCGGCTTAACACACTTATACAATGGCCATGCCATTCATTTTGACGTTTTTATTTACGTAGTCAAGCAGACAAATTTTTCAAACATGAAACAATGGATTAGAAATTTATTTCAAAATCCTTCGGAGTGGCAAGACACAGAATACTTACATTGCACATTGAGGAACCATCGGTCTTCAATAACAGCGTTAGGAACCTTGGAGTTCTCGGCGCGGCACACGAGGTACTTCTCATGATCCTCAGCCATCGGTACCAGGTTCAGGGTACTGAGTGTCGCGTTGTTGTCAGAAAACTGTATGAAAGAAATGGGAATGTTATGACCAGACATAAATAAAATTTGTTAAGTTTTGTTTAATTTAAAGAGAAGTTTTTACGAAAAGGTGGTTTTAAATAGTTAAGGTCACGATATCGCCGATAAAGATGGTCAAGTTTCTGTTTCCTCGACAGAGATATTTGAATAGCGTCTGCCAAGCGGGATGAGAGAGCTCAGTCTTCTTATTATGGACACTTTTCAACCGACTTTTGTGACGTAAGTTTCATCATTAACATCATAATTTCAGCCGAAAGACGACCACTGCTGGAGCCACATAGGCCTCCCCCAAACACCGCCACTTCGACCGGTTCTACATTGCCTCATGCAAACTAAGACCTGATGTCACACAAAATCCTGACTTCACACAAATCCTGCATCCCGCAATTAGATTTTACCTCGCCAACGACATGTATGAGACTAGCCGACATCAATCGTTGGGCAGTTGCCCGCCAGACACGACACCCGTCTGGTTGAAGGATCCTCCGTTTTCAAAAGAGAATGAGTGAACTTTACACCCTGTTCCTCATACCTCTAAACACTAAAACTGAATCATGAAACCATCCCAATATGTAGATAGTAAAATAGGACTGAAATTTATTTTTGCATCTACTAAAATAAAACATTATCTCCACACACAACAAAGCTGCTGTTCCTAATCTAGCTAAAGTACTAGCATGTTGCTCCATAAACTGTCTGCAATAAGTTTTACAGCTAGACCAGTACTTACGATTGCATTGTATGGGGTTCCTGTTTTATGGGCTTAGAAACTGAATGCTGTGCCAAAATAAGTGTTAAGTGCGCTTTAAAGTGTGTATAATGTTAGTAAACAACGATTTTGGGAAGATAAAGCGGCTTGGCAGGGATATTAGCGATCGCAGCGGGAATTTTTGTATACAGTGGTGTTCTAGTGCCTATTAAGACGCAGATATATGCCAATGGCCATGAGTGGGTAGCTTGTGTGTTCTGTGCTGAGCTCACTCAACGTGTTGTAGGTTCAGCCAGTAATAGAACTCGCCCATCAAGGAGCACTGTCCCAAATTAGACGCATTATTAATTTATTATACATAAAACAAAAGGTATTTTAATAAAACACGTATACTAAAAGATAAATAATTAAAATATTTTGATAGTTTTGTGTATTCTCAGTTTTTTATTCGCGTTAGACATAACTTTACAAATTAATTACACTATGTAATATAAACATAATTTAAAATATTCAAAGTTATTAAAAATATGCTCTAATTTAACAGACTTATATTTTTCGAAATCATTAACATCACTCGTTTAGACGTGATATTCAGTTTAAAATAAATAAAAGTTGGTTATCGTCACCATTACTTACACTTAGTTTAACCATAATAAAAATAATACACAACTATTTTACCATCGTTACTTCAGTTCCGTCTTGTCATAGAACAGATAAAGATGGTCTAGTAGATTAAAATAATATTACAATCCACAATGTAATCCTTCAATTTGAACATTTCCAAATAAAAATACCTGACGTAGGTACAGTCGAAAAGTAAATAAAAATAAAAAGTATAAAAAGCAAAACAAATAATTTGGACAATCAATCACAACAGTGTCAGAGCATTAGTCATTAGTCGAAAGCCACACGAACGCTGTGCTCGTCTGTACATAGAATTAAACATGTAAAAACTAATGACTGTCTATATATACGTTGATCGAGCGATGTTTAAACATGTCACAAATTGATATCTTAATTTTAAATGTTTTTTTTTTCTGTCACTGCAAATTGTGATGGATTGATATATTTGTTATAGAAATGTTTTAACCAATTCAGACAAAATTGTTTATAGACCTACTATATTTTTGCTAACAGAGATTTATAGGTATTCGTATTATATTTTTAAGCATTCTTTCAATAATATTGTACTTTCTGCTTAAACCTTCCTAGTAACAGAGCATGAAACCTCTTTTTCCAATAAGCATTTTATAATAGAAAACTTTATCAATTAGCCATGTAGAAACGAGGGATTAAACAAACTGAAACGAATAAAATTTTCATAAAAAAAAAAAAGTTATATTTAGCCTTTCATTTAGTTAGCTGTGACTGTGGCAGTTACTGGGTTGTGGAGGTCAGATAGGCAGTCGCTCCATGTAAATTACTGGTATTCAGCTGCAACCAGTAAGACTGGAAGCCGACCCCAAGATAGTTGGGAAAAAGGCTAGGAAGATTTGATTTAGTTAGCTGTGAATTTTCCAGACTTTGTATACAGTCACAGTTTTGGGATATTTTTGTCTTTAATTACTTTGTAGTGTTTTCAGCCCGTATTGTCTCACTGCGGGGCAAAGGCTTTTAGGCCGTATTCTCGGTGACAGCGAGCGGCGCGGGCGCGGCGACGGCGGCAGTGGCAAAGTGAGACAATACAGGCTGAAAACACTACAAAGTAATTTAAGACAAAAATATCCCAAAACCTGTAATCCTACCGGACCTATGATTGGAGTTTCCCAACGTAACAAAATCAGGAAATGGTGAAAGCTGTGGTTATTTTAATTCACAGAATTATCGATATTTGAATCTTTTACTTAATCTAAAAGGAGATGTTACTGATCGGAAATATTCTTCTGTATTTTACAAGCTGCGCCCCGCGGTTTCACCCGCATTGGTCTCGATCCCGTGAGAATAACGGGATAAATAGTATCCTTTGTCCTAATCCAGGTTATGGTCTACCTATGTGCCTAATTTCATCCAAATCCGTTTAGTGGTTTTAGCGTAACAAACAAACAAAATCATTTTGGCATTTATAATAAATTAAGTTAGGTTAGCACAACTTGCGAATTAAAACATCCATTTTCACGTGAGTAAAGCCACGAGTAAATCTAGCAAATAAAGATTATAATGAAAAGGATGCTCATAAACTGTCAAAAAGCTTGAATTCGTAGAACATACACCTACGTTTCTATGTTTAAAATTAGAAAGGAAGATACACGTCACCACCGAGTTTTAGAGTAATAAAATATAAACAGGTCTATTAAATACAAATATATTTTCTTCATGATGTGTTTTATTTGTGTCCATGCTTGGCCAAACTTGTATGGGAGCGTTATCCATCTCCTTTGTAGTCCTAACTAATATGATTAATGCGAAAGTGAGTTTGTTTGTTATGCTGCGACTGGCTCTGCGTCTATCGTGACGAAGCTTCGCACAATGATAGACGCAGATGTGACCAACCATTATCGGTTATCGTCGCGATAGTTCGAGCTGCGTAGCACTTATCGCCCGGGTAGCGGTACATAATAAACGTGGCTAAACCGCTAATGTGACCACCGCATTAGCGCAATAAATTTTTGGCGATAGACGCAGATGCGGCCGCAGCATTAGGCTTTCACGCTAAAACGGTTTAACGGATTTTGATGAAATTTGGCACATATATAGACCATGACCTGGGTTAGGATATAGGCTACTTTTCATCAGGATATTCTTACAGAATCGAGACTTATGCGGGTGAAACCGCGGGGCGCAGGTAGTAGGTAATAAATACTAATTTGTCCAGACAAAGTTGGAGCTGGCTACGTAATAAAACAGTGTGTAAAGCTGAAAATGTTTGCATTTCAAAACTATACTGTTACTTCCGTTTAGTCCACTCTCGGCCCCTCGGCCCCCAATAAATAATATGTCCACTGGACCCCTAACTATATAGTTTAAGTAAGTATAAGTTTAGAGAGTAGATTTCTTTTCTAGCCAAGTTTTAGTTTCCTCTCGACCCCCAAAGTACAGTCATCAGTCTACCCTATAGTTGCATACTATTTAACTAAAATACCCTCAATAAAATTGACCGAGCAAGCGAAGCGAGCGAAGCGTCTCTGCTTCAAGTCTGCCAAAAGTTTCTTTCTTGTCAGTTTCTATCAATGGTGAATTTCTTAGAACAGGGTTGCGACACGATAAATTTTTTGGTTTAATTGTTAGGGTTCTGTACCCAAAGGGTGCCAACGAGACCCAAATATTAAGGCTTTGCCATACGTCACAAGGCTGTATCTTTTGAACCGTAATATTTAAAATTTTCAGAGTGTGTACTACTATGGCTGCTATAACAACAAATATACACATACATAATCAGCCTATTAATGTTCCCACTGCTGGGACACAGGCCTCCTCTCAGTGCGAGGGAGTGGGCTGTAATTGGTAGATTAAACGCGGCCTAGTGCGGGTTGATAGATGTCACATATCTTCGAATTTTTGGTTCTAAGGCATGCCGGTTTCCTCACGATGTTTTCCTTCACCGTTTTGAGAGCAGTGGCGATGAAATTATTTACACAAAGTAAAGCGCTGGGTTTGAACCCACGACCTACAGCTGGTAAGTCGGGGCCGATGCCACTAGGCCACCTCTACTCTCCACAAATAATAAAGTTAAAAATTATTGAAAAATTCCAGAATCAATAACGAACAACGATATTTTTCACGCGCCAATTTCATTTGTTTCTTTTTTAATTTAAACGGCTCTATTTGCTAGTGAACACAGATTACACTACAGATATCGTTTTCATAGTAATTTATTCGGCCGTTAAGCACGACAGATATGGATTTTCATACTAACATTGCCGGCTGCCGGCTCACATCTATTTGACGAGTACAGCATTTTTTATTTATCTCGAAGAAGATTGACCAAATAATGCTCGAATTTCCAGGCATGTTTGAGAAATCAATTTTTCTTGTTAGTATGAAAATCGTTCATCATTTGACTGTTAGGGCCGCGGCCGGCGCAAACCTGTCGAAGCGCCGCGCAGAGTGGGTTTTACTGCCAAGCAAATATCAACATTGTGTAACTTAAAATAAAGTCAAAAATAAATAACCTGATGTTAGACGCGCTCCTCTGTCCGCTTTCATGCACTCTCGGACTAAATAAAGTTCATTTATTTCCAACTTCATTTGTACATTCAAGGGTACGGTCTATATTTGTTTGGTAGTGAAAACTACGCTGCGATGTGCTTCGTGAGGTCTGTGCTGGCCCTTATTTGTAACATATCGGAAACTCCGTTTTATTTTAATCTTTTTTTGTAATGATTGGTTTTCCCGGTACTATTGAATATTGGAGTATATTAAAATTGTAAACGGTGTATTTGAGCAGGAAGTGAATTAAACTTACTGAATGACGTCCAATAGTGGACTGCGATTGAATGAAGTTATTGAATGGAGTAGATGAATTTTTTTATAATTTTTTATTGTGACAAACTAGCTTTTTTTGTGACTTTGTTCATGTGTATTTCGGAACTGTAGTCACAATGATTTTTCAGTAATCACTATTATATTTCGAAAAATAGTGTTACAGCCAAATTAGACCGATTCTAAATTTTCCATAGAATTAAAGATTTTCAGTTATATGTTTTTAAATAAGACATTTCGAAAATGTTCTTAACGAAATTTTTAGACCTTTGTATCCTGCATATGCGTATGAAGTTTCATTAAAATTGGTTCAGTCATTTCGAAAAATAAGGGCTTGAAAGTTTGTATGAAAAGCCGTACGACGTAAATAAGGATACCATGGACAGCCCACCGCACAAATGAAATCCTGAAACAACTATAATTAGAGAAAGCACAACTACTGTCTTCAACCTGCCTGCAACATGTCGTTAGATACTTCGGCCACATTGCTCGTAGAGGTACCAACCACATGGAACGTCTTATGGTGACTTTAAAAATAATGGGCAAAAGACCTAGAGGCCGAAGCCCAAAAATGTGGTCGGATCAAATATCCGAGCATTTGACGATACCTATCAGCGCCGCGCTCCACTAGGCCACTGATTGTAAAAGATGGAAAAAGACCGTTGACAATTTGATACGGAGTCACGATTGTCAGCAACGAGAGAGCGATTGAGAAGAAGAGAGAGAACCAATTTACAAAATATATATTATTTATCATGATTTCACTCGCAACTATCACCCATTGGCCAAAAAAAAAGGCATTAAGTAACCGTCTATAATAAGTCAATCGCATCGTCAACTTAAGTACGTAAGAAGTCAGTACGAAAACAATGAAAGAGCAACAGTTAGTCGTTCACACAAGCCGGGACGTTTGCTGTTCTCTCTAAAACTTGAGTCTTTGTGTTCGTGCCGTTTCAAGTTTTACTTCAGATCTAACTCTTTCAAATGTTTCGGAAACATTTTCAGTCGAATTAATTTTTCAGCTGGTAAATAATAGTCCTTTTTGAGTGTTTGAGGTGGTTCGAGAACAGAGTTCCTGGAAGGGCTTTGCTCAGAAGCCCTCCCCAAGGCAAGGCTAAAGAAAACATAATTACCGAGTAATTTATTCTCGTATAGAGTAGGAAAGAACATTGATCAATTTGCTTTGGCGATTTCTAACTACTAAAGTCACTGTGGTATTTTTGTCATGGTACGTATGTCCGTTGGTAGATTAATTTAGAAAATCATTGGCATTCATATAAATATCAACATGTGCAAGGTTTTAGCCTGTAACATCGGGTTAAACCACCATATTCGTTATCATTCGGACTATCTAGTATTAATATTACATCTGACTTATTAGTATTACATGTTAAAATGTTAGAAATATCGTATAACTTAACAATGTTTGTAAATATGTGAACACATCTACGAGTATTACATAATTAATTTATCTGTCATTGCTTCATTTTCATTATTTTTACCTATCGTGGTATAATAATCTTACCAGGTGCATCGTCTTTACTTATAATTATATAATTAATGTATAATTACAAAATATTGTGGAAACATTTTACAAGAGTATTACTGCAGTTTTTTGCCCATTCATCCCCATACGAAAACTACCAACCTTTTGGAGGGGGCGACTAGAATCAATTCTAATTTTTGGACATTTTGAGGTTCAAAAGTGCCTTTTAAGTGCCTAATTGAAATAAATTGTTTGACTTTGAGTTATAACAACTATATAATCTTAATAAAGGTCATATTATGCAAGTCATAACTAGCTTTTAACGTAGTCACATTTGACCCACTTACAGTCATGTTTACCTAACAAATGATCATAAATCCTGCCAGTGAAAAGTTCAACAGTACCGCAATTGTGTAAACTGGAGTTTAACTGAAAACTTCAGTCTTCAAACTAAATAGTGATATCGGAAAACGTACGGCAATATTGTTGGGTTCTGATAAAAATGTATGTAAAACAGTAAATGGTATAACAACGATACCTTAAGGTTCCTGCTGACTGGCGCGACTCGACGGTGCGATGCGACTCTGGTAGAACGATTTCCATGAATATTTCAAAGAAATCGTTCTACTAGAGTGTTCTATTGTTTTACGCTTTTTCCCTGACAGACAACACACAGCCTAAGCTACTAGGTTTAGAAGTATGCACAAGACTTCCTTATAATTATAGGTAACGAAAGTGAACGCTAAGGAAGAATTTTTGAAAACTCACCCCCTAAAGGGGTTAAATAATTTACATTAATTTATTTATTTAATTCATGCAACAAGAGTCATAGTGTTAGTAACAACAAACTTACAAAATATGTTAGTAAAACATTATCACAGAAACAATTGGTGACGTCACTGCTGCAAGGTGACAGGCCCACTGGCCCAGCCGATATGCAAGGTGACAGGCCCACTGGCCCACTGACTCACAAACGCACAATCTAGCCTGCTTGCTGCCATAGACCATAAACAGAAAAAATAGGGAATATATGGGATGTAATTTTTTTTTTGGAAGTTCGTCATTTTTCACAGCTTGTGTAGGTAGGTATGCATTGATTACAATTTTTTTAAGTGAAAACTTCTTTAGCGGCGTTGTGCACTTTTTTTGGGATGGGTAAAAAATGTTAAACTCAAACTCAACAAAGTAAATATCAAAATAAATAGTCTTTGACATTACGTAAAGATTGCGAGGTAAGAAATTTTACCCATATTGATGGGTAAAAAAAACCAGTCAAAACATACCTACTTCATGAAAAGTGTTTTAATAAATTGAAAATAAATAAATATACTAGGTACTACTACTAATGAATATTGTATTTAACCACATAAATTATAGTAAATTTATACTGATAAATAAAGCATTTCGTGCGAAATTATTAGCTAACCATTCCAAAATATTCAAAAATGCACAACGTTAATGTTCAAATTTTCACTCCTGCACTCCCGGAGTGCAACCCGTTGTTTTTTTATTTTTATAATTACATTTTAAATTAATATTCATGCAAACAAAGCCATATAAATTCACAATTCAACGTAAACCTTGGCAATAGCAACACTCTCCAAACTATGCCCAACTCGACGATGAAAAGAATTAATTATGTGATGGCACATTGTCTGCCCATGTTTTGACTCACATACTCCCATCACTTCACACAATGGCCGCCACGCTCAGTAAACTTTCATAAATGATGCGAGAAAATTAGCAATTAACACATTTTCATCAGAATAATTTTACATACATTTCCCCGCAGGGTTAGGAAGAGATGCACCTATAGTACCACCCACTGTTCACCAGTTATGTTAAAGTCCCATATGTAATATGCGAGCTTATTGCCATCAACTGGGCACAAATCCAGACTCCAGGCTGCTACTGACAAAATAATGCCAGATGGAATAACCCAAAACACTTTGCCCGACCCGGGCATCGAACCCAGGACCTCATGCTATGCTGTAGCGGTTGCGACCACTAAACCAACGAGGCAGTCAGGATAATTTTAGTTAATTAATAACGCTAATACATACTTGTAATAACACTAAAATGTGGTATCCATGCTAATCCACACTATATTATTAATATAATTTAATATTTTAAAGAGTGACCGACTGAAGGTTCGGTTTCGGTTTCGGCAAGTTTCGGCAAAAAAATTTAGTTTCGGCATCAGTTTAGATTTCGGAAGAAAATGTGCCGAACCTTCGGCCGCACCGAAACTCTGCGTTCATGAATTATCGCGCGTCGTTAGGCTGACTATTAATGAGGTCCTTCCTTTGAAATGTAAGTGTTGATTAATAACAAATTGTTCCAAGAAGTGGTAAACATTTTTTGTATTTTTTTTTGTTTTCTAGCAAGTATTTAAAAAAAGGTTTTTTTTTTCACATTCTTCAATTTTAGTTTTTTGTTTAATTTAACACGTATTAACTGTCTGTTTATGTGTTAAAAATAAACCAAATTTCAGTAAACAATAGATTCTTAACATGTCTAAAAAAGCCGTCGGTTTTGGTTTTAGCCGAAACTGAGACAGATACCGAAGATCTGGTTTCGGTTTCGGTAGAAAGTCCGTTTTCGGTCGGTCGAACACTAATTATAACCTTTTGCCCGCGCCTTTGCCCGCTTGGATGTCAGTAAATATCTTTCTGGAATGTACCTACTACCAGGATTAAAGCAAATGAATCCAGGTTTATAAACTATCTGTTTGCCAAATGCTATCCAAATCCATTCATCCGTTTTTACGCCAATTTGTAAAAAAAAAAATGAAATTCAAAATAAACGCAGATGAAATCGCGGGCAACAACAAGCACAATTATAATTGAAATAGCTGCTTAATTACATAGATAATGAAATGGTACCCCGATTAACTAATTTCCAGTGGTAAAATCAACATGAAACCTGAAGTTCTGGGATTAGGTTACTTTTGTTAAATAAAACGAAATTAACAATCTAATTAATTAGTTCTTTTTATGCTCTCTTTGTTTAGCGCGCTGAACTTTTCTTTGTCTGGGAAATGTAGGAGTATGCTTCTACATTGTGCAAGACCTTCCCCACCCGCGGAGGTCATATACTTGAAAAACTAATATAACTATGAAAATGTGGTATGTTTGAAAAAGTAACGTAAAAGGGAGGGATCTTCATGGTTACTCTTTTTTTTATAAATGCATGTTATATACATGTGATATTATTGTTTATTTATTTTATTATTTATATCCACACGTATTATTTATGTAGATACGACATATTAGGTATAATTTTGAGTACAAAAGGTACTGTTTTTTCTTAAGAAATTTCTTCCAGCAGACCTGCGAATGGAGAAATGAGACAGAAATGTAGACAATAGCCAAAACAAGACCGCCCGATATTGCCTGATATTTTGTGTCCGGTTGATGGCAATAGGCTCGCCCCCTATTACATGGGCGAAATGTGGATGTACCTACTACAGATACACCTCTGCCCAACCCTTCGGGGAAACATGATGTTATATGTTATGTTTGCAACCAAAGGCTCTATATTTGACGAAAAAAGGAGAAAAATCCAAAAAAACCAAAGTGTAATAAACGTGACACTAAAAAAAAATAGAACCAGTTTATTTCAACTCGGTAACACCTTCAGAGTGCACAAAGAAAACATGTTATTTCACGCGAACAACCACTTAAAACAGTTAGTAGGTACATTAAGATGTAGTTGATAGATAAGTCATAATATGTCATTTCAGATAGCTAGACCATCCAAGGCACTCTATATCCTGGGAGACGAAAAAAAAAGGAAATGTGCGATACGATGCTAAAAATATCATTTAGTTTGTAACTGTTGCTCCTAGATGGCGTTACTGCAGCATTCAGGCTTGTATTTTATAGTAAAAAATGAGTTTTAATAATATGTTTTAGTATAGAAATGTAGAAAATGCTTTAACGAAAAGTGTAGAAGGTACACAGAAGTTTTAGTTGTAAATACCAAATTTCAAATGCGTTAATCCACTCAAACTTGCATTTTTTGTATGGGTGAATGAGCTAATCAGTTTAGATAATGTATCAAAATTAAATGTAAGTATGGTCGAAGCTTTTAAGTCCACTAGAGCTTTTCCACTTTCCTCATGTAGAACTTTGATCACCACTCACTGCGAGTTAGCGTTTTCACATGTTTTTAGTCACCGTAACCGACTTCTAGCATATTAGTCAGTTCACAAATTAATATTTAGGTATAACAGATAAAGTAAACATGTCAGTAAATTCGTTATTATTTAATTGCGATGATTCCCCAACGTCTAACTTCCTTAATTAGTGGTTTATTAATTACAAATCGTGTCGCCTCATTTTATGGTTGCATGCATATGCAGATGAGTGGGACATATCAATTAGTAATGTTATTTGGTTTAGTTTTCATGTAGGTAAATACGATGTCCAACAAAAGAGTACCTTTAGCCCAAAAATGTTGTATTATAAAAAGTTATACAATATTATGAACACTATACGAATATACCGTATACAAATGTTAAACCATTGAAATTGTAATATTAAAACACAAATCAGCTCTGATTCTGGTAAAAGCCAAGAAGTGCCATTACGAGAAATTTAAAGGATTCTACCTAACTTGTGTAAGTTAAAGCTATAACTATTGAGTTTCTCTCTCCAAATCCCCACAGGACCATAAAGAAATAGTACTCAACTTCTGACACGAAATCGCAGAGCAGTATAATAAGATAACTTTGTAACCACCCAATTGTTGAATACCTCAATTTAATTGGATGGGTACCTCATCCAAACATCGTATTATTCTTTCAAAATCATCAAATTCAACCAACGTTATTAATCCCGGCTGAATTGCTCATATAAACTCAAGTCAACACAAACCGAAAACTAGCATTCGTGGTAGGATTTAATTAAAAACATCCACTATTCAAAGTCTGACATAGCCACATAGACACGTATTTACATTGGGAAGTAAATAGTAGATTATTGTACGGAGCAGATTATTAATGCTGAGCATATTTGTCGTGTGGCAGTTCAATCAATGTGGATTTAAACGTGGCTTAGGTTTGTAATCAGCACTTGAGCCGTAACCGCGGAGAGAAGTTGGCGCGCCAGCTGATTACTGAGAACCGTGCAAAGGCTTCGAGGAAATTCTTTATTGGAAGTAATGTGTGGAATAAGGAGATAAGCAGCTTTCACTTGCAATCTTTATCTCTAATAACTGGATATGATCAAATTATGCTTAAGCTAGTCAGTGTTATATTTTAAATGTATCACAATAAATATGTATTATAATTGAGTCTGTGTCATCCGCATTTTCGAGTGATTACTCTATAGCAGAATGTGAGGAGCTCGTGGCTAAGTAATAACAAGCCGCACGGATCGATCCATCAGGTTAAGCTACGCTTGCCGGGGTTGGTCAGTGGATGGGTGACCATCTTTACATACCGAGACTCCTCCGTGCCTCGGAAAGCACGTTAAGCCGTTGGTCCCGGCTGTCATTTGTGGATCTTTGACAGTCGTTACGAGTCGTCAGAAGCCCGAAAGTCTGACACCAGTCTTACCAAGGGGTACCGTATTACCCAGTTACTGGGTTGTGGAGGTCAGATAGGCAGTCGCTCCATGTAAAATACTGGTATTCAGCTGCATCCGGTTATACTGGAAGCCGACCCCAAGATAGTTGGGAAAAAGGCTAGGAAGATTGACTCTATAGCAGAATGTATTTCTTATACATAGTTTAAAAGCTGCTACCACAACAAAAGTACGCCAATTTTTATTTCCAAAAGAACGCATCCGCATGTTTTCCCATCTTAAATTATAACTGATAATAATTTCTGCTACCAATTTAATCGAAAAAACAAAATTACATCTGTTAAAATGCCAGACACAAAATCAAATAGAGTACCTGAAAATAATACGAGACTAGACGTAAAGGTTCTGCGAAAAAAACATTAAGTATACAGTAAACAAGATCTACCTGACTATACCTACCTAGCCCACCTACCAGTAGGTATCGTTTACAACGCTAAAAATAATGATCCAACGGTTATAACATAAATATTTTGACATAATCATTAATCTGAGACAACGAGAAACGAATTGACGTAAATAAAATATGATAAATGATTTTATTTCTATAAGTAGGTTTGTACAAACACTTTTACACGTCAATCTTTTTTTTTTTTAACTAAAGCCATAATCTATTTGAAAATGTAAATACTTGTATTCAGCTGCATCCGGTTAGACTGGAAGCCGACCCCAACATAGTTGGGTAAAGGCAGGCAGATTGATCTAGTTGAAAATGTATAGTTTTGTAAACTACAATAGACGACGTATATTTAGTAACCTAATCCGCATAACTGTTCTTATAGAGTCGTAAAGAACCCTGTAAGAAATCGACACGTGTTTCACCTCGATGCGAATGTGTGTGTGTGTGTTTGATGTGATGTGTGTGTGTATATGTGCGTGCGTGTGTTCCTCGTGCTTTTCGTCGTCTAGAGTCAATATTAACTATAAGATAGTTAATATTGACTCTAGAATATGTTGTTTTGTTATTAAGTAGTTTGTAATGTTAGTTTGTATCGCTTTACACAACACTATAGTCAACTACGTAGGAGTCAGGGAAATTAATAATATTGTTAATTTGACAGCCTACGTCAATTTGCCGTGTTATTGCACGACTCGTAATGCGAAGCATTAGAGTGTGCTCTACGATCGAAAATTTATTTTTGCCCCATTTCTGTAACTGTTTTTATTGTTACACTCCTGCTAGTACACAGAACCTACTTCATTTATATACCATTGTATAGATGATTAAATGGAGATTAATACTGTACTTACCGTACTTTTTAACAATTGATTTAATGCAGCAGAAATGGAAAAAGCATAAAAATAGTTGAAAAAAAAATCCTGTCCGTCAATTTATGAACCCTGAAAACATTGTAGCTTGCGATCAAATCAATTAATTGAGTCAATTTTTTTTTATACATTCGTTTCAGCCGTAGAAGGAACCCTATTAAAAATGGCTCTTTTATTCAAAGTAGTTTAATTATAATTAATAAAATACTAACTAAAATATAATATCTTTAACTAAATATTTTCAACCTTTGACTCCGTAAGTTGCCTAGCAACCGCCAAGTAAATATCTTTGTCAGTCTTTGACATTACGACTTCATGAAAAGTGATAAATTGTTCATTTTTAGGGTTCCGTACCCGAAGGGTGACAAACGGAACCCTATTCATAAGCCTCTGCTGTCCGTCTGTCTGTCAGCGAGCTCTATCTCATGAACCGTAATAGGTAGGCAGTTGAAAATTTCACAGATTGAGCATTTCTATTGCCGCAAGAGCAACAAATAATAAAATTAAAAATTAAAGGGGGGTCGCCATACAATAAAATTAAATTTTGAAAAAAAAATAATCTGAACCTGGCATGTGGGGTATCATTGTCTAGAGCTCATCAAGTGGAAAATAAATATAGTTTTTATTTGTTTTTATCTTCAAAAATGATGAATTAGGGGGCCGTAGAAGTTGTCTGTTTTAGACCATTTTTGTACGAGCTCTATCTCAACAACTAAACAAATTAGGAATTTGAAACTTGTGTGTATCATGTACCATATACTGTTTATAATCAACAAATACTAAAAACGCCGATTAATAACGTATTTTATATAATATGGGCGATTTACTGCAACTTAAAAATAATATTTTGTATTTCATGCTAATATTATGTGATATAAATTCCACAGATAACTATTTACTAGTCGGAGTAATGACATGGAATTAGTAAATACCTACTATCATGGCAGCATATACTATTTCGATCATTTAAATTTCGATCATCCAAAAAGGTCTACAAAATAAGCTCTCTTCAAAAGATTTTAAAACCGGCCAGTATTTTTTGAGTTTAAGAACTTTATCGACTTTTTTCAAAGTATCCCTAGCGGTGTTGATGTGTGTACCTCTACACTCCAATAGACAATAATATTCAGTAACATTGAAATGAATGGTGGTACATACAGGGTACTATTCAGTTACCTTAAACCGTTGTGGATACAATTTCATATTGAGAAAACTTATTTGTGTAAAAATATTCAGCCACGGCGGCCAATCTCAATGGAGACTAGCCTTCGGTGTGGGGGATATTATAGTGCACAAGTGTATGCGCAGATACGAGTGCACTCTCTCTTCCCTCACGCTCATAGTCCGATGGGATGTGTAAAAATAATTTTTATTTTCGTTTGAGTTTAGATTTCGATATTTTTTTTATTTATTTATTTATTTAACACTTAATGCACAGAAATGTACAGAGGCGGACTTAATGCCATAGGCATTTTCTACCAGTCAACCTTTGGGTGATGCAGAGACAAACTGTGGTAGGTGCAATTGCGAAAAATTGAGGAATAAAAATAATATTATAAAATTTTATTCAAATACTAAGATACACATATACCTATTACAAATTATAAATATAATATATAAGCTTAATCATATATACGCAAATAATCACAAATAATAATATATATAAATAATTGAATATACTAAATCAAATAAGACAAACAATGGGAAAACATTAACGTTGTGATGATACTGCCAGCTTCTTACGAATATGCTCGCGAACTTTAACTTTAAAGGATAATCGGTTGGTTGCCATCCTGATTTTCAGGGGGAGTGCATTCCACAAAGAGATAGACTGAACGAAGAAAGAGTGAACGAAGTCTGTGCGGTGAGTGGGACATTGAAGAACGCGATTATTTGATGACCTTAGATTCTTACTGTGGTTGTCACAAATGTACTGAAAGTGGGGGGCTAGATAACTAGGGGAAGTGGGAGAGTTAAGAAAAGAAAACAAGGTGGTCAGCGCCCTTTGCTCTCTGCGCTGGCGTATGGGCAGCCACTTTAGAAGCGAACGATGCGCAGACACATGATCATATTTACGCAGATTGAAAACAAATCGAATGCAGTTATTCAGAAGACGGTCAAGTTTGTCAAGGAGATCTGCATTCAGGTCATAGTAGCACACATCACCATAATCGATTATAGGGAAAATTAAGGTCTGCACAAGCATTGTCTTCGTACTTGTTGGTAGTAGATTTTTCAGTCGGTACAAAGCCCGCAGCGTTCCAGTAACCTTTTGACTGACCCTAGCGACTTGAGTACGCCAGTTTAGAGTACTATCAATGTGTAAGCCTAGGTCCTTCACATCAGTACTAAATGGGACGACCGTACCATTGAAGAGAACTGGTGGCAAGGTTGTACCAGCCACCTTACTTATACTCCGAGAACTTCCGATGATGATCGCCTGACACTTATTAGGATTTACTGATACGCCAAATTTATCAGACCAAGTTTTTATCGCTATAAGGTCCCTATTTAATTTGTCGATAGCGTCAGGTATTTCTTCAACCCTCCCTTGACAATACAACTGCAAGTCATCTGCATACAGATGATACGCACACTGAAGCTCGGCAGTTATAAGATTGATAAATATAGAAAACAGAAGAGGAGAAAGAATACCGCCTTGTGGAACGCCAGTTTCCAAATCACACCAGCATGATGAAGAATCCCCATCATGAACGGCCTGCTGACGTTCCTGAAGGTAAGAGGAGAACCATTCCAGTGCCTCGGGAGAGACCATAACATGCGACAGAATGGCTAACAGGATATCGTGACTGACGGTATTAAAGGCATTCGAGAAATCGACCAACACTAGTGCAGTAACTTTGGTGTCTTCCAGTCCTGCCCTTATATCGCCAGTCACTTTAAGCAGGGCGGAAACAGTGCTATGCCCGGGCCTAAACCCAGATTGAAGAGGGCTAATGAGTGAGTTACGGTGAACAAAATTGGAAAATTGTTTGTGGACGCAGGCCTCGAGCACTTTGGAAAGGAAGGGAAGGATAGAAATGGGGCGAAAGTGGGTAGGAAGAGAGGGATTAGAAACCTTAGGTAGTGGACGAACATAGGCTTTGCGCCATAGGGAAGGGAATACACCGGTGTATAAGGAAAAATTTATAATGTGGGTAATCGCGGGTAGGAGATGATCCAGGATATGAATTATCATACCACGGGTGATATTGTCACATCCTACCGCTTTTGATTTAATGGACAGAATGATTTTTTTTGATCTCTCCCGGTTCAACTGGAACGAAACTGAAAGGATTTATATGGGGACGCGTTAGACCAGAAATTAGGGACAGAATTTGTTGTTTGGTTAGACGATCCATGGTAGAAACAGTGGAGAAATGACGGTTGAGATCGTCTAAGTCAATTGAATTAGGAAGGTCTAAATTTCGCGGTTTGCCGATACCAAGAGTTCCAAGAAATTTCCAAATATCGGCAGAAGAGGAAGAATCGATAGAATCTAGAATGTGGCGGCGTTTAGCATTGCGTATCATCTGATTACATCTGTTTCTTGCAGTTTTGAAAAGGGTCCAGTTCTCATCAGTACGATCCCTTTTAAATTTACGGAACGCGCGGTCCCTACGTCGCATTGCCATCTGTATACCTCTATTCATCCATGGTGCAGGTGGGCGTTTTAATTTCACTTTTTTGACGGGAGCATGGATGTCATAAAGTTTGACTACAACGTCATTGAAGATCGCAACCTTGTCGTCAACTGACGTAGCTGCCGTCATAGGACCCCAATCGGCCACAGACGCATCTTCCGTGAGTTTCTCTACATCCATCCGCGCAAAACAACGCCTGTACAGAACCTTGGGTTTGGGTTTGGGAGCTTTCAGGATATATGACAGGTAAATCATGTCGTGATGAGAAAAGCCAGGAGCGTCATGCTGACCATGGGAGGAAACGAGGGAAGGATTCGAGGTGAGGATCAGATCGAGCCAGGTGTCATCGCTGACAATGTTATGATGAGTAGGTTGGAGCGGCAAAACGTGTAGACTAGCCGACTCGATGAGATGGAGAAGCTTTCTGGATCGAGGGGAGTTGAGGGCAAGGAGGTTTGTGTTGAAGTCACCCATGATGATGTGATGTGCATACTCCGAACCCAAAGATTCAAGTACTGATTCGAATTCAGTGAAGTAATCAACAGTGGGAGGACAGTAGACAACACCAATTATGGATTTGACACCTTTGACACAGACTTCAAGGAAAATAAACTCAGCAGAAGCAGAATAGTGTGAAGAGGAAGTAGCAAGTATTTTGTATGGAATGTCACTGCGAAGGTATATGGCAACACCACCCCCTCCTTTATCAGTCCGATCATTTCGTATCAGAACAAAACCAGTGAGAGGGTACATGGTGGACAGGAGATGCGGTTTGAGCCAAGTTTCGGAGATCAGGATGGCATGAACGTTGCTGTTATTAAAGACGTCGTACAGCTCACTGTAGTGGCTTGGAACGCTTTGAACGTTAATGTGACACACATTCACCAACCGACTAGACTGATCCTTGAAATTATGTTGTAAAAAGTCACCAAGGGTGTCAGTGAAAGAGCAAAAGCTTTCATCGCTTGAAGAGGCAGTAGAATCGTTTGCAGAAAAGTATGACTCATTGTCTGACATAAATATAAGAATATAGTTAATATGTTGAAATAAATATATATAATAATTTATGCTATTGCAAAAAAGGACAACTAACAGGTGCAAGACACTGCACCACCCGCCAGCTTACACCAACTTTAAAAGCGACTAAACAAACAAAATATACCTACAGTACAGAAAAATTCAATATAATATACACATAACAAAATCTGAACTCGTATTTGTATCTACTCAAGAAGCAAAGCAAAAATCGTAGTTCCCAAAAAATAAAAATAGACAAAGCAACAAACAACAAAAAAATTACATTGATATAAAAATATAATAAAAACTGCACACCCAGCTGAGAATTGAATAAATGAAGCGGATCGATGAGCGAAACTTAAGTAAAGATCAATGTGGTACTGTTGACTAAACGCATTGATGGAAACATGCAATTTCAGAACGTTTACTTAATGTGTCAACGGCAATTTGACAATTTTGACAGGTTGACATTCACTCACTTTCGCTACAATAATTATTAACAAAATGTTGGGGTTGAAAAATAAACACTGCAGGGTACTGAGAAACAGAAATTACGTAAACAGTTGGGGCACAAAACAAAAGAAAGATAACTATAAGACGGGACAACTACACAACGGTAAGTAAAGCTTACGAATCTACGAAACTAAAATTAAACAAACAACAAGAACATCAAAGTAGACATTTACCTATTATTATGTATTGTTTTGCAGGTTCACGGCAGCATCGACCATTCCTCACCTCGATGATGGAGTCGCACTCGGCGCCTTAGCATACTTCGCTATCAGGGGCTTCAGCTCGTCGATGGAAGTAACCTTGAGCCGACTACCATCAGAGGCCTTTATGAAGATGACGCCGTCTTGAGTCCAACACGACCTCATACCAAAATGCTCGCGAGCCTTACCGAATACTGCTTGCCTGGCCTTGGTCAAGAACTCCTTCACCGATATCTTGGAGCCTTTCAAGCCTGTCTTAGCCTTCCAGACTGAGGCCTTGATGTCCACACTGGCGAACCTAACTAGAATAGGCCTGTGATGCTCCTTGCTCTGGGCTCCAAGCCTGTGACAGGTTTTGATTGAGGATGGCGAGAGATTCTTCAGAGCTAGCATGTTATTGAGCACACCAAGGATTACCGCTGTGCTGTCTTCTTTCTCCACTTCAGGAAGGCCTTGGAAAACTAAAGCTTTCCGCCGGTGCCTGGTTTCCAAGCCGTCGATTTGTTTGGCACACTCGCTGATTTGGCTTCGGAGTAGACCAAGCATTGAAAATATCAGCTCACGGAAGCCACGGAACTCTTCTGCTATCTTAGCGACCGTGTCCTTGGCAGGACCGGCACACTGGATTTGTGCTCCAAGTTCACCCATCTTCCTCAAAAAGTTTTCCTCAAGGGTCTTTTGTGCAGCAAGGACTTCTGATAGTTGAGACATTCTGTGATGTGTGTGTGGTGACAAATTTTGTGAAATAGTGCAGTTGATCAGCTGGCAGGTGGTGTTTAAAACGTGTGTATGTCACATAAATGTGCCACAAACGTGAGTACTTGCTATTTATCTGATGTGGACTAAGTACTGAAGTAAACTTAATCAATATTATTAATTGATTAGATTTAAATAAAATTCCAAATTTAAAAAACGTCTTTACTTTTTTAACACCTACCCGCGAAAAAAAAAAAAAAAAACCATGCCAATGTACCAACAAAAATTTTTTTTGTTGGTACATTGGCATGTGCTAGCTGTCATTATGGCAAATATATTTTATTTAATGTTTTGTGTTGAGTAATGTAAAATATTTGCATACTATTGTATAGAATCAAGTTTTTTTTCGTAACTGAACAGACAGCTGCGCTGCTGGGGAGTTTGTTGCGCCACTTCTTCTTTCCAGCAAAAGCACTAGGAAGTGGTGAAGGGCGGGCGTTTTTGGGGGACTGTCTTATGTAATTTTGACGTTCGAAAAGTGCTGATTCTCAGCCTAGTTTGAATAAATGACTTTTGAATTTGAATTATGACTATCAAAAATAACGTAAATAAATACCTGTATTGACGGAATGTTGTAATTAAAATTTGGCTTACTACTTACATTCTATTTTGTACAATATAGTCTGATGTAGCAAGAGAAATCCTTTTATTTATAAGTAACTAGCTTTACCCGGCCCGGCTTTGCACGGCTAGCACTAAGTACTTACTTACTCTACGGCGCACCTACCTTTCCTAATTACCTATTTCTACCTAATTACCTACCCTACCTACCTACCCTAACTGCTACCTAACCTAACCTACCTACCCTACATTTCTACCTGCTTACCTACCACATATACCTATTTATACCTACTAATACTATGTTAGTAGCAAATAAATAACTTTGACTTTAGTTAATGCATGTTACTAACATAAATGAAATAAACTTCTACACCTATAATTTAACACAACAACATTTTTTCATTAAAATTAGACAATTTCTTTACAAATTTTTATGTTTTTTTATAGCGCCTCTGTTGTTACCTTTACGAAAGTATTACAAAAATGTATAGTGTTAAATCTTGTACGACATGGTATGGAACCCTTCGTGTGCGAGTCCGACTCGCACTTGACCGATTTTTTAAACTATGTTTTGAATTTCTTTTTCGTTTATGAATGAATGATAAGTATGAGGCGTGCACTTTTGGATTTTCCAAACTATATAATTATTTAATACAACTGTCAAAGAATGGCAACTGTGATTTGAATACACGGACAATTAAAATTGGTCTGCAATTTGTTTAAAAATTAATATCATCGTCACGTTGTCAGTATACAAGAAAGCAAGTTATAGTACAACGTACGGTGATATTTGTTAAGTATTTAATTTCATTGGTCCATTTTAAAAGGTCACTCGCAATTTGTAGTGTCAATATTCGAGCAACAGAGTTAATTACGTTTGTGATACATTAATAAGGTTATGTCGATATTCCAAAATTTATTTCACCACCCACTAGCTTTTTGATGATATTCAAACTACCTGTTATTTCAGGTCTTACAGTATGCACCATACTTTTCCATATACCTATCTTTATCAGAGACCCTAGTAGGAACGCGCGAAGTAAATATATTGTGAACTAGCAGCAGCATTTTGGTTTAAATTTTTACAACAAACACAATAAGCCACCCATCCATATATATGAATAAAATATTGAAACAAGTATTTCTTTATTTGCAAATCGACGTTACATTAACTCCGCGCGTTTGTGCTACGCCCACTGAAGACGATCAAGTACCAAACCACAAACTGACTAATACACTCACGTTCTTAGCACTCCTCTTGAGCTGCCTGCCAGCCTTCCACCAGGTGACCTGTGCCTCAGGCCTGGACCCCACAGCCTTGCACTCCACCTCGTAGTTCCTGTCTGCGGACAGCTGGGCCCGCTTGTTCAGGATCTGGATGCTCAGTGGCCTTACTGCAACAAACTGGACTTATTGGCATTGGATCGATGGTGGGATTGAAGTGGTATGAAATACTTCCAAAATTGTGTTTTTAATGGGCGTTGACTTTGACTCCTTAGGCCTCCCACAAACTGGACCAAGAAGGAGAAGCACAGAACCGGTCGATGTGGCAACCTTGGAGAGGCCTATGTCCAGTAATGGACGTCTTTCGGCTGAAATGATAATAATGATGATGATGAGGGCTTAGACTTGAGCGTTAACGAAGTAATAGGATTCAAAATGGCTTCTGTGAGTTTCTTTTCATTTATTTATTTCTCTTCTGCTGAATGAATCGTCCGTTTTTCCAGACCAGAGAAGCAGGTAACAGAATTGCAATACCTGATGTTTTAATTATCTTACCTACTTACCTACTCGTTAACGCCCAAGTTACATACTGGTTTTGGCATTACTGCCCAAATTATTCCGGTGTTAGACTAAATAAATAGGTAGGCAACATTTTGAATTTTGAAACTACTGAATTTAATTAATGATTCAGATTTTATAAACCACCAGTGATTAATCCAGATTTGAGCCTAAATCTGGATTGCATGCAAAGGCACTACCAATCGCTAAATAATCTGTACTTACTCAATTTTCAAATAATTTTCAAAAACATAATGATATTTTAAATACTTTAAGACTTAAATGTCTTTGGTGAAGTGGGCCTAAGTCTTCAATAAGTTAGCCAAATATTACATTAAAGTTCATTACATACATTATAACAAGAAGCATACAGACACATACAGGGGATGACAACAAATTAAGTAGAGGAGAGTCTATCACATTTGGATCACTACCTCCAATTTAATGCCCATTAATATATTAGACCAGGTGACATAAAAATAACTGTCACAATAATATTGAGAGAAGTGAGGTTTTGTCGGAAGCAATCAATAACGGTTGAGTTAATCTCTTACAACCTATTATTAGTCGCAGAATATCGGACGATGTCAGCAAATATTTCTCGTTCATTTGACCTTGTTCCTAATACGAGATATGACAAATAAAAATAACACTCCTATGAGAGAAAAATATATGCCTATTTGCCATTGATGTAGCTAGGAAAAAAAAAACAAAAAACTCCATAGAATATGCATAACAAAATTCGAATTCATTCCGCTATTCGCTACATCATGTTCATCATTGTCCTTTGACTGCAGGATTATGACTCCCGTCGTCAACTAGACCGATCCAAAACATAACAAGAATTCGCTCCCTATCTCTATTCAAATTCTTCTCAAAGACCCTTCCCAATAATATCCATATGCTACTCATAAGTTCTATTTCGTAACTCTCAACTTTTCACTTTACTTCAAAGTCTCTTGATCTTGTGATGCTTCAACGATCAGTATTACAACCATCTATCTAGCAAAGGTAAAATTCCAGAAAATGGTCGAGATCAATTTCAATAGGGACAGCGCTATATTATTTGCACGATTCTAAAGCTTTGCCGTCTGTGTATCCCGTAATTGAAACCAACTACCGGATCTGCTCAATCGGAAGTTCCAATTGAGTGCCTGCTTATAATAGACCCAAAAATGGCCACTTACCTTGAATCATGAAGATGTGCACGGAAATGTATCATTTACAACACAGTAGAGTTTATTAGTTAGTTATTATTGTGACGTCATCAATGCTTTAGTTACAAAAATAGAAAACCGTTTGTATGAAGACTAACAATAACGAAAAAATACAGCCATATTTCCAAGGTCCGCAGCTGGATTCTTTCTTTTTGAAAGTCTATTTAATCTGTAAATAAGGATTGTTGTTATTTTGGACAAAGAATTTCAAATAGGTACTGGAGATTAGACAGCAGCATTTGCTTATGCAAAAATGGCATGATTCTCTCCAGCTAAAGCACTAGGAAGTGGTGAAGGGCGGGCGTTTTTGGGGGACTGTCTTATGTAATTTTGACGTTCGAAAAGTGCTGATTCTCAGCCTAGTTTGAATAAATGACTTTTGAATTTGAATTTGATTATTTTGTAAAGTAATAAAGTATTTTAATTATTGTGAATGTATGGACTTTGTCGGTCCTTTTTTTTTCTCTGTTAGTTTAAATAATGGTCTGGCAGTTTGAATACTATAAGCGGTATACCCAAATGTCTTTTCTTTGGTATTGTTCGTCGAGTCGCTGAGCTCCTTAAGTTCTGAGTTGAGCTTCACGATTACTAACAAATGCTTGCACTGACTGGACAGGTCCACTCAAATCTGTGTGGTTCTTTCTGCAAAAGACCAACAAAGACGAACACTATTCTACACGGTCCTCATAGGGTCTGACCAAGATTATGAAAAGAGACTATGACCTCTGAGTTTGTTTTGACATTTCTACTAAAGGGTAGTCAGATAGAAAATGTCCACTCCGCCTAGTATTTTTTTTAAATCGTGTAATAGTGATTCCTATATAGAATAAAAAAATATATTTCGATTTAATTTAATTTCATTATGGAATCAATAACTTCAATGATAAAGAGATCCAGAGTTATTTCTACAGCCTACCAAATGTATACCTAGGTATTAATGGCTTTGGAGTCAAACACATTAAACCAAATTCACTGGATTAACTATTGCGATCTTGCCTTATTTTCATCATGACGAAAAGCTCCATATGACTTCAAAACTTTGTGAGCATACCCAAAATAATCACACGAATAAACTAAAAATATTTTTGGTGTTTGACTGGCGATCCGTGTGCACGTCATCGAGACCTAAAACCATGCTAAAATGTTAACTCCTACGTTGCATAGATTTAATAGTCTGTGGCAGAAGGTCAGAAAAGTGATCTATAAAGGTTCCGTTTTCCTTTTTTAGGTCAGAACCCTAAAACAGTAAAAAAATACCATTAAAATCTTCAACAAAACCCAATCAACTCACAATTTATATCCAAAATCAGCAGCTTAGCTTCAGGAGCTGCGAGGTTGGTGTTAGATGCCTGACAGACGAGCCTCGCGTTCAGATGCTGTCTGCCTACGTTTGGGAACGTCAGCGTGTTCGACGTCACGCCGTCAGGGCGCTGCTCGAACGAGTCGTCTATCACCGTGTTCTCAAGGTACCAAGTGAGGCGAGGGCGAGGGTCACCTGGGGAAAAACAAAAAGATATGTACATTTATACTAATCCACATCTTAACAAGATCTTGTTAAGTACCTGGTACTTATACTAATGAAATTCAACAGAATGTAAATTGTTTATGAATAAAATAAACTAAACTTAATTAAACTAAACTTGTCGAAAGACCTACACTTTCCTCCAATATCTATTAACACTGTTATATGAAAATATTGTAAAAGCCAATTATTTTTAAAAGAGTAACCATGGAGTTTCTTGCCGGCTCTTCTCCATAGAAAACGACCAATTGGAACCAAGCTTCTGCTTCTAAGTTTCATAAGTGCCCGAGTAGGTTTATGTGAAATAATATACATTATTTTGTTACAACTAACTATTATGATGTATTATGTAAAAGTATGTAAAGGAAAAAATAATAAAATAAAGAGAAGAGCACATTGGGCATAAAAAAATTTGTCCGCATCGCTGTCAGTAGGGAAAGTGCCCAAAAGGCTGGCAGCGTTGCCATGTTGGATGGCAATGCTCATACTTTGGCCTAAGAATTGGCCAGCCACGTGAAAAGATATTTTATTATTATATTATTTATAAAGAAGAAAAAAATATTTTAATTTTGATTTTAATCCATGTTTTACTAGCTGTTCGTGCCCGGCGTCGCCTGGGTGTATTTTCGACTTTTCCGATGGATTTTAAAAATCTTCTTTCATGCAAACTTTGTCATGTCCAACAAAAAAAAATCTGTCAAACAGGTCGAGCCATTCTCTAGTAATGATTTTGATACATGCGGCAATAGATTTTTATTTATAGATAGTTTTTTTTTTTAATGTAAGTACTCAAAATAAACAAAACGTGAATTCATGCAAGCCTTTAGTACTTTTCACCCTCAGAAATTGTGCACAACATGTCGTGAACAGAATAGTCTTGTATGACGATAACTTTTTTTTGCAACACCCGATTTAATTTAAGCTTCGCCAAATTAATCTCTGGCTACCTATGAAAATTCAGTAGTTCCGGAGATCTTCGCAAACAAACAGACAGATAGACAGACACCGGATTCTACTATTTTATTATATGTATAGATAAAAATGTACTATACATTCGATAGTAACGATATTGTCTGTTACCAATAATATTATCGTAATTAAAAAAAAATAATACGGATACACCATCTGGTGAGATGCAGACCAAGAGCTTTCCCGTTGGGGTAAAAAAAAAGAAAAAAAGTGCTCTGCTGCTGCTTCAAACCTTACATCAACATAATTTTGACGACACGGATGGCGAAACCGAAACAAAAGGCTCTCTGATGCTACTCTACAGCTCATGGAGGAGAGGCGCGAGATGATCCTGCAGTCTTCAGACGATGCACTCAATTACCGGCGGCTCAATAGACAGATCTCTAAGTCCTTGAAAAGCGACCTTCGCCATTATAATACGAACCGTATTAAGGACGCAATAGAGCGGAACAAGGGCTCCAAGGTTTTTGCAAGAGATCTGTCTATTGGGCAGAGCCAGCTTGCGAAACTGAAGACCGATGATGGCAGAATCGTATCCGCCAAACCTGAGCTGTTGAGGGAGATCGAGAGGTTCTATGGACAGTTATACACGTCAACCAGTAACCCCGTTACGAATCTGGCAAACGACCCAAGAGCTAGATTAACCCGACATTATACCGAAGATATCCCGGACGTCAGCTTGTACGAGATTAGGATGGCTCTAAAGCAGCTTAAAAACAACAAGGCGCCGGGTGATGACGGAATTACGGCCGAACTCCTAAAGGCCGGTGGGAAACCCGTTCTTAAGGCCCTTCAGAAGCTATTTGATTCCGTCATACTCGAGGGTAAAACGCCACAGGCATGGAACAGAGGTGTGGTGGTACTTTTCTTTAAAAAGGGCGACAATGCCCTACTTAAGAACTACAGGCCCATCACACTTCTGACCCATATCTACAAGCTGTTTTCAAGAGTCATCACGAACCGTCTCGCGCGCAGGTTTGACGACTTCCAGCCTCCCGAACAAGCCGGATTCCGTAAAGGCTTTAGCACCGTGGACCACATACATACGCTGCGGCAGGTAATACAGAAGACCGAAGAGTATAATCTGCCTCTCTGCTTAGCGTTTGTGGATTACGAGAAAGCCTTCGATTCGATCGAGACATGGGCTGTACTGCAGTCTCTTCAACGGTGCCAGATCGACTATCGGTACATCGAGGTGTTAAAGTGTCTATACCAAAACGCCACTATGTCAGTCCGCCTCCACGACCAGACCTCGAAACCTATCCTTCTGCAGCGAGGTGTGAGACAAGGAGACGTTATCTCTCCGAAACTGTTCACCGCTGCACTGGAGGATGTCTTCAAGGTTCTGGACTGGAAAGGGCTAGGCATCAACATCAATGGCGAGTATGTCACTGACCTTCGGTTTGCCGACGACATAGTCATCATGGCTGAGACCATGGAGGACCTCAGTATAATGCTCGATGACCTCAGTAGAGCCTCCGAAAGAGTGGGTCTTAAAATGAACATGGACAAGACAAAGGTTATGTCAAACGCCCATGTAACACCCACTCTCATAAAGATCGGAGACGCTACGCTCGAAGTTGTAGACGAGTATGTTTACCTAGGACAAACTGTCCAGCTAGGTAGGTCCAATTTCGAGAAAGAGGTCAATCGTCGAATCCGACTCGGCTGGGCAGCGTTCGGGAAGCTACGCAATATCTTTTCGTCCCACATACCACAGTGTCTCAAAACGAAAGTCTTTGACCAGTGCGTGTTGCCAGTGATGACTTATGGCACTGAAACGTGGTCGCTCACAATGGGCCTTATTAGAAGGCTAAAAGTCACCCAAAGAGCAATGGAGAGGGCTATGCTTGGAGTTTCCCTACGTGATCGAATCAGAAATGAAGAGATCCGCAGGAGAACCAAGGTAACCGACATAGCCCGAAGAATTGCCAAACTTAAGTGGCAATGGGCAGGACACATTGCCCGCAGAACAGATGGCCGATGGGGCCGAAAGGTTCTGGAGTGGCGACCGCGTACCGGAAGACGTAGCGTTGGAAGGCCTCCCACAAGATGGACCGATGACCTTGTAAAGGCCGCAGGAATCCGCTGGATGCGGGAAGCACAGAATCGGTCGAAGTGGCGGTGCTTGGGGGAGGCCTATGTCCAGCAGTGGACGTCTTTCGGCTGATATGATGATGATGATGATGGATGGCGCAGTGGTTAAGCGATTGACTGCTGCGCTGCGTGCCACGGGTTCGATCCCCGCAATAAATATTAATTTGTATGATCTGGAAGTAGTTGTTCCGGTTCTGGCTGTTTGTGTATGTGAATTTAAATGTTTGTAGAAACGTACGCACAATACAGAGAAATTCCTAGTGTAGGGAAAAGTAAAAAAAAAAATCCTAAGTAAAACAGTAATTTCTGGCTAGGTATATTTAAATTGCTCCTGAAATCTTCAAGAGATACCTGTAGAGTGTAAACATGTAAGTGAGTGTTTTCGTCGTTACTAATGTCGGTACAAAACTGACAAATACATGCGCTTTACGTGCCCACAGGGTCGCTCACCGAAGACATATTTTAGCATCCACAAGATTACCTGGATCTCGGAAGTTTGTCTTGTCAACACTGCTCTACGGGTGTTTTTTAGTTTGTCGTGTTTCTGAATCTATCGTTGTCGCATTTTAGCGTGGGAATTGCGGTCGTTGCCCTTTCCCTAATATCTCTCCGTAGGAACCCAAACAACAAACTATGTATAGGTTTTATTTTTGAAACATGTCGAAGTTCACGAAGGATATTGATTCAGGACGTTAACGGACTTTATTTAATTTTTTTTAATAAAAAATGCTAGAACATTACCCTCCTTCTGGGGCAGTCGGGTAAAAATGTAGATGTGTCACTGACTGCTATTGCTAAAACAAGTCGATACTCTGTTTCTTTAAGGTGATTGATTACATGTTGTTAAATGTTCAGAGACCAAAAATTTATTAAGGTATTCGGCTTTAAAGCTATATTAAACAGCGTTATAATAGAGTTATAAATGTCATCATCATCATCAGCCTATGAATGTTTCCACTGCTGGGACACAGGCTTCCTCTCTGTGAGAGGGAGTGGGCCGTAATCCACCACGCGGGCCCAGTGCAGGTTGGTGGATGTCACATGTCTTCGAATTTTTGGTTCTAAGACATGCCGGTTTCCTCACGATGTTTTCCTTCACCGTTTTGAGAACAGTGGTGATGAAATTATTTACACAAAGTAAAGCGCCTGCTTGGGTTCGACCCCACGACCTAAAACTCGTAAGTGGGGGGGGCCGTTACCACTGGGCCACCACTGCTCCAAGTTCTATGTATTAAAATAATAACAATTACATAATCACAAATAATCGAAACATGAACGGAGCCTACTCTAGGTTTGACTCCGTGTGTATCCCTTTTTTTTTTTTTTTTTGGGTGGGAAATCATCCAATGACTTCTCCCGCTCTGGGCGGAGCAGAAGGGCGTGTCAGACTTTTACTCACTAAAACCCACCCGTGTTCCTTCCCTTGCCATGCCAGGGGCCACGGTTTTCCCTTGGGACTACCCGCAACCCCGGCAGGCATCGGCCCTAACGGACCCCGTCAGTTTTGCTGACATCTCTTTGAGGCGCGCGTGGAACACGACGCGCCGTCGACCCGGGCCTGGTCCTTATCGGACGGCGAGCTGCCCTCTGCTCTCCGTCCGCAGGCCCGCGCCTACAGTTATATTCACCAAATAGTTGCCTCTTTTTCTATTTCTATTTCTATCTATAATTTTATAACCCTTAGATCTTCTGACTACGTTACACTCACTTAATTGGCCCAAGAAGTCGATCCCGCCGCGTACTTTTAGCTTCATACCTAAACTGCGGAGTTTCCCATCTATATTCACCAACGCTCAAAAGAATCTCACAATAATAAATACCAGTTTACATTGTTCTACTACTTCAATAAAGACTCTAATCTTAACTTGACACGTGTATGATCCAACACGTGGACCCTAAGTTAATGTCTTCGTATTGAGGCGAGCGCAGAAGTTATTGCTGTCGTGAAAAAAGTTACGATTTATCTAACTGTCAGAATAAATATAAAATAACTCAACCTCAAATGAAGGATCAGAACATTTCGTCCTTAATAAAAAAGCTTACTGAAGAGATTTAAAGTAGACACCGAAAGTTCTTAGAGTGACAAAAAAAAAGATAAAATGTTTTGGCATTGCGAAAGTCGCCTCAGACTGTTTGACACTCTTATCTCTGGCAGACCTCTAGAGGCATCGTCGCTTGGAGGATTTAAGAATTCATAACGGAGTCTTGTTATTTTTGGAAATTGTTATGATTAGGGATAAAAATGTTTAGCTTTGTAACTTTGAACAATCCTTTTTAGGTCGAGATCTATAAACGTTACTTGGCTTGGGCTTTGACTTAGACATATTCCCGTCTCTATTTTGTACTTGTAGTTTGAAAGTTGTGTGACAGTGACAGGTAGGTATAAAAGCTTTAACCTAAGTACTACGCTGATCAAAATATAATCGCTTATTTATCTTTTTGGTCAGTGCCTATAGGTCCTAGCTTGATGTTCAATAGCATGTAGCCTTTCTCAAAAATTGGGCTGCAATGCAAAAGGAATTGTTCAAATCCGACGGTCCAGGGATTAGCGCGTTCCAACATACAAAAATAATCTTCAGGATTATTATTAGTATGGAAAATATGAACCAATTATCATACATATCGGCCTTATAGACAACATTTCTTTTAATACAGTTTCTACAGTTTTTTTTAAAGCTATTGCATAGCTTCTATCGCGGGCCTTGACCGTGGAGACCGAATCCAGAAATTCCGGTACGAAAATACCTAACGCCTAACGAGAGTGTTGTATTGAAAATTATGTTTAACTGTTTGACAACAATGTTCAAATTTACTTAGACGAATGATCCTTCACTATTAATAGTTAAATTAAAACCTTTTTATTAGTTTGATGTTTCCATTACGTTGTGTCAAGTTTTAAAAACTATAAAAATGTGAATAACAGTTCCTGTTAATGTCACCATTGCTATTTCTTGTATTCAGGTTAATATTTTACAATTGCATAAGTTGATAAAAAATGCTGTGCAATAGCTTTACCGCGGCAGTCCCCGAGTGCCACATGTCTTTTTTTTTTATTGTTTAGTTTTAGAGGCACGTGTTCAACAATCGCTGCTTACTCATAAAATAAGTAAAAAAGATGTCACTTTTTTGGATATCGTGAAAAATAACCCCTCAATAAACATGAGATTCGGTCCACAAAATTGATAAACCCAACTACTTCCGTGCTAACCCAAATTTTTCCAATCCTTTCACATCATTCTTACCGACAACCCCGCGAAATGCCAGCCAAGCAATACATAACAATATTACACAAATCATTTATAAGTAACCCTTATTTATCAGATTGCGAGATGCACAATGCCAGCACATCAACGCGCCATGATTATTTGGTGTATACACAAATATATATCTACAATACTAGGGGTGAATTAGATTTTTTCCTCAACCAAACAGTAAAATGATTAGTTGACCTACTTCTGGAAATTGAGGAAAATGTATTGACTAATGTTTGGTCGGAAAATAATAACTGTCAAAAAAGGAACTGTGGTGTGGTGGGTCAGAGACTTTAGGCAGCCATTTCTTATGGTCTTATGGTTTATGGTTTCGAAACCTGTCATTTTGTGACTATTTTTTTAAGGTATATATTCAGCTTATGATGTTCACACTGTTGGGACACAGGCCTCCTCTCTGGGAGAGGGAACGGGTTGTAATCCACCAAGCGGGCCCAGTGCGGGTTGGTAGATGTCACATGTCCGAATTTTTGGTTTCCTTTCCTCTAATTATTTCCTTCACCATTTTGAGAGCAGTGGTGATATTTTACACAAAGTAAAGCGCCTGTCGGGTTCGAACCTACAACAAACAACTCGTAAGTCACGGCTTTTACCACTGGCCCACCAATGGTTTTTAAGGCTGCTTTTTAGGGAATAGTATTTAACTATAATCTAAATCACCACCAATGCTGTAAAAATTAAAAGAAAGACATCTCCAACTCACACGCTAGCGATGTGATTTCAAACTTCGTTTTATCGGTATAGGAATATTTTTTAAATAAAATAGATTTCGTATTATTCTTTATTTCCAATATCAAAAACTCTAAATGATTGATAATATTTACACATAAACATAACATGACCCCTGTAATGATAATTTATTCCTGTTTGTTGGTTTTAACACAAAAAAAAACCTACACGACAATTAAAAACCAATAAACCATGTTTTATATACAAAAAAAATTCAAAGATCATCCTAACGACATAAAATCGTAATTGCTTTATCAAAAACATGAATTCATCCATTCGAAATAAAGATCGAATGCATTTCAAAAACTCGAATGCGACAACAATGGATGAACAATAAGGGGAATCTAAAAAGAATTCAGAAATACTCCAACATAACGAGTGTGGAATTGTGAGTGAAACCTATCAGAGGCATAGCAATGGAAAACACGGATGTTATTGGTATCTTCCAATTTTTTCATCAATCCAACTAGCTCTGTAATCAATTTAGCGTTGTTTTTAGGTACAGTATTCTGAGTATTACTGTCAAAATCACAAAAGACTGAAAAGAAAACAAAATCCAGCCTGAATTAACAAATTAATTACTTGCTTAGCTAAAACCTCTATACGGAAGAGAAATGAGCATTTATAACCACTATGGCCCTCTTTGAGTTCGCAATTTCCGACTAGAGATATCTATATACATTGTTAATTACTCCTCTAATTACATAGTTCCCTATTACATCGGATTAAACATAACTAGTGATGTAACGATTATGAATACGAATATTCGTATTCGCCGAATACTTTCATGATATTCGTAATTACTGACTTCCTAGAAATTTCATAAATTGCGTTGCGAGATATAGCGAAAATATTTCTCGATAAAACCTTCCACAATGAAAGGCTATTTTCAACAGCAGGAAATATACAGACAGAAGAAAAGGAATCATTTGTCGCCAAAAAACTTCCGACTAGGTATTGTTTTAAAAATAAAAAATTGCCTTTATTTCACTTTAATAATTAAATTACTTACATAAAATATTTATATTGAGTGTGTTAAATCTCCTTTCACCTTCTTTGACTAATAATTGCGTGCAGCTATAGTAAAATCAGGAATTCGTATTCGGCGAATAGTACAATCGGTATTCGTATTCGTAAAAGTAGTATTCGTTGCATCACTAAACATAACATAACAAATATCTTTCCCTACGCCTTCGGGGTATGCTCAGTACAGGTGTGATTTATCGTTATTTTACTCCTAAATTAACGAGCACTGTTTTTTTTTTAATAATAAGGTTGGCTTCCAATATTACTCAATCAATGAATCTGCCTAGCCTCTTCCAAACTATGTTAGAGTCAGCTTCCAGTCTAACCGTATGCAACTGAATACCAGTATTTTACATGGAGCGACTGCTTATCTGACCACTACAAACCGGTTACTGAGTACCAAGATACACCTTGGTAACACAGGTTGTCACACTTTTGGACTCCTGACTACCAGTAACGACTGTCAAAGATTTACGAATGACAGACGAGACCAACGGCTTAACATGCTTTCCGTGACACGGAAGAGTTTCGATATGTACCGGATGGTCGGGTGGTGGTGGATGGGTATCCACGAGACGACCGCGGCAAGCGTAGCTTAACCTTTGATCGACCCAAGCGGCTGTAAACATTTAGCCACGAGCCCGTCCACTCTTCCAATCATTCCACATAATATTCATCAGCTTATAATTTGGTCCTAATGACGTAACGCGATCAGCAATAGCAGTCTTTGTGAATTTATGACATCCGCTGTCACTCTCAGGACCTTTCAATATTGTTTAATCAATCTTAGTCAAATCAAGATTGAATATAACATTAATAATTGGCTAATAACAAGGATCACTAATCTAAAGGTAAGCCTTTCATGTTCAAGAATTTGATTAATTAGATTTGATTAGATTACAAGATGAGGATTGGAATCCAATGAATAATTCAAGATCTTCAAGGCGTTTAAGAAAATTGATATTTTTCTTTTGCATAGATTTGAAGACTATTGTAATAGGCAATTTAAATGTGCCGTTTCAAATATTACTTGAAAAACATGTACTGAGCAGTGTGGATTTAAATGATAAAATGTTCTAATCTAATCAAGTAAATGCTTTAAAAATAAAAATAACTGTAGAGTCTTGCGATTGTTCTAATTTAATTTATAATGGCTTACACTGTAGCGCTTTTTTCTTTTATAACGTTGCTCACAACTATTATGTTTAATAATGTCTTCTCGCTTTGTGCACTAAAAAACTTAGTTTATACTACAAATTGCTACACAAGTGGCGAGCACTAATTTCCGCGCTGCTCACAATAGAAAAAAATAAAAGCGAAATATCCACCAGCAAATGCGGGAAATTCTACCACAAAAACTCGGTGGATACACTCGGTATTATAGTGCAAACTCTTTGTTATTGAGTCAAGATAAAACAGTTTTTAGAGCGATCTTCATCTAGCTTTGGATCGTAAAAGACATACTAGATCGCCAGATAAATACATAAAGGCAGAGTTTATACCTATATACAGGATGGAAGGGTAAACACCGTTGTCACTCAAACTATGGGTAGTTGGCTTAAATATAAACATAAAAAACCGAGTAAAAAAAAATTACGTTATTTTCTATAACAAATATTAAAAAGGTTATTGTCCTACACCGTCCGCAAATTCATGGATATGCGCCCGCCCGAGTGACGTAATCGATCGCCGCCCGTCCTACGTACCTACACCACACATGAATAAATACAATACAACCTCTTCCTGGCTTAAGACAGGCAAAAATACCTACCTTAGGAATTCCGTGAAAATTCTAAAGGTACATCTTTAAAAAAAAAAAGACGTGTGGCACTCGGGGACTGCCCCGGCGAAGCTATTGCATAGCATTTTTTATCAACTTACGCAATTGTAAAATATTAACCCGAATACAAGAAATAGCAATGATGACATTGACAGGAACTGTTATTCACATTTATAGTTTTTAAAACTTGACACAACGTAATGGCCGGGAACATCAAACTAATAAAAAGGTTTTAATTTAACTATTAATAGTCAAGGATTCGTCTAAGTAAATTTTAACTTTATTGTCAAACAGTTAAACATAATTTTCAATACAACACTCTCGTATCATTCGTCTAAGTAAATTTGAACTTTGTTGTCAAACAGTTAAACATCATTTTCAATACAACACTCTCGTATCATTCGTTTAAGTAAATTTGAACTTTGTTGTCAAACAGGTAAACATAATTTTCAATACAACACTCTCGTATCATTCGTTTAAGTAAATTTGAACTTTGTTGTCAAGCAGTTAAACATAATTTTCAATACAAAACACTCTTTTCTTAGGTAGTATTTTCGTTACGAAATTTCTGGATTAGGTCTCCACGCTCAAGGCCCGCGATAGAAGCTATGCAATAGCTTAAACGTTGTGATTTTCCATTGAATTTATGTTCTTTATACGAAACCAAACCACTGGTTTGAAGGATAACGGTGTTTACCCTAACACCCTGTATATATACTCTAAAAAGCGCCACTGAAGTCGCAAACCGGAGTCTGGATTTGTGTCCTGGTGATGACAATAGACTCGCCCCGTAATACATGGGACTTAAATATAACTGGCGAAATGTGGGTTTACAGGTACCGTAGACCTCTGCACAAACCTTCGGAGAAACAAGGCGTGATGATAAGTTATTCCATTGACTTTAAAAAGAGAAGAAGAAGCTTTCTGTAACTTGTAGCTTCCATCAATGATGATAATTTCAATACTCGCGATTAATTACGAAAATTTATTATTAACTAGCGCTCTGCGGTTTCACCCCATAAGTCTCCATTCCGTAAGAAGATCGAGATAACAATTATACTATGTCCTAATCCAGATCATGGTCTACCAGTAATCCAAATTTCATTGAAATCTGTTAAGCCGTTTTAGCGCTTTCGCATTTATAATATTAGTTAGGATAATATTATAATGCATTCCGCAATGTATGCTATGCTGTACTAAGGCGGTAACTTTAAATATAATGCAATCACTATGGACCCCGTCGGGCATAGCAAACTAGTTAGGAGAAGTATTAAAACTTAACGTATCATACAACACCTACACCATACATGATACCTACATACATAGGCACATACCATACATGGTACATACCTGTACCTATTTAATGTTCGACTGTAGCTGACCGTCAAAACTACATAATTATATGAAAGATCTAGTTCGTGTCACAATGAGAGAAGAACAGTTAGAACTCACCTCCAAAGCACTCGCATGCAAGTTCCAGGGTGTCTCCCTCATTGTAGGGCTCCAGCAGTCGTGTGTGGCTTCTGGTCTTTGCGTCCATTATGGTCGGCCGGTTTGGCGGTGCTGAGGACAAAATAAATAGAACATTAACTACAATAGTTGTTGGAAAACGTCTTCTAGATGTCATAGAAATAAGTTATGCCAGCGTTTTACGATATCTAATGGCATACATAGTTAAGGCTTAACGACTTAGTCTCTAGGTTAGGGGCGCATTATGACTATCCATGACTCATAGGACCAAATAAAGTGGCTGCTACACGGTTGTCAACCGCGTCCCCGACAGAGCTGACCTTGGTTGGCGACCGGCAAAGTCGGTTCATCGTTTGGTCGTAAACCATCATCTACACGGTTATAAACCATCGAAGTCACCTGTGTCGGGACGCGGTTGGCAACCATGTAGCAGGCATTTTTCTCGAGACACAATGTATGTGTAAACTTACGCTTCGGTTTGTCGAAATCGAGTGCATTTTGAAGTGATTTTGATAGATCGAAGCGTAAAATTATGCTGATTTTCGTCTCTGTAACTTACATAATGAGGTTTTACTAATGTAATAGGCAAACGGTATGTTCAATGTACCAGTCGCTTATCTACATTATTCATTGGATAAAACAAAGTCACTTTTAGTGTATAACTGTATTACCGCTTAGATCTTCTAAGCTATGCAATGGATTTTGTTACGGTTTTCATCATTATATAAAGCATTTATTGCGACACCTTACTTTAATTCGTACACATTAATAATATTATACTGGATGAAATTTTTTACCGTCTCGAAAAAAATAGGGTATAATAGGTAAAGGTAGTAGAGGCATAGGGCATAGAAATTTTTATTTTTTTATTTTTTCTAAGGCCCAAAAAAGAAAATTGATCTATCGATAAATATTAAACATTTGAATTAAACTTTCATACTTGAACAATAAAAACAGAAATTAAAAAAAAGACGATTAAATTATCCAAATTCAAATCATACGCCATAAAATGCGCGAAATTTATCAATTAATTCGTAGCTCAATGGTACTAAGCAAATATTCAAGGGCATGGCTTCTGTTCTACTTACACTTCTACACAGCATAATATTCTCGAGACGGTAAAATATGTCATCCGGTATAACTTAGATTTAACACAGATAATTAATATCTCGATGAGTTCATACGTCACGGCACTCGTGCGAAGCTAGGGCGGGACACAAGTTCAAATATACAAGAAAAACTTAGAAACGAACTCGATTGCAAGTCACTAACATAATCATATCAGTGTATAGACACAGTGTGTTACTACCATAGGCTTTCACGTAGATTTTCTCGAGCAGATAGTACGTTATCGATCGATAACTCAACACATTGCTATTCGTTGTAGCACGCAGTAAGGACGTAAATCACACGGCTCTGTATTAATATCGCCTCGGGAATAACATAGTTACACTATGCGGTCCTAAGGTACGAATTCATCGCCTTAAGCTTATACAGGGTAAGCTTTTGAAATGGGTAATAAGGGTAAATAACTTTTTACAAAAAAGAAACCGACTTCTATAAAAGACACTACAAAGTCAAAAATAACTTTAATTTCGGAAGTCAGTGTTTTTGGTTTTGAATTTTGGTTTTTTGGCACCGATTTCCGAACTTAAAGTTATTTTTACTTTGTTTTATTGTTTTTTTTTTTTTTGTAGAAAGTTCTTATTTTTCACTTTTTATTTACCACACAAATTCAAATACTTCCTGCTATGTAAATAACAGTGACAGGAACATAAAATCATCATTATCATCCACATAGGTTATGAGGGAAAAATACGTAATATTGAAGTTGACTCAAAATCTACCCAAGCAAAATTATTAAAATTATGACCTACCAAATAAAAAAAAAGATCATCAAAATCAATTCATAATTGGCGGAGTAATCGCGTAGCAATATAAAAAAATTGATAACGTGGTTTAAAGGTATTCCATTAAAAAACCATGACGTTTACCAATTTTTCAATTTTTTTTGACGTTTACATCTCTCGCTGAGAGAGATGTCGCGCGTATACAGGGTGATGGTCCCAGTTTGAATTGAATCAATCTAAATTACAGCCATAATAATAATATTATGTTTTTAACGGAAACTAAATAATGTTAGTAAACAAACGTGCTTATTTGACAACCGTATTTAAAGCAAATGAGAGCACTCCAGGTAAACTAACATTGACAAACCACTACAAAGCACAAAGGTTTAATATTAATAGAATTCGTAAATCGTCCATTAACGGAAATGTAACTAATTTGAATCTGCCTAGCCTTTTTCCAACTGTGGTGGGGTCGCCTTCCAGTCTAACCGGATGCAGCTGAAAACCATTATTTTACATGGAGCGACTGCCTATCTGACCTCCACAACCCAGTAACTGGGTAATACAATACCACTTGATAAAAACTGGTTGTCAGACTTTCAGGCTTCTGACAACTCCTAACGACTGTCAAAGATCCACGAATGACAGCTGGACCTACGCTTTAACGTGGTTTCCGAGGCACGGAGGAGTCTCGGTATATAAAGATAGCCACCCATCCATGGGCCAACCCCGGCAAGCGTAGCTTAACCTAATGGATAGGCCCGTGCGGCTGTTATGACTTAGCCCCAAGCACAAAAACAAAGTTACTAATTTGAATGTGAATCTAAAAATGCGAGTACTACTTAATGTTTGTAACATAATGGAAATAAAATGAGTAATCAATGAACTCAGCCTAGCGCACGCCATTGGATATACGCCTCTCCCAGGCTGCGCCAGTCACCTTTTTAAGGTCGTCTGTCCATTTAGCTGGAGGGGCGTCCCAAACTACGCTTGCGATACGCGGTCTCTACTCCAGGACTATGATCTCCTCCACCGGCCATCAGTTCTTCTTCCGATCCCTAGACATTTTCGATAGGCTAACTTACACCGAAACTTATTCGCTTTATTAGAACTAAATAATATGCTAATTTTAAGTCACACACACCTACACACCCTGACACTCGCACACTCTCACCCATACTCGCACATATCACACAAATACGTGCATTTTTCTTTTTCTCTTTATAACGCTTGTTCATTTACAGTTTGCTTTTTCTATAATTTTAAAACTAGCCTATTTATTTTTGTATTTTTACATTGTTTTATATTAAATTGCAAATTAATAGATATTGCTAAGAGGAAGAGTGGAGTCTCCTAGCACAAGCAATTCTTGCTTAAAATGTGATCTCCAAATCATATGTAAATGCACTTTTTAATTGAAATAAACATTTTATTTTTATTTTTACATAGCCAGCCTACTGCCACTTCAGTTACTATGGTTCTTTTCCGGATAATCTTCATTTTAATTGAGTGTAATAACGACCTATAATTTCTTCTATTCAGTGAAAGAGTTCTTCATAAAACAATCGTATTGTGCTGGCTTCCTTTTTTTTTTCATCAACTGTTATTGAAATTCGTTGGGCCGAACATAATAGTGCGTGCTTATGACGAGTTGCCTAAAGTTCCTCAACAGATTTTTTTTCATTAAAAGCAAAGAAAACATGTATTTTTGATAAGTAGCTAAGTGCAGTCAGTGAAATGAATTGTCTTGCAAATTGATACCTTACTTAAATTTTCCGTGCTATAAGAATGTCAGACACCTGTCAAGGAATTGCAGTTGTAATTTGATTATACATAATTAGTGGTCAATTAGTAGTCAATTTACTTAATAATAAAATTCAGTTCCATTGCTTTACATTACTATGATTTCAAACTTATGGAACCTTGTGCTTACTCACAAAACGCAAATAAAATATTTAATATTTTTGCATATAATTTTACTGTCATAGATTACCGCAAAGTAACGCCTAATTTCATAACAAAACACTTCCTCAACTTTCGAGTCACCACGACAAACCCATTACGAGTGTCAAAACATTCTGATATTCATTCGTTTATCTCCATAGAATCAACCACAATATTGCAAACTTAAATCAGACCCTTCAAAGTCCCATAACGGTCGGCAGTCGAACCCCAGACCTCGGTTATAAGTTAAGCCGCAAACCGCGTGACACAGTGAACTACGCAAAACGTTTAGCCGAAACTTTTATCTGATTCAATTTAACGGGTTCCGTGTGAAAACGTTATAAACGAACAAGAAAACTTTGCTCTTTGATAATTGTGGATTTATCAGTTCCAAGTCTTAATGCAAGCCTTGCTTTCAGGCCAAGGATTTTTGGAGCAACGTAGAAAGTTATATGGCGATGTCACAAATCCATTGTGGTTTAGAACTTGGAAGAGAGAAAAAATGAAATGGATATGAAAATATCCATCGCAAAGAGCACATGCGTCTATGTGAGTGAAGCCTCCTTTCAAAAATAAAAGTATTGTTGATTGTTTGTTTTGAAACGGTCGACAGTACTCTTGATTTTTATCGTTTGTAAATACAAGCTGCTACTGTCCATCCACTCAAATATTCGGCAAATACTTACAGATACACAGCGAAGTTTTTCTCAGTTTTGATAAATTCGAACCTTTGCGCTTTGTAATGCAATAATTCTCGAATTTCACAATGAACTGACACTGCAGTCAGGGAAATTTATTGTTAAACAAATTGAAAACCTATGTCCATTAGCTGTGATAAACAACTGTCAAAGAATGGCAGTTATGATATACGGACAATTTAAGTAAGTAGTCCTTGCACGCCGGGCTGTGCTGGTGCCGCTGCTGCGGTTGCTGAGACCCTGAAGCGGCGCACATACTGTAACGTTATGGGTAACTACAGTTTTGAGCCGTTTATGGTCCAAACGCTCGGGTCATGGAGCCCGAACTTTCTCGCCGACTGGTTGACACTTCACGTGACCAGAGGGCTGGCTCGTTCATTGGGCAAAGATGTTGGCTAGAGTCTGGCAGCATTGCCATTCAACATGGCAATGATGCCAGTCTCTGGGCACCTTTTAAGATGACAGCGATGTGGATGAGTACTTCGATGCCTAAGTGTCCTTTTGTCTTTGTATTTACTTGTATAGTTAGTCATTTAATTTAGTGTTAGATTGTTTACATTGTATATAAGATTTATATAAATATATAAATAAAAAGTTGGCAGTCAATTGGCTTACAATTAGTTTCTCTAACTTTACATAATAATTGTATTCACATAGTAGTAAAATTATCAAAATAAACACCGGGCCTTAAACAGTGAAGAAAATGTGAAAATGTTCTGTTTTTATATCGCACCGCTCCAACTGAATGTAAACCGAGAAAAATGAGCTTCGACGTTGTTGCTGAGCGATAAACTAGCCACCTGCTGTTTCTCGCACTTTCGCAATGTTTAAACTTAACTTTTTTACTGTTTATTTAGTGTGTTGTTTCAATGAGATTCCTTTTATCAAATGTAATTTATTTTAGACCTTTATAGGGCTTTTTTGGGCGCGTCATTTCAGAGTGGACAAACCATTCTGAAATGACGCGCCTCACTACCGCATTACCCATAGAAATCCGCATTATTGTGTGCGTAAATGCTACAGTCCCCACTATCGCGTCATTTTAGAGTGGACAAGCTATAACTAAGAAGAAGAAAAAAAGTTGTTGGTCAGCTAATAAAAATACTTCAATATTTTTAGATTTTTGTTAGAGCTGTAACTAAGTGCAGTATCATAAAACATAAACATTATGTCAATGATTAGCTTCTTAGTGCAACTTTTAAGATATCCGTACCCTAGGACCAACACCTAGTAGTTTTAGGGAAAACTTCAGGAGAAAGTTGTTCTCAACAATATAAGAGCAACCACCGCAGAATGAACTAATGGAATCAACAAAGAAGTATCAATACCGACTAGAATGAAGACTAAGCCTCTGGATTCTGAAAGATTGATTACATACCTAAGTTTTACTACAGAAGTTATATCTATAGTGAAATTTCATTTAGTTGTCGTGATTAGATTACAGCCGAAATAAAAACAGCCAATCATTACATAAGGTAAAGAAAGAAAAGAAAGAAAGAAAGAAAAATTGTTTATTCTGCACAAACTAAACGCACATTTCAAAAAATACATTTATGACTCCTATATAAGGTACTATTAGATTGGACAACATATTAAATTAAATAGGATTTCAGAATAGGTAACATATTTTCTTTATAAATCAACTAACTGCGCCCCACGGTTTCACCCGCATAAGTCTCGATCCCGTAAGAATATTGTGATAAAAAGTATTCTATGTCCTAACCCAGGTCATGGTCTATGCATGTGCCAAATTTCATTCAAATCCGTTCAGCCGTTTTAGCGTGAAAGCGTAACAACCAAACAAAACTCACTTTCGCATTTATAATATTAGTTAAGACTAGCTTTTGCCCGCGGCTTCGCCCGCGTGGATGTCGGACCCCGTCAGAGTATCCTATGTCCTACCTAACTCAGGTCATGGCCTATCCTTATACCTTCTTTCTTCTTTTTCAATTGAAAAGTTAAGTATGTTCTCAATCCAGTTTGGAAATTCGGGCAGCCGAGCCGCTTACAGCTTTGAGACGGATTTTTTTTTTTTTTTTGAGATATCATCAAATAACTTCTCTCGCTCTGGGTGGAGCGGAAGGGCATGTCAGACTCTTACTGACTAAAACCCACCCGTGTTCCATCAGTTGCCTGTACGTCGCCTGGGGCCACGGTCTCCCCTTAGGACTTTCCCGCAACCCCGGCAGGCATCGGCCCTAGCGGACCCCGTCAATTGTGCTGACATCTCTAAGAGGCGCGCGTAGAACACAACGCGCTGTCGACCCGGGCCTGGTCCTTATCGGACGGCGAGCTACCCATTGTGACAGGGCGCTAGTCCTACTCTTTTTTTCTACCCACAACGGGGAAGCTCTTGGCCTGCATCTCACATGATGGTAAGTGATGATCAGGCCGAAGGTGGAAGCGAGCTTCACCCGGAATCTTCAACCATTAGGGGAACAGCTTATCTACTGCCGAAACACAAACATTCTGTTAACATTGTTGTTATACTCACACTATCGCCCGGTTAAAAAATAAAAAACAACTGGTTTATATGACTCTAAATGCCTTACTTAAAATACTAATTATTAATTTTCCTATTAATAATATCATTAATTTGTAATACCTACTCTAGGGCCGCCATTGAACACACAATACTTATGTACATGACGTTAGAAAGGTTAATTTATGAACTTTAATAACTTTTGACAGACTGGGAAAATTGTAATTAAATAAAAATTAAATGATAATTCAAGATAAGGACTTTTAAGATTGGAAGGATTTAAGGTATTGGAAATATTAATTAATATTTCCAATACCTTAAATCTCTTTAAAATAAGACACAAAAAAATCAATATTACATGGAAATTTTAAATTCAACCCCTATTTTACCCCTTTGGGGGTTGATTTTACAAATACTCTGATACGCGTATTTCCTTATTTTTTACGAAAAGCATAAATGCAAATTTTCATATCGCTAACATAAGAAATCCCACAAACCATACAAACTTTCATCCCTTATATCACCCCCTTAAGGGTTATTTTTGAGACAAAAAGTACCCTATGTCTTTCTCCAGGATGTCATCTACCTCCTTGCCAAATTTTAAAATCTCTTGAAAATAAGATCAAAAAATCAATTTTACATAGAAATTTTAAATTCAACCCTTATTTTACCCCTTTGGGGGTTGATTTTACAAAAACTCTGATACGCGTATTTCCTTATTTCTTTCCAAAAGCATAAATTTAAATTTTCATATCGCTAACATAAGAAATGCTGGGTTTCCCATACAAACTTTCATCCCTTATATCACCCCCTTAAGGGTTATTTTTGAGACAAAAAGTACCCTATGTCCTTCTCCAGGATGCCATCTATCTCCTTGCCAAATTTTATCGAAATCCGTTCAGTGGTTTAGCCGTGAAAAGGTAACATACAGACAGACAGACAGACAGAGTTACTTTCGAATTTATAATATTAGTATGGATTCAGAATTTAAGTTTTATAAGCCCTCCCAAATTATTAATGTTCATTATCATAGAATCAGCCAACAAAAATAAAACGAGGCAGTCTGGGACTGTCAATTGAAGTGAAAACTAAGTAACACCATATAACGAAAATGTCAGGAATTTATGTGGCTTGCTGTCAGTACAAGAACGAAAACTGTAGGTCCATTAAAAAAAATCCAAAAAAATAATACAGAGTGCCCTGTCAACAAAAACTTGAACGTCTTACGAATTTTCGATCAGGTCACGTGTCCTGACGCGAGTTTAAAAATTTTTACCCGTCCCAAAAAAAGTGCACAACGCCGCTAAAGAAACATCACTTACAAAAAAAAAAAAAAATCACATAAACCCACATGGGATTGGGCACTTACAAAACGTCAGAAGCTAGGTGCACGGTTCCAATTGGTTGTTTCTTATGGAGAAGAGCCGGCAAGAAACTCCAAGGTTAGTCTTTTAAAATGGTAAAGAATCAACCGTATCAAGTTAAAATTTCTTTTAATTACTGGTAATTTAATATGAATAGCGTGACGTTAGCGTGGCGAGTGCGTGTGAAAATAATCACGTTAGGAAATGTTAACGAGTTGTTAAACATTTTAATTTGAGCGTCTCATGTGTACACTCATTAATTGGGGATCCGTTAGACTGAATTATAATTACGCAGTGCGCCACACAGTGTATCAAGTTTGTGTAGAAAATATATTGCTTACGTGATTTTATTTGTATGATGGTCGGTTCATTTTTCAGGCTTGGTTCTCCCGAGGGTTTGAGCAGGAGTCTATAGCAGTATTTTCGTCCTTAAATTATTCCACGTCTTGTCTCAGATTTTTTGTTCAAAAGAACTAGTTGTACCTACAATTTTGTTCGTTAGTCCTGTTTGGTTAGTTTTAGTGCTCATCCTTACTAAAACTTTCCGGATTCATTCCGTATTCACTTTCAGTGTTCACGACGCGTGTTAGCGGGTGACTACTAAGGTCCATAAAATCAGAAATTACTTTCATTATGGATTTGTTTCTTGGTATAGCAGTCACTACTTTCTTTTCTTAAGAGGGCTTATCCTAAAAATTGGCATCGTCGCAAATATTTACCTGTTTTGATTAATTTGGCATTTCTGTATGGAAATATGAAATGTGGCTAACTAGTGCACTAAAATATTGATTATGAAATGCAATAGTTAATTTCGTAACACCGAATATTTTTAGTGTTAGATGTAAAAAAAAGTATTTGGAAAATTTCCAAATGCCTTTTTTACACCTAAAAAGGTTATAACATCAAATTCAGTGTTAAATTGCAATTCATTATAATTATTCTAGTTCGCTAGTTAGCCACATTTCATATTTTCGTACAGTAATATTGCAAAATTAATCAAAACAGCGAATTATTTAATATCCATTTGCGACTTTTCCTACTTTCGGAATAAATGCTCTTAAAAGAAAAAAAAAACATAATATTAATTATCCTTCTCCCTATCCCGTATGACGGGATCCTGGTGAAAGCCGAGAAATATAAAGAAATCAAATATCTTGGCTTGGCTCGCGAGGTTGTCGACATGTGGGATGTGGACTCAGCGCTCTTTATTCCGATTGTCGTATCAGCCAATGGCTTAATTGCCAAGAGCCTCGACCAACACCTAAGGAGGTTCCTGGATCAGGTTGGGCAGCTGGATCAAAGGCTTGATTCAGAAAGCGGTACTCCTGGACATGGCTCACATTGTTACTAGGTCCCTCTCTCTGGAGCCCTGACCGCCGGTTGGACCCTGTTTCAGATACCGGTGGGTTACTATTTTTTTAATTTAAAATGTTTTTTTAATGACTTTTATAAAAATATTTAAAAATGTATTTAATAAGTGTACGTTTCTTGTATCCACTTTTAATTTTTAACTTTAGTTTATTATTACTTGTTTATTTATTTAAATGAATAAACGAAATTATCCTTAAAAATAAAAATAAATAGTCTAGTTATAAACTTACAGCTAGGCACAAGACCTAGCCCCTAATTATATGTTTCCATTTTATCTCGTTGAAATAAGGAAGTCCTTATGTGAGATCTGGAAATAGCCGCATAGTGCCCTCACTGAAGAAAATAGTTACGGAAACGCAAAATGATTATTTCCAAGACTCTCCCAGACTTAACCTCCTGCATCATCTCGACTGTGCCAAGGCGGCATAATTCCTCGCTCCTGCCTAAGACACGTTCAGTCTTTGTTCTCTCGGCTCCGAAACTCTTTGTGCTACATAATTACATCGCTCATTGTAACACTGTATCTATTTAAACGGTAGGCAATAATTTACGCCATTACGCCATATTATTAGGGAAAATTGAACGTAATAGGAACAGGATTATTTTTAGGTAATTTCAAGACGTGGGTAGCAGTTGATTAAACACGCGATTAAGAGGAAGGTCGGTTTCCTTCCTTATAACACTTCTGGGTTTTCTTGTCTTAAACAAAAAACTATGTAATAATATGGTGGGTAGCGTAAAACATCAACAAGAAAAAATATTCAGAAATAGAACAAAACGTTAATTGAATTTTTTCTTGTGCATTTCATAAAGTATATGGCCGGTATAACAACAAATAATAAAAATAAAATAAAGTTAACAATTAAAGGGGGAATATTGTATAGTGGTACGGAACCATTCGTGTGCAATGACGTATTATAAATAGACGCGTCATTCATGAACATCACGGCTTTTTTTTTTTTTTTTTTTTTTTGACTAGGGCATCTCGCAGGTTACCACTGAGGTATTCGTCTGCTTAACCGGACTTTCCTGTGGCTGCCTTAAGCTCCTAAAAGAAACTCAAAGCCTCCAGCCAGGGGCATATAAACTAAGCTAATTAAAACTAGGCGAACGCTCGCTAAGGGCACCCCCTGTGGGGTACGAACCTCGGCTTAGGGCGTTCGCTGGGGGGAGGACAGCAAGAGGGACAGGCTGGATCAAGGATGGATCATTATTATTATCAGGGGAATTTAAAGCTACAGGCTCAGCAAAAACGCGGGCTGGCGCATCGTTATCGAGCAAGGGTCGGGGGGGAGTATCATTTACTCGGGTGGGTCGCGGTCGCGGACCTCTACGGCGAGGTCTGAAGTTGTGTCGGTGTGTCTTTTTGTATACTGTACTTGTGGCCCTACTGCTCTCCTGGAGGAGAGTTATGGGGTCATCTGGGTCTGAGAGGACATGCCTAGGGCGACGGGCCTTACTAACTTGGTTATTAGACGGGACATAGCAAGCTGCTTTGACTATTAGGGGATTCCTATGTTTGACTGCGGAGTCAAAGTACCGCTTGGACATTCGTTTAAGGAACTGACGGATTGTGGGGATTTTGAGGTCGAGATGGAGGATCTCGTTCCTAACAAACCACGGGGCTCCCGTGGCCCTACGAAGGACACGGTTCTGTAGTACTTGCATCCTATGGATCGCAGTGGGATTCGCGTGAGCAAAGACGGCTCCCGCATAGGTCATGATTGGACGAATGCACGACGTATAGATGCGCAATTTGCACTTGAGTGACAATTTGCTGCGTGCATTCATAACGAAATAAAGTCTACTAAGCGCGAAAGCGGCTCGCGCGCGTACCGCTTTTACGTGTTCCGAAAAAGTGAGATGATGATCCAGGATTACACCTAAATATTTGGCTCGCTTCTCCCAAGGGATCGGCTTGTCAAACATGGTAACTGGACGGGGAAGGATGGGCCTATGTTGCGGCTTAGAGAAAAAGACCGCCTGACTTTTGTCGGGATTAACCTCGATTCTCCATAACCTAAACCAGGCGCCGAGCTTGTCGACGGCCTTTTGTAGGTTAAGGATTAATCGGTTGGAGTTATACCCGGTACAGTAAATGGCCGTATCGTCTGCGAACAGAGCCAACTGCGCCGTTATACTTCTAGGTATGTCACTGGTGAACAGTGTAAATATGAGGGGGGCAAGAACAGAGCCCTGAGGGACTCCTGCGCGAATGAGACGGGGAGAGGATAACGCTCCTTCGATACGATAGCGAAAGGTACGATTTGTCAAAAAGTCCCGTAAGATGAGTACGAGACGATCTGGCACACCGAGCTGGTATAGCTTGTATATTAAGCCATTGTGCCAGACTTTGTCAAACGCCTTTGCTATGTCGAAGAAGATAGCACCGGTCACGTAACCACGATAGAAACCAGCGCTAACGTGTTCCACGATCCGGTGGACCTGATGCACGCTAGAGTGCTGAGTTCGAAAACCGAACTGCTCGTTTGGAATGAGGCCCTTGGTCTCGGCATAGTCTCTGAGTCGCTTATAAATAAGTCTCTCATAGATTTTTGCCATTACCTTGAGCAAACTAATGGGACGATAACTAGATGGATCTGACTTTGGTTTACCGGGTTTAGGGATACCTATAACTACGGCTTCTTTCCACGATTGTGGAAAGATATTTTTACTAAGAGCAGCATTGAAGATGGTGCACATTAGAAGTATGAGATGAGTGGGGAAGAGTTAGACCACCCTATTGGTGATGCCATCTAAACCGGGGGCTTTGCGAGTTTTAAGACCCTTAATGATATCTTGGACTTCGTCTGGTGTGACGGGAGCCAGAGGATTATCAGGGTCTTCTACGGGGGGTAGAGAGGTTCTACGTTCTACTTCCGTATCGACCTTATTGAGTTGAGTTTGGTCTACGGGTAGGAGGCTCGGGGAGCATTGCGCTTCGAGACTGTCGGCTAGGCATTCTGCTTTGTCGATGTCGTCGAAAGCGATTGATTTATCGGGGCGAACTAACGGGGGCATGGAAGCCTCTTGTTTGGACCTAAGTTTCCTCTGGAGTTCCCAGAAGGCTAAGTGATTGGGAGTGAGTTCGCTCAGAGTCTTGTCCCAATTCGCATTACGCAGCTCCTCCACGCGTGTCTTTACAGATCTCTGTAAATAGCGCATGTGGGCTTTGTTAGAGGCGCAGGGAAAGTTATCGTAGGCACGGGTGGCCGCGTTCTTCTCAGTCATCAGAGCACGCACATCGTCAGGGAGTTTAAAGCGAAGGGTATCCGTCGCTGGAACCTCCCTTGAACAGTTGTTCAAGACGGTTTGCACATGCTCCGTGAGTGAGTCGATCGCGGCCGTCGTGTCTGCGACTGAGTCAAACTGGTCTGGGATTGATTCTAATAGGGGGGACATGGGTTTCAACTGTTCGCCTACTTTCCTCCAGTCCGTGACCCTTTTGGTAACGGGGGGTTGGTTGGGGTCGTTAGGGTGACCTGTGCGGGAAGCCATTTTAATTACTACGGGACGGTGGTCAGAGGTAAGCTCTGACGCCGTTTCAATAGAGACTAGTCTGAGATTGACGTTCTTAAGGAGCGCCACGTCTAGGACATCCGGAGTCCAGTTAGGATCATGAGGGAAGTGAGTAGGTGACATCGGACCGATGATGTCAAAGTTAAGGGAGGAGGTGAGGTCGAACAAGTGTTGACCTCTGTTATTAGTCTGAACGCTATTCCAAGAGGGATGCTTTGCATTGAGATCGCCCGCTATGATAACGGAGTCACTCATGTCTAATAGGATTTTTAAGTCGTTAGCTATAGGTTGAAAACTCTCTGAAGGAGATCGCGGTGGAATATACACCGAGACTATAGTAATCGGCTGATGGCCTGTCATGCCTAGGCGGCACATAGAGACTTCGAGTCTGGCAAGGGGGGGAGGATCCATAGGTATGCAGTACAGTTCCTTTTTGTAATAAATAAGAGTTCCGCCTTTATGGCAACGCGTCCTATCATTTCTGATAATACGGTAGTTAGCAATAGAGGGGTTTCGGTGGCTGGGTTTAAGAAATGACTCCTGGATGAGGAGTGCATCTATTTCGTGTTCGCGAAGGAATTCCGCGATCTCGTCTTTTTGACCTTTAATACCATTTGCATTGAAGATGCCTAAGTTAAGGGATCGGGGTGAACATCACGGCACTCGAAAACAGCGTAAATACTATCGGTAGCTAGATAGGTACTTAGACGAACAAAGAAAGGGAAAGAAAATTAAATGTCATCTAAGGAATTCCTGTTGTTAGAGAGAGATAAATATATTTCTTTCATTACGTTGTCACTCTAAGGTGCATGCTGATTGGCCGAACGTGTACAAAAGGAGGCATGTGGGGAATGAATGGACACTCTATTTTCTCTTGTTGATATAGGTAGTAGATTTACGGGTAAGATAATATTATTTTCGATCTAAATATGAATGCAGATTTCGTAAGAGTAATTACTGTTACTTAATTATTAAAACAAAATGTACTATTATAAACATAAAAATCTTTATTAAAAAAATGTGAATAATTAAAAATTTTAAATAGAAAGTACAACAATCGCTTATATTAAATTACAATTAAACTTCTAATTTATTTAGACATTTTACACAGTACCATCATAAGACCGCTCAAGTACCACCGTATCACGAAATGTAACTGAAAAAAGCTCACTGTTTTCAAATTCTTTCAAACATACACTATCACACTGATGCAAAGTACCCCATCTTCCTCTAACGGCACGTGACTTACTTCAGGCGCCAGCCGCCATTAGAAGGTATCGAAAAATATAAAATAAAAGACATTTTTCTTGATACTTACGCATGAAATCATACTTTTTTATCTTTCACAGTTGCAGTATAATTTTTACATTTCCTATACACACAGGACGGCATTTTTTTTTGTTATTTGTAGGAAGTTATCCACACAAGTTATTTTAATATTACGTGCAGCCGCGGCACTGGTTGGTACGCGACTAAATCGAAGTCCGGTAAATGCCTTGCATTCATCTTGCCACTACAGAGCGCGGGTAACGTATCTATAGTTTAAATATCATTGTTCGTGTGTGAGTCCGCGAGTCTCGCACTTAGCCGCTTTTTTTGTTCGCACTAATAGAAAACGTTCGCATTCATTCATATCTTAGTCTGAATCTGCCAAAAATAAACCCATCTTCCCTACAATTTTGACAAGTTTTGGTTTTATTCTGGAATTTGCCTTCTGATCTGCCGAATGGAACCAAGGATAGATACATAAAACCCTTGGCAGCAGATAAACACAGATATCTGCTTACAAAGCACACAGGATGCAAGAAACTTTGTTCTAACAAAGGCTAGAGGAAATTCCTTGAAACAAAGTGAGACTAATCTAAGGCAAGGACACACGACAACACGGAAGACCAAACATTAAGAATGCATGCAAAACATTTAATTTATTCACATGTCTCCACATTGTCACAGGTTCCCCCAATGTCTCACACATTGGACCCGAAATAAATCCGGATCCCTTATATCCCAAAGAACAGAACAACAGCTGTAATCGCCCGCATAAATGAATAACGGGCCGTGTCCGGGTCGTATCCGGGCCGTATCCCGGCGCACTTAGATTCTGGACCCAAACAATCCTGAAAGGGAAAGGGTTTCTTAATGATGTAAGGAGATGGACTGGCGAGGTCCTTTTTCACGCGTGTTTTAGCTTTAGAAGACAGTTGAACGTCGTGTGAAGATACCAATATATCGGAGTTTTATTATGTTCTATTTATAAACATAATATTACAATACAAACCGTACCTTTACAACAGACAGTTGATTTTAGTATCCAAAAGGACCATGGGCAACTTTGTATGGAGTCTGGTACCAACGCTCAACAGTGATGAGACTCATGCCATGTGAAAGCTTTTGGGGTATTGTTTAATTCATTCTATGGCAGCTAAGTCGAAATCGAGCGCGAACATGGTGTTTTTGACCATTAAAAAAAAGTTAGGTTAGGTTAGGATAGGGATGAAACCCATGCCATATGAAAGCTTTTGGGGTATCATTTAATTTATACTATGGCAGCTAAGTCGAAATCGAGCGCGAACATGGTGATTTTGAACATTCAAAAAAAGTTAGGTTAGGTTAGGTTAGAGATAAAACTCATGCCATGTGTAAGCTTTAGGGGTATCATTTAATTTATACTATGGCAGCTAAGTCGAAATCGAGCGCGAACATGGTGATTTTGAACATTAAAAAAAATTTGGTTAGGTTAGGGATGAAACTCATGACATGTGAAAGCTTTTGGGGTATCATTTAACCTTTTTTAATGTTAAAAAACACCATGTTCGCGCTCGATTTCGACTTAGCTGCCATAGAATGAATTAAATAATACCCCAAAAGCTTTCACATGGCATGAGTTTCATCACTGTTGAGCGTTGGTACCAAAATGACGCATGGTCCTTTAAGAGATTTATTATTAAGCTTCGTTCCATCTTAAAAATATGGAATTTGATAACAAAAAAACTCAAGTGTACATACGGCTACACATCAAGCTATACATTTCCAGTAAAAGCTGACGCATATCGCATTGTAATTAAATTATAATTAAAATCTATATGACTTAAAAGGATGACATTAATGCTGAATAATTGTATAAAATTCATTATTATTGATATTTTAATTTCCATAACTATATTTTCTCATTTTAATTGTACTAATATAAGAGGAAATAATTAAGTAATTAAAATGTTTAATGCATGCTAATTTAGGATGATAAGAGCAGGCGAATAATAATTGCAATGCTTGTAAAAAGCTGCCAAGTCATAAGTACTAACATAACATAACACCAACTTTGTACACTTAGTTCACAATAAACGTTTTGACTTTGACTTTGACTTTGTACGAAAATCCTATACAATGCGAGATTAGCTTATACTTAAAAGTATACCTAAATACATATCAGTTAAACATACCCATTCGTTTCACACTTACTATTTGATTCCTTAGCTTTTATGTTTGACTGCTACATAGCTAATTTTGCTAGTTATAAATTCATTTACTTATTCACTATATTATTTAAACACCTACAAGGAAATAACAACAAAAACACCCAGGTACGTCAATAAGTGCTCAAACTTACACCAAACAGCCACCGTAACTAAACAAAGCAATCGTGTCCCGAATTTCTGCCCATCAACCTTCGAAAACCGACCCAAGACGTCCAAAATAAGAAATTTGTTCACGTATGAGTCCAAAAAACGTCCGCAGAAGTTAAATTTAATCGCACAACTAGTTAGGAAGAGAGGGCACGTACACGCACGTGCAACGGACGAAATGGGAAATTGTCCTTTTGCGAAATAACCTATTCATAGTGCGAGCTAATGTGTCGTGAAAACTACTATTATGTACAGATGTATGGGGAATTACGTTTACGTGTTGGTATATTTCGGTGTGCACGAAACGGCTTGTAATTTTGGCTTGGCAGCGAAAGGTTAAAGGTATTCGAAAAAAATTGGATGAATTTGGAGTTAATCCGCTGAGGCTGGTAGAAGATTAGCAATTTTGACTGATTATTAAGCTTTTCAAAGCAGAAATTATTTCCGGCGTATTCTTTCTCAAAACGCAGCGTATTTTATTTTCGTCGCCTAGATGCAATTTATTTCTTAATAACGTTAGTGCGTACCAAAGGCCCAAACATATTTTAACTGGATTATTGCACCAAAAAATATCACTGTGGTTAAAAAAGCATAGCCTGTATTTTTCAGCGCTAAATTCACGGTTTGCTATTTTTGCACGATGTTGTCGCGTGCAACGAAGGCTACACCACTTGCAGCGAAGCCTTTGCCACCACAAGGCGCACATTGCACCCGACAACCTGTCATTTATAGCAGAGCTAAAAGTTTAGAATTTCACAGCAAAGCAAGAGAGAAAAAACGTCTTTGGAAAAAAACGCTTTTGAAGTGAGGTTAGCAATATTGGCATGTGAACGAATATACTCGACCTTTGAGCCAAAAGGATCGCTTCAAATAAGAAGACGAATGAGTTAGCTACATAAAATATACTCAATAAATAAATATAAGTTATACGTACATAAATGTATGTAGCATAAAAGGAAAAAATGATGGACGCGACCTCTACCGTTGGTCTTAGAAATACGAGTTTCTTTTCTGCCGTGAGCAACCACTGTGACGAATTTACTGAATTCCCGTGGGATCGTAAAGAAATGGGATCGTCAAGTTTAGACGCGGAATCGAGGGGTGACCTCTGATGTAGGGATAATTTATAACATTCCTACCTTTTATGAACATGGATTTGCTTGTGACATAACACTTTATTTGTTTTCTCTACGATTTGTTTTTTTTGTACACATTATAGAGACATAAATCTTACATGTTCACGGCAAAAACAATTAGATAGAATACTCTTCATTAGTACACCAAGTGTATATTAATTTATACAGGCAATTTGGATTCATAGAGGGATCAAACGGATAATCCGTATCCAAGAAGGTCAAGGTTTTAGCCAATTACCCAATTAAGCCTTAATTTCCTCTCAGCCGTCATTTACGACAAATAAAAAGGAAAAAACAACACAATCAATCTACCTAGCCTTTTCCCAACTATGTTGGGGTCAGCTTCCAGTCTAACTAGACTCAGCTGAATAACAGTATTTTACATAGAGCGACTGCCTATCACAACTCAGTAACTGGTAACACGATAACCCTTGGTAAGACGGGTTATCAGAGTTTCAGGCTTCTGACGACCAACAACGACTGTCAAAGATCCACGAATGACAGCCGGGACCAACGGCTTAACGTGCTTTCCGAGGCATGGAGGAGTTTCGGTATGTAAAGTTTGATTTATTTAATTATTCATTCAATTTGTGTGTTGATTATCTTGTATTTACTCGTATTTCGTTTGTATTTATATGTAAGTATGTCATTGATTTCTGTTATGGGTTTATGGTACCTGAAATAAATGAATTTTAATTTAATTTTTAAAGATGGTCAGCCATCCACGGACTAACTCCAGCAAGCGTAGCTTAACCTGATGGATGGACCCGTAAGGCTGTTATTACTTAGCCACGACCTCCTCGAAAAAGAATAAAAAAGCACCTGAAAACATTATAGGTATTCTATGTTCTTACTTTACGATCGCTGTGGAACGTACAGTGAAATAATAACATAATTGGCTTCCGAAACTCCTCCGAGTTTCCATAATAAGACGTCATTAGACAATGTCAGGGAAGTTTTCTTTTGTTTCTGCCTGACATTCTCGACTCAAACTTCAATCGTTATAACACGCGTTTTATTAGACCGAACTTTTCAAACACACTTCCTCTAAGCGGAAAAAGCAACCGTCCCTTTATGAATATTTACAATTGTTCACAGAGTACCTACTACTTCAAAAGTTTCCCATCCCCGAGAGTCCAGAACGCAAACTGAAGATAAATTAAAAATGCAAAAAAAGAAACCGGGCGTGATAAAATTTCTTTTTTTAATATTCCATTATTCGCCGGCAGAACGTCGAATGGAGCCGAAACGCTCCGGAACTAATTTCGTTTTGGAATTATTGAAAATGTCTGTAATGGTATTTTCGGCGGACGTTTAGAAATGGAAAAGTTCTTTGATCGCACACGTTTAATAAAACACAAAAGAATCGACGTGTCCCTTTTACGAGAAAAAATATTATATAAAATATTAAGACTGATTCAGTTCCATTTTCCACAAAGTTACCGGATTTAAGGCTCCAAGTTTTGTAATGAATAACTGAATAAGAAAAATTAAGGGCCGTTTTATACTTGCTCTATGTAACATTAAATTATGTTTATCTTTTATTCAATGCTCTGGAAATACAAAATTAGATTTTGTTCTTTATAAATTGAAACTCATGAATAATAATATATTGTAATTACTGTCAATACAATATTGCTACCTATTGCAATAATTTACTACTTTACATATTTATTTAGCTTGGATAAAAATCAAGTACACTGTGTATTTGTTGTTTTTTTGCAAATACCTAAGTTACGCTTAGATACTTTTATAGTTTTATATTTCGTGAAACCTGTTTTTATAGAAAATATTTTAGTTTTAGTTTTTTTCTAGATTTTTGTTATTTTTTTAATAATTTCTTATTGGTTCAAAATCACGAATTCCAAAAACTATTACTTAGAATTACAATTATTTTTCATATAAACAAGAACTTAAAATATTCTTTCTTATTTCGTATCTGACTCCGACATGCTTCGAACTAACAACTAAGTATCAACTAAACTGTTTTCATTTCATTGGAAATACTAATTGGACACTAATTGGCTCGTCAACTTGTCATTCAATTTCCTTTTTATCACAACAATAATAATTATGATCAGAGAAATGATATTAATTTGAAGCGATATGTGAAATCAAACGGGTCTCGCTTGACGGACAAAATTAAATTCAATATTACTAATTGTCGGATTTGATTAAATCAACAGTTTTATCGCAGAGGGGGTTAATGATACTGGCTGGTTTATGGTGGTGGTGACCTGCCCAGCCTTTTCCCAACTATGTTGGGGTCGGCTTACAGTCTAACCGAATGCAGCTGAATACTTGTATTTTACATGGAGCGACTGCCTATCTGACCACGAAAGACTGGTTGTCAGACTTTCGGGCTTCTGATTACTCGTAACGACTGTCAAAGATACACGAATGACAGCTGAGACCAATGGCTTAACGTGCATTCCGAGGCCCGGAGGCGTCTTGGTATGAAAAGATGGTCACCCATCCACGGACCAACCGCACCAAATGTATCTTAACCGGCGGCTAAGCGGTTAAGCTACGGTGGCTGTTGTTAATTAGCCACAAGCCCCTCATGTGGTTATGATACTGGTGTATTATTGATAAATTCTTGTAACGACTGGACAGGCCCACTCAAACCTGTATGTGGTTATTTCCTCATAAAATAATTTCAGACACTAATCTACATGTTCCTCGCATGTTCTCATCGGGCAATCAAATATTATGTCTGGACTTTAGTCTGTGACCTCTGAGTTTCTTTCGGCCTTTCATCTTAGAGTAGCTGGATAGGAAACGCATCTAATCTCATCTTGTTTCTAAAATATGATTGACGCGTAAAAGTGTTTGTACAAAACAAGTAGGTTTGTACAAACACACAGAAATCGTTTATAATGTATTTATGTTTTTCGAACTTTCCATTAGCTATTAATACTATTTTACAGTTTTTAAAGGAAAATGAAATGAATAAAAAAGTGAGTGCTTGCCAATATTTGTAGCAGAAATAAAAGTTTATTATGGCAATCCGTTATTTGATGTTGTACCTATTTTTGTGCATATCATTTCTTTTTCATGAATAAACAACAAGTTTTTTTGTCATACTTTAACTTATTCATTCATATTACCCCGTTAACGTGAATGACCTTTTCAAATGTAGCTGCACTAAACTGTATACGAAATATTACCATAACTACCACAGTAGATGGATTGGTGGGACATTGTTCAAAGGATAAAAACAGGGGTTTTAATTTTTTGCCAGTTAACACATTTATTTTTATGTTTACATAATATAAAGTCACGCCTCTTTCCATGGGGTAGACATAAACTATAGAACCTGCTACAATTACATCATCATTCATCATCATCAGCCTATTAATGTTCCCACTGCTGGGACACAGGCCTCCTCTCTGTGAGAGGGAGTGGGCTGTACCTAATCTACCACGCGGGCTCAGTGCGGGTTGGTAGATGTCACATGTCTTCGAATTTTTGGTTCTAAGATATGCCGGTTTCCTCACGATGTCTTCCTTCACCGTTTTGAGAGCAGTGGTGATGAAGTTATTTACACAAAGTCGCTTTACTTTGTGTAAATAACTCCATGCTCGAAATATTTTGAGGGAGGAAAATCAAATTCTTACGATTGGTGCTGAAAATAGTTGAATGTTATCCGTATTTGCGTTCAAACTGCAGCTGCAGGATACATACATAATCAGCCTATTAATATCCCCACTGCTGGGACACAGGCCTCTGTGAGAGGGAGTGGGCTGCAATCTACCACGCGGGCACAGTGTGCACTTAACCGTTTTGAGAGCAGTGGTGATGAAATTATTTACACAAATTAAAGCGCCTGCTTGGGTTCGAACCTACGACCTACAACTCGTAAGTCGGGGCCGTTACCACTGGGCCACCACTGCTCTACAATTACATAGCTGTATGCAATGTGTAACATTCTTTTAATGATACCCTATTAAAAATCACTCTCAACATCCCGTTCCAGTCATAATCGTAAAACAATTGAAATGAGCGCGAGCACGGGTTGTAAACGAGCCCCCACTTATACCCACTGTATTGGAATCTTTCCAATTTGTAATTGCTGTACGGCTGTAGCAGTGGAAACCACTTCAGACCTGTTACTGATTGCAGCCATTATCGCAGGTAGAAACGTGACCGATACGTACTGGAAGCCTACTTTTTGGTCCTTTGACGCTTGCGATACGGTACTTGTTATGCCGACTGGTATTTTGCGTCGCTTTGTTATGTTGAGTAAAGTCTTTTCTTTATTCCATTCTTTCAGCTTGAATATTGGATTCAGGTAATCGGATATTTAAACATTTGAAATATATTTAGTGAAAAGCAATCTTTTGACACACAGAATGCAATTAAGTGAAACATGAAACTTGGTTCCCTTGTTCCAACGGAAACTAGCTATGATATAAATTAGGTGCAATTCTCTTGCGCTTGGCAATGTCTGGCAATAGGCCAATTGAACGAATAATGCAGTCAGATGGTAGGTTTATGAGTGAAAAGATACGATTGTTCACTGTCGCTTAGATTCAACACTACAATTTATTATCGTGGAATCCTATTTTACTTCTGGACCTCTCGTTAGATATTTGTATGAGTAAGTTGCAGCATTGTCAAGCGAAGGATGAATGGAGAAGGACAACAGAGTGTTGGGTAACTGTAAGTATGGTAACCAATTGTATAAAAATAAATAGATACGTGGTCATTTATTTATTTAATAAAAAAAATGCTTACTTCTCTTACATTCTACCAAGTTATGTGTTGAGAGGCAAATCATGGTAGTGATGATAAAAAAATCATTGTTTTATCATAAAAAGTAAACCAATTTTTTAATTACAATGCAGTCCATTAGGATACCGGGATCTTCACTTAGTGAGTAGCGTAGCTTGCACTTGTTCATGCACCAAGCGACACTGTCGCTTGGTGCCACGATGCATGAATAAATTACCATTGCAATAAAATTGTAAACCAAGCGTTGGTTAGCTTAGCTTTTGAAATTACATGCAGCACAAACTGTGTACCTGTCTAGCTTCGACTTTTAAATAAACCATGTATTTAAAGGTCCATTATATAAACCATGTATTTAAAGGTCCATTATAGGTAAAGTTTTGGGAACACTTTCATTGTGCGTTCAACTAAGGAGTGGAATTCGCTGCCGGAATCTGTTTCTTAATAGCTATAGCCTGAGTGTCTTCAAGTCGAGAGTGAACAAGGTTACTTTTAGGCAACTTAGCGCCATCGTCGATGACATCATCGTTTACCATCAGGTGCGATAGCGGTCAAACGCCTTTCAATAATAAAAAGGTCACAAATATTTTTATATACTTATGTGTTTACTGGTTTTGCTAAGTCACTCCTAATAATCGTTTTGTATACGAGTCAACTTGCGGCTCGAAAGAAGTCGAGTCTTGTAATTTTCACGCGATAAGAAACAGCTGACGCACGCAGAAAACAGCCAACAGCCTAATCGGATTAAAACAGAAATGGGATCGCAATTATATTATATTCTATTTCACAAACGACAATCCCAACATGTTTTATTAATTGCATTGAAATCGCCTCGTCAGCTCTCATTGTTTGCGAGAATAGATCATGATTAGTCGTGGCGTGATGACGCTGACAAACGGACAGCTTACAAATTATATTTTATTGTGTTACCAATGTTGACAGTTGGATTAATATTTAGGTTTAATTTTTATTGTCCTTTGTATTTTTTGTGGTGTTGAATTATTCACACTATTATAAATGCGAAAGTGGAGCTCACTGTGTTCGGTTTTAATTGCTAAACTAACAAATGATAAAATTTAGCTTGTTGAAAAAATATTTTGGAGCATAAATTAAACCCAAAATATGAAAAGTTCTATTTAGTTTGCCTCTAGATCTAGACACTGCGTACTTTCAAAGCATTGAAATTAAATAATTTCCAAGCCCTAGCTTGCCCTAACTAGACAAGTCATAACAAATGATTAGTTTTGCTCGGATAACTAAGTCTCCTGTTTTATCCCCCGCCCGCAGCCATCCCTGTAATCTCCCGACACAAGGTATTTTACTTACCCCGCCACACATTCCTCAGTGGCTGCTACAGCCAGGCTTTAAACAACCACTATTTAATTACGCGTGACGTGACATAGGGAACTCATTAAACAATCTGAAATCCGCAGGGAAATTAATTTGGAAAGAAGTGGCTGGTTTTCTTGGTGGATCGGTTTCTTGGGTAATATGGGTTTTGGGTTCGTATGGAATGATGGTTTTCTATTTTGCCTATGTGGTGTATCCTGCAAGAAGAGCAGTGGTTGCCCAGTGCTAACGACCCCGACTTACGAGCTGTAGGTCGTGGGTTCCCTAAGCAGTCGCTTTACTTTGTGTAAATAATTTCCTCACCACTGCTCTCAAAACGGTTGAGGAAACCGGCATTTCTTAGAACCAAAAATTCGAAGACATGTTACATCTACCAACCCGCACTGGGCTCGCGTGGTAGATTACAGCCCATTCCCTCTCACAGAGGCCTGTGTCCCAGCAGTGGGGACATTAATAGGCTGATAATGTATGTATCCTGCAGCTGCAGTTTGAACCCAAATAACATTCAACTATTTACAGCACCAATCGTAAGAATTTGATTTTCCTCCCTAAAAATATTTCGAGCATGGAAAACATCTCGTCGTGGGTGTCCCAATATCTATCAATACATACAGTACGTTGTTGCTACTGACGTGTCCCAACTGTTGATGTCACACTATTGCTGTCAAAGAAACCATAATTTATTTGAGGCACGCCTTATGAATAGTCCTGAATTTGAATGGTTTTATAAAAAGCGCGGCACGCCTGCTGTCCGGTCCTCACTCATCGCATATTCAATTTCTTGTGAAACCCCTCTCATTTATATACATGAAATTTTTTCTTGGTGTCCCAGTCAAATTCTTCATATTTAATTAAAATTCTGAAGAGCAGACTTATATTTCTTGTTATAAAACTAGATTTATCATTTTACATTGTGACAGACGAGGCCATGAATAAAACTTTGTACTCAAGCAATATTGTTGATTTTAAAAGTTGTTTAATCAAAAACAATCTGTTTCTATAACATTTTAAAGTTAGTAGTTATTATTTATTATTATTTAAAAGTTATTGTGTTTTCTCTTTAATTTGTTATGAATCAAATTATAGTTAAATCAAATAATCCTAAAAACGTTTTGGGACCTAAACGTCGGGACATTATTAGAATGAGGTTTTTATATCAGTACCTACCAGCCCTATTTATAAGAATACGCCACATTTTTAAAAGGCTTCGTGGAAGGTCAAGATATAAATAATACGGCATTTGTAGCAATTTCTATTTCCCATTTCTGTCGGCTAGATAAATGCCGTCCCTTAAGACCAAATTCTGGAGTTCAGGACCAAAGATCGATGTTAGGCGATACATATTGCGTGGCTACGCTCGTAAAATTCAGATATCCCTTAGTACGTTAAATAAATAAATCCTGTTCGTGTGGTATTCCGGGAATATTGGATGCTGTAACAGATATTATGTGTATTAATACATTTTTGGGGGTTGTACAGGTACCTACAAATATTTTTATAAATAATGTTACGTTAAAAGAAAAGATTTACGGATCCGCTTTTGTATAGAGCAGAATAGTAATTAATCCAGATGTAATCTGCATTGTAATTCTTTTCTATTTATGTACGTATAAAAGAGGATTGGGACATTATCATAAGCAAATTTTATTAAAATTTATATTCAGAGACAGATGATTTTCTTCTAAATCGCAATCGCAACAGGGAAATGCAACTGTACTTTTTTAAATGGTGAGCGCACGCGCCGGCGGTGACGCGAAGGCGAGGGTGGGAGCGAGACAAAACACTGGATATTCTCGTGTAGTAAGAAATAATATTATGTTACAGGTAGGTACATTATTTATGCACAGTGATGCCTGCGGATAAACTTTTTATGTTTTTTTTGTTATATAATAATATTTATTCATAGATAAACTTAATTAGTTGTATAATTGTATTATGTTCTAAGTAATGTTTATTTTATTTTGTTACTTTTTATATATTCACAAATGACTGAACCTGACTTGATTTCCGTACGTCTGTTTCGGGTGACCACTGAAAATCAGCGCTGTGCTGTGGGTCCCCCATAGTACAGCATTATGCTGAGTGGAAGCCTTCTTATCACAGTCATGACGTGCACTATTTCTGTTCTCTATTTTTTTTTACTCATGTCTTTTTGTTTGCACGTGTTTCTGTGATGAATAAACCTATTTTTCTTTCTTTCTTTCTTCTTTCTAAATTCCGATAAAAAAATATATACCGAGAATAATACGGAAAAAAATTACCAAAATATCGACAAATTAACCTCTAAGCGTAGTTTTTCATGTAGACGTAGGTAATAAGTTATATTCCATTTACTAGTCGACCCTTTTCAGCAGACCGACAGACACGTCCCAGCCTAGCGCGATAAATAAAAATAACTTCAACCTTTAGACGTAAGATCAACGAAAGACCTTTACAATATTATTTATAAAGCAAAGAATATTTTTATATTATTAGCATATTTAAATATTTCTTTGACTCTCTTTACGAGTAGATAATTTGTTTTTGATAATGATTTACAAATTCAAAATGTAGACGTATGTCATTTAAAACGAAGTTATCGATGTAAATCGACATAATAAGATGTTCAATTCCGTTTGATATACTCCTTTTCTACAAATCAATAACTAAGCTTTGTAACTTAAAACCTCCCATCTTTGTTTCCAATTTATTATTTATTTTAAAAAAAAAACGTTGCTCCACACTAGGAATTTTTCCTGAACTGTGGGTGCGCTTATAAACAATATTTTAAACACACATACACAAACAGCCAGACCCGGAATAACTACTTGTAGGTCATACAAATATTTGTTCCGTGCGGGGATCGAACCCACGATACGCAGCGCACCAGTCAATCGCTTAACCACTGCGCCAACCGTGCCGTCAAATGCGTCAATTCGGACAATTAAAACTACGCCTCTTCCGGAAACACTTCCTTATCTGTTACTAGCGACCAGCTCCTGCTTTGCAGTGTTTTTACGACATGACAAATCATCGAGATTATTTAAGTAAACTTAACTTTAAGACTAACGTATTATACACATAAACCTTCCGGAATAAATTCTCTAAACGATGGTGAAAACCTCATCAAAATCTGTTGCATAGTTTAGAAGAACAACGCAGACATACAGACAAACGCGAAAAGTTACTTTGTTTTAGAATATGTAAAGATAAATCCATAACTATAGTCTCGCGACGACAGATCTGTTACGCGCACCCAAAACCGTAAAGCCCCGACGAGGCAGTACTGCGTCAGTGTATAGGCATCGATGCAACGGCCGATTTTACTCTATGTATGGGCAGATCTAGTCTGTTCTTGGCTTTAATTTATGGTAGGATAATATACCTGTCAAATAAATCGACTAAAACGTCAAAATATGCAGAAACAACTCTAAAAAAAAGTAAAAATTGAACATTTTTGGTACGGCAAAATGGCGTCCGCGCATGCGTGCCGTGCACTGCACTCCGCGTTCTATTTATTCATTTTCTATTGTTTTTTAAGTGTAAATCGACGGGAAATGGTGTTATTTCAATAATTAAGTAGTGTCGTCATCGTATATAGATAAAATTTGCACAAAATAACATCGTAATTACCTATTACGGACCCATCAAAAAATGTAAACAAACTCGGTAGTGAAAAAATGTGTTGATGTGAAATTTTGAGTTTTGTGTGTGTTTTGTGCATGTAATCGCTGGTAAGTCATTTATTTTATATTATTTATTAGTTATTGCATACTATATATGCCATTTTTCAGAAAAAAATAGGAGTTCAATATTTTTTATCAACTAAGTAATGTTACGTAATGATACGGATACCTATTATTGAACTTTTTTAATTATTGGTGTTTTTATTTATTGTGTTTGTTCGTAAAAAATGGTTTTGACCGATAGTATATGTATTCATAATGTATCCTGCGAAGTTTCATGTGAATCGAACCAGTAGTTTTATTATAAATAATCAAAACAGTGAACAAAGGAATTTCTTATAAGAATCTGATAAGAATGTTTATTTATCAATACTAGCGTTCGCTTACAAAGATTCTAAGTATTATAAAAAATCCTTTGTCTAATCAGGAACCCAAAACCATTAACGATAAGACTATTTACGTAACAAAAAGATCTCAGTATTTGTTTATGTTAGCGAGCTCTTATCTCCGCTGCGCCGGTGGGTAGTTCGCTGGATTTCCGCACGCGCGTGGCGCTGGAGTCACGAATCTTTAGCGGTTAATAACACACAAGTTGACAAAACAAGAAAATACTCACTTATAACAGTAAAGTTGACCCTCAGATTCCTTGTGGGCGAGTTCTTGAAGTCGACCCTGCAGCGGTAGACTCCTGCATCCGAAGACACCACGCTGTCCACGAACAGCACGGCTGGGTTGGCGGCCGCACGGAAATAAGCGCGCGTGCCGAAGCCTGAAGTTGAGGACCAGAGCTTCGGCTGTGACGCTAAGCGACCTCGGACGTCGTAGCTGGGGGAGAAATAATATTGTGGTTATTTTATTTATAAGAAAAAAATTGTTTGGTGATTTATCCAGGGGCATGTGTGTTTTGGCAAGGTGGAAATTATTTTTTGGGTTAAGATGATCATCATAATGTTAAGTACCATGATTGTAAACTGCCAAAAGGTTTAAAGAAAGAACGAAAGAAAATACATTTATTTGGCCCTGACTAAAAGCACACAATATAATTATACAGCAGATAAAACATAAAGAATTAAAATCAAATAAAAAGTGTATCAAATAAAATGACACGAGCCGCACTCGTCGCAAAACCGCTTGGCTAATGAAAGGATAAGGCCCAGTTCAGCTAAAAATGCCAGACGACTATTAGTGCTTGACGCGTATTTATAAAAATGGCTAAGCCGACTTTAATCAATACTTACTTCATAATTAGCCTATTAATGTTCCCACTGCTGGGACCCAGGCCTCCTCTCTATGAGAGGGAGTGGGCTGTATTGTAGCACACGGGCCCAGTGCGAGTTGATAGATGTCACAAATGTCTTCGAAATTTTAGATCTAAGACCTCTCACGATGTTAATTTCTTTCACCGTTTAGAGAGCATTGGTAATGAAATTATTTATACAAAGTAAAGCGCCTGCTTGAGTTCGAACCCACAATCTACAACTCGTAAGTCGTGGCCATTACTACTGGACCACCACTGCTCCTACACTACCTAATACTTACTTAACAAGTAATAATTAACAACATAAACATAACATCACACCTAGATTCCCCAAAGGATTAGGTAGAGGTGCACCTAAACCACAGATGAATACAGGTTTACTCCGAATTTTAGGTATGAAGCTACAAGTACGCGACAAGCCCGCCGCGTACTTGTAGCTTCGTACCTTCATTGTCTTGTCGGGGCAATTCAGTGAGCATAACGTAGTCAGAAGGTATAAGATTTACTTACGCAATAAAAAAGAGAGAAACCAAACAAAGAGAGGTAACTTCTAGGTGAATATAACTGTAGCTAATTAGCGCTGTGCGAACTGAATTGCACTTTAATGTGTCGTAGCAAGAGTCGCTTTTTATTTAAATGATTTTACGGAGTTACCCATCTGTGTTATCTATGCCTAAACCCACATTTCTCCAGCTATGTTTAAGTCCCATGTAATAGGGGGCAAATCTATTGCCATCCATTGTCATCAACAAATTCAAAGTCCAGGCTGCTACTGAGAAATTCCAGATGGAAAACCCAATAACACTTTGCCCGACCCAGAAATCGAACCCAGGATCTCATGCTCAGCTTTCCGTCGCTCGTCGCGATTCCGCTCCTCGCGCTAGCGACGACCACACTAACAATGCGGTAATAATTAACTGTCTTCTTAACCATTCAACTTTTGACTTTTAATCGTCTTTTAACGTTTATAAATAAACTAGCTTCCGCCTGCGGCTTCGCGCACGTGAAAAATTTATAAATTTTAGCTTACTATAATATAGTAAGCTATAATTTATAAAATTTTCACGTGTATAATACATGCATAATTATTATTATGCATGTATTATACACAAATATAAACCTTCCTCTTGAAATCACTCTATCTGTTAAAAAAAACCGCAGCAAAATCTGTTGTGTAGTTTTAAAGATCTAAGCATACATAGGGACAAACAGCAGGAAGCGACTTTGTTTTATAATAAGTAGTGATTAGGGATTTATCTATAAATGTTGCTTAAGTTTGTGACGTTTCTGCAAATCATGAGAAACGTCAACGTCAACGGCATCATGATCATGTTGCATCATAAAATTAAAAAAATATTCTCATCCGATTATTCTACCATCCTAACTGACTGAATACAGCTAATTAATATCCGATGGATAGAGAGTAATGATCCAAGCGGATCTAACTCGTCCTTATCGCCATCTCAGAGTTAGTTAGGCGGAAACTGGTACTTGAAACAGTCTCGTCGTTAACTTCTCGGTCCTCGGATGCTTAGCTAGGGTATGGTGTAGTATAATAATCGGAAAAATATCATTAATACATAAATAAAATTTAGAAGAAAGGTTAAGATCAGAATTGTGTTTCATTCAGTGCAATAACGCGTTTTCATGTCAATATATTTTTTCCTCGTTAACTGCATTTTTAATTTGAATTAATTTATATTGAGTAGAGTGATAGAGTTAATATGATGTTAAATTATGTGACTTTTTATCATATAAGCGTAAAATAAAATTGACGTCTGACAGTTTTTGTACGGAATAACTGTTAAAAATTTAAAATTATTTCTTAAATAAAGATTATTGTGTTGGAAAAATCACCACTTACTGTTTAAAAATAAACAAGTCTAACTCTGCTAAAAGTTAGTACGAGTAGTAACGAAACACTGTAGAAACAGAAACGAATCAACTAAGTACTAAGAGACGTTTTAAAACACAGAATGTAGTTTTGCAAAAGCAACGCCCCAGAAAACTGCAATCCCTCTTTCCAACAAAACAAATACACTTGTAAACCCGATGTTTATCTGTATAAAACTAGTCGATAAAACGTCTAAGCCTTTTAGTCTTCAGTGCAGTCTGTAGCGATCCTAAAGCAATCAATCTACGTGCTTTTAGCATTCAATCGAGGAGAGAGCTGCGACCGGCAACTAAAGTGTCGAACATAAGTTTAGCAGTGTCTGACATTCCGTACAATCAGGAACATAAATATCTTACACTTACGCGAAATTTTCTTGTAAAATAACCTTTGCAACTTTGAAATAAAACCTATTTCATAATAGTATGGTTTCGAAAGTATTACGTTCGGAGCACTGTAAAATTGTAATCAAACTTTAGAAGAAAATCGATTTTAAATCTTTCGTAAGAGTAAGTGTAGCGGCACACCTGCGGAACGTTCGGCGCGGAACGTTTCGTCGCGTCATGTGACACTTGCTCATGAACCGACGTAACGTTCGGCTGATGTGTCTTAGGTAACTTGAAAAACATTAGGAGCGTATTCAAACGAACCTTCCGCGCCGAACGTTCGGCAGGTGTGGCGCGACCCTAGGCCGCGAAGCTACTCAAAAGTAACGCAGCCATCAAAACTAAACAATAAGGGCCCGCGCAGACATGCAGACGAGATGGCAGAGGAATTAAAATTTATCAATTGAATTTAATACTTATCCAATCGAAATAAGGTATATTCAATGCTCGGTGATCGACCTTGGAGCATCGCAGCGTAGTTTTCTCTGGAGCATCGAAGAGCATGCTGGAGGATACCGTAGCAGGAGGGTGGCGGTATGTATCGGTATGTGCCGTTATGCGCCGGTATGCGCCATTATGCGCCGGTATGCGCCGTTATGCGCCGGTATGCGCCGGTATGCGCTGGTGTTTGCCATTCTGCCACACTCTTTAAAAGCAACTTTTAGACTGCGTAGGGTTAGTGAAATAAACAAATCCCGGCGAGCGGTGGCTAGTCGGCGGATACCGCGGCATACCGGCGGATGCTCCGGTAAGCTGCCGGACGCTCGCAGTATCGCAGAGAATTTTCTTGTCAGTGTACGCTGGCGGATAGTTATAGGAATCCTTCACCATGTCTTCCCCTGCCATCCGCCAGTGTACGCAGGCCCTAAATTATTATTACGAGTACGTCTGGACATGTTCTCGGGCGCCATTGAAAGACTAATGCCAACTTTCTGGCTACTCATTGGTGATTTGAGTTTGTATCGGGTTACTTTCGAGTATCATCGTGGACGCAGGAGATAACGTACTGTCCAAAGTCAAAAGTCAAATCATTCAATCAATCACTTTTGAACGTTCGAAATTAACAAGAAAATAGAATTGATTCTAGTCGCCCCTTTCAAAATGTAGTTTTGTTTGGAGAAGAATGGGCACGAAATTCCACCGTTACTCTTTCAAAATGTTTTACAATATTTTGTACTTATACATTATTAAGTTACATAACTTAAGTTTAGCTTTGTCTAACAAACATTCAAGTGTCTGAAATCTCTTTCACTTTCACTCTGATACTTCTGTTGTCTCCATTAAATATGCAGTGTCGGTCTTATTGTGCTTTTTACGTGTTGCGACCTTTTCTTACCCGTTTGACATTCCATGATATTGTGTTTTTTCTTTTCATTGCAGTGTTTGTTGAAAAATTCAGTTGTTTGACATTTTCAAGATCGTTTGGTGGGTAAAAAAACTTGTATTATGTAAATATAAACATGTGCCCCCTATGTTTATATTTACATAATACAAGTTTTTTGGAAATGTTATAACATTGTGTTACGAGTTTGTATAAACGACTGTTATGACGAAGTTATGACATTAATTAGAGCCAAGTGTGTGTAATATTGTCTTAGTTTGTTACGTGTTGAGAACTTCTCCTTGTCACTTCATATACTTATTTAATTAATTTCTACTTTAATGCCGTTTGAATTAATTTTGCTTTTTAAGAGGTGTTAGAAACCTTTAAAAGTTTACTCAATGGTATTATATTAACAGATGGTTCACTCTGCAAAATCATTAAAATAAAAAGCGACTCTTGCTACGACACAATAAAGTGCAATTTAGATCGCAGAGTGCTAATTACCTACAGTTATAATATTCACCTAGAAGTTGCCTCTCTTTCAAACGCGTAACTCATAGATGTTCTGACTACGTTACAATCGCTGAATTGGCCCAACATGTCGAGCCCGCCACGTATTTTGTAGCTTCTTACCTAAAATGTGCAGTGTACCATCTGTATGAATCTGTGGTATGAGCATATTTTTAATCACCAAAGCCTACAGACCAGAGAGAATAAACTAGAAAATTTATCTGAAGTCTCATTTTGCTGTTCCATTTAGTTAATTCGTGTCACTTCAGATGGCGGCAGCCACTTCCTAGTTACTTTTTGAAACCCGTGATCCGACATATAAAAATGCAATGTCGATATTTTGGTATTATATTGTTTTCCATAATATTATTTGTCCTATTATTGTTTTCCATAATCGTCCCCACTCATAATATTTACTTGCACTATTATCATTTATACTAATAACGCTTGCCATATCAACTTATTTGTCATAACTTTTATTTGCCATAATATTAGTTTCCATAATAACATGTGTCATAATCATTAGTTTCTATAAGTAACACATTACATAATCGACACTTGACAAACATAATTTAGAAACGTTACAGACAGATGTCCTCAGTATTGTATTATATGATATGTATTATACCGAATGTTCATTTAAATACATACATACGTACATTTGCAAAATAGGATAGGTTAGGTTAGGTTTTCTTGTTCAGACAATAAACAGTTTGTCAAATTCGAAACGGGTAGGTTAGGTTAGGTTAGAACTGTGACCAAACAACGCGCGAAGGCGAGCGAGCGTAGCGAGCGTGCCGCGGTAGCGGCCGCCGAGTGCTAGATTTCCTGTTTTGCAAAGCAAGCATGCATGGCAGATTAGGGTAATTTTTAGGTTTTCTTGTTCAGACAATAAACAGTTTGTAAATTCGAAACGGGTAGGTTAGGTTAGGTTAGAACTGTGACCAAACAACGCGCGAAGGCGAGCGAGCGTAGCGAGCGTGCCGCGGCAGCGGCCGCCGAGTGCTAGATTTCCTCTTTTGCAAAGCAAGCATGCATGGCAGATTAGGGTAATTTTTAGGTTTTCTTGTTCAGACAATAAACAGTTTGTCAAATTCGAAACGGGTAGGTTAGGTTAGGTTAGAACTGTGACCAAACAACGCGCGAAGGCGAGCGAGCGTAGCGAGCGTGCCGCGGCAGCGGCCGCCGAGTGCTAGATTTCCTCTTTTGCAAAGCAAGCATGGTACATACTGAACTAGCATTGTTGTGCTAGTATGGGCAAATGAATATTAATAAATATTATGGAAAACGACATTATTGAAAATAAAAAATATAGCTAATGAATTTATGGATTAAAATTATTATGACACTTGATCGATTATGACCAATGAAATTAGTGAAAATGATTTTATGTCATTTCACGATTATGGCAACTGAAGCGTTATTTCTAATGAAATTATGGCAAATAAAAGTATGGCATATAAAATTATGGCATTTTAAATTATGGCAAACATTAGTAAACCCGATATTTTATGTATCGAAATAAAACAAGAGCAATAGGTGTGACTGGCAAAACTTTCCGCTCTAGCGCCGCCGTTCGGATATTTTATTTAAATTTAGTTTAGCCCATAAAAAGAAACGAGCTTGAAAATATGGTTCACCAAACAGTACGGAAATAACCGGACCGGTTTAATGCGCTAACCAAATAACTAAGTACATTTGAACTTTAACTTATTCTCTGTCTGTTGAAAGCTTGCTACAGGATTTTCTCTTTTATCGTGGGAGTGTTTTATGCATGTGTCTCTTAAACATACATACAATCTGTAGGGGTAAGATGTACTGTACGTAAAGGAAGGGTTTCCACCTTTTTGTATTGTATCTATATTGTTTCTATGACTTAAAAACCCGCAACCTACGTAGCAATAAAGACTATTTCGTCTTACGTCTTAGGACCAATATTTCTAAAAAGTGGTCCTTTGAGACAAAAGGCTCAATCCAAGACCAAGAGATGTACATATAACCATAACATAATTATACATATACCTGTACAAAGGTTCTCCATCAGTTTCCTTGAACCAGAGCACCATGGAGACATGATCCTCAGCAGCAAGAGGCTGGATGTCACATGGTAGTGCAGCCTTCTTGCCCAGCACTCCTTGTGAGTGTGCTGTTGGTACTGAAACAAAGGAATGAATCATTATTATTGAGACAGAAGCCGTAACCCAGAAGGGATTCCCCATCGGCGAAAATTACGAACTTACATACTAACGATCAATGGCTTATTTAACCCCTTTACATAACATAATCAGCCTATTAATGTTCCCACTGCTGGGACACAGGCCTCCTCTCTGTGAGAGGGAGTGGGCCGTAATCTACCACGCAGGCCCAGTCCGGGTACTAACCCGGACTGGGCCTGCGTGGTAGATTACGGACACACACACAGGACACACATCCACCAGGATGTCACATGTCTTCGAATTTTTGGTTCTAAAACGGCCCGCAACCCCGGCAGGCATCGGCCCTAGCGGACCCCGTCAATTGTGCTGACATCTCTAAGAGGCGCACGTAGAACACAACGCGCTGTCGACCCGGGCCTGGTCCTTATCGGACGGCGAGCTACCCATTGTGACAGGGCGCTAGTCCTACTCTTTTTTTCTACCCACAACGGGGAAGCTCTTGGCCTGCATCTCACCTGATGGTAAGTGATGATCAGGCCGAAGGTGGAAGCGAGCTTCACCCGGAATCTTCAACCATTAGGGGAACAGCTTATCTTATCTACTGCCGAAACACAAACATGTTGCCTCACGATGTTTTCCTTCACCGTTTTGAGAGCAGTGCTGATGAAATTATTTACACAAAGTAAAGCGATACCACTGGGCCACCACTGCTCTTACACACCTTTAGGGTTTGAATATTCAAAAATTCTTCCTCAGATCCAATTTCGATAAATAAGGAACACATGTGCAGAATTTCACGTTTCCAGACGCAGTGGTTTTGACTGTGCGTTGTCTGCCAGAAAATGAATAAAAGATTTTTATTAAGTAAGTAGATTTGTTCACATATTTTTTGGGATAGTCACAACATTAAGTCAAAGTTATATTACGTCTACCTTCTACCATTTCCTCGTACTTAAGCTGGGAAAAAGAAACTGTGTATCTCGTTGGTTTTACCTAGCAATAGAAATAGCCCTGTGATTAGAGTAATGTGACCCGGTAATGGATAGGTACATCATTCTTATACCCATACTCATACGCGTTTAGGTAGATAATGCAGGGAAAGGTGCGTGGTTTTAAGCTCGCATCGCATCGGATCGGAAAGGATACGAATGGATGCGGCGACAGCCGATCGCGTCCGGCAGGATGTCGACGCATACGATCGGCTCCGTACCATAGCTTGACAACGTATCCGTTTCTGCGCCTAGTCAAATAGTTTCATTCCTACCGTGTTGACATGTTCTAATTTTTGAAAATGGTTGAAGTTGACGTAGTGTTGTTGGCTATTGCATTAGAAGAACGGAGACGGAACGACGACAGGCGAACGGAGCCGATCGCGTCTCGCGGAACACGCCCGCGGTCAAGCTGCTGTGCGCGGGTTGGTAATTACACGACTGCCCAAAAAGGAGTGTAATGTGTTCAGGGTTCATGTATGTATATGAGTTTCTTTGTTCCACCATAACTTTTAAATGCCTGAACAGATTTGGATATATGAGGTATCATTAGAATCCTTACATGATCCCGAGTGACATAGGCTATATTTTATTTGAAAAAAATTCCGTGTGGTGGCAGCAAAATATTTACAATATGGGTATCCAATTTAAGGCCTTGATTAGCACATTCCAAAACTATATAATTTATTGGCATAAATTTTACTTAACTAGGGAGTAAATGCAAAACAAACATAATTCATCTTTGGCTGCAAATCAGTAGCACTGCGAATGTCTAAATGATTGAATGGTTTCTTAAATGAATGCGTTATTATTAGAAAAAAAAAAAAAACTCGAACATAAAACTTGTCACTGAAATATATAAAATAAAAATAAATAATTAAAAAAATTAAAAAACACAACTGCCCTGCCAAAAACGAACTAAAATGTAAAAAACAAGCTGTATTAGTTAATCTGTATAGTATATAAAGCGAGAAGTCACTCATTTACTCTCTGACTTAACAGATAAATAAATTTTTTACTCCAGTCGGGGGACTGTTCCGTGGAACACTTTTTAATCTAAGAGGTCCCCCGACTGCAGTAAAAATTTTATTTATCTGTTTAGTCAGAGAGTAAATGAGTGACTTCTCGCTTTATATACAGATTAACTAATACAGCTTGTTTTTTACATTTTAGTTCGTTTTTGGCAGGGCAGTTGTGTTTTTTAATTTTTTAAATTATTTATTTTACTGTGTACCTACGCGATTTAATATCGTTTAAAGATTGTAAAATTCGTTCCGATCCGATGCAATGCGAGCCGTTTGGTAGAAATCATCCTCTTTGAAATAAGGTCAAAGAAATCGATCAGAAACTGACAATATTCAGTAAACAACTTGAGGTGGTGGTATTAGCGAAACAATATCGGGTATACAGCGACAAGACTCATTTTTAGTAATCATTATAAAGGTTATTCGATTACAGCTATCTTTTATAACGATATTTTATGTATAATTTAAAGACCATAATATACATAAATAGTTGTCATACAGGCAAGGATTATTAGAAAGGAATCCACTTCTAATATTAATTCACCCATGTTAAACTAGGGATGGATTATATGTATACATACCTACATAATGAGCATAATGACCTGTGTGGATTATAGATAATGCTCCCAATGCTGGGACTCCTATCGATGAGAGGAAACGGACTGTAATCTACCACGCGAGCCCAGTGCGGGTTGGTAGATGTCACATGTTTTCGAATTTTTGGTTCTAACACATGCCGGTTTCGTCACTATGTTTTTCTTCACCGTTTTGAGAGCAGTGGTGATGAAATAATTTACACAAAGTAAAGCGCCTGTCAGGTTCGAACCTACGATCCACAACTCGCTAGTCGTGGCCGTTCCCACTGAGCCACCGCTGCTCTACGAGCCTTTAAAATAGGTACAAGTGTACAACTGACGATAAACAGAGTTATTCATGTTAGTTAGGCGGTTGCTGAGTAGTCAACCCCTCTTAACCTGCAAGGTCAATCTTTTCATTAATCATGCTGATACAAAACCAGAATAATAACAGATTTTAAATGTAACAGTGGCTGCCAGAAAAAGGGCGTCGTCGCCGAGGGAGGCCTAGCAAACGTTGGCGTACTAAATGCTCGGTTCCTATAAACTAAAACAAATTGTTTTGTATACCAATGGTAGCTGTTTTTATTGCCAAACTGGGCTTATAAATAGATTCTTAAGCTAATTTTACTTTTGGTGACTGGTCGTCTTGCTGATCAGGGTTTTGTTATTGTTATTAGTAATTAACTGTTCATTTATTTTACCTCGATGGTCCTAGTTTATCATTTATAACTTCCAGTTACAGCTATTATATAGCTTTGAAAGCGGACAGGTCCTTAAGGCTGCGTTTCCACCAAAGATGAGCGAGGATGCGTAGCGAGGGATGTGTGTAAAAATAACCGATAACTTAGCTCAAGCTATGACAGTGAAGCGATGAAATTGGTTAGTTTCACTCACATCCCTCGCTACGTATCCTCACTCATCTCTGGTGGAAACGCAGCCTTATGCCTGGAGGCTTTTATTTGATATTGTTTACGTTTAGTTTTTATTTTTTATTTCTGCCTGAGTATAATAGTTCTCGATGTTTTTGGTTGGTATGCGTGTGCTATCTGACTTATGGCAATCAATTTAAATTATGTTGTGTAATGTAAATTGTTTTGCATACTATTATATAAAATCAATTTTTTTTTACTGAACAGACAGCTGTGCTGCTTGGGAGTGTATTGCGCCACATCTTCTTCCCAGCTACAGCACTAGGAAGTTGTGAAGGGCGGGCGTTTTGGGGGACTGTCTCATGTAATTTTGATGTTCGAAAAGTGCTGATTCTCAGCCTTGTTTGAATAAATGACTTTTGAATTTGAATTTAAATGCCCATATGTAAGGATCTACTCAAAGAGGTACTATGCAAAGCTATGAGGCCTTTGCTTCATGATTGGTAAAGATAGAAGAGTATTAATTTTAACCTAAAACGGATCGTAATGTATAGGAATCGGCCATTAGATGCATTTATGCCAGATGCCATAAACTGCATGGCGCAGTAACGCTGCACAACTGAACTGCATGGCGTAGTGACGCTGCACAACTAAACTGCATGGCGCAGTGACGCTGCACAACTGAACTGCATGGCGTAGTGACGCTGCACAACTAAACTGCATGGCGCAGTGACGCTGCACAACTGAACTGCATGGCGTAGTGACGCTGCACAACTAAACTGCATGGCGCAGTAACATTGCACAACTGAACTGCATGGCGCAGTGACGCTGCACAACTGAACTGCATGGCGTAGTGACGCTGCTCAACTAAACTGCATGGCGCAGTGACGCTGCACAACTGAACTGCATGGCGTAGTGACGCTGCACAACTAAACTGCATGGTGCAGTGACGCTGCACAACTAAACTGCATGGCGCAGTGACGCTGCACAACTCAAAAGCTGAGTTTTCATTAAGTTCGCGCATCAACTCAACTCCGCGCCTCTAGTGGATCCCGGCTCAATATTATAACCCTTACTATATTATGATCCAATTAGCTGTAAGCATAATTTAATTGTTATCTACTTTAAACTAACCAAAAGTATCCTTATATATGTACAAAACCAAGCAAGCATCTTTAAAAAGAGCTTAAACTTTTTACATCAAAACTTAGAATACTGTATTTCACTTAAACTAAGTTGATGAACAAAATCTTTTTATATCAGACTAGCTTCTGCCCGCGACTTTGTCCGTGTGAAATTTCGGCCCCCACACCGCGTCGCATCACATCGTCCGCCCGCGCCCTTACTTCGTTTTTGCTTAGTTCTTTCTGACATTATTCTTTTTGCTCGGTTCCAGGGTAGTGTTAACAATTTACATAGCCTATACCTTCCTCGAGAATTGGGCTAACCAATGCAAAAAGAATTTTTCAAAACCGTCTGGTAGTTCCGGAGATTAACCCCTACACACAAACTTGCAAACAAACAAATACTAGTAATTAACACCTTCTTCAGGCGCCCAAAGAAGCGCTCCTTCAACGATTGCTTCATGTCAGCAACGTTGATGCCTAAAGCGCAGGCCACACCGCCAGCTAGTGCGGGGGCGGGTGGGCTAGTCGGGCGAACATCGTTTCACCTCTTTACATACTTCGGTTCACACCGCGAGCTACCGTCTAACCTAACGAGCTAAGCTAACGAAATATCCGACGATTCCAGCGAAGCTACTCGTTCACCTCGTTGGCGCGCCCGCGCTTCGCTAGCTTAGCTCGCCCGCCAGCCCGCTCGCCCGGTTCGTTCGCCCGTCCTCCCCGTTTCGAGTAGACTAGTCGACGCTCGTCTTTCGAATAGCAGTTGATTTGCTTAGCCCGCTTCGCCCGCTCCGCGCGCTCCGCCCGTCGCTCGTCTGTCCGTAGTTTTCGGTGTGAACCCCATAGTTTAGCTCGCCAATATTTCGCGTAGTTTGTATAATTTTCTTCGTTCGCTTCGCCCGAACATCGTTTCACCTCTTTACATACTTCGGTTCACACCGCGAGCGATATATTTCGCGTAGTTTGTATAGTTTCCTTCGTTCGCTTCGCCCGCTCCGCCCGCTAAGCTGGCGGTGTGGCCTGCGCTTCACGCTTCCGAAATACCCAAATATACCTCTTTATAAGTATAATAGTCTCTTTAAAGTCATCATCATTCTCCTGCCCTTATCCCAATTTTATTTGGGGTCGGCGCAACATGTCCCTTTTTTCCATACTTCTCTATTAGTCGTCATTTCAGTAGTTACCCCCTTTCTAGCCATATCATCTTTCACACAATCCATCCATCGTTTCTTTGGTCTTCCCCTACTCTTATAGCCATCGACATTCATACTCAAAACTTTCTTCACGACATTTTCCTCATTTCTCCGCATCACATGCCCATACCATGACAACCGATTACCGCACAACTTTTCGGTCACCGGTGCCACTTTCAGACTTCCTCTTATGTACTCATTTCTTACTCTATCCATTCGTGTAACACCACACATCCCTCTTAGCATTCTCATCTCAGCTGCATGCAATTGCCTTTCATTCATCCCTTTGGTGGCTCAACATTCTGATCCATACAAGACAGCAGGTCTAACCATTGTTTTATATATCTTCCCCTTAAGTTTAAGGGGAAAGCGGGAGTCGCAGATTGTTCCCGTAACCTGCTGCCATTTCATCCATCCAGTGTTAATTCTGTGCTTAACCGCCCGATCTATTTCGCCATCGCTTTGCATGAGTGAACCGAGATACCGAAAGTCGGAGCAGACTGGCAGAAGCGTGCCATCAAGCGCTATGGCTCCAGAACTAGAGAGACCGCCGAAATCGCAGAACATATGTTCAGTTTTGGTTCTGCTGATTTTCAAGCCAACACTCTCCAGCTTCTGCTGCCATTTCTCCAATCTGCTCTGGATCTCAGGTTCATCCTCACCGACAAGAACAATGTCATCGGCAAACAGCATGCACCAGGGTGCCTCTTCCTGTAAGTCCGACGTCAGGGCGTCCATAATCAACAAAAAGAGGTAAGGACTTAAAGCCGACCCTTGGTGCAAGCCTACAGCCACACTGAACTCATCAGTATTGCCAGCAGCCGACCGAACGTACGTACGAGATTGGCTGTACATGGCACGAATTAACTCTACATACTTCCCCGGCAAACCTTTCTCTTTCAAGGCCCACCACAACACATCTCGAGGTACCCTATCATACGCTTTCTCCAGATCAATGAACACCATGTGCAAGTTCTTGTGTGCACGTCTGTACTTCTCACACAATTGGCGGAGTGCAAAGGTGGCGTCCATTGTTCCTCGACCAACAAAGTCTCTTTAAAGTATAGATGAAATTAATATTGAAGAACAGACGAATAATATTGCTTGTCCTTTTGATATCATTTTTAATCTTACTCAAGACGGAGTTCATTTAATCTGCAACGTATTTAAGTCTTGTATAGTATTTTAAACTTATTTGAAGACTGGGACTGTAATTACGAAGTACTTTTGCAGGCTTGCGCGTCTTGTCGCACGACGCGACACGAACAATACAATTTCTAATAAAACTTCATGGTATAACAATAACCAGTGTCGCACTGGTCTGCATAAAGCTTAAAACATCTAAAAAACACACTATGGCGAGGGGACTAAAATACCCTTCATAGCGCAAGGTTGTCGGTTCTAAAGGAGATATTACACTATCTATGGTCTCTATGGTCATAGATCTATGATTTATACATTGAAATTGTAAAATATGATAATAATGATAGTGTAATAACCCTCTAAACCATTATTTCAATGTCATCTCTCAGTTAATGTCATCATTGACTATCCACGTCATATTTTTTTGTACCATTGAAAACCAAGAACTGACTATAATGACTTGTATATTTAACATGGACTGTACTAAGTGAGCATAACTGATGATGAAACTCTTTGTTTCTTCTCTTTAAGAGAAGCAGCCTTTCCCTTTACCAGTTACTTTTGGTCAATTTACGTAAATAAAAACGCTCGAAGTCTAGTCGTATTCTCATCTCAGAGGTAATCAATGTCAAAATAATTCAAAAATGTATGAATACTAGAGGTATTTTTATCGATTGAGATAAGTCTTAATCTGAATCAGATTAATGCGCACTTTCTTAAAAACACGGGAGTGGCCCCTCTATTAGTAGCTTTTGCAGGGTCCCTGCAACATATCTTTTTACCAAATTGCCCCAGAAGGAGGAGTAATGTTTTTCGGAATTATGTATGTATGTTTATTTCATTGACACGATCTGTAGCTTAAACGGCTTGATGGATTTTAACATAATTAATATGGGGTATCGTTAAAAGTAATTGTTACCTACAATAATTGCAACACAGTCAGTAAAACAAAAAGTCAACAGTTTCGGCTCAGCGCAGCCGTGCCTGACGCTCAGTCGCGCGCGACATGTCTCACGGTGTCTCGTATCACGTGTCGTGTCGTGTCGCCATGAGAACGGGCTACATTCACCCTATCCAGTTACACTGGTCACTAGTTTTAATTAAATGTTTTTTAAAGCTTTTGTGGCTGTTTTATTTGAGGCTCTTGAGTTCTGTTTAATGAAAAGCTGGATCCTGGTATATAATGAATTTTGTTTTTCCGTGTATAAAAGGTATAACTTGTATCTACAAAGTTATGGTACGTTATCAGCTATTCTCTTTTAATTATGTTTTAAACGAACTTATTGTTGAAACTATTTAAATAGAATTGTATTCACTGTCGAATGTAATAAAAGGCCTATAACGTATTAGAATTAAATTAAACCGCCTCTATTTATTTCAAGCTAATTCCATTAGTTAGTTTCTAGTTTGCCGATAATATAATAATGTTCTTCAAAATGCAGACTAAATGAAAACTAAATATAATTAATTAAACCGGCTGGAAATTGAACTGGTTATTGAATTACTTTTCTTTAAAGTTTATTAGGTACTGCTCATTTTATCTTAGGGTGCGTCCAGATTATGTTATATACCTACCTTACATATAAAATTTTGCTGTATAACACATCAACGTTTTAAACATTGCTTTACTGTCTATAGAAACATGGTATTTAATTATGTTTTATAACATGTTATGTTAAACAGTGTGGACACACCCTTAGGATATGTTGCTAAGTCCTAAGGGGAAACCGTGGCCCCTGGAACAGGCAAGGGAAGGCACACGGGTGGGTTTTAGTCAGTAAGAGTCTGACACGCCCTTCCGCTCCGCCCAGAGCGGGAGAAGTCATTTGAAGATAATCCCACCCAAAAAATAAAAAGGGTATGTTGCTGATCATAGGGCTCCCAGTGACAACCATCAGACGACGTGGCCTTAAGCACAGTATAATTATGTAACAGTATTCATAGAAAACGGTCAAAACGCGCTTCGAAATCTCAGTGTATATCAGTACGCAACAATATCAAATGCGCGGCAGTTACGCACGGACGCGAAAGGTTTACCTACCGAGCGACCGTAGGTTATTATTTTAAGGTCACTGCTGATACATAATACTGTTACTTTAATATACTGTGCCATAAGCAAAACATAAAATCAGTTGCCGTAAACCACCTTGTGGCGTACGTGCTTATAGTTTGCAGAAAAACTCTTGTCAATTTATTATTATACCAGTTTTTCCTCGATGCCAAACTGTTTACAATTCAGAAACGCTGCACTTTCGTCTACATTATTACGTTACAACTCAACTGAAACAATTTTCATGTAAACTCTGCGTTTAGCAAACTACTTAAATGTTACAATGTACTTATTTCATGGAACAATAAGTTCATTGTAACATTTATAATTTTTATTACTTTTGTACTTTAAAACAAAAAAAAAATACTAAAACATTTTTAACTACAAGAAACCAGGGCTATAGTTACATTATAATGAGGCCCTGGTTTCTGTGCAAAAAGAATGGTGCCAACCAAAGACTTAAACCACAAACACTAGAGTATTTAATTAGAACCAAGTGCTGCTGAGCAGTTAGTAATATAATTTAACTGCTAAAGACTTCCTATAATTTGGAGGCTGTAGTGTTCTATTCTCTGTAATTTTATTACCTAATGACACAGACAACATAATATTGTAATAATGCAAAGATGAAAGGCCTTAGACATAATAAATGAGACAGGACATTTTCACACTTTTTATTTATTTATTAAAATTCATTTAATATTTACAGGTTGCCCGCCCTAATACGATAGAGTGCAAATTAAAACCATCATATTTCTAGATATTAGTATAAACTCTGTGTATAAACTAAAGTCACAATTAAATAAACAAACTTATAACTAACTAGCTGACCCCTGCCCATTGCGTTGGGCGGTTAACATTAATGTACAGCCTATGACACTCACAAATAACGTGGCTTTCTATTGGTAAAAGAATTTTCAAAATCGGTTCAGTAGATCCAGAGATTACCCCCTATTATACTACCTCACAAACTTTACCTCTTTATAATATTAGTATAGAGTACTGAAGTATAGAAGAACGTCACTCTGGTGACAATACATTGTTATCCTAAGAACCAACAACGTAAAATTACTCTCTATGCTAAAATTATGCCTTTATATAGATTCATTAGCATTGATTCCCCGACTTTTTACCTTCCAATCCATAATTAGTACCTATTTAAGTCTGACTCCAAAATATATTTTGATCATCGCAGAATACGACCCTCTATATTCATAAAATAGCTCACTAATTATTAATCTGATATCGGGAAGGGGTGATAAATCAACTTTAATATCAAGCCTTGCCTTTCACTTCACTGTAATAAATAGATTTCTTTGTAAGCGATATTATTTTAATTTCAACAGCCAATCTTAACGGACGAATTGTAACAAACATTTGTAGACGGATTTCCTTATTTACTGACGATAACTTGGTTACGAAAGTTTCGGAGAAGAGGTCGAAGAAAAGAATATTAGGGACAGTAAAAATAATCTTCCATTAATATGGTAAATATACTCTTTATGCCCCCACTCTCTGTTTATTCGTCTATAACGGCGTCTTGGTAAAATATAAATATTTATTTTACTCTTCAAGACAAATATTTATGCATTTTCTTTGACATTCTCGTTTGCATTTTCATCTCGTAAAAAAAGCTAGTTATAACATTATTCGGTTCCGAATTAATTATTCATTTTCTTTCACTACCAATTGGAGGGAAATAAAAAAGACATGACATCTATAATTTATATACAAACGGAATTGCGGATGACAACCCTCATTTGTATTTGTCATTTTAGTGCTCTATAAAAATATGATTTGGCGAAAACATTGTGTGCCAAATAAAAAGATATATTTTAATATCGAAGATGAAGATTATGAAGAAGTTAAAGGACTTTTTGATATAGTTCTGGCAGAGAGCCAACGCCACATAAACGACAAGGCACTTAATATTGTTGCCATACATGGCTTAATTGCTTGCTAACCGGGTTTAAACTTGGTCGTGCAGGATATAAACGAATTAAGACGAAGCGATCCTCCGTGACTTGTGAAGTTTAAAAAGTAAAAGAAACGGACAAGTTTTAGCAGCACAGCGACTAAACAGTGAATTTCTTTTCCGGGAACTAAAATACTTTAATGTAAACTAGTTTCTGCGGATCTGGAATGTATTAAGCGAAAAAATAAGGATATATTCTGGTACAAATGCAGCTTTAAGGCTTTGACAAGAAATGCTGCTTTTACTGTATAATTCAACTTGTGATGATGATGAAATTATACTCAATTGCGGTGTTACTGATACAATTTCTTATGAGGAAGACATATATGTTCTAAAAGTCACTGCAAATGATATCAGGTAAATGTAACTAAGAGGCAGTTTGAAAGTAGCGCCAGTCATAGAAGAAAGATGTACAAATTTTAATGACAGCTATTTCTCATTGTTAATACCTATATGATGGTACGGAGAAATAAGGAACAAGTTCACAGAATAGATTCAAAGATAGAAAAAGCAGAAAAAGATAAAGCTTTGACAGAAAAGGAAGACCACAATGAAGATGGATGAACTCTATGAATAATGACGTCCCATAAAAAGACGACCCCAATTAAATTCAGATACGGACAGAAAGAAGATAATACAGACACTATGACATATTGAAAAACAGCCAAAAACCAAATCATAATTTAGGAACATAGATCTCGAGGCAGACAGTCATAACAAATGACTTTGGGGCTGGCGGCGTCACTAGATGTATTGGCCTAATAATCGAACTTGGCACGTGTATACGTAATCTTTGTGTTTTATTAGTGCTTACAGGTGAAATTAATTTAGAATATTAGTAAAAAGTGTTAATATTATGTTCAATTAGTGTAATATAGTCGTACCTAGTTATTAATTAGTATATTCAGTGATTGTACAGTGTTTTTTGTCGCGGGAACTTCGCACAAAAAGGATAATTTATACCGGCTGTCAACTCGACCAACCCAACCAACGGTGACGGATTTCAAAAATTCATCAATCCCGGGGAGTATTTTGTTTTATTTCTCTTATTCTACTAAATATTTACATAACGCAGAACATCACAAAATACTGCTCAGGTCTCTGAGCTACGTCCATCACACGCTGGCACCGTTTATGACTCCTTTTGCTTGACAACTAGTGGAAGCAAAATCGAAGACGAAAACATTCGCCCAGACAGTAAACACTACATAATTTACTACACAAAAATAGGCTCGTACAGCCTTATAGTATTTTATTTATTCATACTATTTAAACCTTTAATGTGTCATAAACTTGTTTTGTCAATCAAGTTTCTTTAATAAAAGCAGTGTTATTCCTTGTAACTTCACTTTTGTTTACCATTAGACATCACTGCAGATTATTACTAAGTACATACACAATACCACTGATAATACTGTATTAGTGTGTGTGTTAATTACTGTATTAGTGTCAATTTATGAAATTATTGTTAAAAAACTAGATTTACAATTTCTTTAAAATAGTTTGTAGTACCTACCCCCAACCTTTTTGCAAACTTAATTTTGTTATTTTCTCTTTTATTTTTGGAATATTAATATCTCAAGTAAGATATACCTGTGAATAATTAAATTATCATCCCATAATTTAGATGACACACTCTTCATAACTTTAATTCCTTTGTTTTCTTTCAATTCTAAATATTATTTTCCCTTCATCTTAGTACTTACTATCCACATCTTATCCCTCTCTCTTATTCCTTTTACTCACTTAGCTTTCTCATCTCTCATTCCAGGGTGCCACTAGGGTTGGCTTGTCAGTATGTTGACCCGTAGAGCTGCATCCTTGGAGGAAAAATTGAAGGCTACATTGAAAGAGTTGGAATGTAGTAAAAACCAGTGCGATCAGCTGCTACAGGAAAGGGAAGACAGTGAGGTGGAAGTGCAATATATAAATAAGAAGAACACTGAGCTTAAAAACCAGTTGGCCGAACTACATATTCAGCATATGGACATACTTGACCAGCATCAACAACTCCGGCAACTTGTGTCAAATTTCCAGCATTGTAGTGACACCCACGAACAGGCTTTGAGACGGATATCTGAATTGGAACTGGAATTAAGAAGGGCCCATAACACTATAACCCATTTGGAATCTCTCAAAGCCAGTGACGAGTCTGCGATCACCTGCAGTCTTTATGATGAGTTGGTTGGTACCGGGTCTGGACCCACATGTGTTGAGCCAATTGTGACAATAGACTTAACTGATGATACTATCACTAAATCTAATTTGTTTACTAGCCATAATAAGTTAAAAAAATATATTAAAATTAATAGATTAATTAGAAAGATTCAAAAATCTCTAAAACGCCAAAAAGTTTACAAATTAAATACAAAACTTAGGCAAAGAAATCTAAATTTAATTCAAGAATTAAAGAAGTGTCATAGTGAATTGCAGTTATGTAATACTATGTATGATACCGACACTCAGCACCTACAGGATGAACTATTTGTTAGGGAATATGCTCTAAAGGATATCTTTAGTAAATATGAGGCTTCTCAACAAGACCTGAGTCAGCGCTTGCGGGAGGCCAACGAGTTGGCAGACCTGGTCAAGTACAATGCGGAGAGGTATGAGTCTCTGACAAATAACCTCTCTTTTAGCTGTGCCTGCTCCCATGACCCCCAACCTCTACTGGTTACACCTGCACCCTCAGTAACTCAGCCTGTAGGTAGCTGTTTGGTTGACAGTAAAATGAATAACCTGAACACAACATATGTATTTTCTGACAAATTTGGTCAAGGTTTTGGTAGTATTTTTAATCAGTGTTCGCAACAATATGTAATTAATAATTGTTTACCCGGTGCCAGTATTAGCCAATTAATTAACAATATTAAGTTGACAAAAATTAACCCCAGTTCCACTGTTATATTATTATACGGGGATAGTTTAACTGTTAGAAAAAAAGACATAATTGAATGTGTCCATTTGATGTTAGATCTCAATGAGTCCAATAATTGTAAATTTATTTTCTGTGCCTTGCCTTATTCTAAATATTTGTCTAACGAGGAAAATAGGCACATTTACAAATTAAATATGTTAATTTATAATAGGACTTGTCGCCACAGTGACTCTATTTTATATTTTGATTGTAATCAATTTATTAATGATTACAAACTGACAAATTATACCATGTACTTGCCACCTAGTTGTAGGAGACAAATTGCTAATCTTTTAGCATACAATATACACAGTGACACTGGTACTTGTAGTGTACCATCGATTACTGTTAGTAGTGGTACTAACACTACTATTGATACGCCTTGTAGTTTAAACTATTAGGTGTGACAACGGATAAGCCGCATATGTTCAATGTTGTACATCAAAATATGCAGGGTCTGTCCGGCAAAGAGCTAGAGTTAAGTTTATTTATGGAGCACTATGATGTTCAGGTGTTATGTTTGACTGAACACTGGTTGAAAGAACATGAAGTAGTGTTTATCAATGATGATAATTTTACAGTACAAAGTGCGTTTGTGAGAAAAAACGCCATTCGCGGTGGATCTTTAGTTCTTGTTTCAAACAAGTTGAAATGTAAACAACGTTTAGATTTAGTTAATCTTTCCATCGAGCGCACTATTGAGTTGTCTTGTGTTGAACTCGAGCGATACGTTATAATTTGCGTTTATCGACCCCCCTCTGGTGATTTTACTAGTTTTGAATCGGTAATGGAGGATTCACTCAATAGGTTAAAATCAAGTAATAAGAGTATAATTTTATGTGGAGATTTTAATATTAATGTTTTAGATGTTACTCCATTAAGTATTAGACTTCTTAATCTGTTTAAGTCTTATAATTTAATTAACTTGTTTTTTGAACCTACTAGGATCACGGCATCTTCGTCAACTTGTCTTGATAATATATTTAGTGATTGTGATGCCAAAAATAAATGTGTGTTAAGTGACTTAACTTCAGACCACTGTGGTTTATTAGCTAGCTTCCCCATGCCATTACATAAAAAGCCGCGTAAAATAGAATGCAGGCCCTATACAGTTAGTCGTTGCAATAAGTTTAAAAATAATATAGCTCATAGAATTACACCATCTATAGTAGAACACGAGTGTCCTAATGAAATCTATGGAGCCCTTTTTGATGTCGTGCAAAAAGAGTACCAATCTACTTTCAAGACCAAAACTCTTGAAATTAATGGCACCACCGTTGACTTTAACCAATGGGCCACTCCAGGTATTTATAAAAGTAGAGCGAGACTATACGAGTTATATGGTTTGAAAAAATACAGGTTTGATACTCCTTTCCTAGAGTATGTCAAAAATTATTCAAAATTATTTAAAAAGGTTAGTGTTTATGCTAAATCAAAATTTTTAAGCGATAAAATTAAAAATTCCAATAATAAAGTAAAAACCACTTGGAAAATTATTAACAATGAAACGGGTAAGTCGGTTAAACAAGATAAAGAACTTGAGATTATGGTCGACAATAAATTAGTTACTAAAGCAGCTGACGTAGCTGAGGCGTTTAATGAGTTTTTTGCCAACATACCTATAACTACGACTCGCTCCTTAAATTCGTCCCCGTCTAAAGCTGAAAACCTATTGCTTAGTAGTGTGTCTAAAAGTAGTCGTTTATTTAGCTTCGAACATGTAACGCCTCGTGATGTAATTAATGTTTTTAATACACTCAAATCCAAAAACACTGGTGATTACTGGGGCATCTCCATTAAACTTTTAAGTAATATAATAGACATCGTAGCCCCCTATCTAGCTGTTACTTTTAATAAATGTGTTGACTTAGGAACTTTTCCTGACCTCATGAAGAGTAGTAAAGTCATACCATTATTTAAATCCGGTAATAAAAATGATGTTGGTAATTTCAGGCCTATTTCTATCTTACCTGCATTTAGTAAAATATTTGAAAAGTTAATACTCAAGCAGTTGCTAAGACATTTTAATTCAAATAACCTCCTTCATAATGAACAATATGGCTTTACAAAAGGTCGTTCGACTACAGATGCGGGTGTTGCTCTGCTGAAACACATATTTAACGCATGGGAGAACTCGCAAAATGCTATTGGGGTTTTCTGTGATCTCTCCAAAGCTTTTGATTGCGTGCACCATGACACGCTTTTGCGAAAACTTCGTCATTACGGTGTGCAAAACGAAGCTCTCGATGTTCTTAATTCTTATTTACACAATAGGTCCCAATGTGTAGATGTTAATGGTGTGAAATCTTCCGGGTTACCAGTTCAGTTAGGTGTACCTCAAGGCTCAATACTGGGTCCATTCTTGTTCTTAGTGTATATCAATGACTTACCATTCTTTTTAAAGGGTATCTGTGAAGTTGTACTGTTTGCAGATGATACCTCTCTTATTTTTAAAGTAGACAGGAATAGACATGATTTTGACGATGTAAACAGTGCACTCTCAATGGTTACGGATTGGTTTACAACAAATAACTTAGTTCTCAATTCCAAGAAAACGAAATGTATAAAATTCGCTTTACCCAATGTTAGAAATCTAGGACCCAACATCGTCTTAGATAAAGAGGTGCTTGAAACTGTGGGCTCGGCAGTTTTTCTGGGCATAACAGTAGATGCTAAACTTCAGTGGGGCCCACATATTTCAAGTCTAGCGGGAAGGCTTAGCTCGGCCGCCTACGCTGTCAGGAAAGTAAGACAATACACTGACGTTGATACTGCTAGATTAGTCTATTTTAGTTATTTCCATAGCATTATGTCCTATGGCATTCTGCTGTGGGGCAAAGCCGCTGACATTCAAAATATATTTGTTCTTCAAAAACGAGCTGTTCGAGCAATTTACCAGCTAGGTGCCAGAGTTTCTCTAAGAGATTTTTTTAAGGATATTGGTATTCTCACAGTGGCATCACAATTCATCTTCGCCAATATCCTATATATTAGGCAAAATATACACTTATATACTAAGAACAGTGATATTCACAATATTAACACCAGAAATAAGGACAAATTACGAGCTCCTTTTCACCGGCTTCATAAGGTTCATAATTCATTTGTTGGGCTTGGTATAACCTTTTATAACAAGCTACCCACTTCTCTGCTAGATTTGCCTTTTAATGCGTTTAAAGCTAAAGTAAAATCCAACCTTTGTTCAAAGGCATACTACTCTATCAACGACTACTTAAACGATAAAAATAGTTGGTCGCTGTGATTAACTCAAGACAATATTTATGTTCTTTCTCCAGAATTAGCTTACCTACTGACAGGTCATATGAGTTATATAATTGTTATTTTGTTTGACTGTATAAGTAAATTTATTTTCATTTATTATTGACATAATCGACTCATTACAATGTTTTTGTTTAATTAGTTGTATTGCAATATGTGGTTAGCTAGCGACCTCGACAGAAGATCATTATATTATTCTTGCCTAACTGTTGATTTATTTTTCTTCGATGGTCCTAGTTTATCATAATTATGTGACTTCGAGTTACAGTTTTATTAGCTATATGTAAGCGGGCACGCCCTTTATACCTGGAGGCTTTATAATTCGGGTATTAAGTTTTGTTTACGTTTTTAGTTTTTTTAGTATTCATTGGCGTGTGCTAGCTGTCATTATGGCAAATATATTTTTTTATTTAATGATTTGTGTTGAGTAATGTAAATGATTTGCATACTATTGTATAGAATCAAGTTTTTTTCTAACTGAACAGACAGCTGTGCTGCTGGGGAGTTTGTTGCGCCACTTCTTCTCTCCAGCAAAAGCACTAGGAAGTGGTGAAGGGCGGGCGTTTTTGGGGGACTGTCTTATGTAATTTTGACGTTCGAAAAGTGCTGATTCTCAGCCTAGTTTGAATAAATGACTTTTGAATTTGAATTTGAAGGGAGATAGCAAATACTGTGATAATAGTGCCGTAGATAAAGGTGTCAATGCCTTTTATCCTATCTATTGACACTATAAAACAAGCATTGATGGTCGCCTCAGCCCACATACAATCCATCAATGCCTGGTTGTGGCCAAGAATTGTACAGTACTTTTCTCAAATAATGCGCGGAAATTCAAACTAAGTAAAGCAGGTTATCAAAATATTTTTTTAATTTCCAAATCATGTTTGAGAAAATAAATTATTTCTTAAAAGTCACTTCAAAATTCGAACGATATTGAGAAATAAACCCGCCATGTTACTTTAAAAACAAGTGAGTTCTTCGAAATCTTTGAATACAAAAGGACACTACAACGACGTTTGAAGTGAACTTAGCTTTTCAACAATTTATAAAATTTTCTAGCCGATGCGGACTTGACTTGTTCAATCAATAAACTTGCTCTTTTATAGTCTACTTTTGAATTTGCATTTTTGTATTACTACTGACCCATATTTCCAGTCCTATTCTTTTCTTTATAGCCCTCGAACTCCCCTTGCAACAACACGGATCCGGAGCAAATCTTGCATCAAAATCTTTTCCATATTTTATAAAGCATAAACCGAGTCGGTTTTATTAGATAGACTTGGCCAGCGGGACAAAGATATCTCAGTATCTTTCAACTGTGCCAAGAAACTCTCCGATACCTCCGATACAAAGGAGGCGACCAAGATCTCCCGAGAGGGATGCTGAGGGATGCTGAGTTATCCTGTTTGGCCGACGGAGTGCCGTAAGCACTCGACGTCTAGTAACGATGTAGGCAAGATAACTGGACGGAGATGGCTGCATTAACAAAGTAAGCAGTGTTTGATTCAAATATGATCCTCAAGATGTAACTGGTGTAGTTTAGTTTCGAAATTAGCTTCAATGTTACTTTTGACTTAAGAGCGTTTATTCTGGAAGCAGGCAACGTTGCAAATAGATATCAAATATTTCTGCTGTTTTGATTAATTTGGCAGTATAACTGTATGGAAATAACAAATGTGGCTAACTAGCGAACTATAATATTGATTATGAAATGTAATGATTAATATTGTTACACCGTATATTTAGTTTTAGATGTAAAAAAAAATAAGTTAAAAAAACTGTAACTCGACTACGGGAAAATAAATGTGATCTAAAAAGTACGAAACAAGAAAATATTTCCGACAGAAATCAAGTCATAGGTTCAAAAATGCTCAAGATAAAGCCGTGGTCGGCCTTTCTTTTGATACCAAACATGTCATGAATATCTCAATTTCATTTTTTTGAGGTTAATTTATGTGTAAAGTCCACCATATTAAATTTAGTGAGAATTTAGCCTACGAGTATGTCACCCGAACCATTATTACGAATCTATTGATACCTCATTTATCAAAATCGGTCCAGTAGTTTAGGCGCTACGGTCGAACACACGTAAAAGCAAACATACATACACTGCTATAATCATAACCCTTCCTTTTGGCTTTGCCGTAGTTGGGTAAAAAGTATTTGTAATCTTTCTAAACGCCTTTTTTCCACCTAAAAAATACGGGTACAGCATCAAATTCAATATATTATGGAACGGATTATTTGTTTTGTATAAGAACATCACATAGTTGTAGGTAAAGTTGTTTTTTTGCCGTGACGTATAAAGATGTGATTATTATGTAGAGTGGTGCTACTCAAATTACATTCGTCAGTAAAAAATAGTTTTCGATTTACATTTTAGATTGTGAATTTGTGATTGATCTTCATTCTCAGAAAATTCTGCCTGTCGAAAGCAGACAATCTCAAAATCAAACTATTCAATAATTTAATTAACATAATATCTATCTGCGCTAACCACATCGATCGCCTCAACGTCAAAGATTATCAAGTTCATAACTACCTCGAGCGAAACAAAGGCGATTATAGACCGAAGTAAATCCATGCCTTGGAAACCTCAAACCTACAGCTAAACCACTGAAACAATATAGGAGGGGCTTTCAGAACTTTAAACAGCCTTCAAACTCAGTTTATTGATTCGTGGGTAGATCGATTTGCTTGTCTATTAATTAGTCAAAACACCGCCGAACTGAGACTAGTGAGAGTTAACACCGTTGAGCTGGCGATTACATGCTTGTGACACATGCACTGACAGGTTGGTTAGCGAGTTTTATAAAGTTAGAAGTGGAGAGGAAAAAGAAATGTCTCACGGAACTTATTATAACTTTTGTTGGCTTGGATTTATTGTAACTGGTATATTTTTTTTACGTTTAATGTTGAAATACTCGTCTTATTATATCCTTATTCCAACATCAAAATACAAAACAATAATAACTAAAACACTATACAACTCACATCTGACATGGTAAATGAAATAGAGGAGTATATTTTTGTCGGTTGGCCTTTGTGTTTAAAAAATTAAAACTAGAGTCCCGAACCCACATTTTTCTACATGAGCATCAAACGAACAAGCATGAAACTTTTAACACAATAATGCACGCAAATTCTCGCCCTACATGCACGTCACACACAACTGACACAATTTCCAAAAACGTCACAAATGCGGGGTAGGCAATACATCTTACTTCCCGCCTCTGCTAGCCATCGTTCATTCCTGTGTGTGCCCCCGTCTGCTACCCACGTGTGTCGTAAATAAACAATACCTCTCTGTTCTGTTCGGAACTCGTCGTGCAATTCCGTCGGTGGTCGGATGGAAACTTACAACTACCGTCCGTCTTTACGTAATGATGAACGACGGTGAAGTGAATGGGTTTTAGTAAAGGAGTTAGTTTGAACGTTTCTTATTGGTCGTAAACGGCGTTGTTGAAGGCCAAGTCTTGAGTTGGACGATGTTATTTTTCTATTTAAGTGTACAAGTGTTTTGGTGAAGTTTGTAATAAGCTGTTTGTTTGCTGCTGTTATCCTGCGTTATGACGCTGTGAAAGAGTCATGAATCTTTCACATTGATCTTATGAAAATTCATAATTTCATATGTACAGAGTTTCTTACTTTTTTAAACCTTACCAGTTATTATTGTCTTTTATTGATCTGAGCTGAGCAGTGGTGGCCCAGCGGTAACGGCCCCGACTTACGAGTTGTAGGCTGTGGGTTTGAAGCAGGCGCCTTACTTTGTGTAAATAATTTCATCACCACTGCTCTCAGAACGGTGAAGGAAAACATCGTGAGGAAACCGGCATGTCTTAGAACCAAAAATTCGAAGACATGTGACGTCTACCAAACTGCACTGGGCCCGCGTGGTAGATTGCAGCCCACTCCCTCTCACAGAGAGGAGGCCTGTGTCCCAGCAGTGGGAACATTAATAGGCTGATTATGGTTATTGATCTTCATACAGATAACTGGCGAAATGTGGGTGAACTAATAGACATGCCTCTGCCTAACCCTTCGAGAATTAAAGGCGTAATGTTGTGTTATGTTATGTAATTTTTTCAATATAATAATACTTCAGTATTTCCCCAGGGCGACTTTTATGGGTACTGCGTAAATATTCATCTCATCTTAACATATTGCTATCTCTTTCTAAAATATTCAACATAGCAGGAAGCAGGAACCACCCTAAAGACCTATTCGTGTGGTATTACGAAATTCCTGATAACTGCCGAGTTTCTAATTATCTCTGTTACCTGTTTCTTGTTAACATCTTCAGAGAAATATTAATTCACAAACAAGCAGCATTTCTCCCTTGCCGTTCTTAGAACCACAATGGATGAGTAACTTAAAACTTCAACAACAGTAGTATCTTGCGAGATTATGTTATTCCATTATTATTTGGGTTAAATGATCTAGGACCTACTAAATTATTATTAAAGATAGCTTCAAATAAATACCGATTTGAAAATACTTTTATGAATTCTTGTCACAGTCACGATCGACGTTGGATTTCATTGGAAATGGATCGATTTACTGATAAAGGTAACATTATACACGGTGGTTTTTATCCGTCTTACGAACGAAGGTACTATAACTTATAATCAGTACTAGCGACCCTCCTCTGCTCGGACGGCTGCAATCTATTGATGTGGCGACATGTCAAAGCATCGTGGTTTCTGTGCTATCATCGTCATCTGATTAGCCTATTTTAATATTAGACATGGTCAGGTTTTTCAACAGTTTCTAAAACAATTCGCTAAAACTAGCATAAAAAATTACAATAAATAGAAATAAGCTAGTAAAAATGAAACATACATCATAGTTATTATTATATAAGAATTAGAATGGCAATCATTTGTCAAAATATAATAGTATATATATATTAATATAGAATCTGACATTAGTCGACTAATCCGTATTTTCCACATAGATTTATGTATATCCGGAGTAAATACTAAATGATACTAATATCATACTAACAACCTACACTGACCTGCAAATTGCAAAAAACGTAAGAAAATTTGAATGTCAAATGTCGAACGTCAATTCACCTTAATCAATATGATATCGATCGATGTCAACCATCTGGTTATAATAATACCCTCGAAGTATGTGCACATGGTACTATAGCGCTATAAACACTAATACGTGTTCCCTCCCACGCGGTCCAACGTAGGGTTGTCGCATCCGGAGGGAGTTACCCGAATTAGATTATGGAAATTAGTTTAGTTCGATGGACTGCATCCACCTGAATCTTGATTACATCATAGTACGGCAATTTATCAATTTCTACATTGTTGTAACGTGAGAGGCGTGAATACAATGAAGCGAGTTTCGCAGCGAGATACAGTATAACATAATTATTAAGGTTTATTCTACCAACGCTATTTTAAATTTACAATCACAAGATGCCTGAATAAAGATTACTTTCAACTCAAGGGACCAGTTGGTAGATTATTGCTGATAAAAATGAACAAAAAATAAACAAGCTATATGCAATATTTTTTCAGAGGCATCATTGAGAGACATGTTCATTGCTTCACACTTTAGGACGGTTTTCCACTGGGGCTTATTAATTTTCCTACAAAGAAAATTTTAGATTTTTTTAGTGAAACAGCATCCTAATTATGTGCCTTTATAAACAACATAGTAGTCTCAAAATCATCTATCTGGTGACGTTCAGAGACAGCGCGGAATCCTTGAAGCGAGGTTGGTCGTACACCTCAAGAATGATCGAGTTGGCGTTACAAATTACAATGTGGAACAGTCTGCCGCACCACAGAGACGTGAGATGGTAATTCTAATAAGGCTGTGCTCAAACTGAGCCTAGACAGCTTTCTTTGTGGCAGGTTATGAAAACAATGAATCGGCAACAAAACTTGATCATAGTCAAAACGTACTAAAACCACACAAGTAGGGAATGCAATCTCGCGAGATTGGGGCTCAGGCGAGATCTCGCGAGTATATGAATAACAATACCGCGAGATCTCGCCAATTTCGAGATCTCGCGAGATTGGCAGTTTTGTGTGTTTATTCATGCAAATAATCACAATATTTGAATTAATTAGGAACAAAATAATAAAAATTATTATGGTATTATGAAAAAACATTTATTTTATTTTTGAAGAAATAGTTCTTTTATAACAAAACAACAAGAAGTCAAAAACTAAAATGAAACTCATTTACTAAATTGAGTTGACTATTAAACTGAGATATTATTATCAATTACAGAAAGCTACACTTACTCAGAGATCTATTAGAAATTAGAGATTCATTAACAAAATATAACAATCAATCATCGCGCTGCCGCGCTTCGAATAAGACGTTTTTATGCTCGAGTGTAATGTCTATAAACTCGCGAGATCTCGCCCATTTTTCGGCTGAGATCAATCTCGCTAAGAAAGGCCGAGATCTCGCAAAAACGAGATCTCGCGAGAACGAGATTGCATGCCCTACACACAAGGCAAAACTGCTTTATTCTAATCTTTTCTAGTGTACCTACTGCTCAAGTCAAGATAAATAATTATTCATGTGTATCTAATATTAGGTTCCATTAAAATTCTCACATAGGTATTATAAAAGTACTTTTAGCATCATTAGGCGAATTAAAAAAGAAAATATAAACAAAACGCTTCCACGAGTCATACGTAGTATGTCCGGCATACTTGGGGCAAGCGGCCCCACTATAATCTTGTTGACGACCATTGAGAGAATAAAAAGAAATTCTGCAATACAAGCCGAAAATTACCTTACTTACCAGAATTTTAAGCTAAGGCCGTATTTTCTGTAGGTTATATAGGCAGAGGAATGTTTCATAATCAGCCTATTAATGTTCCCACAGCTGGGACACAGACCACCCATCTGTGAGAGGAAGTGGGCTATAATCTACTACGCAGGCCCAGAGCGGGTTGGTAGATGTGACATGTCTTCGAATTTTTGGTTCTAAAACAAGCCGGTTTCCTCACGATGTTTTCCATCACCGTTTTGAGAGCAGTAGTGGTGATGAAATTATTTACATAACGTAAAGCGCCTGCTTGGGTTTGAACCCATGACTCGTAAGTCGGGGCCGTTACCACTGGGCCACCACTGCTCTAGGATTATTTACCTCTTATTAACTATCCGATAAACCTATTGTTATTCCAAATACGGAACTAGTACTGAGAATTCACTAACAAGAAACCCAATCTGCACTTGTCTAACCTGAGAATTGACCGCTAAAGGCGATAGTCAGAGACATCCTCCGCATAATAATTATACATAAGATATACACAGACGATATCGCAATAAGGTTGATATGTATGTATTGTGTTTGCCTTTGATTTGGGGCGATTCGAATTGACGGTATTCCCTGGCGATTGGAAGGAATACGATAGTGGAATAACAGCCCAATGTTGATCAGGGCTCTCTTTGATTCTTCCCTCAATAAAAAACAGAATTAAAACGAGATTGAATCAAGAAATAACAAAAAAAATATGCTACTTTCTATGACATGGGTATAAGTGCCTATAAAAATAAAATTTACATAAGCATGCAAATTAGATTGTTGTAGATTTTTGTAAAAAAGTCTTTTTGTCGCTGCGACATTATCATGTGAGCATGATAACATAACATCAGAAAATATACCAAAAATAAGCATGGATTGTAACTAATGTTGCCATTACTGTAGATTCTAACTCAAACTCAAGCATTTATTTCAATTAAACTAATTTGGCACTTTTTAACTGTCAAGGAGTCGGTCAGTCAGAAAGATGAAAGTTATTGTCCATTCCAGAGCATAGCTGGTTCTTATGACTTTTATCTTCAAATCTATCCGCGGCCCTTAACACATGAGCCAATCACTCAACTACGACGTCAATCATCCCATCACTAGATTAAGAGACAAAAAAAGAACATGCAGGGCAGTCTTTGGGAACCACCGATAGAAGTGAAAACTGTACGGTGACGATGACGCGAGTTTCAAACCTTTTGTTCACCCAAAAAGTACACAGATATACACAGTAAACATATACAAGTTATACAACGCGACTAAATAAGTTTTCACTACAAAAATGGCCACTCTATGAAACGTTACCCCGATGTCTTTTGACTTAAGTGTAGGTATTGTAAGGCTTTATCGTAGACAGAGTATTCTATCTGTCTACGGGCTTTATGCTGTTAGCAACCTTATGTCACGGTAGACGGTAGAATAACTAAGCCATATCTTAGAAATAAATGCCTACAGCCGCGCGGTACGTAAACATGCGATAGGGCTGCCCGCCTCCAGTATTTTAATTACATTTGCCTACTTTGTGTTTCCATTTAGTTTTGTGATTGTAAATATACTTTTTTTATCTACACAAATAAATAAAATACTTTGTGAATTGAATAACAAAACAAAACACAAATGCCCGAGGTTTTAAAACAAGCGTACCTACCGTATTAATTCATGAACCTCCTATAACTACCTATTTCACTCGTGTTATCACTTTCCTTTACTCTATTCACTTTATTTATTAATCCAGACATCTTTTTTTCGGGAGATAAAAGGAAATACTTATCCATTAAAAATACACACAATATGTACCTACCTACCAGTAAGTAAAATTATTTTATAGTAAGACTATAAAATAATTTTGTTGTTGTTGTTTGTTAATAATAATACCTTTCAAAGTTTCCAGGTAATCTAAAAAAAGTTATCTCTGGATGCGTTATTGCCAAATTCATGCAACCAAAAACAGCAACAATATATCCTACTCGTCATATTAAATATGTACTTGAATTTATTTTTAGTGTAAAAATCGCGCGGTTATTGTTAAAAAAACAACACACCGTTCGTTCGTCACTGCGGCACAGACGCGACTGTCTGCGTACCTCGCGCATACCTCGATCGAGGCGCGTAGGTATAGCTCGCGCTTCGTCCGTTTCTATGAAGTTGGCCTACCGTCTACCGTGCTTATGTTGCACTGGCTGGTATAAATATATCATTCGAACGGTCTGTCATATTCTTATTTTAGAATAGGAACGTAGTAATTGTTTTATATAGAAAATAGCAGAAGGCTAGCTGTCACTTGGTAGGCGCGCATTCATGTTGTAATATATTTTAACTTCAGATATCTAATTAAATACCTATTATAAATAATTATAACGTATCACTGTGTCATTGAAGAGAACCCACATATCACAAACATAGCCACAAATAACGTATTTATCCCACACTAAGAGCGTCTCGACGCCCCACACAAACACGAACCCCCTACAGTATCATCCTTAACGCTACCCAAAAGTAAGCATCCAACTTGTGCAGCAACATAGTTTGTGATTAGTTGCGTGTACGTGCATGGAAGCAATCAATCACACATTAGTTAATAACGTGTTAGTAAGCCACTTCGTCAAGTCCTGGAGTGGACACCGTATAAATATCGCCAAGTTTAGTGTGAGATCCCAGCTAGAAGGACCTATGACTTTAGAAAGGTGGCTGGGATAGACTGGATGCAGAAGGTGGAAGACAGGGCGTTGTGGCGTAGCCTGGGAGAGGCCTGTATTCACCAGGGGTCTGATGAGCTGACTTAATAATTGATTGAAGTCGCATCGTGTAAGGACCACCATTGAAAGTTTAGTGCTGTAACATTCTGTCTACTCATAGTTGATTTGTAACACGTTACTTTTGAGTAGCGTCATGAATGATGGGCCTTACTTTGACATTTGAACGAAATGGACAAATTACCTCAATTCGAACTTACTTTTGTTCGTAAATTCGTTCAACTTATCAGCCAGACAAGTGGTTTCGATGTCATTTGTTAGAAACAAGAATTCAAACACATTTTCTAATTTATGGTTGGAAAGGGACACATTCAAAACGAAGAGCTCCCTTGAGTCTAAGTATGGAGCAAAAATATCTACAATTTAAGAAGAATATAAATTGGATCGTGTTATGTGGTTTATGTAACATGACATTGTATGAACAAAATTGCGATTTTACGAACTCATAACCTCGTTTTATAAATGAACCATTACGGGACTATTACCCACTTGAGGATGACCAGCCTTGATACCTATAATTCTAGTCGGGATTCTGACCGCTTTGTACGTGTATTTGAGTCAGTTTATTTTTGTAACGAATTGAATTCCATATTGTTAACACTAGAATGATTTACATACTTGATTTATTTAGACTTGATAAGCACTTAGTAACGGCTGGCACGAATCGATATTATGCCTGCTACACGGTTGCCATCCGCGTCCCCGACAGAGGTGACCTTGGTTGACGACCGGCAAAGCTGTTTCAACTTTTGGTCGTAAACCATCATCACCTGTGTCGGGACGCGGTTGGTGACCGTGTAGCAGGCCCTCAGAATAGACATTCTTAGATAGGTACCTATACGTTATAATCATCGAAACAATATCTGAACTACGGAACCTCTGTATATACTACAATTCGGTATCCAGTTACTTATGTCTCTTAGCGACCTCCACAATTACCAACAGTGAACAATGTGAACATACATAATTATCCAGAATGAAAAGTAGCCTATGTCCTTCTCCAGATCACAGACTACAGTACGACACAACTTAGATGTAGCATAGATTTGAAAATTTTCATTCATTCATTTCAATTTTACGAATGTATTTGGCTATCAGACTTTACAAGTTATTGCGTTTCCGATAGATAATTTTCACCTGAAGCTGTAATAAAGATTGGTGATTTTGAAGGAGCACTCAGTTCGGATGGTGATCGGTTTTACGAATTTTGCCGATGCTACATCTAAGTTGTGTCGTACTGTACCTATCTGACAAATTTCATATTGCTTGGTTCACTGGTTTAGGCGTGAAGCGGTAACAGGCAGATGCAGACCGAGAGATATAATTATAATACGCACTCTTAATTCTAACATTAATTGTTTTTAGTTTATTTAAAACTAACAATCGAACCGATTTTTCAGTCTCGTGGTTTAAAAACCAAAAATAAACATTGTAAATTCAATATTTTCATTAAAGAAAAGCTTCTATACAAAATTAAGATAGTGTTTTCTTTCCAACTAAAGTTCAGCATAGACAAGATTCCTTTGTTACAAAAACTCTGTTAGTAATGCCCTAATGAATATGTTGATTTAATGGAAGAATATTATACTGTTCTAGCTGTTTATTTAAGAGCACTACTAGGATTAGAATTCCTAGAAATCTCTTGAAGTTATTAGGTAGGTACTCTAACATGCTTGAGAAGCACTGTGGGTCCTTGTGGTAGGGACAGCTGGTAATAGCAGCTTAGCTCTTTGTGCGGTCACTGCTAAATATCTTCTTTCATCCTGCATCTCCTTTAAATGTAAGGTCACGGCAATAATTTGTTTAGCAAATTGACTACCAATTTAAATGATTGCTCATACCTACTTTAAGAGTGCTACAAGGCTCTAGATGCCTGAGTGACATTGATAGTGAGGCGTCGCCGTCATTGGTAAAGATTTGTTTTTTTATTAATAATATTTTATATTATTATTTGCCAAAAGAACCTTGTATCACTGTTTATTCAATTGCAACTGTCATTCTTTGTATTCATTTCAGGTCAATTTGATAAACAATTAATTTCCTTGACTTTTAAACTACAAAGAAAATCTGTTTATCTATGCCAAGAGGTAAAAGTAATCGAGTAGGTTAAGTAGATATGAAAAAGGGGGCGTTTTCACTAAAGCGGAGACGAACGGAGCTGAGCGGAGACGTGCAGGAATCGTCCAATCAGAGACAAGACGAGAGACGCGATGAGGATATCAGCCATCGTGATTGGCGACTCCGGGACGTCTCCGTTTAGCTCCGCTCGTCTTCGGTTCTGGAAACGTACCCTATAAGGCTGCCTATCCTATGACGCGGAGCGAGGTAGTGGAGCGGAGCGAGGGAGTATTGCAGAGTGGACTTGCGAACTGTGTCTAACCATTGATGTGGAGCGAAGTAGTGCGGAGCGGAGTTGCGGTTTTCAGCGGACAGGGATTTGCGGAGTTCGCAAATCCCAGTCCACTGAAGCGGAACGGAGATTTTAAGCAATTCCATTGGATAATATTTGACACAGCTCCGCTCCGCTCCTCTCGTCATCGCTCCAGTGGACAGTCAGCCTAATGCTTTACTGAAAAACAAATGACAATAAACTGCAAATAAAAAGCTAGCATTTTCTAACAACGATTTATTTGGCCATGGAACTTGCCCTGCCTTTCAATACGTACAGTAAAGGTCATAGATCAAGTCCAACAAAAAATAGTAACATGTTCCAAATTCGCCAAGTTTTCATTTCAAAGCCTAGAATTGAAAAGAAAACAGTTGGACCGCCATTTGATTTAAATTTTTTGTTGTTGTCAACGCTCATTTTAAATATCACTCCAATTGTAATATTTTTCTACTATTTTAAGAGAAAAGATTTGTATTTTTGTTTGTCTTTACATCTATATCAATATCTACGTATACTAATATTATAAAGAATAAAGATTTTTTTGTTTGTTTGTACCGAATAGGCTCCGAAACTACTGGTCCGATTTGAAGAACTCTTTCAGTGTTAGATAGCCCATTTATCGAGTAAGGCTAGAGGCTATATATCATCACGCTAAGACCAATAGGAGCGGAGTACCAATGAAGAATGTTTCAAAATCGGGGGGTTTTTTTTAGCGTTAGCCCAAAGTAACTATTCCACGCGGACGAAGTCGCGGGCAAAAGCTCTAGTAACACTATAAAGAGGTACGATTTGTTGGTTTGTTTGTAAGTTTGTATGTAGCGGGCAGTATCCGACCAGTCAGATTTGAAAAATTCTGTTTGCATTGGATAGCCCAATTCTTGAGGAAGGTTATTGGCTCGCAGATGAAGTCGCGCGCAAAAGCTTGTAATGAATTAACTCAAAAAAAGCTGAGAGGTGTCAAGGGACACCCGGATGGAAAGAATTTATAGAATGAACCTCACAAAGGCATGCCACTAATTAGTACCTGTGGTCGCTCACAGATGGTGTTATAATAAAAAATAAAAAGTGTCGCTTCAACTTTTGGTCCCAATTTTTTTCCGTCTAGCCCCCTTTCGCAACGCGCGAAAGGGAACTTCGTTCCAAAACTACCGGACTGATAAAAAAATTCTTTCACTAAACTGCTATATTATCACTGAGTACATAGGCTATATAAAGATAATAGATAATTTAGAAATATATCATGCACGCGAAGTCGCTGGCGGAAGCTACTATGATAAGTAAATTCGAAAGTAACTATCTGACTGTTTGTTTATTACATCATTACCACTAAACCACTGAACCGATCGTAATGAGACATAGCCAAGGCTGGAGAAGGACATAGGCTACACTTTTCATTTTGAATATTTATAGAGAAATACAATAAACTTACGAGTATATCAAACAAACGAAAGAGGGCAACAGTTATATTTCAATAAACCTAACATTTTACAAACTCCACTTTCAAAGAGAATTGTAACCAATAACAATACAGGTATCAACTGTCGGGCTTAAGCCGGCTACGGTCTTGGCAAACACCGGATACCGGCTGGCAAGTGCCGGCAATACGAACCGATCCGGATTGTTTACGATCGGCCGTGTCGGAGGAATAATCTCGCGGTTCGCCGCGTCGGACCAAATTGTCAGCTCTACGGCCGACTGTGTGATCAATTGCGAGTAAAAGGTTTTGGGATTGACTTTGCTAAACACCCTGTAGACTACGCTAAATGTAATACTAAAGCCTCTTGACCAAGAGATTCTAATTTCACGTTAAGAAACTGTCTCTCGATGGTGAGTTTTTGACAGATTTTGTATGGCAAATCTGTCAAAAACTAACAATCGAGAGACCATGGTGACGTTTGTAAATTAGTAGACTTGACCCCCTGGTTTGTGGGCAAAGCTACAAGGTTATGTCTTATCTAGATTGCTAGCTAATTCTTTAGAAATTTTCTCTATCCTGGATGGTGTAGTTGAAATTAATGCATACCCAAGCCATAAGGTAGACACGGCGGTTCCACTCCCTTAGGTATTTTTATCTACTGACTTTTGAACGATGCTGTAATAAAATATGATCATAACATCTTATACATGCGCACTAAAAAGTGTTCTACATCGACGCCTACGCATAAGGAGTGGCAATGGTGAACTCATCACTTCAAATAATATCCATTTATCGAGGAACCGCAATGGTAGCCCGCAAAATTCTTTTTAAGTTTTTTGAAATTTGCAGATTGTATCAAAATATTTTATATGATTCGTGACCATATTCAGAGAGTTATTCATTTATTCTAATGATTATAATTCTGTAAATACTCGTACATAATAATATTGTATTTACAGAATTATAATCATTAGTAATCCTTGGAAACCAGTCGGATTTTGATCGCGGCTTCTGACGCGTGGATATCGGAAATTAGGCCACAGAACGTACTAACAAAAATTGTCCTATATCCTAACCCAGGGCATGGTCTATCCATGTGCCAAATGTCATCCAAATCTGTTCAGCCGTTTTAGCGTGAAAGCGTAACAAACCAATACACTTTATAATATTTAGTTAGTATTCTTGAGAAAGGTTATGATGATGCGACGCGGTGGGTCGGAGACCGAAACTTCATGCAGAAGAAGTCACTGGCAGAAGGTAGTATGTAATAAAACCAAAGACGACATACGTTTTTAAACTTATCGTAGCATAAAACGTATCTTTCAATAACTTTCATGTAGGTCAGTCCAACGTTAAAAACATTTTAAACAAATAATTTCTAAGACGGTAACTTTTCAAAAGTTTTGTCTCGTCTAAATCGATTTATTTTGCCGGTCAGCCCGTTGAAAGTCCGTTTGTGAAAGGAATTTCTATAATTCAACCCTCAGAGCCTTACAAACTTGTTTGATTGCTCATGTCTTTGCCAACATTCGGAGGGTTAAGAGCTGTAGTGTGTATGGCTGGAAACTAATTGAATAGCTCGCGTTTCTCGAAATGCTTTTTATAGTCTACATTCTCTTGAAAGTTGGATTTAGTTTAGTGGACTTCGGTAAATTGCATGTGGATTATTTTGTTTGATAACGAACATTAAATTCTTTATATTAACTTACACTGGGATTTCGGTTTTGGTCTATTGCACTAATTAATCATAGTTAAAAGAACTAGGTATCTATGCACTTACAAGTTAATACGAATACGATAATAATAATAATAAATCTATTATGAGAAACTGTAACCATAATAATATTTGCATTTGCATGCTGTATCTCGCACACATACACACACACACACACACCCTCACATACATTCCTTACACTTTCACATCCATGCATACTTTCACACCCCACCCACACGCACAAAAAACAAATAATACTAAACTCAATAAAACACAAAATACTCGCATATTCAACCCTACATTTCTTACCTCATATAGATAGCTCTTTGTCAATTGTTGTCACCCCAATAAAATTATGTAATTAGGTTCTTCATCATATACACAGAAAGGTTTATTGGAACATTCGAAGTAGGTAACAGTAGAACACTGACTCCTAAGTCACAGGTTTCCCCTAGTTTAGGAGGCAGGGTTGCCATTATTTAAGCTACCTTTATATTTGTGAACTTGTAACCTAATCGTTAATTAGTACTTTTGTAACAAAAGTTATCCGTATCAATAAAAGATTTTTAATTTGCAGCCGAATACCAGTTTTTTTACATGGAGCAACTGCTTATCTGACCTCCACAGCCCAGTTACTTAGTAATACCCCTTGGTAAGACTGGTTGTCAGACTTTCGGTCTTCTGACGACCCGTAACGGCTGTCAAAGATCCACGACTGACAGCCGGGAACAACAGTTTAACGTGCTTTTCTAGGCACGGAGGAGTCTCCAGTAAAGATGCTCACCCATCCACGGACCAACTCCGGCAAACGTTGCTTACCCTGATTTATCGCCCGTCAGCTATTATTACTTAGCCACGAGCTCCCCCTCTAATATTGAGCTACAACAACTTTCAATAAAACTCGTTACAACCTTCGAATACGCCATGTTTACAAGCAACCACTCACAACCTCTCAAGAGGATTCCGACAATACTCAATCAGACAGCTCAAACACCATTGATTGTTCCATCAAAACATAGTGATGGCTCCCGTTGCTAACCAGTTATAAAAATAAATACAACAGAAGCCTTTCGGTCCTCAACTGTCATTACTTCGGTCCTCACCTGTCATTTGTTGGGTCCTCAGCTGTCATGTGACAATGTTCACGACGTCAAAGGGTCTGACGGAGACGGCAATCTTTTGTGAGCCATGTCAACAGACATTTCGTTTTGATGACACGGAATAGGAATAACAAGAAACATGTTATTCATGATATTGAGGTGACCATTTTTGTGAATAAACATGTCTTAATGGGAATAATTTCCGTAATGGTTCCGAAGTGAACCATTCACTTCAGAATTATTACGGAAATTATTCTGTTATCGAGAAATTCTTGTTTGTAGTGATGTAAATTTTCGTCTGAGACAGATTGCTTTTGCTAAGAAAATGGTCTCGCTATTGGAACATTTTATGTAGATAGACAACGCACAAAAAGAAAATTAAAACGAAATTAATCAACGTGAAAATGACTTGTTATTGTATTACCTTGTTTAATTCCACCGAGATTCCTCCGTGCCTCGCAAAGCACGTTAAGCTGTTGGTCCCGGCTGTCATTCGTGGATCTTTGACAGTCGTTACGGATTGTCAGAAGCCCAAAAGTCTGACAACCAGTCTTACCAAGGGGTATCGTATTACCCAGTTACTGGGTTGTGGAGGTCAGATAGGCAGTCGCTCCAAGTAAAATACGGTATTTAGCTGCATCCGGTTAGAGTGGAAGCCGACCCCAATACAGTTGGGAAAAGGCTCAGCAGAGTTTTTTGAAGTGAAAATAATTTCTCTAAGCGCGTTGAGCACTTTTTGGGTGAACAAAAATCATAGAACTCGCATCATCGTCACCGAAGGCGCGTTGAGCACTTTTTTTTTGACAGCGCACTCTTGACATTTTCGTTAGATGTCTTTACTTAGTTTTTACTTCTATCAGCAGTCCTTAAACTCTGCCCCGTTTTTTTTTTAAGATTCTTAACCGTATGATTGGACTTTACGTTAAAAAAACCAATAATATCAAAGTAAGGGAGTGAAAAAGTGCATGTGAGCCAAATATTAAAACTGACTTTGCCAAACCTAAATGCAATTTACGAGTAGGTACTTATAGACAACCATTTTCTTTTCGACTGACGCGAAAATAAGAATTTAATAGTCTAGTTCAAAGCCACAGACAGTTTATTTTTCTTCGATAACATCTCGATACAAAATAACATAAATCAGCTTTGACGTTTTCAAAGAAACTCGACTTATTATTTTGATTGACTGCTAATAATTTTTTACTCGTAAAACGTCAGACTTTTGAGCCTTTGATTCTTGAAGACTCCATTTTATTTTTTTACTTTATTACGTCAGAAAAATCACTTATTAGCTGGTCCCTGAATACTTATTTTATATATTAAACGAGGTCTGTTGCCGACCGCTAAGGCGGGTGTTATATTGGTGCGGAGCGGAAAGAATGAAACTGAAAAATAAAACATTCTCTTATTTAAAAAATCTCAGCTTGCTAAAGTTAAAGCCAACTCCCACGGTGCGCCATATCGCGGACGCGCACCAGCCCGCACGAGGACGCACCGCCACGCACGCGTTCAACGCGCGTCTGCGCTACCACGCACGCTAGGTTTCCCACGGTGCGTCGTGCGCGTGCGTCCGCGATATGGCGCACCGTGGGAGGGCGGCTTAACAAGTAAAGGCTAGCACAGATTAGGGCGGGCCGCACCGCAACGCGGATGTATACCTATCTGCAATGCGATGCACGGCCGGGGCAGTGGTCCTGCATAACTTTTGTATATTTTCTACTAGATGTGCCCCGCGGTTTCACCCGCATAAGTCTGGGTGCCCGGGGAATATCAGGATAAAAAGTATCCTATGTCCTAATTCCAATCATGATCTACGCATGTGCCAAATTTATTCCAAATCTGTACAGCCGTTTCAGCGTAAAAGAGTAACAAACAAACAAACAAACTTACTTTCGCATTTATAATATTAGTTAGGAAAATTAACCAACGCACACTACGGTCGGGTCGCACTGCGTTTGGCTTTACAATAAAATCCTAAAGATACAATTATGAATTTACACAGATCCGCTCCACGATGCTCGGCCTCGCTCCTTTCCGCTCCGCTCCACGCTATAGCAACACCCAAACGCTTGACATTTTCGCTTCGATCTCGGGGCGAGCAAATATTTGATTAGGTTTTTCTTCTTTTCCATGCGGCTTATACAAACTAATATGACGGATATAAATCGCGTCGGTCCTATATCCAACGCGAATAACTTTGCTTACGAATAGTAAGTAGTATGATAATGCAGCTGTTTCAATTCTACTTACTTCAGGATATCAGCTGGTAGCAGATGCACGAGTCTTAGTTTAAACGGTTCGTATAATTTATAGAACTGAGGCAAACGTTTCTGTAATAATGTCTTATTGGTCGTTGAATTATTTGGTTTGTGAGACCTAAGATTTGTTAAACCTTTTCTAAATTTAACGGTACGCTACGTGTTGAAGCACTGTTCATAGAATACAAAGGGTTTTGATTTGTTAGCTATACAATCTGACTAGCCTTGTCCCAACTATGTTGGGGTCAGTTTCCAGTCTAACCGTGTGACGAGGTCTTTCCTCCTTTCTCATCCGATCACAATTTTTATTACTGGCAATCTTTTTATGTCTGGCCACTTCATCATTCTATTTTCAATTCAAATTCAGAACGCCACATATTTAGATCAACGTACAACCTGATACTGACCTGCAAATTGCAAAAAACGTAAGAAAATTTGAATATCGCTGGCTACTTTGGCGCATCCCCATTAACTCGGACATCCCCGTATACAGGGTGAGCTAGCACAACCGCAACTCACCGCCACAAAGTACGATTGATTTGCAAAGCAACTGCAACGTACCCATAAGTGTAATATAGATACCTGTTATGCAGGTTTACAGGTGCGTATAACGATACCGTACACTCCAACCACGTAGTGTATTAGGTACTGAATTAATTTCTGCTACGGAATTGGCTTAAGGTGTAGAGATGTAGTTTTGATACTAGACTCTGGTGCCTTGAATTTGGAGTGCTGTGGGTCGTAATTCTCTCTGTTCTGTGGAATACGTACGACTAAGGTTAGGCATTGGTGCCGATTCTCTTGTCACAAATGTCTCTAAACTAAAAATCACCAACATTTAGTTTAGTCCTGTCAAACGAGGATTTCCCATTCTGAAATAGACTAAACTGACACAGCTATATTTTAGTTTGACAGCAATTAGATTGCACTGAGTTATTAGTTTAGTTAAAATTGCAATTTTGCTATTCTGAATTTGACGTTTTTCACCTAAAAATTTGGTGTATCCAACTAAAACTGACTATTTTTAAACGCGATTAAAAAGGAGTGGAATAAAATTAGTTGTCATGAACTAAAATTCACACCAACACTTCGACTTCATGCGCAAAAATAGTACTGTAATTTTTTTTTTTTTTGCTTACTTATATCTCGAAAATAGTGCGTCCTATCGCAAAAATAATGAAAATTTCGACACCCTTTATAAATCACTTAAACCTCTATAACTCAACATGTTGGTAATAATTTTTCATATTTACATACATACATACATAAACTCACGCCTTCTTCCCATGGGGGTAGGCAGAAACTACAGAACGCCACTTGCTATGATCCTTACATACTCTTTTTGCCTCGTTTACGTTCATACACGCTCGCCGGTTGCGAGTACTACGCACCTGTCCTTTCTGAAGAACATCACCAATAAATCATATTATCATATTTTTCATACAAAAAGTATAAATTCCATATAAAACACGTCGAGGCCCCCTGCGCGCCACCGGCTCTAAAAAAATTCACGGGGTAGAGTAAACAAGTACCACGTGGGGTCGCGAGGCGATTGTCAAATTCGATTTTAGATGTGTCAAAATTATTTTTTAATTTAGAGTTTTTTTTTTGTCAGAATAGCTATAAGATTCTCATAGCCATAGGAATTTTAGTGATAGTTTAGTTAGTTTAGTTCGGTGTACAAGAGAATCGGCACCACTGTCGTCAAAATAAATAGGTAGGTAACTGTTGCCAACCGCGTCCCCGACAGAGGCGACCTTGGTTGGCGACCGGCAAAGTCGTTCAACGTTTGGTTGTAGACCATCATTTACACGGTTATAAACCACCAAGGTCACCTCTGTCGGGACGCGGTTGGCGACCGTATAGCAGGCGTTTAAATATTTCAATGCCATCTATTAGTCTATAGTTGTCTAATCAGCATAAAAATATTTGCAAAGTTTCTTATACAACATTTTTACGAAAACAACACAAAAGGGTATACATGCTTCGAATATAGGTTTTACGAAAAATATATTTGCGTTTTAATTTCGTCACATTCGCGTCGCGAAACAACATAATTATGAAATTGCATTTTGGTTTCGTTAAATTCCCGTCGCGCAACATCATGCATCAAGGCTCAAGTTAGTCTATACGATCCAGTGACCAAATTGTTTTAAACTTTGTTTTATTCGCTTTTACTTTTCAAAAGTTAAAAGATATGAAGTTTGTCCTGACAGTTATACCTGCTACATATTCTCTCATATATCTCTATTTTTATTTACCCCCAACGCAAAAAAGGGGTGTTATAAGTTTGACCGCTATGTGTGTGTCTGTCTGTGGCATGGGTAGCCCGCGAAATTCAAATTTTCTCACGTTTTTCGCAATTTGCAGGTCAGAGTCAGGTTGTATCTTGATTAAAATATAATTTGCGAGCGTAACAAATATGGCCCTACAGAATTATAATTATTAGAATCAGCAATACAACTCCAAAAGATAGCATAGACCCCAATTGTCATGAGATCTCTTGAAATAGTCATTCAACGGGATTACATGAATTTATAGAGTTGTATTGAAGATTTCTATGATTATTATAATTCTGTAGGGCCATATTTGTTACGCTCGCAAATCATATTTTAATTAAGATACAACCTGACACTGAACTGCAAATTGCAAAAAAATTTTAGAAAATTTGAATTTCGCGGGCTACCTTGGCGCATCCCCCTTAAACGGGTGAAGCGATATGAAAGCGGTTTTTTTTTTTTGAAAAGCGATGGTCCTTAGACGTGTTTTATCAAAATCGGTTCAGGCGTTTGAAGATTATCAACTCTTTTCTAGTTGATGAATGGATGTTGGCTTCTGCCAGAAGTCTGATCGATTTGAAATTTGGTATTCCGTTACTTTACTCGTAATGATATTTGAAAGAAGAAAATAGTAACCTTGAACTGATGCTGCAGCATTACCTGAAATTTGCAGGATACCCGACTCCCTTCCCAACTTACACACAGGTATCTTGTTTGGGCTCATTAAAATGGTCTCAATGAATAGGTTATAGATAGATGCTGAACAGGGTCTGGTGATGGAGTAGAAAAGAGAAATGAGGAAATGTTTGTATCGGGGGATTTTTAAATTTTAATATTTTTCACTCGTATATAATGTTATTTAACTACAAGTATAAACTTACGACAAATGTTTTATAAAATATTTAGATTTTTATTATTTAACAGGAGATAATTTAAAAAATATCTAGCAAACTTTTACTATACACCAAACCGTCTATAATGAAACAAACACGACCAAAGCTTCGTGCAGACAAGCGCGACGCGACACCGGTTATTGTTATACCGTGAACGTTTGCTCGAGTCACGTCGCGCTGGTCTGCACGAGCCTTAATTTGATACTCTATTGGATGCGTAGTTACCTGTATAAGACACCAACCTATGTACCTGACACGCGAGTTGATGTGGGGTCGCCGTCACGATAAATAGGTAGCACATGTACTCATTTATCAGATAAAAGGTCTTTCCGTTACGTAAACAACTCACTGGGCGAATATTTTTAGGGTTCCGTAGTAAGCAAGGAACCCTCATAGTCGCCATGTCCGTCTGTAGTCTGTCTCTCTGTCCGCGGATTAGCTCAGAAACTGATAGTACTAGAAAGCTGTAATTTGGCATGGGTATACATATTAATCACGCCGACAAAGTGGTAAAACAAAATAAAAAATAACAATTTTAGGGTACCTACCTCCCTTAAACGTAAAGTGGGGAAGTTTTTTTAATTTCTTGTCTATCCTATGGTGCGGGGTGTCTTTAGAAAGTTTGTTCAAAAATTTTTGAGGGTGTGTGAAAATAATTTTTCAATTCAGTGATCCGTTTGCGAAATATTAAACTTTAAAGTTCAAATTTTTGTCAGAGTCCTCCTGCCAGCTAAATAGTTGTACTTAGATTTGTGAAAAAAATCACAGCAGTAGTATAAATATAATAAAGCAAAGTTAAAAGAAAAACTATCATAGCTAAGTAAGGTTTAAAGGTTAAGTTTGTTTTTGGGATAAATTCAACCCAACTACGTAACCCTTCATTGTGCACACGCACTTGTTGATATTAGTTCAAGGACAAAATTTAACTAGGTATCTTTTCTTTAGTCAAAATTACTATTAAACTATAGGTACCTACTAGTTTAGTCATATTTTGACTACAGTTATTACTACTGCTACTGCTGAGTATGAGCTCTTGGGTTCGATTCTCAGGACAGGCAATCTGTTATTGAAATGAAATGATATTGTTTATTCTGTAAATAGGATATAGGAATCACTTTTACGCGTCATATTAAAAAAATAACCGGTCAAGAGCGAGTCGGACTCGCGCTCCGAGGGTTCCGTAAGGAGCTTCATTCGTATAGATACCTAATTAGTTCTGTGCCCAGAAACTATAGTCCTCTAAATTGTATGAGTGCCCATACAATTTAGTTAGTTTTCGCGAAAGTCTAAATTTGCCCATATCTTTTTATCATGTTGACTCAGGACCTTGATTTTTATACACCTAATAGGAACTATAGACCTCAGTATAGGGTATAAATTTCAACTTGCTATAAGAAACAATTAAAACCATGTTACAATTTAGGCGTCCCGTCTAGGAGAGCTGCAGCTAGCTGCATCAAGCCATTGAACTATCATCCTTTTTTTGAACAGGAAATACCCCAGCAAAGAATAATGATAAAAACCCGTAGTCACTTAAAACGCAAACCCCGAAAAAGAGTAGTGCTGGAACATTCTCTGCGCTTTATTTTGCTCCGAAAAACTAAAAATTCTTTCCCAAAATAAATAACACACGAATTCATCCATCAAAGGTTTTTGGGTCCACAGAGCGTCCTGCCAAACGGCCTAAAATGGGTTTGAATCGATTCCCAATACCGTTCACTATAATGAAATAGAGAGTGTGTGTTGGTTCGTTAACCCTCATTCTTCGTAGACGGCTGCTTAACGTCACCCGCGGCCAAAGAGTCGCCCGAAAAACAAATAGTCGATCGCAACCAACTGTAGTTATAAGAAACTCGGTACAAAGTTGTTTAAACAAATGCTCGGGGATGTGTGGCGTGAGGTGAAAGAATGGAGCGGTGCATCGGAAATAAAACTATTAAAATTGTTTCCAAATCCGATCCTATTAAATGAGCAATATTTAATTTTGTTATAATATTTGTAATAAAGTTCTCGAAAACAGCTCTAACGATTTCAGTGAAAGTTGCATTAAAGGGGTTTACGGAGGCCAAAAATCGATCTAGCTAGTTCTCATATCTGGGAAAATTCTAATAATAAACGGCAACGCATACTCGAAATAAATACTAAATCATTGAATTCAAAATTCTAATTCAAATATTTATTTTTTAATTTGAATTTTGAATTCAATGATTTTACTATGGGCCGACCGAACTCTGCACGGGTGAAAATAGAGAAAAGGAATTTTTGATTAAGTATGCGTTGCCGTTCATTAAATACAAACTTGTAATCTATACTAATGTTATAAAGAGGAAAGATTTTGTTTGTTTGTTTGTTTGTACCGAATAGGCTCCGAAACTACTGATCTGAAAAATTATTTCAGTGTTAGATAGCCCATTTATCGAGTAAGGCTATATATAATCACGCTAAGACCAATAGGAGCGGAGTACCAATGAAGAATGTTTCAAAATCGGGGGTTTTTTTTAGTGTTAGCCCAAAGTAACTATTCCACGCGGACGAAGTCGCGGGCAGAAGCTAGTCTTTTATATTAATGTACTTATAGTATAATGGTACTTTACAATCTGGAATGAAACAATACTGCTTAGCGGCAGAAATTGCTATAAAGTTAGTACCTATTCCCTTTGACAAACTTAACAAGAAACTGTAATAGGTACCTACTACAAAGCTACAACAACTTAGTTTGAAGTTTCCCTCTTAAATATCACTTGGTTCAAGCCCTCTAAGCCTTAGGCTAGTTTCAGGACCAAGAATGTTGTACAATATTAATTAAATTGTGAAATTCTGTGAACGCCAAATATTACAAAGTACTTATTATTTTATTCTTTTGAGGTACGAATGAATTAATTTACTAACTAATTTGAATTAATATTTGAACGAGTACAAACTACAATCTCTGTAATTAGATAGGTTAATTTAATTACAATTTCGAACAAGAAATTTCTATCCTAGTAAAACTTAAATAAATACTTAACTTTTCTCTTAATTGTTGCTCAAACCAAATTGAAAAATTTATTTTAGATAAAATTTTATTGTTTTCAACCATTATTTCTCCAAGATAAGTTGACATTGTCCTCTGTTACCTCGCTTGCGCGTCATCACCCGCTGCCTCTCATGCCCCACGCGGCGTCATAAACCTTTGTTTACATAAGTGACCCCCAGCGCCGCGGGAATACATTACCGGACTTGTGAATGGACAATTTCAATGTTGATATTGACATTAAAATAATTATGTTTACATTCACCAACGATTTCTTCCAATTTTCGGTAAGCAGTCATGTTTGTATGGCGTAATATTAGATGTATCGCTGTCGGAGCGCCGCGATGTATTATGTGCAAATCATTTGTCAATACATTGTGTATTCCTTTTACTTTTTGTTTATATTTGTTCCGTGTATTTGTATTTTATACAGGGTGTTCTGTTACATTTGTTCGTAATAAGTATCAGGTTATACATTAATTACATAACCTCAATGTTTATTTCGATTTTTATTAATTTAACTGTTTCCATTTTGTTAATTATAATTTTCCTTTCGTCTGTTATTGCGGCGGTATCGTGAATGAAAACAAGAAAGAAATACTGGCAACTGAAACTTTGGCTCGTGCTAAACAAAACAGAATTTAAATCAACACAAATTTTATTAGGAACTTAAAGAAATCCGTGCTGAGGAAAATCAGTGGTGCGCACCTTTTAAGTTCTCAACATCGATCCTTACAAAATGTTACGCAAAAACAATTTATTCTGAAGAGGATCCCTTTGGAGCGGCTTATCGTGAGGTACTTCATTTGTTGGCGAGATTTTGAAGTCCGCTATCTAGATGGGGTTGTTAAAGTCCCAGTCGTCGGTGTAAAGTGGGCGTGAAAGTGGTGCGACACAGACATCAAATGATATCTTATAAATTATAATTTTACACAGATTAGTTCGTATATTATGCTCCGAGCTTTTGAGCGAACGTGGAGGATGGATAAGTCCCAGACTTTACATCTCAAAGAATAATGCCCAAAAAATCCAGTGTCAACTAAAAAAACTTATGTGTACGATAGTAGAGCATACATGGTAGATATCCAATGTGAAATTAGTTTCTCTCATAATAATCATCATAAGCGCCACAGCGTGCACAAATTGGCAACATTGCAAGCGTCGCGTAACGAGTTTCCTGTGGTCAAAAAGAGATAGCTAGTGCACTATGTGGTTATGGTGCACAGATTCCACCATCAAAACAATCTAACGAAAGTCAGTTAAGAAGTGAGAGTGCTAATAACACTTATCTCAACAAAACAGCGACGAATGCAATGAGTGACTTTAGAATCGCAACAGCTTTCATTAAAGCTTATCAAAAAGCCTACCCAGACAAGGAGCAGGTGCTTTTTTTTATCGTCTCTGCGTTTTTGCCCATATTTTACGGGCATTCTCCTTTAGTTCATTAATGTCTAAAGTTATTAGAATGTCTGAATGTCACGCTGATTATTATTTAATTGACTTTTTTTTTCTGTCTACCTACTCGAATCTAGACTTTATAATTGCCGTTAGTTACTTTCAAGACAAAGAAAGAGAATATAATATTCGCAGGCTGAAACTATACGGCCTAATTCCCTGAAGATTTATCAAACAATATCCTCCAATCACAAAACAGAGAACTTTATATCCAGAACTTTTATAGGCGTACGAACATAAAACACAGTTTCTTATGTTGTTACCATAATTACATTGCTAGCTACAGTTTCGTGTTTATTTCCAACATTACAACTCATCCAACGAACATTTTAGTCACCACCGATAAAATTTAAGCACATCGTTAAGTTAACTATCATATGACTTGCCAAACTATGATCAAATGTAACTTAGACACTACTAAATTCACTATTACTGTTATAAACAGGGGAATTGTCGGTAGTTTTGGACCTCTAAACGCTAGCCAGAGAAGCTATTGAGGACCTAATTGTTCAATTAAGCCAATCGACTATTTCACTATCTGGGACGTCTTAATTATGAACCAATTTGAAAGTAATTAGGCATCAAACGGGTATGGAATTAGTAAATTAACTTCGGCTCGAGGAACCTTCGAATTATAGTGTAATTAAATTTAATGTGAGAATTGAACTGTGAACACTTGTGAACCAGTTCGAGGATGACGGCACGATATTAGGTATATTTCATGTTTGAAGACAAAAAGTTACGCAGAACATGCAAGATTTCAGACAAAAAACCGGCCAAGAGCGTGTCGGACCACGCAGAATACAGGGTTCCACAATTGGGAAGAATTCATCCCAAGGACAAACTTAACATTGTCGTTGAAAAACATGTTTTCCCATACATTCCAACCGCAAATGTTACTTTGTACGCACAATATTGGGAGATTTGCCATGTTATTTAAAGACCAAGGACTTCATGGACATTCACATGGAACTATTGTCAGTATTTTCAACCGACTTCCAAAAGGAGGAGGTTCTCAATTCGTCTGTATGTTTTTTTTTTTTTTTTTTTTGTATGTTTGTTACGCGATTTCTCCGTCAATTATGGACCGATTTTGAAAATTGTTTTTTTGTTTGAAAGGGTATGCTCCCGAGGTGGTCCCATATTAGTTTTATTAACTTTACTTGGATAGTTTTTGAGTTAGCTTCAATAATACGTATTTTTCCCACTTAGTTTATATGGATGATATAATGATAACTTCCAATCACTGTTATTTTAGCAGATTAGTGGTATTCGAATTTGTATGGGGTAGGTACCACAACTAAAAAGTGCAAAATAAAAACTTTTTACAAAAAAAGAACAACCGACTTCCAAAAAAGACACTACAAAGTCAAAAATAACTTTAATTTCGGAAGTCGGTGGCAAAAAACGAAAGTTCAAAACCAAATACACCGACTTCCGATATTAAAGTTATTTTTGACTTTGTAGTTTTTTTGGAAGTCGGTTGTTCTTTTTTTGTAAAAAGCTTTTGTTTCAAAATTTTAGGCGCAGTAGTTTCGGAGATAAATGGGAGAAAGGTAAATTTTCGCCTATATTTTTAAATATCTTTTAAAATATTTATTTTAAAATTATAAAAAGTATATTTAAAATCCTAAAAACAAGCTCTTTCATTTGACGAAACGGTACAGTTAGCAACACTTTTATTTTTATTTTTCAATTTGACCCTGAAAAGTGACCTCTGTATTAAAAATTCAGTTATTTTCGTTACACGTCCATGTTTGGGTCGCAGAAATTGTTATGTGCATTCGGAGAAAATTGGCTGTGACAGACGGATAGACAAACACGAGTGATCCTTTATGGGTTCCGTTTTGTCCTTTTGAAGTACGTAACCCTAAAAAAGAGACAACAAGATTCTCACATAAAATGTATTTCTGACCAAGCAATAGTTTGAAAATAAATCTTTCATAGAGAAAAAACAAACAAGATTATCAAGAAAAAAAACCTTGTATGTTTATCCCTTGTAATACAAATTGTAAGCTATCTCTTACAACAAGCATTCCTTCCACAGATGTGTGCAGATTTAAAACCTAGAGTGAATGTAACCCACTCGTGTCAGCTGGCGAGCTCATCGCACAAACGGAATTAAGTAAGCCATTCCGCTCAGCTGCAGATAAATTACGTACAACACAGCATCTGACACCCACACATATTTTATTTTTAGTTACTTATAACTTATAATGGAGACAGAAAAAATGGTTTTGACTGTACTTTTTTTTCAAGTACAAAGGCAACGAAGTAAAAAGGTATGGAATTTTTGGATTATTGAAAGAAAATAATAGTTTTCATCAATTAGGTTATTTCGGAATCAATCCAAATTAATTAATATCTAATCTAAATCTAACTCCTTTAAAAATAATCTATACATAATTACTCGTATTATAAATTAAAGTAGCTTTTCCTGTGTATGTGACCGCATTGTTCTTTCAAACAACGCAACGAATTTTCGAGGTTTTCACCACTATATACAAAAAAATAAAATCCAAAAGGTTTATTGGTATGTATAATACATGAATATTAAACCAAATATAATAAAAAATCTCGATATATTGTCAAGTCGAAAAACCGTACGAAGCAGAGGCGGTCGTTAGTATAAAATAAATGATATAACACTCATAAATTGGGGAGCATTTTACTTTGAGACTGCGGGCTGCGACAACCTGCAAAATGGCGGCCAAAAGCTATGCGGGATAGTTGCAGAGCAGGATGAAAGGGTTCACCGCTCGCTGAAACGCCTTGCTGCAGCTGTATCCAAAACTGTCAGCGTGTGTAACGAATATTAAAATTTGTTATAACCAAACCGCCCGCCACATCTCCTATGACACATGGCATCCTATTTCATCATGAGCTGTACTTACAAAATTTAACGAGCCTACATAATGGCGACATTGAGTTTATTATGGAATCTATTGACACACACTTAGTACAGCTAACAAAAAGTTAGACACGATTGGACGCGGCAAAGCTAACGAAAAGACTATAAATTATAGTATCTTCTTTTCGTGTGATTAGTGACGACCCTGGTGTCAGAGTTTTAAAGCCCATGGACCTCTGACTTGGCTCCACATGCCGTCGAGAAATATTGCTCAGTCATGCCGGTTTCCTCACGATCTTTTCCTTCACCGTTTTTTAAGCAAGTTTTACAATACGCACATGAATCCGAAAAATCAGAGGTGCGTGCCATGGGTTCGAACTCGAGACCTATGACTTGGATTCCGACGGTCACACCACTAGCGCTATCACTATGATATTATAAAGTAGGTATTTAAGATATTGGAAGAGCGATCTCCTAACACAGGCATATTTGATTAAATGGAGGCTCCATTTACTAGTTGTAAATGTTTTTACTTGTAAAAATAATAAACCATTTTTAATTTTTTGAAGTGAAAACTATTTTAGCGGCGTTGTGCACTTTTTTTGGGATGGGTAAAAAATGTTAAATTCGCGTCAGGACACGTGACCGTAAGATCCGTTGCTTAGCAACCGACAGAGTAAATATCAAAATAGTCTCTGACATTACGTAAAGATTGCGAGGTAAGAAATTTTACCCATATTGATGGGTAAAAAAAAGCAGTAAAAACATACTTCATGAAAAGTGTTTAAATAAATTGTTTATTTTTGTTAAACTATATTTTGAAAATAAATAAAATTAAATATACTACTACTACTACTAATGAATATTGTATTTAACCACATAAATTATAGTACTTTTATACTGATAAATAAAGCAATTCGTGCGAATTTATTCCCTAACCATTCCAAAATATTCCAAAATGCACAACGTTAATGTTCAAGTTTTCACTTCTGCCGGCACTCCCGGAGTGCAACCCGTTGTTTTTTTCATGATTTGTGGGGATAAGGACTGTGCCAGAAGTGGGAAGGGTTATATTTTAATGAATTTTCATCATATTACAAGGAATATTGGACGTACATTACTGCACTGGGGAAGTATTTATACCACACAACATTGCTGTGTAACCGCGAGCTTATGTAAGCTTATCCTGAGATACGGATGCAATGCAATGACATACACAAGGCAGATTTAAATTACTATAGCCAAAGGCCTTTTCGAACATTTAAGATTAAAAGTGGTATAAAAAGTGAAACACAATCTGTTAACATCAAAGTGGTACCAACTTTCTATTCATCGAACACAGAAGCAAAATTACAATTCCCTTAGATGCTATAAAACCCGATTTTCATTTACTGAATCGCTAACAATAAACTTTTGGTCTGGATGTAAATTTCTAGATGGTTCCCGAAGTTGTACTTAGACGCCCGCTGAGTTAAGTAGTTTAAATCCATTGGATTTGGGTCCAACCTTTAATTTTTATGCTTATTTTTGTCAAAATATTTTAGCACCAGAATTTTAATGTAAAATTTTATTTAAGAGCCCTATTACGACGGTGATTTTTGCGTTAAATGGGCAACTGTAGCGTTCTTGTTCTGAATAACTGAAAGACTTGGACAACTATGACTTATTGAGTTGTGGAGAATAGTTATTAGTATAGTACATAGCGGCCTCGCTTTTTCCAATTTTTTCTTAATTGTTTATGTAAAACCAAAAATTCCGAAGCAAGTTTTTCAAAAAATGCGCGACGGCAGTTTTTTGAGGTTGTGGGTAGAACATATATAACATAATATACATATATACAACTTTGGGTCGGCGCCATTTGTTTTTCTTTACCATTCTCCCCAATCAGCAGCCTCGTAATTATGTCCTTCATAGTTATCATCTCTTACACAATTAACCCATCTTTTCTTTGGTCTGCCACTCCAACAGTTTTGTAATTTATGTGATTATAATAATGGAGTTTCAGTAAATTTTTGTGGGCATTAAGAAGGAGATCATTGCATTTTCTAGTTCCCTAGAATATTTCCCGCAAACGATTTGAACTTTTGAACTACCTCTGGTTACATTTTGTTATAAATACCCAAGTTCTCTCTAACTAGATTTCAGTCTCCACATAAGTCAAAGTTACGGTGTAATTTCACAGCTGAAGTAAAAGCATCCACAAGCCTTAAAATATATGGACCTGTAAAAATAAGCCACTTGCGTCCTTCGGTCCACGAGACCAACGAAGCATACATCGTTGTTTATTAGTGACACTTGCTCATAAGTCTTGGGGAAACTCGCTTTCTCAGTCTTCCCAAGTTAAAATTATATTAATCGGGAACATATACTACAACTCTTTGAACACTGACGGACTAAGCAGCAGTTCAGTTCTCAACATAAATATCTTCAATTGCCCATCACTGTGCTTGACCCTCAGCCACCATTAGCCATGCATTTTTAGCTACCTGGGTCTACCCAGTTCGCAAAAATGTCTTCCATAACGTTTTTTGCTTCTAAGATAGTAAGGCAGTGCCTTAGAGGCCACAGACATTACGTAGGCCACACGTCAGTCGAACAATATCAGTATAAGCTGTCCTTATTTTATTGAAACTCCGTACTATACTAGGCCAGATGAAGGTCAAAGTATTACCACTGACTTTCGGCATACTGTACATACTATGTCGTCCACATCACAAAGTTTCCTACAAATTCCATATTACTCTTTAAGCAACTCGCTTTCACTACACCCGTTCCTACTAAGTAATAGTAACGCCATTCTTGCTGACACCTCAGCGAGGTGGCTCCCCCCCATCTCCACCAGCTGTTCTCGAGCGGCCAAAGTTTTAGCTGAACTGCACCTTGCGTAAACATTGTACCATGACATGTTTGTTCTGACTACCGCTCACAATTGTTAGCGAGGGTTCAAAGTGAACGGAAAATTAAATGATGTTGGGGCAGTTTCAAATGTTTAGAGTTTTGATAGTCTGATTTGGTAGTGTCAGCAAAATTCCTTGATTAGTAGAACTTTTTGAAATCATCACCAAGGCTGTGTTTTTTATTGCTAAGTAGTAATTTTATCCTTCAACATAATGAATTGCAAACGGCGATGACTACAGAATGAGCCACAAAAAGCGCACCATGTTAATTAAGGAAACAAAATTAAAAGTAAGTACCTACACAGATACTTTACCAAATTAATAAAGTAAAACGAAAAGTACATCACGCGTATAACCGTATTATATTCCCAAAGAAATCCCTCAAGACTCGGCGTTTCAAAATGGCGGAAAATACCAATGAATTTTCTTACACCTCGAGATTCAAATTTTTAATTACAACTTGTTAACAGTCTCCATCAGTTCGACAGAACTCGGCAGAAGTTCCGACAAGCAAGCGATCCTGTGAGGGTCGCTTCCTATTTTTGGGTACAAAGTCCTAATTAGAGAGCTCAGCAGTTAATTAAGAAGGGTACCGCGGCGCCGGCGATCAAATTTTAATAAAACTCTAATTGTTTGCTCGGCAAATAAGGCTGCGATGAGCACTTTAGAGTAGGCACGCGCACATAAACGACCTTTATTTCTATATTAACTGTAATCATGAACACAAAGAGATTCGCGAATAAAGAACACAATGTCATGTTATCACGGAAGGCGAATTGTTTTTACTTTCAGCTTTTGTTGAGTTTTTGGTAATTAACTTCATTGTTACATTTAAATTAAAGAGCTACAGATTAGTGCTCGGTTCATAAACTTTCGAGATGGAACACGTAAAACAAACTAGACCCGTGCTACATCCCGCATCGTTAGGATCACAGAGATGGAGCAGAGCGATGTGATGAACTAGCAAACTTGAGCGTGCACTCAAGTTTTAGTCCTTTTGAGAAGTTCTTCCGTCCGGTCAGAAGGCGTAGTCGCAAATAAATGTAACATCTTAAGAATGAAAGCAGCGTTGACGCGCTCGGAGCGCCGACGTAACTAGTTCAATGGCACCTCAAAAGAGCAGCGCAAAACGACTTGAGCCATTTCACGACAGGAAAGAATCAAGAAACACGGCGTGGTGAGGAAAGATTGCTATCAAAGAACGTCTTAAACGGCGCAATAAAACTATTCAAGAGAACAGCGAAATGAAGCTCCATTCACGTCAAAGTCGTGCCGAGATCACAGTTATTGCAGCGCCATTAACAATTCAACATCAAAGAATTTGAGTGGCATAGCGTTTCGAAAAATTGTACAGAATTGACGCTTCTGCCGCCATATTTGATAAAGCGAATTTTATTATTCGATACAGAATGCAATAAAAAGTGCCATTCATCCTGTGTGCCAGCAATATTTTGTAAACATAATATAACACGGAAACTATCACTATTCCCGGCGGCCATGCCCTAAAACCGGCCAGGTTCGAACTGTGACGAGGGTGTACTAACTACAATATTGTTGAACTCTAATTTATTATCTACAAAGTGTATCACATTCAATCTTCGGGAGAGCGAGTGTGGAAGCTGAAATATTGAGTTAGATCATGTTAGTCGGCAAACAGTTTTGGGATGCCAGTAATACGATTATCTCGTTTTATCTGCGACAAATTGTAAGAAAGATTTACGCTCGGAGCAACATTTTATATTCTTTGTCTACAGACGTTATCTAAAATATGTCTCGTCGACTTACGGTGGTGAGAATACTTTATGATGACATGTATTATACGGGGACGCTTGTCGAACCTGAAAACATAAATTCCTTGAAAAAAATCTGACGTTGTAGGTATGCCTGACTGGCTGGCGTATTTTCTTGATAAATTAGGCTGGTAACAAGTGGTGTCAGGATAAGTGCGCGTACTGAAATACGTGGGTCTAAAAGGATGGAACGTTTTGATGAAAAGTAGACGAGTCGCTTGAATTAATGATTAACTAGACTACTCCTGAGAGCCTCTTGAAGCCTAAGTTATTTTAGTACGGCGGAACTTGGATGTGTTGGGATGGATTAGAAGTGCAGACTGACGCGGCTTTTTCTTTATGAGAGATAATAATAATAGCACGCTGGTAATTATTTTTGCAACAGTATACAGCCAGGCAGCCATCATATTATAAATGAATGGTTTTTTGCTTTGTTCACCGACAAGAACAATATTCTTCAGGAAAATGCAAAGGTAAATTAAAAAGAACATTTATATTTTCTTTGCGAATACGCTAGATTATTTTTATTATTTAATTCATAGATGAGCTACACACAGGCAACTTAATTACTTTCTAGCCAGTGCTCGACAAAAACAAACTGCATTTCCATTGTTCAATACGCTTCTATTTATTATTCCGACGGAAAAGAAAATATCAATTCTGTTTTAAAGCGAATATTTATATTCTCTCGTTGAAAGTAATTTTTAGACAGCAGATTCTTGGTAATACGCGGCATGCAATATGCTGGGTTTTTTTGAGCACAATTTAAAATAAACGTGTATCCTCGTGAGGGTCGTAATTTGTGTGTGGTGACTGATACTAGGTACAGCTGCAAAGTGCAGCTGAAAAATATACCGAGTTTTTTGGTTCAAGAGAAAGTAATTTGTATGTTAATCAAACTCATTTGTCTTTGTGATTTCTGTGAAAGCTGTGGGCAAGGCTCCAAATTCTAGATTTAGGTTCTAAAATACTGATTTGAGCTTATTTTGCTAGTAGCAGTGAAAATATTTGATTAAACTTCGAAAGGAACTAAGTTTCTAAGTTACTGCCATAAACTTACTCTCTAGTAAATCCTCTGTAGAGTTGACACAAGCAAAAGTAATGTAATAATTCTTACCGTGATAAAAAGAGCTAGTCAGCATAGTAAGGCTGAATCGCCACTCGTGTAGACATTGTAGAGTGAAACGTTTTAAAATATTAGCAGTTAGCAGCTAGTTTATTTTATTGCAGCTCGACATTGCTAACGAAACGATCTAAAATTAAATAATTATTAACTGGAGGTACAGTCAGAGTGCCGAGATAAGTATCCATCTTACCAAGCAAACTAAACTGCTGGGTAGGATGGATATTTTTCTCTGTCAACTGACCGTACATCCAGAAATTCATCAGATTTTTTCTAAGTTCTACATAGACAAAATCTGATGAAATTCCTGCCCAATTCGTTATGTACAATTACAAGCAGGAAATAGTATACTCAGTATACTATTTCATAATCACACACTACAATGGCCATCAAAAATCGAAAACTATCCGAAATCACAGAACAAATCAATTGTTATACTCTATAGGTTTAGGTAGTTACATAAAGGTAAACAAAAAAGCCACGTGATGACATGCTGTAAAGTAACCTGTCACTTCAGTTGCCATGCTTCGTCATAGTTGTACTCTTCAATTTAGCAAGGTCATAATTCGTTGACGTTTAGAGTTGGTCTTTACAATAGAAATATAATAAAAACAAAAAAATTGTGCTCAAGCAGTTACATCTAAGAAGAGTAGTTTAAGAATAATTAATAAAAGAAGAAAATATTGTAAAAATCTAAAATAAATTTAATTTGGTTGTAGCGTATTGTTAAACAAGAAAGTGTCATCTATGAAAACTCTTTTAAAGATTTGTTTACCTTTATTTAACCTAAATCTGACCTAAAGCGATGGAGTATAGTTACTACCACAGGTTACTGCGTAGTGTACCACCAAATTTTAATAAACCATTAACAATAATTAAACCAGTGGTTTCATACCTATACCTACAATATTTACGTTTACAGGTTACATAACCGACACCCATTTCCCATAAAAGGTGGCTACAATTTACAAACCAGTAATTTGACCGAGGTCACAATCGGGACAAGTTATATTGTGTGATTAACATAGTAATAAATGTATAATAGTTCGTACATTTTAAATGAGGGGAGGAAATAATGATTTGGTAATAAGATTGTAAATGGCCGCTTTATTACTGTTTCCGGATATTATATTTTATGTGTTTCTATGAAGCGAACGTATTTTGGTGCGATGTCGTCTTGTTGACATATTTCAAACAAACTCGATAACGACGCTGAGCTGAATCACGTGAAGAATATGAAAAGTTTTTTCGGAAGCGTTTTATGGACATCATAACATAACATAAAATCACGCCTTGTTTTTCCCTGAAAGGTCGGGAAAACAGCTCCAGTTGTGGGTGTAAAGTAGGTACATCCCGTACCTACTTTACACCCACAACTGGACCTGTTCGGTTGATGGCAATAGGCTCGCCTCCTATTACATGGGACTTAAACATAAAGTAACTGGCGAAATGTGCATATTATAGGTACACCTCTGCCTTACCCTTGGGGAATAACAGACGTTATGTTTATAAATAATTATGATTATCATCAGCCTATAAATGTTCCCACTGCTGGGACACAGGCCTCCTCTCTGTGAGAGGGAGTGGGCTGTGATCTACCACGCGGGCCCAGTGCGGGTTGGTAGATGTCACATGTCTTCGAATTTTTGGTAGAGCAGTGGTGATGAAATTATTTACACAAAGTAAAGCGCCTGCTTGGGTTCGAACCCACGACCTACAACTCGTAAGTCGCGGCCGTTACCACCGGGCCACTACCAATTATTATGATAAATAGTTTTAATTAATTAGGTATCGTACCGTATCTAAAACGGTTTACTAGGGTTTGACCGAATTTTGTCTTTGTTTTCAGTTTGCGGCAGAAATAATCCATTGACGGCCTTTATTATTCGTTGGAAAATGAAAATGAAAACCCAAAATATTAAGTTGCGTCAAACCATTATCTAATTATTTTTTTCAGAAAATCCATCATTATAACAAAGAAAAGCACAATTATAATTACTAATAATGAAGATATGAATATAATACTGAAAAAATTGCCTTTTCTCTCATGTGAATGTAGTTTGTTAATAGTTTGGAAAATCCAAAAGTGCACGCCTCATACTTATCACTCATTCATAAACGAAAAAGAAATTCAAAACATAGTTTAAAAATAAACAATTTATCACTTTTCATGAAGTCGTAATGTCAACGACTGACAAAGATATTTACTTGGCGGTTGCTAGGCAACTTACGCACGTCAAGTCAATGGTTGGAAATATTTAGTTAAAGATATTAGATTATTATTTTAGTTAGTATTTTATTAATTATAATTAAACTACTTTGAATAAAAGAACCATTTTCAATAAGGTTCCTTCTACGGCTGAAACGAATGTATAAAAAAAAAATTGACTCAATTAATTGATTTTATCGCAAGCTACAATGTTTTCAGGGTTCATAAATTGACGGACAGGATTTTTTTTTCAACTATCTTTATGCTTTTTCCATTTCTGTTGCATTAAATCAATTGTTAAAAAGTACAGTATTAATCTCCATTTAATCATCTATACAATGGTATATAAATTAAGTAGGTTCTGTGTCCTAGCAGGAGTGTAACAATAAAGTTACAGAAATGGGGCAAAAATAATTTTTCGACCGTAGAGCACACTCTAATGCTTCGCATTACGAGTCGTGCAATAACTGTGTCTTTGAGAAAACTATAAAGTTAAAATTTTACTTTAAACGGTTTAATTGAATGATTAAAAGATAGACCCCGTATTGATTTTACTTTTAACAAACAAAAACATTATCGACAAACAAAAAAAAAAGTTTTTTCGGGTAATGGCCGAAAATGCAAATCTGGCAGAAAACGCCAGAAAAACAAACCGCTATCGGTCAGACTCTACAGTATACAGAGGATGATTTCGTAGCATTATATACTCTTCGTAACACCTTACTGTATCTATTCCTCGTTTATATTATCTATGTATTACTTTAAGAACTATTAATTGACTTAAGTTTATACACCAATCGCAATTCCATGAAAACCAATTCGCCTATAAGCCAAACACACAAGCTGAAATATTTTTGAAGGAGGCAAAATATTACGTTGAAATTGTACGTCGGGGTTGAATATTTTGCTATTAATAATTTTGTCAAAGTCAAACTAGCACAATAGTTATTTATTTTTGAACGCTTTGCCCGCAACTCGACGTTCGCGTAGATTTCCGATTTTCCCACACCAACTTTAACACTCTTGTGTTGCTGTTTTCGTTAAGTCCCTTATTATATAACTAGCTTCTGTCCGCGACTTCGTCCGCGTGAAATCTATTGTTCCCCCGATCCATGCCGTCGCATCGCATCGCCTGCCCGCACTATTACTTCGTTTTCGCTTAAACTTTGGTCACACGCAGCGAATACTCGCTGTGATTAGGCAATCGCAACGAGAACTCGCTGTGTGTGATAGGCTATTCGCTGCGATTAGAATTGAGCATGTACAATTTTACTCGCGGCCAATTCCACTCGCCGTGAGCATTCGGTGTGTGTGACAAGGTAGTCGCTGCGAGTCTATTCCGCTCAGCACGCCGCTCTGTCGAAATCGCTGTGTGTGAGAGGCAGGCAGCGAATACTCGCTGCGAGTATGATTCGCAGCGAATTCACTTGCTACGAGTATTCGCTGTGTGTGACCGAGGCTTTACCGTTCTTTCTGGCTTTTTTTTTTGTTTTTGCTTAGTTCCTAAGGCTCCTAGCGTGATGTTAAATAACCTATAGCCTTCCTCAAGAATTGGGATATCAAAATTCAAATATACATTTTATATAATATTACATAAATAAATCCGATTGGTAGTTTCACAGTTTAGCGCGTTCAAACAAACAAAAAAAAACAAACTCTTCAGCTATATTATTAGTATTTATACCATCTCGCTTTCAACGACAAGGACAGTTTGAACAAACAATTATTTAAAACATTTAAACGCCAATTTAACTAAGCTGCAAAACTTCCGTCTTTACCCCTGCAAAAACAATAGCGTGATCAATCTTTTGTTAGTGCAAAATGACGATCGCGGGTGGGCGTGGCCTCCGCTGCAGTCAATACAACGGGACGTGACCCAGATCATAAAAATCGGCATTTACATTTAAGCTTTTTGTTTATTTCTTCAGCTCAAACTTAAGCGAACTATAGATTTTTGTACTGACCTATTTTTGACAGCACGTGAACAATTGACTGGTTTTATAGACTGAACGGTTCAATGTGCAACCGGGTTCAAGGAACTGAAATTGTTCTTTTGTTTATTCTAGATGCATTATTGATGTTTATCGTCGATTTGTGCCCGGTACCAAGAAAATAATACAATTTGAAACGGATGTTTTTTCTAAGCGAACATTTATGAAAAAGTATAGACATGAATAAAAATCCTACGAGTAAAATGGGTAGAAATTGGCACGTTATTTGTCGACAGGGATGTAACTGAAGGGTAGACCAACAAAACTAGTTAATAAAATAACATTTTTTACGACGCAACATGAAGTTTTACACCGGCGGTGAACAGTTATCGTCCCGAAGAGAGTAGCCTAATCAAATAATAACTAAGACATAAGTTTTTATCTCAAAAATCATCTCTATGAGAGCACGACTCGAGCAAGAGTCGTTATACTACCAATTAAAAGTTACTCAGAATTAGTAATCAATAGAGTTTCCAGTTTGGGACTCTAGCACGATTGTAGACATGATAGAGCACAGTTAAAAAGTAAGAGACGTTATTAATGCGTCGGCTGGCTCTCGGTAGAGCCGCTTTGTGAGGGAAATATTCAAAGCTGAAATCCCAGTTTTAAGTTTGGTGGGACAATTTTCTCTGCGGAATAATTTTTCACTTTTTCTATGTGTGTGTGCCATGTATTATAATGCTAGCTTTTGTTGGCGGGATGGTTTGAGTGCTCAGCATAAGTAGGAGTAAAAAGGCAATCTCTTTCTTCATGATTTACTGTTCTCTCAAGTAAAAATTATTTACAATCCATTAAGTTTGAAGGGTGATGGGGTAAACTTTTACGTCTATTTTTCATTTGTGCGTTCGCGCGTGTGGTCTACCTCATCATTTTCGAAGCCTTTTCCTAACGAAGTTGGCGACAAGTTCCAGTCACTCCGAAGAGTCCGAATATCAATATTTGACATGGAATGAGTGACTTCTGACCTCCACAACCCAATTACTGGGAAATATTCAGAGGTTACACCGGTGGTTGTCTTTTGGGATTTTAGCTACCCGTAACTACTGTCATACATAGATGGCTATGTGGTTGTTGTAGTAGTTAAAGGTGGTCTCTAAGGTAGGTTGTTTTCTACATACCCGCTACCAACCTGCTGACTGGCTTCTGGCTAACTTTACCGCTTCATAAGCCATTATTGGGTTACCAAGTTAACACATCATCAGCCTATTAATGTTCCCACTGCTGGGACACAGGCCTCCTCCCTGTGAGAGAGAGTGGGCTGTAATCTACCACGCGGGCCCAGTGCGGGTTGGTAGATGTCACATGTCTTCGAATTTTTGGTTCTAAGACATGCCGGTTTCCTCATGATGTTTTCCTTCACCGCTGCACCGTTTTGAGAGCAGTGGTGATGAAATTATTTACACAAAGTAAAGTGCCTGCTTAGGTTCGAACCCACGACCTACAGCTCGTAAGTCGGGGCCGTTACCACTGGGTCACCACTGCTCACTGGGCCACCAAGTCAACACGGTAGAAGAAAAAGAAGTAGCATCCACCCGAGGACTAAACTACAGCAAGCGCATATCGATCGATCATCCCCATACATCACCCAAGCATGTTTCTGATGACCAAAAACCAAAAATTGTAGCAACAAATCATCCAAACTTGACATCCAACCCTCAAAATCAAACTACAGCTCAACAATTCGCAATTCAAAATGGCGGACACGAAACCGGAATCACGGGTCAATAAATTTATTTCACTATTAATGTTTGGAAACACTGGAGGCCAGTTATTTATATCAGTAATTATCACTTGTTTGTGCCCAGTTTAGTTCAACCCATCCCTCTATTTGGGCAGACAGTCGTAATATTTTATGGGCAAACTTAGATGATCTATGAACCTATAGCCAGCGGGCAAGGATACAACAATGCGGCCTTGATAAGGTCAAACGATAGCGGGCAAAATAGAAATTGTTTTGAGTCGAGTTCCAATAAACGACATTCTCAATTCAACATTCCTTGCCTCAGTAAACTAGAACTGTATAACTATTGGATTCCCATTTTGAATAGGTTACTTTACATATTTTTATTATTATTTCTAACAATGATTAATATTAATTTGAACTTGTATTTTATATACTTACCCTTTCAAATATTACAAAGTTTACCGTCTCTTTTATACTTAATCTCCCTTAAACCTTATTTGAGTTTTAAATTAATCTTATCAGTTAAATCATATTATAGTACATTATTTAGAAAAATGCTTTGTTTTTTCAATACATTTACACATTTTAAAAAATCTGTATACTGAATTATGGCAGTTCACAGAGTACCACAACCTTGGTCTTATCAAATATCTTTATGATGTTTATTTTGCGAAGCGAAAACATTCCTGCCGGGAAAAATATACCACTAAACGTTTTTTTTTTGTTTTTGTACACCGCGTCTTTCAGACCGGTGCACCGGTCTGAAAGACCCTGCAATAAAGTGTTATTGCAGCGGTCAGGGCGTTAGCGTTCACAATATTCTGCAGCATCTCGCCAGGTCGTTTCCGTGAGCTCAAAGCATACATTTCTCGATATAATAAGTTTTCCGAGTTGACGCGAAACATGGATAAACCTACTCAGAGGAGATGCCTTCCAAGATTTCCAATAAATGGGGATTCAAACGGTATAAATATTTAACTTCCATACCGGGGAGTTTTATTGCTTTAGAATTTATAGTTCGTAGTGACAGTTTTATTATTATTTTAGCCCGAGAACGTTTACTAGTGAACATGGACGTCACTTTTAGTATCAATTGCTGTCATCTTCATTGCTTTCGTTCATTTAGATTGTGCATTTAAATAACCTTTACGATTGATGATAGTTAAACGAAAGTCATACTCTGGGCAGTCAGCTCCATTGCCAACCTGCTGAAGTGATGACCTGCATTTTTTTTTTATCACGTCTTAAGTTATATTTTATTATACATAGTTCGTGCCAATACGAGACAAGAAGTGGACATAAAGCAAGAAAGAAATAATTAGTTTATTTTGCACTAATAAAACGCACTGTTTACAAATAAATATACGAAAAGACTTTGACATGTCGCTCGAATGACCGAAAGTCATTCTAAAGAAATTGCTAAAATAACCACGCTTGGCAATGCGTCTGGTGATTGGAGCTTGTTGATAATAGCATTAGCAAACAAGAAAAAACCTCTTTTGCTAACGATATTTTGAAATTACTTTTTTTTCAATCCAATTTAGTTTACGAAAACTATTTTTCCTTTGATAACTAGAAAAATATTCCGAAAGCCTTGGTAAGAATATAAGAAGTTTAGCCCATTTCCTAAAGAGCCTACGTTTTTTCTTTTAACTATTAGTCGTTACAAAGAAACCTCCTTTATTTTAATTTCCTTAAAATCTGAGGCTCTTCAATAAAGTTTTATAATAATATTAAAAGGGCCTTTTTTAATGTCTAGCTCTGTTTTATTTATTAGATTAGTTTTTAAGCAAGCAAACTATGGAAATCCTAAGATTTTGGGATACAAAAAAATAGCTAATGGCCAATTTGCTGAACATTGCTTCTGAAAATATAGGTATTTGCTGAAAGAATATCAGCTTTAGGCAAACCTTTTAACATATAAAAAAACTCTACAAGTGCTCGAATAGGCACAGCCTAAAAACCTTTTTCCTCTTCTACGGAATCGAACATAGGAACACACAATAACCGCAAAACTTACAACCACTTCACCACACAGACGGTAATCCCAAATTAGCATAAACAATACATACTCAGACAGACGTCGTCCCCACCTGCGACATACTCACACAATACTCATGTATTCATGATAAATACATAATAATATTTGCATGTATATGTGCCGAACATGGTTCTGTCACCGGTACCGGTATCTATACGGTAGATACCGGTACCACAGAATAGATTGGTACAGAAGGTCGGTTTCCTACAAAGAGCGAAAACCCACGCACATAGCTTCACGTACAGCAAGTGCAGGCGCACTCGCGACTAGCATTTGTTTTAGATCGCCGTACGCGTCTATTAAGTGTTCTTGCCCCCGTTTTCGCGCGCTGTATGGAGCAGTCCTTCTGTTGTTATTCTGTGGCTATACAGTGGTATTGGCACCTCAGTACTACTCGGCACGTCGAAATAATCCAAGCTTGTGGAAAAGGAAACCTGGTTTTAAAAATGCCTCATGATGTGTAAACATAGGGAGGAAGGTATGGGGCTGACACGCTATTTATACAATGGAATTACAATAAATAAAGCATGAGTATAAGTGTAAGTAATAACAGCCGCATGGGTCGATCGAACAGGTTAAGCTACGCATGTCACGGTTGGTCCGTGGATGGGTGACCATCTTTTATAACTGTTGGTCCCAGCTGCCATTCGTGGATCTTTGACAGTCGTTACGGGTCGTCAGAAGCCCGGAAGTCTGACAACCAGCTTTATCAAGGGGTATCGTATTACCCGGTTACTGGGTTATGGAGGTCAGGTAGGCGGCCGCTTCATGTAAAATACTGGTATTCAGCTGCATCCGGTTAGACTGGAACCCGACCCAACATAGTTGGGAAAAGGCATATGATAATGATGATGATATCATTACTAGATTTATCCATCATAACATGCCCATTTTATTTGAGAAATAATATGGACGGTATCCGTTACACACAACAGTTCGACCACAAAAATTATCAAAAAAAAATGCTCGACCATTTAACAAAATACAACATTTGGTTTCGACAAAAACATAAGGTTGTTTGGTAATAAAAATAAAAATGTTATGTTAATACGCGATAGTTAGTTGTCAATATTGGCTGATATTTTTAAATCAAACGTTAAAAATATCAGGCAACATTGAATTTTCAATTAATGAAATATTACGTTCGCTCCTGACGAAAACACAAGCTCATGTAAATATTATTTTGATAATAATGAGGTTATCAATGCGTGTCAGATTGATGTCACTGAACATAGCCTAATGAGAGACATCAGGTGAATAATGAGCACCTAGCCCTAGAATATCTTCATTAGCGTGTAAAAATACTTCTTCGTTTATTATTCTGTAAATGAGCTATTAAAAATTCAGTTTGTTTTTGATTATTTATTTATACTACGAATAAACATGCTAACGATGTGTAAGCTATATTTTATTGACAATGATTATTTATTTTTTAAACATAGGTACATACATTTGGTCTTCAGTAAAAATTCAGTTGGCTCTCAATGTTTTGCCAGTGGCGTACTTTTATAGTTACAACAGGTAGGTACAATAATATTAAAATTAAATTCAGAATCATAATAAATGATTACATTTTTAATTTAATTGGGTTTTTCTATCTAGAATTTTGATGGCATTAGGCTCGCCCCCTATTACATGGGACTTAAACATTTAAACTGGCGAAGATTTTAGTGTCCTATAGGCAGTTACACCTCTGCTCATCCTTTCGGGGAAACAAGGCGTTATGTTATCTCTTTTTGTGTCTTTTTACAGTACGAGACAGTTAATAATATGCGGCACCGAACATTTGAGCAAAATTTTGGCTTTATAGAGCGTTGTCTCTGTCACTCGCATCAGTCTAACAGGCTCTTTTTAAAGTTTAATGTGCCATGTTACGTCTATGTACTTCTTGAAAGGACTGAAATTTTACTATAAACCCTAGACTTATCTAATAGCGCAACATACAGTTGTCTATTCAGCAGAAATAATAGGCATAGAATCCTAAACGAGAACAATTTCAATGTAATTGGGATCTGTGGAATATTCCAAATTGACAGAGCAGACATATAGATATTATTGGACCTGCTAGAACCGTAATATAGGGACTGGTTGAATGCCAGTCGTTTTAAAGTCGTATAATACAGCACTAGCTGCGTCCCGCGGTTTCACTTGCAGACTTGCTTGCTTGGGTCCGTGAGGGACCGCCGTCGGACCCACTTCAAAAAGTCTTGAACTCTTTGGAATATCTGAATATAAAGTATTCTATGTTCTAACCCAGGTCATGGTCTACCCATGTGCCAAATTTCATCCAAATCCGTTTAGCCGTTTTGGCGTGAAAGCGTAACAAATAACATACATTGAAGTAATGTTATTTATTCAATTATTTTAATAATGTGAAAATTAATCAGTGTTACGGACCTGTTATTTGGAAGTGTAGCTGCTGAGTGTGAAGTGCGCCGTTCGATTCTCTAGTCAAGCAAGGTAAAATAAGATTGTTTTAAAGGCTCACAAGATTTTTCATGATTTCATATCGAGACCCGTCATTTTTGTAAAGTTTTCTTAGTCAATTTAATTTTAGCCTATAAAATGATAATTGTTAAGTACAGTACACCACCACAACTGCTCATACTAAAACCAACAAAAAGCATGAACATACCAAAATAGCGGAGTATTTCAATTCTCTTCGGTCATAACTCATCCGACGAGCCTCATTGTCGCAGGAGACAAATTGAGAATACGTCATCATTTGCAACGCACTGGGTATATACCGAAGATTTGTGCGAAAGTGTTCAGTCACTGAATACTTGAATAGTGACTGTGTCTATGAGAAATTATTTTCAGTTCTGTTCTGTTCTGTTATGCCCGATATACTGGAGACTAGTCTCTCAAGCCAGGATAGTAAGCTAGTGTTAGTAAGTTAGTAACTTTGCTATACAAAACTAGCTTAATTTCTAGGCTAGTTAGCTAGTGAGAAAACTGAGAGCTAGCGTCTCAAGCTAGGATAGTTTAATAGCATCGGGTTTTTTTTTGAGCTAGTTACGCCTACCACTGATTATACTATCCTCGCTTGTGTACTAGCTTCATGTGGCCGGTAAAGCTATAGAATTAAAATTTTACGAATGCTGTTTATTTTACTTCACGCAAGTGTTGTTACCATAATCACTGCAATGGTACTGGCTTAAAATTATCTGGCCTCATGTAAACAGCAATATTGAAAAACTAGCCTTGAGTACCTATCTCGGGTATTATAGTTTGTTGAGGAATGGCTTGCATCTTGCCAAATGATTTCAGAGCTTTAGCATTCATCAATCGAAAGTTGATTATTTTAATTGTCTCACTAAGCTCTAACCACGTTCACACCAAAGCTATCCGATTTTTTTTTCATATTTCTCTACTGGTTTGAAGTCTTACAAATCATCAAATCGTCTATTGTTCTTTTCCTCGAAATACCCATTCCACTGCTGTATTTCTCGACTCTCTCTTTCTATAATTATTCTTCATCTTCTTTCTCCGTTCGATATTATGTAGAGGCTAGCCAAGGTATCAGAGAAAGGTATGCCCAACTGATGGAGGCTCTTTAAACTAATTCTACTTAATTAGGTATCTAATGAGTTGGATTTAAGGTCACTAATGTACCGATTTGTTAAGACAAGCAAGGTCCTAGTTTCGCAGAGGCGACCTAATTAGAAAAAACAACTTTAGAAATTAGGTCTTCAAGGCAATGTAGTACTTATCTCTATGTTGTGGATTGTCCTATTTGCAAACAGGTGCATGTGCAAACAAGACACGTACTTTCTGAATCATGAACACACCTAAACAGCAAGACTAGCAGGACAAGGCAAGACAAGTATACACAAATCGAGAGAAAAATTCAATTTCGACAAAATTTTATCTTACCTTTTCTTTTCCGTACAAAAACAACACGTGTGTGTTTCTACAACAATACTTGAACATATCACGTTTTCACAATAAAATGCTTCGAAACTTTTGTGAATACAAAGTGCTTACCGTGATATTTGGCGTTAGGAACACTCCGACACCTCAGTTTGCACCCTTCAAGGGATTACAATAGATACGACTACCTTTTTACTCTACACTCTTTTCTCCTCACTTTATATAACACCCTCATTTACATATTATTCGCGCGAATAATCATTTACAAAGTTTAGGGTATAAATGGGCATGACAGTTGAATTATGAAGAGAGAGCTACATATTTGTCAGTAAAGTTTGTTTTTATCTAGAATGTAATATAGTAGAACGTATCTGTAGGTAATTATGAGAGACATTTTCATTATTAGAGGACTTGTTAGTATAGTTTGTGTAAACTTAGATGATGAATAAACAGAGTGGGAATACAAAAATATACATAACTTGCAGTGACAGTGTTAAAATGTAAATTAGATGTTTTACCTTCAAGACTATAAAAGTATCAGGAACCAAAAATGTTTTTATCAAGAGACCAGCTGTCCGATATTTATTAAACGCAAATGTTCTCAACTGCTGATTTTTTTTCGCGAACATGGCTAGGTCCATCGTAAAAGTCATTCATAATGATGAGGACAATGACTCATTAAGAGGTTTAGGACAAGCAAAACTAACGTTGTTAACCCAGGCTACTATAGAAACAATAAAATATATCTAGGTATCTATCTTTGACAATTCAGCAGAGGTCCGCGGTTGCGGCTACCCAAAGAGCTATGGAACGCAGTATTCTGGGTATCAAACTTGACCGGGTTAAGAATACAATAATTCATTCCATCACTAAAATAACTGCAAAGCTGCCACGCGTAAAAGGAACCGGTACCCTAATTACGTAATACACAATCAATTTGTTTTGAAACAGATTACTAATCCATTGCTTCATAAGTTCGAAATTTAATTCTGCTCTGCAACGTAATTATCGCATTGAATGTTGTTGAACTGTCAAATTGAAACAAATGATCGCTATCGCATTGCTTCTGCAAGATAGGTAATAGCCCTGCCGGCTGGACATATCTACCGCAATTCAGACAATCAATGGGGAATTTCGACCAATCCGCTGGATGCGGGAAGCATAGAATCGGTTGAAGTGGCGGTGCTTGGGGGAGGCCTTTCTTCAGCACTGGACGTCTTTTGGCTGAAATGATGATGAGCCAAACTTACGGCCTAGTGGATCCCGCTTAGTGGCAAACGACATCACGGTAGACCCAGGCGGAGATAGCGGAATGAGCTCCTTATACAAAACTTGGTCCTTGGCAGCTTTGGACAGAGAGAGGCCTTTGCTCACCAGTAGCACTGTGACAGCTTATTGAAAAAAAACAACAGGTTGCACTCCGGGAGTGCCGGCAGAAGTGAATACTTGAACATTAACGTTGTGCATTTTTGAATATTTTGGAATGGTTAGGTAATAATTTCGCACGAATTGCTTTATTTAGCAGTATAAAAGTATTATAATTTATGTGGTTAAATACAATATTCATTAGTAGTAGTAGTAGTATAATTATTTATTTTCAAAATATAGTCTAACAAAAATAAACACTTTTCATGAAGTATGTTTTGACTGCTTTTTTTTACCCATCAATCGCAATCTTTACGTAATTTCAAAGACTATTTATTTTGATATAAATACTTTGCCGATTGCTAGGCAACGGATCTAACGGTCATGTCCTGACGCGAGTCTAACATTTTTTACCCTACCCAAAAAAAGTGCACAACGGCGCTAAAGAAGTTTTCACTTCAAAAAACAATCTATCTCTCGATGCTTAGTAATAGTTTGTAAGAAAACTAACTCATAACCAAAGATTAAGTTCACAATACCTACCTCTTGTACAATCCACAACACCTTCACCCTGATTCTATTACCCACTTATACAATCAGTAACACACATGCATACACAATCGGTACGGCTTCACCTGGGGACCTTGCCTTGTTAGTGATGTTCGCAAGTTTTCTTTGCAAAGAAAAAGTAGCAGTTTGAACTGGAGGTAAGTTGATTTTTTTTTCTAACTATTTGTCCCTGAAGGATCCGGAGTTCCGTTTAGCAATTGAATTTTGTTGCAGGCAGGTTTAAAGGCGAAGTTTATGATGTATGACCAGATGTATGAACGTAAACGAAGGAAAAGGAGTATGTAAGGATCGTAGCAGATGGCTTCCTAAGTATCTGCCTACCCCCATGAGAAGAAGGCGTGAGTTTATGTAGGTACGTGTTTGGTAAATCTATACTTCATTTGACATAATATTATTATTAGACATTTAAACAAACCTTTTTTTACAGTTTGTTCAACCGATTCTGAATCCTATACCGTGGCATAAAGATGGCTTTATAAGAAAAAAAGTGGTGACAATACCAACTGTTTACTGCAGCTGCTTTTGTCATGCCTTCAAAATCGCTTGAACGAACTGTAAAATAGGTTTAGTTAAATGTCTAATCTTATTTAAATTGAGTATAGTCATTTGTTGGTAAACGTATGTACCTAAAAATTGGGAGAAATAACGTAGGTATTAATTATGGAGGCATGAATGTGAAATAGTAAAAATAATTGCGTTGAAGAAAAGTAAGTCACGTACCTTTGAACCAAAGTACATTTAAATAAGTAAGTATACAGGGTGGCAGGGACATCGACGCGAAGCCGGTTACCATGGATTCAGTACATGGTCCTGAATACCCCTGCGTTGAAATTTTGCGTCGGTTATTTTAAAAAAAATCAGCTGTTTCATAGAAAAGTGCAATACCTACGCGGTCAAAATGTATGGAGCAGCTGATTTTTTTTTTAATAACCGACGAAAAATTTCAACGGAGGGGGGTTCAGGATCATGTCCTGAATCCATGGTAACCGGCTTCGCGTCGATGTCCCTGCCACCCCGTATAAGCCAGAGTAAATGAATAATTATGTCGTAACAGGTGGTGTGAGAGCAGGATGTTCTTGTACATTTGTTTTTATAAGAATTTGCTACCGTCACGTCAGTACTGTATCGAAGAAAAAAAATAACAACATATTACTTGTTATGTTTATACATTTAATCGCAATACCCTGCCTTATGCTCAATTGATCGTATTATCTAAAGCCCCTAAAAAGCCAATGTATCGAAAAAACTGTTACTAACATCCACTAAACTATCACATGCCATTAAATACGCGCATAATACGTCCATAAGTAAGTTAGAAAATGAAACAAAAAGCTGAAGATTACGCGAAATCCCCCAGTGACGGTAAAAGTACGACACAACTCGCGAGAAGGTTAACAAAAAACCGTGAAGGGACGGCCTCTATAAGTTAAGCAGGTGTTTGGTTAGTCGCAGCAAAAATTCGCGAAGTTGCCGGACCGACATATTTTTGCGGATAATCTGATAAACGTGCATAGACATACGTAAAGTGAAGAGGGAATTTGTTCGATTTTTTGGGACTTGAGTTTTCCATTCAGGGTTTTAGGTAACATTTATTGTGGAAACGTTTTCGGGGAATCGATTAGCGTTCTCTGGGCTTTGGTTATACGGTTCGATTCGTGCATAGAACCAATATTTGTATGACCAACTGGCCAATCTTTTGGATCGAACGTTTGTGTATTTTGTTCGTGTTTGTACAGGTATCCACTATGCAGAAGAAATCACTGTATCCGACGAGATAGTTCAGTAAGAACTGTTATTTTACAGCAAAAATATTCGTTTATACTACATTGGAAAATGGTTCAAAACATGCAGTTTTTGACAAGTTTGTTCGCGAACGGAAAGTTACATTTCAACGTTTCTCGTTCAGATAATGTTATTGAATTCGATTCTATCAGTAAACTGCTTTCTGCTAACCTAATAAAAACAAAGTAAAGTTCGTATTTGTCAACCTTTCGACTGTGAATCTACTTATTTGATTTATTAATCGTTTAGGTGGGCAAATTCAAGGGTCAGAGGGTTGCGCTGGACCAATATTTTTGCTACTCCGTTTAGATTACACCGGTCGGACCTTACTCCAGGGTACAACTTTAATAGCCTCCAATATTTCAGAGCGTTTTTTTGTGAAGATGCGTTTTATCATGGAAGAATTTTGTTTATGTTTTTTAATAACATACGGTGCTCGCAAAATACGTAAATAACGTCACGATGTGAAAACATATTTTGCAACTGGAAAAGGGTTTTGAAAAAAATAACACTTTATTTTTTGCCTGTTCTTTTATAATTCTACATATTTTGCTGAACATATTTTTGGGTGATTATTTAAGTCTGGCATTTTAAAAGAATTTCATAATTATGTGAAGTCAATCTGTGCAGAGCAAGCATATCAAAAATATCGCGTATTTTTGTTTACATCGTCTGTATTACTTCGAATGCAATCTAAAATATCGTGTTTTAAAGCTGGACATCAAAACCGCATTTTCGAATTATGGAGGTCGAGATTTTCATTTAGTTTCACGAAAATACTGACGAAAAAATTCGTAACGTTACGTAATTTTTTTGCAATTTTTTCATAAAATCTGGAATAACATTATTAAATCCAATTTATTTAATACTGTGTCCCAGATTATTACGCTTGCTAAATAAATAACACTACAAAATATTAATGTGTAACAAAAATATCACCTGTACAATGATAATATTGATCACACTTCAACGTTCATCAATTACCTACTTAAGACCTCTTTCACACGAACTTGAAGTATGGCCCATTGTGTACAGGCCCCAACCATTATATATTTTTTCTCCCCATTACGCCATATCACACATTGGGATCTAATATATAGCCGCGCAGGTCCCAACGAGGGTATTTTACGACTCAAGTCGATACAGATAGCACAGTTTCCGATACCCTGTACTTGCAACCTGCGAGGTTGATACCATCGGTCACCTACCACCTGATTTATAAGACTTAACCGCTCTCTATGACCTGGTGGTCGTTTAGTGGGACATGGGCATAATATTCGTGTAGGAAGGTGATGTTTTTATAAAGGGTTTGGGTATGTGGTATTTATTTTAGGCAATGAGAGATTTGTGCATTAAATCAACTAGAAACAAAAAAAAAACCTTGTAATACCAGGGTGCTTAACTCAATGATACTAAAATAGCATGTAATTTTTTTATGATTTAGAGAACGTAAAATCTTTCTGATCAAGTAATTTTGTAAAAAAAACGTTGCTGATTCTTGCGCTGCCATTTTTAATCAAGTCTTCAAAATGTTACGAAGTACGTCTATAAACCCTCACTATTGATGTTTATCAGAATTAAATTCAGACACCATTCGAGATAAAAAGGCTCGATTAAGGTAACCTTTTTAAGGTGTAGAGGTAAACAAAAACAATATTCGTTGAAGATTACTTCGGGTCAAAACCTTGTCGCGTTGGAAGTCTTTGGTATCTTAATGACCTAACTAGGTCGGTTCTTTATTATTTCTGACATTGACAAATAAAATGCTCAGGTTAAGTTTATAAATTCAAACTCAAACTCAAAGCATTTATTTCAATTAAACCATTTACAGGCACTTTTGAATTGTCAAAAAGTCGGTCAGTTAGTCAGAAAGTTGAAGCTAGTCGCCCATTCCAAAAAGTAGATCTCTGTGGAGAAGAACGGGCAAGAAACTCCCAGGACACTCTTTTAAATAAATACATTACAAAATCCTGGGTACATTATTCTTGTTGCTTCTATATGTGAGAACAATGTGAAAAAAAAAATAGAGACAATTCAAAGTATTTTTTTAATTACCTCGGGCTTTTCAAATTCATTAAAAGGAAGTCTTTAAAACATTGACAATCTTAATCGATTGGCCAACCAATAACCTGGCAAGACTCGCAGCGTATAAACTGGACCTCAGGCCACTCCCTTGAATTCGATGGCACAACTGGCAGGCGTCCAGTATCGCTATGTAGACCACTCCAGAAATGCTTATCTGACCCGACACGTGAAATATATCACGGCTTTGTCCAAACAAATATTTTAAGCTAAACATGGTAAACAGCCTTATGTAAGCAGGTCCTAATTTAGACTGAAAAGAGTCCTAAAAGTTTATTAGGGAAAAGTTTTACAAGCTCGAAAATTCAGTGTGTCATGTCAAAGAGAAAAGAAGTGACTCATCCCGAAATAAGATTAGGGAAACTCATATAAGACTTTGAGATACTTAAAGAAAAAGTTAATATCTGCTTCGATGGACTAAAGGCCTTTTCAAACACCTAAGTAAGTTAAAAATAGTTGAATACTTTTAGACCTTTTGCCAATCAGTCATTTTGAAGGTCCGCCCGAAAAGCGGATCCCAATAAAGATTAAAGATAGCGCTGATGAAATGTTTAAATCTACATTCATCAAGCTAACATTCAGACAAACTTTATTCGTAAGAAAATGTTCCTTTGACTAATACCATTCATTCATGATTACCTAGTAATTTGTCTGGCTGTAAGTACTAGTGTATTTTATGTTACGACCTTAATTAGCTTATTCTAGAATAAATAACGATTAGGTTAGATGGCTAGATCTTTATCTTTTAGTAAATCGGCACGAAAAGTACCTAATGAGAATAGATAAAGCCGCTGTAAAATTTAACATCTGGTTAGACTGGAAGCCGACCCCAACTTAATTCAGAAAAAGCTAGGCAGATGATGACGATGAAACTCGTTGTAAAATTATTGGTCAATCAGGGAGACAGTAGGGCTGACAGTCCAGAACGAGTAGCATGACCATAATAAAAACGGGGTTTTGTCGACGGAAGAGTAGACAAAGTGACATATAAACAATCACAATCTGTCATTTTTGTATATTCTTCCGTAGACAAAACCCGTAGAAAAGAATTTTGTAATAATGCAATAACTCTCTATGCCTATTGTAGCTGAACCCCTAAAATAAAACCAAAAAAAGAAAAGAAGAATTTTTACCCAAGATAACAAAAAAATACGCACGTACATTCAAGGGCATTTAATAGTAATAAATATAGCAACGCATTCCAAATTGTTTACCTAACTCCTTTTGACGGAAGTATCATTTGAATTCCTTGTCGTCGCATCCATCTCAGGATGTTCACGCACGTGCAGCCAAACGATCTCCTCTCAAAATCTCTCTGGAGCTGCGACGACTCGGCGAGCAACGATTTAAACAGACTCGGAACCGTTCCCAAAGAATTGTTTCCGTAGCAAGCTGGGAATTAAACGACGTATCTTTAAGTCACCGTAAAACTCTGCGATAAGATTCCGAGCACTTTCGAGCAATGAGTCGCCAGCTAGCTTTGCGACAGTATTTTTAGTACATTTTAGGCTAAACCGTAGATATATGACCGTCATTAGCTTTGCACAAGTATTTCTGGGCTCGGACGTATTTTTATCGCTTAAGCCTCTGTTTTGAACACAAAAGCAAGCCGGGTTTGCACGGCGTGTATGTCTCTTTTCATACTTTTTTATTAGGTTTTCGGGGTTCCGAGGTTCCTAGTCGGAACCGTAGTAAAGCGATTATTGCTGATTTATGGGACTGCCAGCCTCGTTTTATTGTGGTTCATAGCTGACTCGTGAGTCTACGAGCTTATAGCTTTCGCGTGGTAGTTATCTTAGCCGGTTATGTGACATTAGGGTATGTTTGGCGAACCTTAAGTACCTAAATAACATGCTACATAGGTTATAGTGTGTAACTTCGCCAAACGAAGTTGACACACGAAAAGACTGTTAACGCGAATGTATAGAACGTTTGCATGAACCAAACAATCTTGCGTTGACCGTGCCTCGTCTACAGGGTGAAATTGAATTAATCCTCTAAAGGGGGTCATTCTACTCATCATTATGAACAACTTTCACAATGGGATCAACCTAGAAATAGCGAAAAAAAAACTCATGTTCTCTACATTTTGACGAGGAATGCAAACATAAATGTGGGAACAGCTGATTTTTTTTTCACTATTTCAAGGTTGCTGCAAAGACCTCATAAGAGGATGCCCATGAATTCAATTTTACCCTGTATACATAGTATACAATAAAGCCATTTTTTGTGTTTGTCTGTATGACCGCTTAGTTCTTACTACACAATGCATTTTGAAGCACTTTCCGAGCAATTATTCTGGAAGGTTTATGTGTATTTAGCACAATTTTGAAGTTTTGACATAACGCCATCGTACCCGAATAAATAAACAGTATACAGGGTGGCAGGGACATCAACGCGAAAACTTTTACCATGAATTCAGTACATGATTCTGAAACCCGGGCGTTGAAATTTTACGTCGGTTATTTAAAAAAAAAATTGTTGTTTCATAGAAAAGTGTAATACCTATGCGATCAAAATTTATGAAACAGCGGATCTTTTTTTGGGTTTTTTTTTCAGACTGTCTATCCATCAGGTTAAGCTACGCTTGCCGGGGTTGGTCTGTGGATGGATGACCATCTTAACATACAGAGACTCCTCCGTGTCTCGGAAAGCACGTTAAGCCGTTGGTCCCGGCAGTCATTCGTGGATCTTTGACAGTCGTTACGAGTCGTCGGAAGCCCGAAAGTCTGACATCAATCTTACCAAGGTGTATCGTATTACCCAGTTACTGGGTTGTGGAGGTCAGATAGGCAGTTGCTTCATGTAAAATACTATTCAGCTGCATCTGCTTAGACTGGAAGCCGATCCCAACATAGTTGGGAAAAGGCGTTGGTATGATATTGCATAAGACCATTTAGTACCATTTTGTGGTGGCAACAACGGTAGATGATAATATTCATGATATCGCCAAACAATATCATAATATTGTATGTTAATATCAGTTTTCTCGCAGTCAATTAGGTATTATAGTGAATGGACGGAGATATTCTCGAAATACGATTTAAATTTTGGGAAAGTCTTTGACCAAAATCACCATGCTTGTTATACAGATTGGTCTTCACAGTACTTGCCTGTCCTTTGATAATAAGGTCTTTTAAGTTCTAAATGGCCAAAGAGGATATTCTTTTATATCCCTAAACGTTAACATTCCTAACAAGTATCTTACAAAACAAGGAAAGTAATTGGAGTACAAAAACGTTTGAATGTATCGCTAACTAAAATAATCTCCTACAGTACGGAGTATTAACATTAGTATTCGTCGCACATCGCACGATATATCTGAAACCTTGTAATACCAGCCCACTTAAAATGCTTATTCCATTCATTATTAGTTCTACGATACTTTCAGAGTTTTATTTAAACAAACAAGGAACAAACTACCATGACAGGGTTTAAAACTGATTAACCCTGTTTCATTTCTAATCACGTGATACAATGTCAGTCTTCGCTAGTTTACTCACAGAATTGTAGAACTTACTTCAGAAGTCGTAAGGGCGAGAATCGCGTAAGGACAATAAATAAATCACTTAAATAGTTAAGGTGACACAATGGTAATTCATCAATGTGGATCGAAAGTAGGCTCTATTTTCACAGATTATTTACTCCAATTAGACCTTACTGATGATCGTAGTGGATTACAAAATGGACTCTACGACTTTATCTTTAGATACACAATCGAATGATGAACCATTATAGTTCTGTTTTACATAGGCTATACATAATGTAGTAGGTTTGTAATGGCCAATAATTGGTTGAAATCTACGTGTAACTTTAGAATAATGGATGTGGTTCGACACGATAGATTATAATAAGGCAATTCGGTGACCCTTGTGTAGGAGGCGGAGGAAAATTTAGAAGGTTTTTGTTAATCGAGACCATATAAAGGTTAAGTTCAACTCCAATGATTTAATGATGGTGACATTTGACCAAAAGTCAAGTGTCTATGCCGAAGGTTGGAACAGTAAAAAACGAATGCAGTGTCAAAGTACTTCTGCAGTTTGCTGCAATCGTTAGTGTAAATTCGAGTTGAAACTTGAAATCGGATTTTTAAAAGAACATTTTTTACTTGAATAACCCTTTAGTTTTCCTCCAAAACTTAATTTGCCACCTTCTTATCATAAATTTCTTAAAAGTCAACAGCAGCATGCCATAAAAATTACATATTGAGTTTAGAAAAACTTCAGCTTCAGCTTCAGCTATAATATTTGAAGAGTTCCCTCGGTTTCTCCAGGATCCCTTCATCAGATCCTGACCTGATGACAATGGGAACTCGAAAGTACATACATAAAAATAAGTATTTTCATCTATATTTGACGGAGTTATGCAAAAACATAGGTACATAAAAAAATAAATTACGTCCGACTTGATTATCCCCTCCTTTAAGAAGTCGGTTAAAAATTGAGTGTCATAGGATTATAGGTATTTTATGTTAAAACAAGAAATTCAGCGCGCGAAGCTAGTTCATAATAAAACCAGTGAAGCGACATCGAACAAGCTCGATGTTGTCATACTAAGCAACTTAGCGTACAATATAGCGCTTGGAATACAGATTGGTGATAACAGAACAATGTAGGTAACTAAAACACAGCAGGAACCTTCTTTTAATTAAAAAAAGACCAGCTTTTGATGATACCTTTGTTCTCAGCTTATAGCACGGGAAATAAGGTTTAATAAAAACACACAGTTTTATTTAAATAATTCGTTATAAAGTCAGGACTCCAAGACTCCAATTAAATCACAACTGTAATATTTTCTCAGGTACATGTCATGCCTGGAAAATTGACGTACCTGTAATCGTAATTGTCAATTCGATAAAGAATAAATTTCTTTGAGTGTATTTAGAACACACGAGTTGCTGACAAGTTAGTATTGAACAAAAAATCATATTGCGCTGACCCTACGTTACATGGGATGATTTCAGACCGAAACAAGGAAAAAAAAAAATACAAAATATATGTACAGAGATGAAAGCAGAATACGAATAACTTCTGGTATGAACAACTCAAGTTCTGAGAAAAGGGTATCGGCCGTTTATTAGAAACCTTGAGAACTTCAATGTTTGCTCTTTCAAAATGTAGGTATGGAACAGCTGTTTTATTTTCACGATGCCACTTTTTCTAAAACGTTGTTCATTATTCTGGGTTGTATAATTACCATCTAAAATAATATCACAACTTCTTGTTCCACATTGTATGTCCTATCTCTGTCTTAAGTAACAATTTCAAGCGTAGTTATTTAAATTCATTACTATAATTTCGTCTGTAATTAAAGTCTAGATAGCTTAACTTGAGCTAGAACAGAATCGATTAAGGTTCTCGTTACCGAAATAATGCGGTTAATAAAAGTCGGCTAATCGCTGAATAAAATCGATTTGCGAGTGGTGCTTGCGATACGAGAAAACTTGGCACGGTTGTGTTACCAGCTCTTATGCATAGTTCATTCGGTCAAAATCTAGAATTGAAAATAGTCTAGGTATTACTGAGTATTTCCCTATTAAGGTAGAACTAGTCGCGGGCTCGAACTCAATGGTGGGCATGGCCAAAAACCACGCTGTCTCACCTGGCATCGTGTCCGGCGGAAATAGTATCAGCGATGAGCAGTTAGAAGCTGGTCTACATGGACAACGTATAGTTCGCACGCACAGAAACACCGTACCGAACGATTTTAGTAAAAAGAGCGCGTAAAAAATTACGAAAAGTCCTTTGGAAGATGGAGTTTTATGAAAAAACCACTGCATGAATCAATTAGAAATAAAATTAATTGAAATCTTCGATAATTTTGCAGTGTCGGTACGGATTTTGTTTTCGAGATTTCACAATTCTTGTATTACTTATTTACGCCCAAAGTTGCGCTAAAATTAGCAAGAAAAACGAATCTTTGTTGTCTTATAACTTTTTAATGGCTTTTTATTTTACTATTCTGCTTCCGTACAGACAAAATTACTAATGAGACCTAACGATATCATGTTAAACTTTGAATGTATGATGTCAAACAGTGGAGGAAAACCCCTCCGAAGTTTGTATGGAAAAAATATCATGTTGTTTCACCTTAAATATTGTTCTTGCAAAAAGTAAAGAAAATATGAACCGTCAAGGGGCTCGTGGCTAACTAACTGCCACACGGATTGATCAATCAAGGTCCACCATCCATTTCGTAACGAGTCCCTTCCGTGCCTCGGTTAAGGTTTAGAATGTCATGCCGCATCGCTAGAAAGAATGTGAGGTTGTTTGGGGGTTCTAGAGGGGTCTCCTAAACCGATCTCCGGCAAAGAAAATGGTGTGAAGGGTTTAAGAGACCCTCTAGAACCCCTAAATAACCTGACATTATTTCTAGCAAGGCGGCACGTTTCTAAACCCAACCGTGCGTCTAATAGCACGTTAAGCCGTTGGTATTGGGTGGTCATTCGTAAATCTTTGACTGTCGTAACGGGTAGTCTGAAGTCCGAAAGTCTGAAAACCTGTCTTGGAGGTCAGATAGGCAGTCACTCCATGTAAAACACTGGTATTCTACTGCATCCGAAAGCCGGCCTTAAAGTAAGGCTAGGCAGATAAAAAACCAGCCAATGGTTAAGGCACGGAATGGCAAGGCGGTCGTAGGAGTTTGATCCTTCTTCGACGCATTATAAAGAAAGAAATTCAAATTCAAATTCAAATTCATTTATTCGCAAGAATGTAGGTTTACACTGTATGATCTTACAACTATAATGGCCCCTTTACATTCTACCATTACTTATGGTGTGCGAATATTTTATTTCACAATGTCAATTAAATAAAAAATACAGCGACAGCAAATAAGATGCATGCATTAGAATTTTCAGAATTTTTTGAATTTTAATAATGTCATCATGAAAGAAAGAAAGTAAGTAAGAAAGAAAGAAATAAAGAGAGAAAAAAAAAATAAAGAAAGAAAATACATTTATTTAGCATAGACAAAAAGCACACAATACAACATATTACACTACACTACACTACAAGTAAAATAGAAAAACAGGTTAAAAATAAGGCATGATCTATCAGCAAGCGTTACCAGTTAGCACGATCTTATTGGCTGGTGTATCATCCCCAGACCACAGTATAGTGAGCCGACGAGCCAGGCTCGCGGCTCATCAGCGATGTTTGAAAGCACGGCGTGCCTCACAAACTACAAAGAACAAGTTTCGTTCGCTCATGTATCACGAAAGACGAGCAATAAGTAAAACCAAGGTAGCCTTTACCGTGGTTTTAGGCTCGTTTGTCGATCAGAGGCTACGAACGAATTAGGCATAGTAGTACGTAATGTGTATAAATAATATAAACAAATATTTTAAAGAAAACAGATTAAATTTTTTGTATATGTCGTGGCCCGATCTTAGAATTGATCATTTCATGAAGTGTTCGACCATTTCATGAAATGGCCAGCTAAAATTGGCCATATCGTTTAAACGTCAACGTTTAATGATCTGTCAGTCGACGTTTGGCCATATCATTAATGTAGGGTGTCTATGGTTTATGGTGTAGTAAAAATTGCTAACTACGACCAAATTGGAAGTAGCGCTCGCCAGCTGCTGCCGCGGCACCGCTCGCTTCACTCGCTCGGCTCGCGCGTGGTTTGTCACAGTTCTAACCTAGATTAACACATTTCGTCGAGAACTCGGGCTGCCATAAGCGGCGTGAATTTTTAATTTTAAGTGCTATGTTGCTCACCACACCGGTTGTGGTACCCCGACATGGGTTAGGTAAGTAACTTCCAAGTTGGTCACTTTCCATAATATGACATTTGGAAATCCAATAAAATGTCTATCGAGTTTTCTTGCGTGGTCACCCTACTTTGTTTGATTTGTTGTATGCCGCCGCCATGATGCACAACAAAAATAAAGCGACATCAACGCCTCTACCGGTGGATAATCTAACTATTTAACGATATGATCAATAATTTTTGGCCACATCATGAAGTATTCGTGCGTTTAACTGTTCATATCGTCAAATGTTGAGTATTCAATGATCTGGCCAGATCACATCATGATGTGATCAGCGGTCGATGTTCTATTTCATGAAATGCAACCATTTCATGAAATGGCCGAACACTTCATGAAATGATCAATTCTAAGATATGGCCACGACATATTCATATTTTTGTATTTATTTATTTAGGCATTTCCTACCAGTCAACCTTTGGGTGATTCGAGACAAACTGTGGTAGGTGCAATAACGAAAATTGTGGAATAGATATTTATTTAAATATTTGTATATACATAGACCGCATATTGTTACACTATCACGCTAAAGCGTGCAATCACAGCTCTTTCTTTTTGAGACAAGCTTGTAAACCTTCATTAAATAATTTTAAGCCTTTTACAAATCTCTTGTTTATAATCAAGTGGCTAGTTATTTACTAATATTCTGTTTGTTTTTAATCTGTCTAGCCTTTTCCCAACTATGTTGGGGTCGGCTTCCAGTCTAACCGAATGCAGCTGAATACCAGTATTTTATATAAAGCGACTGCCTATCTGACCTCCACAACCCAGTTACTGGGTAATACGATACTCCTGTGTAAGACTGACTGTCAGACTTTCGGGCTTCTGACGACCCGTAACGACTGTCAAGCGGCGGCTTAACGTGCTTTCCGAGGCACGGAGGAGTGACGGTAAGTAAACATGCTCACCCATCCACGGACCGATTCGGACTGATTGTATTTTATATTTGTATTGACATGCATGTACCTATATGACTTTATTACTATTATGAAAGTTTACATTATTCTACCACCTTATGATATATTATCTTAAAAGTTAAATTTGTGCTAAAAAGTAAAAAACTCTACAATGTTATTATTTAATTAAATATATTTGTACGCCTGTAGGCAAAACATAGAGGATCTACCAATCTGTAACATCTCGCACACTGTTGTAATTTGACCAAACCCGGCGTAGCTTAACATGATGGATCGACCCGTTCGGCTGTTATTACGAACGAGCTGCTTGTTGTTACCTAAGTTAATTTTTACTCATTTTGTGAACCTAATCTCGCAAGGCGATATTAAGTTGTCAAAATTCACCTCTGAACAAGTTTAACCGTACTCATTCTAAAAATTTCGTACAAAATTAGAATATACGTAGGTACTGTCAAAAACATACGAGTAGGCACTTGATGATCAAACGAAGTTTTTGTATACCGACGAGTATCGATCACAATTATATACCGTTGGCTTTTTCCGAGGTTGATTAAACTAATGTGGAAGCACATATATGTATACATACGTAATTACATAAATAGATGTTGGATTGTTAAGGATATCATTTATCCGATACGCTAGACGAGCTGAGCACGTGCGGAACACGAGCCGAACACAAATTCGTGTAGTATGGACCGACTTACAAGCCTCGAACGAGCGCGTTTCGAGCATTTAGCTCGTGCTCGACTGTGCTCCGCCAACTGTCGGTTTTTTGACGAACACAAAGCGATTTGCAACGTTTTCGAGGACAGTGATCGTTGGGGTTCGTTGTAAGTCCACACTTGACGCCGCGAACGACGACGCCCAGAACTGCTCCGCTCGTCTAGCGTAGACGCACCTTAAGAATTGTATTCGTGTGAGTGACTTCAACTCAGGGTACTATTAGTGTCTAGTTCGGTAATCTGAAAATTACATTACATAATAAAAAACAGGCTAGTTTAATCTACATAATATTATAAATTAATGTCGCTTTTCGTGTCTGTCCCGCATTGTTCTTCTGCATTGTAACTGATTTTAATGCGGTTTTCACCGTCAACAGGATTAATAATTTATTCCGGGAGATTTTTGTGTATATTACATAAATATTTAGCTTAGATGTAGTGCAGAAATCTAGGTGTTTTTAAATGTCGCCACATAAAAAGGTACGCTTACCTCTTTTAATATACATAATACTTATGGAAAATAATCAAAATTCAATAAATAATATTAACACCAATAAAAAAGTAAACTTTTGATAGCACAATGTAACATATTATTTTTCCGACAGCATGTTGCTAAAATTACGAATAAAATGATAGTTGGGAAAGTTGACATGTGACAGGCTACCCAAGCGTTATTAAAGCACTTGTAGTTTTAGATTTATTTATCTAAATATATGTACTTTATTGTACACCACAAAAATACAAACAAAAAATAAATAAAACACTACAAAATATACAATGGGCGGCCTTATCGCTTTCTGCGATCTCTTCCAGGCAACCTTGGAATGGACAGTGAAATGCCTGGGCATAAAATGGGGCTGTTGTTGGTGCAAATAATAAATACCTCCTCCTCTTCACCGTATCCGGAGATAGCCACCCAGACTAATGACAGTGTATGGTGTATACTTTAAAAAACAGAATATTTGGTACAACTCAATATACCTTTTTAACGTCTGCGTAATTATAGTGTGAAAGTCAAAGTCAAATCAATTATTTCAATTAAACCATTTACAGGCACTTTTCAATTATCAAGGAGTCGGTCAGTCAAAAATATGAATCTAGTTGCCAAATCCAAAGCGTAGTAGGTTTCTATGTAGAAGAACGGGCAAGACACTCCACAGACACTCTTTTATACCAAAATGTTGATAGCATGTTTAAATTATAGGTATTATTGTGAGAACGATGCATGCACGTCTGCATCGTTCTTACAATAGTACCTTTAATAAATTTAAAAAAACATGTGCAGTCGAGGGACCCCCGGAGGGAGACCCCCGTTAGGAACGTAATTCTTCAAATTCAAATTCAAATCATTTATTGTGGATCATAGGTTCATAAGATGTTGTGTCAGTTACAGGAAGGTCTGCTATGTCCCGCCATTGAGGCATACAAAATTCATAATGTTACAACAGTTAAAATACAATAATAATCAAATTGTCATGCGATACATTAATATTGAGATAATACATTATTTATGTCAAAATTATAAACTAGTCATATTACAAAATAATTTACAAGTCAATTTCACAGTCCTTAGTTCATAGCGTCTAGTTTTTACATTCACCTTGGTTTGTTGTAATAAACCTGGTGCTTCAATGTGTTGTCATCAAGAAATTCTCTTATAGAGTAATAACATTTACTTATCAATAATTCGCGTAGTATTTTCTTTAAGGTATTTATATTGCTCATGGTTCTGAAAAAAGGTGGAAGATTATTCAAGATACGTGGGCCCATACAAAAGATGCTTTGGTGCAAAAGTGCATTTTATACATGAATATTTTATCAAATTGCTACGATATTATAATACTCACAGAAACGTGGTTAACACCTGAAATATTTGATAATGAGTTCATTGATTCTCGTTACGTGGTACATAGGTGCGACCGAGACCGTACGGCTACGAATAAAAAAGACGGAGGAGGCGTCTTGGTGGCTGTATTGAGGAGTTTGCGCTCAGTAAGAATAGTTCCTCAGTTTGCTCTAGAAGCTGACTTGGAGCACGTCCTCCTTAGATTTCCTAGCTCTACTAGAGGGAAGAACCAAATTGTCGGGGTGGCCTACATACCGCCTAAAACACCTGAGTCCATTTATGTTCAATATTTTAATCTCCTACAACCTTTACTTGGCGACACTAACGTAGAGCAGTTTTATCTCTTGGGCGATTACAACTTACCTAATATTGACTGGATTCCCTATCATAATAATGGATCAGTATCGGGGCTAGTTTGTAGTGGCAATTCTTCGATTTGTGGACATCTTGGTGTGTTTATGTCTTTCCTTAATGCTTACCAGTACAACACTGTCAAGAATTCGAGTAGGAAATTATTAGACCTGGCCATCAGTAATAACGAATGCTCTGTTTTCCCCCCCACCGACTATTTGCTGCAACTTGATAATCATCACCCGCCATTCTGTTTGTTAATACCATTTAAACCCCCCATACAAACATGATTCGAAAGTCTTTGAAAAAGTTCAACTATTGTAAAGCTAATTATGAAAAGATAAATGAGGAATTAAGTGGAATTAATTGGAATGAGCAGATTGGCTTGGAAAACTCCGTAGATGTAGCAGTGAATACTTTTTATAATATAATTTTTAGAATAATTAAATCTTTCGTTCCACTTGTCAATTCTAAATCCTCGAAATTTCCGATTTGGTTTTCACCATCACTAATACATATTTATAAAAACAAGGCAAAAGCCTGGGTTAAATGGAAGGTGTATCACAATATCTCCGATTATGAACAGTTTTCACTATACAGATCTAGATTCCATATTGAATGCAATTCTTGCTACACAAAATACATGGAATCTGTTGAGGACGGCATTCGCAGTAACGTTAAATACTTCTGGACTTATATCGCTCATCGGAAGTCTTCTTCTGGTATACCTTCTGACATGAAACACAAAGACCTGAGTACCAATGACCCAGAAGAAATTTGTAACTTCTTTTCTGATTTCTTTAATTCAGTTTATGAACAACCTTCCATGGGAGGTGCTTCATCGAGTGGAGATTCTGAGCGCGACTCCCTTATTAGTACGATAGAGCTAACCATGAATGAAATATTTAGGGCACTCAATTCCTTAGACTCATCTAAGGGTCAAGGACCTGACGGTCTTCCAGTCACGTTTCTCAAAGCTACCGCTAAAAATATTTGCACTCCTATACATATTTTGTTTAATAAATCCCTAGCACAAGGAATTTTCCCCGAGGTATGGAAGAGTGCGAACATAACACCAATCTATAAATCGGGCTCGAAGCAGGATGTTGAGAACTATCGTCCTATATCCATTATGTCAGCCCTGCCGAAGCTTTTTGAGAGATTAGTCCACGATAGAGTATATCCTGTTCTTCATCACAGTATAATTCAACAACAACACGGTTTCGTAAAGAAAAGATCAACAACCACAAACTTGGTGGCATTTATGGATTATTTATTTAACAATATGGATTCTCGTGTTCAAGTGGATGCCATTTACACTGACTTTCGAAAGGCATTCGACAAGGTTGATCATGAGTTGTTACTGAATAAAATTTCATTTAACGGTATACGTGGTGATTTACTCCGTTGGTTCTCTTCATATGTCATGAATAGAACTCAAAGGGTAGTTGTTAACGGTTTTAGATCAGCTAAAACTATTAAAGTAACTTCCGGTGTACCTCAGGGTTCTATTCTGGGACCCCTTTTATTTATCTTGTTTATAAACGACATTGACACTTGTTTTCGAAATTCGAAAGTCCTGCTCTATGCGGACGATCTCAAAATTTATAGGCCAATCAAAAATTTGCAAGACTGCAGATTATTACAGGAAGATCTGGATCGCTTCAGTGAATATTGCAGCTGCAATAAATTGCAACTAAGTCTGTCCAAATGCTGTTGTATCAGTTTCACGAAAAATAAGACTGTTCTCAAGCACCCTTATTCTTTAGCTAATACTACACTAACAAGGGTGTCCCTCATTCGAGATCTTGGTATTCTCCTCGACGATAAACTTCACCTTGATGCACACATTGACAAAGTTGTAAATAATGCCTATCGGATGTATGGTTTTGTGATGAGATCTGCGAAGGAGTTTGTGCGCCCCTCTACCTATTTATATCTGTATAAATCTCTGATCAGATCACAGCTCGAGTACGCAGTGCCAGTGTGGAATCCCTTTTACAATAAGTATTCGGAACGTATTGAAAAAGTGCAAAGAAGATTTCTAAAAGCCATGCATTACCGTTGTTTCCACACAGTTTTATGTTATGAAGATCTGCTTAAGAAGTATAAATTACTTGGTCTAAAATCAAGACGCACTCTCCTAGAGACGGTATTTTTGTTTGATTTGTGTAGCAATGTATATGACTGTATTGATATCCGTAATAAAATAAGTTACATAGTTCCTAGAACGACAGTATGCCGCGGGGTGCGCGCACGACCACTGTTTGCTGTTACCTCTTGTCGAAGTAACGCAGGTATGCGGGCACCTCTGCGTCGACTGACAAATAACTACAACAAGCAATTCCATGAGATCGATATGTTTGCTCTTTCTGCTGGTAGATTCAAAAGCATTATTCTCAAAACACTGAGTCACTAGTAATTTGAAAAATCTTTATTTGAAAATTATCTTAACTTAAATTATTGTAGTTTTGTAGGTTTTAGTTTAAATAGCATAGTTTGTAAAGATTATTTGTTATGTGTATTCCGTGGAAAATGTTGTTGGTTACACATTTGGCCGTATCTTGTTGTATTTCTTTTTAAAAAATGTAATGTGTCACTGTTTGTTTTCCCTAATAAATAAAATAAAATAAAATAAAAGCTTTGTTTTACTGGCTACAGTGCGCAGTTTGTCTTTGTGTCTGGCCCTAGTGCAAAATTCAAATAAATTTGGATTTGATTTTATGAAAATTACAGTTTCATATATGTATACACTAGGGAGAGTTAATATTTTTAAATTTGTAAAATGTGGTCTGCATGAATCTTCTTGGTGTATATTGCACATCGACCTAATGCAACGTTTTTGAGCTCTAAAAGCACGCTCTTTTTCTACAGAGTTGCCCCAGAAAATGATACCGTAGCGTATGATTGAAGCAACATATCCATGATAAGCAGTTAGTAATACAGACTGATTGACAGTGCTCCTGAATCTGTAAAGAGCATATGAGCTCTGACTAAGTCTTTTGCAAACTTGCTCTATATGTGACTTCCAATTTATTTTGCTATCAATATAAAGACCCAGAAATTTGGTAGCATCAATTTCTTTTATGCTGGTTTGAGAGTAGCATACATTTAAATTGGTATCTGGTTTAACTCGCTGTTTAAAATTCATGATTTTTGTTTTTTCTAGGTTTATTTTTAGGTCATTTTCATCAAGCCATTTTATAATTGTTGTTAAGGTGCTATTTAAGTCAACTTTTAAATCAGTTTTGTCATTACCGGTAAACAATATAGTACTATCGTCGGCAAATAAGGTCATATGGTGCATTGTAACTGTCGACATGTCATTTATATAAATTAGAAAGGTGGGCCTAGAATGCTGCCCTGAGGGACACCGGAAAAGATGTTTCTAACCTCAGAAACAACCGTTTCTTCAGTTTTGGTAGTTAAGGAGACTCTTTTTAATTCTACCATCTGTTTTCTGTCACTGAGATATGATTCAATTAAGTTATATACGTTACCTCTAACACCAGATACATATAATTTATTCAAGAGTATTTTATGGTTGACTCGGTCAAATGCTTTTGACATGTCCATGTACAGCGCTATGGCTGGTGACCTAGTGTCCATATTTAAAAGGACTTTGTGTAAAAAGTTATACATTGCTATATTAACAGATTTATTCTTCCTAAATCCATATTGACATGGGGTAAATATGTTATTACTTTCGAAAAATGGGTAGAGGCAATTATATATGTTTTTTTCGAATATTTTAGAGAAAATGGTTATTAAAGCTACTGGTCTGTAGTTACTAATGAGAGATTTGTCATCTTTTTTATGTATCGGTTTTACCACTGACAATTTTAATTTCTCCGGAAAAATACCGTGTTCTATGCACAAGTTGATAATATAGCTCAAAGGAGCAGAAATTAAAATTGCTACATCTTTAACGACCTTTGTGGTAATACCGTCATAACCTGCGCTATTTGTATTCCGTAAAGAATTTATAATTTTAAGAATGTCTGGAGGAATTGTTGGGGGCATAAATATTGATTTTGTATTAAATGTCAAGTTAGAAGAATAAGATCGTGTTGAGTCAGTAAAAAATGTATTATCAGTATTTTTAACAATGTCAACAAAATAGTCATTGAAGGTATTTGCCAAAGTCTTAGGATCAGTAAGTACCTCGTCATTAATTATTATTTTCTCAATGCCCTTATTAGGATAGTTAAAAGCGTCATTAATTACTTTCCACGTTGCTTTGGATTTATTAACAGCCGTACTTATAAAATAATTGTTCTGGGACTTTTTTGTCAGCGAAATGATTGTTTTGTATTTTTTTGCGTAAGCTTTAAACTTCATTTTATTATAGTTGTTTGAGTTTTTCCTATATTTCCAGAGAAGTTCGCGTTTCCGCTTACTGCACATTCTTATTCCTTTTGATAACCATTTTGGTCGTGAAATATTATTAATGCGAATTTTTTTAATAGGAAAGCATAAGTTATATAGCAAGCTAAATATATCATGGAATGAATCGTAGGCACTGTTAAGGTCTGTGGACTCATATACACTGTGATACGATTCTTCTCACGTATGATTTAAAACAATACCAATTTTTTGCAGTCGCCATCTTGGATTTACATTTTTATTTCACTATAGGCTTTAGCACCCTCGAAAACTATGAAAACGACACCCATGACGAAAAATTTGGAAACTTTTGCAACCGCCATCTTGGATTTACATTTTGACTTCACGATCCGCTTAAGCACCCTCGAAATGTATGAAAACGATGACCATTCCTTTGAAAAACCCATTCATTTAAAAAAACTTTTTTTCCACGAGACGTACATAAACAATCATGTACTCACATTATAATATATGTTTGTATTTACGGTTCAGTGCAACAATCCATTCCATTTGGAACAAGACTTATTTTCAGATACATTACCGCCACGTGTGACATCGAATGTAGGTACGAATGTATTTACTGTTTGGAGATTTTTCGCCTCGGAATGTGAATGTAGGAATGAAGATGTGAATGAGTTTTTGATTCTGATATTTATTTACTTACAGTACCAAAGCATGCAGCAAGCCGATAACATAACATTCTTGATAAGAATGCTTGGAAACATGCTGGTCCTGCTCCATAGGACAATTTAGAGTCTAAACAAAATCAAACTGGTTGCTTACTTAATTGTATTTATTTTTCATTATATGACATTGATTTTACATCCTGTGATTAGTTCCTCACACACTGACTTATTAATTGTAAATTTTTAGTAGATTCATCTATTTTTACAATGTTTGTGAGTATGTGAACACCATGTATCTACCACATAATTAATTTATCTGTCGTTTGCTCCAATTTAAATTATTCTTACTGTATACAGTAATTTTATTCTAGGTGCATCGTCTTCACATATTATAATTATATCAATAATGTACTTATACAAAATATTGTAAAACATTTTAAAAGAGTAACGGTGGAGTTTCTTGCCCATTCTTCTCCATACGAAAACTACATTTTGGAAGGGGCGGTAGAATCAATAATATATAATAACTATAATTTGTAAATTTTGACGTTCAAAAGTGCCTTCAAAGGCCTATTTGAAATAAATGCTTTGACTTTGACTTTGACTTTTCAATTTTAAAACTTCATACAAACATTGAGCAGGGGTGGCTCAGTGGTAACGGCCGTGACTTACGAGTTGTAGGGCGTAGCTTCGAGCCCTGACAGGCGCTAAGCGCTTTACTTTTTATAAATAATTATTTCATCACCACTGCTCTCAAAACGGTGAAGGAAAACATTGTTAGGAACTTCGAATACATGTGACATCTACCAACCCGGACTGGGCCCGCGTGGTGGATTACGGCTCATTCCCTCTCACCGAGAGAGAGGAGGCCTGTCTTCCAGCAGTGGGAACATTATAGGCTAATTATGGTGTATGCAAACATTAAACCACACACAGACGCATTTTTTAAAATCTTTATGTTACCACGCATAAACACTAGAATCTAGTCAAAGATGATCTAAGATCCTCTAGTTAAAAACAACTCGTGGATCGGTGATTTAAGTAAATACCTCTCAAGATTATTAGTTGTTGGTTTATATTAACGGACGAACAGACAAAAACACAGGATATACTGTGTGGAAATATGTGAGAATAACCTTAATGCTACAGCATTTTTGATTGGCGATCAAACGGTTCTAAGTTCAAAGTCCATCCATAGCACTATTATCGTAAATGACTATAGTATGCTCCAATACCTATTACAATTTCGACTAAAATTCTGATATTTTCCAGTATCTAGTTTGACTAGTAACTGATCCCAACATAGCTGCAATGGCTAAAAAGGTAGAAAGTTATTTACATTGGAACTCTATTCGCATAACTGAAGCAATCCAAGAAAAGAGATTGTCGATCTTGACCTATATATACCTTCTTTAAAGCGCAGATGTCAAAGCAAATAAAAGCGTCAAAGTATTTAGAAATGCGATTTAATTCGAATTAGTCATAAATTAAACAAACTTTACATTGTATATAAAATCTACTTTTCCATTGCAAAGGAAAACGCGTAGCAATTTGCTACGAAACTCGTAGCATCGTAGCCTCGTAGCAAGTAGATACTTTAACCGCACTTTCGTAGCAACCGTATCTTTCATATTGTATTTCAAAATGATGTCCACACAGATATACGAACCGAAAGGCGCAGCGGCTCTGCGATAAGCTTTTGTGCTACGGGTTCCGGGTTGCAATCCCGCATGGGATTTTATCTGCGAAAATTGTTTTATCTACGAGATTGTGATGGTTTAAAGATAGAGCTACTGCGGGGCTGAGTATTTGTGAATTTCATTATTATAAAATAGATGACGTATATTTAGTAACCTAATCCGCTTAACTGTTCGTAAAGAGTCATAAAGAACACGTCATCTATTGTATTTTATAATGGATTTCCGCAAAGTCACGCCTGAGTTAATTAACTTTCATTACTATGTTTGCCCAGAGCAGTGGTGGCCCAGTGGTAACGGCCCCGACTTACGAGTTGTAGGTCGTGGGGTCGAAATCAAGCAGGCGCTTTACTTTGTGTATATAATTTCATCACCACTGCTCTCAAAACGGTGAAGGAAAACGTCGTGAGGAAACCGGCATGTCTTAGAATGAAAAATTAGAAGACGTGACATCTACCAACCCGCACTGGGCCCGCGTGGTAGATTACTTACAGCCCACTTCCTCTCACAGAGAGGAGGCCTGTGTCCCAGCAGTGGGAACATTAATGGGCTGATTATGTTATGTATGTTATGTTACTATGTTTGCAAACGTTGATACGTTTGCAAAAGACAACTTAAAGAGACAAAAAACTAATTTTAAATCATTTCTACAGCAATACGAGTAGGTATGTAACTATCACAACTGAAGGCGTTGAAAAAAGTTTCTACTTCCATAAAAAGGTGTGGAAAATACGTATGTATAAAATAAAACAAGTAACCCTACACATACATTTTACAACAAAGTAAAAAAGTAACAATAATAATTTAAGAAAAAGTCGCGAAATGAACGAGGTTACCGCTTCCATTACTCCTGGGAGCAGGTAATACCCACTCACTCCAATATATCATACTTGAGTAGCTAACAACGAATTAATGTATCATTGCTAAGAGCCTCTCAAGTTAAATTTGCTTGAGCTCCTTAATTAAGTACATACGTAACATATTGCGTGAGATATTTCGTACATTTTTAATTATGTTTCATGTTTTATTATTTTTGAAAGTACGGGTTCAATTTAAATTAAAGGATGTTTGTTTAAAACTTTGAATAGGTTTTGAAATGAAAGCATGAATAGTAATAAAAATGTTTTTTTTTTTTTATTGTAGTGAAAGCTTCTTGAGGCGCGTTGAGCACTTTTTGGGTGAGCAAAAATCATGGAACTTGCGTCATCGTTACCTAACGCGAACTCGAACGCGAGAATCAAAAAGTTACTTAGTTTTCACTTCTATCCCCTAGTCCCCAAAGACTGCCCGATTTTTGTTTTTTTATCCAAGTACTTTCGAAGAACTTCATATCTAAGCAGTTTGTAAACAAAATTCCGTAAACACGATGAACACTATTTGTATCGACCATCGAAACAAAAAACTACATAATAATATTTTGTCGTTTTTGTTTTTTTAGTTCCTGTGTTTTGTAGGCTCTGTTACAAAGATCACAGATGTTTGACCCTTTTTCGACCACTAGGAACAGAACAAAAGAAACGAAGATGAGAAAGTTTTTAATTGTAATGTTTACTGTCTGTGTTTTTTCATTTGCATAAACAAAAATCAGAGGGGCAATTCCCGTATTTTTTAAAAACGTTCGCATTCGCATCACAATCGCAATCTGTCAAAAATACAATCAATTTACCAATATTTTTGACAAGTTTGACAGATTGCGACCAGAATGTGAACGTTTTTTAAATACGAGAATTGGCCTTTTGATGCTGCGATATTATTGGTTGATGAAATTTCTATAGCGGCCGACCGCTGCAAGCTGAAATAGTCTTTACGGTACTAAGATATGAAGTACATAGGGGAAATTTTATTGTTTTGTCATAACATGTGCTATATGATACTAGCTCATTTAGTGATAAAAATATAAGTAAATAGTAGGGATGGTAGCTGACTACCCGGAGCGCGTATAAATAACAAAACTTTAGACATATAAAGGTGGTTTCCCAAGGTGCGCGATATTGCGGACCGCCCGCGCCACTGACCACGACGCTCTGTGGGAAGAGTATCGTCCGTGGTAGCGCAGACAAGTCCGTCATAGTGCGTCTGGCCGCGGCGAGTCGGTGACTTTAAAGATACGGTGCAAGCTTCTCTTTCAATTCGCATTTCAGAATACGGATTTGGAAAAGCAAAATGAATTTAGAATAAGACGAAACGCATCCAATCTCAACGGGCTGGTCTGCGTCCGTCCGCAATATCACAGACCCTGGGATCAGCCTTTGTCTGCAGTGTGAGGCTGTTCGTGGTCGTCGGCCGTGTGGGCTGTTCTACGTCTGTCCGCAATATCGCGCACTGTGGGAAACCGCCTTTTGGAACCCTTTAATAGAATTAGATTTTTAGCATGTATGACGTGAACTCGCTTCATTGAAAAGCTTTAAAGCCAATAACATACATAATTCTGTCTATTTTCAGTCAGACTGCCATTACTTCTATATCAAATTCACGCCAGACCACCTTCCCAAACAAAATATTCAATTTCCCACAAAGTTGATTTTGCTGGTACCTAAAATCTGGGAATGTTTATTCCATGGAACACGGGCGGAACCATAAATCCGGTGAGCAGCTTTCATGACATTAAAATAAAAAGTATTTGTGTTCGCTCCAACTTGTTAGGATTTCATTTAATGAAATGATTTGCTTTATTTAGAGCTTTTTTGTTTTATTAATACATATTTATTTGGAATTTACTCATTACTAGTATTTTTTTAAACCTTCCGTTCCCTTTTTTTTTGTAATTGCGGATGCAATTTAATAACCTACTATATTATGTATACTTGTATATATAGCCTTTATCACTCCCACAATAAGACGTATTTCTCATAACGTTAAATTCTATCAAGCCATTTAGGCCACAGAAATAGACATACATACATACTCTCGAAAAACATTACCCTCCTTCTGGAGCAGTCGGGTAAAAATAAGGCTTATTGTATGAAAAAAAAAAACATTTAGTGATCAGAGAACAGTTTATACGAATTCGAGTACTTTCTGTGATTACCGACATGTATCTATACTATAATAATATTATAAAGAGGTAAAGTTTGTGAGGTTGTATGGCGTAATCTCTGGATCTGCTGATTTGAAAATTATTTTACCAATAGAAAACCACTTGTGAGTTTCATTTGCTATATGTATAATAATTTTTACCGCCAAAGAAATGGGCTGGGGTCAGCTAATCTGAAATAAACAGGAATGATTCTCAATAAAAGGCGATGGTGTCAATCGGCTTATATTTTCCTCCTGTCGAAAATGCTTCAGAGGTTGTAACCATCACTTTTTGTTGACAGGGACGAAGAGAAAACCCTTCAATGTAGAATTAAATTACACCATAATTTGTCAATCCCTCGTGACCCACCGCTGGGCACAGGTCTCACTTTACGGCAAAGATCCCAATGATGATAACGATAACGACAGTAATTTTGTTAGATAGTAACCCTAACCCAACAGCATAAAATCAAGGGACAATTGTTATGTGACAAACGAATGAACCGTAGCTATAAAAGATAATAGCTATCTAAAATTATCACATTGAAATTTTATTATAATTACAAAATTAATGAAGCGTGTAAATAACCATTAAAAATTCAAGTATCGGCAAATGTACTAAACTGTTTACTCAGTTAGCACTAAATCACGCTCAAATAATGCACCTGAAAGTACTAACAAGTTTATCTCCAAACTATCTGAACAAAACAATATAATTATATTTGATATTGTTTGCAGAATTATTTACAATACTATTTGAATTTGGTACATTAGTTCCTGACAGAAAAAGAAATGTAATATTTGCATGATGACAGTAGAATCTCCCAAAAGAATCATAATTTAAAAAAATTGTAGGGAGCTTACTTGGCTTGTCCAGGTCGCTGATGAATTCCTCAGTCTCCACATATCCTTGGATCCTGTCAGCAAGCACTATAAGTACCAGCCACAACACTCGGCCCACACACACTGACATACTAACACAAGTTGATCCCATCGTCAAGACAACAACACTAAACAAAAACTAATTTAATTTTCAACAACATTTTCATCTCAAGTCTGTTTTAATTTAAATTCAAATAAAGTACAACGTTTTATCCATGGAAAACTTGTTGATCTTCTTTTTAATTAAAACTCACTTTTCTTTGTAAATAAAATGAATAAATTACGTTCTTTTATTTTGTTAGAATAAATATTTGAGATAAGTAAAACACAACGGCTCGACACGTGTTGTACAACTGTAAACAAATCGCGCTTTGACAAGCGAGCTCGCGACGCGTGGAGTAACGTGCGTGCGTCTCGACGCCGCGGGCAACACTGATCGAAAACCGATAGGGCAGCGGTAACAATCGCAGAAAATAATAATTTTCATTCGAATTTTGAAAATGTTTACAGTAAAATTTTACTTCAGTTTTCAAATATGAAATTCGATCGCGAAAATTACGATGGCTCGGCTTGCCACCGCCAATGATCTGTGAAGATTCTCAACAACATTTCAGACGGCACGGAACAATCTGTTGCCTGATGTTATTCAACGTAATATTTTCTTTACAACTCCCTGGGCCCAGATAATGGTATATTACCCATCCTATAATTTAACAAGTACGCAACTACATAAAGGTTATGTTATAATATAAGGTAATATAATTCAAGAGTAACGTTACGGACAATAAAGTGTTGAAAGTTTTGGGAATATAATAAAACACTTGGAAGGAAGTTTCGTTAAAATTGGGTCACAAATATCAGAGGTTGGCTGTCACCAGCAAAACGTCTTTATAAGTTTGTGAGTTGGAGAACATTTTAGTTTAGTACCTGGGTACAGTCGGCAAGAAAAGTGGGATGGTTAGATAAATACTCAAAGGATAAATAGCACATAATTAACATACTAGTATTATGTTGTGAGTGTGGTGTTTTGTTTCTACGGCTTGGTACTGTGTTATTAAGTCATTTCTTGTTCTTTTCTATTATAAGCTTAGATATCTTTCTACGGGTTGAGAATGTGGTGGAACTCGAGGCTAAGTTACGCTTGCCGGGGTTGGTACTTCTTTACATGCAGAGACTCCTCCGTGCCTCGGAAAACACGTTAAGCCTTTGGTCCCAAGCCCCGGCTGTCATTCGTGGATCTTTGACATTCGTTACGGGTCGACAGGAGCCCGAAATCTGACCACTGGTGTTACTAAGCGGGGTATCGTATTACCTAGTTACAGGGTTGTGGAGGTCAGATAGGCAGTCGCTCCGTGTAAAATACTGGTATTCAGCTGCATCCGGTTAAACTGAAAACCGATCCCAACATAGTTAGGAAAAGGCTAGTAAGATTGATATCTTTATATGAGTACATTCCAAGAATAAAGAAAACATATAAAAACATAGTCATAATCAGTTTTTCTCTGTTTCAACTGTGTGGGTACTATTATCATATCGACGGGTTCCGGGCTATTTGTATTAACCGACATTTTTGAAACTTTACACCAGAGCATTTTAAAGTTTAGATTTTTAGAAAAAAAATAATAACTTTAGCAAATCGCATTATTTTTTTAAAAAGAAGGATATTATTGTTTTTATAACATATTCCCCATAATCAGATTTTTTTTCTTTCTAATATTCCTATTTTTAACGAAGATAAATGTCGCTTAATACAAAATGACCCATATTTTACTTTTTTTCGTTCCAGGCTAAATGACTTAACCCCCTATGATTATTGTTTCTTATTCCAGGCTAAATGACTAAACCGCCTAGTTTTATTATTTCTTGTTCCAAGCTAAATGACTTAACCGCCTACGTTTATTATTTCTTGTTCCAAGCTAAATGACTTAACCGCCTAGGCATGCAAATAATGGCTGTAAGCTAAGTGCTTTAATCAAAGAGTTGGTCATATTTCAAACCTAAGCTAATTGATTTAAATACCATATCTTAAACTTATTAATCTAAGGCTAATTAGTTTATGCGATTGATTTTAAAATAAATTGTTTGTAATCATACTTGAATAATGAAGTTTGAACATTGATAAATTAAAAGGTACATACATAGGGTGTACCTACCTATCTTGCCACGTGCTTTTAAAAACACAAGTAACTCGCTCTTTTCAGCATTATACCTGAGTCCTTGAGCCACCACATAACTCTCACAAATTCGCAGAAGGCACCTGAGAGCACTGATCGAAGGACTCAGCAACATCATATCGTCCGCGTAGCTGATATTATTAATACAAAGCCCATCAATGTGACACCCGACATTTGTGTTGCTGAGTTCAACGATCAGCTGATTTATGTACAAATTAAAGAGGCGAGGTGAGGTTATTCCCCCCTGCCTCACCCCGCATTTCAATCGGTACTCCTCAGATAGTACCCCCGACCACTTTACATGGTTAGTCTGGTTTTGATACCAGTACCTGAGCAAAGATGTTACTGCACTGTCTACATCAGTTTCCCGGTACAGCTTATCCCATAGAATGTCATAAGACACCAGGTCAAATGTCTTCGATAAATCGAGGAAGCAAGCATTGACCGGTGTTAGGAAGACACCGGTCAATGCTTGCTTCCTCGATTTATCGAGGATAAGATTTCAGCAAATTTTGGAAAAAAGGCCTCCCTGTGAGCGTGGCAGGTAATTGCAACCCCTTGTCTATAGCGAACATGTTCATGAATCACTACCAAGTTGATCCGCCACGGAACCTAAGTTCTTCTGCGTCACCGTGTGTGTCCAGCGCTGAGAGGACTTCCCCATTACTGTTCTCTGGCAGAGAAGTTGCAAATGTCATCAAAAACATGGTAAGGGGTAAGTCTCCGGGACATGATCACCTCAGCGTTGAACACCTACGGTATGCGGGTGTTCACTTGCCGAGGGTGTTGGCTATGTTTAATTCGTTGTGCTTAAAACACTCCTACCTACCGAATGATCTTATGAAAACCATAGTTGTCCCGATAGTGAAGAATAAAACGGGGAATGTGGCAGATCTGTCGAATTATAGGCCAATTTCCCTGGCTACTATTACAGCTAAGGTGCTGGACTGTCTGTTTGATACACATATGGCCAGTCCCATAAAATTGCATGACGCACAATTTGGCTTTAGGCCCGGTCTATCGACAGAAACTGCCATTTTGTGTCTCAAGCGGACCGTCCAGTACTATGCAGATAGGAAGACACCGGTCAATGCTTGCTTCCTCGATTTATCGAAGACATTTGACCTGGTGTCTTATGACATTCTATGGGATAAGCTGTACCGGGAAACTGATGTAGACAGTGCAGTAACATTTTTGCTCAGGTACTGGTATCAAAACCAGACTAACCATGTAAAGTGGTCGGGGGTACTATCTGAGGAGTACCGATTGAAATGCGGGGTGAGGCAGGGGGGAATAACCTCACCTCGCCTCTTTAATTTGTACATAAATCAGCTGATCGTTGAACTCAGCAACACAAATGTCGGGTGTCACATTGATGGGCTTTGTATTAATAATATCAGCTACGCGGACGATATAAAATTTTGATTGTATGTGTATACTATTCTTAGTCCGTTTAAGATAAACTGTTTGAAGTACTAGAACTATACTTTTGTTATAACTGAAACGACACTGCAAATCAAATATTGAATAAAAAAAATAGGTTTAACCATAATCTTTAAATGTTTACTGTTGAAATCCTAAATAGTTTATGCGACCGACATATCATTATCTACTGCAAGCTAAATGGTTGAAGTGACAACATCTAACATTTCATGTACAGAGCTAAATGTATGGATCGACACTGGGTATGAATTTAACAAAGAGGCTAAATGTATTAAACGACATTCTTGTATATTTATAAGGTAAAGCTAATTGTATTAAACGACACTGGATAAGAATTTAACAAAGAGGCTAATTGTATGAAGCCACATTTCTATATATTTATAAAGCCAGGCTAAATGCTTTAACGTACGTTGCCTGTAAATTGTTGCTCCAGGAAAAAAAGTTTAAACGACTGCCTGGTATTTGGTAGTTAGCTTAAGTACACAGTTCCTAAATTTGTCAATATTTTGTGTCGCTTCATACATTGCAGTCCAAAATGGGCCCAAAAATGCGGTTGTATTAAGCGACAAAAAAGTGCTCCGATCGTCACCAAACCCAGCTCAAATGACGCAGAAAAATTCGCTGATTCCAAATATGTATAAAAGTCTATATCGCTCAGAGTGTCGCTTAATACAATTAGCCCGGAACCCGTCGATATATATTGTTTTCTTAGTGTCTGTGACAATTTAGTTTACAAATAGTTTTATTTTTAAACGGTATCATGTTTTCGGTTGTATTGAAAGTTGAATGTTTGAAACCCTAAACTGTAGGTTACACTTAAAAGCTTAATTTGCCGTATGTTATATTCATGACCTATCCAGTGGTTTATTGAATAACGAAACTCAACACGGGCATACAATATTTTATTCAGTCTGAAAATGGACCTTATTTCAGTGTCCAGATAAGCTCTACCAGATCGGTTAGATATTGAACAGATAATTATGTTTCCAAGGGCCTGGACTTATCTGGTGTTTATAAGAATCGGATAGGTAGGTAATAATAAATCTGTAATAAAGTCTGTTAAATTCAATCCTGTTGAAGCTGAGAATGCCTAAATAAATACCTAAATTCGTAGTAATATTCGTCTGTATCTTTCTAAATATGACTTAGGGAGGACTTACAAGGGTATCCGTTATTTTATTACGGAGTTCGCGCGCAAATCGTCAGGCCGCCTCCGGGCAACGGATTGTACATAATATCTTGGTTATTTTATTTAGGAAGTTGAAAAAACATACAGTTTTTATCTATGAAAATGGCTATCGTTTTATACACTGTGTAAAAGGTTAATGAATTTAATGATCATTTACGTTGAGTCGGAAACTTCAAAGTAGACAAAAATAAGTAGTAAGAATTATTTTCTTTTGGATCGTGAAATACAAAGGAAGGTATTTATTCATTACAAAGGTACTTATCAATTAAACGGGAATTAATTAATTAAGTCTCATGGTTTCGGGATGTTACCTATTTATTTATTTATTTATAGGTAAGTACGTGTTTTTTGTGACGAAAATAGAATGATACGGAAATAGGTACTTTGTAACCTTGTATTGTAACTCTGACTTCTGAGCTAAGTTACCAGAGTCTTCTATTGTACCTATTTGTTGTTAATATAGAGCAGTGGTGGCCCAGTGGTAACGGCCCCGACTTACGAGTTGTAGGTCGTGGGTTCAAACCCAAGCAGGCGCTTTACTTTGTGTAAATAATTTCATCACCACTGCTCTCAAAAACGGTGAAGGAACACATCGTGAGGAAACCGGCATGTCTTAGAACCAAAAAATTCGAAGTCATGTGACATCTACCAACCCGCACTGAGCCCGCGTGGTAGATTACGGCCTGTGTTCCAGCAGTGGGAACGTTAATAGGCTGATGATGATGATGATTTTGTTAATATGCAATAAAAACAAACACATGCATGTAAGAAAACTCCTTGTGTACATAATAATTATTATTTAATAACTCCTATTCAACAATCTATTATAACAGTTAACTAAATTCAATTAACTACACCGTAAGTTTAGTTTGTCCGACCCGTAGCTCGCTCCAAAACCAAGTGAACGAATCGAATGCCCATCCCGTCTTCCTTGAACATTTAACGGTCACCGCTTGGTGTTGCGACCAATTAAATCGTTCTCAATAATCGATATGTCAGTTTTGTCGATTATAAAAAGACTGATAAATAAACCTAACATGCATATCTAGTATATTTCTACATTTAAGGACAAAATAGGTGAGTCTATGTTTGTGTGTGTTTTCAGGCATGTAGTAGGTAGGCATAATCTATCATCAAAATCTACCTAAAGCAACAGTTCATACAAAGGACCTCCAATTAAAAAATTACCAGCAGCAGAATATTTTTCCATTCATTTGGTTAATAAACAAATCATCTACCCACTGCGCCGTAAAAATTCGTATTAATAAATATAAATTAAATTTGCCAATTTATTTTACATCTGTTTTATTGAAATAACAGAAAATTTCGCCAACTCCGAAGTTAAGTTCGGAAACATTTTTACTGATCCTCAAATTATTCTCTTTTGCCTACCCAGTTTTGGTTATTATTGCTCGAACAAATACTTTTTATTATTGTTATAAAGTATCTTCTTCTCACTGCCTTGTTGGTCGGCGTGATTGCTGAGCATAAAGTCTTGGGTTCGATCTCCCGTTTGGACAAAGTATGAAGTACTTTTTCTTTGGAAAATTCTCAGTGTTTCAGCTCAGAGTCTAGATATGTGCCCGGTAAATTCACAATAGACTTCTTGCTCTTCTTTGTACCTCTTCAGGGAAGACATGCATGATGATTAAAATTTCTTCTTTTGAGTATCTTCTTTATGATAATATTAATATTCACTTTCCTTTTACCTTTAATGGATTTCGTAATAAACAAACGGATTCCTCAATTAATTCCAAAAGGACGAACGGCCCGCACTTTGTACGTTCATTTCGGCGGCCATTGGTAGGCACATATTCAGCTGTCAAATTAACGGGCTATTGCCACTGTTGACAGCATGGTACAGCGCAGTAGCAGTACATTCATTTGTTTCTCACTTCTCGCTCCCTCGCCTCGCTGTGACTTATGCGCGGTAAAGTTGTTTTCCAAAAAGTCAGTGTCATCGGCAGGAACTGCACCTGGCCACTAACAAATCTCTGAGAAACAACGTAGGTATTGAACAAAATATAAAAACACGATATCGCTGTTTCTAATGGTTATAATGCTGTAAAGCCGTATTTGTTACGGTTCATATTTTAATCAATATAGAACCTGACAGTTAATTGCAAAAAACTAAAGAAAATTTGAATTTCGCGGGCTACCTTAGCGCTTCCATTGACAAAAATCTACAAAATAGGATCCTTAAATATATTAATTCTAAACTTTTAATAATAATATACCACTCACAAAAATGTCAAGTAGAAATAATGTTGTTCTAAATACCCTGGGACTAAAGTACCAACATGCAGCGAATGATATCCCACTCGCATCATTTTGCGAGTAATCAACATTTTAAAACTCATGCGACAGCTGTCAACTGAGCACAACATAACATAATTTACGGAGCATACTAAAGCACGTATTTTTTCGTAAAAAATAGACAAAAATTGCTAGCATCAAGGGATACCATACATGATTTAAAATTGTTTGAAGCCACTTTATACATTTGTGATTTATGGGGCTAAACATACAACACCGCCTGATATGTGATACGAGTATGTGCGCCTGATAATTATGTGCCCACCCTTATTTTTCTGAATATCCATGTTTTTATTTTGAAAATTAACTTTAAAAGGGGTTTCTATCTTTAATATTTTTCATGTTATTCAATTAAAAATTTTTGAGTAGCATTTGTGACCTTGCTTTACATTTTTTGCTATATCTCCGATGTTATTAGCTCGATTTGCAATCTGTTTATCTATACTAATATTATAGGTAAAGTTTGTGGGGTTGTTGGGGTAATCTCTGGATCCACTGAACCGAGTTAGAAAATTCTTTTACCAATAGAAAGCCACGTTTTTTGTGAGTGTCATACTCTATATATTTATGAGCTTATGCGTTAAGCTTTTAGAAATAATAAATAGAATCCAAATCGAGCCAATAACATCGGTGATATGCCAAAAAAAAAATGTAGCTAAAATACAGTTAATAAATTGATAAAAAATCGACTCCGTATCAAAGTTGCAACAAACAAAAGCGCGACAAATGCTGGAGCGACAGTACGTTAGGTCGACCATCAGCGGTGCGACAGAACATCAGCTCGACGAACGTTAGCGCGACAGATTGTTTTCACGACAAACGATGGCACGACGAAACTTTTGATCGACGAACGTTAGTGCGACTGATTGTTTTCACGACCATCGATGGGTCGATGAAACTTTTGATCGACGAACGATAGCGCGACACAATTTTCGCTCGACAAACTAAAGCACGACAAACATTTCTATAATATTTTGTTGCTAATAGCAGATAACAAAACGTTCGTCGAGCTGATGTTCTGTCGCACCGCTGATGGTCGACCTAACGTACTGTCGCTCCAGCATTTGTCGCGCTTTTGTTTGTTGCAACTTTGATACGGAGTCTAAAAAATCACTAGAGATCGCGTTTGAGCTAATAGTGCCTGTGACTAGTGGGTGCCGATAGTCGGTCGTCGAATTAGTTGACACGCCTTGTAGCCTAGTTTGCAACGACTATCAGTGATTTAAAAAGAAAAAACACATTTTTATTTTTAGGGTTACTACGTGTCAATGTGCCTGTCTGTCTGTCCGACTGTCCGTTTGTCTGTCACAGCCGATTTGCTCCGAACATAATGGACCGATTCAGAACGTTCATCTCAAAATTTGGCAACGTTGCAAGTAGCTGTCAAATACCTGTTTTGATTAATTTGGCAATATTACTGTATGAAAATATGAAATGTGGCTAGCTAGTGAACTAAAATATTGATTATGAAATACGAAAATTAATATCGTAACACCGAATATTTAGTTTTAGATGTAAAAAAAGTATTTGGAAACGTTCCAAATGATTTTTTTAAACCTGAAACGGTTACAAAATGAAATTCAATGTTATAATTGCAATTCATTATAGATTCTAATTCGCTAGTTAGCCACATACATATCTTATTTCCATTCGGTAATATTGCCAAATTAATAAAAAGAAACCAAATATTTGAAATCTATTTGCGACGTTGCCCACTTTCAGAATAAACGCTCGTTGACTTGAGGTACACATCATTCTGTGACCCAATAACATGGACGTAAATAAAATAAAAATTGAAAATAGTTCGATATTTATAGATAACAGGAAAAATTGGTTTTCCTGTAATCTATAAATATCGAACTATTTTCCGTTTTTATTTTTAATGAATAATTATTTCATGGGCTTATGGCAATAATTATTTTATGGGCTTCATGGGCTTTAATAAGTAATTATTTCATGGGCTTAAATTATCATGGTAAATCTCTCAACAGTGACCGCACAAACTTATATACATTTGCAGTTTGGAATGCATGCGAGAACAAGTTTTTCAACTATAATGTTGTTTGTTCTTAGAATAAATTCATCCCAACTATGGAACCCTTTATTATGTGTGGTCTGACACGCATTTGGAAGTTTTTTTTATTAAATTTTAAAATCAGAATACCAAATTGTTAAGGCTACCATACTTGGTCAACTTTTCCTAAGGAACCGTCTGATCTGAATAAAATCCGTACCGTGAGTGGCTGTTGCTCCTTTCAGATCGATTGCTTTGGTTACGTCGCCGTGTGTCGGCCGGAACGATTACGCCGGTAGCTCAGCTCCGCCGCGAAACCATGGCAGCGAAACCGCAGTAGTTCAATTCACCGCGAAATTCGAGTAGCGGAACTCGAGTAGCGGAATATGACGCGAGCCCGTTGAATTGAACTACTGTGGTTTCGCTGGCTGCTACAATTTCGCGGCGGAGGTGTGCTACTAGCGTTATTATTAATCGCTAAAACTAAACAGACAAATATTCGTATCCGGTCAGACCATTCAGATCCGATTCGTCTGTTCAATTTTATTTCACCGTATTAATGGTAACCCAAACCAAAAACGTATGACAACGTATATTTTATATAACATATATTTTCCGCCCCTGATTACTTCTTCAAGCCCATCGAACAGCCATCAGTAAATAATTACATTTCATTTAAGTACGTCTGAACATGCCTCATTTCCTTGCCGAGGCGGCCTCGAGGATCAATTGAATTCAGCACAAAAGAAAAACACAATTGTGTACTAAAAAATCACGGAGGTATCCACGGGCCAGAATAATAGCGTTAAATAAATAATATGAGAGCGTCTCAACTTAATTTGGCAACCCTGTTATATATTATATGGTGGAGTGGCCTTGAAGACAGCGGAGGCGGAAGCGATTTACTAGTGATCTCACTTTTTAGCAGTCATGTTTGATATTTAATGATTTGGCATTTGACATGGCATATTAAACCAAAATCAGTTCTATCCTGTTTTATAGAAAAAGTGTAGTAGACTAATCGATTTGTGCAAAATAACGACTGTTGCAGTTTTCTTTGCGACATTATTTAATTTCCTTTTACCTTACCTACCCTTTACCAGTAATAACGGAAAAACAAGACGAATATTCCAAAAATTCTACTCACGCAAAACACTTCACTAGATTTCTTGAAAGTAGATACTCACTACAAAATTTCATAATAAATTAGCCTCTCCGCTTTACCCAGCTTTCTGCCAAATCCCATAGAAATTATCCACATCACAGATAACGTGTTCTTGAATCCATGGGGACAAAACATATGCCAACTCCGAAAACAGTAATATTTGAAATGGCATTGTTTGAACGAAAGATATGCAAGTAATACCGCGAATAACACCAAAACAGTGACTCCATCAATCAGCTTCACAGTATCGTAATTATGTTGACGGTACCTAAATGGAATCCGGTTTATCAGGAATTCTGGGAATAAACTGGTATGGTTGGAAAAACAGAGGGAGGCAACTATGACTATTGGCATTCGAGTTTTTACTGAAATATGCTAATGGCTACTACACACATGCCGGCGGCGGCGGTGCCTCCGGCTTTTGCGCCTTCATTTCCTGTGCGTTTGTTTGTGCGGCAGTGCCAGGCGCGCCCGGCGGCTATGCCGGCGGCACTGTGTGTAGTAGCCATAGAACCAGATTAACGGCTAGTCCATAAATATAGGTACAAATAAAAAACCTAGACATTGTTTAATAAAAATCCCCTGTAGATGCACTGTTTTTTGGTGTTTACATATTTCATAATAAAAAATTAAAGCTATTAGTATATTACAAATAATACCTTTTAAAATAATTGTTTTCGCAGCTATATTAATATTGTAACATTGTTGTGCAGATTGCATTGTTGTGATTGTTGCAGTGAGATAACTCTGGTTTAGAGGCCACCGATTGGAAGAAAGGGAACTCGAAAGCCTTTACTATGAAAGTATCTACGATACACGTTCCACCGGTGACTTACGTTACCATTGCTGGATTTGTAAGCAGTATAAATAAAAATTGAAAAGAAAAGCAGTCATAAATAGGGAATAGAACACGATTTTCAATTGTTTGTTTGTTGTTATTGGTTTCTATAGTGAGTGTTGGTAAAAGTACCAGCAACATATGAAAGGTTTGAATTATGGGTACAGCAGAGTTGATGGCTGGCGACTGAGAGCAACAATGCTGTAACAAGATTAAAATTCCACACAAGATGGATCGAATTTGATAAGATCCTCTTTGTAAACAGCGTTTCCCTTTTACCATGTTTATTAAGTATTGGTTTAGCGGATCCTCGGTGTGGCATCTTACGTCTATTTCGGATATTTTGATAACAGTGTCTAAAAAACGCGTGAATATTTCGCCTGCTTTTTGGATGAGTGTTAACTTTTTTGCTCTTATGACAGACTTTTTGCCCTCGGCTTGACTCGTGTGAAGGTCGGAAATTATCCCACGGGAACGTATACTACCTAGATAAAAACTATGCGATGCGATGTCCTCTTAAGCTAACCCTTGGTTATGATCAAGCTGTGTGCCAAATTGCATCAAAAAAGACGTGAAAAGGTAACACGCATTTATAATATTAGTATAGAAGGATTGGTATGGATTATTATGGCTTTCCCACCGTCTTCTATACATATTTTAAAACAAGGTCACTTTTTGCAGGCCTGCATGTCCGCGTTGTTCTTCTAAACCACGCAACAGATTTTGATGAGGTTTTCACCATCATTTAGAGAATTTATTTCGAAAGGTTTATGTGTATAATACGTTAGTATTAAAGTTACTTTTACCTAAGAAATCTCGATGTTTTTTCAAGTCGTAAGAACAGTGAAGCAGGAGCGGGTCGCTAGTTGGTTATATTTATCTAAGCATTCGTATGCTTGACAATAGGTGCATTCATTACAACTTTTTACGCTTTTTAGATGAGAAAATTATTCCAAATCCCGGTAAAATTAAAATATAAACTTCTGGATGTCCAAAAAATCAGAATAAATGTTGGTATAAAATTGGATCTCGTCCTCCAGCAGGGTCAAAAAAAGATGTATTTAAATTTCGATCTGTTAGTAATATAGTAATAGCTTCAGCTAAAACAGGTAAAGATAATAATAATATAGAAACTGAATGGGGACTAGTAGTGACGCAGCAGCAATGCTGCGCACTGCCACGTACAGCGTTGTTCGGAATACCTTTCAATTACTTTTTACGACATCACTGCCTGAAGTAGGTGTTTTTTGTTTCTGACTGAAACAAAATTTTCTTTGAACCGAGTTATTTTCACACACATTGCCACTATTCACCTTCAAAACTTCTTTGGAAACTATTTTTGTTGTAAGAAGTTTTCCGTGTACGGGTAGTTATTTCTGTCCACCCGAAACTACTGAACTACCGATAACTACCACCTTTGACTACCTTTTACGACAGTTTGGCCTAGTTTAGTTTATCTGGCTAGTGAAGTTCTTTGGACACGTAGTCTATAATATTCGTTTTAATAGTAAATTGTTACTAACTACCTTCGACTTTTATCTATTCATCTATATCTATACATATACCTACATACAAATACATACATACAATTTGTCAAAAATACAGATAAATTAAAACCTATTTTTGATAGATTGAGACCGAGATTTAAATGCAACTGTAAACTACGGGAATAGCCCTTCTGAAAGCCTTAGATATTCATAGAATGATTGCCAAATCAGAGGCCCATGGACGGCTTCAAAACTCTGACACCAGGTTAATCACTAACCACACGAAAAGAAAAACATAGAATTATTGCTACAAATATAGCAATCTCTGTAAATATTTAGAACCAGCTATTTATTTAGTTAGAGAATAAACGTCAATAGTCGATACAAACCTTATTAGGAAACGGTTAAAGAATGATTGATGACAAAATAATTATTATGATAACAAAACAATTACCAAACAAGCACAGTAACGCGATCTCTTTCATAATCGCTCTCGCCACAAACCGCTCGCCCAATGAGGATGCAGCTAATTGTCAGAATGTTCTAGAAGCCGAATGACAGACGACGCACCCCTTTTTCTTTGACAAGAGAGTCGTCTGACATCCGTCAGCTTTGCAGCGCACTTTATGGTGAGGTGTGGATAATAAATATAATATAATATGATATCTACATGTTATGACCGTTCCTTGCCAATTCATTTATGAAAATATTATGTATGTAAGGAAAAATCTACATCTTTTTAATAAAATAAGTGATAGACATAATTTTAATACTAGAAATAAAGATAAACTAGATCAACCATTTTTCAGATTATCTAAAGTACATACATCTTTTATGGGGTACTGTGTTAAATGTTATAACAAAATACCTTGTGATATATTACAATTAAATGAAAGAAAATTTAAAACTCATGTAAAAAGTACACTTTGTAAATAAGCATATTACAGATTAGAGGATAATATCCAAGATAAGAATGCTTGGAAACATGCTGGTCCTGCTCCATAGGACAATTTAGAGTCTAGACAAAATCAAACTGGTTGCTTACTTAATTGTATTTATTTTTTATTATATGACATTGATTTTACGAGTACATCCTGTGATTACTTCCTCACACACTGACTTATTAATTGTAATTTTTTTGTAGATTCGTCTATTTTTACAATGTTTGTGAATATGTGAACACCATGTATCTACCACATAATTAATTTATCTGTCGTTTGCTCCACTTTAAATTCTTTTTACTTTATACAGTAATTTTATTCTAGGGGCATCGTCTTCACATATAATTATATAAATAATGTACCTATACAAAATATTGTAAAACATTTTAAAAGAGTAACGGTGGAGTTTCTTGCCCATTCTTCTCCATACGAAAACTACCTTTTGGAAGGGGCGGTAGAATCAATACTTTATTTTGTCAATTTTGACGTTCAAAAGTGCCTTCAAGGGCCTATTTGAAATAAATGATTTGACTTTGACTTTGACTTTGACAGCTTAAATTAAAACGGCAAAACGTTACACAACCCGTCTTTAGAGACAAAAATAAAAGGATTAAAACATTTTTCGTCTTCAAAAATCTAGCCAAGTTAATGTATTCTTGTAATCTAGAATAAAGTGAAACAGCACTTTAAGCAGAATATTAAAATGGGTTATTCAGGAGAATTTCAGACGTCTTAAGTAAGACTAAGGCATTATTTTTACTGTTATTAGTATATGCTGCGCCTTGTTTATCGTACCTGAATTTGTAATGATAAGACAAGGCTTACTGAAAAATATTAATATTAGACTTATGCCTTGGCTTAGTCTGCAAAGTTATAATACTCGTTACTACATACATTGTTGTTGATAGTTAAAACGCAGTAAACAAAATAAATGACTGTTGATCAATACTCAATCCGGCTGCCCTGTACCCCAATTACTACGAATAATAAAAGATTCGTAGCCTTATTACGTAATACACGATCAATCAGAATTTGAATCGTTTTGAAACAGATTGCCTATCCATTACTTCATAAGTTCGAAAAAAAATCTGCTCAACATCGTAAATACCGCAGTGAATATTGTTGAATTATCAAAATGAAACAGATAAGTCGGAATCGTTTACGAAAATGTGTTGCTGTTCTGTAAAAATCTCACCGTGATTTAAAGTGAGCTGTTAATAGTATCAATCAAAACTAGCGTCAGACTGTGAGGCACTAGTGTTGTCTGGTATTTATACTGCACTAGGCATAATTGGCGCAGCCTCATCGCTTACTGCAATCTCTTCCAGGCAACCTTGGTTTTATATTATTCAGTTTATGATAGTCACAGCCTGATTGTCACATTATTAATTTGGTCTGACATGTAAAAATAACCGGTCAAGAGCGAGTTGGACTCGGGCACCGAGGGTTCCGTATGATTTCTGAAAATGTGTGCTATTTAGAGATTTCAGATTTTTCTGTACAAACTTCGGAGATAAGGGGGGAACAGTATTTTTTTTTACATTTTTCGTCAAAACTCGAAAATTATGCGGCCTAGGCCTAGGCCTAGGAATGTGCAAAAAGTTTGCTCTTTCATATGTTACCCCACATGCCCTAGTAGCCCCACTTCGAATTTTTAAGATCCCCGTTCAGACCCTGTTGCTAAATAAAATGTATATATTTCTTTCTTATTTGCAAAATAGTTGGGCAAATGTCATCTAAAATTATTCCAAATTTCAAGCTGATAGCATTACTAGTTCTTGAGATATCCAGCTGTGACAGACAGACGGAAACACAGACTGGGTCACACCATAAGGGTTCCTTTTTACCATGCGGTACGACGCAATAAATAATGCTGAGTCGGAGCAGATTTTATCGTGCAATGAGCAGTTAATAATAGCCCTTAAGATGACCAACATAATTATTTTTGATGCGACTGTACCCACATCCTTACAGTGTTAACCGTTACAATCTCTTTCCCCGATGCTACCTATGTTACCTATAATGCTACCTTTATTCGTAAAACACCCGAAACTGATAGACGCAAGATAAATATATAAAAACATGTCATCGACAGGATGCGAAAAATGATACATTAAGTCTTAAAATACAATAGACGACGTATAACCTAACGTAGTAACCTAATTCGCTAAACTGATCTTAAAGAGTCATAAAGGACTCTCTAAAAAATTGACACGTGTTCACCTCTCAACAAGAAATCCTCAAGATGACGATTGCCTTGTTGCGACCCGCACACGAAGTGTTGCCACGCCAAGCGCCACAACGAAGTGCGCAGTGCGCGTACTCTTTAAGAACAGTTCAGCGGATTAGGTTACTAAATAAACGTCGTCTATTGTATTTTAAAATGGGATTCCGCAAAGTCACTGTTGTAATCTGTGGTAAATTTCATTATCTTGATTCTTAATATGGCAATACTTACCGCTTCCGCTCTCTTCTTCCTGCTTCCGGTCATGGCGTCGCTTGCTTTTTCTCTCTTCCGTAACGTCTCAAGATGTAAAATATGATTGTAAGTAATAAATATACTTATTACGAATATTGGCCTTAATTATTAATATCCACCACCTCCAACAGTCACGCCTAAGTTAATTAACTACAATAAGTCTTATAAGCGCGAACAAAGAAGCTATTCTCAAAAGGTCACAGATTGTATTTCATAAAAACTAAACGCAACAATAAATCTAAAACTAATATTCCTTATTCCCCACCATAATTGAATCTATCATAGACCAAAACCCACTATCCCCACAGGCTAAACAAAAAATCAACTCCTCCGCACATGAAAAATTCATAACCGTTCAGCTCCATTTATCCGGAGATAACTAAATATGATCAAAAAAGCGTGGAGCAGACACGAAAACAAATTAGGGTTCACTCCATCACTCGTTCTAACGTGGTTAGTAACAACACAATATATCAGCCATGCAGCCCTTAAGGCTCTTCGGGGAGAGCACTGTGGGAAGCGAAGGAAATGGGAAATACGGCTATATTAAGGATATTATTATGTTCCGATAAATGTTAAATTCTATTAAATATGAGATATTGCACTGTAGGTGACAATATCCTAACTCAACATAAAACTTGTTTTAACCAATCAAACGGCTTTATATTATATTCGTAAACAAAAAACGAATGATTCTCGAACTACTACTAGAAAAAACTACTAAAAAGAAACAGAATAGAATAGAATAGAATATATATTTATTGTAAAACATGAGTATACATCAAATAATATGTGCAAGGTCTTAAAATAACAGGTAGATCTGCATGTTTTGCCATAAATGGCGTACAAAACAACATATTTTAGGCTTAGAATAAACCATAAAAAACAATTTGAGTCTACACAACAAACTATGACATTTGTAACTTAATACTAATAAAAGTTTAAAATAGAGAGATTTTTATTTATTTAACAGACTTGAGAGTGAAATTATGAAAATGTCGTAATTATAGGAATTTATTTAATTAATTGCGGTCATTTAAAAAATCCGATACGGTATAATAGCATTTGCCTATGAGATATTTTTTTAAATGTATTTTAAATAGAGCAGTAGGCATTTGTCTAATAGGTTTTGGGATTTTATTATAAATGATTGGTGCTAAACAAGAAATACTTTTACGCATCAATGCCGTGGTTGATCTTGGTACAATGAACAATGAACTATTAATAGTAATTATTTAAAAAAATACGAATTAACCGCGCTGGTGAGATTCGAACCCTCGACTTGTCGTAATCATACTTTTATCAAAGCACGTTAACCACTAAGCTAGCATGCCATTACGTAGATAGTCGAAATTATGAAGTACTATGAGTTGCAAACAAAGTGAGTCGTGTACATAGTATTAGAACAAATTATAGAAGAAGGTCGTAAGTCAAACCGAACCGTCAGTCAATTGCTATGTGAAATCGCTTATCGACTTATGAATTCTACTGTACGAATACGTACGACTAACTCACACTCAGTCTGCGCACTACCTTTGTACTTGGAAGATCGGAATCGTTCGTGCGTGTTTGTATGTGTTCGCTCGAGTCAAATCCGTACGAAAACGCGTCCAAAGTGCGCGCGGCCTTAGCAGTTGGTCCCGACTGTCATTCGTAGATCTTTGATAGTCGTTACTGGTAGTCAAACGCCCAAAAGTCTGACAACCAGTCTTACGAAGGGGTATAGTGTTGTCTTATTACCGGGTTGAAGAAGTCAGACAGGCAGTCGCTCCATGTAAAATTCAGCTGCACCCGGTCAGACTGGAAGCCGATCCGAGATTTATTACGTTAAGATTGAAAGAAATTAAAAATGGAAAAAAACACGCCTAATATAATTATTAACGCAGCAAGATGTCCTGAGGTGTCTTCTTAATTGGGGTGGATGTTTTTAACTTAATTTTCCCGTTCTATTTTTCATTAATCGCTTCCTTGTTTAGTTTATTTTGAGCCCGACCAAGTAGAACTCAATGTTGATTAAAAAGGTTGGAAGATGTGTTTTATCTGCATCACAATTGAGTTCTGACGCAGAATGTATTCGCAAAATGTCACTGTGAAAATGTATGCTAGGTTAGTTATAATATGGGTCTCTCAAAGACCAAACTGCACCCAAGTTTGGGTGAAAGGGCGCCTCGAAAAAAAACGGTAAAAAATAAAAGATGGCCGGCTCACAACCTTTGTAAGCAATATTGGGCAATTTTCTGAACCATTAAGTATATCTCCCGTCTTAAGGCTATCTTACAAATTGCTCAATAAGATAAACTGGCGATAATATGTATCACTTTTTGCATTCACTGTCTTTTATTTCGAAATCGAAAAAGGACGGCTACGACCGATTTATATTCTAAAATAAGATAATTTCTCACAAGTCCTCGAATGATTGACAACTTTGATTTTAGAACAGTGATAGCCTAGTGGTGACCGTCAGACTGCCAAGTCCTTGGTCTTACGTTCGAATCCAAAGCACGCATCTCTGACTTTTCGGATTCATGTGTGTATTGTATAATTATCATCCCTTGTTACAAAAACGGTGAAGGAAAACATCGTGAGGAAACCGGCATGAATGAGAGATATTTCTCGACGGCATATGAAGCCAATTCAGAGGCCGATGGGCGGCTTTAAAACTCTGACACCAGGTTAGTCATTAACCACACGAAAAGAAGAAGAATTGACAAATTACAGCCATCCCTGTCACAGAAAGCAGATTTTTGTCCCAACAGTTTACGGGTACCTAGTTATTTTTAGAAATCAAGGAGATACTCACACACACATACGTAAACAACAAATAATAACTAACAACAAACAAAACACAACAACAATACACTGCAGTGTATCGCGAGCCGACTGGACTGTTTGTGTATGAATCGCTGCTGCAAGCTTTCCACATCTGTGTTGAGTGGGTAGCAGGGATTCGTTAAGTGTGTAGGTTAAGTTTACTAACATAGTTGTTAAGAAATATTGTTACTAACATAATTTAGTCTTGTTACTTGTTATTTAAATAAAAATAATGAAAGCAGTGGTGGCCCAGTGGTATCGGCCCCGACTTACGAGTTATAGGTCGTGGGTTCGAACCCAAGCAGGCGCTTTACTTTGTGTAAATAATTTCATCACCACTGCTCTTAAAAACGGTGAAGGAAAACATCGTGAGGAAACCGGCATGTCTTAGAACAAAAAATTCGAAGACAATGTGACATCTACCAACCCGCACTGGGCCCGCGTGGTAGATCACGGCCCACTCCCTCTCACAGAGAGGAGGCCTGTGTCCCAGCAGTGGGAACATTAATAGGCTGATGATGATGATGATGAAATAAATAAACTTCCCATGGGAGTAGGCAGAAACTACAGAACGCCACCTGCTACGGTCCTTACATACTCCTTTTGCTAAGTTTACGTTCATACCAAGGATTAACTGACTCATTCATAATTAATATTTAGCACTTTTACAGTTGGGTCTATGTTCAGATAATTACTTTGGAAGTAATAACAAAAAGCAAGTGCAGCATTTCTATGTGTTATCGACAAACGAGAGTTGGATCCCCGCTAGCTATAGAATAGTGATCAGTTCTCGCAACCAGAACAAAAGGTCATGAAAATGCAATTTAGTTGAATCGTTAATACGAACTGAGTCTACTTTTAATTTCTTAGGGAATTGTAGAAATTACTAATTTTGTAAGAAAAATATCTAACTTTATTTTTATTCATGTTATAGGATCGCAAATAAATCGACTTCGACTCACCTTCTGTTAAGGGGGATGCTCCAAGGTAGCCAGCGAAATTCAAATTTTCTTACGTTATTTGCAATTTTCAGTTTAGTTTCAAATTGTATGTTGATCAAAATATGATTAGCGACCGTGACAAATATGTGTTATAGAATCATAATATAAAGCTCTCCACGTTAGAATTGGCCAAACATACAATGTGATGATTTCATGAAATAGTCGTTCAATTTGAAGTTAGCGAATTATATTGATGCTTTTAATGATTATTAATCTTTAAATAAATACTTGTTACGGTCGTGATTCATAATTTTAATCAACATACAACATGACAGTGACCGGCAAATTAAAAAAAAAAAATTCGAGGGCTACCTCAGCGCATCCCTCTGTCACCGCAGCCTATCCGTAATCAAAAGCATCCCAAATGCGTTTCCATCCCAAAGAAAAGCTGAAATGTCTCATGTAAGTTATGTACCAGAAGACGTAGCCATGGAAGACCTCCCACAATGTGGACCGATGAGCTTGTGAAGGCCGCAGGAATCCGCTAGATGCGCGAAATACAGAACCGGTCAATGTCCAGCAAAGAACATCTTTCGGATGAAATAATGATGATGATGAACTCTAAAAGGGAGGCTGGTACAGGCACGTGAGAATAAACACAAGAAAATCGAGGCCTATGCCCAGCAGTGAGTGATGTCAGGCTGTAGGTGATGCTGATGATGAAAGCCTCATCATCAGCCTATTAACGTTCCCACTGCTGGGACACAGGCAGCCTCCTCTCTGTGAGAGGGAGTGGGCCGTAATCTACCACGCGGGCTCAGTGCGGGTTGGTAGATGTCACATGTCTTCGAATTTTTCGTGGACATGCCGGTGTCCTCACGATGTTTTCCTTCACCGTTTTGAGAGCAGTGGTGATGAAATTATTTTATACAATACTTTGTAAACCCAAGCGCCTGCTTGGGTTCGAACCCACGACCTACAACTCGTAAGTCGGGGCCGTTACGACTGGGCCACCACTACTCACTTCTGAAAAATGAATGAAATGAGGAAAGCCTAAAGATTGGGAATATTTTGGCCTTTTCAGAATCTGATGAAGAACGTCGTCGATCTATCGTGATGATTCTTATAACAAATACAATAAACTTTATTGAGATTGAGATAAAGAAGTTAGGTATTCATATCAAACCTTAATTAATGTTAAGCAACCAGAATATCGTTTTTGCATAACTTTTTATTTAGTCGAGATTTTTTATTGATATTATTTTTTATCATGAGCTATCCAAATATCAAATAATATTTGGCCTAGGTCTTAGGCTGGTTTCACAGCTGTCTGGGAGACCCGTACGGGCCACCCGTACGGGCTCCCGGAACGGAGACACATGTGAGGTGCTAAAACATTGTTTCACAGCGACGCGGATTGGTCTGCATACGACCCGCTCCGGGTAGAGCCCGTACAACCCTAGCAACCATATCGTACTAACTCCCTCATTTCAGAGCACTGCGGGCTCTACTCGTACGGGTCTCCCGTGTACGGACGGCCCGTACGGGTCTCCCTTGTACGGATGGCCCGTACGGATCTTTCGGACAGCTGTGAAACCAACGTGAAAATGGATTCGCAGCGCTGCTATAACGTTTAGTAGATGATAACAATTGTAGCTTCGTGCAGACTACCGCGACGCGACTTCGGTTAAGGTTAAACCGTGAAGTTTTCTTAGAAATTGTATTGTAAGTTCTTAGAAATTGTATAAGTCGCGTCGCGCCGTCGCGACGTACTGGTCAGCACGAGCCTTTATAGATACTGCTGTGTTATCATGTAGCTTTAAGCTGATAAATAATTCAAAGTGAACTAAAACTATTGAAAGTAGGTCGACTATCAAAGCATCAAATAACAACATCCAATTTCGACAGACTAGTAGTTAATACAGGTAGTTTTTATTGCTCAGCCATTAAAATAGAAGAACTAATATTAAACTTTAATGTACCAACTGAAGTTAACTCTACTGTAACGGTTATGTCCCCGCGCTTACAGACGTCAATTAACAGTTATTATGAACCGTTTACTAGCTTTTACAAGGGTGGCGCCTACATCGATCAAAAACTTTAACTTAAAATTATTTCCGGTGCTACATTTTAAAGGGTGCTAATTAATGCAGCTTCTTTAAAATGTCATTCTCGTCTTCAAATATATTTAGTTGTCTAATGAATTAATAGGTCAGCGACAAACTTTTAGCGTCTAATAAATGATTTTCAAGCGACCATATATTGTAAAACAAGCTACTGTTAATATGACGCAGCATGGTGATAATTCTTAAGCAACAAAATTTTTGATAATTATGTCTACGCATTGCCAGCTTCTAATAAGTGTACCAACTGCATCTATAAAATAATATCAACGTACTCTAATTTCTTAAAGTCACCTTTATTTTTATACGTTAGCAAATTAATTGATGACTGAATCTACTACATTTGAACATAAAATTACCGTGTTATTGTCATCAAATAATGGTCAATGAAAGCTCTAATTTCATGTATTCGCCTATCTATTTATAATGTTACCATATGTAATTGATGACTTGACAATAGTCAAGTCGGACAATATTTTTATATTGTCATCAAAAACAAACATCTGCAACTCTGTGTTTGTTTGTGTTTGGACACACCTTAGGGAAAATTAAAACTAAACAACCATTTTATTTATAAATCAGATAATTTTAAATGGCAGTAGCATAGGTTTACCTACCTAACCTAACCTCAAAACAGTAAGTTGCTTCTGCATCGTCTCCGGCGCTGCGGGAAGTGTAACCCCTTCGCCCTTACGTAACAAAGGATAGGCACCCATGCTCACCTCCGCAGCTTCGGCTTGCTGGCTCAGCCGCTACGGCTCGCACGGGTGCCTATGCTTTGTTACAGCGGGCGGGGGTTGCTCTCCCTCCGCGCCTCCGGTTTTTATATACACTCTAGGGGTAGGAGCCAAAAGACTACGTAAAGTCGGGGTGCCCCGATTCGGTTTTGGAACAGATTCAACCTATTAACTACAAGCCGGTGTATAATGAGGTTGTCGCCTTACGTAATTTCTTTTTGAATTTTATAACTTTAGCGTGTGCACAGTATATTATTTCGCTTGTGTTGCTAATTTTCACGAAAAAAGAATATGATTTATTAATTTAGTTGTTGAATAAAAAACTTTGATTGCTAATTTTGAGGCTGGAATTTGATTTTATTAGCAGACAGATGTTGAATCTCTAGAATATATAAAGTAGCTCACTTACAACATTAGTCGCTGAGTTATCAATTCAGAAGTAAACACATTTATCGGTAGCTGAGTCATATTAATTTACTTTTGTAAATTGACGCTGGTTTTTTGATATTCTGTTGGAATAGTAAAGATGATGAATTAATATAATTGAAGCTGTTCTATTAACTCGTAGCCTACATATAAAAAAAGACGCTAGGTTGCAGGTGCTAAAGAAAACTTTTGTTGCTGCACTTATTATTTCCCCATTTTAAATCCTAATTAATAATTCGGGGTGTGGCGTAAATAAACGTTAAGGGGTCGAAACACCAAAGATTTAGCTATAACATACCTACCACAATTTATTTAAACTATATTTTTATTATTTTTGCATGTGAGAGTACATGAATGTATTCTGCAGTAACAAAGAAAACAAATAAAATAAAAATAGAAATTGCAGCCGATGTAGTAAAGCAAATGTGTAAATAAAAAAAAATACTACGATATCATTTGAGAGCTACGGTAAAAAATGGTTCAAATTATGGTATGTAATGCTAAATACCTACCTATATTATGGTCTTTCGACCTCTTAGGCTGCCTGTCCACTGGAGCGGAGAGGAGAAAAGAGGAGCGGAGATGTGCCAATATTAACCAATAGAATCTTGACTCCGACTTCCGACGTCTAAAAACGTAAAAAAAACATTTAAAATATTATAAAAAAAATTGTACTTCACAGGTTTTGGGAACAGGATCCAAGCTGCCGCTGTGGTCAGGGCTCCTGAGAGGAACCTCCTAAAAATTATAGGTGACGTAAGTAACATTATTATTTTATATTATTTATAACATAACATAAACATCAAGTCAGTAGGTACGTTTTGTTCACGTACCAAAATACAGCGTGAAGACATCGATAAATCGACGTATGTGAACGCAGTGGTAAACTTGTCAACGGAAAATTCTAGTCCAGTTTTCTTTAAAAGGAAATACTATGTAGAAATGAAATGAAATTATGAATTCTGTAAATAGGATAACGGAATCACTTTTACACGTCATATTAAAAAAATATTTAAAATAAGCTAGATGAGGTCGGCGTTTCCTAACTGACTAAAGGCTGAAATAAACTCAAAGGTCTCTTTTAAAGTCCAGACATAATCTTCATCAAGCCATTTATGAGGACCATGTAGATAAGTGTCTGAAATGGTCTTTTGAGGAAAGAACCACACAGATTTGAGTGGACCTGTCCAGTCTTGCAGGCATTTTGGTCAATTTTGACATTGAATTCATAAAGTTCAGTCTCGCTTGTGCTGCGTTCCGATGCGGACGCGTTTGTATATTCCTTATTTCGGTTAGCGCGGCGCAAGCTGTCGCTCGTAATTTACTCGCCATGAGTAACGAATTAGTGGCGAATGAGCTGCTGGCGTTCCTGCAGCAGAAGCTGGATGTGATGGACGAGGTGTCCGCTGTCCAGATCTGTGCAACGAACTTCAGCGAGGATGACATAGCTGCTGCCAAGCTGATGTTGTACAGTGTGCTGAACAAGCGCGACCAGATGGTGTCCCGCCGGCGTGACGGGACTAAGAAGAGCCTGCAGGATATCATCACGCTGTTCAAGGAGACCGACCCGGATGACGTGCCGACGTTTGTGGCGAAGGAGCTACACAAGCTTCCTCCCGTCACCTTCGACCACGTCGATGTAACAACCCTTCTGAAGGACATTGTCTTTCTGAAGGCCCGCCTCGCGGATGTGCTAACGAAATTAGATGCATCCCAAAACACCGTCACTGATTTGCGTAAAGAAGTTAGCGATTTGCGCAACAGTGTGGCGGTAATTAGGTCACCTATCGATGCGTCAAACGTCAACACATGTCGCGGAGCCGGCCTCGATATATCGTCGTCGAATTCCGCGTCAGCAGTTTCGTCGCCAGCGCATCCGTCGATTGCTGAGCTTGCAGAGCGCCCCGCCGGCGCGCCCCGCTGCCCCGCGCTCGTCACCGCGGCTCCTCCACGCAGCGCCGCCCGAGCCCCGTGCCCCGTCCCGCTGCCAGTGTCTGCAGCCCTAGCGAAATCCCAACAAAGGGATTTTGCTAGCGTTACCGCGAGTGCCCCGTGCGCTCCTAGTATCAAGCCCATGCCTGAAAAGGCGCCGAATAGGGTTGATAATGATGACGGTTTTGTGACGGTGCAAAGGAGGAAGCGCCGATCCCGAACAAACAAGAATCGCTGCGGCAAAGCTCTTCAGGACCCCAAAGTGAGTCTGCGTGCCGCAAAGCCGAACACACCGGTGTACATCTCCCGCCTGCACTACACCACTAAGGCGGAGGACATCGTGGAGTACGTGCGCCAAAAGACGAAGTACGCGCCGAGGGTGCAGTTACTAGAGTCGCGCCGGAACGTCAACTTCAAGGCGTTCATCGTGCGTGTACCTAACGTTTATCTGCCCCTCGTCATGAAAGAAGACTTTTGGCCGCAGGACGTGGTGTTCCGTCGCTTCCGCGGACAAGTTCCACAAGACAGCACAAAGTCAAGCTAGTTCGAAGTGAAGTGCTACTAACATAGTCTAAGCCTTATTTATTAACACTTTGTTTTATATTAAAATATGTATGTTTAGGTTAAGGTATTTTTCTATGGGCCTGTGTCGCCTGAAATAAATGGTATTATAAATAAATGGTATTATTATAAATAATAATAAGAAAAAAATGTAATTGACATTGTATTAAAAATTATCTATTTTATTTCAAACTAATTTATATTTATTACTAGGGAATGTTAATTGATTTAATTTTAATATTTCTACATCGGCAACGGTAGTGTATGTGAAGTAGTGTTGCCCAAAATCGGTCTTGGTCTTGCAGTCTTGGTCTTGTTCTTGCATTTTCGCAAGACCAAGACCAAGACCAAGACCGACTTATTTTAGCAAGACCAAGACCAAGACTGACCCTGCAAGATTTAAGCAAGAACAAGACTAAGCCTGCGAGACTCTTGCGTCTCGCAGTTAAGTCAAACTGAGATTTGGGCGGGCCCAAATTGGCGCTTTTTTGGCGGACATCAAAGGGCCGGTAACACGAATGGGAATGAGTGTTTGTGTTGAATCTTTGAAAGACATGTGAAGCGGTAATGCAAACACACATTTCCCTTGACGTTGCCACATCAATATTTAGGAAAATATTTCCGGCAACACGAATGGCAATGGCTGAATGTTAACGAGGTATTATGGTATGGTCTATCTCTAAATTACGTTACGCGAATAAACCATTGGTCGGTCAGTGTTTATGTACCTACTTATTTGATATTTTACCGACAAAGACGCTGCTTAAACAAAGACTGTGACAAGTGTATCACAGCATTTGACACTGTTTGATTGCCACCGCGCGCGGCCTGCCACAGAGTACGGACAGAGGCATACAAAATGGTTACCTATTTTGGTAGGGTTGGCACAGGAGGATAAAATGAAATGACCTTGAAGATCTTTAATAAATAGCAATAGGCTAATAGGTAATTGCAAGACTTGCGAGACTCTTGCTGCAAGACCAAGACCAAGACCAAGACTGAGAGCGCAATACCAAGATCAAGACCAGGTGTATTGACGCAAGACCAAGACCAAGACTAGCTAAGTCTTGTCTTGGTCTTGCATTTGGGCAACACTAATGTGAAGATTTTTATTAATATTAAGATCTTAATGTACCATGTACTGAGAAATAAGTTATATCTTATCTTATCTTATCTTATTTGTCAGTAATCGTGGAGCTCAACTCAGAACTCAAGGAGCTCAACTCGACGAATAATACCAAAGAAAGGTAGATACATAAAAGTATCCTATGAATACATAAATATCACGGAAACGGGAAAACTGCAAGAAATTCTCATTCGGTAAAAAAAACCCTGTATATTGCAGCTTGTATACATATTTATGAATATTGCTCGTAATTTTCGCAATTAATAATTCTCTCTATCATAACAAGGGTTCCCAAAGAATTTTGTAAAGTCAGGGAAATTAATTGTTAATCAAATTGACTACCAACTTAAATTGTCCGTATATCCATATCACAACTGTCATTATTTGACAGCTATATGAAAGACTATAGACATGTTGGAAATACGTCTATGACTCGACTAATCGGTGCGCCAGCACCGCCTAGCGACGCTCGACAGAGTCTATAACATAACGCTCGGCCCAGCCGGAGTTAAGCAGAGTTGGTAGTTGGCGGTCAAGCAGTAAACAAGTTTAGAAACTGTTGTCCGTTTCGTAAAATTGTGTTGTGTATCTACAGTGTGTAAATTGCTAGAGTAATTAATTTAATCGGAACTCCAAATGGTTTTTATAATGCACAATAACCAACACTACCCACATAGTACGTCGTCCCTCAGTAGTTAAATTATGGCTAATAATAATGAAAAAGACACATTGTATACCCTCCTCCGTAGGTTCTATACAACAATTGACAGAGTACGTCAATTTGATAAGCAATTAATTTCCCTGACCGTTGTCTTAATTTTATGACATTTTACCCGATGCGACCCTAAGTCATATGAGACAAAATTATTGGGCTGTATTAAGGGAAATGTTCGGGGCTATATTTTTGCGGTGTGAGAGGTCAGCAGTAAAATGAATCAATAAAGTACCGCGGACAGATTCGGATGCTGTTACAAAGAATAAGGATTCAATTTGGGAAAGGTCTGAGCTATTTTTCGGCGTTTTATATTGTTATTAGATGATTTATTTAAGTTTTACGGTTTAGTCCCAAATATCGGGGCACTATTTTATTTTGAAGAAAGTACATTGGTACACGAGTATGTATGATTGTTAACGAGTTTAATCATTTGTTGGTCTGGTCATGTCTTGAAATTGGCCGTTTGAGCTATCCACGTCCAGTCCATGATTTTGGCTTTTTTGTGCCGGAAAAGAGATGTGTACATACACATACATACATCATACATACATAAATTCACGCCTTCTTCTCATTGGGGTAGGCTGAAAACACAGAACGCCACCTTCTACGATCCTTACATACTCTTTCGCCTCGTTTACGTTCATACATCTGGTCATACACACTCGCCGGTTGCGAGTACTACGCACCTGACCTTTATGAAGAACATCACCAATAAGGTCAGATGTCTTCATAAGGCTGGGGCATTCCAGGCTTTTCCAGTCATATCTGCCTTGTAAATATACATTTTGTTAGTCGCCTTTCATTCATTCTCTCAGCATGCCCTTTTCAATTGTTGTAACTACATATTCTTTTAAATCACACCGTTGTCCTATCACATCATTCCTCAGCCTATCAGGCACATAAAGCTGTCTGGCATTTTTGAAGTGAAAACTTCTTTAGCGGTGTTGTGTACTTTTTTTGGGATGAGTAAAAAATGTTAAACTCGCGTCAGGACGTAACCGTAAGATCCGTTGCCTAGCAACCGACAAAGTAAATGTCAGTAAATATCAAAATAAATAGACTTTGACATTACGTAAAGATTGCGAGGTAAGAAATTTTACCCATATTGATTGGTAAAAAAAGCAGTCAAAACATACTTTAACAAAAGTGTTTATTCTAAAATGCACAACGTTAATGTTCAAGTTTTCACTTCTGCCGGCACTCCCGGGGTGCAACCCGTTGTTTTTTTTTCTGAACTGGGCTTTTTAGCGCAGCCGTGAGGCACACTTCCCTGTTAATTTCTTACACTTTTTTTCAACACTTTATTTTTTAATTTTGTTTATCTGCTGTATAAATTGTGTGCTTTTTATTTCATCTGTGTTAAATAAATTTATTTTCATCTTTCTTTCTTTTCACAAAAAGGGTACAAAGGCGGACTTAATGCCTTAGGCATTCTCTACCAGTCAACCAAGGGTGGTGAAGGTTTCTATCATGCATAGGCAGTAGATGTGTAATATGGGTATAACAAAGCGTGTAATTACAATCATGCATGAATGTGTAATGAAAGATCGTTGCACACAAATTGTTTTTATTTCATTAAAGTATTCAGGTTAATAAAAAATATTCCGGGTTGTAAAAGTGGTTTATTGCATTTTTGGTCGAGTTTTACAATTTTTCACGAGATTGCCACAAACATGGAACAGTTTCCATTTACCAGCATAAAGGAATAGAAATAATTATTTTACATCGAAAACTTTGTGCGGAAAAATGGTTTTAAAACTTGAATTCTTGTGTGAGTTGGTTGAATTTGTTTTGTTTGGTCCCAGGATTTTGTACAGGTGGCTATGGATAGTGCAAATTCGTCGTCATATTCGTTGCAGCCTATCGAAGTATCGAGTGAATATCGGGTATCAAAATTTTCAGTACCTGTGCGTTTTAAATGACACACATTTTTTTTTTTGGAGAATATTTATTTTTGTTGCTGCTCTACAATTGCCCAGCCTTCAATTTGTTTTTCATTTAATTCTATGTTTTTTTCGATTACTCCTCCTAGCCTAGCCTTTTCCCAACTATGTTGGGGTCGGCTTCCAGTCTAACCGGATGCAGCTGAAGACCAGTATTTAACATGGAACAACTGCCTATCTAACCTTCACAACCCAGTTACTGGGTGACACGATACCTCTTGGTCAGACTGGTGGTCAGACTTCCGGGCTTCTGACGACCCGTAACGACTGTCAAAGATCCACGAATGACAACCGGGACCAACGGCTTCACGTCCTTTCCGAAGCACGGTATGTAAAGATGGTCACCCATCCACAGACCAATCCCGGCTGTGTGTAAGTGTAGCTTAACCTGATAGATCGACCCGTGTGGCTGTTATTACCTTTTAAGGGTTCCGTACCTCAAAAGGAAAAAACGGAACCCTTATGAAATGAAATGAAATTGTTTATTTTGGAAATAGGATATTGGAATCACTTTTACACGTCATAATATTAAAATTTATGTTAAAAATTAGCTAGATGAGTTTGGCGTTTCCTATCTGACTACTCTGAGAAGAAAGGCCGAAACAAACTCAGAGGTCACAGTCTCTTTAAAAGTTCAGACATAATCTTGGTCAGACCATATGAGGACCATGTAGACTAGTGTCTGAAATGGTATTTTGAGGAAAGAATCATACAGATTTGAGTGCAAGCATTTGTCAGCAATCGCTGAGCTCAACTCTGAACTTAAGGAGCTCAACTTGACGAACAGTACCAAAGAAAGGACATTTGGGTAGGCCGCATAAACTGCTCAAACTGCCAGACCGTCAATAAAACTAACTGTGAAAGAAAAAAGAAAATAATGAAAGAAAAGAAAATTGAGAAAAAAAAATGTCCACATAGTCCTCACATTCACAATAATTAAAATAATATAATACTTTACAAAGTAATCATGTCATTTTGTATGTAATATTCAACAATGTCAATATTTATATAAAACTGGTATAATTTGATGATTTTACTGAATAATTATAATGTCAAGTTTCAAGGTTTTATTACAAGGTTTAGCAGAGCGAGCAGATCAATCCCATGCTTTTTTATTTTCTAAATAATCGGAAATTTTATAGTACCCTTTTTTACAAAGTTTGGTTTTAATGCAGTTTTTAAATTGTTTAATTGGTAAGTTTAGAATGTCAATGGAAAGTTTGTTGTAAAAGCGTATACATTGACTCATGAACGAGTTGCTTACTCTGTGGAGACAGGTGTGATGTACAGCAAGGTTGAGTTTATTCCTGGTATTTAAACTATGAATATCGGCCATTTTCTTAAAATTTGATATATTTTTCTGTACATACAATAGGTTTTCTAATATACTATATTGTGAAGCTACAGTTAGAATGCCTATTTCTTTGAATTTTTCCTGAAGGGAATCTCTCGGACCTAGGTTGTAAATGGCTCGAATAGCCCTTTTCTGTAGAACAAAGATAGTATTAATGTCCGAACAGGTTTCCCAGAGAAGAATCCCATTTGACATAAGACTGTAAAAATAACTAAAACTATTCTGGCTGTATCTACGTCCGTTATCTGTCTAATTTGTTTAACAGCATAGGCGGCCGAACTTAGATTTCCTGACAATTTTTCTATGTGTGGGCCCCATTGCAATTTACCGTCAATAGTGATTCCAAGAAAAACTGTCGACTCAACAGGGTTTAGCTCTATTCCATTAACTTGAACATTGTAGTTATTTGCCTGACATTTGAATATGGGGGTCACTTTTGGGGGCCAAACAAGAAAATAAAAAATAAAACTTTTGCAATCTGTACCGTATAATATTCAAATAAAAAAGCCCCTTATCTCCGAAACTACTGAGCCTAAAAAAAATACAGATAATAAAGAATTATTATCTGTATTTTTTTTTGACTCAGACTTCTTATAGGTTTTCCTGTATTCTATAAGCATAGAAATGCTTATAGATTACAGGAAAACCTATAAGAAGTCTATGGTCTTAAAAAACATGTTAAATCACTCAATTTAATTTTTATTAAAACACTAACTGCAACTACATTTGCAATTAGAATGTCTGGGAAAACATGTTTTTCAATTACAATGTTAAGTTTAGTTCATCCCAACTACGGAACCCTTCATTGTGCGTGGTCCAACACGCACTTGGCCGGTTTTTTTAGATTACTATTGATACATAATAAATCAAGGACCGCGTTCAAGTGCTGTCATCATTGTTGTGGAATATTGACACTGACAGCGCTTTACATGCGCTGATCTCGTTCAGTTTCATTGATGTTTGCCCTAATAAGTGATTTAATTTCCGTACTTCACGCTTATTTCATGAAACAACCAACTATTTCATAAAAAAAACTTTTAAATTCTTTTTATGTAAACCATTTCAGGTTTTATTAACATCTCCGCGTACAATTTAAGTATTTACCTGCCTACCCATAGCGAAGCAACTTTATGACCTCCTTAAAGGGTGTCTTGTGTTTCCACGAACAACTTTAATATTACGAACGTCCGTCAAAAGTAGACGCTCCGTCAACAGTATCTGTTACAACGAAACGACTGTCAAATACGCCTGACCATATTTAACTTACATTGCGGGTTTTGTATTAGAAATTTCGGAGGAATTTCGTTGAAAAGTGGTAATGGATTTTGAAGTTAGACGGATTAACGTGATTGGTTGCATAGTAAGAGTGAAGACCCAAGCTAACTTTTAATCATTGTTGAAATATCTATTCGCGAATTCGTTCCGAGTGTACAACTTCACTGGCCGCCCCAGTTTGTTATAAAAGTTAAAGACATTTGAATTTGTAACAGTAGCCGTTCTACAAGTTGTAATGGTAATCATTGAATTATAACAAAGGGATGTAAGTTTTATGCTAATTTAGAAACGAGGTAAGAATCTTAGAATTTGGACGAATAATTGTGACTACTTATTTTTTGGTATATTTAGAATGCATGTTCGTGATGTTACATCGGGGCACACACCGCACCGCGATAGCGAGCTTCCTCCCGCCTGAACTCGTTCGTCGACATTCTGAGCGTACGCATACATACAGATGAGTACGTCGCATAAAAAATTATAATCAATACCCAAGAAATACTGTGATATCATCAAAATTAAATAGTTTTGAAAATCCAAAAGTGCACGCCTCATACATAACACTCATTCATAAACGAAAAAGAATTTCAAAACATAGTTTCTAACAAAAATGAACAATTTATAACTTTTCATGAAGTCGTAATGTCAAAGACTGACAAAGATATTTACTTGGCGGTTGCTAGGCAACTTAAGTCAAAGGTTGGAAATATTTAGATAAAGATATTATATTTTAGTTAGTATTTTATTAATTATAATTAAACTACTTTGAATAAAAGAGCCATTTTCAATAGGGTTCCTTCGACGACTGAAACAAATGTATAAAAAAAAAATTGACTCAATTAATTGATTTTATCGCAAGCTACAATGTTTTCAGGGTTCATAAATTGACGGACAGGATTTTTTTTTCAACTATTTTGATGCTTTTTCCATTTCTGCTGCATTAAATCAATTGTTAAAAAGTACAGTATTAATCTCCATTTAATCATCTATACAATGGTATATAAATTAAGTAGGTTCTGTGTACTAGCAGGAGTGTAACAATAAAAACAGTTACAGAAATGGGGCAAAAAAATTTTTTCGATCGTAGAGCACACTCTCATTAAGAGTCGTGCAAAAGTCATTTATTCAAACTAGGCTGAGAATCAGCACTTTTCGAACGTCAAAATTACATAAGACAGTCCCCCAAAAACGCCCACCCTTCACCACTTCCTAGTGCTATAGCTGGGAAGAAGTGGCTTAACAAACATTGAAATCAAGTAGATTTATTAAGTCAAGACCACCAGCAGAACACCTGGAGGTTGATACTCAACAGCGCGGCAGCGCTTCATTTGATTCTTGCTTTATTAGACACTTTTGTTCCTCATTATAAGTATGTTCAAGTCTAATGATCAAAGTAACTCAACTCTGTGTTATTTGAAACCTATTCAAAAATTTTCTTAGAGATAGCCACTTTTATCTGCTATTTATACTAAAACGCAACCCCAAAATTCTAAAATAGTATATTATGCAACTAATGAATAAAGGACGGATTTAAAGCGAGGGCCATAGATGAATCACGATCAAGTGAAGGATTCTAACGACTGAATCACGACCGTAGGGAGTGATTCATGATGATTGAATGTGTTAGAATCCTGAGCGACGCGAGTGATTCATGGCCCTCGATATAAATCCGTTTTATTCAAGAGTTGCATACTATACTTTATACCATGACTACGAGAAAAAGAAAGATTTAAGCGCAAAAAGGACATTTAATAAAAGGTAACACGTTCAGTGTCGGGAGCCCTCCTGGAGGGTTCACCTACTTGGATATGGGATGTCGGGAGCCCTCGCGGAGGGCTCATTTTAAATGTAGACGTTCAGTGTCGGGAGCCCTCCTGGAGGGTTCACCTACTTGGATATGGAATGCCGGGAACTCTCGCGAAGGGCTCATTTTAAATGTAGACGTTCAGTGTCGGGAGCCCTCCTGGAGGGTTCACCTACTTGGGTATGGGATGCCGGGAGCCCTCGTGGACGTTGGAAGTGAAACCTCCCGGAGGTTTCACTTCCAACTACGAATAATAAAAGTCATAGACTTTTATGGCGGAATGATGAGTTATGAGTTCTATGAAAATGGGTGGAGTCGAAAGTGTTAAGGAGGTTGTATAGCATTGAGATAGAGGTCGAATACATTGGTGTGTTCTAAATTCAAACACCAATATAGTGATTAAAAGAGCTTTTTATTCACTGTTTTCAGTGAATAAAATAAGCTTTTTAGAGGGGGAATGGTATAAAAGCCATCTTACACTTACATCTTACCCAGTTCTTACAAACACACGTAATATTGACACGTAAAACCTCAGTCCCCCACAGAACCGAGGGGAACAAGACATCGGCATCTCTTTTGTAAATAACAAACGTTTAAGACAGGCATCCACTTTGAATCTCGACTATGTCAACCATTTTTTGAATGGGAATGTGCAACTATATGAGATACTTCATTCAATATTTATCAGATACATGGTTCAGTATATCAGCAGCTTGGCTCAGTATATCAGATACTTGATTGACGGTAAGAATAGGTCAGTGAACTCTTGACACATTTCATTATGGTTCTATTGTCCATATTGTTTTGTTTCTCTATTGTTTTCAGTGTTTTGTGAAGCTGTGCTTTGCTTTGTCTTCTGCTTACAGTAGCGGTGCATTTTCTCAGCGTTACAGCTGATGAAATGATGTTTATTTTATTTATGTAGTCTAGAGAACTAGAGATTTCAACATGTTTTGTCGTGATGTTTCGCCAGTGCAAACGCACGGGTCAATACAGGTATTTATTTACGTTATTTTTTATAGTCATACAGAAATCTATTATTTCTTACTTATTATTTTTACACATCCCATCGGACTATGAGAGTGAGGGAAGAGAGAGTGCACTCGTGTCTGCGCACACACTTGTGCACTATAATATCTCCCGCGCCGAAGGCCAGTCTCCGTTGAGATTGGCCGCCGCCGCCGCCGTGGCCGAATATGTTTACACCAATAATTTTTCTCAATATGAAATTGTATCCACAACGGTTTAAGGTAACTGAATAGTACACTGTATGTGCCAGCGTTCATTTCAATGTTACTGAATATATTGTCTATTGGAGTGTAGTTTTAACATGAGGTACACACATCAACACCGTCTAGGGATACTTTGAAAAAAGTCGATAAAGTTCTTAAACTCAAAAAATACTGGCCGGTTTTAAAATCTTGTGAAGAAAGTTTATTTTGTAGACCTTTTTGGATGATCGAAATTTAAATGATCGAAATAGTATAATATGCTGCTATGATAGTAGGTACTTACTAATTCCATGTCATTACTCCGACTATTAAATAGTTATCTGTGGAATTTATATCGCTTATTATTAGCATGAAATACAAAATTATTTTTTTAAGTTGCAGAAAATCGCCTATATTATATAAAATACGTTATGAATCGGCGTTTTTAGTATTTGTTGATTACAAACAGTATATGTTACATGATACACACAAGTTTCAAATTCCTAATTTGTTTAGTTGTTGAGATAGAGCTCGTACAAAAATGGTCTAAAACAGACAACTTCTACGGCCCTCTAATTCAACATTTTTGAAGATAAAAACAAATAAAAATTATATTTATTCTCTACTTGATGAGCTCTAGAAAATGATACCCCACATGCCAGGGTCAGATTATTTTTTTTTCAAAATTTTATTTTATTGTATGGCGACCCCCCTTTAATTTTTAATTTTATTATTTGTTGCTCTTGCGGCAATAGAAATGCTCAATCTGTGAAATTTTCAACTGCCTACCTATTACGGTTCATGAGATAGAGCTCGCTGACAGACAGACGGACAGCGGAGGCTTATGAATAGGGTTCCGTTTGTCACCCTTCGGGTACGGAACCCTAAAAACACCAAACCGACTTAGACAATAACATTTTAAGAAAGAATACAGCCCAAATATGAGTCTAAGAATGTAAGGCAATGTCTGGAATAGCTTTTACAAAGAACGATTGCAGCTATGAGTTGACCCGTCCCGTCAGACGGCATGCAGCAGTCATCGTGTAGCTCAACCTTATTTTAGGAAGCTCAACGTAAGAAAGGGTAGGTGAACTTTAAACACACCTCTAGGATCTAGAGATGTTTGGATTTGCTATTTGGTTTCAGCATTTTGTACAGCTGAATATTACATTTTACTTGGCAGAAGAAGTGGCTCAATTAAAATGTGGCAAACAAAATCGTTATTATTACCTTAGAATTGTGGTATATTTGATAAATATTAATGGGTACTTATGTGGAAACATAAATTATCCAGGGATCCAGACACTAAACTGTTGAATCTAATGTTTGCGGTTTTTATTGTTTTGCAAAAAAAAAAAAGAGACTTATCCGTTGACATGAGATTTGGTTACATAAAATAGAAAAGGCTTTCAGAAGATATTTCAGGTAGAAATAAGTCCTCAAGAGCCGAATAATAATTTTCTACCTACGTAAGTATTCTAATATTTCGTCGTATAAATCAGACCAAAAATAGGCCGTACTTTTGAAGAAAGAAATACCCTCGAAACATCTCGCAATAAAACAACATTTTAACTTGTATTCCCAACTCCAGTCTCAGTTACTTTACTTGAAAGACTCCCAAACCTCGTTCCTTCACGTGATTATAATAAAATAAAAATAAAAAGTACATACGCGGTCTGAGGAGAGTGCGTATTACCGGCGTCTCGCGTAATACCGGCAGGCGTCAAGGTCCCTTGTATTATGATAATGACATGCATGTGGTGTTATTGCTGCGTAGGAAGACAGACGGGCTATTTCGCGTACTGCCTGACGTATGACGGTATAAGTCGGTAAGATTGAACGTTTATGTAGATAGATCGCAGGGATATATCGCACGGTGTATTTTGTCTAGGGAAATTTCCATACGGTTGTGGTAAGAAAAACTTAGAGTATATTCTGTTAGAGTCTCAAAGAAGGGAACTGTCTTCAGTTGTCAGATTACCGCGTTAGAAAGTTTACAGTTTTCTTTGTTTGTAAGAGCTGAGGTAAAACATTTATGTGATTGTTTTACAACTTTTAACTTTTTTGAATTTTATATAAAACTTGGTTGGTTTGATCAGATTTATCATGCTGTTGCATTATGTGTTGTTTCAAATGACTGTTGAACTTAATACCACAATATGAGCTATGTTTGACTGCCTCTTTGGTCTAGTGGTCACAAGCGCTACTGCTGAGCATGAGGTCCTGGATTCGATTCCCAGGTCGGGCAAAAAGATATTGGGTGTTTCTATCTGGGATTTCAGTAGCAGCCCGGAGTCAGGAATTGTGCCCGGTTGATGAGATTAGGCTCGCCCTCTATTACATGGGACTTAAACATAACTGGCGAAATGTCGATGTACTATAGGTGCACCTCTGCCTAAGCCTTCGGGGAAACAAGGCGTGATGTTTGAAGACACGCTTTGGACACGCAATGGTACACCACATGTCTTAAAAGCCACTAGAGGCGATATAAACAAGTTTTCTCTATCCTCGTTCATTATCTCTGTAATGAACTAATTAATGAGGAAACTCATGTTTTGCTTAGACCAGTAGTCATATATTATGTATGTATTTGGTATTAACCCTCCTAATTGTTCCTGGAACCAGTTCTATGTATTACAATCTGATTACAAATAAAGAGAAGCTTCAGTATTTCATCGACATATAGTACAGTCAGCCTCAAAAGAGAGAGATGGTACACCGGCAATTTATTATTAGTCAACAATCATTGTTACATAAAATCGTATCAATGTATAGTCACAAAACATACGACACATTGGATTCTTAATTATAGCTACACATGGATATTAATTCAAGGATTCTTCACGATGTTTTCCTTCACCATTTAAAATTCGAAGACATATTGTGACATCCACGGATCCACACTGAGCCCGCGTGCTGGATTATGGCCCGCTTTTTCTTAGGCTAAGAACTCACGGAGCGATTTTCACCCGCGCCCGCCGCGGTGGCGGCACCGCAAGCACTTGTACGAACACGTAGTAAGTACATGGAAATTTAGATATTGCGACGCGGTTTATGACCGCGGATTCAGGTGAAAGAAAGAAAGAAAGAAAGAAAGAAAAAACGTTTATTTGGACACAGTTCGTGACACACAAAAATACAGACCAAATCAAACAAACTAAAAATAAACATTTAGAATAAGGGTGTGTCTCACGGCTGCGCCAGGTGGATTTTCTAGCATGGAAAAGTCGTAAAACCTACCTGTGAAAAAAAGGGTCCAGTGTCACAATGAGTTGGTTTGAGTTCCTAGAATTGACACTAACAGTCAACAAACGCACAAGTGTAAATATTTAGGACAGAAAGCGGAACTAAGCGGAACTTTTTTTGAAAGTCTAAGGAAATATTTCTTTTTTTGTGAAAAGTAAGAGTGGAAAGAAATTGTCATTTATTATTAACTAGGGTAATAAAAAAAAAAATATTATTTTGTTTTATAATAAACATACCTGTAGCTTCTATGTCCATAAAGAATTTTGAGATTTTTGCACGAGATGAACGAAAATGCCACGTTTTAATGCTTCCGTGTTTCGAATGCAACTAGCCGTACACCGCACAACGCTTATCTTTCGGAGACTCGGGCAACTTTGTTATAAACATAACAAAGGATATTTATGGCCAGCACGATGGAACAACTATCTGACTCGAAGGACCTAATTTTTAAGTAGAAAAATCTATTAATGGCCGCCTAAAGTGGTCATTTTGCCGTATGTGCGGCGTGCGCGGCTGAAAACCGCTCCGTGAGTTCTTAGCCTTGCAGAGAGGAGACCTATGTCCCAAGAGCAGGAACATAATGGGCTTATTATGTTTTATTGATACACTAGTATTACGGAACACAAAATTGTCGACAATGAAATGAATTGTTCTTGTTGATGTAGGTAGGTATATTTATTTTTGAGACGTAGCCGACGTTCGCACGAACGTGTTTTTATCGCGGCCATTTTTGTTCGCATATTGGATTTTCGACGCTCCGCTTAGCGCCGAGACTTAAATAACCGACAGTGTGTTTTCTTGACGCGCTGGGATACGCGCTGAATGCACTCTGTTAGATTCTCAATGCTTGGCTAAATACCGAGAGTTGAAAATCCAGTGTACGAAAAAAAAAACGGTCGTGCGTACGTCGGCTTACTGTAAGAACTGTAATCACAAAATGGAACATTTCACCAATCAGTCCGTCGTTTCCAATGAATGTAGTTCGATGAGATTACGGCTGATACAAAGATAACATCACTTGCTGAGCGATCACCACTTCGGTTGATTGCTTCTGTGCTCTTGAACATTACACACTACCCTCTACACACTACAAAAATTAAACCCAAACAGAACAGTGTTCTGTATGGGTTTTTTTTTGCTTTTGAGTTACCCTTTGGGTTTGAGTAAAGTGACTGATGTGGAAGTCATTAGAGTCAAAACCCCATTGTACACGAGCTAACTCATCTATCATTATCTCTACGTCGCGTCGTCAACGTGTTACAAAATTAAATCACCAATGAGTAGCCTGGATGTCCCAGCAGTATTTCAATGGAACCCGTACACGACGTTACTTACTAACTAGTTAATGATTGACGGGCCAAATTCTTATAATTTACTTAAAAACCTATAGGTGAAAGTTTCCTGAAATAGACTTACAAATTGTACATTCATAACCTACCAAAATGCATCTAAGTTAGATAGAAATCCTTCCACGGATTTCAAAGTAACACAAAAATATATTACACCTTAGATAATTATGTAAATTAAAAAATCACAGCTATATTATTTTATCGCAAGCCCGAATTTGAAATCAAAAGCAGAATGTGATAAGCTAGCTCATGTAGAATACGTTTCCATCTTTGAGGTATCACATAATTAGATATATTAAATAGATCATTCTATTAGAATATAATAAATAGAATAGAAAATAAGAAAAGATATTCTATTTACTTAAGAAGTTAAATTTATTTATTGAGACATAAAACTTAAAGTTACATTAACAAAACGTTACAAGACAGATGTGAATGAAAATGCCAGGAGGGGACCCCCTAGGAGGACGTACAGTGACCTATTGGTGATGATCTTCAGAAAGGTCAGGTGCGGTACTCGCAATCGGCCGGCGGTGAACGTAAACGAAACAAAAGGAGTATGTAAGGATCGTGGCGTTCTATAGTTTCTGCCTACCCCCCTTGGAAGAAGGCGTGAATTCATGCATGTTTGTATACGTGCAAATCTTTCAGCTATGTTATACATCTACGTATAACCAAAACGTCTTCAATACATCGTCACATCGTACCTGTAGATAAACAGTTTTACATAGTAACCACGCATCGTTAGTCTGCTTGCATAATATTCATAATTTATATGCACACAAGACAGGCACTCGCAGAAGTGTCTAGAGCTCGACACTATTTATACTGTCATAGAGTTTGTACGCTCATAGAATGTAAAGGATAAGCATTTTTTTTTATTAATTCCTTTCTAAAATCATCATTTTTGTAAAGATTTTGGTGGTAGTGTTTAATTCGTTTTTGGGTGACGTCTATGAGTGTGGACATTGTGACTACATTGTTGTATTGGGTTCCGACCTGTAAAAACAAATGTATGTGATATTAGTAAATAAATTAATATATTTGACGCCGCGTCTAAAGGTTTTGCGACGCTGGACTTAAGGAGTTGGTTTCAGAACGATTGTGACAGCGTCAACTTGACGTAACGTCCAGTACTGAGAAGGTGGCCTCCTGTCAGAAAAACGCGGGATCGCGATTATGGATCGAAGCCGGCATCGATTAATTAAGCAGTGAGTTGGTTGATGTGCCCTCGCGACTCACGTACTGGGGGGAACGTCGTTTACTTCGTCAGTTCATTCCCTAATGTGATCAGTGATTTGTGATTATTCAGAATATTTTTGTTTCATTACATCTCGCCCGCAAACCCACGCATGAGAGACAATAAGACCTCTTCTGATAAAGACCACGTAAAGCCTTTATACTTTAAAATTGTGGCACATTCATTTAAAATTAGAATAGTGTCGGAAAAATAAACAACAACCTTATGCTAGCTTCAAGTCATCGTCATCTTTGGGCAGTGATAGCGTAGTGTGACCGTCAGACTGCCAAGTCATAGGTCTCGAGTTCGAACCCAAAGCACGCACCTCTGACTTTTCGGATTCATGTGCGTATTGTCTAATTATCACTTGCTTAGAACGGTGAAGGAAAACATCGTGAGGAAACGGACCTGCCTGAGAGATATTTCTCGACGGCATGTGAAGCCTAGTCAGAGGTTCATGGGTAGCTTTAAAACTGACACCAGGTGAGTCACTAACCACACGAAAATAAGATCATCATCATTCTTAGGTCATCATCATCAATTTATTTGCAGTTGGCGCTACATGTTATTTTGTTCCATGCTTTATTAGTCGTCATCTCGGTAGTCACCCCCTTTCTAGCGTGGTGCAAGTAAAGTGACCTAAAGTTGCTTATCCATTTCATTCTGCGACTGTACAAAACTGATATGAATTAATCCCTAAGTGTTGCCTATGATAATATAGATAGATAGAAAGTTATTATAATATCAAGTATGTATGTCTTAATTAATTGCACTTGGTATTAGTCTTATTTGAGAGATGAAAATGCTTTTATTTCAGAGATGTTCAAATTCAAGATATTGTTGAGAATTAATAAGTAAGTTTTGAGTATGTACTTTAATATGTATAGCACTTAGCTAATAGTGTTGAACATGCAACTATCCATCAGTTATAAAACTACCCTGAGGTCATACTCCACCAGTAGCATATAGAACAGACTTGTCTTATTAAGGTCAATATTCCGAAGTATACCTAGAATAAGATTCTTTTTAAAACATAATAATAGATACTGTAAAGTTACTTATGTAGGACCAAAACCTAGCTGAAGCTTAAAATAAGCTTCACCTCTAATAAGCATACAATCTCGTATAAACTCTCATGTCCCAGGAAATCAGTCCCTTGTTAGCAGAACTGCACAAATAACAAACTAACTCGCTCCGCTCATTCAAAAATGTTTTCCTGCATTTCTGAATATTTAACTACGATTTCACGGCGACTCTGATCTGCCTGGAGTAGGACTTGCTTTGAGTACAACAGGAAAACTGTGATTTATGCTATTTTGAACTGGATAAATGCTGTTTGCTTAAGTTGATTTGATTCTAATTTGAGTTATGTTCATACCTAATTTAAAAGTTGATATTTTTTTTTGTACTGGGGAAATCTGGCAGTACTTTGCATTCACTGTGGTATGACTAAAATCCTGCATAAGTTAACGCTAATTTTTTTCACAGCTCAATGCTGACAGAGTGGACAATCTTACAGCATTGAGCTGTGAAAAACTCTTGGTACTAGTCGTGATATACTGACTGAAAGAAGAAACGCCAATGCAATGTTATATAACATTAGTTCGACAATCTGTCAGCAAATTGTTAAGTTTATTAACCTCTCAGTAACTGGGTGTAACAGACACAGACCTCTTGCGGAAACTCCCAAACTAAGAACAACTATCTGCAAACACAAATATTAAGTTTGAAGTCAGTATCCAAACCGCAAGCCTTTTCAGAGTAGATACTTACTTGTTCCAACACTACGCATTGAGACGGCAAGTTTACTATCCCTAAGTTTTCTATTGGCAGCCATAACCACATCCCAAACTAAAGAAACTGTTTACCTGCAAAGAAACGAAGTCTCAGTTAGCAGCAAACCATAAAACATAATATTAAGTGACTTAGAAACTTCATAAATAAGTGGTACGCGGCTTCTCGCAATGAATCTTACAAACCTCGGGCAGTTAATTTAATCAAGGGAGAATTACGGCCCCGGCTACACACTGGGGCCCTGGGGCCCGTGGCCACTAACACCCAAGTGATGGAAAAATGTGGCTTCTTAAGACAATGGCGTGATAGATGGGACTATGGTGGTGGGTTGTCGATGTGTTTGGCAATAATAGAGGCTGTGTTGGATGGACAGTGTCAGGGTTGAATGCCCTTTTGTTTTTGTTCAGGATTGTGGTGCCTGTTATAAGTTATTGAAAGAGTAAGGGATGTTAAGATAAGTTCCAGGAAAAGAGCCTTTGAATGATGTAAAATTGTAGATTGTGTTGCTGAAGAAATCGTCTCAGCTTGTTTGTTTGTAATGTTTAGAATAATCTCGAATTGGATTGTGTACTTGTGTTGCGATATTATATATTGAATGATGTAACCAATATTTTGTAGTTTTTTTATTTATTTAAAACAATGTTCATGTTAGTTCTAAATACTTTGAATTGAATTGAGTAAGTTTTCGAGTAATCGAGGAAAAGTTATACAGGTGTCAAATCTAGACAGTGTTTTCTAAAAATAACCCAGGAAAAAAGACAACACGAGTACCTATATCGTATTTTATTGCACGACTCATAATGCGAAGCATTAGAGTGTGTTCTACGATCGAAAAATTTTTTTTACCCCATTTCTGTAACTGTTTTTATTGTTACACTCCTGCTAGTACACAGAACCTACTTAATTTATATACCATTGTATTTGTTCTTCTAATTAAATTCTTAAAACATTTTGGTAAAATACTTTGTGCCTTATAATTCTTTACTGTTTAAAAAAAGAGATAAAAGAAAATACACAGATTTTATGTGGACGCTGTGGATAAAAGGTATACCTATATCAATAAAATTAATGGTTTGGTAGCCCGACAGAAGGCTGCGTGGGCAAATTGGGCCAAACACATTCTTGTATTGAATATTCAATTCTTTTCCCCTCTTCAATTTGCCATAGTAGACGGCTATTTGAATTTGGGCAGTATTCGTGGGCACATACAACGTTGATTTATTATGGTAACAAATAGTCAGATGCAATATTAATTGTATAGGTATAAGTAGGATGAATTGGTTGGTTATTAAAGGGATTTGTTTTGTTTGTTTTCCGTTAAAAATACTCTGAGACCAGGAACTGAGCAACAACAACGATCGTATTTTATCTTGAAACCTAGTAGATTTATTTCAAATACAACCACGCATTAAGTGATAGGGCGTTCCATTCCCAAAACACAGCTAAAGTAGAAAGTAAATATCCTATACCCTTTCGACCTTTACAATCTTCGCAAAATAACAAGGAACTCTATTTTTCCCCTACAAGCAAGATAACTTAGTAGCTCATCGGGAGCTTCACACCTTCCCCTGACCCTTACAACTTACACAAAATAAGCAACTCCATTTTTACCCTAAACCTACTTGACAGTTCATTTTAGCGGGAGAGGAACAAAAGATTTAGGACCTGCTTTGGGAACAGTGTTGAAATTATCTGCCAGATTAGTTACCAGAACTTTTTCGGAGGCGGTGAAAAAGAATCCAAGTGTTTTAGTTTGAAGTGTGAGCCATAGTTATGTGGTCAGTCTACTCTTACTAATAACTACATAGCTTGTTCCCGACTCACATCATTAGCTACTAAATTGGTATCGACTTCCAATCGAGTCAGATGCAGTTGAATTTCAGTATTTAACACAGAGCGCCTGCTACGTGACCTTTGAAATCCGAAAGCCAGTTAACACTGCGGGGAAAACGGTAACCTTAAGTTCGTTCGGTTTCAGAATTTCGGGTCTTTGGCTAGCCTTAAAGTCTATCAAAGGTATTCGTGTGACAATCGGCATGACCAGTAAGTACTGACGTACTTGATTTGACGTCTGCGTAAGACCAATTTTGTCTTGGACTGCCCCGGCAAAAAAAAAATTAAACAGGGTTAGAGGCATCATTATTGGCACCGGTGGCCTAGTGGTATCGGCCCCGACTTACGAGTTGTAGGTCGTAGGTTCGAACCCAGGCAGGCGCTTTACTTTGTGTAAATAATTTCATCACCACTGCTCTCAAAACGGTGAAGGAAAACATCGTGAGGAAACCGGCATGTCCGAGAACCAAAGATTCGGAGACGTGACATCTACCAACCCGCACTGGGCCCGCGTGGAGGATTACGGCGCACTCCCTCTCACAGAGAGGAGGCCTGTGTCCCAGCAGTGGGAACATTATAGGCTGATTATGGTAAGCAACTTCTCTAGTAATAATATTAAGTTGTCCAATTGGTTACAAAATTGATTGATTGGTTGGTAATTATGCTACAAAATGTACAATTGTACATATGTATGTAAAATCAAAGCCTTTATAAACAACACAATTCTGTCTAATGTATGTAAATGACACAGGCAATATCCTCCAAAAATTCCTTTCACCGGTATAATGAACTTAAGGCAATGAACTTCTAAGGTACATACTTTATCCCCAGTGTAGGAAATGTACACAGTATCTACGGACGATTTAGCAAAGTACATAGAGTACTGAGAGCGGTAGAGTGGTACTCATCATCGTTTGTACCCGATGACGATAGAGATGTCCCTATCCGGTTCAAGACGACTATGCAAATGAATTCTAGTACAGACGTCTACAGAAGTGTGTTTTGTCTTTTATTTTAGACTTACTCTTGCGTGCGGTTTCACTCGCATTTTAGAGAAACTGCTTCATATTTCAGGATGTGGCCTATCTTTGTGAAAAGTGTCATAGAAATCTGTTCAGCCGTTTATGCGTGATCGAGTATGAGAAATCTCAACTAACTTTCACTCATATAATATATGAGTTGGTTCTATATCCACACATATTATGTGTGGATATAGAACCAAAAAATGTTAAAAGCATTGTGTTATGACGGTGGGTTATCTAATAGGATTGGCACGCATGAGCGCTCTTCTAAGTGGCGTTAAGGGTCCGGCGAACACAATATTCCAAAATGCGTTTGGAATATTGTTATCTCTGTTCTGTTGTGTTTTTGTGTTGTTGTTGTTGTCTGTGTCTGTTGTGTGTTATGTGTGTTGTGTGTTGTTAGCGTTGTTACTAGCTATCGCAATTTATGATAAATTTGGATGTGTTCCGTAATACCAAAAAAGATGAATGAAAACCTAATATTCTTTCATAATTTTTTCTATACTTTGTAACTTGATAATATAAGCTATGCTTCTGCCGAAACAATATTCCAAATATTGTTGTTTATAATACAGAAAAAACAGTACGAAAACATGTCATTTAGCTCTAAAAATTGTGCGAATTTCAATTCGCTTAAACTTTATTTTAGGTAAGTTTTTTTGGAAAAAAACGATGTACAAGCCTAGATAAATACTGTCTAAATCCGAATATTAACATAATATGATGGAAATATGCTCAAATTGCAAATGATTTAGGTATTACGTTTGTATGGAAAATTCTAGGGTCGCCGCGGTCTTAAGACGAACAAAGATTAGTCGCGTTAAAAAACAATTTACTTACGCTGACCATATTTACTTTATTAAAAGATTTCTTAAATAAAAAAAAAAATGAGAATGAGCCTTTTGGACGAGGAATTTAATAACAACTGTTATTATTGAGTTAATCTATAGTTACAGATGTATAATTTTAGATATTAAGTTAAATATATTATGTCGGGTGACGGTAAGGTGTCCTCAATTAATCAGGCAACATTGTCAGAGCGATCGCTTTCCGAGAACAATAAATAATTTAAGTGGATACTTGTTTTGTTTATATTATTATTTATGAACTTCTGAACGCATGATATGAAGTTTCATAACTGTATTCATGTTTGATGTATCGGTTTAATATTCTAACATACAATAAATATTATGAGTGAACTATGTGCATGTATAGATAAGATTAACTACCTCACTGCTTGGTACAGTGATCGCATTCAGGGTTGCTAAACATAAGTTATCAGATTATCATCCCAGATCGGGAAAAAGCGGTTTTAAAATGTACTACGGCACCGATAATTATAAACTAACCGTTTGTATAAAGCAAGCCAGTTTTTCCTTTTTTATCGTTATTAATTTCTTCTCCAGTTATTTATTACACTAAGATGGTCGTCGTTATACATCCAAGGCAGGAAAATAAACAACAAAAATAGCAATCGTTTATAATTCCGCGCGAGTATTGTGGGGTCAAACCTTCCCTTAGTTAACGAGCGGCACAGAACGCGTTTAACAAACGAGAGGCGATATTCGTACGCCGTATTTGTATAACACGACTATATTGATGCTAAAGGGTGGCCAGAATAGTAAAGTAGGCTGCCGATAATATGGTCGCAAGTTATTGGTTAGGTTGCGATCGTTGTGGAGATCCGGACTACGCCGAGGGTTCAAAAGCAACAAGTAGTATTATCAAATGCACTTTTTATAATACCAGCCTAGTATTATTTCTCAGGGCGGAGAAGCCATAAGCATTGATTAGGTACCACACTTGCTCAAGGTAGATTGGCAACATAGACTTATTTTTAGTATATGTCCAAATTTCTTCACATTGTTTCTCTTCACCGCGCATGTCTGTGACGTCGAAGATAAACTTAGAAACTGATTAAATGCATAATTCACTGATTATAAAAATAAAAAAACTACATGTAAAGTGAAAACAAATCGTAAAGAAACCTGGAAGGAAATGAAGGTCTAAAATCACCAACCCGCAGTGAGCAATAAGCTAACAACGCTCGTTCCTCCACTGTTTCACAAAAAGCTTCTGCCAAACATTGGGACAGTTACAGACTAATATTATATTGTTAATTGATGGCAGCATCGCCCTGGGCACAATTCCAAAATAACTTCCACTTCTCTGAGTTTTCTTTTTACCCGATTGGGGACTTGAAGGGGGGTTCTTAAAGGCCCCCCTTTTACAATCTTTACAAACTCGTAAACCCTACACTTGATGGCCTCTTCGAGTTCTATCAGTGTGACTGTATTTATGTTCAATATTTGCATAATATTCATCTGCATATTTTATCGTCATTTTGCTATAAAACAGAGACAAAGCAGAGATTATGTCCCTGTCTCGTCTCAGAAAGCAGTTTAGTTAGTTTAATGATAGTATAGCTAGTCATGATTTTATTAGCAAGGCGATGTCGCTTTGTTTTTACATGTTCTTCTAATAATATAGTTAATATAAACAAGTGATTAGTTGTTTATTTCGAGGGAGAGAAGAAGAAAAAATATTCGTGTATTTTCCCCGCTTATTAACTTAGCAAAAACAATTATTTTCATGGCTGGAAATTCAGTAAGCACAAATTCTTGAAAGTTATGAGCCCTTTTTACAATGAAGACACACTCAATTATCCTTTTGGGGAATGCAGGGAAGCGATGGGATTCGGTAGAGTTACCGTCAAAATTATTCTAACGTATGTTGGTCAATGATTTTATATGGATAAAAATTTCTGGAAACAACGAGTATGCATTCTTCAGCTACCTATAAAAGGATAGCCAGTACTTACTTTCCTCGATATAAATTCAATTCAACGATCACACGAACTTGTAAAATGTCCAGGATCTAATAACTAGACCCTACTCAGGGTCAGGACAAATAGGACCTATAGTTTACGTTCCCATTCCCCCATATTCTTTGTGCCAAATTTCAAGCGGTTTCCCATCGGCCGGAGCATATTCCGTTACATTTTATACCGTTCCGGTCGACCGGGCCGGCCCGGAGGTCATTACCCATCGGCTTTTCCGCTTTACTGTTTTGGTTGTTGTTTTGCCGAAATTTTTCGGCCATCATCAGGCTGAAGTTGCCATACTTAGCGACTTCCGACTCCTAACCATTTTTATGACATACAAGACGACGGAACCCGAGGCGTTAGCCGCGATTTGGGGTTTGTTGTCCTATACTTATTCTGATTTAATTCCTTTTTGAACTCCGTTTTTGTCCCGAATCTTTTTTGTTACTGCTCATAAAGTCTTGAGGAGTTTGATCCTCGGCCTTTTTAAGATTTATGGATCAACGTTTATAAGTGGTTTGATCTTCCCTATTGAATTTCTTGGCCTCATTCGTGATTACAATACCCTTAATCTGCGAAACCGATAAATTTCGGAGTAATGTCTATCGTTTGCTCTCGATATTAAATGTGCTCATTTTATTTTCTAACATAGGTATTATTAAAATGTAGCTCTTCAGAGAAGTATATTTTCTTTTTATATTTCTTTTTTAATGTGAAGATCTTATAATATATGTTGTTTGATTGGCAGATCATTTCACTGTATGTTATCATACCAGCCTTAACAATTCCACTCACGTTCGACGTGCTACCAATTGGCTGACTCATTTTGTCAATTGCTAGGACAGACGATTCAGCAATCAGCATATTGATAGTGGGTTTCAACAAGCCTACACACGACGCAATCAAACGCTGACTCATGACAAATTTATGGAATAGACTGAGTGTGATATTGCAGCAGACGGCGACTAAATCTCTAGTGGCATTAAATCTTACCTCCGCCAAAGAGGGTGAAAAGTTAATAGTCACCTACTTTATTCAAGAATACTTTATTCAAGGTAATAATATGAATACATGGCCAGCACTTGTGCGCTCGATCTCACCGCGACCAAGTGCCGTCGCGCACATTATAATAATCGATGGCATCACTTACCAGCTTATGAATATTTTACATCCCTCATAAGACTCATATGTCCCCCTTCACCCCCTCTTCACCCCCTACCGGGTAATGTCCGCCCGTAAATTGTGTTTTGCGGGTAATACGGCGTAACTAACGCTCTTTTTGCGCTAAATTATCAAGTTGCAGTTAATCAAATTATGTATGCTTATTAAGATGTACCTAATGGGTAACATGACTCTCTCCCCGTTACGTGTCTGTTGGTTGAAAGGATTTGGGAAACCACCGGCGCGAATGAAAGGATTCTGATGGAAATTAATTAATTGTTTTGTATGATGGCTTTAATGGCGCTGTGAAAGCGCATAGAATATTATGCTAGATTGAATTTATTAAATTTGTATTATGTGTAATGGAAATTATTTAAATATTATGTTGCATATAAATATAACTGAAATCATTATCATTCTCCTGCCCATAACCAAATTTATTTGGGGTATATTAATGTAACTGGAATATTTGTTTAATTAAATTTTTGCTGTTACATGGTTGAAATTTTTCATAATTCTTCTTTACTTTTGTATTTCACTGAACTCCTCATATACGGATAAACCAATTTTAATGATCTTTTGTGTTTTTATTACGTAGGTTCCTGGCTTGTTTAGATTCACAATTAGACCAGGCAGGTAGCGGTGTTTTCGGGCAGGACAGCGTCTGTCGAGACCGCTATTATTTAATATATTATTAGTTCTATTTCTGTTATTTATTTATTTTAATACTTTAAGCACACAAATGTACAGAAGCGGACTTTTAAACCTTTATATAAATGGCAACTTCAAAAGTGCTTTAAAAATAAAGAAGTATTATTAAGGCTTTTGTAGACCAGCGCGACTTGTTGCGCGACGCGACACGAACAATACAATTTCTAAGAAAACTTCACGATATTACAATAACCGGTGTCGCGTCGCGCGACAAGTCGCGCTGGTCTGCACAAAGCTTTAATCTTTCTGCAAAAAAATATAAACAACAGACTGCCAGCCCTCAAAATGTAGTGACAATTTGCCTATAACTTGCTACGGGACAGTTATTACGGAGGCAAAATAAAAACTGAAGCAAAACAGGCAGCATGTTAAAAGAAAATAAAATGAAGATGACATTTACTTCTAAACATCTTCCAAATAGACTGAGCAGAAGAATTTCTTTTAGGAAATAGTTACAATAAATTATTTGGGAGCACTTTATAAATTTCACATGAGTCACAATCTGAGACGCTGGCGAGTTATTACGAAATATTTTTCCACAGTAAATATAAGAAAATATATTATTTGTAATACGTTACATCAAAGAGAGTGTATTTTTTACGTCAATAATATTATATTGAAGTTCAAATATACGTGTAAGTCCGGAGTAAGCGGCCCAGAGAATTTTATCTCAGGACGGATGGTTCTCGAATACTAATCTCGTGTGCGGTAAGTTTGCTACAAGTTACTTCGCCGTGTTTTAGAGGTCTATTTATTGCCATCCGAAGATAATAATATTATGTGTTGTCGTGCGCGATTAATTTCGCCTGTAGCGTTCCTGATCACTCTTCTTTCTTTGAATTTTATGCTAAGTTTTTAGTTCAAATGATCGTTAATGTTCTAATCTTATGTTAATGGAAATATAGTTAAACAAAAAAACAAATGGTATAGGACATCCGGTTGGTACGAAGCCCCTATTGCTTTTGCACGCTTGTTACGTAACAAAAGTGTTATGACGATGAAAATGTTACACTTTTTTCGGTCTAGTTCTCATTCGCCAAATGTGCAGAGTATAATGCGTTATTAAGAGTGTACGACTAAATGCCGACAGACACTACGCCGACAGACTGATCACCGACAAGACTTTACTTCGACGGGACTCTTCGCAGACAGGACACTTCGCCGACAGGACTCTTCGTCGACAGGGCTCATCAGCGACGCAACCTATCTAGGATGGTCAGATACTTACTTTGGAAATCGATTATAGAAAAAAAAATTAAATATATTTAAAACTATAGATGAAATTAAGAGCGTTTACGTCGTACGAAATTTCATACAAAAGTGGATTATTTCGAAAATTTTCCGGGTCTAAATATAAAAGTGCCCGTACCAAGCGCCAGTCCACACCGTACACGGATAGTGTTGACCACAGTTCTTCCCTCCACACCATGTAATAGGCCTTCTCCAAGCCAAAGAAAACACACTAGACTTTCTTGTTCTTTGTCAGATGTTTTTCGCTTATGCACCTTAAAGAGATCTGATCCATACAGCCCATTTTCTATCTAAATCCCGCCTGCACATCCAATATTTTCTCATCTATCGCTCTTATCACTCTATTTATTAAAACCTTCGCATAGAGTCTGCGGACAACACTCAAAAGACTAATGCCGTGACAGTTTTTGGACTGCTGCTGAGAGTCTTTTCCCTTATAAAGTGGTACGATTACAGCCTTGCACCAAAAAAACCACCTTGCATCCGGCACACGGCCATTTCTACAACACATATTAAAGATCCGTCACAACAGGCTTGCTCCCACCCCGTCACCTGCCTTCAGTATATCAGCAGACACTCTGCCATTCCCTGAGCTTCCCAATTTTCATTCCCTTCAACACTCTTACAATCTCATCTATTTCTATTTCATTTCCATCACGCATCTGAGCTCAGAGTCTTCAAAACTTGCTTCTGTCCAGTTACCCACTCCTTGCACACTATCCTGACAACTGAATAAACTTCCAAAGTATCCCTTCTAGTGTTCCAAGACGATTGGGTGATTCTTCGTTAATTAAACATCCATCTTCTGCTCTTATAATAATCCTTCTCGATAGTCCTGTCACTCCGTGAGCCAATCTTATCTGTTTCCAGAACAGCATAACACATTGGCCCTGTAGTTATCAGAGAACTTCTTGTTATAGGCCCTTTTCTTCCTTTTCATCCTTTTTCATTTTTACAATCTCTTTTACTGTTAGATGTTTTATTTAAAGTGTAGATGTAATAAATAAATAAAAGATTTTCTAGACTATTGTTTTAATTATAGATTTTTTGTTCGATCGATAGCAGAAGGAAATAAGTCGTTACTATACAAGGTGGCAGGGACATCGACGCGAAGCCGGTTACCATGGATTCAGTACATGATTCTGAACCCCCCTGCGTTGAAAATTTTCGTCGGTTATTAAAAAAAAAATCAGCTGTTCCATACATTTTGACCGCGTAGGTATTGCACTTTTCTATGAAACAGCTGTTTTTTTTTTAAATAAACGACGAAAAATTTTAACGCAGGGGGGTTCAGAATCATGTACTGTATCCATGGTAACCGGCTTCGCGTCGATGTCCCTGCCACCCAGTATTTGTCTTAGGGCCTGTTTCACCACCTACGATTAAGTTCCTATTAACTTACTTGGCAGATAATTTCATACAAATTCTGTTCCATTTTTGAATTTATTCGATATGTACTCGTAGTGGCTATTCGGACATCGTGAAATAGGCTCTTAGGCATTTATAAAATGTGACTGAATGTGGAAGTGATTACTATTAAATGAAAGGGCAATTTTTTATCTACAATACAAATTCAAAAGAAGTTATGATTTTAATTGCGAAATACTAAAAAACGTTAAAAGTGTTGTTTTTTGCCTCTCCTGAAAAGTGACGAATTTGAGTTGTGCCCTTTTTTACTGGAGACACTGATATTTTGATTTCGATAGTAAATATTAAACTCTGATTTGACACATATGTACTTTTTATTCTAAGAAAGAGGAAAGGGGAAAACCTATCTATATCGCAATTTGGGTTATAGGAACGATACGTCGGGTCAGATTAGGCAGAGAGTTACGATCGGAACAAATATTATAATTTTTTTCAAGTTCCTAACCTAACCCGCAACCGGGTTATGTTTTCCGGGTCAGGTTCGGAATAATCCACTTTTGTATGAAATGCCGTACGACGTAAACGCTCTTAATTTCATCTATAGTTTTAAATATATTTAATTTTTTTTTCTATAATCGATTTCCAAAGTAAGTATCTGACCATCCTAGATAGGTTGCGTCGCTGATGAGCCCTGTCGACGAAGAGTCCTGTCGGCGAAGTGTCCTGTCTGCGAAGAGTCCCGTCGAAGTAAAGTCTTGTCGGTGATCAGTCTGTCGGCGTAGTGTCTGTCGGCATTTAGTCGTACACTCCGTTATTAAGAAGTTCGTTTTAAAAAATCTCCCTTCTATCTTTCCATTTTTTCAGTCTATTGCGACTGCTGGCCAATCCTTTAAGAAGGAGTCCAGCTCATCCCGCCATCTCTTTCTGGGCCTGCCGCGTAGTCGTTTCCTGCTATTTGGGATCCACTGATTGGTGATTTTTGCGTATGTATTGCTGCTCCGACATGCGACTGATGTGGCCAGCCCAGTGCCACTTTAGTTCAGCAACTGTGCGTCCGACGTAATGCGGACTGTGAGTTTGACACCTGGTATACTTCATTCGATAGCCCGTTGGCAGACGTACTACTTCGTATATAAACCGATTTTTATAACTGTATACCTGTCAACGTCAAAATATTACAGTGTATAGTAATAATAACAACTTAACAAATAATATGACAGAACTGTGGAGACGACACGAGGAGCACTGAGGAGGTAACCAGGTGGCGGTGAATTCAAATTATACCAATAATTCCTACGATTTTGAAAGCTCTAAGCGCACAGTTATATAAAAATCGAGTTATACCTAATACATATAAGCTTCCAGAAAGAAAGACCTGCTAATACTGGATGTAAACAGTCAATGGACTTTAAACGACCACTTTCTTTTAAACCACGCTTGGTAAATTCTAAAACGATCGCCTTGACTCGCCCTTTTAGTTTTTCAGGAAAGAACGAAGGAGCTAGTCCATTCAAATCATGCAGGCTTACTCGGATATCTGTTGGAGATATTTCTCCTAGTAACGACTCGCGACTAGTCAAATTTATCTGTCGTCAAAGGCGGCTCTCATAAAGCCGCCACCTTATCCTCACCTCGGAAACTTCAAGGTTGTCAATGAGTACCTTCTTCGGAAAGTAGTTTAGTATATAGATCTTGATTCGTCATCAAGATCTAAATATCTGAGATTTTGAAGTAACCCCGGCTTTAACTGTACCTGATACCTACCGTTTGATTTTGTGATAAACCCATATTTTCGACAAAAGATCGTTAATTAACTCGACCTTGGTCTCCAAGATTTTAGATCTGTCACCGAATTAAAGCTTATATTGTTAAGCCCTTCGAAAACTGTCTAGAATCCGTACTAATCGATACTTTTATACGCAATATAATTATAAACCTAAAAGTTACTCTGTCGGTCTGGCTATCTGTTACGTTTGCACGCCTCAACGGATAAACGGATTTTGATGAAATTTGGTTCACACGCATACTTTTTATCCCGGTAGTATGTTCCTGTGGCATAATTTCCACGACCTCCACGCGGGGAAACCGCGGGCAAAAGCTAGCCATAATATACAAGATAGAAACGACAATACGACTATAAATTAACGTATATCCAATAACAATTAACGTTATCCAGTCTACATACAAAAAATCAATCAAGTTTATCCAATAGTTTAGTCACTATAACTAGTCAAAAATGCGAACACCTTAAGGCGTGTATGCACGAACAAACATGAATATTTTGAACACGAACATCGAACAGAACGAACTCATCTAGCTAATTTTTAAGTTATTTTTTAATATAACGTGTAAAAGTGATTCCAATATCCTATTTACAGAATAAACAATTTCATTTCATTTCGAACACTTTGTTCGCATGCGCAACGAATATTAAACACGTCAAAAATATTTCTGGCGATCCAATTTCGAATCTATGGTTACTAAAGAGAGCGGCGCGATTGAACGCGTGTCGTGTTCGCTTTACTAAGTAACGTCCACACGAACGATCCGAATGTTCAATTTTCGATGCTCGTGTTCACCATGTTTTGTTCGTTCATGCGTAGACGCCTTTATAGTTGGCCCATATTTAGCTTGTTTAAAAAAATCATTCAGAATTTATTTGATAGTTCCAAAATACAATGAGTATTTTGGAACTATATAGTATTGCCAGTGTTTTCATTTATTTTCGTACTGTCGTCTACACATTGTATAATTTCGCGAAATTTATTTGAATCAAGGCAATTTCAGGACAATAAACAGTTACCTATCTTAGTTTCAGACTAACATTACCGGCACATGCTGTTTTGAAACTAGCTAAATATTCATTACATTGCGAACTCATACGGGATGAGTTATTTAATTAAATTCGGTTCTTTGTTGTGATTGTTAGTTTCTTGTTAATGCATTCAAAACATATTCGCGTCGATGTCCCTGCCACCCCGTATATGTTTTAAATTAAAGTTCATGATTGTAAAATTAGAAAAAACGGCTGATGCCCGAGACTTCGTCTGCGATACAGATATATAGATAGATAGTATATTCTTTATTATGTACACCAAGAAAAGTACAGATATAAATGTAGAAATTTTACATAGGGTGACATAATGGGCGGTCTTATCGCTAAAAGGGATCTAAACAGATACAAAGTAGTACCTAGTATATAAACCGAAATACACGAAAGATTCCATACTTTTTTTTTTACTTTGATAACGACACGTTGCTTGGGGAACAAGACCAACCCATTTATTTTTTTTTAATTTTTATTATTTGTTGATAAAGTGCCCATAGTAGTACCTACCTACACACTCTGAAAATTTCAAGTGTTACCTATTACGGTTCAAAAGAAAGCCCTGTGTCAGACGGACAGCTGAGCCTTAGAATAGGGTCCCGTTGGTACACCCTTTGGATACGGAACCCCAAAAAGCACACTTAGTATTAATAATGTTATGGAATACATAATGAAAAATCAACAATAACAAAGTATTTAATTAACAACCTTTTACAAAGTGCTATTATTGGGTTTTTCCTTTTGGAAATAAAATGCAGGAAGTGGGTAATCAAGCATCGAGCGAGGTTTTTAGATGCGGTACCAAAGTGCCAGTTTGTGGTATCGTCATCATTTCAGCCGAAATACGTCCACTTTTGGCCATAGGCCTCCCCTCAGTTTTTGGCATGTAGCAGTAGATAATGTTATCTCAGGCGCCACTGACTCGGTGTAACATTAAAGTTAAAATCTTTTACAAACCGTAGTAAGTAAGAATTATCGCCTAGCCTTTTCCCAACTATGTTGGGGTCGGCTTCCAGTCTAACCGGATGCAGCTGAATACCAGTATTTTACATGGAGCGACTGCCTATCTGACCTACATACCCCAGTAACTGGGTAACACGATAAGTAGCCGTTGGTAAGAAGTGAGTAAGAATAAAATTATTATTATCCATGATCGTTCCTTCTCTGTATAATATAATTGACCGAGCGAGGAAAGCAAGCGAAGCGTCTCTGTTTCAAGTCTGGCATTTGCTTTCGTGTGTAGAGGTGTACTAACAAACTGTTAGTACTCTTCTACAGGTCGTATTTAAAAAACCAATCTGAACGACACTTGTCTTGGTCTATAGGTTTAACGACTTTATAGATTTATTTTGTCGGGGATTTTTGATTGGAGGGGCACTTCCTCCAAAAAGGGGGCTACTGGATATCTCCGTCTTATGAGACCCAATTTCAATGGTTTCTTTTTTTTTAAAGGTAACTTTAAGTTCATCTTAAAGGTTTTATAAACAATTATAATGTATATTAATTGTTGCTAAAAAGTTAGTGCTCGCGAGGTCTACAGTACTGTTCGCAGAACTACTAGTAATAATCCTGCCAAAATATAATTATTCAATCGTCTCCCATTTCACATGACTATAAATAAGCCAAAGACTTTAATTGAAATAGGCGACCTTTTAAGCGTTACCTACGTTATGTAAAGTTATTTAATTTAATATTCTCTCCTCCTCATACGTACACGTGCTGTCAAAAATCCATCAGTAATTCATAATAAAACAAAGTTTGTTTTTACAAAGTATATAACATATTAAATAAATACCTCTGCTTGGAAATACTTCGAGTGTAACGTGGAGGAAAGTTGGGCACTTTAAATTTATGTAACGAATGATTTTACAGCAGTTATTATGATTCCGTATGAGTACGTTAGAATTTTGTGTGGGTTAAGTTTTTAATAACTTGAATTATAATTATACATAATTTATAAGAGAGCAGTGAGAGTGAGTGAGAGTTTTGAGAGCAGATGGTGGACTAGTTGTATCTGCCCCGACTTACGAGTTGTAGGTCGTGAGTTCGGACCCAAGCAGGCGCTTTACTTACTGCTCTCAAAATGGTGAAGGAAAACATCGTGAGGAAACCGGCATGTCTTAGAACCAAAAATTCTATACGACCTATTCGTTTTTTTTAGCTAAATCAACAGCTTAACGCTGTAAGCTTTAATTAATAATAATACCAGCCTGTTATTGTTCAACTGCAGGCTACTGAGGCCAGGTTTTTAATTAATACATAATTTACAGCTCCTATTTTCTTCGTCACATCTACCAGAGGACGTATACTTGTGTATCTGTAGATATAGATTATAGAAGATACAATAATCATAGTTTCATCAATAGCATAAAATCACTAACGTTTTTTACCGAAGACCAACAACATTAAACAGGAGTCACAAACATTTCTCCCATCTTCATAACTCGCACAACGTAAACAAGTTTTCCCAGAACAGTAGGTAGATAAAGCACTTCCTTTGTTTTTGTTTGTCGATCATAATGCGGTGCTGATAGGCCTGCGCCTGCTATCATCAGGGGTCGTAAACTGCTGCGTTAGAGTAAAGACGTCGGTAATGTAAGTCGTTTACTGCGGGAACATGGACATCTGACTGTTTATTTGTTTGAATGGTTTATTTGATTTGTGAAGGTTTTATTCTCGCTTTGAAATTCGTACTTCAACTGTCTTAGGATTTTTTAAGGAAGCAATTTTGTGTCAGCATACATTATTATAAGATAAACTTGCTTTTCGTCTGTCTGTGTGACCGCATTGTTCTTCTAAACTACGTAACGTATTTTGACGCGGTTTTACCATCATATAGCCAATTTTTTTCCGAAAGGTTTACGTGTATTAAACTTTTGTCAAGTTGTAAAAACCGTGCTAAGCAGGGCGAGTCGCTAGTTCATTGAATAAACTTAATACTGTAGCGGTTACACCGCCACATACGAACTACGCAGCAAAGACATGACGTCACCCAAATCCTGCATCGCGCAGTTAGAGTTTACCGCGCGAACAACATTAGGTATATACGACATTATGTCCGAAATCAACTTACGGGCAGTTGCCCGCCAGACATAATACCCCATATGGTGGTATATGGTCGGAGGATCCTCCCTTTTCTAAAAGAGGATGAGTGAACTTAACACCCTGTTCCTCACACCTCTAAAATGCGAATTTCATTTCGGCTATAAAATATCAGAAAATGCACTAGTAAGATGTAAAATCAACCCAGCAGCTGCAAGCACTATAAAATAGAACCAGATTATAAAAACCACATTGTATTGAACCTACATAATACTTTACAGTCTAATAAAATCGTTTTAACCCCTTCTCCATTATTCATCCATTTTTGTATTTATTTGAGCACGTATTTACAATTTTACGAGCCTAATACACGTCAGATGCATGTGAGCGAACGTTTGTCACAAATTCTATATATGTATGAATATGACAACATAACGTTCCTATTACATTGAGTATCTATAATAAAATATTACAGCACACTTTGCGATTTCACTTCGTTTTTACGAATAAGGATTTATGTCCATCAGTCCATCTTATTCCAATTCTGGACGTAGGTGTTTGATATAACATACCTCCTTGTTAAATAAATAGGTATTTCTTTTTATCTTTTTATTTCAGTTGCCAAGCAGAAGGTATTGCTGTTTTCCAGTGAAATGACAGGTACCATCGCGGACACTGGCGGTGAACCATTTTTCAACCTTATTACTAAGGGCATAAGGATGAAAAGTGGTTCACCGCTTTTTTATCTCTAAGGTCAGCTGTGACAGAGAATTCGTTGGCTTATTTTAAACTGAGTCATCATAATTAATTGAATCAATCTCTTTGCGCGTAAAAAAGTCTTAAGTACTTTTATTTTCTCTCGCATAACATGTTTGTGCCTCTTACAATTTCCATTTCTTTGGTTCTCTTTCCAAGAAGCATCTTCCTTCCTTTGACAAATTATCAGATACATATTTAAAATTGGATTACCAAACTTGTATGGGACGTAAACACGTGGGTGCGATCGTATGCCCGTCACGTAACCGTTCCGGCCCCTAATAAACTGATAAACGGCGCTGAGATTGCAAAATTTTTATCGGAAATACGATTTTAAATTAATATTGTTTTATCTAATATTAGCATCAATGAAACGCCGTGCGGAATAAAAAGGCTTTGATTTGTGAAAGATTGTTTATTTTTGTAATTTTAATATTAAATGGTGGTCGTGGTGCCGCAGATGTTTACCGGATCGGCCCGAGCATTTCAGTTCCAATTTTTATATTATTTTCAGTTACTTTCGCTTTTTAGTACTGTAGGTATGTACCAAATACTTTTCATACTAAGCGACGTAGCATGTCTTTTTGTTCACGCTACATGTACCTACAAGCAAGCGTCATTAATCTGTTATTATTATCTGTTTGAGAAAGGCCAATAACGTCTTTTATTTACATTTGAAGTAAACGCGAACAATTTCCTTTGTATTTTACCCTCCACCATATACAATACCAAGCAAACTACCCAACTACAGTACCCATATTAATTAACACAACACGCAGCTCCCTTCCAAAATCAACACAGAATCACCAATCTATTTATTAATCTAAGCATAAGCCCAAACACAATCACAATCCGGAATAGTGCAAACCACCTCTCGCAAGTTATGCCGTCAAGCCCGTCAAACTAAGTTAGAAGCGAATGGGCCAACTTGTGTGACAAACGTGAGAATGGTACATAAATGGTACACAATCGGGAACAAGTTATGACACCCGTAAGTGATCCCAATTAAGTTGAACTGTGTGCACAAGTGTGATGGTTTTAAGTGGCGACGTGAGGTGCTTGTGCACTAGAGCGGTGTCGGTAGACGCGCGATCGAGCGGTTAACTTGAGATATTTTTGTTGTGTGTTGTATTTGACAGTGATAGTGCATAACATTTTATTTTATTATTGTTTTGAATGAATAAAAAATAGGTAGTCTATTTTGTAAAGGGCGTTTACTACTTAACAATATTCTCATGCTTGATTAGAATCGTAACTTTAATACTATAAATGTGAAAATGAGTTTGTTTGTTTTGTTTGCTAAAACGGCTGATATTTAGTAATGATTTGGATGAAATTTGGCTCATGGGTAGACCATGCCCTGGATTAGGACATAGGATACTTTTTATCCCGATATTCTCACGGGATCGAGAATTATGCGGGTTAAATCGCGGGGAGCAGCTAGTAGTGTAAATAGTTCAATAAATTATTTTATGTCAAAGGCTCCATAAGCGTATACAAAGTTGCCAATAAAGAAAACATATTCTATGATGCAGTTGACTAACGCAGACGATCATTTGATTAAAGTGATTTAACAATTAATGATCATCTGCGCTAGCCCAGCCTACAATAACATTATTGCATACAAATGTAAAATAACATAATAAAAACCGTACCTATCAATTCAGACTTTACACACCACTACAAAACTATTTCAGGCCTCCAATTAAGGTACGAGTGCACTGACTCAACGCACGCACGCGCGATTAAGCGATTAACGTAACAATTTCATGTTTATAGGCTTGTTGGAACGGCACCTCTGTGTATTTTCCTCAATAAACAAATAAAACTCAAAGTGGAGTAAAACGAAGTGCAGTGGAGCTATTTGAAAATCGTAAAGAATTATGTGTTAGCTTTAAGGTTCTGCCACACGGATACAATTTGCATAAACAAGGCCAAAGCCCGTCGAATGCGCTACCATATCGCATTACCATCAAATTGTGGGGCGTTGAAAAAATGTCGTGTAAAGCTAATTTTAGTGTAATGCAGTGAACTAACACTTAATTTTGTTCGAATATGTAAATCAAAAGGTTATTTAATATAATGTTTACACTCTTAAATGGGCATAACAAATACGTATATTTACTTTTAACACAATCCTCTGTGAACAAAATAAAATATCAAACATAAATAGCTGTTTACATTACTAAACCCAAATGACCCATAAACCATTGCTCATTCAAAACGACAAACCACTGTTTTCGCGTAAACGTCACAATTTATAACCCGGCTTGTAAAATATTGTGGACTATTAAAGTTATAGTTACTTATATAATGTTCGGTGTTGCCTCACGAGCGCTCCGGCAAAATTGTGTTCCGTGTTCTCTATTGCTTGTTCGCAGCCGATAACGCGATAAACGACAATCGGCCAATGTGTCACATCGTGCGGTCGCGTGTTGCGGGACGCTACAGTGGTTACAAGGCTTTATTTTCGAGAATTTTATGTAAGCCTAAGTAAATTCCATTAAAGGTTTTTGAGGAATTTCCAATCGGGTATCGGAATGAAAGGGAATGGTTGGGTTGAATGAAGAAAGTATTTGACCTTGAAACATGGAGTGGTGATTCGTGTTCAAGATGGCATTTAATTAAATATTTTTAATACCATCGGGCGACATTTGGTTACATCGTCGGTACTTGCCCAACATACTGTCGTGATTTCTTTAATTTAATTTGAAAATAATAAGTATATTTTAATATCGATTTATAATATCCACTGTGGCAACACTATCAAAGCACAAATGATTAATATTGTAAGAAACTTTTAAATGTATTTTCATTATGGCAACTGAATGTATTATTTTACTTTGGCAACACTTAGAAATAACGGTTATGATATTATCGTTATTTCTGGGTGGGGTCAAAAGTCGTTTTAAATGGTAAAATGTAATGCATAGTCAGTCTTCGTTTGATTGTGAAATTGTACAGTTGTCTGGATTAAAAGTATTAGCAAGAAAAGAGCGTTTTCTTTATAAGTCAGAAGTGACAAGAACCACGAGCTATATGTTGGTGAAATCGTGAGTAGTTTTATGAATTCTTAACATTATTAATTCTTTTTGTCCCAGTTATGTTCAGTGAGCAATGAGTATGGTTAGTTTGTAGTCTCATGATTCGGTAGCAATCATTGTGGCGTATTTCCCAGATGGTTAATATTTAAATCATAGTTAAAAGTAATTGGGCTGATGCACGTGCTACCTTTGGTCGAGGCAACTCCTCGATAAGGTTATCGTTGCGTTGGACTAATTTAAAATAATATAATGAGTAAATGGTTGGGCCGATGCACATGCTACCTTTGGTCGAGGCAACTCCTCGATAGGGTTATCTTTGCGTTGGACTCATTATAAACAATAAGTAAAATAGTTGAACCAATGCAATGTGATACTCTTGGTCGAGGCAACTCCTCGATAGAGCTATCATTGCATTGGACAACCAGGAAAATAAATAAATTAGAAATTTTGCGAGTGAATGTTGGGAATTCCGCCACGAGATTTCACTTTGAATATTATCTAAATAGTATTTTAAGTCTGCTCCGTTCACTGAATTTTCTGAGCAGCTTTATATGTAGTTTGTTGATGGTACGGTGGTATGCTGGCTTGGTTATGGTTTGTTTGTTGGTTTGTTTAAACAGCAGCTTAGATTTTGTTTATTGCGGTTATGACTAATGACTGCATGAGCTATTTATTATATAATAAAATATATATTGTCTCCTATGCGGCGTGCACTCGGGTTCAGCCATGTAGGTGAGCTGTTCAGAGATGTACGAGTATAGTGTAGACCTCATGCTGCGTGCACTGTGGTTTAGCCGTGTGGGCGACCTGTGATGTACGAGTATCCTATGCTGCGTGCACTGTGGTTTAGCCGTGTGGGCGACCTGTGATGTACGAGTATCCTATGCTGCGTGCACTGTGGTTTAGCCGTGTGGGCGACCTGTGATGTACGAGTATCCTATGCGGCGTGCACTTTGGTTCAGCCGTGTAGGCAACCTGTGATGTACGAGTATAGTGTAGATTCCTATGCGGCGTGCACAATGGTTTAGCCGTGTGGGCGACCTGTGATGTACGAGTATAGTGTAGATTCCTATGCGGCGTGCACAATGGTTTAGCCGTGTCGGCGACCTGTGATGTACGAGTATAGTGTAGATTCCTATGCGGCGTGCACAATGGTTTAGCCGTGTGGGCGACCTGTGATGTACGAGTATAGTGTAGATTCCTATGCGGCGTGCACAATGGTTTAGCCGTGTCGGCGACCTGTGATGTACGAGTATAGTGTAGACCCCTATACGGCGTGCACTTTGGTTTAGCCGTTCAGGCGACCTGTGATGTACGAGTATAGTGTAGACCCCTATACGGCGTGCACTTTGGTTTAGCTGTTCAGGCGACCTGTGATGTACGAGTATAGTGTAGACACCTGTACGGCGTGCACTTTGGTTTAGCCGTTCAGGCAACCTGTGATGTACGAGTATAGTGTGTAGACCCCTATACGGCGTGCACTTTGGTTTAGCCGTTCAGGCGACCTGTGATGTACGAGTATAGTGTAGACTCCTGTACGGCGTGCACTTTGGTTTAGCCGTTCAGGCAACCTGTGATGTACGAGTATAGTGTGTAGACCCCTATACGGCGTGCACTTTGGTTTAGCCGTTCAGGCGACCTGTGATGTACGAGTATAGTGTAGACTCCTGTACGGCGTGCACTTTGGTTTAGCCGTTCAGGCGACCTGTGATGTACGAGTATAGTGTAGACTCCTGTACGGCGTGCACTTTGGTTTAGCCGTTCAGGCAACCTGTGATGTACGAGTATAGTGTGTAGACCCCTATACGGCGTGCACTTTGGTTTAGCCGTTCAGGCGACCTGTGATGTACGAGTATAGTGTAGACTCCTGTACGGCGTGCACTTTGGTTTAGCCGTTCAGGCGACCTGTGATGTACGAGTATAGTCTAGATAGTTCTATGCGGCTTACTCTAGTTCAGCCACGTAGGCGAGCTTTATGGAGATGTATGCGTATAGTTTATAACAGCCGCGTAGGCGTGCTGTAGTTCAGAGTTTAAAGATAAAGATGTACGAGTATAGTTTAGAGTTCTATGCGGCTTACACTCTAGTTCAGCCACGTAGGCGAGCTTTATGGAGATGTATGCGTATAGTTTATAACAGCCTAGTAGGCGTGCTACAGTTCAGAGCTTAAAGATAAAAATGTACGAGTTTAGTCATTTATAACAGCCGCGTAGGCGAGCTGTAGTTCAGAATTTCAAAATAAACATGAACAAGTACCTACAAGTATAGTTTAGAGTTCCATGCGGCTTACACTCCAGTTCAGTCATGTAGGTGAACTGTAGTTCAGAATATTATGTGGATACTTATGTGATACTATGCAGCCATGTAGGTGAGCTTTAGTTTAAAGCTTAACGTAGACACTAGTTCAAAGCTTAACGCAGATACTTATGTGATTATATGCAGCCATGTAGATAAGCTGTAGTTTGAAGCTTAACGTAGTCAATTACGTGATCCTATGCAGCTATGGAGGTTAGTTGTAGTACAGAGTTTAACATAGGCACTTATGTGATCGTATGCAGCCATATAGGTGATCTGTAGTTCAGAATTTAACATAGGCAGTTATGTGATCTTATGCAGCTACGGAGGTTAGCTGTAGTTCAAAGTTTAACATAGGCACTTGTGTAGTTCTATGCAGCCATGTATGTGTGCTGTTAGTACGTCATGAAATTGATGGCCGAAAGGCAGTAGATTGTATAAATTATGTAATGCTCGAAAACAAAAGAACTGTCTTGAAGAAAGATCACTGCGTCTTTAAATGAAAAATATCTTACTTACATAGAACTGCGTCATATTTTTTTAACTTGTTTTGGCAACATTTTTGTTAGAGAAAGCGGAGGTTAATTCAATTGAATTTTTGAATAACACAAGACAGAAAACAATCATCTGGTCAAGAGTTGTAAACTGTTAACGATTGTCAATGACAACAACTCAAATCCTAGTTCAAAATTGCGATTACATTTTATATATTTTCTAGTTTTTTTTGCCATATTCTTATGTAAGGAAGAACACTGAAAAACTAGTCACTTTTCAGATGTTTCAAAACTTTCAAATAAGATATCACCATTGTTCTTTTTAAAGATCTGCCAATCATGAAACGGTTTGCGAGTTCTATTACCAAACCGAAATTTCAGAGTTGACGATATTGAAACCAAATTAGTGTTAATAGGTCAGCATTATATCGAACTACTGTTATGAAGGATAATAAGATATTGTTTTTATATACCCTTCAAATAAAGTGACTTGGAATCGATTGGAACTATCAATTGGTCTATAATTATGTTGAGGTAGAGACGACCATAGTTAGGGTTTGGTGTAGTAGGAGTCAATGCTAAAGGGCATTACTCGGGCGATATTATATTGACTAGAAGTACACGGATAAATCCAAATCAAGAATATCACTTACATCAAGGCTGTTATAAAATAATTCATAGTAAAGCAGTTACGTAATTGTAACTTCTTTTACAGCAGCCCTTTCAAAACTCCTTACCAGATACTTTAATTGCGAGTGTAAATCCCGCTACAGAAACTAAAACCTTGTCTATCAGTAAAGATTTTATCATTACTCAAGAATTGGATCTCAACAAATCTCATATTAAAAACGGCTAAGACATTAATCAGTTCACTTTCGAAAAGCCCTATAAACTTTTTGCCAAGAATAGGAAATGTCTTGCTCAGACCGAGTGAGGTTAGTTGCACAAATTAAAGCGCAATGAATAGTTGCATAACAAGCCCTTGCTTACTCTGTATGAATTAGATACTGGGCTACATACAAATGCCAGCTGTTTGGGGTTCTTACTCTTAATCTTTTTATTTTTGAAACCTAAACGCAGAACATTGTATAGACGTTCCAATAACTTTGTGATTAAAAATCATAACGATTTGGGCCATTTCGGTTTTATACAAACCATAATTATTGAACGAATTCAAAGACAATAATGGTTTCTTAAATAAAGACGATAAATAAAATAAAAAAAATTAATAATTATGTAGCTTGTATAGATTGTGCATATAGCAAAGATAATACGCCAAGAACGCGTAATGGGCAATTTTGCATCATATTTCCATGCCATATACTTAGACCTTTTGACGTTCGAAAAGTGCTGATTCTCAGCCTAGTTTGAATAAATGACTTTTGAATTTGAATTTGAATTAGACCATTTTTAACCGTTTGTCTATACTTTATCCATAGTCAAATCAAATCGAATCAAAAATATTTGTTAGAATAGGGTACAATAGATAGCAATAATTTTAGTTTCAGCATATTCTGCCATGATATGGCGTGCAAATACATTTCATGTCAATTCAAGTCGTTATAATTATTACAAATTTACATTAGGTTCCATTGACTTATTCTCTAAATATTCCTTATGAGTGTAATATTGTTTATACAGTAAAAGTTTAAATAGATTTTTTTGAACAAGGTCAATCTTGAAAAGAATTCGGTAAATGGATAGATATTATAACAGACATGCAGTAGACATTTATCATAAATAATTTTTAATTTTATTGGTGGCAACTGGAGTCTATCTTTATGACATTTCCGGCTATTTACCTTGTCACCAATAGTTTCAAAAACAAAAATTGACGATTTATTGATGCATATACAAAATATCTCATTGTTAGACCAATTCATAATTCTCAAAAATTTACAAGCATCAACTAGAATAATTTTCAGTTCAGATCATGGCAAAGTTTTCACCTCGAAACAGATTAAAGACTTTGTGCTAGGGAGGTTAAAAATGTACTAAACGCAGTTGCTTGTCCTCGAGCAAATTGCCAAGCCTAAAGGTTCAACCAGACGATTCTGACGACCTTGTCTACTCAAAAGTTTGGCAAAAACGAACGCATCTTGGACCAGCAACCGGTTAAAGTACGATGGGCTATCATCCTCAGTGCCATTATCGCGACAGTAATAAAGTGCATCAGAATTGTTTATTCGACATTAGGTTTAAAGGGTCGTCTGAAAAGAACTTCCAGAATAATGAGCCTAATATGTAGGTAGGTTTAGTCCCACCGATTTTTTTTAAATATTGACGAAATATAAGAATTAAAGCCTCTAAAAAAATCTTGTTTAATGCTAATAAATTATATTTGAATCATTTATCAATTCGGTTAAATATACAAAAATCAAACCGTTTAAGATAATTAATTATAAAAGAATATGTTTAGTAAATAAAAAAAAAGTACTGAAACTAATTCCAAAAAGATGGCAAAAGTAATAAATATGCCAGAGTTAAAAGGTGTCACCGTGGAAAAATAGAAAAATCCTCTGGTTCGGTATTGATTTGTCCGACTTTAATAATTATAATTTAGAATCTGACAAATACCGGTTAACACGAATTGCTATTTATTTATATAATAGTTGTTAACATTAGTTTAAACCCCGTCGGTTTCGTGCTGCGAGCGCGGCTGCTGAGCGTGGGGTCCTGGGTTCGATTCCCAGGTTGGGCAGGGTGTTGTTTGATTTTTCCACTAGGAATTACTTGGTAGCGGCCTGGCGAGTGGACGTTGGACACCCTGTGCCTCGCAAAGCACGTGAAATGGTGGTCCTGCGCCTGATCCCTACCCGGTTGCGTCGGGTTGCTGTTCCGTCGAACTGTAGGAGAGCAGAGAGTGCATCTGTTTGCGCACACACTATGCCTCCTGCGTGCTTGACTGGTCTCTGTTGAGATTGGCCGCCTCGTGGCCGAGATGCGGTCAAGAGGATTTATACTAGTGAAGTGATGTGAAGTGCATACTCGTTTCTTTAATCAGGTATAGGTAGGTTAGGTACTTATGCATTGAATGTATAATGTATAGTATATTGTATTGTATTTATTTATTTCTGAGTACATGGTACATTAGGTCTTACATGAATTACTGTTTCACATATACTAACATTGCTGGTGTAGAAATATTAAATGATATGCTAGTTACATGCAAATCAGAAGGAACAAAGAATAAATGAGAATGTCAAAATAAAAATTACAATATCCAAGAATTTATAATAATGTCAAAGCAGAATTAGAATTAGAATTTATTTATTTGTAAGAATGTAATTTTACATAGTATGGTGTTAATAATATTTTTGTTAGTTCTTTACATTTTACCACAAAATTTATGGTGTACAAATATTTACTTGTCATTCTTAACTAAGTACAAAATTAATTATAAGATTTGCAATTTACAGTAGATAAGTCCAATATGAATTAGTATTATTAAAATTAGGTAATCGTTACTTTAAAATGTCAAAATTAAGTGAATGTCATCTTGGATTTTTACAATATTCCATAAATTCGCCAATGTCATAAAAGTTAAGTCTATGTCATCTTAGAGTTTTACAATAGTCCATATATTCGCCAATGTCATAAAAGCAATGATCTAATAGCCAACTTGACAGCTTTTTCTTGAACATGGGGATGGGAAGTTCCTTAAATGAATTAGGTAACTTGTTATACACCTGAGGAGCAATTCCCGTAATTTTTGGGAATGTTCGTATTCTCATTCGCCATCTGTCAAAACTACAATCAATTTACCAACATTTTCGACAAGTTTGACAGATTGCGACTTGAATGTGAACGTTTTTTATGTACGAGAATTGGCCTTCAGAACTACTGTACTAATTTCATTATTAAGATTTTGATTACATTATGAAAACGTATGATTTAAAAATTCATTGACGAAATAAAAACGTCTGAGAGCCAATCAAACATTTTACATTTATTAATTGGTAACGTTCTCAGGGCAGGTATATCTTGATTATATATTTTTGTATAGTTACTTATATTTGTTATTTGATGTATTGCCTCAGTGTCGTGATTATGCGTGCTTCGGAGTTAGCACGCCGTCGGATGGCCGAGTGTCGTGATTTCTTTAATTTAATTTGAAAATAATAAGTATATTTTAATATCGATTTATAATATCCACTGTGGCAACACTATCAAAGCACAAATGATTAATATTGTAAGAAACTTTTAAATGTATTTTCATTATGGCAACTGAATGTATTATTTTACTTTGGCAACACTTAGAAATAACGGTTATGATATTATCGTTATTTCTGGGTGGGGTCAAAAGTCGTTTTAAATGGTAAAATGTAATGCATAGTCAGTCTTCGTTTGATTGTGAAATTGTACAGTTGTCTGGATTAAAAGTATTAGCAAGAAAAGAGCGTTTTCTTTATAATACCAAATTGTTCAATACTCTAATGGTAGGCGATAATCATAATTCTTAGCAAACGGATTAGTGATAGGTAATAAATGACAGTGATGAATTTCAGACTCTGCTTGAGAAACTCGAAGCATCTCTATTTTCAAGCCCTGCTATATTTACCATACCCAATAATCGATGGAATTTTAAAACAAACATCCAAATAATTAAAACAATGAATCCTTTACAAAACTCAACAATCACAGAAAAAAATTAAGCTACAAAAACTCTTCACTTGAACATTCTAAACACAAAACTAGAATTCGCGCGCAAAGTGTCGGTAGGCCACTTAACAGCGCAAACACTAGACAGCGCAGACTAACACAACCGATAGACTGCGCTGCGCTAAATACTGCGCAAACATTTGCTGAGCACACCTCGCTTTCTTTGCTATTGTTCTAATAGTTAGGATGCAAATGTAGGGGGAATAACCTTTGTTTTATAAATAATGTTTTCTGGTAGAGAGCTTTTTGGATTGTAGGTTTTGATAATGAAAAGGCAAACCCTTATTATGGTGTTGTTAAGTTTAATTGGTATCTGCACTAGTAAGAACTTTCTGGAAAAATAAATCTGCTTAAAAAGAAAAATGGTTTATTATTTTAATAAGTGATTGGAGCTTCCTTTTAAGCAGATACGCCTGTGTTAGGAGTCTCCGCTCTTCTATAACTTATACATATATGTATCATTTACTTGTTTTATGCTAATATAGGTAATAAAGGAAATAATAATATTTTTTAAGGAGAGAATTACAGCTAAGCCTGCAGCACGCACGCAGGCATGCGAGTGTGTGAGCGAGAGTGAGGGTGTGTGAATGTGAACACGAATGAATCAGAGTGTAAGAATGGTACAGGTATTAGGTGTAGAGCTATATTCTATTCTAGCAGCGACTTCTTTTCCTCATAGGATAGTGGTTTTATCCATTAGTTACAATTATTTGTTGTTTAATTCAGTAATTATAAGTTATTATGCATAAGTACGAACCTTATGCATAGGACATTCCTATAAACGATTCCTATTCGATCGTAATGTAAACTCATATTTAGTGATAGCTGACAGAGTGGACTGTCCATTTATAATTGACTGCTGTCAGTTGCATGTAATGTATCACCGTGTCAATCAATCTACCAAGCCTTTTCCCAACTATATTGAGGTCGACTTCCAGTCTTCTGGTTGCAGCTGAATACCAGTAATTTACATGGAGCGACTCCCAATCTTACCTCTATAACCCTGTAACTGGGTAATAAGATACCCCTTGGTAAGACTGGTTGTCAGACTTTCGGGCTTCTGACGACCCGTAACGACTGTCAAAGATCCACAATTGACAGCCGGGACCAATAGCTTAACGTGCTTTCCGAGGCACGGAGGAGTCTCGGTATGTAAAGATGGTCACCCATCCACGGACCAACCCCGGCCAGAGTAGCTTAACCCCATGGATCGCCCCGTGCGGATGTTATTACCTATCCACAAGCTCCTCTCTATCACCGTATCGTGTTTTTTACTAATACTTAGTTTTAAGGGGGATGCGCCAAGGCATCAAATGTCATGATTTAATGAAATAGTCATTCAATACACTTTCATGAACTTAGAGAGTTGTATTGATGACTTTTATGATTATAATTCTATAAATAAACATTTGATACGACCGCGAATCATATTTACATCAACAAACAACCTGATACTGACCTGCAAATTGCAAAAAACGTAAGAAAATTTGAATTTCGCGGGCTACCTTAGCGCATCCCCCTTAAGGAGAAAGTTACTAACCTTAAATGAGTCTTTACTCAAAATAAGAATTTTAATTTCCTTTCATAGGTACTCAATATCTTTTTACACCGAAATTATCTAATGAAAATTTTAATAGGCATCTTTTATTTTTCAGCTTTTAGTGAATTACACCCAAAAATAGATTGACCTTTTTATTCGTCTCGTTCGAATCTACAAGATTAAAACGTTTCAATCAATCTTTCTATTTTCGTTTCATGTAATATCATTACTTAGTACAATTTCATCAAATGGATATCCCTCCCAAACAGGTATAAAAATACCCTTTTTATAAGAATTTTAAATGATAGTGCGCTAAATCAGTGTGCCTCGCCAACTCAATAGTTTATTCAGCTCAATAGAAACTTTTACCGAAGTTATTACATAAATCTTCTTCTTATATTTTTCTTATTAAAAATAGAGTGCAAGAATTGAATAATTCAACGTATAGGTTTGCTGTGCGCTGCGGCTCTGCTCGCATTTTATGTATATTTTCTGGTGAAATGTACCTACATATTATTGCGTATTTTACCGTTCTCTAACTGACAGTTTCCTCTCACAGAGAGGAGGCCTGTGTCCCAGCAGTGGGAACATTAATAGGCTGATTGATTGATTGAACTGAAACTTAAGATTTCCTCATCAAAATCAGTTTCGTGCTGAGCACCGAGAACTTAGCTAAATAGGCGAATATTGACTAATCCTCTTCATAATATTTCTAATCTTTCTTTTGTGAAAAACTTTTTCGTTTAATCTTCTACGTAAAAAATAAAGGGCAATAAGTCCTGCTACCGACCCTAACATAACATCAAGCCTGCTTTCCTAAGAGAGGTAGGCAGTTGCACTAAGACACATAATTTCTGTCAGTTATGTAATACGTACTACCGACCTTCTTGCTTGGCTTACAAAGTCTAAGTCAAATAATTTATTTCAATTAGGCACATAAAAGGCACATACGAACGTCAAAAATTTACTAAAAATAGCATTGATTCTAGTCGCCCCCCTCATTCAAAAAGTAGTTTTCGTATTAAAATGTTTTACAATATTTTGTGATTCATTATATAAAATTATATGTGAAGACGATGCACCTAGAATAAAATAACTAAAGAATTAAAAATTAAGCAATGACAGATAAACTAATTATGTGATAGATACATGGTGCTCGCATATATATCGCTGGCTCACGCATTGTGGGGTGGAATAGACATGTTAGCGACGCTCACCGGGTGGCTAGGACGAAGTTTCAAGAGTGGGTGTTGTGTGGTAGGCCAAGATCTGGGTGTGTATATGACGAAATGAATGAAAGTCGAAAAATATTCAAGTCCAGACTTAAATGGTGCCAAAACCATCAGGACCAAATCAAGATGGATGTCCTTGCTGAAAAGCATAAGAGTGGGCACTAGTTTTTGGAAGACTACCAACAAAGTAAACGTTCGACCTGGACTTCCTGTGAGTGTCGAGGGTGTGAGTGACCCTAAGGATGTTGCTGATATTTTCAGGGACCATTTTCGTGTACTGTCCCCACGGGGACTGGCGGGGTCGGTGCTCGATGTTGAGATGCCAGACGGGGACGTAGGGACTGGCTTTGTTGCCAAAGATGTGGCTAAGGCTATAAAAGCTATATCTAAGGGCAAGTTCCCTGGCCACGATGGACTCAGCGTCGAGCATCTAGTTCACGCTGGCCCGCATATTAGTGGAGTCTTAGCAATGTTCTACACGCTATGGGTGAGCCATTCATACCTACCGTCTGATTTCATGAAAACCGTAGTAGTCCCTGTAGTGAAAAATAAAACGGGAGATGTTGCCGACAAAAGTAACTACAGGCCGATTTCTCTTGCAACGATCATTGCAAAAGTCTTTGACGGTTTGCTTAATACACAGTTAGACAAGTACCTGGATCTGCACGATAATCAGTTTGGGTTTCGACCTCGACTGTCAACTGAAAGTGCAATACTGTGTCTTAAGCATACCGTCAGATATTACACAGATCGAAAGACTCCAGTGCACGCCTGCATCCTCGACCTATCCAAGGCTTGCCTTGGTGGTTGACCTGGTGTCATACGGCTACCAAAATCACCGGAAACTGGACCTGGCAACATTCAACACGCGTACACTCCGGACCGACGAGAAGATCATCGAACTCGAGGAAGAATTGAGCAGGTTACGATGGGGTATAGTAGGGTTATCTGAAGTCCGAAGAGAGGGGGAGGACTCGATAATCCTTAAATCCGGAAACTTGCTCTATTTCCGGGAGGGCGACCAGCAGTCCCAGGGTGGTGTCGGGTTTATCGTCCACAAGTCCCTTGTGAGCAACGTGGTGAAGATCGAGAGTGTGTCGACCAGGGTGGCGTACCTTATACTCAGAATATCCGCAAGATATTCGCTGAAGGTCGTACAGGTTTACGCCTCGACCTCGTCACACCCCGACGATGAGGTGGAGACCATGTATGAGGATATTTCAAGAGCCATGCATGGCTCTAAAACTCACTTCACCGTTGTCATGGGGGACTTCAACGCGAAACTGGGCAAGCGAAACGATGATGAACTGCGAGTGGGGCAATTTGGAGTTGGACGTCGGAACCACCGGGGTCACCTACTGGCCAGTTTTATGGAGAAGGAAGGCCTCTTTATGATGAACTCCTTCTTCAAAAAACGTGAGCACAGAAAGTGGACCTGGCAGAGCCCTGATGGTGCAACAAAAAATGAGATCGACTTCATTATGTCGACGAAGAAGCAGATATTCAATGATGTCTCTGTGATCAACGCGGTGAAAACCGGAAGCGATCACCGTATGGTAAGAGGCACATTGAACCTAAATATCAAGCTGGAAAGATCTCGACTGATGAAGTCTACGCTCCGCCCAGCACCGATCCAAGTCCAAAACCCCGAGAGCTTTCAGCTCGAACTTCGGAATCGTTTCGACTGCCTAGGGAGCTCCGTGGACGACTATAACGATGGGTTCGTGGAAACTGTTCATACGGTCGGGTCCAAGATCTTCAAGACCCGTCGTACAAACCGAAACAAAAGGCTCTCTGATGCTACTCTACAGCTCATAGAGGAGAGGCGCGAGATGATCCTGCAGTCTTCAGACGATGCACTCAATAACCGGCGGCTCAATAGACAGATCTCTAAGTCCTTGAAAAGCGACCTCCGCCATTATAATACAAACCGTATTAAGGACGCAATAGAGCGGAACAAGGGCTCCAAGGTTTTTGCAAGAGATCTGTCTATTGGGCAGAGCCAGCTTGCGAAACTGAAGACCGATTATGGCAGAATCGTATCCGCCAAACCTGAGCTGTTGAGGGAGATCGAGAGGTTCTATGGACAGTTATACACGTCAACCAGTAACCCCGTTACGAATCTGGCAAACGACCCAAGAGCTAGATTAACCCGACATTATACCGAAGATATCCCGGACGTCAGCTTGTACGAGATTAGGATGGCTCTAAAGCAGCTTAAAAACAACAAGGCGCCGGGTGATGACGGAATTACGGCCGAACTCCTAAAGGCCGGTGGAAAACCCGTTCTTAAGGCCCTTCAGAAGCTATTCGATTCCGTCATACTCGAGGGTAAAACGCCACAGGCATGGAACAGAGGTGTAGTGGTGCTTTTCTTTAAAAAGGGCGACAATGCCCTGCTTAAAAACTACAGGCCCATCACACTTCTGTCCCATATCTACAAGCTGTTTTCAAGAGTCATCACGAACCGTCTCGCGCGCAGGTTTGACGACTTCCAGCCTCCTGGACAAGCCGGATTCCGTAAAGGCTTTAGCACCGTGGACCACATACATACGCTGCGGCAGGTAATACAGAAGACCGAAGAGTATAATCTGCCTCTCTGCTTAGCGTTTGTGGTTTGGGGGTATGAGGAACAGGGTGTAAAGTTCACTCATCCACCATAGAAAAGGGAGGATCCTCCAACCAGACGGGTGTTATATCTGGCGGGCAACTGCCCATTATGTTGATTTCGGATAGTCTTATCTATGTTATTCGCTCAGTAAACTCTAACTGCGAGATGTAGGAATTGTGTGACGTCATGTCTTTTTGTTTCGTAGTTTTTGTATGTGGCGGTCTAACCGCTACATCACTCCCCTCCGGAGACCGGAGGTCGATAGTGGGCTGAGTCTTGGATCTTGCGATGCTTCACAGTGCCAGCTGTGGTTCCAGTGAGTCGGAACCGGGTGCCGCTCAGTTCACAGTGGGTCGGAACTGTCTGCAGTGATTGCGGCGATGGTGATTGTGGTTCCAGTGAGTCGGAACCGGGTGCCGCACAGTTCACGGTGGGTCGGAACTGTTTGCGGTGATTGCGGCGATTGTGGTGATTGCGGTGATTGTGGTGATTGCGGTGATTGAGGTGATTGCGGTGATTGAGGTGATTGCGGTGATTCCCCAGTGAGTCGGGGTGATGTGGCTGAGGGTGATGACCAGGAATGCGCGTTCGCTGCATGCTGGTGGTCAGGATACCCGTTGAAGCCGTGGGTGCTGGCTGGCTGTGTGACTCGCCTCACGAAAGCTTGCGGGAGTGATGATGATGACGTCACGCTGAAGTAGTTGCACGAAGGCTGCGTTGACGTTCATACTCGGGGTCACCAATTTGGGGGTATGAGGAACAGGGTGTAAAGTTCACTCATCCACCATAGAAAAGGGAGGATCCTCCAACCAGACGGGTTGTTATGTCTGGCGGGCAACTGCCCATATGTTGATTTCGGATAGTCTTATCTATGTTATTCGCTCAGTAAACTCTAACTGCGAGATGTAGGAATTGTGTGACGTCATGTCTTTTTGTTTCGTAGTTTTTGTATGTGGCGGTCTAACCGCTACAGTGGATTACGAGAAAGCCTTCGATTCGATCGAGACATGGGCTGTACTGCAGTCTCTTCAACGGTGCCAGATTGACTATCGGTACATCGAGGTGTTAAAGTGTCTATACCAAAACGCCACTATGTCAGTCCGCCTCCACGACCAGACCTCGAAACCTATCCTTCTGCAGCGAGGTGTGAGACAAGGAGACGTTATCTCTCCGAAACTGTTCACCGCTGCACTGGAGGATGTCTTCAAGGTTCTGGACTGGAAAGGGCTAGGCATCAACATCAATGGCGAGTATGTCACTAACCTTCGGTTTGCCGATGACATAGTCATCATGGCTGAGACCATGGAGGACCTCAGTATAATGCTCGATGACCTCAGTAGAGCCTCCGAAAGAGTGGGTCTTAAAATGAACATGGACAAGACAAAGGTTATGTCAAACGCCCATGTAACACCCACTCTCATAAAGATCGGAGACGCTACGCTCGAAGTTGTAGACGAGTATGTTTACCTAGGACAAACTGTCCAGCTAGGTAGGTCCAATTTTGAGAAAGAGGTCAATCGTCGAATCCGACTCGGCTGGGCAGCGTTCGGGAAGCTACGCAATATCTTTTCGTCCCACATACCACAGTGTCTCAAGACGAAAGTCTTTGACCAGTGCGTGTTGCCAGTGATGACTTATGGCACTGAAACGTGGTCGCTCACAATGGGCCTTATTAGAAGGCTAAAAGTCACCCAAAGAGCAATGGAGAGGGCTATGCTTGGAGTTTCCCTACGTGATCGAATCAGAAATGAAGAGATCCGCAGGAGAACCAAGGTAACCGACATAGCCCGAAGAATTGCCAAACTTAAGTCGCAATGGGCAGGACACATTGCCCGCAGAACAGATGGCCGATGGGGCCAAAAGGTTCTGGAGTGGCGACCGCGTACCGGAAGACGTAGCGTTGGAAGGCCTCCCACAAGATGGACCGATGACCTTGTAAAGGCCGCAGGTATCCGCTGGATGCGGGAAGCACAGAATCGGTCGAAGTGGCGGTGCTTGGGGGAGGCCTATGTCCAGCAGTGGACGTCTTTCGGCTGATATGATGATGATGATGATGATACGACATACTGTGGGCTAAACTCGAGGGTATAAACCTACCACGTGAACTTATTAACGTATTCAAATACTGGTACAGTCACCAGGTCAACAGCGTTAAGTGGGCGGGCACAATGTCGGAACCGTATCGGCTGGAGTGCGGAGTGAGGCAGGGGGGGTTGACTTCCCCCTCCCTGTTTAACCTGTACATGAATGCTCTGATCGTCGCGCTCAGCAGCCAGCATGTCGGCTGCCATGTCGGTGGAGTCTGTGTCAATAACCTCAGTTATGCTGACGACATGGTACTGTTGAGCGCGTCGGTCGGCGGCCTCAGAAAGCTGGTGCGAACCTGTGAGGAGTATGCCCTTAGTCATGGGTTGAGGTACAATGTGACCAAAAGCCAATGTATGGTCTATGAGGCCGGTACGAAACGGTCGCACAAATATCCACCCGTTTGTCTGAACGGTGTTCCACTTGAAAGGGTGGATCAATTTAAGTACCTAGGGCATTTAGTTACGACCGACCTCAAGGACAATGCTGACATGGAGCGGGAACGGAGGGCTTTGTCGGTGCGGGCGAACATGCTCGCACGCAGGTTTGCGCGTTGTTCGAGAGAGGTGAAGATAACGCTCTTTAGGGCGTACTGCACGTCTCTCTATACGTGCAGTCTGTGGGCGAAGTACACGTGTGCATCTTACGGAGCCCTCCGCGTCCAGTTCAACAACGCGTTCAGGGCTGTATTGGGGCTGCCTCGCTACTGCAGCGCCTCAGGTATGTTCGCTGAAGCGCGCACTGACTGCTTTCACGCGACCATGCGCAAGCGGGGCGCGTCCTTGGTGCGTAGGGTGTGGGGCAGCACCAATGCCGTCCTGGCGATGATCGCGGACCGGATGGACTGCCCATACATACGGCACTGCTGTGATAGGCATGTTGCCGTCAGCAGGGCCTGGTAGATGTTAGTTGTTGTTCTCATTTTTATTGTCCTTTTTGTTGTGTGTTTTCTTTTGTATTATTTTATGTGTACTCCGTATATGAGCTAAGGTTGCTCGAAATAAACGTATTTTATTTTATTATTTATTTATAATGCTCACACATATAAAATCGTCTACTTTCACAAATATTGCATAAAAAGTAGACGATTTTCCTAAAACTTTACAATTAATAAGTCAGTGTGTGAGGAAGTAATAACCTCGTCACCACCACACGAGCTACTCAAACAACTCGTGCCGACATAAGATACGAAGGTTAACGTAAATATTTTCGCTAAGTGTTACTCCGGAGTGCCTCTAGTCTGAACAAGCGAGGTGCTCCAAGTTGTGGCCTCATTAGACGTGCAGTTTACTGTCTCGACTCGGAAGCTCAACTTGAAATTGTATGCAGTTAATTAGTTCATTTTAGAGATACTGTTTTGACCTTGTTATTCCATTACGTGGTGTATTCTCGTCTTTGTAGTTTTGGCGATAAACTAGTCGCGGGCTCGCACTCACTGGTGGGCATGGCCAAAAACCACGCTGTCTCACCTGGCATCGCGTCCGACAGAGATACTCGTAGTATCAGTGATGAGCAGTTAGAAGCTGGTCTACATAGACAACGTCTAGTTCGCACGCACACAAACACCGTTCCGAGCATAGACATAAATATTTCTATGGTTCCGAGCTATTTTAGTGAAACGAGCGCGTTTACAAATAAAATTTATTTAAATTATCGATAATTGTGCTGTGTCGGTGCGGATTTTGTTTTGGAGATTTCAGACTTCTTTTATTACTTATTTACGCCCAAAGTTGCGTTAAAATTAACAAGAAAAACGAATCTTTGTTGGCTTCTAACTTTGGCGTATTATGTTACTATTCTGTTTCCGCACAGACAAAATTAACATTGAGACAAAACGATATCATGTTTAACTTTGGATGTACAATGTTGCCGATTCTCTTATCACAAATGCCTCTAAACTAGACTAAAAATCACTAAAATTTAGTTTAGTCCTGTCAAACGAGGATTTCCTATTCTGAAATATACTAAAGTGACACAACTTAACTATATTTTTGTTTGACAGCACTAAGATTGCACTGAGATAATAGTTTACTGAAAATCGCAATTTTGCTATTCTGAAAACCCCTATCACCCAACATGTTGGTAATAATTTTTCATATTTTCCATACAAAAAGTGAAAAATTCCATATAATACACGTCGATGCAGCCGCCCTGCGCGCCTCCGGCTCTAAAAAATTCACGGGGTAGAGCAAATAAGTACCATGTGGAGTCGTCACGCGATTGTCAAATTCGATTTTAGATGTATCAAAATATATTTTTGAATTTAGAGATTTTTTTTATCAGAATAGCTTTAAGATTCTCATAGCTAAAAGTAAGGAATTTTAGTGATAGTTTAGTTAGTTTAGTCCAGTGTACAAGAGAATCGGCACCAATGTCAAACAGTGGAGTAAAACCCTTCGAAATTTATATGGAAAAAATATCAACTAGTGCCACCTTAAGGTGTTTTTTTGGGCTCGTTTGTCTAGTAATCGCAAGTACTACTGAGAATGACGCACTGAGTTCGATTTCCAGGTCGAGCAAAATGTTTTTGAGATTTTCCATCTGGGATTTTCCCCTACCTGCTTGCCCCCTGTTACGTGGAACTTAAACATAATCAGCGAAATGTTAGTGTGCTTTAGTTATACCTCTGCCACACTTGCATTGAAAAATAGGCGTGATGTTATAAAAAATAGCTTTTCTATCTGAGGGAATCTTAGCAAGCTTTCTGCAACTACGTCATAAAGACATCAAGACAGCATCCGTTTTTTTATTTTATTTTATTGTGTTCTGTCTGCGTACCTACCTATTTGCGTCAAAACGCGCAAACTAAGCTTGGAAGTGACGAGCATATGCTTAATTTTGATTTGGATCACAATATTATCGCTATTAGTTAACACTAGCACTCTACAGAACCGAATACCGTTGCTCAGCTATAAAGCAATGTCAGCCCATCAGCATCACCATATATTGTAACAATTTATCACCGCAGCACTTAAATTGGTAAATGAAACCAGTACGAGCGCTGAGTACGCCATAGCTACGCGGCGTACTATACGTATCTTCGTAGTACGCCGTTGAAACAATACGCCCGGTGCGCGGTAATGTGCCTGGCGCCTCGTTAGGGCTCGGTCACTGTGTGGACGGGTAGCGGACGATACAATCCACGTATTGCTGCGTTGAATAAATCAATCTTTTTATCCCTGTATATAGCATAGATGCACTTTGCAGTCCCTACGCAAAAATGAACGGAACGCCAACTTCATTTTGCCATCATGAATTTGAAATATACCTACATTTGTTTAAGAAACAAAGAAAAACTATTATGAGTGAAAACACCATCAATTAAATAAGTTATCCAGTCAGTCTAAAGAATAGCTAGTCAGTATAAATATTAGCCAGTCACTAACGTTGTTAGCAAAACTTCTAGACTGATAAATTGAGTTTGTTTAGTTGTGGTTTAAACAACTTAATAATCTCAACAAAAGATTAGCAGTATAAGAAAGCAATACACCATAATCATTGACACAATCCACGGCTCGTTACTCTTCCATCCTTACGCGGGTCAGCTTTAGTACCTACGAAGAACAACTTCATAGGTCGCCATAGCACAGCCGTCTCAGCTCATTACGGCCCGGCCACTATGCGGGCGACGAGCGACCGTCGTAGCCCGCCTGGACTCTTTGAATTAAACATTTAATACTTTTGAGCTAGAGACGACTAGAAAAATGTAGAAAGTCTTTTATATTTTAAAACGACGTTCTTTTATTCGTTTTGGAATGATCTTGTTGGTTTAGTTTTGTATTGTTTGATTTAAGTTTTGATTAAAGTAGTGGTGGGAGTTATGAGTTGTGCAAGTCTTGGTAAGTAAATTAAATAGAGTAAGATAGATACATATATGAGAAACTCTTTACTAAAATCAAAAGTTATTTATTCAAACTAGGCTGAGAATCAGCACTTTACGAACGTCAAAATTACTCAAGACAGTCCCCCGAAACATTCTCATCACTTCCTAGTGCATCAGCTTTGAAGAAGAAGTGGCGCAACAAACTCCCCAACAAAATACTACTATTTAATTATTTGGAACCTTATTAACACAAAGGCTGTATTGTTGTGTAAGAAAAAACCGTGACGTTACCTAAAATATTTAGGCATGTTAATAAAATATTTGTTTTTTTAAAACATAACCAAATTCCTAATCAGTATTCTCAGGGTTTCAAATCTCACATTTAAGCTTTGTGCAGACCAGCGCGACTTGCCGCGCGACGCGACACCGGTTATTGTTATACCGTGAAATTTTCTTAGAAGTTGTATTGTTCGTGTCGCGTCGCGCGACAAGTCGCGCTGGTCCAGAAACCACCTTAACATCTGGAACATAGGATCTGAAACTTAAGTTTCAAATGTCAAAAGTTACACAAAAGCAAACAATTCTTGTGAATTACTTAAATTATAATTAATTATTTTCGACCTTTAACTTGATAATTGTTTAATTGTTACTTGACAATTTCTTAATGAATTATGTACCACAAAAACTTTCTCTAATCTCATTGTAAATTCAATTCCGCTTCCCGCCCACTCTGTGACCTCGGGTCTAGTCTAAAAATAATTAAGTTGAATGAGATTGCAATACATAAAACAATAATTATATTTCATCCGCGATAATAATGGGCACTTAATTAATAAATTCTTGAAGATTCCATTACTGTTGAGTGCTTCGTGTAAATTTGTTAGAGGTAGGCAGATATAGAGCCTGCTGCTTCCATTGTGCGTGCCTAATTGCTTCAAAATGTTGTATCTGATCTCCATCTTGATGCCTTTGGGTTGTAAGGTGTAATGTTGTTGCGTTGGGCATGAACGTTTTGTTTGAATGTATATTGGCAGTTCTTCCATAATAGCTTTATTTTTAAAAAACTCTTTGTTACAGATTTTTTTGATTGATAAAGACGACTAGAACATAAATACCAATTTGTTTTCTTCTTCACGATGTACAAGAAAACAAATCAGATTGTCTAATAATTTTGTAATAATTATTAAATTAGAACCCGCAATAAAATAAGAGGGAGAGAAGGTAATATGGATGAAGGTAATGCGATGGGTTCTGTACCACAAAATACACCGTTCTTTTCCGTGTGGTTAGTAGCTAACCTGGTGTCAGAGTTTTAATGCCGCCCATGGACTTGACTTCACATGCCGGTGAGAAATATTGCTCAGGCATGCCGGTTTCCTCATAATGTTTTCCGTGTGTTTTGTTTTGTTGTGTTTTTATACACCGTAAAAAACAGGTTTCTTGTATGAGACCCCATTTAATTCTTAACTTTATTTAATTTTAAGTATGTGTTTTTATTGTGTGTATGGCCATAGTAGTACACACTCTCTAAAAATTTCAAGGGTTTACTAATTACGGTTCAAAGATACAGTCCTGCGACAGATGGACGGACAGAGCGGAGCCTGTAATATCATCCCGTTGCTACCCTTTGGAAAACTACCTAAAAATTAAACAGCATACCTAAATATTAGACAATTCACAACAATTGTATGTAGTTTTCTCTAGCATGTTTTATGAAGTGATCATAAAACAAGTGAGATAGAGTTGATATCATAGACTCATAGTATACGTGGCTGTCACGGTTTCCGGTTGCTAACGGTCCCCAAGAGCGTAATAAATGACGACTATGAGAATGTTCTGTGCTATTTGTGGGGAATAAGAAGCACCTCGTAGTAGTAGGTACGGTTAGTCACCTGTACGCTATATTTATTAATGCTGTACTTATAGTTTTAATTGAGGAATAGTGTTTCGAAGAACTAATACGGTGGAATTTCTTGCCCATTCTTCTCCATATGATATAACCTTTTATAAGGGCGACTAGAATCAATTATACAGGCTGTTAAAGAAATTGCATGCTATAGCTTCAGGGTGATTTCACTATCGATAAAGGAACCGAGGAAAAAATAAATATTATATATTGCAAGATCAACCTAATTTAGTACCTACTACTAACTTTAAATAGCAATCGTTTACAAAATAAAAACTTATTTTAAGCAAATTTTTAATCAATTCTAAATAATTTCGGAAGTCGGTGGCAAAAAACGAACTTTCAAAACCAAATACACCGACTTCCGAAATTAAAGTTAATTTTGACTTTGTAGTGTAGCTTTTTGGAAGTCAGTTGTTTTTTAAGTAAATTACCTACATACATTTTGTTTAATTTCATAAGAAATTCAAGAAAATTCACTGAAATGAATGTGATCACATGCCTATGTCAGGTACATACCCCGAATACTGAACATTTAACTTTGAGATGTTTTTGCTATCGCTCAAAGTAATTCCTGCGACTTAAGCAACTTAAAATATAGTAAGATTTGGTTATTCAATACTATCGAATCTCTTTTAGAACTAATTAGATATTGAACAGAAATTCCACGTTGATAAAGGAGACACGTAAGAATTCAGTGGGCCAACTGAATCAACCCAAGCTCGGCGAGGGACAAGCTATAAATTAAATCTAAATCCGGATCAAAACCAATTTGATACGTGACTATATTTCAAACATATAGATGGATAGCTATCGCCGTATAGTATAGGTCTACTGCTTCACCCAGGGCTGTGAAAGAGGAAATTAATAATATAACGCTGTGCCATGCAATGTGTCGTGATTTTAAATTCCCTGAAGGTTCGTGGTTTTAAGCAGACAGGAAGCATCAGCCTATCAGTCGCATGTAACTTTAAACCCATAAACAAGTTGTGACACTTGCTTTCAACAAGTCTTGTCAAAAACATGTATCACACATGTATTGTCGTTGTTTCAGACATGTTTAGTTAACTTTTTGTTTACCTTTTTGATGTTGTGATTTTTGCATCAAACTATGTAGAAGAAGTTGAAGTTGGTTCAAGAAATCTTACAAATTTTATTCAAAACACATGTCCTAATGTTTGAGAAGTTTTCTACAAGTTTTAAATACAACTAGTCTTTACAACTTGTTTTTAGGTGTAAACAACAAACGAAAACAGTCGACTATGTTTTATATCTTTGTGTGAACACGGGGTTACGAAGGCAGGTTGGTCCTTAGACTGTGTGTAGATGCAACTGCACTTTGTCACTGTGCGTGTGAAGGTGGCTCTGCCAATACTGATCCATGTGTCATGTTCGTGAACGGGCGCCGTCAGTTGGGACTGGTCATCTCTTAGCTGCCATGGCTTATTTAAATTTTTGAATTGTTCTTTGTTTTTATCTGATTATTACGGACGCTTTTAACGTGCACGTCTTTCTACATTGTTCTCACATGTATAATTTCAACATGAGTGATGTAACCAATATTTTGTAACTATTTTATTTATTTAAAAGAGTGTCCGTGGAGTTTTTTGCCCGTTCTTCTCCATAGGTACCTACGCTTTGGAATAGGCAACAAGCTTCATAATTCTGACTGTCCGACTCCTTGACAGTTCAAAAGTGCCTGTAAATTGTTTCATTAAATAAATTCTTTGAGTTTGAGTTTAACTGCGCACTACTAACCTTACAATGTAGGTACACGTGCATCTTCACACACAAACCCGACTTCAAGAATTAAAATAGCATCTGAAGAGTGATAATTTCTACTCGTAAAACATCCCTAATCATATGAGGTCGTTTCCTAATACCAAGTCTTAAAAGCCCCCGAACCTGAAGCAAGTAGGTAATTAAACAAGAATATAATTACTCCATTAGACATAATTACGATGTCGTTATCAAGTTTAAGGGCTCTTATAATTAACTTTAATTATAGATTAGCACCGGCCCCTACGAACAGTCAAGTCATTTACCTTAATCAAGTTAGAAACCAAAAATTGTAAGCCTCGTTCGTATGTACTTATACGAACGAGAATATAAAAAATTGATACAAGAAATATTGATCAATTTTTAGGGTTCTGTACGAACCTTTATAAGGTCACTCTCTTGTCAGTCTGTCTGTCCGTGTGTTACCACCGATTTTCTCAGAAACGGGTGGACTTAGCAAGTTGAAAAATTTATACCAGATACTGAGGTCTATAGTTCCTATTAGGTGTATAAAAATCAAGGTCCTGAGTCAACACAATAAAAAGATATGGGCAAATTTAAATTTTCGCTAAAACTTGTAAGTACCAAAATTTACCAATATTTTTATTTTTCGTAATTTTTCCTATTTTGTGCTGTAAGACCTTGCTTTTAACCAAAATTGACAATTCTGGGTCAACCAGAAGTACCCTATAGGTTTTGGGTCGAAAACCTATATGTCAGTTCTCGTTGACCTAGAATCACGAAATTTGGCAAAAAGCCAGCAGTTTTACAGCACAAATAAAACGAAAAACTCCAACAAAAAAAAAAGTTGAAAATTAAAGGGTGTCCCCATACATACATAATTGACGCCAATTAAGATAGTCCTCTGAGTTGTATTGGCGCTCATACAATTTAGAGGACTAGTTTCTGGGCGCAGAACTATTTAGGTACCTATACGAATGAAGCTCCTTACGGAACCCTCGGTGCGCGAGTCCGACTCGCTCTTGACCGGTTTTGTTTCAAATTAACTTGTAAATATCTAAAGCCAATTAATATAGGTTTAACGGCGCCTGTACGAAAAGTGGTCATCGTATTACCGGTTCAGCAGCTTGAATATCATCAAGATTGTGCTGGAATATAGCAGTTCGTCGTAGACGTGTCTCGACACTGGTTCGTTTGGCTTCATCTGTCATCAGAAAACACCACAAAACATACACCACGACACATCAGGAAACAGTCGACGCTCAGCTAGAGTCACAGTAATGACCCAGTGTCACTCTTAACCGACCTGTGCAGTGGTTTTTAGTAACTTCGTAACAAAACTAGATGACGCTGCTCACGGTTGTCGAAAAGCTTGGAGATCGTTTAATGTGGTTGGCAAAAAAGTGCGTATATACCTTACTATCCATTATTTTACAGTGATTAACAAATCACGTTTTTATTTCCCTGAAACGATCTACAAGATTTTCATTTATTTACTTACACGCAGTTTGCAAAATAGCAATAAAAACAAATTTCCACTCCAGCGAAGAAAAAGCTCATATCTACAAACTTCATCAATATAAAAGTACACTAATAAACCATCCGAGTACATCATACGCTATGATATTAAACAGCCGAAGCAATAAACCAGGCTGTAAGAAGGGAGAGGTAATCGGCTATAAACAATACCAACAGCTATGCAGAACCTGAACGTATGTAAGGGCGAAGTATGAAATTTAAATGTAAAATACTTCATACATCGCACTGCCAACTCACTGTCGAGGCATTGAAAACAGCGGGAATGGTGTGAATAAATATCAATGTGTTTAGAAAAGTTATACCTTTGTCATGTTTTTCAAGGATGTTCTAAAAAGCTGATGTAATTGTTGTCTATGTCACAATATAGGGAAAAAATGTAACATACATACTTTCTTTGTGTGTTCATCGTTTTTTTCTTTATTATTTTCTTATATAGAGACATAGAGGAAAATAATAAAGAAAAAACTATGAACACACAAAGAAAGTTACATGCGACAAAACACCTCGACTTTATAGGACATTTTTATTTCGTCAATACTAGCTACCCGCCCCAGCTTCGCATGGTTTTTAGGGTTCAGTATCCAAAGGGTGCTAAACGCCTCCGCTGTCCGCTGTCTGTCAGCGAGCTGCACATCTCATGAACCGTAATAGGTAGACAGTTGTCATAGATTGTGTATTTCTACAAAAAAAAATAATTACGTTAAAAATTTAACCATACAAGTAACGTGTTTTTATTAACTAAAAAATTTAAACAAAATATGTATTATTAAATATTATACGGTGGGACGGAACCCTTCGTTTGCAAGTCCGACTCGCACTTGGCCAGTTTTTACAACTTAAAAAGACATAGACATTTTTTGTATGAAAATTTAATATTATTTTATACACAAATAATTTTTCCGGAATAAACTTCTTTAAATATGGTGGTGAAAATCTTATCAAAATCTGTTTTCCAGTTTAAAATAACAATTCAGTCTCACAGACAGACACGAAAAGAGACTTTGTTTATATTTTTTATTTATTTATTGATCTGTTAGAAGATTTAGTTAGTGCATTCCCGAAACCAATACTAGTTAGTGAGAGATAGACATGTGTAATGACAGCTCTCGTCACGCATTGTGTCTAGGTCCGCAATATAATCTAATCCTCGAGATATTCCCAAGACCCTGCCCGGTTTAGCCATTGTGTAACATCTACCTACAAACAGCCTTAAGAGGATTCTCCTGTCAGACCCGTTAACGCAATCCCTGAGATGACATTCACGAAATGCGACATAAATATCTTCGTCAAAAGCGAACTTCGTCGAACAACGTCGTAAGCACATCTTCATAAATAACGTAATTTATTGCTAAACTGTTTCTCCTAGATAGACATGAATAACTTAGCCGAAAGGATGAACAAGCCGAATTCAATATCATAATGTTATTGTTGGTTCTCCATTCTTCCCCATATTTTATGGGATTTTGCCAAGCGTGATACAATATCCGATTTAGAAGTGATATATGGTTCTAATCTGAACATTATCTTTTTAGTAACATTGTTGGTTGTAACTAAGGTGGAGAAGTTGGTCTGTGTGTGTTTTTTTTTTTGAGTTTGTTATGACCATCTGGTTGGATTCGGAAGAAAATCTTTTGCAACAAGAAAAACAACGGATCTCTACCAACCAAATCAGTCCTAAATGAGAAAAAATTACGTGGTACTTTATTTATTTTTATTTCTCTTTACATAAAACATTCACGTACTGTCGATCGATCAAAGCAACACAGGCAATAAGGATAACTTTTTTATTTTCTTGTACAACAAATAAATATAAAATGTTTTACAAAGCCAACATAATTTAATTTGTCTGTTACATCGTCATCTCAAAACGGTGAAAGAAATAATGTCTTCAAATTGTTTTCTTACCCAAAATAATTTAAAGACATGTGACATCAACCAACCCGCACTGGGCCCTCGTGGTAGATTACGGCCCACTCCCTCTCACTGAGAGTAAGCCTGTGTCCCAGTAATGGGAACTTTACAGGCTGATTAGGCATCGTCATCTCTTGAGAACTTATGTTTAAATTAAACTTACAGCACGAATTCAAGTTTACACTTTGAACGAATAACTAAATTAACATAGCGCACTGAACCCGGTGGTTTTGTGGCCCTACTCCATTTACTCAGTAAAATATAGCACCTGCAATGCCATTCCGCGTCCCTCTGCTGAATATTGATGTATCTCGCATCGCCTTGCTGGGAATCGACAACGTATCCCGACGATGAGGATGTATTGCATAGGCCTTAAGATTGTGCCTGTATCTTGTCTGTATTAATCATAGGTGACTGTTCCTTAACACAATAACTAATATTAAAGCAAACATTCTAGATAACGTTCATATTATGAAAACTGCTCTTATTGCGTATCGTCTCGAACAATATCGTATATGTATAAATAGCTCGTGCCGGTTAATATTTTAAGGGCTGATTTTACCAACGATTCAGATATGTTTCATTTGTGGAATAAAATTCACATATTGACATATTAAATTAAAAATTATTTCTCGAATTTTGATATCTGATATTGGAAACGTCAGTTCTAATTCGGACTCGTTACCATACTACGCCGTAGCGCGTAGCACGTCGTAGCGCGTAGCACGTCGAAGTGCGTAGCACGCCTAGCGCAGTGCATTGAGCATTTACTGATAGGTTAGCCATTTCGAGCCTCATCGTTTATACCTATATTAAATAAAGTTTTTACGGAACGCTAGAGCCGATTCTCTAGTCGACTTGTACGACTAATACTGTGCTAGAGTGGGAGCTGCCTTTGGTGGTTCGTTCTACCAGTGATCCCGAAATCTGACTGTATGAAATCCCACCTAACCTTTCCCCCAACGGGGAAACTTTCTAAAACATTTAATACAATTTTCACACAAAAAGAATTTTAATCAATAGAGAACACAATACTCAATCATATTTTCCCGGAACTGACAACCTCAAACCTTGGACTCAAAACCTCAAACAGTGCTTTTCCTCAATGAAACAGTGGTTGTGTTAACTGTTGATAAAATAAATTATTTGTGTCTCGAAACAGCTCCAATTAATGTTGCAGGTGACAGTCAATAAAATTGAACAAAACAATTTACCGGAAACCTGAGGAACGAGCAGAATTTGAAGCTTGTGAAATGTATTTCCATTCATTGATAAATTGGTTTAAACTTCTTTAATCATATACAAATCTATGTGTGTGTCTGTATTGTTTCGTTGATCTAGTGATCGCAAGCACTACTGATGAGCATAAGGTCCTGGGTTCAATTCCTGGGTCGGGCAAAGTGTTATTGGGTTCGTCCATCTGGCACTTGGCAGTATTAGCCCGGAGTTTTGATTTGTGCTCGGTTGATGGCAATAGGCTCGCCCCCTATAACATAACTAAACTGGTGAAATGTGGGTGTACTATAGATACACCTCTGCCTAACCCTTCGGGGAATACAGGCGCGATGTTAAGTTATACTATATACCTATGTGTGGTGCAAAAAAATATAGATACAGTCGACAGCACGTCGGAGATACTATTTTGAAATAAGAAGCTAGGTTACACTGGTTTGGTGACAGTCGTGAGCATTTGGTAAAGGGAAATACGCAAATGAATAGGATTGGCTAAGTAATAACAGCCGCACGGGTCGATCGATCGGGTTAAGCTACGCTTGCCGCGGTCGGTCCATGGATGGGTGACCAGCTTTACATACTGAGACCCACCGTGCCTCGGAAAGCACGTTAAGCAGTTGGTCCCTGCTGTCATTCTTGTATCTTTGACAGTCGTACCGGATCGTCAGAAACCCAAAAGTCTGACAACCAACCAGTAACTGGGTTGTGGAGGTCAGATAGGCAGTCGCTCCATGTAAAATACGAGTATTCAGCTGCATCCGGTTAGACTGGAAGTCGACCCCAACAACAACAACAAAGCATTTATTCCAATTAAACCATTTACAGGCACTTTTGAATTGTCAAAGAGTCGGTCAGTTAGCCATTGTATAATTGCATAGCACATGTGTGAGTACTATGTACAGACTATAAATTTCATTTCATTTCATTTCATTTCATTTCATTTCATTTCCCTGGCGGCTGAGAGTATGTCATGCTCACTCTAATGTCACGCTGACGGTGGCGTGTGTGTTGGATCATTTAGCTCCCTTCAAAATGGTTGAGCTGAATGGTGCTAATCCATGCGTCATGTTCGTGAACGGGCGCCGTCAGTTGTGACTGGTCATCTCATAGAGCCTGCCATGGCTTATTTTAATTTGATTTAATTTTTTAATTGTTTTATTTTTGTTTTTATCTTTTATTACGGACGCTTTTAACGTTTTGCATCGTTCTCACATGTATAAGTTCAACATGAATGATGTAACCAATATTTTGTAACCAAATTTTTATTTAAAAGAGTGTCCGTGGAGTTTCTTGCCCGTTCTTCTCCATAGGTACCTACTACGCTTTGGAATGGGCATCTAGCTTCATCTTTTCTGACTGACCGACCCCTTGACAATTCAAAAGTGCCTGTAATTGGTTTATTTGAAATAAATGCTTTGAGTTTGAGTTTGAGAAAGTTGAAGCTAGTTGCCTATTCCAAAAAGTAGATATTTATGGAGAAGAACGGACAAGAAACTCCCAGGACACTCTTTTATATAAAGATATTACAAAGTCATGGGTACATTATTCTTGTTTCTTCAACTTAGTAGGGAAAAGGCTAGGCAGATGATAATGAAGATTTTTAACAATTTATTATCATCATTTTTTTCATGCAAATTATATGCTTGTTCTTCCATTATTTAATTAACGCAACCCAAGCTATAAGCTAAGCCACTGCATAAAGCTGTTCGACCTACTTTTTCTTAACAATCTGCGAGAAATGTTCCCATAGTACTTCATAGTAATGCAATTTATCAACTTTAAACCGGCGCCATGTTTATGCAGAACGTAGCTTAAAGTTCCAAGTAGTTTTGACGGTAATTATAACTTTACTTAACCTTAACTTAACCTGTCAGCCATCATGAAAGTGTTTAATTTATTTAAATGGCTGGATTCTGGGAACCTGATTTCATTCTCGATTGGAACAAGAACTTATATAGAACCTACTTTATTCATTGAAGTTATTTTAAGACGTTCTTAAGAGAATTATAGGGAGGTAAGAGTATCGTATTTATTTTTAGATTTAAATGGCAATTCTACATAAAATAACTCAATCATACTGAACACAATTTGTATCCCGAACTGTAGGTACCTCTCCAGACGGTTTGATGTAGAAGGGATTTAGATCAAAGAAATTTGGATTTGAGAATAAATACCTTATTCGGATCAGACATTAAATCTGCTGTAAAAACTTATGAGACTAAAATAACAACAGCAAAAGTATCATAATTATCCTTAAAAAAAGTCATTTTTCGTTATGTTCACACAGACAAACACGAAAATTGGCTGCGTTGGTCTTTGCAACCGGACAAAACCAGGCGGAACTATACCACAGATTATGATGCGGTTTTTACCATCATTTATAAAATGAATTCCGGAAGGTTTTATGTGTAAAATACAGTAATATTAAGCTCACACGTAATAAGTCATAAAAGACGTGTGAAGGAGGCAGACAATATTTAAACTAAAATTAAAAAAAAATCGAAAGCCGGTAGAGTCACACAAAATATACCTTCCACCTCCAAAATCATCTAAATCTTCGTCAATTTACGATCCTTCCTTTCTTCAGTAATGGCACCCAATTCTCCAGATTGCCTCACAATCATAAGGGCATAACATTTACTACCCTCTAAGATTATTCAGTGCCCACCTTCCTGGTACATAAGCCCTATATTATTCACCGCATGACGTACGGCCATCGATTGCAGTGCGTTCACATTATTCAACACAGTAGTACGTAATGTAGAAGGTTTATTTTTGATGAGGGGAAAGTGGCTACTCTTGACATACGTGGCTTTTGGCTACTTTGTATGAGTGTATGATATGTCATTTTATTTGTAATGTGCGTTTTGTTTGTGCAGAATAAACAATTTTTCTTTCTTTTCTTTCTTTTCTTTCTTTTCTTTCTTTTCTTTCTTTTCTTTCTTTTCTTTCTTTTCTTTCTTTTCTTTCTTTTCTTTCTTTTCTTTCTTTTCTTTCTTTTCTTTCTTTTCTTTCTTTTCTTTCTTTTCTTACTTATCTTTCTTTTCTTTCTTTTCTTTCTTTCTTTGACGTTAGGATATTTTATGGTGGAATGAATTGGTTGGTTTAACTTTGGTAGCCGTGCTGACCCAAGGAACTTGAGGTTAATTTCAAAGTTCGTTGAAAGTATCGAATCATCACGGATTTTATTTTACATAGCTAGGTATAAAGGCCGTGCTAACAACGCTTTATTTACTTCTGGTCTTATTGATTACATAAGTATGTACTTCTCAAATAAACACAGTTACAGTATCTTCGTAGTTATTGAGCTATACGGGTTTAAAATACACACTTGTGGGCTAAGAACATTATTCTTTATAAAGCAGCTAAGGGAATTCGACCAATAAAACTAAAAGCGATCAAGAGTTTCTAAACCGCATTCAAGAGGTGTTAGTGTCAATAATCCACAACAATAATGACACTGAAAGCTCTTGAACGCGGTGTAAATGTGCTGATCGAGTCCAGTTTCATTGGCAAAATGTTTTTTACGCACTTTATTATCCACTTTATTTAGTTTGCCACATAAGAGTGTCTTTATAAACGTTGAGTATGTGTGGGGCTTCTGTACACATATCTCTCGTACGTAAGCATATGTAAGATATATAGGTAGTTACGTACATAAGCACACAGCAGTTGGTACCGGAGCTGGCTGCGTCCAATCGGAATCGTATAATTGACGTCACGTGTCCGAGGCTTGCGATTTGGAGGTGAGCCCCTTAAACCAGATGGAGTTGTGCGTACTGCTGTGATTTGACTCCAGCACGTGTAGCATGACGCTTTCTATGTCTACGAAGAATAGACCCTCTTTCTATACAAAGTGACATTTCCTTTTCCATTTTTGACATCACACCGTAGAAATCTTTCTACAATCTGTCATTTTGTCTTCCGTTTCTCACTATCTTTGTCTAGGTCCTTTTATATATAGACTATTTTAGAAGAAACTTTTCTATCCCAAATTGTCAAAATCACACTGACAACTGACAGTTGTCTAAGATAGTGAAACTTTCTACTCGACTGTCACAAAGTAGTATATACGGGTATCTACAAAATCATGATTTTACAGAAGAGCGTTTTAAACGCAAAACTGTGATAACTGTGATAACTAATAGAAAAACAAAGCTATGTTCTCCTATTTTACATCATTTAGTTAATATTACCAAGGAAATGGTTAAAGCCAATATTACTGTAATATTTTTTGTTCCAAAATACAGTAAGTACTTACTTCGACACTTTGAGAAAAAATGTTGTGGTTATCTGTATATACGTGACTTAATCAGTTAAAATTGAGAATACCGAGTCGAATTAGGTAAAAGAGTGAATTTCGTAAAAAGTGCAGTTGACTCTTTCTACTTTGCTGCCGTCGTACTGTCTACACGGAACGTCATTTTTATCTTCTCTTCCGTCGACAAAGTGGTGCTCATGCTACGCGTGCTGCATTGAAATTCCAGTGCTAATATTCGACGAGATACTGGTACAGAGCACATTGGAGGCTTCATGAAAATAACTATTCAACTTTTAATTTCAAATTACTCATCGATATCAGTGATGCTGGTCTTAACATGACAACCTACTGTGCTCGAGTTATTTGAAAAGTGCTATTGAAACAAAAATCGCCCAAGTGCGTGTCGGACCACTCACAATGAAGGGATTCGTAATTGGGATGAATTTATCCCAAGAACAAACTGCACATCGTTGTTGAACAACATGTTCTCCGATACATTCCAACTCCAAATGTAAGTTTGTTCTCACAATATTGAGAGATTTACCGTTAATTGACTCAGGCGTGACTTTGCGGAAATCCATTACAAAATACAATAGACGACGTATATTTAGTAACCTAATCCGCTTAACTGTTCTTAAATAGTTTTAAGAACCCTGTAAGAAATCGACACGTGTTTCATCTCTCAACGAGGCATCCTCCTTGACTTGTTGCGAACCCGGACGCGACTTGTTGCCACGACAAGCGTGACTATGCGTTCGGCGCTTGTCGTGGCAACAATAGTCGCGCCCGGGTTCGAGGAAAACATTTTTTTTTTTTCAAAATTGCTTTGCCTGAGCCAGGGATTGAACCCAAACCCTTTTGAAAAATCATTCTGTATAAACTGATATAAATACGCTCGGACTGATTTTGATCATTTTTCGTAGTAGGCACAATTATTATTTTGTGCTATAATTAACCTAATTTTTATAAAATATATTTAATATATATGACTAGAAAAAGAAAAAGGCAAACCTTCTCCATACATTTTGGTCATAAACAACAGCACTTTATTTTGCCATAGTCAGTTGAAAAAATCAGCCTCCAACAAAGATTGTTTTCCCCAAAGAGACACCATTGTATCTTGTAGTGAAGACTTGAGGTCTCTCCAGAGACATTAGGTTGTCCTTTTTCCAATTGATCTCAAACGAAAGTACCAGCTGCACGGATACTGATTGAAATGAACGAAAGAATAGCCGATGAAGTAGACCATGATAATCATTGAGGAGTGACAGATTCTTTTTATTTTTTGACACATGTTTTTTGGAGAATTTAATACTGAGTGTACCTACCAATATTTTATATTTTGGACTGACTGATAAACGGAGTACAACCTAAAAATATATAAAAATTACACGATTTTTGGAAAACATTATAATATTTTTGTTGAGTAGAGTCAATTGCTGTGTCTTGTCGGGGCAGACAAAAATGACGTAGAACTTGTTTCGTCGTAGTTACCCCAACATCAATACTAATTAAATTATAAATGTCTAACTCTGTCTGATTGTGCAGGCCTGGATGGAGGTTTGTCATTCTGGTAGACCATAACCTGGGTTAGGAAATAGGATACTTAATAGGATTTTTATCCCGGTAGTACATAATTATGTTCCCGTGGGATAATTTTCCACGTCCACGCGGGAAAAACCACGGAAAAATCCTGTAGGTAGGTTATAAGTAGACGCACCAAGAGAGGATTTTATTTTCTTAGGTGAGTCAAACAGGGCATTAGAACAAGTCACGGGAAATGATAGTGCACTGGACGTACTTCATTTCACACTTCTCATTTATTAATACTTTTGGTGAACAAACCGGACATTTAGTATCAGTTAACACTAAACAAGGCCTCTCTAAACCGTCGCACTTAAATCCGATCGCTTTAATTATTAACACCAGTAAATTTCACTATTACGGTACTTTACGAGCATTAGTACAGGATATTGGTTGCCTGCATTTGCCGTAATTGCTCGATTTAATTGACAGAGTAGTTAAGAAATAGAGTGTTAATCCAACAATATTTTGATGCCCAATGAGCTCTTCCCTTTATTTTTTTTCATTTATACAACCTTAACTTTCAATTTTATAGACCAACGATGAAATCGCGTAAAAAAAATCAGCTGTTCCCTACATCTATGTTCGCATATCTCGTCAAAATGGGTACAGCCGATGTTTTTTCGCTATTTCAGCGTTGTCCCATAGAGAAAGTTGTCATAATGATGAGTACAATGACCCTTCAGAGGTTTAAATAGATAGATAAACGCAAATCCGACGAAACAAAAATCTGACGCAACGAAAATCTGTCAAAACGGAAACAACCGTTTGTCGGTTGTATACTAAGGTTAAACAACAACTGTATACAGTTGTATACAACCAAAAGTACGGTTGTACATACTTACTTGTACATAATATATTATATTTTAGAGTTAGATTGTTAATTATATTTAAGATTTGTCATTACACTACTGGTGATTTTCAAGTTGACACTCACACAGCACCCTAGTACTAGACTACCGCACGATGTCGCATACATTAACATTCCATACATTTACTTACTCTGTGGTAGTTATCAGTTTAATCTAAAGTAGTATTTTCAGCTCTGGTTGCAGTGCCCAGAAATACAAATCTGACAAAATCACACTTAATAATTCGAGATGCTATTGTTATTATGTACTATAAATAATTATTCACGTACAAAGGTAAGCCATTAAACAATATACAGGTACCATCGTTAATGAAGATCAAATTCACACCTGGTATTCTGGTTCTCATTATATTAAGTAATTTGGCCAATTAAGCAGCCGAGCCTACGGCTTAATGCATATTCTGTCTGTTTATGAATATGCGTTTGTGCTGGATACGATACATGAAGCAATTTAATTTGAAAACAATAAAATGTCAAATTCAAATTCAAAATATTTTATTTCACATAAACCTACATGGGCACTTATGAAACGTCAGAAGCTACGCACGGTTCCAATTGGTCGTTTCCTATGGAGAAGAGCCGGCAAGAAACTCCACGGTTACTCTTTTAAAAATAATTGGGTTTTACAATATTTACAACAAAAAAAATATAAAAAATACAGTATTATTAGGTATGCGAGGACAGTGTAGGTCTTTCAACAAGTACCAAGTATGTACTTAACAAAATAGAAGATGGTCAACAAGTGTACAGTCCACTAAGCCTACAGCGTTCTCACATTCACAAAATAGAAAAGAATCTATATAAAAGATAAATAATATAAAAATAAAAACTATTTTAAACGAAATGACATGATTGCTATTACAACTGTAACAAATCTGAATAATTAACATGTCCACAAAAGTCACTAATAGAGTTGAAAATTAAATAGTAGGTATATAATGTCAAATAAAATTATGATTATGTCAAGGAAGAATGTAAATAAAACAAAAATATAAACATGGTAATTTGAGAGCAGTTAATAGAATCTTACATATTTTGCCGTTAATGAGGTACCAGGGAAGCCACATGTGCAGAGGGAATTATTGCCAAACTTCTTTGTCTTCAACGTAGTCTTTAATTTTATAATATGCTTTCCTGATAAGGACACGTTTGATGTGGGTTTTGAACTTCCCATCGCTAAGTTCTGTAACCGACTTTGGCAACTTGTTATAAAATCGGATGCTGTTTATAAGAAATGACTTGCTTGTTTTAGTTAATCTAAATTTGGGTATCACAATTTCATGTCTACTACGTGTATTTATATTATGGAAATCGCTTCTTATTTTGAAAAGTCCTAAGTTTTTCCGAACATACAAAATATTTTCTAAGATATAAAGAGAAGGCAGAGTCAGTATATCAATTTCTTTGAATTTGTTTCTAAGAGACTCGCGAGGACCCATTTTATAGATAGCGCGTATTGCCCTCTTTTGTAAAATGAAAATTGAATCTACGTCAGCTGCCGATCCCCACAACAGAACGCCATAAGACATAATACTGTGGAAATAAGCAAAGTATACTAACCTAGCTGTAGCTATATCAGTCAACTGCCTTATTTTTCTTACTGCATATGCAGCTGAACTTAATCTACCTGAAAGAGTTCTAATGTGGGCGCCCCATTGCAATTTTGAATCTAAAGTAATTCCTAAAAATACAGTTTCCGTTATTGCATCTAGTTTTTTGCCATCAAGTTTTAGATTTAGACCCACTTGAGGTACATTTGGTAATGAGAACCTAACACATTTAGTTTTGTTCGCATTAAGTAAAAGATTATTAGCTGCGAACCATTTCGAAAGAACAGCCAGACTATCGTTGACGTGTAAGACATCTGTATCTTTTCTATCTATTTTAAAAATAAGAGAAGTGTCATCAGCAAATAGAATTATATTCGATAAGTTAGCCATCATGTAAGGAAGGTCATTTATATAAACGAGAAATAAAAAAGGGCCGAGAATTGAACCTTGAGGCACGCCCATTTTAACTAGAGACCCCGAGGACGTCGCCCCATTAACGTTTACTTTTTGCCGTCGATTTGATAGATAGGAAAGAACAAGGTCAGCAGCTTGGCCACGAATTCCGTAGTGGTGTAATTTACAGATCAGTGTGTTGTGGTCAACGCAGTCAAACGCTTTTGAGAGGTCACAGAAAATGCCAATTGCATCCTGGGACTTCTCCCAGGATTCTAAAATGTGACTGATGAGTTTTACTCCTGCGTCAGTCGTTGACCTACCTTTCGTGAAACCAAACTGGTGACTATGCAAAATCCCATTTGAATTAAAATGTGACAACATCTGGTCTAGCATGATTTTTTCATATATTTTACTCAATGCTGGTAGAACAGATATAGGTCTATAATTAGAGGGATCACTCTTACTACCCGATTTGAAAATTGGTACTACTTTACTATGTTTCATTAAAATGTAAAATAGTATTTCATTTTCATCGGAACTGTGAATAGTTAATTTATTCTTTGTTATTTTCGAGAATTCAGCAAAACTTCTACAAAAAATTTCAGCTTTGAAAAGTGCAGACTAAAATAATCGTAGATATCTCTACGATTATTTTGCTTGCTATGTCCATTTAACCTGAATTGAAGATGAAAAAATGGGTGCCGCCATGCCGGTGAGATTACATGCACTTGAGATTATCAATTTATTCTGTTTGAAGCTCAACAACGAAGGTATCAATAACCATACATCTGCATTTTTCTCGACATCGAAATTGGGTCTTGTTAATACAACGTACATATACTATCTAAAGGAAGGTTACAAATAACAGAACATTTACCTCTCATTCATTTGACGAGTTATTTTTACTTTTCATGCTAAGGTCAAATCAGTAATTCTCAGGGCATTTTTCTATCCGTATAACATGAAAAAAAACATCCTCAAAGGCCTTGACAACAAAACTTTTATCTAACCAACCCTCCAAAGTTTTGGTATCCCTGAAAATTTCAGGATTATATTCTTTAATTCGTTATCAAAAGATGGCACGTCCTGATTAGAGCGAACTTTTCCCATTTCACCCACGGCGAACAAACCTACGATAGGAAATCTAATCTATAATTTCTTAATAATAGGCGGGGAGTCCGCTCAGTAGCGTCAGAGCGGAAAATTAGCTCCACCGGACCAAATAAGACGGAGACAGAAGGTTGGCTGCATACAACGTGCGAGAACAGGCGCACGCACACAGAGACAGACACGTCCCAACGCATGCCAGTCGTAAGTGCGCTTGCACTCGCTGTACGTGATGCATGTCTATGTGTGCGTGCTTTTCGCTCGTTGTATGCAGTTGACCTTCTGTATCTATGTTTTCTGTACCGTTCGTTCAGCTTGAATGGAGACGCTCAAACTGAAAGAGAATGATAATCGAAGTTGCAATGCACTGAGTTTTTGTTTCAGAAGATAGTTTTTATTTTAATGATATAGTTTTCCATGCATGTTAGAGGAAAACTACTGGCATCTACCGAGATAAAAGCCTCCCCAGGTTGAAGTTATTTTCAGTAACTAGCATTGATTATATTTAAACTGACTCCTTAGGTTAGTAAAACTAGTATTTTAGTCAGTTTTCAACCACAGGCTACTTCACAACTTCAGGAATCGAACTGAAATTAATGTATACCCCATGTAAAGTTAGACTTCATCCGTAACCTAGCTTAAAAACAAAATAGGTACGTACTCTGAAATATTGCGTTATCTTCATAAACACATCACAAAAAAAACAGATTTTAACTCTGAAAGGTCTTTAATAAAATAACTGTGACGTCACTAAGTACCCCGTGTTGTAGATGCTTTAATAAAAAATAATGAAAAAGAAATGTAAAGAATTACTTAAGAACCTTCGTGAGTTATTGAATAAAATATTAATTTCAACATCAAAGCAATACGTCAGTACGCCTGACAATTTATTTATTCAAAGTACCCGACTTTTGGTACCAGTAGAAATAAATAACGGCAATTATTCATTTGTTCAATCATACATGTGGATTCGTTAAATTAATAATAAATTAAACTACAAATGACTTAAAACGAGTGAGGCATTAGTTATTCACCGACAGATAAATTTTTCAATGTCTGGCTAGCATTTATATTGTGTTTCAACATGAAATGTAGAACGGTACAAAACACATTTCATTTGACGTATCTTTCAACATAAGGGGGTAATGTGTGAGGAGATAAACTAAACGCGTAATACAAACAGTAACAATGGTATATTTATAAATATGAACTGATTCTAATTATAATAAAAAAATCCTAAGTTATATTATAAGGTTGTGCAGTTTCGGTAACGAAGTCAAAATAATCAATAAATAATATATACGCTGCTTCGCCAGTATCCGATAGATAAGATGCGGGGACGGGGACCCAAGTCGTTGCGGAGTACTGCACCCGAACCGTACCGAACGCTGACTGCTTATTTTTTTTTCAATGGCGTCTCTTAGTTGACCTCTGAGGATCGTAACTACATAACCGGACTGTCAAACTCAAACTCAAAGCATTTATTTCAATTAAACCATTTACAGGCACTTTTGAATTGTCAAAGAGTCGGTCAGTTAGTCAGAAAGTTGAAGCTAGTCGCCCATTCCAAAAAGTAGATCTCTGTGGAGAAGAACGGGCAAGAAACTCCCAGGACACTCTTTTAAATAAAGACATTACAAAATCCTGGGTACATTATTCTTGTTGCTTCTATATGTGAGAACAATGTGAAAAAAAGAAATAGAGACAATTCAAAGTATAAGATTTAAAATAAGCCTTGGCAGAAAAGAGATGACCAGTCTCAACCGACGGCGCCCGTTCACGAACATGACGCGTGGATCAGCACCATCCAGCTCAACCATTTTGTAGGGAACCGAATGATCCAACACACTCGCCACCATCGGCGAGACATTTAAGTAAGCATGACAAAGTCTCAACTGCCATGCTCTTTCAAGTCAACATAAAACATAATATAATAACAGAATAAACAGCCCCATGGTACTCACATTTACAAAAACTGAAAAAATGCTTCTAAATTATACAAAACTATAGTTTGCAATGTATTATACTATCAAAAAGAAAGATAATCATTATCAGCAGCACCATATATATTATCAGTAGCATCATTGCCATTATTGAGGCAGCACCAACAGCATCCTGTCTATGGTAGCAAGCAGACTAGATTGTGCGTTTGTGAGCCACTGCTGTAAGGTATCGGCTGGGCCTGTCACCTTGCTGCAGTGACGTCACAAATTGTTTCTGTGTCAAATTGTTTATGTGTGAAATGTTTTACTAACATACTTTGTAAGTTTTTTGTTACTAACACTATGAGTCTTGTTACTTGATTATTAAATAAATAATAAATAATAATAATTATCAAATATTGGAATATTCAACAATAAAAAATTGGTTAATAAAAAATAAAATAAACATGTTGTTCGTAATGTCAGAAAAATAATATAAATAAAAATAAAAAAATAAGAAAAGGGGTAGCAACTCTTCCAAATACAATAATTTCAACTAGTGAGCCCAAGTGGCTGTGGAGCAGGACCAGCATTAAGCCAAGCATTTTTATCTACGATATAATCATCTAACTTATAATATGCTTGTCTACATAGTGTGCGTTTAATGCATGTTTTAAATTTCTTCTCATTAAGTTGAAGAATCTGTCCTGTGGCTGCCTTAAGCTACTAACTTAAAGCCTCCAGCAAGGGCGGCTTGAACTGGCTGGTGCTCGAGCTGATAAAGCCGCCCCTTTTGTAAAGTTTTAACTGTCAAGCCCCGCGGTTTGACATTGACGCGCACGCCAGGTCACTTTTGACATTTAAAAAAAATCGGTGTTACTATGATTTTTTAAATTGTTTTATACATTAAATAAATATCACATGATACCCCATAGGTGCATGACAGAAAACGCTCCAAAGTCAAATGCACCTATGCGGTGCATAAATATGAGATCTAAGCCGCGTGACTCAGTCTCCGATTCAGTGACACCGGTTAAAGGCGGTTAAATACCGCTTAGAGGTTAAAGGAGTCGTAGCTATGCGACGCTGTTGTTGTGGTGTTACAAGTGTCCTTTATGTAAAGTTAAAAGTTTTATTTTTTAGCACACATAAATAAACTTACGCCTTCTCACGATAGGGCTAGGCAGAAACTACAGAACGCCACCTGCCACGATCCTTTCATACTCCTTTTGCTTTTTAGTAGTCATTAGAAAATACTTTATGTGAGTAATAAAATTGTTAATGCTTATCATAACAGATTCAATCCCTTAGGCTACACAATTTTTTTTTCCAAATTTAAATATTTATTGCTCAACACAGTACATAATCATACATTTATAGACACACACAGTGTTGCACCAATTCAGGCATGCAAAATTATCGTTAAAATTGTACCATGTCATACATTCCGATTACAACATATACAATATCATGAATTCCAATAAATATCTTATTACATGTCATAAATTAATTCCAAATGTGATGATATGGGAAATATGATCACTTATTAGACTTAAAGTCAATCAGCAAATAAAGAACTGCTAAAAGTCACCGCATTGAAATTTTAAAGAAAGACTTTCAAAGAAAAACTGACGAAGTCATGAAATAGTGGTAATAATGAGAAATTTTTACAAACTTTGCTTTTGAACAGTTTGTTCAACAAGCGACTCTTAACAAGTTTTAATCAGGTTCTCTTGACTTTCTTGCTGGAAGAAAGAAGAAATTCTTATTTTAAATTTAAATTGATAAGAGGATTCAAAGGCTCATCTTTACAGGATTAAATAAAATAAAAATTCTTTAAACGGAGGTTTCATATAAATCTCGTCATACGTATATTAGACGATCGCCAAAACGTATTAAAATCGCCCGATTGCAGTTGTTTTATTTTATTTTTTGTAAATCGTTTTTTAACAAATACATACTTATTTTTTATTTTTTTATTTCACGTGTAAAACGCTGCTTAGTAGCTTTGTTAACCAACAAATCAATTTAATTGAAATTCTCCAAACTACCTACAAAAGAAGTCAATCCAAAAAATCCGAATCCCGGAAACAGAATAACAATCACCGAGAAGCCCCGATCAGCTACCTCTCACATCGTACACAAACTCTAGCTGGCACATGTCGCCAGATAGCCCATTTGAATTCATAATGGCGCCGCCCGCCAATCCAACAGATTACAGCGCACAATAACACGGGACTTGGGACGGATCCCATGATACCGTCCGACTGCTTGTGCACAGGATAGATAGACACAGAAATTCAGCTCCATAAAACGACGAAAAACAGGTGCACGCAAACATAAAGCTCAAACGATGTATCTCCAGAGGTCCTAGCACCAACACGTGACTTAACGTAACGAAAACCAAAATACAATCATTCCATAACATTTTGGTTTAATTTTTTACGAATAAAGTATTTTTTTATTTGTTTTTTTATTCAAAATCTGTATTAACAATAACATACTTACATAAAGTCTGCCAAAGTCCATAACAGTTTGTCGGCAGTCGTTTACTAAAACGACTGCCGACAAACTGTTATGGACTTTGGCAGACTTTGTTGCAGGATATGTCATAATTTGTAATCCATTGAGACTACTCAATGGATTACAAATTATGACATGTTGAAAATTAATGTGCTTAAACTTATTATGCTAATTATAAAATAATATACCTTAAAATTAAGTCAATCTTGAGTGCAAAACGAGTATGTTACAGTTTTAAAATCGTTTCAATTTACGTTTCGTTTACTCTGCGCGTTCATGCTACGCGCTGTCCACAGAAGTTTACCTCAAATAAGACCAATCGAACATAGAACCAGAGCATTCTCGATTTTCTTGATAATTATAAGATGGTATACCTAAATTTTTTCATCATCTACATTTCAGCCGAAAGACGTCCACGGCTGGGCATAGGCCTCTCATAGATTCCGGTACGCGGTCAACACTGCAGAACCTTTCAGCTCCATCGGCCATGCTCTGCAAACAATGTGCCCTGCCCACTGCCACTTAAGTTTCGCAATTCTTCGGGCTATGCCGGTAACGTTGGTTCCCCTACCAACGGATATCTTGATTTCTGATTTATTTATTTAATACTTAATGCACAGAAATGTACAGAGGCGGACTTAATGCCATAAGCATTTTCTACCAGTCAGTGTCTGATTCGATCACTTAGAGAAACTCCAAGCATAGTCTTGTCCCCCTTTGGTAGACTTTCAACCTTCTAATGAGGCCCATATAGTACATTGTTTACACCAAGATAATTTGATAGAATAGAGTGAGAGAGTGCTCGTTTGGTTTAACTAAACCCACCTACCAGTCGCGGGTGCATTTGCACTCGCTGTACATGACGCGTGACCACGGATATCGCGTGACTATGACATGTGTGTGCGTTTTCGGTCGTTATTATGGAGCCGACCTTCTGTACCTATCTCTTTCGTGCCGGCCGACTGCTTGTGCGATCACATTGTCGGGACAATTGAGACATTGAGGGAAACTTGGTCCTTTTAATGCTTGAATTCACCGAATCCGTGGCGTTCAAATTAAGATTCTCACAATGATTTTTAGAAAGGCTTTTATATAATTTATAGAAGATTTTACAGAAATGTATTAAGGCAGGCTCTTCGAATTTCTAAGTCTAATTAATTAAACTTTAGATTGATTTCTAGCTTTTTACAAAGTAATTTCTTACATTGACAAGGCGGCAACATAAAAATTTGAACTTTAGTATTTGTAAAATATTTTCTAATTCCCACGACTTCATTTGGTTAGAAACATAAGCCTCCTAAAATAAATATAGCAGTAGGTAGGCTATTATCAAAATGAAAGGTAAGAAATAATTTCTTCACTCATTTCTACTTTGAAGTTTTATATTACAGACATTCATTATTTATTTTTGAGTCTCTCGAAATCAACTTACATAAATCAAGTAATTTTGATGTTTATTATTCACGTAAATAATGAATTCTAAGAATATTATCAGGACTTTATAATGTTATAAAGAAATAAGTAGGTCACTGCAATTCACTTCAGTTTCCGGCCCCGACAATAAAGGCTGAGGGTTGGTCAAAATCCTTAGGACAATTTGTTAAACGATGAAAACGCAATTAAAAAGGAATATTAACAGTAAAGGACACAATGTCTCTTACAAGACTACCGTTGCAACTAATAGTACATTACTGTCACAGCCTGCAACTGGGGCATTTTAAAACGATCATTCAGAAGCCCGAGGCATACATAATTTCGTTAGTACATCAATGCTTGATTGAGGCCAAGGCTTTTATAGTACTTTTTTCAAATAATGCGTGGAAATTCAAACTGAGTAAATTAATTATATATTACAGTATCAATGACGAACAACGATAATTTTTGACAAATGAACATAATGGATGTTCATTTGTTTCTTATTTACTTTAAACTGCTCTATTTGCAAGCCAAATCGAAATTTTAAGAAAATCTTTGATAGGTTACCTCCTTGGTTACCATTTGTGTTGAAATAAAAAGCTCGCTCATTCCATTTTTAAATAACACGCACGATCGATAGATATGAGTTTTCATAGTAATTTATTTGGCCGCTAAACACGACAGATATGGAGTTTCATACAAACATTGCCGGCCGTGCGCTCGCATGTATTCGACCAGTACCGCGATTTCGATTTATCTTGAAAATGATTGTCAAATTAATGTTCTAATTTCCAAGCCTGTTTGAGAAAAAATATTTTTATTTCGACTAATTTTTATTGTAATACCCCACATAAATTCATACTACTACTCAATATGTGAAGATAACGACAAAATCAACAACAGACGTATTGGATGAAAAACCTATTATTGACTAAACTCAAAAACTACTAACGAAAAACGAAATCACGTAAATCGGTCAAGTAATCACTTAGAAACCGGTGTGCATATACGAAAAAAAACTTGTCGAAAGAATAACCTCCTCCTTTTTTAGGGTTCCGTACGTCAGAATCAAAAAAGTTCGTTAGAAGTCGGTATTTGGTTCACAGAAATTCGTATGTGTACCTTTCAACTAAATTGGTCCATTGGACAGACGGACAGATAGACACACGAGTGATCCTATTAGGTTTCGGTACCTCAACAGGAAAAATCGTAACCCTTATAGGATCACTTGTGTCTCCATAATGTCTGTCCGTCTGTCTAATGGGACTTTTGTGTCAATTCAATAGAAATTGGACCCAAACACGTGTGTACGGTAAATAAATTTATTGTGTCCCTATAAAAACACTGAACATCCCGAAGCCCATGCAACCAATTATATCAAAACACAAAAGTAATCTAAAAATAACCTGTAACTTATCCACAGCAACAAAATCTATATAAACAGCTAGCTAGCTAAAATTCTGACCAGCAACCCTCGATACCTGCTTTAAATTTCACCACACCGATCCCGACAACTTGGAATACCATCGGGATCCTAACTTCGGCGGGATTGAGACTAACTTTAACAGACTGCCTTCAAATTCATGCGCCGTATGGGGTGAACACTTTGGCTTTGTTGATACTTGCTATGCTAGCCATATTTGGTGGCGAAAGTGGTGTGTAAAAAAAGAAAAATTATTGTTTTGTGTTGATTTCTGACTCACAGCACAGCGCTGATTTTCAGAGGTCACCGAAAAAGACGTACGGAAACCAAGTGAGGTTCAGTGATTTGTACATAATAAATAGGTAACAAAATAAAATAGTGCACGCCTCTTATCATACATTCATAAACGAAAAAGAAATTCAAAACATAGTTTCTAACAAAAATTAACAATTTATCACTTTTCATGAAGTATGTTTTGACTGCTGTTTTACCCATCAATATGGGTAAATTTCTAACCTCGCAATCCTTACGTAATGTCAAAGACTATTTATCTATATATTTAAGTTGTAGGTTGCTAGGCAACACGTTAAGTCAAGGTTGGAAATATTTAGATAAAGATATTATATTTTTTTAGTTAGTATTTTATTAATTATAATTAAACTACTTTGAATGAAAGAGCCATTTTCAATAGAGTTCCTTCTATGGCCGAAACCAATGTATTAAAAAAAATTGACTCAATTATTTGATTTTATCGCAAGCTAGAGCAATGATTTTATCGCAAGCGTTTTCAAGCTTCATAAATTGACGGACAGGATTTTTTTTTCAACTATTTTGATGTTTTTTTCATTTCTGCTGCATTAAATCAATTGGTAAAAAGTACAGTATTAATCTAAATTTAATCATCTATACAATGGTATATAAGTATGTTCTGTGTACTAGCAGGAGTGTAACAATAAAAACAGTTGCAGAAATGGGGCAAAAAATATTTTTCGATCGTAGAGCACACTCTAATGCTTCGCATTATGAGTCGTGCAATAAAATAAACAGTACTTAAAATATAATACAACATACAACTATACTCCCTATTACATGTAACTTAGACATAGGACCACTGTCTAACATACCGGGAAAAACTGAAGTTTTATTTATGTTATTCGGTAAGTAAATCCCCGCTTATTGCAAATGGTGCATATTTTTTTTTTTTTGTAAATTCGCTCTCCATTTCATAATACCTCCGTGTTTACAACAACAAAATACCTCAACATTATTCCATAGTCCCCACACATTCCTCTATTGTTGCTAAAGTGACCGGCCACCGTAATGCCTTTACACTGGGAGTCTCAATGGAATGAATGGGGCAGGTGACAGGGTGTTTCTGTGCCGTTCACAGGCCATTACGATGCATTGTTAATGGGGCCCCGGGTTGCCCTTGACCTTTCATAATTGAATTGTTAGAGAACAGACTGCATAAAGGGGTTAGCAGTGGGTGTTAGTGGCTTGTAATGGTGACATTGCAAAATAATGAAGGCATCTTTGAAGGTTTTTTTTGTAAATGAAGTAGAATTACTTACACAGTCGATGAAATACATTTATTTTTGTGTTTTTCATTTGCACTAAGCATTTATGATGTCTGTCTATTCGTTTGTCACTACTATCTCAGTAACTCTGTTAATTAATCTCTCTAACAATTGCAAACAGTTGCAAACCTACATCGGTTTCTTTTAAAACAAGTCATGAAAACTCAAACTCAAAGCATTAATTTTAATTAAACCATATACAGGCACTTTTGAATTGTCGAGGAGTCAGGCAGTCAGAAATATAAAGGTAGTTGCCCATTCCAAAGCGTAGTAGGTACCTATGGAGAAGAACGGGCAAGAAACTCCATGGACACTCTTTTAAATAAATAATTATTACAAAATAGTGGTTACATCATTCATGTTTAAATTATACATGTGAGAACAATGCAAAAAGATGCACACGTTAAAAGCGTCCGTAATAAAAAGATAAAAACAAAAACAATTCAAAGATTAAAATAAATTAAAATAAGCCACGGCAGCTAAGAGATGACCAGTCCCAACTGACGGCGCCCGTTCACGAACATGACGCATGTATTAGCACCATTCAGCTCAACCATTTTGAAGGGAAATGATCCAACACACACGCCACCATCAGCGAGACATCTGAGTGAGCATGACGTACTCTCAGCTGCCAGGGCACATTCAAATCAATGAAAGACATATTACCCGGTAAATGGTAGCTCTGTAGTACATAGTACTCACTCAGTCATGTGCTATGCAATTATACAATACAAAGGAGATTGAGTTTATAACACATGGATGATTGAATTATGAGTTGTACGCTCAAAATATTCATTCAAGATACTTCTCGTTTCCACTTCGACAAAGAGACCTTTTACTTAGTGTTCATAGGCGATTTTAATATCATAGCAGATTTTCATAACGGGGGCTACTGAAAGTGCAGTGTTTAATCCTTGACATATCTGTCGCACAATGCCCGGGACAGTCCGTCCATGATAACGCAGGCACTGACGCTGGGCGCGCGTCCCGAGGCATTGTGTATACTTGTCGCACTGTAGCAGAGTACCGTCAACCGCATTGTTCCGACGCAACTCCGCATCTTTTGTTGTTCCGTCGCTTACATGGGTGGAGAACACGACAATCAATCTTGAACTTTATTTGGATATTAAATAAGGTGGAATTTTGTGTGCGGGTTTCCCAAATGCCATGTTATGGAGAGGCTCTCGATAGAAAAATAAAGGCAAATGAAAACAATTATTTTCCCTTTTGTAACCCAGGGTTTTAGTTTCCCAATGGATCATGATAGGAAATAAAGGACGTTGAATAGTCAATAGACCGTTTTGTAACAGTTAACCGCGACAAAGTTAGTTAATTGGCGGTTGAGCGGTTTTACGGAACTGTGATTTATTGAATCAATGTTGGAAATCATATTTCTGCGTATTGAGTCTGTTGAAACTCAGTTTGATTTGGTTGCTACGGCAACCAGTTTTATTGAATAAAATGCACTTAAATATAAATGTAAGTACTCGTAGTAAGGGAATGAAAATCGTTGTTTTAATTCTACATGCTTTTATATTATACACCCAAACCATCAAAAGACATTTGTCCCACATTTCCAGTGTCTCTTTCAATTCCACAAATTCTCACAAATAGTTTTAAGAATAACCCTGTTTGACACAGTCGGCTAAAAACGTCGTAATAAACAGGCTAAAACGTAGTTTCTTCATAGAAACAATTCGTCCTTTAATTAACTAATTGTATTCGGATCTCTTCTGCAGAGATAAGGTCAGGGTACCCAAACTGGGCAGACTGGACAATGAAATCAAATTGAAACGTTTACCGATAAACCGCCCCTTACTATCCGTTTAACGTCGGGTTCTACCCAAATTATGGGTCAAAGTGAATCCGTATTGTAGAATTATCTTATAGTTTTGTTCATAAAGATTGTGCTTCAGATTTTCTTTTATTTTTTAGAGGGAGTAGAAAATATCCGTTCCTATTGGTTACTTACATATTATACAGTACTGCTGTAAGACCGAGCCCTGCTCAGGTGAAAATGGAGAATGCTCATTGTAATAGTATAGTATACTTCATACTAATTTCATGCTGCCACGAAAGAAGGATATGATTATGACTTATGATTACAAATATATATTTATAACAAATAGTTCTCATTTGATTGGATGTTAATTAATGAAACGAGTCCCCGTTATGTCTTTGAACGTGAAAAGACAAGTGCGACAAGTGCGCTTGTACAATGTTTTGAATCAATCTTCCTAGCCTTTTCCCAACTATCTTGGGGTCGGCTTCCAGTCTAACCGGATGCAGCTGAATACCAGTATTTTACATGGAGCGACTGCCTATCTGACCTCTACAACCCAGTAAATGGGTAATACGATACCCCTTGGTAAGACTGGCGTCAGACTTTCGGGCTTCTGACGACTCGTAACGACTGTCAAAGATCCACGAATGACAGCCGGGACCAACGGCTTAACGTGCTTTTTCCGAGGCACGAAGGAGTCTCGGTATGTAAAGATGATCACCCATCCACTGACCAACCCCGGCAAGCGTAGCTTAACCTGATGGATCGACCCGTGCGGGTTGTTATTACCTAGCCACGAGCTCCTCCTGTACAGTGTTTTGAATATGTTATTTAAAAAAAAAATTGTTCTTGAATAGTATTTTTTTTTTGCATTTATAGTTATACTATTGCGGATTAACGAGAACGCCTTTCGCTAATTAACATACTGTATTTTTTTTAAACCTTGTATTTTGTTATTACTTAGATGTAAATAGTATTCTTCTTATTATATAGCTAATGTATTGAAACAGATCCTTTAAGTTTTTGTTCGAATTTACAGATAGAATTATCTTTAGATCCTGCACAAACAAATTACATAATATATTATTATTATCGTTGGCACAAAAAAGGTGGTTTAGGGAGTGGAGCTGGATTCTTAGAACAGTGTTCTTCCACGCAATAGTGAACCAGAAAAATTCCATCTGTCTCTTTCTAAGAAACACTAAATAAATATTATCCATTGGACGATATACTCCGTCAATTCATCGAAGGGGCCAAAGAAAATAAAGATAAGTTCCTCAAAAACAATAATCAATAAGGGTGTTTATATTTATTATAAAACAAAAATGTAACCGTAACAATAAACAAGCTAAAGTCCTGAAAAAAAATCCATTTAAAATGTCACTCGCACGCATAAGTAAGAGCTATTTAGACCCAAACAATTAGTCGCTGCTGCCAGAAACACCTCGCATTTAAACAGACCATACGTCACAAACTTTTGCGGGGTCGAATGAGCCCCCAGTTGGCCAGACTGACCTGGATTATAATCTAGGACGACTGACTAGAACGTTTGGCTCAACAATGAAAAATAATTGAATTAGTAAAGAAGAGTATTTTTAATGTTTTAGCTAGACAACCGTAGATGGAATCCTCACGAGTGTTTAGGGCTAATGCATAATATGTGTGTTTTTTCACAAACGGTTATCTACAAAATCATGATTTTACGGGAAAGCGTTTTGAACGCAAAACTGTGATAATTAATAGAAGAACAAGGATGTCTTCTAGTTTACAACATTTAGTTAATAGAACACGCTCAAGGAAATGGTGAGGGCCAATTACAGTTTTGTTTTCAAAATATTTTACATGTCTTTATTTACTGTTTAGGTACCTACAAGAAAGTAAACTAAAACTGAAACGTTTTTACGCGGGACTTCCCATTGCTAAAGCTCACATAATTTTAAATGTTAAATATTACTATTCTTTTGTATTTTACATTCTTGATTGACATAATAAATATACAAAGTTATGTAATAATTTTCCATACTTAACTATTATTAAAATTTGTAACGCCAACTTGACTTATTAATATTGTTGCACCAAAATAACATTTAGAAAACTGACTATGTGACTGTGACCTTTGTTTACAACAGGTGAATGCGCCGAGCGACTGTCCGAGGTATACACGGACTAATGGTATTTGTCCGTGTCTACTTCGCCACTTTGTGGGAACAAGGTGTAGTAATCTTTATATACATAAACTTAATATTAGTAAAAAAAAAGAAATAAATTGAAAGAAAAACCTAAGATAAAACAAAGAATTCTGAGTCGAATTATGTAAAAAAGTAAATCTTTTTTAAAGTGTCGTTGTCTCTTTGTACTAAAGTTACCATGGCGTCGGTAATAAAAAAAATGGGAGCGTTTTTTTATCACTTTTATCTTGTCTTTTTTCACAGCACATTAGAACGTGAGAGGACTATATTCATGATTTAACGTGTACCTAAAGCTAAATGTGTACAAGCTGAGCCTCTTTTAATTGGAAGATTGATAAGTAATTCCAAGATATTATTACTTTTAGTGTAGAAAATACTAAAATGTTTTGGCTAATAATTTAGCTTTCAATCTTAGTAAGGATTTCTAAATGAATTATAAATACAAAAACATTTCATATTGCCAGTGTATAGAAAGATAGGGAATTTTTACCTAATATTTTGTCCTATGAATATTTCTAACCTAAACAAACAGTTACACTACGGCAGCAGACAAAGAAAATATAGTTATAAAATGAAAACGGAAAATAACTCTCCGACTAGATCTAAATTTCTAACGAAATATTAAAGAAAGCAATCAAGTGAACTGACAACATTATACAGCGACTACTTAATTTAATATTATTGAAAGAAAGCACCTTCTAGAATGAAAGTATTGTTATTTTTTGTACTAACAGGCAAAACTAGAAGGAGAGGGAAGAAACACAAAAAAAAACTATGAAAGCTGCAGACTTTTCTTTCATATTATTACTAGTGGTTTTAGAAATAGATGGAAATATTTTTATTCAAGTGTTGTTAAAAACTGTCAGTCACTTGTCTACTAAAATGTAAACAATCAAAATTATTTAAAGACTCTAACATTTCACAAAAACCACTCCTATTATATGGTTCAAAGTCTGAAAGTTATACTGACAAGTATTACAGTTTTCTTTGTCCCACAAAATATCGAAAACTACAACGATTTGTATAATTCTTTCGTTTTTCTCACAAAAAGGGAATGGCTATATAATGAGCCGAAACTTCCCGACTCACTTGGAAACTGTATTCGCTCCGGTTTCTGTGGCTACACGGCGGATATATTTTTTTCTGTATTTATTATAACTTACTTTAAGAAGCGGTAAGGAAATCATCAAGTGTATTTGCCTACTTTTGTGAAAAATTTTAGCAATGTGAAGGATATCGGATTGTTTATTTTTTTTTTGTAAAAAGTATAGGTATTCTTGCATTATAGTTATATTTATAGACTAGTTTTTGCCCCCAGCTTCGCCCACGTGGATGTCGGAAAATATTCCACAGGAAATACTCTAACCTCCTTACTAATAAACGTTGTATAGCGTCTGTATAGTTACACAACGCTTTGTCTTCTTTTTTCGAATGTCAAATTACTGACGACTGAAAAAGAGAAATCGGTGTGTAACTATACAGACGATATACAACGTTTATTAGTAAGAGGGTAAGGGGGGGGGGGGGGGGGAATGTGTGCCAAATTTCATCAAAATCCATTCAGCCGTTTTTGCGCAAATCCGGTACATACACCCCGAAAAACGGGAAAAAAACTAAAAACTATATTCGGCATCACAATGAATCGTTCCATGACCTCGCAATTATTATTTTTCAAAAATATTCAATGTAGTTTTGACTTCGTTACTGCTTATATAATATTTATAAAAATTGAGGCCAATGATCAGCAATGAACCGAAACAAGTAGAAAACGTTGAAATGCCAAGTTAATACATTTTACCTTCAACAATTACGCCACTCTGCCATTATCCTGATACCTTATTTTCTACTATACCTTAGGTAATCCTCTAGGTACCAAGTTTCACCACAACATTCTATCTTCCGCCTTCCGTAACCCAGAGCAACCGCAGCTACATTCTTTATGCCTTTGGGCCGGAGACTCTTCGGTCAGTCGATTTGAGTTCCTCTCGCTGTAGGTACTAAAGAAACAAAATAATCATATTTGGTTTGGATGCTTTTGACTGTTATGATTGAACTTAGTTCTGCCAAAATGAGTGAATCCACAATCTCTCATTAATTATTAATGCTATCCAGCAAAACTTGTCCAATAAAATACATCTAAAACTTAGAATTGGTTTCAAAATACTCGTTACGTTAACTATACAAAATCATTACAATTACTTCGGAAAATAGAAGAAATTTTAGGTAATTGGTTTGTTTTAGCAGTGCTAAGCTCAATTTCGTCTGAAAAAAAAACCCATAGGCTCTAGAGATACTATAGCAAAAAAAACATGCGCGGCAGTCTTTGGGGACTGCCGATAGAAGTGAAAACTAAGAAACTTGTAAATTGTATCGTATGCTATATGTACATAGTATACATATATCTCATGGAAAGCGTTCGGTGACGGTGACGCAAGTTCCATGATTTTTGCTCACCCAAAAAGTGCTCAACGCACCTAAAGAACTTTTCACTTCAAAAATAGCTCCAACAAAAGAAATGAAACATCGCGATAACTTTATTCATTCAACAGCCACCATTACGTAAATCAGTTGTAAAGTGGCCGAGGCCCTTCACGAACGGGTTACGACGGGAATCTTTTTATGGGGCCCATTTGATATTGGTGGAGTGATAGCCACATATGCGACGCGGTACCAAGCACGGGGCCCCATGCGCGCGGCTCGTAAACATTACATTATGCTAGCGAGGAACGAGGGACAAAGCTGGCCTTGTAGTTGGAGAGTGGAGATATTAGAAGCTATAATACGAAAAATATATATTTCAAAATGTTGAGAAGGATTGATCACCTAAAATGTATTTTGGTTTTACTGCTATTGATAATTTAATCTAATTCACATCTTGCCTAATATTGTATTAACTGCAGTATTATACCTAATTGGAAAACCTTTGTTTAGTAGTCGCTGAGACTCTGATATATTTATAGCGATGATAAGCGTCATATTCATTACCTCCAAGTGCATTTCCGCAAAGTCTCGCCTGAGTCAATTAACTATCAGAAAAGTGAAATAGGGATGATGACTAAAAATATATTTTTGTCCGTCTTGTAGATTATTAAAAAATATTGGAGACATTATTTTTTCTCGTTTTACGATAACAAAAGATTACGGCGATACATTGAGTTAAAATGTGCCATGACGTCACGAGTATGTAGATTTTATACGTACCTGTGACGTAGCGACCCCCACTCCCAACTTTAATGCGTTTTATCTAAGTAATTTTTTATTAATATGATAAAGCAAAAAATACGTGTCGAATATTTTTTTATTATATGAATGACGGACTAAATAGAATTTCTTTTTCTTGACCCAGGCATCATCCCTATTAAAGTGTGAGATAACTCCAGTGAGCGATTAAGAGAAGTAATCGTACAGCATATTCAGATCTCTCACAGGACACCAACCCGAAACATGTATTAATATTTTTATTCGCATGAGCAACAGCCATGTTTGGTTTATTTATGCGAAATTACAGCGGTCAATAGCGCTGTATTACACCGTTTTGCATGAAACGGCTTGTGTTCGTGCCCGAGTGTGTACTAATACTTACTTGTGTTTGTAAAGTGAGTACTTATACATACTTGTGTATGTAGACTGTGTATGTAGACTGTGTAGGTAGGTACTGTGTGCGATAATCTCGGGAAACACTTAACCGTTTTGTGGTCCCACCCGGTTTATATCTTTAATTTCGTTTGCTTTTACTGATGGTTGTGTGAAATGGTTTTAGTGAAGTGAAAATAGAAGACGTTTTTATTGTTTCTCGAATTAATAGATGAGTACTAATGAAGAGATTGATTGCACCGCTACTGTATGACTTACGTACCTACCTAATAATTTCTGATACAGCACTATACCTACCTGTTTATTTTTTTATATAATATGTCGTATCTTTCATGAGTATGCACTTAAAGTTAAACACGAACGCCTCTGTTTAGCGTTGTGCGGGGTCTAGGATTGATCATACTCATATGATGATCCAATATGAACCAAGGCGGGACGGTGATCGTTGAGATGTGGTTGCGACACTATACTGACCTAGAAACTGCTCAGTATTGCACGACTCATAATGCGAAGCATTAGAGTGTGCTCTACGATCGAAAAAAATATTTTGCCCCATTTCTGCAACTGTTTTTATTGTTACACTCCTGCTAGTACACAGAACCTACTTAATTTATATACCATTGTATAGATTACTTTTTAACAAATGATCTAGTGCAGTTGAAATGGAAAAAGCATCAAAAATGTTGAAAAAAAATTCCTGTCCGTCAATTTATGAACCCTGAAAACATTGTAGCTTGCGATAAAATCAATTAACTGAGTCCATTTTTTTTATACATTCGTTTCAGCCATAGAAGGACCTCTATTGAAAATGGCTCTTGTATTCAAAGTAGTTGAATTATAATTAATAAAATACTAACTAAAATATAATATCTATAACTATATATTTCCAACCTTCACTTGACGTCCGTAAGTTGCCTAGCAACCGCCAAGTAAATATCTAAATAAATAGTCTTTGATATTACGTAAGGATTGTGAGATTAGAAATTTACCCATATTGATGGGTAAAAACGCAGTCAAAACATACTTCATGAAAAGTGATAAAATGTACATTTTTGTTAGAAACTATGTTTTGAATTTCTTTTTCGTTTATGAATGAGTGTTATGAGGCGTGCACTTTTGGATTTTCCAAACTATATTTTCTTTTATTTACAGAGTATTAATTAGTAAAGTAGTGTAAGTAATTAACTCTGTAACAATAAAATAAACTGTGTAGAAGTTAAAGGAGCTATTCTCTCGTTTACCCCTATCACAATTCTACCCACGACTGTTATGTAAATCTGACACTATGTATTATGTATTTCACTAAGAGTATGTCTGATCACAATCCCGATATAATTATAAATGTTTGAAGGCAATGAAGTCTCTTTTTTCCTCTTCAAAAATGTTAAGCTACTTATTTATATGCTAAATTTTTTTTTTCTTTTTGTATTTTTCATTTAAACACTTACCCTTATTTTATTCCATTTATTTAGTTTTATTACCTTATGTGGAATATTTTTGTGATTTTGTATGGTTGTATTGCTCTCATGCAATGTGAGGAAATCTAGTATTTATTATTTTATTGTATAATCAAATCTATTTTGTCAATTTTACGTATTCAATTTTATAAACATTGTAATGATTTAAGCTTTAATTTTTAATAACAATGTTGTGCATGCCTGTAAGTGATATATTTACACAGTATTGAAGATTTGTGATAACCTATTGTTTAATCTTGTAAATATGTCGTTGGTGTGCCTTGCTCAATAAATAAATAAATAAATAAAAAGTGATTTCCCGCCAATAGAATAATGTATGCAAATTTGAACTCTATAGCTATCACGGACCATTGCCGCTATATTAAGAAACTATCACATTACTTATTTTCAATATAACTGTTGTGTCTAAGTTACTCCTCTTAACTTGAACTAATGTAAGACAATACCCTACAATAATTGTTATTAATAATTGTCGCTTCTTAATTGATGCCAGCTGATGACAAAGGGATTCATTTCAAATAGTGGGTAGTTGTTTGTTTAGTCTTGTGTCGCCCTGGAAAGAGATCGCTTCATAAATAGTAGTTTCATTTAAAACTGAAAACTAAAACTCGCTTTTACAAGGAGAAAAGTCAATAACTGTAATAAAATTTTCTTGTTGAATAAATATTCAATTTGGTAGTGTTGACCTTTGCAATCAAGAGTCTGAAGTGCGACTTAAATTACAACGAGTTTATAGATTAACTACCGACCTTCCCCGGCTTTGCACCTTTTTTATGACTTTGTAAAACAACATGATTTCGTTGATTCAGGCGTGACCTTGCGGAAATTCAATACAAAATAGTATAAACGTAGATATATTTATTTTTTATTTTTGTTTCTCTTATTTATATTCCGCTTAACTATTCCTAAAGAGTTATAAAAAACCCTGTAAGAAATTGACACGTGTTTCACTTTTCAACGAGGCTTCCTCAGGATGACGATTGACTTGATGCGAACCCGAACGGCGTGTTGCCACGCACGACGGTATGGCTCACTCTATGTCCGACGCTCGGCGTAGCAATACGCAGAAATACTGTACCGTGTGACATATCGATTCTGCAAGCGTTCGTCGACAGTCGTTTCTCCTTTGGCCATAATCAACTTACGGGCAGTTGCCCGCCAGACATAAAACCCATCTGGTCGGAGGATCCTCCCTTTTCTATGGTGGATGAGTGAACTTTACACCCTGTTCCTCATACCACCAAACACTATTAATAATATAATAATAATAATTAGCCCGTATTGTCCCACTGCGGGGCAAAGGCCTCGCTTTCGTTTTTCCATTTTCCACTCAACTCCTTTTGCACTTTTTGCTAACAAATATTTTTAATGAAACAATTGGCATCATTCCTATTCCCAAAAAATAAAAATGAAAACTACAGTTCAGTTGCTGGTGAAAGATGCTGATTAGTTTCAGAGTTCCGTCAACAGTGAATGTTGTTTGAAAAGGCTAGTTTGCCCAATGTAGAAACGTATGAATTGAAACACGAAACAATGTGTACGTATGAGCAAATTGCTTTTACAACTTGCGACATACCTACATTTTGAAATGGAGTTTGGTACCTAAAGGTTTATAATTGCATGACTGTTTAGAGACTATCTACTATTTGGCAATTTTGTAGGCAAAATCACACAAAATGGACTATCGAAATGACAAAACATTGAATTTGCTGACTAACTTCACACACATTGTTTTGTTCATCTATGCGAGTCCCCAAATACCCATAGCTGTAATATGGGGATAATTTTAGAGGTGATTTTTTATTACTTATCATCATACTGCATATATAATTATATATTTTTTTCTATGTGTAATCTTAATAATTTGCAACAATAATGTAAATTTCATTTCTGTGCAATTATTGTATGCCCTAAGGGCGGGACATAGCTGATCACAATTTAATTATTTTAGACCTGTATTATGTACCTACCTATGAACCACAATAAAGATAATTAATTGATTGATTGCATTCCCCAAAGTATTCGGAACAATACTTACATACAATACACCTACATTTACCATTTTAAAGTCCCATGTGATAGGGGGCGAGCCTATTACCATCAACCGGGCACAAATCCAGACTCCGGGCAGCTACAAAAAAAATCCTTATGGGAAAACCCAATAATACTTTTCCCGACCTGTGGGAGTCGAACCCATGACCTTATACTCGACAGTAGCACTTGCAACCACTAGACCTGCGAGGCAGTTAAGGATAAGGTTACTTAATCTACAATAAAAAAAACTAAGAACACATTAAATTAAAATTATGAAAAGCTGTTCATAAATTTTGTTAAGTACTCCCGATCCATCTTAAAAGTAAGTTAAATATCTTGACTGAACAATTTAATGATCAATACCAAAAAGTGGAACGTAAGCATAATTATTATGTACCCAACTCGTTTATCTAAGAAGAAGACACTTTCTGTTCCAAAAGTAACAAACTACTTTGGTAAGCGCACAAGGAGGTACGTAGTACCAACGTTAGTTAATGAGCTACCCCCAAAACTGATATCGGATGTCAAGTCTAGAGACCAACTTAAAAGAGTTCTACAAAAACATTATCTCTCATTGTGTCCATAGGTATGTTTGTAATAAACCTCACGTCTTTGTTAAATTACCTTTTTGTTAAATGTGAGATATTTTTATCTCGACTGTAGGTATAATTGTTATTTTATAGTTAACTTTTTTAACACATTTATTTTCAAAATTTGTAATCATTTTTAGACGAGAACAACTACCGACAAACTGTTATGCAGTTTTGCAGATATTATGTAAGTTAAATAAAAAACAAAATTCAATTTATTTTTTTATTTTATGTAATATCTCATTGCTAAAATATTTCCAATATGCGTTGGCTCTCTACCTTAATAATTCCCAGAATCCCACATTGTTTTAACAAATCAATCTGCCTAGCCTTTTCCCAATAATATTGAGGTTGGCTTTCAGTCTAACCGGATGCATCTGAATACCAGTATTTTACATGGAGCGACTGCCTCTCTAACCCAGTAACTGGGTAATACGATACCCCTTGGTAAGACTGGTTGACAGACTTTCGGGCTTTTGACGACCCGTAACGTGTATCAAAGATCCTTGAATGACAGCCGGGCTTAACGTGCTTTCCGAGGCACGGAGGAGTCTCGTTATGTAAAGATTTACCCATCCACAGTCCAAACCTGGCAAGCGTAGCTTAACCTGATGGATCTACCCGTGCGGCTGTTATTACTTAGCCACGAGCTCCTCCCACATTGTTTTAACAAAACAATGAAAATAACAAGTAGAAGAAAATAGCATAATATATTTGTTCAGAAATCGGCCTCAATAACTCCAAATCCGCAATCACAGCCGTACTAATAGACAAAGGGAACTATTCGTACATTCGCTGATTCCCAAATCTCAGAGCGACTTCCCATCGATCCTCCCAAAATTATTGAGTGTAAGAGGCGATTGTGTAACAAAGAGAGGTAATATTTCATCCCCGTCCCTCGGGCCTGTCCACTACAAGTTATAACCTCCACGGTTCCACGTAAGCCTCCTTTGAGCAAAGTTGGTCGCCATCCGTTTAGCTGGTGATTTACTTATGACTAACGCGCATAATGTACCTAACTATGTTGGGTGTTTGTGCCGCTAAGGAAGTGCTTGTTTGGATGTCTTAATTGGTACCTATTCTCTAAAAGGCATTTTTGTAATCTTGGTATGTTGAACCATTAACTCGGAGTTACTCATGTGTAATAGAGGTCACAATTGTTTTTTCATATCTCATGCTCGGAAAGTAGTGTTTGTTTGATCCGAGTAGCGGGTGGGAGACGCTGCTTCCCGCTCTAGGGCGGGAAAGACTCATAGTAATTGCTTCCCGCCCTAGGGCGGGAATAAATTTAAAAAATAGAACTTATGGTTAGGTAGTCGGCTACGAACACAGATATAAATCTAACTAGATATCGCAAGTCCCTCCATCTTTATGAAAACCAAGCGTGCCACTTTTTCACACACAATTTAAAAACAAAACTTACCGTTACCAATGAAAGAAAACATTTCCAATGCCTCGGCCAATTTTTCTATACAGTTTTTACAGCTCAATATGGCTTAAAAAGACATTTTTATAGATTTTGGTGGATTTCCGGTGCCGATAATGCTAAATGAAAATCTCAGATTACGATCATTGATCGTTATTTTACTCCGTTTTTTGACACGCGAAGTACATACTTACAATCGCATCATCTAGTTAGATTAATATCTGTGGGTACGAAACTTTTTAAGAAAAATATCGAATAGAATAAAAATAAAAGCTGCGGCAGTGTTTCCACTTACGTTTTTGGTTTTCCCCAGTTTCTTAATGAATTATTCCTAAAATTCCCTAAAAAATTTAAAAATTCCTTGGTTTAGGGAATTTTTAATTTTTATAGCATAAATACCTAGAAAACATTCATTAAAAATCGAGAGACACGAAACAAACCAACTCTAGGTATAATGCGACTTATTTCCGATGTCGTCTTTAGCCACAGAAATAATTAACAATAACATGGTAAACTAAAATTAGACGTATTAACATTATTACAAGTTTCAGGGAATCCCCTTTATTCAATTGGTGGTGCCATAGAGTAAAGTAGTACATCGGGTGCTGCCTAGTATAAACAAATTCCTTAAAATTCCCTAAATCCCTGCCAAAATAAAATATCCCTAAACCATGCTTATTATTGGCCATTTTTCCCAAAAAAAGGAGAAATCCCTAAAAGTGGAAACACTGGGCTCCGTTCTTGTGAGGTATTTTTTTTAAATTCACACTGGCTGTTTTATATAAACAGCCAGTGTGAATTAAAAAAAAAACATAATGCGCGGGACGGCCCGCAGCAGTGACTCGGTGTGTTCCATTTCAATATTTAAAAAAAAACACAAATTGTTCTAACTTCTCAGTTCATTTTAAATAGGTACTAATCATGTTATTTAATATCAATAACTATTTTAAACACTATGTTTTACTTTCCTTATATTCGAAATGAAAAGTAGAGTGTTTAACACGGGTGAAAGATATCAATTCCTACTCGGACTATAGCCGCCCTCGCTACGCTCGGGCGTCTAAATACCTCGTATGGGAATTGATTTCTTTCGACCCTTGTATAACAATCTACTATTGTATGTTTTAAACGAAGCGACATGAACTGATTCTTTTTTATTTCAGATTCACTAAATGCCTAAGCTGCTACACGGTCGCCAACCGCGTCCCGACAGAGGTAACCTTGGTGGTTTACAACCGTGTAAATGATGGTTTATGACCAAACGTTGAAACAACTTTGCCGGTTGCCAACCAAGGTCACCTCTGTCGGGGACGCAGTTGGCAACCATGTACCAGGCTTTTAGCTCCCACTCACTATACCTACTTACACTGTTTTGTCCACCGCATGATGCGTCCACGAGAAACGAGATTACGTGGCTATAGTAAATGTACTGTCGCTACTTCCGTCATCTCGTTCTCGTTGACGTCTCGTTCACAGCGTGGTGGACAAGCGGCTTTAAGGAGAAATTCCGAGTTAAATAATTTTTTTATTTTGATCTAAGCTTAATATCGCGGGCTACATTGAAGAAATGACCTTATGTAATGCTAAAGAAGAGCTTGTCTCAACTTCAAATTCTCAATTCAGTAATTCAGGTAAATTAAAAGTTCATTTACAACGCTAAAATTATGAAAAAAAAAAACGATTAAAACGAAATAGTTTCCTGTCTGCAATATAACTTAAAAGATGGACAGTTCTTGTTTCCCAAGAATAAGCGAAGGCGAGAGCTATCCAATACATATCCCGTCTATATTCATGTTATCCTATATATTGTATTATTTTCCATGCGAGGGACATGCCTCAGTGCCGCAAATACGTTCTGATAAATCACGAAATATTGGTAGGTTCACCTTTGATATTCAATATCGACAACACAACCCACATTGCAAAACCCAACTCAATCTTTACGACTTAAGGTTCAATTTGTAACGGCGGTGTTACTGTATGATATTGTGTCGATAGGGCTGCCACGCACTATGAATATGTGAGGTGTTACACTACTTTCTACGGGATATAGACGCGACATGTGTCGGACGAGCGTCGATTTGTTTACACGGTATCTTGCGCTGTCATTTTCCTTTAATACTTGTGACACGTGCTATCTTGGGAGATTTTTTGCATGACTGCACTTGAGTTTCGGATTTCGGAACTTTAGTTAGTGCGAGAGAATGTATCTTTGTATTGGTTTGAGATCAAATTCGTTTCGTCAATTCGTAATAATAATTCATACTTACACAAAGCAAATTAGACATTATTTTTCAAAGCTGATAGAGAGAAAGGTATGTATAGTAAATAGACAAAACACCAAACAAATTCCAAATAAGAAAAAAATTACTTTAAATCTGTAAATATGTAGTCCAGCAGTGGCGCGGCGTGGGGAATCGAAGGGGGTAAGCCGAAAGCCGGAGCAAAAAAAAAAAAGAAAAGATCCACGAATGACAGCCGGGACCAACGGCTTCACGTGCTTTCCGAGGCACGGAGGAGTCTCGGTATGTAAAAATGGTCACCCATCCACTGACCAACCCCGTCAAGCGTACCTTAACCTGATGAATCGACCCGTGCGGCTTGTTATTACTTAGCCACGAGCTCCGATATAACTGCCAGTCAATCATTGATATTTATCGTAAAGGGAAACATTAAAATGTTTGAAAAAACCATCACGTCGTTTGTAATTTATAGTCATTATTATCTGGGTTGATGGGTTCTTATTTTCAAAAGTTAACCTTGAAAAGCATGTTTCCTCACAAAGTTAATAATCCGTCAAGCAACAATCTATCCTAATCCTACTGATCGTTTTAATTACTTTCAAATCTACTTTATACAAGTAATTTCAACATAATAAATTATATTCTTACCCCACTTATCTAATTACAACGTACTTTATTTTCACTAAACTCAAAACACTTAAACACTGTCTTACTCGTAATCACTGTTCTATACCTACAACAAATATCAGTAATGAGAAACATATGAATTCACTGAAAAATGAGCGATCAAAATGCAAATAATTGTTTTTAAAATACGATTACGTCAAAAAACAAACAACCACATGTATCACTATCAATTCAATGTCAATATGATTATGTCCGAACTCCGCGCCGAACGCATTACGAAATTCAACGGAAACAACCGAATAACTGCGTGTGCGTGAACGAGGTGGCAATAGCTGCTTCTCGTTCCCGCGCGTTTTCTACTTCTCTGTCCATAGCGTAACTCGGCGCATACCGGCTTACCAGCTGCTTAGAAACTGCGGTATCACGTAACCTAAGTGACGTCATGACGTATATATTTTCTAAAGAAATTGAATTCACGATAAGCCGGTTGCGCCTACGAGTTATTTTTACGCAAAATGTTTCGTTGTTGGGATAGAAATGAGAAAAATTCAAAGTAGATAGGTAGGCGTTTTGTAATGTTTTAATTTTATGGTGTGGTGTTTTACTTGTAGTGTGATTATTCAATGACGATAGAGTGGTTGTGTTCCGAATTTCCGCCCCTAGTCTACGCCCCTGTAGTCCAGATAATTATTTTGTGCAGATTCGTACCTTTGAATGCAGCTACATCCACAGAAGTTTTAATAACTGCAAATTAATATTCAATGTTTATGTTTCTATTTCATCGGATAAACCAACTTTATCTGTGGTTAAAGCGTGTGTGGTCTCATCAATTTGTACCTCTGGTTTGTACCAACAAGTGTAATCAGATGTATTTGCAGTTCGTGTTATATTATACAAAATGTACCTACGTGTTATATACCAATATATACATAAATTACCTATACATAATGGCTAGACTTTGGTAGGTACCGTGATTAGTTATCAAACTATTTTAAATATCGTCAAAGAGAGTTTAGGTATTTGCACAGACATTTTGAGTTACTTATTTTAATGTTTAGACATTATCCGAAGATCCTATTCTACATAAATATTATTAACCATTTACGTTAGTATATTGAGCTTTACAAAAGTAATATAATTATAAATATTTAAAAAGATTGTGAAGTTGATCATTATTATTTTAAGGAGTTGCTACAGTGGCCGCAAAAAAAAAGACGAAAAATGAAAAAGCTAGTGGTTTTTGAAGAAAAAGCACAGAGACTTCGAAAACAAAAAAAATATGTAAATATTTGTAAATCAAGAACTTAAGCGTCATCTATAGAAGATTGAAAAGTGAGAATTATGTAACAATAATAATTAAATGATCATGACATGTTCTTTGATAATTTGTGACATTTTCGTTAGATGGCGTTACTTAGTTTTCATTTCCATCGGCAGTCTCCAAAGACTGCTCTGCATGTTTTTTTTAATATGTAACTAGCTTTTGCCCGCGTAGACGTTGAAAATTATCCCACAGGAACATACTAGCGCAATATAAAGCATTTTATGTACCCAGGTCATGTCATGCCCATACAAATCTGTACACCTGTTTTACCGTTGAAAGCGTAACAAAAAAATAAGCAAACTCACTTTCGCATTTTTATAATATTAGTTAGGATTAGGATTAACTCTTCCAATTAGTTTGATAGTCAAGTATAGCGTTCCTAGTTCATGCTTGGAAGTGGGTTTACCTACGTCAATATAGTGCAGTTGGCTTACATTTCGCGAAGCTATGTAGCAGCAGTACCGACAGGTCAATCTACAGGGCTTTTTTTTGGTTTGGTAATCATCAAATATCTTTTTCCGCTCTGGGCGGTTCGGGAGGGCTTGTCAGACTCTTACTGACTAAAACTACCCGTGTTCCTTCAGTTGCCTGTACGTTGCCCCCTTGCAACGTACAACGTGACCCCTGCCACGGTAACCCTTTAGGACTTTCTCGCAACCCCGGCAGGCAATGGCCCCAGCGGATCCCTTTAGTTGTGCTGACTTCTCTTTGAGGCGCGTGTGGAACACAACACACCGTTGACCCAGGCCTGGTCCTTATCGGACGGCCAGCTACCCGTTGCTCTCCGTCCTCATAAGTTTTTACTGAGTCATCCGATTTTATTGGGGAGAGCATATCTCGAAGTTGGTCCCATGTAAAATTGAAAACTAAAATCCACCGCAAAGGTTAAAAAAATTGGGGTTTATTGATTTTTCACCTAGTGAATTTTCAACTGTCAACCGATTCTGTTGTAATTTCGTACACATATGTAGTTCTGATGACACAACCACTCAATAAAGACCTGGAGTTAATTTGTTGATGGAGACGGAAGACAGTCGCGAGAGCTCCTCAGCAGTTTACAGCAGCTAAAACGTGCTTCGGCTTATTTCATTCACCTTGATAAGAACTTTAGACCCGGGTATGACTGTCATTGAGGGTCTGACGATGGAGACGGTATGACTTTCATTGAGGGTCTAACAAATTTTGAGGCTGTGCCAAACAAAAAGGTTTTTATTTTTGACATTACAACTTAATGTTTTTCAATGTATGGTCTTCTTTCCTACTTTATTTAGAAATATTTATTACAAAAATTTCACAAAAAAACAACACACCTATTAAATTACCTTTTACTTATTAATTATTAATAGTATTTTTTTATTGCTACCTATACATCACAGACATTAGCACTTAGCTAGAATTAGAAAAAACTTTTATAAAATGACTTGATGTGAGTCGTAGTCGCTAACTCGACTAATGGTTACTTAAAATTTTACTCAATTAATAAAATGAATGCGTACCCACAAATTATAACAACCATCAAATTAAACAGAATGATAAAGTAGAACGGACGATAGTATATTACAAATTCATCGCAATTGCAACAAGCTCGCTGTGTTGTTGTTCAAAACTGTATTGAATGGCGACGTTGAGCGATGCGTTGGTATGAATCCACGTCAAGCCGTGCCCTTTTTTAAAGTATTCGTTATGATAGTAGTAACTAATGTATTTTAAAACTTGAGGGGGGTCCCCACACAGTGACGCTGTCTATAGAGTAAAGTTCATCGGGACCAATAGCAACCATTTTCATGGACTTAAATATAGTCTAAAGTTAGGCCGCTGATCTAATTAAGTATATTCTAAACTACCATACTCATAACTTTCTTAGAAAACAGTAATACTGAATTAAGACATCTAAAATCTTAGTCACAAAGGACTTGTAAATGTAATCAACAAAATCTAGAACATTCTATTGTAATACAGGCTAAAGATTTAGGACTTATTCATTATGATCATAGAATATTAATTGTTTGCGCTAGACAAATTGTTTGGTACCTACTAATTGAGAGGTGTCTGGAGTGACCCGTCTGGCGACCCGTTGGATATTAAATAAATCTTAACTATCCTAACTAAAATTATACATGCGAAAGTAAGTTTGTATATTCGTTTATTACGCTTTCACGCTAAAACGGCTGAATAGAGTTGGATGAAATTTGGCACATGGGTAGACCATGACCTGATTAGGACATAGGATAGTTTTTATCTCGATATTACCACAGGATCGAAACCTACGCAGGTGAAACCGCGGGAGGCAGCTAGTAAAAAAATAAAAATATTTATAGCAGGTCATGATCCATAAAAAAAACACAATTTAAAACAATAATTTACAATAAAGTAGCATACATACACACTTACGCCTTTCTTCTGCTTCATGATATTGGTGTCAGGATGTCATTAGGTTATTTATTGTACACTAACTATTGCCAGCGGCTTCGCCCGCGTGACTGCCAAATTTTATGCCACGGGAACGTGCTTCTGGAATAAAAGTACAACAAGCAGACCTTTTTTATTTACTAAGAGTTTCTTTCACATTTATAAGATAACAAGCAACCTCCCCGTGCTTCATACGGTAATTACAATTACTAATTTATAATAATAATTACCTTATTTATATTCCCTCATCTTGTATGGCACATGTATACCTAATCACCTATAAACTTCATTCCTGAAAACAACTTAATATTAATTTAGTCAAATTCAATTTAGTACAAAAAAAAAACAAAAATATACATTTAACGTTTGGTTTTTCATAATATTTTTAAGAGACCTTCTATTATTTTACGGAAGTACATCATAGTAATAAAATCAGAAATAAACTAACAAGCTATCTTGTAATTTCATTATTCCTATCAAAATGTTCACCCGTCTTCTAACCCAAAACTAATTAACGCTATTATCACAGCGCACTTGAGAGGCAACACAAAAACATAGCACATCTCCGCTCATTTCCGCTTGCTACTAAAGGTAGTGTAGCTTTGACAAACGATCATTAGATGCAGCCAGGCAGCGTCATTAGCCAGACACTCGACACCCCCCTTCTCCCCCTCCTTCACCCTGACTCACCCCTCAGCGTCATTATAAAATATCCCACACGCCGACGCGTTATAACAAATGCGGAAAAACTACGTCCTCATTGAAATATGAGGTTAAACTTATTTATGTGCGCTCGTTTCTCTATGCGGCCGGAGTTAAATAAAAATATTTTGAATGCGTTTTTTATGCGCCTCTTTTATTTTTATATACTGCTTCCTCCTTGAATGTGAAATAAAAGAAACCAAATTGAATATGCTCTTGCTTGCGGTACTGGTCGAGCGTAAAACTAAATTTGGCAGGTTTAAATTCAATTCTCTTTGTGAATAAACTACGTCATAAACAGTTAGCTGGTCACAACCAACAAAATTAACTAGTCCATAAAGTGGGAAAGCTAACCACCCAAAAGCTAGTTTTTAAACGAATTAACACTAGAGTAATTCGCTAAATTAAATATAATTTTGTAAAACAATTCTCTTTCGTAGACGTTGTCTACGACAGGCGTAGCGGCGTAGCGGGCTCTACGAAAACGCTACGATTTAATTAATGCATTTCCAGAAAACGGGTTAAAAGCTTTACTTTACACAAAATGAGCTCAGTCTTGTTATGTACAATGTGTTATATACAAAGTATATATGTAATGTAAACTAGCGATGTGAACTAGCTTTGGCCTTGAGTGCCCAAGAAGCGATTAGTGAGATTGAATTACGTCACAGGCAGTGGGGACTTAATAGCAGTTTTTGTAAGCCAATAATGACCCCATTTATTTCGATTTTATTTGACAACTCAGTCAACCCTAGCAGCGCTCGACAGAGTCTACAACATAACGCTCGGACCGGCCGGAGCTAAGCAGAGTTCATCGGTAGCAGTCAAGCAGTGAACACGTTTAGAAACTGTCGCGCATTCCGAATTGTTGTGTCGTGTACCTACCGTGTGTAAATTGCTAGTGTGATTAATTTGATCATCATCATCATCATCAGCAACCTATTAATATTCCCACTGCTGGGACATAGGCCTCCTCTCTGTGAGAGGGAGAGGGCCGTAATCCACCACGCGGGCCCAGTGCGGGTTGGTAGATGTCTCATGTCTTCGAATTTTTGGTTCTAAGACATGCCGGTTTCCTCACGATGTTTTCCTTCACCGTTTTGAGAGCAGTGGTGGTGAAATTATTTACACAAAGTAAAGTGCCTGCCTGGGTTCGAACCCACGATCTACAACTCGTAAGTCGGGGGCCATTACCACTGGGCCACCACTGCTCCTCGATTAACCGATTAATTTGATTGTAAATTATAATTTGATCTGAACTGCAAACGGGTTTTCTATTGCGCAATAACCAACACTGCCCACAGTTCGCCCACAGTAGTTAAAACATGAACAAACATGTTATTATCAGGCTTCATGTTTTAACTACTGTGGGCGTACTGTGGGCAGTGTTGGTTATTGCGCAATAGAAAACCCGTTTGCAGTTCAGATCAAATTATACAGGATGAAATTGAATTCATGCGACAACTCTTAAGGGGTCATTGTACTCATCATTATGAACAACTTTCACTATGGGACCAACCCTGAAATCGCGAAAAAAAAAACAGCTGTTCCCTACATTTTGACGAGATATGCGAACATAAATGTAGGGAACAGCTGTTTTTTTTTCGCGATTTCAGGGTTGGTCCCATAGTGAAAGTTGTTCATAATGATGAGTACAATGACCCCTTAAGAGTTGTCGCATGAATTCAATTTCATCCTGTAATTTACAATCAAATTAATCGGTTAATCGAGGAGCAGTGGTGGCCCAGTGGTAATGGCCCCCGACTTACGAGTTGTAGGTCGTGGGTTCGAACCCAGGCAGGCACTTTACTTTGTGTAAATAATTTCACCACCACTGCTCTCAAAAGTATAAATATAACGGAGAAGGATATGTCATATTCTTCTCTGTTATATTTATACTTTATTTATACAAAAAAAGACGCTAATTATAATGATTGGCATGTACTTCTCACTATGTTATAATGTAGGAACAATTTACATAAAGTTCCCTATTTGTCCTATAACAACATTAAAATCGGCGCTACTCTCGCCACTATTTGCAATCCAATCGTGTTCTAATATTAATTAACAACCTTTGTTTGATCCCATTGTGAGCCAGCCCTCACACAATGGCAGTGCGACCCTCACACAATGGTCCATATTGGCCATGCTGCCTTTTGTCCTATTACTATTGTATACAACTATTGGGGGATTGAAAAATGCTATTCTTTTTGTTTTAGGACGTATTTCGTGGTGATGTTCCACTGTCTGTTGAGGATATTCAGTGGTTTGTGGAATTCAAGCAGGATTTACTCTCTATCCTTTAGTGGTATTATTATTTTCTGAGACATACCAAATTAACCTATTGTTACACGTGTTGAGAAAATTGTTTTTGGGCTATTTTGTCAGACATTGCTGGCAGCGAAGAGAAAGCTAAACAGTGATGTTTTGTTTTGACGTTCATAGTGTATTTATTGGAAGGCCGTTTTGAATGAATTAGTTTTTAGTCTCAAGAGATTATAGAGGTACGAGGAACAGGGTGTAAAGTTCACTCATCTTCTACAGAAAAGGGACGATAGATATATATAATATTATTTATTATGTACACCATGAAAATTATAGATATAGATGTAGGATCCTGCGATCAGACTGGCATTGTCTCTGATGGGCAACTGCCCGACGGTTAATATCGGGACTTTTTACATATGCTAGTCGCGCAGTAAACTCTGTATGCGCGTTGCAGGATTTTGCATAACATCAGTGTTATACGTAGTCTGCAAAAGATTTTTATAGCAAATCAATTAATTTTACAGTTCACTAGTAAACATTGATTCTTAAATGTTTTACGGTTGATTCGTTGTCTTTGATCATTTATTATAAGCCTGACATGTGTTGTCCCACTGCAGGACAAAGGCCTCCCTTCCCTCTTTCCACTTTTTCCGGTCTACTGCGATTGTGGGCCAATCCTTTAAGAAGGAGTCCAGCTCATCCCGCAATCTCTTTCTGGGCCTGCTGCGTAGTCGTTTCCTGTGTGAGTGGTGATTTTTTGCGTATGTATTGCTGCTCCGACATGTGACAGATGTGGCCAGCCCAGTTCCACTTTAGTCCAACCACTGTGCGCCCAGTGTCCGCTATTTGCGTTTTGGAACAAAGTGTAGAGTTCCTAATGCGGTCTGTCACTTTCACACCTAGTATGCTTCGTTCCATGGCCCGGTGGCAGACTCTAAGTGCGGACTTTTGACGCTTTGTAATCTATATACTTTCTTGTTCTATTTTTGTTGTCATTATTTTTATTCTTCTACAACTGACTCACGTTTGGCCATTTTACTATAGCTCTATTTCTCAGCACAGAATAACAACCTACTCATTCAAATAACCACAAAAACACACTCCACTTAACCACAATGAGGTCCGCACACACTAATTCAAACGCAAACACATAATCCTTTCACCTGTGTCTTACATAATTAGAGCACATCGTTACGCCCGTGCGCCCTTACACGCCACTCAACGTGTGAACAAGGCTTTAGAGCAGCTCTGACGTCATTTTATTCGTAAACTTATTAAGTATGTGTTTAATAAAGGTTGTGGCTGTAAGGCAGGGTGGCCGAGTGAATGCTTTTGAAAAGCCTTTGCGTACTAAGGTGGAAATTGAGTTACTGTACCTTTGAAATAAAACTTATTAAGTATGTTAAGTAATTAAGTTGTTTTTCTGCGTCCATATTAAAAAACAAAATTACTGACTTCAATAGAATTCCTGTAAAATACAATAGACGACGTATATTTAGTAACCTTATCCGTTTAACTGTTCTTAAAGAGTCATAAAGAAACCCTATAAGAAATCGAGCCCGGATACGACGTATTACCGCGTTAAGCGCCGAACGCAGAGTGAGCTACTCCGCCCGACGCAACACCGCAGCGCCGCTTGACGTGGCAACACGTCGTGTCCGGGTTCGTAACAAGTCAATTGTAATCTTGAGCATGCCTCGTTGAGAGATGAAACACGTCGATTTCTTACAAGGTTCTTTATGACTCTTTAAAAACAGTTAAGCGGATTAGTTTACTACATTACGTCGTCTATTGTATTTTATAATGGATTTCCGCAAAGTCACGCCTGAGCCAATTAACTAACCTATAATTCCTAACCCCCCCAATCTAAGCTATACATATACACCAATAGTCCATCAAATGAGGATCAAACTCACGACCTCCAGCTTCCTAATCCAAGCCAACATTGCAGCATTGGGCTTCTGCCGCTTGTCATTTATCAACACTGAAAGTAATCAGTTAATTTGACAGTGAAAACTGATTAAGATACATCGGCAAACTTCGTCATTGGCAATGTCAAAATGTTATTACCAATCTGCTATCAATCAAAGTTGTTATTTCAATCAATCTAAATCCAATTTCTAAATTGATCAGATGTTTACAACATAGCTGAAAATTCTGTTTTCTACACATTCGTTGAATTTCAAAGGCTACATAATTGAAAGATTCTTAGTTGTGCCTTAGTTTCAGTCTGCTACGTGTGTGAGTAGGTACAGTCGCCAAAATATTTTGGTGTGCAGGTAAACAATGAACATGAATCTAATTAATTTTACGCTGGTAATTGATATTTGTGTGAGCAAATCTTTATTGCCACACTTTGAGAACTAAAGTTATGAAAAAGACGTGACAACTGACCTCTGAGTTTGTTTCGCAATTTTTTCTCAGGGATAGTCAGATAGGAAATGTCGACTCCTTCTCTATGTAGTATTTTTAGGGTTCCGTTGCCAACAAACAACTCGTATAGTTTCGCCATGTCCGTCTGTCTGTCTGTCCGTTTGTCCCCGGCTTAGCCCAGAGACTGTTAGTACTAGAAAGAGAGAAAAAACTGAAATTTGGCATGGGTATACGCCAACAAAATAAAATCATGAAAACATTTTTTAGGCTACCTTCACTACACGTAAAGTGGGGATTTATCTTTTTTCTCGTCTGTCCCACTGTTTAGGATGCCGTTAGAAAGGTCGGTCTAAAATATTGTGAATTTGTGAAAACCATTTTTGGATGCAGGGATCCGTTTGCGAAATTTAAAGTGCACATTTTTGTTAGAGTCAGGTGTCCCCCTCTCCTGCCAGCTAAATGGTTGGTTCTGGATATTTGGAAAAAATCACAGCAGTAGTACATAATAACAAAATTAAAAGGAAAACTATCACAGCTAAGTATGCTCTACAAGTTAACGAGTAATTATTGACCAACTTACATTTGCAGCTGAAAATATACATTCTCCGATACATTTTGTATGGGAGAATATGTTTTTCAAGTACAATGTTAAGTTTGTTCTTGGGATAAACTCATCCCGTCTTCCTGCACCTTTCTTTGTGCGTGGTCCGACAATCACTTGGCCGGTTTAGAAAAAAAATGGTTTATAAAAGTAATTCAGATATTCTATTTACAGAATTGTAGCGGTTAGACCGCCACATACAAAAAACTACGAAACAAAAAGACATGACGTCACACAATTCCTACATCTCGCAGTTAGAGTTTACTGAGCGAATAACATAGATAAGACTATCCGAAATCAACATATGGGCAGTTGCCCGCCAGACATAACAACCCGTCTGGTTGGAGGATCCTCCCTTTTCTATGGTGGATGAGTGAACTTTACACCCTGTTCCTCATACCACTAAAGAATTAAAAAAATCATTTTAATACATCATAATTATACACCTTTAAACGAGCAATTCTTGTGTATATGCATATTGATGTATAATCTGAATCTTGGAAACGGCTTCAACGATTTTTATGAAATTTAGTATGCAGGGGTTTTCGGGGACGATAAATCGATCTAGCTAAGTTTCATTTTTAGAAAACCCAGATATTTTTAATAAAATGAGAAAGTTCCAAGTAGCCTTCACACTCATTTCTTCCACTCACTGTACTAAGGTGCCGTTCAGTTGCAATATTGGAAAAGTTTTCTTCAATTTCATTCGTCAAATATTTTCTGAGCTAGTTTCCAATGCTTCGGAAAACTTAAATTTGTTTTTTGTTTAAACGTGCGTGATTGGAATGAGAAATTAATGTTCAGGTTCTTTTGAATGTTCTTTGATCAGAGTTGTAAACATCTGTGGAGTTTGAGGTTTCAATTCGATTAACAGTTGTTTTTGGATGTTGGGCTAATTCAACACATTTTAGCAAACCCTAGATCAATCATTGCAAAGAGGTTGTGTGGCCTTGTGACAAATATGCCAAGACACTGAATTTCTGTTACAGTTTATAGGTTATAGTTGTAGTTACTTTTATTAAAGTTAAATAGTTTATAAGGGACGATGGGGTTGGCATATCCGTATGGATAAAAACCCCTTTTGTTAATAAAGAATAAAAAAATAAAAAATCTGTTGCTGAAAAGAGCAAGTAACTATATCAAACAAAACGGTTTATTTACAGAAACATCCCTTGAATTTAATATGTATATCACACAAATGAAATATATATTTATTAAGGCGCTGACGACAGCTAACGTGCGGTCTATATCTACATAATAAAAATCTTAAACACACTCATTGACAGAAAATGCACAGCCTTAGCCGCTGGGCTAGACCCAGCCGGTTAGGTTGTGCGTTGTTTGCATGAAATTTTGCACAACAAAGTTCTTTTCTATAACGAAAAGTGAGCACTAAGGAAAGCTTTTTGAAAATGCATCCTCAAAAGGGGTTAAATAATAACAGGTTATTATTGGTCTTGACGCAGAATGTCCCATTCGCAAAATGTCACTGTGAAAACGAATGTCCTATTCGCGAAACGTCCTATTCGCAAAACGTCCCATTCTCAAAAAGTCCCATTCTCAAAAGGTCCCATTCGCACAATGTCCCATTCGCACAACGTCCCATTCGCACAAAGTCCCATTCGCATAAAGTCCCATTTGCACAATGTCCCATTCGGGAGCACCAGTCATAAAAAAAGGAAATCAGCTGTTCCATCGGATTTGGATGAAATTTTACACACAGATAGGTTCTAACCTGGATTAATACATTAGATCATTTTTATCCCGGTAGTACGTTCCTTAGTAAAGGCCGCAGGAGTTCGGTGGATGCGGGAAGCACAGAATCGGTCGAAGTGGCGGTGCTTGGGGGAGGCCTATGTCCAGCAGTGGACGTCTTTCGGCTGATATGATGCTGATGATGATGATGAGTACGTTCCCGAGGGATAATTTCCGACCTCCACGCGGGCGAAGCCGTGGGCGAAAGCTAGTTATATCATAATATCTTTGGATATACACACAGCGCCATCTAGTTTCGGATTCCAACGATTTCCAACGGGATTCAAACCCTCAACCGTTGGTTTTCAAGGCAGGGTCACTTCACTACCAACTACGCGAATCGGTTGTCATCGGAGATCGGCCTTGTATCGAACATTGTAGTAGGGTAGCCCAAGCGGGGATTTCGGGATTTACTAAAGCGTGGCAGGGCATATACAGGGGGATACCTTGCACCTGGTTAAGTACCTCCACCAAATATGAGCCCCATATATAAGGCCGCCCGTCAAGGATAAAGGATCAGAATAGTAAAAAAAAATTGATCATTCGAGATTCTCGAGCGCGTCAGATTAAGGTAGGGTGAGTTAATTACATGCTAAAAACTGTATATTCCACTAATCTGACAATTTGAGAGTGACGTAAAGAAAGGGGAGGGCTACAAAGTTGTAAAAAAAAACGTCATCTCGACATTCTCTAACGGTTAAGGTAGCTGTCCTTGCTGCCCCATCTCAAAGATCCACCATGTATACACAAGTATTCTACTTAAAAAACATACACTTTTTTATTTGCATGCTATTTCCTGAACTTTTCAATTAAGTAATTAAGTTCAGTGATTTTTTTTGTGTCATATTAGGTGAATCCCTCTAGATAATCGTCAGATTATGAGACAGCACGTGTAGGACATAAAGATGAACCATATAAATATCTTAATCTGACGCGCTTGAGTATTTCAAAATGGCGATTTTTTTTTGCACATTTAATAATGGCCGTGAGTTCGCGTCACTTCGAAATCGTCAGATTATTGAATGAGAGCCTTTTTTTAGGTTCACTTAACACCCCTTTAGAAAATCTGACGCGCTCGATTATATATATTTTTTTTCATTTTCAACCCTTACGTACGACCACCCGCATCATGCAAACGATCAGATTAACATATGTACATTACAATATCTGACGCGCTCCAGTATGGCCATGCAACAGTATTTTTTTTTACATATTTTAAACTCTATAGCCGCTCCCCCCACCGATGAAAAAGTATACATTATATAACATTTTTTTCTTCTTATCATCTAAGCTTTGCAACCCAATAGGTCTCTATGACGCTCGAATAAATCCCCATTTAGCATCGTGGGCTCCCCTACCATTGGTATTTGACGCACAATACAGGGTGTTAAAGTAATTGCGGGCCATAGCTTCAGAGTGAGTTCAGTATCAATAAAGGAACCCATAAAAAATAAATACCTTTAAAAAAAGTTAAAAAAAAAACGAAAATTATCATAAGATGAACCTAATGTACATACCAACTAATTAAATAGCGATCGTTTAGAATTGCTTAAAATGGTTCTTTATTTTGTTTAAATACTAATTCGTAATTTCCTAGAGTTACCTACCTACCTACCTACTATCGATCGCAATGAAATACCTACGCCTGAACACTTCGATAACACCGAGTGAGGGATAGGTAACTATACTCCATTTGAAATAAGATTAGACATTTAACTAAACCTTTTTTACCGTCTGTTCAACCGATTTTGACTTCTATTGCGTTGGCGGTACGAAAAATGGCAGTTGCAGGAAACAGTTGGTATTGTAACAACTTTTTTGCTTTTAATGCCATCCTTATGCCTACCGTATAGAAGCCAGAATCGATTGAACGGACTGTAAAAAAGGTTTGTTTAAATGTCTAATCTTATTTCAAATGGAGTATAGGTACGTAAATATTACAATTCCAAGTATTTCTTCTTCCTACTTTAGCGTGCTTATCTCCTTCAAAATTAAAACCTACAAATTATAAAAAAGGTGATCTTGCATTTTTTTTTTTATAATATTTTTATTTTGTCTCGGTTCCTTTATTCAGTATCTACCCTGAAGCTATGGCACGCAATTACTTTAACACCCTGTATACGAGTTTATGCGAATGGGACATTGTGCGAATGGGACTTTATGCGAATGGGACATTGTGCGAATGGGACCTTTTGAGAATGGGACTTTTTGAGAATGGGACGTTTTGCGAATAGGACATTTCGCGAATGGGACGTTCTGCGTCGACGGGACTTTTTGCGAATGGGACATTCTGCGTCAAGACCAACAGTGTTGTATATCATTTTTGCCTATGGTAAATACTATCAGGCACAAGGTTCGGGAGCAGTGGTGGCCCAGTGGAGAGCTGTGGTGGCCCCGTGGGAACGGCGGCCCCGACTTACAAGTTGTAAGTCGTGGGTTCGAACCCAAGCAGGCGCTTTACTTTTTGTAAATAATTTCATCACCACTGCTCTCAAAACTGTGAAGGAAAACATCGTGAGGAAACCGGCATGTCCTAGAATGAAAAATTCGAAGACATGTGACATCTACCAACCGGACTGGGCTCGCGTGGTAGATTACAGCCCACTCCCTCTCACAGAGAGTAGGCCTGTGTCCCAGCATTGGGAACATTAATAGGCTGATTATGATGATGATGATGATGATGACACGGCTTGTTGAAAAAAACGATTCTAAATAGATTTGGCCAAAAAAACTGATTGTAAAAAAAAAAATTGACACTTGTAAGCGTCGTAAATCATACAAATATCTTAATAGCCCAACAATGCTCTACCAGGTACCGTTTAAAACCAAACTGAGCAACAATACGTGGACTAAGTTGAATAGTTTGCGCTCACCAGTTAGCCGCTTGCAGCGCTATATCGCCGATTAGCCGTCTAGCATCGCTCGCTAGTTCACTGTACAATGTTAACGCCTGGCGACTTGATTAGAGGTGAGTGTATTGCCTTTGATGTTCAATGCTGGTATTCTGTATTTTTTATTACACTTAGAACCTGAAAAGCCTTCGATTTGGTGAAGGAAATTTTGTGGGGAAACCTTTACTTTATGGTTCTAAATCGCGTTGCGATCTAAATGTATTCCTTATATTATGTTCTAGCTGTTCCCCGTGACTTCGTCTATGTGTATTTTGTATTTCATAATTTTTATAGATTATATTCAGGATGAAAATTTGCCTATGTCCTCCTCCAGGTACCAGGCTACCTATTTATCAATTTCATAACGATCGGTTCAGTGTTTAAGGCGTGTAAAGGTAACAGACAGACACACAGAGAGTTACTTTCTCATTTATATCATTAAGGGTGGATTCCACCAAACTTTTATACCTAGTCTATGCGTTGTCTTCCGAATAAATTTTGTTTTTTTTACAGTTTCTCCAGACAAAAACTGTCAGATGAATTTGCTTATCAGCCCTTAGAAGTGTAGTTTTAAAATTCTGTTGTTTATTATTATAAAAGAAAAGATTCAACCCGTTACTCTCAGCTACAAAGAACTCCAGTGACTTAATTATGACCGTGGTGACACATTAATCGGATCCGTTTTATCAAAATTCTCGGAAACATTCAAGTTATTATTAAAAATACTAATTATAAATAATATAACTTTAAAATTGTTCCATCGCAATCGTAGCAAATAAATAAGAGTTCAGTATACCTAATTGGAAGTAACTGGGTCGTTAATAATATGTCGTCGTAAATAGAATGTGTCGTTAATGGGGAATATTGATATTTTTTTACCATTTAGCAGAATTGAATGAAAAGGATTTTCAATTTCTCTTTCAAAGGTTGACTGGTAGAATATGCCTATGGCTAATGCTTTAGGAATTTTCTACCTGTCGGACTAGAGGCGACTTGATAGTCCACCTCTGTAAATTTCTGTGCTTAAAATATAAATAAATAAACACTAAGTTATTTACTATAATCTCATTTAGAGTACTCAACTATCAGGGAGCTTCTACTACTCTCTACTTCTTCTCATTTTATGTTCCCTTTACTTTGGATTTATTTTTCGGCCCGCTTTGCCTGTAGTCACGTTTTTAGAAATCGTAGTTGTAGATTTTTAAGCACATTTTTTTACTATACGTGCGGATTCAGAGTTCGGAACAACTTTTATAAAAAAAAAACTACCCTTACTCGACAAAAACGCAAATATAGACACGGAAGCGACCAACTCGTCGTAAAAATCAGTGTACCATTGAGAGTTATACTCGTAGAGTACAGAGCGCACCACGAACTGAGGCCATTCCATTCTATCACGCAGATCTGTAAGTATCCAACTTCGGATCCACTACATCCGAATAGTTAATTCTAATCACTTTGTTCTAAGACCCGAGGGTCAAGAAAGGGGGTAAAGGGGAGGGTAACAGGGGGTCTGCTTTGTCCTGATACCCCCAGGAATGGCATTGTACAAGTGTCGAAATTGTACTTGTAGTTGGAGTAAATTGAAAGCGTTTGTGGAATGTTTTGCGGTGCCTGACATGCAGCGGAGAAAAGGAATATTGAGTGTTGGGGGTAAGCAGATGCCGAGGAGCGACGAATGTCGAATGAACCACTGTTTGGCAATTATTGACACCCGTGTTCCTTCCCTTGCCTTGCCAGAGGAGATGATTTTTCAAAAACGCCTATAAGACATAATTCCTTATTTCTTACCAAAAGCATAAATTTTAATTTTCATATGCCTCACTTAAGAAATGCTTTGTTTCGCATACAAACTTTCATCCCATAAATTATCACCCCATAAAGGATTATTTTTAAAACAAAAAGTAGCCGCTGTTCTTTCCCAGGATGCCATTTATCTTCTTGTGTCATACACCGTTCGATGTTCGAGACAGAACGCTGATATTTTTTTGCTCCTCAATTATTAAATAGAAAAAGTTATATAAAGTAGTTTTTATCACATTAAATTACTATTGCCTTAAAGCCAGTTAAGTGACTCATTGATCTGTGAAAACTCTGCTGTGATACGTCTAAGTGAAGCAAAGTTACAGTGATAATAAACCGTGATAAAAAACTAAAAAATTTAAATAAAATCTAACGGCCGTGGACACTGACCTACGACAACCCGCAGCGCGCTCGATACTCCCCGCACTTACCGCCTCTACTCCCCGTCGCCGCCTGAGTTTGACTCAGTGGACATACCGTGCATCAATTTCGGCAACCCGATTAGAGTCTCGGTGGCGTGGAGGAACAGCGCAATCAATACTACTTGTGTGGAGCTGGTTCAAATCTCATCGAAGCAAGTACGCTTTTTGTGAATTAAGAAATTGTCTTTAGTAATTCTTATTTACCTCAGCCGAAGTTTGTGATACGACATCGTCAAGGAACAGAAATGAATTTCTTCGAGAACATTACTATGCGCCGTACTCGTACTAAATCGGATTCCAACACCGTTACAAACGAAACAATAAGTAATAGTACATTCGAAGATACTGTTTCCAGCCTACCTGACTTATCCAATGATGACATTAATGATGCAAAACAACAACAAATTACGAAGCTAAAGGAACAACTTGACAAGCTTGTGTTAGATCTGGATAGCGCACATCAGGAAATCGAGTCTCTTTCTTTAGAAAATAGCAACCTTAAGCAAATAAACTTAGACTTGCAAAGGAAAAATGATCTCTTCGCAAAACTTAGCAGCCCAGTTAACAAACACAAAAAGCCTACTCCCATAAAGAAATCCTTAAATAAAAACAAAGGAACACAAACAGAACCTTTAATTATATTGAATCAGGAAAAAGATACGTCATCATCACCCTTTAGCATGCAAAATAAAACTAGCAGTGTTGAGACAAAACTACAACAAATCCCACAACAGAAAAATGACAGTAAGATCTGTATCCTGAGTACCAATAACAGAAACGACATTGTAAATATTGCCAAGGAAACCCTTCACAAACATTCGTTAAATATATGCCATTACATAAAGACTCATTGCAATACACAGCAACTGGTGCACGACATTGAAACTAAATTAGAAACGTTTACAATGAAAGACTTCTGCATAATTCTAATAGGAGAGGAAGATTTTAAGACTACATGTGACTACCTCCAACTGACTCTTTACTTACGGGCTACTTTACAAAAGGTGAACTTTACGAACATCATTATTTGTACACCGTCATATAACTGCAGTTACCAAAGAAATATGTATAATTGGAGAGTAGAGCATCTAAATAACTTATTGTATCTGGACACATTGACATATGAGCACGCTTATCTTTTGGACTCGAACAAAAATCTAGCATTCGATTCAACAATGTTTACCAAACTGGGACTAGTAAATAGTCATGGAATGCAGACTATTTTCAAAGATATTGACGAGTTTATTGACGGTATTAAAAAATATGACTTATTGATGCCAGACGATGATATAATACCTGATAATCAACAACAATTGGACACTCAGTTTTTTCTATGATACCTTTATAAACATATTACATCAAAATATTGCTGGACTATTAAATAAAGCTGACGCATTCGCTGTGTGTATAGAAGAACTTATGGCTAAAAATGTTGACGTTGATGTTATTTGCATAACGGAACATTTTATGATGGCTGGTTATGAGCAGCATCTCTCAATCCCTAACTACAATCTAGCTACTTGTTTTAGCAGGAAAGATACTAAAAGAGGGGGTTCTTGTATCTTGATAAAAAAGGGGCACCATTGGAAAGAAATTCCTGAAGTTTTGAACATAGCAATAAGTGGCACATTCGAATGTTGTGCTATAGAACTGACGCATACCGGTACCGTTGTAATCTGCATCTACAGAGTTCCTAATGCAAGCAACTTGACCTGTTTTTTTGAGCAACTAATCAAATTATGTCAAATAATAACAAAGAAAAATAAGCGAAATGTTGTAATATGTGGTGACCTTAACATTAATATTTTGAAGCGTAGTAACATCACATTAGAACTGGAATGTATTCTACTCAATTTTAATTTCAAATTGGCATCTAACCAGCCCACTAGACTATCTAGTAATACTTGCATAGACCTTTTTGCGCATAATCTGGGTAAGAAATGTAATTGTGACGTAATAGATTTTGCTCTTTCGGACCACACCTGTCAAATACTCAAGGCTCCAATCAACAGAATATGTGTTATGAAGCATTGGTATATCAAACGCCGTGACTATAATCTGGTTAATATGAATAAGTTTAGGGAATATCTGCAAAGTGTCTCCTTTTCGGAACTACATGAAGCATTGGTATATCAAACGCCGTGACTATAATCTGGTTAATATGAATAAGTTTAGGGAATATCTGCAAAGTGTCTCCTTTTCGGAACTACAAGTTGATGATCCTAACATAGCCTATAATAGTTTTTTGGAGACATTTACATTTCTATATAACTTATGTTTTCCATTTAAGCGTATTACTATTAGATTACACAAAAGACCACTATGGGTCTCCCGTGGGATCCGAACATGTAGCAAGAATAAAAGAGCTCTTCTGTGGCGTTACAGACTGTATCACAAAGAACAAGACAAAAAAGCCTTTAAAAAGTACTCGGCAGTGTATAATAAAATAATTAAATTAACGCAACGTGCTCAGAATAACTACAAGATAAAATCATCATCAAACAAGTCTAAAACTACGTGGGAAATAATTAACCAAACTAAACTGAACATGCCCAGTAATAATTTAATTCATAGTATTAAGATAGGAGATAAAATAGTGACGCATCCACCTGATTTAGCGACCGCATTTAACGACTTCTTTGTTGATAAAATAAAACCTATAACGAATCGCGGTATACAAGTGACTTCAAATATAGAAAAGAATAGTAACTCGATGTTTATGGCACCAAGCAATGACAATGACATTAATGCTATAATTAAAACTTTGAAAAATTCCGGCAGTGTAGGTAATGATGGCATCTCTACCAAAATAATTAAACATGTATCTAACTGCATTAGTGGACATTTGAGCCATATCCTCAATCTATGCATATCACATGGCACTTACCCAACCAATCTAAAAACAGCTGTAATTAAACCCTTGTTAAAAAAAAAAAAAATGACAAGCAATGCATGGAGTCTTATAGACCCATTGCGCTTGTGCCAGTAATATCGAAGATATTTGAAAAATATATTTATATTCAAATCTTTAAATATCTAGATAAAAGAAACATATTAACCGACGAACAGAAAGGTTTCCGAAAAAATTAAACCATCAATATGGCAATATATGACTTTTTGAACAATGTCATTACGAATGTTGACAAAAGAATACCTGTTTGTTCAGTTTATTGTGACATGACTCAAGCTTTCGACTATGTCGATCACAATATCTTGCTCAATAAGCTGGAGGCATATGGAATTAGAGGGAACATCCTCAGTTTAATAAATTCATTTTTGCAGAACAGGCAACAGTACGTTGAAGTAACCGACATAGATCCCAAGACTAAATGCACACGTACCTATAAGTCTAGTTATCGCACAGTTGCTTATGGTGTACCCCAGGGCAGCGTCTTAGGGCCCCCGCTGTTTATATTATACATAAATGATCTGCCAAAATTAACGGGTCATCCTATGTCACTGTTTGCTGATGACAGCACTGTGACCATTAAGAGTACTGATGATCAAAACCATAACGATGTTGTCACTCAGACAATAACCTCCATAGTAAAATGGTTAGATAATAATAATCTCAAAATAAATATTGATAAGACGAAATTAATGATGTTTAGCCAACGTGCGAATACCAATATGACAGTATGCTATAACAATAAAATTATAACACAAGTTGACACAACCAAATTCCTAGGATTAACGATTGACAAAAAATTGGACTGGAAAGAACACACGGAGGAGCTAACTAAACGTATTAGCAGATCAGCCTATGCTCTATTTAAACTGACCCCAGTGATTAACGTCGATGCTTTAATCACAGCATACCATGGTTTGGTGAGTTCAGTGTTGAGGTATGGTGTCATTTTCTGGGGTAACTCACCCAACAGGGAATTAGTTTTTAAAGCACAAAAAAGATGCATTAGGTCAATGTTCAGACTCCACAGTTCAGATTCTTGTAAGCCTTTGTTTATTAAATACAAAATATTGACATTTCCTTGCTTATATATTTTTGAGGTAGCAGTATTTGTTATGACCAATCCAGACCTGTTTACTAGAATATCATTTTATCACAAACGAACTCGACCACAGAACAATAACTTGTGCGTAAAAAGATCTCAGACAGCTTTGATGCAAAAAAGTGTTTTTTGTATGGCACCAATTATATTCAACCACATACCTAGTTCAATTAAAGAACTGAACATAAACTTATTTAAGAAAAGGCTTAAATCTTTACTATTGAATAAAGCATATTACAGCATTTCGGAATTTTTGACTGACAAAATGCAATGACTGTTTAATCTTTTATTTTATTTTATTTTTTGAATATTTGACGTAGCAACCTTATTTATTATTATTATAAATTTTTTGTTTTTTAATATTTCTATTCCTTTTTTGACATGTAAATTTTTCTTATTTTTAATTTTGAAATAATCAATTCATATCCTTTGATTAATGTAATAATGTTATCAATTTATAGTATCAATGACATCCTCAATATTTGTACACCTTCTGGTATAACATAGCGCGCTTGTATTTTTTTTATAACAACTATTTTATTGTACCTACCTATGTTAACAAATGATTAAATGATTATGATTATGATTATGATTATGTGTCGAAATCCGCTTAGTGGTTTAAACGTAAAAAAGGTAACATACAAAAAGAAACAGACAGACAGAAATACTTTCGAATTTATTATATTAGTAAATCCACCGCTTATGGCAGACGGTATGGTAATCGTCTTTTGTTATTAATAGCAGACAAGCCAATGTCATAATCCCTCAGCCCCTTTACTGTACACACACTTGCCTAAGGGCAGTTTCAATTTAGACGTTTCGTGTCGGACCGCTGCGGTGCCGAAGCAGTGCGTTTGTCGTATTGCGCACGGACGGTTGTTTGTTTTCATACAAAGCGCGCGGTGCAGCAACAGTACGGCGTCGGTACCGGGAACGCTCGACAACAGGACGGTAACGTCGCAAACTCCACGTGTTCATTCATTTCGCTGTCAGTCGTCAGAGTCCATGGCTAACGGTTGTCAAATATATTTAAAACATCACTAGCATACAAACGCACGGCAGTCAGATACGCTTTCAATTTAGGCGTTTGATATCGGACTGCTACCGTACTGCAGCGGCCCGGCAGCGGGTTATAATCAGCGGCACGGTAAACGTGCGGCAGCGGTCCGACACGAAACGTCTAAATTGAAAGCGCCCTTAGAAAACTTCTTACCAACTGAAAATATGACTAACCTATCTATTCCGGTACATTAATATGTCCAGACTAGCCAGTAATTCTTTTTGTCGAACGTTGGTCATCGGACCATTTTTCTAGGGACGTGATTCGTAACCACAATACAGTCGATATTTCTCAGCCTAGCGCTTGTGTCGTACGGACAATATCTTCACATGATATACTGACTTATTTATTACAAAGTCGCTCAATATTATTGTATTTTTGTAAGTTCGTGGAGAATAAGAATGTTGAAGGGATTGTGAAATCGCGTGTAATACTTTTGCAGTGGTGGCCCAGTGGTAACGGCCCCGACTTACGAGTTGTAGGTCGTGGGTTCGAGCCCAAAGCAGGCGCTTTACTTTGTGTAAATAATTTCATCACCACTGCTCTCAAAACGGTGAAGGATAACATCGTGAGGAAAAAGGCATGTCTTAGAATCAAAAATTCGAAGACATGTGACATCTGCCAACCCACACTGGGCCCGCGTGGTAGATTACGGCCCACTCCCTCTTACAGAGAGGAGGCCTGTGTCCCAGCAGTGGAAACATTAGTAGGCTGATTATGATGATGATGACTTTTGCATTTTATTGAATCTATGTTTTTATTTTTGTGAATTTGTTGTACCTATGTTGGTTGGTATAAATAGTAAATTACTTTCGCGGCCAGCATTTAGGGCATTGATGGACGATTGTAAAAATGTGGTCCGAGGCGAAGCCGAGGCACACATACGTAAGTCCATCAATGCCTGGTTGCGGCCTAGGCTTGTATAGTACTTTTCTCAAACAATGCGCGAAAATTCGAACTAAGTAAATTAATTATAAATTCCAGATTCAATGATGAACAAATATTTTTCACGCACTGTTCAATGTTCATTTGTTTCTTCTTTACTTTAAACAGCTCTATTTCCTAAACCAGTTCGAATTTTAAATAAAATCTTACGTCCTTAGTTGCCAAGTCGTGAAGTAAAAAGTTAGTTGCATTTTTAAATAACATGACAGATATGGATGTTCATAGTAACATTGCCGACCGCGTGCTCGCTTGTTTTTGACCAGTACAGCAATTTCGATTTATCTCGAAGTAGGTTCTCAAAATAATGTTCGAATTTCCAAGCATGTTTAAGATCTAACCCACCAAAATAGTTTCTTAATTATTGCGGTTATCACCATCATCATCACTTCAGCCGCAAGATGGCCGCAAGGTCATCGGTCCACCTAGTGGGAGGGACTCTTCCCAGCGCTACGTCTTCCGGTACGTGGTAGCTATTCCAGAACCTTCGGCCCCATTGATCATCTGTTCTGCGAGTGTATACCCTGCCCACTGCCACTTAAGTTTGGCAATTCTTTGGGCTATGTCGGTTACTTTGGTTCTCCTGCGGATCTTTTCATTTCTGTTTCGATCACGTAGGGAAACTTCAAGCAAAGCCCTCTCCATTGCCCTTTGGGTGACTTTTAGCCTTCTAATACGGCCAATTGTGAGCAACCAGTAATGTCTAATTTGCCTGTACCTTATACCTTTTAACATAGCCAGACTTGGCCATAGTGCTAATTATGCTGGCACTATATCTAACCAAATGAAATGTCCAATTTTCCTTCCTGGCTTTGTTTATTTTACTCATAAAACAGCCAATTTAAAATAAATTGGGTTTAACCTGCTGCCAAGCCATTAAATAAACCTCGTAAAAGTTTATAAATAGCTAAAATTTACAACCCTCATCAGTATAAAGTCTCAAGGGTAAAAAAACTTGTATTTTCTGACAGTCGTGAGTCATACTTGCGAAAATAATTGAATAAACACATTAGATAGTTGATGTTGTATAACGGAGGATAGAAGTTAGTGGCTGTTATTGACTGAAAATGGTAATGATAAACATTCAAAATTCACCTAAGGGTTATCACCACGAGAAATTTAACAATTCACATTATAAACTTAGCAAACGAATTCACACAACCACGTGAACGCTCGGTTTGAAATGTTCGCAGTATAGACCACTTGTTAAATTAAGTGAGTGTTCCAAATTATGACATCTAATCCAGTTGAGATATCAACTGCAATCATTAACATTATACACTGAGTACATTTTTTCGAATCACAAAACAGAATCACGTTCAGTAAAATTGAAAGCCACATTTCTTTCCTAATCTCAGCGATATATTTACTGCTCTAATTTTCTTTTTGTTCTAGCACTAAATTCAACAACTTACAAACCCAAGCCGCGGTCGAACCCTTGCAATTATTATTCTACAGCCGTCCCCACAAGAAACTTGCTATTTAGTTTCAGCAAAACCAAATAAAAAGTCAATAAAGTACAAATAAATCAGCCTGTCTACGTAATAAAGAAATCTAACTAAGTCCCAGTCAGCCTAAGGTCTGCGCAGACCGGAGGTCACGCAAAATCTGCTAACTTTAAATTTAAACTTTGCAAATTGACAATTGGTTCGGATTGAATTCGAACAAAGATGATAATTTAAACTTTTATCGATGAAGTATGTTTTAGAAAAGATTGATAAGTTGAGTAAATACTACTTTAAACATTGATTTAACTTGATCAAACAAAAAAAACTGTGCTGGCTCTATAGTTTCGTTTGAAGTGCTCGTTTACGGAGACGTGGGCGTTGCGCATCGCGTGCGGCGGCGGCGGCGGCGTGGCGACTAGCGGCGCGTCAGACGTTTTTTCAGTTTACAGACAGGCGCGTGCAGCGGCGCGTGCGGCGGTCCGCGTCATCACACGCGCAAACACAATCATATGGCAATTTATGATGTTGTTTATGAAGACGTGGGGCATGGCGCGTACGACGCCGCGGGGCCCGCCGCCTGCACCGCCGCGGTTGACGGTACGTTTTACCGTGAACGGAGAATTGCAATAATAGCTAGCCGCAACGCTGCATACGCCGCCACGATAACGCGCGATGCCATCCGCGGGATCCGCCTGCATTTCAAACAAACGCGTGAAATATCGCTTCACCGTAAATGCTCCCATACACCGCCATTTGTTTGAATCTAGTGCGGGCCGCGCCGCCCAACGCGACGCTCGACGCCCCGCGGCTCCGTAAACGAGCACAAAGAATGCGTGACGTCACTGTAGCATATTGTAGGTTCACGGCCGATACTAAACATGTACGATCTATCCACACATACCTCTATCCCACCACAAAAGTTAATGTCCCCTCCCATTCGCAGTCCATCGCGAGCGAACGACAGGCATTACCATTACCATAACGACCACAAAAAACAGAAACCACCCCAGTAGGTACACGCCCTTACCCGTATTGTTTCACTTAAACGACATTCTGAACTCAAGGGATTTACATACATCGGCGGACCAGCCGACATTTTAAATGTATTTTTCTACCTTTCATATTAAAATAAAATACCTAGACAGTAGATATTCTCTCTACGTTTGTAACGTTTTGGTATAAATGGGAAATGAAGGCACGACCTGTGTGATGTCAGGTTTATAATTTCAATTCAGTTTGGAGCGTAGAGAAAATTAAATTGAGAAGATTTGGACTTAGTTCTGTGTTGGTATATATTTGTGCATTTTCTGTTATATGTTGTACCTAAATTGTTGGATGTATGAATTAAAGGTACATTATTTTAATACCCACTTTGAGCAGTTTTATAAACTAAAATGATTATTTAGCATAGATTTTAGCTGTAATGGCTGCTCCCAACTTCTCGTCGCTGGAAGGTTCTCCTACAAACAAGCTAGTTTCTGCATCTTCTTCTTTTTTTTCATGTGGTTAGCAACTAACCTGGTATCAGAGTTTAAAAGAGTTTTTTGCCGTCGAGAAATATCTCTCAGGCATGCCAATTTCCTCACGATGTTTTCTTGCACTGTTTTTAAGCAAGTGATAATTATACAATACGAACATGATTCCGAAAAGTCAGAGGTTGCTTGAGTTTCTGCATCGAATCGTTAAAGTCGTCAGAATTCTTCTTTCTTTCTTATTTTTTTTTTTTGTAAATCGTTGCCCCACACTAGGAATTTCTCCTGTATCGTGGGTTACAAACATTTAAACTCACAAACAGCCAGACCCGAAACAACTACTTGTAGGTCATACAAATATTTATTCAGTGCGGGGATCGAATTTCTTAGGATTCGTTCTAAAAGCAGTAACAACTATATTATCTATTTTTCTTTCTTTGTCTCTTTCTTGTTCGGACAAAACTCCGACAGGCTCTAATCAGGTTTTTAAATTATTCCTCGAAATAGTCGAGGTTCTGGACTTCTGACAGTCAATCAATCTTCCTAGCCTTTTCCCAACTATCTTGGGGTCGGCTTCCAGTCTAACCGGATGCAGCTGAATATCTGTATTTTACATGGAGCGACTGCCTATCTGACCTCCACAACCCAGTAACTGGGTAATACGATACCCCTTGGTAAGACTGGTGTCAGACTTTCGGGCTTCTGACGACTCGTAACGACTGTCAAAGATCCACAAATGACAGCCGGGACCAACGGCTTAACGTGCTTTCCGAGGCACGGAGGAGTCTCGTTATGTAAAGATGGTCACCCATCCACTGACCAACCCCGGCAAGCGTAATAAGCGTTCTGGACTTCTGACAGTAACCACATATTTATATTTGTATTAATAATATCCAAAGAGATTGCCTTTTTATTCATACTGGATAACCACTATACCCGCATTGAATAAATTGAAACAAATTGTAAACATTGGAAATATTTCACATTTTATTGTCTAATAGTGCTTTACATTGCAAATGATATTATGTTGTAGCTCTTTCGTTATATATGCCTTTTAATAATATTTTATAGATTCTTATGTTATAAAATTCGTTTTTTTTTTTATATATATTTCATGGTTTTGTGATCAGTAGATTCCATCAATTGTAAATATTATACGTATCGGTATACGAATGTTCTGGGTTAGAACAAAAAACAATCTTTCATCACATAATATAATTGAGCGTGCTTTTCACAAGGACATGCAACATAAAACTTTTACAAACAACGGGATTCAGAAATAAAACTTAAAGCAAACGAAACCGCGGTTAGATTTAATTTTAAAAAACTTTTTCTAAAAGTCTAAACAGTAAAACCTTCCGAAAAGAATTCAGTCGCGAAGCTAATACTGCTTTCACACTGGAACAATTTTATCGCGCGTTAAGTCGCGGGCACACTTCTCGGACCGACCGCCCGTCCAGCGGCACCCTTATCATGTTACTTTAATGGTAATCGGAAACTGTACCGTTTGACATTAGAAACTCCATTGATGTTATGGGATTCGGTTACACGGACAAGTTTTGCCTTTGTTGCAAATTGTACTAACTGGCTAAAGGGCGATTTGAAACCATTTTGGTTGATAGCATCTTAGTCGGTAAAGGGTCTGTACTATTCAAGGTATATTGATATTCAATTATTACTAGCTGGTTGCGTGAAGATTCTGTACAGCTCACAAGTTTTTTGCTTAAATTAAGAAATATAGCTCCAAATTGTAAAATATTAGAGAAGAATCTAATCTCAATCCTTGTTAATGATTGTGCTTAACTTTAATACCAAGTTTTGATTCTAACGGTAAAGAGTTGACTTTAGAAATTATTTTTGCAATTGCACACGAAAATAATCTTATTACTAAAGTTATCGTGAATCATATATATAGTTATTTCTGATTAAAATCGACTTATTTACTAAGAAAACACGTGAGTAAGTGTTTATTGTAGATTGTAATTGATAATTCAATAATTGTGAGTCGAATATTAAATCACAGGTATGCTTAGGGATCACAAATCAAGCCCATAGAGACTTTCGTCGAAACAATAATATTTTTAGTGAGCTTATTGACCTGAACGTTTTTCTTTTGTAACTTTCTGACCTTTGTCAGTATAATATACCTAGATATCATAACAACGATTTATTTTAAACTTGGTAGTACAACCCTCTGTTTCAATATGCTATATTGTGTTGTTAGTTTTTTTTTATGTACTAATAAATCTATCTTATATTTATGAAATGACAAACATGATGGGTTAATTTATTGCATATAAAATATACTTCTTTCATTCTTTTTACCAATTTTGGTATAGTAATTTTAATCTAGGTGCATCGTCTTCACATAATAATTAATGTATTCGAAATATTGTAAAATCATATTAAAAGAGTAACGGTGGAGTTTCTTGCCCATTCTTCTCCATACGAAAACTACCTTTTAGAAGGGGCAACTAGAATCGATTCTATTTTTTTTTTTTTGTAAATCTTTGACGTTCAAAAGTGCCTTTTACGACTATGTGCCTAATTGAAATAAATTATTTGACTTTGACTTTGATACAACCAAGGCTAAATAATATCTTCTTCCAAAACTAAAAATAACTAACCTAATTTAACTAACAAACATGATTAATTATTGTATATTAATGTTTAAAAAAAAAAAGTGATGTAGCCTACTTCACTGACCGGACCAATTCGAATTTTTCGTAGAGGTAAATATTATTCTGGACTGAAAACTGAGCAAGGTTTATGGAAAAAGTATTTTCAAACTTGGTGATAATGTCAGGCCTTTTTTCAATTTAACAATAAAAAATACAGTTTAATGTCATCCTATAAAAATATTAGATTCTGCGACCAACGATGTAGGTTTCCGTTCGTATCTAAACATAAAAAGCGCTTCAATTTTCCTATTTCTTAAAATGTTCACTACATGTCAGGATCATGTTGTTCAGTGAAACATACGCCAAATGATGTAAACAAGGGGTTTAATGAAGATGTTACACGGCAGGGAAGCTGTGATCACACACTCCAGGATTCTTTTAAGTAAAATTGTGTTTTGGTGACTATTTATGGTTTTAGGATCGCACATAGTCGCCAGTCTGTACCAGCCTTAGCAGTATATTTAAAAGAGCTGCTTATATCCGGCAGGCTGCAACGTTATCCACTGCAGTGCAGTGGCTGCAGTTGTTCGCGTTCTTCTAGTCCCGCGGGAATTAATGAATTTTTAACCCAACACTACATGCTCCTTTTAATTGATTCCCGTTTAATGGGGCTTTTTATTATAAGTATTCCGAACTAAAAGTTCATTAAAATTGTTATTTGAAGCGGATTAGATAAATGTACTGAGAAATTAAAATACGTGAAAGGGATTATAGTCGGATCGGTAGAAATCAATAATTATGAAGTTAAAAACGATCAATTTAATTGAGTAAACTTTTTAGTATTAATATTTTGTATTTATTTGTAATAGTACCTAAATTCACAGTAAGTAACTCTAAAAGCGCATCAAATACTTCGGATATGTCTCGAGGCATGAGGGTGACTCCATAGAGCACCTTATCGTGCAGGGTAGGGTGGAGGGCACTAGACCACGCGCATGCTCATCCCTGAGATGACTGATCAAATTAAATACAATTAGATACTCAAATAAGTATAAAATATTGTAATATTATTAGTGTAATTTAATAGTAATCGTTGTTGGTAATAATATTGATTATTTGTATGTCCATTATAGACAAAACATAGCGCACTACCTACTTTTAGTTTTGTTAAGATTTTTGTATAATAATTACATATAATAGGTATGTTTCACCTATAAAATTATTCTTATTCTTAATCCGCAGTGGACGATTCCTTGTGTGAGTGCTCTAAAAATACCAAGAATCTGAGTAGATGGCGAGAAATCGTGAGGCGAATCACATCAACCGTTAGACAAGAAACTACATGAAGATCACGGCCGCTCTGAAAAGAGTCCTACGAAGAAGAAGAAGAAATCTAAAAGCAATGAAAATAGTAGACTGTGTTTAAGGAAGTACATAAGTACACAGTCTAAATAACATATGCCAATTTGCCCAAAAAAAAATAGCAGTCGGGAGCTATATTATGTTTAAATAAGTTTATTTTTTATTTTTTATAGTTTGGGTGATAATAATTTACTTCGGGGTGATAGTCAAAATGGTTTAAAACAGAATAGGTTTTCCTGAAAATAAAATGTTCTCCATTCATTTCACAAGAATCTCATAATGATTATGCACAGCCAAATGATCATTGATCGCCTACAGCAAAAGTTTCATTTTTCTTTACAGGTTTTATATTCTTATAAAAACACTGATTTTGCTAATACAGCTATTCTTTAGAACTTATTATGGTTGTATTGCTGTTTTGTCGGTTATAATGCTAAGATAAAACTATTATAATTTATTGTATTGATCTTATATCTGTGACATTTATCAACAATTAAGTAATAATTATTATTTTGCATGCAATTGATACATATTCTGTATAGCTAAACATGTGGACTTTAGATTAATATCTGACTGTAACAACATTATACCATGTTTAAGGCAAATAAAGACTTATTTTATCTTATCTTATCTTGTTTTTTAATGTAAGAACATTATTTTCTTGCACACTATCATCATCGTCAGTCCGTCTTTATGGCCATAGTCTCTCTTTGCTTCTGCCAAACTCCACGCTCCTGTGCCGGTCTCTTCAAGGCAAATGCATTTTTAGCTGCAATAAATAACATTGCAGCCAACAACTACAGTACATTTTAGTGTTGTACATACAATTCTCGAGAGTGCATTGAATTGCGCAAAAATAAATTGTATTTGTAACAAACAATATCGTCAATCATTGTTCTATCGTACAGTCGACCACCGTGATCCTGCGCCCATTACAGTAATTGAATTGAGAACAATTTGTTTCCTTTGAAGAAATTGTTTATATCTTAACAACACAATTGACACCTCGGCAAAACTACCTGTTACCTCTACCACGTCGGACATAAAGTCGATTTTTGAACTACTATTACTTTTTGAACTGTAAATGGACAATGGTTATAGGACCACTCGGAAGTATTCGGATTTTGATTTATACCCGATAACGAAATTCGCTTATACCCATGAATGCGTAACAGGGGAATGCGGGAACTGGGAATTTATGTAGCTTCTTGTTGCGACTTTAAGTGGGACTGAGACAAGCGATACTGGGGCTATTGAGTGGGATTAAAACACCAAGTTTGGCCGAAATATTAAGGTCTTATTGTAGCAGGATCCAAACTGCGAAACTTTATAACAAAGGCTTCGACTAAATATAATAATCACGACCAATTAATTTAATATACTGACTGCCACGTTGTGACTGCAAGCGCTACTGCTAAGCATAAGGTCCTAAGTTCGATTCCCGGGTCGGGCAAATTGCTATTGGATTTTTCCAGCAGGAATTTCTCAGTAGCAGCCTGGACTTTGGATTTTTGCCCGGTTGATGGCAATAGACTCGCCCTGTATTACACGGGACTTAAACATGACTGGTGAAATGTGGGTATTCTGTCGGTACACTTCTGTCTAACCCTTCGGGGTTACATGCGTGAAGTTATGTAATTTAATTTACTAGTTTAAGAGCGTTTGACTGCGTTTAATAATAATAATTATTGCATTAAAAGCAATCATTGTACCGATGATAGTCACGGTTAATTGTCTAATAGCGGAGAGCCTCGACCAATACCTCAGGAGGCTTTCATTGCGCGGCTGGGTCAAGGGCTTGATTCAGAAAGCAGTACTCGTCAACACGTCACGCTTAGTGAGGAGATTCCTCTCTTTAGAGCCCTAACCACCAGCAGCTTAGACTCTGTTCCTGATGCCGATGGGCTACAATATTTTTTTTGTTTATCATAAAAATGTAAAAACAATATTAGTACTTAATAAGTATTTAAAATGAAATAAAGGAAATTATTGCAAAGAAAAAAAAAGCATTTTTCATTTAGCTTAGCTGCTTTAGTGCTTATCCCTTTGTTTACCAAAACCAGGTCAAGCTCCCATTAGCAAAGTTACAATCAGTACTAACTATCATTGTATCGCAAGATTCGCAAGCCATACTTTATACGCTCAAAGCGGGTTCGTGAAGCTCGAAGCAAAGTTTACACAATAATGAATAAAATGAACGGTTCAAGTGTCGCGGGTGACAAGACTCGCCTGTAATGAGAATTATGAACCAGTGTGGCACAACTAGCAACTTTAGTAAACTTCAATACGGTGGTATTTAATATAGGTACGTAAAACAAGCTTAGTTTTAGTTTACCCTACTTTTAGTGTGGGACCAATCGCAAAATAAAAATTAGCAGCTCCATTCATTTGTGTTCATAAATCAACAAAATGAATGGAGCAGCTCATTTTTTTTTGTTTGATAATGATGAGTATACGTCAATCTCGTAAGTGCTTCATCACTTTTGACAACTATTCCCACTAAATTGGAACTATTTAACTGTCTCAAAGACAAAAAGACCTGGTCATTTTATGACGTGCAAGTGTCATTCAACCTTAGGATGCTATAGCTATTACGAGCTTGACAATACAATGACCTCCATTTCAGGCGCCTACAACTGCCTACACTAGAAAAGCCCCTTCCTACCCTAGTCAACAAAAACTGAGATATTATGTTTAAAACAACTAATTTAATTCCGAATAAGGTCTTTATTTAATTAAAATCGACCCACTCTGTCAAAGTTATTACACTTTAAAGTTATATACTAACCTTTCTAACATGTACTTGGCGGTCCTAGAGTAAGTATTACAAATGTGTATTAAAATCCAGAATATATTTAACTTCAAAATACAGTAGATACTAATTCCCAAATGGAAGTTAAAGTCATTAACTACAAAATAGATACTAATCCCCAAATGGCTCATACAGTATAGTCATTTATTTATTAATATTTCTTTGTCAACATCAAATTCAATATTCTACAGCGACACCATACCATCACATCTCCTATTCTCCACATAATAAAAATATAACTATTTGTTTTAGTATTCTAATATTTACAGTAAAACTAATATAACTTTAATTTGCAGTAGACCGCAAACAATTCTATGCCAATATTTAAGACGGCGGCGCAGCAAGTGACGCCGTCTGGTTTTATTACGAAGTTACTGGAATCGGTGAAGGAAAACTTCGTGAGGAAACCGGCATGTCTTAGAACCAAAAACTCGAAGACATGTGACATCTACCAACCCGCACTGGGCCCGCGTGGTAGATTCAGCCCACTCCTTCTCACAAAGAGGTCATCATCAGTGGGAACATTAATAGGCTGATTATGACTAATAACTGCTTTAATTTTGCCAGTAAATATTACAATAATAATTATGCATTAATAAATTGAAACCTAACATACAGTGTGTCTGGTCACCGGTGTCCGACCCGATATGGCGAAGTAATAAAATCAATTTTATCGACAAATCCACCATAATAAGGCATAAGGCGTTCACGAACTGAAATTATTTTCTGAGGTGTTACCTACTTAGTTTCACCTGAAAATGGTCTTCCGTATAATAATAACTATACGAAACTCATATTTCATCATAAAACATCTAATGTCGAAAATAGTGTCATATGTGTGCTAAAACCATTTTCGTGCACATATTCATAGTCCCAACTTTATGATGCGTCGACATCTCGTGGTGCTGACCAAGTTGTGAGTTGTGACGTCACGCCACTCGTTTTCACATCCCACTCGACTAACTCGCGTTAAGGCTAGTTTTATGTGCAGGGACGTTTGTGTGGGGCTGGCTTTATAGTAACGAATGTAATGTTACTGAGATATTGAATGAAGGTGATTTTGTAACTATTGTTATCGTGGGTTTATATCTAAAGCCATCGTTTTTTATTACTTACGGAGTAAAGCGTCTAGTAGGAGATTAATAACTACAGGTTCAGTATTCAAAACAACTCCTAAATTTGATTCAAAGTTATCTAAAAAGATGTTGGCAAAAATGAAAATAAAGACTGATTAATTCGAACCAGCGAAGTAACGTAAAATACAGTTAATAATCTATTCTATAGAGTGGACCATTAAGAGAATAGGTCAAATTATTTTTAAGCTATTGCATAGCTTCTATCGCGGGCCTTGAGCGTGGAGACCGAATCCAGAAATTCCGTAACGAAAATAACCTAACATAACACCCCTGTCTGTTTAGTTCAGCCACTCGCCTCTAGGTGGCATTGGTTGTATTATAATTGCATAAGTATGCAATAGCTTTAACGCGGCAGTCTCCGAGTGCCACACGTCTTTTTATTGGATTTTCTCTACAATCTACTTAATAAAAAATTAAAAAATAATTCACTGATAGACAACGCACAGCCTACTCCGCTAGGTTAAGATGAAATTTAAAACTCCCTAACTTAAATAGAAAAAACAAAAGATTATAGCGTGCGGCAGAATATAATGCTAGCATGGCAACCCAAGTGCTTACCCGGCCGCCCGTCTGAGGGCGCCCGCGCAAGCTCCAGTACGTTTGTAATCGTCAGTACACTAAGTCTAGTTAAGTAAGCTACCCACCAGCGAGCGTATGTGCGCGCTCTTTAACTCTAAAGTTGTGTCTTGTCAGATTGTAATTTGTGTGATCGTGAATTCGTGATCTACGTGATTATAGAGTGATTCCTAAGCACCTGCGTTTCTCTTACACCCGTTCCCCGGCTATAAGTGGCTGCCCAACGTGTAAATCTAAAGAAAAATGCCGAAGCTACGATCGGAAGATGTCGCAGAAGACGCCGGCGCCTCCATGAATATAACTATGTCACAAGAAACTCTCGCGAGTTTTATCACATCAATCCAGCAAACCCAAAGTGAGTTTTGTCAACAATTAATACGAGAAGTACGATCGTCAACACCTCATGTTAACGTGTCTGAGGCCCAGCAGGGATCGGGCTTTGCATTTGGCGCGAACGGAAATTTCGCAAAATGCTCGACGCGTTATGGTGGTCGTGCGGACGAGTCCTTGGAAAACTTTGTAGACGCGATTGTTACCTATAAGGATTGCGTCAATGTTTCCGATGAAAATGCTCTTCGTGGTTTCTCAATGTTGTTAGAGGGGCCTGCTGCAGTGTGGTGGCAAGGTGTGAAAAGGTCGACGAGTACGTGGTCGGAGGCCCTTACTAGAATAAAAGGGGCTTTCAGCGAGCATGACCCACCACACCGACTCTACAGGAAATTGTTCAGTCTAAATCAAGAAGACGAACACACGGACTTATTTATCGCCAAGGTACGTGCTATATTAGCAAAATTTCCAGAAGACGACCATTCAGAAAAAGTCCAGTTAAATATGGCATACGGTTTGCTTAGCCCGCGCATTAGAAAACGCGTGACGAGAGAATGCGTCAATAGTTTCGACGAGCTACTTCATAAGTGTCGCCTAATTGAAGATTCCCTAAAAGAAACAGGAATAGAGCAGGGTCAGCAGGCATCTCTATCGAAGTCTCACGCGCAGTCGAGCAAGCACGCAACATCATCATCACAGCGGGATGTACCTAAAGTCGCCGGCGCAGCTAAGGAAAAGAAGCCGTTCTGCGCCTACTGCAAGCGACTCGGTCACCGGAAGGAAATGTGCGAGAAGCTTATGCGTAATAGTGATAAGTCCGATAAGTGTGATAACAATGACAGTAGTAAGGTAAAGTCGGAAAACGATATAAAGTGTTACGGTTGTGGTGCCGCGAACGTTATCAAATCTAAGTGTAAAAACTGTTCGACGGGTGATCAGCAGTCAGCGTTTTATTCCGTCACGACTCACGACGGAAAATTAGGTACGTCTATAAACAATAAGACGGCCGCATCGCTGCGAAATTCGAGCGCGGCGGAGTTCGCGCGCTCGCTCAGGCATCGGCGCAGCTCGGCCGGCTCGGCCGCCGCTGCCACCCACGTCGCTGTGCAGCCGTCGGTAAGCCCGTCAAAGCAAGTGCTGGCTCAAGGTAACCCTACGCATGTCGTAGAGGGTCTTAGTAACACTTTTGTTTATAACAATAATGTTGATAACGTAAATATTTGTTCGGCGGACTCAAACGTTAAAAATTGTTTAGTCTTGGACGATCATGTTCGTAATGTAAACATTTCCGTGCCTTTTTCTTAGAAAAAGGCTAGATGTAAGGGATAAATGTTTTGGTTATGATAATGTTGTTAATGTAAATAGTAATACGTCTGAGTCTAGTTGTAATTCTCATAACAGTTGTGAGTATATCAAAAAAGCAAATGATATTGCACCCTTTCGTCGCCCTGTGTTAGATATAAGCGTTTTAGGCCATTGTGGTACTGCTTTGGTAGATTCTGCAGCAAAAAGCTGTATTGCCGGTCACACGCTCTACGCTCTCCTACTCAGATTAGGACATCAGTTAGTGCCGTCAACGCAAATTGTTAGGTTGGCGGATGGTGTTAGTAGGGAAATGAATGTACTAACCACAGAGGTACAGGTGACACTCAAACACAAGACTAGACTCATCAAGTTTTTAGTTTTTCCCGAAGCGGATAATAACGAAAGCCTGTTAGGCATAGATTTCCTTTCGATATTTAATCTCGTCTTCAACTTTGGTGATAACAGCTGGCACTTTGCCGAAAATAGTGATCAAAAGTTTGATACCCAATTTGAGAGGGTGTCACGGTCACCTGTATCTTCGTGTGCCGCCGTAGAGGTGCTACGGGATGACGAGGCGACTTCACTTAACGATAGTCAACGCGAGGTACTCGCACAACTCATTGATAGACGAGCTTGTCCAGTCAACAAAAAAGCATTCTTTCATGAGTACTATCGATATGCGCAGTGGATTTTGGCAGGTTAATTTACGCGAGCAGGACAGAGATAAAACAGCGTTTCTGACGCCTTTTGGTTCTTTTCGCTTCAAGCGTATGCCGTTCGGTTTGAAGAACGCTCCTTCAACTTTCCAGCGTCTGATAGATAGGCTGCGTACAGGCGCTTCGCTGAAGGACGTGACCCTTCTCGCATACCAAGACGATTTGTTAATTATATCCGAAGGCAGTTTTGAGAAGCATATTTCCGATTTGCGTAAGGTGTTCGAAAGATTACGCTTATTCAAGCTACGCGCAAACCGAGAAAAATGTGTATTCGCACGAGACAAAGTGAAGTACTTAGGCCATGTCATCACCCAAGATGGCGTGTCACCGGATGATGACAAGGTCCGAGCTGTTTTAGATATGCAGGCACCGTTGTCATTACGACATCTAAGAACTTTCTTACAGACGTGCTCATGGTTCAGGAAGTTTATACCAAACTTTTCCGCTGTAGCTGAGCCTTTGACGCGCCTGCTCAAAAAGAATCAGCCGTGGTCTTGGGAGACAAGCCAGGTTAGTGCGTTCGAAGAGCTTAAAAAGCGTCTATCGTCGGCACCGATTCTCATCCAAGCGGATTACAGTAAGCCTTTTATATTAAGGACGGATGCCAGCAACTACGCCATTGGAGCTGTATTGCTACAGGGTGAGGGTAAGGAAGAACGACCCATAGAGTACGCTAGCCGTCTCCTTGTTCCAGCAAAAAGGAATTACAGCACTACAGAGCGTGAGGCTCTTGCTGTCGTGTGGGCTGTCGATCGATTTAGAGGCTACATTGAAGGACACGAGGTCGTCATAGGTAGCGATCATCAGCCGCTAAAATGGCTTCTTACTTTAAAGTCGCCATCAGGTAGACTTGTTCGATGGGCTTTAAAGATTCAATGCTTTAACATTCAGTTTCAGTACACGCCTGGTAAGGCTAATGTCATCGCCGATACACTTAGTCGACCAACCTGCAAAGAAGAAACGAAGGATCAGTGTGGAGTCTGCTCTGTTGTCGTTGACTTACCTGCTAGGAGTGCTACTGACCTTCGACGCGCGCAGTTAGATGACTCGGAACTTAAGAAAATCGTTAGTGATCTAGAGGATGCATCTGATTCGGAGTCCATAGGTCTTAAGCGTTGGTCTGAAAGAGGTTACTTCCTACAACAAGGCGTTTTGTATAGATACAGTCCCGATGTAGACAGTGAAGAACCACAGCTGGTAGTTCCGACTTCTTTACGCCTCGAAATTATGAAGGAGTGTCATGACTCCGATATAGCAGGTCATCATGGAGTAGACCGAACGTACAATAGAGTTTCTCAAGGTTTCTATTTCCCAGGCATGCGTAGGGCCATAACAGATTATATCAAGACTTGCGCCACGTGTCAACGGTATAAATCTTCAAATAAAAAGCCGTCAGGTCTGTTACAGACACCTGTCTTGAACCAAAGGGGAGAAGTGTTAGCCATTGACCTATTCGGTCCGCTTCCTGTAGGAGATAATGGAGAACGTTGGATATTATTGGTAGAAGACACCGCTTCTCGTTGGACTGAGTTGTACGCTTTGAAGGAGGCAACTTCGGAGGCGTGTGCTCGTATATTGATTGAAGAGTTTTTTCTCCGTTACGGATTTCCTCGACGCATTGTTTCCGACAATGGCGTTCAATTTGTATCCGCTGTTATGCAGCAGTGTATGTTTGTTTTAGGTATAAGTCAAGAGTTGTTACCTTTGTATCATCCTTCAGCTAATCCAGCTGAGCGCAAAAATAGGGATTTGAAATTCCAGCTGTCACGCCTAGTTGAGACGGACCATTCTTCATGGCCGCAGCACCTACCTGCGATAAGGTTCGCCATGAATTCCGCGGTTTGTCAAACTACCGGTGTGTCTCCAGCGTACTTAACGTTCGCCAGAGAGATTCGTTCACCCCTTGACGTACAACATGACATTCGGTCGATACTTAGCAAAGATAATTTTGTTCCGCAAATCACCCCTTACTTGAAAAGTTTTGTTAATACTTTTATTGCAGTTAGGGAAAGAGTTGAAGTACAACAGGACCGACGTAAGGAATGTGCTGACAAGTCCGTTGCACCTGCCGAAGTCTACGAGGTCGGAGATCAAGTACTGTTGAAGACACACGTTCTTAGCAATGCAGCAAAGAACATAACAGCGAAATTCATTCCTAAGAAAGACGGGCCGTACGTCATTGCAAAAAGAGCGAGTCCCACAGCATATTTTATAGCAAATCTAGATAGCCCTGAGAGTATGTTAGGGAAGTATCATGTATCAGATCTAACTCGTTTTCATAACCGGGATAGTACGCCTCCTCGTCCCGTAGTTCAGAAACGTCCGAGAGGGCGTCCACGAAAACATGTTTGTCCAGTTTGTTCAGCTACCTTTGAGCGAGTTCATGAGCGAGGACGTTCTCTAGAACTCGAGGGGGAGTGTATAGCGTGCGGCAGAATATAATGCTAGCATGGCAACCCAAGTGCTTACCCGGCCGCCCGTCTGAGGGCGCCCGCGCAAGCTCCAGTACGTTTGTAATCGTCAGTACACTAAGTCTAGTTAAGTAAGCTACCCACCAGCGAGCGTATGTGCGCGCTCTTTAACTCTAAAGTTGTGTCTTGTCAGATTGTAATTTGTGTGATCGTGAATTCGTGATCTACGTGATTATAGAGTGATTCCTAAGCACCTGCGTTTCTCTTACACCCGTTCCCCGGCTATAAGATGGAATTTTGCACAAACATTCCCTATGTCACAATAACAAGCACTCAGGAAGGACTTTAAGAGATTCATCTCCTTAAGGAATTAAAGAGGGTATGAAAGTTTGAATGGAAGATTCATTCAGTCATTTTAGCCGATGGGTTATCACATCAGGCGCACAGCTTGTAAAGAATAAATAAATAAATCTGTGTAATACTCGTATATTTTCCACTAGCACTTAATCATACACAAGTAAACGATACACTACAAGCCTAATCAATACCTTCACATAAACGCACACATCATTCATCGTAAACCAAAGCACTGGAGCTAGACACCCACAACAATTAGGCCACACCTGCCGGCTGCCGCGCCGCTAAAGTGCCAGGCGTGAGTAACCGTGACGTCACCGCTAGCTCGCACTTACCTCCAATCCTTTGCGATATTAATCTCCTTGAGCGCCGCTTAAGTACGACACCAGATTAACTGTAGCACCATTAGAACAGCGGAAATATAAGATTTCTAATGTAAGGCTTGTCTAATCCTATTGAGGAATTCATCATCATTTCAGCCGAAAGACGTCCAATCCATTGCTGGAGTCAGGACTCCCCCAAGACTCACCATATCGACCGATTCTGTGCTTTTCGCATCCAGCAAACTATGTAGGCTTTAAAATAAAAATATCCGGGTACCGAGCTTAGCTCGTTTTTTTTTTTTTGGTACCTTTTCTATAAATGAAACCTAGATACATCGATTTATTGACCCCAAAAACCCCTGCATACTAAATTTCATGAAAATCGTTGGAGCTGTTTCCGAGATTCAGATTATATAATATACAATTATACATAACAAGAATTGCTCGTTTAAATATTAGATATACCTTATCAGTTATCAGTCATACAGGCCACTTTTAGCCTACTGGAATAATTCTCCAGATTATAAAACCAACCTGTTACTGTCCCACTCACTACAGGGCAAACGCCTCCAGATTGATAGATACTAATTTTACATAGACCTAAACTTTTATCCAAGGTAGAAGTAATAGGGCGTTGGAAATGTAAGTAATGTTTATCGGTTGGGCAATTTATCTCCGAAACGGCTGAACCGATTAGTGCGGGCTCCGCTAATGGTTTGTGGCGTTAAAGTAGTGCTGTAGGTAAACCCGCTTTTAGGGCGATCCCTTACAACAGATTCACATACCTACAGCATTGGGGGCTTATTTACTGGTGATTTTGTCCTGCTTGACTAAACACTGCGTTGAAGTTAAGAGCGTGCATCCAAAAAATTGGCAACGTCGTAAATAGCTTTTTAATATTTACCTGCTTTTATTAATTTGGAAATAATACTGTATGGAAATAAGAAATGTGGCTAACTAGCGAACTACATAGAATATTGATTATGAAATGCAATAATTAACATCGTAACACCGAATATTTAGTTATATAGATGTAAAAAAAGTATTTGAAAACTTTCCAAATACCTTTTTTACACCTAAAATGGGCACAACATCAAATTCAATTTAACAATTGCAATCCATTATTGATATTCCAGTTCACTAGTTAGCTACATTTCTTATTTTCATACAGTAATATTGCCAAATTAATCAAAACAGCAAAATATGTGACAGCTATTTGCGACGTTGCCCACTTTCAGAATACATGCTCTTAACAGTTATATTGTTGCTTGATGTATTTCATTGAATAATATTTCCTTTTAGACCTTAACCTTCAACTATTGGTTAAATTCTTACATGCAGACAAAACACCAGAAAAGTGGACGTAATTTGTAAAGAAGGTGGATACGCTCTCTAATGCAGCAATTGACTTGCTTGAAAGACAAACAATGCTGATAACTGTAATCTGCAAATCTTGCAGTTTCTATTTGTAAACACAACCAGGAAACGAGAAATTCCTAGTATTGGTTTTGCTCTTCCACCTTCTATTCTACGTCTTCATTGTTGCTAAGCCAGTACTTTCCTCTACTCCAAAGAACATTAGTCCAAGTTCTTCAGCCGCTGACTGTGTGGCGTCACCACGTCATGGTCTACAGCGCCGTGTGAACACGACGTGACGCGACGTCGGGCTGCGAGCTTAGCTCACACCTTCATATTTACCAGCCCTTTACTTGATCCTCTGAAGTAAAACATTGCAGAAGGCCTTCTTTGACTATTCGAGGGGTATCGTATTACCCAGTAACTGGATTGTGGAGGCCAGATAGGCAGTCGCTCCATGTAAAATACTGGTATTGAGTTGCATATAGTAAGACTAGAAGCCGATCCCAACATAGTTGAGAAAAGGTTAGGTTAGGTTGACTCATAACATAACATCACGCCAGTATTCCTCGAAGGGTTAGGCAGAGGTGTACCTATAGTACACCCAAATTTTCGTCAGTTATGTTTAAGTCCCATGTGATAGGGGGCGAGCCGGCGAGCCTTTTGCCATCAATCGGACACAAATTCAAACTCTGGGCTGCTATTGAGAAATTCCAGATGGAAAAACCTAATAACATTTCGTCCGACGCGGGAAACGAACCCAGGACCTTATGGACTCATCATCCTACGTATTGAGCTGCCTCTACCTGAAAGATTCTATCCTGAGAATAAACAGATTCTTTTAATGGTCCATTAAAACGAAGAACACTTCATATTCTGAACGTTTGGTCTCAAAATAATACAAAATTGGCATCAAAAATGAGACCAGTAATTTTTGGGAAAAAGTATTACAAACAAACAGAATGACCTCCTACCCCAAAACGTCTAAGTATACCATCTCCGTTCCACCTTGCGTAAATAGGGATAATAATAGTAGAAATATCGTTGTTTGTAATTAATATTCAACTTTACAATTAAATGTAACACGTGGTCCTTCTGAACAATTTCTATTCAGTGTTCTCCCTAAACAATTCTTGTTTGCATTGACTAAGTATACAGCTAAGATGATGCGTGTTAAAAGGCTGGTCTATGTCACTTAGCTAAATTGTTTAAAGATGGCTGGCAGTTCTTGCAGACTTGGGACCCTTGGGGGGTTAACTTGAGTTACAAGGGGTTCAAGTGTCTTAGCTTGTGAAATGATTGAAGTTGATATGGCTGAATTGGATGGACAGATAAGTGGTGATTACCGAAGCAAATAGATACAGATATATTTTACGTCTAACAGCGGCAACCCAACAGCAACAATATTGTAACGACAAGAGTCCGTTTAAAGATGTGATTTTGACAGTGATGTAATATAAATAAAATGTGAAAGTAGGTATAATATTTTTGAGTTGGATAAAGATATACACACATCAAAAGTGTCTAGGGATCAACATATATTTTTGCAATAACTTTTCTCCTGATTGATATTAATTAAAATTTTCTTTAAGGATTCATCAAATAAAGTGTTTTCGTTTGTCACAGTAACGATAAACCAAGTCACCTTTGCATTAATAAAGAAATTTGCCATTTTCCTAATAAAGGGATTTTTGACATTTGAACCACTAACATTAAAGTTCGAAAAAAAGACTGAAATAACAGTTTTCTTTAAAATTTTATTGGGTAACTTAAACAATTAATAATCCGTGTTTCTACCGCGAACACTAACAACACAAGAACATCGGTTTGGCATACTCAAAATGAGTTCATCCAAATCACGCTGTGGAATGGCCGCCCATGTTCGTTGCAACAACAAAAAAAGGTCTTCTTGCGACTGGATACCCTCCATATTCGGCAGAGCTCTTCTCTGTAGCATATCCCATGCATGCTCAATCGGGTTCAAGTCTGGCGACTGAGCAGGCCAGGGCAGGACATTGATGTTAGCTGCGGCGAGAGTCTGTCTTACAACTCTTGCGGTGTGCGGTCGTGCATTATCATGCATTAACTGAAATAAGGGACCGATTTGCACTTGTAGAGGAACGATGACGTCTGATACAATCGTCTCAGCATAAATTTGAGCGTTGAGGTTGCCTCTAATCCAAATCAACTCAGTTCTTCCGCCGATCCAAATACCCGCCCATACCATGATGGTTCCACCACTATAAGGATGGACTTCCTGGCAGGATTTTAATCGCTGTTGGCGTCCAGGGGTTCTCCAGTGTCGTATACGTCTTGTATCCGGTCTCATACCAAAACGAGACTCATCAGAAAAGCACACGAAACGCCATTGTTCTTCTGCCCAATTTCTGTGTTCAAGAGCCCATTGATATCGAATCCTACGATTGTGCATTGCTATAGGTGGTACCCGTAGCGGTCTTCGGGAATGAAGGTTCACTTCATGCAAGCGGTTTCTGACTGTTTGGTCGCTAATTAAGTTCCCTGAAGAGTGATGAAGCCTCACGGCTAACATCATGGCGGTTATTGTTGGAGCTCTTCGAGCTAAGATTTGAATGTATCGGTCTTGTCTCCGTGTGGTGCAGCGATACCGTCCTCCATGGCGCTCAGCCACGGTACCAGTGCTTCGGTAACGTGTCCAAAGTCGACTGATAACACTCTGACTTGTATTCAGAGCTAAAGCCACAGTACGTTGCCGGGAACCAGCTTCTATCATTCCCACGGCTCTGAGCATTTCTTCCCTGCTTAAATGACGTCGCTGCTCCATAATAACGTTGGTTTTAATCAGTAGTAGGGAAACAGTAGCACTAATAATGTCTTCAATGCGTTGTATGTTTTTATAGGGAAAATATTGACAGCTGATTTTCATCTTTTACTCGAATTTGATTCACAGTTCCTGATTCAAATTATGAAATGCACCAAAAAGGATCCATATAAATTTATAAAATCATAAATTTATTACAAAGCCACATCTCAATCTCAAGAAATCCGCATAAAAATGCTTGATCCCTAGACACTTTTGATGTGTGTATTTACTTGATCAAACAAATGTATACATACAAGAACAAAGTGAATGTAGGATCACTTAAAAAAAAAGCTTCAGACATGGTTGCCACATACTATGACGGGCAAATCTTATATAAAGCAAACAATAATAAATTATAAAATATGTCAACAGCGAAAAATAATAATTTAGAAACTAACTACGATCCGCGGTTTAAGTCTCGATCCCGTAGAAATATCGGGATAAAAAGTATATTTTGTATTAATCCAGGTCATTAACTACCTGTGCGCCAAATTTCATCCAATTCCGTTCAGCCGTTTTTGCGTGATTTGAGTAACAAACACAGACACATATTTCCAATACAAACTATTTGGTACTCTTTATTTAGGACGTCTATGATCTTCAATTTATATTCATTATAATATCAAATTAAGGGACACCGTAGAAGCCTATGATTACGTCTTTAAAACAAGACCTAGACCTTTAATTAAGAAATAGTTCTAAGTTCAGTAAATTTTCTTCTCGAATTAAATATAATTAAATTCACGACCTTTACCCACCTTTGATAATTTATAATCAACCTTTTTCATAAAAAGTTATAATTTGAGCCTGTAATGAAAGCGCTATAGTTTTTCCGCGAGAAAGTGACGTATGACGCGTTGCGGTACGGTGCTGTACGGTGCGGTGAGATGCGACGCGGCGCGATGATTAACGAGCGAATTGTGAAGACTCACTTGAGCGTTATCCCTGATAGTTCGAGAGCTCACGAATGAAAGTTTTTGGTGATCTGTTCGACGTACAATATTTAATAAATAGTTTGAAAATTCCAAAAGTGCACGCCTCATAACACACATTCATAAACGAAAAAGAAATTCAAAACATAGTTTCTAACAAAAATTAATAATTTATCACTTTTCATGAAGTATGTTTTGACTGCTGTTTTCCCCATCAATATGGGTAAATTTCTAACCTCACAATCCTTACAATATGTCATAGACTATTTATTTAGATATTTACGTTGTGGGTTGCTAGGCAACACGTTAAGTCAAGGTTGGAAATATTTAGATAAAGATATTATATTTTAGTTAGTATTTTATTAATTATAATTAAACTGCTTTGAATAAAAGAGCCATGTTCAATAGGGTTCCATCTATGGCCGAAACAAATGTATAAAAAAAAAATTGACTCAATTAATTGATTTAATCGCAAGCTACAATGTTTTCAAGTTTCATAAATTGACGAACAGGATTTTTTTTTCAACTATTTTGATGTTTTTTTCATTTCCGCTGCATTAAATCAATTGGTAAAAAGTATAGTATTAATCTCCATTTAATCATCTATACAATGGTATATAAATTAAGTAGGTTCTGTGTACTAGCAGGAGTGTAACAATAAAAACAGTTACAGAAATGGAGCAAAAAATATTTTTCGATCGTAGAGCACACTCTAATGCTTCGCATTATAGTCGTGCAATAGGTAAGTACCTATTATTTGTTTTACATGTGAAGCCAAGTCAGAGGCCCATGGGCGGATTTAAAATCTAACACCAGGTTACTCACGAACCAAACGAAAAGAAGAAGATTTGTTTTGCATTTCATCATATTATGACGTCTTTTTTTTACATTTTGAACTCTATAGTTGAAAGTTTATTCCATTTCAAGCAACCGGCATGTAAGCAAGGAAGTGACAGTAGTAATCTAGTCCGACCTCATCCTTTTTCAATAAAAAAAATTACGAGTACAAAATAAATATCATATATCAGTCTTGTCAGCGTTGTTTAGACCGTGTGACTGGCCAAGGACATGTCATATGGTTCTGGAATTTTCAGTTTCAACCCCAATGATGTGCTCTGTACATCGGCAGCTCCCAGACTAGGAGCATAATGTGAAACCCGCTGTCTACATACATTATTTATTCACTTCGCAGTAACGCCAATATAGCCTAACAAAGTCTAGACTCCAGCCTTTGTGGCTCCCGTTACTTAGACATCAGATTAAATATGTAGCTTCATAACTACCTAGGACAGGTGATTATCAACCTAGGTAATTTTACGGCATGAATAGAGAATTTTTGATGAAGATTTTCACAAAGATCACATTGAAGAACGGCGAACATGAATTAATTTATTGTGACGAATATACACGGCTGTGAAGATTTTAGTACCTACCTGGATTTACTTTATTTGAAATAAGATTAGACATAATATAACCTTTAAAGCCCCACCAATTACACGTAATTTGAACTTTGAAGCCTAAAACCAATTCATGCATGCACATTGAACATTATAAAGTTTTTCAATACATTATAATGTAGCGGAAAGTTTGAAACTGATAACGTTTGAAAATGAGTACGGACTTTTTATTTCCGAAAAATCTTTGACCTGCTCCTAAAGGGTTGGTCAAGCTGCTGGTATGTACATTTTTAATTATTTCTCAAGTATCACATACAAGGTACCTCTTAGCTCACACTGACGCAACGCACGTAAAACGCGCGTAGGTCGACATTAAAACGAGCCTTTGTAAAATAAAAATACATGAATGCTTTGCGCTGCGGTTACGAATTTAATCAAGTAGGGAACGTAAAATGCTAACCGGAATTGATGCGAATATTTTATTAAAACTTTCAAACGTACTCGTTACTAATATTTTGGAGCTGTTTGAAGTATCTCTAATATATGTTTAGGTATTTATTGTGGCGATATTATTCGGGTCTAGTTTGAAAATGTTATCGAGTTTTAAATATAGACACTAGCAACCCGCCTTGCATCGTACGTATTTCTTCAACATAATATAATTTATGTAATTTTAATATTAATGTATACACATAAACCTTCTGGAACATAAAAACTTGATACAAAAAAAAAACAACCGTCTCCCAAAAAAAACACTACAAAGTAAAAAATTACTTTAATTTCGGAAGTCAATTTTCGTTTTGTTTTGTTGAAAAAAGTATTTATCTTTCACTTTTTAGTTGTGGTACCTACCCCACACATATTCGAATACCACCTGCTATACAACATGTAACGTAATTAACGCACACCCTCAAACACCCCAATTAGAATATTATGTTATACTCATAATACATACACTGAATTTTTAATTTAACATGTATATGCATTGTTATTTACAAAATTAGGTTCTTAGTGTACGGGTTGTAGTAGTTAACTCCGTACACCGATTTGTCGTGAAGGTTTGTAAGTTCAGTTAGTATAGAGAAACACCGTTCCACTGAGATGCACTAAATAGTTGAGTTTATTTAAGTTAAAAGTAAGTTACAGTACTAGAGTGGAAGGCGCTTATTTCTCTCAGTTGTTGATAGCTACACAGTTATAAGTTCACTATATTTAAATTCGTTAGTCATGCTATTTTATTACGCTAAATTATGACGCGCATCGTTGGCCTAAAGTAGGTTGCAGAGTAAGCAGAAAAATGTGCGGTGATGAGACATCATCAAATCATCTATCAGCCAGCGAGATGGAAGTTCTACTGACAACCGTCCAAGTTAAGGTCAAATCGATAGATGGGACTTACGTAACTCTACGTGCGCTCGTAGATCAGGGCTCACAAGTTAGCTTAATAACTGAAAATGCAGCACAACTCTTAAGGCTGCCAAGAAACAAACTAACTGCGAAGATATCTGGAGTGGGAACTGTATCAGGTGACTGTAAAGGACGCCTTAACCTAACATGCAAATCTATCCACTCCGAATATACTTTCAACACTGAAGCATTGATTATGAAGAAACTGATCAATAAACTTCCAAACAACACATTTGAACGACCAGACTGGTCGCATTTGCAAAACTTAAAACTAGCGGACCCTGAATTTAACATTTCAAGGTCTGTTGACATACTGCTTGGAGCTGACGTATACGCTGAAATAATACAAGATGGAATACTTAAAGGCGCACCAAAGTCACCCGTTGCGCAACAGACACAGCTGGGATGGATTTTGTGTGGAAAACTAGAAACTTTTAACTGTCACGTCACACTGCTTGACTTGGCGGAAATAACTAAATTTTGGGAGTGTGAAGACGTCACCAAAACGAACACTGACCTATCTCAAGAGGATCAATGTGAAACTTACTACAAGGAAACTACTCGCCGTGGGTCAGATGGAAGATACATTGTGAAGATGCCTTTATGTCCGAATTATGAAAATAAAATCGGTACATCAAAAACGATCGCAGTATCACAATTGCTGCAACTAGAAAAAAGGTTTCAAAGAAACGGCCGACTTGAAATGTTATACAAAGAGTTCCTTAGGGAATACCTGGAGTTAGGCCATATGAAACCAGCAAAACCCATGACATCTTTAACTACTGAATGTTTCTTACCACATCACGGAGTCCTTCGTGAAGAATCTACTACCACGAAACTCAGAGTTGTCTTCAATGCATCTCAGAAAACTAAAACGGGATACAGCCTGAACAGCCTACAAGAAAAGGGCCCCAACCTACAAAAAGATATCCAAGAACTTATCATAAATTGGAGAACCTACAAATACGCCTTTACAGCTGACATAGAGAAAATGTATCGATGTATTTGGCTGTCTGAGGAACAACAACACTTGCAGAAAATTATTTGGCGAACTACACCGTCAGAGAAGCTGCAAGAGTATCAACTTTGCACCGTCACTTATGGCACTAAGTGCGCACCCTGGCTAGCCATGAGAACCATCAAACAACTTGCATACGATGATGGCTACAAATACCCCACGGCAGCCAAAGTACTACTGAACGAAGCATACGTCGATGACGTCATAAGCGGCCACAACTCACTGGAAGCGGCCCAGGAACTCCAGACATCGCTTATCGATATGTTAAAGGGAGCCGGGATGAACTTACGCAAGTGGTCCAGCAACGCTCCAGCATTGTTAAAGAACTTAAGTGATGATCAGATTTCACACAGAATAACTTTTGACTTCAAGCAGGAGGAATCCATGAAAACCTTAGTACTAGGTTGGAATCTGCATGCTGACACATTTGTGTTTAACTGGAAATTTGAAGAAAAATGTCGACCGGAAATAACTAAAAGGCGGCTACTTTCAGAAATTTCACAACTTTATGATCCGCTGGGTTGGCTATCACCCATAACTATTGCGGCAAAAATTATATTTCAAGAAGTATGGGTAAACAAACTTGACTGGGATGATCAGCTACCGTCACACATAGCAGATAAGTGGCTAAAACTAAGAGCTGACATACCCAATGTAAAACACATGAAAATCAAGCGCTGGATTGGTTCAACGAACCAGAAGATCGAACTATTTGGATTTTGCGACGCCAGCGAAAAGGCTTACTCCTGCGTGGTTTACAGCTGCGTCAGAGATGAACATAACAAGCCAACAATAACATTACTTGCTGCTAAAACAAGAGTAGCACCGTTATCACAAACGATCACATTACCGAAACTTGAACTTTGCGGCGCACTCTTACTATCGCAACTCATCGGAAAAATCAGAGAACCTCTGAATGGTTTCGAAATAACTACGAGCGTTTGGTGTGATTCCCAAGTGGTCCTGGCATGGATACAGGGGGATGCATCTAAAAGAGAAAAATACGTCGCCAATCGAGTTGTAAAAATAAGACAAATCATACCAGCCGAACAATGGCGTTATGTGAAGTCACAAGATAACCCTGCAGACTGTGCATCAAGAGGATTGATACCAACCAAGCTAACAACATTCAGTCTGTGGTGGGAAGGTCCTACATTTCTGAATACCTTCCAAGAACAAAGTCGTGAAGAAAACATAACATGCACATTTACAACTAACATAGGCAGCGTTTACCAAGCGAAATCGAACTCTATGAACACAGAGACCAACAATTGTATTTATAACTTATTAACTAATTGCAGTTCATTGACCAAAGCGATCAGAATTGTAGCATGGATACAACGATTTATCGGAAACGCACGTAATAACACGAAACTTGACACCGGATGCCTCACTTTATGCGAATTAAACAACGCAAATGAACAAATAATGAAATATGTGCAACAAACGGAAATTATGCAAGAATATAAACAACTTATGAAGAAAGAAACTATTTCAACAAAAAGCAATATTTTTAAACTTAAACCATACTTGGACAACAACGGCTTAATCCGAGTCGGGGGTCGACTGAACCATTCCAGTCTACCTTTTGAGATGAAGAATCCAATCATTCTACCTAAGGGTGGACGACTAACTGAGTTGGTGATCAAACAAGCTCACCTAACGACTTTACATGGAGGAGCCAGACTAACTTTAGCGTACATCCGGCAACGGTACTGGATCGTTGGCGGTAACAGAGCGGTGAAAACTGAACTACGGCGCTGTGTGCGCTGCCACCGTTACAACCCGTCGGAGATGAACCAAATCATGGGAGAACTGCCACCACAACGAGTAACACCTTCGCGCCCGTTTACCCACACGGGAGTTGACTTCACAGGACACGTTGAAGTCAGACTCAACAAAGGAAGAGGGGTTCGAACGTCAAAGGGTTACATATGCATATTCGTATGCATGGTGACAAAGGCTGTGCACATCGAACTTGCATCCGACTTAAGCACCGAAACTTTTATAGCAGCCTTCCAGAGAATGTGCTCTAGGCGCGGTACACCAAGTCACGTCTACTCGGACTGTGGCACAAATTTCATAGGCGCATCAAGATTGCTTCAGAAAGAGTTTGAAGACTTCAAGCAAATCTTATCGCCAAACTTCTTCAATAACATCGCAGACATGGGAGTACAATGGCATTTTAATGCGCCCGCTTGGCCGACTGCTGGTGGACTATGGGAAGCAGCGGTCAAATCGATGAAGTATCACCTTCGTCGGGTGCTAGGAGACCAAAAACTGACGTACGAGGAATTTACTACCCTGCTTGCGAAGATAGAAGCGTGCATGAACTCCAGGCCGCTTTGCCAGCTCACTGAAGACCCCGAAGAATTTTATAACTACCTGACACCAGGTCACTTTCTAACGGGGGGTCCAACAATGTCTTTACCACGAGCTGACTACACTAATGAAAACTGCATTAATCTACGCCGACGATGGCAGTTAACTGAACATATGCACCAATAATTTTGGAAGACTTGGTCAAGCGACTATCTTACTCAACTACAAACGCGCAGCAAATGGAACAATCCCAAGAAAAACCTCAGCGAGGGGGACATCGTACTAGTCCGGGATAATAATTTGCCGCCAGGAAAATGGGCCATGGGAAAGGTGTTAGAACTTCACCCCGGAGCGGACGGATACGTTCGAGTGACAACTCTGAAAACCCAAACTGGTGTCATTAAACGACCCGTAGTAAAACTATCTGCTCTACCCATTGACACAAACTGCAACAAAACTTATGAAGAATGTAAAACGGATTTACAAAAAACTGGAAAAACTACCACAACAAAACACTATGGAAGAAAATGTCTTACAAACATTTTAATGTTTCTTTTCACAATGTTGATAGTTGTGAATGGATCATATGGTTCGCAACTAAGGTCAGGCACTCAAATTACCAACCTGGAACCTGAGCGACCGATTTATTATGACAACATAGGCAAAATTGAACTCATTCACGATGAATGGACTTTGCTTACGTACTACAACTTAACTAACTACTGGCAGGGCGTTCAACATATTGAAAAATACATAAACGGTGTAAATGACCTTTGCCAGAAGATCCATCAAAGTTATTGCCAAGCTACGACGGATCAACTATCCCACGAAATGGAACTACTCAACTTCTACAACACCATGCTGCTGGCTCCCCACAAGCATTTAACTAAACGCAAGAAGCGCGGCTTGATTGACGGAGTAGGCATGGTAGCAAACAGTTTATTCGGCGTCTTAGACCAGAAGTTTGCTGACAAATACCACAAGGACATTGATGCCATACAACTCAACGAAAACTATTTGCGTGAACTTGCAAAAAACCAAACATCGATCATGCAACTACAAAATGACGTTTTGAAGAAAAACGATGAAAATATCAAGCTTCAATGCAAGATGATAGAACACTTCATGGAAGAAACTAAGACGAATCTGGGCAGCATTGAAACAGAAATACAAATAATGATGGCCACAAGTTACTTCAACTCCGCTTCGCTCACAGCATCACTACTACTACGAAATCTTAAGGAAATTCAAACTATGCTCCTGAACACTCTCACTAACGTCTACAGTGGACATATGGACGTGCACTTGATATCACCAGTCAGTCTAGTAAAGCAACTGGAAGACATATCCGGCAGACTGCCGAGGACTCTGTCATTGCCGACAGAAAATATCAGAGAAGATATCAAGGAACTTTACAAGTTGCTGTACGTGAAAGCACGAATAACTAAAAACTACTTTATGTTCGAAGTTCACATTCCTTTAATTTCGAATGAGGACTTCACCTACTATCGGGCTATCGCTATACCATTCAAGGCGGAGTCAAACTACAAATTGATGCAGTTATCTTCGGAATACATTGCCGTGAACTTTGAGAAGAATTCTTACATCTCACTACAAGATAAAGACTTCAAGCAATGCATCAAAAGACAACAAGATAACTTCATTTGTAACGCAAACATACCAGTGTTCAACTTACAAAACAAGAATGCACCTTGCGAAGCAAAACTACTGGGTCATCGTACAACTACGTCACCGTGTGACGTACACAGCGTGTCATGCGAGGAGGCATGGATCAAGTTGCAAGAATCAAACAGCTGGCTGGTTGTTTGTTGCGGAAGGTGCGAATTACGTACTGTTTGTGAAAACGACGTAATATCGCAAACTATCACATCGGCGGCTATTGTAACTTTGAGTCAAGGATGCGTACTTCGGTCAAAAGAACTCACCATCACTTCGCACAATCAGTACAACAGCAACCTCAACGTAAACTATGACATGCATGTACCGAACCTGAATTCGCCGATAAACAACATTGTCAACGTCACACTTCATAACGCGCCTCAGGAACTCTTCACTCTAAAGAAAAACGACTTCGAGGAAATTGACAAAAAGCTGCGATTCCAACAACAGAACGAGCCGAAACTACCGTCCACTATTACGGATCATGACGTTCACCAATACGCAATTTGTTACCTTTTACTAACAATTGCTGTCATCACTTTCCTGTGGATCATAACAAGGAAATACTGCACACTGCTCAGGAAGCGATTTCCGAGGAAGACACATAGAAAGCAAACGCATGAAGACATCGAACTTCAACCAATGGGATCTCGACAGCAGACTGCCAGTGAAGAAAACCAGCAGGCGCCCACGGACGACTGCCACGGTCAACCTCAAGGACACCGAGACAACATTGCCTTTACTTTTGATTAATTGTTTAACTATTTACTTTAACTTTAATGTTTGACTTTGTACAGGCGTTTCTTTCTCTCTCTACTCATCTTAGCTTCTTTAGGGGGTTGCCAATATGTACGGTCTCATCACCGCACATTTTTCTGCTTACTCTGCAACCTACTTTAGGCCAACGATGCGCGTCATAATTTAGCGTAATAAAATAGCATGACTAACGAATTTAAATATAGTGAACTTATAACTGTGTAGCTATCAACAACTGAGAGAAATAAGCGCCTTCCACTCTAGTACTGTAACTTACTTTTAACTTAAATAAACTCAACTATTTAGTGCATCTCAGTGGAACGGTGTTTCTCTATACTAACTGAACTTACAAACCTTCACGACAAATCGGTGTACGGAGTTAACTACTACAACCCGTACACGTATGATGCTTCATATTACATTCCTTACAAGTTTTCGTAGAGTTGCACGTTTGGTTTTCGTGACTAAACAAACAGTTTTTGCATAGCCGTAATTTTGCAACTGTGCTATTTCGTTGCTTTGTATCCAAGTCAATAAACTGCTGACATCGCATCAAAACATGATTGTTTTTGCAAAGAGGGCACTGCCCGTATGAAGTGTGGTAAGTTTTTGGAACCCACTTCTTATTATCGAAGTTTTTTCGAGGTCCATGTTTTTCAGTTCCAGCTGACTTCTCTGAAATCTGTATGTCCGTCTTTGAAGTCTTCATGGTTTCAAACGCCATAAACTGGTTTTCTATGTACATCAAAAATTCCTAAAGTGTTGGCACTTCTCTGTTATCGTGCAAGTTCTTTATGTATTCATTGTAGGTCACACAGTCTAGTTTCTGTGACATCAGATGGACAATCATTGGATCCCAACTGGTTATATCAAAACCAATGTTTGTTAAACCGTTTAGACATTCCGTTGTTACGTCATGCAGCTTCTTTAAGTTGTAAGCGTCTGGCTTCTGTATGACAGGCAACTGCAGCATCGTGTTCATGTATGATGAGAATTGTAGTCGACGGTTGTTGTACCGTTGATTCAGTATATCCCAACATGAAGTGTAGTTGTCGGCGCTGATGCTCAAGTGTTGCACCAGTCTTTCTGCTTCACCTTTCAGCTTGGTCTTCAGATGCTGCATTTTTTGAGCTTTGTTCAATGTCGGGTTTTTGTGTATGGTTTCCAGGAACAGGTCTTTGAAAGATATCCATTTGCTGTAGTGTCCTGAAAATTCTGGGATCTCGATTCTCGGTGCTGAATGTTGGTGATGAGCGGTGGACCACATCTTGCTTTTCAGTTGTTTCCTTATTTCGTCATATTTGGCTTCGATGATGTTGAATTTGTCATAGTACGTATGTTTCGAACCTTTTAGTAAGGCTTCCAGTTCCCAATGAGTATTGTCGACAGCTTCCCACTTCGACTTCAAGATTGACAAGTGATCGTCAAGTTCCCATTTTTCGGCTAAGACTTCAAAATCAATTTTTGCCATAGTCCGATCGATGGCCTTGAAGTTGCATTCCTGTTTAGTTAGCAAAGTCTTGGTCTTCTCATCAGGTTCTCCTCTCGACAAGTCTGTCAGGTCGAATTTGACGGTTTCTTCAGTAGTTTGCAGCAATTTTAAAATGTCTGCTTTAGTTGTTTCGTACATGGTCTTTGTCTTACCGTGCACATCTTCCACAAAATAGTTTATGTTCCTGTCTTCAATTTCTTGCAACAGCAATGTATGCCGAGCATTGAAATCCATCCATTGAGCGTCTAACGAGGACAGCCGCTTGTTCAAGTAATCCGTTGTTTTTCTAGTTTTGCTATCCTTGTTATAGTTGGCGCATAATGTTTTGATGTTTTCAAAACATGTTGATTGTAGCGACAGCTTATTCATCTTGATTATAGATGATAGCTTCCTTGTAGGTCACAAAATACCTTTTCAAAAGTTCCAAAGTTTCTCCTTTGTAGTTGTTGTTAGTTTCAGTTGTCGAAGGCTCTTCTAGTAGTTGTAGTTAGTTCCAGTAGGTGAAGGCTCTTCCAGTAGTCGAAGGCTCTTCTTATAGTTGTAGTTAGTTCCAGTAGTTGAAGGCTCTTCCAGTAGTCGAAGGCTCTTCTAGTAGTTGTAGTTGGTTCCGGTACTCAATGTGCCTGTACTCTGGCTAGGTATTTGCGCCTTCTCAATCCAACTGGGGCGACCCTCTTCCGGGAGACCAGCTGAACCGATTCGCTACCGTAACAAGAGACACAAACACACTAAGATACACGAAGGCTCGAAGGACCATAAATGTACGGGTTGTAGTAGTTAACTCCGTACACCGATTTGTCGTGAAGGTTTGTAAGTTCAGTTAGTATAGAGAAACACCGTTCCACTGAGATGCACTAAATAGTTGAGTTTATTTAAGTTAAAAGTAAGTTACAGTACTAGAGTGGAAGGCGCTTATTTCTCTCAGTTGTTGATAGCTACACAGTTATAAGTTCACTATATTTAAATTCGTTAGTCATGCTATTTTATTACGCTAAATTATGACGCGCATCGTTGGCCTAAAGTAGGTTGCAGAGTAAGCAGAAAAATGTGCGGTGATGAGACCGTACACTTAGAATAAGGTTTATTTTTCTTTATTTTGTATTGAATGATGGAATTTGTATGAATACAAATAAAACTGCGATTTTAAAAGTCTTATTACTTTGACTTACGGTCCATTTCAATTTGTTTTGACTGTACAGCGTTAATATGACAATAATTTCCGTAGTTTTAATTATTTTTGGGATAAAAAATTACCTATATTAAAAATTATATAAATCGATTCAGTAAACGATTCTGAACAAACTATTTTCAGGATGTGCGTTAATTAAGTTACATGTTGTATAAATAACAGTGACAGGAACTTATCATCATATCATATAAATAGGCTAAGTGGGAAAATACGTGTAGCGGTTAGACCGCCACATACAAAAATTACGAAACAAAAAGACATGACGTCACACAATTCCTACATCTCGCAGTTAGAGTTTACTGAGCGAATAACATAGATAAGACTATCCGAAATCAACATATGGGCAGTTGCCCGCCAGACATAACAACCCGTCTGGTTGGAGGATCCTCCCTTTTCTATGGTGGATGAGTGAACTTTACACCCTGTTCCTCATACCTCTAAATACGTATAATTGAAGCTAACTCAAAAACTACACACGCAATGTTTATAAAATTAAAATTAAAATTTAATTATCTAATTTCGTACGATCAATCAGAATTTGAATCGTTTTGAAACAGATTGCTAATCCATTGCTTCATAAGTTAGAAAAAAAATCTGCTCAACAACGTAAATAACGAAATAAATATTATTGAACTGTCAAAAATTAAACAGATTAGTCGGAATCGTTTACAAAAATGTGTTGCGTAATTAGATAACAGGTTTGTCACTAACCACACGAAAAGAACAACAAAAAACCCGGCTCTGTGGTCTAGTGTTTAGACCCAGAGGTCCGGGTTCGATTCCCACTATTCCCAGTGGCGGCAAAATTTTCTGTTCGGTTTGATTGGTAGTAATTTTTTTTTTGTAAGTTTGTCTGGCGCATATCACCATCTTATCTAAGTCTGTCGCCATAACAACAATATTAACAGCATGGTTGTTTCGGCAGTTAGAGGTGTGAGGTGTTTAGCCAGTTCTTCTGTGGTTGAGGATTCCGGGTGAAACTAGCTTCCTCCTTCGGCCTGATAATCACTTACCATCAGGTGAGATGCAGGCCAAAAGCTTCACCGTTGTGGTTAAAAAAAAAACGAAAAATCTTCGCAGATTCAATGCAAAACTCAACGAAATTCAAATGTTCCGATCATTTACATAACTATAGCTATCAAGCATTTACGAAGGGGAATCTTAATCCCGTCCAAGCTTTGCGATCAACAGAGCGACCACAACTGTTTAAAATGCAGGCTTCGGTCTCGACCAGTTTGAATCAACAAGAATTTATCCTTAACGAATTTGTAACTGAGTTTTGTTACATTGAAACTGAAACCGATGGAAATTATCTTGACGTGACCTAGAATTATTTACAGTTTATTTATTTATTTATTTAAAGGTTTACCAACTAAACACCTATACAGCATGAACCCAAATTTTTGTTATAACATAGATCTCGCATGTATCTAAATTACAGGAAAGCACAACACAATTAGCAATTAGCATACTAGCACATTATACATTAAAACATTAAACAAATCGCTCAACGCGCCTAAAAAAAAAAAAAAAATCAGTTTATCTTACACATAATAACACCGCCGTATCTCTACGTTGACGTCGTGGTGGGGCTTGCGCGCTCCAAACTCTAGGTCTGTGCCGGTAGAGTTTACTTTGCCGGAACAGGTCTAGGATGAGGAGCCAGACCAAGAGAGATACACAAAACCGCAGGGCAGCATGTGGCGACCTGTTGGGCAGTAGCGACCCCACGGACCCTATCTCCCGGGAGAAATCTTGTTCCTCATCTCTGGCTTGCCTTTATTGGCTGGCTGGAGTGAACACTGACGAGGAACAGAACTCCCACCTCATTCTTGCCTTAATTGGCCGGCTTGAGTGGAGATTCGCAAGAGCAAATGTGCTCGGAGGAAGGAAGTATTCCAGTAAGTGCTCGTAGGGATCTTGACCATCTTCCGGGCTCTGGGATTGTTCTGAAAGCCGTGGAATACCGCTCCACTCCTCAAGCACCTCAGGAGATGTTGCCCCCTTGTCGCTATGACACCTTGTGCTAGCGACCGTTTTCGGGGGCCCATTATTGAGTGTGCAAGTCACCCCCTGCCATTTTATCCGTGTATATCATAACATTGATCAGGCAGGGGCCATAGTCTTTCCATAGTTCCAGGTTACCAGTCAACTTCAGCCACCCAAACCCATAGGCCAATATATTTGTTTCCATATCCTGCAATAGTCCTACACCAACCGGGGGTTGTCCTTGGGTGCACGTGCATAGTGCAAACAGGGATAATCGTCGGTTGGTGCCTCATTTCATTTAAACGTCTAACGGGCCTCTGCGAGTTGGCTTCGGCCCCTCGTACGCCTTCCAAAGGTTCGGGACCCCAGGGTCCCGAGAAATGTCAAGAGACGAATAATAATAATAATTCCTTTTTATCAGGCAACAAAGGCCCATAGATAAAATACACAAAATATTCTTACATAATAATAAACTAATACATGGGGGGGTCTGGATTTATGCTTTCGCGGTTGCACAACGACATGCTTTGCTTTGCTTTGCTTGGTAGTATAGATGCAGGCCTACTCTGCCGCCTCCTTCAGAGGCGGTAGGGTGGCGGGGTCTTGAGGGAGAGCGCTACAGTCGTGTAGATCCTCAAGGCAAGTCTGGCGGATGCACCTTCCCGAGGTTGCCACCCCGTTTTTGGTCTAATTCCTTAAGAAATAGACGTAACTAAAACCACCAGGCGCCATCGCATCCCTTAACCTTTCTTTCCCGTCTTTTGCCCTCCTGCCCCAAATCTCAAGAACCCTTCCCACTCCATCCAACCCATATCCTCACTCCTCCCAACTCCACCTTTCCAACTTCCTCTTCTAACCGTGACCCCCTGTGACTGGGTGGTGGCGGGCTCGACTGTCACTAAAATCAGCTGATAGCGAGTAGGAGAAAGCAGTCGCCTGCGCTAGGACCTGCGCAGTTGAGCGCCGTGAGCGGGGATGATGGAGTCCTGGGGGGTTGAGCCGAGCGGCTCTGGCTGTAATGTGCCCGTAAGGCAACACGCCCCCTTTGGTCCGGATTTCAAGCGAAACGGTGGCCCTACCCAATAGCCAGGGGTAGGGAAATGGCCATAGTGTCCCGTCAGAGGGCCACAGGCGAGGTGCGTGAGGTCCGCTGAGGCCGTCCTTGGGCGGCCGAAGCGGTAGGTAAAGGTCATGCTGACGGTGTAAGTGAGGGCTGATCAGTTCGTTGGGGGTGGGCCTTTCGACCCCCTACGCCAGCCCGATCAAGCACCCGATGTCGCACTGTAAACCAGCCTTGCGCCCCTATATCTCTCTGGTAGTCCTAACGTTCTTGCTTCTTTTAATAGCAAGACGTTCCCAGTTGCGGGCTCCATGGAGGGTGGGAGCCAGAGAGATGAATTTTAATAACACTATATCATGGATTCTTTAAGGCCTGATAAAAAAATAAAACCTGGAGTGGAGGCGAAAGCCAATGAGACTCCCAAGGGAGGTGCTTGCACTTCCCTTGCCCCTGGTGGCCATGCAGTTAACGCTGCCGGCACCAGCGCGGGCACCGGTCTGGCTGTGGCGAAAACCGCAGCTAAGACCAAACATAAAAAGTCCCAAAATAAACAAAGGACGTCGGCGCTGATTGGGACCAGTACCGACCCTTCTAATACAAAGGTAAAGACCCAGGCGACGATTAATACCACTGCCGGTCTGACCCTCTCCATACAGTCCCCGGTGCCGGGTAACACTGGCTCCGGGCTCCCAACCAAACACCCTCCTCCTCCTGCGGCTCCTCTAGCCTCCCCACATCAGACGGTCGTAACTGGTCAAGCGGGAACGACCAACTGCATCGAGGACGTTTTTTCACGTGCCTGGCAAGTCGTGCCGAAACGCAAGGGCAAGGGTAAAAAACGCACTCAACAAGCCCTTCGCCCTCGCACCGACCCTTCAGGTCCAACAGTTGTCCCGGAACAGGGCAAAAAGAGGGACAGATTGACGAGGAAGGAGCGCCGTCAAGCATTGAAGAAGTCTTCAACAAGCAAACAGGCCACCGCCGCCAGTTCGGTAAAACCAACGGGCGGCCAGCTAAGCTTCTCCGCAGGTAAGCGGTCACAGGCAGAGGCCGGCACTAGCCGACCTGCGTCCAGTCAACCGCCAACCACCACTCCGGAGAGATCGGCTGGTGGTAACAACACACAGCGACCCGACTGGAAGGATCAGGCCGCGGCCAAGCGAGCTCTCAACGAGACCTTGACACCTCGGGGAGAGCATAAGCGGCCGCGACTTGATCATTCCAGTAGGGTCGACCACAGAAGCTACGCCCAAGCTGCAAACGCTACCCTGGACGTCGCGATCACTTGCGACCGCACGGGGATACTTAGCAAGGACGTATCGGACCAGGTACTCGCTGCCATCCAGAGGCAGATCATCCTCGAGGCCTGCTCCCCCAAGCAAGACAACCCGGGCCCGACCTTCAATGCCAAGCCGTTGTTCGCCGGGGGGGTTCTTAAACTGTGGTGCGGCAACGACCACACCTTAGCCTGGCTAAGGAAGACAGTCTCCGGTCTCACTCTCTCAACTAGCACCCCGCTAGTCGTGCTGAGCCAGTCGGAGATCCAGAAGCGTGCACGGTGCGGCATCGTGATCCCGGACGAGCAGGGGGTCTATGGTGAGTCGACCTTCATTGGGCGCACCCTCAGCTATCAGAACCCTTGGGTGGATATAAAGAGGTGGGTACTGCTGCACGCGGACAAGCAAGCAGAGGCATGGTTCGTGGTGGTTGGTGTCCCTGTGGACCAAATCCCGACCCTGATGGAGGCCGGACGCCGCCTCTCAATTGGTTTAGGGGCGGTGTACGTGAAGTTCCAGGGTCGGAACGGAAGGTTCACCGACGTTCCTCAGGGATGGGACCCCGCCACGGGAACCGTCTGCGAGGCGCTGGAACCACTGCCTCTGCCACCAACAGGGGAGTCCACTCCCCCTGTACACAACCCGGAAGCTTCCGCGGCTGATCCTGCTGCTGCAGAGTCGGCCGCCCCTGTTGCCGCCATCGTGGACGCCGTCCCCTCATCGGGCGGGGAGCTGGATGACATGATCCTGTCCCCAGCTTCAGGTTCGGGAGAGGATGGTTTCGACGAGGGCGACCTGTTTGCCGGGCTCAAACTTGGGGGGGACGATGAGGGTTCGACCAGCGATGGCGTCCCTTTCGTCGGCCTGTAGAGTCCTCCAGGCGAACCTCCACCACAGCCAGACCGCGACGGCTCAGCTTCGTAAGTGGCTGGAGGTACAACACACGGCCATAGCCTTAATCCAGGAGCCGTGGATTAGGGCAGGCCGCATACAAGGACTCTCCAATCTTGGCGGTAAGCTCCTAGTCACCTCAGATCACGATCACCCCAGATCGTGCATCTATGTCACAGGTAACCTTAAAACACAGCTCTTAACTGACTTCTGTTGCAGAGATGTCTCTGCAGCTAAGCTGACTATACAGCGCGACGACGCCAAGGAGGTGGTGGTCGTTTTTGTCTCAGCCTACATGCCCGAGGCGGAGGCGCCGCCTCCCCATGACCTCGCCCGTCTCGTGAGCCATTGCGAGAGGTGCGGTGTCGAGGTCGTCATCGGGGCCGACGCAAATGCTCACCACCAACTGTGGGGTATGGACACGCAAAACGAGAGGGGTAAGGCCTTGGTTGACTACCTATTCTCAACTAACCTAACCCTACTAAACACTGGCTCTGAACCGACGTTCGTAACCAGGCGAAGCCGCACAATCATCGATCTCTCTCTGGCAACGGAGGGCGCGGCGGAAATCATCACCGGGTGGCAGGTTTCTAAGGAGGCCTCCTGCTCTGATCACAGGTGGATCCGCTTCGACATCCAGGTCTGTGTGTTACCGACACCTCCGCGGCGTAACCCACGTAACACGGATCGAGCCGCATACATTCGCAACCTTGATTGTAGGCTCGCGACTTCAAGCAACCCGCCGGCATTTGCGGACACGACACAGATTGAGGTACAAGTAAGCCACCTTACTAAGTCAATCATAGACAGCTACCAGGCTGCATGCCCAGAGACCACGCCGCGCAACACACCGGGTAAACAACCCTGGTGGGGTGCTGATCTGGAGCGCAAACGCAGCAAGGTAAGAACTGCTCTGAATAGAGCCATGAACACATGTGCGGATGAGGACTGGGACAACTACTACGCGGCCAAATCCAGCTACAAAAAATGCATCAGATTCAGGAGCACCTCGGGTTGGCGTAAATTCTGTGGTAGCATTGAATCTTGTCAACAAGCAAACAGGGTAAGGAAAGTACTGGCGCAGCAGAACACTCCTGGGCCCGTCACCCTCCGAAAACCTGACAACACACTCACGTCGTCACCTGAAGAAACAAGACGCGTCCTAATTGAAACTCACTTCCCTGGATGCGTCTTCGCGCAGGTAATTGACTGGCAAGACGAAAACCAAACACCGTCAGACAATGATTGGCGGTACGCACGCAGGGTGATCACGTTGGAGAAACTCCAATGGGCCATCCAGAGCTTCCATCCTTTTAAGGCAGCTGGTCCTGATGGAGTATTCCCCGCCTTACTACAGTGGGGGGGTGCTCTGGTCGCAATAAGGCTGGTGCCTTTAATGAGAGCGTGCCTGGCCTTCAGATACGTTCCCAAAGGATGGAGGGAAGTGAAAGTGATATTCATCCCCAAGCCAGGTAAGGGTGACTACACTAACGCCAAATCCCACCGACCAATCAGCCTGACCTCCTTTCTCCTAAAAACTATGGAAAGGTTATGTGATAGGGAGCTGAGGGACGGCGCGTTAAAAACTATACCGTTACATGGTAATCAACACGCATACAGCTCAGGTAAGTCGACCGAATCTGCTCTTCATCTAGTGGTCAGCCAGATAGAGGACGCGATTCATCAAAAAGGCACCTGTCTGGGCACTTTCATAGACATCGAGGGAGCCTTCGACAAAACCAACTTCTCCAGTATCAGCGGCGCCCTCTCCAGACATGGAGTAGAACAGGTACTAACGGACTGGATTACAAACATGTTAAGCAAACGAGTAGTTCGCCTTGAGGATGAGCGGCAGTTGGCTATGATAGCCACAGGCTGCCCCCAGGGAGGGGTTTTGTCCCCCCTGCTATGGAACCTGGTAATCAATGATCTCATCACAAAACTCAACGCCAACCGCTATTACACAATAGGGTATGCAGATGATCTCGCAATTCTTGTATCGGGGAAGGTGACGGGAACGATCTGTAACCTCACTCAGCAAGCACTACGCATCGTAGAAAGTTGGTGCAGGGAATTTGAACTATCAGTGAACCCCACTAAAACTGAACTAGTCATGTTTACCCAAAAACGCGCATTAGGCCCTTTCCGCCTACCTAAACTGTTCGATACAGAACTTCAGTTGGCCAACGAGGTCAAGTACCTCGGGGTCATTCTAGACAGTAAGTTAAACTGGAGTAGTCATGTGGACAACAAGCTAAACAGGGCCTGCATCACCTTCTGGCAGTGCAGGAAAATGATAGGTAAGAAGTGGGGCCTATCCCCCAAAATTATACTGTGGCTGTACACAGCAGTGATCCGCCCCATGATCGCTTACGGGGCCGTGGTCTGGTGGCCCCGCACTCAGCTGGTCACAACCTCCAACAAACTACAACGCATGCAAAGGCTAGCCTGCGTGGCGACCACGGGCTGCATGAGGACTACTCCGACTGCAGCAATCGAAGCCATGCTGGGGCTGCCCCCTCTCCACCTGTTTATACAGCAGGAAGCGACAATGGCGGCGGTGCGCCTTAATGCAATTAATCTCTGGGGTAAGAGAGACACACAACACACCGCGCTGCTTGAGGGGTTCAACAAGGAGTTCCCTATCACGAAAGCCGCTAACGACCGGGTACCCAAGCAATTTATCTTTGATAAAAAATACAGGATCCAACTTCACGAGGATAGCCGATGCGAGGGCTTGCGCCCCGCAGAGCTGCGGATCTTCACCGACGGATCCAAAACAGGTAGTGGCACAGGTGCTGGAATCTTCTCCGAGGACTTCAACATACACATAGCCACGCCATTGGGAGTCCATAACACAGTTTTCCAGGCCGAATGCATGGGTATTTCTCTTGCCGCCTCAGCCATTATGGCTAGGGAAGTTAAGGACCACTCGATACGCATACTCTCGGACAGCATGGCTGTTCTGCAAGCGCTAAACAGTCACACTGTTGACTCCGGGCTGATATACGAGTGCCACCAGCGCCTTAACCAGGTGGGTAGCCTCAATAATATAACCATTCAATGGATCAAAGGACACAGCGGTTCGCGGGGCAACGATGCAGCTGACGAACTTGCCAGAAGGGGTTCGAGTATGGCACCAGTGGGGCCGGAACCCATTGTGCCACTCCCCTTCGGGTACCTACGCACTCTGGTAAGGAAACGAACCAGGGACCAACACCACAAACTATGGTCTGACCACACTGAGTGTAGGCAAGCCAAGGAGGCACTTCCTACAATCGATGGCCGCCTCACGAATAAGGTTCTCAGACTAACGAAACAACAGCTGCGCATAGTCACAGCAGCCGTAACTGGCCATGGGTCATTTAATAAACACCTCTTTGTCATAGGAGTCACAGACAGTCCGCTGTGCAGAGCCTGCATGGAGGACGACGAGACAGCAGCTCATGTGCTGTTAAACTGCCCGGTGGTCGCCGCTTACAGGGCAAAGTACTTCGGTAACCCAGGTACCCTACGGGAGATTGTCAGTGACACCAAGTCGTTGCTGGCCTTCTTCGAGGAGCTGGGGTGGATCGAATAACCAATATTCCCACCCGTACGCAAAATACGCGCTTTGACGTGGAGTTGCGGATACCAGCCCGTATTACCTATTACCTATTACCTAAACTAATACATAACTTTTAATACACCATTATTAACTACGTACGTTGGGTCGGCGACGTAATGCGCTGAGTCGAGGTGTCATGTAGCCTTCCGCGAAAACGCCGATACACGACACCCTTCGGCCAAAATTCTTCCTTCATAAAGGTCTCCAGGTGATGAGTCGGAACGCGCACCACAAAAGATTTAAAGTTCACTTTGTGACGCGATTCCAACTTCTCGACTCTTAACGTGAACTTTGTCTTAACAATAAATTGATTTACGATGTTTTATAAGTTTTACATAAAAGATAATTAAGTCTTAAAATTGACTCCGTATCATAGTTGCGACAAACAAAAACGCGACAAATGCTAGGGCGACAGTACGATATGTCGACCATCAGCGGTGTGACAGCACACATCAGCTCGACGAATGTTAGGTTTGCGTCTACTAATTACGTAAGACAATACGTGAATCCACTAGTTACGACACGTTGAACAAAAGTAATAAACATAGAAAAGGAGTAGCAAAGAAGAAATAAACCAATGTTTCTTAAAATTATTTTCTGTCTGTCTGTTTGTTTGTTCGCGAACATCTCCGGAACTACTGAACAGAGTATGAAATTATGTAATTTTCATAGGCAGACAGAGATTATAATACGTCCACCAATACTGCTGAGCGTGCCCGCCTACTGGCTGTGGGAGAATGGGAGTCCGGCCTCTGGCTTCAGGCGCGACCGTCACCCAACATAGGCACTATGCTGGGTGACACCAGTTTCTGGCTCGCTACAAGTCTGCGTCCGGGCGCTCCTTTCCCTCCACATCAGCGCGGTGAAGCAGTCGACCGCCTCGCACATCATGGCCTTTCCTGCAGCAAGAGCACTGGTCGGCTGGCACGGCACGCAAGCATCAATACATCATCCGTCGGGCTCTCGTCAGCCCCCTGGGGTGCTAGCTGTTTTAGAAACCAATGGCTAGGCGCGCGACGATGGGAAGAGGTCAGACGGAAAGACCATAATGTCATGGAAGTTGGGTAGGCCTTTGGTGTGGGATGCAACCTGTGTCGACACCCTTGCGCCATCCCATCTTCCTAGCACGGCGAGCTGTGCCGGGGCGGCTTCTGCAGGTGCCAAAATCCTCAAACGGCGCAAGTATAACCTTACTGGTAACTATATTTTTGAACCGTTTGGGGCCGTGGGGTCCGAGTGTTCACCGAGTATTTTGGGACATCGCCAAGCGGCTGGTCGACTCTTCACGTGACCAGAGGGCTGGCCAATTCTTAGGCCCAAGAATCAGCATTGCCATCCAACGTGGCAACGCTACCAGTCCACTAAAGAACGGCTCGACTGATTCGGCTGTTTTTTTTTGTTGTGTTTGTAATTGACTTGATAAGGTTTGTAGCCCAGTCAATAACAACATCAAACATCGAAGTTTTACATCAACAGAACAACTTGTCCAAAAGCGCGTTGGGTTGAGGATATCACCATAGTTTTGGGGAACACCTGGATGAGGGATACACGGAACATTAATCTTTATTTATTCAGGATATCGTATTAACGGCCCTTGTATCGAGTGACGGAGGCGGCTGTAGGGCCGGAAGTGCGGCTAAGCGCAAACATCTTACATCCACTTTTACCTAACAATTGTGTATTTATGTCTAACATTGTCCTCCAACTTTATATAATTCTGAAAATAAATACCTTCACATAAAGTTTTCCAACTTCGATCGCCAACAACAGAATCGTAACCAAGATTTCCCGACAAATTGATATCCCGATATCCCGGTACCGAAACACAGCTACACAGGTATCGACATCCGATATCAAATCCGAACTGTTCGCTATCTGCTCAACTTGCTTGTCCAGTTTGTCGGCAAATTCGCTCACTTCCTAATTACATTCGGTATCGTCGAGCGAAATTGAATAGTATCCCATGTACCTAGTAGCGTGGTTGAGGACCAAAAGTACGGATACTAGAAGTGATAAGGGCCCAGATATATTAAGTACTAACTTTGGCCCGCGACTTCGCCCGCGTGGGGCTCAGAAATTTATTATTCCACGGGAACGTACTACCAAGATAAAAAGTATCCTATATGTTTATTGTGGTAAAAAATTTCATTTCATCTAAATCCGTTCAGCCCTTTTTGCGTGACTGAGTAACAAACATCCAAAAGTACAATCTTTCACATATAATATTAGTAGGATAGTAGGATTTTTATTTATTTATTTTTATTTATTTAAAATAGGTACGCCAACAGCATATATATTATACATTAAACATTAAAATTAACAGGTATGGGCTCTTATATATATACCAATTACAGGTGTACACGACATTCACATATAACAAAGCAACCTTTTAAATCACATACAATTGAAAAAAAGAGAATGTATAATGTTAATTAAATTAAATGGAAAACAAAATAAAATCATAGAGAAAAAAAAAAACTTTAACAAAAAGAAACAGTGTTGACTGGTCTTATACAGAACAAAAAACAGACCTATACAAATATAATTAAATAAAAATAACTAACTTAACTAAGTATGACATTGACCATTTAAATGACTGTGCAAGAGGGATTTGAATTGCGGCAGGGAACCAAAGAATACGTAGGATAGTAAGATAGTAGGATAGTAGGATAGTAGGATAGTAGGATAGTAGGATAGTAGGATAGTAGGATAGTAGGATAGTAGGGTAGTAGGATAGTAGGATAGTAGGATAGTAGGATAGTAGGATAGTAGGATAGTAGGATAGTAGGATAGTAGGATAGTAGGATAGTAGGATAGTAGGATAGTAGGATAGTAGGATAGTAGGATAGTAGGATAGTTGGATATGACTGTTTTGTTTCTTCACTTTTAGTTCTATAGTTGTTTCAAGAACCAGTACCCTAATTACGTAATGCACGATCAATTTTAAATTGAAACAAATTGCGAAACCATTGCTTCAAAAGTTCGAAAAAAAAATTTGATCAGATTTTTTTTCGAACTTATGAAGCAATGGATTCGCAATTTGTTTCAATTTAAAATTGATCGTGCATTACGTAATTAGGGTACCGGTAGAGTTTTTAACAAAAATAAGTAGACTCTCGCTCATTCTCACTCTTTCTTATTTGTAAGTCTACCTTCAAAGTATTTAGACAGTCAGATTACCACAACAGGATAAAAAGAACCCACAACCTCGAGCTTGAGAAGCGAGTCCGTAACCACTTGGCCATCACGATATTCAAGGAACAGGGTATATGTATAATTTGTGAAAATAAATTATTTTTCGAAATCCATTGTCTGTTCGACTAAGTACAATAATCACTCGTCATGAAACCCGTCGCGACAAAGGATCAAAATAACCTCAATCCTTAAATTGACTCCTACACGAGACGCCATTAACTCATAAAGCCAATACATCACTCACCCCTCAGCTAACAAAAATATAAAACACCGCGTTATCAATTCTCTCACAGCTTTTACTAACAAAAACAAGGAAACTCAACATAAATAAGGGGGAAACACTTTCTTAACAATATATCAGCCGCAGTACGTGTATTATGCACATCGTCAAAACATAACACTTTTAAAAGACAAAGCCTGTAGACATACAAACACATGAGAAAGCTATTTGTTATGTCCGAGTGTTTGATAAAAGCTGTGCAAATAAACATTTTCCTAGCCATCGACGGGTTCTTTGCATAAATTTCAGTTATGGTTGGGACATTTGTCAATGGATAATGCGGGGCCAGCGATATTCATGGTTCCGTATATCGGCGTGTGCATACATCTCACAGAACGCCGACTGTTCGGTAAACATGATATATGACTGCTCTAAGACTGTATTCCCTTTTGGTGTTAGATATCGGCATTATTTGCCCTTAATATGTTTTGTATGATAATTCAATATTTCAACGAATTTCTTTGAAGCATAGGATTATGTTTGCATGCTTTTTACGGTAGGTATAGGGAACATTTTATATAAAGGCTCGTGCAGACTGGCGCAACTCGTCGCGCCTGGTTGCAGGAGCCTTAAAATAAACAAAGCCGAAGGCTAAGTGAGAAGGCTCCAAAAAACGAATCATTTTGGACAGGCGGCTCATTTGCGACGGAAGCTAATCCCGGATCGTCGTATCGAAACTGAGAGGTGTACTGTACATATTAGGTACAATAATGAGAGCTACCGCCACGGAATTGCCGCCCACTTTACAATGAGGAACAATTTATTGTGTGTCTGTTCGAATAAAAATATTGATTTAGAAATAATATATTAAGGCAATAAGTGGTCTTTATCAGAAGAGGTCTTATTGTCTCTTATGCGTGAGTATGCGGGCGAGAAGATGTAATTAAATTAAACACAATAATCTGACTAATCACAAATCTTTGATCACAATAGGGATTGAACAATAATGTAAAAGACGTTCCCCATTATTTAATTAATTATACATACAGCGATGATACCAACTATAATACCAAACAACATGCAGACTAACAAAACGAGATAGGTACTCACATTCCCCTCTCGCCTCCACATAGACGTACAACCTATCGCTAGTCGTCAATAGACAGATGTTCATCACCCACATTAACATCCGTGTAGTAGGTATGAATGTAAACCTACATAATATATAGCACCGATGTCTTTTTCACGGCGACGGGAATTAGCGAGCTCCCCTCGGAAATTGCATATTACTCGCGTACGTCAAACATACGGAGGCTATGTTGCATGTATCATATAACATGGATATCTCCTAATTTTACGGCACAAGAAAACGTTAAGATAAATGAGGACAAGGGCGTCGCCAGCCAAGGGAGGGGGGGGGGGGGGGCAAGTTGATAAGGAGGATAGGTAAAATATGATTTGTAGGTACAGTCAAGAGTCAAGAGCACGTGAAGCTTTACACTTGTAGTGTTGTAGTGCGAGTCTTACCTCTACGGCGTAGCATAGTCCCGGTAGGAACTGAGAAATATAATTTAAAATTTCCATTTTCAATTACTGAATTGGACACGGATCTTTCTGCACGTTTTTCCCAAAACTATTCAGAACTGTAGAGCTGTAACCTAACAGGTATTATGACTCGGCCTACCACCAACACATAGATACGATATACGTCCACAGACTCCTGATTAGATCCCTTTTAGGAATAATTAACCTATTGGTGTCGATCCATACATCTTAACTAAAAGAACTATGAGCACTTTTGTATATAGATCCTGCGCAAACTTTTAACAGTGATAAGATATGTAACCATTTCATCATGAGAACTTATTTTGCCTATGAAAACGGGTCAAATCTTCGTGGTTCTTCAATCACTAATATAATGTTTTAACTTTGTTAACTATCTATAATTATTAAAAACCACCCCGGTGTCCCTTCCCACACTTGGACCGGGGTCATGAGATCTTATGGCATATAGGGGAGTCATAAAGTAACAACCCTAACCTAACCTTTCTGTATAGAAGCCTAACAAAAAATCTTTTAGAAAACTATTTCTTTTATTAGACAAAGAAGTCGATTTTCTAACATAACCAAACATGTAGATAAAGACACCGGACTGCCTTTAGTCGTGCAAATAAAACTCTAAATACCAACGTATTGGAAATAAATAGGTCGACAAGTTGGCAACCTGCACTCTCACAACCTATAGTTTTTTGTTTCTGTTTACAGTTTCCATCCGGCTGCGGGACATTAAGTAGCTTATACGAAAGGCTGCTCAACTGGCAATGCACAATAAATAACCACACCTGAAATGTTGTTGAATACATTGCAAGAACATCATCATCACTATCACTACATAGTATAAAACAAAGTCGCTTCCCGCTGTTTGTCCCTATGTATGCTTAGCACTTTAAAACTACGCAACAGATTTTGATGCGGTTTTTTTTAATAGATAGTGATTCAAGAGAAAGGCTTATATGTATAATACATGCATAATATAGTAGATCAACGCTGATAATATTAGAGGTTTCTAATGTGATGTCGTAAATAAAAACATCTTTTTGCGCTTACATTACAAACGCTGCTGGCTGAACCCTACGAGATAGAATGTACTACACTGTAGTTTTAATAGACACCATACCATACCGCGATACCATATGTCTATCTTCTAAGGATGACCCACAGTAACCATTTTCGTCTTTCAGAATTTGATAATAATTTAATTGTTATTTACGAAGCTGTTTTGACCGGTATTATATTTATCCTTATCCAATAAAATACGTTATTTAAATTGGGCATTTAATTTAGATTATGACATCATATTTATCATTCAAATGAATACTTTGAAAGATATCGCAGATTCAAAACTACGCGTCAAAAATAGTAGATTGTTTGCCAAGGGAGCAAACAACAATTTTTAAGGCGAGAGTGTTTCTTTGAATCCAAAGCGTAGCGAAGGATTCTAGAGTAGAAACTCGAGCTTAAAATAGTGTTGCTCCCGAGGTGAACACTCTACTTTTTATCATTCTCTATGAGAAAACAAACGTGTGCGGTCTGACCCCTATCAGGTACGAATTTCCTACTCACGTATGATTTTAAACACAAAAAAAAAAAATCGCAGCCGCTATGTTGGATTCACATTTTGACCTCACTATCGGCTTTACCACCCTCAAAAACTATGAAAACGATACCTATGACGAAAAGTTTTAAAATTTTCGCATCCGCCATCTTGGATTTAAATTTTGACCTCACTATCGGCTTTACCACCCTCGAAAACTATGAAAGCGATACCCATGACAAAATGTTTGAAAATTTTCACATCCGCCATCTTGGATTTACATTTTGACCTCACTATCGGCTTTACCACCCTCGAAAACCATGAAAACGACACCAATGACGAATTTTTTTTAAATTTTCGCATCCGCCATCTTGGATTTAAATTTTGACCTCACTATCGGCTTTACCACCGTCGAAAACTATGAAAACGATACCCTTGACGAAAAATTAAAAAAAAAATCGCTTCCGCCATCTTGTATTTTAATTTTGATCTAATTCTCACGTTCTCTCTCTCTTGCCAGCCTGTTACTTATTCATACAATGTTCGTGATCGATCTCTTTGGTGAATAGAACTTTTACTAACAATATCCACATTCCATATTCAAATCCTTTTAGTCCCTAGGGATTAAACAGCTATTTTGGTCCCTGTTTACGAGGATTAAACTACGTCAAAAACGAGCATTGATCACCACACCACAAGCTTGTGGCGGTGGCAGGTGGTGTGTCGGTTGCTCTACCAACAACACCACCATTTAGTCAAGGTTTTTTATTCGTTTTAGATTAGTATTCATAATCTTCTTCTTCCTAGCCTTTTTCCCAATTATCTTGGGGTCGGCTTCCAGTCTAACAGGATGCAGCTGAATACCAGTATTTTACATGGAGCGGCTGCCTATCTGACCTCCACAACCCAGTAACTGGGTAATACGATACCCTTTGGTAAGACTGGTGTCAGACTATCGGGCTTCTAACGACTCGTAACGACTGTCAAAGATCCACAAATGACAGCCGGGACCAACGGCTTAACGTGCTTTCCGAGGCACGGAGGAGTCTCGGTATGTAAAGATGGTCACCCATCCACTGACCAACCCCGGCAAACGTAGCTTAACCTGATGGATCGACCCGTGCGGCTTGTTTAGTATTCATTGATTAGTATTCATAATGTCAGAATTATATTATTGTCCTATTCGGACAAAATAAAGTGCAACATTTGACAAGTTACTTCACAATGCAAGTCCAAATTCAATATCAAAATGCATGCAAACACTTGCAAACAGCTTACGTACTCGGAAACAAACAACTCTATAATTCTTTAGAATAGAAAGAATATTTGGATTCTGTTCGGTAGTTTGAAAGTTATAATGATATTTGTGTGCCAAGCGCAGTGCGGCCCGCTCGCACACGCGGTGTCTCATGATCGTGAATGAAGGGGGCTGATAGACGTATGGTGCAAGTTTGTGTAGTAAGTCACTTACACGGTGTTACTGCAGACACTGAATGTGTTACGAGCGAATGGGATGTACTTGCTTTGTTGTGCATTGTCTCTGAAGTTGTGAAGCGATGGAATTTATACTCTTGTGGACGTAAACATTAATACCTCTCTCTAACTAAATCAATCAAGTGGCAAGATGTTTTTACAACATCACTTCTGATATAATAACTATTCTCTTAGCTTACTAGATAATTATTAAGTACTTATTATTTATAATCAAGTGATTGGTGCAACTGTAAAAGTTCACTTGACAAATAGCAATGCATTTTTTTTTGTATCTAATCTTGTTGGCATTTGTATTTTCTTGATTACCTTGTTGACATTTTTGTAATTAGGTATCCGATTTGTTAATTAACTGACGAAATTCAATTATGTTACTCAGCCGACTGGCTAGGGTTCATATCGCCGTCCCCATCGAATAAAACGGTAATGTGCTATTACGATAGTTTTAACTTTATTGCATATTCGATATTTAGAGGGCCGATTACACTTTGTCAATTTTTTTCAGACATTTCCTACGGTTATTTCAGAAGTTACGTTATTTTCATGTGTATTGCAATGAACTTTACAATATTATTTGTATTTATACTTATTAGACTTTTTGCAACGAATAAAATTGTTATAGACTATTACAATAATTTTGATACGTTACATTTCCAGTAAGATGCTATTACCATTATATTCGCGGGAAAATATTCAACATAATTTGCGTAAAGCTTATTACAATTTTATTCTGAAAACTGACAATTTTATTTTAAAATCGTTATGGTATTTTACGATACATTTCATTACAAATCGAAGAAGGTAATATTGATTAGTCGACTGCCTCCGATGCAAGAATGCCTCTACATCATTCTCTAACCAGTGTGTTAGTAATACTCTACCACCTCTTGTTTATTTTTATCTTCTGCATGCATTGGACCTCAATGCATGCTGCATGGGGATGTCGTTTAGAGGAATACTATACTTAAGTTCACGAAACGGTAGAATTATTATAATATGGAACGCGGTTAGTCAGGGGTTTTCTATGGGAAGTTAAAATTAGATTTTATAAAAAGTAATGATACAGTTCTGATGGAAGTTTGAAGAGACAATAAAAATTTATTAAACTTATAAAGTCTATCAAGGGGTTTCCGTTTCTCAATACCCCAACGATTTTTTTTTTTAAATATTGGGCAAAGACATCAACAATAGGTTTAATTTAAACGTGGCTGTTACAGATTACCTCCAAGTATTTTAGCTTGAATATTTACACTAAGTAAACTGTGAAGGATTATTTTTGAAACATTTTAATGAATAGCCATGGCTATCAGAGAAGATAACCGATTTTCATTAATAGTGATAGTTTACCTGATGTACCTTAAGCTCCATTTTGTGTGGATTTCATGTGTTCAATGAGGTTAATTGCGATTGCAGGCCTAGCTATTTTTTCACAGTGCCTACCTAAGCCAGAAAAAGTTACAAAATTCGATGCAATGTCATTGGTAATGTTTAAACTGATGGTGAACCCCAGACCTATTACCAACTAAAGAATAGAGTGCCACCACGCTTTCATTATATTTATCTCAAATAGAATATTTTAAGTTAACATTTTATTAGCAACAGTGTGAAGTGCTAAACCGAAGTCTGAATATTCCATAGAACTGGAATTCAAAGAGTAATAATAAAGAACCCTACGACCGTATCTCTACATTGACATCGTGGTGGAACTGCGCGCTCCTGAACTCTAGGCCTGTGGCGGTAGAGTTTACTTACTTTACCGAGACAGGTCTAGGGTGAGGAGCCAGACCAAGAGAGATACATAAACTCGCAGGGTTGCATGTGGCGAGATGTTGGGCAGCAGCGACCCCATGGAACCTACCTTCCGCGAGAAGGGTTGTTCCTCACATATGGCTTGCCTTTTTTGACCAGCTGAAGTGAACACTGCCGAGGAACACAGCTCACACCTATTTCTAGCCTTTATTGGTCGGCTTGAGTGAAGATTCGCAAGAGCAAACGTGCTCGCAGGAAGGAAGTATTCCAGTAAGATGCAGATCTTCACCATCTTCCGGGTTAAGGGATTGTCCTGATAGCCGTGGAATACCTCTCCTCTCCCCAAATACCTCCAGACAGGTTGCCCCCTTGTCGCTACGTTACTATGTGCTAGTGACAGTTTCCGGGGGCCCATTATTGAGTGTACAAGTTACCCCATGCCATTTTATCCGTTTTATATTATATGTATAACATTGGTCAGTCAGGGGACAAAGTTCCAGTTCCATTGCTCAAAGTTATTAATCCACTATAGCTACCCAAACTCATAGCCCAATATGTTTTGTTCTGCAACTCTCCTGCACCTTGTCCTTGGGTGCACTTGCATAGTGCATACAGGGATAATGCAAAAGTGACGCAGCATGAAATGAAGCAGCCTGACTTTTCCGACCTAAAAAGCCTTACATATTTCTGAAAAACACTGGCTAAAAGACACTCAAGGAAACCACCAGACCATCAGCAAATATCTATAAGTAAAGTGCTACACGCAGATTTATTAAGTTTGTGTATTCCCACAGCACTACCATTCGTTTTATGACTCCCTCACAAGCTACGAGGCTAACCCGAGCGAACATTCAGACTCTAATCTCTCTGACCATGTAGACGACGAGGTTTAGAAGCTACCCAGAGTAAATGCTTCTTAAAAAATAAGAATGAAGTACACACACAATTAAGACAGTTCCTAATTTGTTGATTTTGATAAAAAGTTATTAATAATTATGAATAAATAAATAATTATTAGACAGATTTCTTTTATTTCTTGAAAAATTACCATGCACAGGTACAAAATATTGATTCAGTATTCGATAGTTACCTCTAGTTAGTATAATACATTTTCCATGGAATACACACGTAAGTTGCTATTACAGTAATCTGTAATTGACTGTTTGTCAGCGAATAAAATGGTAATAGTACACTACGATATGAGATCCTATCACAATTTATCAACCAATAACATAGCAATGCATTATTACGCTAACGTATAACACGAGATTTTACGCGAATAATATCGTAATGTTGCTTTACCGTTTAAGTTTGTGCCTTTAATTCATGGTAATTTTAATTTCATTAATAACTATATTTCTAAAAACGTTATATTATTTAGTATAGTATACAATTATTTTGTAAAAAATCACCTTTCTTTTGGTATTTGAACAATCCCGATAAGTGTATTAGTTATTTAGATATTCACGAAAAACAGTTTTTTATTTTTCCTGTAAAATTTAGTTTTTACGATTACCGTTTTATTCGCCGGGGACGGCGATATTGTCAACGTCAAATGTTAGTCTCTCTCCTGCGATATGTCAGATGAAAATGGTGTATAATTATGGGGCAGTTAATTATAATGCTGTTTATACCTACTAAAATTACCCATGTTTGCAAACCAATAAATGATTTCATTTGATTTGATTTAATCAGAATGAGATTTGACTTACCATGAACTGGAGATTTAAACACAGTATGTGGTAAATCCCCATTAAAGTGTGTTAAGCGATTTTGGATCATGTGCTATGCAGAACAAAGTACAACTACTGTCACCTTGACTTGCCACTTAATCTGACAATGATTATGGTACGAGCACTGCACATCTGTATGGTTCTTCCAAATTTTTTTATTATATTAGCATACCGTGTTCCAACACTTTATGTAGCATACGAGGGATGCCGTGTGGCGTCATAGTCATTATATGCTCACAGGACGGAGTACTACGACGTGCTACTTCGCCATGACCGACGCGAGTAGAACTCGCACTAAATTGATTGGTACAGTAGGTCGGCTTCATGCTACGAGCGAAAACAAACCTATATACATAGATACGAGTCTGTGAGCACAAGCCAAGCAGCCTCATGGGCTAGCACTCGGACAGGATACCTGTTTGACGGCGAGGCAAAAGGCGATACGGTGATGATCCCCTTCCGAGTTGATATGTGTGCTATGACCTTAAAATACAAGGTTTATGTGTATAATGAATAATCCATTAACATTTTTCGGTTTGCTTGTATGTAACATACCTACATTAGTTAGTAAAGCACCAGACGGAGGAAGAACAGCAAAACCGTGACACCCACTAATATACAAGTTGTTGCTAAACTAACAGACGAGTTTCAATGTCAAGCGAATGCAGCCATGTAAAGCGTAGCACACATCCATCGAGTGAGCGGGAGGGTGACGCGTCCCTCATTCCAAATATTACACACAGAGGACAGAAGGTCTACTGCACACAGCGTTTGAATAGTGATAGCAATGGATGGCACCCTCAAGGAAGAGTCATGTGTTTCTGCGTTATGAACCGAACCAATACATGATAATGAAGATATTAATGTTTTTATGACCTGCCCATATCACAATCTGCCAAAGCCTACTTCGTATCAATGAATATTTAAAACTAATAAATAAACATAAAATTTGTTTTATTCGTGACAACATGGGAACCATTTTTGTTAGTTTAGGGGTATGAGGAACAGGGTGTAAAGTTCACTCATCCCCCATAGAAAAGGGAGGATCCTCCAACCAGACGGGTGAGGGGCGGCGGGCAACTGCCCATATGTTGATTTCGGATAGTCTTATCTATGTTATTCGCTCAGTAAACTCTAACTGCGAGATGTAGGAATTGTGTGACGTCATGTCTTTTTGTTTCGTAGTTTTTGTATGTGGCGGTCTAACCGCTACATCACTCCCCTCCGGAGACCGGAGGTCGATAGTGGGCTGAGTCTTGGATCTTGCGATGCTTCACAGTGCCAGCTGTGGTTCCAGTGAGTCGGAACCGGGTGCCGCTCAGTTCACATTGGGTCGGAACTGTCTGCAGTGATTGCGGCGATGGTGATTGTGGTTCCAGTGAGTCGGAACCGGGTGCCGCACAGTTCACGGTGGGTCGGAACTGTTTGCGGTGATTGCGGCGAATGTGGTGATTGCGGTGATTGAGGTGATTGCGGTGATTCCCCAGTGAGTCGGGGTGATGTGGCTGAGGGTGATGACCAGGAATGCGCGTTCGCTGCATGCTGGTGGTCAGGATACCCGTTTGAAGCCGTGGGTGCTGGCTGGCTGTGTGACTCGCCTCACGAAAGCTTGCGGGAGTGATGATGATGACGTCACGCTGAAGTAGTTGCACGAAGGCTGCGTTGACGTTCATACTCGGGGTCACCAATTTAGGGGCATGAGGAACAGGGTGTAAAGTTCACTCATCCCCCATAGAAAAGGGAGGATCCTCCAACCAGACGGGTTGTTATGTCTGGCGGGCAACTGCCCATATGTTGATTTCGGATAGTCTTATCTATGTTATTCGCTCAGTAAACTCTAACTGCGAGATGTAGGAATTGTGTGACGTCATGTCTTTTTGTTTCGTAGTTTTTGTATGTGGCGGTCTAACCGCTACATTAGTAACACACCTTAGAAATTACAACTTATACACTAGGATTAGTAACAATTTAAGGAACAAAAAATTTTGTGAGTCATATTCTACGAGGCATTTCATGCGGACAATGATTCCCCATTAAATGTCTCAGCACAGGAGCATAATTTGTACTTATGTATAATACAGTATGTTAACTAACAAAGTGCGTTCCCGTTAACCCGCAATAGAATAAAAGTAAGTATTTTTAGTTTTTCTATTAACACAATTTTCACAAAAAATATTAAATCGATACGTAAAAGAAAAACTGTACACGCGCGCTTGTGTTTCAACATGGAAAGACGAGTAGTGCACGTTTATAGTGTTTGTTTTACGTATGAATTAAATATTTTTTGTGAATATTTTATTATTAAAAACTAAAAAACTTTTTTATTTTTTTTTATTTTAAATATTTGTCTTATCATGTATGAACGCTATACTATTGCGAATTAACGGAAACGCCCTCTGTTGGTTAACATACTGTATATTATAATGGCTTATTGCACGACTCATAATGCGAAGCATTAGAGTGTGCTCTACGATCGAAAAATTATTTTTGCCCCATTTCTGTAACTGTTTTTATTGTTACACTCCTGCTAGTACACAGAACCTACTTAATTGATATACCATTGTATAGATGATTAAATGGAGATTAATACTGTACTTTTTAACAATGGATTTAATGCAGCAGAAATGGAAAAAGCAAAAAAATTGTTGAAAATAAATTCCTGTCCGTCAATTTATGAACCCTGAAAACATTGTGGCTTGCGATAATATCAATTAATTGAGTCAATTTTTTTTTTATACATTCGTTTCAGCCGTAGAAGGAACCCTATTGAAAATGGCTCTTTTATTCAAAGTAGTTTTATTATAATTAATAAAATACTAACTAAAATATAATATCTTTATCTAAATATTTTCAACCTTTGTCCGTAAGTTGCCTAGCAACCGCCAAGTAAATATCTTTGTCAGTCGTTGACATTACGACTTCATGAAAAGTGATAAATTGTTCATTTCTATACTATGTTTTGAATTTATTTTTCGTTTATGAATGAGTGATAAGTATGAGGCGTGCACTTTTGGATTTTCCAAACTATTTAAAAATATATTGATTGAATGCTACGAGTATCAGTATTGCTTTGTTGTAAGAAAGCAACACTTCTTGGCAATGGTTAATTTATCATAACTATTAATTTTAATGTCTTCTTCTTTTATGTGTTGATGTGTCAAGTCTTACCGACCGTAAACTCCGGTGGACGTCTTAACTTTATTCTATTCTATTACCATCTCTTGCACTCTTATCCAGGTTTAAATTGTGGTCCTTATCAATCGACTTGTCTCTGTCTGCTCATGACAATTAAATATTTAAATTCTAGTTTTAAAATCTTCTGTTTCCTCTTGTAGTGTGGCATCCCCCTCCCCGGCACGTCAGCTCTCCCCACACATCAGCTGTCTATTTGCAGTTCCTGCTCTTCTGTATATGTTACGTGCGTTGCGCCCTAGGTGTCTGCGTTGCATGCCTCCCTGGAATCCTGGCATTTCCCTGAATTTCTAATAATGTGTTCATAACTTTGTAATTTTACTAGTGATTAAAGTCAATAAAATTATTCTACGGCCTCGCTTTTATAAGGAATTGGAAGTTTATTTTAATACTTGAAAATATACTTCCCACTTCAAGGGTTTTGGGGTAGGTAGGTATGGGTTTTACTGAGTTTCTTTTGTTTTGTTATAAATATAAAAAAAACTGACAATGTTTTAATTTAAAGACCACATCATGTTTACTGACATGTCGTCAAAATGTTATGATACAGATAACCTAAGAATTATTATCGTCGCTTATCATAACAAAAACATATTTTATGAACAAATTGATACAATTATTTTATTCGAATACATTCATCGGGTATAATCATGGGCCGACTAACTACAGAAGAAAAAATATTTTACAAAGAAAATGGATTCATAGTTCTAAAAGACGTGCTTTCAGAAAGAGATTTGAGTGCCATCAGTGAAGAATATGACAAGTTGTTTGCGAGGAAGAACCAGGACAAGATGGAAAGTTCGTGGATAGGGAGTGATGCGGACGACCGGAAGAGTGACACCACGCAAACGGTGGGCATTGAGCAAAATTATTCTCATGACTTACGAAACAGACTACTTATTCCCTGTGCTCTTTATCAGATAGATCTTTTAACCAGTTATGAGACGTGAACATACATACTCAATTACTCACGCCTTTACTGAATAAAATAATTTCATTTCATTTATTACTCCTACCGTGTGACTGTGTAGGCCAATATTAAAGATTGCCACCTTCTACGATTCATACATACTTCTTTTGCCTGTTGCTTTATCCAAGTTCATACGTTTATACATAACAATATCATAGAGCGATTCAATAGTTTGCCTACATCGGATGAGCATTGTCAATAAATCCGCGAGTAATTGTGGCGCGTGTCTTAGGTAAATTAGCTCCCTTCAAAATGGTTGAGCTCATCATCAGCCTATTAATGTTCCCACTGCTGGGACACAGGCCTCCTCTCTGTGAGAGGGAGTGGGCCGTAATCCACCACGCGGGCCCAGTGCGGGTTGGTAGAAGTCACATGTCTTCGAATTTTTGGTTTCCTCACGATGTTTTCCTTCACCGTTTTGAGAGCAGTGGTGATGAAATTATTTACACAAAGTAAAGCGCCTGCTTGGGTTCGAACCCACGACCTACAACTCGTAAGTCGGGGTCGTTACCACTGGGCCACCACTGCTCTAATGGTTGAGCTAAATGGTGGTAATCCATGCGTCAGGTTCATGAACTGGCGCCGTCAGTAGGTACTGGTTATCTCTTAGTTGTTGGCTTATTTTAAATTAATAAAAAAAACTTATTTTTATTACGGACGCTTTTAACGTTCTGCATCTTTCTCACATGTATAATTTCAACATTACTGTATTTTGTAACCATAGTTTGATTTAAAAGTGTGTCCGTGGAATTTCTTGCCTGTTCTTCTCCCTAGGCACCTAACTAACAAGGGGCCGTTCAGTCAGAAAAATTAAGCTAGTTGCCTAATTACACACAGTAGTTGCCTATTTCAAACCATACTATGGTTTGAAATAGGCAACTACTGTGTGTAATTGGTGAAATAAATGCTTTGACTTTGAGTTTGAATCCAGCTTTCTTTCACCCTGTATGTTTATTTTTGTTTCGACGCTGTACAGGTGAAAGGGATCCACAACCTGCAGTACCACCATGCGGTGTTCAACTCATTTCTCTTCAGCAGCAGGCTCCTGGATGCCCTGGAAGACATCATAGGATCTAGTAACATTGTGCTCCATCACACCAAGGCTCACTTGAAGCCGCCTGAAAAAGGAGCCGCTTATCCTATGCATCAGGTTAGAAATTAGCTTTTATTAGTGATCCTATTATACACGGTGTAACGGACATGATTCTAGTTCCATTGAATTTTTTTGCCGATTATATTAAAAATCGACTAAGAATTTCTACACGGGGGCGGGGGTTAGAATCATGTGCTACATTCATAGTACCTATGAGTTTACGCATCGATGAATAAAAAGAAAAATCCTGATTCAATCACTTACTGACTCATCAGTCTTTTCGAAATTCCCACAGGATAGGTACCAGGGTGGATGAAGTTGCTGACAAAAAGCTAGTTACGAATGAAAAATTTGAAGGATTTGGCATACTTATGAATGAATTGAAAAGAACCATAATCCATAATTTATCGTTGAAAATAAAATAAAATAATTGAAAATAATAACTGAAAATGTGATCATGACTCTTACCAGTCAGTAAGAAAGGCAATTCCCGTATTTTTAAAACGATAGCATTCAAAACTCGGTCTCAATGTGTCAAAAATTGTTTAACTAAGATTTTCTATTCTATATTCTGGAGTCACTTAGATCTACAAACCTTAAACGAACTGTACACTATTCTTCTGCGCAGGACTACCACTACTTCCCATATAAGAACGATTCCATGATAGCAGCCTTCCTGCACCTGGATGCCGCTGGACCTGACAACGGAGGCCTCTTCGTGTACCCTGGATCTCACAAGCTGGGCCCTCAGGAAGACGTCGGAGTCAAGGAGTCTAACTTCCATTATGTGAATCAAGTAATGTCATCCATCTGCCTAGTCTTTTCTCAACTGAGTTGGGGTTGACTTCCAGTCTAACCGGATGCAGCTGAATACCAGCGTTATACATGGAGCGACAACCCATTTACCGGATTCTCAGAGTTTCAGGCTTCTGACGACCCGTAATGATTATCAAAGATCCATGAATGCCAACGGCTTTACGTGCTTTCCGAGGCAAAGATGGTCACCCATCCAACCGCGGCAAGCGTAGCTTAACCTGGTCGATCGACCCGTGCGGTTGTTATTATTTTTCCTCAACTAATGTTTATCAATCAGTTATTATTACAAATGTTTATTGAAGAGGTGCCCGTAGCGAATAAGGAATTGCGAGCACTACTTATACCTTACGCAAATAATAATGATAATACCAGCCTATAATATCCCACTGCTGGGCAAAAGCCTCTTCTCATACAGTGAAGGCTTGAGCGTTGATCGCCACGCTATATAGCTCTGGGCGGATAAGCGATTTCAGACTTATATTAATTGTAAGTCAAGTGTTTTTCTTCACTGATACCAGTGATGGCCAAGTTAAACTAAGATAAGATAATCATTTATTTGCTCAAACATGAGTACAATACACACAACACAAATTGTCAGCATGTAAGAGATGTTAAATAGTAAAGACTGTAGCTGGCATAAACATCCGCGTGCTGTGCGCACGGCCATACAACTAACGTGCTGCGATGCGACGCGCGCGGACAAGACATACACAGATCACGTTTGCCTTAAACAATGGCATGCAAATATTTATAAAATAGGGTATCACATTACTCAGAGTCTGATTATTTAAAAAATGTCATGATAATATAGATTTAAAAAAAACTATAAATTAGTGAAACATGTCAAATTAAAAAAAAATAAAATCAAAAAACTAAAAGTAAATACTTAATATGAATTGAAAACTCACATTGAACATATTGCTTGCGCAAATATTTATGTTAGATTTAAAGATAGATTTTTCAGTTAGTTATTGTTATGGGTAATTATTGATGGTACCAAATCCCTGGTTCTCAGGCAATTTTAAAAGCATGCGCCAAGGTAGCCCGTGAAATTCAAAATTGCCTTACGTTTTTTGCAATTTGCACGTCAGTATCAGGTTGTATCATGATTAAAATATGATTTGCGACAATAACAAATATGGCTTTACAGATTTATAATCATTCAAATCAGCAAAACAAGTCCTTAAGATAGCATAATCCCCAAATGTCATGATTTCATGTAATATTCATTCAATGGGTTTTGTGATGTGGGTACATACAGCCATTTACAGTTATTACATAATTCTTGAATAGATACGGCTCTGTGTGCTACAAAAGTTTCTAACTTTAATGAAGGCTAGCTTAACATAACCTCACAATAAATCCTCCACGTAACGAAATCCTAATTCTGTGAATACATATTTGTTATGGTCGGGAATTATATTTTGATCAAGATAAAACCCGAAGACCCATCCGACATTTTTACGACTCGCGACGCGTGTGCACACGGGCATTTAAAAAACATTGCCGCCGCCAAAAATCGTGAAAAAAAATCGAATCGTCCTCGTGTGACACAGCATTCTACACACGACACACATTCTAGTATTTATATGGTGTACGTGACACAGTGACGGAAGACCTAAATTCTCAACGCGACGGTGAGGACGCGTCCCCCGCCCGTCGGTCACCCGGAAACGGCTGCCAGGGCTGCGCTGAAAAAGCATCGGCGCGCGGCGGCGCGGCGCCCTAGGCCGCCCGCGCGACTTCGTCGCTCCCGTTGTACCTCCAGCCCCTATCGATGTCATCCGTAAACCGTCATCGGTGTCACTTAGACGTTTTAGTTATAGTGTTTTTTTTATTCATTTAGTTTGTTAATACTTTTCTTTTAGCATTGTAATTTTGTAAATCGATTAGATTAATGCTCAGTGGCAGCAGCGATGTGGTGGACAATAGTGGCAGTGCATGTCAACCTTCGACATCGCTGAGCATCCTGGAGAGATGTTCCCTGTGTACCCAGGCACGGTTTTTTAAAGGTAAGCGGGGTCTGAATGTGCATATTGGTAAGGTACACAGACCACAAAATGCACTCACCTCAGACCCCGTCTCAACATCTACACCTACAACACCACCTACATCCAATGTTGACCCGTTTTGGAAAACCCTTTCTAAATTCAAAAACTCTGTACCCGTTCTGAAGCGAGTTCCCCGCGGTGCTAGACCTCTTGTGGCACAACACCTTGCAGGTTGTGTTCGTCTTGCCACCCGGGAGAACTCGCAAAGTGCTTGGGAACAGCTGCTCACCTTCCCTTACAGAATTCTACACGTACAAAAGAATTTGGCAACCAAAAAGACATTAACTGCACAAATTAAAGAAAACTGTAATATTTCGGATCATGATTTCGATTCAAAATTACCGACACAGAGATATACCTCTTCAAGAGGTATAACTCATTTAGTAGAATCCAAGTTAGGGGAAGGCGACATTAGCGGAGCAGCCAGGATTCTTTTTAGTAGCGATGTGGTGGCACCGTGTTCTCCAGAAACTCTCGCAGCTTTGGAGAGCAAACACCCTGCCCCAGCGGATGGCCTTTCTTTTCCCGACCCCCCTGATCCGGATAATCACTCCCTCACCATTACAGGTCGAGAGTTGGTCACAGCCGTTTGTTCTTTCCGGAGCGGCTCCGCTGGCGGCCTCGACGGCCTGAGTCCTCAGCACCTTAAGGACCTTATTTGTTCAGGCGCCGGGACAGCTGGTGAGTCGCTCTTGAAGGAGCTTACGGCTCTGATTAACCTCATGCTCTCTGGCAAGGTGAACGAGTCCGTCATAGACGTTCTATACGGGGCCAACTTATGCGCCCTGCGTAAGAGGGATGGCGGCATTCGTCCCATTGCCGTGGGCACTACTTACCGTCGTATGGCAGCCAAGATTTGTTGTAAATTTTTTGGTGAGGCTGTTTCGGAAAAATTTCAGCCCCTGCAGGTAGGTTACGGCTCCAAAGGGGGCTGTGAGGCTGCCGTACACGCCTTGTCGACCTACCTAAATTCTGTTAAAGGAGAGGTCATCCTGAAGGTTGACATAAAGAATGCCTTCAATTCTGTTAATAGGGACACCTTGCTGGCAGAAACTAAAAAAGAAATACCCCAAATTTATAGTTTCCTTTGGCAATGTTACAGACACCCCTCTAAATTACTGTTTCGGGACAACCTTCTGGAATCTGCTGTTGGCTGTCAACAAGGTGACCCCCTCGGGCCAGTGATTTTTAGTTTAGCCATCCACCCAATTATTCGACAGTTAAATTCAAAATTTAATGTTTGGTACCTCGATGATGGTACCCTGGGAGGCGATGTAGAAACTGTTTTAAATGACCTTCAATTCCTTAAAAACGAACTTCATTCCATTGGCCTTGAACTCAACCTTTCAAAATGTGAACTTTACCTAGCGGACAGTACAGACAGACATCACACACTTTCCAAATTTAATGCAATAGCCCCAGAAATCAAAATTATCGAAAAAAGCTCTCTCCGCCTGCTTGGGTCACCAATCTTCGAGGATTCCTTTCCTGTTTTTATTGAGGAAAAAATCAAAAATTTCAATGACGTTTCGGAAAGATTGCTCCAAATTAACATGCATTCGGCCATAACCCTAATCCGTTACTGCTGTTTCGGCCCTAAATTAACATATTTCCTTCGCGCTTCCCATTTATGGACACAAACCCCTCTTTTAGACAAAATGGACCAAATTATCCGACAAACATTAACTTCGATCTTAAATGTGGCCTTGGACGACCGAGCTTGGGCACAAGCTACACTTCCCATTCGTATGGGAGGCCTCGGCGTCCGCAAAATTTCTAGTATTAGTTTACCGGCTTTCATATCTTCGGTCCACGGTACTGAAAGATTAATCAGGAAAATCCTAGCCCCTACACTGGTTAATTTTGATGTGCCGTGCCTCACCGAGGCTATGGATGCCTGGAGACTCGCTTGCCCGAATTCAGATCCGCCCAACCACCCTTTTTCCCAGAGACGGTGGGATGAGCCGCTCTGCAGAGTAGTACAGAACAATTTACTTGACACGTCTGCTACTCCTGCGGAGCGTGCGCGCCTGCTGGCTGTGGGGAAGTGGGAGTCGGGCCTCTGGCTTCATGCACTACCGTCGTCGAACTTAGGTACTTTGCTCGACGACACTACTTTCCGCATCGCTGCTTCCTTGCGACTAGGAGCTCCCTGTTGTTCTCCTCATCGCTGTCACTGTGGCGAAGTTGTCAACAGCCTCGGACACCACGGCCTGTCTTGCAGCCGAAGTGCGGGCCGCTTAGCGCGGCACGCGAACATTAATGACATCATCCGACGAGCTCTTGTCGCCGTCGGCGTTCCAGCTGTATTAGAACCCAATGGCTTGGCACGCGACGATGGCAAGAGACCGGACGGTATGTCTTTATTTCCATGGAAGATGGGTAGGCCTTTAGTGTGGGACGCAACGTGTGTCGATACTCTTGCGCCATCCCATCTTCCTGGCTCAGCGTGCTGTGCTGGCGCTGCCGCTGCGGCTGCAGAAAACCTCAAGCGGCGAAAGTATAATAACCTCATAGGTAACTATATTTTCGAGCCGTTTGGGGTTGAAACCCTAGGGCCGTGGGGTCCGAGTGCTCATGATCTGTTCAATGACATTTCCAAACGACTGGTTGACACTTCCCGTGACCCAAGGGCTGGTTTTTACCTGGGCCAGAGGCTAAGCATTGCCATACAACGTGGCAATGCCGCCAGTCTCTTGGGTACATTACCAGTCGACAGCGATGCGGAGGAATTTTTCGATGCCTTATTGTTTGTTTCCTAATAGTTTTAGTTACCTAAGTTAGGTTAATTATTTTTAGTTTTGGAAGTTCATGTTAGTTGTTAATTTAAAATGTTACTGAATTAATTAATTTAAAAAAAAAAAAAAAAATGGGTTTACATGAATTTATAGTTGTATTGATGATTTCTATGATTATAATTCTATAAATAAACATTTGATGATAAACATTTTCGCAAATCATATTTTAATCAAGATACAACATGACACTGACCTGCAAATTGCAAAAAACGTAAGAAAATTTAAATTTCGAAGACCTTGGCGCGTCCACCTTAACTCAGACTACCATTTTTTTTTCTCAGAACCGAGTGGTCAAATTCTGATAAAGTAGGTAAATTTAAAGACTTTCTTTGTATTCCAGACGAAATTTTCCTTAGAAAAAGCCAGCCCGGTGATCGCCGCTCGCGGAGACGTGGTCGTGTTCTCGTACCTGCTTGTGCACGGCAGTCCCGCCAACACGTCGAGCAGACCTCGCCGCATGCTGCTGGTGCAGGCGGCCGCAGCCGAGGATGAGCCGCTCGGCCAGCAGCCGCTGAGGCCGGGCCAAGGCTGGCTGCTCAGAGGTGTCAATGTCAACAGGGATGCCAGCATATCGAAGAGATTTGAAACTAACTAGTGATGGTGATGGACGCAATCCATCACCATCACTAGTTAGTTTCAAATCTGGAGAATAATTAAATATGGTATTAGATGATAATAAATCATTAAAAAAAATACGCAAATGTTTACTCAATCTTTTAACTGAAATAAAATAGAAATATAAAAGAAACCAGTGAACACAAGTAAATTCTGTTAGTAAAAACTTCTTTGTTTTTTTTACCACAACGTAATGAACGGACGTACGAGAGAATATTTAAATAAAAGAACAGTGTAGACAATATGCTGAAAAAACACACAATACAGTTTCGAAGGCAGTAATTTGATAGAGTTTATTAGCCACGCAGCGGTTCCCAAGGCTTGCCAAGAAACAAGACGATAGAACCTGCTACAAAAAGTAAATTAACAACGGTTTTTGTAAAGCATAATTTTTAAGAAACTTAAGAAATTCTTTTTTACTTTAACCTAACTATAAACTATTGGTTAACAAGGAAGACTGATAAGACTGCTTTTTAGGCCCATCAATCCTGATTTCCATCAGTTATTGAATTCGATTTCAGGCTAAATTATTCCTGTAAACATGACTGCCCTACATGTATTTATTGCATGCCTGGCTACTAAGACTTACTAAAACATTTCGTTAGCTCCTCCAAAAATAACATAGACAACTGGACAATATAAATATTTGAGACACGCTGAAATAAACACAAAATATTCTGACAGGATACAAATGAACACACGAGAAGCTAGGTCTGTCCACTCAATATTCTATCAACGGCGGATGGTACCTCGTTGTTTTTGTTCATCCTGGCTAATGAACATCATAAACGTGATGAAACATTAACGTCTGTCATTTCGTACCTTAAACAATAACCAGTGGTAACGGCTGCGACTTACGAGTTGTAGGACGTAGGTTCGAACCCAGACCGGCGCTTTACTTTGTGTAAATTATTTCATCACCACTGATCTCTAAACGATGAAGGAAAACATCGTGAGGAAACTGGCATGTCCTAGAACCAAAAAAATCGAAGGCATGTGACATCTACCAACCTGCACTGGGCCCACGTGATAGATTAAGACCCACTCCCTCTCCCCGAGAGGAGGCCTGTGTCCCAGCAGTGGGAACATTATAGGCTGATAATGACAATGATGATGAAGCTGTAAAGGATTGACAGCATTCTTCACTTTACTAACGTACAAGCTTTGACTTTAATAATGTAGCCTTTCTATTTTTTTTTACATCAAAGTTCCACCAAACCATTTTGAAACCAACATGGTGATGGCAGTAGATCACCATAGCGCTAATTTATGAGTTCGAGGGCTTCCTAATGTGAACATTAACACTTTTAGTTAATTCAAACAAAACCTGCACGCGTGCAGGGATGTTACGAATATTCGCATCCGCATCCGCAAATGCGGAGCTGCCGCATAGATTTGGACATCTGCATCCGTATCCGCAATAATCAATGCGGATGTTCATGCGGATGCGAATGTACACAAGATGCGACAAGAAAGAAATTGGGCGGGGCCGGCGAATGGCGCGTGCCGTTCGCACGTGACAATGACCAATGGGAGCGAAAAAATAGGTGACAAGATACGACGCGTTTGTTGTGGTGCATCATTTGTTTCTTATTAATAAATCATTACGTATTTTTTTGCGCTGCTAATAATTATGAAAAATAGTAAGTGAAGTTAAAAAAAAATAGGAGCAGTAGATTTAATACTCATTTTCATTATTAAAAATGTTAATAATTACTTTATCATTGTTTTAATTCTTCATTCATAGATACTACATTTATATAAGATCTTAAACATCCGCATCCGCACCCGCATCCGCGGATTTGAGCCTCCAAAAATCCGCATCCGCATCCGCGGATGTGAAAAAATCGGCATCCGCAACATTCCTGACGCATAGTCTGGCCAATGTAGAGTGTCCGTCAAGATGGAGGAACGGGAGAGAAAACGACAGATTGTAGAAACATCTCTGCAGCAGCATGTAAAAATTAAGAAAATAAACACTTTGTATGAAAAGAGAAATATGTCTATTCTATTCATCGTAGAAGAAAGAAGTGAACATGCTACGTGTGCTGGGCTACAGACTGTGTCCTCTATTTCCGATGCTTTTGATATTTTTTTATCTTCATTGGAAATTGCAAAAAGTCTGATGAAAATTGACAGCGCTGCATTTTCAGCTCCCTTGTTGACGCTGAATCCAACATTTGTTATTGAACCATTACAAAAATCTTGCAAAAATATACTTTTATGCGTAAACGCGTTCTCTCCACAAAAGCAATCGGGTATCGCCAAGAGAATTGCGCAGGGCCCGGCTGGGCCCTGGCTCGGGGCCCTCGATCATGAGGCCGGGCTCTGTAGATAAAGCCCTAATGTATGACCGACGATTACTCCACGTTTATAAGAAAATCCTCGACAACTATTCGTCGGCCGACAAGGCAAAAAAAATACTTTCATTTACCGTAGCTGTTAATCAAAATGTTTGATATACCAACGTATAACTATAAAGTACACTCAGCCATGAAAAGATGTATACATAGACAAAATTTTATTTGTCTACAACCTTGGTTACATAATATTGTTTTCATGTGAAGTAATAAAAAATATTACACATTCTGTACTTAATTATAACCACAAATTGATACAATATTAAAAAATTATTGACAATGATTTTAGACAGTTAAACATTTTTAAGTCCGTATATAATATATGTTACTGTAAAAGCCCGAACTGCGGTAAATCTTAGGATTTACCAAGTCTCACCGGTAAAAGTCCGAATTGTTCTATAATAGTCTTTAATTTTGGACTTTTACCGGAATTCAGTCGGTAAATCCTAGGTTTTACCTCAGACACCGGTAAATGTCCGAAATGAAATATAATAATAGTCGTGACAACTCGTGTTTCGTTCGACACCCACTCGGCTAGATAGTATATTAGTGAGAGGCTCGGTGTTATATGTATTAGTGAGAACTTATTTTTATACGAGTAAGTAATTGTTTCTGAATTTTAATTTTCTAAAGCATGTTTAAAAATAAAATGCGTTTATTTCAGGTAGGTAACCCATATTAACAAACGAATAAATACAATATAAATACAACATCAACGCACAAATTAAATAATTCAAATGAATAATCATAATTAGCTCATATTCATTCATTACAGTAGTCTCTTACGGCTCCGTGCACGAAAAAAACCCATTTTCGTCAATAACTTATCTAATTGTAGGAAAGCTTTAATATAATTGAAACATTAAGTCTGTGTAAGTATAAAAGTACAGTTTACGTAGTGCTAAACCATTCTTGTCAGTCACAGCACCTTCAATACTCAATTATTTATTGCATTCCATTATATTATATATTCCATATATTCTTCACTTCTGCGCTCTCGAAAATACGGTTTATTTCGCCTTTGATTTACATAATGAAGATATTGTATAATCATAAAACAAACTTTTGATTTTATTTCAAGGATAGCTGAAGACTAATGTTTTGTGTTTTTTAAATTACTTGATATGGTTTGCTAAATAATAGGAAAAAAAACATTACTCAAAGCTGCTATATTTTGTATCGAGGTTGAAAAAAGCGGTTCCGCCACATGCAAGTAGACCATATAACAATGTTGATGATATTTTTAAATGTTTAAAATCAAAAGTAGTTTCTTGTAAAAAAGTGATCAAACGTCAGTCTCGCGTCAAGTTTCGAAAAACTTGTTGCGAATATTTGTGATTTTCCATGAATACTTAATTTATTTGAAAAATCCTTTTCAACCACATGCAAAACAAAGAAGTCAACTTTTCAAATCACAAATAATTTTGTTTAAATTATTTTTCCTTTTCTCAGAACTAATGAACAAAATTGATCAAAATCAAATCAGATTTCGTGCCCCTTACGTGCGATACTTTAAATTGTATTGTAACTTGTCTGTCACAGGCACTTACAGCACTGTCGCACATAAGGACAGTCCAACCTATTTGCAATCATATTCAGAAAGTTTAAATACGTTTTAAGCCATGACTAATAACAATAATAGCTATAGTAATGTTGATTAAATAGTTTCTGATTATTAACTGCATTGTTTTTCTCTGAAAACTAACATTTACCGGTATCTATGGTAAAACCTAAAATTTACCGACTGAATGAAATGAAACCTAAAACCGTAAAAGTTAGAAATTGATGATTATTATAGAACATTCGGACTTTTACCGGTGAGACTTGCTAAATCTTAGGATTTACCGGTAGATCCTAAGATTTACCGCAGTTCGGGCTTTTACAGTAACATATACATCATTTAAACTAATTGATCTTTCTGATTTTCAAACGATATTTCTAATAATAGTCGTTTAATAATCGTTCATTTATAAAAAGCGGCCAAGTGCGAATCGGACTCGCCCATGAAGGATTCCGTAGCAGCGAGTAACATAATATAAAAGTTCTTGTAGTTCGTTAAAGGTAAATTGCAGTTTACGATTTATGACGTATTAAAAAAAACTACTTACTAGATTTCGTTCAAACCAATTTTCGGTGGAAGTTTACATGGTAATGTACATCATATATTTTTTTTGTTTTATCATTCTCTTATTTTAGAAGTTACAGGGACAGGGGGGGACACACATTTTACCAGTTTGGAAGTGTCTCTTGCGCAAACTATTCAGTTTAGAAAAAAAATATAATTTACACCTCAATATAATTTTTGAAGACCTATCCATAGATACCCCCCACGTATGGGTTTGATGAATTTTTTTTTGAGTTTCTGTTCTAAGTAGGTATTTTTTTGTAGTTTTTTTTTCTATTTTTGTGTGATATTCTGCGGTTCTCAGAATACAACTACTTACCAAGTTTCAACAGTATAGTTCTTATAGTTTCGGAAAAAAGTGGCTGTGACATACGGACGGACAGACATACAGACAGACATGACGAATCCATAAGGGTTCCGGTTTTTGCCAATTGGCTACGGAACCCTAAAAAGGACCACATTTACAATATTAAGTAACTTTCTTACATATTATAAAACAAAGTCCCCCGCCACGTCTGTCTGTCTGTCTGAAGTTCTGAACGCAATAAACTCAACAACTACCGAACGGATTTTCATACGGAAGGTTTTGGGTAAATTGGCTGAAATATGACGATTATTATTGAAGATGTCGGAAAAACTCATGACGACTGGGAGCTTTACTGGCGTGCGCCGCGTGAGCCGTAAAATATATATAAAAATTATGTTTTACAGAATGGTTTATCTGGAAAAGGTTCAACAAAAAAGTCCGCGACGGCATACGTCTATCTTCTAAGGATGACCCACAGTAACCATTTTTATTTTTAAGAATTTGATAAAAATTTCATTGTTATTTCCGAAGCTATTATGACCGGTATTATATCAATCCTTATCCAATAAAATATGTTATTTAAATTGGGCATTTAATTTAGATTAAATTATGCCATCACATCATGTCATTTAAATGCGCGTAACAAAATAATTATCTTTGGCGGCAACGCGGGCGCAGCGTTAGGAGTCAATGACCTTTTCCTCGGCTATTAGGTATGTAATCTCGGTAGTACGTTCCCGTGGGATATTTTGCGACATCCCCGCGGGCGAAACCCTAAAAGCTAGTAACAAATAAAATAGAGCACAGTTATTTAATTGCCTGAACTAGGTTGAACCCTGCACGGGTTAGTCAGGCTAGGAAGTGCATAAATACTAACGGCCTATTTCACGATGTCTGAATAGCCACTACTTACCGAATACATTCGAAAATGGAATAGAATTTGTATGAAATTATCTGCCAAGTAAGTTACTAGAAACTTAATCGTAGGTGGTGAAACAAGCCCTTAAGGCGACGATAGCCTACTTTTAATGATTTTATACTGAAACATACGTCTAAACTAGTGGTGTTAATGATATGGAAAAAATATGTTAAATTAGTCTTTTTTTAATAAATCAATAAAAAATTATAGGTAACACCGAAAAATTCTGAAAAATTACAAAATTGACGTAAAGCGTGTCGGGGCTTCATCGGACTTATCTACCCATAGCATTTACTTTCGTAAAAAAAATCTCACAACGCGAACGTTTAGCTTGCCGGTATATGTATTCTGTTAAACAATTTATGTCTTGATTTATCTACTTAAAATTTGTTGCTACCTAGTTTATAGTATTATGTTTTTTTTTTTATCCCTGCAAATAACAGCGAATAGGTGTTTATATTTGTTGAGCGTTCTAATGTATTCTAATTTATTGTTTGTTTGTATGCACTTAAGTACTTTCAGTGCCGTTGTGGAATTCACTTCCGCCTGACATTAGGGACTGCCAAACTGTTGCAATAATTAAAAGAAGAGTTTGAGAACACGATCTTTCCACTTCGTCATAGTTGCGTATGTATTTATTTTAAAATTATATTTTAATTAATAATATATCTTAGTGATATTTCTTTTATAACTATGTATTAATGTATTGCAGCATTCCGCTGCCAAATAAACCTAATTGCAAGTGAAAAAAAGCCGAATATGGTTTATTTATAAAATATTGGCAAAAAAAATTAACTTTTTTTTGATAGACGAAAAAAGATTCCTGCTTGTTCGTGGTCAGTTGTCAACGCCCCGTTCAGACTAGAACAGATTTTTTTTCTTGAAGATAATAAGATAATATTATTATCTTCAATACAATTTTTTTTTTATATAAATATTTAAATTGATATAGGTGATACGTATAAATTTTCCAATCTGTGTTTCTCTCAGGCACGTTACAATATCATATTTAGGTCCTTCTCAGGGACACGTAAGTAATCTCCGGATTTTCGTGTGAGTATTCCAGTTGTCTATCTATCACCCAGCGCTCCCTACATAATTTAGCTTTTCTCTCGGGTCTAAAGTCGTTTTTATTTCGGACCCAAACAGATAAACCCGATCTCGGCCCCTACTTTCCGGCTACGAGGCTAACAAGTCCTGTCCTAACGCTGTTCGCGCGGAGCCAACCACCGCACTCTGATACCTCTGAGGCGAAGCGGGCGGTTCCAAGGCGACCCCGAGTTGGTGACGGCAATGGACGCCCCCCAACGTCTACCAACGGCGTGTCGTTCTACCGCCTGGAGACAGGCAACTCGTATCGGTTAAACCACTCACATCACTTACCTTTTACTCCACTTCGTATTCTCCGTATGACCTATTTTATATCTTAGCCAACTAAATTGTCTGTCTTTGTGTCGTAGCTAAGCTCGGTTTTCTTTTCTGTTTAAGTGTAGTAGGCTCATCGCGATAGATTTATATCAATATTTTAAACTCGTGCATAAACGGGAGCTTTACGAAGGTTTGGCCACCGCGCGTTCACTCGCTTCGCGTCTTAAAGAATCCGAGATAATTCACATAATATACCGATGGTCTCTACTTCTGTCTATTATTCTCTTATAATTTACTTTCTCAAACCAGGCTGACAATTATTTTTATGTACCGATTGTACTTTTAAATCATATTATCCAAATATACCTACTTGTGTGTTCCTTATGATCTACGCTGTGTTTTATTGTATTGCTTACGTCGCTCCGGGTTCGATTTCCTGGGTGATATTTTTACCTGGACTAGCAGAAACTCTATTTATTTTGCTAACTATGAACGTAAGTACTATATTCTCATATTACTTGTTTTATTTTATAACGTGAATTGTTGTTTAAGTATTTTACTTTCTCTCTACTCTTACACACGGTGTCTACATCTCTTTATTTACTTTCCTATCACAGGTATGCTGGAAGAGATTTCTTTAGAAATAAGCATCACCTTTGTACGTATTTTCTGTTTTTTCTTATTGTCTGTTTATAATTATGTGTGTACTTAAATGGTTAAATAAAAATAAATTTGTTCAAAGGCATACTATTCTATCAACGACTACTTAAATGACAAAAATATTTGGTCGCTCTGATTAACTCAAGACAATGTTTATGTTATTTCTCCAGAATTAGCTTACCTACTGACAGGTTATATGACTTGTATATTGTTTATTTTATTTGACTGTATAAGTCAATTTATTTTAATTTGTTTCATTTATTTACATAATCTACTCATTACAATCATTAAAATTGTTTTTTTATGAGTTGTATTGCAATAGGTGGTAGCCTCAGAAACACAGATTCCTTCTGCAGCGTCGTCGATTCCTGGTTCTGGGTTGCGAAGGCACCCCGGCCGGGGTCGGGTCCACCGCCACCTGGCTAGCGACCTCGACAGTAGATCATATATTATTCTTGCATAACTGTTTTATTTTTACTTAGATGGGCCTAGATTATAATAATTATGTGACTTCGGGTTACAGCTTTATTAGCTATATGTAAGTGGGCGCGCCCTTTATGCCTGGAGGCTTTATAATTCGGGTATTAAGTTCTGTTTACGTTTTTAGTTTTTTTTTCGCTTGAGTTTAGATTTCAATGTTTTTTTTTGTATATTGTCGTGTGCTAGCTTTCATTATGGCAAATTTAGTTGATTTAATGTTTTGTTTTGAGTAATGTAAATTATTTGCATACTATTGTATAGAATTAAGTTTATTTCTAACTGAACAGACAGCTGTGCTGCTGGGGAGTTTATTACGCCACTTCTTCCCAGCAAAAGCACTAGGAAGTAGTGAAGGGCGGGCGTTTTTGGGGGACCGTCTTATGTAATTTTGACGTTCAAAAAGTGCTGATTCTCAGCCTAGTTTGAATAAATGACTTTTAAATTATTAAATATTTTCGGCCACGGCCGTGAACATTATTTTTTTTCGGCCAACATTGGATATTTTAGCCGAATATTGCCGAAAATCGAAAACGTAATTCGGTCGGACTCTATCATGCATGCCTCTTGTAATGCTTATTATTATCTGCTCACCGACAACTTCGCCCATCACAGGGCACATCATTGTGGGCTGCATTCAAGTTACGTCCCGATACACGCATTCGATAGTTTTTTTACCCGATACGTAGTATTATGTTATCTGTGCCCGAACGTTTTCCTAAAATATTTTTTCCCAAATAATTTTATACCCTAAAAAATCCTCTAAACATGAAAAAATATTTTAGGAAATTTAGAAGACTTTTTAGAAATATAATAGAAATAGAAATATCATTTATTTGCTAAAAACATGGTATTTAGGTCAGGTTAGTTAGATATTTTCGAAGTATCGAAAATATCTTACTAACCTGACCTAAAAAATCAATTACTAACTAACTAACTACTAAAGGCACAACAACAAAATAAAATCTGACAAAAAAAGTCTTAATTATTATGAAGTAGCGTAAGTACCTACGTACTTTCTCTATATGAATACTACATAAATACATAACATTCATTGTATTAGTATATTTTAGTAAAATGGGACGTCGACCAATCAACTCTTTTTCTTTGGTCGCCCACTGCTACCCCTCACCTCATGGTGTTTGTATTTATTATTTATAGAGTTCAAAATTCGAAATTTAAAAGTCATTTATTCAAACTAGGCTGAGAATCAGCACTTTTCGAACGTCAAAATTACATAAGACGGTCCCCCAAAAACGCCCGCCCTTCACCACTTCCTAGTGCTTTTGCTGGGAAGAAGTGGCGTAATAAACTCCCCAGCAGCACAGCTGTCTGTGCAGTTAGAAAAAAATTCTATCATTCAAAAAACTAAAAACGTAAACAGAACTTAATACCCGAATTATAAAGCCTCCAGGCATAAAGGGCGCGCCCACTTACATATAGCTAATAAAGCTGTAACCCGAAGTCACATAATTATTATAATCTAGGCCCATCTAAGTAAAAATAAAACAGTTATGCAAGAATAATATATGATCTACTGTCGAGGTCGCTAGCCAGGTGGCGGTGGACCCGACCCCGGCCGGGGTGCCTTCGCAACCCAGAACCAGGAATCGACGACGCTGCAGAAGGAATCTGTGTTTCTGAGGCTACCACATATTGCAATACAACTCATAAAAAAACATTGTAATGAATGATTGTAGGTAATGAGTAGATTATGTCAATAATAAATGAAACTAAGTATAATAAATTGACTTATAAAGTCAAATAAACAATTATATACATTGACATTATATATAACTCATATAACCTGTCAGAAGGTAAGCTAATTATGGAGAAAAGAACATTGTCTTGAGTTAATCACAGCGACCAACTATTTTTATCATTTAAGTAGTCATTGATAGAATAGTATGCCTTTGAAAAAAATACATTTTTATTTAACCATTTAAGTACATACAACAACAACATAATCAGCCTATTAATGTTCCCACTGCTGGGACACAGACCCCCTCTCTGTGAGAGGGAGTGGGCCGCAATCTACCACGCGGGCCCAGTGCGGGTTGGTAGATGTCACATATTCGAATTTTTGGTTCTAAGACCGGTTTCCTCACGATGTTTTCCTTCACCGTTTTTGAGAGCAGTGGTGATGAAATTATTTACACAAAGTAAAGCGCCTGCTTGGGTTCGACTCGTAAGTCGGGGCCGTTACCACTGGATCACCACTGCTCTAAGCCACCACCGCTGCTCTATTTAAGAGACACACATATTATTATATGAACAGACAAGAAGAAAAAACAGAAAATACGTACAAAGGTGATGCTTATTTCTAAAGAAATCTCTTCCAGCATACCTGCGATAGGAAAGTAAATAAAGAGATGTAGACACCGTGTGTAAGAGTAGAGAGAAAGTAAAATACTTAAACAACAATTCACGTTATAAAATAAAACAAGTAATATGAGAATATAGTACTTACGTACATACTGTAGCAAAATAAATAGAGTTTCTGCTAGTCCAGGTAAAAATATCACCCAGGAAATCGAACCCGGAGCGACGTAAGCAATACAATAAAACACAGCGTAGAACAGAAGAAACACACGAGTATATTTGGATAATATGATTTAAAAGTACAAACTGTATATAAAAATAATTGTCAGCCTGGTTTGAGAAAGTAAATTATAAGAGAATAATTAGACAGAAGTAGAGACCATCGGTATATTATGTGAATTATCTCGGATTCTTTAAGACGCGAAGCGAGTGAACGCACGGTGGCCAAACCTTCGTAAAGCTCCCGTTTATGCTCGAGTTTAAAATATTGATATAAATCTATCGCGATGAGCCTACTACACTTAAACAGAAAAGAAAACCGAGCTTAGCTACGACACAAAGACAGACAATTTAGTTGGCTAAGATACAAAATAGGTCATACGGAGAATACGAAGTGGAGTAAAAGGTAAGTGATGTGAGTGGTTTAACCGATACGAGTTGCCTGTCTCCAGGCGGTAGAACGACACGCCGTCGGTAGACGTTGGGGGGCGTCCATTGCCGTCACCGACTCGGGGTCGCCTTCGCCTTCGCCTCAGAGGTGTCAGAGTGCGGTGGTTGGCTCCGCGCGAACAGCGTTCTAGTCTGAACGGGGCGTTGACAACTGACCACGAACAAGTAGGAATCTTTTTCGTCTATCAAAAAAAAGTTAAAAGTGACACACTTTTAATTTTTTTTGCCAATATTTTATAAATAAACCATATTCGGCTTTTTTCACTTGCAAGGAGGTTTATTTGGCAGCGGAATGCTGAAACCTGAACTGAACATGACCTAAAAATCTTCGTCGTCAAAACTTCGCCATTTCCACGGGATCGCCGGTGGCCGCGCAGAGGTTGCTACAGCTTCGGCTTTGGAGGAGGAAAAAGGCTGCTAAGATAGAATGCCTGTCTGCTGACTGGGTGATCTGAATACCATAGCCCCTTGAAGTATTCTTCTAATGGTCGGCACTTCCCAACGTTGATCAAAGCCCACCCTTAAAACAAATAATAACCCCCTTACTAATAAACGTTATATAGCGTCTGTATAGTTACACAACGCTTTGTCTTCTTCTTTCGAATGTCAAATTACTGACGACTGACAGATAGAAATCGGTGTGTAACTATACAGGCGATATACAACGTTTATTAGTAAGGGGGTAATACTGTAAATGAAAATCTGCAATATTAAGTCATCTATACATATAATAAAATCGTAGCGAAGTCAAAACTGTACATTGAATATTTTTGAAAAAAAGTAATTGCTACGAGGTCTGGGATCGATTCTAATGCCGAAAATATAGTTTTTAGAATTTTTGTCTGTTTGTCTGTTTGTCTGTATGTATGTTCCAGCATCACGCAAATACTACTGGACAGATTCTGTTGAAATTTTGCATAGATATTCCCTATAAGTCTGGTCAAATGGTAGGGTATAAACTATCACGCTATTTGCTAAGGGGGGTGAGCAATATTACATTATGTTCGTATTTTTTTCCGCAAATTGTAAAAAGATGCGCCAAAAGGTTTGCATATTGTAGATAGTTTAGTTACCGATTTAACTTTTGAAATGATTATCATCACGCTATACCTTTATGGAACTAAGCAGTCAATCATGAAATATATAGGAACGGCTATTTTAACTAACTTTCAAGTAAGCAAATGGCTAAGCGGTTAGACGGTTGCTTTGCAATCCCGAGTTTGTTAGTTCGAATCCCATCTATTGTTTTTTTTTTTGTGATTCTCTTTTTTACATTTTGTAATACGATTTTTATTTTTATGTGTTTTTTTAATTTTTTTTTCTGTTTGTAATAGTTCGTAGAATGTACTAAATTCACTAGAAAAGGAAAACTTCGTAATCTATGGGAAACTGCTACGTCACAAGCACTTTACAGTCACAAAACATTCAAGGTTGTCTTCTGATCATTTTAGTGCCAAAAACTATAAGAATAAAATGATTTTTTACGGATTATAGAATAAACCGAATGTAAAAAAACACAATATTTTTAGCGCTATTTACTTTTAAAAGCATATTGTAAAGTAGTTCAATATGGCAAAATATGCATCTTTTGGTATCAAGGATAACATTAAGCCGAAAAATATTGAAAAAAGCCGAAAAACGTTCGCCTTTTACAGTTTTGTGCACGATGCCCTAAGGTCACCTCGTTCGTGGGCGCAACTAGCGCGTCGACCGCTACGGAAAATGCGGAATGTTTATAGTGAAGATTTATGTTTTGTATCATATCTCATACTGTGTTAATGTTTTTATTAGTCTAATAATAAAATAAATAAGTAAAACTATTGTTCTTATAAGAAATAAGATATTATAATAAGAATCTAACTTGTAAAATTGTTAAGTAAATTCATAAGCTAATGTTTAAAGTTTTAACTAATGTAATATAGTAAATAGTTATTAACATAAGGTAAATAAACGATTAAAATTGGTATGTTTCATTCCCCTTACCTCTGCGACGTTCCCAATTGGAATAACGAGCGCGCGCGCTCGACAGAGCGCTTTTATAGTGCTGAGGCGGGGGGCAGGGAAATAGTAATGTACCCTCACGCCACAGCTAAATGGGACGTCGCAGAGACTAGCATTATATGTCAATAGTTAGGTAATAAGAGTAGCTGTAAGGACATAGTAAATAAGACACTGTAATGTAAATATTGTAATGAGAAAACAATAAATAAAGCTAGCGGGGGTGAAGAAAGGGGAGTGCGGGCAGAGGGTGGCGCGCGCTTACGCGTTTGTGTATAAAAGACGGGCCGATTTGGCGGACCGTCACTTCGATCCCAGCACGCAACGAGAACACATCTAATGAGAAGAAACTCTGCCCGAGCTCCAGCATAATTCCTCCCCACCGTTTGCTCCAGTACAAGATCCAAGCTTCGAGTTTCATTTCCATCTTCATCAGAAACGGTCGCTATCCCCCACATTATTGGTCCTTCGTCGTCGGATAAGAAAACCTGCGCCTGGAAGAAAAGAAGATGGTCCTTACTAGAAGCAAGGATGGAGAACAAGCGAAACGTCGACAGGAAGAGCTCGGCGTGTCCGGGACCAGACAAGAGACTACGTCGGGAGACCTGCCTGCGCAGGGCGCGTCGAACGTCGCTGCCGAGTCATCAGGAACCAGCAGCGGAACCAGCACGTCGACCGCTACAGAAGCAAGCACCTCAACTGGAACAGAAGAAACCAGTGACACGTCTCAGAAGAAGTCGTCCCAGCGAACATTGAAGCCCGCAGACGCACGGTCACGTCGCTCCGGAACCTCCCGCAAGAGACTCCTCGCGGAGTTGGAGGCGAAAGAGCGGCTAACCGAGCTGAAATTAAAGCAGGCACAGATAGAAGCTGAAACAGAGAAGCAACGTCTACGTGTTCAACGTCTTCAAGCAGAAGCAGATACCTCAGATGAAGAAGAAGAAATAGAAGATGACCTGGCTTCAGTCCGCATCAGCACCTGGTTTCAAGGCACCGGGCCGGACCCGCAGCAGTCAGGGAATAAAGAAATTCTTCAAGAAGAGGGCAAGAAGACGCAAGAAGATCACGTAGAAGCGAAGAAAAAACAAGAAGATAGTACGAAAACAAGCCAGCCATTGATCGACGTGGCTACCCTAGCCGCCGCTCTCTCTCAAGCGGTACGAAGCACGAGGGAGCCACCGAAGTATATTCAAGAGCTGCCGCCTTTCAACGGAAGCAGCGCCGACTGGCTCGGCTTCAAGACTGCGTACGAAGAAACCCTCATGTATTTCACATTAAATGAAAACATGGCACGTATACGTCGGAGTCTGCGTGGAACTGCAAAAGAAGCTGTTGGCTGCCTCCTAGTGAGCCAACCCGATCCGAGAGTCGTCATAGAAACTCTCGAAAGAAGATTCGGAAGACCAGAAGCACTGATTCACGTCGAAATAGAGAAGATCAAGTCACTCAACCGGGTCAGCGATAATCCTCGCGATTTATGCATCTTCGCTGGGCGAATCGCAAACATAGTGGGCACCATTGAAGCACTGAAGAAACCGCAATATTTACACAGCCCTGAAATGGCGCGAAATATTACTGAGAAGCTTACTCCTATATTGAAGAACAAGTGGTACGACTACGCATCAACGAAGAGAGAAGATACTCCTGAATTAAAGAAGATATCTACCTTCTTGAACGAAGAAGCAGACAAGTGTGGAGTCTACGCTTTACCAGAGGCTACCATCGATGAAGTCGGGGGCAGAGAACGAAGAAACAGAAAACCAGAGCGCACCTTCGCCGCAGAGAAGAAATCTTCATCAGAAGATCAGTGTCCTCTCTGCAAACAAGATCACAAGCTACCTGACTGCAAGCAGTATACCTCCCTCGACGTCAACACAAGATGGGAGATCGCAAAGAAGAACAACATCTGCTACCGCTGTCTTCGAAGCAAGCATCGACGACTTCAATGTAAAGTTCCGCCGTGTGGAAAACATGGGTGCGTCATGAGGCATCACAAGCTGCTGCATCACGACAAAGAACAGAGCAGCGCGAGTGAACCAGAGAAGAAAGAAATCGCAGCATCTTCAGTTGAAATCACGTCAGCAGCGAAGCCAGGCAGCAACCGTCGTGCATACTTGAAGATCGCGCCCGTAATCATAAAGGGGCCGTACTCCAGCATTGAAACATATGCTCTATTAGATGAAGGGAGCACCGTCACTCTACTCGACGCATCAATCGCCGAGGTCATCGGGGCGGACGGGCCTGAAAATACTATGTGGATTCAAGGAATCGGCAACGAGATGAAGCACGAAAACAGCAAGATCGTCAGTCTCAGCATCAGAGGAAAATATGCAGAGGAAGAATACCAAATAGAAGCTGCACGTACTGTCGACAGACTCAGCTTCACACCGGAGACAGTATTCGCCGAACACATTGAAGATTGTGAACATCTGATCGAAATCAAAGATCAGATAAGCTATCAACACGCCTCACCTAAGCTGTTGATTGGTCAAGATAACTGGCATCTCATCGTATCAAGAAAGCTTCGCACCGGCCGTCGTAACCAGCCCGTAGCTTCCCTCACACAGCTCGGCTGGGTTCTTCATGGCTGTCACAGCTCGCTCACAGCTAAGGTAGCGTTCTGTGGCAGACTTCAACAAAGAGAAGATGAACTGGAAGAGTTGATCAAGAATCACTTCAGACTCGAGTCACTATGTATCGAGCCGAGAAGGCCGAGAGAAGATCCCGAACAAAAAGCTATCCAGATCTTAGAAGAAACCAGCAGACGACTACCAGAAGGAAGATTCGAAACCGGCCTGCTGTGGAAAGAAAAAGACTGCCAGATACCGAGCAACTATAAAGAAGCTGAGCGGCGCCTGCACTCCCTAGAGAAGAGATTAGATAAAGAAGAGGACCTCAAACAAAAATATGAAGAGAGGATGGAAAATCTATTCCAGTCGGGGTATGCAGAGCCAGCGCCCACACCGGCTCCAGCAGGAAAAACATGGTACCTGCCTCACTTCCCGGTCATCAATCCAGCGAAGCCTCACAAGCCACCAAGACTTGTTCATGACGCGTCAGCCAAGACAACCGGCATGTGTCTCAACGACATGCTGTACTCGGGACCCGACCTCCTACAATCACTACCGGGGGTCGTCATGAGGTTCCGTCAACACGCATTCGCCGTCAGCGGAGACATCAAAGAAATGTTCATGCAAGTGAAAATAAGAGAAGAAGACAGAGACGCGTTACGATTTCTATGGAGAGGCAAACGGCGGGAGGGCAGACCGGAGGAATACAGAATGACTTCTGTAATTTTCGGCGCAACTTCATCACCATGTACGGCGCTATTCATCAAAAATAAAAATGCAAGTGAGTTCGCGAGCGACTACCCCGAAGCGGCAGCAGCGATACTGAAGAATCACTACATGGACGACTACGTTCAGAGCTTCTCTACAATACAAGAAGCACGTGAAATAACGAAAGCAGTCGACTTCATTCACAAGAAGGCGGGCTTCGTTCTGAACGGGTGGACATCGAACGACGCACGAACAATAGAAGAGTTTGGTCTACCTACAGAAGATAGCTCCGCGACAGTAAGCCTAGGTGGCAAGGACACAGAAAAAACGCTGGGCTTACTATGGCACGTGAATGAAGATTGCATAGGGTTCAACACAAACTCTATGAAAATACCTAAAGAAGTTAAAGAAAACAGGCGCTCTCCATCAAAAAGAGAGGCCTTGAGCATCATCATGGCACTCTTCGACCCGCTGGGACTGATCTCACCTGTCACCACGCCGGCGAAGAGAATATTTCAAGACACCTGGCGCTACAAGACCGACTGGGATGACCCGCTGCCCGCTGAGCTGCAAGAAAAATGGCAAAAGTGGATCACGTCACTCGTCACCATCGAACAGCTGAGACTACCACGATGCTACGACTACGAGCAGAGCGTCTCCATCCAGCTGCACACCTTCGTCGAGGCGAGTGAAGAAGCCTACGCCGCAGCAGTATACTGGCGAACGGTACGTCACGACGGCAGTGTGCACGTGTCATTAGCAGCTGCGAAGAGTCGAGTCACCCCCCTCAAGCCGGTATCCATGCCCAGGTTGGAGCTACAAGCAGCCCTACTGGGCGCGCGACTCGCACAGACGGTGCTGGAAGAGCACGACTACCGACCCGAGAGCAAGACCTACTGGAGTGATTCACGCACAGCACTAGTGTGGATCAGGTCAGAGCCCCGCGTCTACAAGTCCTTCGTAGCTCATCGTCTGGCGGAGATCGAAGAAACCACGAAGAAAAATGAGTGGAGGTGGCTCCCCTCCAGACACAACGTGGCCGACGACGCGACGAGAGACACGCCCGACGACTTCGACGCCACACACAGGTGGTTCCAGGGACCCTCATTCCTGAAGCTACCCGAGTCACAGTGGCCACAAGAAGAGAACGTGATAAAATACGACACGGGAGAAGAAAGAGAAAAATGTCATTCGTGTCAACAAGAAGACGGTCACAATCTCGATCACCTACCACAGATCGAGAGATTTTCAAAGTGGCTCCGATTAATAAGAGCGACAGCACGAGTCTTACAATACATAGACTTGTGTAAAGTACATAAGGACACCGTCGCAGCCACTAGAAAACGAACGAAGAAAATCGAAGAAAAAGATTCCAGTTGGCGCAACTCAAAGAAAACACTACCTAAACCAATAAAACGGGTAGTACATAACGAAATCCGCAAATACATAGAAATACCTACAGAATACCTAACAAAAGCTGAACAGCTGTGGGTACGCGCCAGTCAACAGGAGAGCTTCAAAACTGAGATAGAACGTATCAAGAGTAAGGGGACGCCTAACACTAGCGATCGCCTAAGTCATCTCAGTACCTACATCGACGCTGCAGACATCGTGCGCCTACGAGGAAGAGTGACGGCCGCACAGGGAATACAAGAAGACGCGTCGAACCCTCCGATATTAGACGGCAAGCATACCTACACACGTCTGTACATAGCTCATGTACATGAGAGCTTACATCACGGCGGCGTAGAAACAGTTGTGAACGAGTTACGACAGCGACTGTGGATTTCAAGAATACGCCCCGCAGTAAGAAACATTATCAAGAGTTGCTTACCCTGCCGCATCAGAAAAATGAAGCCAGCGAGCCCGCTCACAGGTGACTTACCTCCGGCGCGCCTCGCACATCACGCTCGTGACTCGTCCATTTACTTTCACGGGACTCGACTACTTTGGTCCCATGGAAGTGACAGTCGGACGCCACCATGAAAAGAGGTACGGAGCCCTCTTCACCTGTATGACATCGCGAGCGATTCACATAGAGATCGCACACTCACTAAGTGCTGACTCAGCTGTGTCGGCGCTACGAAGATTCATGGCCAGAAGAGGCTGCCCGAAGGAGCTGTGGAGCGACAACGCTACGTGCTTCAAAGCAGCTGATAAGGAGCTCGGCGCGGCGGCACTCGAAGCCCTGGAACACGAAGCCACCTGTCGACGCATCACCTGGAAATACATTCCTCCTGCGTCCCCATTCATGGGAGGGACGTGGGAACGTATGGTGCGGTCGGTGAAAGAATCACTGAAAATCACATTGAACGAGAGATACCCCAGCGACGAGACACTGATGACGCTGCTAACAGAGGTCGAGAACACAGTAAACTCACGACCTCTCACCCATGTCTCAGTCGACCCGCACGAGCCCGAAGCGCTGACACCGAACCACATACTCATCGGGCCCAACTCCCACGTGCCAGCTCCAGGTCACTTCGAAGAAAGCGACGTGACAGCCCGCCAGCAATGGAAACGAGCTCAAGTCCTGGCAGACATCTTCTGGAGAAGATGGGTCAAGGAGTACCTGCCCCTACTGCAACACCGGCGGGAGCCCATCAGCACAGGTGTCCAGCCGAAGGTCGGTGACCTCGTCATCATCTGCGACGGGAACCTACCACGAAACACCTGGCCACGAGGTCTCATTAGCCAGCTGCACCCAGGTGCCGACGGGGAGGTTCGAGTCGTCGACGTCACCATCAGCGGCGGCCATGTCCTGAGACGTCCTACGAAGAAGATCATCGTGTTACCAACGGAGTCGCAGCGCTAGCGTGGCGACGGCGGGAGAATGTGCACGATGCCCTAAGGTCACCTCAAAGCATATTGTAAAGTAGTTCAATATGGCAAAATATGCATCTTTTGGTATCAAGGATAACATTAAGCCGAAAAATATTGAAAAAAGCCGAAAAACGTTCGCCTTTTACAGTTTTGTGCACGATGCCCTAAGGTCACCTCGTTCGTGGGCGCAACTAGCGCGTCGACCGCTACGGAAAATGCGGAATGTTTATAGTGAAGATTTATGTTTTGTATCATATCTCATACTGTGTTAATGTTTTTATTAGTCTAATAATAAAATAAATAAGTAAAACTATTGTTCTTATAAGAAATAAGATATTATAATAAGAATCTAACTTGTAAAATTGTTAAGTAAATTCATAAGCTAATGTTTAAAGTTTTAACTAATGTAATATAGTAAATAGTTATTAACATAAGGTAAATAAACGATTAAAATTGGTATGTTTCATTCCCCTTACCTCTGCGACGTTCCCAATTGGAATAACGAGCGCGCGCGCTCGACAGAGCGCTTTTATAGTGCTGAGGCGGGGGGCAGGGAAATAGTAATGTACCCTCACGCCACAGCTAAATGGGACGTCGCAGAGACTAGCATTATATGTCAATAGTTAGGTAATAAGAGTAGCTGTAAGGACATAGTAAATAAGACACTGTAATGTAAATATTGTAATGAGAAAACAATAAATAAAGCTAGCGGGGGTGAAGAAAGGGGAGTGCGGGCAGAGGGTGGCGCGCGCTTACGCGTTTGTGTATAAAAGACGGGCCGATTTGGCGGACCGTCACTTCGATCCCAGCACGCAACGAGAACACATCTAATGAGAAGAAACTCTGCCCGAGCTCCAGCATAATTCCTCCCCACCGTTTGCTCCAGTACAAGATCCAAGCTTCGAGTTTCATTTCCATCTTCATCAGAAACGGTCGCTATCCCCCACAAGTTTGTTTGCTTAAACCATTTCACGAAGTCCTGTTAGTTATTGCAATTTAAACCATAGGATTAACGTCATAACGGCGACAAGACAGGAGTTTTGCGAAATAAATTAACTATACCTGGGGTTTATATATATGTATAGTACATAGGTATTAATTCCTTGCTTGGTCTGCTGTGACAGCGTTGCTTAAGATTCTTTATTGAGACGGCCCATGTGAAAAGAGTAGGTACCTACCTGGAAAGACTTCGAGGAGACCTTGACCAGCAAAAAAAAAACTAGCTTAATTTTTGACTTTACACACAGATTTTGACAGCAGCTTTGTCCTAGCGATTTTAAAATATGTGTGTAATCGCCAATATGTTCTGGAATCGCTGCCACACTGCTTTCTGGTGAGAAAACAGCTCGCGCCATTCATGTTTAAGATTCCCATCAATTTAGAGAACAACGAAACGCTGTTTGTGAGGTGTCACGCAACAGTAACAAGGGATGCGTGCTTTGGGTTAGCGCTTCATCGTATGGGATGAAAGCATTATGGCAAATAAGACAGCAGTGGAAGCTATAAACAGAACCCTGCAGGAAATCCGCAGGAACCAAGCCATTATGGGTGGTGCCACTGTTCTGTCTGACGAGGTGAATGCTTTGTTGAAAAGGTCAACTCTATAGTCAAGAGTTCTAAGACTGCGCTTGACCATCAACATGCGAGCTCGGCATGGCGGGAATCCACATGCTCAAGAATTCTCCTATGTTCTTCTAAAAGTTGGTGAAGGCACTATAACAGAGGAGTGTGGCCAGTTGGCCCTACCAGAGACTCTTGGTAGAGTAGAGTAGTTCCCACTTTAGAAGATCCGATTCGTCTGGTGTACGAAGACAGCAGTCGAATTCCGTGCCAAGAGAATTCTTGGGCGTGTTCCATTTTAACGTCAAAAATTATCAAGCAGCAGCGATCAACCACGGTATTTTCTCGCAAATTGTAGGGAGCGAAGTGATATAAACCTCCATTTTTGCTGATGTGGAGGAAGACGATGCCACACATTACCCCGTAGAATTTCTGAATTCGCTCGCTCGACGCTCGACTTCCGGCGCAGAAAATCCAGCTGAAGGTCGGTATCCCGATTATGCTCCTTCGGAACTTAACTCCGCCAAAGCTTTGTAACGGAATTCTGCTCAAAGTCGTGTCTTTGCAAGGAAACGACATCAAGGCGGAAATTCTAATAGGTTGTGGCATTGGCATGGATACAGTGTATATACCGCGTATACCACTAATTCCCCCTCAATTACCAGTTTAAGCGCGTGCAGTTCCCTGTGAGCGTATGCTTTGCGATGATTAATTATCAATAAGTCACAAGGACCATCACTGAAGGCTGAAGGCTCCACTGCCGCGAGAAATCACGGTACAGCGAACACAGCTCCGGCGGGATCTCATGGCGGCTTAAAGTGTGTGATTGTCGCAACCCAGATTTGGGCACGCCACAATTGTGACGATAAGTCTCCTCTTTGAGGAGTGGCTAGAGAGGTGCCACGGCGTCTTCTTCTTCCACCTGACGCAGGTCCTCACCGGACACGGTTGTTTCGGGAGGTTCCTGTTTCGCATAAGGCGGGAGGAAACGCCCGGGTGTCACCACTGTGTGGAGGACCGCCCGGAGGACACGGTGGAGCATACGGTGGAGCATACGGTGGATGTCTGCCCGGCTTGGGCGAAGCACCGCCGTGTCCTCGTGGAGGCGCTCGGCGGCAGCAACCTCTCGCGTCCGACCCTGGTAAAGGCCATGGTGCGGAGCGAGAGGGCGGCATGTCGTGTTCCACGTGCGCCTCAAAGAGATGTCAGCAAAACTGAAAGGGTCCGCTAGGGCCGGTGCCTGCTGGGGTTGCTAAGGGGAAACCGTGGCCCCTGGCACAGGCAAGGGAAGTAACACGGGTGGGTTTTAGTCAGTAAGAGTCTGACACGCCTTTTCACACCGCCCAGCGCGGGAAAAGTCATTTGATGATTCCCCACGCAAAAGAAAAAAAAATGCTGAAGGCTGCGGGTGTCGACCTCAGGACGAGCTGCTTCTCGCACGGACACTGTACGTTGCTAGCTCCCGAGTCACCAGTCCTGACTCTCTGTGTATTTTAACTGCTGAGAACAATATTACAAACGTAGTATACACGAAAGTTTTATAAACTGTAGTATATTGTGGTGTCAACTGGTGTCTTATGACTTCCACGCGTACGAAGTCGCGGGCAGAAGCTAGTCATGAATAATATTTAAAAAATAGTTTGGTCCCAAAAGTGCACGTATTCATTCAAAAACAGAAAAAGAAAATATTAATTTTATAAAATGTGATAAGGACGTTATTATTAGGTCCAGTCACTTCTGTCCTCCGTGGAGCCAGTATAGTAACTACGGAGTAAACGATATAAAAATAATTATATTTCTCTATCACCTTTGCGTATGGCGTATGCGAACTTGTTGTAAAAAACCACATTGGTTAGCCATAAACAGACAACGGCTGTCAATTGCTTTCACGGTACGATTTTTTCGGCAAACAGATTTTGTGGCGTGTATTTCATCAAACTATCATAGTAATAGTTTTTTAAACCTAAAAATCGTTATTTCTGCCCCTGAGCAAATTCAAAGGGTTTTTACTTGTTTTCTCATATTACCCGACTACATTAGATAGTACGAGTTCGCAATAGAGACCGCCATATTTAAATGCATCTTCTTAAATCACTAAGGTTACCACCGATTAAGCGATACCAGTGCCCGGCAAGCATTACCCATAAATAAATATTACTCATATCTATTCACAGGATGACCCGAATGACTCAGGCGTGACTTTGCGGAAATCCGTTATAAATAAAATACAATAATAATAATAATAACCCCACAGTCGTATCTCTACGTTGACGTCGTGGTGGGGTTTGAGCGCTCCAAGCTCTAGGTCTGTGCCGGTAGAGTTTACATTGCCGCAACGGGTCTAGGATGAGGAGCCAGACCAAGAGAAATACAGAAACCGCAGGGCAGCTTGTGGCGAGCTGTTGGGCAGTAGCGATCCCACGGACCCTATCTCCCGAGAGAAGTCTTGTTCCTCACCTCTGGCTTGCCTTTATTGGCCGGCTAGAGTGAACACTGACGAGGAACAGAGCTCCCACCTCATACTTGCCTTAATTGGCCGGCTTGAGTGGAGATTCGCAAGAGCAAACGTGCTCGGAGGAAGGAAGGATTGCAGTAAGTGCTCGTAGGGATCTTGACCATCTTCCGGGCTCTGGGATTGTTCTGAAAGACGTGGAATACCACTCCTCCTCAAGCACCTCAGGACATGTCCGAGTCGGTGCCTTGCCCCCTTGTCGCTACGTCACTTTGTGCTAGCGACAGTTTTCGGTGGCCCATTATTGAGTGTGCAAGTCACCCCCTGCCATTTTATCCGTGTATACCATAACATTGATCAGGCAGGGGCCATAGTCCTTCCATAGTTCCAGGTCACCAGCCAACTTTAGCCACCCAAACCCATAGTCCATTAAATTTGTTTCCATTACCTGCAATAGTCCTACACCAGCCGGGGGGCGTAAATACAAAACCGGATGCAACATAGACACCCATAGTCTGTGCTGCATTATCTTGTGAATGGCTTTTTTTTTTGGGTGGGAAATCATCAAATGACTTCTTCCGCTCTGGGCGGAGTTAGTATAATCCTCAAGTGTCATGATTTCATGAAATGATCATTTAATATGATTACAATACATAAATTCCAAAAAACATAAGAAAATTTGATCTGAATCCGCAGTTGTAGCCCGCGAAATACTTTTTTTTTTACGTTTTTTGGAATTTGCAGGTCAGTGTCAGGTTGTATCTTGATCAAAATGATTCGCGACTATAACAGGTATGTATTTACGGAATTATAATCATTGGAATCATTTATACATCTTTTTAAGTTAGATTTGTTACATAAGACCAAAGGATAGTGGGCAAAAATATATGGGAGCTGGTCCCACAGTTCATACCACTGTAGTTTTGAAGGCAGTACTTCTCCCTTTACTCAGGTCAAGGCGCATCAAATTCTGTCCCGGGGTTCTTTAGTTCCGACATTGTTAGGTTCGCTTAGATAAAATACACGCAGCTCCGCTAAGTTACCCAGCTCGACCACGGTTCACACCACTGTAGTTTTGAAGACATTACTTCTCCCGTTAAAGTACGGACAGACGTGCTCATTACTAGCACGGAAGCATGTTTTTATTGAGCAAGTGCTCATTAGTAGCACGTGTGTCACAACATTCCTAGTAATGAGCATGCTTATTTTGAGCATGCTCAAAAATCAACCGACGATTGATTTTCGACCATGCTACCTGAGGATAAGAATGCTTATTGCGAGTATGCTAATTTTAAGCAAGCTTATTAGCATGCTTATTTTTGAGCACGTCTGTCCGTATCATTACTCAGGCCAAAGCGCATCAAAATCTGTCCCGGGGTTATTCAGTTCCAACAGTGTTAGGTTAGGTTAGATTGAGGGTGTATTTTGCCTAACCTAACATAAAATCTTTGCAGTCGGGTAAAAATTGGTCAAGTGCTTGCTTGTCTGACCACGCGCAATTATGGGTTCCGTAGTTAGGATGAATTATCTCAAGAACAAACATAACATTGTAGTTGAAAAACATGTTCTCCCATACGGAATGTAAGGGAGAAAAATCATGTTTTTACAACTGCAAATGTAAGTTGGTCGATTATTGCTCGTTAACTTGTAAAGCGTACTTAGTAGTGACAGTTTTCCTTTTAATTTCGTTAAGAATGGGTATCATTCGATGATTGACATGCCGAACACGATCATAGTACAGACAGTAGTTGCCTAGCCTAGCGATCTGCAGTGTAGACAGAGTGAGTACTTTTACGCTGTATTGCAGCTGCTTTTGTTATAACAATGTCTTTCGGAACCGATCACATTGCAGACAGTCTTCAAATGTCTGTGGTGTAATCATGTTTGTAATGCTTTATTCATACGAACGCGGCTGCATTACAGAGCAGCTCCTGTCTGTGTTGCATCCGTCTTTGTTATTACGCAGCCGGGGGTTGTCCTTGGGTGCACTTGCATAGTGCATACAGGGATAATCGCCGGTTGGTGCCTCATTTCATTAAGTACGTCTAACGGGCCTCTGCGAGTTGGCTTCGGCCCCTCGTACGCCTTCCAAAGGTCCCTGGGATCCCTCCAGGGTCCCGAGATATGTAGACATAAAAATAGTAATAATAATAAAGCTTTATTTATTCCTTACACATAGTTTACATTAATACTAAACGTTATTTGTAGTGTTAGTATTATACTTATTCTAGTTCTCATTCCAGGCGAGACAAGAAAAAGAAATTGCTAGACGCACCGACAACGCCTGGAAGAGCTATTGGTCGATGAAAAACCTTATGAAAGGAGACCTACCAATTTGCCATAAACGTAAATTAATGGACATGTGCATTCTCCCTATCCTCACATATGGCGCTCAAACCTGGTCTTTGACGGTTCAACAGAGGTCCAAGCTTGAGGTTTGCCAGCGAGCAATGGAGCGCAGCATTCTTAGAGTCAGATTAACGGACCGTGTTAGGAACACAGTGTTACGCTCCAAAACACAAATCGCCGACGTCACCCAAAAGGCGATCAAGCTTAAGTGGGACTGGGCCGGACACGTCTGCCGTATGTCAAATGAATCATGGGCCAAATCTACCACCATGTGGGTCCCAGAAAACGTCCGTCTACATCGAGGCAGACCCAGAAGAAGATGGCGAGACGAGCTTGACGCCTACAGACAGGACTGGTCCACACTGGCTCAAAACAGAGAGGAGTGGAAAGAAGAAAGGGAGGCCTTTGCCCTGCAGTGGGACAACACAGGCTAAAAATATAAATAAAAATAAATAATAGTTTGTTAGTATATGTTATTAAACTGTGTTAACTCGTTTGTTGTAAGGACCGCTCTGGCGGTGAAAGCCTCCTCCATTTCCTTCCATTTCGCTCTGTCTCTGTCTCTTGCCAGTCTGCTCCAGGTATTTCCCACCGTGGCAATTATGTCATCACTCCATCTTTTGAATGGCCTTCCTATCCGTCTTTTCTTGTGAATAGGGTACCTCAGTGACAATTCTGGACCATTTCTTCCCTGGTGATCTTTGGACATGCCCACCCCATTTCCATTTTTGGGTCATTATGATTTTTGCTATGTCTTTTACCATGGTAATTTTCCTGACGTCTTCATTTCTGACTTTATCCATGTGAGCCATGACTATATCAATATATTGAAGGAAATATACAACAAAAGTAACGCTAGAATTAAAATAAATGAGTACGGCTCAGCCTTTGAAATTGGAAGAAGAGTAAGGCGACCCTTTATCTCCAAAACTCTTCATTACAGTACTCGAAGAAATATTCAGAACACTTGACTGGGAAGATATAATGGCAACCGCCTCTCGCACTTGCGATTTGCTGATGACATAGTACTACTCTCGGAAGACCCAAAAGAAATGGAATTCATGATACAGTCACTCAGCGAAGAAAGCAGAAAAGTAGGTCTAGAAATTAAGTGGGAGAAAACTAAATTAATTACTAATAGGCAAACCATAATTATAAAGTCAGACTCAACAGAAATCGAATAGGTACGCCGAAGACTATATTTATTTGGGACATTTACTATCCTTCAAGTCATGCAATGATAAAGAAGTAGAGCGAAGAATCAAAATAACTTGGAACAAGTATTGGGCAATGAAGGAGGTATTCAAGAGTAATGTACCAGTAACACTGAAAACTAAAGCTATGCAGACATGTTTAGTACCCTGCCTCACTCACACTGAAAACTAAAGCTATGCAGACATGTTTAGTACCCTGCCTCACTCACGCTTCCCAAACTGGCCTTTGTCAACAAAACAGACTCATAAGGTCAAAGTGTGAAAAAATAGCATGGAAAGGAGTCTCCTTTAAGCTAAGCGATAAAATACAATAGACGACGTATATTTAGTAACTTAATCCGCTACACATTCTATATTATGTAGGCAGTGTATAGAGTGCCACCATTGACACTCTATCCCTATCGGATAAAGTGCCACTACAGGCACCCTAGTAACACCGCCTCGGCCCGGCTCAAGTGCCGCAAGCATTGGATTGTCATTGTCACTGTCACTAAGTCACGTCACTTGGTATTTTGTTTGATTGTCGAGGTTAGATCGCTGTAAAACACCACATTCCCAAAACATTACATTCTCTTGTGCCTAAACGGATCCACGTGCATTGCATGCCAACATGCCACGTCAACATTGGCGCCGTAATCAAAATATCTTAAAAAATACTAAACATCAGTTTTTAAGTCTAGTTGTATGATTTATCAGTCACTTTGTATGTAGTGTTTACCGTCTATTGTTGGCAAGAGAGTATCTACTGTGATTTGTAAATAAAAGTGTGTTTTAAGAACAGGGTCTTACTCAGTGTCTAAAATCAAAGTTATGCACTAAAAGATATAAACAGTGTTTAAATCTAGTGATAAACAGTATCACTTACATTTCTACAGTAAAAAATCAGTGGCACAATAATGTTTAAAGTTAAAAACAAGTGAATCCTCAAATAAACTTAATTCAAAAGTGCGACAAGCGACGCTCAATTCTCGACCAATCAAAACAAAATAAAAAAAAACGAACTTTTATAATTGCGTACAATAAAACGCATAATACATCCACCTATTTCAACACTTTGAGTACGTGTCGACATAGCTAGTTGCAACGAGTGTCGAGTCAACGTATGTATGAACTTCAGATCTCAAGTTCAATCCCGCCCCACACTGAAAACTTTTTGGATGTTTTGTGGATTTGTTTTCGAAGAATAAAGCACTTATTTTATTCCTTGTTACTTTTATGACTTTTTATGTCTCTTTTTTTATGATTTTCTGCAAATTTTATAAATATTTTGATAAGCATTTTCTGAAAAGATGGAAGACTACAGTAACGTAACAATAAGGAAAAGTCGCATGCGGCGCTCTCTTTCTTGTTTGTCCGATGAATCCATTGACAGTTTGGCATTTAACTTAAGCGCCAAAAGTATGATGGACCTATCAACACACCTAAAAAGTGACGAAACGTTACACTTAAAAAATATAATTGAGAATCTTAAACAGCAGATCTTGAGCTTTCATCTTAAAATTGAAAAACTGGGTTTAGAGAATGTCTCATTGATACAACAATTAGCTGACGAAAAGCTAAAAACAGAGTCCCTCAGGAAAATGTACACCACGAGCACAATTACCAAAAGTACAAATTCATCACATAGTACAAAAATCGGCAAAAAGAAATACTTGAATAAAAGCAAATTATCCGCTAGAAAACTAGACCTAGATATCGACTTCCATACGCCTGAACCATCTCCCAACCGTACCGTACCTGATATTCTCAGAAAAGAAAATAAACATGAAACCAAAGATACTATTGCTAAAGATTCAACCGAAACGGTTTTAATTGGAATTACCGAGGAGAACACACAAGAGCCGACCCCACTATATCCAAAATCACAGACTACAGTAACAGTAAGCTCCCAACTTGGAAATGGAAACTTACTTATTTTGTCGGATGACCAAGGGAAAGGTATAGTTCAAGGGCTACTGAAGAAGGAAAAAGAAAATAAATTTATTATTAATAAATACACCATAACAGGGATTAGGAAACCAGGTGCGACTACAGAAGAAGTTTTATTATGTTGTAATAAATTAACGGAAAACTTTTCAAAAAATGACAGCGTGATTATAATGACCGGTAGAAATGATTCGAACCCTATTAAATTTATGACTGAAATGGCTGCAGCAATTAAACTACTAAAGAATTGTAATATTTTTATTGTAAATGTTAAGTACAATGCATTTCTGAATGAGCGTAAACTTAATTACCAATTGAAATTACTTTCACAAAACTATCACAACTGCAATTTCATTGAAGCAAGTAGCTACAACAGCGTTATTGAACAACTCTTATACAAAATTAATGATGTCCAATACTACAACAAATATCTTCTTTATAACAATAATAACGTAGTAACAATGAAAAAAACAAAAAGTTCAGAGCATATTATACAAAAAAATTATAAAACTATATCCCGTCCGGTAGACAGTTTGTTGGAACCTGTAAATCTACCACGTAAGGGCACTATTCCATATTATTTTTCTAAGGCTCTTAAACCACAAATGTCACGCACAAACACCTCTTCAGACACTGTTGTGGTAAGTAAAGAACATTTTTTTCGTATCTAATAAAAAACATAACAAAAGTAGCAGTCTAAATTGTAGTAGAAGTAGCTTTTCAGTTCTGCATCAAAATATTGCAGGGGCTTTAAACAAACTTCAAGATATTGATTTAACTATCAATGAGATGCATGATTCTCATATAAATATAGACGTTTTATGTTTGAGCGAACACTTTGTTATAAAAGGGGAAGAAAAGTACCTCAAACTTAATAATTTCTATGTTGGTGCCATTTATTCGCGGCCTGATCAGCGGCGAGGGGGAACATGCATACTATGCAAAAATCATCTCCAAAGTACTGAATTAAAAGAAGTAAAAGAATTTTGCATTGATAAACACTATGAGATTTGTGGATTAGAAATTAAATCTATTCATGTGATCATAATTTGTATATACAGGACACCCTCATCTAATATAAATTTTTTTTTTGAAAATTTCAACAAAACCTTACTGAAACTCCAAAATAAAAAAAGTAAATTAATAATAGCTGGAGATTTTAATATTAACCTTTTAAGTAATGACACAAATTGTACTAAATTTAAAGAACTCATCTCAAACTATGGTATGCGGTGCCACATTCAAGAAGCCACCAGGTTGAACACATGTATTGATAACATCATCAGTAATATTCCAAATATAACAGGTAAAACTCATAATGTTTGTTTATCTGATCATAATACAGCTCAGGTAGTTAAATTCGAATATGATCAAAAACCCATATCAGGCTATTACTTCATGACCGTAAATGACCTGAGTAAAGACAATGTCAATAAATTCATTGAACACATGAGTAAATTATCTTTTACCGATGTTTACAACATTTCCGACACTAATAATGCTTTTGATAACTTTCATGACACAATCACTTTATTTTATAAATTATGTTTCCCTGTCATAAAAGTAAAAAAACAGTTCAAATATAGTAAATTAAAATGGATCACAAAAGGAGTTAAAAAGAGTAGTAACACTAAACGAACATTAAGATTTAAATATTATCTAAACAAAACCAATGAAAACAAAACTAGGTTTAAGGTATACTCTAATATGTTAAGAAAATGTATTCATAACTTACAATCTTTATGTAATCTGAAGCACATCGCATACTCAAAAAATAAGGGTAAAGCTTCTTGGGATATTGTTAAACATAGTACAGGTACTGAAAGGTCTCGAGAATATATTAATAGTATAGTTGACGATGAGACTACTGCAACATCAGGATTGGATATCGCAAATCTATTTAACAATTTCTTTATAGAAATTGTTGAAAACAACGCAACCCTTCAAAACAACACTTACGACATAAACATTAAAAGCAACGACAATAGCATATTTTTAAGACCTACTAATCCTACTGAAATTTTTAGTATCCTAAAAACATTAAAAAACACAAAGTCGTCTGGCTATGATAATATATCTACAGATCTTCTAAAACAAATCGCTCAATATATCGCAGAACCTCTTTCATATATTATAAATTTATCATTAGAACAAGGCTGCTTCCCAGAAAAACTCAAGATATCTGTAATAAAACCGATGCACAAAAAAGGATCAAAAACAGACAAAAATAATTATCGACCTATTGCGCTGATACCAATTCTATCAAAGGTCTTTGAAAGAGTTATGTACAAGAGAGTCCTTTCTTTCTTGGATAAGTACAATATGCTTGCAAAACAGCAATATGGTTTTAGAAAAAACAAATCCACGTCATTGGCAGCGTTTAACTTAGTCAAATCGATCCTAAATAACATCAATTCGAAAGTTACAACTTCAGCTTTGTTTTTAGATCTTAGTAAAGCTTTCGATTACGTAAATCACTCCATTCTCCTTGATAAACTGAGTAAAATGGGTATAAGAGGTCCAGCCCTAGAATGGTTCAAATCTTATTTATCCAATAGAACTCAGATCACGAGAATCACAAAATTTGATGACAAAGTAAATATTATCACCGACTTTAACTCTCAGCCCCGTCCAAATTACTTCGGAGTTCCACAGGGAAGCATCTTAGGACCACCACTATTCCTTGTATATGTTAACGATCTCCCTCAAGCTATTGAACAGGATTGTGTTCTGTTTGCTGATGACACAACGGTTATCCTCGATTGTAAAAATGAGGAATCATATGAGTCTGATATAAATAACACTTTGAATAAAATTATTACTTGGTTAGATAACAACGCTTTAAAAGTTAACGTAGAAAAAACTAAAATAATCAATTTCAAAACGCAGAAAAGTAAACATACCCTCTTTAAAATATCGCATAGAGATCAAATAGTAGAACAATTACATAAAACAAAATTTCTTGGTATAACACTTGATGAACATTTCACCTGGAAGCAGCATATCGATGAAATATGTACGAAAATCAATAGGTTTGTTTTTGCATTAAAGAAAGTGAAAAATGAGGCATCCAGACAAACTGCTTTAATGGTGTATCACGCCTATGTTTGCTCCGTCATCCGGTATGGTATAATTGTCTGGGGAAACTCTTCTGATAATTCTAGAGTTATGTTAGCTCAAAAAAGATGCATACGAGCAATTTTCAATATGGACTGGACTGATTCCTGCAGGCCAGTGTATAAATCACACAACCTTCTCACAGTTCCTTGCATTTATATATATGAAATCGCTAAGTTTGTTAAAACAAATTATTCACTTTTTGAACTTAATAATAATACAAGTAAACGAAAAGCCACACAATATTTATTAAAAATGCCTGTTCCTAGGATCGAACTATTCCGACGCAGTTGCGTATATATGGCGCCACTTATTTACAACTCAATTCCAAATTTTATAACTGATCTTCCTTACAGAAAATTCTGCGTAGTACTAAAAAAATGGCTCATTTCACATAGCTATTATTCAATAGGTGAATTTCTAAAAAATACTTCTTGTCGGTCCTATCATTACAGGAATGCATTGTAGACTAGACTTAGAATAAATTAAAATCTGTGATTGTAGATACATAATATAATTTGGTTCTGTAAATTTTGTTGTATTAGTTGTGTACTAGATTGATTTACTATAAATAATTCTATGTTTAGTAAATATTTTCAACTTTAGTTATAGATAATTGGTTGTTATAAATAATATTTGCATGCCAAAATATGGCGAAATGTGTCATCGCACAAGAACTATAAAATAACACCTTTGTAACCGCATTTAGAGCAAATAAATGACTTTGACTTTGACTTTGACACTTCGCCGGCCGCTACCGCGGCACCGCTCGCTACGCTCGCTCGGCTCGTGCGTTGTGTGGTCACAGTTCTAACCTAACCTAACCTAAATAACAAGTGACAGTGACAATGCAACGCTCACGGCAGCCTAGCCGGGCCGAGGCAGTGACACTAGAGTGCCACAAGAAACTCGCGGCACTCTATACACTGCGTATTATGTATATAAAAGGACAAACTGACTCACTGACTGACATATCAACGTAGTATTTCTGAGCAGTAACGTAACAAAAAGTACTAGGCTTGCATGAATTTACATTATACAATCATTGTTTTATAGGATTTGGATGAGGTAAACAGATAGTTTATAACTTTAGCACCTTAAAATACCTTTTATCAAAGTAGTACGTTTTCGTGGGATAATTACCGAGTTCAACGCGAGCGAAGCCGTGGGAAAAAGCTAGTACATTATATACGTCGTCTATTGTATTTCATATTTGACGTGTAAAAGTGTTTTTCAGAATTTACAAAAATAAATCATTTGGTATCATTTATTTATCAATAAGTCATTGATAGATATTGAGAGGCAAAGTGCTATTTTTGTTTATTTAACATTAGATTGTTTGTTGATATGAAATAAAACTAAGATTTTCAACCTTATTTGTATTTTTACACAACAAAATGTTACCTTATTTTACTGTGCTAAACCCACCCGTGTTCCTTCAGTTGCCTGTGTTAGAACTATTCTAAACGCAACCTTTTTTTGTGATATATTATCTGTCTTGTGATTTTGACAGACTTTTTCCCCTTCCGTCCGTTCAAGACTTTTGTACGAATGTGTTTTTCTGTTTCTTTAATAAATCCCATATTAATCTCTATAAACCTTTCTTTATCTGCCCAAATATCCAACATGGTAGCAGAGCGTGGTTATTAACACTCGGAAAACGCTCGTATTTTGGACAGATTGTCGAAGAAAATTGGTAACTATTTAATAGGATCACGCCAACGGTAAAAATTGAAAAAAATGGCTTCTTCATCACAATACATGAATTCCATTGAGAAACTCAAGGGGTCAGAAAATTATTCAACTTGGAAGTTCTCGATGCGAATGCTATTAATCCATGAAGAACTATGGGAATTTGTTGAGAATAACGTGAACGATGAGAAACAAAAGAAGGCGGAAAAGGCGTTGGCACGAATTGCCCTATCAGTGCAACCAGCAGTGATTCCATACATTCGCTCGGCAAAAACTGCTTACGAAGCATGGAATAACTTGAAGAAGGCATACGAAGGTCGCGGATTGTGTAGAAGACTAGGTCTTCTCAGAAGTTTGTTTGGCACAAAACTACGTGATAGTAGCTCGATGGAGGATTACCTCAACAAAATTAAGGAAGCCTCACATCAGTTGAGTGAAATTGAGTCACCACTAGATGATGAATTCGTAGCTGTTATAATGTTGAGTGGTCTAACTGAAGACTTTGATCCATTGTTTATGGCCATTGAAAATTCTGGAACAAAATTATGTACTGAACTTGTCTCGGTCAAACTATTGGAAGAGACACGGAGACGAGAGGACAAGCAGGATAGTGTAACCGCACTGATCACTCGGAAGCAACCCAGATGCTTCAAGTGTAAGCGTATTGGCCATTTTTTGAAAAATTGTCCCGATAAACAAACTACAGGACAACCTGCATCAGAAAAAGAGACACAGAGTCACAGTCATGGTCGAGATAGGAACAAGCCGAAGATTAAACCAAAGGACAAGGCTCTTGTCGCTGCTCTTTCTGTAAATGTGAATAGTGATGTATGGTATATAGACTCCGGAGCCACTAACCATATGTGCAATAATGAAAAACTAATGGTAAACAATAGTTCTAATAAAACTGTTGAAGTGAGTATTGCAAATGGAGAAAAATTATTGACTGCTGGAATAGGACAAGTGAAAGTTCATTTAAAAAAGGGCGTAAAGACAATAAGTGATGCATATTATGTACCTAATTTAAGTACAAATTTGTTGTCAGTCAGCACTATGACTAAAAAGGGTTATATAGTAACTTTTGATAGTAGTTCATGTACTGTTTATGATGGTTCTGATATTTTAGCTACTGGTACTCAAGTCAATGGTGTGTATCAACTCGACACTGTGTCAGACAATGGCTGTGCTGAGGATAAGGAAAATACATCAGGGGCAGCAGCTGCGGTAGCGGGTTCGACATCCCAAGACACGTGGCACAGACGTCTAGGACACCTCAACTCAAGGAGTATGAAGCTTCTAATGTCAGGTATGGCAACTGGTATTAATTATAGTGTGTCTGAATATAAACAGTGCATACCATGCATTGAAGGAAAGCAATCTAGATTGCCTTTCCCCAAGAAATCGTATACTAGAGCTACAGATATGTTGGGTTTAGTGCATACAGACCTATGTGGGCCTATTCAAACTCCATCTCTAAGTGGTGCTAAGTATGTGTTGAGTTTCATTGATGACTATACAAGAAAACATTTTACTTATTTTCTGAAAACTAAAGATGAGACTTTTTGGTATTTTCAGCAATTTAAGGTTTTTGTAGAAAATGAAACTGGAAACAAGTTAAAAATACTTAGAAGTGATAGAGGAGGAGAATATATGAGTTCAAAATTTCAGGATTTCCTCAAGATTAATGGAATTAAACATCAGAAAACTATACCTGATTCTCCACAGCAAAATGGTGTTGCTGAGCGCTCTAATAGAACTATCATGGAAAAAGTCAGGTGTATGCTGCGAGATGCTGGACTGGGTATGGAATTCTGGGCTGAAGCAGTAAATACTGCTGTCTATTTGAAAAACCGGAGTCCAACTAAGGCAGTTCCTGGTACAACTCCAGAAGAAAAATGGAGTGGAACAAAGGTAAAACTTGACCATTTAAGAATTTTTGGTTGTATTGCTTATGTCATGGTGAAAAATAGAAAGAAACTTGACGTTAAAAGTAAACCATGCATATTTGTGGGATATAATGAAGAATCTAAAGGATATAGACTCATTAATCCGGATAGTCCAAGGAATTGTGTCAATTCTCGTGATGTTGTTTTCATAGAAAATAAATTTTATATGAAAGAAATGTCACATGATGATAAAGGTGATCAACAGCTGTTTGTTGATCTTAGTTTGAATCAAAATGTAATTCAACCATCGGAATCGCCCATTGTGAATTCTGACATATCTGATGACATAAAAATATCACAGAATACTGAACAAAGAATAAGCATAATCACACTAGATGATTCCGACAGTGAAAGACCAAGTGATGAATCAGATGACCGCTTGGATCCAACTTACCTTCCAGGAGAAGATTCTGAGACAGAATCTCCAGAAGACTGCAGCTATGATGATGCTTCTGAGTCTCATCTCATGACCAACTTCGTGACTATACTGGAATACAATGATCCTGATGAACCTCAAACTGCGGCCGAGGCTTTAAATGGACCAGAATCAGATAGTTGGCGTAAGGCGATGACTGATGAGTATAATTCTTTTATTAAAAATAAAGTTTGGACTCTGACAGAACGAGAACAGCATCATAAGCCTGTGTCGTGCAAGTGGATATTTAAGAAAAAATATGGAGTAAATGGTGAGTTGTTGAAATATAAAGCTCGTTTAGTAGCCAGGGGTTACACCCAAAAATATGGTGTTGATTATCTAGAAACGTTTTCCTTTGTCGTGAGATACTCCACACTAAGGTTACTGATCGCTTTAGCAGCAGAATATGACATGAGTATTGAGCACTTGGATGTTAAAACAGCATTTCTGAATGCAGAGCTGGAAGAAACGGTTTTTATGCAGCAACCACAGGGTTTTGAAGTTAAGGGGAGTGAAAATATGATATGCAAGCTCAACAAAGCTGTTTATGGCCTTAAACAAGCATCTAAATCTTGGTATGATAAAATTAACAAGGTACTATGCGATAAGTTGAACTTCTGTCGTTTAACTTCTGAACCATGTGTTTACTATAGGTCTGAAAACCAATCGATGATGCTCATAGCTCTTTATGTCGATGATTTGATAATATTTTGTTCTCCGTCATTCCAAGGAAAAGACAAAATTAAAGCGAAATTGCAGCAAGAATTTGATATCACGGATCTAGGGCCAGCCCAGCAGATTCTTGGTATGAAGCTGTCAAGAAAAGGTAATGAAATGTCTCTTAATCAGTCGAACTATATTCTAAAACTGCTGAAGAAGTTTCGGATGGAGGATTGTAAACCGTCAGGAACCCCAATGGAGACTAGTCTAAAGTTACCTAAAGAAACTCAAAAGGATGATACTTATGACTACAGAGGTTTAGTAGGGTCGCTTATGTATATAGCAGTTTGTACAAGACCGGACATCAGTTATGCTGTGAGCTACCTGAGTCAATTTAACAACTGTTATAGTGAAATTCATTGGAAAGCCGCCAAGAGGGTTTTACGATATCTAAAAGGTACACTGAGTTTGAGTCTAATTTTCACTAAAAGTAGTATGGATATTAGAGCTTATGCTGATGCAGATTGGGCATCAAACAATATAGATCGTCGTTCGTACACGGGATAAGTCTTCTTTTTAGGGAAGTCTGCTGTCTCTTGGGAAAGTCGAAAGCAACGTACTGTTGCGTTATCTAGTACTGAGGCAGAGTACATGGCATTGTCTGACACGTGTAAAGAAGCTTTATTCATCAGGAAACTCTTATTTGAGTTGCTTGGTACCATATCTAAAGTGATCATATTCAATGACAATCAGTCTGCCATAAAACTTTGTAAGAACTTTATGTTCCATTCTAGGACGAAACACATAGATATACGTCATCATTTTATAAAACAAATTGTTAATAATGGTATAGTTGAAGTAAAGTACTTATCAACTAATGTAATGTTGGCTGATGTATTAACAAAATCACTTTGCAAACAAAAACATTGTGAGTTTACAAATTTAATGTTAGCTGTGTAGTTATGGCTATGCATGTTTTGTGAATTTATTATTTTAGTTTTATATAATATAAATATTGTTTTAGTTTGCGTTTAAGGGCCAGTGTTAGAACTATTCTAAACGCAACCTTTTTTTGTGATATATTATCTGTCTTGTGATTTTGACAGACTTTTTCCCCTTCCGTCCGTTCAAGACTTTTGTACGAATGTGTTTTTCTGTTTCTTTAATAAATCCCATATTAATCTCTATAAACCTTTCTTTATCTGCCCAAATATCCAACAGCCTGTACGTTGCCCTACCCATTGCTCTCCGTCCGCAAGCCCGCGCCTACTGTAGCCGGAAATTGGCTATGGATTCCCAACGCCTAGGGCGTCTCCTGCGGCGGCTACGAGTCAGGGCGCGAAATTTGCACCTCCCTCACGCGCTCCGCCTCCTCCTTCGCGAGCATTACTGCTTCGCAGAAGGCGGTGACGGCTTGCCATGCCCTCTCGTGCCGTACCATGCCTACGCTCGGGATTCTACTATAGAATCCGTCGCTTACAAAGAACGTTGGAAGAACAAAATATTACTTTCTCCTTGTAACACAAATAACTACTTACATTAAACCTTCACGCAAGCGCCTCCAACCTAAATACGCAAATGTATCAGAAGCACGGAGCGGACCATTCAGAAGAAAAAAGCTCGAACTCCTATTGGAGCAACATTGAATTTTGCTCCCGCTATCCTCTACAGGCAACTGTCGCTTTTCGAATAGGTGTGATGAAAAGTAAATATCAGTAAATCACTATCACTGTCACTACATAGTATAAAACAAAGTCACTGTCTGTCCGTCCCTATGTATGCTTAATATCTTGCTTATAATCTTTAAAACTACGCAACGTTTTTTAAAAGCGGTTTTTTTTTATAGATAGAGTTTTTCAAGAGGAAGGTTTATATGTATAATAGAATAGAATTTCTTTTTATTCGAGTAACCAAGACTCATAAATATTGTTAGTAAAACTTACGACTATGTTAGTCAGCACAGACACTAAACAAAAACAAGGAAAACAATACAAGCACAAACAACAAATAAAAAGAAATAACGGTAGGTCACCGTTGCGACATCCCATGAGAGACGGCACAACAGTGACCCACGTATGCACAGTCCAGGCGACTCGCAACCATGCTTAAGATACTGTTGGAGCTGCCCCACACCCTGCGCACCAGGGAAGCGCACCTCTTACGCATTGTTGCGTAAAAGCAATCTACATGCGCATCTGCGAACATCCCTGATGCACTACAGAAACGGGGCAGCCCCACCAGTATCCTAAACGCATTGTTATATTGAACGCGGAGAGCGCTATACGATCTTTGCGTATATCTAGCTGCACGTGTAAAAAGTGGTACAGTAGGCTCGAAAGAGCGTGATTTTAACTGGAAGAGAGCATCGTGCAAACCTGCGAGCCAGCATGTTCGCTCTAACCGACAACGCTCTCCGCTCCCGTTCAATGTCGTCATCGTCTTTGAGATTGGGGGTTAATATATGACCTAAATACTTAAACTTATAGACCCTTCTTAAAGGCGTGCCATAAAGTAAAACAGGTGGTAGCTTGTTAGGGCTCTTACCCCCAGCCTCAAAAACCATGATCTCTGACTTCTTGACGTTATATGCCAGACCATGTAACTTAGCATACGCCTCACACTGGGCAATCAGTTTTCTCAACCCACAGATTGACGCGCTCAGCAGCACCATGTCGTCCGCGTAACTGATATTATTAACGCAGATACCGTCTACGTAACATCCAACCCTGGTACTGCTGAGCTCGGCAATCAGTTCGTTAATATAAAGGTTAAGGCTGCCTGTCCACTGGAGCGGAGAGGAGAAAAGAGGAGCGGAAATATGTCAATATTAACCAATAGAATCTTGACTCCGCCCCTGAGTTTAGATTTGATTGGTTAATAATGGCACATCTCCGCTCCTCTCCTCTCCTCTCCGCTTCAGTGGACAGGCAGCCTTAAGAGCGTAGGCGAGCTCAACCCACCCTGCCTCACCCCACACTCCAACCCGTATGGATGAGACAACGCCCCAGTCCATCGTACAGTGTTGATCTGGTTTCCATACCAAAACTTATAAATATTTAAGAGTTCTGTTGGTAAATTAACCCGTTCTAACTTACTCCATAACACATCATAGGAAACCAGATCAAAAGCCTTCGATAGGTCCAGGAAGCAGGCATAAATAGGCGTGTCACGCTTCGCATAGTATGTGACAGCATGCTTAAGACACAACACTGCACTCTCAGTTGACAGCCCAGTCCTGAAACCGAACTGGTTGTCATGTATGGTTGTTCTTTTATTCAGTTGTGCATTAAGCATGCTGTCAAAAACTTTTGATATCACTGTAGCTAGTGAAATGGGTCTATAGTTACTGCTGTCAGAGAGGTCACCAGTTTTGTTTTTAGCGATTGGCACAACCACTGTTCGCATCATCTCACTAGGCATATAACCATGACCCATACAGAAGCTATACAGCATAGCAAGTACCCTAGGCAAGTGAGGGCCAGCATATTGGAGGTGCTCGATGCTAAGCCCGTCATGGCCGGGGGACTTACCCCTAGACATACGTCGAATCACTCGAGTAATTTCTGCGGCCTTAAATTTAACCCCTATTTCCATCCCGGGCCTAACATCGGGCACCGACCGCGACGGGCCTAGAGGAGATTTTATATAGAACGCCTCTTTAAAAATATTGGCAATGTCTTCTGGCTCACTCATGCCACCAACACTCACAGGAATGCCTGGCCTGGTCTTCAATTTATTTGTGTGTTTCCAAAAACTGCGAAAATCATTCTTAGCGTGATGTGAGGCTAGAATATCCATTTTAACTTGGTCTTCGTGGTCTTGGCACCATTTTAACCTTGACTTGAACACCCTTCTAGCCCCACACATTTCGTTATAAACTAACCCACTAGTAGGTTTACCATACCACGCCCACAACAAATATTTCTGCCTAGCTTCCCTGTGAGCCCCAGCAACATGTTTGTTCCAGCCAACAATTACCCGCCTTGGCCGCCTATCGCCGCTTCCCCGACCCACCAAAGCAGCCGCACTCAAGGCGTGTATTATGTCTGCATACAGCTGGTCAATAACAATTCTGTGATTTGAATCGTTACACATATTATCACAACATTCAGCAAGTTCGTGTGGGAAGTCAATTAGTTTTAATCTCTCATGACATTTACGCTGATAATCATTTATCTGATTTTGAGTTCTTTCACCCCACACAACCTTGTTCACACATACAACATTGGCACATTTCTTAGGAAGAATCACATTCAAATCACATTCGATAACCAGTGGCAGATGGTCAGACCAAAGTACATCATAAACTACATACACATTCCTGACCGTGGTCACAGCTGCCTCCGTCACTACACAGTGATCGAGCCACCTCTTTGAGCCATGCGCCTCACTCAAGAATGTGTATGTGTTTGAACATAATCCTAACATTTCAGTGTCTATACAAGTCCATGTTTGCTCACTACAATAGCCGGCAAGTTCGACATAAAATAGTTCAGCCGGGTGCGCATTATAATCTCCTAACATGTAAACATAATCTTTATTACAGTTATCAATAATCGCACTCACCGAGCTCAAGACGTCCGTAAAATCCATTAAATTCCGTGTAGTGTCCGTGGGCATGTAAACACTAAACACTAAGAAGGATTTATCCTGTAGCACAATTTTCACAGCACATATACGTGGATTACCGCACTGCACAACAACCACATTCTGGAACATACTTTTTCTCCACAGCAGGGCGACGCCACCGTACGGTCTACCGCGAAGAATGCCTGCTGACGTATCCACCGCCGATACTCCAGTACAGCTGAAGTCATTGCTTATTGAGTCAAGAAACGTGATTTCTTCGGGCAGTAACCACGTTTCCTGTAGCGCAATGACATCAGACTGCTTACATAAGTCACGGACACTTTGAATGGAGCGCTTGACATTTTTACAATTAAATGACACCAACTTGCAAATATTGTCGTTACCCAGCATTTATACTACTTTGTGCGCCGACTTCCTTGACAGTAGTTATATTATTTAAACGTTTCGGTATGTAGTTCACAAAACGTCGAAAAATAATCCCCTGAGGCCACAGCTGATCATCCAAATACAATTGAAGCTTACTCTGGGACACAAAGAATTTATACGCATTATGTTCGCATTGCCGCTTAATATTAACCCTTTCTAGGTTAACTTTTTCTCCAGTTTTCTTTTCAATATAATCGGTTATGTGCGACTCAGAAGCGTCCCTATGTACATTTGATATGAACATGGGGATTTTTCTGTCAGCTGATCTGAACTTCTCCTCAGATTCGACAATACTGCTACCAGTGTTACCTTTAAGGCGTTCTTTATATTTTTGTTTCTTATAATGCACCACTGTAAAACCCTCATCAACGTCAACAGCAGCAACGCTTGAATACGATGGACACGGCGGCGCCCGCGCCGGCCGCAGCGAGTGGGTCACGGCTTCACACAGCTGTTTACTAGGCTCGCTAGCAGCGGCTGATAACGGTAACGATGACGCATCGCCCCGGTCGGCGCCACTCGTCGCACGGATCATACCGTCTCTGTCGGCGCTGTCTGACTCACAGCGGTTAACCGTTGGAAGATGAGTTTTCGTAGTACCCTCCGTTTGATTCTTGTTCACATCCGAACTACTCTTACTAGATTGATGATTTATTTCGGCCGAAACTAACTGTCCACAGTTGCCAGGTGTATCTTCTTGAATCGTGCAGATATTACTGTTATCACAGGATGCACCTCTCTTTGTGTTTACATTTGAGTCCGCATATGGACATGCCATTAATTTCCAATAATACATGCATAATACAAAAATTAACAATTTATTTAAACATTTTTCATCCATATGGGAAACATTTTTCACCTCGTAATCCTTACGTAATGTTAAATACTATTTATTTAGCTACTAGCTTTTGCCCGCGTGAAAATATCCCACGGGAACGTACCTATAACTACCGGGATTAGATACATAGCCGAGGAAAACGTCATTGACTTCTACCGCTGCGCCCGCGTTGTTGTCAAACATAATTATTTTGTTACACGTAATTTTGAATCTGCGATATCTTTCAAAGTATTCATTTTAATGATATTATGTCAAGGAATATTTTAATCTAAATTAAATGCCCGATTTAAATAACATATTTTATTGGATAAGGATTAATATAATACCAGTCATAATAGCTTCGGAAATAACAATGAAATTTTTATTAAATTCTGAAAGATAAAAATGGTTACTGTAGGTCACCCTTAGAAGATAGACATATGTTATCGCGGATTTTTACTAAATTATTTTGATCTATCTCGTGGGGTTCAGCCAGTGTTTGCAATGAAAGCGCAAAAAAGTGTGTTTATTTACGACATCACATTAGAAACCTCTAAATTTATCAGTGTTTCTCTACAATAATAAGCATGTAATACATATAAACCTTCCTCTGGAAAACTCTATCTATTAAAAAAACCCGCTTCAAAATCCGTTGCGTAGTTTTAAAGATTTAAGCATACATAGGGACGGACAGACAGCGACTTTGTTTTATACTATGAGTGATAGTGATGATAGTGATAGTGATTTACTGATATTTACTTTTCATTACACCTATTCGAAAAGCGACAGTTGCCTATAGAGGATAGCGGGAGCAAAATTCAATTTTGCTCCCATAGGAGTTTGAGCTTTCTCTCTTCTGAATGGTCCGCTCCGTGCTTCTGATACATTTGCGTATTTAGGTTGGAGGCGCTTGCGTGAAGGTTTAATGTAAGTAGTTATTTGTGTTACAAGGAGAAAGTAATATTTTGTTCTTCCAGGGCGTTATTTTGAATTCAGAGCGAAGCGACGGATTCTATAGTAGAATCCCGAGCGTAGGCATGGTACGGCGCGAGAGGGCATGGCATGCCGTCACCGCCTTCTGCGAAGCAGTAATGCTCGCGAAGGAGGAGGCGGAGCGCGTGAGGGAGGTGCAAATTTCGCGTCCTGACTCCCTTAGCCGCCGCAGGAGACGCCCTAGGCGTTGGGAATCCATAGCCAATTTCCGGCTACAGTAGGCGCGGGCTTGCGGACGGAGAGCAATGGGTAGGGCAACGTACAGGCAACTGAAGGAACACGGGTGGGTTTTAGCACAGTAAAATATAATATATTGTGGTTTTAGTCAGTAACTCAGAGTAATAACTAAAGCAGTAAGAGTCTGACACGCCCTCCCAATCCGCCCAGAGCGGCAGAAGTTATAAAATTTGACTCAATTAATTGATTTTATCGCAAGCTACAAAGTTTTTAGGTTTCATATATTGCCGGACGGGAAATTTATAACAAAAGAGTAGATAGATGTTGGGGAGTTAGTTGCGCCACTTCTTCTTCCTAGCTAAAGCACTAGAAAGTGGTGAAGAACGGGCGTTTTTGGGGACTGTTTTATTTATTTTTGTGGTTCAAAAAGTGCTCATTGTCAGCCTAGTTTGAATAAAATACTTTTGATTTAGAGCTAAATAGATTTTGTTTTGATGGCCGAATGCTCGCCATCACGACATAATTATGTAGATAGTAGGAACGAAATTAAATATAAACTTACGAGTTACATCATGAAATTTGGTCTTGCACTGATAACTGAGGAACTCGCAGTAGGTGTCGAAGGTTCTGTACACATGGTCGTAGTTGTCGCCAGGGTTACCCGTGCAGTGCTGTGAGCCTTTAACATCCGAAAATATGACGCCGCAGGCATATTTGGGATTTGGTAGACCCAGGTAGTTGGTCATTTTCCCACACACGGGCTTTATCCTATAAAAAATAGTAAAATGAAATTTAAATAAAAAACTTTTCAAAAACTCGCTTTAAAGAACTAAAAAGTACAAAAAAAAACTTAGGTAAACATAAAACTTTACTTAAAGTGTAAGACGAACGTTCACGCGTTATTAACAAAAAATGTTTTTGTTACTTTTTAGCATTAGAACTTGTTTAAATATCTGTTTTATCACCTTCACTTGAAAGGTACTTGTAAAGACAAATCCAACGAACACAAACACGTCATTACAAGAGTCCTAGAGTGAAGCCAACCAAGTTGCACTAACCAGGTCATGCTATAATATTTAGAACGGGCTAAATGCGTATACATACATATAAAAGTAACTGTCTAAGCTGAACAGACCATTTAGGAGTTCCCTCATCTGGAGCATTCCCTGGGTGCAGCAAAATAAGAAAGCAGCACCATTTTGATTTTTTTTCAAAATTAAAGTGCACAATAAATGTTATATATTTGGATAGGGGACACTTATACAAATATAAAACTTGATATAACATAACATCATAAAGGGTCACGTTTCTGAGATATTCAAAGATAAAAATAACAATTGTTATTTAATAACGAATTTATTTATTTACGTTGTAGTTACTTCAAGTTATTAACACATGAATTAATTGAATACACCTAGTGGATAAAACATAAGATTTTTTAAACATATTCGGTATAAATAATATCATCCAAGACGGCAGCGGGAGGCTGAATAGGATTTTCTTGGTGTCGCGCCCATGCCATGCACCATATAATACATACACCATATAACATACGTCCTCATTCGGCGGGGGGTATACATATATTTTTGTCTCTTTAGCTCTTAACTAAAATATTAGCTATCCATGATGCAATTATGTTTTCATAGTTCAATAGGGAAAAAAAACAAAATAAACCTTGTTTCATGGTTCAGTTTTCGACTTATATTTCGGTGAATAACTCCGAAACCTGACGCTTTAGGATATTATGTTACATTACATTTTTTGTTTGTATAATTGTCCTCTATCTAAACATATAACTTACGTTTTTCACCGCGATTCTGAAAAAAAAACAAAATGGCGGACTCACGTTAGGGCCACCCTCCATACAAAAATCTTCAAACCCCTTTAATGAGTTTAGTCTTTTTTTCATTCAGGAATTAACTAATCCTCCTCTAAAAACTTTTTGTGTTTCTAATAATGCACAATTTTTTAATAATTTGAGTCTCTATTTATCTTTCTGTTTTTTCTCAGAATGGGCGCAGTAACTAAGCTAGGGTACCCCGACCAAACGGATTAGTTTAGGTTAGATCTGTGACCAGCCACGCGCGATCCGACCAAGCGAAGCGAATGGTGCCGCGGCAGCGGCCGGCGAGCGCTATTGACTATTTAGTATTTTTAGGTCCCTAAAAACAGGAATTATTTGAGGTTCCCAAAAATTATTATATTATTAGAGTGTTCAATAATATTTTTAGGAGCGCAAAATGGGAATTATTTGAGGTTCCATTGAATTCATGCCCCATGTAAATGGACAAACATTTCTTATAACTATTCCAAACAGGTCTACAACTTTAGTGGTTCCTGAAATAAGCAGTTAGGACAGACAGACGTAGTCGCAGCTAGGACAGACAGACCGTTACTGTTTTAGTACAAAACCCTAAAAATTAAAAAAGTAAGTTTAAAAACTAAATCCCGACTACTGAAAAATGACGCTCTAAAAAGTAAGAAACAAGAAAATATTTCGGACAGAAATCAAGACAGGTAAAAAATGGTCAAAGTAAGGCTGCCTGTCCACTGGAGCGGAGAGGAGAGGAGAGGAGCGGAGATATGCCATTATTAACCAATCAAATCTAAACTCAGGGGCGGAGTCAAGATTCTATTGGTTAATAAGGCTGCCTGTCCACGTGCCAAATTTTAGTCCAAAATTAGTCCAATGTGCCAAAATTAACCAATAGAATCGCACCTCTGGAGCGGAGTTTTGATTCCATTGGTTAATATTGACACATCTCCACTCCTCTCCTCTCCTCTCCGCTCCGGTGGACAGGCAGCCTAAAGCCGTGGTCGCATGCCATTAGAATTTTGTAGCCGACAGGCATGCGACTACGGCTTTACTTTGACCATTTTTGTTGTACCTCTGTCTTGATTTCTGTCCGAAATATTTTCTTGTTTCTTACTTTTTAGAGCGTGATATTTCAGTAGTCGGGTTTTAGTTTTTAAACTTACTTTTTATTTAATTTGTTTTGGGGTTATAATTTCGTAATAAAGTATTTGCAGAGCCGCACGCTATAATAGGTATTAATTTACACATGCAGATGCGCCGTACGTAGCACAGTCACACTTTTGCATGTTTTTAACAATTTAAACATAATATTTATTTACTTTGAAAATATTATATATACTCGTATACATATTTGTAATGTGCTTGTCAAGCCCTATCATTTGATACCAAACATGGTATGAATAAAATCATTTTTTTTCTTTCGTCCCTTTATGTCCTCTAGAGAGCGCCATATTGAATTTAATGTAACGTCACATAGCCTATAACCAGCGGACGATCAGGACGCTTCCAACGATACCTCATTTGTCAAATTATGGTCAGTGGTTTAGAAGTTATGAGGTTACAGATGAACATACATACATACATACATACATACATACATACATACATACATACCGGTCAAAATCATAACCCTCCTTTTTGCTTCGCCGTAGTCGGGTAAAAATATAGGTAGTTCACGTACCTTCGCAGAAGATAGGAACACACCTCACCACACACTCTGGGCTCTTTTGTTGTGGGACCCGTCACTGTGGTGCTACTCAGCATCCACTCGCCGTCGGCCCAGTACGGCTCGTAACCGTAATTAGGATCGTACTCAAAATGGAAATTTTTCTCTCTCTGTTGCTTGATATATTCTTCTTGGGTCAGAGTGGTCGACTTTGGACGATGCCTAGCAGAAATAAAATGAGAGTAGTCAACACTACTAGTTCAAAGTTCATCAATGTGCTTTTTCCAATTCAACAAACAATCGACCTGGACTCCAAGGTATTTTATTATATATTTGAGGTCCTCTTAATGCGAAGGCAGTCACAATATGTGTTGGCAGAGTCGCAGCAATGCGCCTGAATTGTATACGTCTCTGGTTGAGGTTGACTTTTTTGCGAAAGACAGAAAGTTACAAAATTATGTTTTGTCTAGGTTAATTGTTAAAAGATTACCAGATAGCCAGTTCATAGCAATTCTTAAGGTGTTTTCCGCATAAACTTTAGCCTGCTCCTAGTTTGAACCATCAATGAGCAGTGCTGTGTCATCGGCATATGACAAGATTTTAGTATGAGGCAGGGCTAACGTGCATAAATTGTTAATGTAAATTAAGAACAACGTTGGACCAAGCACGCTGCCCTGTGGCACACCGTAACTGACAAACTGCTCATCGGTAATAAGTGAATTGATAGATGAATATAATTTTATTTATAAAAGGATGCGCTTCACTTTTTGTTTTATGTTCAGCATTTGAGATGACCTTAAAAAAGAGAGATTTGACAACCAGAGTGGCAAGGTGGGTCCTTTTATTACAGGAATATGATTATACAGTTGAACATCGATCTAGAGGCAAGATGAGGCATGTAGATGCTCTGAGTCGTAGTATCTATGTGAATATTGTTACAAGAGGAGTTCATGATCAGTTCAGAAAGGCTCAACAGTGTGATGAAGGAACAAACGCTATTTTAGAGGTTATAAAATAGAAACCATACATGGATTATTACGAAAATAATAGACTATTATATAAAGGTGAAGAAGGCAAAATAGTTGTGCCAAAGGGAATGGAAATGCAAATATTGAAAAGGTACATGAAAATGGTCACTTTGGTAAAATTTAAACGAGTGACTGTAAATTAATGTTTTAAGTGACAAAAATACTTAATTTAAGTTATAGTATTACTAAGTGAGTGACTGACTGCGAGTGACGAGAAATCAACGTAATATCAACTTACAAACACTAAATTTGAGTTACTTAAAATACAAAATGAGAAGCTTCATAATATTACATTTACATTTTCAAAAAGCTACGCAATGGTGCAGAAAAATCGCTCTTACTTCGTACATATCAAGCATTATGTGAGTGTATAGTTAGGTACTGCATATGCGCTTGGGGCGTTTCAAACAAGACATTTGTTATAGAAGCAGAGAGGGCACAGCGGGCAGTCTTAAAAGTGCTAATGCATTTGTCGTTCAGGCATTCAACACACGATGTTTACGAAAAGGCTGGTGTACTCACTGTGAGGAAAATATTTGTGTATGGAATACTGCGTAGATACCACAAAAAATATGTGCCCACCCTACCTGTTTCAAACAAGCGAATTGAACTTTGTCCGGTTCCTCGCCAAAGAACAGCTTTTGGACAGAAGTACTTTAACTTCATTGCCCCCTATGTTTACAACAAATGCAATAAAATTAATTCTATACGTAATTTGAGCAACAATAAATTTAAGGAAGTAGTCTTCACCTGGCTGAAGTCGCTTGACTACGAAACGGTAGAAAATCTGCTAAAAGTCGTAACTTGATCCACATAAATTCTAAGTCAAAGATTTATTTGCATAATTAGTAATAACTAGCACTTTACCCGCGATTTCGTCCGCGTGGTTCTAATTTCAAACTCAACTGTAAATGGTTATTTATAAAAATCTACAAACAATTTGGACATGCAAACTCAATCATGCACACACACACAATACACCCTCACATCACACAAACACATACACCCTTACACTAACACATACACCCTTACACTAACAAACATACTTTCGCGCAATAGGTAGTACCTAGTACCATGTTATGTTATTTATATTTTTTTTTTTATTTTTTTTTATTGTTTGGTTATTTTCATTTAAATTCAATTTTTTTTTTTAATTTTTATGTTAGTCTCTTTTTATTAGTTTTATTACTATAAAACAAAAATTGTGTCTTTTTTTTACGGGAGGACACTGGCTCCTGCAACACAGTTATTACTAGCGCAGGAGTCAGGGAATTCTTATATTGCCTGGAAAATTGTTTTATATCAATAAATATTTTTTCATTTTTTCATTTTTTTAATATGTGAGTGACCTAATAATGTTTGAGTGTCAACGTTACGTCCTGCATTTTTTTCAATATTTGGCAAATGATTTATTTATACTGAGCGGCATTATATCTTAAATGAAGTGTTTCGAATAGAAAAACCACTTTGAAAAATACTATAATGAGCAGAGTACTATGAGCTCATATTTTTTTTGAAAATTTTCTTATGAAATAACTATTTAAAGAAACACTATTGCCACATGCAGCAGGCATGGTTTCTGTCACGGCTCCGGCGCTGCGGGGCTCCGCCTAGCCCCTCCGCGCCTACGTGGGTTTAAATTACACTCTAGGGGTAGGGCAGACAAGACTACGTGGAGTCGGTTTTGCAGCGATTCGTTTTTAATTTGTATACCTTACAAATATTTGTTTAATGAAGTTTATACCAAGTGTGTTATGCCAAATAAACTTCGCAGCATCAAAATTCTGCCAGATAGAGGGATACCCATCGTAAACACGCAACACCGGTCCGCAGCCCAACTCACCTGACTGCATCAATTCGTCGCTCCACCCCCATTCGCATCAAACAGTCTGTAGTTTTCATTAAACAATCGTATCAAAATAAAAAACATAAGACCTCAAATAGAATATCAGTAACCAATAATCATTAATAAAGCAGCTACCAAACGTTGCTTAAAATGAACTTTTTAGTAGTTCGTTATGTATAACCTCAATTGGAAAAATCGTCTCTATCATAATATTAAAGTAATCTTCTCTGTATTTCTTGTCGCTCACTTAGTAATTTAGTCGCACGGCTAGAATTTGAATATCTGAAATGGATTAATCACTACCCACTTTTTGTAAGCTCGTTCTGGATTTTATTATTAATCAATATTCGTCGTTGGTTTAGTAAATTTTTCGCTTACTCAAATTCATACCGCTCAAGTTATTAAAACAGTATCTCATCATCAGTCGCAAAGTTTTTTTTTATTCGCTCGTTTTATAATTCCCCAAAAGAAAAAATGATAGAGCTCATTGAAAAGTATTATTATATTAAAGATGTCACTAGAAAAATAGAAGAAGTTATCATCAGCTGCATACCATACTTACTAGCATTGAAAAAAGAAGGAAAGCAGGAAGGATTTTTGAACAGTATTGAGAAAGAAAGTATACCTCTTAGTACTCTACATTGTGATCACATTAGTCCTCTATCAGAAACTAAGAAACAATATAATTATATTTTGACTATAGCAGACGCCTTCACTAAGTTTGTGTGGTTGTTCCCAACAAAGACTACAAATTCTATAGAGCTTATTAATAAACTAAGGATTCATCAACAAACATTTGGGAACCCAAGCAGAATGATAACAGATAAAGGAGCTGCATTCACTAGCAAGGATTTTTCAGAATATTGTCATGATGAAGCCATACAACACGTTACAGTTACCACTGGTGTTCCCCGTGGTAACGGTCAGGTGGAGAGAGTACACAGAGTTTTAATCTCCATACTTACCAAGTTGTGCCTAGGAGATGAGAAGCAGTGGTACCGTCATGTAAGCCAGGTGCAAAGATCACTGAATAGTACTTTTCAGCGCAGTATAGGTACAACTCCTTTTGAGTTATTGGTTGGTACTAAAATGAAACTTAAAGAAAATATGGAGATACTCAACATGTTACAGGAAGAGGAAAGAGAAGAATATCTACAGGAAAGAGAAAAGCTGAGAGAATGTGCTAAAATCTGGGGGCACGGGAGTGCCCCGCCAGGACAAGCCAAGCGAAGCGCAAGAGGGCACTACCTACCTTTTCTCGAAGCACTTCGTCGTTTTTTTGAACCCTCATAACTTGGGTTTGGATTATACCAAATAAACAAAATTTACAGGATATGATGTCAATAGCGGACTTATTAAATATATAAAGTCTCAATTGCATAGCTCTTATATTTTAGATTTTATTGATATCTAAAAAACCCCGATTTCGTCACTGATCTAACCGATGTAATCAAAACTAGAGGTTTGCACCGGAGCAGTGACTAACCGGAGAATAACCGGTGATTTACCGGTAAAAGTACTCGATTGAAATCGGTAATTAACCGATTGATCCGACGCATCTTATTTTTTTAATATAATAAACATTTATACAGCCTTTAGACGAAATAGCCTTTAAATACCTAGCTGTGCCTGCTACTTCTGTAAGGTCAGAGAGAGTATTTTCGGCGACAGGACAAATACTAAATGATAGAAGAAACATGTTACGCTATGACGCTGTTGACATGTTGTGTTTCTTAAATCAAAATCAGCATCTGTTGTTTTTATAAAACGTTTTTTTTTTAAATAAATGATTATACAACGTGCCGCTACAATGGCGACATTAATTTAACACACGGGTGCCGCTAGTGGCCAGTAATCATAAAAATGTAATAAGAAAAAAAAAATCGTTAAAAGAAAAATTAAAATTTTCAAACGCTCGCCGACATAGGGCTCTCCCATTCCTTCAATTCGCCTTCTCTTTGCATGTTATTTGTTTTATTTTCATTGATGCAATATAATGATCCGTGACCCCGGTAAATGACCTATGCGCTACAGTTGTTAAGTACAGGTTGCTTCAAGATCCTATTTTAGAAATTTTTAAATAAATCAATAAATTAAAACGTTTAATGAAATTAAAATATTTCCTTAAAAAGAAAACGCTATTCCGTATAAGTGTGTTAAATTAATGTCGCCATTAAAGCGCCACGCTGTATAAAGTATATCAATTGATTATTCTTATTTCTTTATTTTTAATGTTTAATAAAAAAAAAGAAACAAAATGTCTTTATTCTCCGGTTTTTCACCGGAGATTGCCCAATCACCGAATATGAATTCAATCGGTTGTAAAAATCTTGCGCCCCTCTAATGACAATGAACGATAGGGTAGTGTAGCGTTGACAAAAAAAGTTTAAAAGAATGCAGGAAGTATGGAGGTTACATTACAGGATTTTAAAATATTTGAGAAGACGGTTTTTTTTATTGTGTTTTTTAAGATTGTCTTTTCATTGCAACTATGTTTTCGAATACAAAATTATAGGTACATAAACAATTTAATAAAATGCGACGTGCTTCGAAAGCACACACACACACACCCACAAGCGTGGGTCCTTCGCCTGATCGCCTCTCTGCTCGTGGTGGGTTGCCATCCCGTTGGACTATGAGAGTGAGGCAAAGGAGATTCTACCTGCTCAAGCACATCGAGGGAATGCAGGGGAAATAGCGCGAGTAAAGGCGCAGTGCAAAATTTCATCGTTCAGCCTTAAAGCGTCAAAAGGTAACAGACAGACAGATTTAAAATATTAAATAGATGTACTTAGTCACTATTTGTATTTAACTGTTTGGTACTCACAAGAACTGTGTGTTATAGAAAGAAATTTATTACAGTTATCATTTGTGTCGCTTAACTTCAAACTCGGATAAATCCAATTCTGAGATTTTTTAAGATTTTGGTGTCAAAAGAAACGGAAAAAGAAATGCTTTTAAACAATTTTATCAGTTGTGTATAAATCCGCATGGTTTTTGAGAAAATAAACCGTTAAAATCATAATATTTTATCTAAGTCAGATAGATCCATGAGACAGTTTTTTTCAAATGTAGTTAAGTCCATGAGAGCCAATCAGGTAATTGCGTTTGTTCAACATGGCCGTCAATCCACATAAACTCTGCGACAGTAACACCGTTCACTCCCGCTTTTTATTGCTTCTTTTTATTATTTGGACAGTTCCCATGGATAATTCCATTAAAATTGTGTCACCAAGTAAGGCCCGCAAGCGACCTAATATAAAACTTCGCCGTAAGAAAGAGGAAAGAGCGAAAATTCGGTAAGTTTGAAATTCCTATACCTATGCGTCGTTTGGAATTTTGGGTTGACACTAGTGTTGTGTTAACCATAATCATTATCGATTATTATTATTTTGTTGTTCTACTGTTATGATACCTTGTTCTACTTGACAAGTTTATCGCATTTTACTAACTAGGTAATTCGTTTGTAAATATGCTGTTCCTTTTTTAATAAAGAATTTAATTTCAGGTGTTGCTAAAATAATCTATAAACGCGGCCAATCGTTTGAAAATTTTAGTCCAGAGAGACTGCCAATTGGAGTTCCAGTAAATGAAGCAAAACTGAGTGATGTTCGCAAATAGCTGGAAATGCACTTTGGCCAAGAGTGGGCATCATTGGTGGAATTGAAATATTATAAAAAACACATGTCATTGTGTGACAGATGACAACTTATGCACAATAATAATTGCGGTCACCTTTTGACTCGGTAATGTAGATCTAGCGCCAATACAATGTGATAATTTTATAAAGATGGTCGATTGATAGAACCACCGAAAAGAAAAATACCCTAGGTCTACTAGTATAACTACGCGGTCGAACCACGGGCAATAAACGTATCCTTCGATGTAAATTGATGGTATAGTTAGGTATATTTTCATCCTTACATATTATCCCTTTATAAGGCTCTGGCCATATATTGGACACCATACGTTGGACGAAATATCTTCAAAAATACTTTGGCAACACAGTTTGTCGTTAGCAGTGTTTTTTCTTGAAAGTTTTGTGAAACGGAACATAGAAAAAAAAGAAGTATAAGCGACCAAATTCAAACAGATGTTTGATGTCATCTGTCAAAATTGTGTCGATTTTAATAGTGCTACCTAAATCAATAAAAATCTTCAAAAAAAATTACTGGAAAGGTAAGATTTTAATTACAATTTGTTAGATAGATTCTAAATTTGATGTAATACAGTATATTTTTGCGGATACGAATCTTTTAGATACTAATTTGGGGATTTGTTATGACGTCCATATATTGCCCAGAGCCCGTCTGAGTCAAACATTTTTTTTTTTACAGAGGGTAGTTTTTCCATTAGACAAAATTGAGGAAACTTTAGAGAGTATTTTTGAGTTATCGGATGGCGAGGAGTCCGAAGATGGTGACGAAAGCGATGAAAGGGAAAGTGAAGCCATATTCTTGCAACCAAATTCATCGAACCTTGAGGATATTTTACCCAATGTCTACTTTACAGTTTCGTACACTTCTGGGAAGAAACATGATTGGCACTTTTACGAGCAGAAAGAAGAGGGTATCGAATTTACCATCTTTTGTATGCAAAAGGCCAAAAGTTGATAGTCGGCAGAAGGCAAAGTATGGTCTTCCAGATGATCTGCGGCTTTCAGACGTTGGATCCCACCTCCCTGGTCCACTAGACTCTTACAGACGATGCAGGGCTTGCAGCAGCAATGCTGACAGCAAAAAGTCGAAGATACGATGCGAGGAAGCCTTATATATTATCCCATGTTTTGCCAACTTCCACAAGCCGTAGTACGGCTCTGTCCAAATAATGGACACCATGTACAGTTTTATATATATACTTTTTTTTCCGAAATTTCAATAAAGTGCTCAAATATGATATATACCACTAATTTTCATTTCTGTACCTTCAGCCGTTTCTTCTGCCTTATAAAGGGTTATAGAACAAAGTCCCCCGTCGCGTCTGTCTGTCTGAACGCGATAAAATCAAAAACTACTGAACGGATTTTCACCATTGGACGGAGTAATTCATGCGGAAGGTTTTAGTGTATAATTTATTAAGGTTTTGTGTAAATTGGCTGAAATATGACGATTATTGTTAAAGATGTCGGAAAAAATCATGCCGACTGGAGGACGTGGAGCTTTATTGGCGTGATAAATCAAATTTATGATTTACAGTATTGTATATCTTAAGAAGTTCAACAAAAAGTCCACGATGTCATATAGATAGTAAACATTTTTATCTTTAAAAATTTGCTTCAATTTGAAGCTATTTTGACCGGTATCACATTAGTCCTTATCCAATAAAATATGTTATTTAAATTGGGCATTAAATTTCGATTAAAATATGCTTTTACATCATATCATTTAAATGAACACAGTTTTAAAATTACGCGTAACAAAATAATTATGGTTGACGGCAACGCGAGTGCATTAGCCGACCACTGCGCCCGTTGAAAGTTAGTCAATGAGCTTTTCCTCGGCTATTAGATACGTATTTCCGGTAGTATATTACCGTGGGATATTTTGCGACATGCACGCGGGCGAAGCCGCGGGTAAAAGCTAGTTAGTAATAATTTAAGAGGATTTTTTTATATATTCTCGACGACACAAACTGAAGACAGAAGCGCGTCAATAATTGTGGTATCTAGCCTACTGTAAAGCTGTGAATATGACCCAAAAAAAGAAAGAAAAAATTATCAAAATAAAAAAAAAATTGTCATAAGCAACTTACAATACAAAAAGAAGTGAAATCCAACCAAAAACATTTTCATGTAAAATGTTGCCAAGACCATTTAAAGGCTCACACTGTCAAAAAGTTATCAGATCTCATGTAGAGCCAAGTTTCTAACATTACACACCCTAACTCTACATGAACTAACTTCACAAATTCTACACCTTAGTCAAAATAATGTGGCTTGGCCGTTTCCGGCCCGATCGAACTAACAAAATGAATGAATATTAACTATTGTATAACAGAAAAGTAATGAATAGTGAATACATTTTTCAACTTACGCCCATGTGACGTTAGCGAAACGGCCAAGCCACATATTTTGACTAAGGTGTAGAATTTGTGAAGTTAGTTCATGTAGAGTTAGGGTGTGTAATGTTAGAAACTTGGCTCTACATGAGATCTGATAACTTTTTGACAGTGTGAGCCTTTAAATGGTCTTGGCAACATTTTACATGAAAATGTTTTTGGTTCGATACAGATTTTCAAGATACAAGAAGAGAATAGGAAGAATTATAATAAAAAAAGTAAGGAGAGTGTGAAGTATGCTGTAGGAGACTTTGTAGCTATTAGAAGAACACAATTCGGAAAGACTTTGAAGATAAAAGCAAAGTATTTGGGACCTTACAAGGTGACGAAGATACTTGGGAAAGATCAGTATGAGATGGAAAAGGCTGAAGTTACTGCTGAGGGTCCTATAAAAACATCCACTGCAGCCGACTACATGAAAAGATGGCCAGGAGTTAGCTACTAAGTTTGATGCTTGTTGTGTTTTTTCTTCTGTTAGATGTTCCTGAACATTAATTTAAATCTTAAGTTTCCTTTATTTCGTTTGAAAACCTATAAAGTAAGATAAGGCATTGGATCTCAGGTGTTAAATGACATAATTTTTTTGGTGTTAGATTTTAAGAAGTTAATTGTACTGTTTTATTTCTAAAACTGTTATAGTACTAGCTATTATGTAAGTTGATGTTGCTATTATGCTATTATTAGTTAGTATATAGCGGAGTAAGTTCATAGTCTGAGGCCAGACTATGGCAGGACGGCCGAGTTGTGGGCTATTTTATAATATTTATTATTTAATCCCCGTAAGATTAGTAAGTTTAGTCGATTCTTATATTATTTCTGAACTATAATCTTAATATGTTTTTTTTTTTTTTACCTTCTACGGGGAAGCTGATGGCCTGCATCTCACCTGATGGTAAGTGATGATCAGGCCAAAGGTGGAAGCGAACTTCACCCGGAATCCTCAACCACAGAGGAACTGGCTATCTTATCTCTAACTGCCGAAACACAACAATGCTGTTAACATTGTTGTTATGGCGACAGACTTAGATAAGATGGTGGTAGCTAGCCAGGCGGACTTAGAAAAAGCCCTACCACCAACCAAACCAAACTTAACTAAAAGAGTTAGAGAAAGAAAAAAGGTGTGAAAGAAGAGAAACTAAAGGCGATTGTAAAGGTGAAAATTATATTAAATTATAAGCTGACAAAAAATACAAAAAGGTGTTTAATTCTGCCGACCCCCCAATTCTTCCATCCCACATACGAGTATATCTACCTCTTCTGGCGACCTAAACCTAGTCATTCAACGATTGCAACTGTCGCTTGATCTTCTTCTAGACTACTTCTCTAAATCGAAGCTTAAAGTGAATTCTACTAAAACGGAGATTATGTTCTCAAGAAAATGATCACTTCCCACCGCTTTGTTAAAATTGAAGGATCGTGCAACGGAAGAAATCAGTCAAGTATTTGGAAACAACATTTTCATGTACGTTTGCCCCGCACGGCCCCCCAAAATTTTTGTATAAGGTGTGCACCAATGCAATGTACTCGCCTCTAGGACTATATGTACCGGTTTCTTTTTCAATGTACCTCTGTACTTTTGAAGAAATATGCAAAAAAAGGGGGCTGTGCCAGCCAAACGTTTTAAGCACGGCCCCCATGTAACTTGAAAAATATATAACGTATTTAAAAAAATATTAGATGTGGTAAAGTAAAAGAAAATTGGGGGGCGCTGAATTATAATTGATTTTCAAAGTGGGCGGTAGATGAAATAAGTTTGAGAACCTCTGCTGTAAAGGATGATGCCCATTTTGGTACTCTCCTCCAATAGCGATGTGTAATACATTTCATCATCAGCTCTTTTTAAACTGAATAGAAGTTACACCTGACCTTACTCCCATAGATTTTTATCTTTGTGGTCATATGAAAAGCCTTGTATACTCCAGTACACAACACCTTCAGTAGAAGTATCAAGGCAAAGAATAATACATGCAGCGGAACATATTAACAAAGTTCACTTCAAGAGTTACCAAGACAGATGTTAGAAGAAGAGTAAGGGCTTGTATAAGGCACAGAGGTGCCCATTTGAACTAAAGCTTTAAGTGACCAACAGCAATCAGGTTCAGGTTTTAAATTATTTCAACAATTGCCAATTCTATCTTTTTGGGCAGTATCGACTATGGGCCCCACAATATTTTTTGTTTACCTAAGAAGCTTTTTCAATGTATTAACTTTCAATTATATTATGGATGAAGGCCATTCAATTTCATATTTTAAAGAATTAATATTTTATAACGCATTCTGGGAAATTTTCTGAAACTGATGATAATTAAAGGATTTATTTTAAAGTCTCAGAAGTCACGTATGTCGCTTACGTGCGCTGTAAGTTTAAATACACGCAAACTAGTGTCTATGTAAACCGTGACCAGCGAGTAGACCGCAAGTTACACGGGCGCCGTACTGAAAACGTTTGGCTGGCACGGCCCTCTTTTTTTGCATATTTCTTCAAAAGTACAGAGGTACATAGAAAAAGAAACCGTTACATATACTCCAAGAGGCGAGTACATTGCATTGGTGCTCACCTAAAACGAAAATTTTGGGGGGCCGTGCGGGGCAAACGTACATACATTTTCGACGTTATAGTAAGCTGGTTAAAAAATATGGAGGAACTTCGTTTAAAAGGAGTCAAGTCCCTTAATAGCTTAAAACCAATCCTTAATCGTAAATGTAATTTGAGCCCTCAAACCAAATAACGCATTTATTCCACACTGGTTCGTCTTTGTATGACATACGCATCCCCTGTCCGTAGTAGTAGTATTATTATTTCTTTTATTCCATTTTCATACATATTAATCACATTTTTTTTTCCTCTTATGTACTTTTTTTTAAAGTGTATACTTTAAAAAAAAGTACATAAGAGGAAGTCTGAAAATGGCACCGATGACCGAAAAGTTATGCGGAAATTGGTTATCATGGTATGGGCATGTGATGCGGAGGAATGAGGAAAATGACGTGAAGAAAGTTTTGAGTATGAATGTCGATGGCTATAGGAGTAGGGGAAGACCAAAGAAACGTGGATGGACTGTGTGATGCGGAGGAATGAGGAAAATGACGTGAAGAAAGTTTTGAGTATGAATGTCGATGGCTATAGGAGTAGGGGAAGACCAAAGAAACGTGGATGGACTGTGTGAAAGATGATATGGCTAGAAAGGGAGTGACTACTGAGATGACCTACTACTGACCTAGTTTATGGGATAGAGTTGAAATTTATTGTACTCCTTCGCTAAAGTTGTATTGAATAGCGTCAACTGAATGTATGCAGTGCAATGTGATTTTGTTTTATGCAATAAATTCTTTTATTATTATTATTATTTATATATGTCTACATATCTCGGGACCCTGGGGTCCCGGACCTTTGGAAGGCGTACGAGGGGCCAAAGCCAACTCGCAGAGGCCCGTTAGACGTGCTTAATGAAATGAGGCACCAACCGGCGATTATCCCTGTATGCACTATGCAAGTGCACCCAAGGACAACCCCCGGTTGGTGTAGGACTATTGCAGGAAATGGAAACAAATTTAATGGACTATGGGTTTGGGTGGCTAAAGTTGACTGGTGACCTGGAACTATGGAAGGACTATGGCCCCTGCCTGATCAATGTTTTATATATACACGGATAAAATGGCAGGGGGTGACTTGCACACTCAATAATGGGCCCCCGAAAACGGTCGCATGCACAAAGTGTCGTAGCGACAAGGGGGCAACATGTCCTGAGGTGCTGGAGTGGAGCGGTATTCCACGGCTATCAGGACAATCCCGGAAGTACGGTCAAGATCCCTACCAGCATCTTACTGGAATACTTCCTTCCTCCGAGCACGTTTGCTCTTGCGAATCTCCACTCAAGCCGGCCAATTAAGGCAAGAATGAGGTGGGAGCTCTGTTCCTCGTCAGTGTTCACTTCAGCCGGCCAATAAAGGCAAGCCAGAGATGAGGAACAAGATTTCTCCCGGGAGATAGGGTCCGTGGGGTCGCTACTGCCCAACAGCTCGCCACATGCTGCCCTGCGGTTTTCTGTATCTCTCTTGGTCTGGCTCCTCATCCTAGACCTGTTCCGGCAAAGTAAACTCTACCGGCACAGACCTAGAGTTTGGAGCGCGCAAGCCCCACCACGACGTCAACGTAGAGATACGGCGGTGGGGTTATTATTATTATTATTATGACGACTAATAGAGAAGTATGAAAAACAGGGACATGTTGCGCCGACCCCAAATAAAATTGGGATAAGGACAGGAGAATGATGATGATGATGAAACTTTAAAAAAGAGTATTATTATTATTAGAGACATTAACTACAAGAAACCCCAGGTCGTTCAGGACAAAGCACTGAAAATAGCATTTAACACACCTCTCTAAACAAACCTTAAACAAATACATAATGATATCAAGTTTCCTCCTCTAAAGGATTTCATTCTGAAAGTATCCCGAAAATTCTACCTCTCTATTAATCCACGTCATCGTAATACTTTGGTCGCACACATTGGTACGAGTAGATTAACCCGATTACCTTATATTCCAGGACTTATAACAAGTAGGTACTACAAACTGCCTCATCACCATTTCCTGGTTGATTAACGTTAGCTCACTTACCACCGGTCCAGCGTGATTGCTGTCACCTAACTCACTAGTATTTACATTACATTATGTTTACAAAATAATTAAAAATGGCGGAGGGGCCTGAGTTACTTAAATTTAAAAAATTGGGTCTGCAAAACCCTACTTATCAGCATAATCTTTTAATTACGTTCGGTGTTCAAAATCATCAAGACCAGAATTACACTGATCGGTGCACCATAGTACTGAAACATAAGAAACATTTATTAATCTTATACTTTATTAATCAATTATTTATATATTTTTTTATTAAAATTAATTTCAGTAGTGACATGGCTGGTGTGCATCCACAGCTATTCACAACCGTACTATTCACTATTGGGTTCGATTGTTAAAGTTTGTTTTAGGCTTGCGCACATTTGCGCAAAAATCCTCCTACATCCGTCAGTTTCGCACATTTCTATGAAGCAGCGCACACTACAGGCGGGCCGCACCGCACTTATATGTATGAAAATGGTAGAAAATGCTACAGTGGTAAATAAATTATTATAAATTATTCATAGTGTATGTATATCAATGACATAACTCATTTGATACACATAACCATTCTTTATAGGTATACGGTATTTGTGACGTTGCACGTTGTACTGTTTGCAGATGATACCTCTCTTAGGTAAAGTAAGTTAGTTGTCAATTCGAAGAGAGCGACAACAAAAAATATTTTATATCTAACTGAACATATCCTTAGGATGAAATGCCGTCGTACGGCATTTCATACAAACTTACAAGCCCTTGTTTTTCGACATGACTGAACCAATTTTAATGAAACTTCGTACGCATATTACAAAGATCTAAAAACTTAGTTAAGAACATTTTCGAAAAATAGTGTTACAGCCAAATTAGACCGATTTAAAATTTTCCATAAAAACAGAGATTTCCAGTTAGCTGTTTTTAAATAAGACCTTTCGAAATTAGACCAGGGTCGATAATTTTTTAAACCAAAAAAAATAATAGTAGGATGAAACCCATTAGAAAAGGAGGAGAATATTATAAAATTTAAAGGAAAAATAATTTACGGGCGATCTGAGGTCGGGAAGGGGATGGGGGTGAGTTATTAAGGGTAAAAAACGGTTTTTCTCGATTTCTGGCAAAACTAAAAGTCCTATGGAAAAAAATTAAATGGCAATGTTGTAGGTAATAAAAAGACCTAAAACTTTTGTATTTACACTTTTTTCACATAACCTCAAAATTTATGTGAAAAATTCAAAAAACCAAGTTTTTGGTTTTTTATTTTTATCTTTTTCAAATTTTTGTTTTTTTTCACGAAATTTGGTGACAACTTACCTTTTTATGTCCCAAATACGCTGTAATTTATTTGATTAGAAATATTAATTTTTTCACCTTATTTTGAATTAATATCGAAAAATCACCCTAATTTTCAATCGAAAATTCACCCGTCAAAATATCAGCTTTTTTCAAAAAGTTGGTATGTTTTCTGTTCGTTGAAATCTCTACTTTCCGACGGTAAAAAAAAATATAAATGTTACCATAGTAAATCTTCTCAGAAAATGCAAAAAATCGAAAAAAAGTCGAATTCGAAATTTTTTTTTAATCATTATAAATAATTTCATCTAAAAAGTGTGATTGCTGCAATTTGATTCAATTAAAAAGTTGATTTATTTAATGCTAATTACATTTATCATAGAAAATCTCATTATATATAAATATAAATGTAAATCGTACTATTAATTATGTTTCTTTATTCGTTCGTCAGTTTATGTACTCTAGAGGGCGCCATATTGAATGTAATGTAACTTCGCATAGCCTATAACCAGCGGACAATCAGGACGCTTCCAACGATACCGCATTCGTCAAATTATGATCAGTAGTTTAGAAGTTATGAGGTTACAGATGAACATACATACATACATATATACATACTTACATACATACATACCGGTCAAAATCATAACCCTCCTTTTTGCTTCGCCGAAGTCGGGTAAAAAATATTGTAATGAATAACGTAATCAGAATAAAGTATCTACATATAATAGTACGATTTACATTTATATTTATTTTATTTATTTAAATCGAACACATGTAAGAAAGAAAAGAAAAATACCCTATAATTAAACCCTATAATTACCTCCGCTTCCTGCTGCACCAGACCTGCAGCTGTGCATACGGGTCCAGTGCCCCAGGAACGGGCAATCAGGCTTATTCACTATCACCTTTAGAATGCTGTTGGTGCTCCCCCGAATCCTTCGCATCAGGGATGCTGTTCTTTTTCGCATAATAGCTTGAAAGCTATCAATATCTGCTTCAGCAAACATGCCCGATGCGCTACAGAACCGCGGGAGCCCCAACAGCACCCTAAAAGCATTATTATACTGTATGCGAAGAACGTTGTAGGCCCTCTGCGTATGCCTAACCCACAGGCTGCACGTGTAAAATGACTGGCAAAACGCCTTGAATAGAGTGAGTTTCACTTCTCTAGTACATCGTGCAAACCTACGGGCCAGCATATTACATCGGATAGACAACGCTCTTCGCTCCCTTTCTATATCACTGTCATCATTTAAGTCCTCATTTAATATGTGGCCAAGGTACCTAAAATGTGATACTCTATTCAGTGGTACACCATAGAGAAAAACCGGAGGAACTGTCTTAGGCTTTTTAGTACCTACCCTAAACACTACAAGCTCACTCTTTCGTACATTGTACAATAAACCATGAGAGGTCGCGTATCTCTCACATACCTCGAGCAACCGTCCATCAATCGAGGGACTCAGCAGCACCATATCATCTGCATAACTTATACTATTAATAATTTTCCCATCAATAGAGCATCCGATACCAGTACCGCTGAGCTCCTCGATCAACTTATTGACGTAAAGACTGAAGAGCGCCGGGGAAGTCAAACCTCCCTGTCTCACGCCACACTCCAACCCATACGCTCCAGACAACGCACCTGACCATCTGACCTGGTTGATTTGGTGGTCATACCAGTAGCCTAAGAGCTTAATAAGTTCATTAGGCAGACCTTGCTCGCGCAATTTCGACCATAAGATATTATAATCAACCAGGTCAAATGCCTTGGAGAGGTCCAGGAAAGCAGCATACACAGGTGTGTTTCTATCGGTATAGTACCTGACCGTGCGCTTGAGCGCCAGAATAGCAGTCTCCGTGGACAACCCAGCTCTAAAACCGAACTGTGCATCATGTAGATTAAGCTGTCCAGTTACTCTCCGCTCAAGCACACCGTCAAGAAACTTTGCTGTTACAGTGGCCAGCGATATTGGCCTATAATTATCTTTGTCTGAGACATCGCCGGTCTTGTTCTTGACTATAGGCACAACTATCGTCTTCATTAGATCAGTCGGTAGATACGACTGGTTTTTTGAATTTTTCACATAAATTTTGAGGTCATGTGAAAAAAGTGTAAATACAAAAGTTTTAGGTCTTTTTATTACCTACAACTTTGCCATTTGACTTTTTTCCATAGGACTTTTAGTTTTGCCGGAAATCGAGAAAAACCGTTTTTTACCCTTAATAACTCACCCCCATCCCCTTCCCGACCTCAGATCGCCCGTAAATTATTTTTCCTTTAATTTTTATAACATTCTCCTCCTTTTCTAATGGGTTTCATCCTACTATTATTTTTTTCACTTTTTATTGTTTTAAAGGCTTTCTACCCTGGTCTAAATTGTTCACTAAGTTTTTAGACCTTTGGTTCATATATGAGAAATAAAAATTCAAACAATGCAAAATTATTAAGGAATTTCGGTCAATAAAATGATTTTTTTTATCAATATGTCTTCCTTAATATAAGAAAGACTTAAATAAATGCTTTAAGTTTGAGTATAACCAAAACGCGTTGCGACTCGCAATATGCGATGATATATACAAAATGTACAAAAAGGATGTAGGAGGATTGGTGGCAAACATTACAGGCCCATTTGAAATGTAAAAATAATATAGCAATAATAATATTTACGAAAAATATTACTAACTTAACAGAAAAGTAATCTCTATCACTTGCCCAAACGTCGACATTTCTAAAGTGAACTGCAATAAACCGTTGTCCGGTATTGTGCTATATTGATTAAATCAGAGAAATATAATCATTTCATTATTGCAGTTAATCATGCAAAACGAATCTACAAGTTTATTTACTACGAGACAAAGACACAAAAGGTCCACTTCGATCAGGGTTTGCTAAGCATTTCGTTAGGTACCTGTAAGCACATGTTTGTCTGCTCATGGACAACCAAATATTTGGTAAAGGTCTATAAAGTAGTTACAGTGGGTGTTATACTATACGTACACACAAAAATAAAGTTTGTATTTCTAGCTGACATTTTTTCTCTAAGGAATATACTATTCATAATGTTAGAGTAACTACACGAAAGTTGTAAATTGTTAATATAATATTTCATTTATCAGAGAAATACAGGTTGGCTTATGTAAGAGAGTTTCGGAGCAAAACGTAAGATAATAATTATTGCATTTTATTTTATTTATTACATTAAAAATGCTTATAAATTATGTTTTTAAATATTTTTAGAAACAACATCATCATCATCATCATCATTCTCCTGCCCTTATCCCAATTTTATTTGGGGTCGGCGCAACATGTCCCTTTTTTCCATACTTCTCTATTAGTCGTCATTTCAGTAGTTACCCCCTTTCTAGCCATATCATCTTTCACACAATCCATCCATCGTTTCTTTGGTCTTCCCCTACTCTTATAGCCATCGACATTCATACTCAAAACTTTCTTCACGACATTTTCCTCATTTCTCCGCATCACATGCCCATACCATGACAACCGATTACCGCACAACTTTTCGGTCACCGGTGCCACTTTCAGACTTCCTCTTATGTACTCATTTCTTACTCTATCCATTCGTGTAACACCACACATCCCTCTTAGCATTCTCATCTCAGCTGCATGCAATTGCCTTTCATTCATCCCTTTGGTGGCCCAACATTCTGATCCATACAAGACAGCAGGTCTAACCATTGTTTTATATATCTTCCCCTTAAGTTTAAGGGGAAAGTGGGAGTCGCAGATTGTTCCCGTAACCTGCTGCCATTTCATCCATCCAGTGTTAATTCTGTGCTTAACCGCCCGATCTATTTCGCCATCGCTTTGCATGAGTGAACCGAGATACCGAAAGTCGGAGCAGACTGGCAGAAGCGTGCCATCAAGCGCTATGGCTCCAGAACTAGAGAGACCGCCGAAATCGCAGAACATATGTTCAGTTTTGGTTCTGCTGATTTTCAAGCCAACACTCTCCAGCTTCTGCTGCCATTTCTCCAATCTGCTCTGGATCTCAGGTTCATCCTCACCGACAAGAACAATGTCATCAGCAAACAGCATGCACCAGGGTGCCTCTTCCTGTAAGTCCGACGTCAGGGCGTCCATAATCAACAAGAAGAGGTAAGGACTTAAAGCCGACCCTTGGTGCAAGCCTACAGCCACACTGAACTCATCAGTATTGCCAGCAGCCGACCGAACGTACGTACGAGATTGGCTGTACATGGCACGAATTAACTCTACATACTTCCCGGGCAAACCTTTCTCTTTCAAGGCCCACCACAACACATCTCGAGGTACCCTATCATACGCTTTCTCCAGATCAATGAACACCATGTGCAAGTTCTTGTGTGCACGTCTGTACTTCTCACACAATTGGCGGAGTGCAAAGGTGGCGTCCATTGTTCCTCGACCTGGCATGAACCCAAACTGGTTTGGGGTAATCTCACTCTCCTCTCTCAGTCTTTTCTCTATTACTTTCTCCCATACCTTCATACTATGTGACATGAGCTTTATCCCTCGATAGTTGTTGCAGTCCTGTACATCACCTTTATTCTTGAAGATGGGCACTAGCGAACTATTGCACCATTCTTGTGGGATCCCCCCTTCATGCAACAACTTATTAAAGAATAAAGTCAGCCACATACATCCATCTTCTTTTAAACACTTCCATACTTCTATTGGTATATCATCTGGGCCTATAGCCTTACCATTTTTCATACTTTGAACTGCCTTTCTCACTTCATCCATGCTTATTTCCCTGACCAAACCCATATTTACATGTACCTCTTTGAGCACACCATTCCATTTATTCTCTTCGTTCATTAACTTTTCAAAATAAATCTTCCATCGTTCTTTTATTTCGTCATCTTTGCACAAAACCTTACCGGCGTCATCTTTTATACATTTCATGTGAATTATATCTCTCGTTCTCCTTTCTCTTGCTTTTGTGATCCGGTAGAGCTCCTTCTGGCCTCTAGGGCTCTCCAGTGAGTCATACAACTTCTCCTGCGCCTTAGACCTCGAAACTGCTACCGCCTTTTTTGCCTTTCTCTTCCATTCTTTATAAATCTTCTTCTTATCATCCTTTAAACTATCATTCCCGTTTTCTACACCCTGCCATTCTTTAAATGCAATTTTCTTTTCTTTAAGTATCTTTTGCACGTCTTCATTCCACCACCATGTATCCCTTTCTATTATACCTTTCCCTTTCGATTCTCCAAATACATCTTTAGCTACTCTCCTTATACAATCCGCCATCCCTTTCCAACATTCATTCACAGACTTTCCTTCCATATCCTTCATTTCAATCATTTTATCTACCACTTGACTCTTAAACATACTGGCGCATTCCTCTTTTTCTATCATACGCCATCTGGTTTTGGGTGGGGGCCGTTCCTTGTTCCTACTGGACGAGACACTGACTTTTACCTCCATTATTAAGAGTCTATGTTGTGGGACTAAGTCTTCACCTGGGAGCACTTTACAGTTTTTGACACTTTTAAGGCTGTTCCGTCTTACTAGCAAGTAGTCAATTTGTGTCGCGTGGTGGCCACTTTTGTAAGTTATAAGATGCTCTTTTTGTTTTTGGAACCACGTATTTGTTATTGCCAGGTCGAAGGCCGAAGCAGCTTGCAGTAGTGTCTCGCCATCAGTGTTACGGTCTCCGTATCCCCAACCGCCATGCACTCTCTCATACCCATCCTTCGGTCTTCCTACATGCCCGTTAAAATCACCCCCCACATACACTTCTTCACTATCTTGCACATCCATCATCACCCGATCAAAATCCATCCAAAACTTTTCTTTTACACTATCTTCACACCCTGACTGGGGTGCATACACACTAACTATATTAACCACTAAACTCTCCACAATTACTTTAACCGCTATCACTCTATCACTCACTCTTTTAACATCCACCACACATTCTTTCAACCGACTATCCAAAACTATACCCACACCATTTCGCTTGCCATCGCTCCCACAATAATAAAACTTATATCCTTCTCCTATCTCTCTAGCCTTCGCGCCCTTCCACTTTGTCTCTTGCAGACACGCTATGTTCAGTCGTCGCCTTTTTAAAACATCTGCTAGTTCCCTTCCTCTTCCAGTCATCGTACCTACATTCCAGCTCGCACATCTCAGTCTAGCTTCTCTCACACTCCGAGCTTGCGTCTTACGTCGCACCCGCCCGTTCTGGTGCGACAACCCTTGTCCATTTCCCACAGAAGCCGGGTGCTGCCCCTGCGCGTCGCCTGTGGGGTACGCCCTAGCCCTATCGCGCATCATAACATTTTCTCTCATGTTGCTTAGGGTTTTGGCAAAGTTTTACAGTCGGCCGCCAGCCTGACACCAACCCTCCTTGGGAATGCTTTTGTTGGTGGTTTTCCCGCCACCTCGCGGGTGACCCAAGGTGCTACGATGGTACGCACTAGGTCTCCAGTTCCCTTAGTCGCCTCCTACGACACCCACAGGATGAAATGGGGTGGCCATATTCTTAATCCGGGACCACACGGACAATTTTTAGATTTTTAGAAACAACATATAAAATAAAAAAAATTGAGCCCACCGGTATCGGGAACAGGGTCCAAACTACCGGTGGTCAGGGCTTCTAACTATACGCGCCGTGTCAAGAAGAACCGCTTTCTGCATGAAGCCCTTGATCCAGCCTCATAACGAGAGCCTCCTCAGTTGTTGGTTGAGGCTGTTGGCTATTATGCCATTGGACATCACGACAATTAAGACAATGACTGCTGTATCAACATCCCACATGTCGACACCCTCGCGAGCCACGTCAAGATAATAAGTTACTTATTTTTCTCAGCTTTTACGAGGTCTTCTCAGAGTAGACAGATAGGAAACGCCGAACTTATCTAGCTAATTTTAAACATGTTTTTTAATATGACGTGTAGAAGTGATTCCAATATTCTATTTACAGAATAAACAATTTCATTTCATTTCGATGTCGGTCAAATTACCACCTCCTGAGATGATGCACATTGTGCTCGTTTAATGGCATTTTGAACTGTTACTCGCAAAACATCTGGCTCAAAATTGGTGATTTCTTCTTCAATGTTGACTTTCAAGACTTGCAAGGTTTCCGGTTTGTGTTGATAAACGCGAAATTTTAAAAAGCCCCAAAGGTGCCCGTCTGGCGCCTTTGTTAGTTGAGTTACACCATTTTGTGTTACACTGTTACCCATTGGGAAAAAAATTACCGATTAGTAACACTGTAACTCAAAGCCACATTTTTTTTCCATCAATTTACACTGTAACTCAACAGAACGCTGTGTTCCCGTTAAGTACCTATAGTATGGGTGGCGAAGATAAACATATCAAAAAGTTCATCAAATACATGGAGAAACAATGGTTACTCGATGATTTTATAAAAGTGTGGTGTGTATACAGAGATACTCATCGACCTACAAACTTTTTGGAAGGCTGGCATAGTAAATTAAACAAAGTCGTTGGAAAAAAAACCCAAATTTGATGTAACTATTGCACGTGCTTAACTACTACAACTATTGCTTTTTTTTTTCGTCGGTTTAATTTTTTGCAAAAAAGTTTTTTATTTTTCGCTTTTGAGTTACCTTTTAATGTTTGCCTCAACTTCTGACCGTCGATGACAGTCATATCCCAGCTAGGTGAAAAGTTCTCATCAGGGGGAATGAAATAAGGCCAAACACGATGTGCTGCTGTAAACTGGTGAGGAACTCTCGCGACTGTCTTCCGACTCCATCATCAGATCAACTCCAGGTCCTTATTCTGTAGTTGTGTCATCAGAACTACATATGTGTGCGAAATTACAACAGAATCGGTCAAACTCAAACTCAAAGCATTTATTTCAATTAAACCATATACAGACACTTTTGAATTGTCAAGGAGTCAGTCAGTCAGAAATATGAAGCTAGTTGCCCATTCCAAAGCGTAGTAGGTACCTATGGAGAAGAACGGGTAAGAAACTCCACAGACACTCTTTTAAATAAATAATTGTTACAAAATAGTGGTTACATAATTCATGTTTAAATTATACATGTGAGAACAATGTAAAAAAGATGCGCACGTTAAAAGTGTCCGTAATAAAAACATAAAAAAATAAAACAATTAAAGGATTAAAATAAATTAAAATAAGCCACGGCAGCTAAGAGATGACCAGTCCCAACTGACGGCGCCCGTTCACGAACATGACGCATGTATTAGCACCATTCAGCTCAACCATTTTGAAGGGAGCTAAATGATCCAACACACACGCCACCATCAGCGAGACATCTGAGTGAGCATGACATACTCTCAGCCGCCAGGGCACATTCAAGTCAATGAAAGACATATTACCCGGTAAATGGTAGCTCTGTAGTACATAGTACTCACACATGTGCTATGCAATTATACAATACAAAGGAGATTGAGTTTATACAATGCAAAGATGGTTTTACAATCTTCAGCAGCGCCAAAAGTATTTTCAAATGTTAAGTTGTGGTTGTGGAGCAGGACCAGCATTGAGCCAAGCATTTTTATCAGCGATATAATCAGCCAACTTATAATATGCCTGCCTGCATAGTGTGCGTTTTATACAAGATTTGAATTTCGTCTCATTCAGTTGAAGTATGTGGAGAGGAATTTTATTGTAACATTTTAAACAGTCCCCATGAAAGATGAGTCTACTTTAGCCAGTCTGAAACCTGGTTGAACTAATAGGTCCCTATTTCTTGTACTGTAATTATGTCTATCACCTCTTTTGCTGAAAAGATGTAAATTTTTTCTTACGTACATGATGTTTTCATAGATATATTGACAAGGTACTGTCATGATGTTAATATCCTTAAACCGTTCCCTTAGAGAATCACGCCTGCGCAGATGATATATGGCTCTGATCGCTCTTTTCTGCAGAATAAAAATAGACTCAATGTCTGCAGCCCGTCCCCATAGTAAAATACCGTAAGACATGATACTATGAAAATAGCTAAAATAAACTAGGCTCGCGGTATCTACATCAGTAAATTGACGGATTTTTCTGACAGCATATGCTGCTGAACTTAGCCGTCCTGCAAGAGATGTTAAATGAGGACCCCATTGTAGCCTTGAGTCGAGCGTGATCCCCAGGAAAACAGTTTTATCGACGAATTCTAGTTTCTCTTGATTCAATACTATCTCACAATCTCTACTTTTGACATTTGGTAAAGAAAATTTAATGCACTTGGTTTTTTTTCCATTTAATACTAAATTATTAGCAGTGAACCAATTTTGGACCTGCAGTAGGGCGTTATTTACGTCGTCAAAATTTTTAGCACGTCTATCTACCTTAAAAATTAAGGAAGTATCGTCCGCAAATAACACCATTTGTGGTTGATTTTTTTATAAATGGAGTAGATCATTAATATACACTAAAAAGAGGAATGGACCCAATATTGAGCCTTGTGGCACACCCATTTTTACTATTAAACCTAGTGAATTGACACCGTTTATTTGGACTTGCTGTTGTCTATCATTTAAATACGATTTTACTAAATTGAGCGCAAGTTTTCCAAGTCCGTAATGCTCAAGTTTCAAGAGCAAGGTTTCGTGATCAACGCAATCAAATGCCTTAGAGAGGTCACAAAAGATCCCTATGGCGTCTTGGGCCTCTTCCCACGCGTTAAAAATGTGTCTTAATAAGGTTACACCAGCGTCGGTCGTACAACGTCCTTTGGTGAAACCATACTGTTGATCGTGAAGGATTTTATTTGTGTTAAAATGATTGAGCATTTGATTAAGCATTACCTTTTCAAACACCTTGCTGAAAACTGGCAACACGGATGTCCCCGGATTTGAAAAGTGGTATTACCTTACTGTATTTCATTAAATCCGGGAAGACTCCTTGATCCACACAAAAATTAAATATTAAGGCTAAGTAAGGCGCTATGGTCTCAATTATGGAAATACAAACTTTAATGGACATTCCCCAAAGATCTTCGGTCAATTTGATCTTGATTTGTTTAAAAGCTTTTATTACTGTTATGGGGTTAATATGCTTAAAGTTAAATTCAATCGGGCAGGCTGAAACGTTCGCCCTTACTAAATCAAAAGAGAGCGAGGGCGAGGAATTTAAAGTTTCAGTAGTTTTAAGTGGGATACTGGTAAAGAAATCTACAAATTCTTGAGCACCTTTTTTGTTATAGCAAATAAGACCACCACATGAGGTCTTCAGTGTGTAATCAGAATTATGCTTTTTGTTTCTGTTCGTTTCATTATTGATAATTTTCCAAACCGTTTTTATTTTATTGTCTGCTGACTTAACTTTGGTTCTAATATATAGGGCTTTAGCTGCCTTACAAGTGTTTTTAAAAGTTCTAGAGTAAGTAGCAACATACTTATTAAAAGTTTCCGTGTTAATATAAGGCTTAAGGCCATACAGCTCGAAAAGTCTTTCCCTACTTTTCCTGAGTCCTTTAGTTGCCCAGTCACTAAATAAAAACTTAGGGCTGATAATTTTAGTACTCTTCTTAAAATGATTATTGAACTCGGTTTGAACTACCGAAAAGAATTCATTATACAAAATATTAACATTATTTAATGTAAGGTGCTGATTACTTAATTTACAAACTAAAGTGCTATTAAATTTATTTAAATTAACAGCTGTTACTGGTCTGAATTGTATTTGCACTTTTTGTATTGGTATGTTGGACTCAAAAGTTACGGTTTGACCACTGTGATCAGAAGGGAGATAATTAACGATGGCTTTATCTAAATAGTCGCAGCAACAAAACACATTATCAATACATGTACCAGTAGTCGTAGTTATTCGGGTTGGTTCTAAAAACACATTTGATAAATTGAATGATTTGAACAAATTTAAAAATCTACTGGTATTTGAATTATTTTCTAAAATATTAATGTTAAAGTCACCACAGATAATTACTGATTTATTACCAGTTGCAAGTTTTGCCAAAACATCTTCCATTACTGACTCAAATATAGAGTAGTTTTGATAATTTGGGGGTCTGTAAACGCACACTATAACATGCTTATCTAGCTCAACACAAGACAGTTCAATGCTATGTTCAACCGATAGTTCAACTATGTCATTACGGGTTTTTGATTTAATACAACTTTTAATTAAGATTAATGAAGTACGTGAAACATCAATCAACCCCATTTTTTTACACTTAGGGGTGGGTTTCAACTTTTATGGGACCAACTTTGAGGTATACCCTTTCCAATAAAAAAAAGAATCGTTCAAATCGGACCACTCAGTAAAAAGTTATGCGTGGTCATAAATAAAAATAAAGAAAAATATACGTGTCGAATTGAGAACCTCCTCCTTTTTTTTTCGTCGGTTAAAAATGGTGTAACTCCACGGGAACAAAGGGTCTGGCGCCGTCAGATCTGGCGATTTAGCCGACCAGTTCAAATCGCGAAACAAAAAGATCACACGGGCCGGAAACTGGTGTTTTAAAATCTCCATCGTTACCCGAGCTATGTATATCGCTCGTGTCAACTTATTCTCTTCTCCTGTCTACAACAGTCAAATCGCAATGACATTGTGACGCCATTTGCAATAAAAAATAAGTTTAAAATTATTATTATAAAAAGAGTTAGAGAGCCCTGTCAGAAATCTTCTTCTTCGAATTTCTTACAGGGTTCTCTAACTCTTTAAGAACAGTTAAGCGGAGTAAGTTAATAACTTAATCCGCTTAACTGTTCTTAAAAGTAACTAAATATACATCGTCTATTGTATTTTATAATGGATTTCCGCAAAGTCACGCCAGAGTCAATTAACTATCTTAAAGATTATTTAAATAAAATCAAGATGAGTAAATGATGAGGCTTTTATGTTTAAAATAAGTATTCACAGTAAGAAAATATAGTTTATTATCCAGCCACAAGATATTTTTTCTCTTGATCAATTATTACTTTAGTTATAAACGAAATAATAATTGAGACTTACGCCATTTAGTTCCGTGCTCGAACACGATCAAAGAGCGCACGGGATAATCAAGTTTATTACAGATGTGTTAGCGTTTAGCAGTCAGAGTATATAATTACAATATACTCTACTCTATGGTTTAGCACACATCGGAGTGGCGGGGTGCATGGGCGCAGAGCTTGTACGGAAATTGTCTTTAGAGTGCCTGGTCTAAATAACACAAAGAAACAAACAATAAATATTCAATAAATAAAAAATTTGAGTTTTATGTTTCGTGATACGTTGCAAAATTATGTTAAATCAAAAAACCAGCCAAGTGTGAGTCGGACTCGCACACGAAGGCCTCCATACCACCGTACAATATTTAGCAAAAAAACGTTTTGTACGGTAAAATTTTATACGGTAAAATTTTAGGGTTTACTAAATTTTATTTTAGGAAACCCTAAAAATAATTGTGTAGTTTTAAATTTGGTACGGTGGTACGGAACCCTTCATGTGCGAGTCTTGGCTTGTTTTTTTTAGTTCAGTTAAATGAAAATACTAAACAAAGTAAGTATGTTTTTCATCACAAAGGAGATCATTCATTTTGGGATAAAAAAATTTTTTTGGCGGCCATCAATAATAATTACATATTTTGAAAGAACACATAAAACGTATTATTTTTTACTATGGCGTCAATGTCGAGAACAATTTGGGTTCGGAGATATACCCATTTTAAGAAAAAACATTGTTTTTGGCGGCCATCAATAATAATTACATATTTTGAAAGAACACTTATAACGCATTATTTTTTACTATGGCGTCAATGTCGAAAACAATTTGGGTTCGGAGATATACCCATTTTAAGATAAAACATTGTTTTAGGCGGCAATCAATAATAATTACATATTTTGAAAGAACACTTATAACGCATTATTTTTTACTATGGCGTCAATGTCGAGAACAATTTGGGTTCGGAGATATACCCATTTTAAGATAAAACATTGTTTTAGGCGGCCATCAATAATAATTACGTATTTTGAAAGAACACTTATAACGCACTATTTTTTACTATGGCGTCAATGTCGAGAACGATTTGGGTTCGGAGATATACCCATTATGAGATAAAACATTGTTTTTGGCGACCATCAATAATAATTACATATTTTGAAAGTACATTTATAACGCATTATTTTTTAATAGGTAGTACCTACAAAGGCGCTGCATGTTACGGTAAAAACCTGTCCTAACCTAGCATTTCCTCCCGCGCCCCTTCCCATGGGCTTCACCCCACACTACACAATAGATACGCGTGTCGTGACTCAGTTCATTCACTCTCATCCATCCCGACAAGAGCATCGCTTTCGACAACCCTGACAAAGCCCACTGCCTAGTCAATAGCTTAGAGTCCTAATGTTCTCCCAGCTCCCAACCAGTAGACCAAACGCACCTTTACAAGGTTGATGCTGAATTTGAATGCAAAGCTTCCCACCCGTTGAAGACCCTGATGGTCCTCTGCCTCCCGTCACTCCAGACGAAGTGCACGACATCATAAAAGGACTCCACCCTCGGAAAGCTTCCGATTCAGACGGTATCACCAGTAAGGTGTACAAACTCCTCCCCGCTCTTCTCATTATACTTATGATCGCCATCTTCAATGGCGCGGCGCCTTGAGCAATAAGATCTTTCCGCAACCGTGGAAAGAAGCCACCGTTATCAGTATCCCTAAGCCAGGCAAACCCAAGTCTGAGTCTTAAGTTACCGTCCCATAAGTCTCGTCAATGTAGTACGGCAAATCTACTTAATTATAAGCGTCTAAAAGACTATGTCGAGGCAAAAAGCCTCATACCCAATGAGCATACACTGACAGTCGGGCTAGTCCACAAATTCAAGGTCCTTCAGCGCACTATGGAGCGGACTATGCTCTGTGTTTCTTTGAAGGATAAGATCAGAAATGAAGTTATCCGGAGTTATCGACATACCCTGCAGAGTGAGCAAGCTGAAGTGGCAGTGGGCTGGCCATGTTTGTCGAAGAACTGACAGCCGGTGGAGCAGACGAGTTCTAGAGTGGAGACCGCGTATCGACAAGCGTAGTGTGAGAAGCCCCCAGCTAGATGAACCGACGACCTTAAAAAGTTGTCTGACTGCATTCGGAAGGCGGAGGACGGGATGTTGCGTCGTAGCTTAGGACAGGCCTATGTCCAGTAGTGGACTGCGACTAGGTTCAGTTCATTGTACAATAAACCAAGTAGACGTTAAAGGAGCTATTTCTCTCGTTTACCCGTATCACATTTCTGCGCCCACGACTGTAAATCTGACACTGTGTATGTCACTAAGAGTATGTCTGGTCACGATCCTATGTACCTGAGTTCGACATCATTACAAGATGACGAACATAATATGTAGACCAGCTATCTAATTACGCAACACATTTTCGTAAACGATTCCGATTAATTTGCTTCATTTTGACAGTTCAACAACATTCATTGCGTTATCTATGTTGCTGAACAGAAATTATTTTCTGTTCAGCAACGTAAATAATCTTTTGAATCAATGGATTAGCAATCTGTTTCAAAGCGATTCAGATTCTGATTGATTGTGCATTACGTAATTAGGGTACTGTAATAAGAATACTTAATAAATAACTTCATACCTTTGTTTTATTTTATTGTAATCCATCCATACTACGCCGAATATAGATAGGCTAGCTAGTTATTAGTGTTGTATGTGTCAGGTGGTATCACCCAGCTCAAAATATCGGAATAATAATTATATGGTATATTCGCGGTATGGCTGGATGTACATAATTTATTTAATTTAAAGATCGTTGTATATCTTTACTCACAAATACTTTACAGCGTTGTCGCCATACAAAGAAATGTTTCTACTACTGCCGCCATTTAAATAATATGTAATTCATTCTTGGCCGCAGACTTTTTTTTTTATCCCAAATCGCCTAACAAAATGAATGATCTCCTTTAAAAATTGCAAATAAATATTAGTATTTTTTAATGATACTGTGAATCGCACATATTGAAATTAAATACCGTATGAATCGGCGTTTTTGATATTTGTTGATGATTATACAGGCTTGATTTTTGAGTTGGGGCAGTAAGGGCAGCTAACTGAATCATTTAGCTACAGGAAAATGGTCAGGAAGGCTGCCTGTCCACTGGAGCGGAGAGGAGAAAAGAGGAGCGGAGATGTGCCAATATTAACCAATAGAATCTTGACTCCGCCCCTGAGTTTAGATTTGATTGGTTAATAATGGCACATCTCCGCTCCGCTCCTCTCCTCTCCGCTCCAGTGGACAGCCTTAGGAGACTGTCCTTAACTTTTTGAGACATTTTGATATGAATTCACAGATTTTGAACACCCTGTCCCAAATTAGATGCATTATTAATTTATTATACATAAAACAAAAGGTATTTTAATAAAACATGAAAGATGAATAATGGTGAAGGTTTCAGAAAAATACGCTTGTAATTTTTTTAAGAATTTCTCTGTTTTTTATCCGCGTTTGACATAACTTTACAAATTAATTACACTATGTGATATAAACATAATATAAAATATTCACAGATTAAGTTATTTCTAAAATGCTCTAATTTAACATATAACTTTTCCAAATCATTAACTCGTTTAGACGTGATCTTCACGTCTTTATCATGGAAATACTTAAGACTGAGTTTATACTAAATGAATTTTGAAATTCTAAATAAACTAAAGCAGCCCTGAAGAATATAATTATTTGAAAAACCATTTTGAATTCTTGGACGACTAGAATTTATAAATAAACTCTTTAGCAAAGCGGGTTATTCCGTTTATCCACCTATGAAACCTATTAATTCCGTTTATCCAACTAGCCGAGGGTGAATTCTCGGAGATACCTTTCAGAGTATCCACTTTAGAGTGGATTTTTTAGGGTGGATAAACGGAATAACCCAGCAAAGCTTATCTAGGCCAAATCAAACTTAAGATATTTTATAGACTTATTACATTTTTAATCAAGATGCACGCCCAAGCAGCCAAACAAATTATAATTGAATCTAATATGTCTATAAAAGATCTAGATCATGATTAAGGCTGCCTGTCTACTGGAGCGGAGAGGAGAGGAGCGGAGCGGAGCTGTGCCAATATTAACCAATGGAGTTGCATTAAATCTCCTGTCCGCTTCAGTGGACAAGGATTTGCGAACTAGTTTAAAAATTCATACAAAACCGCGAAGCTTAGCGGAGAAACGGAGCGGGGAAGCGGAGTGGAAAATCGGACCGGGGAAACGGAGTGGGGAAGCGGAGCGGGGAAACCGTTACTCGTCGTGTGAACTCGGGCCTAGCTCCGCACAGGCCGCAAGTCCGCCCCGCTACCTCGCTCCACACAGTCCATAACTCCGCTCCTCTAACTCGCTCCGCATCAATGGACAGACACTGTCCGCAAATCCGCTCCACTCCGCTGCCTCGGCCCGCTCCGCAGCCTCGCTCAGCTTCAATGGACAGGCAGCCTTAATCAGCAAGCAGTTTCACTGATCACGGTTGCTCTCCGTGAAACTGCTTGATAAACCCTGCCGCTCTGCCGGGAATATTATCTGGGTCATAAGGAGCAAATTCTGTAAGACACTGGCCTCTATACAGCACTGACCAACCTGAAATAAATCATATGTGCCGCATTAACAAATAATCAAGGTATTTTTCAATACAGGTTGCACAGTATTTTCGATAACTTATACGTATATAAACTCATGCCTTCTTTCCACGGGGGTAGGCAGATACTACAGAACGCCACCTGTGTTGTCGATATCCTGTAGGTAATATTAAATAATTTCATCAATATTATCTCGCTCTTCCATTCTCTTAGCAAATGATCTTCGTAGAATACACCTTCCTTCCTTTCATTCATACATATCTAAACTAATATTATAAAGAGGGAAGAGGAAGATTTAATTTTTGTACGTTTGTTTGTAATGAATAAACTCAAAAAATAATAATTTAAAAAACTAAAAAACCCGACTGTAAAAACATAATTATAACCGAAAAACATACATTTTCTTAAAAGCTTGAGGTGTAAATGTCCACTTCTACACTAAACTGGAAGATAAGCCTCAAGGTTTTAAGAAAATATTAAAGTTCTATGTTTGCGTAAGTTTTATTTAGTACTTTTTAGTTCATTAAAAGCTTGTTTTTAAAAAGATTTTTACTTATATTTTATTTTGTACTTTTTAGCATTAGGTTTTGTTTAAACATCTGTTTTATCACCAAATATCCAACAAACCCAAAACTCCCTTTTAGTTCCATAGTTTATAAATCAAGAATTAGAACGTATTTTTGGGTCTATTCTATTTTATACATACTTTATACATTTTGTGAATTAGTAAAGTAATCAACTCGTGAATCGTAAAACGCCTTTTACTAAACGTTCGTTTACTGAGGTCTCGCCGTCAGGTGGCGTACGTGACGTCATGAAGCTTTTCCCAATTAAATAAAACGCATCGATAACACTAATAACTGTTAAAAACTTATGTATAGGTAGTAAAGTAAAGCAAACATAAACATTGAAAGTGAATAATTGTTTTATAATTTTGAAGATTGATGAGATTCAAGGCATGCCCATTTTTAAGCGATTCCTCCATAGATATAAGAAAGAAGGAGATATGCCCGGTAGTTGAAAATGTATCGGAACCCAATGTCTCTTGCCGCTCCCTTCTCCCGCGCCACAACTACCCATGCACATCAATAAACCCAATAGATACGAAGTCCCACTCACACTTGCGAATCATAAATCACAACGTACTACACAATCAATTATAAACCTTATCCCATTAAACACAGCGTGCATTTACCATGCACCGTACAACTCACTCACACGAAAACATCGATCGCTATCGTTGTGCTGTGCAAAAGCCATTTATTTTACATATACGCTAGTGATTGACTAAATAGGATATTTATCGATTCTCCCATTAATATCGGGAGTTCTTGAAAACTAATACTTAAAAACGATATACATATAATAAAGATGATATAAATAAACAATACGCAGCTAAAAAAAATAATTAAGTAAAACAAAAAATTTCAACATTATATGAAAATCTAAATGAGTAAGTATAATACAAGATTTCACATCGGTTTTCCAACCAAGCTATAACTGTTGACAAATTGAAGAATAAACTTTAATAGTAATATAAATTCATACGATAATCGATATTGTAGTCGATAACCTACGTTAGTGCATCTGCACAACCGCATCACTAGCTCGGCGCAAGACACAGCGGCCGTACTACGCGATGCAACCGCGTAAGTAATGTATCGTTTTGTGATTTTTACATTGCTTATCAAGTCAGTTAGCGACATAGGTAGTGGTTAAGACGCAATGTATTTACTGCAAAAATAGTACAGTCGCTGTGATATATTAAAAAAATAATTACGTGGTAAAGCCGAGAAATATTTTACGATTTGTTGTTTTTCATGATTTTCAACACAAATAGAGTCAAATACTTGTGCTGATATATTTTAGGTATGATTTATAAAGTTTCTAGTTTGGCTTCGAGTTTTACAAGAAACCACTGAACAACACGGTATTCTTAAATTTTATCACTATCGCGGTCAAAAGCGCACTAGTTCGCGGAGACGGCCATTTGCCGAGAACATGAGCAACGTGATCACGACGCGCGGACACTGACACGCCCCCATGCCACTTCTCCTGTTATTTATATTTCTATGGATTCCTCCAATAAATCCGAAAAAAAAAGTCTTTGGTTTTGTATTTTCGTTATTTGCCACTGACTTCCGCACTTTGTAGTATTTTATTGGAAGTCTTTTTTATTTCCTGCTTTTTAGTGGGTCAGTTTGTAATTTATATAAGTTACAATAGCCTAATGTCAACTGCTCTTCACTTTTGACAAAATATTGCTTTTACCGATGCAGGGACGTTAATCGTTGAAGAATTCTCTTGGTATTTCACCTTCAGCTCCACTTCTTCATATGCATTGTAACGAGCATAAATGGCTTGGTAACCATTATAAAGTGAATCGCAACCCGTGAAATATAAATTATTGCTATTTGTGGTCTTCATCATCAATTCCACACCAAATGGTGCTTTCTGAGAGACGTTTCGGGGTCAACCATTTGTAGGGTTAGGAATCAGTTACCCGATTCAATATTATTTTACGGCGGCCGACCAAAAAATACCCATAATTATTCATTACGAACGTACACAAAGGAACGTCAGAATCTGATTATGTAAATATATTTATAGTAAAACGTGTGAAAAAGTTACTTTAGAAAAAATTGTAACGAAGAAGCAAAGTGACCATGACGTTTATAAGTTCTTTGTATCTGCATAAATATTCTGCATCAAAATTACAGATGTTCTTGGATGAGAAACTATATTTGTTCGATGTTTTTGTCCATTATGAAATTCGCAATATTTACACACTAGATAATCTAACTAAAAACAGCAGTGTATTCCTCTATATTATTTTTTCTGTATTTCTGGTGTCCTGAAATACAGACGTCGAGCCTAGTTTAGGCACCAGTCTTCCACAATATTAATTAACATTATCAAATTTTATGTATTTATTCAACTGTAATAGCTCTGTTTTTTTGTTATATTGTGGCGAGAGAATAAACGATTTTTTAAATTATTATTGTTGTATTTAATCTAAATGACAGACTGATGCAACTCAAACTCCGCGCCAAAATGGAAAACAGTTGTGCCAATCTAACAAAAAAATAAGTATTTGGAACCATAAACAAATCATCCATTCCCGATACGTATTGTGAGTCGGGCACGTTTAAATTACTCCGCAAAAATTCTTCCCTATCCAGTGTTGTGTTGTGCAGCCGTACATCGTCTCGCGGCTTGCTCGCGGCGGCGGGCGTCCGCGTCCTACCTCCTATGCATGCGCGCGTGACAAGTCCCGGCGCCAAGTGTATCGCGTACTTCGCGCCGACGACGACCGACAGTGCGCGACACTAGCGCTAGTGAGTGACCAAACAAAGAACCTCAACTTGTTTACATTACGAGGTCGAGGCACCCAAAACAAAATGCCTAACTCGTGCCATGGCTGTACAAAAGAAATTCAAACATCAAAATACATGGAGTGCTCTGTATGTAAAAAAGATGTGTGTGGCACTCGGAGACTGCCACGGTAAAGCTATTGCATAGCTGTTTTTACAAACTTATGCAATTATAATACTGCATTTGTGATAATAATAATAAAATGTAGGTATGTATATGTATAGAGTACTCACTCATTTTCTTTCACTATTTTTTCGTGACTTTCTTCATTAATAATAGCTGCTCTTTCTTGAATATTTAAACTCGGCATTGTAAAATATTAACCCGAATACAAGAAAATGTTGGAAGTTCCAAAAGTGCACGCCTCATAACACACATTCATAAACGAAAAAGAAATTCAAAACATAGTTTCTAACAAAAATTTACAATTTATCACTTTTCATGAAGTACCTATGTTTTGACTGCTGTTTTACCCATCAATATGGGTAAATTTCTAACCTCGCAATCCTTACGTAATGTCAAAGACTATTTACAAAGATATTTACTTGGCGGTTGCTAGGTAACACATTAAGTCAAGGTTGGAAATATTTAGATAAAGATATTATATTTTAGTTAGTATTTTATTAATTATAATTAAACTACTTTGAATAAAAAAGCCATTTTCAATAGGGTTTCTTCTATGGCCGAAAACAATGTATTAAAAAAAAATTGACTCAATTAATTACTAAATTAAACGAACTTACCTAAGTGAAGTTCTATTGTAATTATACGTAGTGCTTAGTCCTCGATAATTATTGATTAACTATGTAGTCTCACTATATTCCATATCGTATTCACGCGTATTCAGAGAATAAAATCCTGAAAAAAAATTTACGCTGGCAACTCCAGCTATGACATTCTATTTAGAGTAATCTGCAATGAGAGAATTAAAATTAACAGACAGTAACTCTCCAACTTCAATGCCAGGGTCAAAAAACAAACTATGGTCTTGTTTAGGGCTTGGTAGGGAACATAGTATCGAGGACTAAGCACTACGTATAATTACAATAGAACTTCACTTAGGTAAGTTCGTTTAATTTAGTAATTATACTCCATGCTTAATCCTCGATAATTATTGATTAACTATGTAGATGTTTAGAGAGATGAAGTTGGAAATTACAAATATGTTTGACACTATTAAATAATAAAACATTCAGATATCATAAAATCAAGTTTATGATGTAACTGAAAACTTTTCAACATTTAAACTTAATTCTCGTCCAATTCTAATTATCAACTATGTATTCAGTAGGTATACTTCTTTGGCTTTTCATTAATTTATGACAAATAACACATCAGTCTCAACGTTACCAACAGTCTTGCCAAAGAGATATTTATTATCTTCTCTAATCAAAGGTCTATTATTATAATGGTTTGTAAGACCCTTTGATCCTGTGTACCAACCAACTGTTTTAAAGATACTTAATATCTACTGACACACCTCTACTCCCATTGGAGCATGACGTGTTGAATGAGAAGTAAATTTCTTGATGTCTACGCCACTGTCCATCATTGTATGTGTAATCCAACGGCATTATGATTGTCACAATTTGTGTGTATGTAATATTGTAATGTAATCACAGGACAAATGACTGGTTTCATATGAAAATAGAGTAAAATAATATTTGTTTGCTGTTTTCCTGTCTTAGATCATGTTTTTAACAAATCAGTGATTTTTGAGTTAATATCTGAATCAATCAATTGGATGTTATTAAGTCTAATTACAGATAAGGTTTCTTTGACCGCTAGTAAGGGCTAAAAGAATTACTACTTTTTGGTTACTTTGTCAAGTGATAATTTATTGTTGTATTGAGTACCATCTTCCTATAAAATTTAGTAGGTACCATTGATGGATCCCACATATCATCAGTATTCAGGATGACTTGGTCGTAATTTAAAGATACCATTAAATAACCTCTTACTTTGAGGATCTGTCCCTACAACAGAATTTATGATCAATAACACTGCACTGTTGAGTGATGTTGATATGAAATGCCATTGGCCCTTGTTGGCTTGCCACTTGTTGTGTACGAACACTCTAATATTATAGTGATTGAAAAAACATGATCATTACCACATATCCACCACTTATGTAGTGCTACTGAATACTGTTTGAAAGTGTAATCTGATACAGAAGATATCCTGACCATTCATCATCATCATTTGTCATCTGGCAATATTTGCTTCTGAAAACCTTTTCCTGACAATATGCAGGCCCCTAGGGGAAAAAGGGCTGCTGTGCAGAAGATGCACTATTCCAGAAGGTTACGACAATAATTGGTTTGATGGTTAAAATCCAATAAGTAGGTACTTTAATCTGTGAAATGACCATGATAAATGGGTACCAAGGTTGTGGTCACATAGGAAAAAACTAAGATACCAAAAAATCTGATCATCTTAGATTTAGGGTATTGGGAATTTTCGCCGCCTTGCAGCAACGATCTAGACTGACCGGTTAAATTGTCTGAATAGTTTATTAATCAATGCAGATGGTGGAAATGCATAAAATACTGGGTAATTTACCAAAATTAATGTAAGTCTTATATTTTCTGCAAATGGATCTCTACGCCAAGATGGATATCTGTCACATATATATTAGCTCTAGTAGCAAATAGATCAATGGAATGATCTCGAAAAGATCTCACTATGTCCTGAAATGCTGCTGGAGCCAGTTCCCAGTCACAATCAATGTTTTTATTTCTAGACTCAAGATCAGCTTTTATGCTGTCTTTGGATCATATAAAAATGTAAAAATCCCTATTTTTCGGAGTGCCACATATGCCTAGCCAGGAGATTAAGATAATTAAATTGTTTTCCACCCCTTTAATGATATAATCTATGTTAGTAGTATTGTTTCTACATAATAAAATTTGGCATAATTTTAAGTCCTCAGTAAAACATTGTACACCAAGAAAAGCAGCTTTAAATATGATTTGCCTTGTCTTCTTCTGTCTAAACCCCATTTGCTATCTGACCATCAAAACAAATATTCCGCAACAACTGTGAGATGCATCTGAGTAAATTTCAATCTCAAATTGACAATTTTTACAGGGTTTTCATACATTTATGCCACCACTGTAGATCTTCTTTACTTACACTTAATATTGTTCATAATTAAATCAAAGTAATAACTGTGGTAAACTAACTCTGTACATCTTTGTTTTCCAAAATGTTAGCATACTTATTAGTAAACCATAACGCATACATGGACAACAAGTTGCTAGGTTACGGTGTAAATAATGGATGAATAGAACATCTCTTTCATCTTTTACTGACAAGGTCATACTCTTTGTATCAATCACAAATCTAAGTACTCAGCAACTCGATTGGATTTGAGATTACTTTTATCCTTTTATGTAACAACCAAGACTGCAAAATTTTGATAGTTTTACTAAAAACAATAATATTCCAAACATAAAATCCTCAAGATAAATCACAGATTTTTATCCCCCACTACAAGATAAGATGTTACTACTGTGGGCCTGTGTAGGGGCAGTACATAAACCAAAGCACAAACTACTGAATTCATGAACATTGTTTTTACAATTCAAAATTCAAAATTCAAAAGTCATTTATTCAAATTAGGCTGAGAATCAGCACTTTTCGAACGTCAAAATTACATAAGACAGTCCCCCAAAAACGCCCGCCCTTCACCACTTCCTAGTGCTTTTGCTGGAGAGAAGAAGTGGCGCAACAAACTCCCCAGCAGCACAGCTGTCTGTTCAGTTAGAAAAAAAACTTGATTCTATACAATAGTATGCAAATAATTTACATTACTCAACACAAAACATTCAAAAAAAAAATATGCTATAATGACAGCTAGCACGCGCCAATGTACCAACAAAAAAAAAAAAAATCGAAATCTAAACTCAAGCAAAAATAAAAACTAAAATGGTAAACAGAACTTAATACCCGAATTATAAAGCCTCCAGGCATAAAGGGCGTGCCCGCTTACATATAGCTAATAAAGCTGTAACTCGAAGTCACATAATTAGATATGATAAACTAGGACCATTGAAGTAAAAATAAATCAACAAAAATAGATCAACAGTTAGGCAAGAATAATATATAATCTACTGTCGAGGTCGCTAGCTAATCACATATTGCAATACAACTCATACGAAAACATTGTAATGAGTAGATCATGTCAACAATAAATAAAAATAAAATAAATTGTATAATAAAGTCAAATAAATTAAACATTCTATAAACTCATATAACCTGTCAGTAGGTAAGCTAATTCTGGAGAAAGAACATAAACATTGTCTTGAGTTAATCACAGCGACCAACTATTTTTATCGCTTAAGTAGTCATTGATAGAATAGTATGCCTTTGAACAAAGGTTGGATTTTACTTTAGCTTTAAACGCATTAAAAGGCAAATCTAGCAGAGAAGTGGGTAGCTTGTTATAAAAGGTTATACCAAGCCCAACAAATGAGTTATGAACCTTATGAAGCCGGTGAAAAGGAGCTCGTAATTTGTCTTTATTTCTGGTGTTAATATTGTGGATATCACTGTTTTTAGTGTATACGTGTATATTTTGCCTAATATATAAGATATTGGCGAAGATGAATTGTGATGCCACTGTAAGAATACCAATATCTTTAAAAAAATCTCTCAGAGACACTCTGGTACCTAGTTGGTAAATTGCTCGGACAGCTCGTTTTTGAAGAACAAATATATTTTGAATGTCAGCGGCTTTGCCCCACAGCAGAATACCATAGGACATAACGCTATGGAAATAACTAAAATAGACTAATCGAGCTGTATCAACGTCAGTGTATTGTCTTACTTTCCTGACAGCGTAGGCGGCCGAGCTGAGCCTTCCCGCTAGACTTGAAATATGTGGGCCCCACTGAAGTTTGGCATCTACTGTTATGCCCAGAAAAACTGCCGAGCCCACAGTTTCAAGCACTTCTTTATCTAAGACGATGTTGGGTCCTAGATTTCTAACATTCGGTAAAGCGAACTTTATACATTTCGTTTTCTTGGAGTTGAGAACTAAGTTATTTGTTGTAAACCAATCCGTAACCATTGAGAGTGCACTGTTTACATCGTCAAAATCTTGTCTGTTCCTGTCTACTTTAAAAATAAGAGAGGTATCATCTGCAAACAGTACAACTTCACAGATACCCTTTAAAAAGAATGGTAAGTCATTGATATACACTAAGAACAAGAATGGACCCAGTATTGAGCCTTGAGGTACACTTAACTGAACTGGTAACCCGGAAGATTTCACACCATTAATATTAGGGGTCACAAAAACCGGATAAACCGGTTTTCACGTAATTTTTTGAAACCCGGTTTCAGTTTAGCGATAATCGAGTTTTCGATTTCATCGGTTTTTTTTTCTATTAAGTACTACTTATTAAACGATATGACATTTTTACAATGTACACATAATTTTCTCATTTACAAATACAGTTATTATATTGACAACACCATTGGTGCTGTCTTTGCCGAAGTGTTTGTTTGTTTACCGCAAAGGGGAAGCTCTTGATGGTAAGTGATGATCAGGCCGAAGGTTTAAGCGAACATCACCCGGAATCCTCAACCACAGAGGAACTGGTTATCTTATCTCCAACTGCCGAAACACAACAATGCTGTTAACATTGTTGATAGGGCGACAGACTTAGATAAGATGGTGGTAGCTAGCCAGGCGGACTTAGAACAAGTCCTACCACCAACCAAACCGAGCAGAAAATTTTGTTCCCACTGGGAATCGAACCCAGGACATCTGGGTCTGAGACAGGTGGTTTAACCACTAGACCACAGAGGCGATGTAGCAACACTGGCTGTTGTCATTAGTGAGCTACAAAAGATCGGGCAATCCCAGAGTCTGACAATACCGCCCAGCAGTCAAAGCAGGTCAAGTGACGACAATGACTTCGTATTATCTTCTAGAGCTTCCACTACAGTAGCTGGAATGAAAGAAGTATTTCAAGCAGCAATTGAAAAGTCCATTGTCTGAGTCTACTCTCAACCTACCAGGACGTTCACCGCTATAGATACGGAATTTGAGAATGATTTAACTGCGATCATCAAAGTAGAGATGGCCCTTTATGAAAATGGAGGCATAAAAGGTAAAAACCTTTTGCAGGTGTACAATAATTTAAAGGCTAAAAGTTCCTCCCACGAGTTTATCGTTGCTTGCCAGATGTTTTGTTGATTCTCAGATGTCACTCAAAAAGAGTTTTTCATTTTATTCTAGTGTTCACTGATTTAGCTCGAAAACGAATTATAAAGACTGATTAATAAAGAGTTTAGAATCATAAAAAAGGTTTTATTAAAAAAAAAAAACGAAATAATCGAATAAACCGGAAAACCGGTTTTGTGATTAAATAATAATCGTCAAATCGGTTTTCTAACATACCTGCGGTTTTGTGACCCCTATTTAATATCTACACATTGGGACCTATTACTTAAATAAGAATTTATAACATCGAGAGCTTCGTTTTGCACACCGTAATGACGCAGTTTACGCAATAGCGTGTCATGGTGCACGCAATCAAAGGCTTTGGAGAGATCACAGAAAACCCCAATAGCATTTTGCGAGTTCTCCCATGCGCTAAATATGTGTTTCAGCAGAGCAACACCCGCATCTGTAGTCGAACGACCTTTTGTAAAGCCATATTGTTCATTATGAAGGAGGCTATTTAAATTAAAATGTCTTAGTAACTGCTTGAGTATTAACTTTTCAAATATTTTACTAAATGCAGGTAAGATAGAAATAGGCCTGAAATTGCCAACGTCATTTTTATTACCTGATTTAAATAATGGAATGACTTTACTACTCTTCATGAGGTCAGGAAAAGTTCCTGAGTCAACACATTTATTAAAAGTAACAGCTAGATAGGGGGCTACGATGTCTATTATATTACTTAAAAGTTTAATGGAGATGCCCCAGTAATCACCAGTGTTTTTGGATTATAATAAACCCTCAAATATCTTTTGTCATCAGCTGAACATCGACGTTCAGTGTTCACTGATATTAAAAAATATACATATTTTAAATCAATTGTGCACATGTAATCATTTTATAAAATGAGTTTACATGAAGTCCGTATGTCTTTCATTAGAAACTGTTTTGTATGGATACAATTAATCCGACATTTTAGATTTAACATATAACACTGGTATATCCAACTTGTTCGTGTACAGTAAATATTTTTGATTAAACAAAAAACTGTCCACTGATAGACTCACACTGTACGCCTATTAATAACACTCAAATCCAAGAACCTATTTATTTCTTTTGGTATAAGTATATTTTCAGACTCTGAAAAGGCACAATTTTAAGGTGATATAGGTATTATCTTGTGTAGGAATTTCCATATATGGAATTTTATATCCCTTCAACCATGACCAGATAACTTTATCTTGTGTGAGCTTTTGCCTGAGCTCAACCGTCCAACAGACGGCTGCAGTTGGATAACAATTAAAATTTAATTGTGTCTCATTAGTGACAGTCAAGCGGGAGTAAGAATATTTAAAACGACATACAAATGTCTTTACCTCTTTGTTTGACGCACAGGTTTGTGTTGGTACATCTTGCCTGATGAAATCCTCCGCTGTAGGTTCCACCCCGTGGTCCTACTAGGCTGCTACCTGCCCCCCCCCCCCCTTCCCTGTTTGGTTCGACTCGAACGTGAAGGGGTCATTTGAGATTTCTCTCTCTCAAGGGGCTGCCTTTTTAATTGACAAGTTCATTAAACTTTTCACTAAACAGAAAACTTTTCCATTTCAGTGTAACTGTTGTTCTAATAATGTTTCTATCTAGCTTAACTGGTCTTGAAATATCTGTGAGAATTTCTTTAGATATTTATATTCTTTGTGTTTTGATTGTTTTTATCAAATTACCAATCCTGTTAACGTTCCGGTAAAGCAATTCCCAATTGCTATAGTGGTCCTCCACTCTTGGTCCCTTTCCTTGATTGGGTTACTCATCAGACAATCTAATTCTATGATCAATTTTGAAGCATCCAGTAGTAGTAAATACAACAGTAATGGTATCAAATTGCATAGGTCATTCTTCTTTTAATACTTTATAATTACATTAAATACTTTTTAAGTAAAACATTGAGAGCAGTGGTGGCCCAGTGGAATCGGCCCCGACTTAAGAGTTGTAGGTCGTGGGTTCGAACCCAAGCAGGCGCTTTACTTTGTGTAAATAATTTCATCACCACTGCTCTCAAAAACGGTGAAGGAAAACATCGTGAGGAAACCGGCATGTCTTAGAACCAAAAATTCGAAGACATGTGACATCTACCAACCCGCACTGGGCCCGCGTGGTGGATTACGGCCCACTCCCTCTCACCGAGAGGAGGTCTGTGTCCCAGCAGTGGGAACATTAATAGGCTGATGATGATGATGATGATGAAAACATTTAGGTTTGGAGCTGGACGGGATTCCCAAGGCCATTATGATTTCTTCATGCAATTCCATAAAACCATTATCCTTTAGTTCTTGGGTACTTACAAAGCACATTATCATCATTGGACTAACTTAGTCTGATGACACAAGTGTAAAGCAATGATAATTCTTTATCAATATTGTAATACTTACTCAATAGTTTCTCACCATAGAAAACAATAAGTGCATAACATAGAACTTCTATATATACATTATATTTTGTGCTTTTTACCTCAACTTGAGGTTTCGAGATCAAGTCTCGAGGGCCTTATTGGTTTCTCAACAGAGAAAGCAATATGTCTTGCATAGGCGGTGCATAACCTAGAACTTCTAGGTATAGGTACACTATATTTTGTGCGTTTTTCCTCAACCTGAGGTTCGACATCAAGCCTCGAGCCCCTCGAGGTCCTGTCGTAACGCGAACTTCATGTTACAAGAACAGATGGACCAAATACCGGCATTATGGCGGGTAATAATAAGCCTCTTGCTACTTTGCAATCCAAATCAATCAATCGTAATCCACTGAAAACTTTCAACAAAATCACACATACGTACCTGTGTTTTCTTCTTTGTTTATAACATTGTTAAGTCCTATACGTACTTATCAGCCTATATTACTGATTCCAAAGAGGACGCCGGCTTTAGCCGAACTCGTCCTCGAGCTCGCCTACGCGATTTCTTTCCAATTTTCTTCCACATTTTCTTTAGTGGAATTGTTTGACTGTTTATTGTTGATAATATTAAAAAATAATAAGTTTTTATAAGAAATTTCTATAATTTTCTTAAAAATGACGTGCGCTACACGACGCGAAAAAAGTGAATGTCATAGCTGGAGTTGCCAGCGTAAAATTTTTTTCAGGATTTTATTCTCTGAATACGCATGAATAGGATATGGAATATAGTGAGACTACATAGTTAATCAATAATTATCGAGGACTAAGCATGGAGTATAATTGATTTTATCGAAAGCTACAATGTTTTCAAGGTTCATAAATTGACGGACAGGATTTTTTTTTCAACTATTTTGATGTTTTTTTTCATTTCTGCTGCATTAAATCAATTGGTAAAAAGTACAGTATTAATCTCCATTTAATCATCTATGCAATGGTATATAAATTAAGTAGGTTCTGTGTACTAGCAGGAGTGTAACAATAAAAACAGTTGCAGAAATGGGGCAAAATGTAATTTTAGGATCGTAGAGCACACTCTAAGGCTGCCTGTCCACTGGAGCGGAGAGGAGAAAAGAGGAGCGGAGATGTGCCAATATTAACCAATAGAATCTTGACTCCGCCCCTGAGTTTAGATCAGTGATCCTGAGTCAAGATTCTATTGGTTAATATTGGCACATCTCCGCTCCTATTTTCTCCTCTCCGCTCCAGTGGACAGGCAGCCTTATGCTTCGCATTACGAGTCGTGCAATAGCAATGGCACAGATAATATAATACTACGTACAGATACCCAATCCCATACAAAGAAATGAGACCTCCCTAGTCGGGCTATTGACTGGCTAAATGTACTACAGTTATGACAAATTGAGTAAAACGCCATCTATTGCAAAGAGCCCTAAACAAAAAGGTTTTATCTTTTTTTGTTGAAAATACGAGATTTAGGCCTCTGCCTCGAATCTTGCGGGCAGCGGGGCGGTGGCGGCGCGGGAGCGGCAGGATAAAATGCGTAAAATCAAATTGACCGGCCCTTGAAACCAGCGGCGCGGCAGCGGCGCGGGACCGGGCAACGAGCGGTGGACTCCAGTCAAGCGGTGACCGCCCGCGCGTCTGCATTGCAGTGTTGTGCAATTTATTAGCCACAATAAATCGAGCGTTAGGAATAAATTTTAATCAAAAAGAAATCGCCGCCGTTGTTCAAACATTTCGTTTGCGAATAAAAACCAATATCTCGACGACACAACCACGAACACAACAATACGCCGCTATAGTGCCGCGCGATCTGCCCGCTGGTTTCGAGAACGGGTCTGCGTTGCCCGCGCCGCTCCCGCGCCGCCACCGCCGCCGCCCCGCTACCCGCAAGATTCGAGGCAGAGGCCTTATGAGTTACAATAGATAAATCAGCATTAAACATGCAAGTTTTGATTTTTACTAATCTTACTTCAGCCAAAATCTTCCGTTTATCGCTTTTTAGTGACTGTTAATTTCATAATTGTTACTTAAGCTGCCATCTATAATCTTTTTTCAAGACTAATTATAATTTGTTCGAATTGGTACCCCATGGCAATGGTGACATTGACAGGAACTGTTATTCACATTTATAGTTTTTAAAACTTGACACAACGTAATGGGAACATCAAACTAATAAAAAGGTTTTAATTTAACTATTAATAGTCAAGGATCATTCGTCTAAGTAAATTTGAACTTTGTTGTCAAACAGTTAAACATAATTTTCAATACAAAACTCTCGTATAATTCGTCTAAGTAAATTTGAACTTTGTTGTCAAACAGTTAAACATAATTTTCAATACAAAACACTCTCGTTAGGTATTTTCGTTACGGAATTTCTGGATTAGGTCTTCACGCTCAAGGCCCGCGATAGAAGCTATGCAATAGCTTAAAAACTATTACGACCTTGACTGTCTAAACATATCGGAATAAAATTACGAGAAATATACGGCTGATTATAAAAAATCTGGAACTACCTGCGTGTGTTCCCATCCTAAAGGTGATAAGATAACTCAGGATAACTCACGCGCAATAGTGGGTATTGTTAACAAAGTTAAAATTGCTAACATTGAAAAAGACTCGCGGCAGCCGGGCTAAAGCACTGGCGCCACAACAGTCAACGACTGATCCTGACTTAACTCCTATCTGAAATACGGCTATTAAGGCGACGACAAGCTACTTTTAATGATTTTATACCGGAAATTACGTCTAAACGAGTGGTGTTAATGATTTGGAAAAAATATATGTTAAATTAGAGCATTTTCTGAATAATTTAATCTACGAATATTTTAGATTATGTTTACATTACATAGTGAAATTAATTTCTAAAGTTGTATCTAACGAGGATAAAAAACTAAGAATTACGCAAAAGCTGTCAAGAGTATTTTTCTGAAACCGTCACCATTTTAAGGATAATTAAAATATTAATCTTTTAATCTAAGAGTTTTATTAAAATACCTTCTGTTTTATGTATAATAAATTAATAATGCGTCAAATTGGTGAGAGCGCTCCTTGATGCGCGAGTTCTATTACTGGCTGGATGTACGACGCGTTGCGTGAGCTCAGTACAGAACACGCAAGCTAACCGCTCAAGGTCACTGGCATGTATCTGTCTCTTAAGGCAACAAGTCTGTGACCTCAAGCAACAGCTATATAGCACTTTTTGGTAGCCGTTACTAAACAACTCGACCCTATCGCGTCGACACTGGCTTATTCTAGAAAAATTTTTTGGTCGGTGAGTCGTCTTAGTTCCGTCTCTACGACTAAAAATGGGGAACAGTCGACACAGTAACATTTGGTTTTAAAGTAACGTTGGTGTGTGGTAACATTGTTCTTAGTCCGCAACCACTTCTCAGAAATCATTCGTTCGTTCATTCGTTCGCTTTTTGTTCTGCGACGTGAAGTTTTAAAATAAAAATAATAATATGAAGAAACATCAGCCATCACTGTTTTGCCAACGTTAAATGATAAATGATAAATAAATGATAAATGATAAATGATTTTATTTCTGTAAGTAGGTCTGTACAAACACTTTTACACGTCAATCATATTTTTTTAACTAGATGAGGCCGGCGTTTCCTATCTGACTACTCTGAGAAGAAAGGCCGAAACAAACTCAGAGGTCACAGTCTCTTTTAAAGTCCAGACATAATCTTGGTCAGATCATGTGAAGACCATGTAGATTGGTGTCTGAAATGGTCTTTTGAGGAAAGAACCACACAGATTGAGTGGACCTGTCCAGTCAGTGCACGCATTTGTCAGTAATCGTGCAGCTCAACTCAGAGTTTAAGGAGCTCAACGATTCGACGAACAATACCAAAGAAAGGACATTTGGATAGGCCGCATAAATTACTCAAGCTGCCAGACCATGATAAAAACTAACAGAGAGAAAACAAAAAAACAAAAAAAGTATAAATGAAAGGAATGACCCACATAATCTTCACATTCACAATAAGTAATTAAAAGAATATATTGCTTTAAAAAGTAAATATTCATGTCATTGTATAGTATATAAAATACATTAATGTCAATAAAAAACCCAAAAACCCTTTTGTTAGTTTTTATTTATATGTTAATTGGTTTTTACACGTTTTACTGTTCAAATATAAATGGGAAAAGAAATTAATCGTGTAATTTTTTCAATTATTTCGAAATGTATCAATGCGCCACCTTATAAATGTAATTTAACCTGTGTAGTACAGTGTAAATAAATGTAAATAATTGTTTTTACTAACAAGATTTTACATTCCCAGAGCTTGGAGGCTTTGGTTTTATTAGATTTAATACTGACTATATTATGTTATGGTCTTTGCGAATATTTTGTACACATTCGACATTAGGCTTATTGGCCGGTAATTCCCGATGTCGTCCTTTGCGCCTTTCTTGTGTAGCAGGATTATATAAGAAGTTTCCCATTGTGTTGGTAAATATCCACTTTTCAAAATTTGGTTGAACATCTTAGTGAGTATTGGTACTAATTCATCAATAGTCCCCCTCAACATCTCGTTTGTAATTCTGTCCGGTCCGGGTGCCTTCTCCATTTTTTGACTTTTTATTGCCTTTTCCACTTCACTCTTCAAAATATCAGGTTCCCACTCTGGCAGGCTGTTTGCTATTTTACTCTTAGATGGTTGTGTGACTGTGAGAGGGTGCTTGCATGCGTCTTTGTTGGAATATAGTTCTTTGTAGAATTCCGTGGCCAGTTCGTGTATACCTTTCCTGTCTGTGATAGTATCTTCTTTTTTCCTTAGTTTAGGCACCCACTCTTTTCCTGTTTCCTTAAGTTCTTTTAGAGCTTTTCTTACACCGCCTGTTCTCATTATTTGTCTCTCTAATACTTCTAGCCTTTTGTTTTTTCTGTCTCTTCTAATATGTTTATTAATTTGTTTGCTTATTTCTGTAATAATTTTTATGTTTTCTTTGTTTTTTCCTTGAGCCAGTAGATATTGTCTGCGGTTTATGAGTTGGATGGTCTCATCGCTGAATGGGTATTTGCTTTTGCTTTTGTTGGTATTAATAGTGGTGGTAAGTTGTTTTTCCAATTTTCCATAATTTGCTATGATATCGCCTTCGTTTTCATACGTCAACTCTTTTAGGTTATCTGTTAACGACTGGCCAATTTCTTTGCAACTCTCCGTGGAGATTTGGGTTGGACTATAAGTGGTAATGTTCTTCCTTGCTTTTTTTGGGGGTTCTGGCAGAATTGTACTTCTGACCATGCGATGATCTGTGTTAAAATTGAGTTTTGAGACCACGGTTGTATTTGAAAATGCCTTGGGAAAATTGCTTATTAATCTATTTCGTTTTTATGTCTACCATCTGGTGAAATCCAGGTCCATTTATTCTTTGGGTCTTTTTTGAATATACTGTTAAGAAGAATTAAGTTGTGTTCTAGCAAAAATTCCACAAGCTTTTGACCGTTGGGGCTTCTTTTACCATGTCCATGTTTTCCCAATACGTACTCCTCCTCGTTTTGTTTTTCCCCGATTTGAGCATTAAAATCACCCATCAGTATAATATGGTTGTTGGTTGAATTTCTGATGACTTTTGCTAGGTCGAAATAGAATGTCTCTGCCTCTGATTCTGCAGCTTGCTCGGTTGGTGCATATGCTTGGATGATAGTCCAGGTCTTTGTATAATTAGGTATGTTGATATTAAGCACTGCTATCCTGTCAGAGATACCAAAGATGTTTTGTATTTGCTTCTTCAGAGTCGTCTTTATGAGGAATCCTACTCCTCTTTTGCCTCCTTTTTCACCTTTGTTAAACAATACGTAGTCTTGGTATTCATATATTGTTTCACCTTCTCTTCTCATTTCACTGATTCCGAGTATGTCCCACTTTATTTCTTGAATGGCATTATTCAATTCTGCAAGGGTATCCTGGGTTCTTAAAGTTCTTGTGTTTAATGTTGCGATATTTATTCTGTTTAGTTTTCTACTATATTTGACTGGAGGGACCTCTATAGCACTTCCCATTTTTTTAACTTCTGCAAGCCCTATAACGTCCCATTCGATTTTTCCAATTGCTTGGTTTAGTTCTAGCATTCTTTCTTTTGTTGAGAGTGATCGTACATTGTATGTGCACACTTTTAGGCATTGACTTCTTTTCAGTTTTGTTTCCTCTTCTGTATTGTTTAAGCTGATTTCGTTGCTAATTTTGTTTTTTCCTTTTGTATTTGTTATTTTGTTTGATGGAGGGTAGCAGTCTTCTTCCCCCACGGTGACTAGCCGAGTTGTGGTGCATTTTTCAAAAGTTGAGTTGGTTATTGTTGTTGCGTCTGGTTTGTCACGGTTCCGGGTATCGTTGTTATTCATATTATGTGTTGGGGCAGCTATTAGTTTTTTGAGGTTTCCGATGTTGAAGCCGATCTTCCTCGGGGTATATAGTTCAGTATATTTGGTTTGATCACATCTTTAGGCATTGATGTATTTGGTTTTTTAGTTGGTTGTTTGCTTGGAGTGGCTATTGTGTTTGTTTTATTTTGTATTGACCCTTTGGGAGATGTGGTATTCTCTCTTTTTCTTTTTTGTGTTGTGTCATTTGGTTTCCTCACTATTAATTTATCACCCTTTATAAATGCTATATTCCCTTTTGATCTTTCTTCCTCTAGCTTTGGTTGTAGTTGTTTTCGTGCCTCAAGTATTTCTTTTGTGTAGTCTTCTTTCACATAGATCCCTGTTTGTAGTTGGGATTTGTTCTTCAAAATGAGATGTTTTTTCCATAAAGTAGTAATCGAAATCACCAAAGGACGGTTTTTGTCTGAGGGGGCCCCGATTCTGTAAATATTACTAATTTCTTGGCTGTTTAAATGTGTTCCCGCCTCCTCGATAATATCTTTCATGTAATCAACAAGTTCACATTCTCTTTTCCCTTTTTCCTGTATCCCGAAGAAGACGAGATTGTATTTTCGTTTTTCTTTATCCATGTTCTTCAACTTTTGTTCGAGGAGAGTAACTTGATTTTTTAGATTACGATTTTCCACTGTCAAATTTTCAATCTTCTCATTTATGGCCTCTGTAATGTTTTTCGTTACTGCGGCAGTTATTATTAATGTTTGTTGTTCTAATTTCTGATCTAGTTTTGCTAACAGTAGCTCCATGTTTTGATCCATTCGGGTTCTTTTTTATTTTATTATTTAGTGATGAAGGTAGTTTAATTTATTGGCAACACTTTTTAGATGTTACTTATTATGCGTTACAAGCACTACTACATTTGCGTGAAACGGAATGTAGTCTATGATATCCGCTGTTTTTATGTTGGCACTCCTAGTGATGACAGATGAGTTGCACTTTTAGGTTATGTCTGTTTGATGTTGAGTATGGTTTATTCACTGTAATATCTCATTGATTCACTGTTATAACTGTTTATTAACACTTTTCCACTACTTAACTTGTGAAAGAGTACTTTTTGAACAATTATTATACGGTTTTGCACTGTATTTATAGTAATTTTTCGCGGAGCTCACTGACGTGCGACTTAACGTTTAGGCAACCGAAACCGGAAAAATATTCAAAATATTCGCAAAGATCATCTTAGGCAGGATAAGCGCAAAAGTAGACGAAAGCCAACCAATAGAACAAGCCGGGTTCAGACGGAACTTTTCAGCTATAGACCACATCCACACACTCAAACAGATAATCGAGAAGTATAACGAATATAACAAAACACTATACGTAGCTTTTATAGATTACGCAAAGGCATTCGACTGCATCAGTCATAAGGCAATACGGGAGAGCTTGGGAAGGCAAGGTATACATGCAACTTATATCAACATTATCAAAAATATATATACAAACAGGAAAGCAAAAATCCAATTGGAAGCTTTGGGCAAAGAATTCCAAATCAAGCGAGGAGTTAGACAGGGAGACCCAATGTCCCCAAAATTGTTTTCAGCAGTTCTGGAGAACGTCTTTCGCAACCTTGATTGGGAACATGTAGGCCTCAACATAGACGGAAGAAAACTAAACCACTTAAGATTTGCGGACGATCTCGTTCTACTAGAAGAAAATCCAAAGGCACTCGAGAAGATGATTCAAACTCTAAATACTGAGAGCTCTAAAGTGGGGTTAAAAATGAACATAACAAAAACGAAACTGATGACCAACTCAGAAATGGAACCCATTGAAATTGAAGGACAACAAATAGAATATGTCGATGAATATTGCTACTTGGGCCAGATTCTCTCCCCTAAAGACCAAACAACCAAGGAAATAAATAAGAGGATTGCTAATGGGTGGAAAAGATACTGGTCTCTCAAGGAAATTGTAAAATCTAAAGACCACAATATGTCAACGAAAAGAAAAGTATTCAATGCTTGTATTCTTCCATGCATCACCTACGGCTGCGAAACATGGTCCCTTACAAAATACCATAGAGACAAACTAGGAAAGTGCCAGAGGGGTATGGAACGAAGCATGACAGGAACAAAAAGGCAAGATAGAATTAGCAATGTGCAATTAAGAGCAAAAACCAAATTAACGGATATCCTGGAAAAAATTGACCTCCAAAAATGGAGATGGACCGGCCATATGTTGAGATCTAAACAAGAAAAGTGGAGCCAAATTACAACAAATTGGTATCCAAGAGATGGCAAGAGATCCCGAGGACGACAACAAATGCGCTGGCAAGATGAGCTGAACCTTACTGCGGGACCCAAATGGAGAAGAGTTGCTCAAGACAGGAAGCAATGGAAACTACTGGAGGAGGCCTTTGCCAAAAGGCACACTGAGTTGAGAGACATCCTATAGCCAAACGAAGCATAAAATACAGTCATAAAGATTAGTCTCACTCAGTTTAACGGGCTAAGAGTATTCTATCTATCTTCTATCTATCTAAATAAATAAATAAATAAATATTATGTTATGGAACCAAAAATAAATCTATCCAGGATTGACGATGTTTTTAATTATTCGCTACGGTTTGAAAAAAAAAACCGATGATTCAATTTTTTGACATTCTTCTGTTCAAATTCAGTCTTTCTATGCTTCTACACGTTGAATGAATTATCTTGTATAGTTTTAATAGCTAAAAAGCAATAAAATATAATTACGATGCATATTTGGATAAAATTTTATTCCGCTATAAATAATTAAGTTGGTTTAATTAATATAACTCATGAAAACTAAATCATCAGAAGTAACTAAGTTATGTTATTGACTTCTCTACATTATGTTTAAAATCTATTGCAGTACACGTTTCGTATTTGTAAGATGTCATTAAAACTCTTTATTTAATTTTAACCAATATATTCTTTTGCTAATATCAAATCAAAAGTACTAAAATATTATGTTAATAACTTTTGTCAAATCAGGAACACAAAATATGAAATGTATAATAGTTAAATGATGTTATCCATTAACAAATAGCAAAAAAAAATAGATAATGATTTCTTAGTATTTCTATCTCCGAAACTATAAAAGATGGAAAAAGAACGATTTTTGATTCTTAAAGAACTCGTCAAGATGACGTATTTAATGCAATTATTGACTTCTTGTAGTTAATGACTTTCTGGAGTAAGCCATTAAAATATTACTCGGCGGTAGATTTTGTGGATCCAGTAATTTGTTTACTTTTCTGTAGAAAGTCGATGTGAGACAGAATCGTTTCGGTTATTTTTATTTTTATTTTTGTTTTTATTCATTTTCCACTGCAATCATTTGATCACTTGTCGAAACAGTTTGAGAAACAGTGTCTTATGATTACTTTTTTATATACATTTTAGCAATAACAAAATATAAATTTTAAGTTATTATTCTAGTAACATGGTGACCACACCGCTACTACACATTTTATGCTCGATTGTACGCATGTTACAAAATATACACTAAGTGTTTAAAAATAAGTCTTCACAAATAATTACATAACGTGTGAACACGACGACACGACGTGTGTATACTACATATAGTTACTGAAATGCTTTCCGGTCAAATTGTGTGCGAACTGTTACCACACATAGATACCAAACCCCACACAGTCGCCATGTTTCGTAGCAGTTACGAAACTACGACAACTTGTTACTGCTTTGAAGATTCTGTGACCGAAAAGTGCTATATGGGAGACGGATATTGGACTGAAGCTATCTGACGTTTCTGAAACGCTCCACCAAAAACTAGTCGATTTCGAGAGGAAAATTAGTGCTCGAGATAATGAAATGCTCTTGCTCAAAGACTCCATTACTCATCTCCAACATAAACTAAATATCTCGGAACAAGAAAATATGAAATCCGAGCTTGATATTATTGGAATCCCGGTAGAATTTAAATAAATGAAAACCTTGTTCACATCTCAATGGAAACTACTCAGAAAATCGGCATACAGCTGACAGAAAATGACAGATGAGGTCTACCGTACAGGCTATCGTCGCACTAACCTTGTAGGACAACCAAGGTCCAAGGTCCTGCGTCTTACTTGCCGAGCTAAACGATCAGCTATGTTAAAAACTGCTAAAGCGAGAAGACCGTCACCTCTGAAGACATCACCCGAGGAAGCTCCTCAAGAGGTTACATAAACGAGCACCTATCATAAAACAACAGAATGTTATTCCGTGAAGACCATATTATGTGGGTGCAATGGAACTGTAGCGGTTACAACGCCACATACAAACTACGCAACAAAGACATGACGTCACACAAATCCTGCATCGCGCAGTTAGAATTTACCGAGCGAGTAATATAGATAAGATTATCCGAAATCAACTTACGGGCAGTTGCCCGCCAGACATAACACCCGTCTGGTTGGAGGATCCTCCCTTTTCTATGGTGGATGAGTGAACTTTACACCCTGTTCCTCATACCCCTAAAGAACCATTTACGTACGGAAAGCAGAAAACAAAATGGCTGTTAACTCAACCCTACGGAGAATCCGAAGCGTTCGTTCAAGTATTGCCATAACATTATTTACCACAAACACTCTCTCTCACTCACACCCTCAATCACAACTTCACTCTCACACTCGATACCAAAATTCTATAGATTATAATGCTTGATTTTCTCTTTTCAGTTGTGTTTTTGCAGTTGGGTTTTTTGTTTTTTAAATAATTTTCTTTTATAACACGACATAGGAGTTTTCATAGTAATTTATTTGGGCGCTAAACACGACAGATATTGATTTTCATACTAAGATTGCCGACCGGGCGCTCGCTTGTTATTGATCAGTACAGCAATTTCGATTTATCTCGAAGAAGGTTGTCAAAATATGGTTCGAATTTCCAAGCACAGGTATTTGAGAAAAGTTGTTTTACAATTTCGTTTTATTTTTAAAGTCTTTTGGTATTGTTTTTACATTACATTTTTAAAACAATATATAATAAATACAATACAGTACAGTATCGACCCTGAAATTTCAAATAGTTAAATACTCTCAAGGACTCCATGAGACAGGCTCGACGGGCTCGACCTAGTATGGAGTCCACAAGTAAAAATATAAAAATTATGTTTCCTTTATGGAAACATAATTTTAATTAAACAACATTATATAACTAACGATTAATTGGATTTTATGAAATTGTCTAACTATAATTTTTAATTTTGCATGCCTGAATTGGTAAATACAGTGGACTGCGCATTCACTTAACACCTGGAAATGCATATTGTACTGTGTTTTGCAATAAATATTTGAATTTTTATATTATTTTTTTATTTTAATTTTAATATGTATTACTTTTAAAGAAATTTAATAATTGAGTTAGGCGCAGTTCAAGCCCGCGCCGCAATTTCGTGAAAACGTGTGGTGAAATAATAACAAATTTCTTTAACGATTTTATTTAATATTTACAATAAATTACAAAAATGTATGTTCATTGCATTCCTAATGATGCAAACTTTCATCGATTGTGATATTTTTCAACTCTGAGCAGATTTACGGCCGATGTGAATCTGTATATATGAAATTATTTTGCAATTCTCAACTTCATATGCATTTTTACCCCTTTTTTACAAAATATTTTTGTTATTTCTCTTTAGGTCCTGGTAGTGCCTTGTCAATTCTTGGGAACGACACTAGAATCACCGGTCTAGCTGAACTTATTTTAGCACTATACTAATTGGAATTTCGACATAATATAGTGGAAAATAGAGAGTCGGGCGTTTGCGCCTACCCTCGCGATGTGACGTCATAGGCAAATTATATACTATCTTAAAATTGTTATAAATTTAATACCTATCATTTGCGTGCAACCATTACTCTAGCATTAAAAGTCTTTTAGTTATTAGCGATTGATATCTTCCATATTTTTGCTGGTCAGAAATATTGAACTTACTACCAGTACTCCGAGCGAAAAGACGTTTACATTTCTCATACTCGGAAAGTAGTGTTTGTTTGAATCGAGTAGCGGGTGGAAAACGCTGCTTCCCTCTCTAGGGCCGGAAAGACTCATAGTATTTGCTTCCCCTCCCTAGGGCGGGAATGAATTTAAAAAATAGAACTTTTAGTTAGGTAGTCGGCAACGAAACTTTTTACATGAAAAATATCGAATAGAAAAAAAATAAAAAGGCTGTGGTCTTATTAGTGTATAAACAGATAGTGCGAATTAAAAACAGTAATAAAATAAATAAAATAATGAATGTTTTGTAGGTATTTAATGCTATAAAAATGAAAAATTCCCTTAACTAAGGATTTTTTTTATATTTTTTAGGGCATTTTAGGAATAATTTATTATGAAACTGAGGAAAAACCAAAAACGTAAGTGGAAACACTGCGCGGCCGAGACGCGGCGCGTTCTAAATTTAAAAAAATTCACAAATTGTTCTAACTTCTCAGTTAATTTTAAATAGGTACTACCTACTCATGATAATTAAATACCAATACTTAAGTATTTTAGAAGTTTTACTATTTTATACTTTCCTTATATTCCAAATGAAAAGTAGAGCGTTTAACACGGGTGAAAGACAGCAATTCCTACACAGACTATAGCCGCCCTCGCTACGCTCGGGAAATGAAATGAAATGGGATTGTTTATTCTGTAAATAGGATATTGGCATCACTTTTACACGTCAAAAAAACAAAAAAAATTAAAATAAGCTAGATGAGGTCGGCGTTTCCTAGCTGACTACTCTGTGAAGAAAAGCCGAAACAAACTCAGAGGTCGCAGTCTCTTTTAAAGTCCAGACATAATCTTGGTCAAGCCATATGAGAACCATGTAGATTAGTGTCTGAAATGGTATTTTGAGGAAAGAACCACACAGATTTGAGTGGACCTGTCCAGTCAATGCAAGCATTTGTCTATAATCGTGGAGCTCAACTCAGAACTAAGGAGCTCAACTCGACGAACAATACCAAAGAAAGGACATTTGGGTAGGCCGCATCAAGTACTCAAAACTGCCAGACCATAATTAAAACAACTGAGGAATAAAAAAAAAGGAAAGAACCCACATAGTCCTCACATTCACAACAATTAAAACATTATAATACTTTACAAAGTAATCATGTCATTTTGTATGTAATTTTAAACAATGTCAATTTGTATATAAATCTGGTTTATTTTGATGATTTTACATAAACGGGCGTCTAAATACCTCTTATGGGAATTGGTTCCTTTCGACCCTTGTATAACAATCTACTTATTTTACATGATTTGAATTTGGCTTTGTTAACTCAAAAACTATCCAAGCAATGTTAATAAATTCTATAATTATAGGACAACCGCACTTTCCTCTGACAAATGAAAAAGAATGACGTAAATCGGTCTAGTAATCACGTAAAAGCCGGAGTACATACAAAAAAAAAACTTTCCGAGCGCATTACCTCCTCCTTTTTGTTTATCAATCACAGAAGAAACAAAATTTAAGTCTCAATAGTAGGTATGAACTTGTTAAGGCTGCCTATCTACTGGAGCGGAGAGGAGAAAAGAGGAGCGGAGATGTGCCAATATTAACCAATAGAATCTTGACTCCGCCCCTGAGTTTAGATCAGTGATCCTGAGTCAAGATTATATTGGTTAATATTGGCATATCTCCGCTCCTCTTTTCTCCTCTCCGCTCCAGTGGACAGGCAGCCGAATCGTAGCCAGTGGCGTGCACTCCATACACGCAAATAAGCTCTGCATACCCTGTAGTCCCTCCCATACATGTGGGAATGGTAGATAAATAAAATTCAGCATTTCTCGATAGAACTAACGGTATATTGTTTTAAAATACATAAAGGTAATATCGGCTCATACTTCATCTGCCAGAAAAAAAATACAAATTACTCACTTCTGCAAAATCAAATTATTAATACAGTTAAAAGCAAATTAGCATAGGATCTACTTATTTCCTACATACATACATGTCCCTCAAAATGATTAATAACTATAACTAAAAAAAATATGGTATCGAATTGATCTACATCTCATCGCATAGCATTTTGCTTCCCGAGTTAATTACGCACCATCTTACTTTTTTTTGGAACTAACTTGTTGAAGAGGCGAACATCCGCCGCCGCAGGCAGCGCTCCCGTGTCCCTGTGAGCAAAAGCAGTACTACATGTTGCTTATTTTTCATACAACGCATCTCGTAAATTCTCGTGTAGTACACAGCAAAAGTTTGTGTTTGCGCGTGTTTGTGTTTTGGAAGCACAGCTTACATTGCAACCCGTCCAAATTGAGAAGCTATAAAAGCACCTCTTGTTTGTTGATTGTTTGTTATTCGTTCGTATTAGTTCGTTCGTAATTACAAAGTTTTTTTAACCTATTGTTTCGATTGTTTTTCTTGGCGCAAAATATTGATTGTCTAAGCAAATATTTAGTAAGTTAATTGTAAAAAAAATAAAATTAGACCTGTGAAACCTGTGCTGGCGGCAGATTTTAATTAATTGAAACGTATTTCAATAAATTAAAATGTGCCGTATTTTCGACGTTATCTTTTGAGAAAAAAGTTCAATTGATTGCAAAGGGAAGGTGTGCACCCACGTTGTATTGAATTAAAATAAAATATTAGTAAAAATCTTTTTAAACAAGCTTTTATTGAACTAAAAAGTACAAAATAAAACTTACGTAAACAGATAACTTTAATGTTTTCTTAAAAGCTTGAGGCGTATCTTTATGTTTAAGAAGAACGTTCTCGCCTCAAGCTTTTAAGAAAACATTAAAGTTATCTGTTTACGTAAGTTTTATTTTGTACTTTTTAGTTCAATAAAAGCTTGTTTTAAAAAGATTTTTACTAATATTTTATTTTATGTTTTTTAGCATTAGTATTTTGATAAAATATCTGTTCTATCACTTTCACTTGTCTAAACAAATCCAACGAGTTCAACTCAACAGGGCTCAAAGTTGAGGTTTTCCTGTTACTACCTTCCGGCACTATCATCAGACCCTAGACTACACCTCGGGAAATAGTTTTTATCAAAAGATCTTATTTAGTTCAGGATTTTCTATGACCACTTTATATGTGTCATCTCTTTTCAGGTCTATTATCAGACCCTGGATACTACTTTGGGCTATAGTTCTAGTCAAGACAAAACCAACTAGTTCAAACTCGATGGTAGTCTAGTTTTTTTTAGAAGTTCCTATGTTAATCTTTCAGCTCCATCACCAGACCCTGAATTCCATTGAAGTATAATAGCACAATACATATCCATGTATAAAATGTTGTGTTTATCCTGTTGGTTATTGAGAAATCTCGTCGTCTGGAGCCAATCCCGGGTGCAGCAGCCAGGTCATGTTGGAATTTAGAACGGAATATCATAATTAAATGCGTATATAAAATTTCCTGGTTGTACTGTTGACCGTTGAGGAGTTACCTCGTCTGGAGCCAATCCTGGGTGCAGCAGTCAGATCATGGTGGACTTTAGAATGGTCTATCATAATTATAGCTTATATAATGTTACGTGTCTATACTGTTAGCCGTTGAGAAGTTCCCTCATCTGGAGCCAATCCTGGGTGCAGCAGTCAGGTCATAATGGACTCTAGAACGGACCATCATAATTCAAGCGTATATTAAATTTCGTGTCTGTACTGTTGATCGTTCAGGACTTCCCTCGTCTGAAGTCAATCCTAGGTGCAGCAGCCAGGTCATAGTGAACTTAAGAACAGACTATCATAATTCAATCCTATATTAAATTTCGTATCTGTACAGTTGACCGTTCAGGACTTTCCTCGTCTGAAGCCAATCCTGGGTGCAGCAGTCAGATCATGGTGGACTTTAGAACGGTCTATCATAATTAAAGCGTATGTAATATTTCGTGTCTCTACTGTTGCCCGTTGAGGAGTTCTCTCGTCTGAAGTCAGTCCTGGGTGCAGCAGCCAGATCATGGTGTAATTTAGAATGGACTGTAATAATTAAAGCGTATATAAAATTTCCTGTTTGTACTGTTGACCGTTGAAGAGTTTCTTCGTCTGGAGCCAATCCTGGGTGCAGCAGTCAGATCGTGGTGGACTTTAGAATAGTCTATCATAATTAAAGCGTATATAATGTTTTGTGTCTGCGCTGTTGATCGTTGAGGAGTTCCCTCACCTGAAGCCAATTCTGGGTACAACAGCCAAATCATGGTGGAATTCAGATCGAACCGTGATAATTAAATCGTATATAAAATTTCCTGTTTGTACTGTTAACCGTTGAGGACTTCCCTCGTCAGGAGCCAATCCTGGGTGCAGCAGTCAGATCATGGTGGACTTTAGAACAGTCTATCATAATTAAAGCGTATATAATATTTCGTGTCTGTACTATTGGCCGTTGAGGAGTTCCCTCGTCTGAAGCCAGTCCTGGGTGCAGCAGCCAGATCATGGTGTAATTTAGAACGGACTATCATAATTGAAGGATATATAAAATTTTGTGTCTGCGCTGTTGATCGTTGAGGAGTTCCCTCACCTGAAGCCAATCCTGGGTACAACAGCCAAATCATGGTGGAATTCAGATCGGACCGTGATAATTAAATCGTATATACAATTTCCTGTTTGTACTGTTAACCGTTGAGGAGTTCCCTCGTCTGAAGCCAATCCTGGATGCAGTAGCCAGATCGTGGTGGAATTTAAAACAGACCATTATAATGAAAGCGTATATAAAATTTCGTGTCTGTACTATTGGCCGTTGAGGAGTTTCCTCGTCTGGAGCCAATCCTGGGTAGCCAATCAGGTCATGTTTGTCATAAAAATGTATTGTCATCGGAATGGAACCAACATGTAAAATATTAACTCCGTGGAGTTAGAGGAAGTGGTCTTAATTCAGCTTGCAAGAATCCACCTAAACAAACATACTAACTTACTTACATACAAACAAACAAACAAACATTGCAAGTTGAATAAAAGCTTTTAAAAATAGGTGATGCTTCTTGTTATTTTCATACAAAATTTTAAGTACTTAAGTATGATTATTATTAATTATGGCTAACAGGTTGTGTACACACAAACACATTATATTGTTTCCCTTGCATTTGGTTTACAAATCAAGATAAAGAGAATGTTTGGATCTAGTTAAAACGGATATTCAGATTTAACATCATGCGAAGGCAATGGCGTCGTGCGGTAAGAGTTAGGTAGGGTAGGTAGTCGGTGGGCCACCGACCGAAACAAACTGAAACTGGTACCTTTTATTTTAATTTTAGCAGTGCATTGCATACGCTCTCTGAAATTCTGTGCACGCCACTGATCGTAGCGTGACATTCTGTAGTTTCTGCCTACCCCAGCGCAGCGAGCATGGCCTACTGTGAGATATCTTGAGTCACACATTTTATCACAATTTGGGCTATAAAACAATTTTGTCACAAATGCTAGCACGGCGGCGTGAGATAATCTCTTGACTTGTGACATAACTTCTTGACGTTTATTTGGGACTCAATAAGTCTTATTTGCTACTATGGGCGCACCAATTTTGTCACAAATGCCACTTATGACTGTCGCCCGTACCTACGTCAAAATAGAATAAATAGTTCACAACAAAATTAAAAAGTTGTAAAACTGTATGAACCTGCAAAAAACGTATTATTTTATTTGGTCGCATATTCAGATGATCATAGACATTTTAATTTTTTCCAAGACAATGTTTATGTTCTTTCTCCAGAATTAGCTTACCTACTGACAGGTTATATCAATTTATTTTATTTGACTGTTTAAGTCAATTTATTTTTATTTTATTTTCATTAATTATTGACATAATCGACTCATTACAATGTTTTTGTTTAATGAGTTGTATTGCAATATGTGGTTAGCTAGCGACCTCGACAGTAGATCATATATTATTCTTGCCTAACTGTTGATTTATTTTTACTTCGATGGTCCTAGTTTATCATACATCATTATGTGACTTCGAGTTACAGCTTTATTAGCTATAATGTAAGTGGGCACGCCCTTTATGCCTGCAGGCTTAGCCAAGTTGACAATCTACAATCGTTATCGCTAGTAGAAAACTAATCAAATGTATAGGAATGACATCATTACAACGTTAAGTCACGTGGTCAGAACAATCGAATAGAAAATTCGTAGACAAGTTTACAATCGTTCAAAATGTTAGAATGAAATGTAAGCGTTTCTACAACGTTGATCGCATCCATAGAAATCTACACCCATAGAAATGGTAGCCAAGTTACAGTTTTGACAAGCGCTAACGAAACGTTGTCGAAGTTTTTGAACGATAGCTAAGTGATCACCGAGGCCCAAGAGTAAACGATAAAAAATGGTGTCTTTATGATACAGCTGTGTTGATACCGAGAAGTGTTTTGTTTATTCGCCAAATTAGACTATATTTACCATTTAGGATAATAGTCGGTCAGCTTTTATTCGGCCTTGTGGACCTTGCTGGGGCCTCGTTATTATTATCACCATGGCTAGTACATAAGTTAAAACTATTTCAGAAAAACAAAGGGTCTATTGATTAAATAAAGGGTCAAACACAATTCTTTTGTTTGTTTCTTACGTATTCGTTCATGGCGCGTATCACGTCATTGTTTATGTTTCAAACTTTCAAGCGCCTGAGTACCTATGATAGATTTTCAAATAACAAAGGAAGATATTTACGAAAACTAATAATTTACGTACCTTTCCATGAATTCCAATAAAGCTGCGAACTGTTCTGGGCTTGCTCGAGATCTAGATTCCATCCTATAAAAGTTATCACTATCTTTCATTCATATTATGCAGAATCATAATCATAACATTTCAAGACACAGTAATGTTTAAAATTACATTCCACACGGTGATATTATGATAAACCAATTATAAGAAGAACTTTACCATAATTCGCTTAATTTTTTATCACTTTATCACTTTGAAACAATAATTATCAAACAAAGTACAAGTACACAACTGCGACTTTGACGTTAGTTTGACGTTTGTAGGAACGCTCACCATAGACTAAAGTATAGGTTTTTTCTAAAGACGTTGTAGAATGAGCGATCGACTCAGTCGTGTCAACTTGGCTACCAAGTTATCGTTTTCTACAATCGCTTATCGTTCGCTGAGGCGTTAACGATTGTAGAAAGAGATTCGATACGAAACGTTTGTAACTTGGCTAGGCCTACTGGAGGCTTTATAATTCGGGTATTAAGTTCTGTTTACGTTTTTAGTTTATATTTTCGCTTGAGTTAAGATTTCGATATTTTTTGTTGATACATTGGCGTGTGCTAGCTGTCATTATGGCAAATATACACTCGAGAGCAATGAATCCGGGTCACTTAAAGAATGTTAAAAATCTCGGAAACTAAAAATGATAGGTTAATGCAATAAATTGTATTTAATAGGCAATGTAATACTCCTTAAATGAAAGTAAAAAAAATATGAGTCACCATACATTTTATTAACACAAAATTACATAAATAAAAAAACTGCTGATCTCTCCTTAAAACAAAAATAGGAAACATGAAATTTTTGAACTTTATTACGATTTTCTTGAATTTTAATACTTCGTATTGCCTCCTCGTGCTTCCATTACTGCGTTTACGCGGTTTGGCATGCTGTACACCAAGTTCCTTATACGATTTTGGGGAATATTCTCCCATTCCTCTGTGAGAGCAATTTTGAGCTCACGAAGCGTGATCGGGGGAGGGTTTCGTTGTTTTACGCATCTGCCTAGCTCGTCCCAAGCATGCTCGATCGGGTTGATATCCGGGCTGCGCGCTGGCCACTCCATACGAGTAATGTTCATCTCTTGAAGGTAGTCATTCACAATCCTACCTGTATGAGGTCGGGCATTGTCATGCATAAATATAGCATCCTCACCTAAATTGACCATAAATGGACCAACGTGATCATTGAGGATTTCTTCCACATATCTTACGCTAGTTAAAGAGCCGTTTTCTATGATCACCAGCTCTGTGCGACTTTCAGAAGAAATTCCGGCCCACACAAGTACAGACCCACCACCGTAGGCTACTTTTTCTTCGATGCATGCTTGCTTGAATCTTTCCCCTGGTCTTCGATACACTCTGTGTCTTCCATCGTGCTTGTAGAGCATAAATTTTGATTCGTCGGAGAACATAACTTTTGACCAATCTTCAATACTCCAATTTACGTGGCTCTGGGCATATCTTAGTCTTGAAATACGATGCCCACGCTCCAGTTTAGGGCCGTTTGCAGGTCTAAGGGGTTTTAAGTTAGATTCAGCAAGCCGACGTCTTACTGTCCATGCACTTGGGTTACTTCCTCCGAGGCGTCGAAACTGATTTGTGAGTTCAGTTCCTGTGAGAAAGCGATTTCGAAGCATGGTGTTCACCAAGTATCGGTCTTCTCGTGCTGTGGTACACCTGGTTCTGCCCGTTCCTGGTCTGCGTAGGTTAGAACCAGTTTCTTCGTAACGTCGGAGAACTCTTTGTACTGTTGACAGCGACACACCGACAGTCCTGGCTGTATCGCGCTGACTCCGGCCGGTTTCCAGCATTGTAAGTATTCTGGTGCATTCTTCAGGCGTAAGCGACATAATTTCAGCTTGAATAATGAATATAGAGCACTATCAACATGGTTTATGTACCCACATAAATGACAGATTACAAACAAAAGCAAAACCAAATGCTGTAATTTCGTAGTTCCATCTTCGAAAGTGGCCCTTTTTCAAATTTGATTTTTTTATGATATAACTTTACAATAACTAAGAAGTTTTAATACCTTCATTTAAGGAGTATTACATTGTCTATTAAATACAATTTATTGCATTAACCTAGCATTTTTAGTTTCCGAGATTTTTAGGATTCTTTAAGTGACCCGGATTCATTGCTCTCGAGTGTATTTTATTTTATGTTTTTGTGTTGAGTAATGTAAAATATTTGCATACTATTGTATAGAATAAAGTTTTTTTCTAACTGAACAGACAGCTGTGGTGCTGGGGAGTTTGTTGCGCCACTTCTTCTTTCCAGCAAAAGCACTAGGAAGTGGTGAAGGGCGGGCGTTTTTGAGGGGGTTCCCTATCCATTTGCATAAAATTTTAAGACCTAATATAACTTAGCATAATTTTGTTTGGCATAATTATATTTTCGCATAATATAGTTACGCATAACAGCTTACGCATAATTTTTTTAAGCATAATTTCTCTAACCATAATAATGATTAAGCATAATATTCTAAAGCATAAATTTATTAAGCATAAAGTTCTAAAGCATAACTTTTTTAAGCATAATATTTTGAGGTAGCGCTCGCCGGGGTGTGTAATGTTTGGTATAACAACAGATAGTCTAATTTCATATGCCATAACTTTCATATGATATAATTTTCATATGCTATAAAAATATTGAACCTAATTTCATATGATCGAATGTTATATTTGATATAATTTTCATTTTCTCTAATTTCATTTAGTATAACGTTCATTTCATATAATTTTCATATTGTATATTGCTCTTTTTATATAATGTTCATTTGACCTAACTTTCATATCAACGAAATTTCTAAAGTAACGCATCGTTCTTGAGAAAAGCAAATTATATTGTAACCTAACCTCAAAAAATTAAAGTTGCTTCTGCATCGTCTCCGGCGCTGCGGGAAGTGCAACCCCTTCGCCCTTACGTAACAAAGGATAGGCACCCATGCTCACCTCCGCAGCTTCGGCTTGCTGGTCGCCTCCGGCGACCAGCCTCAGCCGCTACGGCTCGCACGGGTGCCTATGCTTTGTTACAGCCGGCGGGGGTTGCTCTCCCTCCGCGCCTCCGGTTTTTATATACACTCTAGGGGTAGGAGCCAAAAGACTACGTAAAGTCGGGGTGCCCCGACTCGGTTTTGGAACAGATTCAACCTATTAACTACAAGCCGGTGTATAATTATGTTGTCGCCATATCATAGAATTTTTTAGCTTTACTAATAGGCAGAACTAATAGTGTGATCACAATAGTAAGACACGACACGACAAGAACACAATAGTAGAATATTTTACCTGTATGACAGAATAAAAAATAAAAAATATCCGTCCACCCTCATAAAAACAAACTAATAATACGATAAGAACGCCAGCCAGTCATTAGGCCTACTAACGTTATGCGAATCAAATTTATGCCAAAACAAATTAGTCTTTAAGATGATTATGCCAACATAAAATGTATGCCTAAAAAAATTATGCCGAAGTATTATTATGCCAAAACAAATTGTGCCAAAATCGTTATGCCGAAGTATATTAGGACAAAGAACATTATGCGAAAAGAAGGGATCCCTTTTGAGGGACTGTCTTATGTAATTTTGACGTTCGAAAAGTGCTGATTCTCAGCCTAGTTTGAATAAATGACTTTTGATTTTTTTTAATTTACTGTGTCACACTATGAAGTTAGCAATAAGAAAAGCATTTCGCGCCTCAGATTTTATCACATGGTTGACCCGTGCTAGCATTTAAGACAAATTGTGATAAAATTTATCATGTCTTGTCACAAACGTCTTGGATACGCCCTGTGCTAGCCCCGCAGGGGAAGCTAGCGTGAATTTATAAAATGTGTTTATGTATGTAAAAGGGTACGTATTACAATACCGATATTTCATAATAACTATGACTGAAATACCGACGTCCGAAACAACGAAGTTCAAAATACCGAAAGTTTGAAATATCGACAGCCGTTATATCGAAACATGAAATACCGATGTCCAAATGCCCGAAAGGATGAAACCCCGAATGAACGAAATCCCGAATGGTGGTCAAAATACCTAAAATGATGCATCACTTGCGAACTATTTATAAATCTGTGTACAAGTAGTATATCAGTGGGTAAAATAGGTTAGGTTAGGTTAGAACAGTGACCAACCGCGCGTGAGCCGAGCGAGCGAAGCGAGCGGTGCCGCGGCAGCGGCCGGCGAACGCTACTTCCAAGTTGCTCGCAGAATTTATTTCACCATTTTCTAAGTATCCGGGTTTTCGCAATATCCCAATTACGGAATTACTTAATTGGGATATTGTGAATTATACCACTGAGGAGTATACATGGGGAAGGATGCAACATGCAAGCAGGCATACGGCAGGCATGCAGCGTGCAAGCAGGCATGCAGCATGCAAGCAGGCAAACAAGCATGCAACATGCAAGCAGGCATGCAACATGCAGCAAGCATTGTTTCTGTCACGGCTCCGGCGCTGCGGAGTTTAGGCGGCCCCACGCGAGCTTATCGTCGCAGATGGTTTAAACGCTCACCACCGCAGCTTCGGCTTGCTGACCGGCTACGCCGGCCAGCCTCAGCCGCGGCGGCGGGCCTTCAAACCACCTGCTCCTCAGCTCGCGGGCCGCCCCACCCCTCCGCGCCTACGCGGGCTTAAATTACACTCTAGGGGTAGGGCAGACAAGACTGCGTGAAGTCGGTTTTGCAGCGATTCGTTTCTGTTATATTTAAAATAATAATTGTGTTTTTATTTGGATCTTCGGGTTTTTAAGCTTCGCGATATGGATCTTCGGGATTTTAAGCTTTCGGGCAAACGAACTTTCGGGATTCCAAACTTTCGACCAAACAATCATTCGGCTTTTAATTTTTCGGGATTTCGTCCATAGGTATTTTAAAATAGGTCTTTTGAATTTCGGTATTGTAATACGTACCCATGTAAAACCAGTATAATTAATGTAAGCCGAAGTCCTCTCGGTAGATACCTACTCTTCGTTCCTTCCTTGTTCTTCGTGAATGCTCCTATCCTTTCTTATAATCATTATTATCAGTATAAAATCTCCAGTGATCATAAACAATACTAGTTGGACAGTGTTCGCAAAACCCGACGTACTTCTCGTGGTTTGTGTAAAGTTTCATGAAATCGGCAATAATTTGTATTGCTTCTGATTTTTTAATCTGTGGTTCATATCTAGTTAATTCTCGATAACAAGGGCCTTTATACAGCATCCTCCAACCTGAAATAATTACGTGGTGGTGTTTTAGCAAACAATTGAAGTATTGTTTCAAATGACAAAGTCAAATAATTTATTTCAATCAGGCACATAGGTAAAAGGCACTTTTGAACGTCAAAAATTTACATAAAATAAAATTGATTCCAGTCGCCCCTTCCAAAAGGTAGTTTTCGTATGGAAAAGAATGGGCAAGAAACTCCCCCGATACTCTTTTAAAATGTTTTCACAATATCTTGTATAAAATACAATAAGTCGTAGCCAGATCTTAGAATTGACCATTTCCAAAAATGGCCAATTGTCATTAGCAATATGATTTAAAGGTCAAAGTTTAATAATATTTCAGTCGACGTCTGGCCATAATCATTAATGTAGGGTATTCATGGTGTAAGGTGTATGAAAAATAGCAAAGTAACTGCAACCAACTTGGAAGTAGCGCTCGCCGGCCGCTGCCGCGGCACCGCTCGCTGTGCTCGCTCGGCTCGCTCGCCATTGGTCACAGTTCTAACCTAACCTAGCCCATTTAGTCGGGGTGAATATTTAATTTTTTTTAAACTTATTTTAAGTGCTATGTTGCATTTCACGCCGCGGCAGCGGCCGGTGAGCGCTACTTCCAAGTTGATCGCTTTTCATAATATCATACTTGGGAACGCAATAAAAGTCCATCGATGTTTTTGCGTGGTCACCCTAGTTTGTTGAATTTGTTGTATATCGCCGCCATGATGGACAACAAAAACTAAGCGACATCAACGCCTCTATCGGTGGATAATCTAACTATTTTACGATATGATCAGTAATATTTGGCCACATCATGAAGTAGGCATGCGTTTAACTGTTCATATTGTTAAACGTTGAGTATTCAATGACCTGGCCAGGCCACATCATGATGTGACCAGTGGTCGATGTTCATTTCATGAAATGATCAATTTTAAGATCTGGCCACGACATATACATTAATTATACAGGGTGACTTGTAATTTGACGTATTCCTTCTAGGACGTGAAAGTGTGCCATTTTAAGCAACAATTAAGCACCCCATAAAGCCTAGACAAAAATACGAATTCGAGAAAATACAACTTTTAAGAATTTTTTATAATTTCCTAGAATTTGTCACTGAATATCTGTAGCGATCCTTAGCATTTATCCTACACAATACAATATATCTATATATATATACAATGTGTTTGGTCTCGGACTGTACAAACTTCAAGAGAACGTAGTTTGCTCTATATTATCAATAAAATTATTCTACATGGGGGGTCGGAACCCAACCCCCCCTGAATGGCAGCCATTTTTGTATTTTGATAGCATTTTATGAAGCGTGCAAACTAAAAGTACTTTAACTTTGGAATTTAATGTTCAATAATTATCGTAAAATAAAATCTTTTAATAAGTGAAAAGTGTTAGCAATAGGACAAATAACTCAAATATTGACAATAAATGCTGCATCATATTATGCTGCATCACTTATGAAATCTTAGTATTAACTGAAACTTGGCTGACACCTGAAATCTACGACAGCGAGTTCATAGACCAGCGCTATACAGTGTTTCGATGCGATCGTGATCGAATTGCTACAAATAAACAGGATGGTGGCGGTGTATTGGTTGCAATTATGAGCTCACTCAAGCCGTCTGAGCTAGATCTCGCGCTAACTAACCGTAGCGACTTTTCACACAACCATATCGAAATCGAACACCTCATTGTAGAGTTGCAAAGCACTAGTAATAAAAAACGTGACATTGTAAATGCTGCCTATATACCACCTAAGACTTCTTCATTAGTGTACAATAAGCATTTCGAAATGTTACAGGAAGTGTTGAGTCATCCTACTGTTGACAGCTTCTATATTATGGGTGACTACAATCTTCCAGAAGCCAATTGGTAAGCATCCTCTTTTGCGGATTCCTCTGGAGTTACCATCCTCTACTCTATGGCGTCTGCGACTTGTGCTAACTTACATAATCTCATTTCACTTCTTGGTGCTTCTCAGCTCAATAGTGTGGTGAATGACAAAGGTAAAATACTTGACTTAATTATATCTAACAACACATGTATAGTTTCCCGTTCCACAACTAGACTACTACCTATTGACATTTACCACCCTGCTTTAACCTACGAGACCTGCTTGGATATTAAATTTTCCCCTTTGACAATGATTCCCTTACACAAATATAATTTTCATAAAGCTAATTTTGACAACATTAACCGTAACATACAACAAATGAGTTGGATTAATTTGCTTAGTTCTAAAAATTCTGAAGAAGCACTGGCTACTTTCTACGAGGAGTTAAATAATATTATTAAACAAGACACTCCTTTGGCTCGTGCTAGATCAGTTAGTTATTCTATCTGGTTCTCAAGGAGTCTTATAACTATCTCGAAAAAGAAACTCAGGGCGTGGGTTAAGTGGAAGAAATTTCATAACGTTTCGGATTACAATACATTTGCTAATTACAGGACACAATTTAAGGATGCGTGTCTAAAGTGTTTCAACTCGTACATTAGGTCTGTGGAGGATAGCTTGTCTAAAAACATTAAGCACTTCTGGACATACATTTCGAATCGGAAAGAGAAACCTGGGATACCCGCTAAACTTTAATACCACGGTCGCTAGGTGGCGCTGTACGTGTGTTTACATCTTGTATTTTGCTCCCAGTGTATTTAAGTTTTAAAAATAGTTTATGCGCATATTCCGACTGAAAATCGCTTCTACAGTTCAAAGATACTACTAATCTGTATTTACGTTGTGCTTCCGTGAATATAAACACATCGTAACTAGTGATTTATATTCTAAACCCAGTGACATTAATATCGGCTCTCATACGCCTCATAGTGCTACCAAACCAGTGTAAATTCAGTTTTCTGGAAGTTACTCTCTGTGATCTATGTGTATCTTGAGGTATACAAGTCAAGTAACAACTTTGTGTGAAAAATAACCACATTCAAAATCTGCAAATCATCCCGGCTACAGCATATTTAGAATAGCGCCATCTATACTTTCTTCGTGTAACTTTTTGACACACGACCGACATAAACATCTCTGTTGGATCCGTGATCGATCTAACTTGCCGTCATACTAAAACTGAAAAAAGGTGGCGCTACTGGTATCGTAAACAATAATCTTTCCATCTATAAAAGCTTTAAAAAAAACAAAAAACACTTTACGAAAATGAATATTATCTGTAGTCACTGCAATGGAACCGTGGGGCCACGGGCACTGGCACTAAAATGCCATTCTTGTGCTGATATATACCACTGTGAGTGCCTTAACATCACTGGAAAACAATTCTCAGGCTATACTCGCGATCAAAAAGCCGCGTGGAAGTGCCACCCCTGTAGTAACATCACGCAGCGGAGCCGCCCCGAATCGGCCTCACTTAATTGCTCTACTCACCCCGCGAATTGCGAAGACGCGATAAACATGTCCTGCGACAACTTGGAACAGCAGCCCTGCTCACCGAATTCGTCATTAAGCTCTACATCAACGACTGTCGCTGGCGCTGCGTCCAACTCTACTGATATCGTCAGCCTTGGTTTAATTTCACAGGAACTAAACGTAACACTCAAAGGTTGGCGGACTGACATGGACCACGCCATGGCCAAGTTCACATCTGATATCAAGACCACGCTGCGTGGCTGGCGTGAAGAAATGGAAATCAGCATGACGAAATTCAATGACAGTATCCAGTGCAGCATCGCGGATATGAAGCAGGAAATGGACTCCCTCCGTAGCGCACACAACCGCTTAAACGAACAAGTTAGTACCGTGGTTCATGATGTTTCCGAATTAAAGTCGTCTGTGCAGTTTCAGGCAGCTGAGCATAAAGACCTTCACGAACGTGTTGAGACCTTTTCTCGTCACAGCTCTGAGCAATCCCAAAGCTTAATTAGAAACCTCGAGCTTAAAATTGATTCCTTGGAGCAGCAAGCTAGAAACTGCAATATTGAAATCTGCAATGTCCCTGAAAGGCGCGGTGAAGACTTAATCCACATGATGGAACAATTGGGCACTGCCGTCAAGTTTCCAATACTACAGAAAGATATTATCTCTATCCATCGAGTACAACATGCACAGCAAACCAGCAATAGACCCAAGAACATAATTGTTAAATTCTGTACCAGAATTACACGTGATAACGTCCTGAGCGCATACCGTCTGGCCAAAGAACTCAAGTCCGATCAAATCGGTATTTCAGGGTCATCAATTAGAATATACCTGAATGAACATCTTACCCTGAAAACAAAACAGTTGTTTCGGGGTTGCAAGGAAGCCGCTAAACAGCACGACTTCAAGTATGTTTGGGTTAAAAACTCAACAATTCTTGTACGCGAACGTGATGGCATGGTTTCGTTTGCTGTTCGCACACTGGACGATGTTCGAAAAATTAAAAGCGGTGACAAAATCCCGTCGGTCGGTACTCAAAACCCCGTTTAGTAATTGCAACGATAGGTTATACTATATGAATTATATGATCATATTTGGGGCTCCAAATCTCATACATTCTGTTTACAGTATTATTATTTTTATGTTAGTATTAGTTCAATTTTGTTTTTTGTACTCGTTAAGCGCTGAATCTCATAATTCTAAGAAGTTATCGTTACTCTTTAAAATAATACAAATTTTATTATATTCTTTAGGTTTCGTCTGTTTTCTCTTGAAACATTTTATCTCAATACAACTTTTACTTTTTGTACTCAAAACTGTAACAAAAACACTTTCAAAACTGTGCTATTATTATTGTAAAACTGCGTTACTACCTTTATCTGACACGAGCTTGTCTTGCTGTTTCTTGGGTTCATATTCATTTATTTGTATCCTGAAATCCGTTTCATCATTAGTTTTGCTTGGTGTCTATTCGCTTGGCATTCTTCTATCAAACACACAATGTTTGTACATTTGTATTTCTACCATTGCCAGAGCTTGACAAACACTTAACCATATACTATCAAAACTGTAGGGGTATCCGTACAAAACTGCCTACTTTATATATGAATATTCTCACCAGAACGTATGATATTATCATACTGACAGAAACTTGGCTGGTGCCGGAAATCAATAACAACGAATTCATTGACCAGCGTTACGCTGTGTACAGGTGTGATCGCGATCGGGCTAGCACTAATAAACTGGAAGGTGGTGGTGTTTTGGTGGCTGTGTTGAAAATCCACCGACCTTTAGAAATAGACTTAAACACTTCCACCAGCGTTACCCCACTGCATAACTACATAGAACAAATTGCTGTTGAAATACCTAGTGGTAAAAAACTAAAGCGTCACGTCGTGGCTGCTGCATACATACCTCCTAAAACTCCCCCACCTGTATATGAAAAGCATTTCGAAACACTTTATGAAACTCTGTGTAATCCTAATGTTGATTTCTTCTGTGTAGCCGGTGATTATAATGTCCCAGAAGCTACGTGGCACATGTCTAATACCCTGAATACCCCGATAAGCTCACCCTTGTGCTCTGGTTCAACTGCGTCTTGTGATCATCTTAATAATTTTATATCCCTTCTAAGTGCCTCTCAGTATAACAGCACACTTAACTCCAAAGGCAAAATATTAGACCTTTTTATATCCAACTCACTCTGTCGTGTACAACAAGAGTTATCTCCCTTGCTACCTGCTGACGTTTATCACCCCCCAATTGTTTGTGACATCAATATAAAAATTAAAAATCCCCCCCTAGACAGGAAATCTATACAAAAATACAATTTCTACAAAGCCGACTATGAAAAAATAAATGACATGCTACAGAGAACCGATTGGCCGGAACTTCTTACACACGATAAATCTGAAGATGCTTTATCATTGTTCTATGACAAACTAGACCAGATTATCAAGCTTCACACTCCTCTAACTTGTTCGAGATCTTCCAATTATCCAGTCTGGTTCTCGCGTCCTTTGATAATCACATTTAAAAAGAAACAGAGGGCCTGGATCAAGTGGAAGAAGTATGGAAACATATCGGATTACGAAGTATTCAAAACATTTAGAGCCAGTTTTGGGGAAATGTGCGGAAAATGCTTTTCTAAGTATATAAACTCAGTGGAAGATAGCCTGCACACAAATGTCAAACACTTCTGGACATATGTTTCAAACCGAAAAGACAGACCTTGCATCCCAGCAAAAGTTCACTACAAAGACACTCAATCCAGTGAACCAGATGTAATCTGCGATATGTTTTCGAATTTCTTCCACTCTGTTTATGAACCTGCGTCGCCCCTCATGTCACAATGGCAACCGCCCGCGGAAACTTCCTCAAATTGTGATATTATCTCTAGCTTATGCTTTGACGAAAACAAGATCATAAAAGAACTAAAGTCTCTGGATCCTGCCAAAGGTCCAGGACCTGACGGAATACCTGCCTATTTTCTACGTTGCACTGCTACTTACATCTGCAAACCATTAGCCATAATTTTTAATAAGTGCGTCACTGAGGGAGTATTTCCAAAAGAATGGAAGAGTGCAAACATCACGCCTGTGCACAAGGGTGGATCGAAGGGTAATGTGGAGAACTACCGTCCAATCTCGATCCTCTCCACTTTGTCAAAGGTGTTTGAGAGACTCGTTCATAATGAAATATATCCGTTCTTACATAATGTCATTATACAACAGCAACACGGCTTCGTTAAACAGCGGTCTACTACCACAAACCTCCTGTCTTTCTCCAGCTTCTTATTTGATAGTTTTGATAAGGGCCTACAAGCAGACGCTGTTTATACAGATTTTTGCAAGGCCTTTGACAAGGTGGACCATGAGCTGTTACTTAATAAAATTGCCTTTAACGGAATTCGTGGCAATTTGCTACGGTGGTTTGCTTCATATATTTCGAACCGCTGTCAAAGGGTAGTTATCAATGGTTACAGATCAAGTATTATCGAAGTCACATCTGGTGTCCCACAAGGCTCCATCCTTGGGCCGCTCTTATTTAACATATTTATTAATGATATAGGTGACTGTTTCCGCAACACTGAATTTCTGTTGTACGCCGATGATCTGAAAATCTACAAGTCCATCAAAACTGTCGATGACTGCATTTTAGTCCAACAAGACCTTGATAGACTTACAGACTACTGCCACAGTAACAAATTAAAACTAAGTTTACCGAAGTGCAGCTACCTTACGTTTACTAAAAATAAGCATATTATTAAGTTTGCCTACACCCTTTGTCACGTGCCTCTATCTCAGCTGAATTTAATTCGCGACCTCGGTGTTATTCTTGACTCTAAACTGTGCCTAGACACACACATTAACAAAATTGTCAGCAAAGCTTTCCAACTATTTGGTTTTATCATGCGGTCCACCCTTGACTTCAAGAGAACCTCATCATACTTATGCTTATATAAAGCGCTTGTTCGTTCACAGCTAGAATACGCAGTGTCAGTATGGAATCCTCTCTACAAAAAATATTCTGAAATGGTTGAAAATGTACAGTACAAATTCTTGCGTGCTATGCACTACAGATGCCACAAATCCTACTTGTCATACTCTCAATTACTCAGCAAGTACAAGCTCCTCCCCCTTAGCTCTAGAAGGAATTGCCTCGAAGCCACAGTACTATATAAAATTGTCAGAAACAAGTTTAACTGTACAAATCTTAACAGTATGATTTGTTATGCTGTACCTCGAACCGTTCACAGGCGGCGGGTACGCGCAGGTACTCTCTTCGCTTTGAACACTTGCCGAACTAACTCAGGCCTGCGCTCACCTGTCCGCCGTATGGTTGACACATACAACAGTACCTTTTTAAATATAGATATCTTCAATTGCACAATAAGTCAATTTAAGCGCCTCATTCACCATTCCCTATTAAATATCACAACTAGTGCCCCTTAATATATGTATTTATATTGTATAATTTTTGTAACATATCTTTTTACATTATTTTTGAACTAACTAAAAATTTATTCAAAAATTTTTAAACAATTCTTATATAATTTGTAATTTTTTTCCTAATAGTGTTTATTTTTATTATTATTTAACTTTTAATTATGTATTTGCCACACGTACTGCTATTAATGTTCCTAGCGATAAGCTGTTTTTTTTCTTCTTAAACTTCTATGCCTACTTGTGGGCAGCGTTGTGGGTTACTTTATAACCAAATTTATATTTTGTTAAACTAGTTGTAAGTCCTTATAATGTAACTGTTTGCTGTTCCTCTCAATAAAAAATAAAAAATAAAAAATAAAAAAAATACCAAATCTCTGAATCTAATGATCCGGTTTCTGTCTGCAATATGTTTTCTAATTTCTTCTACTCCGTTTTTGAACCTGCTTCACCGTCGTTGCCTCAATGGAAGCCCTCGCTTGATAATACGCTACACGATACTTTGATCTGTGAGTTATCTTTTAGTGAAGATAAAATACTGAAAGAGCTAAAATCTCTAGATGCATCAAAGGGACCTGAACCAGATGGACTTTCTCCTTATTTCTTGAAAAACGTCGCCGTTTCTATCTGCAAGCCTCTTTTTATTATTTATAATAAATGCATGTCGGAAGGTGTGGTGCCCAAACTGTGGAAAGATGCCTTTGTTGTGCTTGTCCACAAAGGTGGATCACTATCATCCTATTTCTATCTTGTCTGCCTTGTCGAAGCTCTTTGAGAGGTTAGTGCATAATGAAATATATCCTATTCTACATAATATTATTAATCAACAACAGCACGGTTTTGTTAAACGGCGGTCTACAATCACTAATCTCTTACTATTCTCAAGCTTTTTATTTGACAATGTTGACAGTCGCGTACAAGTGGAGGCAATGTATACAGACTTCTGCAAGGCTTTCGACAAGGTAGATCATGAAATGTTACTCAATAAATTGGCATTTAATGGAATCCGTGGTAACCTACTGAGGTGGTTTGCTTCCTACATCACTAACCGTAGTCAGAGAGTTGTAATTAACGGTCATTCTTCTTGCATCGCGCAGGTCACTTCTGGTGTACCACAAGGTTCTATTCTTGGTCCTCTTTTATTTGTTTTGTATATTAACGACATCAACCAGTGTTTTCTTAATGCCAAATTTCTCTTATATGCCGATGATCTTAAGGTATACAGAATAATACGCGATGTAAATGACTGCATTCTGTTACAACAAGACTTGGCTAGACTATCGAATTACTGTCGTAGAAATAAGTTACAGTTTAGTTTACCTAAATGTAATTTTCTAAACTAAACAAAAAATAAAAACATCGTAAAATATACATACACACTGTGCGATGTTCCCCTAGTAAAAGTGGACTCTGTCCGTGAACTCGGCACTATCCTTGACTCCAAGCTTTGCTTAGACTTGCATATTAGCAAAATAGTTAAAAAAGCGTACCTACTTTATGGATTTGTTAACGTTGTTCTTTGTTTATCATTGATCATCATTGTAAATGTCTACAGAACCAAACCAAATCGTTATGAACTCACTACCTACGCAAACCTATGTTCCAACACCAATATCTCTTAAACCAATTGTCATAAAATCTAGTTTTTGGTATCATTATTTAAGTAAACTAAACATCTGTGAGACGAAGAGATAAAAAAAGATAGTTTCCGGGAGTAAATTTTGTAATAACCTTGATAAACTAAAAAAACAATGTTAACGTGATATTGATCTTTTAGTATTTATTTCAATATGATGCAGCATTTATTGTCAGTATTTGAGTTATTTAACCCATTGTTAACATTTTTCACTTATTACATTTTTTACGATAGTTGGACATTAAATTCCAAAGTTAAAGTACTTTTAGTATGCACGCTTCATAAAATGCGATCAAAATACAAAAATGGCTGCCATTTAGAGGTGGGTTCCGACCCCCCCATGTAGAATAATTTTATTGATAAAATAGAGCAAACTACCTTCCCTTAAAGTTTGTACAGTCCGAGACCAAACACATTGTATATCTTAAACAATTATATATAAACACACACTTAAACATAACAAACATTATACAATTATACACTTATAACTACAAAACATTATTTACACTTATATTAATTATAATATTGTTCATCACCGTCGTACATAACAATAACGTACTGTGGAGCCGCGCCGCAACTACGTCACGCCATGACGTAGTCGAGGCGCATGAGTAGGGGTCGCGCTACCCAGCGCGCTTTCGGTCACCTTGCCTGACCTTTATGGGTCGATTACACCTAACGAGTACAGCGGCGAGTCAGTAAATAAGCTCTTCGGCCGGTACTCGGCCTAGTAAACAAATTGGGATTCTGGACACTGACTCGCCGCTGTACTCGTTAGGTGTAATCGACCCATTAGTGCGCGGACACGAAACGAGCGATGAAGAGCGATGGCTGAACGGGGCGACCGCGATGGCGACGTACAAGATTGTACCGTCGCACAAAGGGGTATTAGACCCAAAAACGCGAATAAAAGTCAATGTATACAAAGTAAACAAATCCTGGAAACGGTTCATAAATATTGGTACAGCAATGCATAGAGAACAAAAATCTACCGTCATTTTATTTTAGAAGGCTTGCGTCAAGTTGTATGTAGTCGTTATCTTAGTACCTTGCAGCGAATACGTAAATAAATAATAAACGATTTTGAAGTCCTGCATTTAGAGCTAAGTGGTAACGTTAAGAGTGGATTAAAGAATCATTTTCATGATGGATACTATTGAACCAGGTATGTACTATATATATTACTCAATTATTTCAAAATAATACGAATAAATTAGAAAATATTACAGTTATTATGAACCGTAAATCAAACTAATAATATTTTGGGTCAAAAATATATACATTTGAGTTTTTTTTGTATTTCTGGGAGTTTCCCGGTATATGTTTGGTTTTCATAAGTTGATGTAACTACCCTACTTTTAGAATAAGTTAAAATTGGGTGCCTAAATTCCCTACTATTGTATTTTGTTTTTTCTATTCTTTGACGATGTCATTGTACAAAACAAAATTAACTATGCACTTCATATTCTAATATCAACTTTTTTCTTTTATAAGTGGTTCTGGTGTGAGAATTAAGACACGAGAATATTGATTTAATATGGCCAAAACTAGTACAGAAAGAGAATTTCCAAAGAAATGGGACTATGTGGAGAATGCGATTATTAACAAACCATCATTTCCCGTTGAACAAATTCAAGAGTTTCGCCGCAAACAGTGGAAATACCTTTCCACTGTTCAGGAAAACCAGGTCGTCCATCAAAGACGTTCGATGACTTGAGTGACTACAGCAAAAGGCGCAAAATTCAAACTCTTAAAAGTGATAATGAAGTAAATGAACTCGTATACGCTACCCAAATGAAACTTAGAGAGTCTGGTAATTTAGAGGCTGCAAAAGTCGTCAAGGACATAACCACAACCCCTACTAGAGGTATTAAATATCTCAAAAGCTATAGAAGCAGCAACATAATAATTATCTAGACCACAACTAACACCCATTCAAGCATTATCAATTTTCGTGGAAGCGACTCTGTCGAGAAAGCAGTACGAGGTTGTGAGAACCGCAGACAAAAAACTGTATCCATGTTATAGTGTTTTGCAAAGAGCCAAGAACGACTGTTATCCAATCAAAGAGAGTATTCAAGTGACTGCAACTTCTGCAGAGGTCAAACTGCAAGATTTACTTAATCATACATCTCAGCGCTTGCTGTTATACCTAGAGGATGTTTTACAAAGTCTTCCAATAGAAGAATTAATATCTTCATTAGAACTGTTTTGCAAGTGGGGTTGTGATGGTTCGCAACTGACTGAATACAAACAAAAATTTGAAAATGTTACAGACTCTGATGCAAACATTTTTCAGTCATCGCTAGTGCCACTTAAAATAATTTGTTGCAGCAGTAAAAGGGTGATTTGGCAAAACCCAACACCATCCTCGCCGCGCTTTTGCCGACCTATGAGAATCAGATTTAATCCTGAATCTTCTGACATTACTAACGAGGAAATACAATATTACAATGATCAGATCAGGCAATTAGAGGATTCAAAGGTAGTAAGAGCAGCAGGAGATGTGACCATAAGACATACAATGCTATTTACAATGGTCGACGGCAAAGTTTGTAATTCAGCTACCCAAACTAAGTCAACAATGAGGTGTTACATTTGTAAAGCAACTTCCAAAGATTTTAACAATACAATGTCGCTCATGCGCATGTGACCGCCCGTAATTTTCTGAATATTCATGAAAAAATATCGAAAATAAACTTCAAAAGGGGGACCCCTATCTATAACATTTTTCACTAGTTTTTTTTAAATAAATACATGAAGGCAGAGGGTCCGACATCTTAAATGAAAGTAAGAAATATAGCATAAATCATCTTTTATTCCCAAAGCTTATTAACACACTAATTCAAATTATATTTCCAACGATTTTATTCTAATTCAGACTACAATTAATTCAGTATCTAAAAGCTACAACATGTGCACCGGGCCGAGCCTGCGACAAGAATGATCCCCTCCTCGCTGCGCGGTCGTTTATGTAGAGCGGCTCGAGTAGTAGGGAAAGTACCCGCCGTCACGTCATCATAATTTTTCACGATATTGATATAGCAGAACATTTGGACCATGAGGTACTTTACGTAATTTTATGTTACAATATTTATAGACCTTATTAGTTCCATCAATATATCTCAACTCGTTCCGGTATTTTTTTCAAACGGTGGTCTCGAATGAAATATAAAAATATCTTAAAAGCTGAATTATCATAAGAACTCCCACGATTAGAAATTATTCGTTTCAGAGCGCCAAACAAATGAACTGGATTTTAACTGTTTTTAGCAGAAACGAAATTGTACAGCGTTTGTAACCACCTGACTATTCTAACTTTAAGTTGCTAAGTCATTGACTCAGAGGAGATTGAACCTTGGCCTGGTGTCACGTTGCCGTGGCCGTCTTGAAAAACTTTAAACAGTTTCCGCACTCAGGTCGGCCGCAGTAAAGACCATAGATGGTCGATGGTCGATGCTCCATACATGGGGTTTCTCGGATGGTTCCAATCCTCAATGTATGAGCGGCGTCTCCCCGCATACCATGGCCCACCTTTCATCTTGCGCTCCTTATATCTGCATCAGAGAATGGTGTTAGCATTGCGGAGTTCTCGACCAAACAGGAAATTTAAATTATATTTGCCATTGACACGCTAAGAAGAATATCGATTTTATCAAAGCAATTATAAGAATGATCACCCTTACCTTAGAAACGCGTTTACCTTAAACGGGCACAGCGTACTAACGCAACCAACAACATGTATTAAGCCAACATGATCACCTGTGGTGCCAAGTAATAACGGTATCATTAGGTTTTATTTTTTTAACTGGGTCACAGATAATAATAATACTACGTACAGGATACCCAATCCCATACAAAGAAATGACACCTCTCTAAGTCAGGCTATTGACTGGCTACAGCGTAAATGTGGTACAGTTATGACAAATTGAGTAAAACGCCATCTATTGCAAAGAGCCCTAGAAACAAAAAGGTTTTATCTTTTTTTTGTTGAAAATACGAGATTTATGAGTTACAAAAGATAAATTAGCATTAAACAAGGAAGTTTTGATTTTTACTAATCTTACTTCAGCCAAAATCTTCCGTTTATCGCTTTTTAGTGACTGTTAATTTCATGATTGTTACCTATGCTGCCATCTATGATCTTTTTTCAAGACTAATTATAATTTGTTCGAATTAAGACCCCATGACTGGGTATAAATTAACGAACGTATGTAGCTAAATCATTCAATTCTGTAACTTATAATTACTGACATTACGTGTTCTAAAATATCACGACCAAATTCCAAATTCATCCGGGAATACAACGTCAATTATCTCAAGCACGTGGTTTTGTACCATGGTTGGACGTTTAAGTTGCAATGGGCACGCTTCTTTACTTGGTATAGTATGGTATTATTTATAGGTGTCAACTATACTCTTTAGTATCATTTAATTTTGCTAACCTCTAACGAGATTTCAATTTATATAGTAATAAATTGAAATCTCGTTAGAGATTAGCAAAAGTTTTTAAAAGCTACATTCTGATCCAGAGTCAAATATAATAAGCTAATCTGTATTACTTATCTGTCACATTTATATTCCACGAGCTGCTCTGCTCGGTGTGGAGTTTTCCTTCGTCCAGCGCTCGAGGCAGGCGATATCCCTGCTAACTTACACGGAGCGACCGCCCATCCGATCTCCACAACTCGGCAACCGGGCAGTACGAAACCCATTGGTAAGACTGGTTGTCAGACCTTCGGGCTTCCAAAGACCGTCAAAGATCCACGACTGCATCGGGACCAACAGCTTAACCCGCTTTCCGAGGCACGGAGGAATATCGGCACGTAATGATGGTCACCCATCCACGGATCACTCCCGGCAAGCACAACCCAACGTGATGGCTCGACCCGTGCGCCCATTATCACTTAGCCACGAGCTCCTACGTCACAATGAAGTCTACACCCTCTAATTTCTTTTTCTCAATAACTATCCTTTCACTGAGTGCACGCCAATTAACAATATCAGATTCTAGTTTATCAAGATCAGAAACAACGAGCACAGCTTTACTTTGAGTAACAGGCATCCGCACCTTTTTTTAATGTAACGATCTTGCCAGCAAAGAACAATGAAAAGTTTTACATTAAATTACTGTTGGTATCATTAGTGGACGGTGAATCCGATCCCACTTCTGATGAAGGCAGAGGGTCTGACATCTTAAATGAAAGTAAGAAATATAGCATAAATCATCTTTTATTCCCAAAGCGTATTAACACACTAATTCAAATTATATTTCCAACGATTTTATTCTAATTCAGACTACAATTAATTCAGTATCTAAAAGCTACAACATGTGCACCGGGCCGAGCCTGCGACAAGAATGATCCCCTCCTCGCTGCGCGGTCGTTTATGTAGAGCGGCTCGAGTAGTAGGGAAAGTAGGCGAGGCCTTGTTTACGCATTCCACTGCGCAGCTGCGCCGCTCGGCCCGTTGCACGTGCTGTTTACAATAGCGACGCCGTCATACACAATTTTTTACCGAAAAAATGACTTCGATTCCGTTTTTTTTTTCGTAGTCGATAATTTTTTGTAAAAATTTTAATTAACCTGTTGAAATAACTCATAAGCTTTTGGAAATAATAAACAGAATCCAAATCGACCCATAAACTTCGGAGATGTGTCAAAAAACAGAAAGAAAACTTTAAAAAATTAAAAATTGAATAACAATCATGAAAAATGTTATAGATAGACCCCCCCTTTTGAAGTTTATTTTCGATATTTTTTCATGAATATTCAGAAAATTACGGGCGGTCACATGCGCATGGGCGACATTGTATAGCAGCATCACAAGAAGTAAACTTAGAAAATATTAAATTCGGCTTGTCTGTGTTACACGCAAGGATAAGATTTTTTGAAACTTTACTTCATCTTTCCTACAAGCTAACTGTACAGAAATGGCAAATAAGAGAACAGTCCGACAAAGAAATTGTAAAAAAATGAAATTCAAGAAAAGTTTAGAACTCAGCTTAGTCTCATTGTTGATGTCCCAAAAGCGAGATTTGGCAACAGTAATGATGGGAACACAAGTGGAAGATTCTTTAAGAAACCTCAAGTTTCTTCTGAAATTCTTGGGATTGATCTAAGGTTGATAGAAAGATTTGCTGCAATATTGGAAGTGATTTCCAGAGGCCATCAAATTAATATTGAAAAATGTTCAACATTTTGCAACGATACAGCATTACTATGTCGAATTATACTCCTGGCATCCCATGACGCCTACGGTACACAAGGTACTGATTCATGGTCCCCTTGTGGTTAAACATGCCCTGTTACCTATCGGAACCTTGTCAGAAAAAGGTTGCCGCAAATAGGGACCGCATACTCTAACTGAGAGCGAATGAGCATCTTATACAGATAGAGATAGGTTGAGGTACGCTTAAATTCTGTTGAAGATCTCATCACAAATCCATAAATTTTAAAAGCACTATTGACTATGACTTCGATATGCTAATTCAAGGACAGTTTGCCATCAAAGAGAACACCTAGATCCTTCACTATAGGAATGTTATTTAAAGGGATACAGTTAAAGTTGTAATTAAAATTGAGGATGCAATTATTCTTAGTAAAGTGTATATAGTTACACTTGGAGATGCTAAGATGCAGCTTATTGTCAATACAGTAGGCAGTTAGTCTGTCTAGGTCCTCCTGAAACGACAGGCAGTCGTCCATAGTACGTATCGCGTGAAACGCCTTCAAGTCATCAGCGTACATCAAGAATTTGGCATTTTTAAAACATTTTTTAATATCGTTTATATAAATTATGAATAAATAATGATACTGATACTAATTCTTTAAAATATGAAATTGAAGGGCCTTCATTGCTAATTTAATTGAAAGCAAAAAATATTGTGGGGCCCATAGTTCATACTGCCGAAAAAGATAGTATTGGCAATTGTTGAAATAATTTAAAACCTGAACCCGATTGCTGTTGGTTACTCAAAGGTTTTGGGTAGAGGTGCCGATGAAACAGTCGATATAGGCGCAAAAATGATCACATTTCTGAATTTCGTACAAAGCTCAAGTGGCTTCCCATACGTCTTCGCCGGAATTCTCATATCTTATTTCAGCTCTACAGTATTCTGTTCAATCTTAAAACCCCTCTTATCTTAAAGAACGTTTCAAGTTCCTTCATGACACACATAATAGATATCTGAGGTCATCGGAAAACTTGAGACTAGAGATGCCGATGCATTCCACCAGCTTTTATGACAAATCTTTTACAGTTCAAGCAGTACGGTTATGGAATGCCTTGCCCGTGTCGATAAGGCGTGCTCAATCTTTGTCGACTTTTAAAATTCTACGAGTAAAAAAACACTTCCTCTCTCCTTAAATCATCATTACATTATAGTTCCTTGTTCTTGTTTCAAGTTTATAGTTATATATATATATATATGTATATTTATATAGATAAGTTTATGCTTTATGTATGTGTGTATTTATATATATGTAAATGGTACACCACTGACTATCTACAGTATTGTCTCTCCTTCCTAATTTAAATCATCCAAAGGTTGTCTGTAAAAGATCGCTTTAAGCGATAAGACCGCATTGGGTCACCATTATGTAAAATTTCTAAATTTATGCCTGTAATTTTTATGGTGTACATAATAAAGAGTATTGTATCTATCTATCTATCGATAATGCTAGCAAAGGTCTAATTTGCAAATTGTTGAAATATTAAGCTGCTAGCCCTACAAGAGACGTGGCTGCTTCCCCATGACATTCCCGTGTTAGGAACAATAAGCCCTGATTTTGAGTAGACGGGTAAGTCGGCTACGGACACTGCTGCGGGCTTGTAGAGAGGAAGACCCTATGGGGTTGCCATTCTCTGGAGGAAAGGCATTTTTGAGAAGGTCTCTGTTGTTGGCTGTAGCAGTCCTCGGTTAGCGGCCATTACAGCCACTTCAAAGGGTCGTACTATTATTGTATTTTCTGTATACATACCTACGAATTGTCCAGATAACTTACTAACTTTTACAGATGTGTTAAGTGAGATTAGTGCTACCATACCAAGCTGTGATGTAGAGAATGTTTTAATATTGGATGATTTCAACGCTCACCCCCAAGAGATGTTCTATAATGAATTAAGGAACTTTTGTTCTGAACAATCCTGGGTTTGTGCTGATATAAGGAAACGAGGGGTTGATCACTATCAACCCCCCGTTTAAGAAAAGGTACCACTGTACCTACACTTTTATAAGTGACTAGCTTCTGCCCGCGACTTCGTTCGCGTGGAAGTCGTAAGATACCACAATATACAATAACAGCCACATTTTTATAAAACTTCCCTGTATAATACGTTTGTAGATTTTTCAGCATCCAAAATATACAGGACAATAGTCAGGACTGGTGACTCGGGAGCAAGCGACGTACGGTTATCCGTGTGAGAAGCAGCTTGCCCTGAGGTTGACACCCGCAGCCTTTAGTCTTCAGTGTCGACCCCTGTGACTTATTGATAATTATCGCAAAGCATAAGCTCACAGGGAAACTGCACGCGCTTTAACTGGTAATTGAGGGGAGTTAGTGGTATACGCGGTATAAACACTGTCTCGCCAACGCAACAACTTGTTAGAATTTCCACCTCGATGTTTCCCTGCAAGGACACGAGTTTGAGCCAAATTCCGTGACACAGCTTCGGCGGAGTTAAGTTCCGAAGGAGCATAATCGGGACACCAGCCTTTAGCTAAGTGATGTGAACCGGAAGACCACTTGCCATTAGCGAATTCAGAATTTCTACGGGGTAATGTGTGGCATCATCTTCCTCCACATCAGTATTAATGGAGGTATATATCAGAAAGAAAGAAGAAGAAAGAAAATACATTTATTTAACACGGACCAAAAAAGCACTCAATTTATACAGCAGATAAATAAATAAAAATAAAATAAAAAGTGTTAATTGCGATGTCAGAGATTAGCAGGGGAGTGTGCCTCAGGGGCTGCGCTAATCAAAAGCAATCTTATCTAAGCAAAAAATGCCAGACAACTAAAAATTACTGACGCTAGTTTTCAACTGGACCTGAGAGTGTGATGTGACGGATGTGAATCAGTTTTACGTAATGTACCGTATCACTTCGCTCCCTGCAATTTGCGAGAAAATACTGTGATCGCTGCAGCTTGATCATTTTCGGCGTTAAAATGGAAACACGTCCAAGAATTCTCTTGGTAAGGTATTCGACTGATGTACCCGTACACCAGAAGAATCAAATCTTCTAAAGTGGGAACTACTCTACCAAGAGTCTCTATATAGGTAGGGCCAACTGGCCGCTCTCCTCTAGTAGAGTGTCTTCACCGACTTTTAGAAGAACATCGGAGAATTCTTGAGCATGGGAATTCCCGCCAAGCCAAGCTCGTATGTTGATGGTCAAGCGCAGTCTATGTACTCTCGACCATAGAGTCGACGTTTTCAACAAAGCTTTCACCTCGTTAGACATAACTGTGACACCACCCATCATGTCTTGGTTCCTGCGGATGTCTAGCAGGGTTTTGTTTACAGCTTCCACCGCTTTCCTATTTGTCATAATGCATTCATCCCATACGATGAAGCGCAAACCCAACGCACGCATCCCTTGTTACTGTTGCGAGACACATCATTGAACTACTTTACAATATGCTTTTAAAAGTAAATAGCACAACAAATATTCTGTTTTTACAGTAGGTATATTCTAAGAGACCTGTAAAAAATATTTTTATTCTTATAGTTTTTAGCTCTAAAATGATCAGAACACAAACTTGAATGTTTTGGGACTGTAAAGTGCTTGTGACGTCGCAGTTTCCCATAGATTACGAAATTTTCCTTTTTTTGGTGAGTTCATACATTCTACGAACTAATATAAACATAATAAACAAAAAAAGGTATTATAAAATATAAAAAAGAATTTAAAAAAAACAATAGTTAGAATACGAACTTACACACTCTGGTTTGCAAAGCAATCGTCTAACCACTTAGCTATTTGCTTTGTTGAAAGTTAGTTAAAATAGCCGTTCTTATATTTCATGATTCACTGCTTAATTCCATAAAGGTATATCGTGATGATAATCATTTAAAAAGTTAAATCGGTAACTATATACAATATATCCTAAACTTTTGGCGCATCCTTTTACAATTTGCGGAGAAAAATACGAACCTAACGTAATATTGCTCATCCCCCATAGCAAATAGCGCGATAATATATACTCCACCGTTTGATACTCATAGGGAATATCTATGCAAAATTTTAACAGATTCTGTCCAGTAGAATTTGCGTGATGCTGGAACATACATACAGACAAACAGACAACAATTCTAAAAACTATATTTTCGGCACTAGAATCGATCCCAGACCTCGTAGCAATTACTTTTTTTTTTTAATAATCAATGTACAGTTTTCACTTCGCTACGATTTTATTATATGTATAGATATCCATGTAAATCGTAGACAGAGTATGTAAATATTAAGGAAATGGTCCATTCTTGGCCATGGTTTGCCCAGCAATGTAGTAAATACAAAAAAAAAACCCATTTAGTAACTAAAATATTGCTATTTACTTATTTTTAACAAAACCTCCGGAATTAAAAGCCGATTTAATCAAGAAACTCAATCGTTTATTTCCTTATCTAACACTTCCGATTGTTGGTCAATCCTGTCATAGTAGGGATGGTAACTATTACTGAAAAAAATCGATACACTCAAAACCGGTTACCAAAAGTAGGTTTTTGGAAAATCGTTTTCTGATTATGTAGTTGTTACAATCAACTCATTCTATCGCAGTCCACTGCTGGACATAGGCCCAAGCTACGCCACAACACCCTGTCCTCCGCCTTCCGCACCCAGTCTATCCCAGCCGTCGGTCCCTCTAACTCCCACTACGCTTGCCTCCACTCTAGGACTCGTCTGCTCCACCGGCCATCGGTCCTTTGACGAATACGACCAGCCCACTGCCACTTCAGCTTGCTTACTCTGCAGGTTATGTCGGTAACTCAGGATCTTTTCCGGATAACTTCATTTCTGATCTTATCCTTCAAAGAAACTCATAGCCCGCTCCATAGCGCGCTGAGCAACCTTGAATTTGTGGACTAGCCCGACTGTCAGTGTCCACATTTAGGCACCGTATGATAGCGGGTAGGACGCACTGGTTGAAGACCTTAGTCTTCAAACACTGCGGGATTGGTGACGACAACACTTGACGAACTTTTCCGAACGCTGCCCAACCTAACTGGATCCTTCTGTCGGCTTCTTTCTCAAAGTTGCATACCGAGTTGGATGAATTACTCTAGGTAGACGTGCTCCCTGACAACTTCGAGAAAAGACCCTTCGATGTGGATCGGATTCGACAAGACATGCGAATTGTACATGACTTTCGTCTTGTCCAAATTCATGCCGAGGCCATCCCGCCGAGAGGTTCCATTTAGGCTGTGCAGCATCTGGTCTAAGTGTCCCAGCATCAGTTGTTACGCTCTTGTTATTTTCTTTAGAGAAAATAAAAAATGTTTGTCCATTTTCGGGTTTCTAAATACCATCCATTGAACCGATTCCGTGTTTCTAGTTTGCTTTATATTAAAAACTTTTCATTATCACATCCCTACGTCAATAATAATATTGACAACCTGATTGACATTGATATTTCACATTTTCATTTTGTTTGGTGCTGTATTTTTAACCGACTTCCAAAAGGAGGAGGTTCTCAATTCGTCTGTATGTTTTTTTTTTTTTTTTGTATGTTTGTTACGCGATTTCTCCGTCAATTATGGACCGATTTTGAAAATTGTTTTTTTGTTTGAAAGGGTATGCTCCCGAGGTGGTCCCATATAAATTTTATTGCTTTTACTTGGATAGTTTTTGAGTTAGCTTCAATAATACGTATTTTTTTCCCACTTAGTTTATATAGATGATATAATGATAACTTCCAATCACTGTTATTTACATAGCAGGTTAGTGGTATTCGAATTTGTATGGGGTAGGTACCACAACTAAAAAGTACAAAATAAAAACTTTTTACAAAAAAAAGAACAACCGACTTCCAAAAAAGACACTACAAAGTCAAAAATAACTTTAATTTCGGAAGTCGGTGGCAAAAAACTAAAGTTCAAAACCAAATACACCGACTTCCGAAATTAAAGTTATTTTTGACTTTGTAGTGTCTTTTTTGGAAGTCGGTTGTTCTTTTTTTTGTAAAAAGTTTTTTCTACAACGTATTTCTATTTGATTTTCCGACCACTTTGATTATGATTATGGACCCTGTAACCGCTCCTGGTAAAGACATTGGATTCTGTACCCGCCTCCCATGACAACACCGGCTTGCCAATGGATACCGTACCCGTTTCTCGCGAAGGACCTGACATGAATATGGAACCTGAATTTCACGATCTTACCAGCTTACTACGGAGCCATCTCTGTGTCAACTGTGGCGTGGATACACGAAGACTTAAGACATTTACCTTAAGCAATGTGGACGTTCGATCTATATTTCAGCAATGGATTGCACCACAACAAGTAAGTTACCTTATGAACATACTCAGCTACTTTTATTGCATAGCTACGTAACATTAGGTTTGAATTGAATAATTTGTTTGGTTAGTATCAAGGAAACCATAGAAATAAATAATTGAAGTTTTTTTTGTCTCAAACCATTGCCCTATACTTTATGTGACAAAAGTAATGAATTGTATTATCATCATCAAAAATGGTATCAAGAGACCGGTGTCATTCAATGTATTTATACATAAAGACCTTTTGATGCCACAGCATGTTCATAGGTACAAATTATTTATATTACAGTATACAATTATGTTTCAGATAATAGTCTGGTATGTCACCAATGTTGGATGATGGCAAGGAATGCATAATAGCCTCCTGCACCACAAGAACGAACTGTTGGGCATCGACAAATATGATTGTGTAAGCTGTGGTCAATCTGTATTAAGAAAGCACTTTCATCATCTATACCAAAGCAGTACAGGCGAGAGAGATATACAAATAAGAACTATTTGCAGAATGGATTAAACCAGAACTATAAAATATGTTTTTCATCATCTTCATCATCAGCCTATAATGTTCCCACTGTTGGGACACAGGCCTCTTCGAGAGGGAGTGGGCAGAAATCTACCACGCGGGCCCAGTGCGGATTGGTGATATGCAAGATGTTTTTTATTAACCTTTAATTTTTTTATATGATTTATAAAAGACCCACCGAGTTCTATGTAAAATATAGTGGTTGTTTCTTTATCTATGATGTCAACCCTAATGCCTATAACTTATTTCTTTCATGGGCGTCACTTGGCCAAAACCTCTTTAAGTAAATTATTAAACAATTATACTCTATAATTATGAATCCCCTTACGTATGACGGAGAGCATACAATCACATTTGTATGAGTTATTTGTTCCAAGGATTCCCTAATTAACCTAACAAGTTTGATGGAGTCTTGATTATCTTTAAAGTCCTTTTCGCCAATCATTACTAAACAATAGTCGTCCATATTTAAATCTTGAACCTTCTTCGTAATATTTGCAAGTATTTCCTTCATTCTACTGCTTTGTAGGTGACACGTAATGGCATTACTCAAACAGTTCGCGGAAAGTATCTTCTACTCGTATAATTCCCACCGGCCGATAGTAGTTGCACTTAAGGACACACAGTATTCTTTTTATTTGCTGTTGTTTTATTATGTTATTTCCTGGTTGGTTCTCCCTTTGTATGATGTCATTGGGTGTTATCTGCTTTGTGGTTAGATAAAATTGAAGCCTCTGTTTGTGTTTGTTTGTTGTGTTTCGTATATTTCTTAATTGGAGTTAACTTTTTGTGTTTTTTTTATGGGGCTATGTGTAAGTTCAAGCAGATTGTTTTTGCTTTGCAAATGAATATTTATTTCCTTAAGATCATTGTTCTCCAAAGACAATGACTCGATTTCCTGATGATCACTGTTTAATTCTAACATAAGCTAGTTATGGAACCACAGCCCTTACAGATTTTGCGTGTATAAGCACTTTTGCCCAGCACGATCTGTGTGGTCGCTGAAGAGAGTTTTAGAATATTTCTTAACAAATTCTTTAAAAGTTTCATCATGATGTTTTTTCATGATATAATTCAAATAACCTTTGCCTACTTTTGTAAATACCTGGTGTTGCCCAATCACTAAATATAACGCGATCACAGAGATCACCAGAGAGCAGTGGTGGCCCAGTAGTATCGGCCCCGACTTACGAGTTGTAGGTCGTGGGTTCGAACCCAAGCAGGCGCTTTACTTTGTGTAAATAATTTCATCAACACTGCTCTCAAAAACGGTGAAGGAAAACATCGTCAGGAAACCGGCATATCTTAGAAACAAAAATTCGAAGACATGTGACATCTACCAACCCGCACTGGGCCCGCGTGGTGGATTACGGCCCACTCCCTCTCACAGAGAGGAGGCCTGTGTCCCAGCAGTGGGAACATTAATAGGCTGATGATGATGATGATGATGATGATGATGATGAACGCGATCACAAACAGGCAATGTTTTTGGGGTGAAAACCTTCCTAATCTCAGGATTGATGAGGTTAAATAATGAAGTATAAACTTTGTTCGGCTCGTTGTGAGAGAAGAGTGTACCGGTAGTCCCGGAAATGCTGAACGGCTGAGTTGCATCCAGGAAGTGCACATTACAGTGGCTCTACAGTGATGGTATGGGCGGGTATTATGAAGAACAGACGAATTAAGCTCGTTTTTGTAGATGGCACTATGAACGCTGAAAGTTACGTTAAACATGTCCTCGGACCTTATGACCCATTTGCACAAAGTCTTGGCTCAGATTTCACGCTGATGCATAGCAATGCGCGTTCGCACACAGCTCGGAGGACCAGAGACTACTTGGCAATGGAAAACATCCGGGTATTCCTGTGGCCTGCACAATCGCCACACCTCAATCCCATCGAGCGCGTATGGGATTTGTTCCAGAGACGGGTTCTAGAGAACCTGAGTGTCGACAACCCAACCACTGAAAGACTTGTTAAAATTCCATTGGGAGCGACTGCCGCAAGATCAGATAAACAATCTTATAAACTCTATGAAAAATCGTTGCGGGATTACCAAATAATTAAAAAAATGTCGTTATTTAATTTTGTAAAACATGTAAAGTTTAATTTCATTAAAACATTATTTTATACTACGCATGTTACGGTACACAATCATATTGTTAATTATTGTGATTAATTGATCAATTGTTTTTTTTTATGAGGTTTTTGTTGCTTTAGTCACTAATGCATCAAAAAATGCTTAGTTATTATTTAAAAAGAAATCCAAATATATTATAATAGAAAAAATGTTCAAAACTTCAAAACCGTACATATTAAGTACTTAGACTTTTTTGATGTGTGAAAAAACACCACCACGATAACAGATAGAAAAGAACCAAACTAAAATTGGCGGGTTTATTTTTATAAACGAGATAGTTTTTATTGGGCTGTATTGAAACGTCTATTAATCGTATAACACTTTAAAAAAAACCGGTCAAGAGCGAGTCGGACTCGCGCACCGAGGGTTCCGTAAGGAGCTTCATTCGTATAGGTACCTAAATAGTTCTGTGCCCGGAAACTAGTCCTCTAAATTGTATGAGCGTTCATACTGTGTTGTATTTTTTTAATAACCGACAAAAAATTTCGACACACGGGAGTTCAGAATCATGTACTGAATGACTGAATCCATGGTAACAGTTTTCGCGTCGATTTCCCTGCCATCCTGTATATTATAGTAATTATAACCCCAAAATAATTATAATAAAAATAAAAGTTATAAAAACTAAAAAACCCAACTACAGTTACAAGTACACATGTATAAACAAAACATCGTAGACAGATTAATAAGAAATCTGGAGTCACAGGTGTTAGAGTAAATCTGGAGTCACACGTGTTAGAGCAAATCTGGAGTCACAGGTGTTAGAGCAAATCACACGTGTTAGAGCAAATCGAACAGATTACGTGTGACTCCAGATTTTTTATTTGTCTGTCTATGATGTCTTGTATAAACCTTTTTAATTGAGTTTTTTGTCGTACTTGTTTTTTAGTTTTTAATTATAACTTTTTAAAGAACCGCAATCCCTAATCTGGGGCTTACCACCACCGCAGTATGGGAAAGAGATGGAGTTATACAGCACTTTGACCAGCGTATAGCTCAACCGGCGAAGGAGCCGTGCGGCTTTTATTTATAATGGCTACTACACACATGCCGGCGGCGTGGCCGGCGGCTTATGCCGCGCGGCACGTGCCTTTGGCTTTTGCGCCTTCATTTCCTTTGCGTTACTTTGTGCGGCTTTGTGCGGCAGTGCCGGGCGCGCCCAGCGGCCAGGCCGGTGGCAGCCGGCGGCCATGCCGCCGGCACTGTGTGTAGTAGCCATTAGCCACGAGCTCCTCTTGCTTGGCTTGTTTTCTGAATATGAAAATATACTTACGACTTTCGTCGCTGCAATCCGTACTTCTGAGCTCACAGTAGTTTTTAAAAGTTTGGTATTCAGACTTTTTATTTTGTCCACATATCGTCCCATAGCTGGAAAAATTGCATTTTTTTTAATACATTTTTGTTACTGTCGCGTCTAATTTTTCAATTTGATACTGCAGACTGCCAAGTCATAGTCATAGTTCGAACTCAATGCCCACCACAGAGTTTTCAGATTCATATGCGTAGGTATTGTATAATTATCACTTGCTTAAAAAACGGTGAACGAAAACATCGTGAGGAAACCCGTGTATTAGTAATTTTAGTTTTAAAGCCTTATGCCATTGTGTTTTGGGATACGCTATTTGCGCATGGGGTGGGACAGGCAAGACCCACATGATCGAGCTGGAGCGGGCTCAGCGTGCGGTGCTAAAAGTCCTTCTTTCACTGAGATACCGGACGCCCACGACTGAGCTATACGGAAATGCCAAAGTACTTAGCGTCCGGAAGATCTTTGTTTACGAATGCCTGCGAAGATACCACCGATATGTCATTTCGTCACCCGACTTTGCCTTTCTCATCCAAAAGGATTGACAGGTGTCCAGTCGAAGGTACCAAGAGCGTCTTCGCTAGCAAACACTACCACTATGTTGCTCCACGTCTTTACAACAAAATCGGCCAAGAAAAGGGGATCAAACAACTTAAAAATCTAAACAACTACCAATTCAAAAAAACTATTATTCACTGGCTAGAACATTACGACTACGAGGAAACAGAAAATCTATTCGGCAGCATTACATGATACCCAGTCACATTTACCATACAACCCACACACACACACCTCATAAACACACACACACACACACACACTCACCCTCACTCTCTACAGGACGCAATGTTAATCTGAATTATTTTATTATTATTTCTTTGTACTTTTTACTTCTTTTGTTCTTGTATATTTGTAAACCTACCTTTTAATGCATGTCTTAGTCATCTCAGTTTTGTCTATTACATATTCCCTGTAAATCGAGAGGTCTGGCTCTTGTGATACAGGTACACCTAGTACAAGAGCCAGAACTACACAGATTTTTGTGTCTTTGAAGTGCAAAAAAAAAAAAAAAAATTAGTTGAGTCTGCTCCAATTGTTTCATGGTAAAAAAACACTTATTTATCCTAACTAATCTATTCTTTCTTTTTTTATTCATAAGGAAACCATGTCTGACTGAGATCTATCAACGCACAGTCGAAACTACTGGGACTAGGAACGAGAAATTTTTCACCCGACTTCCTTTTATGAGCATTAGTCTGCCTGTCCACTGGAGCGGAGAGGAGAAAAGAGGAGCGGAGATGTGCCAGTATTAACCGATAGAATCTTGACTCCGCCCCTGAGTTTAGATCAGTGATCCTGAGTCAAGATTCTATTGGTTAATATTGGCACATCTCCGCTCCTCTATTCTCCTCTCCGCTCCAGTGGACAGGCAGCCTTAAGGATCGGTTTTTTGATCCCCATGTTAAAGAACCTAAAACTTAAAAAAAAAATTCTTATCTGCTATTAGCAACAAAATATTATAAAAATGTTTGTCGTGCTTTAGTTTGTCGAGCAAAAATTGTGTCGCGCTATCGTTCGTCGATCAAAACTTTCGTCGTCCCATCGATGGTCGTGAAAATAATCGGTCGCAATAACGTTCGTCGATCAAAAGTTTCGTCGTGCCATCGTTTGTCGTGAAAACAATCTGTCGCGCTAACGTTTGTCGAGCTGATGTGCTGTCGCACCGCTGATGGTCGACCTATCGTACTGTCGCTCCAGCATTTGTCGCACATTTGTTTGTCGCAACTTTGATACGGAGTCGTTCTCGATACCGGTGGGCTCCTATTTTTTATTCATATTTCAAATGTTTTCTTTTAATAATAAAAACATTATTAAAATATTTAAAAATGTGAATGATATGATTATTATTTATTGAAATAAAGGAAAATAATAATACAATAAAAATATATTATTATTTAATATTATTATCTCCTTTATTTCATAATATATTATATACATATCGTTTATATTTTTAAATATTTTTATTTATTTTTTAAAACAAAAAAAAACACTTTTAATATTATTATTATTGATTTATTTATGAATTATTAATCGTTTGTTTTAATTATTCTTATTCTTACCTAATAGTTTTCCAATATTCCAATTTATAGTCGTTTTTATTAAGTCGTATGAACAAAATCACAAATAACACGAAATCACAATCAACAAACTCGTCATTTGACGACTTTGGACATGCGCGACAGACGTCAAAAAGCAGGCGTTACCATAACAAAATAATGACTACTCTTCAATGGGTAAGTTAGTGTCGATTGCAATAGCAACATAGTTAACAATAGTAAATTCTAACCATAGTTCAAATGGTATAGGTAGGTATATTTCGTTAGTAATATTTGAAGAGGAAATTTTTCTCATAAACGTGAAACATTTGAGATTCAGTGGACGTTCTTTAAGGCTTTTGCAGACCAGCGCGACGCGACACGAACAATACAATTTCTAAGAAAACTTCACGGTATAACAATAACCGGTGTCGCGTCGTGCGACAAGTCTCGCTGGTCTGCACAAAGCTTTAAGTGGTCACTACGACCACAGTCTAAACATCATTTAGGTAGTCGTCCGACGAAGACGTCTGGACAGAGCAATCGTGCGGGGCGAGACGGGGGAAGACGTCTGGACAGAGCAATCGTGCGGGGCGAGACGGGGGAAGAGAGGCGTCAGAGATCAAAGGCGTCGTCCTACTCTAGGTTTTTATACTGCTACTGCAACGACGTTCTCGTTCTGATGATTGTTTGGGTCATCCACGTTCTCCTGTGGGCAAGCTTATGTAGCACTCTCTAGAGGGACAAATTTGTGAGGTGTTCACCTTATAAATATTGCCTTTAGTAGTATTAAAGCACAACAGTCAGCTTTAGTCGAATATAATCGCCTAAGGCCTCTGCCTCGAATCTTGCGGGCAGCGGGGCGGCGCGCGGCGGCGGTAGCGGCGCGGGCGCGGCAGAATCTTAATGCGTGAAATCAAATGGACCGACCCTCGAAAACAGCGGCGCGGTAGCGGCGCGAGGGCGGGCAACGAGCGGTGCACTCCAGTCAAGCGGTGACCGCCCGCGCGTCTGCATTGCAGTGTTGTGCAATTTATTTTTGTGGCGTTAGGAATAAATTTGAATCAAAAGATGTTGTCGCCGTTGTTCAGACATTTCGTTCGCGTATAAAAACAAATATCTCGAAGAAACAATTTTCGAGGCAGAGGCCTAAGGCCTCTGCCTCGAATCTTGCGGGCAGCGGGGCGGCAGCGGCGGCGGCGCGGGAGCGGGGCGGGCAACGCAGACCCGTTCTCGAAACCAGCGGGCAGATCGCTCGGCGCTATAGCAGCGTAGTGTTGTGTTCGTGGTTGTTTCTTCGAGATATTTGTTTTTATTCGCGAACGAAATGTCTGAACAACGGCGACAACATCTTTTGATTCTTTATTCCTAACGCCACAAAAATTAATATTTAATATTTCTTTGCGTTTTTTTTTTCGCGGGTGATTGGAATATCTAGTTATAAAATATTAGTGTGCCAAAGGAGATAGTTTTTTTGGGCCCACTGTTTTGTAATGTCTATTAATCGCGATTTGCCTAAAAAATGTAACCGATTAATCTTTTAAAATGGTTGATTTTTTTGATAAAGTCTAACCGGAGTCACGAAATCGTAATAAAAAGATAATGTTTTGATAATGCACTCAATGGGGATGTTTACTGCCATTTTATCACGATAGGTGGCGCATCGTCGACATGGCCATTGAAAACTGTCAATTCCATACATTTTATAACCTATCATTCAGTATATTCAAATTTTCTCCAAATATGCATAAGTGTGCTGTACCACGATGTACTAAAATACTTACTCCGGTGTTCATTTATTTCCCAAAGATACTACGCAAATAGAAAGTGGGAAACTAAAAGAGTAAAACTAAAAGTAACTTTGAGTATGTTGATTGGTAATTTTCGGCAATATGGTAGAGCTTTGGTGGAGCTATTAACGTCTTAGTAAAGTTCTACAGCAGGAACGTCAATTGCTTGGCTTTCGGAAGCTTGAGGGCTTTGATTAAATTCAATCTCTTAGCATTGTATAATTGCATAGCACATGTGTGAGTACTATGTACAGACTGTAAAGCTACCATTTAGGTACTGGGTATGTCTTTCATTGACTTGAATGTGCCCTGGCGGCTGAGAGTATGTCATGCTCACTCTAATGTCACGCTGACGGTGGCGTGTGTGTTGGATCATTTAGCTCCCTTCAAAATGGTTGAGCTGAATGGTGCTAATCCATGCGTCATGTTCGTGAACGGGCGCCGTCAGTTGTGACTGGTCATCTCATAGCTGCCATGGCTTATTTTAATTTGATTTAATTTTTTAATTGTTTTATTTTTGTTTTTATCTTTTATTACGGACGCTTTTAACGTTTTGCATCGTTCTCACATGTATAAGTTCAACATGAATGATGTAACCAATATTTTGTAACCAAATTTTTATTTAAAAGAGTGTCCGTGGAGTTTCTTGCCCGTTCTTCTCCATAGGTACCTACTACGCTTTGGAATGGGCATCTAGCTTCATCTTTTCTGACTGACCGACCCCTTGACAATTCAAAAGTGCCTGTAATTGGTTTATTTGAAATAAATGCTTTGAGTTTGAGTTTGAGTTTGAGTTTGAGTTTGAGTTTATTGCTGAATTATAAATTTCGGTCATAGATAACCTAAAAAATAAAGAATATCATTTATTATTAAAGTAAATGATCTCTCATTTTTCGTAAATTTTCCTACCATGAGTCAAGTAAGAATTAACACGTTACAACTAAAAAAATAACCAAATCTAGAGCCTAGCACTAATGAAAAATAAACCTAACCTAAACAATAAAGAATACCATTTATTATTAAAGTACGGTTCTCTCAATTTTCGTAAATTTTCGTACCATGAACCAAGTAATAATTAACGTGTTACAACAAAAAAATTATCCAAATCTAGACCCTAGCACTGATTAAAAATATTTTATTAGATAGAAGTCTACCTCGCAATAATGTCTCATTTCTTTCCAGTAATCCTTGCTCCTGGTTTGTTTAGGTCGTTTTTCAATTCTATAAGCTTCCAGGAACAATACATGTTAGCAATAACCATGGTGGATCGGTTTCAACATAAAAAATAGCAAAAACCACTAATGTAAACAATGCGAAAATTATTTGACAGCGGCCATCCCGCCTCTGGCGACATCTACGCTGAGCTTTGCGCGTGCATCCCCATTGATTCAATTCCAGCTATGGTCGTCAACGTCAAAAATGCATGCATTGAAGCGTTTTTAGCGCGATATTATGAAAAAAACTATTATTTAAATAATTAAAGCTCGATGTGCTAAGTGTTAACCAAACCTGTTTTTAATAAGTAAAAAAATAAACCATTGACGATACAACAGGTTCCCACCTGTGCCTAATATTATTTTTAAGTTTATTTATTCTGCGTATATTTAAAAAATTAACGTGAAACGGAATGTGGTTTTGGTTGCTTGTCAGTTTGACTCTAGTGATGTTACTCAGTCTCATACGTTAGGAAACGTTATTTAAAATAACGTTTTTAAATCGTTTCTCACAGTAGGTACCTACTCGTTCTTCTTAGCACAACATTTTGTTTGGAATAAAAACGAAATGAGAACGCTTTGAAAAACCGGTTTATTCCGCAGGACGCAGCTGCGCACGGTTCGTGCCCCGACAAGCATAGCATTGAACTTGTGCATTTTTTTTATTGTAGGTACTTATCTTCATTGATAGACACCACAATCTTTGGAGGGCCTAATCGCCGACCAAAAACATTTTTCTTCTTTCATCCAAATCAATTAGTGGGATAATACCTACTAATGATTAAAATACCATCTTGAATTCATGCAAGCCTATTACTTCTTGTATCAAGTTTCAAGTTTATTAACTGGTATAAGATTTTTCATACAAACAAAATCCCCTTTTCATCCCCTTAAAGGACGAATTTCCAAAAACCCTTTCTTATTGCTCCTCTACATTATATAAAAGGAAGTCGTGTGTAAAATTCTCGTTCCTAGTCCCAATAGTTCCGACTGTGCGTTGATAGATCTCAGTCAGTCATTTCCTTTTATATAAAAAAAGAAAGAATAGATTAGTTAGGATAAATAAGTGTTTTTTTACCATGGAACAAACAGACTCAAATAATTGAATGGGACCAACGAGAATTAAAAATAAATTCCCGTTTGTCCCACTAATAAAATGCAAGCCGGTTTTCTCGTGTATTCCCGTTCGACAGTGGGTCGAACGGGAATACACGAGAAAACCGGCTTGCGTAGGAGATATTCCTCGACGGAATGTGAAGCCAAGTCAGAGGCCGTCGGGCATCTTTAAAACTCTGACACTAGGTTAGTCACTAGCCACACGAAAACAAAACTGGCGCTCCTTCCAGAATTCCTGGTTTATTTATTGGTCTTTTCTCTGCATCAATCACAGCTGCATGCACCTTGATGCCTTCATTCAACCCTTTTGTAACCAACTTTCTTCAACATTCATTCATTGATATCACGAGCAATTCATGGAGATTAAAAAATCCCTGTACAGCATGTGATTACCTAGGTCGTGCAGGTTAGAAAATAATTCAATATGTCCGCTGTTGTGTAGTCCGCCTCTGTATATTTGTGTGCTAAAGTGTTAAATAAATAAATAAATATGTGTTCAACTTTCGTTATACGTTAAAGGTATGTAAATAGTAGTAGTATAGTTGACTTCCACGCAGATGAAGTGGCGGCCAGCAGATAGTTGAATGATGAAGTGGCGGCCAGCAGATAGTTGAATGATGAAGTGGCGGCCAGCAGATAGTTGAATGATGAAGTGGCGGCCAGCAGATAGTTGAATGATGAAGTGGCGGCCAGCAGATAGTTGAATGATGAAGTGGCGGCCAGCAGATAGTTGAATGATGAAGTGGCGGCCAGCAGATAGTTGAATGATGAAGTGGCGGCCAGCAGATAGTTGAATGATGAACTGGCGGCCAGCAGATAGTTGAATGATGAAGTGGCGGCCAGCAGATAGTTGAATGATGAAGGGGCGGCCAGCAGATAGTTGAATGATGGAGTGGCGGCCAGCAGATAGTTAAATGATGAAGTAGCGGTCAGCAGATAGTTGAATGATATTTAAGTTTTACATTACTTTTATGTAAAAAGGGGTGAAAATTCTTATCCGTATACTAACTCTGTATAGACCACGGGACACTTGATTCCACACATAAATAAGGCCTTATCCTTCACGTAGGGGCTCTTGTCGAACACCCAGTCGCCCTGCTGCCAATACGGCTCATAGCCAAAGTTGGGGTCGTAGGACTGGTTGCGCTTCGGGCCCGCCTCCCCGCTCGGCAGTATCTGGTCAAAGTCGACCGTGGTGGGCGGCATTATTGGTGCTGGCGCTAAGTAGATAAACAAAGTAATAACATATTTTTACTGGTTTCTTTTTTACTGTTTTCTAAGAGTTAGGCAGAGGTACACACAGCATGTAATATACCCACATTTCGCCATTATATTTAATAGAAGGTACTTGGGCGTCGCCAAAAATACAAGGCATTTTAATGTAAAGAAACTACAATATCTATAAAGCCAAAGTTGTTTATTCGGACGACTTTTATTTGGTTTTTTAAAGTTCCATATCTCCTAAACAAGGTCTAATCCGGAGTCCGGGGACGTAATATTCGTATCTATGTATTGATGGTACGCCCAGTCATAATACCTATTAGGTTTCACTTCTAAAGTTTTGAATAGTTTTAGGAAAACGACCGATAGGTTCGTTTCCAATCAAACATTGAAAATGGAAATTATTATTTATGTCAGGTTCTATCGGGACTACCGAGTTAAAAATCAAATGTCCACCAGCATCGATATTGACCCCATAATGCGCCATAAAGGTAAGAGTCGCACTACAGTGTTTAAGCTTCATGTGCTCTTGACTGTACCTACAAAATCTACAAATCATACTTTTCCCATCCTCCATAATATCAACTTGCCCCTCTAGACCATAGGCTGGCGAGACGCCCTTGAGGAGGTAAGAGGGAAGATGTGTTGTAATAGGAGGTTCGCCTATTGCCATCAACCAGGCACAAAATCAGACTCCGGGCTGCTAGTGAGAAATTGGAATCCAGGACGTCATGCTCAGCAGTAGTGCTTGCGACCACAGACACGACGAGGCAGCTCAAAAATAAAAAAAGCATTCAAAATACTTAGTACTTACTTGTACTTCTTTTTTTTCCACCTTTGGCGTTCTCGGTGGGAGGTTCTGGGTCTCCATCCCTGAGCAAACATACAAACATTACTAATGCCATTAAATGCTTTGAGTTTCAATTTATTACCTCTGGCGGACTAAAAGGGGCAGAAACGGTCCGCCCCAGGCGGGGTAGTTGGGGGCCCCCCAATCTTCAGAAATGCTCCAACGCTGCCAGGCACTTCTTCTCTTGCAACTGAGCGGGTGGGCAGGTTGCGGATAGCCCAACTCCGACTGCGAGACGGACTACTAACGGTTACATTGACCGTTGGTGGGCGATCCCGCACTCGGAGCATCTCCTAAAGAGATCCCGGACTAGAGAAGTTGCCGAAAGCCTAATGCCAGGCTTAGGGTAACCCATAAACCCTTTTATTTGTACCCATCGCCAAACCAAGCCATCTCTCCCTATCCATGCATATCCCGTCAATCCTAAATCCCTAGGCTAAGAAAAAACCACCCAGGACCCCAGGTGGGTCCCGGCCAAGCAGGTGGAATCCCACACCGCTCAAATTCAAATTCAAAATATTTTATTTCACATAAACCAACAAGGGCACTTATGAAACGTCAGAAGCTAGGTGCTCGGTTCCAAATGGTCGTTTCCTATGGAGAAGAGCCGGCAAGAAACTCCACGGTTACTCTTTTTCGCTCGCATCGTATTATAAGGGAACTTCAAACTGCTCATTGGTTAAATATTGTTGCCGGACTTTTTAGCTCGGCCGGCTGCTGGTTTAGCCCAGGTACGCACGGGCGTATTTTTATCGCGGTGATTTTTTAGCGTATTGGATTTTCGACGCTTTACTTAGCGCCAAGAGTTAAATCCAACAGTGTGTTTTCTTGACGCGCTGGGATACGCGCTGGATCGCTCTGTTGAATTTTCAATGCTCGGCTCAATACCGAGAGTTGAAAATCCAATGTTAGAAAAAAATCGCCGCCATAAAAATACTTCCGTGTGAATCTGGACTTAGCACTCACAACAGGCTACGAATACCCAAACTCGGCTGCGATCAACGCGCTTCTAAATATTACTCCAGCTGCGACCATCGCGCCAGCCCCCTTACCACGGACTATGCCTCCCACGAGCCTCTATCAACAGAGCATCGAGCGGAACAGCATAACAAACCCGGACAAAGACCAGGAGTCCAGGACCAGCACAAAACAGACAAAGACGGGGTAAAACGGACCTGGCAACTCTAACACTCTTTCGGTTGCCGGTGATGAAGTACGCCCGCTGACAAAGCGTGTAAAAATCCAGACCCGGAAGAAGAGATCCCCTTTTTTGGCTTGCAACACTGGTAGCCGGTCGTCATAAAAAACTACCTCCTAGGTTATTGAATTTATAAAATTAGTAAAGTGTTATTATTATTTTAAATTTGTTTAATATTGTCGTACCTAGTTAGTAATTAGTAGGTATATTCAGTGATTATACAATGTTTTTTGTCGCGTGAACTTCGAACAAAAAGGATACTGGCTGTCAACTCAACCAACACAACTAGGTGACGAATTTTTAAATGTCGTCAATCCCGGGAAGTATTTTGTTTTATTTAACTTCTTTTACATAATATTTACATAACGCAGAACATCACAAAACACCGCTCAGGTTTCTGAGCTACGTCCATCACACACTGGCAAGATTTAAGTCTCCCTTTGCTTAACAACTAGTGGAAGCAAAATCGACGAAAACATTCGCCCAGTATAATTTATTACACAAAAAAAAAGACTCATTACGCCTTATTGTTTATTATTATAGTAAAAGCTTTTATTCAGCTTGAGTCCTGAACGGTCAACTGTACAGACACGAAATTTAATATACGCTTGAATTATGATGGTCCGTTCTAAAGTCCATTATGACCTGGCTGCTGCACCCACGATTGGCTTCAGACGAGGGAACTCCTCAACGGCCAACAGTACAGACACGAATCATTATATACCTTTTATTATGATAGACCATTCTAAATTCCACCATGCACCCAAGATGGCTGCTGCACCCAAGATTAGCTCCAGACGAGGGGATTCCTCAACAATTAACAGTACAAACACGAAATTTTATAATATGGATGTAACGTGTTATTATTATACTAGATGGGATTCTGGGTCTGATGATGGAGCCGGAAGATGGATTAAGATAGAACTTTTAAAAAAAACGAGACTACCATCGAGTTTGGACTGGTTGGTTTTGTCTTGACAGGAACTATAGCCCAAAGTAGTATCCAGGGTCTGATGATAGAGCTGAAAAGAGATCAAAGGAACTTCTCAACCTAATATGTATAATATTATCATTGTGTTTGCGGTCGTTGGTTTTGTCTTGCAAAGTATTATAGCCCTCATGATAGATCTGGAAGGTCACCATAGGAACTCCTTATCTAGACAAGATAGCCCCGTTGTGTTCCGGCCGTTTAGATTTGTTTTGACAAGTAGCTAGCTAGGTACCGTTAGCGCAAGGGTAGTCTAGGATTTAATGATGGAGCCAGATGATGGCAATAGCGACTTCTCAACAAAACAACATTGCCCCGGGAGCACACCATAGGAACTCTCACAGAAACAAGATTACCCCGTTGTCTTTCGGCTATATCACCGACGATTGATTTGTCTTGACAAGTACCATAGCCCTGGTTGAAGTCTAGTGATGGTGGAGCTAGAAAGTGGCCACAGGAAACCCCAGTTTAAAGTAGTTATAAGGATCATTTTATTAAACTTAACATCTGTAACATGTACCTACTTTCTGTGCAAATAAAGAACTAGTCTATTCTATTCTAACGCTGGCTAAAATTGTGAACCTAAACGCGGTGCTATAGGATCCACTTTATGAGCAAGTGTATAGAAAACTTATTTCGCCAGCAAGCGTTAAAACCATTGGTTCATTCTGACTATAAAATTCAATTATTTTATTTCCAGATCATACAATCCAAAATTGTCAGTAATTACTAATTACATTGGTGTTAGTACATAATAATATTTGAATAATTTTGGTCATTAATACTAGTAATATCAAAACTATCAATAATAATGTCAAAATATTGAATCATAACTTTACTGTTATGTGAAAATTATCTTCAATAATGTCACATTACCATCAATAATGTCAAAATCACCAGACAAAAATCAAACATGCAATATTTAAGTAAATATTACTTGAAGGCACGATTTGAAGGTAATACCTGTGTCCTGGTCCAGTGTCTGAGTATTATACCTTCCACAGCCACAGTGACCAAGAGGCTGTTGGCGCTGCCCCGCACCCGCCGCATCAGGGAGGCGACACGCTTTCACATGCTTGCGTAAAAGTCGTCTATTCGTGCCTCTGCGAACATCCCTGATGCGCTACAGTGTCGTGGCAACCCCTACAGCTGCAGCGCCCTGTATGCGTTGTCGTACTCGACACGTAAGGCGATGTAAGCCCTTTGCGTGTAGTCGACCCATAGATAGGTGTAAAAAGATTGACAACTTGGATGGTTTTATTAAAACAAAGTCTTGTACAATACCTTCGCTGGCCACATTTTGATCGTTCCCAGAATCTAAAGCTTCCCAGTTGGAACCATTTGCCCCCTACACAATGGAATTGTGTTTTTTTCTTAACCCGCTGCCGGTAGCTGGAAGTAGTGATCCTCGCGCTGAAAGGCAGCACTTCCACTAAACATTGGAGGTAATATTTGGTTAGCGTTCAAAAATTATTCCTGCATTGCGGTTCCTACAATAAGAACACGTGACTTAAATTTACCCAAGTTTCAGAGAGTAACACTTGATTTTATAAGCTGAAATTTCAAACCCAAACACCCTTAAAGGTAAAAAGCACATTGTTTTATGTTCATTGTTGATATTTGTATTGCACCTCAACTGCCTCTAAATAACGAATTTTCTTTCTCTTCAGTGGTGGTGGTGGCTATGTGCCTACAACACAACTGCCCACAAGGGTTGGGAGACAATTAATACGGATTGTTCATCGCAAGTTGGTTTAAAGAGCTTTTGCAATAACAAGCTAATAAGTGATTACATTAAATAATAACATTACGCCTGTATTCACCGAAAGGTTAGGTAGGTGTATAGTCCAAGGGGCGAGCCTATGATAATGTTTTCTTACATAAGTTAATAATAATCTCTACTTAATTTAATAGTCTTCTATCAGGCGAAAACAAGTTGCGTGCCTACATGCAACGGTTGGGTCGTCGTGCCAGTTTTGATGTACTCTTTCGGCATACTCATATAATGGACTCAGACCGATCTCAACGTCCTAGATAGGAGGGTCCGTACACTGCTGACTGCATCGAATACATCACCCACGGTCATCGGCAATGAGATATATCCCGCGAAAGTGCCAATTGCGAGATATGCAGTCTCAGGGAATATTTAATAAAAGCTGATGTGCGGATACATCGAGATAATTATGGTCGCTGTGGACAAGGGTCACACCCCGTCACCCCGCACAACTTGGCTAAAGAGAATGTGCGCAAGCCTGTACTGCTTGACAATAACGATCGCAGGGAGGTATGTCAGAGTAAGGAGCCTCACGGACGCCATGCCTGGGCCCTACATGAACCCGATGTAGATTTGCTAGCGTCCGTAGCCTGGTTTGGTGACCTCTTTGGGGAAACCGAAGGTTTTTTCTGTGCAATTATGTACGAAGTTATTATGACAAACAATTACAGGACATTTATTGTGAAGGACGGCACGGTTGACATCTGTCGGGCATGCCACCGCCCGGGAGAATCAATCTGGCACATTATCTCCGGGTGTTCTCGTCTAAAAAGACTACTAGCATAGACACAATCACACAACCTTGTAGCCAGGATTATCCATCAACTTACTAACCGGAAGTGCCGCACTACAGATATGTGCCCGACCCAATTCTCGAAAACGGAAATATCAAATTGTGCTGGGATTGATCCATCACCACTGATAGGACTATTGTTGCCAATAAGCCCAAAATACTGGTGGTGGATTGAATAGAGCGGCGCGCAATGATTGTTGACATAACGGTCCTGCATGACAGGAACCTCTTGAAAGCCGAGAAAGATAAACAGATCAAGTATCTTGACTTGGCTCACGAGGTTGTCGACATGTGGGATGTGGACTCAACGATCATTGTGCCGATAGTCGCATCAGCCAATGGGTCAATTGCCAAGAACCTCGACCAACACCTAAGGAGGCTCTCGTTGGGCAGCTGGATTAAGGGCTTGATTCAGAAAGCGTTACTCCTGGACAAGGCTGGCATTGTTAGGAACTTCGTCCCTCTGGAGCCCTGACCGCGGCGTAGCTTGGACCCTATTCCCGATACCGGGGGCTACTATTTTCAAATGTTGCGAATACACCCGGAGAGATGGGCAAAGATCATCACTCACTGGACGCCTGAAGGAGGACATCGCCGTCGAGGTAGACCGCGGTAAAGTTAATGTTTACGGGGCCAACATGGCCAGAAATCGCACAAAACAGAGAGATTCGGAAGCCAAAAGGGGAGGCCTTTGCACAGCAGTGGGACACAATAAAGGCTAATATTAATAAATAAATAATAATTAACAATATTATTTATATGTCAATAATGAAAAAGAGAAATAATATATCTACTTACTCATTAATAACAAAAGAGCAATACATTTTTTTTTATCCATTATTTATTCAAGTTGGTGAAACTACATCGTCAAAATAAATCCATCACAATTTGTCTGCATCTGTACGTACCTACATAGGCCTTAGCTCTCTACAATTAAAATATTTTAATGTCAAAGTAATGTTGTGGAGTTAATTGTTAGTTTTATGATCATGGCACGGCAGCTGGCACACGACGCGGCCTCGTCGCCGCGATAACAACATTACATCACACTCGTGCGTGCTTCCTCGAGCATCGCCGGCTAGTTCCATGCTAGTTCTGAGGTGACCTTCCAGGTTGGCCCGTTACTGATGCTTTAAACCATCAGTTTTAGCCGACCATTGCCCGCTAATTGTGGGCAAAGATAGTCAATTTGCCCTCTAAGTCACTGCCGTTCCTATCCAGGGGTTATTAATGTTCTTCCAGAGTTATGAAGTGTGCGAGAGGGGAAGGGGTTTGTCCAGAGTTCGCATCCCTTATCCACTGTTCTATCTTCCGAGGACGACGTGTGTCAAGAAGTTGTTTTGACACTTTAAACAGGTAAGTGGTAGCTGGTTCCACACAGACGGTGACAGAATCTGCGTGGCGGAACGACACACTGGACATAATATGAATTTCCCAGCTGAAGAAGAAATAGCTATGCTATTTGTGTGAAGAACCTGAGTCGATGCTAGCGAACCGAAGTATGTTGTTACAATAACTAACTTTTATTGCTTAGTTTTTCAGCAGTACCTACAATCTGTTTCATAAAAGAAGATGTACGTTGATTCCACAACTTCGTTTGTATTCTTGAATTGATAGTTCTTCAACGTTAAAATTCTCACAAACACAATAATGTACTGGAACGAGGGGCCATAGAGTGGCGAATCAAAAAAGTTTGTTCCTGGCGCTTGCGCGTAAACAGTAAGTAGGTACCTACCTAACGTTCCTGTAAGAGACCATTCTTCTTGCGGGCGTGGCATGGCGTGGCGCATCATTGTCGAGTCATGGCGGCACCCACAACTAATAATTTATTTCAATTCAATTTATTTTGAGGCGATTGTAAATTTTCTTGAGCTTAGTCGAGGGCTGGGTTTAATGTGTATTGGTAAATACTTAAGTAAGTATAAGCACGTAAGCATCACATAAGTATTTGATTTGCAAAACAACGGGAACGCCCCGGGATCCCGCACTTGACGGAATAATTATTATTTGCTTCAGAAACAGGCCCATTTGCTTAAGACCCGAGCGAACCTTATGTAAATACATTGTGCCGTGGAATGTCTTCATTATAAATAATTAATTATAAATGATAACATCTGTAACTTTGCAAACTTGATAGTGTTCTTCCACCATGCACCAGTATGGATTTAATCGACTAACATTATTCAATCAAACTGCCTACTAACAACTCGCAAAAGCATTATAGGATCACTTCGTTGTTTGTCTGTCTATCAGTCTCTCAAGACCATTTTTCTCAAGAACGCGTGGAGTGTAAGATGGTTGAAGCACTTGAAGCCGTGATATAGTAATATCCCTAGGGATATAGTTATGAACCGCTTTCATATATAACTATATGACGGTACATTTTACTATATAGTTTAAAATACTTTCGTTTTTGCCACCGACTTCCGAAATTAAAGTTATTTTTCGCTTATTTTTTTGAAATTTGGTAGTTTTTGTTTTGTAAAAAGTAATTAAAACAAAATACCTTGTGATATATTACAATTAAATGAAAGAAAATTTAAAACTCATGTAAAAAGTACACTTTGTAAACAAGCATATTACAAATTAGAGGATTATATCCAAGATAAGAATGCTTGGAAACATGCTGGTCCTGCTCCATAGGACAATAAGAGTCCCAACAAAATCAAACTGGTTGCATACTTAATTGTATTTATTTTTTATTATATGACATTGATTTTACATCCTGTGATTACTTCCTCACACACTGACTTATTTTAATTGTAAATTTTTAGTAGAATCGCCTATTTAATATGTGAACACCATGTATCTACCACATAATTAATTTATCTGTCGTTTGCTCCACTTTAAATTCTTTTTACTTTATACAGTAATTTTATTCTAGGTGCATCGTCTTCACATATAATTATATAAATAATGTACGTACTTATACAAAATATTGTAAAACATTTTAAAAGAGTAACGGTGTAGTTTTGTAGGTTCTTGCCCATTCTTCTCCATACGAAAACTACCTTTTGGAAGGGGCGGTAGAATCAATACTATATTTTGTAAATTTTGACGTTCAAAAGTGCCTTCAAGGGCCTATTTGAAATAAATGCTTTGACTTTGACTTTGACTTTGAATTTTAATGTTTTTTTTGGAAGTCGATTGTTTGAACAAAAGAATGGAGTACTTACTTTGGGAATAACCCGAAAGTGTGCGTAGGTAGGTACCACGGATATCTATAGTAGGTACCATAGATAGTAGATTGTTATACAAGGGTCGAAAGGAATCAATTCTCATACGAGGTATTTAGACGCCCGACCGCCGGCAGCGAGAGCGGCTATAGTCCGAGTAGGAATTGATGTCTATCACCCGTGTTAAACACTCTACTTTTCATTTCGAATATAAGGAAAGTATAAAATAGTAAAACTTCTAAAATACTTATTAAAATACAAAACATTCATTATTAATCGAGAGAGACGAAATAAACCAACTCTAGGTATAATGCAACTTATTTCCGATGACATCTTTAACCACGGAAATAGTAAAATTAACAATAACATGGTAAACTAAAATTAGAAGAATTATATTCATTACGAGTTTCAGGGAATCCCCTTTAATCAATCGGTGCTTCCATAGAGTAAAGTAGTACATTGGATGGTGCCTACTATAAACAATAGGGCTACCAACTCAAGTTCAATTTTTCCCTAAAAAAGGGAGAAATCCTTAAAAGTGGAAACACTGCCACCGCGGGCCGTCGTCCATAGGTTATAATAGGTTCTTTTTTTTTAATTCGCACTGACTGTTTATACACTCACAAGACCACAGCCTTATTATTTTTTTTCTATCCGATATTTTTCATGTAAAAAGTTTCGTAGCCGACTACCTAACCAAAAGTTCTATTTTTTTAATTCATTCCCGCCCTAGGGCGGGAAGCAATTACTATGAGTCTTTTCCGCCCTAGAGGGGGAAGCAGCGTTTTCCACCCGCTACTTGGATCAAACAAACACTACTTTCCGAGCATGAGAAATGAAAAATATATTCTTATATCTATGGTACGTACCTATCAAAACATCACAAGGCACCGAATGAAAACTATACATGTACTAACCGACATAACGGTGAGGGAGCAGTCGCACAGGTGCCGCACAGCGGTCATTAAATTACAAACGACAAATATAAACATAACTCATGGAACGCATACCATAATTCTTAACAAAGTCGCTAGCTTGTAATTCGTCTGCATGCGTCCCGTTCCACGTGATATATCGCCCGAGATTCTGGGCTGGAATCATTTTTCCCTCGCCTTTTCAAATTCACCCGGTCCGTTGTGTTCACACATGACAAATTGCATTCACTTTAATACCTACACACTTTGTGACACAGAAATTATCTTTATTGACTCACTGACACGTATATTTTGGCGAGTTTGTCTAGACATATAATACAGGGTGGACCAAAAATACACGTCATAAAAAAAATATAGATTCCTCATTTAGTATCCAGGGGTGTATGTTCCGCGATTTTTTGTAGTTTTCGAGTTATTTTTTTTTTGTATTATTTTTTGAGTTTTCTTGCCGGTGGTGCCTCAAAAATTCATGTCTTTTTTGTAGTCAGTATTTTCCAGTTTTTTTTTATGGCGTCACTATTTGGACCACCTATTTTAAAGCTTAAAAAGATTTTTAGTCTAACCTTCGAAGGCCGATTACAGTGAATTATTAGAAGGTTAAGTACTAACTTTTTTTTATTTTTTGCGTAAAGTCAGCTAGAATATATGGAACCTCATTTTTGTATTTTTAAATTGAAGTTGAAAATTTCAGTCTTACCACAAAAAACTTAAATTCCTGCTATCGATACTTTTTTGAGTAACTTGGAGGAATGTTAGCAAGTTTATTATTTTATTTATGAAAGTAACATTCAAGACGATATTGTCGCAAAAAAAAAAGGAAAATTCTCACTACAAAAAAATATATGAATTTTTGAAGCTCCACCGGCAAGAAAACTCGAAAAAATTACAAAAAAAATTAAGATAAGATAAGATAAGTCTTTATTTGCCTTAAACATGGTATAATGTTGTTACAGTCAGATATTAATCTAAAGTCCACATGTTTAGCTATACAGGATATGTATCAATTGCATGCAAAATAATAATTATTAGTTAATTGTTGATAAATGTCACAGATATAAGGTCAATACAATAATACACACATCAAAAGTGTCTAGGGATCAACATATATTTTTGCAATAACTTTTCTCCTGATTGATATTAATTAAAATTTTCTTTAAGGATTCATCAAATAAAGTGTTTTCGTTTGTCACAGTAACGATAAACCAAGTCACCTTTGCATTAATAAAGAAATTTGCCATTTTCCTAATAAAGGGATTTTTGACATTTGAACCACTAACATTAAAGTTCGAAAAAAAGACTGAAATAACAGTTTTCTTTAAAATTTTATTGGGTAACTTAAACAATTAATAATCCGTGTTTCTACCGCGAACACTAACAACACAAGAACATCGGTTTGGCATACTCAAAATGATTTCATCCAAATCACGCTGTGGAATGGCCGCCCATGTTCGTTGCAACAACAAAAAAAGGTCTTCTTGCGACTGGATACCCTCCATATTCGGCAGAGCTCTTCTCTGTAGCATATCCCATGCATGCTCAATCGGGTTCAAGTCTGGCGACTGAGCAGGCCAGGGCAGGACATTGATGTTAGCTGCGGCGAGAGTCTGTCTTACAACTCTTGCGGTGTGCGGTCGTGCATTATCATGCATTAACTGAAATAAGGGACCGATTTGCACTTGTAGAGGAACGATGACGTCTGATACAATCGTCTCAGCATAAATTTGAGCGTTGAGGTTGCCTCTAATCCAAATCAACTCAGTTCTTCCGCCGATCCAAATACCCGCCCATACCATGATGGTTCCACCACTATAAGGATGGACTTCCTGGCAGGATTTTAATCGCTGTTGGCGTCCAGGGGTTCTCCAGTGTCGTATACGTCTTGTATCCGGTCTCATACCAAAACGAGACTCATCAGAAAAGCACACGAAACGCCATTGTTCTTCTGCCCAATTTCTGTGTTCAAGAGCCCATTGATATCGAATCCTACGATTGTGCATTGCTATAGGTGGTACCCGTAGCGGTCTCCGGGAATGAAGGTTCACTTCATGCAAGCGGTTTCTGACTGTTTGGTCGCTAATTAAGTTCCCTGAAGAGTGATGAAGCCTCACGGCTAACATCATGGCGGTTATTGTTGGAGCTCTTCGAGCTAAGATTTGAATGTATCGGTCTTGTCTCCGTGTGGTGCAGCGATACCGTCCTCCATGGCGCTCAGCCACGGTACCAGTGCTTCGGTAACGTGTCCAAAGTCGACTGATAACACTCTGACTTGTATTCAGAGCTAAAGCCACAGTACGTTGCCGGGAACCAGCTTCTATCATTCCCACGGCTCTGAGCATTTCTTCCCTGCTTAAATGACGTCGCTGCTCCATAATAACGTTGGTTTTAATCAGTAGTAGGGAAACAGTAGCACTAATAATGTCTTCAATGCGTTGTATGCTTTTATAGGGAAAATATTGACAGCTGATTTTCATCTTTTACTCGAATTTGATTCACAGTTCCTGATTCAAATTATGAAATGCACCAAAAAGGATCCATATAAATTTATAAAATCATAAATTTATTACAAAGCCACATCTCAATCTCAAGAAATCCGCATAAAAATGCTTGATCCCTAGACACTTTTGATGTGTGTATAATAGTTTTATCTTAACATTATATGTCAAAAGTCCAGAAATTTATAGATTATTATTGTTAAAAATATCTTGAATGTCATAAAACATAATTATGGTCTTTCAGCCATTTCAATAATCTGTTTTTAAATGAGTATTATTAATGAGTATTATATTATGTAACAATTTTATTTCTTTTGGAATTTTGTTATATATGTGTATACACATGACTAGGAAACTTTTCGCATACTTGGCTGATTTAGGAGTATCTTGCAATCCAAGTCTGCATGGATCTCTATTACGAGAGTTCATTTGATAGGCTTTTTTGAACAATCCCTTATTGCACGACTCGTAATGCTTCGCATTAGAGTGTGCTCTACGATCGAAAAATATTTTTTGCCCCATTTCTGCAACTGTTTTTATTGTTTCACTCCTGCTAGTACACAGAACCTACTTAATTTATATACCATTGTATAGATGATTAAATGGAGATTAATATTGTATTTTTTAACAATTGATTTAATGCAGCAGAAATGGAAAAAGCATCAAAATAGTTGAAAAAAAATTCCTGTCCGTCAATTTATGATCCCTGAAAACATTGTAGCTTGCGATAAAATCAATTAATTGAGTAAATTTTTTTTTTATACATTCGTTTCAGCCGTAGAAGGAACCCTATTGAAAATGGCTCTTTTATTCATAGTAGTTTAATTATAATTAATAAAATACTAACTAAAATATAATATCAATATCTAAATATTTTCAACCTTGATCCGGTGCCGTTGCCTAGCAACTGCCAACGTAAATATCTTTGTCAGTCGTTGACATTACGACTTCATGAAAAGTGATAAATTGTTCATTTTTAAACTATGTTTTGAATTTCTTTTTCGTTTATGAATGAGTGATAAGTATGAGGCGTGCACTTTTGGATTTTCCAAACTATTATTATAAACATAATTACAAATTTCGAAAATGTAGAGTGACGGAAGTGGTAATATACCTAGTTTTTTAAATAACAGTTTACATGACTCGTCAGGACGGATACCACAAATGGCTCTGATGCACTTCTTTTGAGCTATAAATGCTCTGTGTCTATCCGTGCTGTTACCCCAAAAAATAAGCCCGTATCGTAAGATGGATTCTACATATATAGGCGTGATATGTTGTAATTGCTGTTTTTTTGTTGGTTACATTCTTTATTTGTCTGAGAGCATAAACAAACTTATTAATCCTACTGCATAAATTATCCACATGTACTTAATAACTCGAAAACTACAAAAAATCGCGGAACATACATGGGGTATTTTCGAATACCCCTAGACATGAGGAATCTATATTTTATTTTATGACGTGTATTTTTGGTCCATCCTGTATATATATACATAATTATATACCCAGATACCTTTATGATACTGGTGTAAATACACCAGTATCATAAATGAGGTAGGTAATTTTTTTTTAGGGTTCCGTAGTCAACTGGCAAAACCCTTATAATTTCGTCATGTTTGTCTGTCGGTCCGTCCGAATGTAGCAGCCATTTTACTCAAACACTATTGACAATCATATCGATGAAAACTGGAAAAGTTTGGGTATTTTGTGCACCGCTAAACAATGCAGTAGAGAAATCACAAAAAACATATTAGTGGTAGCCCCATGTGTGTAGTTAACCACATATATCGGGAGTGCCACCCCTAATATTTGTTTTTCGTATTTCACGGGATGAAAAAACAATGCACATAAGGTTGTCCCGTATTGTACGATCCCATGACTAAAAAGAATATGATGTTTCTAAGTGACTTTGCTATTAAAGTACATTAATAGTTTTTGAGTTTCATGTTTTTAACAAAACATGATTGTGTTTAACTAGTTAAATTCTTGTAGGTAATAGTTGTAATGTAACTGTTTGCTGTTCATTTCAATAAATAAAAATCGTTTACAACCGCAGATATGGAAACTGTTTTTCATAGATTTTTCGAGAAATATAATAATACTCATTTCATTTAAACGTCTAACGGGCCTCTGCGAGTTGGCTTCGGCCCCTCGTACGCCTTCCAAAGGTCCGGGACCCCAGGGTCCCGAGAAATCTCAAGAGACGAAAAAATAATAAATAAAATAAATAATAATAATAAAATCGTTTATTTATAAAAAGGGGCACATTTACAATAAGTAACTTAATAATTAAAATTGAGCACAGTTGCTTATTTGCCTGAACTAGGTTGAACCTGTGCTTCAAGCTTGAAAGTGCATAAATGCTTAATGTAATAAATTAACAATGAGTATAAAGTATAAGCTAAAATAAAATTAGGTAAACAAAAATAAAATAGCTAGTTAGCGGTTCTATTTGCAGACAAGAAGTAGATCTTCTGTCTGTGCATAATCTATGGTTAGTAAAAAAAAGTATTCAAGTATAATTTTTTTACAGCTAAATAATAACTTTTTCGTAAATATTGATCAAATTCAAAAGTCATCTATGCAAACTAGGCTGAGATTCAGCTCTTTTCAAACGTCAAAATTACATAATAAAGACAGTCCCCCAAAAACGCCCGCCCTTCACCAGTTCCTAGTGCTTTTGCTGGGAAGAAGAAGTGGCGCAACAAACTCCCCAGCAGCACAGCTGTCTGTTCAGTTTCTGTGGTTCAGTTAGAAAAAACTTGATTCCATACAATATTAAGCAAATAGTTTATATTACTCAACACAAAACATTAAATAAAATATTTTGCCATAATGACAGCTAGCACACGCCTATATACCAACAAAAACATCGAAGTCTATGCTCAAGCGAAAATCGTAAACAGAACTTAATACCCGAATTATAAAGCCTCCAGGCATAAATGACGTGCCCGCTTACATCTAATAAAGCTGAAATTCGAAGTCACATAATATATATATAATAATATATGATAAACTAGGACCATCGAACACCCAACTACGGAACGCTTCAGTGTGCGCCCGGCACGCACTTGGCCTGTTTGATTTGTTTTTGTCGCTTGATCATATTTAGGTATTTATTACCAAGCAAAATGTGCTGTTATACGTTATTATGATACAGTCAACACACAAAAAAGAAGAAAAATCATGCGCAGCAAAACATTCCTTCCCAAACTTAGGAATATATATATTACTAGCTTTTACCCGCGGCTTCGCCCGCGTAAAGGTCGGAAAATATCCCACAGGACCGTACTACCGGGATTCAGATTATCCTCTATCCTAACCCAGATCATGGCCTATACGGATTTAGTTAAAAGACCATACGCCTTTCAACTAAATCCGTTCAGTCCTTACGGCATGAAAAAGTAACAGGCACATTTTAGGGTTGCGTACCTCAAAATGAAAAAATGATCTCTTTCAGTCGTCAGTAATTTGACATTCGAAAGAAGAAGACAAAGCTTTGTAACTATACTATATGTTTAACTATACAGACGCTATACAACGTTTATTAGTAAGGAGGTAATGTTTGTAGCGGTTACACCGCCACATACGAACTACGCATGAAAGACATGATGTCACACAAATCCTGCATCGCGCAGTTAGAATTTACCACGCGAACGACATAGATAAGACTATCCGAAATCAACTTATGGGCAGTTGCCCGCCCGACATAACACCCGTCTTGTCGGAGGATCCTCCCTTTTCTATGGTGGATGAGTGAACTTTACACCCTGTTCCTCATACCACTAAATTGGTGACCCTGAGACTGAACGTCAACGCAGCCTTCGTGCAACTACTTCAGCGTGACGTCATCATCATCAATCCCGCAAGCTTTCGTGAGGCGAGTTACACAGCCAGCCAGCACCCACGGCTCAGCGGGTATCCTGACCACCAGCATGCAGCGAACGCGCATTCCTGGTCAACCAGCCCTTAGACTCATCACCCCGACTCACTGGGGAATCACCGAAATCACCTCAATCACCGCAATCACCGCAATCACCTCAATCACCGCAGACAGTTCCAACTCACTGTGAACTGTGCGGCACCCGGTTCCGACTCACTGGTAGCACAATCACCACAATCGCCACAATCACCGCAGACAGTTCCGACTCACCGTGAACTGTGCCGCACCCGGTTCCGACTCACTGGAACCACACCTTAAATCTCTTAAAAATAAGAGACAACAAAAATAATCACCGAAATCATCGCAATCACCTCAATCACCGAAAACACCGAAATCACCGCAATCACCGAAATCACCTCAATCACCTCAATCAGCTCAATCAGCTCAATCACCGCAATCACCACAATCACCAAAATCACCGCAATCACCGCAGACAGTTCCAACTCACTGTGAACTGTGCGGCACCCGGTTCCGACTTACTGGAACCACAATCACCACAATCGCCACAATCACCGCAGACAGTTCCGACTCACCGTGAACTGTGCCGCACCCGGTTCCGACTCACTGGAACCACACCTTATATCTCTTAAAAATAAGAGACAACAAAAATAATCACCGATATCACCGAAATCACCGCAATCACCTCAATCACCGAAAACACCGAAATCACCACAATCACCTCAATCACCACAATCAGCTCAATCAGCTCAATCACCGCAATCACCACAATCACCAAAATCGCCGCAATCACCGCAGACAGTTCCAACTCACTGTGAACTGTGCGGCACCCGGTTCCGACTTACTGGAACCACAATCACCACAATCGCCACAATCACCGCAGACAGTTCCGACTCACCGTGAACTGTGCCGCACCCGGTTCCGACTCACTGGAACCACACCTTATATCTCTTAAAAATAAGAGACAACAAAAATAATCACCGATATCACCGAAATCACCGCAATCACCTCAATCACCGAAAACACCGAAATCACCACAATCACCTCAATCACCACAATCAGCTCAATCACCGCAATCACCTCAATCAGCTCAATCACCGCAATCACCACAATCAACACAATTACCACAATCGCCGCAATCACTGCAGACAGTTCCAACTCACTGTGAACTGTGCGGCACTCGGTTCCGACTCACTGGAACCACAATCACCACAATCGCCACAATCACCGCAGACAGTTCCGACTCACCGTGAACTGTGCCGCATCCGGTTCCGACTCACTGGAACCACACCTTAAATCTCTTAAAAATAAGAGACAACAAAAATAATCAATAATACATGTGAATTTTAAAATCAACCCCTATTTTACCCCTTTGGGGGATGATTTTACAAAAACGCTGAAAAGCGTAATTCTTTATTTCTTACCAAAAGCATAAATTTGAATTTCCATATCCCCAGCTTAGAAATATTGAGTTTCCCATACAAACTTTCATCCCTTATATCACCCCCTTGGGGGTTATTTTTGAGACAAAAAGTACCCTATGTCCTTCTCTAGGATGCCATCTATCTCCTTGCCAAATTTCATCGAAATCCGTTCAGTGATTTAGCCGTGAAAAGGTAACATACAGACAGACAGACAGACAGACAGACAGAGTTACTTTCGAATTTATAATATTAGTATGGATTCTACGTCTGGGATATTATTCCACATCTATGCCTACCTAGGTAGGTAGTACGCAAGTACTGTAGCGAAATAAAAGACTTGCTTTACGTGTATATCACGTATATTGATTTGGTTTGCTTAAAAACCGCCTCTCTGGCGGTTGTTTTAACCGCCTCTGTGGTCTAGTGGTTTAACCACCTGTTTCAGACCCAGAGGTCCCGGGTTCGATTCCCAGTGGGAACAAAATTTTCTGCTCGTTTTGGTTGGTGGTAGGGCTTGCTCAAAGTCCGCCTGGCTAGCTACCACCATCTTATCTAAGTCTGTCACCATAACAACAATGCTAACAGCATTATTGTGTTTCGGCAGTTAGAGATAAGATAGCCAGTTCCTCTATGGCTGAGGATTCCGGGTGAACCTTCCACCTTCAGCTTGATCATCACTTACCATCAGGTGAGATGCAGATTTTTGCAGATTTTTTTTTCTACCCCGTTGAGGGAAAGAAAAAACAAACGTATTATAATAATATAATACTCAAGGACAAAAATATGAAATTGAAATGATTATGTAAGTATATTAGTTGCAGGATATCTAATAAATAATTTTAAAAATATCTCGGGATATTATTATGACCCTCGGAATATCAGTTAAAATACATGTAGATATAGACGGATAGAGAGATTCGGGAATCCTGAAACACCTACCAATGGCTTTTGGTCCCTAAACCCAAGCTGAAGCTACGCGAAAGTTTATATGAGTCCATCGAAGATCGATAATCGGAGGTTACCTCACTGTCGGTCTAGCTTTCCTTTAAAAAAAGGTCATACACGCACCATGACATTGGCTGACAACCGATTTCTACGATTTACAAATAGTGTCAAAATATCAGTGTGCATAAAATACAATAGACGATGTATATCTAGTAACTTAATCCGCTTAACCGTTCTTAAAGAGTTAGAGAACCCTGTAAGAAATCGACACGTGTTTCGCCTCTCAACGAGGCATCCTCAGGAGGACGATTGACCTGTTGCGAACTCGGACACGAAGTGTTATCAACGCGAGCCGAACGCAAAACTTTGACTTTTTTTTACTTTTTTTTGACTTTGCGTTCGGCTCGCGTTGATAACACTTCGTGTCCGAGTTCGCAACAGGTCAATCGTCGTCCTGAGGATGCCTCGTTGAGAGGCGAAACACGTGTCGATTTCTTACAGGGTTCTCTAACTCTTTAAGAACGGTTAAGCGGATTAAGCTACTAGATATACATCGTCTATTGTATTTTATGATGGATTTCCGCAAGGTCACGCCTGAGTCAATTAACTATCAGTGTGCATAGCGGCCGCGATTTACGAGTTGTAGGTCGTGGGTTCGAACCCAGACAGGCGCTTTATTTTGTGTAAATTAATTCATCACCACTGCTCTCAAAACGGTGAAGGAAAACATCGAGAGGTAACCGGCATGTCCTACAACCAAAAATTCAAAGATATTTGTCATTTAACAACCCGCACTGGGCCCGCGTGGTGGATTAGGGCCCACTCCCTATCACAGAGAGGCGGAGGCCTGTGTCCCAGCAGTGGGAACATTATAGGCTAATTATGATGATTAGAATCCGTGAATTCGTGTTTCGGAGAATACTTCCAGGCCCCGGTAGAAGAGCTACAAGAGTTATGAGGTTCGGCGAGGGAGACTGCTCGAGACGCCTGGGTGAAAACCACAGGCTGACCAACGGTGATTGGCGATACCCACCAAGGTATCCTTATACCCTATAATGGTAACGGTCAAAAGCGGCCTTTTTAACTGGTTTCTACACCATCAAACATAACGTGTAACAGAACTGAAAAAAATTATTACATGGAGCTGGATGCCTTTAATTACAATAAGGTATATTTTAGTATATTCATCATCATCATATCAGCCGAAAGACGTCCACTGCACTGGACATAGGCCTCCCCCACTTTTAGTATACAGGGTGGCAGGGACATCGACGCGAAGCCGCTTACCATGGATTCAGTACATGATTTTGAACCCACCTGCGTTGAAATTTTTCGTCGGTTATTTAAAAAAAAATCAGCTGTTCCATACATTTTGACCGCGTAGGTATTGCACTTTTCTATGAAACAGCTGTTTTTTTTTTTAATAACCGACAAAAAATTTCAATGCTGGGGGGTTCAGAATCATGTACTGAATCCATGGTAAACGGCTTCGCGTCGATGTCCCTGCCACCCCGTATTATCACGTTTGAATTTACATTTTTCACATAATTAAAGTTACCCTTAATAGGAGTTGTTCCGCGACTGATGGGAGGCTAAGAAAAATTTAACAATCCTTTTTTCAAGTCGGATTCAAAGAAAAAAAAACACAATGTTGCAAGCTAGTAAGGAATCGAACAGTTCCAAGCTCAGAGGTTTAAATGCAGGGAAAAACACTGCAGTAGGTACGTTTATTGTTCATCCTTCCAATAATTACCAACCTATTACAATACTAATTGAAAGGACTAGGTAAGGTTTAAGTACCAAGGTACCCGCTGTTGCGACACACGCTGTTGCGAATTATTTTTCCACTGCCTCACAGGTTCGAAAGCTCATGGACTCGAATGAAGTAGTCGCGAAAGACGCTGTTTCGAAAAACATTTTCACTGCCTCATACGCTCGAATGCTTGTGATTTCGATTTATTTAGTCATAAAGTGTACAGAAAAATATTTAAGCAGTAATTAAATAAAATCAACAAATTCGGTGTCAACATCAACATTTAATATTATTATTAACGTACTGTTTTACGTTTGTTGTTTACATCGTACATCAAACATTATTTACCTATTCGTGAGTCTCGCGTCCTATACCTATTTATAGGTTTTATAATTGCGCAGTTTTGCTTCCCATTCCTGCCTAGATAATAATAATGCATAGAATAAACGCAACGCATTCAGTTTCATCGATTTCAATAAAAAACCAAACGCAATCATTTCAAAATGTGAGTGTAGGTGGCCACCACAAAGTATATGTATTTTCTAAATACGATTTTAGATGTACCCACGAATATGTTTTTTTTGCAATATCTTATTCCAACGTAAAGTGTGATGTAGAAAACATTGAAAGATGAGCGTTAATAGTTTTATTCGTCCTGTGACTACTCGATATGGAAAAAGTAATCTAATTATAGATGGATATATTATGTCTCACAATAAAACTGTAAAAAACGTACATTATTGGTGTTGCGTGAATAAAAATGCCGCTGTAAACTGTCGAAGTACTACTGTTAGTAGCCGAATAGTTAGTGAAGAACATTTTATAATCAAGGAAATGTCCAGTCACAATCATGCTCCTGAACCAGGTATGTAGATTATTTTTTTCGTATATATATAAACGTATATAACCTCAACGAATTTATTTTATTATTTTTTTTTTATTTTGTAATTTGCAGATCGCGTTGACGAATTGAATTTAAGGGAAAATATAAAAAAATCTGCCGTTCAGAGCAATGACTCACCAGGTAAAATAATTCGTGAAAACTTATCTTCGTTGCCTTCAAGTAGCACAACTTCGATACCTAACAAGAATGCTCTGCGGCAAATCATACAAAGAGCTAGAAAGAAGAATATGCCTAAAGAACCAACATGTGCTAGTGAAATAAACATACCGGATGATTTAAAGAAAATAAATGGAGTAAAATTTTTGGCTCGCAACCATGAATATGGGAATAACCAACGCCTGTTGTTATTCACCACCGAATCGAATCTGCGGAGGTTAAGTGAATCAGAAATGTGGTTTGTCGATGGTACCTTTCAAACCTGCCCTACAATATTCACTCAGCTTTTTTCTATTCACTGCATAGTAGGAACTCGTGATTGCAGACGCATAGTTCCATTAGTGTACGGGTTTCTAGATAAAAAATCAGAAGAATCATATATTGTTTTTTTTTCTCAACTGAAAGAATATTCTGCTGAATTTAACATTGAGTTGAATCCAGGGCAAATCATGTCGGATTTTGAACAAGCTATAATAAACGCTATTCGAATCGAATTTCCAAACACAATTCAAAGTGCTTGTTTTTTTCACTTAGGTCAAAGTATATGGAGAAAAATTCAAGCTTGTGGTTTAAGTGCACGATATGGTGCAGATAGTAATTTTGCGGTACAAATGCGATGCTATATAGCGTTTGCCTATCTACCTGCGGAAGATATACCAAATATCTTCAGACAATTTAAACATACTCTCTTCCCAGAAGAAGCCGAAGAAGTTACTAATTATTTTGAAGAGTACTATGTTTTAGGACGACTGATAAGCCGCAACATAGATGACAGAATTCAAGTTTTACGCTTACAACCACTTTTTCCACCGAGCCTATGGTCTATAGAAAGAAATAACAACTTGTTCCTTCCACGTACTCAAAACAGTGTAGAAGCCTGGCATCGCCGCTGGAATTCATTGTTAGAAAATAAGAGACTTGGACTGTATGGATGTATACGAAAACTTATCGAGGAGCAAAGTGTCACGGAACAAAAAATCGAGAAGATTTTGGGTAATTTACCTCAGACACCACCAAAAAAAAAACAAAGAGTTGCAGAGAATGCTATTTCAGCAATTTTGAAAAAAAAAAAGTACAATGGGCACGCCTGAATTTATAAGAGCTTTAGCGTTAAGTACTCGTATATACTAACTAATACTAACACATGTGCAATTGATTAATTTCTGAAAAATACCACTAATAATTAATACCACTTAGGTACCTAGACAATTTTTTATAAAGATCAGTCTTAGATTTTGTGTTCAGTACTCATAGAAAAAAATGTACAGTTGAGGTACTAATATTTTTGATTGTTACTTTGTTAATAATAATATTAAATGATGATGTTGACACCGAATTTGTTGATTTTATTTAATTACTGCTTAAATACTTTTCTGTACACTTTATGACTAAATAAATCGAAATCACAAGCATTCGAGCGTATGAGGCAGTGAAAATGTTTTTCGAAACAGCGTCTTTCGCGACTACTTCATTCGAGTCCATGAGCTTTCGAACCTGTGAGGCAGTGGAAAAATAATTCGCAACAGCGTGTGTCGCAACAGCGGCGTTCGAAACAACATGGGGACCCCAGAGAAACACAACTCAATTAATTTTAAATTCACATTTTTTTATTTAACAAATATAGCAAATAGTAGAATTATTTTTTAACGAATATTGTTATTTCGGTAGTTTTATATTGTTTTTGTATTTATCCATGGTATTTAATTTCAACGAAAATTTAAAAATAGACGTCGGTTATGCTATAAACAACAATTGTGTGGGGGTGTGTGTGTGTGTGTGTCTGTAGTGTGTGTGTAGTGTAGTGTCTAGTAATTTAATGTGAGTGCGTTACAGTGGTTTCATCTTAGAGTATATAATTATACTACTGTTATTATAATACTCTAAGGCTGCCTGTCCACTGGAGCAGAGAGGAGAGGAGAAGAGCGGAGATGTGCCAATATTAACCAATCAAATCTAAACTCAGTCAAGATTCTATTGGTTAATAATGGCACATCTCCGCTCCTCTTTTCTCCTCTCCGCTCCAGTGGACAGGCAGCCTTAGGGTTTCATAGACAGAAGCCTGAACGGTTCGACCTCAAAGTCAATCATTTACCTATTTCAAATAGACATAAATAAAATACACTTTTAAACGTCGAATACGGATGACGACAATTTTTTTTGTCCCTCTTTAAAATAATTGAAAAATATAAGACACGCATTTTTTCTTTTTTTACGTAATCTAAAGAGTAATGTGCCATGACGTCACGAACTCACGAGTATGTAGATTTTATACTTACTTGTGATGTAGCAACCCCCACTCCCCAACTTTAATGCGTTTTATCTAAGTATTTTGTTATTAATATGATAAAGCAAAAAATACGTGTCGAATATTTTGTTATTATCTGAATGACGGACTAAATAGAAAGTCTTTACCTAAATTAATAATTAATCACAATTCACAGAATGTGGCTCGTATTAGCACGTGAAACCAATTCATTATTTTTTATTTATTTACGCAGCTTTCATTGAATTCAGGACAGTTTCAAGTGGGTCACTAATTTCTCCAGCTCCCTGTCGCCGGAAAACGGGGAATAAGCGGGATAAACAAAAAGTGGACAAACACGGTATATCCATTAGTGATCACTGAAATGTTTCTTTTTCTTAAAAACAACGACTAACAGAACTTTCTATTTGATGCTTGCATCTATGTTTTTCGCTTTTGGTTAGGAGAATACGAGGTATACAAATAATCTGAGCTTTTTGTCTGTTAACTGTTTTGTAATGGCAGGTAGGTACATACCGATCTCCCTACCTAACTTTTTAGATCTCTTCACTGTTCTTATACTTAGATGTTCTATAGCACGAAGGCGGGTTAGACTTATTATTATTATATTTAAAAATGTCTTTGACATATCTCGGGACCCTATGTCCCGGACCTTTGGAAGGCGTACGAGGGGCCGAAGCCAGCTCGCAGAGGCCCGCTAGACGTTTTTAATGAAATGATCAGGCACCAACCGGCGATTGTCCCTGTATGCACTATGCAAGTGCACCCACGGACAACCCTCGGTTGATGTAGAACTATTGCAGGTTTTTTTTTTTTATAGACTTTGGGTTTGGGTGGCTACTGGCTAAAAAGTTAACTGGTGACCTGGAACTATGGAAGGACTATGGCCCCTGCCTGATCGATGTTTAAATGTACACGGATAAAATGGCAGGGGGTGACTTGCACACTCAATAATGGGCCCCAAAAACTGTCGCTAGCACAAAGTGACGTAGCGACAAGGGGGCAACATGGCCTGAGGTGCTTGAGGAGGAGTGGTATTCCACGGCTTTCAGAACAATCCCAGAGCCCGGAAGATGGTCAAGATCCCTACGAGCACTTACTGGAATACTTCCTTCCTCCGAGCACGTTTGCTCTTGCGAATCTCCACCCAAGCCGGCCAATTAAGGCAAGCCAGAGATGAGGAACAAGATTTCTCCCGGGAGATAGGGTCCGTGGGGTCGCTACTGCCCAACAGCTCGCCACATGCTGCCCTGCGGTTTTCTGTATCTCTCTTGGTCTGGCTCGTCATCCTAGACCTGTTCCGACTAAGTAAACTCTACCGGCACAGACCCAGAATTTGGAGCGCGCAAGCCCCACCACGACGACGTCAACGTAATACGTACGTACGTAATACGGCGGTGGGGTTATTATTATTATTTTATTATTATTATTATTCATTTATTTCGGACAGAATCCATACAAGTGTTAGTAACAATTTTCTTAAGATCTATGTTAGTAGGTACAGTAATATAATAAAGTAAAAAAATATATAATATTTCACATTTATAATCTTCCCGTAACTGTTCCCACCCAGTGTGCCTGTATGGGACAGTCATGACGGGATGCAATCATTTGCAAAATACTGTTTATTTATTTAAACTTTTCGCACTAAAGGTACAAAGGCGGACTTAACGCCTTAGGCATTCTCTACCAGCACTACTACTACTGTTGGTACTGTTGGTGCTACCGCGCAGTCTTTGAAATAATGACGCCACTCTCTAATAGCGTGGAAACCGTCAACGCGCGCATTTGCGAACATTTGTGACGCACTACAACGGCGCGGCAGCCCCAACAGCATTCTGAAAGCATTATTATATTGAATACGCAGGAGTCAGGACGTATAAAGTATGTAGTAGGTACCTACCTACTGAGCGCTCCCGCTTACTAAGGTACGTAGAAAGAATAATATATAGGTACGTGAATCAGACAGAGACACACAATTAAAAGACCCACCTTCAAAGACATTTTCAATTACTTAGACCAGTCTTTGAGTTCTGTAAAAACATTTCAGCTGAACACATAAAAATCCACAAATTCACGATAAGCTGAGAAACTAACTCGTTAAAACCCTGTACCTAAATACACCCTTCACTCTCATCTATTTATTCAATTTTCTGCGCAAATCCACAGGCTATCGCCAGTGCAATAAATCACGTTCCATAATACCTACTCCAGCCAAAATTATACCTACTAACGTAAATCATAAAAAGTGTCTGGAGCGGTCATCAGGCGTAGATAGTGCGGGACTACGGGGACAAGGCCGCATCAATCAAACTTAGCGTCGGAGGAAGGCTCGGCTGGTACCGAAACCAAGGTGAGGGTTTTTAGGACGGCTACTTTTATTTTAAAATGGGTCTTTTTGTGGTAGGTGCCTAGGTATCTAATTTAACGGTTTTCATTGAGGTGAATGTACGATAATAGTGAGCTTTTCGTAGTAGGTAATAAATTCACTGTCTGCCATTGTCGCAAAGTCAGAAGAGACATGCCACTGCAATGCATCATAAGTTCATAACGTAGGTACAGCCACTTTGAATGTATTATAAAAAAGATAAATATAGGTATAAGATAAAAAAAAGTATAACAATTACGATAATAAAAACGCCAACTAAAAAGGTATAAACATACACAGTCCACAGATGTCTGTGATATCTATATACACATTTCTACTTGGCATTTTTGTCGTATTGGGTGGGTTTGAGTTTTAATAACTTTTATTTAATTTTAATATTTTGGGGTTATAATATATTATATTATAACCCCAAAATATATATAATATCAAATCTTCAATTGATTAATATAATATTGATCCCAAAATATATATAATATATTATATTATTACTAGCTACCCGTCCCGGCTTCGCACGGGTAGCACTAAGTACTTATCTACGGCGCACCTACCTATCCCCCTACCTACCCTGCCCTACCTACCTACTCTATGTACCCTACCTAGGTACCTACTCTATGTACCCTACCTACCTACTCTACCTACCTACCTACCTACTCTACCTACCTACCTACCTACCTACCCTACCTACCTACCCTCACCTATCTTCCTATTCACCTACCCTGCCCTACCTACCTACCTACCCCAAATGTCCTTTCTTTGGTATTGTTTGTCGAGTTGAGCTCCTTAAGTTCTGAGTTGAGCTCCACGATTTCTGACAAATGCTTGCACTGACTGGACAGGTCCACTCAAATCTGTGTGGTTCTTTCCTCAATAGACCATTTCAGACACTAATCTATATGGTTCTCATATGGCTTGACCAAGATTATGTCTGGACTTTAAAAGAGACTGCGACCTCTGAGTTTGTTTTCGCCTTTCTTCTCAGAGTAGTCCAGTTAGGAAACGTCGACCTCATCTAGCTTATTTTTAATATTTTTTAGTATGACGTGTAAAAAAGTGATTCCGATATACTATTTACAATTTCATTTCCTACCTATCTAGCCTACCTACCTACCTAGGTAATGCAGGGTAGGTGGATAGGTTAGGGTAGGTGAATAGGGCAGGGTAGGTAGGTAGAGTAGGTACCTACCCTACCTACCTACCTACCTATTATGTAAGAAAGACAGGAAACCGGCTTCATTCTCATCCCGACTCCGTGCTGTTTACGGGGTGAGAAGTGACACCGGTAGTTAGACACCAGGCGGGAATAACTGATCGAGTGGTAACTGATCATAGCGACCGCCGATAGTAGAAAATTATTAAAGTAGGTACTAATATCGCTATAAAAAAATGGGGATTGGTGGTAGAATGGTCAAAATGTAGGGTTCTATGTATTTTTAATGTCAAATCATAAAAAAAAAAAGCCATAGTCGGGTAAAAACTAAAAGAATGTTGAACTTTTGCAGACCAGCGCGACTAGTCGCGCGATGCGACACGAACAATACAATTTCTAAGAAAACTTCACGGTAAAAAGCTTCACGGTCAATAAACGGTGTCGCACTGGTCTGCGAGGCAGCAACAGAAGCAATGGGCACGTAGGTACGTTCTGTAAATAAAATAAAACAATATTCTATTCTATTTCTAACAGTGATTCCACATAACTTGTGAAGGACAGCTGAAAATAGGCCGCGTTTTCAGACAACTTTTTTAGACTAATAGAAACAGGGAGCATGTTTTATATTACCTAAATTTTATTTTTAACATGTTGGCCCGGAAACTCATTTTTTGTATTTTTCGCTAGGTAGGTATTTCTTAAGTAAGTAGTTTCGAATTTAGCTATCCACACGAACTCTTCACTAGGTAGGTACCTACATATTTTCATTTCAGCAATCAGGTATTCAGTGATAACAACATAATAATTATTACCTAAGTACATCAGCTGTCATTAACGAGACACAATAGAATTTGAATTGTTATGCCCACCTGATATCAACTGTAACGGTCAAGCGGCTAAGTAGGTATGAAGCTAAAGGTGAAAGAGCCTCAAAACTTCAACTTAATCTGCAAAAGGACATACCTACAAAGATATAAAGCGAATTAGCGAATAGAACACACAGTCACAGTGCGCGATACCCCCAAACCAAACCCAGCAATAAATTTCATTACGTCGAGCAGCATTTTGTCGAATTTTGATCGCGTCAAAGATTCGGAGGACAGACTGCCCACTCAGCACTCCCTCCCTACTTGTGATCACTTGAAGATATTCGTGTCGTGTAGTGTACACGCAGCAACACGTCTGTAGGTACCCTTCACAAGTCAAAGATCTTACGAAATTGCTGATTTGGGGTTAATGTTTTTATTCAGCCCATTTACAAAACAGTCGAACTCATTCATAGATTCGAAATGGAGAGCCTAAAAGAAATAAAATAAAGGATTCTAGTCTGTTTCGTTTTTATATAGCAACTTTGTGATACACTTTTGTAATTTGTCCTGTTTCGTGGCTACACTGCCCATGATCAACCTGTTATATAGTGTTACATTGTTTCATCTTTTTCGTATAATTAGGGTTCCGTACCAAAATGGTAAAAACACCATAAGGGTTCCCCCTTATGGTGAGACGCAGTGTGTCCGTCCGTCCGTCTGTCTGTCACAGCTGGATATCTCAAGAACTACTAATGCTATCTGGAATAGCTTCAGATGACGTTTGCCCAACTATTTTGCAAATAAGAAAGAAATAAAATATTTAAATTTTTCTTGCAACAAGGACTGAACGGGGGTCTTAAAAAATCTAAGTGGAGCTACTAGGGTGTAGGTTACGAAAGAATGCTATTTGCACATTCTCAAACATTTTTCATTTTTTTTCAGGCCGGCTAGTTTTCGTCTTTTGACAAAAATACCGTCACCCTTACTAAGAAGTTTGCATAGAGAAAAATCTGAAATTATTCTATGTGATAGAAGCTTCTATCACATAGAATAATTTCAGATTTTTTTCTTTACCTATACTAGTATAGGTAAAGATTACAGGAAAAATAAAACGATGTCTCTAAATAACGCGCGACGCTACGATGCGTAAAAGATGCGCATCCTTGGTGCGTAGAGTACGTGGCAGCGCCAACAGCATTCTAAACATGATCGCCAGTCGGCTGGACTGTGCAAGTTACATCAGTCATTGCTGCGTCATTTCTCATGGAATGGCGCAGTAGTGATTGTTGAGTTTTCTTTTATGTTTTATTCTGTTTAATTTTAAGTATTACTAACACTAGTCTATAAGAACATTGTTACTAACAAAATGGACACCATGGTCTGAAAATAAAGTATTTAATAATTTAATTTAATAAATTAGAACTTTTCAGAAATTATCAACAAATATTACATTAATTCCACTATCGGTCAAGAGATGGCGCTGACCTAAAACTGCTATATTTACTCCAAAATATTTATATTATGATGGTACGGAACCCTCGGTGCGCGAGTCTGACTCGCTCTTGACCGGTTTTTCCACATAGGTAGGTAGGTATGTACCTACGAGCTTCGGCTGGGCTAAGGTAGGTACTTACAATATTGTGAAGGAAGCTACTTCTAGATATGTAGAGCACGGGGGGCGTGCTCTACTTACCTAGAATTAGCTTCCTTGCTAAGCTTAACTGGTTATTGCATACCTACATATTTAAATGTATTTTGTATACCATTGTCATGTAGGTACCTATATACCTACTAAGATTGTATTATTTTTAATCTTTTGTTCTCTTTAACTTTGCTTACAGGTACTTTTATTTATTATTAATTTATTTATATATTTATTGCTTTGTTTTGTCATATTGTGCAGAAATTGTGACTTATAACATCGTCTAGGTGTTATAATATTGTGTATTAAATAAATAAATACTTAAATAAATAAATAAATAAATATACCTATAGACATTTTAGTGGAGGGGCGAGCAGTTGCATAAGACTATATTAATACGGCTAATGAAACCTAAAGTAATTTGTAGCTAGGTACGTTTTGTGGAGAACCGTAACCTTTCCGCAGCATAAATGAGCGGTGGTACAATAGCGAGTATTGCAAACAATATCCAGTCCCGAATGAATTGAATTTCTTCGGTAACAGTAACTTGTGAACTCCCGAGTCCTTTGTTTACAACACTAATCAGAAGTTTTTGATATTCAACGCGGGCACCTCCACACCGTAGGCACCGCTGCGACAAGCTTCATAAGTATTCATCTGCGGAGTTGAACCGGCGAACCCACGGGACATAAAAGTATCTCTTGAATAAACGTTTAACTTCGAGATTGGAGATGTTCCTCCGCTAGACTCGGCCCCGCTACTGTGAATTCTTACAACGCTAATGTTTAGCTATGCAGCTTTATTTACTACCTCCCAATAAAATAGCATAGTAAGGCATAATATCGGCGGGTTGGCCGCGTCTTCGGTGGCACACGATCAATTCCAGATATTAAAGGCGCTTCGAATAGTAAAAGTTTTATTTCCCGCGAGGTGAGGGCCGCCGTATGAGGAATGTTTATAGTGCACACGTAATAGAATTTTCGCCCCACGATGAATGTTACTTGTAAGTGAGTAGAGTTGTTCTTATTGTCGGTAGGTTATATTCTCGGAGCACCTCTCTATAATGTCAGTCTGGGAGTGTTCGCGATGTTTTACATAATATCAGCGTAAAGTATTTACGTCGCAGTCTGGCTGCTTGCTTCTGTGAAGTTTGTGGAATATGATAAGCACTGCATTACTTTCATATTCAACAGTCGCAGTCGTGTTGAACACACTGCACCTGAGTTTACATTTACGTTATTGAACTGTAAATTTTTATTTATGTTACATTTTCCAGTTTTTGTTTATTTTTATGGATTCCGTATCTCTAAAGGAAAAACGGAACCTTAATAGGATCACTCGTTTGTCTGTCTGTCCCTCTTCATCCGGCAGGGCCCTGGCCGACCGGGCGTCGTAAAGCACTACGGGCGCTCCTACAGATACACCCCAGAAACACACCACAAAGCGCTGAGGGGAGGCAAACCCCTTGGCGATTAGGTGTGCAGTAAAGCACTGTGACCGCCGAGAAAACAACTCCTCCGGCAAGGGGCTAAAAAGCCCCAAAAACGATTCCTACACCTGTAGCGGCTACACCGCCACATACGAACTACGCAGCAAAGACATGACGTCACACAATTCCTGCATCGCGCAGTTAGAGTTTACCGAGCGAAAAACATAGATTGGACTATCCGAAATCAACTTACGGGCAGATGTCCGCCAGACATAATATTATAACACCCGTCTGGTCGGAGGATCCTCCCTTTTCTAATGAGGATGAGTTAACTTTACACCCTGTTCCTCATACCTCTAAATTGGTGACCCCGAGAATGAACGTTAACGCAGCCTTCGTGCAACTACTTCAGCGTGACGTCATCATCATCACTCCCGCAAGCTTTCGTGAGGCGAGTCACAGCCAGCCAGCACCCATGGCTTCAACGGGTATCCTGACCACCAGCAAGCAGCGAACGCGCATTGCTGGTCATCACCCTCAGCTTCATCAGCAACCTTGGCACAGCACCTGCACTTCCGGCCGGTCTCACAAGCAGAGCCTATTCTACTCTCTCCTGGTCGACGCAAGCAGTCAGGCACAACCCGGCGCTGTACCACATTCGACTCACTGGATGACGACGCAGCGCCGCCCCGACTCACTGGGGAATCGCCGCAGACAGTTCCGACTCACCGTGAACTATGCTAAAACGTTTAACGAAAATAAATGAATTTTTAATATCACATTGCGGGGCGAATTGAAAAAGTTTAAAAAGTTTTTGCAAACTGTACTGTCTAACATATCAAACGAAAGGACTTTATAAGAGGATCTCAAATATGTTTTATTTATAATTTTAAACTTTAAAAAAAGGTTAAATAAGAAAATAGATGAAAATTTACCATTCCCGCCCTTATCTCCGAAACTACTGAGCCTAAAATTCGAAAAGAATACAGAAAATAGTTCTAAATAAATAGATTACAGGAAAACTTAGTTAGTCTATGGTCTTAAAATAGCATGGTAAATCAGTCAATATTGTGCGTTCAAAACAAACTTTTTGCAGTTGGAATACAACGGAAGAACATATGTTTTTCAACTACCTACAATGTTAAGTTTGTCCGTGGGATAAATTCATCCCAACTACGGAACTCTTCATTGTGCGTGCGGTGGTCCGAACGCTCTTGGCCGGTTTTTTCATAATCGAATCACATCGCAAATTGCAGCAGTTCCTTGCTACTACAATTTGTGAATTTGAATGAATATCTATTAATTAACTTAGATACCTACCTATTATGTTTCCTGCTGTGTATGTATGACAGAAAAAGACACCGTACGACACGGCACCTTAAACATGGTGGCCACCAAGGCCGTAGGCAGGGGGGGGGGGGGGGGCTTTGGGGGTTCAAACCTCAGCCCGAAATGTGAGAATCCAGAGATCGACCCTCTTAGGGTACGTCCGTGCTATAATACATCTGATAATGTAATCTATTTCGCGTAGGAGTACTTTATAATCTACAAAAAAGCAGTGCGTCTGTATTTTTATCGAGTCTCACTTTGTATTGAATGAATTCCTGCAACTTCAGCATTCTCTGAGAGTCTAACCCATACAAGGCGGGGTGCAAACATTTTCGAGCTCGCTTCGCTCGCTCTTGCATCCTATACTCTCAAACTTTTCTACTAAACTTACTTCTATTTCTGTACAAACGGTCAAAGACATAGAAAACCTAACTTATTCGAGTGGAATCTGCATCCTATATTCTTTATGGCGAAATAAGGGAGGGGCGGCAGGTGCGGTCCGCAGGGGCCCCTTATGTATTCTGAATATAAATGTCGGGTGCGAAATTTTCGACTTCGCTTCGCTCGCTATGCTAGTTCTTTAAGTTTTCTGCATACATGGGTCTCGGACCCCTATTTGGATTGATCTATACTCTTTCGAAATACCTCTACCCCTCTCGAAATCAGAAATACTTTATTTCTCCTAAACAAAAATCTCAAATCAAACCCAACCCCCCCCCCCCGCCCCCCCGAAACGAATTCCTGGCTACGTCCCTGGTGGCCACTGAAACGAGTTTCAAAGCCAAGGCTTTCCGAAATACCACCATGTATGTACCTAAGTAGGTATGTTCAGCGATTATTAAATATTTTTTGGGAAATTTCGTTTTTATTTTTATCTTACTGTCGGTTTTTATTTTATTTTATACTTAACATCAACCAAAGTGACTAAAACAGGGAAAATTTTTGCTCGACAAGATTCGTTCTAGATTTTCAGTACCTAGGTATTTAAAAAAAGGAAATAAGAAGGGAACCGCAAGGTATTTTTAAAAACTTCCACGGACTCTCAGCTTTCCAAAGTAATACAAAAAACTGTTCGGGACATTATTTGGTAAAATTGGAGTTCGAAAATGGTACCTTCTTAGGAAAAGCGAAAAACTGATTTTCTTCATACATGGTAGGTAGTAGGTACTAAATTACCTATTGTGTGTTTCCGGTTGGTGTAGGTATAACCCATTTTTCGTGTGATTTCTTGCATCCGATTCATCTGAAATTTGGAATCTGATATTTTGGAATACCTACCTGCCTGAAAGCAGTACTTACCTTCCATAGGATAGATTCTATATTCTAGTGCAGAAAGCACCACCTACAATCTTTGAAATTCGTCGTCTCTAAAATTAACACAGCATAAACCTTGTAGTGGAGCTCTAAGTGGTATAATTAAATACGGTATTTTCAACCTAGAGGTATTTTATAAGGTAATATATTCTTGAAAAGCGACTAACAAAGGCAGATATGAGTGGAAACGCCGGGAGGGGGGACGCCCTAGCCCAGAAGGACTAACACTGTCCTTATTGGTGATGTTCTACAGAAAGGTCAGGTGCGTAGGTAGTACTCGCAACAGGAGTGCGTGTATGACCATGTATGAACGTTAACGAAGCAAAAGGAGTATGTAAGGATCGTAGCAGGTGGCGTTCTGTAGTTTCTGCCTACCTACCCCCATTGAAAAAAAGCGTGAGTTTATGTACATATGTGTAATTTATTCTTCATTTCCATAACCGACCTCCCAGTTATCTCTACAGCGATAATAAACCAAACGATATGTCGCAAACGGCGCTTCGCTCGTAAATAGTCGCGGGAGCAAGGGTCGCGGTGTGCGAGTGGGCGCGGGGCACAGATGGCACCGGCCACCGCGACAGTGTGGCGACCCCGTGTAAGGTATTAACTGATCATTAGGACGCTCTAAATAACTGGCTTGTATCCTTAATGGATTATGATGGTACTTTTCGGTGTGTTATGGTTTGTTGTTATTTTAAACTAAGTTTTGCCCGTGATTGTGTTCGCGCGACTTCAGTCTTTATTTGAGTGTAATATAGTATCCTTCGCAGTATTGTAGACTCCAGACGCTCTAGCACGAACACGCAAAATAAACGTAACCTAAATACCTAATTATAATCGAAAACAGAACTATTCAATAGCATTTTGGTTCAAACTGAAAGCATTTAGTATTTCAATTACTTAAACCATAAGGCAATTTTGAATTGTCAAAGAGTCGGTCAGTCAGAATGAAGCTAGTTGCCCATTCCAAAGCGTAGTAAGTACTACCTATGGAAAAGAACGGGCAAGAAACTCCACGGAGTCACGGAAACTTTTAAATTATATTGTTACAAAAATATTAGTTACGTCAAAATCATTAGGGACTACTCACACTTATCCAGCTGTATTCAGCTTATGCCCATATAAAACAACGATTTTGTATGGAGACGCGTACGCATACGTTCAGCTTTCCGCGTCTATTCAGCTTTCGCGGCAAACTTGTATAAAATGAGGACAATATAATTATTATCATGAATGGCACTCGCATGATAATAACACATTTGTCCTCATAGATAGAGTTTAGCGCTGTTCTGCCGCGTTCAGCGCTGTACGCAGCTGATAGACGCATAACTGTATAAGTGTGACCAAAATCGTTCAGCGAAACGCGAATGGAGCTGAATAAGTGAGAGTAGTCCCTTCATTTTTAATTATTAAATGTGAGAACGATGTAAAAAAAAAACTGTGTGGCTGTGTCGTGGCCACGATCCGAGCGGATCAACGACGTTCTTCACTCAGTCATAATTATATAAAATGGTGTTTTGTGGGTATCACTGGATTGTTATTGAGAAGCCCTTTCCAACCGTCTACGATCTCTATATTTTGATTTGGCTTTAAGACGAGTATAAGGCTGCCTGTCCACTGAAGCGGAGAGGAGAGGAGAGGAGCGGAGACGTGCCAAAATTAACCAATGGAATTGCATAAAATCTCCGCTCCGCTTCAGTGGACAGGGATTTGCGAACTAGTTTAAAAATTCATACAAAACCGGGAAGCGGAGCGGAGAAGCGGAGCGCAGAAGCGGAGCAGGGAAGCGGAGCGGAGAAGCGGAGCAGGGAAACGGAGATGGGATGTGGAAAAACCAGCCGCGGAGAATTGCAGCCGCGGGGCCAGGGGGAGGGGGACTAGTGTGCCACCGATTTTTGGCCAGTGCGTGCCCCGGGCGGGAGATCGTATATAATTATATATGTGGACTCTTTGTTTCGATTTAGGGGAGACCGGGTACAAAACTAATACTTTGACATTGGTTTCTAGTTAGTTATCATATATTTTTGATTATATGAATATAGCCACATATAAACTTCGATTATGCTCTACTTTGTATCTGAATTGACCTCATTATTTGCTGCATATTGTGAAAAACAGAGATATAAAAAAAGGATTGTTACTTTCGACCTCGAGACCAGGGCGAAAGTAACACGGTATGGGTCGAAAGTAACATGATAAAGGCGTGTGTAATAAATATGAAATGCAATACCAATAGACAGATCTCTTGCAAAAGCCTTTGAGTCGTTGTTTCGCTCTATCGCGTCCTTTATACGGTCTGTATTATAGTAGCGAAGGTCTCTTTTCAAGAACTTAGAGATCCGTCTATTGACCCACTGGTATTTGAGCGCATCGTCTGAAAGCTGCAAAATCATCTCGCGCCTCTCCTCCATGAGCTGTAAAGTAGCATCAGAGAGCTTCTTGTTTCGATTTGTACTTCAAGACCCGTCGGTCTCTGACCGTATGGACAGTTTTCATTATAATCGTCCACGAAACTCCTTAGGCACTCGAAACGATTCGAGCTTAAGGTGGAACTAGTCGCGGGCTCGAACTCAATGGTGGGAATGGCCAAAAACCACGCTGTCCCACCTGGCATCGTGTCCGACAGAGATAGTATCAGTGATGAGCAGTTAGAAGCTGGTCTACATGGACAACGTATAGTTCGCACGCACAGAAACACCGTATCGAACAATTTTAGTAAAAAGAGCGCGTAAAAAATTACGAAAAGTCCTTATAAAATGGGGTTTTATGAAAAAACCACTGCATGAATGTGAGTGGAAAACTAAGAACACTGTGTGTGGAGGGTGGGCGTTTTTGGGTTTTTGTCTTATGTAATTTAACCTTTTGACCGCCACGTCAAAAAAGAAAAAGCGTGCCCTCAGCGCCAAGCAATGAATTCATCCTTTAATACCTACAAAATAGTAGTGAGTTCGAAATTATATCGATTAAGCACTAACTATTTATTTTTTAACCTAGAGTATGTTTTTAATTAAAGGTCTATACCGGAAAAATATAATACAGGAGTTTTATTTCATCCCGCTTTGTCCTTTATGACAGAAATCATAATGATATGTGTCACTGTTTAGGCGTTGAATCCACAATTCAAAACAACAATCGATAAAACCAAGTCAATACCATCACAGCACTATGTTCAATCTTGACGTACTTTCATGTCACCATACGGTGACAGTGGCGTAGCTGGCACGGCTTTTTATATTTTGCTCGCCTCTGCACTAGAGGTGCGCAACCAATATTTATTAATAATATCGAAATAATAATAGGTATTTTGTTTTAAAAGTTTCGTATTTTTAGTTAGTTTCGTTTCACTGATATTCTGTTTCATATTGTGGAAAAACTTTTGTAAATATGAGAAATTTGATTTCAATATTATTATTTGCTAATGCAATAAATAAAATGAGACATGTATCATCGGTTTTTTGTAATCGTATTTTTTATCACAAAAGAATTTATAATAGGTATTTTGTTTTAAAAGTTTCGTATTTTTCGTTAGTTTCGTTTCGCGTGCGGAGCTTCATTTTTTTTTTGCGTGTAGATGTCTTCGTATGGAACACTTTTGCAAAATGAAACAGCTAGCAAACGCTTAGTTTTCGAAACAAAAAATCCTAAAGTTTCAAAAATTCAATTAATTTATGTAATAAAATTGACGTTTTCCTGCAGATAATGTACGAATTTTACTCCTAGGTCGTTCCGTTTTACGTTCAGACAAAGGTGGTTATTTTTTTTTTAAACCACCCAGAAGAAGGAGCCCCGCTTCGCGGGGCTCCGTTGACAATGCTTTGCAATTTTTTTTTGACCTTGAAAATATAAGGAAGGTTATAAGGAAATATACCAAGACTTTAGTATTTTTTGGTTTGACCTTGACTTTTGGGGTGTTGAACTTGACCTTGAAGATGTCATTGAGCTCATTATTGCTTGGAACCTAATTTAGACCCGCCACGTAAACTTCCCCACCCTTAATACTCCCACTATCCCACCAATCCCGAAAGAAACTTTTGGCGATTTTTTTCTCAGCACCTAAGGTTTTGCTAGATTTGCGGTTTTCATAAATACACTAAAAAGGGTATAATCTACCAAAAAAAAAACCCACTACAAAAAATCGCCGGTCCGCAAAAGTACAGTGCTTCCATGTGGATAGAAAACTAAGACCCCCTTCAAGCCCGACCGTATCCATCGGGACACGCGCGTCACGGCGTAGCCCGATGGACACGGTGGGGCTGGAGCGATATTCCGTTTGGTTTGTGGGTTGTTTCTCTCTATGGATTGAGGCATATTATCACCGATTAGAAATAAAATTGTCAAAAAATCATTTTTTCTACGTCCCAACCAGGACGAAGAAGATTGGGATATTATGTCGCAATCAATTTTAGGAAGGCCATGGAAAAAAGGAAATCTCGGAGGAAGTGCAGTAAAGGAAAAATCCAGCCAAACAACAGCGGTGATGACAGGGACACGCGAAAACTGCGAAGCAGCATGTACTCGCGTACATTTTAGAAAAATGAACTATAATTTTTCTAAAATATTGGAGTCAGGCTTAGACGACATAGAGCCCTGCATACTGCCAAATGTTTACGCTAAAATCATAACATTTTTGCAAGAAGCTAAGGGCAGTCATGTGAACAAAATAACATTTGACACTCAAACAAAATAATTTAGGACTTTTTTCTATACAGTGGTGCCGATTCTCTTGTCACAAATGCCTCTAAACTAGACTAAAAATCACTAAAATTTAGTTTAGTCCTGTCAAACGAGCATTTCCAATTCTGAAATAGTCTAAAGTGACACAACTTAACTATATTTTAGTTTGACAGCATTAAGATTGCACTGACTTATTAGTTTAGTGAAAATGGCAATTTTGCTATTCTGAATTTGACGTTTTTCACCTAAAAATTTAGATTATCCAACTAAATCAGTCTATTTTTAAACGCGATTAAAAAGGAGTGGAATAAAATTAGTTGGCATGAACTAAAATTCACACACTTCAGCTTCAAAAACTTTATCTTTTTTTTTTTTTTGCTTATATCTCGAAAACAGTGCGTCCTAGCGCAAAAATAATGGAAGTTTCGACCCCCTCTGCCACCCGCACTACCCCATATGCCCCTACTCACAGTCACAGGTAATATTTTTTCATAATTTCCATAAAAAAAAGTTTAAAATTCCGTACAAAATACGTCAAGGCTGCCCCACCCACGCGCCTCTGGCTCTAAAAAAATTCACGGGGTAGAGCAAACAAGTACCACGTGGGTCGCGACGTGACTGTCAAATTCAATTTTAGATGTGTCAAAATTATTTTTTAATTTAGAGATATTTTTCCGCAGAATAGCTTTTAGATTCTCATAGCCAAAAGTAAGGTATTTTAGTCGTAGTTTAGTTAGTTTAGTTCGGTGTACAAGAGAATCGGCACCAGTATGTTTATAATAATTAATTGCCATGTATATAATTTCGTTTTATTTCCTAACGTAATAAGCATAAAATTAATATAAACTTTTCTCAAAATCTTCGTCTTCCAGAACTTCCGCACTGTCTTCCATGATAAAAGTGTCAGTGTCGACTCCTTGCAGTATATTTAACAAGTCTTCACTACTCATAGTATAGTCGTCCATTATTATTAATAATATACGAACTACTCTATTCAAAAATGTTCCGCGTATGATGTCATGGGACTGTCAAGCATAGACGACTGTGGCGTTCCCGGCACAGACAATACAACAGTGTGATAGAGATGGGCATTACAGTCATTACAATTAATCGATAATCAACTAAAACTCGATTTTTATAAAGCGCATAGTTCAGTATTATAAAATTTTCTTGATTTCTCAAACGTAAAAGTTCAGTATGAAATGTTTTATTTATTTACTAGTGCAGAATTCAGAGTAAATTAAATATAACGTAGGTTGCCGTCGAGGTCGATATTCTTGTTATATTGAGTGCTACCTGCATCACTACGTGTCCTGGTATGGTGACTGTGGCGTCGAGGGCACTATGTTTTTCGAACTTTATGACTGATTTTCTTTTTTGTCTTCTTACGTTACTAAAAATGAAATCTAACGAAAGCAGTTCACTTCAAATAAATTAAGAAGAGTCAAGGTACATAATTAACAAGGGAAATAAACAAAACAATGCTGTTTTATAACATTTATTTACGTATAAAATTCTGTCACGCAGTCGCGACCGTGGCGTACTGGGCACATTTTCGTTTGTCGTCTATACACGACTGTGGCGGTCAAAAGGTTAAACGTTCGAAAAATGCTGATTCTCAGGCTGAGAATCAGCATTTTTCGAAAGTTTGAATAAATGAGTTTTGAATTTTTAATTGCATTGAATTGTGCAAACAATCTAATCAAGAAATACTATGCAAATAGACACATTGATATCGTTATTTTATTTGAATACTACGTAACCTCTTAATGTCAAAAAACGTACTTTTCGTTCGTAAATTCATGTGGCGTCTTCTAGCACAAACTCACGGTGCAGAAGGTGCGCGGCGATTAAATGCAAGCGGGTGAAGCGTCGCCGGTTATCTCCTGGCGGTAGAGGGGCAGCGCCGGCGGCGCGGGCGGCGCGGCGTTTCGACGATTTGATAAACTGCAGAGCGTTTGTTACTTCCGACCCGCCGTTACTTTTGTACCCGGTCTCCCCTACATTTATTTCTTTATTCTTTATGTCATGTTATCCTTTTTGTCACTGTCATATGTCACTGACAGTGACAGGAAGCACAGTCCGCAACTCCGCTCCGCTATCTGGCTCCGCTACCTCACTCCGCACAGTCCGTAACTCCGCTCCGCTAACTCGCTCCGCATCAATGGACAGACACTGTCCTTAACTCCGCTCCTCTCCGCTGCCTCGCCCCGCTCCGCAGCCTCGCTCCGCTTCAATGGACAGGCAGCCTAAGGCCGACAATCCACTAAATATCTGTCGGAAATACGTTACTAAGTTGACTAATCGGGACGCCAACGCCGCCTAGCGGCGGTCAACAGAGTCTACAACATATCGCTCGGACCGGCTGGGACTAAAAATTGCTGATAAATTTGATCTGAACTGTAAACGGTTTTTCTATTGTGCAATAACCTACAATAACATATTACCCACAGTAGTTACAATATGCCTGATAATAACGAAAGAGACACGTACCCTCCTCTATTATATTTAAATTTTTAACATAAGCACCACACACAGGGTCTCCCTGGAAGTATAGATCAAATCGAAGAATACGACGTGGAACGGCGTGGGAAAGGTCATTTCCAAACTTTTTAACCCTTTTTAAACCTTTTTTTTTCTTTTTTATGTGTTTACCGTCGGAGCGTTCGAATGCTAATAAATCAAAAGCGCACCCAAATGTTCTAGTGGGTGCTCATTCGGTGAGGACATTTTTTGCCGCTGATTGTGTATCTAGTTCTTTATTAGTGATCGACGGTGCAAGGGTTAAAAGATTGGAATTGAATTTTGGTTGCAATTTTTTAAAGTTCAAGTTATGACCAATTATTGTTTTTTTTTTTAATCACTTCTCATATGGCTCACAGAAAAACATCATAAAAAAAACCATCAAGGTGGTTTTACACCAGCGAGGCGAGGCGTGGATAGGATGGGTTTTTGCTGAAAAAGTTCAAGCACAAGTTTTAGCAGTATAATAAGTACTGACTTTTGGCGTTAAAACTTTTGTATTTTTGAAATCCTGCCCTGTGGTTTGACTAAAACTGATTTTTTAAATAAAACAAAGTATATACTACTAAAAATATTTATAAAGAATTATTCACGTAACATAATAACTAACTTAACACAAAACATAGTACCTTAACACATCTCAACAACATTAAGGCGCTTCCCTGAACAAATAAACTTGAGCATTCGTTCCCTCTTTGCCGCACCACACGACGCGCATGAGTCACACTAGTGACAGATTTCAGAATAATCTATACTAATAATTAATAAAGCTAAAGTTTGTTTGTTTTTTGTTTGAACGCGCTAATCTCTGGAACTGCCATCAGATTAGATTTTTTTTGCATGCGATAGACTGATTCAGTTATAGGCTATTTAACATCACGCTACAACCCTTAGGAGTCGAGCAAAAAGAAATTCAGAAAGAACGCTAAGCGTAATGGTCTTTTGAAAATTCAATCTCGCAAATCGCTCATTAGTCGCAGTCGCAAAATTAAAACAATGCGTACTTCACGAGGAGATGCATGCTGTCAATAATTATTCATCATTTCTGTGGTTTCGTTGTAAGACGATCAAAAAACATTTCATCCTTGAAATAAATTGGAATCTATCATAATGCTGGGGCCGCACCTGGTCTATCGTGACGAAGCTTCGCACAGTGATATGATACAAACAGATGTGCCCAACCTTTATTGGCTTATTTCGGTTTGCGTAACACTTATCGCAAGCCGAATTATGTGCTGCGTGGTCGGAGTAGCGTTGGTGTTTTTGACTATTGTTTCCGGACTGCATAGACGCTCTGTCGAAATAATGGAAAGTCATCTTGGATTATTGCACCATAATTCGTTAAAATTATGAAGCCCGGAATGAGATCCTCCGCATTAGCGCTATAACTTTTTAGCGAGCAAAACATACGAAGCTTCGGCACGCATTGCATTGTCACGATAGCCGCAGGTGCGGCCCCAGTTTTATGGAATCAAGATTATTTAGAAATCCTGATGTATTTTTTTATTAGTTGAATAACAAGTAGAAAGTAATGTGTATACCTACGCATGTTTCAGCAAATAAAATTTCTTTATCTTTAAAGCAATAAAAACTGGTAAAAAACGGGTACAACGCCTATCGCGGCGTTGTGCTCGGGGACCGACTTAAGTATAGTAACACGACGATCAGTTTAGGCTGTCATCTAAATACTACACTCATTACAAAGGAGATAAACCTAAAAATAATTACATTGAAACAATTTTAGTTCAAAGTTAACGTATCCGCTTCGAAAAAACTGCGGAACAAGTATCAAGAATATCGAATTTTTATAAGAATATCGAATAACAATTAATTTTGGCATAATTCGATTTTTTTTTACATAGTTACGAAACTTTTTACAAGATATGTTTCTACCAAAGCTTTTCGCATGACTATGCGAAAACTTACAAGAACCGACACAAAAAGCAGACGATAAAATTATATAAACATGGCTCTAAGGTCGTTCACAGACTACTAACGATACGTAGCGTCCTTTCGACTCACAACATTTGCAGCTTAAGCTAAGACTTCCTACCACAGCGGTGACCGCTACATAGCGACCGCAGTCACGTCTGTCATGAAAATGATGGTTTGATTTTACAGTGTCAAAAACGCTCTCTAGGGAAACACAGCAAATTACTTTCATATAAGTTTCAGTGAATCATACGACGGTAAATTGCGGACGTTATGTGGCGGCCACCGCTGTCTTAGAGAAGCTTAGCCGTAGTTTTAGAAGTAAATAAGGCATAGAACACGACGAACTAACATTCTGACGTCACAAAGCCTATCTCGTAAACAGTTTGTGTGCCGCATAATTCATACAGGAAAAGCATGTCATTAGCACTACCCGTTAGAAATGTGAGTTACCTACGGTAAGCTGGCGTTCAGACGCGACGGGAACCGAGCGGTTTCCGCGAGGCTCTTATTGACATCAGCATCGTCTAAGGGACTACTTGTACTTATTCACCTTATGCCCATAGAAAACAATGATTTTGTATGGCAGCTTTCCGCGTCTATTCAGCTTTCGCGGCAAACAAGTATAAAATGAAATGAGGACAAATGTATTATTATCATGACAGTGCTATAGATACTGTTCTGAGCGGTTCTGCCGCGTTCAGCGCTGTTTTGTTCAGCGATGTACGCGGCTGATAGACGCAGAACTGTATAAGTGTGACCAAAATCGTTCAGCGTAACGCCAATGGAGCTGATTAAGTGTGAGTAGTCCCTTATTCGTTCAGACGTGTGAGACTGCGTGTCTTAAGAGACAGTCTTAATCAAGAATACAGAAATTACAGTGATATTAATACAGAAAAAACCCTATGCTCAACAGAAATTTGTTACTAGCAACCCGCCCCTGCTTCGCAAGGTTATAACTATTTGACTTAAATCAAAATTAAAGTTAAATATTAATGTATTCTATATAAATGAATAAAAACAACGCGGTCACACAGATAGACACGATAATTATGCGACTTTAATTTATAATATGTCCAGAACAAGAAGAGTGGTAATCTAGCAGTCACTAGCCAGATGCCATACAGGAAACTGCTGAAGTTTGTCAGGAGTTTCATGTATCCAAATGGCTAGGAACTGCAGGCATTTCTTAATTCAAAATATAATAGTATTGAGATCGCTGCCCGCATCTCAGTTATAACTTACAGTGTTACTACTAAGTTAAGTGGCACCATTATCATTACAAAAACTTGTTCGTCTAGAACCAAAATACCTAACATTATACTAAGTATTGTCTTTGTAACACATAAGCACTCGATGTATACAACATGCAACTAAACACATGTAGACTCTTTTAAACAAAAAATTGCGTCCGCAGCACCGTACACGTGATAGAAGTGAAACTTCTTAAAAAATTAAGAATAAGAGAGATATCTGTCTCCCTCTCATGTAACGAAATCTGCCTTAACATAACGCGTCCTTGAAATTTCATTCTTAATCCTCCTTAAATTATCGAATCACCGCCTAAGAAGTTTCACTTCAAAATTCTTAAACTAAATACTTATATTCATAAGGCAACGATGCCAAACTTCGGCACTCAGTACTTTTTAAACACCACAGTTTTGGTTGACAACCACAGTTTTTAAACTTCATGAATATCTTTTTAATCCGTAGACAATACACACACATGACGGCGTCATCGTCGTGAACAGCGACGCGCTGCGGCGCTGCGCCGCTACAGTCGGCAGGTAGACACGGTGACGTAAGGAAAAGCTTTATTATGCCCCCTCCACGCGACTTTCTCCCGCTCTCTCTTTCTATTATATGCGAGTGCGTGTGTGCGTGCAAGTATCGCGTAAGGGACTTCGTTCCTGTATGGCCCCCAACAAACTCATTTGTTTTTTTTTTTTCGATTCTTTCTTGAACCTTATCTTTATCTATATACATAATATGCACCGAGTTGGTCTTGTCCACTGTCGCAGGCGTGTGTCGCCGTGCGCCTAGCGACGCGAGTTGTCGGTGCGTTGTACGTCCGACATGCCGTCTACGAACCGCGTCCGGAACAGCACGTTGGCGTTGTTGAACATACCGTCTTTCAGAGACACTATTATAAACTGCAAGAGAAAATTATGGAGTTTAATTAATTTATTGAAATTGTGACTATTTTAATGAAATATGAAAATATGATGACGGGCTGAATTTGACCAAACTTTTATATCTAGTCGTCAGCCTTAGTTCCTGTTTATGGAGACGCGAGGCGTTGAGCGTGGCGTGCGGTGTGGCGTCGGATGTTTTTTCTGTTTACAGACAGGCGGGGCGTGCAGCGGCCCGCGTCATCACACGCGCAAACACAAACATACGGCAATATACGATGTTGTATATGGAAGCGCGGGGCGTGCGGCGCACGGTGGATCGAAAATCGGCTGTAGAAGTCATAGGATCTCGATTTCTTAAATGTTATTTTTTTTGCTGGAAATGACTTCTGCTGATTATTACTGTTCTATAAAATGTCATATGAAGTAAATGTGTGCACAAATGGAAGATTTATAATTTTTATAAGAAAAAAATGTATGGAGCTACTATGAAAAATCGAATTATCTCCTAAACGGCATGTTTAATCGTAATATCCTTGGAGGTGGTCATAGTGCAAATTATTTATAATTTTTTGGTTGCGGATTTGAATAAAAATTTCATGCCGTTTTTTTTTAAAAATCGTCAAAATATTTTCATATGAAACGATTCCTTTTAGTGTTTATGTTGAAGAACACGGACTTTTAACTACACGTAACATAAAATAGCATCACTCCTATATTTCCGAAGGAGTTGGCAGAGGTTTATAGTACACCCACACGTAGACAACTATGTTTGAGCTAGATATTTATCAACACATCATGAGTTTTAAAACTTTTCATACAACCAAATTACCAATTGTTTACTCTTCTAATGAGTCCGAAAAGAAGTGATTAAGTAACTACACTGATTAGGTCTTCTAATGAGTCTTTATAGGTGATTTAATGATTTTCAATATCTCACGACAATGCCAACTATGGATTACATTCAACTTTTCCTGATAAGTAAGCTAATTTGTTAATTAGCAGTGCTAGGAGTTCTAAGAATAGTTAGTGACAATTATAAATTTTCATTAGCTAATGAGAAGATAACTAATGAGGGTAGTTACCTAATTATTGGCGTTTTGCAATAAAAGGGCTAAAGTTTTGTTTTATAATTTAGTTTGTTCACAACTGTGTAACTGCTAACACTAAATCTGCGACTATAAAATCTTAGAATGGAAAGTTTAATCACGAATTTAGACTTGTTTGTTCTTCTACGAAGTGAGAGTACTTCATTTGATCATGAAGTATTGTTCAGTGCAGTTGTATCCCGCATAGGCGATTGCCTGTCTGACGAAGATCGTGTTGTTCTCAAAGAATTTTGTCGGAGATTTACGCGAGCCGCTTTACAAAGGTGGCAGAAATCCAACCGATTCCTTGATAATTTTAGGAGAAAGTACGAGAATTGGTTGGGAGCAAATATTGATTGGCCGAGTTTTGTGCAAACTTTAGTTAATCAAGAACCAAGTGTTGATGAGATACCAAGAGCGCCCTCAGTCTCTTCAGAACCGTTGACATCAACGTCCATTGGAACAATGACGAAAAGATCCCGTAAACCATTCGAAGATCTGGGAAGTAAACAAAAAAAGAGAAGATCTGATGAACACACAGGCGAAGATTCCAGTGAATTGGCATATGCAGCTGCAGCACGTTTAAAAGAAGAAGGGCATGGAGTTATCGCCTCTGTCATCGAATACATGATGAAAAATCCTGAAGCAGCCGCTAAATTAAATGAAACGCTTAAGAAACCAGCGAAAACAATCATATTTACGTCAGAAAAGGCGCTTGGATTGCTTCTTTCGCTAAAACTCTCAAAGTGGCAATATATTACGTTGCGAGAGGCTGCCATTCGGGAAGGTGCTAAGGATATTTATCCATCTTACTATAAAGTGCAACAAACTAAGCTTGATTGCTACCCTCCGAAGCAATCAGTGACAGTTACTGATTCATCGGTTAGGATTACACTTCAAGCTTTACTTGATATCACAGTTACAAGAATCCTTCAAAGCCTTTCTAAGGAAGAGCATAACAAGCAGTTGAAGCTGATATCCAAGTGGGGATTTGATGGTGCTTCTAACCAAAGCCGATACAAGCAGAAAATGGAGGGTGAGGAAGATGACTCGGGCATTTTCATGACCTCCTTGGTGCCACTTAAACTGACAGATGGAGACATCTTATGGACGAACCCAAAACCATGCTCAGTTTTATATTGTCGTCCAGTTCAGTTTCAAAAATAAATTCAAAGATGAGCTCAATCTGTTGATTGATATAGTAAAACAAGGCTCGGGAACCACCAATGACGGGAATACTGCAAGAAAAATTCTTTGAGTTTCCTAATAAAACCGCAGCTATAACCGGTCTGGATGAAGACCTCATCAAAAGATTTGCTGTAATTTTACAAGCAATTACATCTGGAGAGCAGGTAGATATAATAAAATTTAGAGATTATACCCGCAAAACAGCAGAAAAGTACGTATTATTATACGACTGGTACTACATGTCGTCAACCGTTCATAAATTATTAATCCATGGGGCTGACGTAATTGAGAAAAATAATATTGTGCCGATTGGGACTCTCTCGGAAGAAGCCTCAGAGTCTCGAAACAAAGATTTTAGGAGGTTTCGAGAGCATCATTCGCGGAAAAGAAGCAGGCAGGATTCCAATCAAGACATTTTAAATATGCTTGTTGTTTCTTCGGATCCTTTGCTAAGTGCACAAAGGCCTAAGTTAGATGCCAAGAAAAAGCAGAGCTTTTTTGCTGAAATTCTCGACTTAATTCAATTTCAGGAAACTGAGTTCGAGTTTTTGGATATATCCAATCTGGATGCTGACTCAGAATTGGAGTCTGACAACGAGAGTGATAAGGAAAATTTGTAAAAAAATTATATATGTACTTATTTGTAAATTTATATTTGAGTCTGTTTGGGTTTTTTTTTTTGTAATTTAATGATATTTTGTCTTTTTTTATTTATTTTACTTTATTTTACAAATGCTTAGTATTAATTCCTTAAATAAAATTATTATGTATATAACTTTATATGTTACTTAAATAAGAGTTTGATAATCTTTTTTTATTTAAATTAGTAAAAATGTGTCAAAAAACAGCAATTTTTTTATTTAATTTTTCTTGTTTTGTGTGTTCTTAATATTTGGGTTAATAACATATCGAACTTTTTAACTTGGACACTAAAAGGGATCGTTTTACATGTAAAAAGAAATAAAAATATTTTGACGATTTTTAAAAAAAAAACGGCATTACATTTTTCGTCAAATCGGCAACCAAAAAATCATAAATAATTAGCACTATGACCACCTCCAAGGATATTACGGTTAAACATGCTGTTTAGGAGATAATTGGATTTTTCATACTAGCTTCATACAAATTTTTCGTAAAAAAAATATATTTCCTTCGTTTTTGGGTAGAATTAACTCGGGTGTCATTTTTGTACATAGTAATGATCAGCAGAAGTCATTTCCAGCAAAAAAAATAACATTTAAGAAATCGAGATCCTATGTCTTCTACAGCCGATTTTCGATCCACCGTGCGGCGGGGTGGGAAATGTAGCGGTGCTCACCGCGCGCCCCGCCGCGCCCGGCGGCGTCGCCACCCGCGTGCTCCGCCTGCATTTCAAGCAAACGCAAACGCGTGTAAAATCGCTTCTCCATAAACACTCTCATACAATGCCATATGTTTGAATTTTGTGCGAGCCGCCCCGCCGCACGCCACGCCCAACGCCCGCGTCTCCGTAAATAAGCACTAAGGCGGTGTCCCAACCGAAAGTGAATGTCGCACTTGTACGCGATCGTTTAAATGAATAATGACGTAAAAACGCGACTTGATTGATAACGCGAGTACGTTAAACAAACGAGCGTGACAGTCGCTTTCGGTTAGGACACAGAGTTACCCTGCGACAAAATTTGATTTTTTATAGGGTCATGTTGTGTAAGTGTCACCTGCGAGTGTTTGAAGTGTTCCTTGAGCATCTGGCCGATGTTCTGCGTGTGGCTGAGGTCCAGCGCCGCGTCCACCTCGTCCAACACGTACAGCGGCGCCGGCTTGAACAGCAGCATGGCCAGCACCAGCGACAGCGCCACCAGCGAGCGCTGGCCGCCCGACAGCTCGCCCAGGGACTCCTTCCACGTTTTATTGAAACCCACTTTTATCTGTACAAGAAGCTCCAAGCTCAATATCAAAACTGTAGCAACTCACTCGATTCATTTTTGTTTTGATATTTTGTTTTTGTTCGAGTTGCGTGCCGTACCTCCAGCCCGTCCAGCACCGAGCGGCCGTCCAGCGGCGTGAGCCGGGCCTGCGCGCCGGGCAGCAGGGTGGAGAAGATGGAGCCGAAGTCCCGGTTGACCTGCTCGCATGCTGTGATCAACGTCCTCTTCTTCTTCTCATCAAGTTCTGCCATGACTTGCACCAGCTTAGCTCTGTCCGCTTCCACTATCTGCTTCTTGCGCATCAAGTCTTGGTACTGAAACATTCAATTTCTTTTTAAATTCAGTAACATTTCACATTGCGTTCGAATATGATCCAGCATGAAACATGAGGCATAATACATACAAAAAAAAATTTACAATACTGTAACCCAACTACTAAACCCCTTCTAGACTACAGCTTTGCCGTAGTCGAATAAAACTATAAAAACAAATAAAATAAAATAAAAATGAGAACTACTTTATATCAAAAAATGTTATGGTAGGTATACATAACAAAGAGTATTTTATGTGTTCTAAATACCATTCCAAAACACGTCTGCCGGTGTCGGGTGGTTAGGGCTGCAGGGACAGGAACCTCCTCACAATGCGAGCCGTATCGAGGAGTACTGCATTCTGAATCAGGCTCTTGATCCAACCGCCTAACGAGCGAGGTGGCCATCAGGCCAATGGCCGTTACGACAATCGGCACAATGATAGCCGAGCTCACATTCGACATGTCGACAACCTCGTGTGCTAAGTCGAGATATTTTATTTGTATCTCTTTCTAAGCTTTCGCGAGGTTCCTGTCATGCGGAACATCAACAATCATTGCGCGGCGCGCTAAACGGTCTATCACCACTATATCAGGCTTATTTAATATACTTATCAATTCGATTTTTTTATTTAATCTTGATAAAATCTTGATTAAATGACATATTGTGAAAGCTATGATAATATTATGCAGAGACATATTATGAAAACTAAGATAATAATATGAATTGACATATTATACAATTAAAACTTATGATAATAGTTTATGAAATGACATATTGTAAAATAAAACCTATGAGAATAATATGAAGCGACATATTTTGAGGCGACGCGTCGGTCAGCATCGACCGATCTCGGTCTGGTTGCACCCTTAGCCTTATGTACTGTTGGCAACCAAACTTGAATCGTTTTTCTTACCTGTTCCAAGAAATTGCCGAGCTGCGTCCCAACAAGCAAGATAAGTCTAAGTCAAACCGTTTGTTGCTAACTATGTAAATGTTAGTACACTTACATAGTTTGTTGGTCTTATGACTAGTCGTAGTTATAAATCCTTCTAAAGTTCTAAGATTGATTCTGGTATTTGGTACAGGCCAACTGCACTTTTTATAACATTAAAAGAGGCGGTTTTGACAACAGATTACTAAAGAGATTTTTTTTGCTTTATGGTATGGTAGATATCATTTGTATTGGATACATAAGTCAAATATATTTGGGTGGCTTCTCTTTACTGCCAACACGAGTTATGGTCAAATAGGTATCATGAAAGCCAAGGTACGAATGTAATGTGTTTACTGCGACGTGTCATGGGAGTATATAAGTGCCATAAAACAAATTTCCTGGCCTGGGCTGGGCCAGCCTGGCCAGCCACGTTGTCTTCATATCTGTTCCTCCTCCTTGCCGAGCAGCGTGTGCCCTCGCGTTGAGTCCTCGCGCCAGCTTGTCGTTCCTCTTCTTAAGCTGGGCCAGCCTGGCCAGCCACTGTGTTCCTACCTGTTCCTCCTCCTTGCCGAGCAGCGTGTGTGCCCTCGCGTTGAGTCCTCGCGCCAGCTTGTCGTTCCTCTCCTTAAGCTGGGCCAGCCTGGCCGGCCACTGTGTTCCTACCTGTTCCTCCTCCTTGCCGAGCAGCGTGTGTGCCCTCGCGTTGAGTCCTCGCGCCAGCTTGTCGTTCCTCTCCTTAAGCTGGGCCAGCCTGGCCGGCCACTGTGTTCCTACCTGTTCCTCCTCCTTGCCGAGCAGCGTGTGTGCCCTCGCGTTGAGTCCTCGCGCCAGCTTGTCCTTCCTCTCCTTAAGCTGGGCCAGCCTGGCCGGCCACTGTGTTCCTACCTGTTCCTCCTCCTTGCCGAGCAGCGTGTGTGCCCTCGCGTTGAGTCCTCGCGCCAGCTTGTCCTTCCTCTCCTTAAGCTGGGCCAGCATGGCCGGCCACTGTGTTCCTACCTGTTCCTCCTCCTTGCCGAGCAGCGTGTGTGCCCTCGCGTTGAGTCCTCGCGCCAGCTTGTCCTTCCTCTCCTTAAGCTGGGCCAGCCTGGCCGGCCACTGTGTTCCTACCTGTTCCTCCTCCTTGCCGAGCAGCGTGTGTGCCCTCGCGTTGAGTCCTCGCGCCAGCTTGTCCTTCCTCTCCTTAAGCTGGGCCAGCCTGGCCGGCCACTGTGTTCCTACCTGTTCCTCCTCCTTGCCGAGCAGCGTGTGTGCCCTCGCGTTGAGTCCTCGCGCCAGCTTGTCCTTCCTCTCCTTAAGCTGGGCCAGCCTGGCCGGCCACTGTGTTCCTACCTGTTCCTCCTCCTTGCCGAGCAGCGTGTGTGCCCTCGCGTTGAGTCCTCGCGCCAGCTTGTCCTTCCTCTCCTTAAGCTGGGCCAGCATGGCCGGCCACTGTGTTCCTACCTGTTCCTCCTCCTTGCCGAGCAGCGTGTGTGCCCTCGCGTTGAGTCCTCGCGCCAGCTTGTCCTTCCTCTCCTTAAGCTGGGCCAGCCTGGCCGGCCACTGTGTTCCTACCTGTTCCTCCTCCTTGCCGAGCAGCGTGTGTGCCCTCGCGTTGAGTCCTCGCGCCAGCTTGTCCTTCCTCTCCTTAAGCTGGGCCAGCCTGGCCGGCCACTGTGTTCCTACCTGTTCCTCCTCCTTGCCGAGCAGCGTGTGTGCCCTCGCGTTGAGTCCTCGCGCCAGCTTGTCCTTCCTCTCCTTAAGCTGGGCCAGCCTGGCCGGCCACTGTGTTCCTACCTGTTCCTCCTCCTTGCCGAGCAGCGTGTGTGCCCTCGCGTTGAGTCCTCGCGCCAGCTTGTCCTTCCTCTCCTTAAGCTGGGCCAGCATGGCCGGCCACTGTGTTCCTACCTGTTCCTCCTCCTTGCCGAGCAGCGTGTGTGCCCTCGCGTTGAGTCCTCGCGCCAGCTTGTCCTTCCTCTCCTTAAGCTGGGCCAGCCTGGCCGGCCACTGTGTTCCTACCTGTTCCTCCTCCTTGCCGAGCAGCGTGTGTGCCCTCGCGTTGAGTCCTCGCGCCAGCTTGTCCTTCCTCTCCTTAAGCTGGGCCAGCCTGGCCGGCCACTGTGTTCCTACCTGTTCCTCCTCCTTGCCGAGCAGCGTGTGTGCCCTCGCGTTGAGTCCTCGCGCCAGCTTGTCCTTCCTCTCCTTAAGCTGGGCCAGCATGGCCGGCCACTGTGTTCCTACCTGTTCCTCCTCCTTGCCGAGCAGCGTGTGTGCCCTCGCGTTGAGTCCTCGCGCCAGCTTGTCCTTCCTCTCCTTAAGCTGGGCCAGCCTGGCCGGCCACTGTGTTCCTACCTGTTCCTCCTCCTTGCCGAGCAGCGTGTGTGCCCTCGCGTTGAGTCCTCGCGCCAGCTTGTCCTTCCTCTCCTTAAGCTGGGCCAGCCTGGCCGGCCACTGTGTTCCTACCTGTTCCTCCTCCTTGCCGAGCAGCGTGTGTGCCCTCGCGTTGAGTCCTCGCGCCAGCTTGTCCTTCCTCTCCTTAAGCTGGGCCAGCCTGGCCGGCCACTGTGTTCCTACCTGTTCCTCCTCCTTGCCGAGCAGCGTGTGTGCCCTCGCGTTGAGTCCTCGCGCCAGCTTGTCCTTCCTCTCCTTAAGCTGGGCTAGCCTGGCCGGCCACTGTGTTCCTACCTGTTCCTCCTCCTTGCCGAGCAGCGTGTGTGCCCTCGCGTTGAGTCCTCGCGCCAGCTTGTCCTTCCTCTCCTTAAGCTGGGCCAGCCTGGCCGGCCACTGTGTTCCTACCTGTTCCTCCTCCTTGCCGAGCAGCGTGTGTGCCCTCGCGTTGAGTCCTCGCGCCAGCTTGTCCTTCCTCTCCTTAAGCTGGGCCAGCCTGGCCGGCCACTGTGTTCCTACCTGTTCCTCCTCCTTGCCGAGCAGCGTGTGTGCCCTCGCGTTGAGTCCTCGCGCCAGCTTGTCCTTCCTCTCCTTAAGCTGGGCCAGCCTGGCCGGCCACTGTGTTCCTACCTGTTCCTCCTCCTTGCCGAGCAGCGTGTGTGCCCTCGCGTTGAGTCCTCGCGCCAGCTTGTCCTTCCTCTCCTTAAGCTGGGCCAGCCTGGCCGGCCACTGTGTTCCTACCTGTTCCTCCTCCTTGCCGAGCAGCGTGTGTGCCCTCGCGTTGAGTCCTCGCGCCAGCTTGTCCTTCCTCTCCTTAAGCTGGGCCAGCCTGGCGCCGGCCACGTTGGCCTCTTTGAAGTCGTACATGCCACCCGCAAGGCCGAAGTACTGCCGCTCTGACGTTATCCACGGGTTCTCGTCTTCCAACGATATGAGCTAGTGAGATTACAGTCGGATATTAGTAATAAATTATTTTCAAAGGAGACGACTAAAAAGAGCAGCTGTTTCCTTTTTGGTTTTTTAAATTCACAAGTACTGTTATGTTAGAGTGTGTCCAGTTTAGACCTTATAAAGTGTGGCAGGTAAAATACGGGACTTACTTTAAGGGACTCATGAAAATATACAACTTTTACTGTAGGACCAACTACGAAATACGAAAAAAAAAGTAACTATGCATAATTATCTAAACTCAACATCATCCCTTCCCTTACTAACTTGTTATTTTATTGTTACTGAGCTGCTTATTTAGCTTGCAAATCGCTTCAGGTATTTACTGTACAACTGGTTAACGCAATATAATGTACTTGGAACGACACATTTAAGTTTGTTATTAGTCTGTAAGCTTTCTTGAGAAGCCCATACCTTGGCATGCTGCTCGCTGGCCTCAGCCTGCAGCTCCTTGCCGCGGTACTCCAGCTCCTTGAGCTGCAGCTCCACCTCCGCGCTCCTCTTGAGCAGCTGTTCCTTCTTGTGCACGATGCGCGAAATCTCCGTGTTGCGAGTCGCTATCTCCGCCTTCTGGCGTTTGATGCGGGCCTGCATCTCTTTAACGGCTTCCTTTAAAAAGAAAGAAGGAGAATATTATATTATTATTCTCACGGTCATAGGACTCGTGGGTGCTTATGAGCCACTAAGAAGAAAAAAAATCCGGAAAAGAAAATACGATTCGTACATGCGTGAATGTATTGCTACCTACCAGGGGCGGCGTGTTAAAAAAACTCGATTCCTACCGGAACACAACCACTCTATCGCCATTGAATAATCACACTATGAGCTCAACTGTCCGAAAGACTGATGCAGTTCGATAACAATTAAAATTTTATTGTGTCTCATTAGTGACAGTCAAGTATTTGATACACCATAAAATTAAAACATTACAAAACGCTCTACATCAAATTGTTTGTCTTTATATCCCAACAACAAAACATTTTGCGCTAAAATAACTCGTAGGCGCGTCCGGCTTATCTTGAATTCAATTTAGAAAACGCGCGTGCGTGAACGAGAAGCAACTATTGAAATTGCCACCTCGTACACGCATTTGATTTGGTTGTTTCCTTTAAATTTCGTGATGCGTTCGGCTCGGAGTTCAGACATAATCAAATAATCATTCGATTGACCATGTGCGGTTGATTTTTGACGTAATCGCATCTAAAATTTGCATTTTGACCACTAATTTTTCATTGAACTAATTTGTTTCTCATTACTGATATTTGTTGTAGGTATAGAACAGTTAATTATTCAGATTTGTTACAGTTGTAATAGCAATCATGTCATTTCGTTTAAAATAGGTTTTTATTTTTATTAATTTATTTATCTTTTATACAGATTCTTTTCTATTTTGTGAATGTGAGAACGCTGTAGGCTTGTTGACCATCTTCTATTTTGTTAAGTACTTGGTACTTGTTGAAATACCTACACTAGCCTCGCATACCTAAAAACACTGTTTTTTGAAAATATTGTAAAAGCCAATTATTTTTAAAAGAGTAACCGTGGAGTTTCTTACCGACTTTTCTCCATAGGAAACGACCAATTGGAACCGTGCGTAACTTCTGACGTTTCATTAAGTTACGTTGTTACGTTTATTAAGTTACGTTAACATAATCAGCCTATTAATGTTCCCACTGCTGGGACACAGGCCTCCGCTTTGTGAGAGGGAAGTTACGCTTAGTTTATGTGAAATAAAATATGTAGTTTGATAAAAAAAATTTAAGTGATTAAGATAGTGTTTTGAGTTTAGTGAAAGTAAAGTACGTTGTTATTAGGTATTTGGGGTAAGAAGATAGTTTATAATGTTGTAATTACTTATTTAGAGTAGATTTGAAAGTAATTACTACGATCAGTAGGATTAGGATAGATTGTTGCTTGACATCTAATTCACTTTGTGAGGAAACATGCTTTTCAAGGTTGAGTTTTGAAAATAAGAACCCAGATACTCGTATCACTATAAATTACAAACGATGTGATGGTTTTTTCAAACATATTAATGTTTCTCTTTACATGTGGTGTCAATGTTTCTCTTTGCATGTAGTCACGGACTCCTTGAACGATGATTGTGACATGGAAAGGGAACGCAGAGCGTTGACGGTCAGGGCTAATATGCTGAACCGCAGGTTTGCCCGCTGCACAAAGGACGTTAAGATTTTGTTATTTAAATCCTTTTGTCAGACGTTTTACTCCAGCAGCCTGTGGACAGCATATACGCAGAAGGCTGTCAATGCTCTGCGGGTCCAGTACAATAACGCATTCAGGATGCTGCTGAGGCTCCCTCCGTATTGCAGCGCGTCCGCCATGTTCATGGAGGCACGCACAGATGGTTTCGCGGCAATCTTACGCAAGAAAGCGGCGTCACTGCTGCACAGAGTGCGTGTGAGTAGCAACAGCATCCTGAGTGTGATAGCGGACAGGTATGACTGCCCTTTTTTTAAAATTGTATGCGTTTGTGTGTAATCTAACATAGTCTTAAGCTCAATGTCACTAACAAAATGGATCATTGTTATCTGAAATTTTAATAAATAATAATTTACGATAAATATCAGTGATTGACTGGCAGTTGTAAATTAAATAAAATATATCGTTTCCCGTGTTCACTTATCTCAGATTCTAGTATTTTATGATAAAGAGTTTTTTTTTTACATTTAAATCTGACGAAATTATAAAAAACATGCAGACTGAAAAACATATTCGTAGCTGTTTTATGAGTTCGGGAATAGAATAATTTTCACTAATTTGCACAAAGCTCATAATAAAAAAGTAGATTGAAATAGGCATTTAATGAAACGGTTTACTGACACCTTTATTTTGTTAGGTAAACCAGAAATAAGTTGGCGCGGCCACGATGAAAGTCCAAAGTGAAATCAGTTTTTTTTTTTGTACCGCTTACATCTTTCGTTTTACCACGCCTCGCCACTGCTACCTACCTTACTGAGAATTTATAGCTCTGCGGCGGCGGCGGCGCGGTTGTCGGCCAGCTGCTGGTTGCTGATGGTTATACTCACGGTAGCCGCGGCATGTTCCCGCTCCGCGCGCCGCAGAGTGTCGCGCATGCGCTCGGCGGCGGCGCGGTTGTCGGCCAGCTGCTGGTTGCTGATGGTTATACTCACGGTAGCCGCGGCATGTTCCCGCTCCGCGCGCCGCAGAGTGTCGCGCATGCGCTCGGCGGCGGCGCGGTTGTCGGCCAGCTGCTGGTTGCTGATGGTTATACTCACGGTAGCCGCGGCATGTTCCCGCTCCGCGCGCCGCAGAGTGTCGCGCATGCGCTCGGCGGCGGCGCGGTTGTCGGCCAGCTGCTGGTTGCTGATGGTTATACTCACGGTAGCCGCGGCATGTTCCCGCTCCGCGCGCCGCAGAGTGTCGCGCATGCGCTCGGCGGCGGCGCGGTTGTCGGCCAGCTGCTGGTTGCTGATGGTTATACTCACGGTAGCCGCGGCATGTTCCCGCTCCGCGCGCCGCAGAGTGTCGCGCATGCGCTCGGCGGCGGCGCGGTTGTCGGCCAGCTGCTGGTTGCTGATGGTTATACTCACGGTAGCCGCGGCATGTTCCCGCTCCGCGCGCCGCAGAGTGTCGCGCATGCGCTCGGCGGCGGCGCGGTTGTCGGCCAGCTGCTGGTTGCTGATGGTTATACTCACGGTAGCCGCGGCATGTTCCCGCTCCGCGCGCCGCAGAGTGTCGCGCATGCGCTCGGCGGCGGCGCGGTTGTCGGCCAGCTGCTGGTTGCTGATGGTTATACTCACGGTAGCCGCGGCATGTTCCCGCTCCGCGCGCCGCAGAGTGTCGCGCATGCGCTCGGCGGCGGCGCGGTTGTCGGCCAGCTGCTGGTTGCTGATGGTTATACTCACGGTAGCCGCGGCATGTTCCCGCTCCGCGCGCCGCAGAGTGTCGCGCATGCGCTCGGCGGCGGCGCGGTTGTCGGCCAGCTGCTGGTTGCTGATGGTTATACTCACGGTAGCCGCGGCATGTTCCCGCTCCGCGCGCCGCAGAGTGTCGCGCATGCGCTCGGCGGCGGCGCGGTTGTCGGCCAGCTGCAGCTTGCTGTTGGCGACGGCCTGCTGCAGCTCCGTCACCTCCAACTTCAACGTCTCCAACTCTTGCTCCCGCTGCTTCCACAAGCTGCCGTGGAGTTCGGCATCTTTCTTCGCTTTCTTTAACGCCTCTTCAGCTTTTTTGTACTCTCTGTTGAAAGTTTTAACATTATTAATATTGCAAGCAAGTATAAATGACACTCTTCAGAGCTTACTGCCAGTCATTCTACACGTGTTTCTGTGGGTCAGGTATAACAGCCAAACAACGCCCTGCGTGTGTAGTATAAGGCTAAGAACTCACGGCGTGGTTTTCACCCGCGCCCGCCGCGGTCGTAGATCTGCGGTTTTATTTCAAAACTCACGAGACCGGTGATTTGCGCGGGCAGGCTAAGGTTAATTTTCAACCGCGCCCGCCGCGGTCATAAACCACGTCGTGAAAATTAATATCTAAATTTCCATGTACTACGTGTTCGTACGAGTATTTGCTCGCTCCGTGAGTTCTTAGCCTGCCTGCAGCCGTCACGGTTGAGAGACCCGCAAACTTGGCGGGCGATAATCACAAGACGGGCGCAAAAATGGCGTCGGATTTCTGTACCCCCCGCCCCGCCAGCTACTGCGGTCGCCCGCCAGAAGAGGCGGGTGACCGCCGCCCGCACGATTCTACAAGTTGCCCGCCGGTGCCGCGGGACCTGCAAACAACCGCGCGCGCTGCGGGGGTAAAACGCGTCGTGAAATGTGCTCTTACTTTTTGCATATAAATCTACATCCTACAGAAGCTGCGGGCCCGCAACCGCGGCGGGCGCGGGTGAAAACCGCTCCGTGAGTTCCTAGCCTAACAACGCGTTCAACGTGCTAGTGGCACAATAAAAGCATTCAAAAGCCCTAACATAAAAAAAAACACTGAAGACTTATGGAGGATTTCCGTTAAGATTCTAGTAGGTATTGACACACACTGATTCATACTCTAAATACTTTGTGAAAATAACGGTACTGTTAATAATCTTGTAAAAATTAATATTAATGGCTGTGATAAATGTAAAACTATACCTGTATTTCGGCTACAGATGCTTAACTCATTTGTACTCAAAACTAGCCTAAGTTTAATTTGTACAACAACTTTATTTATTATTGACAGAATCGCCCCTGTCCTAACAGGCATATTTAATCAATGTTTAGACAGCGATACGTTTCCTGAAATAATTAAACATAGTAAAGTAGCACCAATTTTCAAATCGGGTAGTAAGAGTAATCCCTCTTAATTATAGACAAATAATACCTGTGCTACCAACATTGAGTATAATCTATTATACGATATAACTTTTGGCAAATGGCGGAAAATGTCAATTCTGTTTTGACAGTTCTGTAAACAGATGCAGAATACACGTCAATATACCATGGAACGCTATACTCCTCAAGAACGCCGTTTCAGGAAGCATTTTCGCGTCGTCTAATCTCTCGCTTTCCGGCCAGAACACCCGATTTGACCGCTCCAGTATTTTTACAACAAAACAACATCACCCCACCTGTTAATTTTAATTTCTGGGGGTACTCGACGGACTGGGAGTATGTTTTTAAAGCCCAAAAAAATGCATACGGGCAATGTGTAGACTTAAGACCACTGACAGCTGTGAACCATATTTCAAAAACTTAAGATTCTTACCTTACCTAGCCTCTTCATTTATGAGATGGCAGTCTTTGTCAAAAGTAATATGCATATGTACGAAAAATTCCGAAGTGCTAGATATAGAAATAAAGTTCAGAATGTACCCTGCAGAACTTATTTAATGGATTCCAGTGTATATTGCATGACATCCAAGATTTATAATAAATTGCCATGTTGTATTACAGACATTGACAACTTGCACATATTTAAGCGGAAGCTAAAGGAATTTCTAACTGATAAAGTGTACTACAGTGTGAAGGAGTATCTAAAAGGGAATCCTTATGGCCAATGGTTTTCTTAAATAGTTGATATCATTGGCCTGTTCCCTAAACTTTGTTGAGTATTTATACACATAAATACACGCAGTAAACATGAAATTGTGATATTTAAATGTAGATTACTAAAACAAGAAAGTCATTTCTTATAAACAGTATAACGACTTTCATAACAAGTTGTCAAAGTCGGATACAGAACTTGGCTAGGGAAAGATTCAAAATCTCCATCAAACATGTCCAACAAAAAAGCATATTTGATTTGTTGTTATAAAAATCATGTCATAGGTTTTTTATTTTGTAAACTAAGGATCGTAGCACGTGGCGTTCTGTAATGTCTGTTTATGCATGTATTTACTAGTAGATATTTTCTTTTCTTTTTTTTCATATCTATAGATTAGTTTCTATTGTGTGAATGAGAGGACATAGTAGACCATGTAGAGTCATAGATGCTTCGATTTGTTGACTATTTTCTATTTTGTTAAGTAGGTACTGATTCTTAGTACTTGTTGACAGGCCTACACTGTCCTCCTATATCTAAAACCAGTCAAGCGTCCGGCCCGCGCGACCATGTCTCAGTCTAAATTGAAAATATTGTAAAAGCCAATATTTTCAAAAGAGTAAGTTTCTTGGCGGCTTTTCTCCATAGAAAACGACCAATTGGAACCACATACCTGCTTCAGACGTTGCATAAGTCCTCATGTAGGTACCGATTATGGGTGTAGGTTTGTGTGAGGTCGTGCGGTCCATGGCCCTTTACGGGCACCGGTGTGGGCGCGAACCTTAAGGTTGCGGCCAGCCCGCCGGTTGCATGCAGCCCAAAGGGTCATGGCTATCCGGATGGTCCGGGGATACCGTACGGTCTCCGGCGAGGCGGCGAGCCTCCTTGCCGGAACGCCGCCATGGGATCTGGAGGCGAAGGTCCTCGCCCACATTTGGGAGTGGCGCGAGGAGATGAAGCGCCGGGGTGTAACTCCGCTGCCGCGAGAAATCACGGTACAGCGGACAGAGCTCCGGCGGGATCTCATGGCGGCTTGGAGTGTGCGATTGTCGCAACCCAGATTTGGGCACGCCACAATTACGGCGATAAGTCCCCTCTTTGAGGAGTGGCTAGAGAGGCGCCACGGCGTGCTCACCTTCCGCCTGACGCAGGTCCTCACCAGACACGGTTGTTTCGGGAGGTTCCTGTTTCGCATAAGGCGGGAGGAAACGCCCGGGTGTCACTACTGTGTGGATCGCCCGGAGGACACGGTGGAGCATACGGTGGAGGTCTGTTCGGCGCGGGTGGAGCACCGCCGTGTCCTCGTGGGGGCGTGAGGCGGCAGTGACCTCTCGCGTCCGGCCCTGGGCCAGGCCATGGTGGGAGCGAGAGGGCATGGCAAGCCGTCACCTTCTGCGAAGCAGTAATGCTCGCGAAGGAGGAGGCGGAGCGCGCGAGGGAGTGGCAAAGGCCGCGTCCTACCAGCCCTAGCCGCCGCCGCCGTAGGAGACGTCCCGGGCGTCGGGAATTGATAGCCGATTTCCGGCCACGGTAGGCGCGAGCCTGCGGACGGAGAGCAGAGGGCAGGTCGCCGTCCGATAAGGACCAGGGGGTCGACGGCGCGTCGTGTTCCACGCGCGCTTCAAAGAGATGTCAGCAAAACTGACCGGGTCCGCTAGGGCCGATGCCTGCCGGGGTTGCGGGTAGTCCCAAGGGAAAACCGTGGCCCCTGGCAACGCAAGGGGTCAGTAAAAGTTTGACACGCCTTTCCGCTCCGCCCAGAGCGGGAGAAGTCATTGGATGATTTCCCACCCAAAAAAAAAAATTTAAAAAAAAGGTAAGGTAATGTGTGAAGTAAAATAATTTGAATTGAGAGCTCTCCGCCAATTTTCAGGATGCTTTGTTGCTTACTCGCAATCTATGCTTCAATGATACTACTAATGATATGACTTTTTTGTGAATGACTGCATGATAATCGTCAGTGCAATTTTGTGAAAACATCTCTGAACAAACACCATCTTCAAACATTTCAAACATTGCTCTACGTGTCTTATCCTACGATCCGATGCACCCACCTCTCCCTGTGCCCCTTGATGTCCCGCACCTTGTCCTCCAGCTCCGTCGCTTGCGCGGCAGTTTGTTGCTGCGTCAGTTTTGCGCTCTCTAGCGCTGCCTTCAGCTCAGCTATCTACATCACAATAAAAACATTGTTTTCGAAAAACGTTTTTTTATCTTACTCTAGCTGACCTGGCAGACGTTGTCCTGCCCAAACAGCGCCACGTACCGGGTCTTATTGTATTTTCAAACCATCCAGAGACCTACTCAAATATACACACAAAATTTCACCCACTTCAGTCCAGCCGTTTAGAAGGAGTTAGGTGACAAACAGATATTACTTTTTTAAAGTTTATATTGTGGAATTATAACATTAATTGAAGAACAAGGATCAGAATATGGAATACAGGTGCACCTGTGCCCGCAAGCCCTCGATCTCGGCGTGCATCTGCGCGTGCGACGTGGTCGCCAGGCGCGCCTTCACGATGCTCAGCTCGTGAGACATTATCTCGTACCTGCCGGGCAAAGCTAATGCGTCAGAACGAACACTTTTTATTTATTTGTATTCATTAGAGATAAAAAAGAATTAGAGATCTAAAATAACAAACATGTAACCACAGATATAAATCTAACTAGATAACGCAAGTCCCTCCATCTGTATGAAAACCAAGCGTGCCACTTTTTCACACACAATTTAAAAACAAAACTTACCAATGAAAGAAAACATTTCCAATGCCTCGGCCAACTTTTTCTATATAGTCTTTACAGCTCAATATGGCATAAAAAGGCATATTTCTAGATTTCGGTGGATTTCCGATGCCGATAAAGCTAAATGAAAAATTTAGATTACGATCATTGATCGTAATTTTACTCCGTTTTTTTGACACGCGAAGTACATACAATCGCATCATCTAGTTAGATTTATATCTGTGCATGTAACCCACACTATTTTCCACTTATTATTATAAAGTGAAGGACAATGGTTAGGAGTATACAATGTTTAGCTTTCTGTGATGGCTTAATTTAGCTTATAAAATTTATATTAGGCAATATGTCTATAGCCTTGTTAGCTCGATACAATCAAATCTGTTGTTACATTAGCCATGTAGAGTCTTTACATTTAAAATTATAAAAAGTTGATTATTTGATTCCACTTTTTTCTGTTAGATACTCAAATGAGTAGGTATGTACCTGAAAAAAATTTACAAGACTTGATTTATTTTAACCAAAATTAGAAACATTATAAACTGAGTTCCGTAACAACGTTGCGCAACATCATTTTGTATTGCGGGCAGCCGGCAATATGTTTCACACTCCACTCAAGATGTCGCTACTACCTAGCGTCTAAGAATAGGTAGCTGTTTAGCTAGCTATCCCTACATTTTGTAAAAATACAGGGTATATTTAGCAAAAATGTAAAAAGACGAAAACTGTGGAAAAAAGCTCTCCGAAAAAAAATTGTAAACCCGATATTTCGGCGAGACGCTATCCTTTTGAAACCTGAAGACCTTTATTGCGAGAAATTCGAATACAGGTGATGCTCCCAAGAGAACTAAGTGTGTTTTCTTTACCTACAGGCACTTGTGATGTGATATTATGTAAATTATAGTTACGGTTTGGGTATTTTGTAGTATCATATTATTAGAGCAGTGCTAGAATTAATATATCTGATGTTTTTCATTCAGGAAGTTCATCCTCGAGTTGGTTTTCAACTCTGACCAGGTTATTTCTGTCATACGCCTCCAGTCTTTAACAAAAAGTCAACAAACACAAAATACCTATAAACCTAAACTAACCTAACCTATAAATTATAAAACGTTCATAATTTTCCACTAAAGTTACTTTTTTACCAGTGGTCGACGCTTCCCCTGACCTTAGCCCGTCTTTTAATAGTGCTACACTCTAAGTCGCATACATATTATCTAGTTTTCGTATAATTTGTGATCGACACAAAAGTAGACATGAACACAACAACGGCGGTTTGAAGACGGATAATTACTGTGCTGCCACCTAGGATAAGCTTTCAGTTTTTTACCCCATTAAATCGAGTTGCAATAACGACAGATTTAATTTATATGAACATAACAAATATTAGTTTGTGATGGCTTACTTTTGTTGTGTGGCGGTGTATTTTTCTCCGGCATGCTGCATTGACTGTAGTTCTGCAGTGTACTGCGAAAGCTGTGCTTTCGCTGTCTTATGATCTTGTTCCAACTTCTTGAGCTCTTGCAACTGGACTAGTATCGAGCCTCCCTAAAAACAATGGTTTCATGAAATTGTTACTTTTATATTTCATTGAAATTTTCGTGACCTGCCGAATTCCAAAAGAGCAACGAACAAGTATTATTAATAACCAAGTTACTGAATAAAAGCCTCGACTAATGACACACAATAACTCAATATGTATTGATACGTACGGTCTACGGTATGGGAAGGCCTAGGGCTTATGAAAGAGAAATGAAGTGACGGGAAGCTGAAGCAACTTTAATTCAATAAATATTCTTATTGTATCTGATTAGTCGAACCCTGATTGATAGTGTAAGCACAGTACACTTATGATAATGTAAAGCAAACGTAACAAGTGGTAATGTAATAACGATATGTCACACGGATTACCACCGGTTAACTTTCGCAAATACATCTTCGATTGTTTATTTACTTATTGACTTTATTGTACACCAGAATCAACATACCAAAAAACAAATACACTACAAAACATATGTACAATGGGCGGCCTTATCGCACTCTGCGATCTCTTACAAGCAACCTTGGAATGGACAGTGATTGCGTGGACATAAAAATGGGGTTTTCAGTGGTGCAAAATAATAATTATATAGATACAATATACTATATTAGATGTAATAATATTATATATCTACTAGCTTTTACCCGCGGCTTCGCCCGCGTGGATGTCGCAAAATATCCCACGGGAACGTTCTACCGGGAATACATACCTAATAGCAAAGGAAAAGATCATTGACTAACTTTCAGCGGACGCAGTGGTAGGCTACAGCGCCCGCGTTGTCAACCATAATTATTTTGTTACGCGTAATTTTGAAACTGTGATATCTCTTAAACTATTCATTTAAATGATGTGAAGTAAAGGCATATTTTAATCGAAATTGAATGCCCAATTTAAACAACCTATTTAATTGGATAAGGATTAATAAGATACCGGTCATAATAGCTTCGGAAATAACAATGAAAATTTAATACAATTTTGAAAGATGAAAATGGTTATTGTGGGTCACCCTTAGAAGATAGACATATGCCATCGCGGACTTTTTTGTTGCAATTTATAAGATATACAATACTCTAGAACATAAATTTGATTTATCTCTCACGGCTTACGCAGCGCACGCCAGTAAAGCTCCCAGTCGGCATGATTTTTTCCGACATCTTCAACAATAATCGTCATATTTCAGCCAATTTACACAAAACCTTAATGAATTATACACTAAAACCTTCCGCATGAATCACTCCGTCCAATGGTGAAAATCGTTTGAAAATCCGTTCGGCAGTTTTGAGTTTATCGCGTTCAGACAGACAGACAGACAGACAGACAGACAGACAGACGCGGCGGGCGACTTTGTTTTATAATATGTAAGGATAGTAATAATAATAGATATATAAATACATACATATCTATACTAATATTATAAAGAGGAAAGATTTTTTGTTTGTTTGTTACCGAATAAACTCCGACAGTACTGGACCGATATCAAAAATTTTTTCACCAATAGAAAGCTAAATTATCAGGAAGTAACATAGGCTATAATCTATATCTATATCTATACTTATAATAAAACAATATAATCCGGTGTCTGTCTGTTTGTTTGTTCGCGCACATATCCGGAACTACCGAACCGATTTTCATGTAGTTTTCACAGGTAGACAGAGATTAATTTGGAAGAGAATATAGGCTTTATTTCATCAAAATCGAAAGTTGCAAAAAAAAGTTATCGTCATACAAGACGGTATTCTGTTCACGACACGTTGTGCACAATTTCTGAGAGTTACCTAAAAAAGTACTAGGCTTGCATGAATTCACGTTTAGTTTATTTTGAGTACATAAAAAAATATCTTTTTATCACATCTATTCAAAAAGACGTAGTTTAATCCTCGTAAACAGGGACCAATATTGTTAGTAAAAGTTCTATTCACCAAAGAGATCGATCACGTACGTTGTATGAATAAGTAACAGCCTGGCAAGAGAGAGAAAGTGTGAATTTGATCAAAATTAAAATCTAAGATGCCGGCCGGATGCGAATTTTTTTAAATTTTTCTTCATGGGTATCGTTTTCATAGTTTTAGATGGTGGTAAAGCCGATAGTGAGGTCAAAATGTAAATCCAAGATGGCGGATGCGAAAATTTTAAATTTTTTCGTCATGGGTATCGTTTTCATAGTTTTCGAGGGTCGTAAATCCGATAGTGAGGTCAAACTTTAAATCCAAGATGGCGGATGCGATAATTTTAAAATTTTTCGTCATTGGTATCGTTTTCATAGTTTTCGAGGGTGGTAAAGCCGATAGTGAGGTCAAAATTAAAATCCAAGATGGCGGATGCGAAAATTTTAAAAGTTTTCGTCATGGGTATCGTTTTCCATAGTTTTCGGGGATGGTAAAGCCGATAGTGAGGTCAAAATGTGAATCGAACATGGCGGTTGCGATATTTTTTTTTCATATCTATTTTTATTTTGTGTTTAAAATCATTCATGAGTAGGAAATTCGTTCCTGATGGGGGTCGGACTGCACACGTTTGTTTTCTCATAGAGGGTGATAAAAAGTAGAGTGTTCACCTCGGAAGCAACACTATTTTAAGCTCGAGTGATACTTTAGAATCCTTCGCTCCGCTTTGGATTCAAAGAAACACTCTCGCCGCAAAGAAAAATAGTTTTTGCTCCCTTGGCAAACAATCTACTATTATAAATATAAAAAGCTATTGCCGCAAGTATGAAAGATCATCGAGAATGGCTCGACTGAATTGGCAATATATATATTTTTTTGTGTAATAATTGTCTAGACAAAATTCGCATAAAAAAAAATGGAAAATCCACCGGAAAAGTCGGAAATTCACCCTAGCGATGCCGGGCACGAACAGCTAGTTAAATTTAAATATATAAGATTTTTTTTATAAGCAACGAAAACTACAAATTTTTACAGCTACGAGATCACGATCACAACAAGTAATCTTCCATCATGGCACATCAAAAGGAACACGTTCATCGCATTTAACTTGAACAAGGTTTGTTTACACTTTCTACAGATATTTTCAGATAGCCAGTCTCGCCAGTGTACCGACCTTGAGCTTGGCGCCGCCGGCCAGCGTGCCGGACGGGTCGAACACGTCGCCGTCCAGCGTCACGGCGCGGCGCCGCACGCCCGGGTGGAACGTCACGCGCTTGGCCGTGTCCAGGTCGCGGCACACCAGCGTGCCGCCGAACACCCAGGCCATGGCCGGGCGCAGGCGCGGCGCGAACGAGATCAGGTCCAGCGCCAGCTGCACGTTCTCGGGGCCGCCGCCCTGACCATATTCACACACATAAAGTACGATTGCCTGGACTAGTACTAGTACTATTATTTTTATCAATACAATTTCTGGGCTGATTTCACAAATATTTACCAACGGCACATCTCTGTCATGTCATTCAGGAGCGAAAAGATCCTAGGAGCAGTGTACTCACAATCTGCTGCGCCCGTGTCACGGTGTTCCTGTCGATGACGTGTCCGCTGATCTTGTTGAGCGGTATGATGGTCGTGCGCGTCTGCAGCTGGCCGCGCTGCAGCAGCAGCTTGCTGGTCACCTCCGTGTCCACGATCACGTTGTACAGCTGCAACAAGGGAGGGTAGTCATGTCTCCGGCACAATCACACGACCAAGCGGTGACGATAGGACAGCTCGATCAAAGCCTTGTTTACACGAATGCGGTATACAGAGTCAAATTAAATTAGCTGACGAAACTACGCAGAAACAATGAGTAAAACAAATCAAATAAAGTCATAATTTCCCGTCCCGTCCAGTCTGCGAAGTTTCGCCAGTTAATTTAATTAGACCTTGTAAAATGTAAGAATAACTAAGTAAAATAAGTGTGATAAAAGTAATTCTAATGAAAAACAGGCAGTCATGGGCACTGCTGACGGAAGTGAAAACGAATTAACATATTAAATTACTAGCTTCTGCCCGCGACTTCGTCCGCGTGGAATAGATACTATGGGCTAACGCTAACTTTAACCCGCGACTTCGTTTACGTGTAAAACTGTAAAAGTACTGCGTCTCTTTGCACATCATAAATGCGCGCGCAGGGCTTGATCATTATTTTGCTGCAATGTTATTTTAAAACTGCGATATATCCTAAGACATTCATTGAAATCGAATGATGTAAAGGCCAATTTTGTTTTAAATTAAATACTTGTGATGAATAACGTATTTATTTGGCTAAGGATTAATATCATGTTTATAGAAACACCTTCGCAAATAATGCATTATTTTAGAACAAATTTGGTTAGCATAAAAAAGGTTATTGTGAGCCAACCTTAACAGATAGACACATGCTGTCGCAGACTTTTTTTGAGAACTTTTAAAGGGGAACCATTCTGTCATACATGATTTTTGCGAAACTTTAACCGTTTACGCAGCGCACGCAGCGGAAGCTCTCAAAAGGAAAAAGAAAACCCCGATTTTGAAACTTTCTTCATTGGTGCTCCGCTCCTATTAGTCTTAGCGTGATGATATATAGCCTATAGCCTTCCTCGATAAATGGGTTATCTAACACTGAAAGAATTTTTCAAATCGGACCAGCAGTTCCTGAGATTAGCGCGTTCAAGCAAACAAACTCTTCAGCTTTATAATATTAGTATAGATTAATTGTATAATATGTAAATTAAAATATATGCTTTCACTGCTGGCTAAGCGCAACACGTCATACTCTTAGCTACAGATACACTGTTAACATTAGCACGTCGGTGACGCGAACCAATAAAATGTTCCCTACCAAAAATCGGATAATGCGCTTAAAAAAGTTTTCACTTCTAAAACTGTTGCAGGATACTACATTAACCTTTATTAACTGAAAGCAATCTATACAGGGTGTCAGGGACATCGACGCGAAAACTGATACCATGAATTCAGTACATGATTCTGAACCCCCCTGCGTTGAAAATTTTCTTCGGTTCATCATCATCATCATCATCAGCCTATTAATGTTCCCACTGCTGGGACACAGGCCTCCTCTCTGTGAGAGGGAGTGGGCCGTAATCTACCACGCGGGCCCAGTGCGGGTTGGTAGATGTCACATGACTTCGAATTTTTTGGTTCTAAGACATGCCGGTTTCCTCACGACTGTTTTCCTTCACCGTTTTGAGAGCAGTGGTGATGAAATTATTTACACAAAGTAAAGCGCCTGCTTGGGTTCGAACCCACGACCTACAATTCGTAAGTCGGGGCCGTTACCACTGGGCCACCACTGCTCTTTCTTCGGTTATTTAAAAAAAAAAAAATGCTGTTCCATACATTTTGACCGCGTTGGTATTGCACTTTTCTATGAAACAGCTGTTTTTTTTTTTATAACCGTCGAAATATTGCGACGCAGGGCGGTTCAGAACCATGTACTGAATCCATGGTATCAGTTTTCGCGTCAATGTCCCTAACACCCTGTATAATACGTCGTAAAATATGCCACTATAATTGTAAAATAAGATAAGATTTTCTTGAAGGATCCAATCGGTTATTCTTTGCCCAAAAAAAAGTATTTATGGTGTTATTTCGTGCAAATATTATCTACAACGATGTAATAACTACTTATGAATGAATATTCATCCACTTTCCGTCAATTACGCACAAAAACACTTAGTTTTCAATAAAATTCTCAGGAGCACGCACTCGCGACCTTCAAACTTACTGCTACTACAGCATGTCGGCGCGGGCATGACAACGGTGACCCGAATCCCTATGTTTTTTCCCTACCAAAAACTGCCCAATGCGGCTAAAAAAGTTTCTACTTCAATTACAAAAAAAAAAACAATACGTCTTTTTTGGAAGTCGGTTGTTATTTTTTTGTAAAACCTTTTTTATTTTTCACTTTTTACTTGTGGTATCTACCCCACACAAAATTCGAATACTACTACCCGTTATGTAAATACACACATCAAAAGTGTCTAGGGATCAAGCATTTTTATGCGGATTTCTTGAGATTGAGATGTGGCTTTGTAATAAATTTATGATTTTATAAATTTATATGGATCCTTTTTGGTGCATTTCATAATTTGAATCAGGAACTGTGAATCAAATTCGAGTAAAAGATGAAAATCAGCTGTCAATATTTTCCCTATAAAAACATACAACGCATTGAAGACATTATTAGTGCTACTGTTTCCCTACTACTGATTAAAACCAACGTTATTATGGAGCAGCGACGTCATTTAAGCAGGGAAGAAATGCTCAGAGCCGTGGGAATGATAGAAGCTGGTTCCCGGCAACGTACTGTGGCTTTAGCTCTGAATACAAGTCAGAGTGTTATCAGTCGACTTTGGACACGTTACCGAAGCACTGGTACCGTGGCTGAGCGCCATGGAGGACGGTATCGCTGCACCACACGGAGACAAGACCGATACATTCAAATCTTAGCTCGAAGAGCTCCAACAATAACCGCCATGATGTTAGCCGTGAGGCTTCATCACTCTTCAGGGAACTTAATTAGCGACCAAATAGTCAGAAACCGCTTGCATGAAGTGAACCTTCATTCCCGAAGACCGCTACGGGTACCACCTATAGCAATGCACAATCGTAGGATTCGATATCAATGGGCTCTTGAACACAGAAATTGGGCAGAAGAACAATGGCGTTTCGTGTGCTTTTCTGATGAGTCTCGTTTTGGTATGAGACCGGATACAAGACGTATACGACACTGGAGAACCCCTGGACGCCAACAGCGATTAAAATCCTGCCAGGAAGTCCATCCTTATAGTGGTGGAACCATCATGGTATGGGCGGGTATTTGGATCGGCGGAAGAACTGAGTTGATTTGGATTAGAGGCAACCTCAACGCTCAAATTTATGCTAAGACGATTGTATCAGACGTCATCGTTCCTCTACAAGTGCAAATCGGTCCCTTATTTCAGTTAATGCATGATAATGCACGACCGCACACCGCAAGAGTTGTAAGACAGACTCTCGCCGCAGCTAACATCAATGTCCTGCCCTGGCCTGCTCAGTCGCCAGACTTGATCCCGATTGAGCATGCATGGGATATGCTACAGAGAAGAGCTCTGCCGAATATGGAGGGTATCCAGTCGCAAGAAGACCTTTTTTTGTTGTTGCAACGAACATGGGCGGCCATTCCACAGCGTGATTTGGATGAACTCATTTTGAGTATGCCAAACCGATGTTCTTGTGTTGTTAGTGTTCGCGGTAGAAACACGGATTATTAATTGTTTAAGTTACCCAATAAAATTTTAAAGAAAACTGTTATTTCAGTATTTTTTTCGAACTTTAATGTTAGTGGTTCAAATGTCAAAAATCCCTTTATTAGGAAAATGGCAAATTTCTTTATTAATGCAAAGGTGACTTGGTTTATCGTTACTGTGACAAACTAAAACACTTTATTTGATGAATCCTTAAAGAAAATTTTAATTAATATCAATCAGGAGAAAAGTTATTGCAAAAATATATGTTGATCCCTAGACACTTTTGATGTGTGTAACAGTGACAGGAACTTATGATATGATATATTATCATCCACATAGGCTAAGTGGGAAAAATACGTATTATTGAAGCTAACTCAAAGAGAACCAAGCAAAATTGATAAAATTTATATTATGTAAAATTTATATTATGTAAAATTTATTTTGATGATTCTTTTTTGTTTGGGAACAAAAAAGAATCATCAAAATAAATGCATAAGGCTGCCTGTCCACTGGAGCGGAGAGGAGAGGAGAGGAGCGGAGATGTGCCAAAATTAACCAATAGAATCGCACCTCTGGAGCGGAGTTTTGAATCTTTTGGTTAATATTGACACATCTCTCCTCTCCTCTCCTCTCCTCTCCGCTCCAGTAGACAGGCAGCCTAATTGGCGGAGTAATAGCGTAACAAACATACTAAAAACAATACGAATTGAGAACCTCCTCCTTTTTGAATTCGATTAAAAATAATATTGTAAGCAACGAACCCGTCCTCCCGCAGTAGTCTCCAAAGCAGTGCAGTATTTCGGATCACACACATCTATCAATCTACAGATTGTACCTGAAACAACATATTGTAACATTTTAATAATATCTTTCATCTTTTCAATGAGTAACACGTGATAGTAGCCTGCAACGCAAGCTGTGTTCACTGCATACCACATTTGAAGTCAACTGTTGATCTAGGTTTTTTAATAAGACACAGTTGGTGGGTGTCGAATAAGGTGCATTCGGGAATGTTATTTACATTCCTTTTGTCAATTGTTCCAGCACACTGTCACGCCCTTTGATTGTTGGAGAATTCTTGTGGAAATTGTCCAAGGTGCACTCGTTAAACCGTATGTACAATTTCGCATAGTTTTAAGCTATCACCAGTGGCGTTCCTTTCATATAAGCCAAAAAGCCAGGCTTGCCTAAAAACATGAGCCCACCAAAAAAAAAAAAAAAACTTCACCTGTAAACTTGTAAAACCAACCAAGTCAATCATTCAATAATCATGTCGCAAGAATTGATAAGAATAATATCAGCCGCGCGCTATAAAATCTACGATGCCAGGTTTACGTACCTACTCAAAGAATAATATTTAAATTCCGCGCCGTTTTGCATTACGCACTGTTGCCAAACTTTCTCGTATACCGCAGTTGCGATCTCGCTCTAACACTACAGCGATAAGCAGGACGCGAGATCACATCGATGAATGAAGACGTACATAGCTTTCTCGCTCGCACCAATTGGCTTAAACCGGGCTTCTGGACCTCTCAACTTTCGCATAGAAATTGTGAACTTTGTTGATACCATTTGTATGTACTTATTTCGCAAATTGTTCTAATTTTTAAGCCAGGCTTTTGATTTTTTATGAATGGAACGAATCTTGTGTTTGATTATGAATAGTAGGAGCGTATGTCGTGGTATGTCGTTGCAAGGCGCTGCGCAAGTCTTTGCGCAGTGCGTGAATTTCTATAGAACGATACAAGTTCAATTTTTGTTTTTGTTTTGAGCGGCTACTGGCACTTTTTCGCTTAGAATTTTTTTTTTTCTGTGAATTTAGTGTTGTGATTAGTTTTTACTGTAATTGTGTTTGTTTTGGAGTGATTAAAAAGTTTCATATCATCAAATGAATTCGGAAACGCATTGTGAAGTACTAAAGTACTAAGGAACCGGGTGCCGCATAGTTCACGGTGAGTCGGAACTGTCTGCGGTGATTCCCCAGTGAGTCGGGGAGGCGCTGCGTCGTCATCCAGTGAGTCGGATGTGGTACAGCGTCGGGTTTTTGGCTGACTGCTTGCGAGACCGGCCGGAAGTGCAGGTGCTGTGCCAAGGTTGCTGATGAGGCTGAGGGTGATGACCAGGAATGCGCGTTCGCTGCATGCTGGTGGTCAGGATACCCGTTGAAGCCGTGGGTGCTGGCTGGCTGTGTGACTCGCCTCACGAAAGCTTGCGGGAGTGATGATGATGACGTCACGCTGAAGTTGTTGCACGAAGGCTGCGTTGACGTTCATTCTCGGGGTCACCAATTTAGGGGTATGAGGAACAGGGTGTAAAGTTCACTCATCCACCATAGAAAAGGGAGGATCCTCCAACTAGACGGGTTGTTATGTCTGGCGGGCAACTGCCCATATGTTGATTTCGGATAGTCTTATCTATGTTATTCGCTCAGTAAACTCTAACTGCGAGATGTAGGAATTGTGTGACGTCATGTCTTTTTGTTTCGTAATTTTTGTATGTGGCGGTCTAACCGCTACAAGGTAAATACGTAAATACTTTGAGTTTTACAGACAAAATATTACAATCTCGTTAATTCACAGATTAAAATAAAATAGGCATTCGATTGTTTATTAGACCAACTTAGGTAGGTAGCTGGTGCCTTGAAACTCATGAAAGCACATGAATAGTGTTGTTTATATGGCATTTGTAGTTTTGGTAAACCACTGAAAAACGTAGGTACATCTCATTGACATCACAAAACACAATAATGTTCGTATCGAAGAGATTCTTCATAGGTGTTTTGAAATAAAGATTGAGAGTGTTGACTATTGTCATTGTATTAGATTATTAAAAACTTTGGTAATATCTCATAATTAATTTTCAATCAACTAATTCGACAAATCGATATTTTGGGAGCCATCTAGTGCCTTTGATTGAAAGTAAATTATGCATGTGACAAGCGAATATTGCGGTGAAAAGGTTCGGCTAAACGGTGTGATTACGCGCATTCAATAATATAGATGGCGCTTATGACAATTACGTACGAATGCTTGAAATAATTTTATTATGTAGAACTCTTCGCATTTTTCTAACCAAAATTATATTATAATAATGTTGTATATGATATAGTCAATCCCTCACTTAGCTGTTTTTTTTTATAGTAAAAAATATGTTGGCTTGCCCTAAGTTTGACCCCTAGGCACGCCACTGGCTATCACCGATGTTATTCAACACTTCTGTGGCGAAGACTCACGCCAGCCGGCAGTACGGAGGACTGGACCCTTCCATGTTCCTACCGCCACCTGTCTTAAACCCTCCTGGGGCCCTTCGTATTTTGTATTAGATTAGGTTAATTAGTTAAGTTTTGGTGCAACTATTACTGCCTCATATGCTGGCACAAGTTATTGCCATTTTAAGTAAGTAGTTTCACTGTCCAACCACCTACAACTATCAGGTTATAACATAGCGTAGCGGCTGTTGACTGACATTTATTTAAAGATCTATCATTCCCCGTTTCAAAAACAGACAATAAAGTCTGGTGTATCTGGAAATGCGAAAGTGGTCGTCGACATTTTTCGCAAGTCAAAAACGATGTGTTTTGTAGATTCCTACGAAGGGAATTATGAGGTTACAAGCAGTGTGACCGATGGAATTTCCTATCAGCAAAAATGACGAACATTCACTTATTTAGTAGAATTGCGTTCTATTTGGCCACCAACTGTTACTGTAGTCCAACCAACAGCAGTGAGAACGTTATAAATTGATTGTACTTATGCTATTATGCAGGGTGGATTTTTGAGATGGGGCAGTTAGGCAGCTACCTCAACCGTTATGTAAAAGCTACAGGAAAACGGTCTTTGACTGCTCTTAACTTTTTGAGGCATTTTGATCTGCATTCACAGATTTTGAAAAAAAAATTACAGTGAGCAAGAAAATGGGCAGTTTTCACTAAAACTTTTTTTTATGCCAATCGATCCTGTTTCTCATAAGGATCATAAAACTCTAAAGGACCAACTGAGGTTTGAGTACTAGAAAAGTCATAAATCGCATAATACTTTTCCCATCGTAGGAAATGAAACTCCAACTTACTTTTTACGATGGATAGACTGACCAAAAAAAAGAAAAGTGAAATTTCAAATTTCTAACGAATATCTATACTAATATTATAAAAGAACAATGAGCAAAACGTTCCCACCTTTGTAGCCCTTTAAAACTATGTTAATCGAAGGGCTATAGCCATTTCATCATTTTATTGTATGACACCGAAACTGAAATGTCTATCCGAAAGAAGTTATATCGACATGAAGAAACCAGAATCGGTCACAATTATGTTGCCATTTAATGTTCTTTATACCATTCCCCCTCTAAAAGACTTATTTTATTCACTGAAAACAGTGAGTAAAAAGCACTTTTAATCACTATTTTGGTGTTTGAATTTAGAACACACCAATGTATTCGACCTCCATCTCATAGCTATACAACCTCCATAACACTTTCGACTCCACCCATTTTCATAGAACTCATACGCCATACATATTGGAAGTTACGACTTTTATTATTCGTATAGTTGGAATTGAAACCTCCGGGAGGGTTAACTAATATTTATCCTATCAAAAACATAAAATAATGTGAAAATTGGAAGTCAAGTTTACTTTGTTGTCGACTTCGCCAAAAAAAGAATTGATATCTAAATGGGTGCCAAGTTCTGTAGATAATCCTGAAATTTATTTATATAACATACAACATTCTAAAATGAATTTAAAACACTTATTCTTGTTTTTTTCTGCTATAACAATGGTTGCTATTTAGAAATGTAACTGCTCAAATTTGCTCCGATTCGAATGAATCGGTAAATAAAAAGTATTTTAAATTTTTCTATTTTGGGTTTCATTATTGCAATTTTCTAGAGCAGTGGTGGCCCAGTGGTAACGGCCCCGACTTCCGAGTTGTAGGTCGTGGGTTCGAACCCAAGCAGGCGCTTTACTTTGTGTAAATAATTTCATCACCACTGCTCTCAAAACGGTGAAGGAAAACATTGTGAGGAAACCGGCATATCTTAGAACCAAAAATTCGAAGATATGTGACATCTACCAACCCGCACTGGGCCCGCGTGGTAGATTACAGCCCACTCCCTCTCACAGAGAGGAGGCCTGTGTCCCAGTAGTGGGAACATTAATAGGCTGATGATGATGATGATGATTGCAATTTTCTTAAGGATCTCTAATATTTTTGAAAATAAATTATAGCCTATGTTACTTCCTGGTAATGTAGCTTTCTATTAGTGAATTATGATTATTATGAAAAAAAATTTGAAATCGGTCCAGTAGTTTCTGAGCTTATTCGGTACAAACTAACAAAAAAATTCTCTTTATAATATTAGTATAAGTATAAATTTAAAAAAGCTTATTTGGGTATAGCTAAAACTGGCATGTTTGGTACGCACGACTACACATTAAGCTATACATTTCCAGTACAAGCTGAGCTCGCATTGTACGAAAATCCTATACGATGCGAGATCAGCATAAACTGGAAATGTATAGCTTGATGTGTAGCCGTGCGTACAATAAAACTCTGTCAAGGATTGTGGGTTGGACAATAGACAAGGATTTGGAATATGGCGCCGTAACTTCAATCAGCTATCCAATGATGTATTACACATTGGTATTGAAGGGGGTATCAAAATGAGCACCATCCTTTGTATTTCTCAAATATCTTGTAAATAAAATGTAATAAATTCAGGTTACCACCTAGATTTAGCGTAGGTGTAACATTATTTTAAGTTCATATAATAATAATAATGTTTATTTATCCAAAAAACAATACATAGACACAAGTTGAACACAGTAGTAGATATACTAAAATTATACATAATTGATTGTACAAACGTTGAAAGGCTACAAAAATCATAAGTTAAAAAGTGTGATTATAAAATAAGTACTAACACCAACGGTTTGTACGTATAGTTTGGTAGAGGTAATTATTTATTCTAATAACTATTGTCTGTGAATACCGATCTCAGCATAGTTGGAAAAAGGTTAGGCAGATTGATTGATTGTCAGTGAATAAACACATATTTTTTTAAGTGAAAACTTCTTTAGCGGCGTTGTGCAGTTTTTTTGGGATGGGTACCACGTGACCTGATCGAAAATTCGTAAGACGTTCAAGTTTTTGTTGACAGCGCACTCTGGTTTATTTTTTTGGATTTTTATGGAGCTACATAACAGCTTTCGTTCTTATACTGACAGCAAGCCACATAAATTCCTGACGTTTCCTTTAGATGGCGTTACTTAGTTTTCACTTCAATCGGCAGTCCCAGACTGCCTCGTTTTTTTTAAACATTTTTGTTCATAAGTTTGGCACATACCCTCGACCCTCCTGCTGTCGAAGTCCCGCTCGGGCGGCTCGTAGCGGAAGTGACAGCGCGCCAGGCGCGCCGCCAGCGCGTCGCACGCGCCGCCCGCGCCGCGCGCCGCCGCCTGCAGCGTGCGCACGCGCGCCTGCAGCGACGCCTGGCGCTCCGAGCTGAAGCTCATGCCCGACAGCTCCGCCTGGCGACGGAAACTAACATATTATAATTGGAATAAGATGAAATGATGATCAAATTATGTTTTTATCACATCTATTCAAAAAGACGTAGTTCCTCGTAAACAGGAACCAAAATAGGTTTTTAATCCCTAGTGACTAAAAGTGATTTGAATTTGGAATGTGGATATTTTTAGTAAAAGTTCTAGTCACCAAAGAGATCAATTACGAACATTGTATGAAAAAAGTAACAGGCTGGCAAGAAAGTAAGTGTGAATTTGGTCAAAATGAAAATCCAAGATTTCAGCCAAAAGACGTCCACTGCTGAACATAGGCACGGTAGACGGTAGGCCAACTTCATAGAAACGGACGAAGCGCGAGCTATACCTACGCGCCTCAATCGAGGTATGCGCGAGGTACGCAGACAGTCGCGTCTGTGCCGCAGTGACGAACGAACGGTGTGTTGTTTTTTTAACAATAACCGCGCGATTTTTACACTAAAAATAAATTCAAGTACATATTTAATATGACGAGTAGGATATATTGTTGCTGTTTTTGGTTGCATGAATTTGGCAATAACGCATCCAGAGATAACTTTTTTTAGATTACCTGGAAACTTTGAAAGGTATTATTATTAACAAACAACAACAAAAAAATTATTTTATAGTCTTACTATAAAATAATTTTACTTACTGGTAGGTAGGTACATATTGTGTGTATTTTTAATGGATAAGTACTTATTTCCTTTTATCTCCCGAAAAAAAGATGTCTTGATTAATAAATAAAGTGAATAGAGTAAAGGAAAGTGATAACACGAGTGAAATAGGTAGTTATAGGAGGTTCATGAATTAATACGGTAGGTACGCTTGTTTTAAAACCTCGGGCATTTGTGTTTTGTTTTGTTATTCAATTCACAAAGTATTTTATTTATTTGTGTAGATAAAAAAAGTATATTTACAATCACAAAACTAAATGGAAACACAAAGTAGGCAAATTTTAATGTAATTAAAATACTGGAGGCGGGCAGCCCTATCGCATGTTTACGTACCGCGCGGCTGTAGGCATTTATTTCTAAGATATGGCTTAGTTATTCTACCGTCTACCGTGACATAGGCGTCCTCCAAGCACCGCCACTTCGACCGATTCTGTGAATTCCTCGCGAATTCCTCGATATGATCGTATACCTATACATATTTGTAATGTGCTCGTCAAGACCTTTCTTTTGATACGAAATATGTCATGATTATCTTAATTTAATTTTTTCGAGGTCAGAGAATTACGTGTAAACTCCACCATTTTAAATTTTGGAAAAATTTATATAGCCTATGTCACCCGGACCATTGTTGCGAACCTATTGATACCTCATTTATCAATATCGGTTCAGCAGTTTAGGCGCTACGGTGGAACACACGTAAAAGCAAACATAAATCATTACCCTTCCTTTTGGCTTTGCCGTAGTCGGGTAAAAAAGAACATGTTGGGGGAAAATATGTGTCACATCCACGCAAAACGGCTATCGTTCAGCATAATGCTGCGACCCTAAGCGAGAAAGAGCCCCGGCGCAGCTTTTCAGCGACAGCGGGCGTTGACGTTGTAACGTCGACCGGAGCAGCATACAATGAGATATAATAAATATACATAATCTACATGTTTATATAATATTTAGAAGTGAATATCACAAGCGCAAGTGCTGGCTGCTAAGGTTGCAGCACTGACCTGCAGCGCGTCGAGCTGCGCCTGCGCGCGCACGATCTCCTGCGTGTCGCGCGCGAACTGCGCGCTGTGTGTGTTGAACTCCCTCTCGAGCGCCTTCAGGCGGTTCTCCGCGTGTTTAATCTCCATCGTGGTCTGTGAGATGAGGGTGACGGCTTCTGAATCCTTTTGTTTGGCAGCTGTAGAGATAGAGACGCATTGTTCACTTGGATGCTAAAAGATGTGCGTGCATGTGTGATGTGAGTAGATAATACACAGTGTGTAACAAAAACCCTGTCCGATTCGTAAGGGTGTTGTTAAGAATCATACTGAGAGTCTATTTATGTGGTCATATTTAGGAAAAAAGAAAAGAATCGCGGCTTTGTTTTTCAATGGTGCATTTTACCGGGTTACATGGGACGCGGGCAGCCGTCGTTTACCGGGTGTCTGCAAGTCATAACTTATGACCCTTGTTGAAAATATACCTATTTTTATGGAATTGGGATACTTTTGGTACACACGGCTACACATCAAGCTATACATTTCCAGTTTATGCTGATCACGCATTGTATAGGATTTCCGTACAATGCGAGGGCAGCTTATACTGGAAATGTATAGCTTGATGTGTAGCCGTCTGTACTAAAAACTTGTATTTTAAATAACATATAAAGTTCTATGCAAGCGCGCACACCAGAACGCTCCGCAGGCGCCGCAGTCACCCCAATACCCGAGCGCACGAATTTCCTCAGCCGCAGCCGATCATTAGCGATCACCGACCGAAGGCAATAGCCTTAAAAACTGAAGGAGGCAGACGGCAGCACTGTTGTTAGTCCAGAAACCGCCATTTTTGTGTATGTGTTTACTTTTGTGACAATCAAAACGAATAAAACTAGATAAAAACTATGCAACTTGGAGTGTAGCATAACCAAAACTAGCTAAGGAAAAGAAAAGCGACTTCGACTGGTAAAAAAGCAGCTATAGTGGAAAGATAACATACCCATGAGCTGGTCTTGCAGCGACTCGGACGCGCCCTCGAGCCCGGCGCTGACGGCCAGGAACTTCTGCTGCGCGCCGGCCAGCGCCGCGCCGCTGGCCTCGCTGGCCGAGCGGAGGTTCTCGAATGTAGACGCTACCTGATGCCAGGGAAAAGTAATATATCATCAAACAGTTACATAACTTCTGTATATCATGTACCATAATGTATACTGAATATAATCAACAAATACAAAAAACGCCGCAAAAAATAACTTTGTAATTCATAGTATCATTATGAATTTATGAAATACAAATTAATCTTCGCGAATTTTAAATTTAAGCTAAATAATAATAATATTCTTCGTTTAGTATTTTCATTTATTTGCTAAATATTGTAGTCAGACTCGCAAAACTGGATAGTACGTATCCAGTTTTTTTTTGTTGCGCTAATATTTGTATGACAGTTATATTACATTTTTTTTATACAAGGTGGAGACGACAATACAACAAAAAATTAAACGGCGTGTCCATAATGACGTTCCCATTCTGCATACAAAAATTCAATTGAATACATTCAATAGTTTAGTCATTATAGCTTGGCAAAATCCATAGTTGACTTGGGCTATTCGGTTTATCCACCACAAAAATCCACAATAAAGGTGGATATTCTGAAATTTATGCCCGAGAATTCACCCACGGCCTAGTTGGATAAACGGAATTTGTAGACTTAGGGTGGATCCGGCCATACATTACATTTAATTTGTTTGAAAAACTATTTTTTTTATTTCGAAGCTAGGATTTATTTGACAGTTCCTAAATACTGTTAAGCATTAGTAGTGCCAGTATTTTAATTTTTTGTTGTATGGTAGTCTCCACCTAGTATAGTCGACCTTGTTTTTCGAATTGCTTTACCACCCTAAGTCAAGGTCTTTTTTGCTTTCAGACCAATGTGACATTAAGATAACTTCTAATTAGGTAAATTTTCATTAGGAGTTTTGGTCAATAGTGAAGCCTGAGTCTTTAATTTCCAAAAGGTATCTGGGTTTACAAAGAAATTATTAGACTATATGAAGTATATGCTATTGCTATTTATAGTGCGAAAGAGAGACGGGGCTATACATGACAAATCCTTTATCACAACAGAATCATGATGGCATTAACATTATAAATTCATTCATAACTGACAGACAACGCACAGCCTAAAAGCTGAAAGAAATTCACTAAGGAAGGATTTTTGGTTTGAAATTCATCTCCTAAAGGGGTTACATACGGGATGACAGTTTGTATGGAACTTCTTCGTTTTTGCCGATGGGAGCTCACATCTTGTACTTTATACCACATCCCCTGCCATGCGAATGATTTGCCACGGGCCCTGACCTGATCCAAGGCGTCCTTCTTGGCGAGCAGCGCGGCCTCGTCGTCGCCGACGGAGCGCTCCAGCAGGCGCGCGCGCTTGTCGTGTGACGTCAGCGCGTCGCGCTCGGCCCGGTGCGCGGCCGCCCGCGCCGCCTCGGCCCTCTCCGCGGCCTGCAGGCCTGTCTCCGCCTCCCGCAGGGCGCTGCCGCACTCCTGGGGTGACAGCAAACATTACGTAAATTGATGGATTATGATGAAAAATGGCCGCAGTTTCAGTTTCGGCCATTGTTTTACCGAAATTGGCGTTCGTAAACTATCGGTTGTGATACGAACGACTGACGGATAGATAGACTTAATAAAGGGTTCCCATTTTCACCCTTATTGTATAAAACCCACAAAAATAAGTATGTTAAGTTAGGGCTGACTTTTCAATCGTCACTTTGAATTTTACCGACGAAAAACGGTGGTTCTAAACTACGCAACGGATTTCACCAACATATCGATAATTTATTCCGGAATGTTTATGTGTATAGATTTTTTAATTACATTAATATTAAACTTATATTGTATAATTTAGGAATCTCGATGTTTAATCATGTTGTAAAGTCGGGTCGCGTGTTTTAGATATAACGAAAACTAAACAATACTCTACCTCGTCCAAGTTCTTGCTGATCTCAGCAATTTGTTTGTCAAATTCTTTGACTTCCTTTGCATTGTTCTTTGTTTCATCTTTTAAACTTTTGGCTTGATCTTGCACCTCTGTCACTTTGCCTTCGGCCTTTTTTGCATGTTCTTCTGCTTTTATGAATCTGGAAATAAAAATGAGTTTGGAGCCAGTGTCAGATGTAAGAAACTTCAGGCTTGTAATATCTAATCAGTAAAGAGGAAGAGAGTGATCAAGTTTTTAGTTTCGCGTCAGGCCCTGTTTGCATGTCTCGTTGCTACACAGCTCAATGCCTTAATCCGTGCACAAATGTGGCACATCAAACTTAACAAGAGACAGCCACATAGGAGTGACAGGAACTGTGCTCCACAAAGCAGAACTTTTCTAAAACATGTTATGCCATACTGTCTGTACAACCTTGAAAACATTAATTTGAGTATATAAATGTTCCCTTTGCACATCAGTACTAGCTTCTCGTCCGCGTGAAATAATATATCTTGCATATACAATGTCGCCCATGCGCATGTGACCGCCCGTAATTTTCTGAATATTCATGAAAAAATATCGAAAATAAACTTCAAAAGGGGGGGTCTATTATATCTATAACATTTTTCATGTTATTCAATTTTTTATTTTTTAGAGATTTGCTTTCTGTTTTTTCACACATCTCCGAAGTTTATGGGTCGATTTGGATTCTGTTTATTAATTCCAAAAGCTTATGAGTTATTTTAACCGGTTAGTTAAAATTTTTACAAAAAATTATCGACTATGAAAAAAAAAACGGAATCGAAGTCATTTTTTCGGTAAAAAATTGTGTATTTATTTTAAAAAAACTAGTGAAAATTGTTATAGATAGACCCCCCCCTTTTGAAGTTTATTTTCGATATTTTTTCATGAATATTCAGAAAATTACGGGCGGTCACATGCGCATGGGCGACATTGTATAGCATCGCGTCGCCCGCTCGCGTTATTACTTTGTTTTCACTTAACGATGTTTCTGACTTTTTTTATCATTGGTTGTTAAGTTGGTTGTTTTATTTTTTGTAAAAAAGTTTTTAATTTTTCAAGATTTTGCTATTATACCAACCCCACACCAATTTGAATACTACATGGCGCTATGTAAACAACAATCACAGGAAGTATTATAACATCATAAGATACACAAAGTGGATTAAATATGTATTCAAATAAAAAAAGAATTCTCAAAATCGGTCAAATAAATAAATTGATGATAATACATTTTTTTTTAAACATGCTTGCAGACGAACATAATTATAACCTCCTCTTTTTTCAAGTTGATTAAAAAGTATAAATTGTTTGTGCAACAGACTTACGTAAAAGCTATGTATAATCTAGTGAGATTCTCGAGCTCCCTCACAACTTTTTGGTACTCTTGAAACTGAGCTCTTTCATCTTGTAATTTTTGTAGTCTCGGTGCAATGTCCTCACGTATTATCTGAAACATGCAAATATTTACGTTTTGGTGAATTGAAAATATACTATACAGTCTGTTTTAGAACCAAGACTTCTGTTTTGTGATGTTCTGTATTGTGTACTATGCAGAGATGGTATGACGAGGGTGTGTGTGTGTCTTGGTCTTAGGGAAATACAGACTGTTCTTGTTTACAGAACACCTACCTCATTAAGGTCTCTAAGTTTGGCATCTTTCTTCTCAATAGTTTTCTGAGCAGCCTGTTTCTTTGCTTCATACATTCTAGTGCCTGCTGCTTCTTCTACCATTGACAGGATCTATAAAAATCAAACTTTGTACACAAAATGCTTAAAAATATTATTATTTATTATAACACCTCCTTTAATCTAATCTGTCATTATAATAGTTAATTGACTCAGGCGTGACCTTGCGGAAATCCATCATAAAATACAATAGACGATGTATATCTAGTAACTTAATCCGCTTAACCGTTCTTAAAGAGTTAGAGAACCCTGTAAGAAATCGACACGTGTTTCGCCTCTCAACGAGGCATCCTCAGGACGACGATTGACCTGTTGCGAACTCGGACACGAAGTGTTATCAACGCGAGCCGAACGCAAAGTGCGCAAAGTGTCAATCGTCGTCCTGAGGATGCCTCGTTGAGAGGCGAAACACGTGTCGATTTCTTACAGGGTTCTCTAACTCTTTAAGAACGGTTAAGCGGATTAAGTTACTAGATATACATCGTCTATTGTATTTTCTGTCATTATAAGTAATTTTTCCTTTCATCTCAACATCTTATCAGGTCATTTACCAGTGAATTCAATTAAACTGACACAATATTTTAATTTCCCTTACAATGCTAATAATGGTGGTAGTGTTATTAAGATTGAATGCACAGCAAATTATTTACATGTGTACGCTTGAGGGATTTTAAAAGGCTGATCAAGACAATTAAATAAACGCGAACTAAAGACTGACAAAAACCATGTTTACAGTAATTACCTCACTGAAAATAATAACATCAGCTAAATGCAAAAGTGTGTTTGTTTGTTTGCTACGCTTTCACGCAAAAACGGCTAAATGGATAACGATGAAATTTGGCACATGGTTAGACCATGACCTAGGTTAGAACATAGGATACTTTTATGCCAGTAGTATGTTTCAGTGGGATAATTTCCGACCTCCATGCAGGCGAAGCAGCTGGCAAAAGCTAGTTATTTAATAATAATTTTATTTCCATAAAATTTTACAATGTTTCAGATGTTTTATTACTACCATGGGTTAAAAATGTGATAGGGTCATGTTTTGTAATCACATTTGGACATCCCAAGTTGTGCTCCATGGGTTAGATTCCATCAACACCTTTCAAAACCTTTATTAGCTTCATTTTGGGTGAAACTACATCATAAAAAAACTTACCTCAGCAGGCTTCATATTCAGGACCTTGGTGATCCGGCCCTGCATGATGAGGAAGTGAGGGTTGTTAACGTTGAGCTGCACGGAGCAGAACAGGTCCGACACTCTCTTGTTCTGCACGTTGATGCCATTGATCATGTACTTGTTCTTGCCTCCCATTACAACCTGGTAAGTTTTAGGAACATCATCTTAATAAATTATGCTGGTTTCAAATATTTTAATTGTAATTTGTGGCCATTAATTTTTTCTTTTTATATCATAATAATTAAGAAACAGACAGCATTACAATGGAAATTATTGATTCACATTGATTAACTTATCGTGAAGTAGGTGTGCTCAGCTTTATATATCTATTTAGATACTCAAATGCTCATTGTACAAAGAGATATAGTGTTTTAATTAACAAGCACCAGCTGCAACAAAATATAAAGTTAATGACGTAGGTACCTGTCTCGTAACTGTGATCTCATCTTGGTTCTCATAACCGATGGGGCACTGCCTCCTGTCTCGGTTGTCGAATGTGATGCTCACAGTGGCCTTGGTGATACCTGCTTGGCCATGCTTGTATATCAGCTCTTGCAAACTCCCCGCTCGCACCTAAGACATTCTTGTGCTTAATTATCAAGAAATCTGGTATATTCTAACCTGACTCTTGAACAGTTCAGTTAAGTACTTAGCTCGACTATGATGCTTTAAGAAAATAGGTCTAGCCAGCTAACCAAGAATACACATTGAGACAAAGATTATTCAATAAACAATGAATTTACGAAATTTCATAATTAAACTGTGTCCCGTGTAATGAAGAAATGCAAAGGCGGGAAAAATCAGAAAACACAATGCGTACAGACAAATGCATGGAACGAGTACTTACGTTTGACAAATTCGTGATTCCTAAGACAAAACATATCGCATCCAATATGTTCGACTTCCCTGTGCCGTTCAGCCCGGTGATGGCATTGAATTCAGAATCGAACCCAGTGATCTCCACACGATTTCCATACGATTTAAAACCGTCCAACACCATAGACTTGATATGCATCTTAACGATGATCAATTCATCGAGGAATTGATGATAACACTTACTACTGCATCAAATAACTAAAAATAACAACAAAAACTAGAAAATTTCCTAAAGCGGAAGCCGTTGGAAAATACAATTTCTTGACATTCTTTTATTTTTATCAACTGTCAATGTCAGCCAGTGTTTCCAGTTACGTTTTTGGTTTTTCCCCAGTTTCTTATTGAATAATCCCTAAAATTCCCAAAAAGACTTCAAAATTCCTTAGTTCAGGGAGAATGATTATAATAACACATAATATATTTGATTAATAATCATCAATGTGTGTGAGTCGTACGATGCGACTTGCGACTCATGGGTTAATTTACAATACAAGTAAGACAGAATTCATGGTCTTCCAGGTCTGGCACTAGGTGTCCCACTACTGTCCCGCCTCTACTCCTAATGAAAGGTCACCCGATTAACAGGGTATATAAGGTCCCATTAATAGATGGACAAACTTTGGCAACGACGGGCAGGGGAGGGCAGCTGCCCGCCTTTAGATCTTGTATGCCTAAGTTCTATTGTGATAAGTTACAGTCACGTTAAGACTTCCTTTACAATTACAATATAATATCATGCATTAATTTTAGAAAAAAAACCACGCTGCTCGCGTTTTTATGTTGTACCTACTCGTATTATCTATACTATATTATTAATTAATTATTATTAATTATTAATTTATTTAATTTTTAATTAATATTATAAAGCTGAAGAGTTTGTTTACTTGAACGCGCTAATCTCAGGAACTACTAGTCCGATTTAAAAAATTCTTTCAGTGTTAGTTAGTCCATTTACCGAGGAAGGCTATAGGCTATTATCATCACGCTAAGACCAATAGGAGCGGAGCACCAATGAAGAATGTTTAAAAATCGGGGTTTTGGTTTTCATTTTGAGAGCTTCCGCTGCGTGCGCTGCGTAAACGGTGAAAGTTTCGCAAAAATCATGTAACACAGAATTGTTCCCCTTTAAAAGTTCTCAAAAAAAGTCCACGATAGCATATGTCTATCTTTTAAGGTTGGCTCACTATAACCGTTTTTATGCTAACCAAATTTGTTCTAAAATAATGCATTATTTGCGAAGGTGTTTTTATAAACATGACATTAATCCTTATCCAAATAAATACATTTAATTAAAAACAAAATTGCTCTTTACATCATTCGATTTCAATGAATATCTTAGGAGATATCGCAGTTTTAAAATAACATCGCAGCAAAATAATGATCAAGTACTACGCGCGCAGTGGTATCGGCCCCGACTTACGAGTTGTAGGTCGTGGGTTCGAACCCCAGCAGGCGCTTTACTTTGTGTAAATAATTTCATCACCACTGCTCTCAAAACGGTGAAGGAAAACATCGTGAGCAAACCGGCGTCTTAGAACCAAAACTTCGAAGACATGCGACATCTACCAACCCGCGCTGGGCCCGCGTGGTGGATTACAGCCCACTCCCTCTCATAGAGAGGAGCCCTTTGTCCCAGCAGTGGCAACAGTAGGTAATAGGCTGATTATGTATGTTATGTAAGGCAGTCATGAGGGCGAAGGGCGGTGGCCCCAGTTAGCTCTGCGAAATACCATGCCACGCAGCTCAGACGCGTGGTTGGCTAAGTCGGCTCCTTAGGCTGGTTTTCCTCTCACGCTGACCGTCGTCGGCGCTGATAAGACAATGTATATAAGTTTAGTATTCATAGGCTGATTTTAGTCTCAAGCTGACCGTCGTCGGCGCTGACAAGACAATGTATATAAAGTTTAGTATTCTATGAAATTACGCCAACCGCTCAGCGCTAACATCTGAAGTTCATACGTTTCGGCTGTCAGCGCCGACGGTCAGCGTGACTCTAAAACCAGCCTTCAAAACGGTTGTGCTCAGTGAACTACTTTTTAAATTTGTTTTTCCAAAATATCATCGTATAAATACTTTTTAGATGAAAACGTTAGTAATAATAAGTTTTGTTTTAATTTAGTTGTTTTTTGTTAATTTCCTTATCTAAATAGATACATTATTTGATTTTGTAGTATTTTAGGGTAATTCAGTCGCGGGTTAAAGTTAGCGTTAGCCCAAAGTAACTATTCCACGCGGACGAAGTCGCGGGCAGAAGCTAGTGCATAATATAACAGACTTTAAAAAAGGAGGACGTTCTATGTTCGGCTGTTTCTTTTTATTTCCTTATCTAAATAGATACATTATTTGATTTTGTAGTATTTTAGGGTAATTCAGTCGCGGGTTAAAGTTAGCGTTAGCCCAAAGTAACTATTCCACGCGGACGAAGTCGCGGGCAGAAGCTAGTGCATAATATAACAGACTTTAAAAAAGGAGGACGTTCTATGTTCGGCTGTTTCTTTTTATTACACGACTGCCCAAAAAGGAGTGTAATGTGTTCAGGGTTCATGTATGTATGTGAGTTTCTTTGTTCCACCGTAACTTTTAAATGCCTGAACAGATTTGGATGTATGAGGTATCGTTAGAATCCTTACATCATCCCGAGTGACATAGGCTATATATTTTATTTGAAAAAAAATCCGTGTGGTGGCAGTATGGGCAGAATAAATAAAAATAAAAAAAATTAAACAATTATTTACAATATGGGTATCCAATTTAAGGCCTTGATTAGCACATTCCAAAACTATATAATTTATTGGCATAAATTTTACTTAACTAGGGAGTAAATGCAAAACAAACATAATTCATCTTTGGCTGCAAATCAGTAGCACTGCGAATGTCTAATAAATGATTGAATGGTTTGTTTGAGTCGGGGGACCTCTTAGATTAAAAAGTGTTCCACGGAACAGTCCCCCGACTGCAGTAACAATTTTATTTATCTGTTTAGTCAGAGAGTAAATTAGTGACTTCTCGCTTTATATACAGATTAACTTGTACAGCTACAATATATACAGATTAGCTTGTACAGCAATACAGCTTGTTTTTTACTTTTTAGTTCGTTTTTGGCAGGGCAGTTGTGTTTTTTAATTTTTTTACAATGGTTAACGATATTTTCGTCAATAGACGACCAATTTTGAAAATTCTTTTTCATAAAAAATAAAAAATTGTTTTCAGTCCACAATTGACGAAAATATTGATGAACATTTATATTTAAAAAAAAAAACATACCTGACAGACGAACATAGAACGTCCTTTTTTAAGTTGGTTAAAAATACGTGAAAAATAGTTTCAGGGTAATTAAAAATAGTTTGGAATTGCTGCTGCGTCAGCAATTAAAAATTAAAAATTTCTGATTTGCCCCTTCTGGGCCAAAAGCTGGGTACGCCCATGAGTTTGAGGGAATCCCCTTTAATAAATCGGTGGTGCCTTAGAGTAAAGAATACCCATACCCTTACTGTGCGTTTGCGCTGGCGAAACATTCACAACACAACATGTTGAAATCTCTATTTTCTGTCAATTTTCCATACAATGTTTGACAGGAACCAAAGATTTCAACATGTTTTGTCGTGATTCGCACAGTTACTGTGCGTTTGCACTGGCGAAACATTCACAACAAAACATGTTGGAATCTCTATTTTCTGTCAATTTTTCATATATAATGTTTGACAGGAACTAGAGATTTCAACATGTTTTGTCGTGATCAGTCGTGATGTTCCGCCAGTGCCAAACGCTGCGTTTGGCACTGGCGGAACATCACGACTGATTAGTCGTGTCTGTGCGTTTCAAACGCACAGTAGCCACCACCTACTGTGCGTTTGAAACGCACAGTAGGTGGTGGCTACTGTGGCTACTATAAACAACAGGGTGGCCAAAAATTCAATTTTACTCCAAAGTTCCCTAAATCCCAGACAAAAAAAAATCTTCAAAACATGCACAGTAGTGGTAATTTTTCCCTAAAAAGGGAGAATTCGCTAAAAGTGGAAGCACAGGCTGAACCGCGGCATCCCCGTTCGCGCCGTTCGCGTTACCTATGTTGTACACTAATATTACGTTCCATTATACGTATGTCTAACTAACGTTTCAAATGGTTGCAATTTTGTTTATTAGTATTATATAAAATACAATCGCTTAACATAAAATTTTATGATTAAATACTTAATTATTAATTACTCCAGGGAATGTAAGCAATTTGTAAAAAATAACATAAAAAGCCTGTGTAACACTAACATTTGCATGATTTTTTACGTTCGTGCACTGGAACGAAATCTATTGATCTTTTTGTTTGACGTTTTGAATTAATTTGTGCTGTTTCGGTTATTTTGCTTAACTTTTAGTTTTTATCAAAATGGATTATAGTAGCACAGGTGCGATGAGGAGTCCGTTTTCTCCTCGAGTGAGGCAGTCTGTCACAGGACGCCGGCCCATTGGGCTGTCGTCAGCTAAAAAGAACCAAAGGTTTGTACATAACCTATTCTGCCTAATTTCAATTGAAAATGTGAGGGAAATAATCAATTCATGATAATTTCAACAGTAAGTTTATGCAGTCTGCGGGTGAACAAACTGGGGATGTAGTGTACAAGACTCCAGTAACAACAATAGAAACTTATGGAATGCCCCTCCCTGTGATGGTCACAGAAGCCCTTACATTTGGTAAGCACAACTGACCTACTTAATAGTATCTTTCAAGAGCACTTACTCTATCACAAGGGAAACCTAACAGTTATTACTTAATTCAGTTTGCTGAGAACACTTTTCCATGTATTATTTTGTGTTATAGCTTGTCCAGTCCAAAACGACGCATTTTACGTAAAATGAGGTAGTGGGGCGCGTAATTTCAGACTGGACAAGCTATACTCCTATACGTAGTAGACATGAAATTGTGATAACCAAAGGACATCATTCATTTCGTACCCAAAAATTAAAGTGCCGGCCAGAAAAAAATAATGCTTTTTTCTTATGGAAAATAACATCCTGAGCATTTTTTTATAAAACAAGAAAGTCTACAATTAACCCCCTGGCTGCTATTTGATTTTGAAAGTAGGTACCAAAAATTATATTTTAGCCAACAATATTTTGGACATTTGTTTAAAGACGCAAGCATTTATTGCCCATTGCAGAAATAGACATAAGCATTGAGCGTTAGGTATAGTAAAGTATGATAAGTATTAAAAAAATAACGAGAAAAAAAAGAGGGAAATGTTTTTATAATATAATAGGCAGGCAGCCAGGCCAGTGAATAATCCGTTCTTAAGCCGCCCACAAGCTGTTTGATTCCGTCATACTCGAGGGTAAAACGCCACTGGCATACACAGACGGGCAGAAGTGTGGTGATACTCTTCTTTAAAAAGGGCGACAATGCCCTGCTTGAATTATAGGCTCATCGCACTTCTGAATCATGTCTACAAACTGTTTTAAAGAGTCATCACAAACGTCTCGCGCGCAGGTTTGACGACTTCCAGCCTTCCGATTAAGCCGGATTCTTTAAGGCTTTTAGCATCTTAGACCACATACATATTCTGCGGTAGGCTATACAGAAAATTGAAGAGTATGACCTGCCTCTCTGCATAGCGTTTGTGGACAAAAAGAAAGCCTTTGATTTGATCGAGACTTGGGCTGTACTATAGTGTGTTCAACGGTACCAGTTGCACTATTGGTAATCCGAGGTGCTGCAGTGTCATACGAAAATACTACTACTATGTCGTTCCGACTCCAGGACCAGACCTCGAAACTCGAAAATCCTTCTGCAGCGAGGAGACAGAGAGACGTTATCTCCCCCAAACTGTTCACCGCTGCATTGGGGGTTTTCAAGGTTCTCGAAAGGAAAGGCATAGCAATCAACTTCAATGACATCTACGTCACTTACCTTCGGTTTGCCGACGATATAGTAGTCATGGCTGAGATAGTCTACTATATCGGAGGACCAGTACAATGCTTGATGACCTCAGTAAAGCTTTCGAAAGAGAAGGTCTTAAAACGAACATAGATAAAACTAAATTCATGTAAAATGCCCATGTAACATCGACCCTCATGAAGATCGGAGACTTTACAATCGAAGTTACGGACGACTACGTTTACCTAGGACAAACTGTCCAGTTAGGTAGGTCCCATTTCGAAGTCAATCGTATAATACGAATCCTTGGCTGGGTAGTTTTCGGGAAGCTACGCTTATCTTCTCTTCTCACATGTTGCCAGCCTATGGAGCTGAAACGTGGTCGCTTACAACGGGCTTCGTTAGAACTCTGAAAGTCGCCCAAAGGGCAATGAAAAGGGCTATGCTTGGAGATTCCTTGACGACGTGATCGAATTAGAAACGAAGAGATCGGTAGGAGAACCAAGGCAACCGACATAACCCGAAGCTTGAATTGCTAAACTTATATGGCAGTGGGCAGCCCACATTGCTCGCAGAAAAGATAGCCGATGGGCATGGGGCCGAAACGTTCTGGAGTGGCAACCACGTACCGGAAGACGAAGCGTGGAGGTTCTTGCGGTCTTCACCAAGCCAATGATTTAGTGAATACCACAGGAATCCGCTGGATGCGAGAATCACAGAACTAGTCGAAGTGGCGATGTTTGGGGGAGGCCTATATCCAGCAGTGGAAGTCTTCCAGCTGAAATGATTATGATGAAAAGGTAGCTAGGTGGTTTCTCGTTTTAAACATTATTGTAATGCTCAAAATAAGATTTTTAGTATTTTCTTTTTCAAACTTAAATAGCAGCGGAAGGGTTAATAGTATACTTTCATTGTAGTAGTAAAAAATGTTGAGGGTGTTATTTTCCATAGGAAAGCCATGTTTTTTTTATCTGGCCGGCACTTTAGTTTTTGGGTACAAAATGTTCGACTCTTGATGATGTCCTTTATTAACTAAAACAAGCAAGTCATTTCTTATAAACAGTAAGATCCGCTTTTATAACAAGTTGCCAAAGTCGGTCACAGAACTTAGCAATAGAAAGTTCAATACCCACACCAAATATGTCCTTTACCCATAACCCAAACCCTAGGTGTCTTTTTTGTCCCATAACTGACATATGCCCACAATAAAGATATTTTGAATAAAAAAAAAAAACATATTATAAAATTAAAGACTATGTTGAAGATAAGGCAGTTAGGCAATTATTTATTTATTTATTTAAGTTTTCATTCACAACATTACAGAATACACTCCCAACGCGTTGTACACAACAGTACACAAAACTAAAAAATTACACATTTATAAAAATAATAATAAAACTTAAATGAACACGAGAAATAACAAAATTAACAAACAAAATAACACTTGTACAATTAATATGACAATATGCATAAATAATTATGTGGCTTTGCTGGTACCTCATTAATGGCATAATTATGTAAGAGAAACTGTTCCCAAATTACCATGTTTATTTTTTACATTATTTCTTGACTTAATCATATAAACTATTAAATGAGCAATATTTGTATACGTATATTATATACATATATAAAAACCATAATATATATATTATATAAATAAATAATTATATAATTATTCAGATTTGTTACAGTAATGGCAATAATTTCATTTAGTAAAAATAGGTTCTTTTTATTTTTAAACAAATTAAATCCGTCCTATCCAAGTCAGTTGCAATATTGGATCACAATTTTTTTTTTATTCATACCGCCCTTGTTACTAAATAATTATATACTGTTTGTTAAAATATTTTTTCAAATAACATATTTTAAAATTAATAAACAAGGTTCAATTCTTGCAGCCAGTGGTGAGGTGAGCGTGCGGCTATCTGCCTGTGGGTGGTGCTGGGTGGTGTCAGGGCGACGCATCATATCCTGGCCTCGCAACTCCACCATATCCAGCACTGCCTCAGCTGCACCCACCAGCACTATCGCTCGGGAGCTTTCACTGCCACAGACCGACCTTGCACATAAGGCCGATCTGGTTGTGCTGTTCTATTTGGAAGGGGCACAGGTGAGATGATGTGTTGTGTTACACCATTACTATGATTCAATGTACAAATGTGAAAAATTACTTTTAAATTATAAATAGGTGGTTTTAAAATTTCAAATCTATTTAAATAAAAACTGGCCAAGTGCGTGTCGTAAAGATTTACCATGTTATTTTAAGACCACGGACTTCTTATAAGTTTTCCTGTAATCTAACACTAAAGAACCATTATCTATATGCTTTATTTTTAGGCTCTTTTTCATCTATTTTCTTAATTAAATTAGTGTTTATTGGAAAATTTAAAAAAAATTAGATACTTCCAACAAGCCCTTTCATTTGATACGTCACACGGTATAGTGTAAAAAGCTTTTATTTTTAAATTTTCCAGTTTGTCCCTGAAAAGTGTATAAATGAATTTTTAATACCAACTCACGTATTGTACTCACTTAATCACCAACTTATGTATTGCTAAACTAAGTTGCATTTCAACGTACCCCATGTGCCTGGCCTGTATGCACGCGACTGTAACGTACGATGTCGATTGGCGCCATTTCTCCCATACTTTCATCAAGACTTGGAGTGGGCGAGCCTCGGTGTGGTTTGTATTTGTATTTGTCACCTCCTCCATAGAGAAGCATAGGGCTGTAAGAAAGGAGTCGAAAAATAAAAATGGGTGGGTACCTTTCACTTTACAAGGAACTTATATCGTATTAATTTATTTTTCCTGCAAATAACACTATTATTGACTAGCGCTTACCTTGCATCCTTTATTTTTTTTATTTTTGTTTTCACTTCCACTTCCACTTTTGCCAACGATGTTTGGCTGACTTATTTATGTACGTAAATACCATCGTCACAGATTACATCATATTGCGCCAATGTCAATGCAACCCAAACGATAAGTTAAAGGATTTATAGGTGGGAAACGATTCTTAACAAAATCAGTTGCATAACTGTCCGTGAATAGTCCGTCGCAATCGGCTGCTTGCAGCGTATTGTGCGATGAAGACGCTGAAGTGCACGGATTATCTAGTTATGTTTGTTGGACTGTGGAAGTCTGGCAACGTTTCAAAGCAGGCTTTTTATTGTGTTCGTTTCGTTAGTTTTATATTATATCATGCGTTCGTCTCATTTATTTATTTATCAGGTTGATTTGTTTTGTTGTTTTGCAATTTTAAATATTAGAATATTATTAATTATTGTTACACTGGTCTTTCTTAAGTATTTAAGTATAGATACATACACATATTTGCTGTATTAATCGAATTAGGTATTTGTAATTATTATTATTATCTTACACAATTTATTTTATCTAAGTATACATACACACACACTGTAGTATAAAACTGATTTGCATCCGTCACCTCACACGCCAGGTCCAGTTGAAAACCAGCGTCAGGCACTAGTTGTCTGGCATTTTTGCTGAACTGGGCCTATTTGGCGCAGCCGTGAGGCACACATACCTGTTTATCTTTTATTTTTTTTATGTATTATAAATAAGTTGTGCTGTGTGTCTTTAAGTCTGTGCTAAATTAATGTATTTTCTTTCTTTCTTCTTCTTTCTTTAATATTTGGGGACATATTCAAAATACAAAAATTCGAAATTCATGTGTTTTCACCAAATTTCAACTAAATTCGGACAGACAGACAGACACCCAGCCAGCCAGCCAGCCAGGCAGACACACAAGTGATCCTATAATGGTTTAATTTTTCCTTTTAAGCTACGGAACCCTAATTATATAGGGAATTCTCACTGGAGAAACCACTCTGCACTAGCAATTCCAACAACAAATCTGATTATAGTCCAGAGACTTATCATTAAAAAAAAAAAAAAAAAACAACTGCTGTCCAAAAGTAGGTATGACCTGAGGGTTCAATTCTTAATTCTTGAATGTCCTACAGATGCCATCCTGCATCGGAGTGTCCCCTGAAGGCACGGTGCGCTACTGGCCGTCCGTGGGGCAGGAGGGCGTGTACATCGACGTGTCGTGTGAGCTGGCCGGCCAGGAGTGCGAGAAGCTCGGAGACTACTCTCCAGAGGGCCTGGTGTTGGCCACCACTACCTGCACGGTTGTACTCCTCAACCCTACTGTTGTTGGTAAGTTATTAATCATTTACAATAATAGCACAAAGTAAAGGATCATTCACAGGTACAGTCAACTGCACATCAGTGGTAACAATTTAACATTGACAGTGCCTTTATATCATAGCAGTAAGGCTTTGCGTAGTGCAAGTGTTACCACAAATTTGCGGTTTACTGTACCATGTGACATGCAGAAACACAATGTTGCACTAAATGGCTCTCCTTAGATTATTATTGATTTCCATTATCAATGATAGTTTTATGAGTAGTCGACAATAGTCGGATCGAATAGTCGGTAGTACTTAATGCACTCGTGTTAATTTACAATATACACAACATTCACATTCACAACACTCGTGCATTAATACCTTACTTTGCGCTCGATGCAACAATCTACTATTATTAACCACCACTAATGCTAACTGACCATTTATTTATCTGAATTAATTAATTAGTCAATAATATTAATGCATTACCTAATCAACTGCAATTCAAAGACACATCAGTTATGTTTCCCACAGTCAAAGCCTTGTTCTTACATAGCAAAAGAGTTAGTCGTCGATAGTGGTACATATTGAATGCACAATAATTGGTATAGGCTATTCAAATCCTTGTTTTCAATTGATGTTATTTCCACTTAAACAAATATTAACTCATGCAAATGTAAATTAAGTTGATTTTAGAATGACTACAACTCAGAACGTCATAATAACATTTGAATTTGTAGTGCAAACTGAAGTTTACTTGTGTATTAAAGAGGTTTTTTCCAAAGAATACATATTTGTTTACATGTTCGGAAAATAAATCGCGAACGCAGTATAAAGGCTAGTGGATATATAGATACAATATGCTTTATTATATCAATATTTTAGCCCATTTACACAACCATACATATTAAGCATACCACTGCGGTGTTGGTTAGTGGTACATATTGAATGCTGGTTGGTTGCAGACGGTCGCGCGACGGTCACGTGCCGCACGCTGCGGCCGCCCAGCGGCTGGCTCGGCGGCATCGGCCGACGCGTCTCGCTGCTGTTCTTCGGATCCATGCCGGCTCATGCAGATACGGTGAGGAATCCTTTATACATTTCGTAAATAATTGATTAAAATAAATATAGTGCCCTACTTTCATAAATGCTTATTTTATGAATAGGTACTGAGACTACTGTTGCAGTGTAAACTTTTTCATCACACCTATTCGAAAAACGAAAATTGCCTATCGGGAGCTAAATTCAATTGTGCTCCCATAGAAGTTTGAGCTTTCTCTCTTCTGATTGGTCCGCTCCGTGCTTCTGATAGATTTGCGTAGTTCGGTTGGAGGCGCTCGCATGAAGGTTTAATGTAAAAACAGTTTCGAGTATGTAAGTATTCGTAACTTTTTATATTCTTTATTACGGAAAGCCAGTGTGAGGGTCCGTACTTTTTGAAAAAAAATCAAGGACGATCATAGTGGATGTCCATATTATGTATTTATTGAATATTATACTTATCAGCTCGTTGTATTGTTTCAGAAATTAGTAGGCGTAGTAGTGCTCCCCGGCAGCTCGCCGGCCGACAGCACCATCGCGCTGGTGTCGCGCGGGCCGGCGCTGTCGCTGTGGCGCGGCGCCGAGCTGCACGAGCACGAGCTGCGCCGCGCGCTCGGCGACGCGCTCGCGCGCACGCACCTCGCGCCGCACGGTGAGGAACGAGATAAAAAAATAATAGAAAGTCAGTCTTCAAAGGCCCATAGCATGTTAGTATCAGAAATAAATCTGTGTTTATAAAGAAAAAAATATACACACGCACAATAATAAAAACTAATCTCCCCCCACTCTATGCTCAAATGGAAAAAGGGGCCTTGCAAATTGGGCCTAGCACAGGCACAACAGAAACAATAACATTAAACGAACGAATAAGATAAATACAACCCGTACAAGGCAAAGAAGACTCCTGTCTCCTAGATACATATGATACATACAGTTCACCACATATCAGTGATAACGAGTTGCCAGTAACAGCTCCTTTATGCCGTACCGATAAGGAATAGTGTTACCAATGCTGTGCGATTGAATCAACCATGCTAAAATAAAGGCCTGTCCCATAGATTTTTTTAAACATGACTGGACAGGAAATATAATAAAGACACCGACACACTGGTCAGTATAAAGATCTGGATAGTGACTGATTCGGCACTCCTTTATCCTTACTTATTATTTCATTATAAGATTTTTTGCTTTTCTGAGCTAGCTCCAAAAACATGAACGCAGCAATATTTATGGTACCCAACTAGGGAGTCGAAACTGTCTCTCCTAAATTACTCAGTGATCTAGTTAAGAGAGCAGCGCTTCACATGTGAAGCGCTGCTCACATGAGATGTAGACTCTCTATTCTTACAGAGAATCTAGTAATAGTTTAAATATGAAAATTAAATATCATTCAGGTTCATGGCTTTTGAAAATAAGGTTTTAGAAATAATAGGCACTTGTTCATGTACTTACATTTTGTATTCCTCCATACAACACACAAAATCAGATATACCTCACAATCAACACTAGGTATCTTTAAAAACACAGCTCGAGCCTTAGTACTCGTATCTCGACGTCTTATCCACGACTGCCTTGCTAAAATGGCGCTACCTCGTAACTTTAAAAATCCCCCTCCTTGTCAGACTCAAATAGTCAATTGACATCATAATATCCGGTGGCGCCATTTTAGCATTTCATAGATTTCAAAATCAAATCCGCTTTAAATATTATTTTAATAATGCATACCTGTCTACATAAATAACAATGATCCAGGCGACCCTCACGGCCTGGAGCTGGTGGCGCTGGACGCGCGCGCGGGCGGCGCCAGCGCGCTGCTGCTGCTCGTGGCCAGCGTCAACGTGGCGCGCTCGCCCGAGATGAGATATGCGATCGGTAAGGACACGACACTATTCTAACTCGAAACATTTATTTCTATTAAACCGTTTACAGGCACTTTTGAACTGTCAAGGAGTCGGTCAGTTAGAAATATAAAGCAAATTGTCCATTCCGAAGCGAAGTGAGGCCCCCAAACGAAAAAAAACGAGGGTTCCGTACCTTGTGAACCGTGAAATGTTTTTAAATTTTCATAGGCGAGGTCAATATTCGTCAGAGAATTTTAACACTGCGGTGTTGAATATTGCAGTTTTAGGTCAGCGCCATCTCTTGACCGATAGTGAAACTAATGTAATTTTTGTTGATGATTTCTGAAAGAGTGTGCTATTTAGAGACATCGTTTTATTTTTCCTGTAATCTTACATAAAGTTTCATCACATAGAATTATTTCAGATTTATTTCTATGCAAACTTCGGAGATAAGGGGGAACGGTATTTTTTTTACATTTTTCATCAAAATAATGTCGAAAACTATGCGGCCTAAAATAAAAAAATAAAATTAATTGAGAATGTGCAAATAGCGTTCTTTCATATGATACCCCACATGCCTTAGTAGCCCCACTTCGAATTTTTAAGACCGGGGGTCTTAAAAATTCGAAGTGGGGCTACTAAGGCATGTTCCAAAAAACATATATACATAATATATATTTATTTCTTTCTTATTTGCAAAATAGTTGGGCAAACGTCATATAAAACTATTTCAAGTTGATAGCATTAGTAGATCTTGAGATATCCAGCTGTGACAGACAGACTGAGTCGCACCATAAGGGTTCCTTTTTACCATTTTGGTACGGAACCTTAACAATTAAAAAATAAAATACGTAATTAAAATAAGCCGGGACAGCTAAGAGATGACAACTGACGGCGCCCGTTCACGAACATTTAATCGGTCGTCATGCTACGGCTACACTGTCGCGATAAAGCGAAGATTCGTGCTGTCGCGACACGTCTGGACAAGATGTTCGTCACGTCGCGAATCATTCACGCGAATTTACCCGGCTACATTGTCGTGATAAAGCGAAGATTCGCGTTGTCGCGACACGTCTGCACAAGCAATTCGTCACATCGCGAACTCGTCGGTAAATTAGTGAACATCAAAGGATTTTATCGCGACGGAGTTCGTGCTGCTGGCCACACTTCGCGCACTCTTTGTTTATAGCGAGACGTCGAGCGTTTTGCATGTATTTGTCTAGCAACACGTAACTTCACGTCAAAGCGCGTATTTTGCGTACCTATAATATTAAAATTTTGTCGTAAGTACCTAATTACGAATTGGAGCAATTAAAAAATATTTGGAACTCATCGTTAATTGCAGCAGAAACAGTGCTCTGGAACCCGCAAGAGATGAATTATTAAAAAGAAACAATATTAATTACTATAGAACACATCTTAATAAATTATATAACCTCGAGCGGCGTGCGAGAAAGAGCGCGCGAAGTTTAGTTCGCGATAACGCGACAAGTGTAGCCCCAGCTTTCGAGTTCGCAGAATGATTCGCGATGTGAAGAACTGCTTGTCCAGATGTGTCGCGACAACACGAAATCAAAAACAATCTTCGCTTTATCGCGACAATGTAATGTAGCCAGTATAGTTCGTCGTAGAGCGAACACGAACTTTATAGTTTTTGTCGCGACAACGCGACACGAATCTTTGCGCGACAATATAGCCGTAGCATAAAGCTACGGCTACACTGGTACGTTATCGCGAACTTTACTTCGTCCGCACTCTGTTGCTCAGCGAGACGTTGAGTGGTGTGCGAGGGAGAGCGCGCGAAGTAAAGTTCGCGATAACGTACCAGTGTAGCCGTAGCATTAGAGTTGGGAGTATTTCCCAAAGAATGGAAAGAGGTCGTGCGTGTGCACAAAAAGACGACTCCGCAACATCAATAACTATTGGCCGATGTCCATCCTATCAGGGACTAAAATAACTTTTTAATCCCTAGAGTTAAAAAGCGATTTGAATTTAGAATGTGGATATTTTTTGTAAAAGTTCCAATCACCAAAGAAAGAGATCTCTCACGAATATTGTATGAACAAGTAACAGGCTGGCAAGACGGAGAGAAAGTGTGAATTTAGTCAAAATGAAAATCCTAGATGGCGGCTGCGAAAATTTAAAAAATTATCGTCATGCGTGTCGTTTTTATAGTTTTAGTGGGTGCTACAGCCGATAGTGACGTCAAAATGTAAATCATAGATGGTGGCTCTGAAAATTTTCTAATTTATCATCATGGATATCGTTTTCATGCTTTTCAAGGGTGCTAAAGCCGATATTGAGGTCAAAATGAAAATCCAAGGTGGCAGCTTTGGATTTTGTTTTTGTTTTAAATCATACGTGAGAAGGAACTTTGTTCCTGACGGGGATCGGACCGCACAAGTTTTTTGGGGGTGATAAAAAGTAGAATGTTCATCTCGGTAGCAACGCTATTTCAAGCTCGAGTGACGTACTTTCCTCTGTCGCGCAGCGCACATCTGCGTGGCCGACGCGGGCGCGCCGCGCGTGACGTCGCTGGTGGCTGCGCGCGGCTGGGCCGGCGACGCCGACGAGCCGGCGCGCTTCCTGCCGCTCGCCAGCCGCGCCATCCTCTACACCAGCAAGTACATCGCCGTCGTGTCCAGTAAGTGGCCAGTCGGTCCTAGCGAGGGTCCTAGCGCGGGGTTAACGGGCGTGATCTTATTTTGTTATAATTTTGACATAATACTAGTTTGCGACCACGGTTGTGATGTCTCTTCAACTGGCGTTCGTATTGTTCAGCAACAGTTTCGAACGACAAGGTGGACTACATCGACGTGTCGGCCGAGGGCGACAAGCTGCTGGGCGCCGAGCTGTGCGGCGGCGTGCCGCTGCTGTTCAGCCACAAGCACGGCGTGCTGGCGCTGAGCCAGCCCGACGTGCACGCCACGCCGTGAGTATACGCTTACAAGCGAACGATCTTATGGCGCGTGGCTAAAACTTGAACTAACGCCGCCATCTTGTTCTTTCAATACATTTAACAAAACAATTGCCCCCATGTTTACCAACAGCGCCCACATGCCAACGCCAACAGCTCCTTGTAACAGTGTAATCACAAAACACTCACGGGACTAAGGACACGGGGAAGGACTATAATATTGTCCTCCTAAAAAGCTTGGTATAGTCGACCTCATAATTGCTTTAACACCCTAAAGTTGGATGTTACTTGCACGTCGTAAAACGTCAAGGTCTATTTTTGCTCCACTCAAACCCGACTATATCCATATGGATAGCAAACTAACACCCTCTTCAAGCCCGACCGTATCCACCGAGATACGCGCGTCGCGGCGTAGCCCGGTGGACACGGTGGGGCTGAACGGATATTCTGTTTGGTCTGTGGGTTGTTTCTCTCTATGGCCTGAGGTATATTATCGTCGATTAGAAGTAAAATTGTCAAAAAATGATAGGTAACACCGAAAGATTCAGAAATATTTAAAGTGACGTAATAGACCGTGTCAGTGTTAAACTACGGGATTTTGACGTGAAAACGTGTATTTTCGTCGTCTATGACCGGCCAACGTAGAGGAGCTCGTGGCTAAGTAATAACAAGCCGCACTGGTCGATCCATCAGGTTAAGCTACGCTGTGACCATCTTTACATACCGAGACTCCTCCGTGCCTCGGAAAGCATGTTAAGCCGTTGGTCCCGGCTGTCATTTGTGGATCTTTGACAGTCGTTACGAATCGTCAGAAGCTCGAAAGTCTGACACCAGTCTTACCAAGGGGTATCGTATTACCCAGTTACTGGGTTGTGGAGGTCAGATAGGCAGTCGCTCCATGTAAAATACTGGTATTCAGCTGCATCCGGTTAGACTGTAAGCCGACCCCAAGATAGTTGGGAAAAAGGCTAGGAAGATTGATTGATGACCGGCCAACGTGACAGTTAGAGTTTCAGCTTTAGTGAAGTCTAATTTACTGGGAGGTTTTGTCAAAAGTGGTTACGCCATTACGTGATCGACTTTACAAATATTACCGGTAAGCCTTTAAATCAATAAAGCCGTTATATTCACGGGAATCAAACGTTGCACATCATGGTTTCAGCAACTACATTTTGTGTTGTTGGCCATATTTCATACCGCTACAAGTCAACTCAACTTTTTGATTACCACAAATTGGCTTAGCTCCTACGCCAATGTTTAAGGGAAAGTACATGAAGAAGCAGACTATCTTGTGCATTGCAATAAAACTTTGATATAAACCATGAGCCTAATAAAATGTTTGTGGTTTTGTCACCAGGTCTATGTGCGAGAGTCCGATGGGCTCTCCTTGTCCGTCTGACATGTACGACGGAAACCTGTCACTCTATGAAATTGATCCTCATGAGGTAAGTTTGTTTTCCAAGTGTCAGTCAAACGCGACATTTTGTCGTTATTTGTCATGCTACGGCTACACTGGTCCGTTATCGCGAACTTTACTTCGCGCGCTCTCCCTCGCACACCACTCGACGTCTCGCTGAGCAACAGAGTGCGGACGAAGTAAAGTTCGCGATAACGTACCAGTGTAGCCGTAGCATCAGAATATCCCTCCAAGTGTCGACATTATTGCCCTAAGTGTCACACTTCCACCAACCGTCGGTCAAAAATATGACAATTCAGAACAACTTCGTGTGTGTGAAAATGAAAGTGAATCGATTGATTACTTACTTATTGTTAAATTACCTCTCTGAATGCAGCAGTTAATTTCCACCAACAAATCACATACGCCCTTAGGAATCTGTACTGAATGATATTTGCTCACTCCACCAGGTGAGCATGGTGACAAGCGACGCGTGCGGCAAGCTGAAGACCGCGTTCCTGTTCCACGTGCGGCGCGACGTGGCCGCGTGCCGCGCGCTCGTGCACGAGCTGTTCCCGCGCGCGCGCGAGCACGACGAGCGCGACGTGGACAGCGTGCTCGACCGCAGCGTGCTCCGGATAGCCACGGAGATGCTCGACGACATACCCGCCGGGGACCCCAGGTCAGTGGCTGTTGAGCCTTATAGCTCACCTCGGGAAGATTCCCGCAGGAACCGCGCCTTTTTTATCATTAAAAGTACCCTATGTCACTTAGAAAATATATTATTAAAATAATTAATTACAAAGTCTGATCTGTATTTTTCTGATGAATGACCGACGTACGCGATCGCAAGACGACGACTGGCCTCCTGGCGGCATGGCCCCGCGGCACTCTTGAACTGCGCCGCGGCGCGCTCTCTGTCCCCGCCGGGCCCGCGACACTCCCGCTTGACGGAGCGTGTCCCGCGACACTCTCCCGCCTGACGCAGCGTGTCCCGCGACACTCTCCCGCCTGACGCAGCGTGTCCCGCGACACTCTCCCGCCTGACGCAGCGTGTCCCGCGACACTCCCGCCTGACGCAGCGTGTCCCGCGACACTCTCCCGCCTGACGCAGCGTGTCCCGCGACACTCTCCCGCCTGACGCAGCGTGTCCCGCCACACTCCCGCCTGACGCAGCGTGTCCCGCGACACTCTCCCGCCTGACGCAGCGTGTCCCGCGACACTCTCCCGCCTGACGCAGCGTGTCCCGCGACGCTCTCCCGCCTGACGCAGCGTGTCCCGCGACGCTCTCCCGCCTGACGGAGCGTGTCCCGCGACACTCTCCCGCCTGACGCAGCGTGTCCCGCGACACTCTCCCGCCTGACGCAGCGTGTCCCGCGACACTCTCCCGCCTGACGCAGCGTGTCCCGCGACACTCCCGCCTGACGCAGCGTGTCCCGCGACACTCTCCCGCCTGACGCAGCGTGTCCCGCGACACTCTCCCGCCTGACGCAGCGTGTCCCGCCACACTCCCGCCTGACGCAGCGTGTCCCGCGACACTCTCCCGCCTGACGCAGCGTGTCCCGCGACACTCTCCCGCCTGACGCAGCGTGTCCCGCGACACTCTCCCGCCTGACGCAGCGTGTCCCGCGACACTCCCGCCTGACGCAGCGTGTCCCGCGACACTCTCCCGCCTGACGCAGCGTGTCCCGCGACACTCTCCCGCCTGACGCAGCGTGTCCCGCCACACTCCCGCCTGACGCAGCGTGTCCCGCGACACTCTCCCGCCTGACGCAGCGTGTCCCGCGACACTCTCCCGCCTGACGCAGCGTGTCCCGCGACGCTCTCCCGCCTGACGCAGCGTGTCCCGCGACACTCTCCCGCCTGACGCAGCGTGTCCCGCGACACTCTCCCGCCTGACGCAGCGTGTCCCGCGACGCTCTCCCGCCTGACGCAGCGTGTCCCGCGACGCTCTCCCGCCTGACGCAGCGTGTCCCGCGACACTCTCCCGCCTGACCCAGCGTGTCCCGCGACTCTCCCGCCTGACGCCGCGTGTCCGCAGATGGAAGCAGCGCGGCGGCGCGGCGACGAACATCTGCCTGGGCAGCTCGGCGGCGCTGCAGGTGGCCGCACAGCTGCGCGACAAGCAGCGCGCCTTCTCGCTGTTCTGCGACTTCCTGCGCGCGGTGGGGCTGTGGCAGCGCCTCGGGCTCGTCACTAGAGGTACAGTCTATTTTAAATCGTCTGACATGTAGTGAACATAACTGAATGTCATTCTGCGGTATTAACATTACGACGATTGCGTAGTAATGTTAATCGCAAAATGACAAAAATCTCTAAAATCTTTTGAGACGGGACTGTAATTTTGACCTGCATTCACAGATATCGAAAAAAATTTACAGTTAGCAAGAACATACCACAAAAACTATTTTTTACCACATCTATTCAAAAAGAGCTAGTTTATTTTTCGTAAACAGGGACTAAAAGTGATTTGAATTTGGAATGTTTGGTTCCAATCACCAAAGGGATCAATCACGAACATTGTATGAAATATTTACAGGCTGGAAAGAGAGAAGTGTGAATTTGGTTAAAATGAAAATCCAAGATGGCCCGTGAAAATTTTGAAATTTTTCGTCTTGGGTGTCGTTATCATAGTTTTCGAAGGTGCTAAAGCCGACAGTGAGGTCAAAATGTAAATCCAAATGGCGGCTGCGATATTTTTCAAATTTTTGGCATGGGTGTCGTTTTCATAGTTTTCGGGGGTGCTAAAGCCGATAATGAGGTCAAAATGTAAATCCAAAATGGCAATCCATTTTGGCAAAAAATCTACTATTTGATGCCAATAGATCCTGTTTCTTGTAAGTATCATAAAACTATATTGGACAAACTGTGGTTTCAGTACTAGAAAATTCAGAAGCTTTTTTCACAAATATGCTTGGAAAGGACATGGCCAGTGGCTATGGCCAAAATCAATGTGCACGACGCTTTGCTTAGCGCCGAGAGTTGAATATTCAACAGTATATTTTCTTGAAGCGCTGGGATACGCGCTGAATGCGCTCTGTTGGATATTCAACTGTCGGCGCTAAGCAGTGTCGAAAATACAATACACGAACAAAAATCGTCGCGATTTTATTACGTGCGTCCGTGCGAACGTCGGCTAAATGTACACACATAACACTTTGAAATATTTAATTCCAACCTATTTTCCTCCAGTAACAGATGTGCATCCTCAATGGTTGACACTTGACTCAGAATTTTCATGTCAACGCGTATAATAAGATTTTATAATTTAGGAAACAAGAGGCGATGTCATTTACAAAAATATTGAATAAATTGTTGAGGGCCACAATCTGGCAGCTATTTTCAACATATAATACAAACCGTCTGTACAAGCATGTATTGTTGTAGTGTCTCTTTTGGAAGTCGGTTTTTTTTTGTAAAAAGTTTTTTTTAATGTCGATTTTGACTGAGCTATCTATAGTATCGGAAGTTTCTTTGTTTGGAGCAGATTTCAGTGTGATGTTTTTTTTATTTGAGATTGTAAGAAGCTTTTCATCTTCTCAGTTTTTCTTCCCATTTCCCATTATTTGGGGTCGGATCCTAAACCTAAGACAATCTGTCTTTGATTTTCGGTTCAGGCAATCGGGCTTTCGAAAGGTCTCTCTTTATATTTGAGCACCAAGTTCACTCCCCGCAGAGGGCGGCGGCGCGGGGCCCACGGCGGCGGCGCTGGGCGCGCTGGCGGAGCAGCTGGGCGCGGCCGCGGCGCTGCGCCGGCTGCAGCAGGGGCCCGACGCGCAGCTCATCGACGCCGCCATCTACCAGGTCAGTGGTTGCTACGTCACGGCGGTGATTTACTTGTGTACATCTTTTGTTGGAGGTCCTCAACTAATAGATGTGTCAGGTGGTGTGTGGCGACAATCCGGAGGTAGAAGAGGAGCCGGAAGTGGAAGCAGCGTTGTCATCGGGAGCGCTCTCCCCGGGCGACGTGTGCTACCGGCGCGTGTCGCGCGTGCGCCGCGTGCTGCGCGCGCTCGCCCGCGCGCCCGCGCCCGCGCACGACGCGCGCGCCGCCGCCAGCCATGCTGCTGCTACCATCAATATACTTACTGTGAGTTATCTATCTATACACTATCCCAGAGCGACTTGTGGACTTGTGCTACTAGTGCGTGTCGCGCGCCGGCTGTAATTATGAGCGATGAGTAACCGAATGTTGTATGGCAGAACGTGCTCAGTGCGGTGCACAAGACGCGCGCCGCGTGGAGCGCGGGCGGGCCGGGCGGGCCGGGCGGGCCGGGTGGGCCGGGCGGGCCGGGCGCGCCGGACGGGCCCGCGCTGGGCCCGCGCGCGCTGCTGCCGGCGCTGGGCGAGCTGCAGCGACGCACCGTGGCGCAGGCGCAGCAGTGCCCCGAGCCGACGCTGCGCGCGCAGGTGTACGAGGCGGCCGCGAGCCTGGCCGACCTCATCCTAACGGACGCCGAGCATCTGAACGGTTCCTCGCACACGCAGCATGTTTATGAGCGGATCCGACGGGAGGCTATACAGCCCTTCGGTCAGTATGCTTACTTCGAACTCTATTAACACCGAATCAATTAAAAACAGCCTTAGAGCATAACACACTTTTATTTTGAAAATAAAATGTACTCGCGTCACATGTTGTGGGTTGAACCCATCCGATTTTGGAATGAAGTTCTTTAACGCGGCTTGTAAAGTTTCAGAAATTGTCACGCTAAAAGTGTTAATACTTGCGACTGTCTTCTTCTAATTCAAAGAGAAAGAAAGAGAGAGAACTTCGGCAGAAAGAAACAAAAGAAAAGAGTAAAGTGATTACAGTGTCGTGAGATAAAATTGTACACAGCGGCCCGAGTACACTGCATGCCGGAGAGAGAGAGAAAGCTTCAATGTGGTCATAAATCATAATGTAAAACTAAGATGGCAACAGCGAATTTATTTTTATTTTTCGTCAATGGTGTCGTTTTCAGTCTTCGAGGGTGCTAAAGCTTAGTAGCTAGCTAGTGAGGTCAAAATGTAAATCAAAGATGGCGGCTCTGAAAATGTTCTAATTTTTCATCAAGGGTTTAAATTTCATAGTTTTCGAGGGTGTTAAAACAGATAGTTGGGTCGAAATGTAAATGCAAGACCGCGGCAGCGAAAATTTTAAAATTTTTCGTCATGGGTGTCGTGTTCATAGTTTACGAGGGTGCTAAAGCCGATAGCGAGGTCTAAATTTAAATCTATATGGCGGCTGCGAAAGTTTCAAATTTTTCGTCATGGGCGTCATTTTCATAGAGGAGCTCGTGGCTAAGTAATAACAAGCCGCACGGATCGATCCATCAGGTTAAGCTACGCTTGCCGGGGTTGGTCAGTGCATGGGTGACCATCTTTACATACCGAGACTCCTCCATGCCTCGGAAAGCACGTAAAGCCGTTGGTCCCGGCTGTCATTTGTGGATCTTTGACAGTCGTTACGAGTCGTCAGAAGCCCGAAAGTCTGACACCAGTCTTACCAAGGGATATCGTATTACCCAGTTACGGGGTTGTGGAGGTCAGATAGGCAGTCGCTCCATGTAAAATACTGGTATTCAGCTGCATCCGGTTAGACTGGAAGCCGACCCCAAGATAGTTGGGAAAAAGGCTAGGAAGATTTTTTTTGTGTCATTTTCATAGTTTTCGAGGGTATGTACTTTAGCCGATATGGTACATTAAAATGTAAATCCAGGACGGCCGCTAAAATTGAAAAAAAATCATCATGTATCATTGTCATAGATTTCGAAGGTGCTGAGGTCAAAACGTAAATCCAAGATGGCGGCTTACAAAAATTGGTTTTTATCACATCTATTCAAAAAGACGTAGTTTAATCCTCGTAAACAGGGACCAAAATAGCTATTTAATCCCTAGGGACTAAAAGTGATTTGAATATGGAATGTGGATATTGTTAGTAATAGTTCTTTTCACCAAAGAGATCGATCACGAACTTTGTATGCATAAGGCTGGCAAGAGAGAGAGAAAGTGTGAATTTGCTCAAAATTGCTATAGGTCAAAATGTAAATCCAAGATGGCGAATAAGAAAATTTTCAAATTTTTCGTCATGGGTATCGTTTTCATAGTTTTCGAGGGTGGTCAAGCTGATAGTGAGGCCAAAATTTAAATCCAAGATGGCGGCTGCGATTTTTTGTTTTTAAAATCATTCGTGAGTAGGAAATTCGTTCCTGATGGGGGTCGGACCGCACACGTTTGTTTTATCATAGAGGGTGATATAAAGTAGAGTGTTCAACTCGGGAGCAACACTATTTTAAGCTCGAGTGATGTACTTGTAATCCCTCGCTACGCTCGGGATTCTACTCTAGAATCCTTCGCTCCGCTTTGGATTCAAAAAAACACTCTCGCCTTAAAAATAGTTGTTTGCTCCCTTGGCAAACAGTCTACTATTTTGGTTTTGGTTTAAGTGTAAATCATACGTGAGAAAGAACTTCGTTCCTGAAGGGGGTCGGCCCTCAGACCGCACACGTTTTAAAAAAAAATTAAGTTAGAACACTTAATTTAAAAGCGCAAAAGTGATGCAACTATTAACAGGTGCCGTGACTGACATAAATGGTTTAGCACCACAAAAATTTTAATTTTATACTAACACAAACTTAAGGTTTCAATAATATTTCAAGCTTTCTTACAATTTAGTAAATAAGTTATTGACGAAAAAGGGTTTTTTTCGTGCATGGAGCCTTTAGTTTAAAATTGACACAGACTGGAATGGTATATGTAGCAGCAGCGGTGAGGTTTGATGCGAACATAAGGTTTTTTAGATTGTGTTGAGGATTTTCAATTAAAACGATGCGTTATTTTTAACGAACAAATTATGTGTATTGCCATTTTGATTTTACAACATTCAAGGAAAGGGGAGTGGGAACAATATTTTAAATGAAGACCAATCACAGTCGAGCGATAGGTATGACGTAGCGTATGGTATCATTTCGTGCCTCGAGATGTCGCTGTTGGTCCTTGATGTGCGTTAATGAAGTAGTAGTCCACAACAGTATATCTTAAAATTATATTTTAACGTTTTCTTCTTCATTTATTCGTGTGGTTAGTGACTAACCTGATGTCAGAGTTGGTTTGATATTTTAACGTGACTTTATTTGTTTCAGTTGACGAAGGCCAAACGGAGCGTGCGGCAGTTCTTGCTGAGAAATTCAAAGACTTTGAGTTGTTGATAGAGATGTGTGTCAAGAACGACGACATGGACAAACTTTTCTCGTATATCGACAAATATTCGAACGAGGTGTGTATATTACTGTATTATTGATTTTAGCTGTTAAATCACTTTTATGTGAGTGAGATTAGCTGTGCCCGCGATTTCGTCCGCGTGGAACAGTGTCTTTGGGAAGCATTTTTTAAATTACGTATTTGCAAATGCCCGGCCGGCTCCGGGCCACGCGCTGGGAGCGCGGTGCGCGGGCGGCACATCTAGCAATAATTGAAGTAAATGCGTAAACAAGTCACGACGTGTCGCTCTCGAGAAAGTGCGTGAAATTGAACCGAAGTTCGGCCAATTTTTTCATTTTAACCGAATGTTCGACCGAAGTTCGGATTGGGTTCAAACCACATTCGGTCCATCTCTTCTTGCTATGTTCTATGTTGTGGTTCAAGTGGACCATTGTGCGTGGGCCATGGCGGCCGCTTGGGGGGTTATTCCAACCAGCCCACCTCCCTCCAGAAGCTAATTAAAGCTCCTGACCTGTTCAGAACATCCGTGAAAGATCTGGGTGACCCGAGGGTTTGTGTTCTAATCTGGGTGACGCCTGTGCATTCAAAGAGCACGTGCGCGACGGTCTCCTCAGCCTCCATGCACGCCCTGCACAGAGGACTGTCCGTGATGCCTATTGTGTGGAAGCGTTTGTTCAGCGAGCAGTGATACAAACCTTAATCTTGAAACTTGAGCATTACGGACTTGGAAAACTTGCGCTCAGTTTAGTTAAATCTTATTTAAATGATAGACAACAGCAAGTTCAAATAAATGGTGTCAATTCACTCGGTTTAAAAGTAAAAATGGGTGTACCACAAGGATCAATATTGGGTCCTTTTCTCTTTTTAGTATATATTAATGATCTACCCCATTTGTTAAAAACTCAACCACAAATGGTGTTATTTGCTGATGATACTTCATTAATTTTTAAAATGAATAGACGTGCATCAAATCTTGACGACGTAAATAACGCCCTGCAGCAGGTCCAAAATTGGTTCACTGCTAATAATTTAGTATTAAATGAGAAAAAAACTAAGTGCATAAGATTTTCTTTACCAAATGTCAAAAGTAGTAATTGTGAGATAGTATTAAATCAAGAGAAACTAGAATTCGTCGATCAAACTGTTTTCCTGGGGATCACGCTCGACTCTAGGCTTCAATGGGGTCCTCATTTAACATCCCTTTCAGGACGACTAAGTTCGGCAGCATATGCTGTGAGAAAAATCCGTCAATTTACGGATGTAGATACCGCGAGGCTAGTCTATTTTAGTTACTTTCATAGTATTATGTCGTACGGTATTCTACTATGGGGACGGGCTGCAGACATCGAGTCTATTTTTATTCTGCAGAAAAGAGCCATCAGAGCGATATATGGCCTCCGCAGGCGCGACTCTCTAAGGGAACTGTTTAAAGATATTAACATCATGACGGTACCTTGTCAATATATCTATGAAAACATTATGTACGTAAGGAAAAATCTACATCTTTTTAGTAAAAGAGGTTCAAGACACAATTATATCACTAGGAATAGGGACCAATTAGTTCAACCGGGTTTCAGGCTGGCTAAAGTAGACTCATCATTCATGGGGTACTGTTTAAAATGCTACAATAAAATACCTCCCCACATACTTCAGCTGAATGAAACGAAATTTAAATCTTATATTAAACGCACACTATGCAGTCAGGCATATTATAAGTTGGGGGATTACATCGCTGATAAAAATGCTTGGCTCAACGCTGGTCCTGCTCCACAAGGGCACATAAACTAATTGTATAGCAACTGAAAATACTGTTGGAGCTGCGGAAGATTTTAAAAACTATCTTTGCATTGTATAAATTCAATCTCTTAGCATTGTATAATTGCATAGCACATGTGTGAGTACTATGTACAGACTATAAAGCTACCATTTAGGTACTGGGTATGTCTTTCATTGACTTGAATGTGCCCTGGCGGCTGAGAGTATGTCATGCTCACTCTAATGTCACGCTGACGGTGGCGTGTGTGTTGGATCATTTAGCTCCCTTCAAAATGGTTGAGCTGAATGGTGCTAATCCATGCGTCATGTTCGTGAACGGGCGCCGTCAGTTGTGACTGGTCATCTCATAGCTGCCATGGCTTATTTTAATTTGATTTAATTTTTTAATTGTTTTATTTTTGTTTTTATCTTTTATTACGGACGCTTTTAACGTTTTGCATCGTTCTCACATGTATAAGTTCAACATGAATGATGTAACCAATATTTTGTAACCAAATTTTTATTTAAAAGAGTGTCCGTGGAGTTTCTTGCCCGTTCTTCTCCATAGGTACCTACTACGCTTTGGAATGGGCATCTAGCTTCATCTTTTCTGACTGACCGACCCCTTGACAATTCAAAAGTGCCTGTAATTGGTTTATTTGAAATAAATGCTTTGAGTTTTGAGTTTGAGTTTGAGTTTGAGTGTCCCGTGATGGTCCCCGTCACCAGGCGCAGGCCGTTCCTGTCCGGGCGTAGTAAACGTCTGGTTAGTCCGCTATCCAAGGATGGCATAGCTTCCTTGGACTGCCTGCAGCCCGGTGCCGAGGTCCACCAATACTCCGCTTGTGTGTTGGTGAACTCTTGTAGCCACCTGCGTATTTGGTTGAAGGGGATGGGTATAATAGGCTCGGGTCCACAGACTGCCGTGTTGGATCCTCGTCTATGTATAGGTCGGATGAATGTAGTGTATAACCAGTGGGTGACCTTGGGGCTGATCCCCCAATTCCTGCCAAGCAGCCGCTTGCACTGCCACAGGGATATGCTGACTTTTGTAGTGTTGTAGTTTGTGTGTTTTGCCCAGTTCAGTTGTTTGTCCAAATAAATGCCCAGGTATTTGGTTTCAGTTGAAAGGCTTAGGGTTGTTCCAAAGAATCGTGGTAGTTGAAGCGTCGTTAGTTTTCTCTTTTTTGTGAAGAGAATCAGTTCGGTTTTTGTGGGGTTCACCGAGAGTTGGTGCTTGTTGCACCATTCCTCTACAATTTTCAGGGCTTGACGCATTAGGTTGCATAGTGTTTTCGTGGGTTCCGTTTATTATTATGGTTAAGTCATCGGCGTAGCCTACGGTGAAGTAACCTTTGTCGTTGAGTGTTTTGATGAGGCTGTCTACTACCAGGTTCCATAGGAGCGGCGAGAGGACGCCCCCTTGCGGGCAGCCTTTCGCGACGATGGTCCTCGTAGTGTCATTTACTGTGACTTGTACAGCTCTCAGTTTGAGCATGTTGGTGATCCAGCCGCTCAGGGTTGAGTCTATTCTGTGTCTGTCGAGGGCCATGTTTATACTGTTAAACATGGTCTTGTCAAAGGCGCCCTCGATTTCAACGACATCGAGTGATGATGAGAGATTCTTGCTATGTTAACGACAGAAAGGGTAGCGCAGCACTTTTTGATTGTCGTGTCGATTGATTTATGAGAAGTGAATTAAATAGTAGCGCAGCTCGTTGTTCGTTACTGTCGTTCTTATACCGACCTATAGACTCAGCACTATCACCAACTACAAATATCCGTTGTGCCCGTGCAGGGCATCGCGGCGCTGACGTTCGCGCGCCTGGCGGAGCGCGGCGGCTCCGGCCGGCTGCTGCGGCGGCTGGGCGCGCGCTACGGCGGCGCGCTGCGCGCCTGGCTGCGCGCGGCGCCGGGCCGCGCGGCGCTGCTGGCGCTGCACGAGCTCGGCGCGCAGCAGCACGCGCGCGCCGCCGACGCGCTGCTGCTGCTGGCCGACGACGAGCTGGACTCCGTCGATAGGCTCACGGTAAATATACATATTATTATTATGTGAAAATCAAATTAAATGAAATGAAATGAAATTGTTTATTCTGTAAATAGGATATTAGAATCACTTTTACACGTCATATTAAAATTTATGTTAAAAATTAGCTAGATGGGTTCGGCGTTTCCTATCTGACTACTCTGAGAAGAAAGGCCGAAACAAACTCAGAGGTCACAGTCTCTTTTAAAGTCCAGACATAATCTTGGTCAGGCCATATGAGGACCATGTAGACTAGTGTCTGAAATGGTCTTTTGAGGAAAGAACCATACAGCTGAGAGTGGACCTGTCCAGTCAGTGCAAGCATTTGTCAGTAATCGCGGAGCTCAACTCTGAACTTAAAGAGCTCAACTCGACGAACAGTACCAAAGAAAGGACATTTGGGTAGGCCGCATAAACTACTCAAACTGCCAGACCATCATTAAAACTAACTGTGAAAGAAAAGAAAATAGAGAAGAAAAAAAAATATCCACATAGTCCTCACATTCACAATAATTAAAATAATATAATACTTTACAAAGTAATCATGTCATTTTGTATGTAATATTCAACAATGTCAATGTTTATATAAAACTAGTATAATTTCAAAGATTATTCACTTTCATCTTTAATCAACTATTTTTTCATACAACGATACTAGTTCTTTACTATAATTCATCGCGCTTTATAAAAAAGATACACATATACAGGATAAATTTTTGAGATGAGATGGAGCAGGAAAAGCAATCGTTAATTTCCGGCCAGTCTATCCTTATATCATCATCATCATCATCATATCAGCCGAAAGACGTCCACTGCTGGACATAGGCCTCCCCCAAGCACCGCCACTTCGACCGATTCTGTGCTTCCCGCATCCAGCGGATTCCTGCGGCCTTTACAAGGTCATCGGTCCATCTTGTGGGAGGCCTTCCAACGCTACGTCTTCCGGTACGCGGTCGCCACTCCAGAACCTTTCGGCCCCATCGGCCATCTGTTCTGCGGGCAATGTGTCCTGCCCATTGCCACTTAAGTTTGGCAATTCTATCTATCCTTATATATTAAGAGATAAAATCCTCCGCCGCGTCTGTCCCCTCTGTCTGAACGCGATTAACTCAAAAACTACAAAACGCTTTTCACAGTTTTCACTAATGAACGGAATAATTTTCTGAGGACGATTTTGATGTATAATTCATTAAACTTGTATAAATTGGCTGAAACACAACGATTATGGTTGAAGATATCGGAAAAAATCATGCAGACTGGGAGATTTACTGGCGTGCACCGCGTAAACCGTAAGATAACATAACAAAATATATGTTCTACAGGATCGTACCTACGTCTTAAAAAATTCGACAAAAAAGTCTGCGATAGCATGTCTATCTTCTAAAGATGACTCACAATAAACATTTTTATCTTTTAAAATTTCTTAAAAATTTCAATGTTATTTCCGAAGCTATTTTAACCGGTATTACATCCTTATTTAATAAAATATGTTATTTAAATTGGGCATTTAATTTGGATTATAATATGCGTTGACATACTTGACATCATATCATTCAAATGAATACTTGAAATTATATCACAGATTCAAAATTACGCGTATCAAGCGGCGCGCAGCGCAGCGCTTTCTTCGGCTATTAGAGATGCGATCATCGTTTCGCTTTCTTTTAATCCCGGTAGTACGTTTTCGTGGGACATTTTCCGAAATCCACGCGGGCGAAGCTGCGGGAAAAAGATAGTTCAGCATAAATAAGTCGAAAATTACATTTCGTAATTTTCGACTTATTTATGTTTTTTTTTGTGATTTCTGACTTTTCTAATAAGTACTCAAACCTCAGTATAGAATCATAATCGATTGGTCTCAACAATTTTTTTGGATAAAATTGCACATTTTTTTGCTGATATTTTTTCAAAACTTAAAAACACCCTCCAAAGACCATTTGCCTATCACTAAAACGGTTCAGGTACCAACCCTTACTTAAAAATCCAGTCTGTATGTAGCGCTACAAGGCTGTTTTGCCGCGAGGCTTAAATTCAAAAATTATTTATTTCGATCCATAAAAAGATCATATTTCTACATTGTACATTTGACATAAAAATAAAATTAAATTAAATTTCAATCATAATAAATATATATAAAAATAATTAATTAAATAATATAAATAACATTAAAATTATAAAATTAAAAATCTCAAAACAATAAATTAAAATTAAAATGTTTAATAATACGCCTGACTCTGAGTCATTTGTTTGTTTGTCATTACATTAACCATAAAACAATGGTTAATGTACTGACAATCAAACCTGTCCGCAAATACGCTCAGACGCGTAAATACGCGCAAATTGGAACTAACGTCGCCCTGATTTTGTTTTGTTTTAATACATTTCAAATGATATTTCATAAAACATTCGGTCACATTTTGTCGTTCACAAGAATATTTTATTTACCAAAGTAATTACAAAACCCACAGACGTGCGCGTCCCTCGCCAAGCTGTGCCTGGTGGCGGCTGGTGCGGCGGGCGGGGCGGGCGGGCCGGGCGGGGCGGGCGGGGCGGGCGCGTGGGCCCGGCTGGAGGCGCGCCTGGCGCTGGCCGAGCAGCACCTGGCGCTGCCGCGCGCGCTGCGCCTGCGCCACGGGCTGGACGCCGGCGACTGCCGCGTGCTGCCGCCCGAGCAGCTCGTGCAGGTACGTTTGGGCCCGGCTGGAGGCGCGCCTGGCGCTGGCCGAGCAGCACCTGGCGCTGCCGCGCGCGCTGCGCCTGCGCCACGGGCTGGACGCCGGCGACTGCCGCGTGCTGCCGCCCGAGCAGCTCGTGCAGGTACGTTTGGGCCCGGCTGGAGGCGCGCCTGGCGCTGGCCGAGCAGCACCTGGCGCTGCCGCGCGCGCTGCGCCTGCGCCACGGGCTGGACGCCGGCGACTGCCGCGTGCTGCCGCCCGAGCAGCTCGTGCAGGTACGTTTGGGCCCGGCTGGAGGCGCGCCTGGCGCTGGCCGAGCAGCACCTGGCGCTGCCGCGCGCGCTGCGCCTGCGCCACGGGCTGGACGCCGGCGACTGCCGCGTGCTGCCGCCCGAGCAGCTCGTGCAGGTACGTTTGGGCCCGGCTGGAGGCGCGCCTGGCGCTGGCCGAGCAGCACCTGGCGCTGCCGCGCGCGCTGCGCCTGCGCCACGGGCTGGACGCCGGCGACTGCCGCGTGCTGCCGCCCGAGCAGCTCGTGCAGGTACGTTTGGGCCCGGCTGGAGGCGCGCCTGGCGCTGGCCGAGCAGCACCTGGCGCTGCCGCGCGCGCTGCGCCTGCGCCACGGGCTGGACGCCGGCGACTGCCGCGTGCTGCCGCCCGAGCAGCTCGTGCAGGTACGTTTGGGCCCGGCTGGAGGCGCGCCTGGCGCTGGCCGAGCAGCACCTGGCGCTGCCGCGCGCGCTGCGCCTGCGCCACGGGCTGGACGCCGGCGACTGCCGCGTGCTGCCGCCCGAGCAGCTCGTGCAGGTACGTTTGGGCCCGGCTGGAGGCGCGCCTGGCGCTGGCCGAGCAGCACCTGGCGCTGCCGCGCGCGCTGCGCCTGCGCCACGGGCTGGACGCCGGCGACTGCCGCGTGCTGCCGCCCGAGCAGCTCGTGCAGGTACGGCGCCGCCGCAACGCTACTATGTTCGCGCCGTGTCCGAATCTCCCGGATGCGACTGTAGGCCGACAATGCCGTCGGCGACAGTCCCATGCTCCTAGCGGGTGGAGAAATACAAGGCATTGCGATGTCTGATATGTCACAAGATGAGTCTGCACTTCTGCAGATTTCTCTATGAAATATTTCATAATTTAGTTGCCGCTGAACTAAATCTCAGGCATGAAGCCATTTTAAATATTAGTGTATTACATTTATTTGCATTTCAAAAATGTCATCTATATATCGTAGGGTGATTTGATAATCCGAATTTTCGCGAAAACCCTATTGATTTTGCAAAAACACAGTTGAATAAAAAGTGGTGAAACATTTTTGCAAGCAACTGGGTGAAATAGGTTAGATTAGAACTATAACCAACCGCGCGCGAGCCGAGCAAGCGATACCGCGGCAACGGCCGGCGAACGCTACTTCCAAAATGTTTCACCACTTTTTAATTATCCGTGTTTTCGCAAAATCCCTAGGGTTTTCGCGAAAATTAAAATTATCAAATCATCCTACAACTTTATACAAAACGATCTGTGCCGACGACTCTGCCGGTGTTAAAAATTTTATCTCTAAATATTATGAAACAATAGTATATTATGTAACTAATGAATAAAGGACGGATTTAAAGCGAGGGCCATAGATGAATCACGATCAAGTGAAGGATTCTAACGAGTGAATCACGACCGTAGGAAGTGATTCATGATGATTGAATCACGAGCGCAGCGAGTGATTCAAGTGTTAGAATCCTGAGCGACGCGAATGATTCATGGCCCTCGATATAAATCCGTTTTATTCAAGAGTTGCATACTATACTTTATACCATGACTACGAGAAAAAGAAATAGACATTTAATAAAAGGTTAATACGTTCCGTGTCGGGAGCCCTCCTGGAGGGTTCACCTACTTGGATATGGGATGTCGGGAGCCCTCGCGGAGGGCTCATTTTAAATGTAGACGTTCAGTGTCGGGAGCCCTCCTGGAGGGTTCACCTACTTGGATGGGATGTCGGGAGCCGTCGCGGAGGGCTCATTTTAAATGTAGACGTTCAGTGTCGGGAGCCCTCCTGGAGGGTTCACCTACTTGGATATGGAATGCCGGGAACCCTCGCGGAGGGTTCATTTTAAATGTAGGCGTTCAGTGTCGGGAGCCCTCCTGGAGGGTTCACCTACTTGGGTATGGGATGCCGGGAGCCCTCGTGGACGTCCTCCCGGAGGTTTCACTTCCAACTACGAATAATAAAAGTCATAGACTTTTATGGCGGAATGATGAGTTATGAGTTCTATGAAAATGGGTGGATTCGAAAGTGTTAAGGAGGTTGTATAGCATTGAGATAGAGGTCGAATACATTGGTGTGTTCTAAATTCAAACACCAAAATAGTGATTAAAAGAGCTTCTTATTCACTGTTTTCAGTGAATAAAATAAGCTTTTTAGAGGGGGAATGGTATAAAATTGCTTTTCGTGTCTATTTGTGTAACCGCGTTGTTCTTCTAAACTGCACAACGGATTTCAGGGTATATCATAGGGTGCTGAAGTCGATAGTGAGGTCAAAATGGAAATCCAAGATGGGAGCTTTATATTATTTTATTTTATTGGTTAAGGTGAGAAGGAACTCCGTTCCTGAGGGGGTCCCCCCGACCGCACACGGTTTATTCTGTACACTGTATAATTGTACTGTCTGTAATTTCACTAAAAAATATAACTCAGCTAAACTACTGCGCTAACTCGGCACTCACTTACACCAATATTAAATATTTATTTCGCTTTGATAGCCTATGAATATACGAATGTTTGTCTCACAGATGTACATCGAGTCGGAGAGCAAGGCGCTGACGGAGTACGACTACAAGAAGGCGCTCGACCTCACGGACTTCGTGCACGACATGGAGCGGCGCGACGACCTGCGCCTCAGGGTACGAAGGTTCACTTATACTTTAGAGCAAGTCGTTGATATGAAATATGATCGGTCTAGTTTTATACTAAAACAAGTCGTGCCCGGCACTGGCGAAAATGACAAACTTCCATACAAAACGTTCACCCCTATTTAACTCCTTTATGATGCTGGATGATTTTTCTTAAATCCTTCCTTTGTACTCACTTTACCTTGTCTGTCAGGGAATTAATTTAAGATTTTTAATCTGCTGTAATTTTGGGTAAGAACTGTTACTATAGTATAGATTGTCTGTCAGCGTCAGCGATGACTTTAACAACTACACCAACAGTGTACTTCAATTGACCCTTGATTTAAGAGCGTTTATTCTGAAAGTAGGCAACGTCGCAATTAGCTCAATGATTTAAAAAAAATATTTTATAAATATTTGACAGCTATTTGTGACGTTGCCAACTTTTAGGATATACGCTCTGAACTTGATAAATATGACTAGTGCGCGATTGTACATCTGAATTCTCTACTGCACAATCATGTACTTCGGCCTTAGTGTACATCCACAGCCGCGCGCGGTGCGGCGACGGGCGCGAACTATCAAACATATGAAACCGCCGCTTGGGTGCATAGTGTCGCGCCTGGGGGCGCCTAGCGCGACGGGCACGAGCGAGCTGCTGCGCGGGTTATGTGTAGTTTTCAAATGTTCCTATCCGCGCGTTACGGCCGCGCCGCGGGCCTAGTCAGCAAGCGACCTAATGCGCGAAAAGTGACCTAATCAATCCAGTTTGGTCTTGTCGCTCGGTGTTTATTTATTTTGTGGACACCATCTCTTGTGTTCAACATCTCCCATCTCAGGATCGGACTATCTAATAAAATACCAAATCCTCGTCTTATGGTTTGTAACCTCGGAAATACGTCTTAAACGGGTATTACACTGTAGTGTACTGAATCAGGGCCCGGAATTAAGGGAGCACTAACGTAGCACAAACCAATTAGAGGACCCTTACTCTTATTACACCCCTCTTATTAAGAGTTTAGGGACCCTGATTCAGTGTAGTGTAATACCCGCATTAGTGCTACTGCGGCTCGCGCGCCAGTGTGGCCGTGTGGCCGCGTGGCCGTGTGGCCGCGTGGCCGCGTGGCCGCACACTCAGAGTCCTACGTGTGCAGGTGTGGTGCGCGTGCATCCGGCGCGACGACTGGAGCGCGTGCCGCGTGGACGCGCCCAGCGACGAGCTGCACGACAAGATGTTCTTCCGGCTCATCGACCTCGTGCACGTCATGGGTGAGTACATAGGAACTAAGCACAGCACTAACCCCTGGCGAATGGAAACAAGTGGTCAGTTACCATCTCAGTCTCTCTCAGCTACCTACTAACTACTCCACATGGCACTTACCAAGTAGCGCCACCAAACCTGGTTCCAAGCCTGGTGGCCTTCTGCACCGAGCAACATCGTACAGTCACAGCCAAAATATGTTCATCACCTTGAGGGCTATTGTTGTCGACTTATTGCACGATGGAATCTGCTTTACCGACTCAGCATTATATAATAACGTGTTAATAACAATACCGCAGAGTGACATTCAGCCATTTCCTTTAAATAGATACTGAGAGCCTCTGTTCTATTGTACCAAGTGTTAGCATTGTCCATGTCCCACCAGGCGGCGACCTGGAGCTCCTGCTGCCGCCCGTCGAGGACATCCTGACGGCCCCGGAGCTGGCCGAGCTGGTCTCCGACCCAAGGTTCCACTTCATCATCAAGTACGGCTACGAGTGCGTCGACACCACGCGCAACGACTCCATGCAAGAGGTGTAAACTGAACTATCTGATGTCTTTGCTCGCCTTACGAAAACGTTGACCATTTTTGTACATTATCACATTAAACTCGTTCATTGACGCGTCACATTTTTGACGTCGTTATTTGCATTATAATATGACATTGTTCTAAAATTACTTAGCACGTGCTTTAATTTCTACATGTTTCCCCTCTCTATCTTGCACTTGTGGTTTGACAGTTGAGCGACAGTGACAGGAATAACTCTTTATAGATCTCAATGTTAGTGTGGTTAAGGTTTTCGTAAGTCGACCGTACGATCAACCGCACGTCAATAAATATGATCCCGTACCCTTACCGCTGAACAGTTAAGGCGCTGTCAAACTGTTACGATGGACGTGTGGTCAACTGTACGTGTAGTGAGAAATATTATAATATGTATGAGTACATTTATTTATAAAGGCTTTTGTATTATAAAGGCTGTTGATTTAGTCACCAGCGTCCGTTAAAGTCATTATATCTGTCAATTTCGTCATACTAGATAACTTTCTTCGTAATGCGCTATTTGATTCGAGAAAATAAAACTTCGTACATAAAAATATATGGAGACAACAATGCAGCCAGCATGTATGAAGACTATAACGGAAGCATGTGAAATCAACATCCTATATAACTGTCAGGACTTGAACCGTTATTCTATTAAAAACCTTAGTTTGTACTTATTAACCTTAGGATTGTTAGAGCTTTTATAATACACATAGGAAAATGTGTAAACTGCAACAGTAGGTCGCCTCACAGATATCGACCCATCGCGTGGGCTGCCGCTTACCGAACTGACATAGTGCTGATTGGTACACGCATTCAAAGATATTGCGACTCCTATGTTTTGGCAAATAACACGTCATGAAAAAAATTACCAACTGTTACTACTTACATGCAAATATAATACACAAAAACTGTTATAAAGTAATAATGTCAGTACATGGTGGAACCCCCGTAATAAATACTTTGTCGTGAGAGACTTACTGAAGTCTGATAATTTAGATCTTAGGATAGCTTCATAAAGCTTAGTAAATATAGGTAATTAGTAGCAAGGCTTGTGACACAATGGCTTCTCAGCCCTTCTTGTTATTTCTTTTCGAACAGTACGCGACCGTTATTAATGTCACATCGAGTTATACGAAAAGTTATTTGTAGAATGTACGACACTCTGCAAAGGCAGAACTGTTTGTTTATCATTACTTCCTGTGTGGCATGTGTGTCTAGAGTAATGACTAATCTCGATGTGTATTTTTTAGACCGGAGTACAATAGATTAAGTATTTTTTAATTAATATTAGTGTAGCTTTTCGTTGTTCGGTTTTAAATATCAAAGTTTTAATCTCAAATATTTTACCGTTAGAGACTGCAAAGCTGTTTATAACTTTAGCAAGTAACATGAAGTGTTCACAAAACAAACGTATTAGAGTAACAGTATGCACCTGTATCTACATTTCAATAGACACGAAATAAAATAACCAGAGTTATAGAAGAAACTTTTTCATAACTGTAGCGTTTCTTGTAGCCTATAAAAACCAACTGCAAAGAAATTACAATTCCTCTGGCTTCTGAAAGCCTGATCATTGAATGTGGTGATCACTTTGACGTTAACTGTTCAATTGCGATTGGCGCTACAAGATTCAAAGTAATACCATAGTACAGCGTTCCAAAGATAAGTATACGCTTCGGGAATCATCGTTTTTCTTCGGATATACAAACGCTCGATGATGATATCTAATAAAGAGCTGTTACAGCCATGGACGTACTTGCCTAATTTTTATCACCATGTTTACAAAATTATAGATTAACAACTCTATGCAATTCCAAGAAACTTTTCAAAAGTTTTGAATGGCAAAAAAAAAACAAAGTTCAAAATATTTTATTTCACATAAACCTACATGGGCACTTATGAAACGTCAGAAGCTAGGTGCACGGTTCCAAATGGTAGTTTCCTATGGAGAAGAGCCGGCAAGAAACTCCACGGTTACTCTTTTAAAAATAATTGGTTTTTACAATATTTTCAAATATCAGTGTTATTAGGTATGGGAGGACAGTGTAGGTCTTTCGACAAGTACCGGGTACTTAACAAAATAGAAGATGGTCAACAAATCTACAGTCCACTAAGCCTACAGCGTTCTCACATTCACAAATTACAAAATAATCAATATAAAAAATAAAAAAAAAATTACGGAGACCGAAGTAACCCGACAGAGAGAAAACTTCATACAAACGCGCAATGATGGAGTACTACTACAAACCGCGGTAGTACTAAACTTAGCCCTCATACACACTAGCGGTTAACCGCAGGGGCGGCTAACCGAGCGGCTCTAGCCGCTTTTCCTTTTTTTATATGCAACAGCTTATGGTTGTACGCATTTAACCGCTATCACCCGCGGCGGTTACCCGCTAGCGCGTATGAGGGCTTAGAAGCATTGGCCTCTGTGAGGGTTACTCAGTGGCGCAGCGTCCGTGACAATTCAAAAACACGAAGATTCCCGAAGAAATCTGTTCATACCGATGTGGTATTGGCATTATAAAGGTGTCCACAAAAGCCACTAATAAAAAGTTGAAGTTGTATAACCAATCGCATGCACTGATATGCAAACAACAGATAGATTAACCGTCTTTTAGAAGTGTAACCAAAACCACAGAATAGTGAGAGGTATTATTAATAGATTTAATTATTATATTATTACATAAGTGCTTAGGATGTAAGTAAGATAATTCCCGCTACGGCTGGGTTATCGAACCGCGTCCGACTGACATTCTTGGCTCACACACGAATTCTAAAACTACACTAAAGTTAAAGACGTTCTTAAAACTGTTTCTGTAGCTACAACACACTTGAAGCTACAACTGACGGATAAGGACCTCACTTATATTTGAGTAGCGTTTGAGAATGTGGCCGTCATTCTTACTAACAGTTTCTTAACGGTTTAAACGTAACTTTAAGCAATGTTTATACATAAACCCCGTATTTAATATCGTGCGGCTTTACATTCTAAAAAAGTATCATACACAAATTATTGTGTAGGTAGTTTTAATGATTATATTACTACAACTTCAGTATCAGTAACAACAGATCCATCTACTAGAGAGGCAGCATGCTGCTCGATAGATCCTTGTTCAACCATCCATCAGTTAGTTAAACGTACCGCGAGCCGAGAGTGTCCGTCGAATAGCAAACATATAACTCACCATTCGATGATGTGCTGTCAGACTGATTTAGATGTAATTTAGATTAGTGTTCGGAACGTAGCTGCAGATAACGGAACTTTATACAATACAGTCAGGGAAATTTATTGTTTGTCAGATTGACACGCGACGCATATATGCCATGTTATACGACTGATGAAGAATGTCAGTTTTGATTTGAATATACGGACAATTTAAATTGATAGTCAGTTTGCTGACCTATCCGTTTCCCTGATACTGCTGATATAGTGTGATTTTCAACGTAACCATAATTATTGATTTTGAACAATCCTGGGATTGTAATACTTACCAATATGGTTGAGGGATCGGTAGTCTGGTTGAATAAGGTACCGATAGATTGAGGACGTTAATTATTGAAAAAATAAGGTCATAGAAACAAATGATAATAACGTTAAAAAATAAAATAATTGTTCAAATAAACCATAGACGCGGAATCGCCGTCTTCGATACAGAGACGGCAATTCTAATTAAATTCGTGGCGCCGAAAGTGAGTTGAGCACACAACTTCTGTCACGGAGCGCCTACAAAGCCGTCAGTGCCGTCAGTATGACGTACAGAAACGTCATTAGTGTCGTAGTGCGAGTGACACGCTTGGTTTGTATGGAAAGTGTTGACAGCGCCACCTCTACTTGCGGCCGCTTGGCGTCTCCGTGCTCTGTGGCTTATTCTAATTTCAAATTCCAATGCGAACAATCATTTAAAAAAAATTGAACATTATCATCATTTGTTTCTGTTCCGGCCTCGGTAATTAGTTTTTGCCAGTTTGTCAGCACGACAGACAGACTGGCAACTGGCTGTTCTGGTTCCGATAATGTCTCGTTATGTGCAGATACGATTCGAACTTGTAATTTTAAATATTCGGGCCTTTGCACACACGTGTTCTGTGTAAACGCTCTCGCAGACAAGCGCGACGCGACACCGGTACAACAATTCCCGTGACGTTTTCATAAAAATTGTTCCACCAGAGTCGCGTCACGCCTGACTACGACAGCCTTAACGCGCGTCGACGCGTTTTGCAGTTGCAGCGTGTAACGCGTGTCGACGTCGCTTGCGTAAGAAAACGCCGTGTGCTTAGGTCCTTAGTTTACTGAGAGCCAAGACAAGAAATACTAGGTTTATCGGCAGCATAGTTGGCTATTATAATCGTGTTCGGGAAGATACCCCTTCTTAGGGTTTTAATTCTTATAAAGATACTTATAAGGCCTAAAGCCTAACTCTTTAGAACTGAATATAAGAATGAACTCTATAATTCTGATGTGGCTCTCATAGTTTTATATGTAATACAATGTCCAATTTTTGCTCCTCCTGATTACAATATTGGTAGTAAAATACGTGTTAGTCGATAGGATTGGTGCGAACGACCTTTTTAAATCATCAAATAAAAAATAACTTCAGGTTCCTACAATAAAAGCAATACACGACTTCAAATCAGTTGCCAAACATTTTGAAAGTGCAGGAGTTGGGCAAATACAAACTAATAATAATTAACTGAACTAATAATAATATATGGTTGGTTATATATATATATGGTTGGGATATTTCACCTAAATTGGACATTGTAGGTACTCCTTATTGTTAAGTATTATATTACTCGTAATGTCAGTGGCGGATCCAAAGAAGCCCTTGAACCAATAAAAAAAACCCTTAAGTATAAATTGTAGAACTTATTATTCGCATAAATTCTGTATGTTGATCCTCCACGGATGTAATGGGCCGGTCATAGTGTACCAACAAATTCGTACTATCTGTAAGCAAAAATTATAGAGAGCAATAAAATTTGAAGACTGTTCATTTTACATCAATTAAAATTTCAGCAATAGGATAAGATATTTTTTTATTAAAAGGCATGTTATAACTTTATAAGTCTGAATGTTGATTGATCAAATTAAAAATATAAATGTATACTACTTTAGAGATCATAACTATTTGAATGTACAAAAGTAAACGAAATACAAATACCTTGCCTTCAAGCCTTTCCTTCATTTATAATTATTAATTTATAAGTTTTATGTATTCATCATATTACCAATTATTATCTTAACAAGCTATAACCTTGCTCTTGTTGTAATTAAATTAACAGTCCTATAAAGTGAGTTTACTTTTAGCTATTGATGTTGATTTTGTTGATAATTGGTGAACAACCTGGTGTCACTTTTTTGTGTATAAAATTATGAATTCGTTGATCTGATTATTTTAAAATAAATTTTCGTTGAAGAAAAACATGTCGGTTGTAATTTCTCCCGTTTCCCGCTCGTCCCGCGTCCCGCGTCGCTCGGCGCGCCACAGAGCACAGTGTGACTGCACAGTGCACAGTCCCGCGGGCCGCGAGCCGGCGCGCATGCGTGCTCAGTGCTCAGTGCTCAGTCCGCTGCGAACCTTTTGTTTACGTATTTCCACACGACAGTTATCGCCGTCGCGTCTCGGGAATCGTGAATAATAATTAACTTGGTTTTGGATTAAAACCATTGGAATATATTATTGAGTGAGTTTATGTCAGTGCATGTTGGAAATCAATACGTTTTCTGTGCTCTTAAGGATAATAAAAGGAGACAGATTTTCCGTTCTGCGTCGCCGGCACAGCCGTGTAAGTATTTAATAGAAATGTCTATAAATATTTATTCTGTATTATTTATTGAAAGAACTAAGTATTACATAGAATCCGAATCACTTTCATTATAATTTTCCACAACCATTGCCTCAAATACACAAACAACCCTGAACATCAGAGGTTTATATAACTTGAACAGCTGCGAAACTAGTGGTAGGTACATGATCCACATATTTTTCATACAGAAATCATTTATCAATGTATTGTCACATTAAGAATAAAATAGACCATTGAGTTTGAGAGACTGTTGATATTGGCAAGGCAATAAAACATGCCCTACTAGAGTCTTGTTAGAATCAAAACAAGCCCCGGGAACACTATGCAAGTTAACTACTTCTACTTCGTCATTACCTACAGCTACACCTTTTAAAATGATTGGCACTAAAACTAGGAAAGTGGCATGGACCCATATTGTTCAATGTTTGGTCAAATATAAGTCTCTACTTACCCAAACTGGTATCTACAACATATTATTATAAGGTTCAATTACTGAATAGGGTTAAAAAACATGCGAAACGATCATATTTATTGAAGTAACTTAGTCAAACTACCCAAAGGGCTTTTTAATAACCAATAGGGTACTAAGTACTACAACCCTTTCGTGAATTATAATTATGGCTACTTTCTTGGCATTAAACCACAATTTTCTCTCTTATTGGTTATTAAATACCCTAAGGGCTTTTTAATAACCAATATAACATCCCTTTCTTGAATCTTATGGCTACTTTCTTGGTTAATCTACAATTTCTCTCGATTACTCACTTGTACTCGTATCCAGTCGTATTCTGTAACTTGTCATACACTGATGACAGATCATGACTGATAATGATCTCATGATCAACAGGCTCTGAAGGCATTAAGATAGATGATGGTACCTATATGGGTAGGTGAGGACCTAACCTTTGTTACAGTTTTAGCTCTTAAGTGCCATACTTCCTGCGACAGGGGTGAGTAGGTACCCGCCACTTGGTCGCGTGTCGTCGTTAATTCAGCGCTGTTTCCCGGTTAAGCAAGCCAACCAGCTATAATTGGAACAATTTTATTCTCCACACGCTTCGTACAGACTACTAACTGTTGTTTTACTTGTGCTATTTCTTTAGAAACAATTCACTAAAAGCTTCATAGGTGCTCGTGATCCGAGCTCAAGTTACTAGGTCCTAACAGGAACAGACCCTCCTCCTCCTTTAGTCGTTGGCTCATTGCGGAGCGTCGTGATGTGTCCGACGAAGACGATCTCTCTTCATTTGCTACGATCATTGGCTCTTTGTAACAGTCCACTATAGCAATTGGCAAAAGAAATGCAACGATACCTGCATCCATTCAATCAATTCCAATGATTGCACCTTCCTATATCTGAGCTGTTAAGTTAGTATAGTACCTAAATAGATTCTTGTCAAAGTTTTTTTCTCTACCTACTAGTTTACTGAGAAAATAAATATAAAAATTCGTTATCATAATCCCGAGATACCCATCAAAGTTTGCCATGAGTCAGTCCATTTATTCTTTCTATTAGGTACCTCCTTCAATATCATTTTCCTGGAGACCGTGATCGTCTGATCAGCGATGACCGCTTAGATTATCGACACGCCACGCCAGTTAGCCGCCTTTACCAGCCAACCACCTTGAAACGACCATACTGTTTCATATCTGATACCCGACACGAAACCAAGCCAGACGAATTTCAGCGAAATTATAATTAGGCAAGCAAGAATAACCTAAATGTTTGTCAAGGACAGAGAAACACTTCAAGTAACTTAAGTACTTATCAACTTAATGGATAGAGGCCAAGATCAATACTTACATTTTTATAGGTACTTAATTTGCAGGCCGTGATTCAGAAATGATTATACTTTCAACAATATCAACAGCCCAGGATTGCAGTGATAGCAGTGGTGTGACCGCCGGACTGCCAAATCATGGGCTCGAGTTCGAACCCAAAGCACCTCTGAATTTTCGGATTCATGTGCGTATTGTATAATTATTATTATCACTTGCTTCAAAAACGGTGAAGGAAAACATCGTGAGGAAACTGGCATGCCTGAGAGATATTTCTCGATGGCATGTGAAGCCAAGTCAGAGACCCATAGGCGGCTTTAAAACGTTGACACCAGGTTAGTCACTATCCACACGAAAAGAAGAAGCAGTCAAGTCTTGACCATTCCTTTCCCCTCTGTCACAAAGCACCGACATCCATCTACCTGTAGGCAAGCCAGGCAGCAGTGAAGTAATTGTCACAAGCCGTTATCAAGCTCACTGTGCGAAACGCCTCTGCAATAACTTTCATAGGTATTTACATAACATAATCAGCCTATAATGTTCCCACTGCTGGGACTCAGGCCTCCTCTCTGTAAGTGGGAGTGGGCCGTAATCCACCACGCGGGCCCAGTGCGGGTTGGTGGATGTCACATGTCTTCGATTTTTTTTGTTCTAGGACACGCGGGTTTCCTCGTGATGTTTTCCTTCACCGTTTTTGAGAGCAGTGGTGATGAAATAATTTACACAAAGTAAAGCGCCTGTCTAGGTTCGAACCTACGACCTACAACTCGTAAATCGCGGCCGTTACCACTGGACCACCACTGCTCTATAATATTAATAGCTTTCATACTTAATTCATATTGTTGCTACTTGTTAGAAAGGAGACGGTTAGAAAGAGATCTTTAAATCCAAAAACACAAAACTCCTAAGTTACGAACTTATCTGACTCAGCTAATCATTTTATTCATTCTTATTAGTTACTTAGGTACATCCTGTCGGACGTAGGTTTTCAACCTTGTCGCAAAAGTAACGAACTAATTTACATTTCAGTTACATACATTAATTAGCAACGACACATCAATTACGTTCAATACAGACACACTCAATATCATTCATTGTGAATTTCACGAATTTGCAATTCTATAAATTTTAATTTTGCCTCTACATATTGATCGACCGTTTACTAGGCTGTTACTAAATGTAGGTTCATAGTAGGGCAGTTATAGGGGTGCTATTTTATAGCCTGTGACGTCATCTAGGGCACATGCACACGTCATAATGCGAGGGGTGCCTATCAAATTGCAATCCGAGAATATTCGCAGCCTACGGGATAGATTCCATGACGACATATCTAACAATGAATAGAATTGCTAGTTCCAAGTAGATAAGCTCTACATTAGTCTACATAGATAGATAGCTTCTTATTTGGAATTTGCAAATAAATTAATTTATCAAGAGAGTCTGTCTCAAAATTTAAGATTCACAAAATTTGCGAATATTTAGGTAGCGGTACTGAAGGTAGCTAGCCTTATCAGCCCTTTTTATTGGCTATCTAGAAATACTAATTAAGCAGCGGCTAAGCTAAATTAGGAATACGTGTGGCGATGAACACATCGCTCACCTAAAATGTCGATGTAACATCCCTACGGCAGAGAGCACATCACTACGTTTTTGACACAGAAACTGACGTTTACTTTTTCGCGGGTGTTAGCCTATAAGCCTATTATTACCCTTTATATAATTGTAGTCTGCTGTGCATATTATTAAATAACCAGTGTTCTAGTGAATGGTTTTATTTCAATTATTGTTCGGGAGATTATAACTCCCGCATTGGTGACCCCGACTACAAAATCACGCTAGCTACACCTGTACCTGTAATCAGTAGCCAGTGCCAGACAAACAAGTGCCAACGCCCCGGCGCCGGAGTGCCCACTCCCTGCGTCTGTCGTCGTGTTTCAAACGAGAGCAGAAACCATAATCTTGACATTGATTTCGACGCTGCCGACCAAACACAAACTAACACAATCCCAACGCTGCGCCGGTCGGCCTACGAAACGTCTACGCTACGGGAACTTCATCGTGTTTCTGCAGGCGTACAGACTACAACTTGCAGTTGGTCCTTACGACTGCAATCGCCGGAACAACCGCCCAGAGTGCATGATTGCATGTTGTGTGTGCTTTGAGTGCAAAGTGTAAAGTGTAATCTGAACCAATAATAAGCAGCACTGGACATTCCTCCGCCTCACGCAAGTTCTTTTTCTTTTCTAATACTGCTAACTAATAACTCAAACAATTTGTTTACAAACTTTCCTAGTGCTCAGGTACTTACTAACAGTCTACCTGCCTGCTTGCATTTAATACCTACTTAGGCACATACTAATAACAACATTAGGCTACGCCAATCCCATTTTGTTGAACTGCATTGCACTTACTCAACGATCTGAGTGAATGATCGAAAGTTCTTATTGTTATTTACCTAAAGAAACTAGTTTTGTTAGTGCCTTTCGTTTCTTTGTATTAATTATAAAGTGCAATCGCATACCTAATAACATATCTAAATTGTTGAAATAAGTGTCTGCAACTAACCCGCTTCTTTAAAAAAAAAAAACTTAATATTTAATATTACTCAGCTGATTGATCGAATTTATGGTGTTGTAAAATTTGTGTATATTGTTTGAATGCTTACCTACCGCCAACATTAGTTACTTTTAGGGTTGGTACTATAGCCACCAAAAAAATTACTAAATTGTTTGTCTGTTCTGCGGTGCTCGGGTGTGTGGTATATTGCTTCTTGCTGTGCATAGGTTTTGCATCATGGTGAATGAACAGCTTCAGGCACAACTTGAGCAAGCGATGGCAGAAAATGCAGCATTACAAAAGCGACTAGGTCAGAATGAAGTGGAGGCAAAAGTTTGTAGGGTAGCAATGAAATTACCTACATTTTGGGCTGACAAGCCGGCAATTTGGTTTGCACAAGTGGAAGCACAATTCCAAATTGCTAATATTGTTGGTGATACCACAAAATACAATTATGTAGTAGGACATCTAGACCAGAGGCTGGCAGGCGAGGTTGAGGATATAATAACAAACCCACCAATAGAGGGGAAATACGAGAAGTTGAAAGAAATCCTCATACAACGACTGTCAATATCGCAGGAGAAACAAGTAAGACAGCTGCTAGGTGACGAAGAACTTGGTGACCGGAAACCGTCCCAATTCCTTCGTCACCTGCGCTCTCTGGCTGGAACGGTTCTTTCATCAGATGACAATATCATACGCCAACTTTGGTTGCGTCGTCTGCCACAACAAGCTCAAGCAATACTAGCGGCACAGGCTGACCTCAATTTGGATAAAGTGTCGGAGTTAGCTGACAAAATCGTAGAGTTAGCCCCGTCACCTGCTGTTTGTTCCACATCGGCAAGTTCAACCTTAACTTTAGCTACATTAGCTCAACAATTAGAAGTGGTGAGTAACCAAGTAGCTGCACTCTCGAGGCAGCAACACCGTCCCATACGTGATCGGTCCGCATCTTCCGGCAGGTCAGCATCTTCCAGTAGGTCAGCAAACAATTTCAAGAGATGTTGGTACCACAGGAGATGGGGTGTTAAAGCAACCAGATGTACTAGGCCATGTGACTGGGAGTCGGAAAACGAAGCCAGCGGTCAGTAGCGGCGGCAACTGATTGCGATAACATCAGCCGCCGCCTTTTTGTCACGGACCACGTGACCAGCCGCCGGTTCCTAATTGACACTGGGTCAGACCTATGTTGTTTTCCGCATCGATGGTTACCGTCACGCAGGCAGCCTACTGATTATGAACTAAGTGCCGCTAATGGAAGCAATATACAAACCTTTGGTACAGTAAACCTTAAATTAAATTTCGGTTTGCGCCGAGATTTCACTTGGCAGTTCGTGATAGCCGACGTCAGCACAGCCATTATTGGTTCTGATTTTCTGGCTTTTTATCACCTTTTACCCGACTGCCGAAATAAGAAATTGGTCGACGGTACTACTGGACTAGCAGCTGCTGCTTCCACCGCTAGTATTGACCAGCCCAGCGTACGAGCAGTAGCGTCTGGTAAGTCAATATTTACTCAACTCCTGGCGGAGTTTCCAGATATCACTCGACCTCCCGGTTTTCCTAGAGTCATCAAGCATGACACAGTGCACTACATCAAGACCACAGACGGACCCCCTGTCTCCTGTCGACCTCGACGTTTGGCGCCGCAGAAACTAGTCGCGGCTAAAAAAGAATTCGAGGAAATGGTAAGATGCGGGACGGCCCGGCCTTCAAAAAGTGCCTGGTCTTCACCTTTACATATGACCGTTAAAAAAGACACCACCTGGCGCCCTTGCGGTGACTACCGCGGCCTGAACGCCAGGACCGTACCAGATCGATACCCGGTTCGGCACATTAATGATTTCGCCCATAACCTCGCTGGTGCCAAGGTATTTAGCACACTCGATCTCGTTAAAGCTTACCACCAAATTCCGATTTTTGAGGAGGATATTGCAAAAACCGCCATCGTGACCCCGTTTGGCCTCTTCGAATTCCCGTTTATGACCTTTGGCTTAAGGAACGCTGGCCAAACATTCCAGCGTTTCATCGATGAGGTCACACGGGGTCTCGAATTTTGTTTTCCTTACGTAGACGATATTCTCATATTTTCCAAAGACGAGTCTACCCACCTTCAGCACCTGCGCGTCCTTTTCAAACGCCTGCAAGACTACGGAGTAGTAGTAAACCCTTCTAAGTGTGTCCTAGGTGTCAGCGAAGTCGTATTTTTAGGTTACCACGTTTGCGGTGATGGTACGCGCCCACCTCAGGATCGAATTCAAACGTTGCTGGATTTTCCACCACCTGAGACAGTACAAGGTATGCGCCGGTTTCTGGGTATGCTGAACTATTATCGTCGATTCGTGCCTCGTGCAGCGAAATTCCAGGCCCCATTGATTGACGCATTGGTTTCAACTAACAGTAAAGGTGCAAAGCCATTTCCATGGTCACCCGAACTCTTGCAACAATTTGAAGCTTGCAAAAAGAGCCTCTCCAACGCAACGCTGCTGCAACACCCAATCAGCAGCGCTAGGTTGGGTTTATTTGCTGACGCATCTAGCGTTCACATTGGGTCCTGCCTTCAGCAAAATCTAAACGGCCAGTGGTATCCACTTTCCTTTTTCAGCAAAAAGTTGACTCCGCAGCAGGCACAGTGGCCAGCTTATTACCGTGAATTATTAGCGATCTATGAGAGTGTCCAACATTTTCGGTATATTTTAGAAGTCCAGCATGCAACAATTTTCACAGACCATAAGCCCCTTTTGTACGCCTTTTTACAGCGACGTGAGAAACTTCCACCTCCACAACTTAACCAGCTATCATTCATTAGCCAATTCACGACTGACATCCAGTACATTAAGGGAGAAGACAATATCGTGGCCGACGCTATGTCACGCATTGACATAGACGCCATCACTCTGAATCAAGATTATGAAGCGTTGGCTAGGTCACAGGCATCAGACCAAGAACTTTCTAATTTATTGCAAGGTGGTTCCAGTCTAACACTAACCAAAATCAGTACATCAGGGACCAACACTCCGGTTTACTGTGACATCTCTACTGGTAAGCCTCGTCTCTATCTGACCCCTTCCTTCCGCCGCGCTGCTTTCAATAAGTTACACAATTTAAGCCATCCCGGTGCTCAAGCTACGACACGTTTGGTGGCAGAGCGTTTTGTCTGGCCTTCGGTTAGAAAAGATTGCCGAGCCTGGTCCCGATCTTGTGAAGCATGTCAGCGCAGCAAGATTTCAAGACACAATTCTTCCCCTGTCGGTAATTTTGACACACCATCCGGTCGTTTCATGCACGTCCACATTGATATCGTTGGTCCATTGCCCGTCTGTGATGAATACCGTTATTGTTTGACCGCTATAGACAGAGTGTCCAGATGGCCCGAGGTTTGGCCCATGCGATCCATTACCGCGGAGGAGGTAGCAGAGACTTTTACCAAAGAATGGGTATCTCGCTTTGGCGTCCCGGCGGTTATTACTACAGATCAGGGTTCTCAATTTGAGTCTGGTTTGTTTCAACGATTACTGCAGCAATTCGGTACCAAGCGCATTAGAACCACCTCATATCACCCCTGCGCAAACGGGATGATTGAGCGTGTACATCGGCAACTTAAAGCGGCTTTAATGTGCCATAATGACTCGTGGGCGAGGTCCCTTCCGATGGTTCTGCTTGGAATGCGTTCGTCGTATAAAGAAGATCTCGAAGCCACGGTAGCAGAATTACTTTACGGAGAGCCTCTCAGGCTCCCTGGAGAATTTTTGGTCCCACCTTTAACATCAGGAATATTAGAAAACCCAGTTGATTTCGTCGTACAGCTGCGACACAAAATGTCATTGGTACGACCGCTACCAGCTAGTCGACATAGTGAACCAGCTTCATTTATATTCAAGAATTTGTCGACTGCTACTCATGTATACCTTAGAGACGATACCATCCGAAGAGCGTTGCAGCCACCCTATACGGGTCCCTATAAAGTCCTGGAGCGTTCGGGTGATAATAAAACATTCACCCTAATGGTAAAGGGCAACAAGACCGTCGTAAGCGTCGACAGACTCAAACCGGCTTTCGTTGATCATTCCGATCTCCGAACGACCCAAACTACGCAATTTCCCACCCCGGCTGATCCTCCTCCACGGCAAGCCGTGAGGGATAAGTCGCCCGAGCCCTCAATCCTGCAACAGTCAATACCGGTTCATTTGTCAGTAAAGCAGCCCTATACCACACGCTCGGGTAGGCGCGTTAGATTTAAGAATTATGATTAAGTTCCTGTTTAATTGTTTATTGATGTGCTATATATAACTGTGTACGATGTTAGTTATTTTAGCCCGGTTTTTTTTCTCTCCGTAGGGGGGTGGTGTGGCGATGAACACATCGCTCACCTAAAATGTCGATGTAACATCCCTACGGCAGAGAGCACATCACTACGTTTTTGACACAGAAACTGACGTTTACTTTTTCGCGGGTGTTAGCCTATAAGCCTATTATTACCCTTTATATAATTGTAGTCTGCTGTGCATATTATTAAATAACCAGTGTTCTAGTGAATGGTTTTATTTCAATTATTGTTCGGGAGATTATAACTCCCGCATACGCACTTGTACCTTATCGTACATCGACATTTATTCCACGGTAGAAAACGACGACGGCCTTTTGTTTCCAATGACTTGTTATTATTTTACGTAGGGAACTTCAGAAGTGGTTCTACCCCGAACTGTTAACTGGTAAATGAGTCAACACCCTCAGTAGTCGACTCGACACTGTTGGATCGTAATTACCATAGAAACTGACTTTCATGTCTAGTGACAGTACATGTTGGTGCCAACAAAGGGGCTACTCATTGACCACACAAACACATTAGGATATAAAATAAGGAAATCTATCCATTTATTTTAATTTTAATCACCCATTCAAAATACTTTGTTATTTTCAGTGAACCATACTAATCTAATAAAACCTACGAGTTATTGCTGCCGACAAAAACTGACTAGGCTGAAACACAATCAGCCTATTAATGTTCCCACTGCTGGGACACAGGCCTCCCCTCTGTGAGAGGGAGTGGGCTGTAATCTACCACGCGGGCAGTGCGGGTTGGTAGATGTCACATGTCTTCAAATTTTTGGTTCTAGACATGCCGGTTTCGTCACGATGTTTTCCTACAGTGGTGATGAAATAGCGCCTGCCTGGGTTCGAACCCACGACCTATAACTCGTAAGTCGGGGCCTTTACCACTGGGCCACCACAGCTCTGGCTGGGGGTTGGAGGCTAAAAGCCCTCCCGAAAATAAGCTGAGGGTGCTTCTTGTGACTGTCCCAGCGACTGTTTTCTCTTGTCTTTTCAAAATACAAAATCCTATCTAGCATCTTATTGATGTTTCTATTATAAATCACTACGTATTATAAAACGAAAGTCGCTTCCCGCTGTCCGCGCTGCCCGCTCCCTATGTATGCTTAGATCTTTAAAACTACGCAACGGATTTTGATGTCGTTTTTTTTAATAGATAGAGTGATTCAAGAGGAAGTTTTGTATGTATATGTGGTTTTCTGTACATACATAATATTACAGTACAGAAAAGATTCTACGCGGGCGAAGCCGCTGGCAGCAGCTAGTCAACTATAGGTAATCAATTCTAAACTCACACCTAACTGATCAATAACTCCGATAGCTTGAACATAATAGGGCAGACCTAGTTAACAATTAAGTAACAACAATGTTTAGTACCTGCTACGACCGGCTCGTGAGAAAGTTGTCTAGGCAATCATGGCGGTGCTACTGTGGCGCCCGCGCAGTTGCCCCACAGGCCGATCGACAGTTTTTCTTCGTCTATTGTATGCTAATTAGGTGGCGGCTCGTCATACTGATATCTATAGCTCGATAGCTGATTTGAGTTTGAATAAATCTAGTGCTAATATTTTCAATACTTACTTTTTTTAGGTACATTTATTCTTTCTTTCTTTATACAAGGTGTTTTTATTTTATATCTCATAACTCTAGGGTATAAATGAGACCATTTCAAAGAATCAACTAGCATAATGTATATTTTTAATGCTAATTTACCACTAGGCTCTCGATGTGTGTATCTAAGTTTCATTGATAAGTACGAGTAAATCATTTTCATTCAAATCAATTATTCATACCTATTTAAAGCTAAGAAAATGCGACTTTGACATATGAACAAAAATAATCTGAATTAAGTAATATTTCACTTAAGGGTTTTTTACATTATAAATAATCGTGAATTGTCGATTTAATTGTTTTTTTTTTTTTTTAAATACGCCTTTGATTCTTTGATATGGTCTCATTCATATCCTAGAGTTACGGGATATCAGCAAAAACGAACTGGAGAAGAAAATATTCTGGATAACCACGACACGTGTGGCTATCCCGAAGCTTATACCGCGCCAACGCGTCATCACGCGATCTTAGACCACTAATGCCAGTTTTTCTCGCAACATCTACTTATTCTTGTGAACTTATCAGCGATTTTGCTTGCGTCTACTCCATTGCTCACTGTCCCCATATAAATCATGAATTCTCCTTGCAATTCCTGCAACAGCTTTATCAAATACCTCTCTACCAACCTCTTCCATAACATTAAATTCACTTCACGTCAATCCATAGAAATAAGCGTCAATCCAACAATGCGTTTCTATCGAGGAAGTCTGGAAGGCTAAAATTATTCTTTAAAACGATTGCCAAAGAATGCATGACGAATAGTACATTTTACCTAGGTACCTTCTTATGAAATACGTGATCATTTTGTATGATACCTACCAGTTGTCTGTAGTTTTATAGTCAGCATGCATGGGTTTTGGTGGTCAAACATCCTTATCACTACCAGCATGTTTAACTATGCCTACAGGAGGAAGCGGATGTTAGGTAAAGAATTCTAAGTACCAACCTACCTACCAGCAAGAAAACACACTAAATGCCACTTTAGGTAATACTGCTCATTCCAGTAAGGAGGATTTCCTCCATCGTTTGAAATCATCAGCTAATGCAATGATCTGCCAGCATCTGTGATAGCTGTGACCTCCACGACAGATGATTAACTCTAATCATCCCAGTCTTAATGCAACATCATCCACCCACTTATACATTTTAGTATTCAACATCTGCCCCCGGTTGGAACCGGACCTGCAAACTGTCGTGCACACAGAATATTATGTAAGTGAACAAATACATAATCTATATACATAATAAAACCGGCCAAAGCGAGTGGCCCACGCACAATAAAGGGTTCCGTAGTTGGAATAAAAATCCCAAGAACAAACTTAACATTGTAGTTGAATGTTTTTGCACAAATGGAAATTGGTTCATTATTATTGGTTGACTTGTAAAGCTTACTTAGCAGTGATAGTTTTCCTTTTAATTTTGTTATATGTATTACTACTGCCGTGAATATTCAAACCAAACAACCATTTAGCTAGCACACACACAAGAGTGTGTATGCTAGCTAACAATAATTAGCACTTTAAAGCTTAACATTTCGCAAACGGAACCCTGAATCCAAAAATGGCTTTCACTCACTCACAATGTTTTTGGAACGACCTTTCCAACAACACCCCACACCATGGGATAGACGAGAAAAAAAACATCCCCAGTTTACGGGTAGGTGAGGTACCCTAAAAAAAAATGAGGCAGTCTGGGACTGCCGATTGAAGTGAAAACTAAGTAACGCCATCAGTACAAGAACGAAAGCTGTAGCTCCATTAAAAAAAAATCCAAAAAAATAAAACAGAGTGCGCTGTCAACAAAAACTCGAACGTCTTACGAATTTTCGATCAGGTCACGTGTCCTGACGCGAGATTAACATTTTTTACCCATCCCAAAAAAAGTGCACAACCCCGCTAAAGAAGTTTTCACTTCCATAATAAAATTGTTGTATCGACGTAATTAATATTGTACACTCATGTCAAATTACAGCTTTTTAGTACTAAGAGTCGCTGCGCTACGCCGTGGACAGACAGGTAGACGGACATGGCGAAACTATAAGGGTTCCTTGTTGACTACGGTACCCTAAAAATTAGATGCTGTTCGTTGTTAAGCGCAACACTTCAAAACGGCTGGATCGATTTGGCAAATTATTATTTTAAAATGTTCGTAATAATTTAGTTCGAACGGAAAGAAACATTTGAAAAGTTGCTTTGGGAAAACTATGAGTGCATTTTCTATGAGAATTCTGTAACACCAACGTCTGTCGGGTCAGTTAGTTATACCTAATAATAGACGCTTTGCCAAAACAATCCCATTACTTAGTATTTATTAGTACTGGATAGATCAATGCCTAATAAAGTGTCATAATCTACTCAATTACTTAGCAGTTAATGCTGTATCCAAAATTTTATGATACTAACTTACTCACTAATGTGTTGCGTGGCGGTAAAACTCATAAAACAAGTATTTCCGCATAATTACTAGACTGCGGCACTCACATGACGCAGCGTAATAACTAATAACCATAATAAGGTCAATAAAATTCGTAATGAGGTCTTTTAGGAGGCCTATGTCTAGTAGAGCACGTCTTTCGGCTGAATTATGATGATTATAATAATTTTGATTAGGTACCTTTTCTATTCATTAGGAGACACCGGGCATGATACATCTCATACATCTTTCCCCCAAACTAATACAATTGGTTCTAGCCTCGGTAGGTATCGGCGCGCGGTGCGCAAGCGCATCCTACTGCATAATTCATTGGCTTTGTTTCGAGCCGCGCCCGGTTCCGCGTAACACGCACCACGATTTATTAGTTAATTCATATCGATTACAACTCATAATGATGCTTTCTTGTCGAATTAAAGTCAATAATAATAACAACGTAAACAGGAAGTGTTGATGCTATAGCATACGCTAATCAATTAGCCAGTTAGATATACAGGGTCAGGAGTCCTCAAAATATTCAACTTTTATTACAATGTTACCTATTTAGAATTCAGAAGTGCGAACTCGTGTTTCACTAATAAGCAAAGTATCGCCAAATCTTGAGAACGTGTACTGTACATCATTTAATGTTCAATGAGTCGAATTGTTAATAGGTATAAGAATTGTCGCTTTACATGATAATTGAACCGGTACATGAAGATGTCGTAATTTTCTTTAGAGTAGGTATATTGTGTAATTCGACAATGTCAGATATTTTTCAATAAGTCGTGAGTTCTATGACCTTGTTATGTGTGCTTGTAAATAAGTTGCGAAAAGAACGGATTAGTTAAGGCGCCCCCTGTCCGGAGGCTTCGCTTGTAATATAACAATCCAAGATGCGATCCTCACTCACTGATGTAATGCTCTTACAGGCGACTGCTCCCGGTAAGGGAGCGCCTTTATCTGTAACTTTACAGCAATAGATAGAAAAATATTTTCTCTCACTAGTTTTCAATTCACTATCCCTCGTTTCAATAGAACTATTACATACCTAAGTACTTACTTAGGAATATGTTTTTCAATTTTACAGTATCAATTAATTCGTGAGACCACAGCGATTGCGACACAAACCACACAGACTTTTCTGCGAGCAAACTTCGCAAACAGGCCGCCGTATCACAAAATAAATAAAAGTTTGCAAGCCCACACCTATCTGTTTGCCATAGTGGCATAGCCTGCTCCATAGAGTACCAGTAGGTATAGGACTATAGGTACTAGTATGGTCGTAGGTATTGTGTGTTCTGATATAATGGTGTTGAATGAGGCATTATGTCCCTGCGAGCAGCTGTCTGTGGGCACTGTGGGCAGGCCGGACGCGGCTATTCAGCGGGTAGCGTCGCTTCGTGCAATGTAAAGGGGTTCTATATAAAAATGTATGGTCGTCCGCATAGGCACGTCTTTTGTGACGGACATGACTACAATAGCGTTAAAGTTTGCACCTGTCGTGTTCCCGCTGTTGACGTAACCGGTATGCATATCTGCCGGATGAATAAGCTGCTTGTGTGATTGAGAATCGAAAGAAATACTGTTGGTAGAAAAATGTGATGTCTTTTCTTTGACGCAGAGGTTCGTGGGAACTGTAGGAAGATAGTTATAAGATTGGATTTACACATTGGGCGGACTTTTTCATTGGTTATAGATCTGAGGCCTAAAGACTTTGTTATTGCCGAATTTTTTTAATGCGTTCGTTGAGAGTTGAGACTGTAAACAAACACAGATAATCGGAGGTAAATAAGATTATCGCTGCTTAACTTTTATGTCGTTCGCAAAACCGAAATATGGATTCTTTTACGATTTATTTGTGGTGTTAATAATATCAATACCTAAGTTCAACGGCTGACTCAGCCAGACACCCTGGTGACCTAGTTTCCAAACTTGGGGTCCCACCTGCCCCGACTCGCGCCCCTCCGCAAAGGGTGGCGGGGTTCGATAACCTCGTTTGAAGGTCAACGTACCCCATGTCTTGGGTTGCTCCTTATACTTACTTATTCCGTTATAGAAGGATAAAAAAAAAAAGTGAGTATAAAATTTTTAGTTAATCCGCAATGTAAACAATTTGCATTTGAAGAAGATAACTTTAGCTGTACCAGGCCAAAGTCAATAAACTAAGGCGATAAAAAATCTTCAGCAAAACCTGCGAACTCGTGAACCTAAGTAGGTCCAAAACATAAAGAGGCAGACGTGCAGAATCAAACGTCATCGATCGACATTCATCAGGTACACTACACGTCATCACTCAGCGTCATCACCATTCCCGTATTGCCCATCCCGTAGCATAATATAATGACAGATAATCATAACGCGTTGAATCCAATCAAAGTCACGGTTGAAAGACGCTGGTCCTGCATGATTCATTGGCGATCGAACAATACTTCTGTGGATAGCGAGACAATGTGATCGCGTAGCTTGAGTCAATATTATTATGGCTTATGGTTATGAGAGGAGTTTAAAATAATGGAGTGTTAGGTAGTGTGTGTGGGCTAAGGTATCGGTCCTGCGCGCCGACCGTTTGTTGGAAAGCGTAGTCCACCATAAACGCGCGGCAGTCGTCGTTCTCACGTCAAGCTGGACTACAAAATGAGCAACTCGTGCCACTGATGTCTCTAATTCTATATGTGTGTCGGAGGTGTTCTGCCAGCTGCACACTTATTTAGATAATTGATTGATTAATTGGGTGAGTTCGATAATTTCTCCATTTGTCTCCACTCCGGTCTGTTCGGTCACGGTCCATGAGTGCCGACTGCCGCCGAACGGTCCCGAGTGACCGCCGGCGCCGCGCCTTCGAGCCCACTGGAGCGTGCCAGTGCCGGCACCACTTGTTGATGGTGCCAATAGCTTCTGACGGCCAGCCGAGTGCCGATACCGCGATAGATATTACATTCGCCTGCTACGTACGTGACGCGGATGTTTACGGGACTATATTATAGGAAGCTACAAAGCTACGCGTTTTTCTGTTCGATGTTTGGGATTGAAATCAATGGTTTCAGAAAAACACATCAATATACTAGCTATCTTCCAGTCAAATAGCGGTACACACGGAAAAGCTCACTTTCGCACATTTTATGTTTTTACTCGAACGTTACCGTTTTTTAACCGACTCCCAAAAAGGAGGAGGTTTTATGTTCGACTTTATGTACTTATGTTTTTTTTTAATATTTATTTCACCGATTTCTCCGACAATTATGGACCGATTTTGTTTTTTTTGTTTAAATAACACTGTCTCTAGCGATGGTGAACGATATAAAAAGGTACTTACTTAGATACACCTGATATCTAACATATGGTGGAGTGGGTCGTGGGAGCAAGTTATGGTGATTAATATGGGTCATATAATATTATGGGCCGTATTTATGGTTGAATGGGCCAGGTGTAAATGAGAGCTACTTATTGCGAGCTGATTGATACGCTACGCTGCGTAGGCACATGACATGCTGATTCATAGCGTACGTCATTGTTCTACGTCGTCATTCGAAGACTCAGTCTTATTAACAGAACAGCAGGAACAGCTTTTCCATAGGATCGTATTCTCATAATGAAACTTGTGCAGATGGTGTACCTGTTGTGTTAAGGTATCCCTAGCTTGGGATAAAACCTATCTAGCTCGTAAGTCTCATCTGTTTCTGACGTAATTAAGTACCTACCTATGCATTACGCCAGACAAACGGAGATTAACGTAAGTTCCTGAAATTGAAAAAACATAAAAAATAAGTCCAATAACGGTCGGTAAACTATAGGAATCGAACAAAAAGTTTGAATAAAAGGAGTGACGCTTTTTCTAACCGCTTTATAGTTACTGCAAAAAAATTAGACCACAATCCGTTATAGTTCAGTGTTGCAATTTTTATTGCTTTTTTGAGGAAGACCGCGTGATAGATCAAAATGAACAACACGAAATTCCACAAAAAAACTAAGTATCAGCTATTTTTACTACCTACTACTAATTTTACCAAAAGTAGCCAGTACTTCTTAGTACATACCTAACTGTCCCTACCAGGGATCATAAACTAAGATTTAGTATGCAAAATAATGTTCTACTACTGTGGCTCTACCTAGAGTTACCTATCAATTAGTTAAAGGTATCAAAGTTACGTTTAGTAAATTCTGTTCCAGATGAACTCTGATAAACAAGTTAAGTAGTTAGTTAAGTAATAAGGTTTATTACCTGAAGGCCTAAGTTCATTCTGAAGAGAAATATATTTTGCACTATAGACGTCCATGTCTATTGAAGCCGATTTACGTGACCCCGACTATAACATCCGTGAAGAAATCGGAAACCGGACCTAAAAACAAAGTTTTCTTACAAATACCTACAAAGACAAAGTTTTTATTATGTTTTCGAAGAGTTATGAAAGAAGTCACAATTCGAATGACTGTTTTTTTTCATGGAAGGCCGTCTAAACTCTATCCTACACTGCTGGTGGAAAATACTTCGTGTGTTGACAAATGCGTTAGGCCAAATCAGGCCCCTATTAAAATTGTACCTCTAGTCTGCGTCATTCCGGAGACATTTCTCACAACCAGTCGTGGCTCGTTTAAGTTGTCATCCCACTCCTACTATACTGTCATAAGTATCGCAACATCGTATAAATCCTAAGCTTATCACCGTTCAAGTTGGCTCCGTACACGTCGCCGTGCTCGTACGAGCCGGCCTCACCTCCACAGCGGCACACCGGCACACCGGCGACGGCGCAAGGGCTTGTCGAGATAAGATAGCAAGTGTCACTAAACCGTAGCACTGCATGCTTTTACACGTGAACGTGCATAAAGTTGTCTACTCTTATCTATTAAGAGGCAAAGTTTTCGTCACACCTTTGTGTCAGTTGCAAAACAGTGACTTCCACATTATCATAACAGCTACGGGTATAATTTTTCTTCACCTTCATTTGAAGGGCATAGAAACCTAAACCAACATGTATTTCTCCTCTACCCTCTCATTCAAATACCCACTTCCACGTAAAATATTACCTTATTATAGCTTTCAGCATAATAACAAGAATCAAACGTTCAGATTCAGACTCAGGCTCCGCCACGAAGTTTTTAACATCTTAGCTCCAGTCATCAAAGAGCCGCTTAATTAACAGGCAGAAGATCAACCACTAAGTGATATCCAGTAGCCGCGGAGCAGCGGTGTGCATGACAGCGGAAGAGGAACGTCCCGCGAGTGTCGCCTTACAAAGGCGCGGACGTGCGACATGACATACTTAGATATTATATCGTCTGCATCTCGTGCCTTCTGAAGTCTACGGAGAAACTGGGCCAGCTCTGTGTCATGCTGGCTTTGACTTGGAACTGCAATAACTGTGTCAAATTCAACAGATTCTTCTCGTCTGTCAGCACATGGTTAGCACTGTGAAGACGTTCTTGTGTAACTACAACAAACATTATATTCATAAACTGTGTTTGATCGTTTGCATGCTGCTGTTAGTGATTCCTTCGTAGTTGCAGTTGTACGAGTAACTGGAGCCTACCTACAACTGTCAAACTGTAGCCTACCTACAACTGTCAAACTTTTCTTGTGTACGAGAGGTAATTCAACTAAAATAGAGCCACTTTACTTCAAGATCAAAACTTTACGGTGTGTTTTTATGTGTTGAAATAAAATACCGATAAAACTTTCAGCAGTCTTTACAGTTTCCAATAATTTTCGAAGAGTTCTCTAATAAATCCGAAGGTGAACAATATTTTTAGTTTACGACAATCTATCGGCAACGTTTATTGATCTTTTTATAGGTGGATGAGTGGATGCTGTGGTTATGCGATGGTCCTTGAAGCTGCATTATAATCTGAGATCATCGGAACACTTCGTCTAGCCACTTAACATTGTCGTAAATCGCATTCTCATAAAAAGTAGGAGAGTAATAAATTGGAACACTCATTTCGAAGCTTCACAAGTTCATACCTAATGTGGTTTATATAAATTTCTAAATTGAGTATTCTCCTAAAAATGCTGAAAGTTATAGCATAAGGACAACAGTAGGAACTCGACAGAACAATTGCGATAAACTTGCGACATATTTCTGATGAAATATTCTTCTGAAATAATTTGCTGTTTCAAAGTAGTCAAAGAGTAGGGTACCTATTTTTAACTCTTTTGACCATCTGAAATAATAACCGAATGTTTGCACAGTCATCGTTCACAATACGTTTGATTTATTGAACCATATCTTTCAGCGTGTTTATAAGATCGTTAGAAACACTGTTTACTATAACTTTTGCAAAGATTACTGTAATATTTACAACGATTTCACAAAGATCTTTGTGAACGCAAACATACGCTTGTGGCAACCAATTTGAGCGTAATACAATTGTAAAATAACTTACAGTATTACGGACAGTTTTTCTCAATCAGTTTACGTGTTCAGTTGGTATTTTCTGCGGGAAGTCAATCGAAGGCCGTGTGTTTGTCGTCGATTGCTCAACTCTAGTAATTTGTCTCGGATCGATTCTCGCAACGAGGATACTTATCCATTATTGCTATTTTTTTCTTGTCTCCCTCGCGGTTTTCATTTCACTTGCCATAGTTACAGCGCACCTAAAACTAAGATTTAAAACACTGCATACAATCAATATCATGTTTTATTGTAACGTTAATGAGTCACAATGTATAAAATTACTTCATTATGATAATATCTGCAGTTGTGTAGCTTCATTGATCGCCTGTAGGTACTAGCATGTTTGAAGAATGAATAAAATACAATAAGGTGTTCGATATCGAAGTAGTAGGTACCTAGCGTACATCGAAATATGCAAGTGACATTCACAACTCGGAGTAAGAACTTTATAATGAGTAACGGTGTCGAGCTGTCGGAAGGTGTAATCCACACCGTACGTGCGACGAGCCACGTGGGGGCCCTTACACCACTGACCCAATAATGTGTGACACCAATACACATGAATTCAAATTGTACGCATGCCCTTTGTCAGTTGGCAGTAATAACTTTCACGGTGTAATCAGAAAGGAGCAGTAGAGTAAGGCGGAATGAAAGGGAAAGAAGGAGGAGATAATAGATCTAGATCGGTATAGGAATGTAAAGGTTTTTTTTAAGGTCGCGGGCTCGAACTTAATGGTGGGCATGGCCAAAAACCATGCTGTCTCACCTGGCATCGTGTCCATACAGAGATAGTATCAGTGATGAGCAGTTAGAAGCTGGTCTACATAGACAACGTATAGTTCGCACGCACAGAAACACCGTACCGACCAATTTAAGTAAAAAGAGCGCGTCAAAAATTTTGAAAAGGCCAAAAAAGGATTTTCTTGGAAAAAAGGTTTTTCTGAAAAAACCACTGCTGAAATCAATTACAAATAAAAAAAATTGAAATCTTAGAAAATTTTTCTGTGTCGGTACGGATTTTGTTTTCGAGATTTCACACTTCTTGTATTACTTATTTACGCCCAAAGTTGCGTTAAAATTAGCAAGAAAAACGAATCTTTGTTGGCTTATAACTTTTTAATGGCTTTTTATTTTACGATTCTGCTACCTAAAATTAATAATGAGACCTAACGATATCATGTTAAACTTTGAATGTACGATGTCAAATAGTGGAGTAAAATCCCTCCGAAGTTTGTATGGAAAAATATCAAATTGTTTCACCTTAACGAGAAGTATCGACGATCGTTGTTTTGGAGATTAACAGTAATCTCGCTAAAGCAAGAGCAAATAGTATCTCTCATACTACGCTGTGAGGACTGATCCTCATAGCGTAGTATGAGAGACTAATTATCTTTTCGAATCGCTACCAAACTTGCCTTTTCTAAACTTTACGACTAGTAAGCAAAACGGCATCTTCAACATAACTAAGCTACACATATTTGTGTGTTTATTTCATAAATAAGTCAAGAGCATAGAACAGAACTCTCCCAAGATTCCAGTGACGCAGTGGGTTGACTCCAGCGTACTAATCGCGTAACCTTTGAAGTGCTTGGCATGCTTTATTACGGCTAGCGGGAGTCGCACGCGTAACGCATTCGTAAACATTCCTACTGCATATTGTGCACGGGGCAGGAAGACGGAATGTCTACTGCAGAAGTTTTAGTTCAAACATCTTCATGATCATTCTCCTGCCTTTATGCCAATTTATCTGGTGCCGGCGCAACCTGCCTTTTTGTTCCATACTTCTTCTAAATTAGAAGTTTTACTTCAATTATGAAGTCCATTATTTTTCCGCCATATATAGAAGGCAGCAAAAATATTTTTTCAAGGAAATAAGCAGCTGATACTTACGCATTTCAATGTATTCCTAACAACATGACAGCGCTAGCGCTCCGGACACGGAGGACACAATTCGTGAATCCGGATCATCCCATCCAAACGCGGCGGGTGTCTAGCAAACGCCTTTTTTGCACAGTCCCTCCCCCTGCCCCTTATTTATTACTCCCTTTATTTGATTGTTTACCGTAACAAACTTAGGGAGAAAACCTATATATTCAGCAGTTTGTTCGTTATTACGGTGACATTTCTATAATCCAGGGACATAGGACATATAGCATCCTAAATCTCTTTGTTTTATTTTGCTTGTGATATTTCTGGTATTGCTAATTAAGTTGGCAACGTAGCTGTGGGACATGACAATACGAGCTCGGCCGTACTCAAGTAATGCAGCTATTTGTACGACTTGCAGGCTTGGTTGGCTGCCTCTCATGTGCTAAATGGTACTTAATGGTAGAAATCGACACTTGATTGCAGTTCGTCAGCAGCCCACAATACTTATGGCGTAGCTATAACGTTTGTTATGAAGGTATCTGTGAAGGTGACAGTAATTGCTGCTGATATTGTCGTTACGTCGTACTCGATATTTAAAAAAGTTACTTACACGAAAAAGAAATGTGTGAATCAGAAGTGGGTTTTCACGAGAGGTTTTGTTGGTGACTCATGAATTCCGCACAGTTCCGTCTAATATGCTGGCTTTGGCCCAAGAGTTGCATGAATTGTTGCTCATGAAATATGCCTCTGACCCTTTAGGCTCTAGCTGGGCAATAACATTATCATAATATGAACAAAACTACGAATATTATCTAACGATGTAAAATAATAGTGGGTTTTCACCTCGACTTCCAGGTTTATTCCCATCTCGGCACCTTCCCATCTCGGCAACCATGAATTTATTTATCTTGTCTACGAAAAATTCCCATCTCAGCACCCCCTCATACACATAAAACAAAAGAAATTTTTAGAAACCCTAAACCCCTTGTTGAAATTAAGAAGAAAATTAATAAAGTTTATGACCTACAGAGTTAATTTAGTAACAAACGCATCTTTTATTGTAGCAGTGTTGAGCACGCGGTTGCACAAGCGATGGTATGGTGTCTGCGCGGCAGCATGGAGCAGCGCGCGCGCAGCTGTGGGCTGGCGCAGCACTAGCGCTGCTGGCGTTGCTGCCCGGCCCGGCCGCCGCCGACGTCATCTTCAGAGTACCTGAAGTACTGGTGAACAATACTTTATTATCTTTATTTTCTACGAGCTGATTGCTATTGTAGATATTGAGTAAAAGTGTTTTAGGGTCCTGATTCAGATCAATTACTGTAGTCAAAAGGTTTAGGGTCGTTGTCATAACTTAACTACCTACCATAAGTTAATCCTTCTTCATAGTCTTGTATTGTTATATATTTGTTATCTTACAGTCGGCAATTGCATCCTTTTTTTCGTCAACTAGGTACAACGAACAGCAATCAGCAAGAAAATGTTCGTCGTGTTAATAACACATAATCTGGCTGATTTAATAAATATGCCCCCTAACCCATTTCTAACAAAATCTCTCGTAAACTGCAGGTGCGTCACGCGGCCGCGTCGAAGCCGGTGGGCACGGGGCGCGCCAATGGCACCCGCAACGACTCGGAGCACGCGGAGCACTGGGGGGGCGCCGACGACACGCTGCTGGAGGTGCGCTACGAGGAGTACTTCGTGGAGCACGACGTGTCCACGGCCGCCGCGCGCCAGGCCGCCATACAGCTGAATGTAAACGACAGTAAGTGACAAAACAAAACATTTTTCTGGATAGTTGTTGAAGTAGGCTCTGCCAAAACCTTTAGTACCTAACTGTTCGCAGTCCGTAAGCTGCGCTACAACACGAGTAAAAGATAGATAGAACTGCAGCACCTCGTATCGTTTATAGGTATATTGATCAACGCCATGATCAATACATACGTGCTTAATTATAACTCGCCCACTTCATGTTCATGTTCACCTCAGTCCTCACGTAACTGAAAAATCAAGAAGCTCTTTTGTTAGTTAAAATTAAACCACTTCGAGATGTAGTTCCCTACGTATTATAATTATAAAGTTAAAATCAACAAATAGGTATCATTGCAATAATTGTAAAAGTACATTCCAGTCTTTAGACTACACTAATTCGATGAGCTCGTCGGTCTCCCATAAACCGAGCGAAGTAAGTGACGCAACGACAATTGCTTGAGTTACTCCAATTAAACACCATCAGCTTGCGAATTAGAGCAACATTCAAGGATACGGGATAAAAACGTGCCCTCAGGCCCCGGGGGGCACGGGGGCACTGACGCGGATTTCTTTGTGGCATTGAATATTCTAAGTCTTCAAGGTTTCGTCAATAACTTTGTTGGTTGTTAAGGAAGAAAACACGTATGTGGAGTGGAAAGATAAAGTTTTGCTTTCCAAGACAACGGTGAACATTCTCACAATAGTTTTTTGACACCTTTATCGTCAAATACTGGTGAAAATAGCGACAGATTTTCATGACGGCCCTTATGGCTGCTACATACAGTGCCGGCGCCGGCACGAAGAAACGAAGAAACGCAAAGAAAATGAAGGTGCAAAAGCCGGAGGCACGTGCCGCGCGGCAAAAGTTGGCGGCCATACCGCCGGCACTGTGTGTAGGAGCCATTACAGTTACAATAATGAAGTTACTGCTTATCTATACGAAACCAAAGCTAAGGGTCGTATTTAACAAACGCTGGGAACGGCTCTAATAACAAATGCCATGATGACACTATGTCACACTATGTGCTCGATCACGTTGAACTCGCGGGCGCGGTGGCGGGCGCGGTCACGAAATATCAAACACATAGAATAATATGCAAGTGTTCATGTACAAACGCAGGTGCGGTGAAAGAAGCCGCGCTCGCGCCCGCGCCCGCGAGTTCAACGTGATCGAGCACTATTACCCAATTTAATCGACGACTGCGTTGATAAAAGTTACCTAGTTGATACTAGATGTGATCAGACAACGTAGGCGTGTCATCGTCCAATAGCCGATGAGTAAGCGTGCTTCTAATACTGCTAAGTATCTGGAAGAGAGTCTATTTATAGCCGTGACTTCCTCTAATTGATCCATCTGATATACTCTAATGTTAATTGACGGTAAACTCGCTGATCAATAAAGTCTATTCAATTGAATTGATCTTTATTGCATTGTTATTTCTTATCATTATTAAAAAGTTTTCTAAACTCGAAAAATCTATGATTGCATACAACCAAACTAAGTATTAGGCTCGGAGACGTTTTCGACATTAACTTTGGTAGACCCTGTGCTTTTCTTTTTAGCTTCAAATAAAAAAACTTCTAGATCGGCAAGCAATTCTAATTTCTTCTTTTAACAAAAAAAAAACAACCGACCACCAATAAAACGTGTATTCCCGTTCGTCCCACTGCCGTCGTCCCACTGTTGGGACGATCAAGAATATAACTACAACGTGAAAAATAACTTTAATTTTGGAATTCAGAGGAAAGAAAAGAAAATTTAATATCAAAGACTACCGAAATTAAAATTATTTTTAATTTTGTAGTGTTTTTATTTGTTATTGTTTTTTAGCATGTCGTTCCTTTTATAGCATCAACATTATACAAACTGACTTTGTATGTACTTGATTTTAGTATAAAGCTGAAAATCAGTATTTTTCAAACCCCAACAACAGTTACAATTCTTGCCCCAAAAATGACACCTGGGGAGAAAACCGCTGAGATAAAAAAAACTCTTCAGTAACAATAAGACACTGAGCTGGGGAATATTGTTCAAATGTTAATACTACTTAACAATTTGTAGGTGAAGTTAATTCCCCAGCTGCGCCAACAATACGCGATCATACAGTGGTTGAGTCCATTAGCTGGAGATGATACGTCGTTAGCAACATCTGATACCCGAGGACGTGCACACGTCTGTTATTATGTAATTCTTCATGTTATTATATATGTCATGAAGAGAGCTGAAGTAGAGTTTAGATTACACCAGGGTTGCCTTGACCTAAACTTTGTTGAAAGCTTGTAGGTTACAAAATATTAGAGGGCCTATTTCACGATGTCCTAATAGGCACTACTTACCGAATAAATTCAAAAATGGAACAGAATTTGTATGAAATGATCGGCCAAGTAAGTTAGTAATAGGTACTTAATCGTAGGTGGTGAAACAGGCCCTTAATCCTTTATCTTTAAAACCAAACGTAGGTAACTGGTAAGTAGACAATGCATGCATGCAGCTTCTCATAGTGGATCGTATAATAGATGGACGTACGTCCGTGTTCGTTCTTTGTTAGCAGATATTTTTTTCTTCCGTGCTCCCATATCATCAGCCTATTATGTTCCCACTGCTGGGACACAGGCGTCCTCTCTATGAGAGGGAGTGGGCCGTAATCTACCACGCGGGCCCAGTGCGGGTTGTTAGATGTCACATGTCTTCGAATTTTTTGTTTCTAAGACATGCCGGTTTCTTCACGATGTTTTCCTTCACCGTTTTGAGAGCAGTGGTGATGAAATTATTTACACAAAGTAAAGCGCCTGCTTGGGTTCGAACCCACGACCTACAACTCGTAAGTCGGGGCCGTTAATATCCATAATATATATAATCCCATATTACTACTGCACATATTAGTTGCTACATACATATTAGTTACTGCATTTTTAATGATCATTTTTTTGGTCTTACTTCCATAGCAGTAAATTGATCGAAGTGAATATTATAATATCTCACTGAAAATCTGTTTTATAATCTAGAATGAATGAGTCATTCGGATCTGTGCTATATTGTCGCCAGCAACTGCCGACGTAATTAGTTGGACGACGGTTAGTCGAGCGAGATCCGCATGAGATGTTATCACGTGCGCAAGGTTGGCGATTAGGAGTAAAGTGCAGCATCATAGCATAATGTCACTATTAAACTTGCACAATGAAATAAAAGATCACAATGGCTTATGAAGTTATGCGATGATATTATCGTTTCGTGGAATACATCCACCTAGAAGTACCTACCTTCCTAATGTAGACTGTAGACTTGTTGACCATTTGATACTTCTTGATGGGCCTACACTGTCGTCCCATACCTAATGACGTGTCTTATGTGGCCACATTACATTATTTTGATTTTTTATTTTGAATGTTACAGTGGTAGGTAAAGGCAACTATGACGCTTTTCTTTTCATTTGTTCTGTTTGATGTTCGTTTCAAACAATAAAATGCATTCTAAGATCTTTAATGATTCTTGCCGACAGTATGCCATTCGTCCAAAAACTACACAGACAGCTCTGTCTAGATTTGTCTTTCATCTAATTTTCCTATTTGCTTCGCTATTATTTTCCATTATTTCCACCTACTTGATGTTTGTATACTTATAATTAGATGGTCCTCATGATCCAAAACCTTTTGGTGGTCACAAGTTTGTACGGAATTCTTCGTACACGGCCTTCAGCTGCATCTTATCACTCTATCATTACATCTCCACCTTTTTTACCAGAGTCTAATTCACCTAATTACGTTGTTTTTCCTCCGGTTGACAGCCGCGTATGTCATGCACTTGCACATGATGGTACACATTAGCCTGAGCTGAAGGTCGGCAGGCGGGCCGTCTCCGTAATGTGTACCCTGGCAAGGTCTGGGGGCGTGTAGCCGATCTGTCACACCATTGTCCAGCCAGCCATTGTGTGGCACTGTATGTCAATGTTACTCTAGGTAAATACGGTGCGGTGGTATGAGAGTCAAATAGATGTAGGTAGGTGTACAGGTTTTGTTACCATGCTGAACATTAGTTAGTTTATTATACTAGCTTCTGCCCGTGACTTCGTCCGAGTGCAATTTAATATTTTACGATTTTTTTGCAAGCTACAATGTTTTCAGGTTTCGTACTTAATTGACGGGAATTTTCAAACTATTTTGATGTTTTTTTTTCGTTTCTGATGCATTAAATCAATATTTGAAAAGTACAGAATTAATCTCCATCAAATTATCTATACAATGGTATATAAATTAAGTAGGTTCTGTGTACTAGCAAGTTGCGAAAAGGAAGCAAAACAAATTTTTTGATCGCAAATCACTCTCTAATGCTCCATTATTAACGCATTGAGTCGTACAAAACCAGATTTTTTGTTACTAGTAAAAACGTGCTGAATCCCTAGATACTTTTAATGTGTAGAATGGTAAGTTCACAAAAAAAAGAATGAACCTAATATGTAGCCTTGAGGTACACCTAACTTAACTGGTAGCCCAGAAGATTTCACACCATTAAAATCCGAACAAGGGTATTCATAGTCATCATAATCAGCCACCTCTAAATCGGGGCCGTCGCCGAACGGCGACGAAAATTTCCAATACCGTAAAGCGGGTCTGTCGCCGAACGGACACAGTACGTTCACGCTGATTCAAACTGTATTTGTACTATGCATAGGGGCTAATATGGTCTACAGTTAATTTTATTCTATGGATTTGGTAATATACTTGTCAAATACATCGACTAAAACGTCAAAATATGCAGAAACAATTCTAGAAAAAAGTAAAAATTGAACATTTTGGTACGGCAAAATGGCGACTGCGCATGCGTTCAGCGCGCTGCACTCCGCGTCGTATTTATTTGTTTTCTATTGTTTTTTAAGTGTAAATCGACGGGAAATGGTGATAATTCAATAATTAAGTAGTGTCGTCATCGTATATAGTTAATACTTGCACTAAATAACATCGTAATTACCTATTACGGACCCATCAAAAAATGTAAACAAACTCGTTAGTGAAAAAACGTGTTGATGTGGAATTTGTTGTTTTGTGTGTGTTTTGTGCATGTAATCGCTGGTAAGTCATTTATTTTATATTCTTGAATAACTAATTAATAATAAAAATGCATAATACAGAAAAAAAAGAGTTCAATATTTTTTTGTCAACTAAATAATGTTACGTAATGATACGGTTATCTATTTATTGAACTTTTTTGATTATATGTGTTTTTATTTATTGTGTTTATGCGTAAATAATGGTTTTGACCGATAGTATATGTATTCATAATGTATCCTGCGAAATTTCATGTGAATCGAACCAGTAGTTTTATTATAAATAATCAAAACAATGAACAACGGAATTTCTTATAAGAATCTTATAAGAATGTTTATTTATCAATACTAGCGTTCGCTTACAAAGATTCTAAGTATTATAAAAAATCCTTTGTCTAATCAGGAACCCAAAACCATTAACGATAAGACTATTTACGTAACAAGAAGCTCTCAGTTTTTGTTTATGTTAGCGAGCTCTTATCTCTGACGCGCCGCGGGCGTGCCGCGCGGCTTGGCGGGTTGTCGCGAAATCGCGCCGCGTAGCCCAGGAGGTGTCCCACTGCTGGGACACAGGCCTCCTCCCTTCGAGAGGGCTATAATAATCTACCATGCGGGCCCAGTGCGATGGTATTCAAAGTAATTATTTTTATTTTAACACTTTTTTATGCAACACATTTTGTTTCAATAGAAGCGTAATTTAATAACTTCTTTTGCAAACGAACGCCCGGATTACATTAATTAAAATTAACATTCCTAGCAACTTTTCAATACTCCGTCATCTGTTGGACCTCCCAAGACATTAGCGACGGCTCTACATCAGCGTGACGTGTTGATTATCAGGTTGTCTATTGTCACCTGTGGAATCTCGATCCATACTCTGGAAAAATTTGCAATAAGCTCTTCTTCCGTGTTCAGATTTTGGAGCAGGTCACTGAACACTCGTCTGCCGAGCAAATCCCACGCATGATCAATGGGATTGATCAGGCAATTCTAATAGCGTGAGTGTTCTTGCAGAGCACATTTATCACCAGCCTTGCTGTGTGTGCACACGCATTTACATGCACGAACGCATGAAACGAACGATGAAATCTTGCCCATACTGCTGTCAGTGAGAAATGACTATAGGTCACAATCTCGTCACAGTATATCGTTCCGCATGTAAATTGCCTCGTATCCAAGTGAGGTCTGTTGTTCCACCCAGGCGAATTCCAGCCCACACAATAATCGTTCCGCCTTGGTACAGATGAACTTCCTTAGGATTCTGGAGTCGTTCTTAAATAAGTTGATATACTTAGTTAGCTTATTCCCTAAACTTTGTTGAGTAGTGATGTCGTATAGATATATGTATTCTTAAATTCTGGAGATTTTGTTATAGACATAATTTATGTTGTCGAAATCTTTTCATCTTACTCGACTTCATTCGACTCGAGTAAGTTTGTTGTTTGCTTTTGCTAATTTATTATGAAATTGAATTAAGTTATATTTTGGCTCAAAACTGGCGTGGACCTTGAAACTGGTAAAGAATGAAGAATGAGCAACAAGTTGGTAACAAGTTAACAACATGAGTCAGAGTCAGAAGATTTAGAAACCTTTTGCGCTACTGACTGACTGACAAACCGAAATCACAGCGCCGCCCAAACGATCTATTGATCACTTAATGCTACATTGTTACAGCATACACATTATGATATCAATCCCGATTAACAATCAGGAAGGAAGTATTGTATTATAAATAGCCCGTGATCTTAGAGCTATGTAAACATTGCTTGCTGGCCGGTCACAGCCTGCTGGTCACATCTAATAAGGTTTGTGTAATGGACCTTCGATTTGTCACCGTCACGTCACTTCACGACCTTTACGCGTCAGTAAGCGTCTTATTGAAAACTTTGCCAATTTTTTGTTATTTCGATATACTGGAAAATTTATATTGATACCTTGTCCTTTACCTAATAGTTTTTGTTTGAATTACTAAAGAATAGTTTAATTGATGATAGAAAAGATGGACGAGCGTATTTGCATATCTACGCTAATATGAGTTAAATTATTATACGGAAAGCTAATTACTTAAGCCAAAATATTTTTGTTGAACAAATTAGCTGCAAATTATTTTTCAATATGCAAACGAAACCTCGGCTTTCAATCGTGCTGTAACCAAGCATCCCTGCGCCTCCTGTGCAATATCGACCGCTTCCCTCTCCCGGCGGCCGGCCGGGATGTAGGCAGCACGCGGGGAGGCACTAGGTAGCCTGTCCGTCTAGACCTGTGCTGGTTCTCGGTCGTAAATCAATATCAGCCTGTGCACATGCGTCAACGTGACGTTTTGACCCACACCCTTCCCGTGCTCTTCGCCGCTGCAGCGCCCGCCGGAGAACACGCATCGCAGATACGCAGGTACCTAGGTGATTCATTAACACATTTTATTTCCTCTAAAATTTCGTTGTTTCGATTCGAACCAATGTTTGATTAGCTAGAGATACGTATCAATCATTTATATGATTCGTTTCGGTTGTTCATAAGTCAACATTGCCAGGTTGGGTTTTGTTTGTCTCGATCGTCATCATGACATAAGTAACAAGACACGCAGAATGGCGATGGATTAAATTATAATCCACCATTCTCTGTTTCTTATAGTTTTATTACCATGCTTATTTTTATTTTGCTTTACATTGGAGGATTACATAAGTAAATGTCGGCAGCCATCTTCTTTTAGTCTTACATAGGTACCGTAGAGCTAGGATGTCCTAGCAGACACAGCGAGGCTTGGACAGGAAGGTCGCGTGACTAATCGAAGTGTTATAAAAATTCATTAACGCATTTAAGCGCACTGGCACGTCCGTAAAGCTGAATTGCATTGCGTTTTGCTCGCGGTGTCTCACGTCGTTTCTGCCTTACCGTGTCGCTTGCGTTGCGTCCAATCGTCACGATATCGTGAGGTAAGACGATACCTTAACTAAACTCTTATTACATGCGAACTTGGCTCGATGTACTTTTATTGATTAAGGTCTGCTCTCGAACTTCGCTCTAGTCAATGATATTATTCATATCATATCATTGGCACTTGGCAGGCACGGCACGGTACCTACAAGGATACCGTGCGTGTTACCGGCGGCGGGCGGCGGCGGGCGGCGGCGGCGGCGGCGGCGGCAGCATGTTTTCGGTATAAGCGCGGTATGTCAGACGGCCGTGACGTAAGATTTGCATTCATCGTGCGAATAATAACTACTTATGCGCCTACGACATGTGCATGCTTGACCACAGTTTTGCTCGCGCAAGCCGTGCACTGGACACTGTGCGTGTAGAAGGTAAAACGGTAGTATGCGCAACCTCAAAGCGCAACTTGATGGTCTTTCAACTTGCTTTAAATTCTGGTATGCGCAAGCCATACTTACGAACTTGTCTGCGCGTGTGGTTGGGTGTTCAGTGTCAAGCCGCGTTCTCTGCTAGCATTTTCATCGATACCTAAATAATTCCGCCAATCAATTGGATCTAAATCCCTTAGTAGATTTATATGTGAATGCTTGTTTGTAGTCTATTTGCCACTTTTTTGTTCACTGTGAACGTTTACGCCTTGTCCTTTGTAAGTCTCTTTTTTTCAATATCTAATAGTTGGAAATAAGAAGATATTAATCTACATTGGGAAACATGCACATTAAAATAAATAAACAACTAATTATTTGAATAAAAATAACAAAACCATGGTCAACAAGACGACCAGTCACCACAAGCAGCATAACGCAAAGATCAGCCACTACCCTGCTCGCCATATTTGGGGGAAGGAGGCAAACTGACCCCCGACGCTACCGCAAGCAGGGACATTTAACGGAGCATGACGAACTTGCTACTGGTTGCTCAGACAAGAATAATATGATCAATTGTCGAGGTCACTAGCTAACCACAAAGTGCAACTCATAAAATTTGTAATTAATAGATTATGTCAACAATAAATGAAAATTTAAAAAAGATAAATTGACTTAAACAGTCAAATAAAATAAACAAGTACATGAACTCATATAACCAGCCAGCAGGTTAGCGTATTCTGGAGAAAGAACATAAACATTATCTTGAGTTAATCACAGCCACCAACTATTCTTATCAAATTATCGTTATTTTATCGGTTTAGTAGTCGTTGATAGAATAGTATGACTTTGAACAAAGGTTGGATTTTACTCAAAGAAGAGGGTAGCTGGTAGGTATATACCAAATACAACAAATGAGTTCAACCTTATGAAGCCGGTGAAATGGAGCACGTAATTTGTCCTTATTTCTGGTGTTTTATTCTTTATCATAAAAGGGGTTTTTATCCACACGGATATGCCAACCCCATCGTACCTTATCAACTATTTAATTTTAATGAAAGTAACTACAACTATCTATAATATCTGGTGTTAATATTGTGAATATCACTGTTTTTAGGGCATAAATGTATATTTTGCCTAATATGATAAGATATTGGCGAAGATGAATTTTGATGCCACTGTAGGAATACTTACCAATATCTTTAAGAAAATCTCTCAGAGGAATTCTGGCACCTAGCTTGTAAATTGCTCAAACAGCTTGTTTTTGAAGAACAAATATATTTTGAATATTAGCAGCTTTGCCCCACAGCAGAACAACGTAGGACATAACGCTATGAAAATAACTAAAATTAATCGAACTGTATCAATTAACGTCAGTGTATTGTCTTACTTTCCTGACGGTGTAGGCGTCAGTGTATTGTCTTACTTTCCTGATGGTGTAGGCGGCCGAATTGAGCCTTTCCGCTAGGCTTAAATAATATATGCAACTGAAGAGAACTTGACGTCTCCTGTTATGCCCGAAAAAACTGCCGAACGTACAGTTTAGGCAACTCTTTATCTAAGACGATGTTGGGTCCTAGATTTTTAACATTCGGTAAAGTGAACTTTAATCATTTCGTTTTCTTGGCATTAAGTTATTTGTCTATTTCTGTCTACTTTTAAAACAAGAGAGGTAGCATCTGCAAACAGTACAACGTCACAGATACCCTTTAAATAGAATGGTAAGTCATTGATATTATATACTAAGAATAAGAATTGACCCAGTACTGAGCTTTGAGGTATACCTAACTGGATTGGCAGCCAATTTGACTTAACACTAGTAGCTTGTGCATACTGCATACCAATAGAACGGGCATCAACCAAAGATGTTTTCCCAATATTAGAACTGCTCTATCACTCTTAGTTTATTTTTAACGCAGTTCAAGTTTCGGTATTTATTTTTAATTTGTTTGTAGTTTAAAGGCTCGTATTTCATTTTCTAGCAATCATCTCAGCCAAATAATCTAGACGAAAATGTAAAAAAAATGTTGCCAGTTTTGTTATTTTTGGCTCGGTGTTGGGAGATTTCCGTGTTTATCCTATGGTAACGTGAACGGAGTAGGAACAACATATGTAAGGAAGAAGCCTAACAGCTCGAGCAAAAGAGCGGCGGACTTGTCTTTGTCACTGAAACTCGTGAAACCTGAAAGCCATACCCAAACATTCAAAACCTCCCATCTCCCATGTATCTGCCTTCAGTCCCCCCCACGCGGCCGGGCTGCGGCGCGTGCAGCCAGCGCGAGCTCGAGTACTGCGAGACGCGCGTGCTGGCCGACCACTGCTGCTGCGAGCGCCGCTTCGTGCGCGAGCCCTTCCCCTGGCTGCCGCACACCTGCTACGTGGGCGCGCGCCGCTGCCGCCCGCTGGCGCACGACTGCGGACAGTACGCGCGGCTGCGCGACTGCTGCTGCTACAGGAAGCTCGCTGAACGATGTGAGTCTTCTATGAACATCTCTTCTTCTTATTCTCTCTTTCTTTCTTACAGAGAGAAGAGAACATTTTGTACCGCATTTACTGCAATTAAATGACTTTGACTTTGGCCTTCATCTAAAATTTGTTTTAATCAGACATGACACTCGGCTTCGTAATTCCTTCCTAGATCTGAGAAAACCATAACCAGCTGCAATCATGTACTAGTTAGGTACAGAACTGCACCAAAAATGTATACCTACTAAAAAAAGTAACTGAGAATCCAGAAAATCTCTCGGATCACCCGGGTGACTTATCCCGGGTCGCATTTACTTATCTGCCAGCATTCGAAAAACGTTTAATGAACGTCCACAGGGAAGGGCATCCTGTCCAAGTCGACGCGCCTGGGCGTGAGCGGCGTGTCGCTGCTGCTGCTGTCCATGCTGCTGTTCGTGGCGTACCTGTGACGGCAGCTGGCGCCGCGCGCCGCGCTCGCGCCCGCGCTCGTCTGAACTCACCCGCGCTCGTGTGGACGCACCGTAACACCAGCGACATTAAACTTTTCATAACCTACTATTACTTGAACACATTATTTTTGAAGAGTCGCTTTGCTAAATTAATTTCTTTGGGCATTCTTTTCCTTTGTCTTTTATTCATATGTTTGAGATTCTTGAGAACAAAACCCACATTTTTATTAACATTTTGTATGATATTAAAACAGAAACGATACAAAATGAGAATAGAAATAAGATTAATGTACTAAATACATTCGTTCGATTTGTAATAATTATAGGCAGTGTATAGAGTGCCACCAGTGGCACTCTATCCCTATCGGATAAAGTGCCACTACAGGCACCCTAGTAACACCGCCTCGGCCCGGCCAAAGTGCCGCAAGCATTGGATTGTCATTGTCACTGTCACTAAGTCACGTCACTTGGTATTTTGTTTGATTGTCGAGGTTAGATCGCTGTAAAACACCACATTCCCAAAACATTACATTCTCTTGTGCCTAAACGGACCCTGGCACTTCGCCGGCCGCTGCCGCGGTACCGCTCGCTACGCTCGCTCGGCTCGTGCGTTGTGTGGTCACAGTTCTAACCTAACCTAACCTAAATAACAAGTGACAGTGACAATGCAACGCTCACGGCACCTTAGCCGGGCCGAGGCAGTGACACTAGAGTGCCACAAGAAACTCGCGGCACTCTATACACTTCGATAATTATAATATGTAGAGACACAGATATTATATTGCTGGTACCTCAATGAGTGTATATTGGTTCAGTACACTTCAGTCATTTTCATAATCATATAGAAAGTAAGTAAGTATTTTATTTAAATTAAATTAGTCTACTTAAGTTTAGAATAAGCATACATCTTGTAAAAACATCCTAACACCAAGAACCCAAACCTTCAGAGCAGCCTTATTTAAATTGAAACTAAAAAACTAATAAGTTCTTAAAAAACCACAGGGCACAGGGCCGGATGGAATCCGTACCATAATAAGATCGAGCAACAAACGCCGAACTAATCACGATTCCTGTATGGGGTGTATCTTTAATTATTAATTTTATTTATTGGAATTGTATGGAACACGTTGTATTTGATTACTAAGTAGAATTTAAACAAACGCGCCACTCATAACGCAAAACAAATCTGTAGTTTGTACAGTACGAGCTAAGTTCGGTGTAAACAGGAGGTATACTTAATTTTTAATAGTATATTACGTACATTTTACTAATGTAAAGTATATAGATAGCCAATAAAATGGTACTGCGTAAGTTATTCTATGTACAAAGTAGTTTATTTCTAGACTTCCATATTGTAAGTTGTTATAAAAGTGGGCTACGAAAAGTTATACAGGTAAGCGGCAGGCACTTCGATGAGTCGCTCTCAAGGCAGTGGTACACACCACCACAAATAATACCTAATAGTTATTAATCCGATTTCGAATTATTTCACTTATTACTTTAAGATAAAATCCAAAAAAAGCACCGGAATGGATACCACACAAGTACAAGCATTAATATTAAAAAACATCTACATAGATATCATTAATTAGATGTAATTACAGCTGTAAATACACCTTGCTTAAAAGTGGAACTCAATGGGATAATTTAATCGTTAAAAATAAGAACATTCTGAGATCTGTTGACGAAAAAATAAATTATATTAAATCATCAGAACAGAACTATGTCTACTACGTAAAAAATGCAGCCACTTGAAAAGCATGGTGTTTAAATACAAAACGAATCAGCACAAAACGATACTAACCTAAACAAACGTAAAAGAAAGTTGAAATGGAAAATGCGTTTGTCGAATAATTATTAGAAATCCTAGTATCAAAACCACATCGTATATAAACATGTATGTAGTCTGTACATAATACAAATATACCTAGTTCTCTAAACTTTAAATATAAGTAAATTGTAATCGTATCAGTTTTCCATCGAAATCGCGCCCATTACCAATACCCTAACATCTTAAGTTTAACCCGCACCCTTATTGCGTAACACACGATCAATCACAATCGGTTCCATTTTGACAGTTCAACGACATTCGTTGCTTTATTTACGTTGTTGAGCAGACAAATATTTCGAACATAATATGAAGCAATGGATTAGCAATATAGTTCAAAATGGTTCTGATTATTATTAAGCGTGTGCTACACAGTCGGGCTATAAAACACGTCTAGAAAACAAATCTATAAATTGTAAAACCTGTCTGGGGCAAAGAACCGTCGAATATAGACCAAAAATTAGCTAAGAATCAGCACCTTTTGAATGTCAAGTTACAAAAGATCGCTCATAGAGCTGTAGGTAAGTAGGGAAAAAGTGGCGTAACAAACTCCGCTGTAACAAGCGAGCGATGATGCCGGGTGAGGTACATCAGTGGCTTGGCTTGCCAGGTGCCTGATGCCCTTGACAATCTACAATAATTAGTAGTCACATGGTATGATAGATTCGATGTCAGAATATGTAAATATAAGGTACATGTAATTATATAAGGTACACAAAAATACATTTATAACTTTCAATAAAGTACATACAGGTGCGTATGTTTGACATCAACAATACAGTTTACTAAATGCAATTAGCGCTCAACATTTTGACGTGTTCAGACTGACTCTGCCAGCTTCAAACAATTGACAGAAATAGACCGACTTTATAAATTCTTTAAGCTCTAAATAAAGATTGATTATTATTCGTCCAAATGGGCTTTATACTCAGAGTGGAATTATAATCATATTATTTTGGATATGTAAAGTGTGGATTAAAAATGTAAAAAATGTAAATCGATGTAACATAAATATGCCAAATATATGTAAACTTTGTAAGTAGGAACCTAAGCAAGAAACGTGAAAAAAATTATTGTAGGTAGTGTTTATAATGTATGCTTGTAATATAGTTATGATCGGGGTACACACCTGCCCGATATACGATACAATCATTGTGTACTTGTTGCTAAGTGCCAGCACCTAGGAGTAAAACTAAAACCGAAACTATTTTGTAAATATAGAGCGACGAACGAAAAGATGGTCTCTATCATATTGTGAAGTAGCTAGTATAATACTGTAGTTTATTTTGAGCAGGACTGCATTGTATCACTATTTATGAATATTTAAGCTAATACTGGAAAAATGTTTGGTGTTTACAAGAAAAGTCTTAATATTATTCCTTTGAGAAACAAAATACGAAATTCACGCAAAGAAAGTCGCCGCCGGTGAAGTACCTAGTATGTAAATATGAAGGATTTTTTGTAACTTTCAGCTAAGTACGGGTACGGTTAGATAATATTAGGTCATAGTCATATTACAGTCAGGCTATGCGAGTGTGTCCGCCATTGTTGTTTCCATAGCTCGAGATTTTCGGTCTATGCTAACTGTGAAACTGACGTAGACAGACTTAATCGCTGAACACAGTCTTGTGTCAAGTCTGTGCACAGCCTTAGCGCTAGTGTGTGAGAGTCTGCAAACATCTAATTTAGTACATACGAAACTAGTTAAAATATATTCGTAAAAATTATGAAAATTCTCGCCATTGTAAATATTCGAGAGACATAATTATAAAATTGAAATCCGACACAGGTTAATAGATAATATCTAATTATAACAGTAGAAAATAATTGAATTTATTAAATATAAGACTAAAACCTAAGTAATTCACCAAAGTTTGAGATCAAACAGAGCTGATCATTTTATAATTTCCCCTTTTCATTTAACAGCTTTTTTTAATATTATTGAAGTTACAACTTAGAATTTGCCATATTATCATTGGAAGAAAATATAACAGATTGGAACATAAAAAAGAATTCCTACTAGGTATGGATTCGTTAATAAAACAAACTTGTTTTGAATTTTTTGTGAGAAAAATCTAGAATCGAGTAATTACAACTAGGAAGGCTATAAGCCGTTAGATTAAAAGTCAATATATTGCTGTTTTGTAAATAGAAACAAGGTGTTTACGCCGGATCAATGATTAGAGCCAGGTAGCGAGACGCGCACTACCCAGGCATAAGGTGTCTTTTAAAGTATTAATTATATTCTCATAGTCTATAATGTATGTATATTATGTAATTGTGTCGTCAACGTGCTATCTTATCTTAGGACGCCATCATCATCTGCCGAGCCTCTTCCAAACCATGTTGGGGTCGGCTTCTCGGGTTGATAAAACCCCACGTGACGCTTGACGGTTACAACTTATGGTAGGAAACTAATATTGACAGCTGATTACCTAATTGTTTAGTAATATAACTAATTTGTACATCCAGGAGGAAGCCACGGCGCGGGCGCAGGCAACTGACAGTTCATGTGTTGATAAACAACTGAGATCGCATAGGAAAGTCGTTAAGTACAGCATAGAATAATGAGTTAATCATATGGTACAAGCCTAGATTTCTTTCTTAATAAGAATTTAAATCTAATTAAGAAGAAAATCTGTGTGTAAAAATATTACCTAGATTAGACTGACGCTCGCCGTGCGAAGTCGGTGTCTATTCAAATATTTTGGAATTTACAATAACATTTAACGCTCGACATCATAAGAAGTGACTCAACATCATAAGAATTTATTAGAAATGCAAAATTTTCAGGTGAGAACATAAATATATAAGTAGTAGGTACCTGTAAGTTAAATATCTATTTATAGGTTTGTACATAATAGATCACGCGTTTCGCATACGAGCTTTTAAACGAACCTAAATGACCTAAAAAGTATCATAAATAATAAAGTATAAGACACAGGTCGTACGTTATTTCTGATCTGTAAAGCCAAAGGCTCTAATGTAAGTTACTGTTGATTGTTTAAATGTTTATTATTTATTGAATCATTTATTTCGCTGGTGTGTAGCGGCAGGGAAGGGTTGCCCCGGACAATGTTACCAGACACTAGGGAACAGGAGATGGTTATACAAGTAGGGTAGGTATAATTGATTTAGTAAAACATCTTACCTCCTGTATTTTTCTTTGCTTCAAACATTTATTTTATAGTTGTAAGAATTATTATAAAGATATTATAATTATCAAAATAAATAACAATTGTATTTTCATTCGATATTTTTACAATTACTTGATACAGGAGTAGGTGATATAAAATCACCATACATCTACCTGAATGCTATACCTACCTAACTATAAGTAATTCTAAGTGTATAAGTAAGCACATTCAAAGAGCTCATAAAACAAGCAGTAGATGTAAATATTATACAATTTAAGTCGTTGTCTATAATATACATCATATTATACATTGAAAGATCACATTCTAAATTATAAGCATTACATTAAACGATAGTTTGTACTTCTGTTAACTATAAAACGATATTGATGTTGTATCACATAATAACACCAGATTACAAGTATTTATTAACCTCCAGTGTACCAGTAGTGGCAGCTACAGTGGCAGTCATAAAAACATCAGTATCAATCGATGTGAAATAAAAGTTACCAAAATGTATCATGATTGTTTATTTATTTATTATCCTCGCACTGGAACGTCATCAATCACACATCACAAAAAATGTCTTAATCTGCTGCTTTCCATCCATGCTGGGCGGTCACACAGCATCCAGCCACCACTCCTTCACAGTTATACAACGTTCCATCCATCCTGGGCGGTCACAAAGCATTCAGCCACCATTCCTTCACAGTTATACAACGTTTCATCCATCCTGGGCGGTCACAAAGGATCCAGCCACCACTCCTTCACAGTTATATAACGTTCCATCCATCCTGGGCGGTCACAAAGCATCCAGCCACCACTCCTTCACAGTTATACAACGTTCCATCCATCCTGGGCGGTCACAAAGCATTCAGCCACCATTCCTTCACAGTTATACAACGTTTCATCCATCCTGGGCGGTCACAAAGGATCCAGCCACCACTCCTTCACAGTTATACAACGTTCCATCCATCCTGGGCGGTCACAAAGCATTCAGCCACCATTCCTTCACAGTTATACAACGTTCCATCCATCCTGGGCGGTCACACAGCATACAGCCACCCATGGGCGTACCCAGCTTTTGGGGCAAATCAGAAATCCCCCCCCCACATATTTTACATAGTTTGATAATACTGCTGCGTTCGTGTATTTTTAACCGACTACAAAAAAGAAGGACGTATTAACCTTTTTTTTATATTTTTGTCAATTGTGGACCAAATATAATTTTCTTTTTTTAAATGATACACGAATTTCAAAATTGCTTCACAATTAACGAAACTATCGTTAACCACAGTAAAAAAAAACAGTTGAACATAGAACGTCCTTCTTTTTACCCGACTGCCCCAGAAGGAGGGTAATGTTATTTAAAGTCGGTTATGCGTAATAGCAACATAAAAAGCCGCTCAGCGCGTTTTGTTTTTCTAAAATTAATTCGAAATAATATATTGTACCTAATTGAAAAGGAAGTCGTGACTGTAACTTCACTTTTATCGACAACAGTACTTAGGCATACAAAATCCAGGGGGGGGCAGCTGCCCTCCCCTGCCCCCCCCTGGGTACGCCCATGCAGCCATCACTCCTTCACAGTTATCTTACCTGCTAAGTCTTTAAGTTATCGGGTTGATGTTTCATTTACAAAACTTATTTTGTTAATCAGAAACTGGCAGCTCATGATTAGATATCAACTTTACAACCGGCAAGGTTTTTAACCGCCTCTGTGGTCTAGTGGTTAGACCACCTGTCTCAGGCACAGAGGTACTGAGTGGTGGTTCAATTCCCAGTGGAGGCAAAATTTTCTACTCGGTTTGGTTGGTGGTAGGGCTTGTTCTAAGTCCGCCTGGTTAGCTACCACCATCTTATCTAAGTCTGTCGCCATAAAAACAGTATTAACAGCATTGTCTGAAAACCCGGAATCCTCAACCTTAGAGGAACTTTCTATCTTACCCTCTAACTGCCGAGACACAACCACAATGTTAAGAGCATTGTTGTGTTTCAGCAGTTAGAGGGTAAGATAGCCAGTTCCTCTGTGGTTGAGGATTCCGGGTGAAGGTCACTTTCCCCTTCCGCCTGATCATTACTTACGATCAGGTGAGATGCAGACCAAGAGCTTCCCAGTAGTGAATAAAAATAAAAATAAAGTTAGTTGTCTACCTACTCGCGTAGTACCAATGAAAAGGATCATACTAGCGAGTTGCTACACAGCGTAGCGGCGTAGCGCGTAGCTCGCACTGTGCTACGAATGCTACGAAATTATTTTGATTGCAATGTAAACGTATCATAAGGAAGGGGTGTGAGGGAAACTAAGGGGGGATTTATCACTTCTTGTTGTAATTGTGAGTTCAAGAAACATCGTGTATGGTGATGTTAAGTTTGTAGCACCTACGAACTTTTATAGCTTTAAATAAATCTAGTTAAAATATCGTTTATAGAGATCTACTAACAGCAGTGATTAAAATATTAATTATTCAAAGACAGTTAATTACTATTTCTGTTTAAATGAAAATTGAGTCTAGTCACGAAAGCAAGCTATCATCCAAGTAACATGGCTAATCGGTGCCGACATGCCAACTCCTCTAGTGGTCACTTAGTCAATGTTGAATAATTTAGTATTGGCCTCGCGATCACCAATAACTAACGGTCAGCTGGATGCCTGCCCTACATATAACCAGTTTATCCCATCACCAACCGGTCCATCCTCGATCTCATAAACCAAAATGCGTACAGTGGACCCAGAGCTGTGGTCTCGTAAGGCCAAGAGACCCGGCGTCCAGATGACGCGGCGTATGAGGTTCGGGCAGCAGCAGCCATCCTATGGGCTGGAGACCAGGCTTAGGGAGAGTCTGTGGGACGCCACCGAGGAGTTCTGGCAGAACTGCTCGCTAGCAGCCGCCCGGTGCTTCCAAGGCGACCGGGCGAATAAGTATGAGAGGTGAGGAAATAGTTGTTCACTGAAAAAAATATGCTCTGAAAACTGTTGACCGATAGATGCATATAAATGTGACAGAAATTTGTGAAGGTCGTAGGAGGATCTGAAGCAAGAATACCGTTACTTGTTCCTACTTTGCACCAAAATATGATCGAACTGTTTTATTTATTCAACTATTTTGCGTAAATTGGTTCTGTGATGTAATAAATGTACAAAAGTACTATTGATAGCGATCCAACAGTTAAAATGAATGTGCTGTAGGTATTATCAAAATGTGGAGTATGTACGTTCTGACACTTATGTATAATATGGACATGGTCTTTCACTGTAGTGCACTGTATCGCACTGTTGCAAATACAGCAGGCGAACGAGAATGTATTTCGCAATTAAGCTCATTTATACTTAGAACCTTAAAGATGCCTGGCCCAGGGAACTTCCGACCAAGCTATTACCAACTCATGTCATCCCACTTAGATGGCGCCACGTGTCCCTACTGATCCTGGCGCTGGTCGCTGGCTGGGTGCTGCTCATCTACAACAGCGCTCAGCTGCAGGCGCGGCCGCCGGTCATCGTGAGTCTTCAGACCGACGACAACTCCATCATCGACTACACGTTCCCCGCCGTCGCGCTCTGCAGCAACATGATCATCGGCAAGGCCTCGCTAAAGAACTTAACCAGATACCTATTTACGTACGTGGCCGTATGAGTTGAGAAACTTGGATGTTAATTATGAGAATGGATGAACAACTAATAACAATATAAGAGCTTGCTTCTTCTACCTATGCCTCTACAACAATTTATTTATCTTATCACATTTATTTTGTGTTCCATGTCTTGATCCAGACAGTCAGAACCTACACTGATCTAGAGGTTTGAAGTAACATAACTAGAAACCACTTGCATGACACACTTTCCGAATAAATTAAATAGACGCAGTTCTGATTGAATGAAATCTGGACATAAAATTCTTATCCTTCAATATAATTTGGCCCCATTTCTTTGACATACTCGTAGTGCAAAATTACCTAAATTATAATTCTATTTTCTATGGCCTTAAAAATGTTTCTCTGCAGTCACCCGAAAAACAAACAGTATCGTTATCGAGAGAGTCAGATAGAACACAGCCTGCTGGACATGGGCGCTCTGCTGACCCACGCGCTGCCGCCCATCAAGGTGGACTTCGAGCAGTTCTTCCGCGACGTGGAGCCGAACTTTAATGTCACCGACATCATGTTCAGGGTATGATGGCGGTCTCAGTAGTATTGGTACTGGTAACACAGTTTGGATGAATAAGGGCTATGATTTGAAACTTTTTTTTAGGTTTTGCAGTCTTGCTTGGCTATATTACAAAAATCCTTTTAAAATTAGAAAAGAGCAAGTTCCGGTTAACTTGTGACTTTTAATTTTTATTAAACTTGGTAAGGATGTTTAATGCCTATCCGGAAACTGCATCACTATTCTTTTCTGTTCTTAACGAGTTTTGTTACGTTCGGTTGTTTTTGTGTTGTCTCTATATTAAAGATAAAAACGAATTGTTGTGTCTTGTCAAGTTGTCTGCCAACTGCTCGACAATCCTGCAGCGCTGCAGCTGGCGCGGCGAGCTGGTCGCCTGTGAGCAACTGTTCGCGAGCAGGCTCACACCGCTCGGGTTCTGCTGCGTCTTCAACTCCAGATACCAGTGAATTAATTAATGAGTTTTTACATTATCATCCTTCATCCATCATGATTCTTATGCCCATCTCCCAGTTTAGTTAAGGTCGACGCAGCATGTCCGCTTCTTCCATATATCTCTATTGGGCGGCATCTCAGTAGCACGGTCAGTAGTCAACCGTAGCCAGACTTTTTAACCGTGTTTCACACATTCAATCCATCGTTGCTGTGGTCTTGCCCTACCCTATCATCCATATAAATGATAGTTTTGAGTATACTTTTCACACGGCATGTTCCTCATAGAGCAAGTAATAATTTTTTTAACAACTGCAATGTTTTATCTACCAGGCCTGCAGACCTGAACCGCGACCCATCCGTGCTGGATCTGATCGGGCAGGACTACGGGCTCGGCGTGATCGTGCGTGAGGTGCGGGACGAATTCGCGTATGTGCGACGGCCCGCTTATGGAATGGATGTATGTTACAATATACTCGTAAATAAATTTATATAGCCCATTCTGAGTGGTGCTCGAACAGATGAAATAACTTTCGATTTTGTATTCGACTAACCATACCTACATGTATTTATAGATTCATTATAATTACCATTACAACACATATTTATTACGGTCGCGAATCATATTTTGATCAACAAAAAACCTGATACTGACTAGCAGATTTCAAAAAACTTGGCATAATTTGAATTTCGCGGGCAACTCTTTGTTTACGTCGCACCCTGTCCATGCTATATGTACTTACTATGTGCAGATGTTGTTATTCGAGGGTGACGAGTACCCCCTGATCGAGAGCGGCGACGTGCGCCTGTACCCACTCCCGCGCAACGCGTCCATTTACTTCAACATCCGCGCCTTCTCGCAGTACCCCGCCGACGACCTGAACTACTACACTGAGGAAAGGGTAAATGTTATCTTACGTGGCCCCAAATTACAAAATGATTTGGCCAAATGGAATAGCAGGCAGGGAACTGGTTGGACTGCACGTTACTTGATGAGAATTTGCTGTTTGATTTTGAAGCCGTACTATATGTGTTGTTGTACAGCGCGGCTGCCGGCTGCAGGGCGGCGGCATGTCGCAGTGCCTGGCGCAGTGCCGGCGCGAAACCGCGGAGGCGTTGTGCGGCTGCGTGCCATACGCGCTGCAGCCACAGTACGTGCCGACGCGCGTGCCCACGTGCACGCTCAGCGAGCTCGGCTGCCTTAACAAACATAGAGGTAACTATCGGCCTGGTGAATGACCGCTAACACAACTAAACTCTTAGCTTCATAGACGCGTAATCGTCATTATACGCTAGGTGTACGCCTGCATGCTGCTTACATACAAAATGTGCAGCTCCACTCGATGTAGTTCAGCGTATGATACACAGGATGGCAGGCGTCATGAACACGGTGGAGTTCACTAGGTAAAGATGTTGCTGATGAGCTTGCTAGACGAGGATCCAGTACGGCTGTCTGTGGACCCGAGTCCATCGTACCCATCCCCTTCAACCAAATACGCAGGTGCCTGCAGGAGTTCACCAACACACACGCGGGGATCTGGTGGGCCTCGACACCGGGCTGCAGGCAGTCCAAGCAAACTATGCAATCCTTGGATAGCAGGCTGACCAGGCGTTTATTACGCCTGGACAGGAACGGCCTGCGCCTGGTGGCGGGGACCATCACGGGGCACTGCTCGCTAAACAAACACTTTCACACAATAGGCATAACACAGTCCTCTGTGCAGGGCGTGTATGGAGGCTGAGAGAACCGTCGCACACGTGCTCTTTGAATGCACAGGCGTCACCCAGATTAGAGCAAAAACCCTCGGGTCACCCAGATCTTTCACAGATGTTCTAAACAGGCCAGGAGTTTTAAATAACTTTTCGAGGGAGGTGGGCTGGTTGGAATAACCCCCTAATAGTTCTTCTAAACGGTCGCCATGGCCCACGCACTATGTACCTGACGGACTCAGTGCGGAAACCAAAAACATAGAACATGGTGGAGGTTCATAGATTTATATGTAAGCAGCAAGCAGGCGCTCGTCAAGCGTATATAATCACGTCTATGAAGCTACTCTTCGTGGAAAGTAGGCTAAGTAGTCTTATCAATCATTATAATTATTATGTCCTGTAGAAATGTTCATGTACGTGTTCCCGGGCGAGGACGCGCACCCTGCCCTGAACCAGGAGCTGCAGGACGCGCTGTACTGCCCCAAGTGCCTCGTGCTGTGCCGGCGCCAGCTGTTCTCAGCCTTCGTGTCCTATTCCTTCTACCGCAACAAGACGAGCATATTTCGGAACTTTCTCTCGTAAGTTGTTGAGACCTATCAGTCAGTTATTTTTGTGGTGTAGGTACAGTCACGACCATAAAAATATTAAGTACTATGGACTGTATGGACAGCTTTTAATAATATTTGATTACATGATTCATCCATTAATATCTGTCGTCGAGATGATGGCCAATATATGTTATCATTTGTGGAAGGCATATACAAGTGGCAGCACTGGCGTGGTGGCACTTCGAAGAAACACCAAAACTATCTGACGAGACCATGCGACGCCAAAATATAGGATGCTGCATCGGCTTCAAAATATAGGATGCTGCATCGGCTTCAAAATATAGGATGCTGCATCGGCTTCAAAAATATGTGTCACCTCTTAGTAACTGTACCTACCTACGACGAAACCAATCTTCGTAAGGAAAGTGAGAAACACTTGGCTATCATTAATTCATTAACTAGATAAAGGTCTGTACTGTTGTGACCTCATCACATCATCTAATTAGCTAATCAGACTAGCATGTATGATCCTGCAAGAACTTTCTGTTTTCTCGGGCGTTAGCCTACTTCTTACTGTAACACGACCTCGGTCGCCTTTTGATTAAAGACAACAGAGGCTTTATTGTTAAAAATGTGAGAAGGTGATGATGCTTGACGACTGCCTGAAATTGAAATGGTTCGCAGCTAATAATCTTTTACTTAACGTAGATTCAATTTTCATTTTACAAAAGAGGGGAATCCGCGCTATTTTTTTTATTTTTTTTTATTGAAACGGAACAACAAACAGCTACAATATTATAAAACATAGAAAACAAGAAATTAATTTAAAAAATATAGACAATATTGCAGCCCACAACGCTGTTCACAGATTAACTACAGGATACATAACAGTCAAAATAATCGCTAAAGTTACAAATACATTTTTGTTTATTGTTTCTTAACTAACGTGTTTAATATATTTAGTATAAATCTATATAAATCTTTAAATAAATCTTTAAAAAAAACATAAAAACTTAAAAAATCTCAAAAAATGATACACAAAAAGAAGGAAATATGTTCAAAAAAGCACATTAAGAATAAGACTTTCTATATGCTCAAAAGTCCCATTGTAAGAATCGATCATTCTGCGAACAGGCGAACGCAAGCCAGAATTAGACTTGCAAGTACCCACTGAAAATAGTGTGCCAGCGCGCACCTTTCGCTTGTGGACCGTCCTAGGAACCGCATAGCAAACCATGTTGGACAGTTCAATGCAGTCAAATTTATTTCTCACAATATTATATAAATTCATGGCTTCTAAGAACTTACGTCTATTTTCAAGTGTTGCGAAATTATACTTTGCAAGCAAGCCAGGACTTGCTTGCAAAGTTTGCAAGCAAGCTGCTTGCTTATGGCAAATAATATCCATAGCATCTATAATGCATGGCACGCAGAAACTTGTATTGAACACGCTCAATCATTTCAACGTACTTTTTGTAATATGGACTCCAGACGGACACGGCATATTCCAGTTGAGAGCGTACAAGAGACTTGTACAAGCAAATATAGGAAGAAGGCTTTTTAAAATCGACAGTTGATCGCATTACAAATCCGTATAGTTGATACGCTTTATTAACTATCTTCTCTATATGAAGGTCCAAGCAAAGCTGAGGATCAAGGATCACACCGAGATCACGAATGTAGTCCACTTTAAGTAGAGGGGCATTGCACAAAGTGTATGCGTAGTTTATTTTATTTTTGTTTTTTGTAAACGTTATGTAGTTACATTTGGGCAAACTTAGTTGCAACTTATTTTTCTGGCAATAACAGGATAGCCGGTCCAAATCTTGTTGCAGCAGAAGGCAATCATTTGTTTGTCGTATGGCTCTGTATACCTTGAGGTCATCGGCATACAGCAGAAACTTGGTATTGCGAAAGCATTGGCTTATGTCATTTATGTATAAAATGAACAAAAGAGGACCAAGTATAGAGCCCTGAGGTACGCCAGAAGTCACCTGTGCGATGTTAGATCGGTGACCATTGATTACAACCCTCTGACTGCGATTGGTAATATATGAAATAAACCACCTCAAAAGATTTCCACGGATTCCGTTGAACGCTATTTTATTTAATAGTATTTCATGGTCTACCTTGTCGAAGACCTTACAAAAGTCAGTGTACACTGCATCCACTTGTACACGACTATCAACAGAATCAAACAAGAAGCTAGAAAATAATAATAAATTTGTATTTGTCGACCGCCGTTTGACGAAACCGTGCTGTTGTTGAATAATGATGTTGTGTAGTACAGGATAAATTTCATTATGAACTAACCTTTCAAAGAGCTTCGACAAGGCAGACAGGATGGAAATGGGACGGTAGTGTTCTACGCTGCGTTTGGATCCACTTTTGTGAACGGGTACGATATACGCATGCTTCCACAGTTTTGGTACAACTCCTTCAGAAATACATTTATTATAAATAATAAAAAGGGGTTTGCAGATGGAAGTCGCAGTATTCCTAAGGAAGTAAGACGAAAGTCCGTCAGGTCCAGGGCCCTTCGCTGGATCTAAGGATTTAAGCTCCTTCAATATATTATCTTCACTAAAAGAAAGGTCGCAAATAGAGATGTCGTGAAGTGCATTATTGTCCTGCGGAGGCCAGAGAGGTTCCATTGAGACAACGAAGGTGATGTTGGTTCATATACCGAGTAAAAAAAGTCGGACAACATATTACAAACCAAGTCTGGACTATTTGTTTCAGCATTTTTGTATTGAAACTTTGACGGGATTCCAGGTTTATCTTTACGATTAGAAACGTAGGTCCAGAAGTGTTTTATGTTTTTATCCAGATTGTCCTCTACAGAACTGATGTACGAACTGAAACATTTAAGACATGTTTCCTTAAACTGTCTTCTGTAGTTTGAGAATGATTCATAATCAGAAATGTTATTATATTTCTTCCACTTAATCCAAGCCTTTTGTTTCTTTTTAGAAATTGTTATAAGAGTGCGAGAGAACCATATGGGATAGCTAACTGATCTAGGTCGGGCCAGTGGGGTATTATTTTTAATGATATTATCAATTTCAGCGTAAAATTTGTCCAGAGCCTCTTCGGAATTCATAGGGCATAGCAGTTCAGACCAATTCAGTTTTTTTATGTTACAATGAATATTGTCAAAGTTGGCCTTATGAAAACAATATTTGTGAAGAGGAGTTTTAGTCATTGGGGTAATTTTGACGTTTAAACAAGTCTCACATGCCAGGACAGGATGGTAGGTGTCAATTGGCAGTAATGCAGTTGTGATATGAGAAATATTGCAAGGGTTATTGGAAATGACAAGGTCAAGAATTTTACCTTTGTCATTCACTATGTTGTTATATTGAGAGGCACCCAGAAGTGAGATCAAGATATTTAAATTTGCGCAGGCCGAAGCTCCTCCAGTATATGATGAAGCAATGTTTGAGATATCTGTTGCAGACGATACTAGCCAATTGGCTTCAGGGAGATTATACTCTCCTACAACAAAGAAGCTTTAAACACTAGGATGGCTTAATACTTCTTGTAGCAATTCAAAATGCTTGTCATACACTAAAGTAGATGTCTTAGGTGGTATGTAGGCAGCACTCACAACGTGTCTTTTGTTGTTAACAGTACTGGGCAACTCAACCATAATGTGTTCAATATGAGTGTGTGAGAGATCACTATACTGTGTTAATGAGAGACCTGATTCAGAAGGTTTTAAAGCGCGTAAAATAGCAACCAGTGCACCTCCACCATCCCGCTTATTAGTAGCAGTGCGATCACGATCACAACGGTACACACTATAACGCTGGTCTATGAACTCACTGTCATAAATTTCAGGTGTTAGCCAGGTTTCAGTTAAGATAATGACATCGTATGCATTCATAAGGATATTCGTGAGTAACTGTTGCACCTTTGTGCGAATGCCCCTACAATTTTGATAGTAAATGGTGATATTTTTATTCGACATTGTTAATATTAAAATATATTTATGCGTAATCATGATAGGAGCGTGTTCAAGCAGCAAGTATGTATACAATCCTAAGAACGAAATATCAAAAATTAAAGTAAATGGAAATAAAATTGGTTGAAGCAGGAGGCAGTATAGATCACAACACTTTATAAGAACGACAACAACATATTTCTTAGCAATAGTACTATAAATTTTTAATGTTACAAACAAATAAGTTGAGTTTATTAGGTATGAGATCTGAGTTGATTTATAACTTATAACACGATGAAAAACGGTACACAATTTACGCACACAATAAAACATGCATAGTACAGATAATAATTCGATGTCGATTTTTTTTTGAACCTCTGATTGGTTAGGTTAGGTTAGGTTAGTATCTACTCACCATTTATATTGAAATAGCTTATTAAAAAAACTTTATGAATGAAGAGAAACTTGCTCGAAATTTTTAGCACCTCAACCCTGATAGGTTTTTTTGACAATACATACATAAATAGGAGTTGCTTTGTTGACTATGCAGAAAAGCTGTAGAATTAAGAGAAACTAGGATCAAGGGCGAGTGAAGCGAGCTCGAAAAATGTATGCATACCGCGCTTTGGAGGTTCGATTTGTTGTGACCGTTCTTACATAATATTTCATTGGAACTTCTGTCCAAACGTTTCATGTTATTGTCACATCAAGTAAATTCAATAAACCTACCACTTCTTACTCAGTTTCACTCAAAGAATTACAGTGAGGCGGAGGTCAGGGTTTAGACACGAGGGGCCACCCATTTGCGCGGGGCCCGTAGCAATGGCTACTCTTGCTACGTGGTTACTACGGCACTGGGCCACGGTCTCCCCTTAGGACTTCCCGCAACCCCGGCAGGCATCGGCCCTAGCGGACCCCGTCAATTGTGCTGACATCTCTTTGAGGCGCGCGTGGAACACGACGTGCCGTCGTCGACCTGGGCCTGGTCCTTATCATCGGACGGCGAGCTACCCATTGCTCTCCGTCCGCAAGCCCGCGCCTACGGTGGCCGGAAATCGGCTTGCGATTCCCGACGCCCAGGGCGTCTCATACGGCGGTGGCTAGGGGCACGAGGGCGCAACATTAGTCTCTCCTTTGCGTGCTCCGCCTCCTCCTTCGCGAGCATTACTGTTTCGCAGAAGGAGGTGACGGCTTGCAATGCCCTCTCGCTTCGTACCATGTACGGCCTGGACCAGGGCCGGACGCGAGAGGTCACTGCCGCCGATCACGCGTCAGGCGGAAGGTGGTGATGCCGTGGCGCCTCTCTAGCCACTCCTCAAAGAGGGGACTTATTGCAGCAATTATTATTTTTAAAAGAGTAACCGTGGAGCTTCTGACGTTTCATAAGTGCATGGGCGCTTATGACGTTGGTTTATGTGAAATAAAATATTTTGAATTTGAATTTGCAATTGTGTCTATTAACTGCTCCCAATTCCCATGTTTACCATGTTTTTTTTTTAAATTACTTTTTCCTTGTTATAATCATCTTATTATTTGACATTATATCTACCTTTATATGTCTGTGCATTATATACCGTACCTACTATTTAATTTTAACTCTTTATTAGTGGCTTTTGTGAACATGATAATTATTCAGATTTGTTACAGTTGTATTAGCAATCATGTCATCTCGTTTAAAATTGTTTTTTTTTATTTTTATACATAGATTCTTTTCCATTTTGAGAATTTGAGAGCACTGTAGACTTAGTGGACTGTAGTAGTAGTTCATATTTGTTGACCATCTTCTATTTTGTTAAGTACTTGGTACTTGTTGAAAGACCTACACTGTCCTTCCATAATAACACTGTTATTTGAAAATATTGTAAAAGCCAATTATTTTTAAAAGAGTAACCGTGGAGTTTCTTGCCGGCTCTTCTCCATATAGGATAGGAAACGACCATTTGGAACCGTGCACCTAGCTTCTGACGTTTCATAAAAGTGCCCTTGTAGGTTTATGTGAAATAACATATTTTGAATTTGAAATGTAACAATAATTTGTTGTTATTTTAGTATTAATTGTTGAATTTCATACAATCTCTCGTTTCCAGTGCAAACCTGAGCCTAGTGAACTCGACGACGATCCGTCTGTTCTACAGCATCCACCAACGGGAGTGGTACAAGGTGGAACCTTTATCGCACTGGTCTGAAACTTTCGGTACGTTACCTTTCGTTTTCTTTTACAAGCCGACTGTCTAGGTTTTCATAGAATTAGTATAATTTGATCATAATTTCAATTGACCCGTTACTAAGGGGGACAAAATGATCAATTTTAAAATTCCTCTTATATTTCACGACACTAAACGGACGTGACGAACTCCCGCTTTATTAACAATAATGACGATAAAACCAATATTCTTTGTTCTTTTAGAGGAAATCATTATTTCATTACATACGCAGATATATAAAGTATAATTCGAAAATGAAAGAATATTTTAAGAATTTCCCAGTATCACGTGTGACTAAGTATAGTGGACTTCTTATTTGACTACCTGTAGTTCGTATGCCTTTCGTCACCGATTACCGCATCATGGTTGCCCGATGGGTGAAAAGAATGGCTGATCTACCATAATAATGATAGCACGAAAATAAAATAACTTGTTTTGGTAGTTTTGTATTATTGAAAGCAATTATGTAAATAAAACACTATAGTGACTAAAGGAATATGCACCTTGGTTCTAATTTGATTATCATTATTTCAAGAATTTTATGGTAATACAATAAGATTTATTTATAAAATTAATGCAATATTTTTTTTTTAAACCGTTTTCTTTTAAACCTCCCAAAAAACGCTGAGGTGTGTCTTAAAAATCCATGAACTTCGGTTAAAAAGTTAGCGATAGGACGTGTGACACGCTAAAATTGCCTGTTTTGCTTCTTATTTTAATTTATACCTAATCAATTAAATTAGCAACAATTGACTCCGTTATATATATATTTGAAAGCTTATAAACTAAACAGTACATTTAAAAATATCTGCATTCAATAGAGAATAAGAATGTCTTGTAATTTGTTTGTAAATATTTGTGACAGTACTTTTTCCTTAGGGTCAACTTTTCACGGAATGGCTCAGTTACAAACATTACTCTAGTAATATCACACCCTTTCTAAAACAAATCAAACTAGTGCCTTATTGAACACTAAGTCATCCTCATTCTCCTGCCCATATCCCAATTCATTTGGGGTCGGCCTTATTTAACACTAAGTATATTATAATAATTAAATTATTGCTGTACTGTGCAGGTCTGTAGATCTTTGGTCTAATCTTTAATTAACTCTTATTTACAGTGAAGCTAAGTACTCAATGGATGGTGGTGACTGGTGTGTCGTTCCTCAGCTACTCGGAGCTCCTGTATCACGGCACCTTCAGGTGGCTGCATCACTTCATACGACGCACCAGGATCGCCAACATGCAACCAGTAGCGACATCTATGTAGCGATTTAAGACTTAACCGTGTTAGATTAACGCCATCTAGCAGTGACGCAATTGATCAAGCAACACAAATAGTTCCAAATGTTAAAATAATGTTACAGATGACGCTGTAAGTTGTCAATTTGGGGTTATGTGTGTGTAATAAATAAAATGTTTTGACTATAGATTTGATTTGTATAATTTGTTTATTTCAAAGTTTTCGTATGAAATACATAAATGGAATCCAACTCTATTGGAATCATTGTGTTTACAAATAATGAAAGTAAGTAGATGCATAGATTGTTCATAGTATGAATGTAGACTGTTCAAATAGATTGATCAGCGTACCAAAGAAAAGGTCCAGCGGATTATTGGAAACTTCCCGTTTTATTTTACCAGACTTTCGAAACATAATTAGGCCCCACGGCACCACCAATAAGTATTGAGTGGCATGTGACATGGCATGGCATGTAGTGGAAGCACGGCAGGGCCGCCCGGCCGAGTTGGTGGTATCACCACCATACATCAGATGGAACACGCCCGCGTGGGCGAGGCTGTGCGCACGATAACGTGACACGCTCCCGGCCTAGCGTCACGTCACAATAAATACCAACCATACCTTGTAGTGTGGAAGTTTATTATAAGTAGTTTAGTTGAGCTTGTGAGTCACTCTGTCTGTCTGATAAGGATCTAATGTTTAGGGATGAAAAGTAACTCTAGTCTAGACTATATTATTACTTACGTCTTTGTATGTGGGTATCTCTAGGTACCTGTCTTAGCCGAAAACCTAAGACATTTGTTTAGCCAATAAACACAGACCCGACAATTTCGCGTTTCTAAGGGAAGAAAACGATTTTATGAATTTGATAAAAGGTGACCTTTTAATGAAAGATCGTCATATCGGATCACAAACTTCTGACTGAGCAGAAGCTTTTTGGCTCTTCTCACTCCTGTCGGCACAAGCTACGGGTGCGAGAAAAACTCATGTCGTGAGAAGGAAATAGGCCAATCAGCAAAATTGATATCCGCATGGACTGCTATTGCACGGAACGTATTGCCTGTATTGATTTTCAAAGTACACGTAAAAACTATTTTAAAAAAACAGTCGAGAAGTGTCGTACTCGTGGGGTTGGAACGAAGTTCCTTTCGCTGTCGCACACTTGGCAAATGAGAGCTAGAAACAAGTGTCGTGACGGTTAACATTTTACACTTTTTTCGGCCAAATTCTTATGCGCCAAGTGTGCACGTGCAGGGTATAACGTGCGATGAGGAACTTCGTTCCAACAAGGTCTGATGTCCAATACGTGGGTGTGTAAATGGTAATAGTTCTAGATATTTTGGTTGATGTTTTGGCAATGACATTAATAAAACGCCGATAAATTCTGTAAGCATATTTTGTATATTCAGAGCCACATAGTTTTAGATTATGGTATTATGAGCTAATCTGCAGCTGTGTCGTCTCTGACAGCCTTCACCGGAGTTCATCTTCATTTCAATTTGAGCTGCCACGACATCGACATCTCAAATGGCAATTAAAATGGCTGCATAGTTCTCATTAACATCGCTTATAAACCGGTGCCGACAGAACCCTCCGAAGATGCATGACTGTGTTTACAACAGGTTTTACAAAAAACTGTAGTTATATTAAGGACGTATTTTTGAGGTACTTAACTTATAGAGTATTCTATGGAGTAATAGTAGTGGATTCTCTTAGGTAAGTAATAGTAGTGGATTCTCTTAGGTAAGTAACTCCTTTTGGTCATTAATTACATTTTCATCATTGCTTATGCTCAGTCAGAAGTTTGGCTTATTGGTGACTCGTCCGAATCCGGACGAATCGACCATTTTAATAAATGGTCGATTCGTCCGGATTCGGACGAGTCGATATGACGATCTTTCATTTTATCCTGTCTGAGGGTTTCTTTTAATTTTGGCTGTTAATTGAAGTGATAACTTCTTATGGGAGGATAAACCGATTCGTTACGTAACGCGTTACGTTATCTGTCAGTTCAACTTAGATTTGTTTATGTTATCACATAATGAAGAGTTGGTGCAGAGGCACGACCGACAAGGTTGTATGGCTATAGGTAGATACAATCATTTATTTACTGGGTCTGCGATGAGCTCCTCAGTGACGAGGGTATGATTGGAATAACTATAATAGAAAATTATATTTCAATAAATAAGGTTCCAAAACATACAATTTTCAAATGACTATTAATATGAACTACTTCGTGCATCACCCCACTCGGAAACCAACAATCGTTTACATATTACTTAATAACACAACCTTGAAAGAGACGAGAGTTCACCTTCAGCTATTATATAAGAGACCCGAATGGTTCCGAGGAGTTCCGACACGGTGGTGGTGGCAAATCATACGGCGGTCAAACTCGAACCGGTAGGGTTATTACGTATCTTGCAGAAGCAATGCGATAGCGATCATTTGTTTCATTTTGACAGTTCACCAACATTCAATGCGATAATTACGTTGCAGAACAGAATTAAATTTCGAACTTATGAAGCAATGGATTAGTAATCTGTTTCAAAACGAATTGATTGTGTATTACGTAATTAGGGTACGGGTCAAGGAGCCCAGACTCAAAGTTGAACAAACTCAAAAACAACTCTACTTTGACATTCATTTGAACTGAGTTATGTATTTAACGAACCTTTTGTCAATGTTTGGTTATTTTTATGCATTTTCTGAGGTTGGTGTTAAAATACATAGCAGACTACTTCCTACTGCGTGGGTTAGTTGGTGACATTTAAATTAAGGAACTGAATGACTAATTACTGTGTTTAAGACACTGATTTAGCAAGTCATAGTCAAACACAAAATAATTAGCAACCTCTTGTGAGTAAGCCTTCATTCGGCCTCTGGCCTAGGACATAATGACGTCACGTATACACCTACGAATTATGTAGATACATATTTAGAGAGACCCACTAATTGCGAGATGAATGGACGGATAACATGTAATCGAATTCATCACGATTCACGATGACAACGCATTGACGGCAACACGGAATCCCAAGTCTAATTATGTAAATACGTCTATATCTTATCACAAAAATATTATTTTTAAAGTGTCGTTATTAAATGCTATAAAATATTCGAATCGACGATGCATTGACCTTGTGGGATCTTATGTAATCCCACAAGGTCAATGCAATGCTCTACGACTATTAATATCAATATTATTAAAAAAAAACTCCTTTTTTCGTTTTAAAGCTCTTTCCATGCTATCTAGGTCACCTACTCTACTCTACTCTATATAAACTTTTCTTGATTTTGCTCCAAAATTAATATAGAATTTCAATATTACAGGTACACAGCTGTTTTGCAAAAGATGGAACGCTTTAGTGAGTTCTATGAATGCGCCTGGACGATACTGATGACACTCAGAATTCTAAGGGGCCATATCCAAAATCCCCCGACATTGAACCTCTTTGCTTTCAATTACGTAAATTCAGCGCCTGTCGTCCGCGGTCGTTGCCTGTTTCAGCCTTAGAATCAGCCTCGCCAGCAGTGTAGGGAATTTAATAAGGCGCAGTGCGAATACCGGCCGCCCAGGATTGCTATATTTGCACGGCACTGACGGCACCATAATAACCGACTTATTTATTCACACGCTCTTGATAAAGAACATGGAATACTAACTCTTGCTCTTGTGCCCACAAGGAATAATCATGATATCGTATCTCTTCTTGTTTACAGTTGTTTGAATGGTGTCTGTGCCATAGACGTCACGTATATATAAAAATCTTGTAACAATGTTTTTGATGATTCGGGAGTAGTAATCCGACTTATTAATAATTCATGTGCAATTTATTAGACAAGCTTTCTGGGTCTTTAATAACAAAGCTTCTAAGCAGAAAACATGTACCTAATAAATTATAGAAACACAAAAACATAATGTAGTATGTTATCGATGACGTGGCCACCATACATCATGCAGATACCGGACATATTTCATCCTCCACTAACATTACTCATCTCTATCTCCTCCCATACATACATATGTAATGTACATACATACATACATACATACACGCGGATACATACGAACCACTACATTTGCATACATTTAAATAAATCTGATTGTTGCAAATATTTATTAACCTTGACTAAAAAACTTATATGTACGGAAGCCGCTAATATTTACATGGTTACTTTTATACCCGAATATTGCACAAAGCATAAACTAACAATATCTTTTCTAATTAGATTTATGATCTTCCAAGATTGAAGACAAAAGATTACTTATTTATAATTAAAATGGATCTTGAATTTTCACAAAAATGTTGTCCTTCGCCACTTCGATCTCGACAATGATAAAAGATTCCAATTATTGAGCCTGGAAAATCTGATGTAATACGATCGAATATCGAAAGTTCGTTTACCTATTTAAAAGTTCTGATTCAGCTTGCCCAGGCAAGTAACTAAGTTCAGCAGATCACGATAAACCGTGGAGAGATGGAGTACCTGACCAACTTCGTCTTCATTACATTCTTGGAAGTCGTTTAATAAAACTACTTATCATCTAAGACGGCCTGTCGATACTGACAGGGTCGTTGGGTGTCTCGACGTCCCCGCCGCCGCTCGCCACGGTGTCGCAGTTCCCTGGAGCGACCACCTCCCCCCCTATGATCGCGGGTATCACCTGGACAACCAAAGGAGTACAAGCAAAAATCATGATTAGCATAAGAATCAAATTAATAACTACTTTACTACAGAATGGCCCTGCTCTTGACCCCGACCTCACCTGATGGATAGCGATGGATGGGGTCTATCAAGGAACAAGCGCGCCCAGAAGCTGTTCACTCTTGCTTTGAAGGCAAACGAGTTATATGTGGAAGGTAATACAGACGCTGGCAGAGAGCTGGCTACGACTGGATGGGATATCAAATCAACCAAGTGCGGATGGTACCCTGCAGTACGTCCGGTAATAAAAGGGCGATGGTGGGATTTTCACTATCTAGTTCAAACGGGGCTTTTCATGATCAGCCACGCGTTTGACGTCAGTATGTGCGAACACTTACCTACTACGTTAGATATCCGGCATCCTAGGTGTTATGGGCACTTTATGGATGCCGCTCACCCGCTTTGAGTAGTTTCTTGGTAACATTTCACAAATCTTGTGGTGGCAAAGAGGATAATTATTTCTTCTTGGAAACCATAAGTATATAGGTACGGAAGTTATAAAAATGTCAAATACGAAATAAAACAAATTGATAGCGAGCTAGAAGTTTTTTCTGTGCAAATATGGCCAAAAAAATATACACCATTGACAAACAAATACAATAAGAACTTTGCAGAAATTTTGAAAATAAGTTGGCAATCATTCACAAAGCAAGCCATTCTCTCGCAAGAATTAGGAGTTGTCACCGATGAATAGCAAAAGGGTCGCGTTTAATTTGAACCCTTTTTACTTCGGAATCCGATACCTTATATTTATTGGCGAGTACACGGGCATACAATACACATCTGTTCTGTCTATCACGTTGGGGATTTAAAGCGTGACCCGCCCGACACGCCGGTAATCCTTTATTTGTTACGTCTGTCACTTTATTTATTTACGATTTATTGTTATTAGCTAACTCTGGGCATAATCGTAATATACCTCTGCCTATCCTTTTGCACAAATCATTCACTCATGTAGGACGAGTTGATGAATTACTCAGTTAGTCTCTCTCTTTCTATTGTTACCTATACTTTATTGTTCACAAAATTACAAATGCTATGTCAAACCATATCAAATTCATATCTTCTATTGGTTCAACGTACCCTAGCCAAGTACCTGTTGTCCAAGCATGACGAGGATCTGTGCCACCTTCTTGATTGCTTCTAGGTCCTGGGAGGAAGGTAGCGAGGGCAGCGACAGGCGCGCGGCATCCTGCAGGCGGGAGGGGTGCGAGCCCAGTCGGGAGGTCAGTTCTGATACCAGGGTCAGGGGGTGCGGGGAGTCTGACTGGAGTGGCTGCCGAGAAATGTAATGTATTGTAACGAAAAGATCCTTGTATGTTATGGTACACATTCAGACCTAACCTAACACCAAAGAGTTCATTACAAAGCTTGGTGTAACTGCGGGTCATCAACATCATCTTATGCTGCGGATTACGCATGATCCCCAGTCAGTTGAGCTGGTGCCATATTGAACATCAAATAACAGTCGTTTACACAAATGAAATTGATCGGATGACATCATAGATATAAGAAAGTATCTCTATGGGTGACATGGACTGTAGTAATTCAGCGTTCTTGATCCGAAGACGCAAGAATATCACATTGCGTTTTCTACCACAACAATCTATTGTTGGTTATAAGCTGTACTTGTATGGCAACCGTTGAATCACTGTGCAACCACGTCCACCTCTCACCACGGGGTCTCCCCACGCTGGTCCCACCAGCAGCCCACTGACGAGGCAGCACAGCGTTACTGTCCACAGCATGACGACAAACTACAGCTACCCATCTCACTACCCATCTTATATCCCTACCACAGTTAACAGGCCAATCTCACCGCAATTGGAACCACTCGGTAAATTGACACAAATTGGTTGTTTTCCCTCATTACATGTCGTTTGATATGTAATCAAATTGATTTGATTGTATTATCAGGATTCTTATGGCAGTTATTTGATGAATAGCCGTTTATGGTGAACGGCTATTTTTATATTGAATAATTGATACAGTTACACTGCTCGGTTACTCAAACTCAAACTCAAACTCAAAGCATTTATTTCAAATAAACCAATTACAGGCACTTTTGAATTGTCAAGGGGTCGGTCAGTCAGAAAAGATGAAGCTAGATGCCCATTCCAAAGCGTAGTAGGTACCTATGGAGAAGAACGGGCAAGAAACTCCACGGACACTCTTTTAAATAAAAATTTGGTTACAATATATATATAATACTCGTGTTGTTCCTTGCTCTATTTTCCCCATTATGTTCCCCAGACCACGCTATACGGATGAGGCTACTTAAAATAAAAATATTATCAGCGCTTTAGAAGAATAGACAGTGAGAAGTAGGTACTGAAAAATAACAATTCTATAACACCACCTAGAAATCAGGCAATTATTTCAAACGCTAAAGTTTAGGTATTTTTATTTTATTAAATATTAAAAGATACTACACCTACAACCTATGCAACTGGGGTCAATTTTAAAACCGACAGGCGACAACCCGACAGTCAAATTTTGTAAGTTTTTTCATAGATTTCTGTTTTATTACACCCTACGATTACACCGCACCTGTCGTGAAAATGTGACAAGTCATTATTATTTATTTATTTCAAAAAAGTGTAGTGCAGTCGTTTAAATATAATTTTTCAATTTACGGATAATCAAAATAAGAGTAACAATAAACAGAATTGAATCTGGCATCCTAGCTAGGTTACATGGTAACCTCCAGCCCAGGTTCCCACAGAAGGAGCACTAATTTTATAATAGAGACTGCTTAGGACTAAGTACAAGGTGCAAACGCATGTTAACTCTTTAATTCCCAAGCTTCCATCTATAAGAAAAATATTTTTATTTTGAGCTAATTATCGTGTTTGCGTATCCAAAACATGGAAAAAAAAAACAAAAAAAAAAATCATCCCCTAGTTTTTTTTTTTCAGGGGTGTCACCTACAAGTGACACTGGGCGTAATTTATACCTTGTATTTTGTATGACAGGAAAAAGAAAACAAATTATTGTATTTTTATAAACATATTATTATTATAAGGGGATATGGTTTTCGATAGTTAGATAAGTACGATATCCTTTTTACTTGTTGTGGGATGTGTACCAGCATTTTAGATGATACCAATGTGGCACTTTGTACACATTTTTCTTGTGCTTTCCTGGCACAGCCCGCAGCGGCGTTGAGAACAGTCCTTCTCTATGTGATCAGCTGAACTGCCGCCCAGTCTAGTTTCATTTGAAACTCGTGATTCAATAGGCAATGCGCAATTTGGTGTCTTTAGTGGGGGGTTTCCCATATTTTTGTAGATAGGATATTACGACAGCCCTGCGAAACTCGCAGTAGGTTCAATTTCTACCAGTTTTTCTTTTTATCAACCACGCATTTTGACAAGCAGCGTCTAGTCCGAAGGCAAAAAGGGGAAACCACCATTCTTTTCCTCGTAAGCCTACTCTCATGAAATCAACATTCTCATCAAATCGGTCTACGCCATGCTCCACGCGAGTGCTGGGCAATCGTAATAGTGTCGTCGTAATAGTGTACGGCATAAAAGTTGCTCATGTCTGCTAGATATGACACTATGCTTTCACTGTTTCCTCTCCTCTATTATCTTCTTGAGTATTTCCATCGACAGGCCTGGCCTGCACTTCTAGTTCGGAACGAACGAACAAGGAAGGTGAATGAAATTGGCCTCATTTTCGTCCCCACTATCTTCATTAGTGACCTGACCATCCTCAGGAGGAGTCAATATGGTGTCACCAGGGTCGTCTCTAGCTTCTAATAGTTCCACTATCTCGTTCAACGTCAACCTAAAGCAAGATAAAGAGGTTATTACCCACCCACAATAACAGCAATCTAGTTACAATACTACCCAGTGTCACCTACAGGTGACACACGAGAAATCGGCCGTTATTTTGGGTACAAAACTAATTATTTTTCGAACAAAATACACTCATATTATTAGTTTGATTATTGAACAATCATTTACAATAAAAACTATTACAGTACTTACCCTTTCGACATTTTTATAACAATGTAAACTCCACAAAACACGTATGAGCGTGAAAATCAAAAGACCGTTTGAAACAATTGAATTAATTTGATAGATAACATAAGTCCAGTGCTCCCAAAATAAAATCACAAACACTAATAGGTATTGACATTTTAGTAGTAATATATTTGTTTTTAAAATATATTATTTAGCATGTAAAAAAAAATCGCAAAGCTCCGTCACCTAGGGGTGACACTGGGAATTAACGAGTTAATTTAAGAGGAAAATACACATGCCTGTAAAATTAAGCAGTAGCTTGCATGCCAGTTACACTGTACTAGTAACTTTGTATATTAATGTATCCACAGTGTGACATTTATTTGCACAGTGTAGCATGCAAGCTACTGCTCCACTTTACAGGCATGTGTATTACCCATATTTGCAAATAAATAATTTTGAATTTGAACTTATATGTATTTTCGCCATTATATTTTCTTACTAACTATAAGGTGCAAACGCTTACTAGTGTTAGTATGTGTGTGTGTGTGTGTTGTGTGATGTAGATGTGGTGTGTGTGTGTTTTTTGATGTAGGTGTGGTATGTGTAAACGGAACGGAAAGAGGTTGAGTACGGAGTGTTAGAGAAGTCACTACGATTGTAAGGGAAGCAGATGTTCAGTGTCGTCGTAGTAAGCTTTATCCGTCTTTTACACATTTCGTAAGACGATTGATGGTTATGACAATTAAATATGGCCCTGACATCAAAATTAAACATTGATTATTTATCGATTCGTAGTTTTAATGGTCCATTCGAACTTGACTGCCCTAATATTAAGGTCTACGTAAACAAAGCCAAACTTAAGGTTGTATCAATCCTCCCGTCCGGCGTCCCGCCGTTTAGCATGATGTTACAGTCGTGCACAGCGGCGCTTCGGCCAGCCTCGGAAGTTGCCGACAACTGCAGATCGTGCAAATTGACCGCCAATCAAACATGCTGACGTGAGCGTACCTATACAGCGTGATGCGGCATGTTTTTCGTAAATTCTACCTTCATGCACTTAACGTCACGTCTATAGTTAAAATATGATAAATTAACACGGTAAGGTTGTGATTCTCACCGACGTAATGGGTAATATTAGCGGCCATATGTATGATGATGAACGTCGTTCTTTTACGTTCCCGGCACCGCTTCACTCTGTCATAGGTTGTTATATGGGTATCATTGAATTGATCTTGAGACCCCTTTCCAACCATATACGATCTCTATATTTTGATTTGACTTTTTGACGAGTAGGCTGACATTGCTTTATTTTCAATCAATCAATCAATCATTTATTTTGTTAAACATAGGTATTATGGTTACAGATAGTTATAGTTTGAAATATGTGCTCTATGTTTTGCCAATATATGGCGTACAAAATGAACATAACTAAGCAATAAAAATTAAGGTAACATGTCAAAAGATTAAAATAAAAAATATAAAAAAACATTCAATTAAAAATATGTCAGATAAACAGGTCATAAATAAAATCATATGTGCTTAATTTGCAAGTCGGAATCTTCATACCTCTGTTTATCAGTAGTAAACTCAGCGATGGAGTAGTAACATCTATCTATAAGGAATTTAAACAAAGACCTCTTAAAGGATCCCAGACACTCTTTATTTTTAATAGCTGCTGGTATACTATTATATATTTTTGGGGCCATACCTAGCACACTTTTGCCGAAAAATGCGGTTTTATGAGAGGTAACATGAATGGTATTCTGATAACGGCGAGAGCGCAGGTTTTCAAATAAATGCAGGTTACAGCGGACAAACACTCCCATTTCATATATGTACATAGACGGTAGAGTGAGCAGACTAAGTTCCTTAAATAATGGTTTACAACTATCAATCGATTGTAATTTGGTAAACGATCGCAAGCATTTCTTCTGAGCTTTAAAAGCAATGTCTCTGTCAGTGGAGTTGCCCCAGAAAATGATTCCGTACCTAATGCCAGAAGCCACATAAGCATTATAAGCTATTTGTACTGTAATGCGGTTAACCGTTTTTGATAGTTTGTATAGAGCATACGCAAATTGACTAAGCTTCTTTGATAAAGCGTCAATATGATGTTTCCAAGTCAGATGACTATCTATATATAGGCCTAGAAATTTCGTGCTGTCACTTTCAGAGATTGCTACGTCACCATATTTTATATTTAGTTTCGGTTTATTTGTTCTTTGATTAAATGTCATTATTTTAGTTTTGTTAAGATTTATTTTCAGATTATTATTAATTAACCAGTTTATTATATTTTTAAGATCGTCATTTATGTCATTTTCAAGAATATTAAGGTCATTACTAGAGAATAAAATAGTGCTGTCATCAGCGAACAAAACCATCTGGTTCTTACTGACCTTAGGCATATCATTTATGTAAATGTTAAATAATGGAGGGCCAAGAATGCTACCTTGGGGAACACCATAAATAGTTTTCCTAGGATGTGACATGTATGTTCTTACAACTTTCGAGCTCGCACATAGCCTATCAAGCGCTGTCATTTGAGTGCGATTAGAGAGATAAGATTGTAATAGGTTTAATGGAGTTCCTCTAATCCCATAACGCTCTAATTTGTTTAGCAGTATACCATGATCTACATGGTCGAATGCTTTAGACATATCCATAGACAAGGCCGCCACAGGAGTTCTAGCATCAACACTAGAAACAATTTTCTTGATCACGTCATAGATTGCCATATTAATGGATTTACCTTTCCTGAATCCAAATTGTTCCCTGACTATGAGATCATGCTTTTCAAAAAACGACGAAAGGCTATTGTATATCACCTTTTCTATAATTTTGGAAAAAATAGGAATAAGCGCTATCGGTCTATAATTACCCATGTTACTCTTATTATCTTTTTTATGAATAGGTTTAATAACAGTCATTTTTAATTTATCTGGAAAATGGCCATATTCAATGCAAAGATTGATGATATAACTCATAGCTGGTCCTATTAATGGCGCTACATTTTTGACCACTTTAGTAATGATGCCGTCATATCCATGGCTATTGGTGTCATTTAAAGAGTGAATTATAGCCACTATGTCCACTGGTACTGTAGGAGGAATAAATATGGAGTTACAATTAGTTTCAATATTTGTATAGGAAGGAGTAGAATTATTCGGTTGAATTTCGTCTATAAAATAGTCATTAAAAGCTTGTGCAATTAGTCGAGGTTCACGTATTTTATTGTCATTTATTGTTACATATTCAGGTATATTTTCTCTAGGATAGTTAATCTTATTTTTATTGATAATGCTCCAAGTCGCTTTAGATTTATTCCTCGCCAAATTTATGTGAAAGTCATTCTGAGATTTTTGGGTCAATGTTATTATTTTCTTTAAACGAGCAGTATATTGCTTTAATAAAAGTTTATTTGCAGAAGTAGGGGCTCGTCTGTATTGCTATAACATTTTTATTTATTTTTTTACTTCAGCACCATATACAAGGTGGCAGGGACATCGAAGCGAAAACTGTTACCATGAATTCAGTACGCGGTTTTTAGTCGGCGAAATTTTTAGTCGGTTATTTTTTTTTTTATCTGCGGTTCCATACATTTTGACCATGTAGATTGCACTTTTCTATGAAACAGCAGATTTTTTTTAAAGAATAGAATATAATCGCTTTATTTCGGACTCAAATATCCATATAGGTAGTGTTAACGATACAAAAAATAACTTATTGCCTAGTGTTAGTAAAAATCAACCTCCGCACAAACTGCTGCTTTTATAAGTGATGAAAAATTTCAACTCCAGGGCGTTCAGAATCGCGTACCTACTGAATCCTGGTACCTACTTAAAAGTTTTCGCGTCGATGCCCTGCCACGCTGTATACTCATTCACTATAACTATTTCACACTAATGTTTTCTATACGCAGTCGATAGATCTTGACGAGAGCTAACGATTGAAAATCAAACGAACGTCGTAGATCCTCTGATACAAAACGGAAATAACGTGACTGACGCAGCGAAATGACCTCAAAATGGCGGCGCTTCCACATCCGCCGCGCGATGCGTCACAGTCCCCACTCAACGTAACGAATTCTTTGATCCTTAAGCTATCGATTGGTGTGACACAATTTTGGATGTAGATGATATATTATATGTAGCTGCACCACCAAAATGTATCCCCGATTTTGTTATCATCAGTTTTCTGAGCTGTCTCCCGCTATGGAAGCAAAAAATACGTCTTACGTCAAAACACGATCTCAATATCACTTGAAAACCGCTAGAAGTAAATATTGAAAAATGATGCTTTTAATCGCGGCGGGACAAGACGAAAGTGCATGTTTATAACTTCAAGATACTTAGGCCCATATTACAGAACCTCGCTCAAACAAAACTCAAACATAACCTACTCAAAAGCCTCAAAACTCGTTTAACGCCTTTTGATTGGTTGAAACTGCTAGAGTCTTGAGTCAGGTTCAGTAATACGGGCCTTAGACTTCGCCGCGTTTAATGGGACCACTACAAGGATAAGAGAGACAAAATGCTTACGACTGGTAGCAACCACATACCTACAGCTCATTAGTATTCTCAGCGTCAAAAACCTTTTCCCTAGCTCAACTTTCACGAGAACATGGTTTGACAAGCCACTCTACATTACTCACACATTCTATCAATCAAGCCTTTCCCGCTGATTAGGTGGGATCCGTTATCGATATGTTACGTCAGAGCTCACAGGCGATCCAGCGGGGCATGGACGGGGGCATGCGGCTCAGATTACTATGACAGCTGCCGTCAAACTAGCGGAGCCGGGCTAATTCTGTCGATAGCGAAGATCGATTAATGACACGAGTTTACACGACCTTCTTTCTAAGTTTGCCCTCTTTCTTAAAACTGTGGAGAGTAATGACGAACTCTTTACCAAGAACTTATCTTCTACCGTATCTAAAACTGGATGTTCACGCATAAATAATCCGGTGAGACAACTCTATCGAATTGCCGAGACTTTGGGCGGAGGCTGCGTCGGCGCCGCAACGTAACTACATAAGAATTCCTTTTTAAGATGTTTAAAATTACAAAGGGAACATAATTTAAATGTTTAGCCGCTGTTTCGTGCAGTCGCGGGCTGCGAGCCGGCGGGAATGTGAGGCGGGACGGGGAAGGAGGGGGAGGGGTCGGCACGGGGTGCGTGCCGAGCGTGCCAGCACAGCGTGCCGATTATCAGCAGCATCCGAAGAGCGCCGCGCCACCGCACCACCGTCACGAGCGACCGCAGCCCTACCTAGTACCTACCCTACCTAGGCACGTATTAGCTACGCCTACCTGAGCCGTACCTAGGGCCGGCAGACTTACAATAATACTCCTTTGTCCTCAGGCCTGTGACCGCAATGCTAACTAGTGCTTGGGAAAGGTCAAATAGTCTCACGAAACACGATTGTACCCGAATGTACTAATTAATTGCAGATACGACACGGGAATGTTGTATTAAACGGACGATAACAATCGCATTAACTATGCACTGTTTGTTTGTTGTAATGTGGCGCAAACTGTACAAGTACCTACAGATATGGAAGGTACGATCAGTATTGTGCATTTATTGTTGTTCTGTCTAAAGTTATTTAATTAATGTACATTTCTAAATTCCACTCACTTGCTTCGATGACGCTGTTCAAGGCGTTCAAAAACGAGATGAATGTAATAAACAGCTTATCGTCGATCAAGTCGATAGCATCGCATACGTAGCTATAGTTATCTACAGTCACATCCGAAGTAGCCCACGTACGTGAGAAACGGCTGTCGTATAATATCACCTCGGAATCTCATATCGCTATTCGCTACGGAGAAATTATTATGAAGGACGGTCGTGCCGTGCCGACATCCCTATTCTATCGGATTCCTATCCGATGATAACTACTGTTTAGAGAGAAGCGTTTGGTCATTATGTATGTATGAAACTAGTAAAGGTTATCCATCGTGTCATTGACCTTCTCCGGATGTGTCAGTGTGTTCAATATCGGTACAGGTTCACCTTAAAATTAATAGGTACCTACATAACAATATACTGATCGTGGTGAACAGATGCATCGGATTAGTTCCGGCCGCTAATGATCTTCAAATACTAAGGTCGAGCCTCAATTGTCGATGTTGTGATCTAATATCAGATGTCCTTAAATACTTATAAAAAGATATTTATTTTTAACGAGCTGGCCCGCGGCACTGAGCGTGTTTTAAATTCTTGATTTGAAGCGGCGATATAATAACAGACAGGGGAGCGGTCGTGAGTTCGATCCCCGATGCATGATATTACACACTTCGTCTAAAAACTGTAACTGAAAGTAGTAACTTTCTTTAAAAAACGTTGTTACTATGAAAAGTTCCATCGATTCATTACGCAATATTTGAATAGTTTTTTTATGACCGTTCGTGTAAAATAAGCATTAAAATAGTACCTAATTTAATATAGCAAAATGATAACAAACACAACAAAAATTGTTCGTTTATATATAATACTTTAAAAAAATGCATGTGTGTTTAAATTATTAACTAGTTTTTGCCCGCGGTTTCGCCCGCGAGGAGGTCGGAAATTATCCCACGGGACTGTATTACCGGGATAAATAGTATACTATGTCCTAACACAAGTCATGATCTACTTCATCCAAATCCGTTCAACCGTTTGAGCGTGAAAGCGTAACAAACAAACTCACTTTCGCATTTATAATATTATAAGTTAGGATAGTTATATGCTAATAAATAGTAAGCACACAGTCACAATCACAACAACTGCACTATGACTAAGCAGTACGTGTTCCTGAGACAATGGCGTGGATTAGGAGCGACAGATATTATCACCACTGAACATACAGCATGTTCAGTGGTAACGTCGTCTGCGGTAGGGGGTCAGCAGGCAGCGAGACTCGCAGCCAGTATGTGCACTAGCACTAGACATAGTGTGTGATTCATAGCACTCACAGTCATTCGTGAGCTTTCAAACACGAGGTCAGCCATAGATGAATGTGTTTATTACTGAAATTGTTTCAATGAAAACTTATACTTAGTAGTAATTAATTCAAATTCAAAAGTCATTTATTCAAAGTAGGCTGAGAGTCAGCACTTTTCGAACGTCAAAATTACATAAGACAGTCCCCAAAAACGCCCGCCCTTCACCACTTCCTATTATAGCGCTTTAGCCGGGAAGAAAAAGGGGCGCAACAAATTCCGCAGCAGCACAGCTGTCTGTTCAGTTATAAGAAAAAAAAATGATTTTATATAATAGTATGCAAAAAAAAGTAGAGCAGTGGTGGCCCAGTGGTAACGGCCCCGACTTACGAGTTGTGTGTCGTGGGTTCGAACCCAAGCAGGCGCTTTACTTTGTGTAAATAATTTCATCACTACTGCTCTCAAAACGGTGATGGAAAACATCGAAGACATGTGACATCCACCAATCCGCACTGGGCCCGCGTGGTGGATTACGGCCCACTCCCTCTCCCAGAGAGGAGGCCTGTGTCCCAGCAGTGGGAACATTAATAGGCTGATGATGATGATGATGCAAAATAATTTACATTAACGAACACAAAACATAATATAAATTAATAGCCCATATGTCAGCTAGCACACGCCAATATACCAACCAAAAACATCGAGAACTATACTCAGGCAGAAATCAAAAATAAAAATAGAATGGTACGTCATTGATATACACTAAGAACAAGAATGGACCCAGTATTGAACCTTGAGGTACACCTAACTGAACTGGTAGCCCAGAAGACTTTACACCATCAATTATCCCACCTTCTGCATGTGCATAATTTTGCGAGCTGCCAGGGCGGTGCTGCATTCTGCATTAAGCCTGGATCTAGTTATTGGGGAATTAAAACTAAATATTTTTGCATAACTTCTTACAGGCATGGATTCCCGCCAAGTAACGTCTGATTCCATAACTTGTCAAGAAGTTGATTCATATGTCAGTACCTGTACCTGTTACAGGAACTCACTGAGCGAGAGGCAAAGTTTCCGGTTTGGACAGTTCAAATTAATTGTTTGTGATCCGTACCTGCAGTACTATAGCCGTGATAGCGAGGTTAGGAGATGGTAGGTCTCGAGTTCGAGTTCGAACCCAAGGCACACACCTCTGACTATTCGGATTCATGTGCGTAATGTATAATCATCATTTGCTTCTAAAAATAGTGAAGGAATACATCGTCAGCATGCCTGAGATATATTTCTCGACGGCATGTGAAGCCAAGTCAGAGGCCGATGGGCGGCATGAAAACTCTGACTCCAGGTTAGTCACTAACCACACGTAAAAGAAAAGACCTGCAGCAGCAGAAGTTTATTAAGAAGCAAAGGATCTGCGACAAGAGCAACCACTATACAACGCGATTAGAACATGTTATATTTGATCTCTTTCTAGGTTCACAGTAATTTTTTGGACTGAATACATAATGGACGGTAGGTTTTTTTATAAAAATGGGCAAGTCGTATTTGACTGTTTTGTTATCCATTGTTTGAAATGAGTCAGTCTTATAGTATACTTAGTTAGTTCAATCTGTGGTATAGTTCCTACTTTACAAAAAAATCAAGAAAACAACTAAAAACTACCATTTAGTATAATCTAGATCTGTCTGCACACTTATCAGCAGTCTGCATCAGTTCCTAGTTCCTTCACTCACTAGATCAGAGACCTTCGCCCCGCAGCCGCGCCGCTCTGCGCCGGCGCACAGTCGCCGTTGTATACATACACACTTACTAGGAGTACGTCATATTACATAATGTATTAGCTTTGCATTGCTGCTGTTTAATTAACAGATGTGGAAGGTAATGTTGTGATTGGCTGTTTATTGAACATTTTGTCAGTTACCCATCCATGTGCATAATTATGTAGGTATGTACCTACTGCAGCGTGTAATTATATGTATGCAGCGTACGTTTTAATGTATATTTTGCAGCTCATTTCCTGTTAGCCTTTGTTGGTTATTAATAAATAAATACCTTTAGCAACTAAAGCTTAGCTTATGGTTAAGTTACCATACATGGCATAGGTATTCAGAAACTCAGACCTTTTCCCAATGAGGCTAGGCAGAATCTACAGAACGTCAAGAATGCCCGGAGTACGCAGCTGACTGATACTTGGTAGGCAGGAAGGATATCACGACTAATTTCTTTCTTAATGGCGAAAGCAGAACAGTTGGTTGTACATATTTAATCATCAATTAAACCAAATATGTAATAAGGACTGTGACAGATCAACGTGACAAACGTTTTAATTGATGTTTTATTTAATTACCCGGTTGTTTTATGAGAGAGTTTATTGATCTTGGGAACTGTACATTGGCAGAACGGGTGGCGACTGGTGGATTGTCAGCACCTACAAAATGTAATACTTACTAGTTACTACCTACGCGATCTAAATATAAATGGCACAGTTGTTGTCTTTTTCATATTTCAGTGTTGGTCCCTCGTCGTTTAACCTATCACACTGTATAGCCATTAGCCATCTACCTTATTATTTTACATTGACGTCAATTACGTCACATAGGTAATTGTAGAGTGTAGATCGAAGTACAAAACACATGATAACTGAAGTAACCTCGATGTTCATGAAATCATGACACATCATATTCTGAGTCCGTCACATACTTGTGATGATTTACACTTTCATGTGTATAATATTTTTACAACTACGACATCTAATAAACTAATTAGAGAAGAGAACAAAGCGAAACCGTATTAATTAATAATTACTTATTGCTTTTAAGGCTTTCGAAAGGTCAGTTTTCCAATAAAATAGCTGAAATTAAGAAGATTGCCCTTCCAATTTAGGCAAAATCATTAAAAAAGTAGCGAAACGACTTTTGCAAATTATCTAGATTATTTTGGAGGAGTGCCGAAATAATCGGTGTCAGTGAGGGCCGAGTAACGGTGCGGGCAGTGCGTCCGGGCGTTGCCCACAGATATATAAAACTGGGCATACATTGCCCACATATGCTTAACCCATCGCTTTGTATGCGGAGCCGCGGGCAGAAGCGTGCGTGCGAGCGGACGCGATTTTTGATTTAGCGGCTCTCGACCGCAATTTCGATTTGGCGAGGTTTCAATACTTGATAGGATTTGAGTTTGTATGTATAATGTATGGCTTGTATCATACTGCTACAGGGTGATGTAATAACGGTACATGCAATTCGATTTACTAAACACGGCTCTGGTTCTTCGATGCACTAACGGCATCAAATTGATGGTGCACTTCATCCTACGTTAAACTTAAACTCAACAGTGGGTAATATGAACGAAGCAAAGAACTAACTCATTCATAGAATGAAGCCATTCCCTACCAATGGACATTTCCACAGATTTCACAGACATGTTTTTTATTTACTTTTCATGCACGTAATGCAGCCTATTTTAATAACTACAATAAGTACCTACCTAGGTATGGATGACGTGTGATATAATATGTACCTACCTAGGTATGGATGACGTGATGATATAATAACACGCAATATTGTCACCCTTGACACAGTTTTCAATTATCATCACAATATCAGCCAGTAAACGTGCATTGATGAACATGGAACTTGCACATCGCCGTGTCAGGACATGGGGAACTTTGCTCGGCATATTTATGGAATTATTTCGTTTGTTGTTAATATTACAGCCTCCAGGCGCTGCTGGTATGAGCTGGCCGGAAAGACGACGGGGACGACAGAAGAAATTATTAGGAGACAGGAACTGCTTAGGGTCGGCTCCTAACATAGTTGAGAAAAGACGAGGCAGACGAGCCGAGAAGGGAACGGCTGACCATCGGCTTGGATCACTTGGACGACTTCGATAAGAACCTTCGGTGATCTTGGACTCTAGAGCAGAAGTGACCAGTCCTCGGCGATTTCTTCACATGGTCAACACAGTCCACAGCGGGACCAATATCTGCGAACTTGCTCATCATCATCATCGTCCTAGGTGTTTAGTTAGAATGCGGCGGATACGATTTTGTAACCAGTGTCAGTCCACCACGCGACATAACATTATGTCGGACCGAAGACTTGTCGCCTGTTGGCTGTGGAGGCGAGGTGAAGGCCACGGTCACGTTCCTCGTACGCACCAGTTTTAATGCGTATGACAATATTAGAGATTTATTTACGGAAATAAGTATCAATGTCAAAAAACCACTTGACTAAATTATGAATTAATTAATATAAGGTCAATGAGCCTACAGGGAGGTAAGCAGAACAACTATTCGACTTTGACAGACGGAAAAACACCAAAGTTATTCCATAAGTCTAATACTTGCCGATTTTGGCACAAACCTCTAAAAATAGAAACATGATGTTAGAAAAATTATAAAAAACCTATTAGTATACAATAACAACGCAAAGATCGGTTCTTTAATTATGCAGAAATCCGTCGGAAACAACACATTTCAGCACTTTTTACAACTATCATTATTCTAAATGCCTAAGTTCTTATAGCATTACAAGCAAAAAACATTCAGAAAAACATAATATATGATTTATATAAATATAATACATAATAAAATTGGTTACAAAATTCACATCATTTGAACAAAACAGAAGGTTCACTAAGAAAATAATTACAAATTAAACACAGAAAAACAATTTACAACACTACCACATCAAATTACCAACTTGTACAACTTGTAATTATTAACAATTGATATCTGGTTGATTGTAATAATTATGATTCTAGACTGTCATTTTAATACTGTCTTATTTGCAATATAAGACAACAGTATTAAAATCTCACAATTCTGATCCACTGCTGGAAATAAGCACTAATGTATTTCCGCCAGTTAAAGAGATTAAGGGATCGAATTGGTCGGAATTATTATTAATCTGTGTCGGATCTCCAACCAGCATAGACAAGTATCCAAAGAACTGGCTCATGGCTCACCTACATGCCACTTCCGGACGGCTGCTGGTGTGTGTGAACTGTCCGCACACGCTATAAGGAGTGGATCTTCTAAACTCGCTGTTATCGCCGCGTGTCCGTGGTTCAGTATCAAGGGTATCGGCCGGCCGCTGGTCGCCGTTGTTTATAACTAACAGTTACATAAGCGCGCGCGCAGTGCGGCATGCGACGCGCGCGGATGGTAGCGCGGGCGCCGGCGGCGTCGCTGGCGCTCGCTGTGACAACTATTCTGGTTGTGGTGGCCACAGCAGCAGCTTCAGCTGAACCAACTCCTGACACCCTCTCAGCGCTCGGCGCCATCTTACCGCCCTTCGTGAGTGAGCACTTCGATGAGCTGGTGAAGGCGGCGTCTGCCAGCTGTACGTGATGTTTGTTGTGATCGTTATTGTTTTGATAAGCAAGAAGTGCTGCAGTGCGATGTGTGGTGTTCGGTGGTTGTTTAGTGCCCTTATCTGAATGTAGACAACGAGCTGGTGGTATGATAGTGACAGCATCATCATCAACCATCCCGCGGAAAAAGTACCTAGTCTTCAATTGTGGGGACCGTGGTGGTAGAGTAGGATCTTTGATAGTACCTATTAAAGAATTTAACCATCATCCTTCTCCGGTTCGCCTCCACCATTAAAATCAGCACTACTTACCCTTTCATCAAACAAAAGCGTGAAGACTTTCATGAAACATCTCGTTGTAGTAACCTCTAAGATTCCAACGGAAAACATGTGGCTTAGTAAAAAAAATTGAGCTCTTATATTGTATTGTTTTACAAGGTTTTATACATGTCGCAGTAAGATGGCTGAAGCCGTGACAGAGTTATATCCCTAGGGATATAGCTAATAGTTATACATACAACAACGTTTGTTCTAGCAAAACTGTGATTCAAATTTCACGTTGTTTAATGAAAGCGGTTCATAACTGTCGGAGTGCGACCAATTTCGACGTAGCGGTCGCCAGCCACTAGCGTGGCACCGCTTGCTTCGCTCGCTCGGCTCGCGCGTAGTTGGTCACAGTTCTATTCCAACCTAACCTATTTGGTCGGAGTGTTTCTAATATAACCTTATTCCTAGTAAGACAGTTATGAACCGCTTTCTTATAAACTATATTACGGTATATTACATAGTTATCCGTTGAGATATCTAGGGATATAACTATTTAACGGCTTCAATCATCTTACTGCGACGTAGATAGGATATCAGTTCACTGGTAAAGTTGAAGTAAGACCAATTTAATAACAAATTACTTACTGTTGCACTTTAAAATAACGGGTTATTATACGAGTCTATAGGCGAACCTTTTGACCCTCCCAGGCTCCAAAATCAGGCATGCCAAAAGTAAATGTCCTACAATCCGCTTATTAATATGACGTTTTACTTCACCTGAAAAAAGGCGAGTTTAGCTTACTCAATCGTCATCATATGATCATCCTGCACAAGCCTGCCACCTACTTCATACAACGAGACTGTTATCAATAAGAAAGACAGTTTTCTTTACTTTCCCTTCAGTGAAGTACCTGTGCCTGCTTCACACGGTTATAATGACTTGACTAAACATCGAGATTTCATAATTAGATGTAAGTTTAATGTTAATAGTTTAATGTATTATACCTTCCGGAATAAATTCTCTAAATGATGGTGAAAACCTCATCAAAATCCGTTGCGCAGTTTCGAAGAACAACGCGGACACACAGATAGACACGAAAGGCGACATTAATTGATGAATAGAAGTAAAACTCGAGTAGGATAGTGAGCTGCCATAGTGAACATCAAGAGTAAGACACATCATTATTCTATAAGCTTTTTTAAACGTACAGTAAACAGTGGCTAACCTTAACTTATTAAAGAGCATCACATTAAGTGGACCTCCAGACATCTCGCACAAGATCACACTTCAATGTTCTACGATACTCCAACTATTAACCTCAATGGCATTTAAATAATGAAATGTCATCTAAATCAACTCTTAAATAACTTTATTTTAATATACATTACGTTCTAATATTATATAGAAACGAATGAACTGACATAGAATCTTAATGGATCTGAATCTATTACGTACAAAGGTAATAATTTAAAATACATCGACAAAGGTCAATGTTAGTAAGTTGAACAACACCAACAAAAGATTCCCGCTGCGATCGAGTCGAGTGGGCGAGTGCGCTGCCCAGTATAACGTGAACTGCGGCCAACCAGACAACCGTACTGAATTTGGCAAAGTTTAAGACAATCACCTTTCCAAGGGACGCGCCACGAAAGTGCCAAGATGTTCTGGACGCTTTGCATCTTAAACAATGTATTAAACCGTGATTTATGGGCGATAACTACAGATTACATTGAAACTTAGCACTTAAACATTATAATCAAAATAACTTCATGATCATGTTAATCATTATTATTTTGATCAGAAACACGTTCTGCCCTATTCTCGTTAGACGCCGGCGCCAATGTGGTTGGCACAGACAACACACCGACCGATTATTATCGATCGAAATCTTTTCTTCACATAACAATGATGCACTCAAAAATGAAGATTTCTAAACTCGTTATAAATTAAACTTCTGAAGGAAATCATAATATGCCTTTTGTATGTGACTGTCTGTAGCATTACTTGTAACATGTTCCAGGCGAGGCTCTCCCGCAGCAGCTGCTGTTCTCGCGCAGCACGTCGCTGGAGGCGCCGCAGACGCAGCTGCTGAGGTTCACTCGCGGCGGGCGGCGCGCGCTCAGCGTGTCCAGCGCGGCCGAGCGCGTGAGGCGCGACGACACGCTTGTGCTGTACGTGCCCGGTTGGTGGAACACGCCCAACGACGACTCCTCGCGCGCCGTCGTACACGCGCTCATGACCAAGCACTCCACCGTGCACTTCCTGGACACGCGCCTCTCTTTCTGCCGAGGATACGTCACCTCTGTGTCCAACGTGTCACCCCTCTCTCATTTGCTCTTCAACTTCTTCAAGAAGCTACACAAATCAGGATACCCTCTATCCTCAATTCATATCATAGGTTTTAGTTTGGGCGCACATGTCGCCGGGTTAACCGGGAAATTGGTAAAAAGAAAACTGAACACTACATTAGGTCGCATCACTGCGCTGGACCCGGCGCGGCCGTGCTTCGCGCGCTCCGACTACAGGTTAGACAAGGGGGACGCGCAGTTCGTGCAGGTGATCCACTCGAGCACCGGCGTGCTGGGCATAGAGGACCCGCTGGGCCACGCCGACGTGTACGTGAACGGCGTGAGCGGCAAGCACCCCGAGTGTCGCGACCGGAGCATCAGTCTCGAGTGCGACCACGCGCAGGCCTGGAAGCTGTACTCGGCGTCGGCGCTGAACGAGAAGTCGCTGATAGGCCGCCGCTGTGCCAGCTGGGAGGAACTGCTGCAGAACGAGTGCAGCGGGCAAGAGACTGTCCTAGGGTACTCGTGCAGTTCTAATGCGAAGGGAATGTACCTCTACAAATCAGAGGAGAAACCTGAGCCGCAGTTTCGAGAACGAGAACTGAAGGTGTTCAACCCGTTTAGCTTACTGAGGTGGCCGTTCAGGAGCTGGCAAAGTAATGAGTAACAAAACACGATAAACAAGTATTTAATAACTACCCACTTAAAATAATAAGGCGCTTCTGTGATTCTGTGTTCGTGAGTCGTGCTCGTGACAATATTTGCAGTAGATATACCTAATGATGATGAACTAGGTATGATTAACTGCGAATTAATTTGCCCCTTTAATATACACAACGTTGTGATTACGTGACTGTGATATTAGTTAAGATAGAAGTTTACGTTTGTGAAATGCAGTTTTGTTATAAAAAGAAAAAAATACTGAGCAGCGTGTTTTATTTTCACGAGCGTACAGCGCCCTCTAGTCAATAGAGTTAGTTGAGTTAATATTAATATTTTTATGTAGCTTTTCTAAAACCGTGCTTCGCGCCGCCTCCAGCGACTGTACTAGTCAAGATTGATGGGAGGATTTACCATTAAGTTGGACGGAGATTTGTGCGACGGATATTTTACATTGTTTATTTAACCAGACACATCAATTGTGGTTATCTGCCGGTTAGTAAGTTTTAGAAGCTGCTACAGCTAGTACCGTTGCACCAAGTTACAACAAAACATTAAGTACCCTGTGAACACTAAATATCTTTCTATCTACATACAGTGGAGTTCCAAATGAAAGTAAAAAAATATATAAGTAGGTAATTAAATTATTATTATATTCGGCTCGCGCGCGGTTGGTCACAATTCTACCGTAACCTAACCCGGTGCGATAATACAAATTGAACAGAGTCATAACTTCCAGAAGTTTCCGTCTTGATTTTAAGGTCAGAAGATCATATTTTTTAAGAAGTACGTGGTATGACATTTTATTCCTAAAACATCTAAAATTCATTGCACGTAGGTATTTACGTTGTACCAGTTCTAATCGTTCACTATATTTGACGTAATAAAAACTTTTTACAAAAAAAAATAAAACCGACTTCCAAAAAAAACCACTACAAAGTGAAAAATAACTTTAATTTCGGAAGTCGGTGTCTTTGTTTTTTAATTTTCGTTTTTTGCCACCGACTTCCGAAATTAAAGTTATTTTTCACTTTGTAGTGGTTTTTTTTGGAAGTCGGTTTTAATTTTTTTTGTAAAAAGTTTTTATTTTTCACTTTTTAGTTGTGGTACCTACCCCACACAATATCCAATACCACTAACTGCAATAAATAACAGTGACAGGAAGTTATCATCATATCGTCCATATAAACTGTGGGAAAAATATGTATTATTGAAGCTAACTCAAAAACTATCTAAGCAAAGTCAATAAAATTTATATGGGACCACCTCGGGAGCTTACCCTTTCAAACAAAAAAATAATTTTTAAAACCGGTCCACAAATGGCGGAGATATCGGTGAACATACATAAAAAAAAAAAAAAAAAAAAAAAAAAAACATACATACCTCCTCCTTTTTGGAAGTCGGTTAAAAAGGGTTCCAAATAGGTACTGCAAACTCTAACTGTGGCCTAATGATTGATTTATATACTCGTAAGTGCAAAAAGGTGTCGACGAAAATCCCTGGAAGCTCTCATGACAAAACCAAACATTTGCATTGGCTTTGTTAACAATTTTTTCTATATGAGCATCCAGACGGAGCTTCGAATCTAGCAGAATACCAAGATCGCGGAGAAAACCTACTTTACTAATTGGCGTAGAAGCAAGACGATAGTCGAACTTAGTAATATTTTTCTTTTTGGTAAATGTTATAACATGACATTTTGGAAGACTGAGGTAAAGCTTATTGGAAGAGCAGTAGCTGGAGAAACGGTCTAAATGCTGTTGGAAGTTAAAACAATCGACTTTATCAGAAATAACTTTATAGACCTTTAAATCGTCCGCGTAGAGAAGAAATTTTGAATTTTAAAAACAGTTAGTCTTTTATGTCATTAATTAATGTACAAAATCAACAATAAAGGGCCTATAATGGAATCTTGAGGTACACCGGAGGTGACCCGAAAAGAGCCAGATTCAAAGCCATTAACTACCACCTTTTGTGTTCTGTTAGTTAAGTAAGATATAAACCACCGTAAAAGGTCCCCTCTGATTCCATTGTAAGCAATTTTATTAAGTAGTAGTGTGTGGTCAATTTTATCGAAAGCCTTCTGAAAATCTGTGTACACCGCATCAATCTGCTGTCTATTATCGAGGCTGTCAAACAGTTGGGACGTGAAAATGAGGAGGTTGCTAATGCAAGATCTGTCTTCAACAAAGCCATGCTGTTCTTTTATCAAAACACGGCGAATAGCAGGATATAATTTCCCATGTACTAGTCTCTCAAATAGCTTGGAAAAAGCAGATAGTATACCTAGAGGTCGAGGTGGTCGAGGAGGTCGAAAAGTCGATACGTCATACTTGGAACCACTCTTATGAACTGGTACAATATTTGCATGTTTCCAAACTTCAAGGAAAATACCACATGATAAACATTTATTAAATAATATAAGTAAAGGATAGCATAATGCTAAAAAAACTTGCTTGCGACGTAATGCACCTTGCGCTAATACTAAATAAATAACCTGCCTACCTGCGAGCATATTGGAAGTACGTATATAGTGGTCGCGATTGCTCTCAGTTCTAACCTAACCCATTTCACCCAGTTTTTCGACTGTTTATGATCTAACGGAAATAATAATATGGGTGTCTTTGTTGCATCAGCCTTTATATTTACGCGGTCGGGGCAACCTGAATTAGTTACTGCGACCAATTCGGCTCGAGTGCGGTTGGTCACAGTTCTAACGTAACCTAACCCATTTGGTCGGAGTGTACTGCAACCAATTCGGGTCGCGCGTGGTTGGTCACAGTTCTAATGTAACCTAACCTATTTGGTCGGGGCTTCCTGGCTAATTTATTGCGACCAATTCGGCTCGCGCGTGGTTGGTCACAGTTCCCACCTAACCTACTATAAACTATATTATAACTGTCCATTCCCACATTATTTATTACGTACAACTATTTGAGTATTTTTTGTACTGACATTGTAGAATGAAATAACCGTCGTTTTATTGTCACACTAATTACCGCTCGAATTTTTTTTCAACTGACAATAATAACCTCCCTCGTGTTTAAATAGTTACATAAAATATTAATAAATCTCAAATACAAAGCAACGCTTGTGTTTCATGAACCTACTCAATTAACATCTCTACCTTCTCACAAAATTGCCAACGTAGCGTGCCTGTCAACGTGGCGTCTCCAAAACTATTCAAATCAGATTGATAGCTTTCCTTTTGGGCGTGAAATTTCATTAACCTCGCTGTAGTTGGAACAGCCATTTGGTAAAATATCACGTTTCTCAGGCCATTTATATTCCATCAGAGCTCATCAATATATCCGGGGCAGCACATCGTGTCCATGACGGCTGATTAATGGTACTCAGCGGGTCGGGGCGGGCCGGGGGCGGCTGCGAAGGGGGCGGGGAGCTACCCCCCGACACCCCAGGCACCCGGCGCAGTCGCTGACAGTAGACCCGTCGAGTCCAGATTGTATAATAACTAGTCCGTCTATTTTTTATCGATTTGGTTTGGGATGCCGCATGCCGAGACAGTTGAATGTACGTCGGCACGTCATTGCTCAGAGGTCTTTGTAAGGGACTTGCCACATTGTTGGTACCTACCTGTTGTAAGTATTCGCAACTCTCAACGTTTTTGAGTAACATACCTACTTAAGTATCAACTAATTAAGCTCTATTAAAAGTACCTGTGTCAGTCTGTAAAAACGTCGTAATTATAAAAAAAAAATAACTAGAACTTTTAACGTTAGGCAAACGAAAACTACGAAACTAAACTAAACAATAACGTGAAAAGACGTTAAACTACAAAATGTTAATCAATAAAAGTTCATCAACAACAGAAATGTGGGTTGTTAACTTAATTCACAACAAATTAGTTCCTTATTGTTTTTCTTTTTCGCCCACTTTTAATTTTACAGAATATAAGTATCTATAGGTAGGTCCTCGTTTTAAAACTCATCCTGTTTAATATTCTCGACACGGGAATTTGTTGGGCATTAAGGCTCGTGCAGACTAGCGCGACTCCGGTTATTGTCCTACGGTGAAGTTTTCTTAGAAATTGTTTTGTTATAGTCGTGTCGCGCTGTTGCGTCGTCGGCCGTCGCACCGGTTTGCACGATGCTTTACCGACGACATCCCTTATCTCCACAAAGCTATTCTTTAAATCATATTAACAGGAAAATATACATACCTACTTAATAAACTTACGAAATAAGAAACTATGTGGAACAAATCAAGAGCGCGGGCTCCTTGTAACTGCCAGCTAGTATTAAGTTCCACACTGACAACTTTGCGCATAGATGGCGGCAGGTGTTCCGACTGTACCTACGTACTCCTGAACGGGCACAGTGAACAACTGAACAACTTCTGTAGAGTGGAGCGAGGTGACGTCATCGTCACAGTGCTGAGTGCTCCATGCCCACACTGAAGTACAGGGTGCGGGACTGCGGGACTGCGGGACTGCGGGAGAGCGGGTCGAGTTACTTGGCCATTGTTTGTGCCGATTATTGGAGCAGTCCGAACTATTTGTAGTTTTGTTTGACATGGCTTGCTTGTCTTGTTGCAAGCATTTATATTTTATGAAGAACTTAAATAAATAATGACGAGACTGTAGTTTGAAAATTGTCTGTATTTGTGTTGAGTTTTCAGAATAAAACCAAATTCTTAATTTAGATTGCATATTTCTTTCAGTCTTTCTGTCTCTCAGGTCTCTCTTCAGGGGCGAATATTTTAGAAAAATTCAAAGATGTTTCACTAACATAGAGGAGAAAGATGTTTATCTGTACTTATGAACTACTGTACCCATGTAGGTGGACACGAGTCGATTTACGGGTTGAATAAATAAGGGTCAAATATAGGTCAAACACTACAGTAGCGTGATAACGTTACATTAAATAAACAACCACCATTACCGCCAACATGTAAAATGTTTAGTTCAATAAAAGAGAACACAACCGTGTACCTATACATAAACGCTCAAGTTCACTTCAGCTTCAGTAACAAGATTATGAGAACACAAACTAATGACTTTTACTTTACTGAGAATCGCAACTATCTTGAGAGTACTTTAATTAAGGCAGCCCATCTTGCCAGCAGTCCGTCCGTTACCTTCGGGCCCCCGGGCCCCGGGCACCGGCAGGTACCGTGTTCCACGAAGCCGTGGAGGCTGCCCCCCCGGTTGCCCACGTTTGCCCACTCGCGCCGCTCGTCTGGTTCTACGAACATGTAATTAGGCGCGCTGTGACGTCCAGCCACGCCTTCAGATACAATAAATGTATCGTCACCACACGGATAGCAGCAGAAGGCTCAGTCTGCTTAAATTGTTAATAAGTAAGTAGTACATTTTGATGCAAGTGTACAGAGTCATCGTGCAATGATTGACAAATACTCACGCGTATCAAACGACGTTTTTCGAAACAGCGTAACAATAAATGACTCGAAATCAACAAGGTGGCAAATTCCAAGACTCGTTTTATGATGAAAAATTTTACAAGCTATAATAATTACAAAAGTTACTTTAATATATTTTTCACAAAACTTGTGGTAAAACAATATTTTAATAGAACGAGGATAAAATTATTATATTTTATTTATTTGTTCGGGTTTCGGGTGGCTTACAATTTTTTTTTCTGTTAGCACAAGTCGTTTCTGGCACTAAATTTTTTTTAATAAAGTATTTTTAGTTGAATTATAAATTAAAATTACCCTTTAACCTATTTAATGAGTTGATTTTTTAGAAAATACGCAATTTTCAAATAAAATTGCGGAGTTAAAATTTTACATATTTTATGAGTTTATGAGATAACATGAATACTTAACAAAATAATTGTTTGTCAAATAATACGTTATTAAAAAAAACTTTATCATTTTATTTTCTTATTCAGCTAACTTGTTGATAATGATGAAATAACAAATCATGTTTTTGCCAATTACTTATTTATTACTTAATCTTTTTGTGAAATGACTGGACTTACCTCTGTGGGTGACAAGAGGTAAGTACTAGTACAACATTGCCAAATAGTAATACAAAAACCTTATAATTGTTAAAAATTAAAAAGGTTATTGCTATTTAAAATTCAGGTTTTTAGTACCAAAATTACCCTAACTTCATTAGAAATTAGGAACTTTTCAGTAGAGGTCAGAGCCATGATGAGTGTGATTAACACGTTCGCCTAAGCATTACATGGGACTCTAACATACATAACTGACGAAATGTGGGTGTGCTATACTATACAGAGTGGCAGGGACATCAACGAGAAAACTGATACTTACCATTGAGTATATTCTGAATTAGAGGATTCTTAGGAGATTCTGAATCCCCATGCGTTGAAATTTTTCATCGATAATTTAAAATAAATCTGCTGTTTCATAGAAAAGTACAATACCTACGCGGTCAAAATATAGGGAACAGTTGATTTTTTTTTTTAATAACCGACGTAAAATTGGGGTTCATAATCATTACCTAGGACTAGGAATATTCATTAATATTCCGTTAGATAAAGAAACCAAACCAGTAGACTCGAACATAATAACGATTTTGTAACCTTTGAGCCTGTGACTGTGACTGGCTGTGAGTCTGTGGCCAAGCGTACTCGACGCTTGGCCACAGGCTCACAGCGAGATCCCGATTGTTTATTATTAATTGATTACTCACATGAATAAAGTTAGGGTGAAGTCCTTTTCCAGTACTTGGGAAGTAAGGCTTGGCTTTCTCTTCAGTTCCAACACTTTATGTATTCGAGAATTTAATAAATCAACTGTGTCAGAGTTAGCGTTTGTTTGTTCACTCTATTCTATAGAAAAGACTTCATCACAAACAAAGTTGTAGATCCAAGATCTCGACCATTCATTACTGCCCATTGTACTTTGTATGCTTTTGTATGAAAGAAAATCCATAGAATATGTCATTATGCTTTGTAATGAATAACTGAATATAAACATACCATACGTCACAGGCAAGGATCGTTTGATGCACAGATCATTCTGAATTCATAATTATTGAACGATCTGTGAATCATAATATCCTTGTAATTTTCTATATTATTACTATTGTTAACTAAATACCTATTGTAGTTATCGACGAACACGAAATATCAACTATGGTGGAACTATTAACTGTTTTACTGATTCCTCATTTCCGCGGAATATTTGAAATGATTATAATTTGATTGTATGCTGTGTACCTAGGTATATTAATATAAGTACTATTTGGGTTGCAGGCGGTGGGTGGTGAGTCAGCTGAAGGGAACAGGTTCTGTTCGCTGATCCTAGTGCACGCGCGTGTGCCGGCCGGCCTCTGGACCTGCCTGTTCTATATCTCTATGAACCCAATTATTTTTAAAAGAGTAACCTATGGAGAAGAGCCGGCAAGAAACTCCACGTTTCTTGCCGGCTCTTCTCCATAGGAAACGACCAATTGGAACCGTGCGTAGTTTCTGACGTTTCATAAGTGCCCATGTAGGTTTATGTGAAATAAAATATTTTGAATTTTGAATTTTATGGGTACAGGTACCTATTGGTGCAATTTCTGATTCATGTTTAAAAATAAGCATTCACTAGCTCTACGTACTACTTATCTGTAACCTACCGAAATAGTAAAATGACACCTACACGTCTTATATCGTCGTCGCGATGTCTAGTATCAAAATTATGTGATTAAAAACAATGATTGAGCTAAAACACTATATATCTATAAAAATAAATTATAATGAAAAAATATAATATATATATATATATATAGGTCAGAAAATAGATCGGTTCGTGTATGCTTTAAAAAAGCTGAGACAAAATGTGTCTGTAAAAGCTGCTCTAGCAGCTTACCATGTTTACGTTTCATCTGTTTTAAGCTATGGAAGAATTTCGGTTAATTTCTTTTGAGTTAATCCATTATAAACAAACAAATATACAAGCATACAAAAAATCCTATCTTTTCTCTTTATAATATTCGTTTATATAAAGATGAACATAAGTTATACCGGTATAAATAGCCGTAGTTTCTTTTAAAACGGGTATTAAAGTTACAATAAGCAAGCGTAACGGTTTAAAATAAGCCGATCCTGCATCCTGAGCCACAACTACACCGTGGGTGGCAGGTAACACGACGTTCAGCTAACTGGGCCCTCAGAGTGCCTGGATAATACATTAACACCACAGACAAAACACAGTAAAAACAAGAGCCTGATGGGTATTGCAAAGTAGAAGGCCGGAAGCTGCCTCTTCAACCGGTTCTACACCATTAGACGAAAGAATGTCACACCATTTGTAACAGCACTGCAGAATTGTATAGGATCTAGCTAGACTAGCTTTTAATTTCACACCATTTGTAACAATAGGTACTACAGAATTACAACTTTTTTCAAGTCATATTTGAAAATCAGAAAAAATATGAAAAAGTCTTGGAGGCCAGCTAGAAGAAGTAAACTAATAGGTTTACTTAGAGGTGCTTACCGCAGAGGTATCGCTGCACTATATACACATACTGCATGCTTCCACATGAAAAAAGAGCACCTTTACCACAGATCTTTACTATCTCCAAAGTGTTCTTCGTCAAGTGTCGACGACAATTATTTATTTACTAGCTTCTGCCCGCGGCTTCGCCCGCGTGGATGTCGGACTTACAATAGCAATGGGTTTCATTTTGACAGTTCAACAATTAATTGCGTTATTTACGTTATTTCTCGAACATAATTATTCCACTCGGCGCTCTGACGCGTCATCCCCTGGCTGGCCCGCCCCTCCACCCTCGTTCTGAGCGCCGTCGACTCAATATCGCAGGTCATTCTTATCGTTCTAACTTTTAAACTATTTGTCCAAATTACTTAGTGTAAAAGACAAACTTTATATTAAATACCAAAAGCGATGAAGGTATTTATTTTGATAAGAATTGACTAAATACTCTAAAATATGCAATGTAAAAAAAGTATTCAATTTAACTGTATTTATTGCTCACTGTTTTGGTTATAAAGGCTTCCACATAAAAGGTGTCGCGGATATGCTGTCGCGGACTTTTATTTAGAACTCTTTAAGACAAACAATCCCACAATACATTTTCTTCATGTAACTCTAACGGTTTAGGCAGCGCACGCAGCACACGGTGGAGGTCTGCCCGGCTTAGGTGGACCATCGCCGTGTCCTCGTGGAGGCGATCGGCGGCGGTGACCTCTCGCGTACGGCCCTGGTGCGGAGCGAGAGGGCATGGCAAGCCGTCACCTCCTTCTGCAAAGCAGTAATGCTCGCGAAGGAGAAGGTGGAGCGCGCGAGGGAGTGGCAAAGGCCGCGCCCTACCAGCCCTAGCCGCCGCCGCCGTAGGAGACGTCCCGGGCGTCGGGGATTGATAGCCGATTTCCGGCCACCGTAAGCGCGGGCCTGCGGACGGAGAGCAACGGGCAGCTCACCGTCCGATAAAGACCAGGCCCGGATCGACGGCGCATCGTGTTCCACGCGCACCTCGAAGAGATATCAGCAAAACTGACGGGGTCCGCTAGGGCCGATGCCTGCCGGGGTTGCGGGTAGTCCCAAGGGGAAACCGTGGCCTCAGGCAAGGCAAGGGAAGGAACACGGGTGGGTTTTAGTCAGTAAGAGACTGAAACGCCCAGAAATCATTGGATGATTTACCAACCACAAAAAAAAAAAGGCAGCGCACGCAAAGATAGATCTCAGAGGGCAGGAATTTTTCCGACTTACTTGATACTTATCGTTATGTTATGGTCAAATCACATAAAATCTTTATAAATTGTAGCCTATGTGTTATTCTAATGTATAAGCTACATTATTGTAAAGTTTCATCAAAATCCGTTCAGTAGTTTTTGTGTGAAAGAGTAACAAACATCCATCCATCCATCCATCCATCCTCACAAACTTTCGTATTTATAATATTAGTAGGATTAATGTAGGGCAGTGTTTTTCAACCTTTTTCATGACTCGACCCCCTTAGTATAAAAAATTTTTCGCGACCTCGACCATTCGAGAACGATTTGAACTCAGTCGAGATTCCCGCCGAGTCGAAGTTTCTGCAGCACGAAACCTAGCCTGATGTTCCCGAGTTGCAGAGAGCCTTCCCTCACGACCTTCCTCAGATTCCTGTGATCGATCTAATCTCATCCTTTTAGCATTTCTGCTACATTGGGAGAGGTTGGATCTTCTTCGAAGCATTCTTACAATAAAATAGTACTTACTACTTAACACACAGTTATTTAGTAAACACGTACTATCGTAAACAATAAAATTATAAATACTTACAGATTATTATACAGTCTAAAATTATCACAGTTTAAGTAATAAGTGACGTGTAAACCAAACGTTTAGTACGTTTGGTTTACACGTCTTAACTAACTTTAGAAAACAAAAGAATTGCTAGAAAAATTAATTACTAACCTGAGCTAATAAACTTATACTTAATAAAGAAAATCAAGAAAAGAAATGCCTAACCTATACCAAATACTTATAATATTTATATACAAACCCTAAATAAAAATTAAGATAAGTATACCGAAAATCAAGGAAAGAAATGCCTAACCTATAACAAATGTTCGCCGTGATTCTTTAAATTGGCATAACTTTTTTATTTATGAACCGATTGACATGAAATAAACACTAAATGTTAAGTGAAGCTTACTACAATATATTAGTGAAAACCGCATCTAAATCGAATAAGCCGTTTCTGATATTAGCGTGCACAAACACACAGACAAACAGACAAACCGACAAACAGACAAACAGACAAACAGACAAAAAAAAAATTAATTACAATCTCGGGTTCAGCATCGATATAATAACAACCCCTGCTACTTTTTTTTCATATAGTTCCATTGTACAGACACCACTTTTCTACAATTTTATTATATGTATAGATGTAAACATATTTATAAATTATTTCAAATAATCACACACGTAATCTAACCACACTTGTAGGGGTCAGCCATGTGTGGACGTGCAGTCGTCAGACATTCAGGGGTTTATTTATAAACGCTGATTAAAGTTAAGTAATGATTAGCGACTGTTTAACCATACATTTTTGACGTTTGAACGTCATTTAACTTTAAGCAACGTTTATAAATAAACCCCTCATTCATTAGTGAATGGTCGGTGTCATCGCTGATACATACTTAGCGTCTAAAAGCCAACTCCCACGGTGCGCCATATCGCGGACGCACGCGCACGACGCACCGTGGGAAACCTAGCGTGCGTGGTAGCGCAGACGCGCGTTGTACGCGTGCGTGGCGGTGCGTCCTCGTGCGGGCTGGTGCGCGTCCGCGATATGGCGCACCGTGGGAGTTGGCTTTAAGGACGATGGTCATTGGCCAGTGTAGTATGGCGGACAGCGCAGCCCGAGGCGCGTGCGCAGTGTGCAGTAAAGTGCAGGCTGATGCAGCACGAGGGAATCTTGTTCGAAAAGCACTTGTATTTAAGTTATTATGTAGCACGATAATTAACAGCTATCGTGTATTGTACTTATGGAGTTTCCATAGGGCTCTAAAGAGAAAATGTCCATTGAAAAGCGTTTGAACATGGATCTGTTCAGTCTTTTGAATCGAGATTTTCTCTATACTCAATCAGGAGCTTGTATATTTGCATACAACTTGTATGCAAATGAACATGATTGCATCTTACAATGAGGGTCGTTTGTATAAACTCAACGCGGATTGTAGTCTAATCTAATCAACTATGACCAACAAAACGCAAACACGAGTAAAATAAATAACTGGAAAATAAGCATTTCGCTGCTTTTGTTACTGAAAAAGCCAAAGTAGAGGTCAAATTACATTAAAAAATAAAACATTTCGTATTGACAAAAGATTTTTTACTGCTCCAAAATTGTATAAGTACCGAGGATTAAATTATCGTAGTAGGGTATCAGAAATACAACAATAGTATGGAATTATTATTAGTGCCACATTGTGCCAGCCGCGGGCACTTCCCGAAATGGCCGGCTCACGCTCGGCTGAGCCGGCATTGTGGTCGCAGGCCTGCAGCAATGAGCTGATATTGTGGGCCGACAGGTTCCTGACGAGAACCAAGTCAACATTAAACTTACAAGACACAATTTGAGAAAGTTTTTACAATTGATTCACGATTTGTGTGAATCTGTTCCATCCATCGAATGACGGTTATTGTTGTCTGACATGTCGTTAAGTCGGGTCCACACAATACAAAAGGTATTATTTATTACTTCATAAGCCACCAAATAACTTTCTATCAGGAATTCAGCTGACGCACAATGCACCGCTAAATTGAGTTCACTTTAGTAAGTGAATCACTGAATATAATGACCATTTGTTATAAGTTTATAACGTCATACCAGTCCTAATGAAGGCAAGCCATTTGCACGAGATCGGCGGTGCGTTAAGTTAGTGTTAGTGCTATGCCAACTTGGGATTACAAATCTCGATTTTAGGCCAAGCGTAGGATTAGTGCAAATTGTAATGTTCATAAGTGACAACGAACACTCTCCATGTACGTTGGATCGTACGGACTCGGCTTTATATCTGAATGGATATGTTTCAATCAATTTAATCGTTTTTTGTTGAGAACTAGATTAAAACTGAGTATGTCAGCTGCCTGTCCTCCATACGAGTTGTTATTAACGGAGGGAAGTAGGTGAACGTGCTTCTCTTAGTATTTATATAATATATTGTATGTATTTATAAGTTCATCGTGTACCGTGTGGGTATGAACCGATTCCCGAAGTGTTACCCCTAAATGTAACATGTAACACGTGTCGTGGAATACATTCAGCGTAGCTTTGTTCAACGAGTAAATCCGAAGGTGAATACAAAATGTACCGTACCTACCTAGACAGGTATTCTTTACAACACTCTTTAAGAAACTCTCAACGGCTCTAATACCAGAGCTTGTTACTCCGGACGTGACGTGCATAGCAACGCTCCTGAGCGCAACTTTGTGAACTAAGATCGATATACTTGCGAGAAACTAATGACATTCGTACGACGTGCCTCTAGTACAGCTGTACAGCTGTACAGCTGTACGGCTGTACAGCCGTACAGGCGGTAGGCGGTAGCACAGATAATATAATACTGCGGTAGGCACACAGGACCGTGCGTTTGTTCTCTAATGGACTTTTGATACGAGCCCCTTGCACCGGACGCGGGCGGCATTAGGCGCGACTCAATTGGACGCGCCCATCTAGGAAATTATCGTTTTAGGCGCGGTTAATGCTCCTACGATTATTCTCGAAGTTCCAGGAAATAAATAATCATAGTTTCGTTAAACAGAGTTCGTTAGGAAATCATTTCCCCTAACTGTGCGTGAAATCTATACCTTGATGACAAAACTCGGACGCATTACGATGTTCTCGACAGTTCTGAAAATCGTTCTATGTTTAATGTCATTCTAGCTACCCTGTTGTTTATGGTTAGTCGGTGTTACACAGTGCCACATTACCCGTTGCTATTTAAAAAGTGTCATACATGTGTGCAATTAGCGAGATAAGGGCGATTGCAGATAGTCGCGCCCCCTGTCGTGTCGCGGCATAACCGCGTGTACGTGTGCGTTATGTCACCTCCGACTAGCTGCATGTCGCTGCGACAGTCACATACCTATTGCACTATTGTTATTTAGAAAATTACATGAGTTCGCACATTACCGCTCCTCGCGACTCCCATATAAAAACGGACAGCAGAAACTTAATCTGCTGCCTGCAAGTGCCTTTTTGTAAACAGGATGCAGCGACTTATCACTAAATCTAGCATGTCTGGCATCGCGATCGCACGATATCTAGATTCCCCTACGTTTGCTTCCGCCAAAGACTGTGAGAGTCGCCAAACATCGAAGCAGCATCGATTCTATCGCGAATTTGTGGATAGCAGACAAACGCTGATTCATTGAAACGCAATACAGAATGTACTCGGATGTAGTAGCATCGAAATCGTTAATTGCCGACGCTAGAGTCGCACTCGCGTGTGTGCCGGACGTCACAGTCACTGTCCGCCGGTCTGCCCTGTCATAAATTGTGTTCCCTTGTAATTGGCCCGAAATGATTGGTTACTTGCTATTCCCTTTCGTGTCGCACCGACTCTTTTGGACTAGCAAATGAACTCTCCGTCCGACTTGACCGGTTGAAAAGCAGTCGAGCTATATTTAGAGTTGCGATTTATACGCGTTTTGCATGCGGCCGTGGTCTGTAGGCCGCCCGGGCCGCTCGTAGCCTATTGGCAGTCTGTTTGCGGCCGCGCGGCCCTTAGCCAACGTTTCCTAAAAAGCGCTCGAACCACAATGGAGTTGTATCGATGGCTCGTTTCTCAGAAACATCGAGACTTGCCTTTGGTGCGCCGCCGATGTACCGCCTGTATGCCTAATGGGAACTCCGTGTGAGCAGTTGCCGCGTTGATGTGTTGTAGGGCGACCACGCGGGGCCTGCTAGGAATAGTACTGAACTCTAATATTACTGTAATGCAAGCCTATCATTTGTCATCGACTCCATGACAGATGGCCCAACCGCTACAGTTCTCAGGGCGGAGTTACAAATAAGGATTTATAATTAACGTGCCGGTTTCCTCGCAGTATTTCGTGCCATGAATCCGGTAATATTTAAACATGCGCCGGTCGGTAATTACCGCAGTCGTGTCCGATACCGATACCCTCAACCGCAGGGTTATCACGAAACTGTACGCCGAGCAGCAAGGCATCACAGGATGTGGCCATGTGGGGCATGTGGGGCAAGCGCTACTGAACCGTGACGTAGACATACATCATTTATTACATGAAGTGAGTCGACTGTTCTTAATTATGAACATAAAAATTCACGCTCCAATCCAGTTTAACGATGCTCTTGAACATGTTTGAGTGCTAATGCAATTAGAAGCAGATATAAGAGCTGCTCGATAAATTAATTAGAGAAGCACCGCGCCGCCGCCGCGCCGAGCCGAGCCCGCCGCCGTCGCACCGCGCCAGCCGGGGCCGGCGAGCGACCTCGGGGGGAATACTGAAATATAATGCCATGCTTCATATTTATGCGAATATTATATTTAACTTTCAAACTAGTTTTATGCATAACGCATTACACGTTCGTAATTCCCAAAGCGGCGAACCAAATCGTACTGCCGCCATTTCCGATGACTGTGTGGCGATAGCGTCATTAATCGGCCATCACGATCACGACCACAAAGCGTGATAGTATAGGTAGGTACCTACGTACCTATGGACTGCGTTTTAGTATGTTTCATAGGTAAAACCAAACATAAAAATTCATTAGAGACCCATAAACGCATTAGTTACGTCCTAATGTGGCTGACTTTCACCTTTTTCGTTTATTCGTCGTCCAGTGTGACAGTTTAGGAGCTCCAACAGTTCAACCACGGGGGGTTTGAAGATTTTTGTATGGAGGGTGGCCCTAACGTGAGACCGCCATTTTGATTTTTTTTCAGAATAGCGGTGATAATCGAAAGTTATATATTGAGATAGAAGACACTTATACAAACAAAAAATGTAATATAACATAATATCCTAAAGCGTCACGTTTCGGAGTTATTCACTAAAATATAAGTCGAAAATTGAACCCTGAAACAAGGATTTTTTGTTTTTTTTCCCTTCAAGTAAGTATATTGAACTATGAAAACATTATTGCATCATGTATAGGTAATATTTTAGTTAAGAGCGAAAGAGACAAAAATATATGTATACCCCCCGCCGAATGAGGACGTGTGTTACATGGTATATGTATTATATGGTGCATGGCATGGGCGCGACATCAAGAAAATCCTATTCAGCCTCCCGCTGCCTTCTTGGATGATATTATTTATACCGAATATGATTAAAAAATCTTATATTTATCCACTATGTGTACTCAATTAATTCATGTGTAAATAACTTAATCAACATGAAGTAACTACAACATAAATAAATAAATACGGTATAACAATTCTTACTTTTATCTTTGAATATCTCAGAAACGTGACGCTTTATATGTTATGTTATTTCAAGTTTTATGTTTGTAAAAGTGTCCCCTATCCAAATATATGACATTTATTGTGCACCTCGATTTTGAAAAAAAAAACAAAATGGTGGCTGATTTTAGGGCCAAAATCTTCAAACCCCTGTTCCGTGAGTTCAACTTACATGTTTGTCTTGAACCTGTCCGTAGAGGTCCGCTTCTCAAGATGGGCTTCCTCAACGACCGCTAATCTAATTTAAAAAATGCAGTACAGTGAACTAGACTTGGATTCATACTTGTACCTATAGCATATAGGTACAAGTGTGGTATAGAGACCTCACTTGTCACCGTCAATCACCCCACACAACCAGCTCCACGTGCACCGCCGTAGGGTCCTAATCCTAATGAGTGGTTGTTCTGATTGATACGTTGAGGTAATAAGTGGTTGCTTTGGTTTGATTGACAGATGCAGGTAATAAGCAGTCACGTGGCACTTATTGACGACAGATGGCGTTGTGAGTTACGTTCTCAGGGTATTTCACAAAATTACCGATTTTACATAAAATGCGGGTTTTTCAATGCGTATCGATTTTTGTTGAGTGAGTGAGGAAGAAGTACCAGTTGGATGAGTTGGAATATACCGAGCCGTGTGCAAAACAAAAAAAAATGATTGGCTATCCTATTTTTTAAGTCTTAATTTTTCATTAAAACATCTCTTTGTATAACTTTCTGCGAAATTCTCCCGTCGCGTCACTCTCACTTTCCAAAAACATTCGTAAGTAATTAATTCTGTTTTAATACCTGCAATTTTAATATATTCTTCAGCTGTAATTATGATAAACTAATTAATATAAATGAATACTTATAAAACAAATTATTACATACAATTTGTATAATAGGGACAGACTGAATGTGAATCAGCAGACAAAAATGGCAAAATATTATTTGTATTAAGTATATGAATGTAAACTACTCGTATTTGCCCGAAGCAAGGCTCTAGAGAATTACATTTTGTGGATTTCAACAGAAAATTATAGTTCAGCAACATTTTATTTATTTGCGAACGTATTCATTTCTGTTATTGATACTTACTTATACAACTTTCAATTTCATTTATCTTCAAGTCTTTTATACCACGTCAACTTTTGACGGATGAAAATAATCTCAAGTCCTACCTAGGTATAAACTTATTGTTTAATATTTTATTGTAACTTAAAAACATACAATTTCAGCATCGACCACAACTCCACAACTCGATCTCAAATTACAGTTATATTGAAAGTTATTGTTATTATAAACGACACACAAACATCCAGTGCTGTCACCTACCCCCCCTGCCTGTTATCTACACCCCCTGTTTGCTAAAAAAGATCAGAAATATCTCGTCCTTTGTGTCGTCACGTCACTAGCTGTGTGGGCAAGATTCACAGACTACACTTTGACTTTACTGTGGTTTGGTGTGGTGTGGTGTGGGTTGTGTGTGGTGGTGGTGTGTGTGGTGTGGTGGTGCTGTGGGTGGTGTGGTGGTCAGTAAGTGGACTTTATTTGTATTGCAGTAAGGTTCACATTCGTATGCAACGCTTACTTAGCAAAGTCAAAGTGCGGTCTGTGAACCTTGCCCTAGCTCCACAGGGCTAGGGGTGCGCCCACTTGTCCCCAGCAGAAGCAAGCTCACCATTTTGAAGGTAACAAGCATTAAAAAAATCTAAATTAGTAAGTAATCGTTAGATCCATTACATTGGTGGCATATAATTTATTACACTCGACCGCGTCGAGCAGACCTTTAACTTGTTATATTGATGACGAGGAGCTATAGGTAGGTATTGCTAATGAAAAGTATAATTTAAACAACTGCTAATAGCACAAATCATTATAATGTTCAAATAAGCTGTTATGTCCGTTTGTGTAGTAGCTTGATTGAAGTAGCTTCAGACTATGCAACTTTACGAGGCATACAGATCTTTATGCCTCGATGCATCGCATCGCCGTTTGATTGAGAAGTGAATGCAACACGGGATTAGAAAACCTGTCAATTTTAAAAATGTCATTTTGATAATACCTAGCATGCACAAATCATGATTTTCTATATAATAAAAAAAACGACTTCCAAAAAAAACACTACATAGTGAAAAATAACTTTAATTTCGGAAGTCAATGTCTATGCTTTTGAATTTTCATTTTTTGCCACCGACTTCCGAAATTAATAGTAGATTGTTTACTAAGGGAGCAAACAACTATTTTTAAGGCGAGAGTGTTTCTTTGAATCCAAAGCGGAGCGAAGGATTCTAGAGTAGAATCCCGAGCGTAGCGAGGGATTCTAAATTAGAATCCTGAGCGCAGCGAGGGATTCAAAGTACATCACTCGAGCTTAAAATAGTGTTGCTCCCGAGGTGAACACTCTACTTTTTATCACCCTCTATGAGAAAACAAACGTGTGCGGTCCGTCCCCCATCAGGAACGAATTTCCTACTCACTGATTTACACAAAATAAAAAAATTATGAAAAAAAAAAAATCGCAGACGTCATGTTGGATTCACATTTTGACCTCACTATCGGGTTTACCACCTTCGAAAACTATGAAAACGATACCCATGACGATTTTTTTTTAAATTTTCGAATCCACCATCTTGGATTTAAATTTTGACCTCACTATCGGCTTTATCACCGTCAAAAACTACGAAAACGATACCCATGACGAAAAATTTGAAAATTTTCGCATCCGCCATCTTGGATTTATATTTTGACCTCACTAGCGGCTTTATCACCCTCGAAAACTATGAAAACGATACCCATGACGAAAAATTTGAAAACTTTCGCGTCCGCCATCTTGGATTTACATATTGACCTCACTATCGGCTTTACCACCGTCAAAAACTACGAAAACGATACCCATGACGAAAAATTTGAAAATTTTCGCATCCGCCATCTTGGATTTAAATTTTGACCTCACTATCGGCTTTACCACAGTCGAAAACAATGAAAAAAAAAAAATGCGAATCCGCCATCTTGGATTTTAATTTTGATCAAATTCACACTTTCTCTCTTGCCAGCCTGTTACTTATTCATACAATGTTCGTGATCGATCTCTTTGGTGAATAGAACTTTTACTAACAATTTCCACATTCCAAATTCAAATCACTTTTAGTCCCTAGGGATTAAAACGCTATTTTGGTCCCTGTTTACGAGGATTAAACTATGTCTTTTTGAATAGATGTGATAAAAAAATATTTTTCACTTTCTAGTGTTTTTTTAGGTGTGGTAGGTGGTAGGTACCTACCACACACAAATTCGAATATCACTACCTGCTATGTAAATAACAGTGACAGGAACTTATCATCATAATTATCATTCACATAGACTAAGTGGGAAAAATACGTATTATTGAACCTAACTCAAAAACTTTCCAAGCAAAGTTAATACATATTTATATGGGACCTCGTCGGGAGCATACCCTTTCAAACAAACTGGAATTTTTCTAATCGGGCCGCATTTGACGGAGAAATCGTTGAACGTACATAAAAAAAGAACATACATACTCGTACATAAAGTCGAACATAGAACCTCCTCCTTTTTGGTAGTCGGTTAACAATCTGTAAGATATCCTCTTATCCTTATTACCTGACTGTGTGACAGCAAAACTTTTTTTTTTTTTTAATATCTGAATAATGATTTTGTAATGAACGTGTAGTGTTACAGCCACTGTGCTATGTACGCTCGCCAATGACTAATTAAAGTTGAATGACACTTTAACCGAGCCTGTATTGTGTACTCTGTATTATTTCATTTAGCTAATTTAAATAATAAACTCCTCTGTGTTTGTTTTTATTGTAATTATGATACTCTATGATGATTCGATAGCATCGACGGACCCTCGTTCCACACATCTGTCGGTTTAGTTACTCTGCGTGAATGTTTCATTGTACTTAGCTGTTTTGATAATGTGTAGGTTGCATTGATATAATACTATATATCAATGGTTGCTTGGGCTAAAATATCCGGTTCCTAAACTGAATCCAATGTAATTGCAATTTCTTTTGCATATAAAAACCTTCAATTTACGGACAGACAACGCACAGGCTAAACCGCTGGCTCTAGAAGATTGTTTGCACAAGAATTCCTAATATCGAAGGTGAGCACGAAGGAAGGACACAACAGTTTTAAAATTCATCCTCTAAAGGCGTTAAATACGGGATGACAGATTGTATGGAAGTTCGTCATTTTTGCCGATGGGAGATACCATCCTGAACACGGCTCGTGTACCTACTGAAACACAGATTTTTCTTTAAGTAAATAAAAATGCATATTTTGTAACTGCTATTCTAATAAGTAATACAGAAAACAAACACTGAGGCGCGTAACGCGGGAGAGGCGCAGCCGCGCAGGCCATGTCCGGTGTGAACTGCGCTAACAACTTGATTGGTGGTCAGCGACCTAACGAACTAGTTCCAGTACTACTACTTTACTTCAAAGGTGTCTGCTTCCAAGAAGACTGGGCAAGTAATCGATACGACACAGTACTCCTGGAGCCGCACATAAATAACGGACGGCTTTGTCCGGGAAACTTACATTTTTCACCCGGACACGGACACCGGACACGGTAACACATCGGCCATGAGACATGATGTATGTGCTGAGGATTTTAGATGTCGCTGCGGATACAGCGAAACAACGTCTTTAGAAATATGTTGAGAAAGAAACGTTACAAACAAGATGTGCAATGTAGCCTCATGTTCTCTAATGTAGTCTGTGATGGCTGATACAATACAATACAATTTATTCAAAAATAAAAATTGGTAAAATACAGTATAAATCTTAGAAATAATGTAGGTAATACAAAAGTATGATGTTAGTGAACCAAATTTTTCAATCATATAGGTTTTAATTATTTCATACTAGCTTCCGCCAGCGGCTTCGCCCGCGAGATAAATATATAAATTATAGCTTACTATATTATGCATGTATTATACATTAAACCTTCCTCATTATACATTAAAAAAAACCGCATCAAAATTCGTTGCGTAGTTTTAAAGATCTAAGCATATAGCGACAGACAGCAGCGGGAAGAGACTTTGTTTTATATTATGTAGTGATTAGTAGGTATTGTATTATAAACAATGAAAGGAATATACCATGCTTTTGACTACTGATTATAATATGTAAGGAGTTAGTTACCTATCGTATTAATTGGTAATCTATAAGTACCTACCTAAGATATTTCGGTTCGTATGCTGGGTAGGTATTATGTTGTAGACTTGTAGGCAGGCAACTGACAACACTCTTTAAAAAGTCTGTACAAAATCTGCAAGAAAGTTTCATAATTTCATGCAGGGTTGGGGCGCATGCACAGAACGCCATACGCGCAACGTTTTCAACTTTTGCACGATAGTTCGTCGATTCTACATATTTTCAGGAGGAATATATTGGCAGGTAATGCGGAGAATGGAGATGCAAATGTCGTTGAATTTAGTTTTGACTGGGAACCTTTTACATAATAGGCTTGTTCGAAAATAGTAGGTAGTCGGTACCTATTCTAAAAATGTGGAAGGAAAATTTGGAACAACAACTAGATGTACAATATAGACATTATTATAGCACATAATATCCCTACCCATTAGTACCCATACATAGTATTAATACTCGCAAGCAACTCTAATAAAGTACATTCCTTCAGCAATTTTATGGGCAATAGCAAGTCATAAATGCGATACGATCCGAGATAGCTTCCATTGCTCAGCTCTTGTTGGACAATAACGGGCAATGCGGCCGGTTTGCTAAGTGGCCACATTTCATGTAATGGCGGCGGTGGCCGGCGATGATACGCTCATCACGTCAAACAGGTGACGTATTTAAGCGGAATTGCTTCAATTGCGTCACCGAGCACTACTCAGATAGTGTACATGCTCTGCCTCTGTGGGAATGGTAACTACCCGCTGTGTTCAGTGCACTTTACCTCACAAAGGTAGATGCGAGTAAATAAAGGCTAAAATATGTACATTACAGCAGTTATCCGCGCATGGTAACGAGGATATTAGTGGAATTTGAATAATTTGTGACTCGTTATGACTGTTACTAGTTTAAACGAGCACTCGGTAAGAGTTGACTGCGCACGCCAGCCGCCACCGCCTGCACCACGGGGGACCGGGGGGGAGGGGAGGAGGGCTGGCGTACGCTCACAGATTAATGCTTAAAATATTTAATTAATCATCTCCGGCTAATGATGCGTCTGCTGGGCGTTGCCAGGGCGATCTCAGAATATTACCAATTACCCCGTAGTCGGCATCGGCAGGGACATGATGGGCTCCTCAGTCACGACTTTAGAATTCAATCTCTCTTTGATCGTCTGCGCGCGACGTGTGGGTGAACACCTTCACATTTTTTTCTTGAGAAACGCTTTCGATTCTACAAACCTATGCAGGAAAAATACTCGGAACACGAACAAATGTTTTACGACTACACCCATTCGCGTTTGGCACATAAAACAATATTACTGCAGTTGCCAGTTGCGACCATTTTAATTACTTTCCTTCTGTAAACAAAGTCGTTCCGTCCTCGACGATCAGGCGCTGCAAGGATTTGTGTTGGATAAGGTTTTCAGAATAGCTCACTGTATGGGGAGGACTAGGGTATAGGGTATAGAGTAGAGTGCTTTACTACTTACCAATAGTAATCCTAGGTGGTTCAGTATTACGTATGGAAATGCACGCTAGTTTACACTCGCTTACAATTTCGGGAAACTGTAAACGGGTCTCAACTTGAGGAAGTTTTCTCGCTGTAGCAGATACATACTGCGGTGCTCGGGCGAGTGCTCGGGCGAGTGCTCGGGCGGGTGCTCGGGCGGGTGCTCGGCTGCCGGGTGCCGGCGACGACTGACTCCTAACGACTCAATATAAAACGGCTCAGCCGTAACTAGAGCCTCCGACGAACAATGCTATAGCTTTTAACGGTCATAATAAAAGGAGAAAGCCCATAAAGTGCGAAATATAAAACGCTCGCCGTAAAAAGGTAAGTTAAATAAGTTTATTGCGCGCCGTTACTTTAATTTGGACCTCTCGAGGTACCTAATGTGCCTATAGGTACAGACAGCGTACTCGACCTAACAATGGTGTGAGACCGTGAACAATAGCAGTGGTATGGTGCACTTTGTCGGCCCCGTTACGTGTTAAATATCATGCATTGTCCCTTTTTACTTTCATGTTTTTTAACAATGGCGTTCGCGTGAATAGACGCTGCTCGCGGACTGTTAGAAAATATATAAGTTGCGAAAATGCTTTTCTGCAGCCGCGGAGCCGGTTGCCTTGGATGCAATAAAGCCTTTACAGAATACATAGTTGGCAGAAGTCGATAAAAGTAGCCCAGAGTGGAAACGACCTAGAAACTAGAAATTAAGAATCCCTACAAACTGTAGCAAGCCTTGCAGGCGATGCATGCATGTACACTGTGTACGTAGGTATAGTCATGGCATGGCACGGCGCCGGCTTCCTCCCGCACAGGGGCATGGGGGCTCGCGGCGCCACGATGTTATAGAAGGTTCAGTAGAAGGTGAACATTAAAGGGTTTAGGTACTTATTTCAGGATTCTTATTTACGGTAATCTTGACCCTAATTGCCTCTAAATTAATTATTTCGGACAGAATGTAGGGTTTTCGTAGTTGAGTGAGTAATTGAGTAAGTTTATGTACTTTTCTGATCTATGATTTTATCATTTCTCATCTAAAAGTTATTGGAACGCCAAAATCTTACTGGTGGCTTCATGTATTTAGTTATTTATCTGGTTGTTTTTGCCATCTCGCCCAACCACCTTTAATTTAGAAGTTTACACCGAGTTTAGTTTAGTTTTAGTATTATTCTAAGCAACTACAACAAAGTAAAGATATTGCAAATGAGATGTGTCAGCTCGCCTCGTAGTCTGTGGCTTAGCGAATAAAACGAAATAGTCCCGCAGTAGTACCGAATAGTTCCTGTACTGATACTGTCGGCAGACACAGTGCAACTGTGATGACATGGTTTCATTATGGATCAAAGCCGTTTTAATTACGATTAAGAATAAGAATAACTTCTTTGTGGAAATTCCTCACGTTATCCTTGTGTAGTTTGGCAGCCGTCAGTCGTGCTAACGGGCGCTTCCGCGGTCAATAACACAGTTCGTAGAAGATCCGACGCGATGTTTTGATACTATATGATACTGCTATATTACACGTTACTCTCAAATTACCGATTACACAAGTGAAAATTTTTTCATGATACAAAGAACTGTTTCGCCAAAATCGAGTGAAAGAAATTTCTACACACATTTTCCTGAAAACGGTAAAAATATTAGCCTTTGGGGGAAAGTTACCAACAAATAAAATGAACTCCGTTAGCCGAAATTTCCGCGAAAACACGTGGCAGCAGCACTGAGGTGGAGTGGGGTGGGGGGAGGGGAAGCACATAACCTACTACTTGACTGTCTTCATTTAAAAAAAGAACGTATTTTTTATTTTTTTAATAAGTCGTGAACGATAGAGTTTTTTAAGATTTTTTTTGTGTCGCAGGTTTTTATTATACTTAGATGGTTTTTAACCACACTGCATTATAAATTCCATGAAAACACAAACCTTCAATCATTCCTGTCATGGCGGAGAAGCTCTCGCAACACTGACACCCTTGAGAGCGCTTGTTTGAACAGCTTCCTCGCGCCTCGCGCCGAGTGTACAGTGTACAGTACAGTACATAGGCAGATTAGATTAGATTGATTCGATTAGTGTCGGTTTGTTTGTGTTTGTTTGTGCACATGTGTACAGCGAGCACGAAGCGATCACACGGGATGAGAAGCGACAAGTGGATGTTTAGACACCACTCGATCACGGCGCTGTTACGGAGTTCAATTATACAAATTGGTCATGGATGCTGTAATGCAGCACGATTTCTTTAATTTCATTTTGTTCAAGCGAGAAAAATTCTCAATAGTAAGGTATACTTGGGTATAGTATTCTTTAATGTGAATTAGTTGGTAGGTTCACAAAAGTATTTGGTCATTGTGTGCGGGTCCTGTCAGGCACAACAGGGAACTGGACGCAGCTAGTAAAATCAACACAAGACTATATGACGCTTCTTTTCACTTCATATTCGAAAGAATCTTCTCACTTTATGAATAAAATACCTACCACGACGAAAAGACGTGAAATAGAAGAAAGAAGCCCTGTCTCCACTTGCACCGAGGCCCGAGGCCTGACGTGCCGCACGGTGCGATGTTCCGGGAAGGGGGACTTTCAAGCTGTGTGCAAACACCTTTACTTTGCTTTGTATATTATTCCCCGTAGAGCGGTCAGGTTACATTGTTAGCGGGTCCCATAGTCCCATAGTCCCATAGTTCCATCGACCCTACCTTACCTTAACTACTTTGAAAACATATTTTTCAATTATGATCAGATAAGGTTTCTGTGAGATAAGTCCATGGCTTGTATAAAGAAAGTGGTTTTCATTCATATGTTGTTTTTAAGTGGAAGATTTATTCCTAGCAATAATTGGCTGAGTCTTTTGTCTCCAATTCTTGTGTCATCAAATGGCGGTAACAGAATGGACAGTAACGTCCTGTTGCACCCGGTTAGACTGAAAGCCAACCCCAACATAGTTGGTTGTGATAAGACTGAGTTCACTATACTATTAGTGTAAGTACCGTCTGATGGTTGGGTTCAACCATCAGACGGTACACAAATGATAGCTCCACAGTGTACACAATTTACATTAAAAAAGTCAATCTCTCCCTCCACCTTCATTAATTATGGACGCTTTTTTGAGTAAAATGAAATGTTCAAGTCATCTCCGGCGCGTCTATTAGTTCCATTCATAACGGCTTCGATCGAAAATCGATTATTTTGATGTCTAACCGACTTCTTTTGTTGTGCACATAATGGAAAATCCCTTCAAACTACAGAATTGTACAGTATCAAGCAATAAACTCGGTCATGAGCATTCCAATACTGGACATAGGCCTCTCCCTGGTGATGTTTAGATGGCATAGGTCTCCTTTCCGCATCCAGTGTACCGCCGCTACCTTCAGCAAGTAACAATCAACATAAATAAAAAGCCAAAGGTTAAATAGCGTGAAACATCGTCGGAACACAGAAGGTCGTGGATTCAAATCCGCCACAGAGCAACCATGGCCAACTAAATTTGTAGCACATTTAGAAGTCGCTAAGGTTAAAGTATTCGCGCTGCATCATACTTGAACAACTAAATATTATGTTTTATGGCTTCGTGACCTTTAGCTGTTCGCTATAACAACTTTCTTTAAAGTGAAAATATATTGTGCAAATTGCAATTAAATTTATAACGACTGTTGTTAAATTCATGGCTGCAATATACCTCACACACAACATAACAGGAGGTATAAACACGATCCTTCCTATAAAATGGCCCTAAATATGAGAGGCATTCAATGTAGAATGCTGACCTGCATGCACGAGATCGATCGGAGTGCATTTCAAGCGGAGCCGGACAATGGAACACTGCGAGCAGCCGACAGTGGACAGCACTACGGAGACGTCATTATTTACCTACCTATGTTCTGCAATACTGCTGCAGGAGGTACAACTGTTTTATAGTATACACTCATTCTCATAGGGCGACATTATTCCGAAGTACAGGTGAATTTCGAACGGAGACCACGATTAGAAAGTGAAACAAAGCTGTCTGTCATAGAAAAGCATATTGTTCCCGATGGAACCGTCAAAAAAAATGTCATCTGTGCCCAACTATCTGTAAAGCCAGACAGACATCGTATGTAGGAACTGTACCTGTACGCCATTTTGTCATATACGCAATGTAATAATCTAGTATCTATAACTACGAACCTTTTGCGGTCAGGGACTATCAAATTATCAACAACATCTCTTGCCTAAGGGCGGTACACACTGACAGACCTACATTTCGTTAGGGTAGGTAGTGCTATGTCGTCGCCACCCCCCCCTCCCCGGCTCCCTTCCCCCGGACCGCCCCTCGCCGCTTTGATCTCTCTGTTCTTAATTACTGGCTTCTAAAAAATCTGGCGCAAGTTTTATGGAAGTTATAAACGCTCCGGTGTAGCTACCGCACCTCCCTATAGAGTAGATACACCAGAAGGACTGAACAACCATGTAACTAGATTGAAGAACTTAAAAAAAATCCTAAGTGTGGTTCGTTTTCGTTTCTCTATGGTATTTATACATACAGGTTGAACTATGAAGCTAGGTCTTTGAGATGTAAAGAGTACAAAACGATCACGAGCTCTATTTCGGAGAAAACTAAAACGGTAACGGCACCAAACCAAACCTTAACTGTGTCACTTGTGATGAGCCTTCTGCACCCTTCCACTCAGTGGCCGCACCCGCCGCCGCCGCCGCCGCCGCCGCCGCCGCCGCGCCGCTCCGCCGCGATCGATCCTAATGAGATATTTTAAATACACAGTACCTGTAGGCTGGGGTACACAGACACAAAGTGAATACCGCCTCGTGTATACGCAGGTACTGAGGAATACCGACGACCATGTAAGTATGTAGAGCAGGCACAGGCGGGCGGTACACATGACATCTCCGTGCACGTACGAACAATGTGTACCTAGCTTAAGGACGAACCGTTCCTCACGCCAAATGTTTGTACGAAGAGAACTTTTAGAAGTACTTCTGTGTTATTCCCTGAAATCTTACATAATTAAACAAATTGAAGACTTTACTTATTGTCTCTATTATTAGATTATACTTAGGAAATCTTTGATAAAAAGTAACTTTAGCGTTCGGAGAAACCATCGCAATGTAAAGAGCTAAGAAATCCTTGTACATGATAAGTAATACTATTTTCTATGTACACTTCATAAGTCCCTGCAAGGCTGCGCTCAAAGTAATTTATAATTAAATAGCGTCCCTAAGTCTCCAGTGAAAGAAGCTCTAGTAATCTAAGTACCAGAGGGAGCTATTGTATAACACAATGTAATACATCACACTGTGGCCCGGCAGGACTCCACTTACATAGTGCTATTTATCTTCCAACCTTCGTAAGCCCTTTCTGATTATAATCTAATCCCGAATGCTAATCAATAGCGACTTAGCCAAAGCCCTTTTATTGTCAGAACCAGCAGTTCAACTATTTATACGGTAGAATTATTTATTGTTCTCGTGTTCTCCTAATGTATGTAAATTCCCATTAAAATAACGTTCTCACGAAATGTAATTTAATCGATATTTAATTGATTTGGGCACTGTTCTCATAAAACTCGGGAACATGTTTCAGTAATCTTTAATACTGATCTGGAAATAACAAAACATTAAAGTTTTCTGGTTTTATCGAAAATAAATCGTAAAAACTAAATAAATTATAACATTGGACGATAGCTCCGACAGACTGACGAGGAGCGACCTCTATCGGTCTCTCTTCGACGTGCTCATATTTGGTCATTGCCTTCAGATTTTTACCTTACCTACTTACTGTTTGTGCCAAACTTTTCTCGTAGACCATATTCCCAAAACTCGTAAAAAAATGTGAAGATTTGATCTAACAATGGTAATTTGTAATATACATATTTTTTTCGCGCTATCTGTTAGGACTGCATGTAAACCACAGCTCCTAAAAAGAGTTTGCCACCATCTGAAAATTTGAATCTTAAAGCTTCAAAATGCTTTTTTTAAAGTTTCAATACGACCGTTTTTCACCGAAATACAGCCTGTCAAAAATCACCGAATGGATTTTTTTTGTGCATAGCTTCCTACAGTGATAGTTAAAGCAAAGCCAACATTTTTGTATATTTACTGAAACCAGATACATTTTTGTGGACCCCCAGTTACAACTTGTGAATCCCCATTTTATTTTCACGCCAACGTAGACCCCCGTCGCGTCTCCCGTGGACCCCTGGGGGTCCACCTGGACCACTTTGGGAATCACTGCTCTAGAGTAATTAGCCAAAACCGTGCTGTTTGGGCGTTTGCCCAGCAGTTCCGGCTAACAATATAGCCAAACCTGCAGCCAAGTTCCGTGCACAGATGACATGTACTTATATTTTTAGCCTATCTGCTCCGAGCACGATTATTTTTCTGCTAAGTCGTTAAGACTCACTGCGTCATCTTGATATTCTTAATTAAAATATCAATGCAACGTGGTTGACGTGTTGTTCTGCTAAATTAATGTAGGCAATGGAAACTCCAATATATCACGACTAGCTGATTTAATTTGTTTCCTAGTATCGTGTTCGTTTGGGGAAAAATACGTGACGTCAGGCTCATGAGTACTCATGACACGATAAAACTTTAATCAGATTATTTAAAGCCTGCTTCAAGTGAAACGCGTTTCTGCTAAACCCACAGACAGCACTAAAAGAAAAGTATATGAATATAAGAAATGACTGTAAAGTTCATAACTACATTTTACTTCTCGACGTATAACGATTTCTTGTAACTTTATATTAGTTTAACGGTCATGTGCAGTAAACTGGACGTTTAAATTGTAATTTATTGCGGAATCACGACCACTTTTCAAATCGAATTCGGTCTTTACGCGTTTTCTGAGTGGAATCGTACTCCGGCCAAGATCTTCTACTTCTGTGGATGTCAATATGGCAAGTAGGTACTAGGTACCAATTTAGATTTTTCCAATGACCCTGATTTATATAGTTTCTTATAAACGATTTTCTTCGTACAGAGGCCTATGGCCGGCAGTGGCACAGTTGCAGACTGGTATATTATTGACTCGCTAGTTCCAGCAACTTGTCGCATGACACAGGGGCTGGCAGTGGGTCGTCGCCACGTCGCCAAGTCAGCATGTCGCCATCGTTCCATTGTGATAGCCTTTCGATTGCATTGATTTATTAACCGCTGCCGTCCCCCCGCGGGGCGAGGGATGAAGGGGAACGTCTCCCTGAACCATTATTTTTAATTTTGATATTATATCCGGTTTCAGAGTTCGGTCGGGGGGGGGGGGGGCTGTAAAAACGTTCAACTAAGTGCTGCTGCAATTATTATTTGTTTTTATATACTAAGTGATGCAGCTATGAAGTCATTAGATACTTGTTACAAACTCATAATATGGTTTTATTTTAAGTTCCTATCAAGGAGCTCGTATGTACATATGTCTCAAGGATCTGGTGGCGTTTAATCGATCTCGAAACAGTCAACAGCCAACTGAGAACGAGAACTATATTGACTGGTCGCATCAAGGTGGCATTTGATATCTTAAGGCATGGCTCGTTCAATTAACGTAAGGACTAATTTTTTTAAAACAACAAATTAGGATTTTTATATTGAACATGATGTGTCATCATTCTCATTACCAACTAACACATAGTAACACTTCTCTCATCTCATTGTAGCACAAACCATATTGTTTACGACGGCATAACTTGCTGCACTGCAACCCTTCAGCGCTGCACATAAACCGAGCCGTTCCTTGTGCTCTCCACAATGTGGCCCAGGAACGCCGAGAACGCCGAGATCACGAGACAAAGGTTTAGGAAAGGGACGTCGTTGTAACTTGTAACCGATATTTTTCTAAAATGTAATTTAATTCTGTGGGTATAAAAGTAAAGAGTTATCTGGAGCCGATATCTGGTGTGCAGTGGACCGGACCAGTGAGTCAGTGACGTCATTAACATGAGAATGCTTATAACGTGATCTCACGTTAACTAACATAAAGATGAGATTGAATGTCGTCTGAACTGAACTGGGACACGTTTGAAGCGGCGAAGTCTTTGTGTCGTTTGAAAAGTTCTTTTGTTGTCTATGGTTAATTTAATACAAGTTTTTTGTGAGATTATTATGCAGTAAGATGTATGCTATAGCGTAATTAGTAAATTATGTATGCACATAATTTTGGAACTATTTATAATGTGTGGCTTTCTACTTTGTGGTGAAGAGCTCAGGTTCAGTCAAGTTAGTTTCACATGCTACAAAGTAATTAACTACGCCGTAGTCTCGTAGCGGGCCGTAGACGTCCAGTGACGTCCCTCGTAGACTCGTAGATAGCTGAACTAACAATTTCCGAGTAGGTACCTAGGGAGATGATGTGAAACCAAGTCAAGTTCCAACTATGTAGTTTAGTGTGTACGTCAATTACATTCCTAGTAGGTAGGAAGTTAGGGACAGGATCTAGCTACTGATGTGACGTTTGAGGATAGCCTAAATTCGATGTTAGTATAAAATGTTACGGGCTATTTCTGACTAGTCGGTAGCAAATACCTTGTTATTTTTTTTTTGCTTAGCTAAATCCTCCATAAAAATTTAAGTTGTTTTGTAACTTCAGACAGCTTTTTTATACTTATTAACTACAAAGCCGAGGCTAAAAAGTATTATTAGTAAATTCTACGATCCTTTATGTTATTAAAAAAATCCAAATCCCTTACAAATGCCCCTTAATTTTTTATTATTAAGCAGAACCGGCAATAATATTAAATTTTATGTTGCAAAGGGGATTCCAAGCACACTGTGAGAGAACGACTCAAATGATAGTCACAACAATAACATTAAAGTGCTGTGTGCGCACTGTGCACGTGTGACGCGGGGCCCGGGGCCGAGAGCCGAGCCGAGCCGAGGCCGAGTGAGTGTAAAATCGAACGTAATTAAAAACCTCGTCGAGATTACTGCCATTGTCGAGCGCTGAACGCTTCATGTGGAATAGCCCATTATCGAAAATGCCCCACGAAAAATAACAAAAGCGATCGCGATGCGCGGCGTTATGAAATGAATGAAACGGAACGAGGGGGTGCAGCGAGGTGGGGGGGGGGGGTCAGAGGGGGCTGGCAGACGAGCGCAAACATTAATGGCACCGACTCTATGTATCGATTCATTTCGTTTTTCTATTAAATTAGGCGCCGTCAGAGGCAGCTGACGCGGGCGCCGCGGCATGCGGCAGGGGGCGCCCGGGTCGCCGGTGCTGCGAGCTGCTCACCGCGCGGCACACTCCACTCCACGTAACTGCAGTTGTTATTCAAGGCTCGCTTGCAAATTACCTGCCTCCCATTTACAAACGAGCAAGTTGGAACTTTTGAACACGGTCATTTGTTTTTCTGGGTAAACGAGTAAACGACTAGTAAATTACTGTATTTTGTTAACAAGTACTGTAGTAACTAGTTTACCGTCGAAATTGTACCTAAACTGACCAATTTGGAAAGTTTTGAGGCGACAGCAATCTCGCAACACGCCAGCAGAGTAAGTTAGTTCGTGACGCCAGTAAAAATACCCCCCAGGCTAGTGAAGGAGGGTCAAAAACCTCTCATACCCGGCGTGGTCATGATATGGCCCTTTGCAAACCACTGCAAAAATCTGGTTACATTTAAAGATTCTTGCTCTTTTATTATATGTTGACCAAGTAACATATCCTTGGCACCTACAATGGCTCACGGTTATGATGGCAGGCAGAAGCCGCTGTTAAACAAACAAACCAATCTGCTATAATCAATCCGTTTGCTAACAATAACGACAACGTCTCTGGTCGTCACCGCGAGGGCCCTGTTCAGAGGATGTTCGCAGTGTACGCGAATGTTCAGCTAGTGGTCTGGCACTCGACGCCTCCACCACACAGCGGGGGCCGTTGACCTCCGCGACACGGTGAACATACTCTAGTAGTCTAACTACCCACATAAGAACTGAAATTAGTAGTATACGGGCTTCATTCCTTTGTACAAGTTCAAAGGACTAACAAGTACACTTATTATGAATGCGCACAATAACCGCTAGGGTGGTACTATCGAATCAAGTATCGACACTATCGACACTTCGAGTCTCCCTTCCTGATAGTGCGGCACGATGTCGACGTGATGTATGATCGATACGGTAGCTCTTTATCTTGACGAGCAAAACGTGAATAGTCTACGACTCTCGCATCAACAATAATGTAATAACTTTTATCAGACCTCTTTCATACACAGTTACAGTTGATTTATTTTATTAGATATTTCATGTGACTCCTATTTCAATTCTACAATTAAGTAGTGGAAGGCTCTATCTACCAGTACTTAGCTTTGCAAACAACGTTGAATGATTGGTAACTTAGTCCACCTTACAGCCTTTTCCAATGACGTCCGGTAAGATATACATGAGAGATATTCGTGTAAAGTACACAACATAATTACATTGTAACGGCACCATTTGTCTATGTAACGATGTATGACATACCAAGTGCGTCACTTGATCCAATATTTGACTAAACTAACAAAGGGTTCCCAGCGCTGCGGCACTACGGCTCTGTAATGTTGTCATAAGCATTTAAGTATTAAAACTGTGTCGATATTCTTTGGCAAGAGAATGTAGTTTAATTGAAAGTTGTCTCCTTTGCATAGCTGAGCCGGTGACAGACATTCAAACAGCTTCACAATCCCACTTTAATTTATCACGAAATGTTGACACCGAATAGGGTTCGACAATGCGCGCCGCTGAAACACCTACCACGAGCTTAAGAGCCCGGAGTTATAATTTACTGCACAATCCATTACTGTTTATGTTCCACATTTCCTACAACTTTCCCACCAAAATCAGCAATGGACGCAGCAGTATTGCTTAGGGCGGTTTCGACGCACGATTCTTGGTAGGTGGTCGGCTAGGGCTCGATTCCAAGTCCACAAAGCCTTACTTACACAAAAAATAAATAAAAAGTTCCTTTCATCTGGGATTGACGTCGCACCGGCTTTGATGGGAGCCTGTTATTATAAGTTACTTGTTATTTATAAATCGGCGGGATAACGGCGGCCCTGTCACACTCCACGTTCATTATAATATCATGTACAGAACTGAGCAGATGATCATTGTAGCGCTGACTGCACCGACGAGGGAGACAGGCTCCCTTCTCTCGTTACACAAATAAGTAGGTACATTATGTACTTTTTACTTTCACATTTAATGACGAGAATCTGATACTTTTCGCTGAATCCGACACCGACCAGTAACTGTGTCATTGAAAACAGATTAAACTGGAACTTTACAGTATGAATAATGAAAATCAGTTTTATTATTCGTATTGTTGTTTATTTATAGGAGCAGACAGGCAGGCAGGCAGCTATAGAAAGCCAATATTTGTGGCGGTAGGCAGGTGCCCCAGCTGCGCTGCGCTAGTTGGCGCCAGACGTTCTAATCTCAGATTAAACTCATCATTTCTGAAGGGCTCTCAGACGGGCTCAGTAATCCTTCAAAACTCTGTACTTATGTAAATGCGGCAGAATACGTCCATTTCAACGAACATTTGCGTTGAAAAGCTCAGCGCGTCGGGTGACAGCGCTGCTCTGGAACACAATGCAAACGACAGTAGCTTCTAAGAATAATAGAAATGAAATCATACGTAACGTTTGACAAAGGCATATTTACCTATTAATGATTTTGCAGGAAGGTTCTGTGGCGAGTAGTATGTACTCGTGCGGGCACAATGCCGGCCGGCTGAACGGCGGCGGCGGCTCTTATCAGTTATCACCGCCCACTCCACGACTCCACGTGTCTCGTGACAGGCGGGATCAACAATTAAAACGTTCGTTAGAAGCATTTCATTGTCCCTGATTCGGTAATGAGTTCGGTTAATTGGTGTTTCGAGAACAACTGTCCTCGGGTGAGGCGGTGATTTCTTTGTGAATTAGTTATCATGACGCGTCTCATTAATTTTTACTTTCGACTTTTGTTCATAATCATACATAATACAGATCAGATACGTATTTCTTAGAAAGGACATTTAGATTTCTCTAGGAAATCATCAATTTAATCGGTTTCTTGATATTAATAATTAATTATGTTGATATAATTTATTCAATTTGAAGGATTTCCTGCTATTTTAGATTGAGTGATGTCACTGACGCTTATGGTTCTCACCTCTCCCGGAATTCCGGGAGTCTCCCGGATTTCAGCAATGAAAATTTTTATCTCCCGGCTCCCGGTCGCGGGCAGAAGCTAGTTTCAAATAAACAAAATTCTCTCGGAATTTAAAATTACGCGCGCATTCTTGCGACACTCGATACTATGTTTGGCCATACCCATACCTGTATCAAACGCCGCCTGCGAGCGTTTTAGCGTTTTGCGTATTCGATATATCATTTTTGAATATTAAATTTGGACTGCCAAGAGTTTTGTCTATTTGTTAGTTGAAGACCAGATATTTTGAAGTCTGTACGTTCTAATGGAAAACATAAGTTGAAAAAAATAAAAAAGTTAAAAAAAAACGATTTTTCTCTCTCGGATTTTGACTAACAAGAGGTGGCAACCCTAGACGCTACATATTTAGTGGAGTGCATTAATGGTCGGAACATGGGAGTGCTACCCCTACCGCTTTTTAGGGTTCCGTATTCCGTAGCCAAATGACAAAAAACGGAACCCTTATAGTTTCGTCATGTCTGTCTGTCTGTCCGTCCGTATGGCACAGCCACTTATTTCCGAAACTACTGTTGAAACTTGGTAAGTAGATGATAGATCGTAAACCGCAATTTAAAGAACTTTTATATTATGTTACTTGCTGCTACGGAACCCTTCATGGGCGAGTCCGACTCGCACTTGGCCGCGTTTTATAAACACAATTTACTAAAAGTTAGTCTAAAGTCTAAACTTAGGTGTTTATGTGTGGTATTTCTATCTAGTATTTACGAAATTCAGGAGTTACCCACGCGTCGATAGCGCTGTATAACAATTAAACCCTGTTTAATTCCAACAATTAAATACGTTTCACTAAATTTTTAAATACCTTTCACCGGAGGCAATGGCGAATGTTGTCGATAAAGCTGTACAATGATTAGATCCCTGCAGGGAGGAGTGCAGAGCGTGCAGTGTCCTGGCAGTGGAGAGCAATCGATATTGCTGCCAGCGTCATGTTCCTCGCTGTGTGGCTGAGCGGAGCACACGTCGCCATATCGGCTTTACTACCGCTGGAAAGATACACCAGAAGGTCTGTTATCATAATAATACTAATCTTTAGAGAAATTGTGGTCTCTCCTCCGCAAAAGCCGCAAATCAAGAGTTGAAGTGATGAGTCCAACTCCAGACTAAACCGCATGCAATCTGTCTGCAACTGTTGTCGCATTTAATTACAACTGGGCTGCAGGGTTTAGTTACCCTTCAATATTTCTCATTCGTAACGCCGACCTTTTTGTGTCGTTCTGCATAGGTAGGTACCTATAATTATTGTGCGTGTTTACGGATCAGACTTTTCTGTCTTACATTGTTGTTTTTTTTTCTATATTGTTCTAGCACTGGATAACTGTCTTCCGGTTCTAGTAACTTCTAATCTAATAAGTGGTATGAACGCTTATGTTTAAGTATACATTTTTAATAGGGGTGGTACTTCTACACGTCACCGTCGCGTGACTTGGTCTCACGTCGCGCCTCAACAGCCACGTCTCAAGTTCCAGCCACTCGCTCAGCCTGCCTCATGCCTCGCCCGCGCGCCCGCCTGCCTCGCCTACCCTGTCTGTTTCAATTTATTGCCGGCACTCAGCTATCTTCAAATGAAGTTTTCGTTTGATTGATCACGACCAAGTTCGTGCAATGTTTCATTCATGAGCATACGTTTTTAAATTCAAAACCTTCTGCGCGGCTTGCAGTCTGGACCGGACGTCCTCGGGGCTGGGGCCCGCGGGGCTGCGGGGCTAATGGCTTCTATGACTTGTATAATTGGTGACGATAAACATTATCCCGATTGTCGTCAAAGTTTGCCGCCCCCAGCTTGTTGTTCTCAGTGAAGCGTTTTGTTGATTCAGCGTCCATTGTCAGTCTGTTGTCACAAACAGAATAATGGTCGCTTATAAAATTCTGATGAAATATTGATATCGGTTTAAGGCCGCAGCCAGTCTGATGTCATGCGGCCCCGGGGCCGGCGGCGCCCGCTGGTCGGCCCGGGCGGGGGCCCCGACGATCAAATGACTGTAATACCATCAGGTAGACGGGCTATATCAATATTTTCGTAGAAATTATCAAACTGAACGATATCGGTTACGCAATACGCATAAAATAAGTATGTACTTGTGTGCGATGTTATGAAATAAAGCACGTTATGGAGGATATAAAGCGCCATTACTGTATTTTATGGTATTTTTATGCAGCCAAGTATGCCGGGGCACCTAATGTATGAATAGTCTATTTTTCCATTCCATTTATAGCCTCGTCTTCATAAAGTTTGCAATGGCTGGTATCGAGCGACCCACTTCCCCTCTGGCCACGTCCACGAGCACCGACTCCTCCGACAGCTGCACACAACAACATTCATATTCCGTGATATATTGTAGCTGTCGCACTCAATCGCTGCACTTATTTATTACCTATCTTATTATTAAGAAAAAAACTCTCTACAACCGGCGGCAATCTCGTATTCATGTTTCCACGGCGCGACACAAAAAAGCAGTAATTTTAATGGCTCCCCGAAGTGCTCGAGCACTAAACGGGAACAAAAGAGCACCCCAATTCGGCACTGCGCGGTTCTGGAAGTAAATTGCTTGTTTTTTGTGCGAAAATGTTGGCGGCACCGGCACAGCACACAATGGCTCATTATAGTGCGCTCCCCGGGCTCGCCTGCCCGCGCCTGCCCGCGCCTGCCCGCGCCTGACGCTCGCCACGCCAGCCAGCCCGGCCGCGACACTGCGCTCTGCCTAAACAACTTTACGACTTTTCTTTTACGGTTGACAATTAAAATGTCGGCTAACGACTTAACTTCGAGCGAGCATAAAAATGTTTTCGAAGATTTTTAGCGAAGATTCTTTGAATTTTCTTCGCTCATAGTCGTTATAGTTGATCGTCACAGTCCCACACAAATACAATAAATTAATAAAATATCCATAACTTGGTGAAAAAACACCAAGTAATCGAATAAGAGGTGATAACCATCAGGAGGCTTCGGACGCTGATATCAAGAACTGAAACTGACGCCCGTGAAGAGAATGGAGCAATATAATATCAGTGGAGTAACACTCCAGTTCTAATGTAAATCGATAAAGTATTTATTTATGTGTCCGCTGGGTGAATGGGTGTGAACGCGATGACCAATCAAACTGGTAACTCGCGGAAGAGCTCGGCGATTTAGTTATTAACCCAAAAACGTGAACGGTTTAGGAAGTCAGCCGGGCGAGGCCGTACGACCGGTCCGGGGAAACGCACCCGTGACTGGGCCGTGACTAATGTTTTGATTACTCAATATCCGAGCGGTGACGGCGACGCTAAACAAACAGTTGAAGGAGGTATTAGCTACCGACTGTTCTGCGTCGTCACTACCATCTTAGTAATAGGCACATACTTGATAATTTGACATTTACTTTAAGGAAACTATTAAGGTTGTGGTAGTAGACCAATATAACTCATTACTCATAAGTCAGGGGCGACAACTATGAATCCGAAGGTTATTTACAAAAACATGGTTTCAAATTACTGAATATAAACATTGCCAACCACAAAGATGAAGCAACACACAGATATAGTCACCGCACAAAATGTTGACACGCCATTGAAAAGTAATCCCGCATGATTTCAGACATAAAACGCTATATTACTCATGTTGGTAGTCCGCCCACTCGGCGCATATAGACCCCCGTCAGTAGGTACGACGGGTATCTGCCAGTCACGGGGAAGCAGGTGATTTACTTCAGGTTCCGTTCTCCTCTATTCGACCTGAACGAATTGAGTGAGTCCTGCTAAGCGTGTCGTAAATATTATTATTTATGAACGACCCACCTTTCTTGTTCCAAACAAACCTCTTTTCACTCATTGTCAGAACGTAGGTACAAGTTTTGTGAACTGCACTAAACTATCTGAGCTTATGTAATACAAACACAATGTTGAGCATTCCTGTTGTATTCAGTGAAGTACGGCTGAAACAATGCGTGGAACTGATTCATGTAGTTTTCAAGTGTTGTATTTCATTTCTTTTGTTTTCTTTTCATTGCATACATTCTCAGAAATTACTAAACCTATCCCAAAAATCTGTTCAAGTAATATTATGAAAATCTATTTACATTGAAAAGAGATCTTGCCTTTTTTAAAGTTATAGACCAGGTATATCATCTCTGATCATTTTCATTTTAAATTGAATGATTTTCACAATCAATCCGCCTTTGTTCAATCCGCAAAAATCAGCGAGTCCGTTCGAGACAGGCCGAAATATAGAAAAACGTCAGCGTCACAAATAGGTCGCCGCTATGAGAGCAGCACGACGTGACCTAGATCTGCACAGCACTCTGTGCATGTCTAAGTGGCGGCTTCGTGTCTTATGATGCACTTCCAAAATATACGACGTGACTAAACTAGCTGAAAGATGTGAACGCACTAATGCACTATTTAGATTGGAAGCTGATTCAGACGTTGCTGGCCGTCCAATTATTATTTTGATTCTAATAAAAAATAAAAATACTTCACAGTATTAATCGCCTAGAGAAGTGGAATTCCTCAGGGATCTATGCAGAGTCCACTTTTTTTTGGTTATTTAATTAATGGTTAAAGTAGAAAGGTAGATTAGAAAATAAGGGAATCCGATTACCTTTCATAGACGATTTAGCGCAAACGTCTGCTTCAATGTGAAAAAGGACGATCTGACTTAAAACTAGTTAAAACCGAAGCTTTTTAAAATCCAGAATGGTGCTGATTCTCTTGTACACCGAACTAAACTATCACTAAAATTTCTTACTTTTGGCTATGAGAATCTAAAAGCTATTCTGCAAAAAAACAATCTCTAAATTAAAAAATAATTTTAACACATTCATCTAAAATCGAATTTGACAATCGCGACACGACTCCACGTGGTACTTGTTTGCTCTACTCCGTGAATTTTTTTAGAGCCAGATGTTTGCAGGGGCCCGGCAGCCTCGACGTGTTTTATATGGAATTTTTTAGTTTTTGTATGGAAAATATGAAAAATTATTACCTATGTGTTGAGGTACCTATAGGGGTTTAAGGGTTTTTCAAGGGGGTCGAAATTTTCATCAGGACGCACCGTTTATTCGAAATATAAGCAGAATTAAAAAAAGCGGCCAAGTGCGAGTCGGACTCGCCCATGAAGGGTTCCGTAGCAGCAAGTAACATAATATAAAAGTTCTTATAGTTCGTTAAAGGTAAATTGCGGTTTACGATTTATGACGTAATAAAAGAAAACTACTTACTAGATCTCGTTCAAACCAATTTTCGGTGGAAGTTTACATGGTAATGTACATCATATATATATTTTTTAATTTTATCATTCTCTTATTTTAGAAGTTACAGTTACACACATTTTACCAATTTGGAAGTGTCTCTCGCGCAAACTATTCAGTTTAAAAAAAAAATATTTTAGATAACTCAATATCATTTTTTAATACCTATCCATAGATGCCCCACACGTATGGGTTTGATGAAAAAAAATGTTTGAGTTTCAGTTCTAAGTATGGGGAACCCTCAAAATTTTTTGTTTTTTTTTTCTATTTTTGTGTGAAAATCTTAATACTTACGTTTCAACAGTATAGTTCTTATAGTTTCGGAAAAAAGTGGCTGTGACATACAAACGGACAGACAGACAGACATGACGAATCCATAAGGATTCCGTTTTTTGCCATTGGCTACGGAACCCTAAAAAGATACAGTACTGTTTTTGCACCTGAAGTGAGTGCAAGTGTTGGTGTGAATGTTAGTTCATGCTCATGACACTAATTTTATTCCACTCCTTTTTAATCGCGTTTAAAAATAATCAGATTTAGTTGAATAATCAAAATTTTTAGGTGAAAAACGTCAAATTCAGAATAGCAAAATTGCATTTTTCACTAAACTTATAACTCAGAGCAAACTTAGTGCTGTCAAACTAAAATATAGTTAAGTTGTGGCATTTTAGTCTATTTCAGAATGTGAAATCTTCGTTTGACATAACTAAACTAAATTTTGGTGATTTTTTGTCTAGTTTAGAAGCGTTTGTGACAAGAGAATCGGCACCAATATCTGCTAAGATTGTTATCCTTCTTATTCCTAGAAAAGTCCGGGATTTGAGTCAACCAACAGGCTCGCGCGCCCTGACGTGAGGCATCGTCGTCGTTGGCTACCTGCGGCCTGCTGTGGGTGAATAATACACCTCTCCGAGTCTCTGCCTACACCAGGGACAGGAGTGACGTTAATAACTAAGTATGTCATTTATATCTCATAGTTAATTATGAGTTTTAGTATGACTTGGTGGTTGATGCAACATGCTTTTCTGTTATATCCATTTACTTTCGGCAATGTATTAGGCGATCACCAAGTTGTTTGGCGAGCGACGGGTTGTAGTAACATTGGGATATCTTGTCTCAGTCTTTGATACCGAGTTACCGACTGATCTTATAAAAAAGTATTCAGTGATTTTTATATTGCAAGTTCCGGGCAATCTCCTAGTTGATCTGATGCAAATGTTTCAAACAAGTTTTATATTAAAATGGCAATGCTATAGCTAAGGATATCTGATATCGTTTCGTTAAAAAACGATGAATTTGTAATAAAAGCCTTTGCAGGCGTCCCCCTGGCCCCCCAGCCCCCCGGACCCCGGCCCCCGGGCATCGTCTGTGACTTTAACTTACAAGCAAGGAGGTTTATTCTAACCCAACGAAAGCAGACGTTTGATCACTGTTAATGGTAGACTTTTGATAACCACATAGCTCTAATCAAGTTGTATCGTTATGAACTTATGATATTTATAAGTATTTTACGTTGTAATACTATTTATCATGAGGAAAGATATTAAGAACTACTTTTCTATGACAGACTGTCGTCGTCAATAGTTCCTTCTCATAGGAAATATCAGAATATCTCTGCATTTATCGAAGACTTTCATAAGCTTTCATTATTTGAATTGTTTTTTTACGGATGCAGCTACATGAAGGTGCGCTAAGTGCACATCAGACGTTTAATATCTGCGAGCGACTCACGCAAAACGAGTTCTAACACAATGAAATAAGTACTAGTTCGTTTTATTTATACTAACTAATACTAGGTAAATCCCTATAGCTGGCTATATATTTCGCTGGTGGCTGGTAGCGGCTGGATGAGAGTAAAGTTGCCGAGAATAGAGCTGAACGGCGTGCGAGTGGGATGACTGCTGCAGGGATGATGATTTGGCTATAGATACAGAAAGCACAACATACACATATTCGAGCACCCGCTTCGGGAAAATTAGGTTTTCTTTTAACCATTAATAAAGCATTAGGATTTACTTCGTCGACATAAGCAGAACATTTTGAGTATTAGGATGGTAGAGCGAAATCGAAAATTTTAGCACAGCGGCCTCGGAAATGCTAGTTCATCTTATGACCATTCACACAGATATAGGAGATACTTTGTCGACTTATGCAAGAAAGCGTGAATGCAGGATGCAGGATAGCAGGATGCAAGAGCTAGCGAAGTGACCTCGAATTTATGCACCCCGCCTCGGATTTTGTCCACATAAGAATTTTAATATTAGAAAAACATGTGGATGGTAGAGCAAGCTCGAAAGCTTTGGCCGCCTCCGATCGGTAGTTTTCTTTTGAATAAAATTCATACAGAAATAGGCGTTACTTTGTCGACTATACAAAAAAATATTAAAACCATTGACCGTAGGTAGGTTAGAAGGCAAACCCGAAAATTTTGGCGCCCTACGTTTATATTTTGTCCCGAACTCCAACTACACATTTCTGCACCTCTTCAGGGCACTGCTGGCACCGCCCTAGTTATGGCACTGAACTCTTTAGGCACGGCAGCTGCATGCGAACATAGCCGCCGGTAATGCATCTACCACGAGTACCAGTTCGTGGTACTCGTGGTAGATACATTATGTACAATGGCATTGTCTGTATATCTGCTGATGCTCGTGATAACTGCGGCTAATACGGACGGCGCACTTATCTGTCATCTCAGATCCCATCTACAGAGAACAGTGAGAGAGCGGCGTCACGTAACAGATAAGCAAAGAAGCCTAACTCGAGACGACGACAGACAACAGAGCAACTAGTGCAAGTACACTCGAGACAACGACAGACAACAGTGCAACTAGTGCAAGCACACTCGAGACAACGACAGACAACAGTGCAACTAGTGCAAGCACTGGCGATACAACGACAGACAACAGTGCAACTAGTGCAAGCACACTCGAGACAACGACAGACAACAGTGCAACTAGTGCAAGCACTTGCGATACAATGACAGACAACAGTGCAACTAGTGCAAGCACTCGCGATACAACGACAGACAACAGTGCAACTAGTGCAAGCACTCGCGATACAACGACAGACAACAGTGCAACTAGTGCAAGCACACTCGAGACAACGACAGACAACAGTGCAACTAGTGCAAGCACTCGCGATACAACGACAGACAACAGTGCAACTAGTGCAAGCACATTCGAGACAACGACAGACAACAGTGCAACTAGTGCAAGCACTCGCGATACAACGACAGACAACAGTGCAACTAGTGCAAGCACTCGCGATACAACGACAGACAACAGTGCAACTAGTGCAAGCACACTCGAGACAACGACAGACAACAGTGCAACTAGTGCAAGCACTCGCGATACAACGACAGACAACAGTACAACTAGTGCAAGCACTCGCGATACAACGACAGACAACAGTGCAACTAGTGCAAGCACACTCGAGACAACGACAGACAACAGTGCAACTAGTGCAAGCACTCGCGATACAACGACAGACAACAGTGCAACTAGTGCAAGCACTCGCGATACCACTCATTTGAAGTTGGCACTCACTTATTTTGAGAATACCGTATGAGCGTATTATGTTTTTCGCTCTTCTTATGGAGCCGACCTTCTGGACCCATCTTCTTCGTGTCAGTGAGCGAGCTGCGCCTGCGAGCCGGCACGCCGGGGACGTCACGCCAACCACCGCGATTGTCTGCGGCGGCCATTGTGCAGAGACCATATTTCACACACGCACTCATTTCCCCACAAAGAAGTGAAATATCGATTCATGGAATACCAGCAAAGCGATCTCGAACAATTGTTGCAATGTACCTTTAGACACCATACGGATAGAGTGTAGAGACAGGTAAATAAGGTGAAACTAATCTTTTTCCTATGGCATTGAAATAACATTGGATCTCTCATAAAATATGTCCATCTCCATATCGACACGATATGATAAATTGTTCAAAACAACTACGAAACGCCTACATAATTTGCGGTGAGGTGGAAATTCGAATGCGGTTTGGGTGCTGAAGGCACCAATACTAATGTTTGAATCGACATAATTATAATCTAGATTTTTTATTAGGTACACACATCAGGTTACTGAAATGATGTCTAGTGGCTCTCAATACATAGGCATGGTATTTCATACATGATCTGGCACAGAGGTGTCTGGTATTGCGTGAATAGATATACTTGAGGAGTCTATTGTTTTATTTCGACCGTATCACTCGTACATCTCAGCAGGCATCGAACTCGCATCCATGTAGCTTCATTATAAGTAGCGTCGCGCGTCACTCGTCAGGATCGTGGCGTGGCGTTTGATTCTACCACATGTAGGAAAAGAAAAACATAACGTAGAACCAGTATTTAATTAATAGGCCAGAAAACCCATTTTCAACGTCTCGATAAACCGCAACTCCGAAGGAGTCGTTGAATCCCTCTAAGTGATGAGGAGGATGACCGTCCTCGTGCCGCTTATGAAATAAAGTCGTGGTTATTTATGGCATCGTTACCGTTCAGAGTAGATAATAATATTGTGGCCAAGTCCCTAGTCCCACACTGCCAAAGCTGAGCCAACTGAAAACTTTTAAAGCAATGCAGTGCTTTTGTGGCCCACTCGCTTTTCAACCGTATCTTTGCTTCGTAAGTCATCTTAGCATTATTGTGTGTGTAGGCTTGTTTCCTTTGTTTTGTTTTTGCTGCCTGTCTGCCCGCGCCGGTCTGCCCACACCGCGGCCGTCACAACCGGGCCCGGCTGATGATACTTGAGAGCAGGGCGCAGTGTGCGGCGCGCGGCGGCGGCGGCCGCGGCGTGTGGGATGGACAAACACGCCACGCCATGTGTTCCGAGTTTAGCACAGTCAACCACACGTCCATGGTGGTTACAATTACACAGTGCCAGCGACTCTATGTCGTAGCACTAAAGACAGCTTTCGTAGTTCAAGTGTGCAGTCGTCCGTACGAACGCGTACACTTACAATTTAGACAGGTCAATAAGATTGATTGAGAGTTCATGAAGTCTTCGCTTTATTGATGTCGAGTACGGCTCGAACTATTACTAATAAGTAACGATTACTGTGATCAAATTGACAGCTCACAATAATTATGATCGTATCTCATCACGAGAGTGTTTTTTTCTATTAAATTAGGGACTGTTACCTGAATATAATATTTTTATCGCGTCGTTGTGCGTTGAAATCACTTTTAATAAGCATCATCAGTATACACGCTATCTTTTAATCAGTAATAGGATACAATAGACAGAGCATCGCCGTCGGCCACCACACTACCATGGAGACAGAAGGTCCATTTCAAAGCGTTAGTATGTATAGGCAGAGCGAAACACAATGGTCTTTGCAGCTCCTACCAAACTGAGGTAAGAAAATAATATTTTGCCAGGAAAAAATAGTTAGCTTTATTCTGCTAAAGTAGCTAGTGACGTCCAGGAATAACGGGTTGTTACTGACCACTCGGTGGAACAGCTGAACAAGCCGAGCCGCGGGTGGCCTCTCGCAGAACCGATTCTTCTTGAGCAGAATGGACTTACTGTGAGCACTTTTTGTTATGTTCCTGATATTATAAAATTCTTTGTGCTTATAAGCCTAACCTCCGGGCCCTGGTCTGCACGCTGCAGGCGCGGCAGGTTCGTCACGTCCGCACCGCACCGCACCACCCCGCACCGCACCGCACCGAGCTGAGCCGCAGCCGCAGGCTTTAATATCACAAATCTGCAGTAATTGCGCCGTCGCCGTCGCCGACACGCGCCGCCGATCCACATCAAAGCAAAGCCCCGCACCAGCCCAAGCCGCGCGGCGCTTTCCATTACAACACACCCTAAGCTTCTATGTATTAAAGTTGCTAAGCGAAAAAATACCATCTCCTAATGAGAGATAGCACAGTGTCCCTCTCTGTCGCGCTGTGTCGGCGATGAAGCTCCCTCGTAATGGATACAGAGAGTTCATGTGTATTACGTTACGAGATACATAATTAATTCTGCAATGTGTTCGGCGGGATTTATCGTGAGTAGGTAAATAAAGCTGATATAAATAACGAGCGAGTTTAACGAGAGGTCGAATGGGCAGTTTTGTTTCAATGTGAGTAACACTGCTGGGATTACGAAATTAATTAATTACCCAATTACAATTTTATTCAAAGAATAGATAGAAGATATTTTTCCTTATTTTCGTTGTGTCTGCCCTTGGGATTAACTTCCTGTAAATATCATAAAAACAGGCTTTTATTAACTTATCTCCAAGAAGTTTCCGTTTATCTGTATCGAGGTTAAGTAAAAGTAAAAAGTTCCTTACAATAGCTAAGTAGGTACCTGGGAGATGTATTAAAAGTGGCAATTTTCCATTGTGGGAATCACCAGGTGAAATATAATCAAAACTTAGTAGTGAGGAACTAGTTCTTTAATACAGAGACAATATGTCCTCAAGAAACTGTAACACAACTCATTTATGACAACAGCGCGCTTGAAACCCGGCCCGCGCCTGTCTATGAGCACACGCCGCGCGCCGCGCGCCCGTGACGACACAGACACACGCACACGAGCACACGTGTACCACGTGTACACGTACAGCCAGCAACGGAAGTCGAATGACACTTCAGTTTTTTAATCAGTAATCGGAACAAAAATTAGATTTGAATAATAAAAACTCACTACTACACATGAATTGCTCAAAACCACTGAAAAGCAATGCATCGAAACATTCAGGGTCAAGCAATTTAAATGACTTTTATATAATAATCGATAAACAATAAACAATATTTATTTGCTATGGCTCTTGTGATGTGATACAGGTACACCTAGTACAAGAGCCAGGGCTACACAGATTTTTGTGTCTTTGAAGTGCAAATAAATATTACTATTACTATTTGTTCAAGCCTAAAACCTATTTACAATGTCATTATTGTACTTTGTGTTGGTCGATTTTCGTTGCTGACCGTACATACATGCAAACATGCACAGATCGACACGGCAAGCAGGCGATCGTAGAGAGATCAAGTAGGTAGAATAAAATGTCCGAGCCCCGCGCCCCGCGCCCCGCACCCAGCGCCCCGCGCCTCGCGCCCCGTGGGCCGTGCTCGCGGGTAAGTTATCGGCTGCGAGATAAATCCGCCAGTCGTCGAAACAGACACGAACAACACTGTTATCAGATAATGTTGGTACCACCGGGTGACGTTGCCAAGATATTCCAGATGACATGAATGAATGTTGCAGTCGACATCCGACACACTAGCCCAGCTACAATTCCAACAACTTTTCAACATTATGACCATTTAGTCTGTTTCAAATTATTAAATTTGCCATAATAGGATGATGAATTAGACCTATGCGTCGTACGACAACAAAAACGATCTGTTTTTCGTAAAAATTGTTGTTTTTTTTTTCTTAATTTCCTCTACCCGGTAATGCGGAAATACGAGAAAATGTATACACGCAGTACATTTCCGATAACATTATAATTAATTGCCGCCATATAATTTCATTTGTTTTATTTTAATTAAAGCTCCTGTTTTAAATTGCTCATTAGGTAATCCTGTTTTCCCTCCAGATAACGATGCAGAATGTATTAAGCTCTGTTTCCTTCCGTGTTACCTTCCCTGCGCTCAGGTTACTTACTACTTAACATGACCAGCTCAGCATCGTCCGCTCGCCCGTATCCCAACTCAGTTGGTGTGCACAGAATGTCTTCTTCCTCCATACTTCTAACTTCTCAGCCATCATCTCAGAGTCACCCACATATGTACCTACATACCTATCACCTTCCACACATCCATCTATCGTTTCTCTGGTCATCCTCTACTCTTCAGTCCCTCACACGACCAGCAGTCACTGAATGTGACTCTGGTACAAATGCTGCACATCCTGCCTAGCTCCGGTGATGTCCACACATGACACAATACCTACATGCTACTCTTTCTTCGACGCTTCTATTCTTCAGCTTATCTCCGAAATGTCTGATCTGTGACGTCATAATATGACTTCGTTATTTTCGGCAGTGAATTTGAATAGTACATCCAGCGCAGCGAGGGTCATGATTTCCAAAAATGACAATGGACATGGTAATAATAATATATTCTTTATGAATGCATCAAAGATAAACAACGATACTTACTGCAATAATATTATATTTGAAAAAATTAACAATTTAGTAGGAGATTCTCTGATATAAATTATATGTACAGTTTATAACTTACAAAAGTTATAATTATAACTTATAATAATATAAGATATGCTAACTCTCTCATAGGTAAACAAAGTAAATCTTTCATTTCCCGGAACCACGTTTAATATTTTATATTCAGTGGACAATTTCAAACTTATAGTTGCACGTTATGACGTGGATACCTACTCAATTGGTTTCCTATAAGGATTAATTTCATACTTACTACCGATGACACACCACAAAGAAACTTTTAGACTGCCTTCAATCAACCAAAGAATAGTTCAATGAATCAACCGTAGTTACTTATATAAACGTATAATTCTTGACTAACGTTTGTATTGTTCAATGATTTATTATATACTAGCTTTTACCCGCGGCTTCGCCCGCGTGGATGTCGCAAAATATCCCACGGGAACGTTCTACCGGGAATACATACCTAATAGCCAAGGAAAAGATCATTGACTAACTTTCAGCGGACGCAGTGGTAGGCTACAGCGCCCGCGTTGTCAACCATAATTATTTTGTTACGCGTAATTTTGAAACTGTGATATCTCTTAAACTATTCATTTAAATGATGTGAAGTAAAGGCATATTTTAATCGAAATTGAATGGCCAATTTAAATAACCTATTTAATTGGATAAGGATTAATAAGATACCGGTCAAAATAGCTTCGGAAATAACAATGAAAATTTTATACAATTTTGAAAGATAAAAATGGTTATTGTGGGTCACCCTTAGAAGATAGACATATGCCATCGCGGACTTTTTTGTTGCAATTTTTAAGATATACAATACTCTAGAACATAAATTTGATTTATCTCTCACGGCTTACGCAGCGCACGCCAGTAAAGCTCCCAGTCGGCATGATTTTTTCCGACATCTTCAACAATAATCGTCATATTTCAGCCAATTTACACAAAACCTTAATGAATTATACACTAAAACCTTCCGCATGAATCACTCCGTCCAATGGTGGAAACCGTTTGAAAATCCGTTCGGCAGTTTTTGAGTTTATCGCGTTCAGACAGACAGACAGACAGACAGACAGACGCGGCGGGCGACTTTGTTTTATAATATGTAAGGATAACCGAATGACTGAATTATCTCTAATCGGTTCTTGTCCTCGTAATAACCCTCCCTAAAGTATCCATTGTAGATATACTTCAGTGAGGTCTCAGGTCGGGCTCTCCGCGTGCGCGTAACATCGTCCTAGAGACTCGCGCAGACTTGCGCTACTATAATATCCGCCTCAGTCCGTACCGTACTTAGCAATCGGAGCGGTCATCAGCGTCAATTAGGACAATATCTCTCAGGGTTGTTCATTAGGCGCTGTGGCAGATAGGTATGCTGAACAGTGGCCTTCGCGTGACGAGAATATTTGATGAGAATACGGCTAAACACTGGTAGAACATAATATCCCATCAATCTTGCGCTTTTAAAATATTTCTAGCCTTATTATCTGATAATCTAGGTGACCGTAATACTAATGACTAGTACAGTTACTGTAACCGTATGTCTCCGCTACTCTCCACCTGCCAAGTCCTGACCTGCCGCAACGCTGACGTCACGCAATACACAACGCTGTCGACCCCGCAACTCCGCACCGCAACGACCACGCTCCACTGACAACTGTATTCAGTGGCCACAGTGGCCACGCGGCTCTACTCAAAACAACGGCAAAACTCGGTCTCTGACGTCACTGCAGCGACTAATCAACGGTCCGCTGGTATTTATGGATAAATTCTTCCAACCCGTTTGTTCAAATGGCAGATTTATCATAATAGCTCAGCGATGCCTGTCCCTGACGTACTCACAACTCAGCTTTGAACAAATTCCCATCAGATGGGTTGTAATAAATACGCGTTATGTATGAGTTGTATGACTGATACGCCAGATGTACGTGACGTGAGGGGAGCATTATTTTTATAATAAACTGATTACGTTGATGTAAATACGATGGACAATAGCTGCACGCGGGGTATGACCCGACTCCCGAGCGAAAGGTTCAAATCTGACTAGTTGTATTGTTAGATGCATTTCTTGTGATGTTTTTATTGAAAGGATAAGGGAGAGCTGAATTGTTAAAGTTTTGAACTACACAATTACACATTGTTAGTCAGCGTTCCCTTATAAAACACATTCTCAATCGGTCTATTTTGTGTCGGAATCACACGTAATGCATATTAACGGCGGTCGTCGACATTTGAATATTTCACCGAGCGACGTATTGTTAATGACGCGGCAGGAAGACGGTAAACACACGAGTGGAACAAAAAGCTAAAACAATGATATTGACATCACCTTGAATTAATTATCTGTGACCTGTTTGACACCCCCTCCCCCCGCCACCTCGGGCACCATTGTGTCAATTGTGTCAAAACGTTCGGATTCCGGGAGCGTTGTATGGCGCCGGCCGCCATGTAACCCGAGCACAAGGGACAATAGACTAGTGAAGGGTCGTCTGTTCCAAGAAGATAGTCTAATGTAACCTGTATTTGACGATGAAGTAGGCAGAGATGGTCTTATCAATTCTGTTTGTCGATAAGGCTTACTTGCACAAATCCTCAGAGATGAGGTGAAAGTTTCCGAGTCAGATGTAAGAGTTTGGGCAAAGTAGAGGAACAAATAGGAAGTTTGACGCCGTCGCATGGGATTACAAGAAAAAAACGACTTCCAAAAACAACACTACAAAGTGAAAAATAATATTGAATTTTCGTTTTTGGCCACCGACTTCCGAAATTATTAAGTTATTTTTCAACTTAGTAGTGTTTTTTCGAAGTCGGTTGTATTTAAAGTTTAAATTTTTCACTGTATAGTTGTGGTACCGGTACCTACCTCAGTTACCTCACACGGTCACACCAATTCAAATAGTTACCACTACTTGATATGTAATTATATGGATGATGTTATAATAGGTTCCTGTCACTGATGATAACAGTGGCAGGAACTTATTATAATATGAAAATACGTATTATTGAAGCTTACTCAATAACTAAATAAGCAAATTAAATGAATATTTAAGCAAACAAACTTATGGATCTTGTAATTTGATCTGAAATAAATAAATATTATATCTATATATATAAAACAAAGTCGGGTTTGTTCGAACACTTATAAGTAACTGGAGAACGGCTGGACTGATTTTCATGGTTTTGGATTTGTTGGATTTGTCTCCACCCCGAATAGCAGAATAACTATCAAATCATTGGAAAACTTCACGAAAAAATATAAAATAAAAGAAAAACATTTTCCCATACAAAATGTTCATGGGTTTCGTAACTGTCAAACATTTAATGTTCATCACGTCGCGTCGATACGGTAAACTCTCCCCTTAAATTAAAGAACGTATTTAAATACAGGTTTCGAATCGACAACATATATCCAAAATATTCGGATAATGGCTTAATTTAGATTTTAAAAATATAAAATAATGACAGTAATGAAAAAGGATTGACATAATTATATTGGTTGTCAAATATTTATGCGTGCGTTCAGAAATGTATTTTGTGTAAATCTTATAATAAAGTTATATTTGTGATATTATCACAAATATAACTTTATTATATTAAGGAAAATTTATATCAACCTACTTTTAAAAAACAAACAAAAATTGTCAAATCGATAAGTGTCACTATTACTCTGAGGTGTCACTAAATCATTACAGATTATTCTGTCAATCCAGTCAGAGTCAGTATAATAAATGTATAAATATTGTTTTGTGTGAGTATCCCGCGATCAAGAAGATCTAATCTGTATGGCCGTTTTTGGCATCCAAACATCCAATACCAACGATGAAATTACGCGCTATCAAGTTGGTAGATATGTGAACTGCAATGAGGCAATTTGGCGTATATTCTCATTCCCTATTCACGAACGTCATCCCAGTGTTGTACATTTGGCGGTGCATCTGGAGAACGGTCAAAGAGTATTATTTCACAGCGTCGAATGCTGCTCAACGTGCTGAAACACCTCCAGCGACAACATTAACCAGTTTCTTTACAACTTGGCAAAGTGATCTGTTCGCACGAACGTTGCTTTACTCGGAGATGCCACGTTTTTACACTTGGAACGCTTCATCGAAGAAATTTCTGCGTCGGAGGCAAGGCGATGCGGTTCCTGATCATCCGGTTCATGCGGTTCAAGAGCATCAGTAGAATGCATATCCATTCTACTGATGCTCTTGGTCGTATTTACACAGTTCATCCAAAGAATGATGAATGTTTCTATTTGCGGTTGTTGCTGGTAAATGTTCGTGGGCCAACATCATTTGAATCACTACGAACTGTTAATGGTACAGTGTGCCCAACATTTCGTGCAGCAAGAGCTCAATTTGCTTGAAAACGATACTTTTTGGGACACGACAATGGCTGAAGCTATTATTTCTATATCTCCAAGTCAGATACGCATATTATTTGCTATCATCATTTCTACATGCTTCCCATCTAATCTAATCCACGTAACCTGTGGAACAAATACAATGATAACATGTCAGAAGACATTTTACATCAAATTCGTGGCAGTTCAAGAAATCCTGATCTTGAGGCGAATGAACAGATGCATAACCAGGCTTTGGTCTTGATCGAAGATTGTGTTACCTCATGTGCGGCAGTTTGTGAGTCAGGTTAGGAATGCGAGCGCCAGATCGCGGAAAACTTATTATGAGTTATATAATAAAGTTTTTGTTTTTTAAGTATGCAATTTTAATTTCCTATGAACCAACGTTTATTCTGGTATAAATTTAACGTAAAAATATGAATGTAGATAATTACTGTTAATTCTGAGCGTTTTTTTAAGATTTTAAATTGGTTTTTTTTTTTGATGTCCCATAAATATTTCCAAATTCTGAGGCCGCTATGTACTAAACTAATAACTATTATCCATAACTCAATAAGTCATAGTTGTCCAAGTCTTTCAGTTACTCAGAACAAGAACGCCAAAGTTGCCCATTTTACGCAAAAATCACCGTCGAAATCAGTCGAAATGTAATAGGGCTCTTAGTGCGCTTGGTGATAAGAAAACTGATGAGTAATGTGATTCACGCGACGATACTCAAAGGAAAATTTAAAGATGAGTTAGTTCTCATTCCGAGGATTCCAATGATCCCAACGGATGCCTTTTGAGTTTAAACGAATTTAACCGAGTGCATCCCATGCTGCACAATATGTGCATAGTTTAATTCAATCATGTCTTGCTGACACGCGATTGATTTATCTACTTAATTTTTGTACTTATTTATTTATTTTTGTGTTATTATCTTAAAAGTACTGAACTAAATATTTATTTTCATTGTATTACTTTCATAAAATCATAAATTAAGTTCAGATAATCTGTAACACGACATTCAGTGACTGTTAGGCGGTACGAAGTTCGACGGGTCAGCTAGTTTATTAATAAAATGTATATGGGACAAATTCTAATTTAAATTCATTTATTAATTTTGTGCTCATAGGGTAAAATGACCAGCTCTGAATTATGATAATGACCTACCGACCTACCAAACAAAAAAAGAATCACCAAAATCAATTCATAATTTTATTGGCAAAGTAACCGCGTAGCAAACATACAAAAACCATATTGCATTGAGAACCTCCTATTTTTTTTAGTTGGTTACAAAAACGAGAGCTAAACTATCGAGTACCTAATTTTTGTAATTATAAGCCCAATCCACCACTCACGAAGACCCCATCTGGCAGAAAGCGAACCTACCATCTTTGTTGATGTATATTTGAAGCTAAATAAATAAATAAGTACTTGTGGACTTGTGGACTTCTCTGTAAGAACAGTTAGAACTAACTATGGAGAACCCTAACAACATAAACTTCGTTATTGACACAGGACAGCAAATAGCTGGCTCTGAAGCCGATCCACGGCACGATCTATAGGTTCGTTCAAGAAAGTTCTAATGTCTACAATAATAAATATTTATAATCGGTCGTCAGCGCACTCAATTGTTGAAGAACGTTCAGAAGTTGGAGCGGTCGATGGAAACCTTACATTAGCATTCTTATGAGAGAACACTTATTGTTTCTTTCAATAGTATTTAGGTCGTTTAGTACCTAACTAACTGTTACACTAGGTTAGGATATTCCTTAGATTTACTGATTCAATTTCGTTCTTAGCTGCTACGCAGTGAGGTATTTTCTGTGTGCATGGCTATCAGGAACAGCTTGTGAACACAAAACAACTGCTATTAATATGGACTTTTTGTTCTATTATCAAGCAGGTCTACAATTTATAATTCCGACCCAGTTCACTTTGAACACAATCATTTAATACGTGTACTTAGCATTATAGTCCGTGACATGAGAAACAACAGAACAACAAGCTGAAGCAATGTCTATTGTACGACCACAAATGGGTTACCTACTTAGAGCAGTGTCGTGTCGTAAACAACAGAGCTCGTGTCACCCCCCGCGCCCCCCGCGCCCCCCGCCGCCGCCCGAAGCGTCCCTCCTCCCGCTGCGTGAGGCAGTTTCGCCATCCTCGAAAAAGAAATAAAAATAAGTGGGAGCGGAAATGAAAAGGGTCAATCTGATCTCAGGAGCCCGAGGGACTCCCCGCAGTCCCCGCCAGGCACAGCAGTCTGCGAATCAATAAGCAGCCACATCTCAGCCCACAGCCCCGGCCAGCCACTCGACAGTCTCGTATTGAATGCGGCTGAACGAATTGCCTTTATATAAAAACCTTTACTAAACGTAATGCGTGAGAACGTTTCTTCATGTCGACCATTAAAAAATAGTTCCGGCATCACGCGAAATTTGTTAACCGGAATTTCACGGTTTGAAAGCTTGAGATCCGTTGAAACGTTGATGAGAGTCGTGGAACCGCCTGGTACCTGATGCTGGGTCCACATAATATTTAAAAGTGAACTAATGAAATAATTATAAATAATAAAAGTAATACTACAGAAAATGATGATTGCTGAAGTTTAAAATAATGTGAATACTTACATGTAAATCCAAACAAAATTCTTCGCTTGGTAGATTTAAAATTGCTAAACATGATTCGATAATTGGGCAGTAAATCAACACGGAGCGGGCGCGGTGCGGGCGCGGGCTAATCGCTCCGGCAAACATTTAACATTCACAATGAAGGTATTAGCGATCGCTAACACAATGGCTGAACGTTCGAATAACTCGGGAAAAATGCCCGCGTGGCTGTGACTGGCTGTGAGTGCATTAGCATTATGTTATGAGAGCCGCGCGCGCCGCCTCCGGCCTGCGCCTGCGCCGACACGCGCATCGAGCGCATGCTACATGCACAACGCTCGCTGTAACATTATGGCAGCACCAAGTTTATCATAAAACCCCTGGCGGCGCGTCTCTTACTAGAATCCATTATCCCGAGCAAGTCACGACTCACGAGTGCAACAGTTATTGAGATCTACAACCGGCTAGCCGTCACACAATACTGAGACGTGTTGATCTTACGAAAGGTCCACTAACGTCATTGTAATGACAAATCCAAGGACGGAACGTTTATCCAAATACAGTTTAATCAAAACTTTCGATTTCTATTGTATTGCCAATATTTGTAGCTCTAACAAAAAATATTAAGTAGTACCTATTCAAAGCTGAAATTACAATAAGGCCCAGTTTTTTAGGGAAAGTTGTAACTTATGTATCCGATAGAGCATTTATATAAAAGTTACCTGAAGTTCACTACCTTTCGTATCGACTTTTGTATATTATGGTACAAAAAGTGTGTCTCAGTAAGATAAGCGGAGTAGATTTATTTCTCAAATCTGGGATGATGGCGCTATTGTGACGGCCCGAAGTCCTTTGTTCGTTTTTTCTAACATTAAATAGAAAATTCCCCGCTGAGCTTTATTATCCGTAGGATCGGTACATTTAACTCAATAGTAAATTGCTTGTTGCAGATTATAAACGGCAAAAAATAGATTCACATATTTCAGTGTCAAGTCATTGTAGTGTCGGGCTGTCGGGCAGGCAGGCGGATTGGATGTGGAACTACTTTTGCATCGCGCGATGGGAACTGATATTGTAGCTTACGAAGGGTGCTGCTGGCATTTTTTATAAAAGGTATCTAAGAATTGTATTAACTGATTTATATATCATCCAATTCCTTCCCGAACATGGGCTTGTGAGCACGACCTTATAAATACATATATGTCCCGACTGCAGGACACGTGTACCAGTGCAGATACTACAAGAGTATAGTACTTATACGGATATATCCTCATTCGCATAATTAAAACAAACTGAAGTTAACAATGAATTTAGAATTTACCTGTTTACTTACAACATTTAATTTGAATACTCTGTAATTAACTTGATTTCCTGTTATTCCAATTTCAGTTATTTATAAGGTCCTTGTAAACACTATCGGATTGAAAGTCTCGGGCATCAGGCATTCTACGCCTATGCTTCAAACGCTTCAAAAAGCAAATTCTGTGAGAAAAAGTAACGTCAAACAATTCCCGTTCAACTTGCATACCGTCACGTTTTATTGAAGCCTGTGCCCTCATGTTACAACTTTCTAGCTAAGTATGTTATCTCCGGCTCTAAACAAATAACTGCAAAAAAAGAGATTGAACGACCCTCCGGCCTGTGTGTGCTTGTGTCGCTTGAGATGGTGTGTGCGAGTGAGATGCCGGTCGTGTGAGTGTGTGAGTGTGCACGGCCTGCTGCGCCGTGTCCGGTTTCATGAGATCGGATGCAGCCGCCCGCACCGCATCGTATCGATGTCCCGGCAGCGCGCCGCGGCGGCGGCGGCGGCGGCGGATGGTGGACGTGTCTTCAGTCTGACGGGTACTGTTACCTCGAGAGCAGCGATACGTTATATCCTTACACATAGGATTAAGTTCAGTCTACACTTCTACAGGCATTCTAACGATCTCTTGACAACGAAAAGGCGAATAAACTGATCAGATTTCTTTTTAAATTGCTGAATAATTTGAAAAAAAAGTTGAATACTTACAAATTCTTTAGTCTTGTTTGTACAAAAAGTACAAAACAACAATATTTCTGGCTCGCCGTTAATTGAATTTTCTACCAGTTGTGTTGTTGTGATTGACGCAGATTTGATTAGTAGTCTGAAACTCGACCAGTTACTACTCGTACTATACAGTATACCTACATTATGTCGAGTCGGTAACATTCGTAGTATCTCTAATAGCCGTCCGCCATCTCAGAATAGAATTCACTTCCTCCCTTGACAGAATCATCCTTCATCACATAACTCGAGATCATCCGTCTTTTCTTTGTTCTGTCTATTTTCTATAGAAATATTCATACTTGTCACATGCTCGCATTCCTCCACATCACAGCAATCGGTCAGCCATCAGCTTTTCTGTCACATAATGTCGCTATTTTCGAAATCCCTCCAATGTACTTAACCTCAAATGATGCCCAGGAAGTTTCACTAAACCAGCAAGTAATGTAAGCCTATTTCATCCACTATTACAAAGACTCTCCTGCATCCTGTAGTGTAGTTATAATCTCGGTTCTTACAACAGTTGCGGTTACGGCAGTAATGGCTGCGCTCGTCCCGCGAGTCGCGACCACACAAAGCGATCTTCAAACCACGTTTAACGTCGACCATGTTTCATCAGAACGCCATTTTTTACAAGGCTACGTAAAATGTTTACCGCTTAGCAACTCAGGTAAGTTCTGACCAAACTATTTTAGGTGTAACCTGATCCCCGATGTGTTTGTGTTTACTTGACGTGAGTGAAACATCAGCGGCGTCGTAGCGAGCGCCTGACCGCTGGCGGACTGGCGGAGGCGGACTGGCTGTATGTTACCTACATGCGTCCGTCCCGTAAGAGCCCACCCTGTCGGCTCATGCATGACATACATTACCCCTTTAATGTCCAATAACTCTTAGCTAGTGCCAACTTCAGACTAACTCAAAATAAGTCTTGTTCTCTTTCTTGCAGATTCCTTCAACTTCATTTCACGGATGGCTTTCAGATCTATGGACAAATAAGCCAGTCAATATTAGTAAAGAACATTAGTGCATTAAAGGCCTATGTGCCAATATGTGCGCCAGCTTATCTGTGCTGTGTACATAGGCAGCTATCTGTAGTGGCGGGCGGCGGCTGCCAAGCCTGCTCAATTCGCCGACGGTCAATATTTGCGCCGACCTACTGCCGGAGGTCTCGTCCGCCAGCGAATTGTGGCATTTCGTGATATTGCTGTTGCAGGCAGACCCAGCCTGCGAGCGAATACCAGTCGCATAATCTGTAGAGCTAAAGTTGTCTGTTCAAATTTTTTGTGTTGGCAAAGAAATACAAATGAATGAAAAAATATCTTGGTGTTTCATAATATTTTCTTTATCCCTGAAATATCTTAAATATGTCATTTTATTAGACAGTTTTTATTTATTTATTTAAACTTCTCGCACACATTGAGTTACAAAGGCGGACTTAATGCCTTAGGCATTCTCTACCAGTCAACCAAGCGGCTGTTCAAATTCATAACCTAGTATCTCAGATTTTTGGGAAATTCGTTTTATTCAATTTTCTGACTTACTAGGTATAGGTCCTTGTGACCAGGTGCTTAAAACAGCCATTTTCATAAGATAAATTTAAAAAAATATTGAGCAAGTCAAGCTAATTTGTAATCCATGTCTAGTTTCCCTAAAATAACAAATTCATTACGTAGTAACTCAGAAAACAATTTCAAAAACCTAGTAACTAGTAACAGTTACTAGGTTTTAATTTTGATACTCACTGTTACTTTGTTTTGAAATTGTGCCATTCATTCGTTCGTCGGTCATTCGTTCCAGTAAGTCAGTTTACGCGGGTGCAAAAACTTTTTACACAGTGTTCAATATTGTTTAAAATGAGACGTCAACAGTTTTACCGGTCCAAACTCATTTTTAATGCTATGAAAAATGCAGAAGAAACTAGGTATCAAACTATTTCAATGTTTTTAATTGTTGGTTCTTTTATGGGATTCTGTTTATAAGTAAAGCTTTATAATGCCCAGTTATTACTGAAATCCACTTACATACGCATCTTCTTTCTTTTTATTAGCATTTCATTAGCTTGAAACCCTGGTACAGTACGACACAACTTAGATGTAGCATCAGCTAAATTCGTAAAACCGATCAGAATCCGAACTGAGTGCGCCTTCAAAATCACCAATCTTTATTACTGCTTCAGGTGAAAATGCTCTTTCGAAAACGCAATAACTTGTAAAGTCTCATAGCCAAATACATTCGTAAAATTGAAATGAATGAATGAAAATTTTCAAATCTATGCTACATCTAAGTTGTGTCGTACTGTATCTAGTGTTTTAAAAGTACTGAGTACCTATATAAGTATACTTACTGTGTTATGATTTGGTTCCTTATTGAATAATTGGTATATTTGATCAAATTATTAAATAGTAAGGAGGTTCTAAGCTGTACTGAACGCCTTCTTGAGTAAAAGACAATTGAAAAGTGTAGCTGATTTTATTACGCACATTTTGGTCTAACATTCATAACCCTAACTCTAATGGTTCAAATAGGGCAGACGATTAAGCATGCAGACATGTTTTTGGCTTTTCCTGGACATTTTTGAAATTATGAGTTACTAGGTTTTGATTCTGAACAGCCGCAAGGGTGGTGAAGAGATTTGATGGCAGGTGCTCTGAATAAAAGGAGAAATCGTAAAAAAAAAAAAAAAAAAAGATATCTAAATGCATTATAAATTAAATAGGCACACAAGTACATATATAGGTTATAAGCTTAAAATACACATACATACATATTAACTATAATATATAGGTACCTATATATGTTTTTAGATTGTGTTATTGGGCTAACAACTTTAGGATCCACTTGAGGATTAGTATCCGACTCCTGCAACACAGTGCCACCTAGGTCACCTAGCTCAGGGCAGGAGTCAGGCTCAGGTTCAAATTAAAATGTAACGCCTTCTTTATGTCATGTTAAACATTTTTTATTATTGAGCTTAAATAGATTCGCAATTAATTAATTGTTTTAGAGCAAAGGTAGTTTTTGTTACGCATGCAATCATTCATATTTTTTGTCAGATAATTCTACAAGCAACATATTAACGTACCTACTTAAAAGTGTTTAATTTTTTTAATCCAATGATAGCTTTTTTTGCAAATTGATAATGACTTCATATTTTGCAATAAATTACTAGCGTTGTGTCATCGCGCTTCTCTTTCTTATAATTATAATTATGCAGTTCGACAGTGACCGCGCTTTAGCTGTTGCCACTGTTGTTAGGTACGTTAACTTCTTTTTTCTTTACATATTGTAATGTAGTATTGACGTGTTATTTAAGTAAGTATAATATTTTATTTATAACAAACAGCACAAGCCCTGTAGCGGCGAGTTATCGAAATCAATCGTTAAGTATATATAATATGCGACTGCGAGGGTGTCCCCGCACAGCACAACGGAAACCCTTGGAACCGTTTCCTGGTGTTATCGTACTTTTATAAGGTTTGTAGTCCGGAAGTCTTGTCTCTAATGGAATGATTAACATTTTCAATAGTAGCTCTGTATCAATGTTTAATGCGAATAAGTGTAAAAGATTTGTTATAAACTTTTGTAGGTAGGTATCTGACTATCCGGAGCTTCTTTTATTTTAAAAAGTTTTCAATGTCAGTTAGTGACAACTGACAATACTTTAGATTTCGTATTTTTGATAATAATTAACCACACGACAAAAACTTTAACACATACATAAATACTTATACATAAACTTACGCCTTCTTCCCATGGGAGTAGGCAGAAACTACAGAATGCCACCTGCAACGATTCTTACATACTTCTTTTGCCTCGTTTGCGTTCACGTTAAACGAACAAAGAAATATTTATGGAAATTTTTATCTTACTTCAGTGGGGCTGTGGGGGAAAGAGATGGTGCTAATAAATACGTCCTGTAGAGCTTCATCTCTTTCCCACATTAAAGTAATATTAAAATAATACTGCTTTTAGAAGTGGTGGTAGGCCCCCTGGTCTTGTTTTTGTGTAAGCCCAGGTTTGCACGGACGTATTATATCGCGGTGATTTTTTGCGTACACTGGATTTTCAACTATTGAGCCGATTATTGAGAATCCAACATAGCACATTCAGCGAGTATCCCAGTGCGTCAAGAAAACACACTGTTGTATATTCAACTCTCGGCACTAAGTAGAACGTAGAAAAACTAATACGTGAAAAAAAATCGCCGCGATTTTATTACGTCCATGCGAACGTAGGCTAAGTGTAAATAAAGGTGAGAATATGTACTTAGGTATAAATAAAGGCACTGGCAAAACCCAAGCAGGCGCTTTACTTTGTGTAAATAATTATAATTATAATTTCATCACCACACTGCTCTCAAAACGGTGAAGGAAAACCTCGCCGTGAGGAAACCGACATGTCTTAGAACCAAAAATTCAAAGACATGTGACTTGATGTGACATCCCATCCAACCCGCACTGGGCCCGCGTGGTGGATTACGGCCCATTCCCTCTCACAGAGAGGAGGCCTGTGTCCCAGCAGTGGGAACATTGATTATGACTATGATACTCGTATGATACTTTAGTTATCAGAATTTTCACCGTCAAGTCAATGTTATATTTTTGTACGCAAAACAAAAGTAATGTTATGGAATACAAAAAAAAATTGTGGGTTCATATCCTCAATACAAAATTTTTCACTGACTGGTGAAACTCTTGAGCTAGCGTTTTCGTGGCTACTACTTTAAGTTGTCTATGGTATAAACTTATACACTAGGGTTGCAAACCGTCCTGTTTTCCCAGGACATGTCGCACGTCACAAACAAAAGGGGATTACCTGCAAAAAGAGTGTTTTGAGAATATCGTGTTTTGAAAGTTTGAAAATTCATAACTCCTGTCTATACACTTAGTTTAAACAGGAGTTATGAAGTTATGAATTTTCAAACTTTTTTAAATTACAAATAAGGTTGTAACAGTCATCAATTCATCATTATTACAAGATGATAAAAGTAACAACCGCCAACAACAACAACAACAACCATATGAAGCTGTACAGGCGCAGGAACAGCGAATTATACAAGTGCCAGAGTATTAACGAGCCTCGAACAGAGCAGATCGCTGTTTTTTCTATAACTGCGTGAATGGACCACGGCGGAGGGTACCTAAATGGCTTAAAATACACATGCTTTGTGAGTATAGTTTATATGTGCCCGAAGTAGCCAGAGTGTGACAGCAGCATTTGGAAAGCAACGACTGGAATGAATGATGAATTAATAAAATTCAAACGTACCTATCACGATTGTAACTGTGCTCAGTTAACAGATAGGTATAATGTAATATTTTTAAAGATGGTAGGTATTTTACAAGCTACCAGTACCTACCCTAATTACGTAATGCACGATCAATTTTAAATTGAAACAACCATTGCTTCATAAGTTCGAAAAAAAATCTGATCAAATTTTTTTTTCGAACTTTTGATGCAATGGTTTCGCAATTTGTTTCAATTTAAAATTGATCAGGCATTACGTAATTAGGGTACAGGTTCGATTTTGATACGACGACACACGTAGACGACGGTGATTTATATTGGGTGGGTCTTAAATGATGCAACAATCATGCAAGGATTTGTTCAATGTGCAAAATGAAACAATACTATAGATTACTTTCACAAACATATTTTAAATAGAGCTCTTCCCGATATATTTCACGATTTTAAAATTGGTGCAAGCATGGTCCAAGCTGTTAAATACTTTTCATCCCGTATTTCAAGATCATAGGCTAGTTCGTTTTATTAATCAAAACTTGGATACTCCCCGATCGTTAAATGATTACATCGAAATGAAAAACCTTAACAGACAACGTCGAAGTTTTACAAGAATGGAAGCAAACCTCCATTCTCGAGTGATTTTCCTTGTCTAACTGAAGACTATAATATTGCACGCATTAGACTGCCTGTCCACTGGAGCGGAGAAGAGAGGAGAGGAACGGACCTGTCTTAATTCCGCAGCGCTTTTTAGATTTTATTGGTTCTCTTCTTCACTCCATTGGACAGGCAGGCTTCGGAACATACTATTTATTATGAAGCTAACAAAATCATTATGCCGCAGAATATTTTCGCGATGACATTTATTTGATTGAAATATTTAGGGATAATTATCTACATTATATGATTTAAAAGAATGCGATATTTTGCAAAACAATGTGTGGTTACCTTACTACGAGTGCAGATACAGTCGCGGCATGTGAGGGGCTCGCATATATTATTCCTATATTTTAATTGACAGAGACCAAATCGGCAGAAATGCAATAATTCAGCACTATTGTACTTGCATGATTGGCAGAAGACCAGTCGGGAGCTGTGCCCATATCGCTTAGGAAGGCATGAGAGATTTATTGCTCCAGCCAGCTTAACATTTATTAAACCATATTATCAATATTGACCACTGAGTACACGCTACTTATGGCGTCTTTTCACTGGTCAGAAGTGGTTTTCATTTATTTTTCATCAACAATGATATCTTCTAACTGCTTCTAAAATGCAGGAGACAATTTAAAAATATGTCATGACGTCCAATGCCTAAATACCATATTGTTGAAATAATATGAGTACCTACAAGTGCCGATTGTGCATCACTGTTGCACGTCGGTCAGACATGTACAACAGTGATGCACTAAAGCATCTCTGTTATGTTTTCTTTCTTTCTTCTGTTATGTATCACTTGTCAATACATAAGCAATTAGTCCAAACACGATAACTAGTGCTATCTTGTTTGGTTGAGGAGTTCTTATGGCCACCTTGCGGCTCCATCATCAGATCCTGGACATCATCTAGTGAAATAGCACTTGTCAATACATAAGCAATAAGTCCAAACACGATGGTGCTATCTTGTTTAGTTAAAGAGTTCCTATGGCCACCTTGCAGCTCCATCATCAGGCCCTGGACACCATCTAGTGTAATAGCACTTGTCAATACATAACCAATGAGTTCAAACACGATGGTGCTATCTCGTTTGATTGAGGAGTTCCTATAGACTAATTCCAGTTCCACCATCAGGACCTGAGTCCTGTTTTTTATTGGATTATGATTAAATAATACCGGTCAAAATAGCTTCGGAAATAACAATGAATTCTTTATCAAATTCTGAAAGATAATAAGTGATCAAACGAACTTACCTGTTGTGAAGTTCGATCATTATTATACGAAGGGCTTCGTTCGAAGATATAATATTTACAATGCAGCTTCCTTAACGCAAGTCGATCACCAGTCGCATATTTCAGAGCTGAAAGCAAAACTAAACGCACAAGTGTACCTATGACAGCTCTATACGTCATCTGTCATTATTTTAGAGTAAGAGAATCTCAATTTTTCTGGGGTAGGGTAGGGAGGGTCCCTATATCTTCGAACGAAGCCCTTCGTATAATAATGATCGAACTTCACAACAGGTAAGTTCGTTTGATCACTTATTATACTTCTGGCTTCGTTCTCGATATAATATTTACAATGCAGATGTTAAGAGTTTATGAGGAAAATTGAGATTCCAAAGATGAAATTATAAATAAATAGTATTTAAATAACAAATTAAAATCTTTTAGTTTTAAGACACAAATGACATAATAAACTGGCTATACTCGTAATAGATGACCAGTCTCGTTCATCTTAATATTGGACTTATTGTTCAACTTATAAACAAGTTTCAAATTATATTAAAAATAAAAAATCAAGTTATTCATCTTAATATTGAAGTTCTTGTCTAATTTAGTTAGGCACGTAATAATTATACGTAATATTCATAATACTTAATCAAGTATTTTGTTCAGCATTAACCACAGCATGAGCAAATTCATTTGAATTATTCACAATTGGCCTATTATAAAATGAAGCAAATGGTTGAAGAGCTATTTGTCCAGTTTGCCGTATTACATCTAATGACACTAACACTCTACACCTTAGTAGTGGATGTCAAGGCATATCTAGTATTATTTTCTGAAAAAAAAATATTATACTAATATCTATGATGCAAACAGAGAGTAGGTATATTTACCTATATTATAGAGATGGAAGAGGCATAAACTGGTTTATGGGGCTTATACAATGAAAGTATTAAGTGAATATTATTTCGCTTAAAAACTGAGTATAGTTAATTTTAATCACGAAATGTACTAGCTGGACAAATTTCGGACTTTTCAAAGATAGGTAAAAAACAGGTTCAGTTGGTTGTAACCGGGACCAGATGTTTTAATAGCAAATAGAAATGTGTACATTGCATAATTTACTGTGTTATTAGGTATTTTAATAAGAGACAAAGTCCATGCTCTTTGGGCTTGTACATACTGTACCATTTTTTTTTTTTTTTTTTTTTTTTACGTATGTAAATTTAAAGACCCCATACAAGGCCCTTATCTTGAAATGCTTGGTTAGAAAAAAAATACATAATAATTATTGGTATAGATGAGATGGTGTAAATGAATCTATAAGTAAGTAGGTACTTACTTTGTTTTTGACAAATAGCCCACCATAATTTAAAGGTGAAATTGTATTGTTTCAAGGTATTATTTGAAACTGAACACATAACATTTATTGCTGATGGCTAGGCTTACCCATGCCTTCCTGATAATATTCCAGTGGAGATGTAGGGGGTGATTCTATCAGGCTTATGACTACCTAGTATGGCATAACCATAATGCCTGTCGCTTTAATAATAGACTAAATGGGCATAAAAAGGGAAAAAAGTAGTTAAGTCTCAGAAACGAAAAAAGAATCATCTATTTTTGATGCATCCGGGCCGGCTTCCAGGAAATGTAATATTCACATTTTGGCATTAATTCTTGAAGCAAAAGGTATTGATACCTATCAGGTTGACCAAACTGTGTCACAATGTACTGGAATGTGGAGGTATTTATTTCCCACTTTATGTCAGGATTGGCTGTACATTATGTGATTCTTCATCTGCTTCATTGTTTTCCCTTGATTTTATGTAAGAGTTTGTTTATCTTCACACCATTACCAATATACTTCTGGCAAAGATATTTAAATGTGGGTACTGAATACCTCCCATTTAGTTAATAATTATATTATGAGGCATTCTTATTATCAGCATGTAACAATATACCAATTTTTAACAAACATTTTTTAAGGCTCGAAATATGAGTAGTTCTAGATAATTTAAGTATGTGATATTTACATATAAGTTTTCAGTCTCTTTCCAGAACCCATGAACCCTATTATCATTACAAATGGTCCCCCACCCACTTCTTGACACATCTATAAATATTTTCAAATCATATTTTGAGTATGCAATACTTTTGTGTAAACTATTGATATTATCAACTCACCGCTGTAGGTCTAGTATATATCTGGGGTAAATGATATCATAATTGCTTTTACTTTAAAGTAAACCATATTTATGGTTATATGGTATATTTAATGTTCTAATAGTTTTGTGTAAAGTCAAACATATGTACTTGCCAGGCATTTGGCAGTCAATGTTCCTATTAAATGAGCATGGTCTCTAATACTACAACTCTGTTTTTTCAAATATATGGATTTTTGTTTTACAAAACCTAGGAATTGACAGCACTGTGATGGTCTAAGTACTCAATTATACTATTTTGATAATTTATTACTAATCTGGAATTTTTGTAAATACTTAGGAATTGTTTCATTATCATTTTTCAACCATATCTTATAATCAGAACCTGTTGTATACTACGTATGTAGGTGCTGACAGATATCTCTTGTCATTGGAATAATATTATAGGTAATTATTAGAAATAGTATTATCTGTACTTAAAAAAAATAGTCTTGGTTAACTTGTCTTTTATTTACAACAAGAACCAATGCACAAAAGGTCATTAAAGTATTGTACTAATTGGTGACCTATAGATTTTTAAATTATGCAATCACCGCTCTCATAATTAGAGAACAACATGGTGCAGAACACAAGACATAATACAAGAATGCATTAAATTAATATAATTTTTCATACAGAAACCATCAATACTTCCTGTGAGCTGGATTAATATTTACCAATAAATAGAACTCTTACTAAATTCTCCTGGAGAAATTAGAGCTACTGTAGTTCAGTGATCTTCCATTTTAAAATGGTATGTGTTAACAAATTTGTTACGAGGCTTAAGGTTTAGAATAAATCTTTTGTGTGTGACCATTCAGTGTTGGAAACAAAACACTTAAGGTATGTATGAATTGGCCTTTACATGGTGTGCAAGGAGTAATTGCACCTAATGCCAGCAAATTACTAATGGCTATTAGCATAACAGGATCATTTAAAATATCATTTTATAATGACTGTTCAGATTATGACTGAAAAGGTGTCAGTAAAACGGTTTGAGTATCCATTGACATGTTCAATATTGAAACATCATCACAGATGCTTTCTCAACAAGGTAAAATATGATTTAATCTTCCAGCATGACTAACCTCTAGTAGCGAGCAGGAGTCTTGTCCTGTGGTGGTGGGGCTTGGGCTGGTACTGGTTGAATTTTTGTTTGATATTTCAACTTTATCTTTATTTCCTTGCTTGATATGAGAACTGTGGTTCCTTGTGTCCCGGCCTCGAATTTGCCCTCTGTTGGTTGTAACAAAGTGAACCACTCAAGTTTCCCTGACGGGTTGTGGTAAAAGTAGTTGTCTTTTTTATAGATTGGCCTGTTCTTTGGCAAGCTTGTAAGACTCTCTATCTTTTTAGATTTTAGGTTGTTACCATAAAGGTATGATAGAGTGTTGTTACCATAGAGATGATCATCTCTTTCTAATTCTTTGACAATATTTAAGCATTTTTTGTGCCGGACAGGGAAAATATAAATTGATTGTTTGTGTTAACATTCTTCCAGCATCACTGAGCGGGGAGATCTCTATCATTATTGTTGATATTGATTAACATTGATAATGTCCCTTCTTCAAAATTGTATTTCAAATACGGGCTAAGTAGTTGTTTAGTGCTCTTTTATATGCATAATTATTAATGCAACAAATCCCATAATGCTTGCAGCACTTCCAGGGATAGAATATAAGTAGGCCCAGTATCTAGCACATGTGATGGGTCATGCTCAGGTAGAGCGTCAGTTACAGTTATGACTGTATTAGTGTTATCCGGGTTTGTGTCAAATGGAACCGATGGTTCGACACTGACATCAAGTACCTACCTAGTTTCATAACTAGTTCATTGGTTCATAATTTTTGCGGTCTGCAAAAAATATAGAATTGACCCTGATAATGTACCATAATAATTATACTTACCTAAGCGTAGCCTCTCGGCCTTCACCTTGAAATAAGTAAATTATAAAACTCGTGCGTTTATCTCGTAAACGCCCCGAATTATTTGTTCGCGTCAATGCATCTCGTCCATCACCCGCGTGGTACAATAATAATTGTATATGTCTTCTGAAACACGTTTTACTGTATAAAACGTTTAAAACAATGATAAAATTCGTCCGTTTATCTCGTAAACGACCCGAATTATTTGTTCGCGTCAATGCATCTCGTGCACCACCCGCGTGGTACAATAATAATTGTATATAAGTCTTCTGAAACACGTTTTACTGTATAAAACGTTTAAAACAATGATAAAATTCGTCCGTTTATCTCGTAAACGACCCGAATTATTTGTTCGCGTCAATGCATCTCGTGCACCACCCGCGTAGTACAATAATAATTGTATATAAGTCTTCTGAAACACGTTTTACCGTATAAAACGTTTAAAACAATTGTTTTATCTGGTGAAGAAAAAAATGGATGAGTCTGATGACTCTGATGAATCGGTGTTGTACCGGTGTCGTTTGTATTTAATCTTCGGATTTTTTGAAGATAATATTCCTTTTCATGTTTTCATTTCGGCATGATAACATATGCCAACTTTAATCACACTTTCAACTAGTTTTAAACACTTTAATTAATATTCTTTGGGAATAACAGCGTACTGGTTGCCGCGCAAACGTAAAGAATGACAGATGACGTATAGAGCTGTCATAGGTACACTTGTGCGTTTAGTTTTGCTTTCAGCTCTGAAATATGCGACTGGTGATCGACTTGCGTTAAGGAAGCTGCATTGTAAATATTATATCGAGAACGAAGCCAGAAGTATAATAATGTTTACTGTGGCCACTGTGGGTCATCCTTAGAAGATAGATTTAGATATATGCCATCGCGGACTTTTTTGTTGAACTTTTTATATTGAATCATTCTGTAAAACATAATTTTGATGTATTTTTTACGGTTTACCCGGCGCACGCCAGTAAAGGTCCCAGCCGGCATGATTTTTTCCGACATCTTCAACAATAATCGTCATATTTCAGCCAATTTACACAAAACCTTAATGAATTATACACAAAAATCTTCCGCATGAATCACTCCATCCATTGAAAAAAAACCGTTTGAAAATACATTGAGTAATTTTTGAGTTTATCGCGTTTAGACAGACAGACAGACGCGGCGGGGGACTTTATTTTAAAATAATACTCGTATATGTACCTATGTAAGGACTATTAACTTTTGCTGACTTGCTATGCTATATAAATTCAAGTGGTGCTTTCAATTCAATTTCAATTTAAAAAAAACCATCAATTACACTAAGTAACTACGAGTATACTAACTAATCTATACAATCAGAGTATTAGACATTCACAATAGCCACCGCAGCAGCGAGGTGCAACTGCACCCGCTCTTGTTTACGAGTAATACTTTGGTTTGAACGTCTTTGTAGTCAGCTGTTTGACAATCATATTCCCCCGCACGCCTCGCGAGTCGCGACATCCCCTGGCCCTGCACCCCGCAGACAACCTCCTGCGCCCCGCTCCCCCTCAGCTAGTAAGCCGTGCGTAGTGCATCTCTGCGCAACACTCGCATCGCTAGTTACGAGCCATCGCCGTTTTTATCGATCTGTCGATGAAATTTCGTGGTCGACGCCGTCGTTACGTCGCCGTCACCCACCCGCACCGCCCCGACCGCGACCCGCCGACATCGTCGCCACTCGCCAGCAAGCGGCCGCCGCTCAGCGCCAGAGCACCGAGCGCCGGAGTGAGCCCGACGGAGCAGGGGCGAGTCCCAGCCGCGGAGGCGGGGGGGGCGCCGGGATGAACGGCTCCCCGGCGACGTCGCGGGGGGCGCGCGCCTAGCGGGGGCAACGTGCGCGCGGCGCAGGCGCGCGGGGCCGGGGGCCAGTCCAGTCTCGCGGCCGCCGCCAAACTGCGCGCACGTGTGCGCGCTGAATTCGGCCTCAACAATCAGCTGATCGGCGCGCGCCCCGCGGCGCACATGCCGTGAGGCCGCGTCCACCGTCATGACGGGCTACGCCCGCGGCGAGGCCGATTTCGCCGCCGACCGCTTCCGCCGGGACGCGCGGCCCGCCTCGCTCGCCCCCAAGGACTACTCGGTGCCTTTACACGTAGACTGCAGTATCGAATACGAGCTTCCCGACTGTGCCAAGCCGCCGCAGGGCGTCAAGATCGAGCCTCTGCTCATGATCCACCCCTCACATTTCCGGAGGCTCGAGAGCCTTCGGCGTGTGCCGTTCGTGAACAATCTGCCGCGAGGAGATGCTGCCGCCGCCGCCGCCGTGACGCCGGGCAGTCGCGCGCGGGCCCCTCGCCAAGCGCGGCGCTGCTGCCGCGCGGCCCCTGCGCCACCCGCGCCAGCGCCGCAGCCTGTGCCGGCTGCGGCGGCGCGCGCGCGGGCCCCGGCGGAGGAGCCGGCGCACCCGCTGGCTTGCTACCGCTTCGAGTCGTACGCGGCGGACGGCGCGGGCGGTAAGCTGGCAGCCCGCGCGCGGCTCAAGCCGCACCCCTACCTGCCGCCGGAGGCGCTGGACTGTGATATCGCGCGCGCGCTGCCGCCGGCCGCCGCGCACTATGACCGCTTCGACAAGCGTGCGCTGCAGCAGCTGCCCATCTACATGTAGCCGAGCGGCGCCGGAGCGGGCCCCGGTCTCTGTGATGTTTCGTTGTAATTAGTTAGTGATAAGTGTTGGCGAGCGTGCCGGCACCGTCCCGGGCCGCGTCCGGCACGCTCGCTCGCGTCTGTGTCCGCGCGGCGCGCGCCCTCGCGTCTGCTCGTTCGCGAACGAACCTAATACCAAATAGTACCTATGTACGTTGATATTGTTTAAACGTTGATTTATGTGTTGTTGTACCGGACGATTATGATGTGTTGTTTCGCCGAGGACCTGAACGTTTCGTGTTATCGTTTCGCTCGAGGCCCGGTTCGCGGCCGGCTGCCTCGCCGGATGTCCGGTCGGACGGCCGGCCGCTCGCCGTTGCGTCGACGCTAGTGCATACCCACCAACGAAAATATTTATTCGCAAACGCAGTAACCGACGCTTCACGATTAAATTATTGTACCGTCGCCGATTCGTTGCGTTTTTCTGTATAAGATATCATATCGATAATTATATGTTCAAAAATTGTATTATAATAAATATGTACCTATAGAGTAAAAAAACGAAAGTGAGAAAAATATTAAGAATAAAACTAGACATAGTTATGTTTTCGAATAGGTGATGAGTTCTAGAGCAGTTCCGAACGGTAATTAGAATCGTATCTCTACTCTCATTTTGTAAGCGGTTATGTTTGTTAAAATTATATATAAAGAGTCCTCTGATGAATAGTCTGATTAACGAATATTCGGCATGTAAAAGTCTTTATAAAACGCTTACTTAGCATATCATAGTATTATATTGTGTCATAGTCCAATGCCAAAAATATAACTATCTTTTTACAAAAATCCCTAAAACATCGTTTTATTTACCTCCATGCGGCTCGTGTGCGGTCCTTGTGTACAGTGTACGGTAGTGTGTGTAGTCAGTGCTCGTGACCGGACGATACCGGATGCCCTGGATGCGGTGCGGACCCGGCGGACCCCGTGCGCGGTGCGCCATGCACGTGTAAGTACTCGCTCTCCGACTGGTACCTCATCACTTGTCTTTATATAATAATATTATGTACAACTAAATACTCACTATGTTGACTATCAAACTGTCTCAATCCTAAATGTGCTAACGGATACTGCTAAGAACAACTCTGCCTCTACACTCTTGGCAAAAATATATTCTTTAGTAGGTTGTCTTGAAATAGAAAGATTGTCATTTAGAGATTAAGATCCGAGACATGTGTCTAATGATTTGAATGATTCACTAATTTTATGGCACAGTGATTGCCCAAGCTGAATGCACAGCCCAAAGTAAAAGCGAAATAAATTCAATTTTGTAAAGTGAAAACTAGTTAATGCAATCTCTGACAGCTGGATTGAATAAGTAACACCTAGCTACGGCTCCGCCGCCACTGTAATTTATATTCTAAATGACGCCGCGCAAATAAACTAATAACCTTCGTAGCTAGAAGCGAGCATGTCAAGCAACGGCTGCACAACCGTAATATGTCTCGGATTGTTGTAAAAACATATAAATATGGCGAGAAAAGAACTTGTTTGCAGTTGTCATAAATTGGTACCTATTTGCAGGAAGATTGCTTAATACATTTAGATTGGCATAAACGTATTGGCGGGGTAATTTACAGCCTGGCATCTCTGACGTTTGCGTCGAGCGCAGCGGCGTAATGTCCAGCTGCTGCATGCTACATATTGAACCAGTCATTAATCACAACACTCCAATGGCTGACACGTTAATAAGTGCTCCAATCATGCGCAACTCTTTATTGTTGCCCAATCAACGTTATAGATTGGGAAGAGAGCCAAACAAACATGACAAAATTTTGACTACAGCACTAAATTAAACATCTTGCATTGTATAAAACGAATTCTTTTGTATGTAACGTGTCACAACTCACAATGAACCTCCAATGCCAGCGCTATGTTTAGCATGTTCATGTGGATGGTGAAAGCATGTCTGCGACGACTGTGACATGAAAACTAAAGCCATCGAGTGATGTTCTGTTGTAACCCAAAATTGTGTCACAAGTGAATACACTCAACCAGAAGTAGTAGGATCAAATTATTAGTAACTGAATGAGTTGATACCGTTCATTAGAAGCAGATGGCACAATAAGTAGCCACATTGTGGAGAGTGTAGGTATTTGGAATACCTACATACACGTGGATGCAAACAAATTAAAAGAAATCAATCTCGTTTCTTTTAATTTAGATTTTGAGAGTCATTATAAACTTAATTGCATCTAAACCAGTTGTTAAAATATAACCCTCTTTTTTTTCTTCGCCGAAGTCTATTAAATGAATCCAGTGGACGGTCCTTTCAAGATTTTTGTGAGACTTAAAATTGCTATCCTCTATCATTTCTATGGATTCTAGCACACAAAACAATAGCGTGTTATAGTATATTCTGAACGTTAATAGAACAATAGTTTTGTAGACTTCACATTCTTAATTAGCAATCTTGGAGCGATAGAAGTTTTCGCCGGCGTGTCAGCCGGCCGGGCGGCGACCACGGCGGCGGCGGCGGCGCGCCCCTCTCACGGCTACGACTCATTCTCCCATTGTTTCGCTCTCAATGACAACACTTCCAAAATATCCGCTAAACAAAAGCCTAGCGCGCACCGCGCCGCGCGCCGCTATTCATTCCACATTTTTTTTTAGTTTGAAAGGCACTTATACACAATGAGTCGTGAATAATCTACAATAGCTGTTGGGAAAGAAATTATTCATACTGAACTGCCATTCAGGGAAATAAGACTTCAGACGAAACTATTATAATAAAAATCGATTATTATAATTCGTTACATTCATGCAAAGGTCTCGGCGCGGCAATTAGCCGAAGTGAGTATAATTAAGATGCAGTCAAATAGATTTAAAGAGCACGCAAGGGGTAGACTACGAGACGTGGGCAGCGAGAATCAGCCGCACGTCGCTAGCGGCGGCGGCGGCTATGCAACGGAAGACACGCGGCCCCGGGCTCTTGTGAGAGCGTGCCTACTCCATTATCCGACATCACAGCGAGCGACGGCGTTAAATTAGCATCCACGTAATAAACACGAAATAAACATCGAGACTAATGGATGATTGGGGGCGGCACGCTCGCCATCGCAGCCGCGCCTCTCCAGGCCGTACCGTGCCGTACCGAGCCGCGTGCCGCCGGCCCGGGCCCGGCACGGCCCTGGCCGAAACCTGACGGCGGCGAGTCAAATTAAAGCTATACCTACTTACTTATTTTATCTTCGCAGCGACGATAAAAAGTTTATTGTTACTTTTTATGGGTGTGATATTGTGTCCGCACAGATTCGTGCGTCGCCGTAATCTCGCGCAGGGTAACTACGGTCGTATTTAACTATAATGGTAATTAAATATCATATTTTATTTTGTGCCACATTCGTTGTGGTTTTATGACGCCACAGCGCACACTGAGAGTCTGAGTGAGACCTAAGGTATCTCTCTATTACCGGCGAAGTTTATTTGCGTACCTATTTATTAGCTCTAGACCGTTCAATTTACTGCCGTGCCATTAGGCGATTCAGACAACTATCTTATTGATAAGCATAAAAGCTTTCAAAGTAATACGTGCAGATAGTAATCTCATATATTGCTGGCAGTAAAACGGCAGTAACAGTAATCGGCAAGATTCGCTGTGTAGCGAGACGTTTAAGATAAGAACGCTCGTAATAACGATCACGAATTATAACGAGCTCCTTCGTCACGGCCTGATAACTGCGGCTCGCGATCAGAACGATCAGAGCGAGTCCGTAATGACCGGCTTCCTCGAAGCGCATTACACACAGTAGTTACAGTTAAACGTCGCCGACTGAACTCACTTCGGGTGAAATTCGATTCCCGAAACGCGAGTATAATTTATCGTTGGTATTATCTCTCGTAAAACGAAAACCCAATTTATGTTCGTCCGCCACCCGCCGTCATAAAACATAATATTATCGACATCGGCCCCCTCCCTAGGCGATCACGAAACTAAGCAAGCATCGGCCATTTTAAGTACCGAACTTGACAGGCGGGTGTCGTAGTGCGTTCCGCTCTCACTCCAGCGCCGTGACTCGGGAGTGAGCGGGACAGCGCCGGGAGCCGAACTCTTTCATGTGCCGCGCCGGAACAGGGAGCGTTCTGCACGATCTCACGCTATTTTTTTCTATTTTATAAATACTATGCTCCATAAAAGCTCAGAGGCGTCGGCGTCGCGATGGTGCGACGCGATTCTGATAGAACAAAATTTCCGGTTAGTCCCACTATGCTCTAGTTTCGCTATGCTCGACTCGTAAAATACCTACTAAAAAGTTTCGCTATGCATGAAATCACATTTGCGGGGCAGTGATGAAGAAAACTGTTACAGTGTAATATTTTATTTAACCATTTAAAACGTAAATTAAGAAAACCTAGTATGTAAATATGTTATCCTATTCTTAATCATCCCATGAAGTTTTCATAGTAAGTAAGTAGGTATATCTAGTTCTACTAGTCGCGACACGCCTGTCTGACCGCGCCTTTTCAAAGGGGATTGAAGATTTTTATATAATGTAGCCTGGCATACTACTGTCCACCATTAATATTTTTTTATATGGCGGCTCAACTCAACTCAAAACAATTACATTTAAGAGGGTTTACGTCTTACGGTTTTCATACAATCTTTCAAGCCCTTATTTTTCGAAATGACTGAACCGATTTTAATGAAACTTCATATGCATATGCAGGATACAGAGGTCTAAAAACTTAGTTAAGAACATTTTCGAAAAATAGTGTTACAGCCAAATTAGACAGGTTTTTAATTTTCCATAGAAACAGAGAGATTTCCAGTTATCTGCTTTTAAATAAGACATTTTGAAAATGTTACTTTTGAATTGTTAAGGAGTCTGTCAGTCAGAAATATGAAGCTAGTTGCCATTCCAAAGCGTAGTAGGTACCTATGGAGAAAGAACGGGCAAGTACAGTTCGCGTCAAATAACTTTGCCGCTCTGAAGTTAGGTTGCGCATGCGCGCTGGCATGCGCACTACTGTTTTTGAAGGCAGATTGACTACTGCGCAGTCATTTATAGCCTACTTCAGAGCGGCAAAGTTATTTGACGCGAACTGTAGTTTTTAAGTATTCAGATAACGAATAGAAAGTGGTTTGATTTGAATATCCGAGGTACAGTAAAATGCTACAACATTGCCGTCACTGTAGAACATTGCCGTCACTGTACAACATTGCCGTCACTGTACAACATTGCCTAAATAATAAAAATGTTAAATAATTGTCTTATTGAAACGGTTTTCTTGTCGGTGGTACTATTAAAAGCAAGTCGGTAATCTATAGGGCAACATTTACTCATCATTCATTCAAATAATCCAACAATAAATTGTCAGTATCAATATTAATGTCAGTGGTCGTGGACGTGTCGTCGACGTCCCGAGACTCGGGAGAAAATTTTATTTTATGTTCAACTTCGCCGACCATCAACTTTGCCTACCATTGTTAAATATATACATATATTGTTATTAAAGACTAGATAAAGTCTAACATGGAAAAGAAATTATAAGCAAAATAGCTCTTTATTGGTCTGAGCAAAATAGGCGCCAAATCGTCCAATTTGCACCTGTAATAGTCAATGATATTTTTGCCTAGGCAATGTTGCAGCTTGCAACTTAACTTTGCCTACTTATTAAAATGCACTTTTTGGTGATAAATAAGAGTTTTTTTGGCTAATAAGAACTTTATCCCAATAGCATAAAGTACAATATTGAATTGTAATTGAAAAGACATATTATGACTTTCTCTAAAATGAAGGATTTATCAAATAAAAAAAAAATTAACAAAAAAATTAAAACCGACTTCCAAAAAAAATACTACAAAGTGAAAAATTACTTTAATTTCGGAAGTCGGTGTCTTAAGTTTTGAATTTTCATTTTTTGCCACCGACTTCCGAAATTAAAGTAATTTTTCAATTTGTAGTATTTTTTTTGGAAGTCGGTTTTATTTTTTTTGTTAAAATTTTTTATTTTTCACTTTTTAGTTGTGGTACCTACCCCACATAAATTCGAATACCACTAAGTGCTATGCAAATAACAGTGACAGGAAGTTATCATCATATCATCTATACATCTACATCTACTAAGTGCGAAAAATATGTATTATTGAAGATAACTCAAAAACTATCCACGCAAAGTTAATAAAATTTATATGGGACCACCTCGGGAGCTTACCCTTTCAAACAAAAAAAGAAATTTCAAAATCGGTCCACAATTGACGGAGAGATTGGTGAACATACATAAAAAAAAAAAAACATACATAAAGTCGAACATAGAACCTCCTCCTTTTTGGAAGTCGGTTAAAAACGTCAAAATACAGGCAATGTTGTAGCATTTTACGGTATACCGACTGTTCCGCCATTTTTTTTTCTAGATGTTGGCCACGCATGAAACCTATATAAAATCCATAGCTGACATCAATGCAAACAGAAAACCACCACCGCCAGCGACCAAACTCCGTAAAGCGTCACGTTTCCGAGGTATTAACGTTCAAAGCTGATCACGTGACATCCATATTTTTTTGAACTTGCGTAGATTTCGTTGCAAAGATGTTTGAAATAATCACTTTGGTCAACTCGAGAGCTCTTCAGGCCCAACTCCGCCCAACGGCCGTCAGCCGGGCAGGGCAGGTAGACCAGAGGTTCATAATTATCTAGCCAACAGAAGAATGCCAACCTCAGTAATACATTTTAAGCATGGTATCATTAAGTAGGTACTAAAATTATTACTTTATTTAATCTTTCAGAGTGATTATTTCAAAATTCTATGCAACAAGAAGAAAGCAAGTTAAAAAAAAAAACAACGGGTAGCACTCCGGGAGTACATCAGAAGTGAAAACTCATTTTTGAATATTTTGGAATGGTTACTTTGGTTAGGGAATAATTTCGCACGAATTGCTTTATTTATCAGTATAAAAGTACTATAATTTATGTGGTTAAATACAATATTCATTAGTAGTAGTATAAATTAATGGATCGTGTTCGAAACACAATACTGCGCTCCAAAACGAAAATAGCTGACGTGGCTCAAAAGGCTGCCCAACTTAAATGGGACTGGGCAGGACATGTCTGCCGCATGTCGGACAAACTGTGGGCCCAAATAATACAGAACTGGTGCCCTGAGACAATGAGGCGGGGTCGCGGCAGACCACGTAGGAGATGGCGGGACGAGCTGGATAAGTTCCGTCAAAATTGGGAGGAGGACGCGCGGGCTCGCGAACTATGGAAGGAGTGGAGGGAGGCCTTTGCCCAGGAGTGGGACAGCACAGGCTAGCATAAAAAAAAAAAAAAAAAAGTAGTATATAGTATATTTATTTATTTTCAAAATACCTATAATCTAACAAAAAAAAAAAACAGTTTATTTAAACACTTTTCATGAAGTGTGTTTCGACTGCTTTTTTTTACCCATCAATATGGGTGTTTCTTACCTCGCAATCTTTACGTAATGTCAGACTATTTATTTTGATATTTACTTTGTCGGTTGCTAGGCAACGGATGTTACGGTCACGTCCTGACGCGAGTTTAAAGTTTTTTATCCATCCCAAAAAAAGTGCACAACGCCGCTAAAGAAGTTTTCACTTCAAAAACACGTACCTAAATTTGAACGTTAATATCTCGGAAACGTGACACTTTATAGCCAACTCCCACGGTGCGCCATATCGCGGACGGGCACCAGCCCGCACGAGGACGCACCGCACACGTTGTGTTTTTTGTTTGCATTGATGTCAGAGCCTATCAATTTATATTATGTTTCATGCGTGGCCACCATTTTGAAAAAAAATACATTACGTGGCGAAACAGTCGGTATGCCTCGGATCTTCGAACCCCTGTTTGTACCTACCTACTACCCAGGTAGGTAATTAGAAAAAAGATCAAATACTTACGTAAAAGATCATTGATAAAGTAATTATTAAATCTCATTGTGTTGATAGTAGTAAATAGTGCGTTGCATAGTAGCTAGGTATGTAGCGCGGCCGGCGGCGGCGCACAGTGGGTCGAAACTATGATTTTAGTGACTTAGGGCCCAACTTTGTTTTTTTACTTTTTTCTTTATGCGGATCGATAGAGCTCATTAACCTCAATAATAATTGTCCTGATGTCTTTTTTCCTAAACTTAATATTTTGGGTAGAAAAATGTGTTTTTAATTTTTTTTGTATGGAGCGGATCAAATTAAATTAAATTCCTGCTAAGTAGCGTCAGATCCCGCTTTGAAACTTTATTTTTCTAATACCTTGTCTAGTCTACTATCATTTGATGCTATAAACATGTGCATAAAGTTGCAACTCTGCCAAATAAATGGATCGAAAAAAAATAAAAATTACATATAATAAAAAGCTTCATTTTTTATTTTCGTAAGGTCTTTTAAGTTAAATTTGATATGGAATAGTAAGTGAAAGCACGTAATAATACACATAATTACTAACAACTAACAACAATACATTTAAAAGGTCCCTAATTAGCTTAAAGTTACAAATATATACATTATTTAAAAATGTGGATCTATGATTTTCAATTTGTTTGTTTAATGACTATAGTTAGTTTATAAAATGTTATATACATATAGGTAAACTGTCGGTAGAGGCAGCGGAAGCTCGCATTATAGATTTCCGGAATAATAGAGAGAGTCATTCTAGAAAAGTAAGTAGAACGGTGACGAAAATGTTGTGAAAAATATCCTCATTTTGTTTACCTATAGGTATGGCACCAAAGTGCCTAATCAGTTGTCATCAGTTCATTTGCTTGTAATTACTTTGACCTGAGGCTCCATCAAAGCCCCATTTGCTTATAAGCAGTAACTCTGTTGCCGAGTCCAAATCCAAAGCAATCATATCTGAAAGCCTAGAAAGGGATAAAAGGCTAGAGATTTGTAATACTGAAGATGTTGAAATTCTACCACCATCTACTACAGAAGCTTCGACATCTACATTTACACTTTAAAAATCTTTCGAAGAATTGGGCTCCAGGTAAAAACGAACGGATTTGGACTCGGCAACAGAGTTACCGCTTTTAACCGAGCAATTTGGTGCCATACATATAGGTAAACTGTCGGTAGAAGCAGCGGAAGATTTCCGGAATAATAGAGAGAGTCATTCTAGAAAGGTAAGTAGAACGGCGACAAATGAGGATATTTTACACAATCTTCTTTTGTCTTCTGATCCAAAGATCACAAGTCTAAGACCTCGAATGGTGAAACAAAATAATACATAATGGTTCTCTCTCCAAAAGTCAAAGAGTTTCTGCTGAGTTTTCCCACAGAATCCGATATAGATTTTATTGATGTAGATTATTGTAGATAATTTACAAGATAGTCATAGCGATATTCCAAATCCGTTCGTTTTTACCTGGAGCCCAATTCTTCGAAAGGTTTTCGAAGTATAAATGTAGATGTCGAAGCTTCTGTAGTAGATGGTGGTCGATTTTCAACATCTTCAGTATTACAAATCTCTAGCCTTTTATCCCTTTCTAGGCTTTCAGATATAGAGTTACTGCTTATAAGCAAATGGGGCTTTGATGGAGCCTCAGGTCAAAGTAATTACAAACAAAAGACTGATTAAGCACTTTGGTGCCATACCTCTAGGTAAACTGTCGGAAGAGGCAGCGGAAGCTCGCAATAAAGATCTCCGGAATAATAGAGAGAGTCATTCTAGAAAATTAAGTAGAACGGCGACAAAATGTTGTGTAAAATATCCTCATTTTGTCGCCGTTCTACTTACTTTTCTAGAATGACTCTCTCTATTATTCCGGAAATCTTTAAAGCGAGCTTCCGCTGCCTCTACCGACATTTTACCTATATGTAAATATAACATTTTATAAACTAATTAAAGTCATTAAACAAACAAATTGAAAATCATAGATCCACATTTTTCAATAATGTATATATTTGTAACTTTAAGCTAATTAGGGACCTTTTAAATGTATTGTTGTTGGTTGTTAGTAATTATGTGTATTATTACGTGCTTTCACTTACTATTCCATATCAAATTTAACTTAAAAGACCTTACGAAAATAAAAAATGAAGCTTTTTATTCTATGTAATTTTTAATTTTTTTCGATCCATTTATTTGGCAGAGTTGCAACTTTATGCACATGTTTATAGCATCAAATGATAGTAGACTAGACAAGGTATTAGAAAAATAAAGTTTCAAAGCGGGATCTCACGCTACTTAGCAGGAATTTAATTTAATTTGATCCGCTCCATACAAAAAAAAAATAAAAACACATTTTTCTACCCAAAATATTAAGTTTAGGAAAAAAGACATCAGGGTAATTATTATTGAGGGTAATGAGCTCTATCGATCCGCATAAAGAAAAAAGTAAAAAAACAAAGTTGGGCCCTAAGTCACTAAAATCATGGTTTCGACCCACTGTGCGGCGGCGCGGCGTGTCAGCGTGGCGCCGCGACCTACTGCGATCAGCTGATTGGAGCGCGGCGCGGGCGGGGCGCGGCGCGGCGCGCGGGGCCGGGCGAGTGCACACGCGCATATAGCAGCTGATAGCGACTGAGATAACTCGCTCCCGCGGCGCGTCGCGACGTCGACGTCACCTCACGTAATTAAAGGACGCAAAACCAAGTACCTTTGCTCGCTCCGCTCCGACACCGTCGCCCCACGCTCGCCTTTGACTGCGAATTTCGAATTTAGAGTCCACTGAAATTGTAATACAATTTCACGGATTATTAAACTACGGCCGCGGGCGGGTAGGACCAAATTAATGGCAGGCGTTCACAGTGAGTTACGACTAGGGTTGCCAACTCTCGGAACCAACCCGGGAGAATTTAAGAAAAGTGGTGTGGGGGGGGGGGTTGAAAGAACACCTAAATCATTAAAAATTTAATGTATGTTTCCTTTGCTTTCGAGCAACATCTCTATCAAAAAATCATAAAAGTTCTTACATGAAAAATCGAAGTTTGTTAGTATTTGTAACTCTGCTGTAACTAAAGAAATATATTTATTATGTTTCTTTCCTTGCTCCATACTTTTTCCATCTGCAGCTGAATACGCGCTCGCAAGAAGCAAGATACATGAATGGGTAGAACAATTTTTTTTGCTTCTTCAGAAGCAAGATACAGGAATGGATAGAACAAATTTTGTTCTATCCATTCCTGTATTTTGTTTCTTGCGATTTTCTGTCTTTCGATTTCGCAAAGAAATCAACCTAGCGTAAATCCACCCGATTTTATTCAACGAGATGTGGTTGTATGTATCTCACGCAAAAGCTAACCTCATCGCAGAGTTTGTCAGTGTCCATGTCAATATTTAATAATTCCTGGAGTCTAGCAATGCCTTTCCAAGTGATTGCTTCCATGTCATGTCATGGATGATGGATGCGCATAATTTTTGAAAAAACCGGAGAAATTATTGTACGAAAGACAGAAAATCGCAAGAAACAAAATACAGGAATGGATAGAACAAAATAGTTTAATATGTAGATATTAATATAATTAGTAAACACACATTATTAAACACAATCTTCATAAAAAATGTACCTACGTGCGTAGCTAAGCTGACGGATGTCATACAACTCTAGAATAATCTGACATATTAGCCCATCCTCCTTGGACGGGCGGTTTGTGGTGAGAGCGAAGTGAAAGAGTTCGCGTTATATCCTCCCCCTTTTGAGCAGGTTATGACCCCATGCCTGGTCAAACAAAGTAAAGCATGCATCAATTTGTTCTATCCATTCCTGTATTTTGTTTCTTGCGATTTTCTGTCTTTCGATTTCGCAAAGAAATCAACCTAGCGTAAATCCACCCGATTTTCTTCAACGAGGTGTGGTTGTATGTATCTCACGCAAAAGCTAACCTCATCGCAGAGTTTGTCAGTGTCCATGTCAATATTTAATAATTCCTGGAGTCTAGCAATGCCTTTCCATGTGATTGCTTCCATGTCATGGATGATGGATGCGCATAATTTTTTAAAAAACCGGAGAAATTATTGTACCCCGGGAGGTCGGGAGGTCAACCATTATTACCGGAGTCTCCCGGCAATCCGGGAGGGTTGGGAACCCTAGTACGACACCAATTTGAACAGTACGATACGGATTTAACGAACAGTACCTCTAGCTACCTTCGCTGTTTGCTGAATATAAATAATTGCGAATGTTTACTAACGTGTTTCAGAGATGAGATCTCGAGTCACGAGGAATAGGTGCGTTCACTTAGCGCTAAGTGGTGATGTAGTTTATTTGTGGCACGAAGTTCAGCTGGCATTGACCACCGACGACGGTCACTTAAAACCACTCTTCATCGTCAGTGTTAACATTACCAGAGCATAGCAAAGGTGTGACTACTATGTACCTTTAGTACATAGTAGTCACACCTTTACCACTACCATTTACCGGGTAATATCTCCTTCATTGACTTGAATGTGCCCTGGCGGCTGTGAGTATATCATGCTCACTCAGATGTCTCACTGACGGTGGCGTGTGTGTTGGATCATTAAGTTCCCTTCAAAATGGTTGAGCTGAATGGTGCTGATCCATGCGTCATGTTCGTGAACGAGCGCCGTCAGTTGTGACAGGTCAGCTCTTAGCTGCCATGGCTTATTTTAATTTTTAAATTGTTCCTTGTTTTTATTTTTTTACTAGCTGCCCGCTCCAGCTTCGCAAGGGTAGCCCTAATTTACAATAAAATAATATTGTGGCTATAAATTGATATGAAGGCTCCTATCCTATCTTTTAAGTTAGATCAAACTGCACACGGTGTGCAAATTTGATTGAAATCGGTTCAGTAGTTTAGGAGTCCATAGCGGACAAACAACGTGACGCGTAATTTATATATATTATATATATATACGTATATTAAGAAGATTGCGGACGCTTTTAACGTGCACGTCTTTCTACACTGTTCTCACATGTATAATTTCAAGTACCTATTTCAACATGAATGACAAATATTTTGTAAAAAAAATTTAAGCTGTTTTCAGACTAGAGCGATTAGTCGCGCGACGCGACACGAACAATACAAAACTTCACGGTATAACAATAGCCGGTGTCGCGTCGCGCGACAAATCGCGGTGGTCTGAAAACAGCTTTTTATTTAAAAGAGTGTCCGTGGAATTTCTTGCCTGTTCTTCTCCATAGGTACCTAGGTACTACGCTTTGGAATGGGCAACTAGCTTCATATTTCTGGCTTACCGACTCCTTGACAATTCAAAGGTTAAATGCTTCGAGTTTGAGTTTACCGTACCGACCCGCGCCCACGCTCAATTCGCGTGAAAAACCTAATAGATTAGGTAATTAAATAACGCAAGAATTTGGCCACAAGGTTAGTTTTGATTTATAACTCGGCCGTTCCCGTCAATGTGGGTCTGGGTAGGTATATTGAATAGGTGTTAGTTTATTTCCGACAGTGTTCCGTGATATACTGTTAAATGGCTAATTGGAAAAAATACCATATCTAAGAGTCTGCTATCGGTACCAATAGTAGGTATATGTATTTTAAATAGCCGATTATTTTTCTTTGTTTAGGTCAACCAACAGTTAGTAACAGTCGACAGATAACCATTTTAACCAATTGCTATTCAGGATATGGTTTTTCTGGTTAAGTAATTTGCTGTGAGTGCACCTTGAAAAAATATGCCATATTTATCATACACCATTGACTTATCAATCATATCATAATTATAGTAGCATTTATCTTTCTATATTGTTTATGCATATGAGGAAGAGAGAGAAACTCATATCATCAGTGGGGGGCCTAGGTGCGTCCCCATAGGAATACCAGAACGAACTTCAGAATGTGATGACCTGAATCCATTGAGTACCCAGTAAAATTCACGGTCCGATAACCATGATTGTATTAAAGTAGAGGCCGGAAGCGGACATCGCAAAATAGGCAAGCTTCTTCAGCAGCTACTTATGAGATACTCTATCAAATGCCTTACTGACGTGTAGTATTTCACGTTCTCTATTAATAAATGATTCTAGTGCAGACATCTGAATTGATATTAAATATTCCCAAGCAAACAAATACTGCTCATTTACTGCTCACAATGCAACATCTTGCTAATTGCTCTACTTGAGCATGCGACTTGTGTTATGAATTCTGATTTCCGAGTTGTTACAAACATGGTGTCGTATCCGTAAAAAAAGTGTCGTAAGTACACTCTTAAACACGTATGTTGATGCAAGTTTCTTTTGTTCTGAGAATGTATGCCCGGGCGCGGGCGGGCGGACCGCGCGTGTTTGTAAACGCGCGGCGGAAGCGGACGATAACGAGAAATACCCAAACCACACCGTGCCCAAACCCACCCAACTTACCTTTACTTTACGGACGAAAGGCAAATCTTTTCATGTCGCTTCACCGAGCTGCCTTTCGTACGCATTGTGTGATAGCTTTGAAATACCTTCCATTGTATCGTAACTCAAAGATGTCCATTGTGTCGGGATGTTGCTCGGAGTCGGGAACCTAAACAAAAAGGTTCTCTTATGAGAATTTTCTTTTATGATTCTTTCAAGTTATTAGCGAACAGTATGGAACATGTACTTATACCATGTAGTAAGTTACAGTGTTTATGGCAAAAGCATGAACAAAACAGTTTGTTTGCAACAAGGTGAGGAGAAGTATAAAATTGTAACTTTCTCGTGGGGGCAGACTACATTATGAATGTTAATGATTGAGAAGCGCTGCGCTGCGCGTTTTTGCATCATTGGGAACATGTTCCAACGACGGCGACGATGATTACCGGAGCTACCACGAATACATTGCAATATGTGTTTACCATACATAAGCAGTTACTCACGGGCATCATGTGCTGCTTTAATAATGTAACTAAGATCTAAGAGTATAATTTTGTCTATAACGCGTATAGAGCAACTAATAGTGAAGCATTTAGTTAAAAGTAATACTGGTTTAATAAAGAAAGTAGAAATCCTTAAATTAAATACCGTACGATACCTACCTAAAATGAGTAATAAGTGGATAATTTTTGGCGTGCACATGCGCTCCTTTACATGGTCGATACATTATCTCAACTTTCAGTTCCACATACATTTAGGATATAGCCTCGAGACTGGTTCCGCTCATTAGACCACCGGCGACCAATTACCGTGAAATGCTCATATAAGTTGAAGTAAGTTCAAGTTAAGCACCCGAGTTCGGTGCACGAGAGACCATTGCGTAATGTACGAGCCAATTAAGTAAACATTTACTGTAATTTGAAAGTAATACGCTTTCGATATTTATTTAAAAGTCATGTAAAGGTATTTAAATATCAACATTATAGATATTGTGAAATCAGCCCACGGCTGTATGTCCAACTGTTCATGAAACCAACCTAACATTGCCGAAGTGGTCTGATGGCGACCGTTCGAAAGTATCACCGCTAGGTGTTTTTTATGCAAACTACGGAATAACTTTGCATCCAATTCAGTTATTTTTCCAATAAATAACTGTTATGTTTATGCATTGTATTAAATTATCTAAAATAAAGAAGTCCCTATGTTAATAACAGTAATTAATAGACTCGAGAATGTGAAAGTCATCTAAAGCAGTGTATATTACTTTCTGAACCGCACGCTGAGTTCACATAAAGATTAGATTAGATTTTGTAGTAGGTGCCTGATATTTTTCTTTGGTTTCTTTACTTCGCTGAAAATATCAGCGATTATAATGAATTTCTGTGTCACCACATGATGTTTTCCCAATCTATTGCTCCAGTTCTGTTATTTTGTATTCCATATAAGCGAGGTGCTCCCCGCTCCAACCTCACCCAACCTTCATCTGCGTGTATATTCACGCCTCGCTGAAACAGTGTGAACAGAATAATTTAAGGAACCGTTAGTCAGCTCTCGGTTCGTCTATATTTATTAATAAATACATTTCGAATGCATTGCTTCGCGGATGTTGTTCGTTTCAACACTTGTGTGAAAAGTGCTTAGAAGCGGATGATTAATATGAGTTGAGTCAATACACGAGTATGTTTGAAACTCGTTATATTTACTGCAGTTCTTCAGTGCGGAGGTTTCATTATTTGTCAGTTCTAGGGGCGGATGAGAGGGACCGCGTCGTGACTTCATGTTTCACATGAAGATGTATTCTTTAGTGGTTCGTAATAAATGAATACGTGTTGTTCATGCTTGTGTTGATGTACTGCACTACAGACGCGCGGCATGCTGGCTGCTCTTGTTCTGTGGCTGGCGATGATCTCGTGTCACGCCCGCGCTTCGCATAACATCGTTACAATTACATATTATTATATTTTAATGAGATATCATGAGTAGGTAATTAAAAAGAAAACAGGTTTGCTCTACCTACCTGACCTGCTGTTACCTACATATTTTTAATATAAAAGGTAGTTTCATTAGTGTGGCTAGGTAGGCGACCGGTTGGGCCTGAGAATAGCACCGCGTCATGCACTGCCACTACGGCTACAAATTAGCCCGGTTCGCACGGGCGAATTTTTCCTACGGCCATTTTTTTTTCGCACACTGCATTTTGAACGCTCTGCTTAGCGCCAAGTGTCGAAAATACAACAGAGTGTATTTTCGACGTGCTGGGTTGCACTCTGTTGAGAGTTGAAAATCCAGTAGGGCTAACATGACAAGCGCGAGATTGCGCGAGATGGCTATTTTTGTCGTTTTGTCTACAATTCTGACGTCATTCTAATCCCTAACATGACCGTAAACGACGAGTTATCTCGAAAAAGACACTTTGACATTTCTATATCTCGCGCGAGAGACCGATGTTGCAAATTATAAAAAACGAATCATTTTTATGATAGTAACATTGGCTTGAAATACCGTTTCATTCATTCAATGGTGCCGATTCTCTTGTCACAAATGCCTCGAAATTAGACTAAAAATTACCAAAACATTTTTTTTTTTCTTTTGCTTATATCTCGAAAATGGTGTCCTATCGCAAAAATAATGAAAATTTCGACCTCTATGAAACCCTGTATGAAACCCGTAAACCCCTAACACTCAACTTGTAAGTAATCATTTTTCTTATTTTCCATACAAGAAGTGAAAAATTCCATATAAAAACGTCGTTCCAGTAAAAATTGTAGTTTAAATAAAACAAAGTATTTTAATTATATTGTAATATAAAATGATGACTAAGATGTCAAGTCCAATTATAAAATAAATAAAAAAAAAAACAAAATAAAGGAAGTAAATAAAAAAAAAATAAAAAAAAAAATAAGTAAAATAAATAGGTCATTAAAATAAATAAAACCAATAAAATATAAATCGACTAAAAAAAAAAAAATATTCAAGTATAAAGTAAGATTATGATTTAAATTATTTTTTATTATTAAACTGCCATGTTATTTTGGAGTTTTTTTTGTACCATAATTTTCTCTACTCTTCTCGTCGTCAAAATCGAGGACGACTAAATGACAGAAAAATCGCATATATCTCGTGTTGAAATGTCAAAAATCGAGATAACTAAGGTGCCATGTTAGGGTTTGTCGAAAAAACATCAAGTTTGACAGAACGAGTCGACTATTTTGTATGGCAGCGCTGTCAGAAAACGAGAAAAGTGCAGAAATAGACGACAATTACTCGCGCGAGATATAAACATTGTCGCGTGTGGCATGTTAGGCCTACAGGGCGTGAAAAATCCGCCGCGGTTGTTTTACGTCCATGTATGTACGAGACTGACGTGTGGACTGGTGGACTACTTGATGTTAATTGCTATTCGGTAGGTAATAAACTAACAACTACGTTACCTACCTTGTGCACCACCACCACATAGGTACCTACTATAGTGATTCAATATTACATCAATACAATTAATACATTAAAACAATATTAATCTAACTTCTATACCACGGCCCAATTAAACCCGACCAACACTACGTAATATTTAAAATAAAATGTATAATATTAAATACGATATTTTCCATACGCGAGGTATTATTTATTACCGTTAATTAACACCACGATAATTATAAATTCAGTGAAATAATAATAACACGTTGTTTTCGACGTGTTTTGGCGTGTTTTGTAATCAATTCATACGTTCCGGTAAACAATCAGCGGCAACTAGGTACTCGTACATCGTGTCTCTATGTATTATTCATGAATCATGTGATTATAATATTGTAGTTTCTATACATCAATACCGTCGTTTGGTAGACTGCGAGATAATTAAGACACCCATGATGCAAGGAGCGCATGTCAGCTTGTAGTTACTTTCATTTCTGCTTGTGACAACTCAATTGAGTTGCTTAATTTAATTCAACGATATTTATTAGAACATTGAACTTTGAAAAACAATTGAAATGCATAAAAATATTGTATTATCCTTATCTATATTTGTAGTTTACTCCTAGAATCTATTTTCATTTATAGTCCCCGGTATGGAGAGATGGAAAGAAAATACATTTACCTAGGTATTTAACACAGAACAAAAAGCTCACAATTTATATAGGAGACAAAAAAAATTAAATCAAATAAAAAGAGGAGCAAACTTAATCGTAATCGTAAACTAGCTGCGCTGCATGCCTCGATCCCGTGGAAATATCGGGATAACAATGTCCATGTCCTAATCTAGATCATGGTCTACCCATGTGGCTAATTGTTTTAGCTTGAAAGCTTATACAAATAAATAAACAAACTCACTTTCGCATTTATAATATATTAATATTATAAAATATGTATAGTTAGGATTCGTAAATAACGCGCTAACATCGCAATCAGTAAACCTGGGCTCGGCGCAGGACTACATGCAGCAAAACTCACACATCTGTGATCAGTGTCATCTGATCACAGTCGCAAACCTACAGTTACTGATAGACAAGAACAGAGATAGGAGACGGCTCTGTCGTGCGAGCGAAATCGCGTTAGTAATCGTCGCCAAAAAGTCTCGCAACTCGCGCATTATGTTCGTATCGTGTCTCTCACGCATGTTTGTCATATCTATCTCGCTCTCACAAACATGGCGAATATTATTCTAACTATCAACAAATTAGCATTTTTGGCTGTACTTACGAGTGTTAAGTAGTCCCGTGTGACTTATTTTTCTTCCTTGTATTATTAAAACACTGTTTAGCTGCACAAGAAGTCATTTTGATGCATATTTTATCACATAAAAAACTGTAATTATGGAGCTGTTTGTTCAACGATATCCCGTGCGCGACTGAGTGCCGACTACGGGCCATCACGTAGTTTGATAGGACCAGGCGCTGTTACTTAGTCCCGTATCTACCGCTTTTAATGTATCTTACGCATCTTAAAGCCAACTCCCACGGTGCGCCATATCGCGGACGCGCACCAGCCCGCACGAGGACGCACCGCCACGCACGCGTACAACGCGCGTCTGCGCTACCACGCACGCTAGGTTTCCCACGGTGCGTCGTGCGCGTGCGTCCGCGATATGGCGCACCGTCGGAGGGCGGCTTTACATATTTCACACTTCGATTTTGATTTATCGGCCGTGCGATACCTACACGATCACTTGCACTTTACTGCACACAATTAAATCGCAAATATTCTTTCATTTGAGTTATATTAGGGGGTTATGTATATACTTGTAATCAGGTGGGGGGGGGGGAGGGTTAAGAGATGCGTTTATTAGCCCTCTTTGCCTACTGCATATTCAAAGACAATCGTAACTAAGGAGTAAACTCCAGTCGTTCGTCGTCGGAGCTAAAACATGCTTTTTTCTAATCCATCGTTCTTTTGACTTAAGTATATTATTTCGCAAACTTTTTGCTTAGAACTGTAACCTCTTTATTCAATAGTTTCATGGATCATTACAGTCTTTTTGTGTTATCTTTTTAATTTCAACACAAACGGCATAGATAATGTTTTTATTTTATTTGCAACTGCATTAAGTGGCATAATGAGAGTCTCGCAACGTTCTACGATGTTATTCATTTAAAATTTGGAGATGTTCTCATAGATAGTGGTCCTCAAAGTATCGTCGTTATCTTTTTGTTTGCACTGAATACATAGTTATATGTGGGTTAATGGTCGTCTGATCGTACGCGGACATGGCGGCGCGCGACCGATCAGCCGGTTGTGCGCGTCTTGTGGCATGGCCGCGCCGGACGTACGCTACGGACGTCGCGCCACGTCGTCGCTCGCGTCGGGCACGGCGAGCGACGCCCCGGGACGACGCCGCGTCGGTCGGTGGGCGACGGGCATGCAGCATGCGTGGGAACAATTTATTATGATATTTTTGTACAAACAGTTTTGTTATCATGATGTTCGGCTGAAATATGTGTTGTGTTGATAGATACACACGTCAACTGCCAGCGGAGACTATTTGATAAACATTTAGACCATCATTGTACATGTAGATGTAGATACGTTTGCGTCGCTTTAACAATCCAATTGTTTTTCGTTGTTGTTTTAGCTGTAGTGTCTATTTCTGTTCTGCGGCAGGCTACAAGCCTACGTCATGTGTTTGTACATTACGAACATTTTGATACGCAACATCTACTAGTGGTTATGTCGTGGCCCGATCTTAGGATAATTGATCATTTCATGAAATGGTCCACATTTCATGAAAAGGTTGTGTTTCAGGAAATAGCCAGCTAATATTGACCATATCGTTAAAACGTCAATGTTTAAGATAATTATGTCAGTCGACGTTTGGGCGATATCATTAATGTATGGGTATCATGATATCAGGGCAATTTTTACTAAACCTTAAACCATGGTGGTTTAGTAAAAATTGCCAAACTTATTGTAACTGCGACCAACTTGGAAGTAGCGCTCGCCGGCCGCTACCGCGGCACCGCTCGTTACGCTCGTTCGGCTCGCGCGCGGTTGGTCACCACAGTTTAACCTGGTTAGGTTAAAGTAGGTTTAGTTTAGACTTGTGACAAACCGCGCGCGAGTCGAGCGAGCCGATTGTCGATTTTTTTTCATAAATTGAGAAGTAAACTAACTTTACGTGGAAGACTAATTTTATACATAAATCTCTTGTGTAGACATTTAAAAAATGTTCCACATAGTTCCGTTATATCATATAATTCCTTAGAGACTACGACTCGTGAGGATTCAAAACAAGCAAAGAACTCGACCCCATCTTTGATAAATAGAGCTCTTCATCTCCAGGTAGTCACGTTGATGCCGTTTCACACTTTCGTCATCCAAGTGTTAAGTGTAATGAACGATTATTACAATACATAATGAACCAGTTAAGCATAGTACCCGTCTGAGACTTTGATAAAACATGTAAAACAAGTCGTTCAAGTGTTTGTGGCAAAGCTTTTTAAATGAAATGGCGTGAATGTTACTTCTTCTTCGGAGAAGAAGCGAGGTACTCGAGGTAGTGAAGAGGTTGAAAACAGATAATGCAGGTTCCGATAATTATGTGGATGAAGATGAGCAGATTATGTAAAAAAATCCTTAAATTAGATTCTATGCTAGCTATTAGAATAGAATCTAATTTAAGGACCTTTTACATAAAGGCTTTTGCAGACCAGCGCGACTTGTCGCGCGACGCGACTAGAACATTACAATTTCTAAGAAAACTTCACGGTAACCGGTGTCGTGTCGCGCTAGTCTGCACGAAGCTTAATACTTTAAAATAAAGCTTTGTGCAGACCAGCGCGACGCTGGTTATTGTTATACCGTGAATTTTACTTAGAAATTGTATTGTTCGTGTCATTCGTCGCGCGACAAGTCGCGCTGGTCAGCACAATCCTTTACCATCCCAAAATTTTATTTATAACTTGTAACACTTAAAATACATCATTACCAAGTCGAAAATAAACCTACACTTTATTTTTGTCATCCTGAATTGTAAACAGCCGGCGAGCGCTACTTCCAAGTTGGTCGCTTTCTATGGTTATAATATTTGGCAATCCAATAAAAGTTCATCGGGTTTTTTTTTGCGTGGTCACCTACTTTGTTTGATTTGTTGAATGGCGCCGCCATGATGCACCACAAAAACAAAACAAATTAACGCCTGTACCGGTAGATAAACTAACTAGTTTACGATAATATGATCACTAATGTTTGGCCACATCATGAAGTAGTCGTGCGTTTAACGTTTTACATCGTCAAAAGTTCAGTATTCAATGACGTGGCCAGAGTCCAGTCCACATCATGATGTGACCAGCGGTCGATGTTCTATTTCATGAAATTCATTTCATGTGATGGTCGACCACTTCATGAAATTATCAATTCTAAGATCAGACCACGATACAATGTAAATGATGTCTTCATTTCCATAGAATGTAAAACCTGCTTTATCAAATAATAAACTTAACTGGAGCGAGCATTACATTAATGAGTGCTGAAGCCACACGTTCTCCTTGTGTCAGAGGTCGGGAACCTAACTTATCGAACAACGTGATATATTCATCCTAAAATAAATTAATGGCTTCACAAAACAAATGTTCATTAACTTTCGTCCGGCGGCGGCGGCGCGGCGTGGGTACCTACCTACTTAGTACCTCTACAGACGTGTTGTTCAAGTCTGTTCAACTGACATAACGGACTCACCTTGTGTCGTGTGCAGGAAGAGGCGGAACCTTGTTCGGTAGCGATTAAAGTACTTGCAGCCAGCGACACAAGTGGATCATTATCGTGCGGGACGCGGGGCAGGGGCGGGGGTGTGACAGGAGCGCTGCGCCCGCGCATCCGCTGCAGGCTATTGACAAAAACTGTGCAGCACTTCCTGCTCGCCCTTTGTGACACAGCTCAAAGTACCAGCACACGTAGACCTACCTGATTGTAGACGGGTGTACACATTCATAGCGGATATGTTCAATAATCAAATATGCTGTACCCGTATTAAATAGGTATTATTAGTCTGTATTCCAAATATATCTTATGCAAATTATAAAATCAACATGCAACTGTGTTAAATACTTGAGCGAACATACATTTTCACCGAGCGCCAAACTGGCAACATTTTATCATCGACTACTTTATTGTTATGTACGCAGCGCTGTACCACACAGCACAGCACACTCATAAATATTAACATTACACTGTGTAGTCAAAATCGTGTATTAACGTGAGCGGCCGCGCGCAGAATACGTAATTAACGCAAAGTAAAGGCAGTCAGTAATTGCCGGCTTTTCTCAAAATCACCGCTTGAAGTTGTCGGTGGGGTAGCGGGTGTGGGGGGGGGGGGTGCAGGGGGTGCGGTAATGATGGCGGCCGGACACGGGCCGAGCCCCTTACGTTTTATGTTACGGCCGCCGCGCTGATAGCTCAGCAAATCACTCTTATCACTGGCAGTTACGTGCTCTCAAGGAGACGACCACTGCCATCAATCAGCTCCGGCAAAAAACGAGCCGTGCTCTGCAGGCGTTATTCTAAGTAAGCGCGCCACACGAACACGAGCACACGACGACCCGGAGTGAGCCTGGCTGCTCGCATGCTCGTGCGGCATCCGTGGCGGCCATGACGCAGACGACGCACGCACGTCGCAACTGATGGCCGACATGGCTGTGGAACAACTCCTACAAGCCCATCTAAGGTCAACGTGTACATACCGAGGTGAAGAAGCTATTAATTTGAGACCCAAAACTTTTAGCACTAAAACAAACGGGTTTTAACCAAGATAAAGCTTTCATGTTGTGACGGGCAACATTAAACGTGGCTACGGAACAAATAAAAAGAACAATGTCCGTGCTGTAGTAGGAATTGAGGGAAATGAAACGATTTCTAAAACATTCTCCACCCGCGCCGCCGCCCGCGCCGTGGCGATCAGTTGCGGCGATAATATATTGTCATGTCATACCGTCACATGACACATGACACATCACACAGAAGACTCACTTCATACAAGTACAAGGCGCGATGGGACGGCAGCACGGCACGTTCTATTTAGCTATGGTTTGTTGGAGACACTGACATTCAGCTATCTAATTACGCAACACATTTTTTTCATTTTGACAGTTCAACAACATTCATTGCGTTATTTACGTCGCTCAGCAGAATTTATTTTCGAACTTTTGTAGCAATGGATTAGTAATCTATTTCAAAGCGATTCAGATTCTGATTGATTGCACTGCAGCACAAAGTAACGCAAAGGAAATGAAGGCGCAAAAGCCGGAGGCATGTGCCGCGCGGCATAAGCCGGCGGCATGTGTGTAGTAGCCATTACGTAATTAGGGTACAGGTGGCAGCAACGTACCACACTTGACTGACGTCAACGCAGTCGACTAAACAAACATTCGATATTTTGTACACTCCATGTAGTGAGTGTACAATTTATTGAGAATACGACGCCGCTACGACACAAACGGTACAATAAAAGCAAAATTACGACGCCGGTACGTCGCTGCTACGATGGCGCTACGCTACTACGACGCCGCTACGACGCTGCTACGATGGCGCTACGCTACTACGACGCCGCTACGACGCTGCTACGATGGCGCTACGCAACTACGACGCAGCTACAACGCTGCTACGATGGCGCTACGCTACTACGACGCCGCTACAACGCTGCTACATCGCCGCTACGACAACGCTTTGTCAATGCTACGACAACGCGGACGTCACGAAAACACTTCATATATTATTATTATAACGTCTCTGACTCTGTCTCAAGACTAGTTACTTTTGTTGTCTGATTTAATCCGGACCTTCTGGACTGTGCTCTGAAATAGTTAAGGAAATACAATGAGACTTGACTATACATTTCCTGGCGCGTCGCGCTGGAGAGGACATACTAACATGTTCACACCGTTAACATTAGTATTTGCTGAGTATTATTGCAGTCCCATATCGGCCGTCTAGATAAAAGTGTCAGTGTTTAACATTCAGGCGCTCGACCGCCGAATGTCGGCAACGTGCAGGAAGTGCGTGACTGTGCGTGTGCGCAGTACACAGGCGTGGCCGCGCCATCTGTCGCGCTGCCTGCCCGCACTACGTACTATACAGAAGGTCGGCTCCACAGACTCCACACACCTAACGACCAAAACGCTCGCACAAATAGTCAGGCCTTTACGTATATGTACATACATACGAGTATACAAAGCACAGAATGATAGTTATGCGCAGATAATAACATAATTAATTGGGTAAATAAAACAAGTAATACAAAGTTTATATTTAAAAAAAAAATTGTATAAGTACCTATATTATAAGCTAAATTGATTAGACTAAATAACATTTAAAAATTAAATTAGATTTTATTTTTGATAATGGGTTCCGTAGTCAACAAGGAACCCTTATATTTTCTTAGTACTAGAAAGCTGTAATTTGGCTGCATATTATTATTACACGCATTTTCTTCTTTCAGTTACAAAAACATTTTCTCCCATACACTTTTTAGGGTACCTCCACCGTCCACTACACGTAAAGTGGGGATGGATTTTTTTTCTCGTCTATCCCATGCTGTGGGGTGTCGTTCGAAAGGTCGTTCAAAAAAAATTGTGGGTGTGTGAAAACTATTTTTAGATTCAGGGAACCGTTTGCGAAATATTTCATGATATGCAACTATTTCATGTAATGGGCGATAACAATTATTGAAATGTGATTAAATTCTAAGGTCTGGCGGGAACAGAGACACCCATTAAATGACAAGCGCGGCTTTTTTTAGAGCAGTTACTGATGAGTGAAGTAGGTCAATGTCCAGTTCGTACTCTTTGTAAGCAGCGTGCGTTCTGACCAGTGGACAGTATTGTCTTAAGCTGACATCTCCTCCCATTACAACTTGCTGGCGGATTATGTGGCACATGAAATAACACCCTACTAAGCAAGTCGGGACAGTTCAGAGAGCCTGTTAGAACTTCTTAAGAAAATCAAAATCTAGCACATTCCTGTATAGGTGTGCATGCGCCTGTTTTCGCTAGTGGTCTAGAGTTGACCTTCTGCACCAACTTATATATCAAGTGCTGCCTGACACAGGAGAGTGGCTCCGCGTGCTGGTGACGCGCGAGGGGCGGGAGCCGTCGGTGGGGGCAGGGGGGCCCGCAGACCACACGCATTTGCATAGCTTTCGCAACATGAATAGGGTTGACATTAGAGATACATCTTTTTATGCCTACCATTTCAGTATCTGTTTTCAGAAAAACTTGTAATCTTTGGAAAAAAATTACCTATTTTTATGTTTTCAAAAAGTTCAGTCATCAATTCATCATTCAAAAAGTTCTTCATCATTTTAAAAGAGTACCTATTTTAGAGCATTAGAGTGGTAAAACTGGTACTTAATCGATAACTACAAGCATTATACTTGACGGCTCATATGTAAAGACACGAGTGTACGCTCTAGTTACTAATGTGCAGCGAGTGTCGAGCACACTCGGGTCGTCGGGCGGCCAGCATGGGGCGTGCTCCGGTGCTCCTCGATAGCATGATTGATCGTCTATCTTTAGATACTGTAAATCCTATTTGTATTAGCGTTGCTAAGAATTCGGGCGAACTTTTACAACATTATTTTACTACGAAATTACAGCCGATGATTGATGTGAAAACAACGCAAGTGACGTTATCCTACCATACGAGATACAAGTTCGATGATCGTTTGACCTCAATTTATATCTTTGGTAAACTTTATAGGATATTTATTTATGCTGTCATTAGCATACATTTATGATACGTTGTGAACATAATGTGGGCACGAGTGGGCACGGTGCGCGGTGCTCGCTGCGACGCGACGCGACGGTGCGTCGACGGAGACATGTAATGTAGCGTGCACTGCGAGCGGACTTGATCCTCGGCGGTGTCGCCCGAGCTACATACTTCCCTTATGATCACTACTGTAATTTATGTGAAGCACTATCGCTCTGTCCTTGTCCTACTAATGCGGATAATCCCCGGGGGAGCGGGACAGCGCCCGAGGTAACCGAGTTATCGTGCGGCCGCCGGAGCCGGCCTCCTAATAAAGTAAGATAAAGTCGCTTATAAAGTGGATGGTACGTGAGAGCGGAGCGCGGCGAAGGAAAAACTTAAGTAATATTGTGTGTTTCCTAAGAGAGATTACACTAATAGCGCTTCACTAAACTTGGCGTTGTTTTATGAAAAAGGGGTCTGGCGCGAGTAATCGCATTTCAAGACTCGCTGCAGCTGGAAACTATATTTTATGGCTTCAAGTAAGACGTTTTTAAGTCTAAGAACTTTATAAAATGTAATAAACGTGTAGACTTATGCAAACATACACACTCAGCGGCACAAAATGTGTTTATTGTCCAAATGAAACATGTTTATTAACCGACTTCAAAAAAAGAAGAAGGTTCTCAGTTCGTCGGAATCTTTTTTTTTTTTTTTTTTATGTATTTTCCCCGATTACTCGAAAACGGCTCGACCGATTTCGAAAATTCTCTTTTTGTTCGAAAGGGTATACTTTCCAGTTGGTCCCATTGTCATCAAGTCAGGATTGGATGATGGAATCCTGGGGAAGTCGAGGGAACTCTTGCAATATTATAGGCACACCTATAGCGATTTAGGTATTTTTTAAAGTAACTCTTGTATTTGCTCTCGGAAAGCACCATTTAGTGAAGTGGAACTGATGATGAAGACCACTTATTTAACTTATAAATAATACGTATTTCACGGGTTGCGATTCGATTACTTTAATATGGTTGCCAAGCAATTTATACCCATCACAATGCATAGTGTGAAGTGGAGCTGATGGTGAAGTACCAGGAGAACTCCTCAACAATGAACGGCCCTGCATCGGGAAAAGCATTTTTTTGTAAAAGGAGATGAACAGTTGACGTTAAGCTATTTTATCTAATTACAAACCGACCCACTAAAAAGCAAGAAATAAAATCTTTTTAACCGACTTCCAAAAGGAGGAGGTTCTCAATTCGTCTGTATGTTTTTTTTTTTTTTTTTGTATGTTTGTTACGCGATTTCTCCGTCAATTGTGAACCGATTTTCAAAATTCTTTTTTTGTTTGAAAGGGTATGCTCCCGAGGTGGTTGGTCCCATATCAATTTTTTTAACTTTACTTGGATAGTTTTTGAGTTAGCTTCAATAATACGTATTTTTCCCACTTAGTTTATATGGATGATATAATGATAACTTCCAATCACTGTTATTTACATAGCAGGTTAGTGGTATTCGAATTTCTATGGGGTAGGTACCACCACTAAAAAGTGCAAAATAAAAACTTTTTACAAAAAAAGAACAACCGACTTCCAAAAAAGACACTACAAAGTCAAAAATAACTTTAATTTCGGAAGTCGGTGGCAAAAAACGAAAGTTCAAAACCAAACACACCGACTTCCGAAATTAAAGTTATTTTTGACTTTGTAGTGTCTTTTTTGAAAGTCGGTTGTTCTTTTTTTGTAAAAAGTTTTTTTCACAAAAAAAACAACTGACTTCCACTATAAAGTGAAAAATAACTGAAATTTCGGAAGTCGGTGGCAAATAAAGAATATCCGTGTATTTGGTTTTGTATTTTCGTTTTCGCCACCGACTTCCGAAATTTTAGTTATTTTTCAGTTTATAGTGGAAGTCGGTTGTTTTTTTTTGTGAAAAAGATTTTATTGTTTTACTAAACTTAGAGGATGGTCTGATACCTAAATTAAAATCACTAATTCTGAAGAAAAAATTAATTAAAAGACAAAACTGGCAATTAACACAAACATTAAAATGAGGTTTTGTTACAAAAAAAAAAACCACAAAATAAAGACTTTTTTTCATAATGCGTGTTTTCACCTCTGGCTCTGATCATAGTCTGCATGCGATCAGACACGCTCTGGATGATGTTTTTGCCAGGCAGCCACCAGAGCGGTTTTCAACTCATGGAGGGTCTGAAAAGGGTTGAGACTAGACCGGATTCGCTTTTTAAGTATATCCCATACATGTCCTATGGGATTCATGTCTAGCTTCTTGCTGACCACTTTAATTTGGCAATTCTAACCTCTGAGAGGCAATTATCCACGCAATGTGCTGTGCGCGGCGGGCATTATCTTGCATTAAAAGAAATTCCTTACTACCAATGAACGACTTGTATTTTAAAACATGTTCTTGAATGATCTCATCAACGTACCACACACTGTAAGAAGACCCTTAACTACGGGCCAACTCTGTGCGATCGTCCGAACTTCATCCTCTCCAATTCATAACAGACCCACCGTGAAAACTGACGGTTTGCCTGGTGGTGATCGTCACCGCAACTTCTCCACACCCGTTTGCGGCCGTCTGGAGCTCGTAAGACTACTCTGCATTCATCTGTTCATAGAACTTTAAGTACTAGTCGTGGGTCCAATTTGCGTGTTCGCGAGCAAACCAAAATCGAGCTTCACGGTGGTGCTGGAGGAGTTCTAGACCTTAAGCTGGTCTTTGAGCATGCGGGTCCCGTTCCTCTATTCTCCTTCTAGTTGTCCGCTCACTTACGTTTACCCCTCTGGCCGCTTGTGGGCACTACCGCCGTATCTCGACTGCAGTGAGAAGGAGCAATAAATCGTTCATCTTGTGCTGAAGTGCACCTAATTCCACCATTTCCTGGCCTCCTCGTGTGCAGACCAGTCTGATCATACCTGGTTAATGCGTACCTGAGAGTTGCACGCGGTACATTTAAAGTTGCAGCGAGTTCTCGCTGCGTTCGCCCTTGATTCCGAAGCACTACAACTTAAGCGACTTGAGCTGAAGTTAGAGGCATTTTTTTTAATATTCTGGAAGCGGAAATGAGTGCAGATTAATTAAACAATAAAACAATAGACTTTAAATGCACGCTCTATTTAATATCAAATTTTAACGTACCCGTCTTCTACGCGTTTCATGAACGAATTGAAGCAGTGTTAAAAATAAAAACGTTTAAGAAACGAACATTTTTTTTATGCTAACCCTCTTAAATTATCATTAACAAACATTGTCAGTAACCAACTGCCACTTCAAGTTGTAATACGCTTTAGTAAAATATTCGTCTGTTATCGGGTTGTTTATGTTTGGGCCACATTTTTTGCCGCTGAGTGTACTATCAGATTTGGTAGGTACTTACGTTACGGTTAACAGGAATATTAGTAACATGTCAAATATTGTCGTGTGTATTTTTTAGTAATGGTTTATCTAGATCACCCGGTAAATAACAGTAATGTTCGAGCACCGTACGTGTATATTGTAATCGCATGTGCACCGCGTGTGAGATTGCCCTAACGCAGCTATCTCCGACACAACACGAAGAAACGTTCGCCTGGAGAGAGAAAAATAAAGTTAAATATATTGCGAGCGAACAGGATCCGCGGCGGGCGGCGACCGCGACACAGAGCAACAATGTGCAGTAGGGCCACTTGTAACTACGCGCCTCATCAACTGTCCAGTTGTTCCGTAACATTGGTCAGTGGTGAGTGGTGATGGTGTAGTTTGGAGCTCGCTGCATGTGCTTTAGTATTTTGTTCGGCGCTTGTGTATGCTGGGTTCTGCTGGGGAGTTTGTTGCGCCACTTCTTCTCTCCAGCAAAAGCACTAGGAAGTGGTGAAGGACGGGCGTTTTTGGGGGACTGTCTTATGTAATTTTGACGTTCGAAAAGTGCTGATTCTCAGCCTAATTTGAATAAATGAATTTTGAATTTTGTATGTTGAGTCTGAAATCTCGCATTGTGTTACTGAAAACTGGGCTTTCTGCATTCACCTATATCGTGTCGCATAGCTAACCGCATCGGATTCCGTCACGTCACCAAAGTTATGCTCGTTCGAACGTAAAAAATGTATTACAATGTAAGCACTTTTTTACTGTCAGTCATCTAGAAATATTGCAATCATGCGTCTACTTCTGTATTTTCCGCGCAATGCAGATGCGCACTGAACGCAAACTCGTACAATCATGTAACAAAAAAGTACATTACTGACGCGCGCCTAATGACCCGCGCGACAAATGGAGTTTTAACCGACTGCAGCTGGCGAGATGATGTGTTGCCCGCATCGTATCCAAACGAGCGAGACTTCAAAATGGAAGGTAATGGACGCTGTTAGAGTCGCGGTGGACCATGGACGTCGTTTACAACATGGTTTTATGACTAGATAGGTACAGCGATTGTTATAGAATGACTACCAGTCGCCGCAACATTCTGAGATATTTCTTTTTATGGCAGCCCGCATGGATGGCGAGCACTTGTGAGGTAACGGCACAGGCGAGTAGCGAGCACCGGCACGGACTTGCAGCAGCACGTGGCCCACATCGGAACAGGCGAGTAGCGAGCACCGGCATGGACTTGCAGCAGCACGTGGCCCGCATCGTGGTCAGCGGCCACCACTCCATAATTTGCAACTGGTTCGCCAACCGCCGCCACACGTAGCACTGCGGCATTCGTTACAGAATCATGTACTTTGTATAACTATAGGGGCCATTCTCAGATACCTACGGACCCCTATCCGTGCTTCTATTTATGTTTGAGGTATTTCTAAGCATGTTTCTACATAATTAACTGTTTTATAAATACGGGCACAAATGCAAAATTGCAAAATACAACATGTGTGGCAAGTGCATAGGCATTATATATTTGTGATTAGCGTGCCAATAACAGACACGTTTGTTAATTGTTAAATCAGCGGCATTCAACAATCTATTTACAATCAATTTACCATTTACCCGGACAGGCATGCCGCATGTTGGTTTAGATTTAACGATACTCTACACTTAACGACATTGAATGGTGACTGATCGTTACAGACAGTTTATTATTTAAATTCCACTTCAACAACAATCATGTATTTTGTGGATGAGGTGTGTGAGTGGGACACGATAACAAATAACTGTCTGTAACACACCTATCAAAACAACGACTCATTGAATATCAGCGATAAGTACGCGTCGAGGAGACGTCTCTCAGGAACTCGTGACCTGGTGCGTACGTACAGGCTCCCAGGCTCGTGACAGAGGCCCTGCTTCCTGCCCGCCTGCCGCTGCCGTGGGCCGCTCCGCACACTGCGCACTAACAGCCGAGTGCCGGATGCTGCCCACCGCCAGCACTCCGCTGCGCACAGACCGCAGCTCCCGCCATTCACCGCCACTCGCATGTACTGCTGCTAATGTACCAATATTACTTAGCTTGCAATGTAAAGCGAGTACCGACAACTTTCAGTAATGGGAGGAAGTCGCTCCCTCGCCGCTATCGGGTCAGTAACCTCGTCGAATGTGTAGCAGTGGGCCAGTGCACATTGCTCGGCTAGTACGTGGTATTGTGATAACTGTAGACTTCGAGGAGCAATGTAAGAGGAGCACAGCGATTGGATAATAGTTTTAGGAGTGTGGTGGTGAGGGCGAGCCTCCCACCGAGGACTTGAGTCTCGAACTAATGGAAGTTCGATGTGCCGCCGCTTGTGGCCACGCGGCCGAGCGAGCTGCGTGCGAGTGTAAAGCGGATCTGCGGAGCGTTTTGATCGCTCACTACAAAGTCGTGTAATGTGCCACTTAAACTTCACCTCACAGGCCCTCCTCTCCTGCACGTGTTTCAGATTTAAAGCGTCGTGCTCCCACACGGTTTATCTGTTCAGCACTGCAGCAACATGTCTTTTTCATTAACCATAATAGTTGAAAAACTAAATTACTCTTTCAAGCGACAAGAAAGTGTGTAGCCAATTAGCGATTAGACCACCCGGTGAAGAGGGTTTGTGTGAAACTATAGCGAGAGCGACACGCTCAGAGCGAGCGGTGAGGCGCGAGCATAGGTGCGAGGCAGGCGAGGTCGGCGACTGAACCTGATACATTATACATGCATAATACGAACATTAGAGCCGCGCTGCCATTTATCAACTAAATAGGACACAATGGGCCCCTACACTATTAATTTTAATCTGACGACCGACAAGTTCGCGTAAACAAGTCGGGAGCCGCTCACAGCGCGGAGCAACACGAAGAAACACAACTCAAAGTGCGCTACAATACTTTTGAGTTGTAAGTAATCCTTAATACTCGTACCCGTCGTCGTTGGCGTAGCTAGTGTCGCTACGGTATGGATAGCGGATCTCTCAAACTAGTAGCACATAGATTATAAATATTTCTAATGTATCATAAACATTCTCGCACTTGTCTGAGATGGTCCTTCTGTAATTATCTGCTCTGTGACAAAACAGCGCCGTGCGTCGTAAAGAAAACTTTTGCGCAACAAATTTTCGTATTTTCCTTCATATAAATTAATTTCTTTGCTTCAGCGAGGAACTTACGAAGTTACGACACACATTCATCAAGCTGTGCACGTGTTCTGTCGCGTGTTGAACTTTATTCTCACAGAGGGTCTTCCCTCCCTCCGACGACTTTCCCGTAATGAAATGCCGGTCGGAGGCTGCTCGGCTATTTGTTCTGTGCGTTATGCGCTGTTCAAACTGTGAGCGGTGTCGCCGGGCTGGGCTAGGTGGACATCAAACTGTGAGCGGTGTCGCCGGGCTGGACTAGGTGGACATCAAACTGTGAGCGGTGTCGCCGGGCTGGGCTAGGTGACCATCAAACTGTGAGCGGTGTCGCCGGGCTGGGCTAGGTGGACATCAAACTGTGAGTGGTGTCGCCGGGCTGGGCTAGGTGGACATCAAACTGTGAGCGGTGTCGCCGGGCTGGGCTAGGTGACCATCAAACTGTGAGCGGTGTCGCCGGGCTGGGCTAGGTGACCATCAAACTGTGAGCGGTGTCGCCGGGCTGGGCTAGGTGGACATCAAACTGTGAGCGGTGTCGCCGGGCTGGGCTAGGTGGACATCAAACTGTGAGCGGTGTCGCCGGGCTGGGCTAGGTGGACATCAAACTGTGAGCGGTGTCGCCGGGCTGGGCTAGGTGACCATCAAACTGTGAGCGGTGTCGCCGGGCTGGGCTAGGTGGACATCAAACTGTGAGCGGTGTCGCCGGGCTGGGCTAGGTGACCATCAAACTGTGAGCGGTGTCGCCGGGCTGGGCTAGGTGGACATCAAACTGTGAGCGGTGTCGCCGGGCTGGGCTAGGTGGACATCAAACTGTGAGCGGTGTCGCCGGGCTGGGCTGGACATCAAACTGTGAGCGGTGTCGCCGGGCTGGGCTAGGTGACCATCAAACTGTGAGCGGTGTCGCCGGGCTGGGCTAGATGACCATCAAACTGTGAGCGGTGTCGCCGGGCTGGGCTAGGTGGACATCAAACTGAGCGGTGTCGCCGGGCTGTGCTAGGTGGACATCAAACTGTGAGCGGTGTCGCCGGGCTGGGCTAGGTGGACATCAAACTGTGAGCGGTGTCGCCGGGCTGGGCTAGGTGACCATCAAACTGTGAGCAATCGTGCGGGGCGAGACGGGGGAAGCGCGCTCCCGATCTGCTAGCTGTCGTGACAGATTCTGCAAGCATTCGCCGACAGTCGTTTCGTTTTTGAGAGATTCGTCGATAGAACGTTTCACCTATGGATGTTTCGCCGACAGAATGGTTCGCATTTGTTTGTTTCGACGACAGGACTTTTCAACTATGGAATATTCGCCGTCAGACCGTTTTGACTACGATTGTTTCGACGTGGCTTTTTCACTATTTAACTACAAACCCACCAAAAAGCTACTAGCTTGCTACAAAGACATGAGGAAATAAAATGTTTTAATATAAGACCGCCTTTACTTTTAATTAATGGTATTTATCTATTACCTCATCATGATGATGATGATGATCTATTACCTACCCATATTCTTCTATTTTGTTATTGATTCATCTCGGTATTGTGTCTTGCTTGATGTGATCTCACAGAACCAAAATAGAGTTCCTGCTACATGCAACATAAAGAAAAGGTTAGGATTTGCTACACTTGAATAAGCTGTTTTGGTAACCAACCCAAAATCAGATTGATATGGGATGGGAAGTAGGAATGTGGAGCAGAGGCCTCATCATGATTCTCGTCATTCATGATTTGCATTAATTCGTTTCCTGCCTGGACCGTAAAAACCCAATCCGGAAATTCCTCTTTAGGAATACCCAAAGCTTCACATACATGTATGTCCAATGGAAGATAGGACTGCACAATCGCGATAACGAGAACTGACCGACCTGAAGCGCACAGAAGATAGTTTATATTCAGAGAATCGATGAAAGTACATGTCATTCGTCGCTACTAGTTTATGATAGTCCCGCCCGATCAGTTTGCAAGTTCATATACTTGCTAATTCTGTCCACACCTGCGTTCACGGGTGCCTGCTTGTCACCAGTCACATCTAGCTGTGTTTGCAGAAATGAAATGAAATTGTTTATTCTGTAAATAGGATATTGGAATCACTTTTACACGTCATATTAAAATTTATGTTAAAAATTAGCTAGATGAGTCTCTCACGTCCCTTTTCGGTGACTCATGATCCGATATATACAGAGAACGAACAATAACACATTCTTATCAGAATCATCTCGTCCGGAAGTGGGTGCTGATCCAACTGATAAATCAGATATTTTGACATCTAGCAATGCCAGTGGTGTAATTTTGTCTCCTTTATTACCAAGTACTACTTTGTAAGACTTCCAGTGTTCATCTTATGTGCTTTCAATTATTGTTCTAGCCATCTTAACAAGATAGCATTTGACCAGCTCACGAACCTGAAATAGCGCAAAAAAAATCTGCTGTTCCATACATTTATGTTCGCATAACTCGTCAAAATGTAGGGAACAGCTGATTTTTTTTTCGCGATTTCTGGTTTAGTCCCATAGTAAAAGTAAAAAATAAATAAATAAAAATGTTTTTATTACCTTCCATTGTACAGAAACACTTATCTAAACAACACTATGCAGCGTTACAACTAAGGGATCGAGTGTTTTCGATGAACTCTGGCACCCAGAGTAAGATTTAACTTGTGTTTAGGGTGCCAGCGTCCTCGCCTATAATTTGAACTTATAACAGTAGAAGTTGTTCATAATGATGAGTAAAGTGTGTTTAAGTTTGCGCACTGGTTAAAAATTTATCCTGTATTTTGCTTCTAGTGCGAACTGAAGTACTTTAGTATACGATTGTTGAAGAGTTTTTGTAATCAAAATGTTGAATGTAAACTAATATAAGTTTGATTAGTCTCTTTTACAGTATCCAAAATATCCATATAATCCGGATATAATTATCCGGATAGTCGTTTTCTTTCTTCATGTCTTTGTGGTAAGCTGCTTTTTGGTGGGTTTGTAGTTAAATAGTGAAAAAGTCATGTCGAAACAATCGTAGACAAAACGGTCTGAGGGCGGATATTCCATAGTTGAAAAGTCCTGTCGTCGAACCAAACAAATGCGAACCATTCTGTCGGCGAAACATCCATAGGTGAAACGTTCTATCGACGAATCTCTTAAAAACGAAACGTCCTGTCGGTGAACAGTCCAAAGGAGAAACGACTGTCGGCGAATGCTTGCAGAATCGTCGTGACAATGCCTACACGTTGTCGGCATTTACAACGAAATCAAAGGCGTCGTCCTACTGTAGGGTGGAGTGTCTTATAGTATTAGAAAGCTATAATTTTGCATGGGTATACATTTATTAATCACGCCGACAAAGTGGTAAAATAAAATATATTTTTTAGGGTACCCGCCTACCTCCCCTATACGTAAAGTGGGGATTTTTTTTTTTTTTCGCCCGTCCTCTGTGGTGTGGGCTATCGTTGGAAAGTTCGTTAAAAAATATTGAGAGTCTGGAACCATTTTTATTAGATTTAGGGATCCGTTTGCAAAATATTAAGCTTTAAAGTGAAGTTAGAGTCAAGTATGGGGATCCTTGACTGCTTGACTGATAAGGTAATTTAGCTGGCGGGCGGGGGGGGGGGGGGGCATCAGCTAAATAGTCAGTTTAATAATAATTAAGCTTTAAAGTGCAAGTTACAGCTCGTCCCAGCTACGGAACCCGCATTGTGCAGGTTTTTCTGGTAATCTTTCGTGTACCTAGTATAGTATAGTGTTAACCTTCTGCATGGCTATATGCAGGCCGGCGGCGGCGGCGGCTCGCTAGTCGCGAATTTATACGTTAATTAGGCGTGGGGCGGTGTAACGGCTGGCTAATTAGATTGGCTGGCATAGACAAGCGCTAGTGCAAGCTTTAACTATTTGCGTCACGTGCTGGGACACCGGCGACCCCATCCGGGTACTGGCCACCCCATGGGGGTTCCGGGGTTCGGAAAGACAGACCCCGGGCCGGGTCGAGGCCTGCTGAACTACTAGCTGACGGCCTTACTAAATGTTTTTGCACGACTCATAATGCGAAGCATTAGAGAGTGTGAGCTGTTTGTTTAGAATTAAAAAGAAAATTTAAAAAGTGTCTAATATTCGTTCCCTACGTTTAGATTATCTAGTAGGTAGTTTGAAATTAAAAACACCAGTCAAGTACGTGCCGAACCACGCACAATGAAGGGTTCCGTAGTTAGGATGAATATATCTCAAAAACAATCTTAACATTGTAGTTGAAAAACATGTTCTCTAATACATCAATATACGCCACGGTCAATTTAGAAACTGCAAATGTAAGTTTATAATCGCAAAGAAAAAAAAATTATGTGATATTTTGATAAAACTACAAATTAACGTTTTGCGGACTTTTTTCTTTACCTACTTGAGCTATGAGCCCTTGGTTCTTGCCAAATGTCATGATTCTAGGACAACCGGAAGTACGATTGGTTCCCTTTATGTCGTGTCCCTTTACGTCGAGCCTGAGAGTCTATTGTTCTTGAAAAATATTGCTATTTTACGCTTTCTATTACCGTTACGTCGACATTAGTTAATAGGTACAGTCAGGGTAGAAATTAAAAGCCAGTATCATTAAAATATTGTTTTATTATTTGTTGTAATTGTTGTAATACACTATGATTAAGTAATTCAAATAGGTAACAATTCTCTTTTAACATTATATTATTATACTAGCTTTTTCCCGCGGCTTAGCTCGCGTGGAAGTCGGAAATTATCCCATGGAAACGGACTACCGGGATAAAAAGTATCCTATGTGTTAATCCAGGTTATAAACTATCTGTCTGCCTCATCCAAATCCTATTAGTAGCATAACATAATTATTGAATACTATCTTGAATTCATGTATGCCTAGTACTTTTTGTTAGGTTACTGCTCAGAAATTGTGCACGTCTAATGATTGAAATACTATCTTGAATTCATGCAAGCCTAGTACGCTTTGTGCCAAGTTTCAAGTTTATTTACTCAAGGAATAAGATTTTTCATACAAACGAATTTATTAATAGAGAAAAATACTTTTTTATAAGAGTTATTTACCGTAAAACTATATGCTGATATACATTTACATCAATAGTGATGATTAGACTGAGATTTATATAGATTAAGAAAGTTACTATTTTTAGAAGAATTATTTACTGTAAAACTGTACGAATAATAAGACACATAAAAAATGTGAACCTGACTGTACTTCAAAATATGTTAATAAACTCGACGTAAAGATAATAAATAGAAGCGGGGTAAAGAAACTCGACGTTAAGGGAGTAGAACTCAGTAGAAGCGGGACAGAAATCGTAGACTCGACGTAGGGGTAATAGAAGCGAGATAAGATTCTCGGCTCGACGTAAAGGGACTCGACATAAAGGGAACCATTCGGAAGTACCTACCCTGTAGGTTTTGATTTATTTGCGAGTTTATTTTTATTTACAGAGGTGTTCCTTAATTCTAAACTCGCCAACCTTTTACGTTTGATGGTGATTATCAAAATATTTCTCATAAATGGCTATACGACATACCTATTTCAGAAAAATAAAGCTTCTAAGTCGACGCAATAAAAAGATACGGCTGTATCTTATTATTGCGTCGACTTAGAATCTTTTTTTTTTAGACCCCAAGGGACCAGAGACCTACGTATTTGATATTAATTTCAACTTTATATCTCCACGCGTTCCTGAGAAAAAGGGCCTTGACAGACGGACGGACAACGAAGTGATGCTATAAGGGTTCCGTTTTTCCTTTTGATGTACGGAACCCTAAAAAGCGATTAAAAGAAACGGGTTTTAAACTTACAAATGTCTAACCAACGTCAGGGGACGTTGGTTAACTACTTATGCAAAGGATAAGTACATGAGTAAGTACCTATGTATATTATGTTACTTGTCGAATCATGATGATTCGTTTTGTACTTTGGCACCTGGCATAAGTTAACAGAATATAAAGTTGCTCCATTACTCCAGAAAGCGGCGGCATGTTTCTTATAATTAGAAAAGTAGTTGTTTGCAAGTAATGCGGCGGGTCACGTGTGTTCCTCTCGACGTGGGAGGCCTCCGCCCCAGCGCCCCCGCGCCCCCGCTCACCCGCACTGGGCTGCAATTAATATCCAGCGCAAGCAACACTTGCATGGGATGTGGCTTACTTTACACTCGACGATCACCTCACACTTACTTCATAAACATCACTGTTACTCTGACACTAGCACAGAGTACTAGTACTGCGCTACTAGTGAGACTAATAAAATCACTCAATTTATGATGTAGTCTACATCATAAATTGAGTGATTTTATTAACAAAACTAGCTTTACCCGGCCCGAAACTCGCATGCATGAGTAGCACTAAGTAATTATCTACAGCACACCTACCTACCTATAGGTACCTACCTACCTAGCTACCTATGCTATCCACCCAATATGTTTTTTCAAGATTTTTTCCGCTTATGTTGCTATTTGGGGCGGAGACAAATCCAACAAATCAAAGATTATAAAAATCGGTCCAGCCGTTCTTGTGTTATAAATGGTGTAACTAACCCGACCTAGTTTTATAATAATTATAAGTACAACGTGTTCCTTTAGATATTCCATAACTATTGAGACCATGTCAGAACATAAACTGGCATAATATGAATTATTTACCCATTTTTTTGTTAATTTCCTTATTACTACACGTATGTGAATTATAAAAAAAAATATGAGGCTGTTTTGGTCCATAAATAAAAAATATGACAACGTCGCATTTTCTTAACTTTAAACATGAATGATTGAATGAAAATGATTTACTCTTGTCAATGAAACTTTAGGATACACACTTCGAGAATCTAGTATTATCATAGATATAAGAAAGAACATTTCTATGAGTGTTATGTTATCTTAGAAACTATGTATTATTGGAACACTTGTTCTAGGACTTTTTGTATTATTTACTTTTACTTATTCCATATAACCTTAGAGTTATGGAATGTCAAAAGGAAAACCTTCTATAGTAAAGATAAACTCGTAAGCAGTTTAAGTATCACAACTTTATTAAGGTACGCACGGCCACACATCAAGCTATACATTTCCAGTTTATGGTGATCTCGCATTGTAAACGATTTCCGTACAATGCGAGGTCAGCTTAAACTGGAAATGTATAGCTTGATGTGTGGCCGTGTGTGCTGCGGCCTGCGGCAAGTACCTAGTCGATTGAGTTTGAGTCAATGTTGATGAAATTGTCCTCTGCAGTGTCAGCAAAACAAGTCTGCTTCTCTGAAAATAATAAAAGCAAAAATAGCTTAGCACGCTAGAACTTGGAACCACAGCTAGCATTAACTATGTATTTGCGCAAAACGTGCAACCACAGCTAGCATTAACTAGTTGCGCAGAACATGGAACCACAGCTAGCATTAACTAGTTGCGCAGAACATGGAACCACAGCTAGCATTAACTAGTTGTGCAGAACATGGAACCACAGCTAGCATTAACTAGTTGTGCAGAACATGGAACCACAGCTAGCATTAACTAGTTGTGCAGAACATGGAACCACAGCTAGCATTAACTAATTGCGCAGAACATGGAACCACAGCTAGCATTAACTAGTTGTGCAGAACATGGAACCACAGCTAGCATTAACTAATTGCGCAGAACATGGAACCACAGCTAGCATTAACTAGTTGTGCAGAACATGGAACCACAGCTAGCATTAACTAATTGCGCAGAACATGGAACCACAGCTAGCATTAACTAGTTGTGCAGAACATGGAACCACAGCTAGCATTAACTAATTGCGCAGAACATGGAACCACAGCTAGCATTAACTAGTTGTGCAGAACATGGAACCACAGCTAGCATTAACTAGTTGTGCAGAACATGGAACCACAGCTAGCATTAACTAGTTGTGCAGAACATGGAACCACAGATAGCATTAACTACTTGTGCAGAACATGGAACCACAGCTAGCATTAACTAGTTGTGCAGAACATGGAACCACAGCTAGCATTAACTAGTTGTGCAGAACATGGAACCACAGCTAGCATTAACTAATTGCGCAGAACATGGAACCACAGCTAGCATTAACTAGTTGTGCAGAACATGGAACCACAGCTAGCATTAACTAATTGCGCAGAACATGGAACCACAGCTAGCATTAACTAGTTGTGCAGAACATGGAACCACAGCTAGCATTAACTAGTTGCGCAGAACATCTCGTAGCAGGAGATGGAGTCACGGCTGATATACTTCGGGGCGTTATCTCGCCGTCACATCAGAACTACGTGAAAGCCGCTGTGTGTGTATTCTGCCGCCCACGTACAGAAAGCTGACACAAATCTTTATGTAGGCCTGTACATTTGTAAAGTGTAGGTGCCACAATTTGTGAACCATCACTATTATAATGTTTTTTTTTATAGACTATTTGTGACTCACAAATAGTGTATTAAAAAAACATTACCCTCCTTGTGTTGCAGTCGGGTAAAAAGCCGATGTAATCTAAACGGGTTAGTGACAGCTCGGCCCCGAATAATAATACCAGATACCACATCGTCGTCAGAAGCACAATATACATACTGTGTCAGAAGGCCTATAAAAGCGGTGTGTGGCGTGCCCTGTGGACGCCAGGCGCTGGCGACCCTCGACCTTCACCCAAATCGACGGCTTACGAGTATCTGCTGACTTCAGGGCTTATCTAATCCGGTTATAATACGACCCAGACCCACTGAAACAAGTACCGTTTAAAAAAATAATTGAAACATCACAATTAAAAGGTGAAATTATGAATAACATGTCTGTTTGTTACCATATTTTGCTATCATATTTCCCTTATTATTTCAATATTCCGATATTTTATTTCAGATGAGATGCTGATGATATTCGTATATTGTGTTGAGTTAGTTATCTGAGGGTTAGCACCGCTCTAGATAATCCCATCTGTCCGGTGCGGGGCCAGGGGGAAGCCGGACGCCGGACGCTCTCCGGACGGAGCGCTACGGCAATGAATCAAACGGAACGTTGACCACTCCTCGCACAAACGTCCACACACACACACACACACGCTCACACGTGATCGTCCCTCGCCACGCACATCTCGCACGATAAATAACTCACATCTTACAACATCACATTATGATTATGACTATGAGGCACGTAGTGTCCACTCTTTGTGATGCTGAAGACAGTATGGAGTCATGGGGTAAGTAGGCCATTAGATTATGCAAGGTGGAGACGACACATTATGACACTAAATTAAACCGCCTTTATCTAATGACGTAGTCTGCATATGAAAATTCAATCAAAATTCAAATATATCCAATAGTTTAGTTACTATAGCTAGTCAAAGATTGGCAAAACCCATAGTCGGCCCGTCATCGTCACTACTATTTAGTTTGTTTGAAAAAATCACTTTTCTAATCGATGCTAGGATTTATTTGATGGTTCCAAAATACTCATCAGCATTAGTATAGCCAGTGTTTTCATTCGTTGTCGTTTTGTTGTCTCCACATTGTAGACGAAGAATAGACACACTAAATCTTCATACAATATTTCAGGCTTTCATCACCAATGGAAAGATCAGGGGCCTTACTCCCGAAACCGATTCGATTTTGATTTGGATTTCGATTCGAACTCGTTTCTGATACGAACTCGATTCAAAACCTTACTCCCGAACCAATTCGAATCGTAAACCAAGATCGGCTTAAGTTCGAATGTTATCAGCGTCGTTAGGCGTATCCGGCGATTACGTCACCGTCAAGTCTTTGGTTAATAACTTCTAAGTGGTTGAATGTTTTTACTTCTCTATCACTTTCCAACGTAAAAAATGATACCCTAGTGCTTTATTTACGCTTAACAAACAAAACTTATCAAAAAAACATATGATTTATTATTATTTTTGGGAATAAAGTGAAACCGAACCACGATTTGTATTTAGATAGTCTGTGCCACGAGCTGTAGTGTCAAGTGTCCAATCGTATGCGAAGAGCGCTGTTGATCAAAAGTTTATTTGTGTGTCTGCTGCTATAATTCATATTAATAATGAAAGTACAAGATAGATTTACTTTGGTACGTAAGTGTTTTAATGTATGGTAAATTTGCGCGTGCGTTTATAAGTTTGTGATTAATGTTTATGTACTCTTAGAATTCTTGTGTGACTTGATAATGTCTCTTCCATCATATGTACAAATGGAGAAGTTGTTGCAATTTTTATAAGAAAATCCCGGCATTGCCAAAGGGCCTATACGTTCTGCACAAGCTCGCCAACAGACAAAACAAAATTGGGACAAGGTCACAATAAAGATAACTTAAATATTTATGCTATCCGAATGAATGGTAACCCGGTGTACGTCTACGTCTTGTTTGGTTAAAACATACATTTATAATTTAAAATGTCACTTCGCCTGGTTGGTTTCTTCATGAATGGTGTTAAATCTTCTACCTATTACATCAAACAACAACTTCGATAAACAATAATTTCTCCGAAATTCTTCCTTATCCATTTCCATAGCCCGGATGTTATAACGATTAATCCTTTGCATATTTCTTCTTGCACAAATATCCATCAAATATAAATAAACGATGCCAGGCAAGCCATAATAATAAAGAATTTGAAGAAATATTGCAGTAAATAACACTAAAAACCTTACTCGATCTCAATAAAGTACCTTCTTTGCTATCGTGTAATTTGACGTTTAGTTTCGATCCAACAACTCGATAATCAACATGTCGTGTGGAGTACGAACTTTTCGGTCCTAACGAATCTCTCGATCGAAATTAGTTTCGCTTCGAACCACCGCACGATCGTGCGCTAGTGTCGGATTCAAGAGTATGAATCAGCATTGAATTCGAATAGAACTCGATTGATTCAGAACTCGAAGCTGTCGGGAGTAAGGCCCCAGAAACGACAGCTTTCTTTCGTCGTCGTCGTTGGAGTCGTTACAGTCGAGTCTATCTCACAGTTGGTGGCGTTGCGCGTTCGGCAGACCCCTCGAAACTTGTAAGTAGCACTATCACACCGCCACAGTACGATTATTGCTACGAGTGTCGAGTGCTACGACTGATGCGTCGCAACGCAAATCCACGTTACACGAAGTGTGACGAAGATTCGCGCCGCAGCAACTCATCTGCCAGTAGGTACTACTGTTACCGACGACGGAGCGTAACGTAATGTAATGTTTCATGTGCGCGCTTGTCAAAAGCAATCTATCGTGAAGCTCGCACGTTCACCATAATAACCGACTGTGCCGAAGATTGGCGACGCGGCGCTCCGACGACGCACAGTAGATCGAAAAAAGGCTCTCAAAGACATATGAGCATAAAAAAGTGTCGGTTTTTTGCTTGAAATGGCTTCTAATCATTGATGTATTAAAAGAGGTAGATACGGGACTTAGCAACAGCGCCTGGTCCTATCAAACTACGTGATTTCCTGTAGTCGGCACTCAGTCGCGCACGGGGTATCGTTGATCAAACAGCTTCATAATTACAGTTTTTTTTTTGATAAATACGCATCAAAATGACTTCTTGTGCAGCTAAACAGTGTTTTAATAATACAAGGAAGAAAAATAAGTCACACGGGATTACTTACCACACGTAAGTACAGCCAAAAATGCTAATTTGTTGAAAGTTATTATATTATTAAATGTTTGTTTCGCCATGTTCGATAGATATTCAAACATGCGTGAGAGACACGATACGGACATAATGCGCGAGTTGCGAGACTTCTTATTAGCGACGAGTACTTGAGCTAAAACATTCACCAAACCTCACACATCTGTGATCAGTGTGATGATCACAGTCGCAAACCTACAGAAACCTACAGACAAGAACAGAGATAGGAGACGGCGCTGTCGTGCGAGCGAAATCACGTTAGTACCCGAGCCAACTATGGATTTTGCCGAGCTATATTTAGCTCGGCAAAATCCATAGTCGGCTCGGGTTATTTCGTTTATCCACCCCAAAAATACACCCTAAGGTGGATATTCGGAAACATGTCCGAGAATCCACCCTAGGCCTAGTTGGATAAACGGAATTTATAGGCTTAGGGTGGATCTGGCCATACACTACATTTAATTTGTTTGAAAAACTTATTTTTTTATTTCGAAGCTAGGATTTATTTGACAGTTCCAAAATACTCTTATGCATTAGTAATTTAGTAGTGTCAGTATTTTCATTTATTGTTGTATTGTAGTCTCTACATTGTATTAAAGCATAACGTTTGCGTATATCTCCCTATCTCTCGGATTAGAAGGAAGTCTGTGCGATCGGATGTGAATATAAGACGCGATAAGATTACCATAAGACGTCGGAGGAGATCGATAGCAGCGATATGCTAATACACGGCTATAAATACGAAGAGATCATTCATTCGATACGCACGCAACGCTCCGCCTAATCTAACGTAAACCGAGACCGCGGAGGCAGTGCGAACGACACATGTCATGTTGTCCCCTGCAGTACTGTGTGTGTGTAACCCTCGCTGTAGTACTCTGTAGACAATTACAGTCGTTAGACGCAGTCGTTTGGCTCATGTGCTCTCCGACAATAAAGAAACAAAACACGCTGATGGCGCAGATACCAACAAAAAAGGGAATGCATAAAATTGCCATCGCAGCTCTCTGTTCTGCTTGAATGCACATATTTATATTACCTCGCAGTCGTAGTCGGAGCTCGTACTCGTACGTGAAGGAGTCGCGCTCGGCACGAGTGAGACCGAGGGTGCTCGTAAGTAATCGCTCACCGTCGCGCGTCGGCGTCAGCTCCATATTGGTTCGATTTCTCAAGATCGTATGCTGCTGATATTTATTGTTACCTCAATTTTTGGCATCGCCGTAACGTGAGTAAACCGTACTTCAAAAGCAACCGAGTGGTGTATAAAAAATATTGAACACTTGCAAAAATATTTATGGGTTTAGAGCGCGGCGTTCGACAACATTGCGTTACCGACGACCGACGAGGCGACGACGACCGAGGCCGAGTACACCGCGCTGGGATGTAGGAGCATGTGTGAGGAGCCACATGTGGCGGGTATTATTCATTGGCTTTGTTCTGCTGAGCGCTCCCTTACCGAGAATGTGAGCGTAACGAACGGTGTCCTCTATCTATACGTATTATGAGATCAAACGAACACTTTTGAACGCGAATGTACTGTGTCTTGTAAAGCCTCTGGATTATAAAATGTAAACGAGCTGCAAAACTATGTGTACTTCATCATAATTTTAAACTTCTCTGTAATTTGTCTTCGATTCGCGGCATAGACACCGCAAATTTATGAGAGATTTAGCATTCGCTTTGTAAAATACAGCATGTTGTACCTATTCTACGAAGACAGGAATATCTGAACACGAAATCTAATAAGCCCCTGCAAGCTCGGGTCGTCCCGCCACTCATTCCGCATCTACGTGAACCACATGTGCTTCTAGCAGCCGACAATCATAAGTCTTAGTACAGTGATTGTCCAAGTAATTAAGCAGCAAGTACATACTTTCTTTTGTACGTAATGAAGTAACGATAACTCGCAGTCATCAATTATGTCAACAGCAGCCGGGGGCAGCCCCCCGGGGGTCGCAGGGGAGGGCGAGCCGCGGGTGAAACGCCGCGTCATTCATCGCGCGATTGTTGATTGTGCGCCAATTGCGCGCGGAACAACAAGCGAGCATTGTGCGCGACTGTACCCAGGCGAGATCGTGTTTAGATACGTTTGATAAATAACTTAGTAATTATAGCGCAATAGACTCGCTTGTGATCACACTCGCCGATGTCTGATCGCGCCGATGTCTGATCGCGCCAGATAGCTCGCATTCTATTTCTCTACAATGTTGCTTTGATGCCTTGTGTATTGTCAGTGGAGCTTGAACGATACCTACCGCTGACGTCAGCTTGACGAAGCTTTCCAATAAAAAGGGGCTCCTTTACAAATGATTTGTGTGAGTAAACTGATACAGTCTATCTCTAGTTCGTATAGTTAGGAGCGCCAGGTGTTCCACTGTGCGAACTGTAGCGAGCGATGTGACGCCTCCAATTATTTATTTATTAATAGGAGAACCAACAGCTATAACCGATGGATAACAATTGTATATGAAACATAGAGCCTTTGACAAGGTCTCACGGGTAAAAACAGAAAAAGTAGATACCTAGTATAAGGCTGCTTGTCCACTGGAGCGGAGAGGAGAGGAGAGGAGCGGAGATTTGCCATTATTAACCAATCAAATCTTAACTCAGGGGCGGAGTCAAGATTCTATTGGTTAATATTGGCAAATCTCCGCTCCTCTTTTCTCCTCTCCGCTCCAGTGGACAGGCAGCCTAAATCTTGGATCACTAACAAGCACGATAGAAAGAATAAATAGGTGTTAAAAAATTTTCTTTAGAAACTTTAAAGAGGTGCTTTAAACCATCAAACTGAACAACTTTTACTATATAATTGTATAGCGAAAAAAAATCTGCTGTTCCATTACTGTTATAAACTGTATGAGACAGCAGTTTTTTTTTAAATGGTGTAGTTAGAAGAGGAAAGGAGTGGAGATTAAAATGTAACTGATCTCTGAGGGCAGAAGAAACGCACTGTAGGTAGATCAACTATCTAATTACGTAAGACATTGTCGTAACCGATTACGACTAATCTGTTTCATTTTGACAGTTCAACAACATTCATTGCGTTATTTACGTTGTTGAGCAGATTTTTCTTTCGACCTTATGAAGCAATGGATTAGTTTCAAAATGATTCAGATTCTGATAGATCGTGTATTACGCAATTTGGGTACAGGCACAGATTGTGGTACAGGACAGTGAAGTCAATCTCGTAAGATATAGTTTTTATAAAAGGAAAGTGCAATCTGCTCGTCGACGACGATTTAGTAGGTATAAGTGGCTGTAAGTAAATTCAATTTCTTACACAGATTTATGAAATCATCAGAATGGTATGGTTAATGGTATACGTAGCCGAATTGCCGAAAATATAAAACGAATACTTAAATCTTTTTGTATAAGTATTCTCAATACCATCAATGTAAGTATTTGCCATAACACGGGTTCGCATACGCAGACGCATATTCAAGATGACTTCTCACAAAAGAGCAATAAAATCTTAAAGATTTTGGCTTTCTTGAATCACCCTGCGAGGAGTGGAGTTACGACTAAATGCCGACAGACACTACGCCGACAGACTGATCACCGACAAGACTTAACTTCGACGGGACTCTTCGCCGACAGGACACTTCGCCGACAGGGCTCTTCGTCGACAGGGCTCATTAGCGACGCAACTTATCTCCGATAATCAGATCCTTACTTTGGAAATCGGTTATAGAAAAAAATGGATTAGCCTTCTCTTTTAATCACTCGTTTTAAGTGTCGGGGAGTACCAAACAGGGTATGAGCTGTGTAAAACTGTCTTAGTAGGAATATACTTGTTTTGAATAACCGCTAAAGTAGCATAAAAGTAGTTTGGTCACTAAGATGGCGTCACTAAGCGACGTGTCAAAAGTAGTTGATGGCGGCACTAAGCGACATGTCAAAAGTAGTTGATGGTGTCACTAAGCGACATGTCAAAAGTAGTTGATGGTGTCACTAAGCGACATGTCAAAAGTAGTTTATGGCTTCACTAAGCGACATGTCAAGAGTACTTGATGGCGTCACTAAGCGACATGTCAAAAGTAGTTGATGGTGTCACTAAGCGACATGTCAAAAGTAGTTTATGGCTTCACTAAGCGACATGTCAAAAGTACTTGATGGCGTCACTAAGCGACATGTCAAAAGTAGTTGATGGCGTCACTAAGCGACATGTCAAAAGTAGTTTATGGCTTCACTAAGCGACATGTCAAAAGTACTTGATGGCGTCACTAAGCGACATGTCAAAAGTAGTTGATGGCGTCACTAAGCGACATGTCAAAAGTAGTTTATGGCTTCACTAAGCGACATGTCAAAAGTACTTGATGGCGTCACTAAGCGACATGTCAAAAGTAGTTGATGGCGTCACTAAGCGACATGTCAAAAGTAGTTTATGGCGTCACTAAGCGACATGTTAAAAATACGTTCGTCCAGTCTGTAGATAACCATATAATATGTATATTTACTGTGCTATAGCTGATATTTCCCTACTAATGGCCGCAAAGTCAGCTGTAGGTAACGAGTAAAGGGAGCGGGAGTTAAATAAGTGTAGGTACTCTGCACAGTTCACGTCGATAGTGTCGATACAGGGGGCCGGAACCGGATGATATTTGTCGAAATAAAGGCACCAAACATTCACACACTGAAACAGTTTCATTACATAAAACTAAATTAAATCTAGAATCATACTTACCATAATCATACTTACCATAATCATTTAATATTCCATCATATTGACTGAACCCTAAAATGTTTCTGAACCAGGCAGACAGGCAGATAGGCAGGCAGGCTGGGGGCCAAGTCTACTAATTTACAAACGTCTCAATGGTCTCTCGTCTAAACAGATTTGCCATACAAAATCTGTCAAAAACTCAGCATCGAGAGACCATTGTGACGTTTGTAAATTAGTAGACTTGGCCCCCTGGCCACACCGACATAACAGCACATTTTACGAATAGCACATTTTATTGGTCCGGTTATTAGTTAAGAAAGTAGAATTAGCATAAGATTGGAGCGCAGCACTAATAGCCGATAAATTAATGTAATACTACAGATAAGCGAGATATTATTGTAATAAAGCTTGTAATGATCTCGTGGAGTGTGTGTGTGTGCGCCATCGCAGCCCACATCACGACGCGACGTCATGCGCGCGCAGACAGACGGACGACTGCGGCACGGTAATATTTATATTACCGTGACTGCGGGCGGCGCGCCTGCTCACGCTCACTACAATACGAGTAATACGACTGATACAAACTTATTGATTCATTTATTTATATTATAAAATTATGTATCGTAGGTAATAATTTATATTAGGAAACATTTTTAATTAATGTAGGTACCCGGTGCCATGTCATGTGAGAATATGCATTAAAAAAATAGACACGCAGAATCGATTTGTTTCAAGGATCATAATCGATTTATATGAGAATCTGAGTTTTAATTGATTATATAAAAATAATAGAAGTTTTCTTCATAATGATTCGTCATGACGATAACTTTTAATTTTAATTAAATGCAATTTAGCTGAAGTATTAATTAACGAAACGAACATGTTCACAAATAACGCAGCGCGACTTTACCTGTTATTGAACCGATTTAAATAATATAGATACAATAATAATGAAGCAGACACCATTAGTCAAGGACCGCGAGGGTTATAATTATAAGTAATATCATGTAGATAAACAGCAATACATGCCCGAGAATTAATATTTTATGTTCTCATTGAAGTTTATAATAATAAGCTGTTTTTTTTTTATTATTGTTACTCTCTCCGCCAAGTAAGTAATTCGACATTGTATTTTAGTGTCAAATAATAAATTGATGAATCAATTCAAGACAAATAATGCCGCGTTTCAAAATTCAACGGTTCAAACGGGTTCTCACACGCGCGGAGCGAGTTCATTAAGCAAAATAAGCACAATAAGCCCTCGTTCCCACGGACGTAATAAAATCGCGGCGGGATAAAATCGCCCAGCGCGATTTTTCCCCGCCTTCAACAGAGTGTTCAAACGAGCGTGAAAAAATCACTTGGAATTAAATCTGCGAGCAGTGCGGACGTACGATGGGTTCCGCAAAATCATTAGCGGTAGCTAGTTAGGAGGCCAGAAAACTGCAAAAAAAAATTTGGATGCATCCCTTGAATCATCATAATCATCATTTCAGCCGAAAGACGTCCACTGCTGGACATAGGCCTCCCCCAAGCACCGGCACTTCGAGCAATTCTGTGCTTCCCGTATCTAGTGGTTACCTGCGGCCTTAACAAGGTCATCGGTCCAGCCCTTGAATAATGAACTATATTTAAAAAGCCATTTTTTTAAGCCATACAATTATTTGGAAATAATATTCTGAAAATTATAATAAATAGCATGTTTCTTCTACTGTTTTTTATCAAATTAAACCCGTTTAATACCTACTTACTTTCTTTATGATAAACTCCACCTAAATACCTACTTATGCCCAGAACTGACTGATTATTCCAATGTTTTATTACGGCCTTGAGCATGCGACATGTCCGCACTCTACGAGCCGGCGTGCCGTACTGACCAACGCGCGCGATTTTTACGCGTCCGTGGGAACAGAAGTACAGAACTTCGCCCTCGTTCCCACGGACGCGAAAACCACGCGCGTGATAAAATCGCGTGGCGCGCTTGGAATGGAACAAATGCAAAGCGGTACATCTGTTCACACGGCCGCGATTTTTCCACGCCGAGATTTTAAATCGCGCAGTGTTCGATTTTCAACGCTCGGCGTTGAGCGTTGAATGAATGCGACATACGAAGTTCTGTACTTCTGTTCCCACGGACACGTAAAAATCGCGCGCGTTGGTCAGTACGGCACGCCGGCTCGTAGAGTGCGGACATGCGGGGATTTTATTACGTCCGTGGGAACGAGGGCTTCGTATGTCGCATTCATTCAACGCTCAACGCCGAGCGTTGAAAATCGAACACTGCGCGATTTAAAATCTCGGCGTGGAAAAATCGCGGCCGTGTGAACAGATGTACCGCTTTGCATTTGTTCCATTCCAAGCACGCCACGCGATTTTATCACGCGCGTGGTTTTCGCGTCCGTGGGAACGAGGGCTTAGCCCTCGTTCCCACGGACACGGACGACAAATAACTGTATGGCTTAAAAAAATGGCCTTTTAAATATAGTTCATTATTCAAGGGCTGGACCGATGACCTTGTGAAGGCCGCAGGAAACCACTAGATACGGGAAGCACAGAATTGCTCGAAGTGCCTGTGCTTGGGGGAACCCTATGTCCAGCAGTGGACGTCTTTCGGCTGAAATGATGATGATGATGATTCAAGGGATGCATCCAAATTTTTTTTTGCGGTTTTCTGGCCTCCTAACTAGCTACCGCTAATGATTTTGCGGAACCCATCGTACGTCCGCACTGCTCGCAGATTTAATTCCAAGTGATTTTTTCACGCTCGTTTGAACACTCTGTTGAAGGCGGGGAAAAATCGCGCTGGGCGATTTCCGCGATTTTATTACGTCCGTGGGAACGAGGGCTAAAGGAGTGTGATAGTTGTTTGTGCGGCGGGCAAGCGTCTGCCCGGAATAGTAAGCGGGCCTCGCTGGACGTGGCACGGCGCCCAGTGTGGAGCTGTGTCCTACCCTAAGGTAGTACGAGAATACAAGCGCACACAGCGCACACTGTCACTAATCGGTCATTTACTTCAGCGAGACGTGCACCTATGTGTAGCGGAGCTGCGGAGTGCACGTTCGCGTTCATTAGGTTCGATCCATTTGGCGGGAGTGCGGACCCCGGTGACGGGCAGTCGTAACGTCGGGCGGCGCCGGTGACATCGTTATTCGTTAACTAACATTGACATTCGGCCGCCATGCGACGATCCGGTTATCGTCCTGTATACAACGTCACCCCTTCGCTCCTTCTGAGCTCTGCGGCAGAGCCTCTGCCACGTACACGACAGTGCCCGATAAAATGCCGTGAGTATACTCACCGGCTTTGCGGGAACATGGTTTTACAATAACGTGATTCCGAGTGACTGCCGCACCTGGCGAGGCTGGAAGCCGGCCTGAACAGATTTGGGAGGAGGCTCACGTAAACTATGAATACGGCACAAGGAAACATAAGTAAACGTTCGTGGAAAGGAAATGATGAACTAAGATTTATTACATTTCATGTGCACTATGCAATTTTTGTTACAGTACTAGGTAACATACCATGCCGCGAGCGATACGTGTAGAAAACATCAAGTTTTATGGTCGTTGGCTGCAAACTGTTGTAAGTACTTGTCGATGTCTGACTGAACCCTCTGCACACAGAGACTATTGTGTGGTTGTGTAGCTTGCACTGAACCTTTATTTCAGTCACCTCCACAGAAATGTACGGAAACGCAACTCTGACCGCAATATGAAATTCCTGGAAAAAAATCGGCTTTTTCATAAATGTTGGTGACTCTCGGTAATGGATGGTCGATTTTTTTTTAATATGTACAGCCAGATTCTCAAAAGTATTTTGAAATCCTGTTCTCTTCCACACCCTTTAGCCTCACCTACAATGTCAAGATAATCAGGATCTAGGGAGGATAGGTAAAAGCCAATTATTTTTAAAAGAGTAACCGTGAGTTTCTTGTCGGCTCTTCATAAGAAACGACCAATTGGAACAGTGCACCTAACTTCTGACGCTTCGTATGTGCTTATGTACGGTTTAAGTTAAATAACATATTTTGATTTTGATAGTCAACACTTCTCCCGGTCGCGCCTGCGACGACGGTAATGCTTTGTTTCAGAAATGAATATGACAAATGACAAAAAAGGCAGAGTTCTGTATTTGGCAATCGTCTGTGACGTGTGAGCGCACACAATGCAGTGTATGGCATGAGAGCGATGCACAGTGCAGAGAGTGGTGTACCGGTACACTGTACATGTCGCATGTCGGTGGCGCGTCACCTGCCGCCGAGAATGCGGATGACGGCGACCACCATAACAGTCGCGCTCGGCCTCAGCTCCGCACCAGATCGGCGCCGCGCCCCGCCCGAGCCGCGCGCCGGCCGCTGCGCTCGCGTTCTTGCGCACATTCCTCACCCTCATAACTCCACGCAGCTAAGTCCTCTCGCATCTTTCGATCGATCCGCGATTTCCCGGAACTTCTAACTACCTAACTTCACACATAAGACAAGTTTGAGAAACGAATGTCAGAACTTTATAAGTACGTCTACCTAATCCTACATGTTTCATGAAATATACGGATCACGTAACTTTGATACGGCGCGCGGCGCTGTAGGCTTTAGTTTTTGCAATAAAAACTTCAGCTGCGGGCTTAGAGCAGCCTGCCGACTGCCGGCCGGGCAGCTACTCTGCTGATACTTGATGTGGCATGTTGGGCCGTTGGGCCCCACCGCTGCACCGGCTCATACATTGTGTGTCCTGTCGCAGTAACTTATAAAATGTGCACAGTTTTATGCTCCGTAGATGATAGATAGTGCACTGTATATAGTAACAGTATGTACGAGCATGTCATGTATCACACAAGTCTGATTGGATCACGCTCGCAAAGCGTTTCGATAACAAACGCGTTGCGCTCGGAGCGATTTAATTAATTTTAACTGAGTGTGCCGAATGGCGCCGCCCGTCACGGACACGCTTGCCTGACTTATATTTTATAAGGTAACACCGCGACATAGAACACTAAGAAGGCCTACAAACTTTATCATTTAGCGCCCTGTTGAAGTAGCGGAAGCAACTCAAAGTGGAAACGTTGAAGCAGTACTTTTTCAGTTCTGAGCTGGATCGTTTCCTACTCTAACTGTGACAAAAGGAGTGGATCTTCTGCACTGCCAGTGTTGTGGCGAGACTGCGCGAGTGAGTGCGCTCGCGTCAGTATTCATAGGGTTATCAACCCCCCTTCTAGGATCACTTGTGTGTCTGTCTGGCTGGCTGTCTGTCTGTCTGGCTGTCTGTCTGTCCGTCTGTCACAGACCACAGCCAATTTGCTCCGAGTAAACTATTAATCCAATTAGCCAATTTAGTTGTTTGCTGAATGAGTCAAAATTCATGTTTGGGTCACACATGAATTTCTGTGACCCAAACATGGACGTTTAACGACAATAAATGAATTTTGAATACTTAGGTATGATCGACCCGAAAAGTGAAAAACGTTTTGCAAACTGTACCGTGTGGTGTGCGTGTGACGTATCAAATGAAAGGGCTTGTTGTGCAGATCCAAAATATTTTTTTTTAAATATAAGTAATTTTATAGATGAAAATTTATTTACCAATACCCGGGGCCCTTATCTCCGAACACTAAAATGTTGAAAAAAATACAGAGAATGATTCTTTACTCGTTGTTAAAGGAAAACCTAAGTATAAGAAATCGATGGTCTTAAAATAACATCATGGTAAATCTCAATATTGTGCGTACAAACTTACATGCTTACCTTTTATAAAACCGTAGCAATTAGCACTGATTCTCTCTAAAACTTCATCTGAATTCAACCAGTAAGTAAGTAGGTCTTAAGGGTTTTGCTGTTTGCTATTTTACAGATTATTCTATTTTACGGACCTTCCCTACACTGCCCAGTTTGATTAGCTTACATTTTATTGTAATTGCATGCGCTCACGCCCACAGGCGCCTCGCGACTAGTCGCGACCGACGCGCGCGGCCAGCTGCGCCTGCGCGCGACGTGATTGTGCTGCGAAGTGCTGCGACCACGACGCGACCGGGCGACCAGACGACCGCGAGACGACCATAGACAAGTAGTACGCTATGAGACGATCTCAGACCAATAAAGAAGTATAGACGGAGCCGTCGTTAACATTCGCGACAAAAAAAGTGAGGACTAGTTTCGGCTATGTGCGCGTAACTCGGTGTAAGATATCGTAGATTTGCGCATGTGTGCTAGAGAAAAATGTTGCAAGCGTAATTGTTCTGAGACTCCCCAGTGTGAGAGATACTTTGGTGAAAAGTTTTGTTATTAGGTGGTATTGTGTTTTATTTGTCTTGGTTGTATATAATGAAACGTAATTTATATTTTAATAAGAGTAAGTAATTTATTGTCATAGAAAGAATAATAAAATTACTAATTTAACAAAACACACAAATCTTACATTAAAACTAGCTATTTGCCCGCGACTTCGGCCGCGAATATTTCGACTTACCTCTAAAAAAATTTACACACAATTTTGAAAGTTCCTTTCAAAGGGGGAGGCCCCTTTGAAAGGTAGTTTTCGAAAATTAATGTTTACGGTCTTTATCATTTATTTCGATAAATAAGTATTCGTGCCACAAGTATTAAAGTGAAAGCGTCAGGGTACCCCGCGTAATACAAATTTTCCTATGTTTTTTGCAACCACCTTTAGTGTTGTATACAATTTCTTCAAAATGTAATGAACAAACAACGCTAAATTTTGAAGGGAGCCAGTCAACGTCATTTCTATTGTCCCGTACAGCTTTAATCTACTTTTCTTACCACGTTATATCAGCTGGGAACCTAAAAAATATTATATCAAACATAACTAATATTTGAATATATTTTATAATTAAGTACTTACGTATCATACAACATGCCTAATGTACTCGAAAACTAAATATGCAATAATAACATTAATAAAAACGCAGTTGGTTGTACCTGCAACGTGTGCGTACAACAATCACAACTTCCCTTACTTTTGGGGAAATGATAATGTTCTTAACTTGCAACACTGACACAATGCCGTCATGATTTCGTGTTCCGACAAATTAAGTCAAATATTTTGCGATTATGTTTAAAATATGCATACAATCGGTTACTTAATTATGAAAAGTAATCCCAGAAGACTTTTTTTGAAAGCATGAGTTGTTTTCGCAGCAGTTTATAGACACAGGATGGCATAATTCGCAATTATTATTTAACCAAAAGTACGTCACGCGCTCTCACTCACTCGCGGCAGACTACCAAGCGGCCGTCTTCATATGGCCGAATCGTCTTCATATTACGTGCCTCACTTTTTTGAGCGCAATGTTCCGTCTATACTTTTTTATTGGTCTGAGGAGACGATACACTCGAGTACGCCTGCGACCGCGAATGTCAATTACTTTCTCACGATATTAGCATTGGGAACGATTGGCTGCTCAACAAGAACAAACAAGTGAATGCGGCGGCGGCGGCGGCGCGCGCGCCTGCTCGTCTGAGTCTACTTGCACTCATAATGAGGCTCCAGCGCGACTGCTCGAGGAAGGAACACAAACTATCAAACTATTATCATGTCAGTCAGCGGGGGTTTTAGATTATCAGTGTGCTCTGTGGGCAAAAAATATTGCGTTACTTATAAAAAGAATAGAAAATACTTGTTTGTACAACAAAGTAAACAGTAAACTTCGTGGCTTGTACATTGTACAGAGTTGGACTCACAGCTGAAAGAAATAATAGTGTAAGAGCAATTGCACAATGGTCAGTCTTATCGCAGCCGCGATCTTGTACAAACAACCTTTAGTTGAGCAAGAAAGAGGTGGGAAGAAACAAGATACAAACTCTTTTGGAGGAGTTACAAATACGGCCATACTCGTGTGCGTCATAAAAGTTTCTCTATAGACTTGTCATAAAACCACGACAAGTCGATAGTAATGCGATTATGTTCAGTGCGTGCTCCAGGGCGTTACCCCCACGAACTTACAATGTCTTCATTAACTTTGTGAACTAAATGGCTCCTCTGTTTTTGTCGCCCTGATACTTAATATAATGCTTCTCATTAAATTACAATAAACTATGTGATGTTCGCGGCGCGGCGCCTGCCCCTCGCCGCTCGCACTAACCATTGTGTAGGAATCGTTATTTTGGATCTTGATAAAATGTTCTTCCACAAATATTTTGCTACAAAGCAGAAATACTGCCAACTCACAATACTGTTCCGAATAGAATTCTTAGCTCGGAACAAGATCCGAGAGATTGACGGAGTACAGACAGAACACAGAGCCACTCGTTCAATAGTGAAGTGTAAACTACGTACATATACTCGTACAGGGGTACATAATTATACGTATCTTCAATTAGTTACGAACTTACGACACCTGCACTTATGGTGGCAGGGACATCGACGCGAAGCCGGTTACCATGGATTCAGTAGATGATTCTGAACCCCCCGGCCGCGGCGTTGAAATTTTTCGTCGTTTATTAAAAAAAAAAAAAGCTGTTCCATACATTTTGACCGCGTAGGTATTGCACTTTTCTATGAAACAGCAGATTTTTTTTTAAATAAACGACGAAAAATTTCAACGCAGGGGGGTTCAGAATCATCTACTGAATCAGTCTGAATCCATGGTAACCGGCTTCGCGTCTATGTCCCTGCCACCCTGTATAAGTGCAGGTGTCGTAAGTTCGTAACTAATTGAAGATACGTCTTTCAACGTGCAATCATTGCTTTTTTCTTCAACTTTTATTTTTTACTGAACATTACTGCGTTACTTGTTCTCTGCTAATGACATAAGATCAACAGTGATAAATTGAAGCCTCTACATTTATGCATTTACAGCTTCCTAATTGTACCCAAAGTGTGGTATGTAAACGAAGCCGCCGCGACTTGCGACAGTTTGCGAATTAAACGTAGAGAATCGACGCGTCACGCGACGCAACGCGCGTCTGCGGACACTCGCGGTGACTGTCCGCGACAGTACCGCCCGAATTACGAGAACAGTTTACGCTTATGAGTTTACAACACGACAAAGTGCAGTAATAGTGTACAGTTACGGAGAAAAGTTGTGCAGCGAACTGAAATTGCTTTTATCCGTATGAAATAAGTGTGAAGTGTAACCGCGCGGTCGTTACACTCTATGTTCGGCTGTTTCAGATATTCACCGCGAGATGGAAAATGAGCTCTAAGTGTGTTGGCCGGAAAAGTTTCAAATAAAATGTCGTTACAGTCTAGTCTTTTATTTTACGTTCGACCTACAAAAGTTTGATGAATAATGTATCTTTTTACGTTGATCATAAAAAGTATAACTACTTATGATGGGAACGTCGCGTCGCTCCATCGCGTCCCGAATGGCAACAAGCGCGCGGAGGCACGTCGCCGCCGCCGCCGCCACCGCCACCGCCGCCGCCGCGCCGCCGTGCCGCCGCCGCCGCCGCAGTGGGGCAGGTGCGGCTGGCTGCTGGCGGACGTCATTGTGCGACTGTGACAATATCGAGCAACACTTCGCTCTATCGCTGATGTCGAGCGAGTGAACACCTCGTGGCGGAGCCTGTCACAACTTCGCCCGTCCGTGTGACCTACATACAGAAATAGGATCGTCGAATGACTGAAGGACTCCCTACATCGTGACCCCCACACTGCTCAAGTAGGTACTGAAGGACTCCCTACATCGTGACCCCCACACTGCTCAAGTAGGTACTGAAGGACTCCCTACATCGTGACCCCCACACTGCTCAAGTAGGTACTGAAGGACTCCCTACATCGTGACCCCCACACTGCTCAAGTAGGTACTGAAGGACTCCCTACATCGTGACCCCCACACTGCTCAAGTAGGTACTGAAGGACTCCCTACATCGTGACCCCCACACTGCTCAAGTAGGTACTGAAGGACTCCCTACATCGTGACCCCCACACTGCTCAAGTAGGTACTGAAGGACTCCCTACATCGTGACCCCCACACTGCTCAAGTAGGTACTGAAGGACTCCCTACATCGTGACCCCCACACTGCTCAAGTAGGTACTGAAGGACTCCCTACATCGTGACCCCCACACTGCTCAAGTAGGTACTGAAGGACTCCCTACATCGTGACCCCCACACTGCTCAAGTAGGTACTCACTCACTGGGACTGAGGAATACGCAAAAAGTAAGATTCAACGATTTCACTGAAACAAATCAAGGACAACATAATGCTCTGCATGAGAATTTCTAATTAATAAACCTGCAAGTACTTACTAGTAGTTCGTGATTAAGAGCTGTTTCCAATTCACGTCGTGTAGCGTGACCTGCGTGACGTACGCACTGGTAGGAGTCGTCGGTACCTACTACATCATTATTATATCGTTCATTTTACTAACTTGTTATCTTAGAATATACACGCCACTATTTATAGGCCGACGGACAGACGGACCTAAATACGTTACCTGTCATCGAATGAGTCGCACGTTCCCGTGGGAAACTGTACTCTGTGCCGCTACCGGGAGCTGGCAGCTGCGAGCACAGAGCACTGTGTGGCGGCGAGGTACGCGCGACCTGCGGACTGCAGACTAGAGTCGTCACTAATTGTTATTGTATTGCCGGATGTAGTATTTGTACACTGAAACTTTCATTAGCGGTTTCTTGATTGAAATATTTTCTCTCAGGCATCTAACGTGCGTCTGGTTAATATCAATGCCTCAGCTATAAGATACGGACGGCTAGCAAATACAATGTGAAGCGCTTGAGTTGTCTCGCGAGGCCGGCTTCGCGGGGCTCTCAGGGACGGCTCGGCCATTTAGCTATGTTATAAAGGCGTAAGTTGTCCGACACCCTCGTCAGGTTACAGTGTTCCAAGTGCCGGAAGCGCGCAGCCGCGTACACATCTCACGCTTCATCCAACGGCACGTCTTACATCGAGCGTTGCCCGTGGTTACCATTACACACAAACATTCAAAACGAACGTAACTCTATGTCTGTGTGCTAGGGTTTATTTTACCAAAACATCCGCTTTCCATGGAGACGGACGTCGTCGTACAGATGTTTTGCGTATTAAGAAAACATGCATTACTAGTTAAATAGGAGCTGACTTTGCACAGGCAGCCGGGCGCGTCGGATGCGTAGAGCCGGTACAGTACGTCCGCACGACGCCAAGCCCACACAGATGTGCGGCGCGGGCGCTGGGCTGGGGCCCAGGGGCCCAGTGTGCGCTGCGCGCGGCGCGAGATACCGCAGCTATGCAGACGACTGCCGTCGTTAAACAGACGTATCTGCTTTATGATTATGACAGCTCGTTTGTTCGCTGCTCGGAATGCGTTATCTACTACAAGTTGAACAATGAGTTGAACAATCTAGAGAAATGTTTACTAAGGCAATGATACCATCACGACAGTCGTCACTGATAGCTTAACTAGTGTTGCAGCATTTGTTGGAACCTTGTTTGTAACCGTAAGTGGGGAACATAAATACTTATGTAAACTATCTCTTTAGATCGACACGCATAAAAATAGTGCGACGCCGCAACGTCGCGTCAACTCGCGTCGCGCGTCGTCGCAAACGCAAAAACCGGCGACACATTATCCAAAGAGTTTTATATGAGAAATACCCTGTTCGAGGATTGTCCGGCCCTGTGGGCCATAGAGTCGACTTATTACATTTAAACTTTTTTGCCCATCCTCCCAGCACCAGAAAGTCTTCAACTGGTATTAAAAAATTTGTAGTAGCACGATGTTTTTATTAGAGTCACGGAACTGAACAGTGTGGATCGTGGTCTTGTGGATGCTTCACTTAATATGATTAATATGATAAACTTGGCAATAAAATTCAGAAACGCGTTTGCATATTTATTGCCCACCATTACGGATTTAAATAAAAAGATTAAGTTTCTTCGTGAGCATTTATATTTTATGGACTCTCTAAGCCAAAGTTATGAAACTTTATGATACAGATTACAATATAGGTACCTATTTTATATGGAGCCATTACATTCGATCAGCGGTGGTGTATAATAGCAGAACTGCAGGAACGTAATAACGCAGTAAGTGCACATTGTTAGCGCGCAGACTGAGCAGACTGTGCAGGGTGCAGGGTGCAGGGTGCCGACTGCAGAGTTCCGAGCACGGTATTGTGCGGCGAGTGAATGAACATACAACGGGCGGAGACTGCAGATTCTCATTTCATATCTACACACACGACAGAGAAGGACAGAGGGTCCATTTCGCACACACATTTCACTGCATGATAACAAGCTTAATTGGATTGCTTGTTGCGTCTGCAGCTGTTAACTTGCCTGACCGTATTAATTTCTGATCTGACGTCATCGCCATGGGCACTTTGGCAGTGAGACTTCTGCACTCTGTTGTTCAGTAAGTATCCCCACGTAATGGTCTGCGCGGCGCCCGCTGCGCTCGATTACCTCTCAATACTGAATAGTTATTCAGTGTGCGAACCGAATTCTAGAGAAATGTCCCCATCCGTTATCCGCGTCTATTCACTGACAGACACTGTATAACAACCGCCAGCACCGAGCCGCGTGAGAGTGACACGCTTTTTCAAGGAGAGTCTTCAATCAATACGTGACGATTCAGTTTCTTTTCAAATTCTTGTATTGGAGGCAATTGGGTACTTATCTACTTTTAGTTGAAGAATGTGGAATATGACGCGTGAGCAACGCTCTCGCGTTACCCACCGAAATAACTTGTAAGTGATGGTTGCAGCCTCTACTCTAATAATAACGTCTCCCGGCTGATGACGCGACACTTGACAGCCTCTCCTCACACCACGCACGCCGCGGACGCTCGCTGTGACAACGTTGTGCTCTTGTGCACCGACCTGTCTATCTATGCTATCGTACGCAAACGTGTTTCTATTCAAATTCTATTCAATTTAGAAACCTTTGTGTCGCACTAGCTTGTGTACGTATGTGCGACCGCGAGCCGTCACCGGACGGTGGGACGTACGTGTTCACTACTATAATAATATCTTGGTCATGATTACTCGCAATTTATAAGCCGAAAACGCCCGCCGCCGCGCCGCAGTGAAAACAGGAACCTTGCGGGAAGCTTACATGGCGCACTATTAATTGTGGCGCACAGGCCACAGCTGACGCGCGGCCGAGTCGCGCTCGCGGCTAATGAGCGCGACGTCACGTCATTACGCTCGCCCAATATGGCGGTATGCCCGCCGCCCGTATGAGTCCGTCATTATAACTCATATTGAAGTTGGTCACACCAACTTCAATATGAGTTATAATGACGTCCATTTACAGTTTAAAGTGCATTTGCTTCGCTGAGCGTGGCTGAGCTATGTCACAAAATAAAGACTCAAATATTTTTGAAATATAAAACATGTCGGTAAAACATTCTATGTCTGTGTCTGCTGTGTGTCATTCTATGTGTGTATATCTTAGAAATCAAAAAGCGCTAGATTATCCGTCGCGTCATGTTTGCTTGCATTTCTATGGACGTCACGTTCGGCTGATGTGTCATGGTAACTTGAAAAATATTAGGAGCGTATTCAACCGAACCTTCCGCCGCGGAACGTTCGGCAGATGTGGCGCGACCCTTAGGGGACCTGTCGTCGCCCTCCCATGAATGAGCCTTTCTTCAATGAGCACAACATTTATAAAATGAAAGCTTGACGTAAACTCAACTCGGCGAGTGTATTCTTTGGTCTTCTTAAGTCTCATTCCCCTTCTTATTTATAATGACAGACTATCGTGGACAAGAAGAGAAGACACAGTCGGTGGGGGAAGAAAATGTACCTACTCCACAGCTTTCCATCCCTCGGCACAAGTCGGCGGCTTACATACAATTTGGGGAGGATCCTCTTAATAATGTCATAATAATTATACTCTCAATGATAATAAAAGCCGCATGAACCGCCGCCGCGCCGTTCCGTTGTCTACCTACTAGCTAGAAGAACAACGCACTCACACGATGTTGCCTTGAAGGTACCTACTTACTTTCTATTTATAGACACATAACATCACGCCTTGTTTCCCCGAAGGGTAGGCAGAGGTGTACCTGTAGCAGATATACCCACATTATTTTCGTCCCATGTAATAGGGGGCGAGTCTATTGCCATCAACCGGCCACTAATCCAGACTCCGGGCTGTTACTGAGAAATTCCAGATAGAAAAACCCAATAACACTTTGCCCGATCATGGGACCGAACCCAGGACCTCATGCTCAGCAGTAGCCTAGATATAAGAAAGAAGTTATTTATATTTGTATGGCAGTAGCGCTTGCTGCCACTAGACCAACGAGGCAGTATATTTATATTTGTATGGCAGTAGCGCTTGCTGCCACTAGACCAACGAGGCAGTATATTTATATTTGTATGGCAGTAGCGCTTGCTGCCACTAGACCAACGAGGCAGTATATTTATATTTGTATGGCAGTAGCGCTTGCTGCCACTAGACCAACGAGGCAGTATATTTATATTTGTATGGCAGTAGCGCTTGCTGCCACTAGACCAACGAGGCAGTATATTTATATTTGTATGGCAGTAGCGCTTGCTGCCACTAGACCAACGAGGCAGTATATTTATATTTGTATGGCAGTAGCGCTTGCTGCCACTAGACCAACGAGGCAGTATATTTATATTTGTATGGCAGTAGCGCTTGCTGCCACTAGACCAACGAGGCAGTATATTTATATTTGTATGGCAGTAGCGCTTGCTGCCACTAGACCAACGAGGCAGTATATTTATATTTGTATGGCAGTAGCGCTTGCTGCCACTAGACCAACGAGGCAGTATATTTATATTTGTATGGCAGTAGCGCTTGCTGCCACTAGACCAACGAGGCAGTATATTTATATTTGTATGGCAGTAGCGCTTGCTGCCACTAGACCAACGAGGCAGTATATTTATATTTGTATGGCAGTAGCGCTTGCTGCCACTAGACCAACGAGGCAGTATATTTATATTTGTATGGCAGTAGCGCTTGCTGCCACTAGACCAACGAGGCAGTATATTTATATTTGTATGGCAGTAGCGCTTGCTGCCACTAGACCAACGAGGCAGTATATTTATATTTGTATGGCAGTAGCGCTTGCTGCCACTAGACCAACGAGGCAGTATATTTATATTTGTATGGCAGTAGCGCTTGCTGCCACTAGACCAACGAGGCAGTATATTTATATTTGTATGGCAGTAGCGCTTGCTGCCACTAGACCAACGAGGCAGTATATTTATATTTGTATGGCAGTAGCGCTTGCTGCCACTAGACCAACGAGGCAGTATATTTATATTTGTATGGCAGTAGCGCTTGCTGCCACTAGACCAACGAGGCAGTATATTTATATTTGTATGGCAGTAGCGCTTGCTGCCACTAGACCAACGAGGCAGTATATTTATATTTGTATGGCAGTAGCGCTTGCTGCCACTAGACCAACGAGGCAGTATATTTATATTTGTATGGCAGTAGCGCTTGCTGCCACTAGACCAACGAGGCAGTATATTTATATTTGTATGGCAGTAGCGCTTGCTGCCACTAGACCAACGAGGCAGTATATTTATATTTGTATGGCAGTAGCGCTTGCTGCCACTAGACCAACGAGGCAGTATATTTATATTTGTATGGCAGTAGCGCTTGCTGCCACTAGACCAACGAGGCAGTATATTTATATTTGTATGGCAGTAGCGCTTGCTGCCACTAGACCAACGAGGCAGTATATTTATATTTGTATGGCAGTAGCGCTTGCTGCCACTAGACCAACGAGGCAGTATATTTATATTTGTATGGCAGTAGCGCTTGCTGCCACTAGACCAACGAGGCAGTATATTTATATTTGTATGGCAGTAGCGCTTGCTGCCACTAGACCAACGAGGCAGTATATTTATATTTGTATGGCAGTAGCGCTTGCTGCCACTAGACCAACGAGGCAGTATATTTATATTTGTATGGCAGTAGCGCTTGCTGCCACTAGACCAACGAGGCAGTATATTTATATTTGTATGGCAGTAGCGCTTGCTGCCACTAGACCAACGAGGCAGTATATTTATATTTGTATGGCAGTAGCGCTTGCTGCCACTAGACCAACGAGGCAGTATATTTATATTTGTATGGCAGTAGCGCTTGCTGCCACTAGACCAACGAGGCAGTATATTTATATTTGTATGGCAGTAGCGCTTGCTGCCACTAGACCAACGAGGCAGTATATTTATATTTGTATGGCAGTAGCGCTTGCTGCCACTAGACCAACGAGGCAGTATATTTATATTTGTATGGCAGTAGCGCTTGCTGCCACTAGACCAACGAGGCAGTATATTTATATTTGTATGGCAGTAGCGCTTGCTGCCACTAGACCAACGAGGCAGTATATTTATATTTGTATGGCAGTAGCGCTTGCTGCCACTAGACCAACGAGGCAGTATATTTATATTTGTATGGCAGTAGCGCTTGCTGCCACTAGACCAACGAGGCAGTATATTTATATTTGTATGGCAGTAGCGCTTGCTGCCACTAGACCAACGAGGCAGTATATTTATATTTGTATGGCAGTAGCGCTTGCTGCCACTAGACCAACGAGGCAGTATATTTATATTTGTATGGCAGTAGCGCTTGCTGCCACTAGACCAACGAGGCAGTATATTTATATTTGTATGGCAGTAGCGCTTGCTGCCACTAGACCAACGAGGCAGTATATTTATATTTGTATGGCAGTAGCGCTTGCTGCCACTAGACCAACGAGGCAGTATATTTATATTTGTATGGCAGTAGCGCTTGCTGCCACTAGACCAACGAGGCAGTATATTTATATTTGTATGGCAGTAGCGCTTGCTGCCACTAGACCAACGAGGCAGTATATTTATATTTGTATGGCAGTAGCGCTTGCTGCCACTAGACCAACGAGGCAGTATATTTATATTTGTATGGCAGTAGCGCTTGCTGCCACTAGACCAACGAGGCAGTATATTTATATTTGTATGGCAGTAGCGCTTGCTGCCACTAGACCAACGAGGCAGTATATTTATATTTGTATGGCAGTAGCGCTTGCTGCCACTAGACCAACGAGGCAGTATATTTATATTTGTATGGCAGTAGCGCTTGCTGCCACTAGACCAACGAGGCAGTATATTTATATTTGTATGGCAGTAGCGCTTGCTGCCACTAGACCAACGAGGCAGTATATTTATATTTGTATGGCAGTAGCGCTTGCTGCCACTAGACCAACGAGGCAGTATATTTATATTTGTATGGCAGTAGCGCTTGCTGCCACTAGACCAACGAGGCAGTATATTTATATTTGTATGGCAGTAGCGCTTGCTGCCACTAGACCAACGAGGCAGTATATTTATAGATGATAGATTTACTTACTTATTATTTTAATGTAGGTAATAATACACAGTTATTGGGTATTTATTTTAGTTTATCATTTAATCACAACACAACGCACACACACATTTATGTCACAACATTTTATCTGATTTTTGAGTTTTTTAATATTACCCTATCTTATTATCCTTTAATTTACCTATTCTTTTATTTAATGTAAAACGATTACACACGTATCCATACCATAGTGTGTTTTTACCCGACTTCGGCGAAGCAAAAGGGAGGGTTATGATTTTGACCGGTATGTATGTAGGTATGTATGTTCATCTGTAACCTCATAACTTCTAAACCACTGATCATAATTTGACAAATGAGATATCGTTGGCAGCGTCCTGGTCGATTTTAATAATAGTACTTACATGCGTTGGTTTTCAAATCAAAGAATTCGATTTTTTTTTTTTTTTTTGTTGGGGGATGAATAAAAAAGTTCATTTTGAGCCGCCGCCGCGCCGTAGCTCTTTGGGGTGGGGGATGAAGCAAAAAGTTCATTTAGAGCCAGTCAACACCAGAGAAGAGCTGCTGGGTGTATTCGCGTTGCTGCAGCAGAAACTATGGCTAATCTGAGCTACTGCGTACCTTCAAAATGGTGGGGAGGGGGGGGGGCAAATTTCCTACTTTTGTAAATATTAAATAATAGTTAATACTTGTTTATCATTGATCATCACTGTAAATATCTACAGAAAAACCAAATCGTTATAAACTCACTACCTACACAAGCCTATGTTCCAACGCCAATATCTCTTAAACCAATTGTCATGGAATCGAGTTTTTGGTATCATTATTTAGGTAAACTAAACATCTGTTAGACAAGTAGATAAAAAAAGATAGTTCTCGCCGAGAACTATCTTTTTTTATCATGATTATTCTACACTAGCTGCCCGCCCCGGCTTCGCACGGATAGAACTAAGTACTTATGTACGACGCACCTACCTACTATCTACCTACCTACCCTACCTACCTACCTACCCATCCTTCCCATCTTACCCATCCTACCCATCTTACCCATCCTACCCATCCTACCCATCCTACCCATCCTACCCATCCTACCCATCCTACCTATCCTAAGAACCTTCTCCTTACTATAACAAACACAACAAAAAAAGAATTACCGAAATTGGTCCAGCCGTTCACGCGTGATGCCGTGATCAAGGAAATAGGGATTATTTTTTATATTTACAGATAAGAACAAAGACTTTTTCGTTTTTGGGTGGTAGGCTCGTTGGAAACAGACAAAAATTAAAAAAAAATTACTTTATCCCCTAGAGGATGAAATGCTATTTTATCTCCGCTCTGGCGCTACAATGACGGATTTTTTGAGCAAGAGGAGTGAAAAAAATTAAACGGCGTGTCCAATTGTCCATAATGACGTTCCCATTCTGTATACAAAAAATCAATTGAATATATTCAATAGTTTAGTCATTATAGCTCGGCAAAATCCATACTTAGTCGGCTCGGACTATTCCGTTTATCCACCCCACCGCCAAGGTAGATATTCCGAAATGTACCTATGCCATAGAATTCACCCAAGGCCTAGTTGGATAAACGGAATTGATAGCCGGCCGGCCGGGTAGGCCGGGCCCGGGGGTTGGGTCGGCATACATTACAACCATTTAATTTGTTTGAAAAACTCTTTTTTTTTATTTCGAAGCTAGGATTTATTTGACAGTTCCAAAATACTCAGCAATTATAGTAGTGCCAGTATTTAAATTTTTTGTTGTATGGGAGTCTCCACATTGTATATTAGTAGGATTAACACATTTCTTGTTTATTTCAATGGATACGAGCTATAATCTAAGTATACAACAAAGTAGTATTATTTTGTTTATTCGTGCAAGATGCAATGAGAGTGGGAGAGACAAGATGTACATATATATACATATATTATGTATAGTTATGCTCATAACCGCAGTGAAACATGATTTCTGCTAGCAGATTGTACATTCGCGTCGCCCGAGGCGGTTAACGATGAGAATTTCGTGACCGTTACAGAGATAGTTATGATTTACAAACAACATGGACTGATACAGCATGACCGTGTGGCGTTTCGTACACCCACGATAAGACGTATTTGATTACTTATTAATTAACGTCCACCCCAATTGTATTTGATATGTCAGATTTGGTTTCAAGCCAACTGCCTATACTGTTACGTTCACCCGTCACCACTATCATTTGTCAGTCAAGTGTCAGGTGTCAGCCGTCGCCGCCCCGCGCCGCCCCGCGCCGCCCCGCGCCTCGTGTGCAGCCTATTTATGTAGGGACACGAAATTTCCTCCAGACCGCTTTGATGGCAATTACGAGTCGCTGTGACAAGTTTGCGAAACGTTTGAAGTTCTTTTATACGTTTTGAGGACGTGAGCGTGGGGACCGCGAGTGAGGAGGTGAGGTCGGTCCTGCTCCTGCCTGTCGCATGTCGCTCCCATTCACTAGGTACTTACGAGGTCGATAGTGAGGAGGTGAGGTCGGTCCTGCCTGTCGCATGTCGCTCCCATTCACTAGGTACTTACGAGGTCGATAGTGAGGAGGTGAGGTCGGTCCTGCTCCTGCCTGTCGCATGTCGCTCCCATTCACTAGGTACTTACGAGGTCGATAGTGAGGAGGTGAGGTCGGTCCTGCCTGTCGCATGTCGCTCCCATTCACTAGGTACTTACGGGGTCGATAGTGAGGAGGTGAGGTCGGTCCTGCTCCTGCCTGTCGCATGTCGCTCCCATTCACTAGGTACTTACGAGGTCGATAGTGAGGAGGTGAGGTCGGTCCCCTGCCTGTCGCATGTCGCTCCCATTCACTAGGTACTTACGAGGTCGATAGGACTCAGCAGCGTGCTTCGAGCAATGAGTCGAGTCGAGCTACCTACTGGTAAATATCAGATTCGGTTGGTCGAGCGAGTAGGTGCGCCGGGTACCTCTGGTAGTTTTTTTCCGTGGAATGACGTAGGTATGCCGGCTGTGAGTTAATTGGAAATTCAAGTAAGCAGTAACGGTGCTGGGAGCGAGGTCGGGCGAACTGTCGATACATTAGCTGTGTCTGCGACAGAGGCGCGGCGCGGCACGCACGCGGCGCGAGGTCGCGCATCCCGGCCGCGCCGCACCGCCCTTGTCTGCACCGGACCTATACAAATGGGACGCTTGTATGATTTATTACGACTTTGTATGCGATTTAAAAGCACTGGATTAAATGTATAATTCATCATCGGCTCGCATCTACTCAGCGCCGCACTGGCTGGGGCAGGATGCCTTATATTTCACGTCAGTAACTGTCAAACGGAGCCGTATCATCAATCCTCGTTGTAATAAAGAATCTAATATAACAGAGGCAACATAACTTTATCTCTACTACCTAGTAAGGAAGTCGGTGTGAACATATGTTATATGAATGCTTCAATAATGATCGTTTGTCCATCCTTCTTCTGTTCAAGAGCAGGCTATTTGTACAAACTATTACAAAGTCATGTCACCCACAGAGTACCCGCTTTATATTGACATTGACACTTTTAGCTACGGCGGCTCACTTGGTCTGTTAACAAACGTACCCGGATACCGTAGCTAGCCGCCGCGCGCCGCCGCCGACCACGCCTGTGGCCGTGTGCTGCTGCGTGCTGTATAAACGCTAAGTAAACAGCACTCTCCGTGGGGCGAGGCGATCCATGTTCTGTCAGTTAACGCGCGAATGTTAATCATGTGGATATGGCGGCATGAGTCGCGACCTAGAGGCGCTCGCGGCACGCCCGCACGCCCCGCGAGTCTCGTATGGTCGCATGTAAGTAATAAGCAAATTACACACTACTACAGATAAATACAGATGATTGTCAAAAGCGATTCTTGCTACGACACAATAAAGTGCAATTTAGGTCGCACAGCGCTAATTACCTACAGTTATATACACCTAGAAGTTGCCTCTCTTTCTATCGCGTAACTCTAAAACCGCGTCCCACTAGGGCCGCGCAGCTTGGCCGCACGCAGTGGCGCGGCCCTAGACACTCACTGAAGTGGCCCAACAAGTCGAGCCCGCCGCCGCCGCCGCGTACTTGTACTTCACACCTGAAATGCGAAGTGAACCATCTGTATTCATCTGTGCCGCTACGCGATATCCGCCTGTGTCAATAACAATAAATCTGCCTAGCCTTTTCCCAACTATTTTGTGGTCGGCCCAGTCTAACCGGATGCTGACAGCTGAATACCAGTATTTTACATGGAGCGACTGCCTATCTGACCTCAGTACCTAACTGGGTAATACGATACCCCTTTGTAAGACTAGTTGTCAGGCTTTCGGGCTTCTGACGACCCGTAACGACTGTCAAAGATCCACGAATGACCGCTGGGACCAATGGCTTAACGTGCTTTCCGAAGCACGGAGGAGTATCGGTATGTAAAGATGGTCACCCATCCATTGACCAACCCCGGCAAGCGTAGCTTAACCTGATGAATCGGCCCGTGCGCCTATTATTACTTAGCCACTTTTCAAATCCGACTGGTAGTTCCCGACATTAGCGCGTTCAAACAAACAAGCGAACAGAAACTTCAGCTTCATTATGTAAAAAAAAAAACCGGCCAAGTCCGTGGGATGAATTTATACCAAAAACTATGCGCCACGTCTTTTGAAGCAAAGTCCATACTAAAATGCCCGATCTCCTTTGACATTGTAGTTGATATAATTTTCCCATACACCGATATACGTCACGCGGTTTGTAATGCAAAGTACGTTTGTAATGCCAAACACAAAAATTGTTGTGTGATAAAACTACAAATGAACTATTTTCGGACTTTTTCCTTTACAAGCAAGGTTGAGCTTGAGACCTTGCTTCCTGCCAGAAATTCATGATTCTAGGTCAACGGGAAGTTATAGATCTACGTATTTGAAATTAATTTCAACTTGATACCTCCTTCATTATCCTCCTTGATATCTCCGCGTTCCTGAGAAAAAGGGTATTGACCGACTGACAGACAGATGGACGGACAACGAAGTGATCCTGTAAGGGATTTGGTTTTTCATTTTGTGTTACGGAACCCAATACTAAACTAAACGAAACGAAATGCATTAAAAAGAATTGAGAATTGAACCCTAAAAAAAACGAGCGCGGCCAGGGCACCCCCGACAAGAACGAAGTTTCACATATGATTAAATCAAAACAAAAATTTCACAGCCGCCATCTCGGCTTTACATTTTGACCCCACTATTGGCTTTAGCACCCTCGAAAACTATGGAAATGACACCCATGACTAAAAAGATTTCTTTTGCAGCCGCCATTTTGGATTTATATTTTGACCTCACTATCGGTCTTCCGATAAGATCCACTACTGCTTAGAACTTAAAACTTTGAGCCACCTACAAGGCAGCATTTAGGTATTCAGATATTTTTAATTATTTTATTCTATTCGGGAAATTACAGCTATATGTTACTTATTGTATTTCTTATATATTACTATGTGATTTGAATAACATTAAATTAACTGGTGGGGGTGACACCCCACTCCTTGTAGGTTCAGTATTACCATTCCATACCTCGAATAAAGTAGACGTGATCACCATCGCGTGATGTGTGCAGTTAGCACCCATTTGTCTGCACTGTTATGTGTACCTACCTATTATTTCCGTACCAAATCTGCGATTACCACAACCATAACTTATTTAAATTTCAGCAATCGATAGGAACGGGACGAATGATACTCGCCTGAAACCGGGACGTGACGTGAGTAGACCTTCATCAGGTCCTTGCTGAAACCGTAGGTTTTAGGTACATTACATTTCATATAAGTAGTCGTCGATCGATATATTCTCCTCGGTTTATTGCACTAACTAGTTAATACGAGAGGCAGAGTCCCGCAGAGCCAAGAAACACCTCTCCGCCTTCTTGTGTTAACAAATATGTACTCGCACAACATAAATGGTTACGATGCGAAAAAACAAACTCGTTTCTAAAAGGTTGTAAGTTTTTACTTTTTGCCGTCCTTTGCATACTGTAACAAAAACGTTTACCTTCATTAACATTGCTATAATTATCGTAACGCTAATCGAACACATTAATTTGTTGAATAAATATATTAAATACGAATTCCTTGCTTCAACTTGCTTGGAATGTACTAACAATATGTGTGAGCTAGTTAGTAAGTGCTTGTTCAAGTGTCTGTAAAGCAACGGAGCTGCACAATTGTTCGTGAAGCGGTCACGTTATGAAGGAGCCTCGTGTACAGAGTGCTCATAAATATTATTATAATGTCACGATAGGAAGCGGCGCGCTAGTCATTTCACATAACCGCTGTGAATTGTTGTAATCAGAGCATATCAAATGGAATTCAATGGTACATTACGTTGTGGCACGCACACGACCGTCTCACTCAGTAAGTCAGTACTGCGACACCAGCGACACGCACTGTGGCACCGCAGAAGGACGATTCCGTGCGAACTGCAAACAATGTGCCCTATCAAACATCTGGTGTGGACTGTGGAGGGTGGCCCATTCAGAGGCTCTCGTATTATCGTTTAAACTTTCAGAATAATTCTGAAAATAATAATTATTTTCGAGTTAACTTTATTTTGAAAATATATTTTTGGTTGAAACAATGTCTACAGTACCTACTACACATTTAATTAGTTTCCGTGCGTGATAGTATTTCCTCATACTTATGTGCGCGCCTGCGTGGTGTCCCGCTGTAATACAGCAGTGTTACATGCGCTTGCGTCGCTGTGAATCAGCGCTGTGTTATTTATGTGCGGCCCGCGCGGCTGCGGCCCTCTTTGAACAGAGATTGAACAACGCTGGCGGCTGGCCGTGAGTCCGTGACCACTACATTATGTGCGCTAGTCGTTCATCATTAAGAGCGTTTCTCTCGTAGGGGAGCTCTACCAACAAAACGTTAAAACACTGCGCTATGAGGACATTCATGTAAAGGTTTTACAGGTAAACTGACAACCGATTAGATACTAGATACTACTGCCTACTCGATCGGTATTGTTTGTTGCCATGGCAACGCGGACGCTCGCTCATCCGCCCTGCAGAGCGGCATGTGCTCGTAGTGCTGTAGAGTGTAGTGTTGATAACGGTTTTTTTACATTTAAATCTGACGAATTCATAAAAAAAAAAAACGTGCAGACTGAAAATTATGTTCGTAGCTGTTTTATGAGTTCGGGATTGTTGGGAATATAATTATTTTCACTAATTTGCATGAAGCTCAAAAGTAGATCGAAATAGGAAGGAATCTAATTAAACGGTAAATAAGAAGTCAGCTTGCGCGGCCACGATGAAAGTCCGACGTGACGACAGTTTTTGTGCTACGGCTTACCTCTTTCGTTTTACCACGCTTCGCCACTGACCTTAGCATTTACTGCGCTTAATTTCTATGGCATAAACTATTTACTTATGTAAGTACCTAGGTATAGAAAGCTAAACCGAACATAAAGATGTTCGGAAGATATTTCAACAGCATTTTATGTATGCAATTCGATCTAACGAAGAGAGATAGCTCTTTAATAAGACTGTCACTGGTTAGTAATTAGCATTAGTAAGGCACATTATCTGAGTTGTTGAGCAGAACGTTCTCTACCAGGTGAGCGTGACGGATACATTAACTACTGATAGTCAATAAAGTAGGTACCCACTGCATCACTCAGCGTGTACTCGCATACTTTATTCACGTTTACATTATCATTGTTGTCCGTAAACAGAAGAACATTGGCCTCCTCATGCATCGTGACTCGTGAGTCGACATCGCCACAGTGAACGTGACGTCACTATCGTTTATACAACCACCGACCGAGACCAAAAACCGACGTTTGAAAATTACCAAAAGTGATGGACTATTATGACTTATATTAAGTATGTACTTGTGTTGTGCCTGAAGTAAGAGCAATGTTGCTGAAACTCTTGTGTGCCATACATAAGCACTCACTCACCTGCCACAGGCTGTCCACTGCTATACGAAGGGTACTTCAACATGCGGCCATGTAACGCTTCGCCTCTCTGTGTACTGGTTAAAAAATCATCCTTTATCATAGACATAGCAGCATGTTTGTGCAACAGTGAGTAATTTATGTAACAGTTCGTTTGAAGCGACTTCCCGGCTCCCGGCGCCCGGCTCCCGGCTCCCGGCTCTCGGAGGTGCGCGGCGATTCAGTTCCCATGGGAAATCAGAGCCGCGCTTGTTTGTGCTGTCATTATGAACGCGCTGTCTGTCAGTGAGACAGCGGCGGGAACGTCTGCCAGCCGGCAGGACAGCTCGACAGTGGGCGACGGTCGGCCAGCGCGAGGACAGTGAGGAACTGTCTACCAGGCCCAGGACACAGGATCGTGATGGAGACGGTCTTCATAGTCATCGCTTGGTACAAATACCGACGATGTGAAGTGGCTGACAGGGGGCGCAGGTTGTGTGTGTTCTAAGATGTATCGGTAGTTCGATACCGTAAGGCGGTGATAACAAGTTAAAGTTTACTTTGATAATAAGCTTCACAGACTGACAGATAGGTCACTAGTGTAAGCAATTACAAAATAAATCAAGATATTTCAATGTGATTTAGGATTATATTAGTACGCAACTTGACAACTAACGGTGCGAACATAAATGTAGGGAACAGCTGATTTTTTTGCGCTATTTCAGGTTTGGTCCCATAGTAAAAGTTGTTCATAATGATGAGTAAAGTCATGTGTTTAAGTTTGCGCACGCACTGGTTAAAAATTTTTCCTGTTACATAGGTAATTAGTGAGTGGGGGTAAGTCGGAATGGATTTTTGATTAGATAAACAGTGTTGATTTGAAACTGTTGTGAAACAAAGTCGTCTAATGATTGAAATACTATCTTGAATTCATGCAAGCCTAGTACTTTTTGTTAGGTTACTAACAAATTCTACTCTCCCTCCGTAAAAAAAAAGAAACATGACAAAATAATGATTCTTTGATATGGTCTATGGATATGGGATCGATATAAAACAAAACATCTTGTAATGTAGGATCCTATCTATTTATTCCAAGTAACCAACTATGAGCATATTTTTACGACTGTACAAATGAAAATGGTTAGTAGACGTGGCGGTAATAAAATTGACTTTTTCAACGATTCGACGTGGCGGGAATAAAAGCGAGAGTTTTCAGAGTAGACGTGGCGGCGACTCGACGTGGCGGGACTCGACATCAAGGGAATAAATATTTTTTTCAAACCATATAACTCGTATAGTCTCGCTCTACTTTTATAAATTATACCTGGAGTGGCCCATTGGTTAAAGCCAACGGTGGTGCCATTAATTTCAATAGTTTTGGTCTTCAAAGTAGATTGGCACTCTTTTTGCACGACATCAAAAAGGGCTCCATAGATTTCATTAGGACTCTCGAGTTCTACTATAGATGGTGTAATTCTATGAGCTATATTGTTTTTAAACGTATTGCAACGACTAGCTGTATAGGGCCTGCATTCTATTTTACGCGGCTTTTTATGTAATGGCATGGGGAAGCTAGCAAATAAACCACAGTGGTCAGAAGTTAAGTCACTTAACACACATTTATTTTTGGCATCACAGTCACTAAATATATTATCAAGACAAGTTGACGAAGATGTCATGATCCTAGTAGATTCAAAAAACAAGTTAATTGAATTATAAGACCTAAACAGATTAAGAAGTCTAATACTTAATAGAGTAACCTCTAAAATATTAATATTAAAATCTCCACATAAAATTATACTTTTGTTACTTACTTGATTTTAACCTATTGAGTGAATCCTCCATTACCGATTCAAAACTAGTAAAATCACCAGAGGGGGGTCGATAAACGCAAATTATAACTTATCGCTCGAGTTCAATACAAGACAACTCAATAGTGCGCTCGATAGAAAGATTAACTAAATCTAAACGTTGTTTACATTTCAACTTGTTTGAAACAAGAACTAAAGATCCACCGCAAATGGCGTTTTTTCTCACAAACGCACAAAATTTTTAAGTATGCTTTACGCCTTATTTACATTTTAATAACTGGTAGGTATTGTCTCCTCAGAGTCTAATTACAACTTCGAGCCGGTTTGGCATACTGAAGACAAGGTTTCGGAGGCGAGGTTGGGGAATATTCTCCCATCCTTCCATCAGGGCCTGTTTTAGGTTCCTAAGGGTGATAGGAGGTGGCCTGTGGCTTCTGACCAGCCTACCGAGCTCATCCCAGGCATGCTGGATCGGGCTGAGATCAGAAGTTCTTGATGATTGTTCTTGGAGTTCTTGTTTCTTGTTCTTGTTCTTGTCATCAAGTTGATACCAACCTCCCGAATGCACTGTTGTACGACCCGAGCGGTGTGTGACCCGGGCGTTATCCTGCATGAGTATCGATCCATCACCCACATTGACTAAATATGGCTCTGCATACTCATTATGGATCTCTTGAGGATATTTTTCCCCAGTCAGGGTGCCATTTTCTATGACCACTAGCTCTGTGCGACCTTCTGAAGAGATGTCCGCCTATAGCTTCACTATGGGACTCTGTCTAAGAAGCAGGCTTGAATGTATCGCTCACCAGCTATCTTTTCACATTTTTCATTTCTCATGCTCGGAAAGTAGTGTTTGTTTGATCCGAGTAGCGGATGGAAAACGCTGCTTCCCTCTCTAGAGCGGGAATGAATTTTAAAAATATAACTTTTGGTTAGGTAGTCGGCTACGAAAGTTTTTACATGAAATAAATAGACTGCGGTCTTGTGAGTGTATAAACAGCCAGTGTGAATTAAAAAAATACCTATTATGCGGGACGGCCCGCGGAGGATACACGATGCGTTACATACATTGAGGTATTATTGTACTAACAAATACCTCAATGCTTAAATATTTAAAAAAAAAACAATAGTAGATTGTTATACAAGGGTGGAAAGGAATTGATGTCTTTCACCCGTGTTAAACACTCTACTTTTCATTTCGAATATAAGGAAAGTAAAAAATAGTGTTTAAAATATTTATTGATATTGAATAACATGAGTAGATAGTACATATTTAAAATGAACTAACAAGTTAGAACAATTTGTAAAAATGTTTAAATATGGAACGCACCGCATCACCGCTACGGGCCGTCCCGTGTACCTATAGGTTTTTTTTTATTATTCACACTGGCTGTTTATAATAATATACTCACAAGACCGGAGCCCAGTGCTTCCACTTTTAGGGATTTCTCCCTTTTTTTAGGGAAAAAGGCTAATAATAAGCATGGTTTACTGATATTTTATTTTGGCAGGGATTTAGGGAAAAATTGAACTTGAGTTGGTAGCCCTATTGTTTAATTAGTAGGCAGAACCCAATGTACTATTTTACTCTATGGCACCACCGATTGATTAAAGGGGATTTCCTGAAACTTGTGATGATTGTTATTCGTCTAATTTTAGTTTACCATGTTTTTGTTAATAGTACTATGTCCGTGGCTAAAGACGACATCAGAAATAAGTCGCATTATACCTACAGTTGGTTTGTTTCGTCTGTCTCGATTAATAATGAATGTTTTCTAGGTATTTAATGACATAAAAATGAAAAATTCCCTAAACCAATTTTTATATTTTTTAGGGAATTTTAGGGATAATTCATTAAGAAACTGAGGAAAACCAAAAACGTAGGTGGAAACACTGCCGCAGCTTTTATTTTTATTCTATTCGATATTTTTCTTAAAAAGTTTCGTACCCACAGATATTAATCTAACTAGATGACGCGATTGTAAGTATGTACTTCGCGTGTCAAAAAACGGAGTAAAATTCTGAGATTTTCATTTAGCATTATCGGCACCGGAAATCCACCAAAATCTAGATAAATGTAGCCATATTGAGCTGTAAAGACTGTATAGAAAAATTGGCCGAGGCATTGGAAATGTTTTCTTTCATTGGTAAGTTTTGTTTTTAAATTGTGTGTGAAAAAGTGGCACGCTTGGTTTTCATAAAGATGGAGGGACTTGCGATATCTAGTTAGATTTATATCTGTGTTCGTAGCCGACTACCTAACCATAAGTTCTATTTTTAAAATTCATTCCCGCCCTAGGGCGGGAAGCAATTACTATGAGTCTTTCCCGCCCTAGAGAGGGAAGCAGCGTCTCCCACCCGCTACTCGGATCAAACAAACACTACTTTCCGAGCATGAGATATGAAAAAAATTGTTCTAACTTCTCAGTTAATTTTAAATAGGTACTATTCATGTTATTAATATCAGTAAATATTTTAGAAATACTATTTTTTACTTTCTTTAAAGGCGTCTAAATACCTCGTATGGGAATTCCTTTCGACCCTTATTTATTATTTAACAATCTACTATGTAAACACGTTCTCGAAAACGGCTCAAACGATTTCGATGAAAGTTTATACCTATAGTGGCTTACAGTGGCTCACGGGGGCGAAATCAATCTAGCTAGCTCTCATATCTGGGAAAATTCGATTTCTCCGTATTTTCACGCGAGCATAGTTCGGTCGCCCACAGTTTAGAACAAGATGGCCTTAGAATAATGACCTTATATGGCAGCATGGAATTAGTAAGTAACTTCTATCATGCATGGCAGCATGGAAGTAAATAATATAATAGATATATGTATACTTATGGTGACCAGTGAGAGAAGAGCAGTGGTGGCCCAGTGGTATCGGCCCCGACTTACGAGTTGTAGGTCGTGGGTTCGAACCCAGGCAGGCGCTTTACTTTGAGTAAATAATTTCATCACCACTGCTCTCAAAAACGGTGAAGGTAACATCGTGAGGAAACCGGCATGTCTTAGAACCAAAAATTCGAAGACATGTGACATCTACCAACCCGCACTGGGCCCGCGTGGTGGATAACGGCCCACTCCCTCTCACCGAGAGGAGGCCTGTGTCCCAGCAGTGGGAACATTAATAGGGTGATGATGATGATGATGTATACTTATCGTGCTCTACTAACTTCGACTTGGTCGGTTGTTCTTGTCGAAAAAGGGACGAGACGAGAATGACGTGCAAGCTTATTTATGCACCATTTCCCGTCATGGCGTCTTGAAGTACGTGGAGCCCTCCACGCATATCTTTTGCCAGTCTACTTAGACTGCCAGAAGATATGAGCCGGGAGCCGGAGGTTTGTCTATTATAAATATATTATAGGTCCTACCTAATAGAACGTAAAACAACTAATCACTCGTTAAAAGTTGTTAAGGAAAAAGTTACCGTTAAACAAATACATAAAGTTAGTCCATTACTATGTGCACACACTACATCGTGCAGCTCTCTCAAATTTAACTCGCCATATTTATGCCAAGCATGGATCCCAATAGTACTTGAGCATTCACAGTAACTGTGCTGAACCCGTTACGAATCATAAGTGTGATATTATGTATGTAATGGCACATTCATTTGCAGCTTGCGACTATTTCGTGCTCTGTACTGTTATCTGCGAAGAGAAATGATATGGAACTACGTGAGGTTGTTTGTAGAGCTCACTACTTGATGGCAAGGCTTTCAAAGATACTCTTCTGCCTGTCCCTGTACGCTGCCGCGCCACGAGATGTCGCCGTCAGCCGCTCGCCTACATAGCCAGGTTTACGAACACGCGGCATCAGACTGACAGTAATCCGGTCAGAAAGGATTCTGAAAGCGCTTAATGTAAGTACATCCTGTCACTCTCACGATATAATATTTATTGTAAGTAGATCCTGTCACTCTCACGATATAATACCAAATTCGGTGCTTTAGCCTTTAAGCAGGATTTGGACTTACAAATATTTTCAACTTCGTCAATATCCGTTTCCCAGTATTAGGCTTAACGACCGTCGGGCCATCGCCCAAGGATTATTATTTCCGTTCTAAGACCAAAAACAACAACAACGCCGCACTAGTAGTAATACCTACCTATCTAGTTATACAGTATTTATACTTTTGATTAAATACCTTTTAGTAACTTGGTCTGTGCTGATCTCGTAAATAGGAATAGCTGATGATCGACATGTAACACAATTCATTGACATTTCAATTTTTAATGACGTACCAAATCGTCGGCTTACTGCAAGAAGTCATTATGTGACATATTCACTATTCTGAGATAAACGGTAGTTTAGTTCGAATTAGTTAGTGGTTATGTTGATAAGCCCATATTATCCTAAATATAATTACGGTGGGGAAAAATTTAATGTTTTCAATTAGCTTAATATGTATAGGTACATATTAAGCTAATTGAAAACATTAAATTTAATTATATATTAATAAAAACGAGTGAGAGTCGCTAGCGCTATATAGTTATGTATTTTTTTTAAACAAAAAATAAAAGTTAATGACTTCTGGCTACTGTAAGTCTGTTCGGTATTAATTAGGTATTTCTTCAATTGTAAAAAAAACAACGAAATTCAATCAAGCGTTTATTAAAAAAAAGAGATAACCAGTATTATAATGAACAAAACAGTGCTAGTCATTAAAACAAATTAAATTCTTCAAAACAAACAATTTTTTATCACAATAAAACTTCCCTTTGCTCTTTGGGTGACTTTTAGCCTTCTGATAAGGTCCATTGTGAGCGACCACGTGTCAGTGCCATAAGTCATCACTGGCAACACGAACAGTGCGAAAGACTTTCGTCTAGAGACACTGTGGTATGTGGGACGAAAAGATATTGCGTATCTTCCCGCGTTGTCTGTTCGATCACCTCAAGGTGGATAATTTGAACTACGTAACGTATAGCATTAAGCATAACAGAAACTGGTTATTATTTTGACCTCCGCAAGTATCAGAAAATATAGATATTTCGGTAACTGTTGGCGGTAGACGTTGGATCCAAAGATATAGTGCGGTTCCTTGCTGCGGCTACACTTGTTTGGATAAAGTTAATTACATGGCGAAAATGAGTTCTGTATAATATGTCTATTGTGGTTTTTTAAATAAATGTACTTATTTAATAAAAATACTTATTTAAACTTATTTAAAGTTGCAGTTATGGTTTTTATGGCAAGGCCGTAACGCCTAAAATTGACTGGATAGAAATGAGTGAGTTTTTGCATTTTGTAGAATGCGTCAAAAGGCCATTATAGATAAAAACGTATTTAGTGATTTTTTGCAGTTAATGAGTTCTTGCAATAAGCCGACGAAATTGTAATCAGTTTTCGTGTTATCCGATAGTTGCCCTCGGACGCGAGTAGTCGGAGGCGGAGGTCAGCGAGGGACGCCCGCCACGGACCGCCCAGGTAATAGCTGCTATCCGTCAACGCCGATCTGACACCGTGATACCAAAGAATAACATCATAGGTCCGTATCATAGGTAGGATACGTTTGGCTTGATAACTACTGGAAAGTCAACTAATGTCACGCCTGTAAGTATTCGGGATGAAGGTGTCCGGCAGAGCAGAGGTGTCTAGTACAGGCACATCTCGCCCGCTACGCATGTAGCTGAGGGCGAGCCAACTTCCAGACGATGCAGGTACATAAGGTGTCAAACTAGCAACGTTCTACTGAAAAAACAAGCCAAGTGCGTGTTGAATCACGCACAACTAAGGGTTCCGTAGTTGGGATGAATTTGTCCCAAAAATAAACTTAACATAGTAGCTGTGATTGTAGTTGATAAACATATTGTTCTCTCTTATATTTCAACTGCAATTAATGTAAGTTTGCATAATATTCAGAGATTTGACTTGTTATTTTAAAACTATAGATTTATTATAGGTTTTCCTGTTATCTATAAGCATAGAACTAATTTCTGTATTTTTAACCGACTTCCAAAAAGGAGGAGGTTCTATGTTCGACTTTATGCATGTTTTTTTTTTTTAAGTTATGTATACTTATTCACTTTTTCTTTCTCCGTCAATTGTGAACCGATTTTGAAAATGATTTTTTTTTGTTTGAGAGAGTAGCCTCCCGAGGTCCCAAAGTTTTATTAACTTTGCTTGGATAGTTTTTAAATTAGCTTCAATAATACATATTTTTCCGACTTAGTTTATTTAGATGATAATTATGATGATAACTTCCTGTCACTGTTATTTGCATAGCACGTAAAGTTTTATTTTTCACTTTTTTGTTGTGGTACCTACCTACCACACTCAAATTCGAATACCACTATATTCGAATTTGTGTGTAGATACCACAACAAAAAGTGAAAAATAAAATCTTTTTACAAAAAAATAAAAACGGACTCCCAAAAAAAAAACACTACAAAGTAAAAAATAACTAATTTCGGAAGTCGGTGTCTTTGGTTTTTAGTTTTCGTTTTTTGCCACCGACTTCCGAAATTAATTTTTCACTTTGTAGTGTTTTTTTTTGAAGTCGGTTTTTATTTTTTTGATAAATAGTTTCATAGTTATTTAAGAAAAATGATTGTCCCCTATACTCGTAGTTATTATTCTTAAACAACTATAAAAAACTATTTATTTTAAAGTTATAAAAAAAATATGATTGTGTGAGACTCTCACCCCCCCCCCCCCCCCTCCCTTTAATTTGATATGTCACACGGCACAGTTTGCAAAAAAAAAATTCTTATTTGCCTCCAAAACATGACCCACGACCATTGGTTGGGCATTATTTGAATTACTTGTAATTAAAATACGTAATTGAAATACAAATACGTAATTGATATATGTAATTCAATTACTTCTTATTAATGTAATTTGTAATTCAAATACCTGACGCTGAGGTATTTTGTAGTTAGTATTTCAAATACTTATGGCTCCAAAATACATTTGAACATAAATTCATTTAGCGATCATATGAATGGGTGCGATCTGCAGAAAATAGCGCTCAATAGCTTTCGTAAGCAAAATGGCGACCGCTAAATATGTCAATCTTTAAAGTTGGCAACACTGCACTTAAGAGGGCTATTACATTTTGACCCTGATTTTTGCGTAAATGGACAACTTTGGCGTTCTCATTCTTAGAAACTGAAAGACTTCGACAAGTATGAGTTATTGAGTGGTGGAGAATAGTTATTATTATAGTACATAGCGGCCTCGCTTTTTGATTTTTTTTCTTATCTACTTAAATAAAGCCAAAATTCCGAAACAAGTTTTTCATAAAATGCGCGACGGCACTTTTTCGAGCTCGTGGATTGAACTATTGCATATAAGCAAATGAAATTAAAAAAATATAATAATATCTCTTAAATAGTGGTCTAGTTCATAGCGGCCTCGGAATTTTGAAATATGTATGGAATAACTGTAAAAAAAATCAAATTCAAAAACATAAAACTACTAAAAACGCTCAGAATTAACAGTGAATTTCTCCTTACTACATTAAGATTACTACGTAAAATTTATACCAGAATATACGTTAGTTCATAAGAAATTAAAATATCATAATTCAAAAAAATTTAAAAATATATATAATTCAAAATAAACGTAATTACAACCTGCCAAATCGCTTTATAATACGATGCGTGGACTTCTGGCATTCAGTACTGCGCGAGCGCTCGTTGAGGTTGGACCTGTGCCGAAATTTTTCGCGCCAAATGATCCAGCAAAAAGCGTATAGTGCGACTAACTATTTTGATCATGAAAGTATTCTTTGTAACTCTTGTTATATTGAACAATTATTTTATACTTACTAGCTGCCCGCCCCGGCTTTGCACGGGTAGCACTAAGTACTTCTCTACGGCGCACCTACCTACCTACCTACATACATACCTACCTACCTACACCTACCTACACCTACCTACACCTACCTACACCTACCTACACCTACCTACACCTACCTACACCTACCTACACCTACCTACACCTACCTACACCTACCTACACCTACCTACACCTACCTACACCTACCTACACCTACCTACACCTACCTACACCTACCTACACCTACCTACACCTACCTACACCTACCTACACCTACCTACACCTACCTACACCTACCTACACCTACCTACACCTACCTACACCTACCTACACCTACCTACACCTACCTACACCTACCTACACCTACCTACACCTACCTACACCTACCTACACCTACCTACACCTACCTACACCTACCTACACCTACCTACACCTACCTACACCTACCTACACCTACCTACACCTACCTACACCTACCTACACCTACCTACACCTACCTACACCTACCTACACCTACCTACACCTACCTACACCTACCTACACCTACCTACACCTACCTACACCTACCTACACCTACCTACACCTACCTACACCTACCTACACCTACCTACACCTACCTACACCTACCTACACCTACCTACACCTACCTACACCTACCTACACCTACCTACACCTACCTACACCTACCTACACCTACCTACACCTACCTACACCTACCTACACCTACCTACACCTACCTACACCTACCTACACCTACCTACACCTACCTACACCTACCTACACCTACCTACCTACCCTACCTACTTACCTACCTACCTGCCTACCTGCCTACCTACCTACCTACATACATACATACCTACCTACCTACCTACATAGCTACCTACGTACCTACCAACCTACCGTGCCTACCTACCTACCGACCTTCTTACATACCTACCTATCTACCTACCTATCCTACCTACATATCTACCTACCTACTTGCATACCTACCCTAACTTTACCTACCTATCCTAAGAACCTTCTCCTTACAATAACAAACTACCCTACCTACCTATCTACCTACCTGTCCTACCTACATACCTACCTACCTACCTATCCTACCTACCTATCCTACCTACATACCTACCTATCCTACCTACATACCTACCTACCCTACCTTCACCTTCCTATCCTAAGAACCTTCTTCTTACAATAACAAACACAACAAAAAAAGAATTAGCGAAAATGGTCCAGCCGTTCACGCGTGATGCCGTGACCAAGTAAATAGGGATTCATTTTTATATGTATACTAGCTGCCCGCCCCAGCTTCGCACGGGTAGCACTAAGTACTTATCTATGGTGCACCTACCTACCTACCTACATATCTACCTACTTACCTAAACCTACCTAAATACATACCTACCTACCCTAACTACCCTTCCTGCCTACCTACCTACCTACCTACCCTACCTACATACATACCTACCTCCTTGCAAACCTACCTACCTACATACATACCTACCTCCTTGCATACCTACCTACCCTACCTTCACCTACCTATCCTAAGAACCTTCTCCTTACTATAACAAACATAACAAAAAAAGAATGAGCGAAATTGGTCCAGCCGCTCACGCGTGATTCCGTGACCAAGGAAATAGGGGTTAATTTTTATATATATAGATATACATGTATATAGGATAGAAGATAGATGGAAAAGTTTATTGTTGACTCGTTATAGGTAATTTTTTTTTAAATACTAATTGTTCTTTCATTATAATATTATATGGCCGAAGAAGCCTTACGAACACTTCCCCTCTGGGTATGAACAACAACAAAATGTTCGTGTACGTTCATAAAAACTACTTTCAAAACGATTCTAACGCACTTCGTTAATCGTTATAAGGGCGCGCGGAGCTCTGTGCATTTGCACGTCTAGCTGTGCTGTTAAATTCTGTAAAAAGCGTTCAAAAACGTCAAACTTACGTACCTACAGAACCCAATAACCTTCCACATGTTAATATATTTTTTATAATATTTACTCATGTTTTTATTGAAATTAAAAATCCTAACCTCATAATACTTACATATCGATTTTTCATTCGATCCAACCATGATTCAACATAAAACTCAATTCATAATCGAGTATTTTCCTCACATTGCTTCTGTGACGTTACAGTCTTGGTACATCTCGTTTTATGTTATAGCGAGACTACCTTGTGTGATTAATGCCAGCCACACACGTAACGATTTGCTTGCGCAAATTTAGGCTTGCGCAAGCAAATCGTTACGAGTGTGGGACGAAATTTGCGCAATCTGTTTTGAAAACACAGTAAGATTTGCGCAAGCCTAAGTTTGCGCAAGCAAATCGTTGCGTGTGTGGCTGGAGATTTATGCAACCCTAAGTTTGCGCAAGCAAATCGTGTGTGGGGCATGTGATAAAATTTCAGTAGTTTTTTTTTAATCAACAATAATAGTACTAATTTGAAGTAAACTTTGTCCTCCCGCTGCGAATGTCTATCTGCCTAAATGCGATAAACTCAAAAACTATCGAACAGATTTTCATACGATTTTCACCAATGGACGAAGTGATTCATGAGGAATGTTTATGTGTATAATTCATTAAGGTTTTGTATAAATTGGCTGAAATATGACGATGAAGGAAGACAATTGAAGATGTCGGAAAAAATCTTGCCGACTGGGAGCTTTATCGGCGTATGCCAAGAACAATTCCGTAGCTGACTACATGCGGCAACTGCACTGACTGGCTGGTTTCTATGGATTTCTATGAAGGCGACGGCCGATTCGCCGATTCGCTAGATTCGGAAGGCAATTCGCGAAATTAGCAAACATTTATTTTACGTATTTTCTTTTTTTTGTAGCGATTATTAGGCCAACTATAATGCCAAAGCGTCATCAATGGATGCCATTACCGCGTAACACAACACACCTGGACTACTAGAAATACTATCGACTAAACAGAAATGATATCGTTACAAGCAAATTTGAGCCGTGTGTGGTCAATACTGGTGTCAAGCAAATTTGCGCAAGCCTAAGTTTGCGCAAGCAAATCGTTACGTGTGTGGCTGGCATTAGTCTTCTCTAGCTTCTAGGAAATAGAACAATAGCTGATCGCCCGGGCGAGAACCTATCGTTTTTTTGTTACCTCGTCTTCCGCCAAAATAGACAGACTTTTTTGTTCGGAATACTGTGCATAATGCCAACCACACACGTAACGATTTTTTTGCGCAAACTTAGGCTTGCGCAAATCTAAATTGACGGGTTTTCAAAGAAATTTGCGCAAATTTCTTCCCACACACGTAACGATTTGCTTGCGCAAAACTAAATTTGCGCAAGTAAATCGCGGAAGCACATACGGATGGCTTTCATGCCATTATGCGTAAGAAAGCTGCATTCTTACTACAACGTTTACGTAACAGTCGGAATGGCATCCTGAAAATGATTGTTGCGAAACCAGACTGTCTCATTCAGAGGCACCTGGTGGAGGTGGCTTTAGGTTTAACAAGTTAATTAAAGAAACTCACTAACATTACTAACATAGCAGGTAAGCACAAATTGTTACTAACTAATTACTAACAATCTATGGACTGTAACGTCTGAAATAAATAATTTTTATTTATTAAATCGTTACGTATGTGGCTGGCATAATGCCAGCCAAAAAGGTAACGATTTGCTTACGCAAAATTAGGCTTGCGCAAACCTAAATTGACGGGTTTTCAAAGAAATTTGCGCCACTTTTGCGAACTTTGCGCAAACTTTACTTTACTCCCACACACGTAACGATTAGCTTGCGCAAGCCTAAATTTGCGCAAGCAAATCGTTACGTGTGTGGCTAGCATAAGGAATTGTTACTTACTGACTGTTATGTTTATTTCTAGCATGGGTCGAAAAGGTCGGGCGAAAACGGGTACGAATCTATTGATTTTTGTGATACCTACCAGTTTTAGTCCCTCATCTGATTATTCAATTACTTTTCATTATTAACAGTATTTTAAATTAGATTATCACTGGAGAAGCCTTATGCGCAATATTCCGAACAAAAATGTCTGCCACTTTTGGCGGGGGACGAGGTAACTTCTACGAAAAAAAACAATAGGTGCTCGCCAGGGCGATCAGCTATTGTTCTATTTCCTAGAAGCTAGAGAAGACTAAAAGGCGTTCATACCATTTTTTTTATCGATATCGATATTCATTTGGTATTCTGCTTGAATCCATGAAATAAAACAGCTGCATAAAATAGAAAAATTTTAACAAGAAGAGAAAATAACTACAATTAAATAAAAGTAACTAAATTGTAATAATCTCAATAATAAAATAGGACAAATAAAAAAAAAATGCTAAACCATTTCAATGGACATACATAAAACACAAAACAATCAGGAAAAATTTAAAAAACAATTATCAAAAATATTTACTAAGTAATTCATTATAATGAATGAGCCACACACGTAATGATTTGCTTGCGCAAATTTAGGCTTGCGCAAGCAAATCGTTACGTCTGTGGGAAGAAATTTGCGCAGATTTCTTTGAAAACACGTTAAGTTAGATTTGCGCAAGCCTAAGTTTGCGCAAGCAAATCGTTACGTGTGTGGCTGGCATAAGGAATTATCGACATGTCAATTTAGGTTTCAAACATGACCTCAACTCTACGGTAGTCTCGCTATCATTTTTACTAAAGGACATAATCGCATGTCAATCGTAAGTAAATTTTGTTGATTTTGCGTATATTTTCGTAATGCAAAATGAAAGTATTTTGATCTTTATGAACATAAAATCGAGATGTACCAAGACTTGTTGACGTCACAGAAGCAATGTGAGGAAAATACTCGATTATGAATCGATTTTTATGTTCAATCATAGTTGGATCGAACGAAGAATCTAAATGTATTATGAGGTTAGGATTTTTAATTTCAATAAAAACATGAGTAAATATTATAAAAAAATATTGACTTAAGGAAGGTTATTCGGTTCTTTACGTAAGTATAACGTTTTTGAACGTTTTTTACAGAATTTAATAGCACAGCTAGGCATTTACACGGAGCTCCGCGCGCCCTTATAACGATTAACAAAATGCGTTAGAATCGATTTGAAAGTAGTTTTTATGAACGTACACGAACATTTTGTTGTTGTTCATATACAAAGGGGAAGTGTTCGTAAGGCTTCTCCAGTCATTATACAGGGTGACAGGGAAATTCGACCTATTCCTTGAAAGGGGTTATACTAGAGGTCATTAGCAACAAATTAAGTCCAATGAACTAGGGGTCAAACCTGGATGGTTCTCGAGCTGTGACGGTTCTTCGATATTGTAGAAATTTTCTGACTTGTTACCAAAAACAATTAATTATGAAAAAAATACTCCACTCTAAACATTTAATTGATACTTTTCTGAAAGCTGAGAAAGGCGTGATCATTGTAAAAAAAAAATCTCGCCCAAAACTTACATAATCTCAGAAATAGAAGGTCTTTAGTAGCTATAATTTTTAATGATTGTTTTATTCCCAAACATTGAAGTAAGCTATTGGAAAAAAATTGTATGACAGTTGGCGTACAAATGTGTAAAATGACTAACTGGTTTCATAAGCTTTCCAAAAAGGTATAATTGTCATTAACTTTCCCAGCGGTTTTTCAAAAATCTGCAAAAGCGCGCTATAGACCAAATTTTTAATTTTGATTTGTTAAATTAATTCAGCTCGAAAAGTCAACGTGTAGAGTAGTGAATAAAAAATTAATGTAATTTGATACAGTTTAATACAAAAAAAAAGCAGTTAACAAAAATTACACATCCTTTTCGAATTGCCTGCCATTGTTGCGTATGCAGCCTACGACATACTTCACTCACTGGCACTCGCGTTGAAAGTGAGGTTTTCATGTGTTCGGCAGTTGCCAAAATCCTCTCCCTCAACTCTTTAATGTATGTCACTGGTGTAGGGTACACTAAGTCCTTCATGTTACCCTAAAGATAAAAGTCGCATGGCGTTAAATCTGGACTTTCAAAGATTTCAAAGGGCCCACCAGAGAAGATTTTCGTTAAATGTTTGGATGGGGATTGGCCATGATAAGTTCAGGCCATTCTTCTTGCCCTGAAATTTGAGTGGCATAACGTAACTACGAAAACTTTTTAAGAGAAGAAATGAACACGGTTTTGGAAGATGTGCCTCTAGCTACGAGAAGAGATATGGTGTACCAGCACAATGGAAGCCCAGCTCACTTTTACCGAGGTGTGCGACAATGGCTGGATGACAATTATCCGCTGAGATGGATCGGTCGAGGTTGCCCAACGTCATGGCCGGCAAGAAGTCCATATTTAACGCTATGCGACGCATCAATGGCAGGCAATTCGAAAAGGATGTGTAATTTTTGTTAACTGCTTTTTTTTTGTATTAAACTGTATCAAATTACATTAATTTTTTATTCACTACTCTACACGTTGACTTTTCGAGCTGAATTAATTTAACAAATCAAAATTAAAAATTTGGTCTATAGCGCGCTTTTGCAGATTTTTGAAAAACCGCTGGGAAAGTTAATGACAATTATACCTTTTTGGAAAGCTTATGAAACCAGTTAGTCATTTTACACATTTGTACGCCAACTGTCATACAATTTTTTTCCAATAGCTTACTTCAATGTTTGGGAATAAAACAATCATTAAAAATTATAGCTACTAAAGACCTTCTATTTCTGAGATTATGTAAGTTTTGGGCGAGATTTTTTTTTTTACAATAATCACGCTTTTCTCAGCTTTCAGAAAAGTATCAATTAAATGTTTAGAGTGGAGTATTTTTTTCATAATTAATTGTTTTTGGTAACAAGTCAGAAAATTTCTACAATATCGAAGAACCGTCACAGCTCGAGAACCATCCAGGTTTGACCCCTAGTTCATTGGACTTAATTTGTTGCTAATGACCTCTAGTATAACCCCTTTCAAGGAATAGGTCGAATTTCCCTGTCATCCTGTATACTCAAAGTATTTTAAGTAATATATATAGTAAGTAATAAACAATAAGAAAAATAATAACAAATAACTCAATAATAAAAAAGTATCAAAGTCGTTTATTCGTAGCTACAATACAGTGTAGTGAACACGTGACACCGAGCGAGTCGTCGCCGTGCTTCAATATACCTAATCTGTGAGAACGCAATTTTGTGATAGGGCTCTTAAACTGTACTGTAGTCTGTACTGCAGGTACATACGTCAAATTGCCAATTACATAACTTGTCAATTGAGTAGTCCACTTCAAACTCAAAGTCAAAGTCAAATCATTTATTTCAAATAGGCCCTTGAAGGCACTTTTGAACGTCAAAATTTACAAAATAAAGTATTGATTCTACCGCCCCTTCCAAAAGGTAGTTTTCGTATGGTAAAGAATGGGCAAGAAACTCCACCGTTACTCCGTTACTTGCAAACCACGTTATGTTAATGAAGCAATTATTTGAGAAAACTAATAAAAATGTTTATCCTTACAATTAATACATAAAGGTGCATGAATTTGCGTATTACTTAAGTGTAGGATCATATCAAATTCATTTATGTTAAGAAATGAAATCACTGTTCATCAATAATCATGTAATTTGCATTTTAAAATTAAACATAGACAGTTTTGCAGAAGTATTTAAAGCAGTTTTGCAGTTGTATTCAATGAACTTAGGCAGTTTTTAAACAGTTTCATATTTAAACTTCCATCTATCTACCCAACATAGCGATGTATGCAAGTTAACAGTCACTTAGAGACTTTTCAAGTGGACTGTGGATTGACATAGCAACTTTTGCAAAAGTATTGAGTATCTATTCCATTCTATTCCTAACATAACGAGATTTGATAGATAATATTAAACACAGACGTTAGTATTTTAAATCATCAACCAATTACAATCATTAGAAAAAAAACTATTTTTTTTAACATAACGTGGTTTGCAACTTGTGGGCTACTCAATTGTAATTTTCATTCGGCGATGGAGTGAATCATGTGAATGCTGTGACATATTTAGCGGTCGCCATTTTGTAAAATATGATGGTAAGAAAGAGAGCAGCAAAGCTGAGCAAAATACATTTGCTCAGCTCTGCCCACGACCCATGTTTCCGTGTTTGGATCACAGAAATTCATGTCATGCCAAATTTCAACTTAATCGATTATTAGATTCTGATCAAATTGGCTGTGACAGACGGACAGACACACGAGTGATGGTTCCGTTTTTTCATTCGGACGTATGGAACCCCAAAAACGCTTACCAGAGCGTTTGACATCGTACCACTACTAGACGAACGAGGTAGTTCAGATAACGAGGCAGCCAGTGGGCAAATGTGATGACTTGGTCAACTCTCTTTTTTGACGAACAAATAAAGGGAATTAGTAAAGTTTGCTTTCTAGCTTAGAAGCTGTACCAGGCGCGCAGGTTCAGCGGAGAGGTCGCACAGCGAGGGGAACGACCGCTCCGACACCATCCGTCACCGTCCGCGGCGATACCGCAGTCATCCCTTTGTGTACCACGACCACCCCCTCCGTCCCTCGGCCTTCCCACGGGCCGCGGCGGCCACGGCGGCTATGGCGGCTATCAGAGCGGCTACAATAAGCCGAGCTGCCGAGCACTCGGCTAGAGGCTTTGTTTCGCTAACAAAACAGCAGATTCGGCTCTGAGATACTTAATCTCAGCTTGCAGTTGCACAGACATCCTACTATGAATCGGACAGTTCAGAGAAACGTTTCCTGTTTATGGCTCCACGGTTGAAATTGTTGAAAAGATTTCCTGCCGATAGCCGAACGCGATGCAATGTCACTACAATGAAATAAAACGAGAACTTTAGTTAGGAATCTCTTTAGGTATTCAAAGTAAATGACTTTAGTCTATTTTAATATAAAAACCAGACAAGTGCGAGGAGGACTCGCGCCCTGAGGGTGCCGTCTCGGATTTCCAATTCCGGATGGAAGGACTTTGAAGTTAAAAACATGTTCTCCCATACATTAATTACAACGGCAAAATAATGTAAGTTTGTGCGCATAATATTTAGAGATTTACCATGTTATTTTAAGACCATTGACTTCTTATAGGATTTCCTGTAATCTACAACGTGTAACGGAAAGTAAATAGTTCCAAATAAACAATAAAGTGAGTCAATATTATTATGATGGCAATTTCACAACAATGTTCAATTTAAACCGATACAATATGCTTTATATAATTACAGGGTCTGTAACTGACTGTAAGGTCCGTCCTCCATATACATGATATCCTAACTACTTATTATAATAAATGCGAAAGTGAGTTTGTTTGTTCATTTGCTTGTTTGTTTGTTACGCTTTCACGCTAAAACAGCTGAACAGATTTGGATGAAATTTGGCACATGGGTGACAGTTATGACCTGGATTAGGATACTTTTTATCCGAGAAACTTATGCGGGTGAAACCGCTGGCGCAGCTAGTAACCCAATAATATACTATATCATGTCCGGAGGCGTATTGCAGAGGGGACGTGGGGTATAATCGACGACCGCGTAATATATTACAGCGGCCGAGAGCCGCGACGACGCGGCGCGGCTTGCGACCAGCCGCTGCCAGCGCGACCAGCCGGCAGATAGCCGCGCCGCAGATAACGAATCACCGCAGTTCTTGTAGCCGTGCAGGCCGTGCTTTATTCATTCGTCAGCTACTCAGGTAGCTGGAGCATGCTCGTTGCTCGTCCTGGACGGGCTAACTGGTCGCGCTACATAACCATCGGAGATAGGTAGAGATAAAAGCAACGTTGAGTCCTATTGACCCAGCATTCTTATTATAAAGTTAGGGAATAGGTTTAAGATTGAAAATCCTCGATTATTTGCTAAATAAACAGATCAACACACATTATTGGCATGAAAAGTCAGTTGTGCGTAGGGTTGCCAACTTATTTTATATCAAAAATTGTATTTTCAAAGCCATTGTCTGAAACAAATATAGTAATCAGCGAAAAACAAATGGGGTTAAAAAATAGGGTAAATAAAAGAAGGGTTGGCTGGCAACTCTAGTTCAGTGCCTCCAGTCAAAAACGGCATAAGTCGAGTTATTCCGTTTTGTTTTTATAGCACCATTGTAATCTACGTGTTCTGTTACATAACATATCATTTATCAAAAGGACATAACTCTAGCTGCATCCTTACTTTTTTGTAATATATCAAAGGCATAACTCGACTGACTAAACTAAAGGCACATCTATAGATGTCAAGTAAATTTCACTGTATATTAGACATAACTACAAGAAATCCCAAAACACAATCGAACTAAAAGGCATAAATAAAGTTAATTTAATTATAAAAAGACACAACCCATGTAGTACCAAAGTTATAAATAGTAATACATGTAGATAATCCATTTGGTAAACATGTTTGAAAGGGAACTACTGCATTTGTTGCGTTTGTTTCAGGAAGTCTCAAGCGGTATATCCTCATACTTTATCGCTATTGGTGCATTAGCGCGTGGTGTACTGTTTTCAGAAATAAGTCGTTTTATTGACGTATTCCACATTGGGCACCCGTTTAAATGGCACCTGAGCAAATGGCACCTGAGGTATATTCCTTAATTTGTAATTTGCTAGTTTATTTTGTAATAATTGAAAATTGTGCTAGTAGGTATTTAAATATATTGACACTTCTACCATTTCTAGATACAGAATATTACGATTTCTATAAGACTTTGCTGACTTCAGAACCGCAAAGAGCAGAAGACGATCCTGACTTAAGTATTGTACCGGCCGGACAGCGATGACAAATGAAATATTTTATTTAAACATATATATTATGTGTGATGTCTTGGTTTAGGTTAGGTATGTACAATAAAACACTGTTTCCAAAGTACTTAGGTACTGTCTTTAAATTAATAAATTAATTTTGATAGGTATTTATTTTATTTATTGGCAAAACACGTCCTTTCCTGCTCCATTTCCAATTTTTTTTGCATTTATTTACGATTTTATTTAGTTATGTATATGACGGCGTCGCTATTGTAAACAGCACGTGCAACGGGCCGAACGGCGCAGCTGCGCAGTGGAATGCGTAAACAAGGCCTCGCCTACTTTCCCTACTACTCGAGCCGCTCTACATAAACGAGCGCGCAGCGAGGAGGGGATCATTCTTGTCGCAGGCTCGGCCCGGTGCACATGTTGTAGCGTTTAGATACTGAATTAATTGTAGTCTGAATTAGAATAAAATCGTTGGAAATATAATTTGAATTAGTGTGATAATAAGCTATGGGAATAAAAGATGATTTCTGCTATATTCCTTACTTTCATTTAAGATGTCGGACCCTCTGCCTTCATCAGAAGTGGGATCGGATTCACCGTCCACTAATGATAGCAACAGTAATTTAATGTAAAACTTTTCATTGTTCTCTGCTGGCAAGATCGTTACATTTAAAGAAATTGCGGATGCCTGTTACTCAAAGTAAAGCTGTGCTCGTGGTTTTTGATCCTGATAAACCAGAATCTGATATTGTTAATTGGCGTGCACTCAGTGAAACGATAGTTATTGGGAAAAATAAATTAGTGTGTAGACTTCATTGTGACGTAGGAGCTCATGGCTAAGTGACTAAGTGATAACGGGCGCACGGGTCGAGCCATCACGTTGGGCTGCACTTGCCGGGATTGATCCATGGATGGGTGACCATCATTACGTGCCGATATTCCTCCGTGCCTCGGAAAGCGAGTTAAGCTGTTGGTCCCGATGCAGTCGTGGATCTTTGACGGTCTTCGGAAGCCCGAAGGTCTGACAACCAGTCTTACAAGGGGTGTCGTACTGCCCAGTTGCTGGGTTGTGGAGATCGGATGGGCAGTCGCTCCATGTGAGTGAGCAAGGTATAAATGGCTAACGCCTGCCCCGAGCGCTGGATGAAGGAAGCACTCAGCACCGAGCACCAAGCAAGTGAACCTGTACTTCAGAGCAGCTCGTGGAATATAAGTGTGACAGATAAGTGATACAGATTAGCTTATTATATTTGACTCTGGATCAGAATGTAGCTTTTAAAACATAGTAATAAATTGAAATCTCGTTAAAGGTTAGCAATTTCATGAACAAAATTAAATGATCCTAAAGAGTATAGTTGACACCTATAAATAATACCATGCTATACCAAGTAAAGAAGCGGGCCCATTTCAACTTAAACGTCCAACCATGGTATAAAACCACGTGCTTGAGATAATTCACGTTGTATTCCCGGGTGAATTTGGAATTTGGTCGTGATATTTTAGAACACGGAATTTCAGTAATTATTAGTTACAGAATTGAATGATTTAGCTACATACGTTCGTAAATTTATACCCAGTCATGTCTTAATTCGAACAAATTATAATTAGTCTTAAAAAGATCATAGTTGGCAGCATAGTTAATAATTATGAAATGAAGTCACTAAAAAGCGATAAACGGAAGGTTTTGGCTGAAGTAAGATTAGTAAAAATCAAAACTTCCTTGTTTAATGCTGATTTATCTTTTGTAACTCATAAATCTCGAATTTTCAACAAAAAAAAAGATAAAACCTTATTGTTTCTATGGCTCTTTGCAATAGATGGCGTTTTACTGAATTTGTCATAACTGTACCACATTTACGCTGTAGCCAGTCAATAGCCCGAGTTAGAGAGGTGTCATTTCTTTGTATGGGATTGGGTATCTGTACGTAGTATAATATTATCTATGACCCAGTTAAAAAAAAAACCTAATGATACCGTTATTACTTGGCACCACAGGTGATCATGTTGGCTTAATACATGTTGGTGGTTGCTTTAGTACGCTGTGCCCGTTTAGGGTAAACGCGTTTCTAACGTAAGGGTTAACGTAGGGGTATTCTTAGCTTTGATAAAATCGATATTCTTCTTAGCGTGTCAATGGCAAATATAATTTAATTTCCTGTGGAGAACTCCGCAATGCTAACACCGTTCTCTGATGCAGATATAAGGGGCGCAAGATGAAAGGTGGGCCATGGTATGCGGGGAGACGCCGCTTATACATTGAGGATTGGAACCATCCGAGAAACCCCATCTATGGAGCATCGACCATCTATGGTCTCTACAGCGGCCGACCTGAGTGCGGAAACTGTTTAAAGTTTTCCAAGACGGCCACGGCAACGTGTGACCAGGTCAAGGCTCAATCTCTTCTGAGTCAATGACTTAGCAACTTAAAGTTAGAATAGTCAGGTGGTTACAAACGCTGTACAATTTCGTTTCTGCTAAAAACAGTTAAAATCCAGTTAATTTATTTGGCGCGCCGAAACGAATAATTTCTAATCGTGGGAGTTCTTATGATAATTCAGCTTTTAAGATTTTTTTATATTTCATTCGAGACCACCGTTTAAAAAAATTACCGGAACTACTTGAGACATATTGATGGAACTAATAAGGTCTATAAATATTCTCACATAAAATTACGTGAAGTACCGCATGGTCCAAATGTTCTGGTAGATAAATATCGTAAAAAATTATGATGACGTGACGGCGGGTAGTAATGATGATGATATCCATGTTCACGAAACAAGCCATGAGATAATACCGAAAAAAAAAAAAAAAAACACAATCCTAACAGTAATGTAACTTTGGAAAACAGTGATACCATTGCCTGTAAATAGTGATACTATATCAATTAATAGTGGTACAATGTCTGCTGACTCACGTACCTTAATAACTATCGGTGAAAATACGAAACATCTTAAGTCACGTTCTGTATCGATAGTCTCTCAACTCAGATTCAAATCCTATTGTTACTAATAAAAGCAGTCACAATAATTAGCAAAAGAAGTGACCCTGTAAAGTCGGTAATGACTGGTCCAGGAGATAATAGTTTTGCAGGGTTTTTAAGTGATAAATGAAAAAGAAATAAAAAGATAAGATAAGTTCTGAAGGCTCAATAACGAGCGGTCCAGAATTAGTAGCCCATTCTGAAGGGGTAAACCGGACCAGATGGCTAAAATCCTGAAGGCTCAATAACGAGCGGTCCAGAATTAGTAGCCCATTCTGAAGGGGTAAACCGGACCAGATGGCTAAAGTCCTGAAGGCTCAATAATGAGCGGACCAGTATTAGTAGCAAACTCTGAAGGGTTGAACCGGACCAGATTGCTAAAGTCATGAAGGCTCAATTACGAGCGGTCCAGTATTAATAGCAAACTCTGAAGGGGTGAACCGGACCAGATTGCTGGTCATAAAGGCTCAATTACGAGCGGTCCAGAATTATAAGCAAACTCTCAAGGGATGAATTGTTAGTCAGGATGAACGAACATTAATAATATCGTTCTGTCCTTTTAGATACTGTTTGATGAGACTCCGCGCACGAGGACGTCCGCACGTCAGCATGGCCGTGACGGCGTCGCTATTGTAAACAGCACGTGCAACGGGCCGAACGGCGCAGCTGCGCAGTGGAATGCGTAAACAAGGCCTCGCCTACTTTCCCTACTACTCGAGCCGCTCTACATAAACGAGCGCGCAGCGAGGAGGGGATCATTCTTGTCGCAGGCTCGGCCCGGTGCACATGTTGTAGCGTTTAGATACTGAATTAATTGTAGTCTGAATTAGAATAAAATCGTTGGAAATATAATTTGAATTAGTGTGATAATAAGCTATGGGAATAAAAGATGATTTCTGCTATATTCCTTACTTTCATTTAAGATGTCGGACCCTCTGCCTTCATATATTTTTCCGACTTATTTTTTATCTTTTTATTTTTATGTTTCATTAAAGAATCTTCAGTAAGGTCTTTTTTTTAATTAGGGAATGATGGTTGTAATTAGTATCCAATAATATATTAATTATTAGTTTCCTAGCCTGAGTACTTTCTTTAACTTGGTCATTAATGCATATTGCATTTGCATGAATTAATTCTTTTACTTACATATGTATATTATCTACTTACATGTTTTCCATTTATCTGGTACCTTTCAGAAATAACTGAATTACCACTTTAACAATAACTCATTTGTTATGACTAACGTAGGTAACTAAATAATTGTTTAATTTCAAACAGAACAACAAGATTACAGTTAATACCAAAAATATAATAATATTATTTTTATAGTGTAGGGTAGGTAACTGTAAATAGTAAATGAATATAAACTGTCTGTATTTAATAGTTAATTTGTCTTTTAAGAACAATGAAATAATATTATTTGGAAGGTAGACCGAACGCACCAAAGAAACATTGTTCTATGCGCTCGATGGTATAGAATTCATATTATTATATTGTTAGAAGTTTTTTGTTCTTTATAAAACAAAACAGAATTTATGAGTTACTGCCAACTTATTGGTACCAACCATTCATTGAACAGTTTACCTCTCAAATTACTTTCGTAATGTTTTGATACACATGTAATCTATCAGATTCGCAACTTCCGCGACCCTTGCCTAATTTTAGACAATTTTGTTAGCTAGATATTTAATAGCATAGCTTTTAGTTGGGTCTATCGTTTTTGTGCTCACCAGTTGGTTCCACTGGTGAATAAGGTTAGTTATTATTTATTTTATGCATATAATGCATACCGTATTAATGGTTCATGTTTGTTTTGTACCAATGAACCAGAAATGATTTGTATGCCTATTGCCTACTCACATTCGCTATTAGAACACTCCTTAATCACTTAATATTACTCTTATTTACTGATTATATATTATTCATGTATATTATCCACGTACGTACACTATTTAAGTCATAAGCATCTATCAGTAAGTACACATGAGTCACATACATGTAAAGTTATGAATCAGAGCTGCGCGCTACTGGGCCGCTCATAAGACCAGTTCTAGTCAAACGTGAAGAAATTTTTATACATGTTGCTTCACTTTTATTTATTTTAATTAGTTTTAAATTTGAAAACGATTTTATAAAACTAAGTTCAATAATTAGTTGTATGTAATAATATTTTTGCTTAGTTTTTTTGAGTTTATATCAGTTGATTAGGTAGGTTAGTACGATACCCCTTATTGGCACCTATTAACAAATGAGGTCATTATTATTATTATGATTTATTAATTTTTTGTATACCCGTCGCTTCACGGTAGATGGAAATTAAATAGTGTATAAATGTACACTCATTTCTTTTCGACCTTGGATTGAATTCAATAATTAACCCATCAAGATCTTTCGATCGATTGAATGCATGAAAGTCAAAAGTGTAAGCATTCAACGGTTTTCTCGATCATACTTTTGGTGTCGTTTCGATCGTATATTTCTTTTCCAATGAACAATACATGATTCATACGACATTTCTCGATTTAAATGAAAATAACACCATCGCTAAAGTCTCGAGGTTTCCAATTTACAAATAATAATACTATATTTTACCACAAATTATTAGGAGAACCATTTGTTAACTTTTAAAAACCACATTCGTTGATTTGCCACTATATCTCGCAACAAAAGTCTTTCGCACGACATACCTTATATCCTCGTCGCCACTTGTGGTGTCTTGGTTTTAGATATGAGCGCCGATGGTCAATTTGTCGGCGGCGGCGGCGTCGTCGGCGGCGTGACCTTCATACATTTTTTTTTTTTTTTTCTTGGGGAAACCTGAGTTGCCCGGTCTTTGGGGATAAGACAGGGGAGTGTGGGATTCCTACCTCACTAAAACCACCCCGGTGGTCACCATCTACACATGGAAGGGGCACCGTTTCCTCTCAAAAGACCAATCCGGAACCCCCTCTGTGCAGCGCCTGTTAGGGGACATCTATGGGGAGACCGTAAAGGGGTCTCCCCGAAACCTAACTGTGCAAGTGTGCAAGGCAGCACGTAACCACTGGCCGTCTTCCCTGAGGTTACTCTGTAGGCGGACAGAGTCCCCACTCTGAGCGCCCATGATCCCTAATTCCCGCCTGCCTTAAAGGTTGCAGGCGGGGTTTCGGCGTGTTAGGCGTTGAGGCAGTTGCCTCCCCGACGCCTTCTCCTACGAACGGGATCAGCCCTCTCACGATCCCACTGGGCCTCCTTCTGAACCATCACGGTCTCACAGAAGGCGGCCATTTCCCTCCAGTTCTCCGACTCCGCCAGCATAGACCCAACTACTGCTGGCAGAGACAAATCTCGCCCGATCTTGGCGACCAGGAGGACCAGGACCTTTCTAGTCTAAAGTTCTAAAAAGTTAGTTAAGAACATTTTCGAAATGTCTTATTTAAAAACAGATAACTGGAAATCTCTGTTCCATGGAAAATTTAAAATCGGTCTAATTTGGCTGTAACACAATTTTTCGAAGATATTCTTAACTAACTTTTTAGAATTTTGTATCCTGCTTATGCGTATGAAGTTTAAAAACAAGGGCTTGAAAGTTTGTATGAAATGCCGTACATCGTAAACGCTCTTAAATGAAGGTAGGTATACTGGTGATCTTTCAGATAAGGGGAATTATAGACCTATTTCTCTAGCGACCACAGTTGCTAAGGTGCTTGATGGCCTGCCTGATACACAACTAAACGAACGTCTTGTGCTGCACGACAATCAGTTCGGGTTTAGGCCAGGACTTTCTACAGAAAGTGCAGTTCTGTGTCTCAAGCAGGCCGTTAGGTACTACACAAAAAGAAGAACACCTGTTTTCGCTTGCTTCCTCGATCTGTCTAGGGCCTTTGATCTGGTTTCCTACGATACATTATGGAAGAAACTTGAAGCTATAAGCTTGCCTATCGAGCTTATAAGTATCTTCAAGCACTGGTATGGAAACCAGGTCAACAATGTTCGGTGGGCGGGTGTGCTGTCGGAGCCATATCAATTGGAGTGTGGAGTGAGACAGGGGGGGGGGGTTGACCTCCCCTGCCCTCTTCAATTTGTACATGAATGCCCTGATTGAGGCGCTTAGCAGTCATCATGTCGGTTGTCATATTGACGGTGTCTGTGTCAATAATTTGAGTTACGCAGACGACATGGTGCTGCTGAGCGCGTCAGTCGGCGGTATTAGGACACTATTGACCACATGTGAACGCTACGCAGCAGAACATGGGTTACTGTATAACGTCCTGAAAAGTCAGTTCATTGTTTTTGAGGCGGGGACCAAGTACGATCTTGATGTGCCTCCCATACGGCTAAACGGTGTTCCTCTTAAGAGAGTGGAACAGTTTAAGTACCTAGGTCACTTGGTCACCACTGACCTTAAAGACAATGCTGATATTGAAAGGGAACGGAGGGCTCTGCTGTCCGTGCGTGCGAATATGATGGCCCGCAGGTTTGCACGTTGTACTGCAGACGTAAAGGTGACGCTCTTTAGAGCATTTTGTACCACCTTCTACACATGCAGCCTGTGGGAGAAGTAGTCGCGAGCATCGTATGGAGCCCTTCGTGTCCAATTTAATAACGCGTTTAGAAAACTGATGGGGTTGCCATGGCGCTGTAGTGCGTCAGGGATGTTTGCGGCGGCGCGTGTACATTGTTTTTATACTATAATGCGCAAGCGCGCAGCATCCATGGTGGCACGAGTCATGGCCAGCCCCAACAGGGTTTTGAAAATGAAAGCGGACAGAGTGGACTGTCCTTATTTATATAGTTCACTGTTGCCAGTTACATGTGTCACCGTATTGTGTTGTTTACTAACACGTAGTTTTAAGAACATTGTTACTAACCCTTTATGAGTCTTGGCTCGAAATAAAGTTTTTGAATTTGAATTTGAATATGAAAGTCGGGTCCTGATCGCCAATATCGGTCGAGATTTGTCTCTGCCAGCAGTAGTTGGGTCTATGCTGGCGGAGTCGGAGAACTGGAGGGAAATGACCGCCTTCTGTGAGACCGTGATGGTTCAGAAGGAGGCTGCCGAGCGGGATCAGCCCTCTCACGATCCCGCTCGGCAGTAAACGCTCTTAACAAAATAAATACCTAAAACAATAATTTACGTATATTTAAGATTTATTGTAATTTCGCCGTGACAAATTGAATTGACAAAATGAATTTTAAAAAGGAAAACAAAATTAAAATAGTCTGACCAAAATAGATCCAACAAAAACTGTGTTTGTTTGTTGATAACTTGGACAACACACAAATTGTAAAGTCAAAGAGTTTCGTTTTATAAACGTCTACGTCTAGTAACGCCATTTTGTAAGCATTTACGCAGAAGAAGTGCATTCGGTTCGGTCCGCGTGAATGCCGCCGTTCTGGCTCGGCGCACCGTCGCGTCGCCCGCGGTCGGCGGCGGCGGCGCGAGGGAAATCACGGCGGCGGCGGCGCGGCGCTCATATCTACTTGGTTTACGTTAGGTATGTACAATAAAACACTGTTTCCAATATCACTGCGCTAGACGTGCTATCGCAATGACTGCTCAGAGTAGACTGCCGAAGTGCCGAGCACGGTACAAAGCTCCGCACTCCCTCTACCGTGCAGCCCCCACCATAGCACGCATAACTTATTTGTTAGACGTCACAATATTATACATATTGTGACGTCTAACAAATAAGTTATGCGTGCTATGGTGCGTATACATACATACTCACTTAGCTTTACATACTTACTCCTTTTGTTTCGTTTACGCTGGTCATACACGCACGCCGGTTACGAGTACTACGCACCTGAGCATTCTGAAGAACATAATCATCATCAAGTTGTGGACCAGCTGACAAACTGTGCAAAATTATATCTGTAGCAAATGTCCACCTCTCACACTGTCAGACAAGCTAAATCATAATCAGCTTATTAATGTTCCCACTGCTGGGACACAGGCCTCCTCTCTGTGAGAGGGAGTGGGCCGTAATCCACCACGCGGGTCCAGTGCGGGTTGGTAGATGTCACATGTCTTCGAATTTTTGGTTCTAAGACATGCCGGTTTCCTCACGATGTTTTCCTTCACCGTTTTTGAGAGCAGTGGTAATGAAATTATTTACACAAAGTAAAGCGCCTGCATGGGTTCGAACCCACGACCAACAACTCGTAAGTCGGGGCCGATACCACTGGGCCACCACTGCTCTCTGCTAGCAGCTAGACAAGCTAAATGATATCGACGAAATGGGCTAAGCTGTATTTATTTTATCAAGTAGTAGTTAAGCATTACTTAGTATGTATCCAATAATAATAATATGTTAAACACAAATTGTAACTGCACGTGTATAGGTATTACGAAAATGTAACTTGTTTGTAGACAGGAGTTGACCTGTTAAGTCTACAAATGTTTAATAAATAAATAAATAAAGTAAATAAATGAATTGGGTCACTGTGTATCCTTCTAGTGTGTCTCCTGGTGTTTCCACTTACATCTGCTTTGTAAATAAGTACCTTTTGTTAAGCTTTCTGCAGACCAGCGCGACTAGTCGCGCGACGACACACCGGTTATTGTAATACCGTGAAGTTTTCTTTGAAATTGTATTGTTCGTGTCGCGTCGTGCGACAAGTCGCGCTGTTCTGCAAAAGCCTTTACTCGCCTTTCATTCATCCTCTCAAAATCAGCAGCAGGTGGTGGTCGCGACCTCGCACATCGCGACGTCAGCAGGAGGTTGCTTACATCGCGATGTGCGAGGTCGCGACCTTGGCCTCGGGCGCAGCTGGCTGCGCGCGGCGCCACCTGGCCCCGGCTGCGCCGCTGCGTCCGTCCTTTCGGTAAGAGTCAAGCTCGTCCCGCCATCTTCGTCTCGGCCTGCCACGATGTCGTCGTGCGTTTAGTGGGACCCAATCGGTGGTTCTCTTAGCCCATTTGTCATCTGACATGCGGCAGACATGTCCGGCCCAGTCCCACTTAAGCTTAGCGGCTTTCTAGGTAACGCTGACAGCTAAATGCTGTCAACCGGCAAAAGTCAGTTTAACAACTAATAATCATATCAATGTCATTTCACTTGGGCACATGGTTACAACTTAACAAAATAAAATATAAAAACTTCAAATACATGATTATAAAAATAAATTATATTTAGAACATTACTTTACATCATTAAATTAAATATTATCAAAAGCTAACAGTCGGCCTTTTCTGACAAATATCACGTCCCGTGAAAATAATTAAATTAAGTAGGTATACAAGATTAATCATTATTTTATTATATCCTATTGACATATTTTGCCTGTAATTAATACTGACTACTTTTTGTACTGACTGATCGTAAATTGAATTATTGACTATATTTATCACTGACTCTAATTTTTATGTATGAGTCTGACATTCTCAATTAATTTATAATCGCCAATCATATAACATATTTAAAAACCATATTTGTACACCGAGTGAGGCAAAACATGTTGGTCCGGTAAAATTACAAAATGTCTCCATCTATAATATGTGCATATTCATGTATCATGTTACACATGTTTGAACAAATAAATTATTGATCTTTATCTTTAAACCAAACAACACAAAAAAAAAGATAATAATTAGTACAATAACTGATATTAAATTACATAATATTCGTTGTAGCCTCTACATATCTATAACAAATATCTTACATACATAATGGTCCGAGGACGAAACCCCTTCATGTTTTCGTCTCAAAATATTAAATATCTACAATACAACACTGAAGCCCCATCATGTCTTCAGTATTGTCAAGTCATTCCACTGAAACCTCTACATATTTTCAGTGGTCTGACGATTACACTGAGGACGAAACCCCTTCATGTTTTCGCCTCAAAATATTAAATATATACAATACAACACTGAAGCCCCTTCATGTCTTCAGCATTGTCAAGTCATTCCACTGAAACCTCTACATATTTTCAGTGGTCTGACGATTATACTGAGGACGAAACCCCTTCATGTTTTCGCCTCAAAATATTAAATATATACAATACAACACTGAAGCCCCTTCATGTCTTCAGCATTGTCAAGTCATTCCACTGAAACCTCTACATATGTATTTTCAGTGGTCTGACGATTACACTGAGGACGAAACCCCTTCATGTTTTCGCCTCAAAATATTAAATATATACAATACAACACTGAAGCCCCTTCATGTCTTCAGCATTGTCAAGTCATTCCACTGAAACCTCTACATATTTTCAGTGGTCTGACGATTATACTGAGGACGAAACCCCTTCATGTTTTCGCCTCAAAATATTAAATATATACAATACAACACTGAAGCCCCTTCATGTCTTCAGCATGGTCAAGTCATTCCACTGAAACTTCTACATATTTTCAGTGGTCTGACGATTTGTATACAAAATGCACCATTAACTTCATTAACTCACTTTAATCAACTTGCTTATCAAAACAATATTTATTGATTCAGTGAAAGCTACTTTTAATCATAAAAAGTCGGGAAATTGAATTTAATAATCATTAGTACACAAATAATAATTCATTGGCAACAAACAAATGGGTAGGTACTATAATAAATATCTGGAGAGATAATCTCCTTTATGGTCATTATTAAATATTTTGTCACTAAGAGCAGCGACGACGATTCTATTGAACCGCATGTACACCACACACATGTTTAACACTTAATAAATTAAGAAATTATTTAAACTTTCTGGAAGTAAAAGAGGTTCCTCCGTCCGATACTCTGCCTGCACGGAATCTACTATGTGTGTGCCTACATCACATTTTACTGAACAACCGTATCCGTTGTGTGTGTACCTACATCACATTTTACTGAACAACGAACCAGGTAATCTCCGAAATCTCTCAAAACTGACAAGTTAAGGAGTATTGTTGACTTCCCAAAATGAAACGGAAACAATCAAGTGTGCACACTAACAGAGGCTTGTTTAAAATATTTAAAATAATTCTATGGAAATACGTTAAACCGTTTTAGCAGTCGCATCCTGTTTACTGGGACAGTCATCAACTCAATGTCTTACTACAAGTTACAAGCAGTGCACCGTTTGATTGCTTGTTTACACTTATAATACGCGTGACCTTCTTCACCACAGTTATAGCTTTTAGCTGTAGATTCGGTTGTGATAGTCTTAATCCTATTAGTTACTTTTATTAATTTGAACTCCTTTATTTGACGAGGTTTTAATTGAAAAATGCTTTTATAGTGTACCTACATGATGGTCTTTGGATTATAAATTGTAAGTTTTGTAAACTGCACGGTCATTTGAAATTATTATTGTAATTAATATTGTGGCGAATCTCTCCAATTATTGACATGACTATTATTGACATTTATGTTTTTGTTTTTTTTTATTTTTTCATTGTCATATTACTGACGTTTATTTAATTCAATAATACAATTTTAATGGGATTATGTGTTTAATGACTGCATGATTATGATCAATTAATTTAATTAAAATGTGTAACTTTATTTTATATTTGCACGCCGAAGTTAAAGGCAGAATAAGAGAACAATTTTAGTACGTTTTACCAACCTTCTGTACCTTATTTATGCAAATAAATGTAGACTAGTAATTTATCAAGATCAGAAGCCTGTGCTGCTTCCGCACTTGTTCTGATAGAACAATCTTCAATTCTAAACAATTGCATTCTTCCCGATTTCGTTTTAATGGATCAAATTCAGGAATAACATAAAAAATGGGAAAGCTGTCATTGTTTCCATCACTCTTTATGGTCTGAAGGATGCCTTTTAACATTTGAGCTAATAACAATTTATCACTAACCTGTTCGGCAACGTTACTGTCACCTTGGTAAAGCCTAGTATTGATGCGGTTGCTCCTGGCTCCGCTTTGTCTGCGACTGGTGTCGCGGCAAGACTGCCTGGTACTGGTATGGCTGCGCACAGAATTACCGTGGCCACGCCTCACACCGCTCTCGCTGCGTCTGACACCACTCCAGCTGCGCCTCGCACCGCTCCGGCAGTACCTGGCACCGCTCCGGCAGCGCCTCACACAGCTCCGGCAGCGCCTCGCACCGCTCCGGCAGCGCCTAGCACCGCTCCGGCAGCGCCTAGCACCGCTCCGGCTGCACGTCGTACCGCTCCGGCTGCACGTCGTACCGCTCCGGGTGCATCTCGCACCGCTCCGACGGTGCCTCGCACGGCTCTGGCAGCGCCTTGTTCCGCTCCGGCAGCGCCTCGCACCGCTCCGGCAGCGCCTCGCGCCACTCAGGCAGTGCCTCGCACCGCTCCGGCAGCGCCTCGCACCGCTCCGGCAGCGCCTCGCGCCACTCTGGCAGCGCCTCGCACCGCTCCGGCAGCGCACCGCCACGGCTGCACCTCATACCGCCATGGTCGCACCTTGCACCACTACGGTTCGCAGCGAAAGGCAACTCGGAATCAGGAGAAATCGGAAAATTTCTCCCGATTCCTTAATTACACTTGCTCCAACAGCATTGAAGGAATTAGGGTGGCCTCTACATATCCACCGCAACTAGGGCATGATATTCGGATATCCGAATTATCCGGATATCCGTCGAAAATATTATCCGAATATAATTTGTTTTGCTATCCGGACAAAATGGACAATACGGATAGTTACTTTTGTTCCATTTTCCTTTTGATAATATAACATTTAACGTTGTGTTTTAAAATTGGTATTCGCAATCGTGACAATTCATGCTATATCTTCAAAAATCCATCTAATGACATAATTAGTATGTAGATTCATCAAATCATCATAAAGAAAATTTAAAAGTGCTTTTGCACAGAGCTCGACTTCAGTTGACGACAACGCTGGTAATGACGTAGCACTCAATGGTTACAAGCAGCAGAAACTGAAATATCATTTACTTTAACAGAGAAAATAAGCAAAAAGATCGAAAGGACTCTGCAGGTTGATCATCAACAGTGAATGCTTTGACAAGCATGGCATTTTCTTTAAAGGCATTGGCAAGAATGATGGCTTTGATTAGTAGTGTTGTTCTCTAGATTCATCTCGGTATTGTGTCTTGCTTGACGAGATCTTACAGAACCAAAATAGAGTTCCTGTTAAATGCAACATAAAGAAAAGGTTAGGCTTTGCTACACTTGAATAAGCTGTTTTGGTAACCAAGCCAAAATCAGATTGATATGGGAAGTAGGAATTTGGAGCAGAGGCCTCATCATGATTCTCTGCATTCATGATTTGCTTTCCTGCCTGGACCATAAAAACCCAATCCGGAAAGTCTTCTTTAGGAATATTCAAAGTTTCACATATATGTCCAATGGAAGATAGGACTGCACAATCGCGATAACGAGAACTGACCCGTGGATGATAGCTTTTCTCGTATCTGTCAATGACATATCGGACAGATTTTGCTTTTAGTGCGAACTGAAGTATTTTAGTATACGATTGTTGGAGAGTTTTTGTAATAAAAATGTCGATTGTAAACTAATATAAGTTTGATATCCATACTATCCGAATATATTCGAATAGTTGTCTGGCATTATCCGAAATATCCGAACAGTAAAATGGGCGGATAATTGCATGCCCTAACCGCAACTCAAGCATGCTGTGGCCCCTTCATGTCCACAACACGCCAGCGACAATACCATAGTTGCAAGCATAATTTATTTACCGACTTAATTACATTTGCACCACCAGCATTGAAGGAATTACGGTGGCCTCTACATATCCACCGCAACTCAAGCATGCTGTGGCCCCTTCATGTCCACAACACGCCAGCGACAATACCACAGTTGCAAGCATAATTTATTTACTGACTTAATTTATTTGCACCAGCATTGAAGGAATTACGGTGGCCTCTACATATCCACCGCAACTCAAGCATGCTGTGGCCCCTTCATGTCCACAACACGCCAGCGACAATACAATGGTAGAATGAACGATAATTCTGGCATGTGGTGGCCCCTTCATGTCCACGACACACCAAGTAAATAAATTGATATTTACTATATATAAGTTATTATGGCCTCTTCATAATCATAACAACAACTAAATGCCTCACTGTGTAGCCCCTGCATGTAACAGGTTAAATTATTATTGTCTATTAATTCTTCTATGAAATTCATTTTCTCTACTCTAAGTAATCTCATATTCTAATTAATGTACATACACTTATTGTATAATAATAATCACTTTTAAATAATTTTCTAATAACGTCATTAATTTTTCATGACTGATAATTTGTCGTTCTGACCAATTATAAATCTATTACTCTGAGTATAAATCTTTACACATTCGTTAACTTTAGTAATCCAAATAGCAATATTCTGGTATTGCTTAGTTGGGTTGAATTCAGTTACAACTTTCATTTTCGAATAATGGTCTGAACTGCTGTCCGAGCGAATGGGTTTAAATAGCTCTCTAAATACATCCGCGAAACTAGAGTCTAAAACAGTAAATTGGTTACTTGCTAATGATGATGTAGTATGATTGGGAGCACCTGGTGTGCTTGATTGACTATTGCAACGCTGACTGCTGGTCCCAGCACGCAGTTGCCCTGCCGGGTCCTCGACTAATTCCGGCCGCCGTGTGCCTTTTTCCTGTCTCGAGTACTTGCGCCGTGATCTGCGACGACTGCAACTCTCTGGAGATGGTTCTGACTCACTGCTGGAGTCCTTAGACTTAGAGTCTCGTACGCGTTTTCGCGATATATTACTTGGCATGGTTCTTACGTAGCTGAAACCAAATATAAACACAAAAAAAAACAAGTAAACGTTCCTTAAAACCACAAACTATTATAATAAAAAGAAGTACATGTGGCTTATTCCTTAAACGAATAAATATCCTATGTTTGATTAATAACCAGGATTTAATTATTGTACAATATAGATTTAGAAAGAAACCACAAATATGTAGGTATGTACAAAAAGAAAAACAAAAATCCATTTCATTAAATTGAAAAATGTACTAGATTAAATAAAAGGGTAGGAATTAATTGGAATGCAATAGCTCAACATAAAATATCTTCCATCCAAATTCAATTTTAACGAAAAACTCCGTTCATGAACTGCTTTATCAATTAAGTTCTATTCGAAGTTAATTTTTTCGTTTTTTTTTTTTATTTTTAACAATCATATTTGTTACACTTAAGGGGTCTCTTTTTTAAATGTTCAGAGAAAAAAAAAAACAAAATCATTAAATGTAACAAATCTGGCGTGTGGTATTTTGGTACTACAATTCCACCTGATTTCAATAAAATATATGAATTTTACTTATTTGCAGTTACAGTTTGAAGAAGAATAACAAAAGATTCAATTACCTTTTTATGTGGGTGTTAAGTTTTCACCAAAACTGTTACGCGTTCTGGTGTGATCCCAATTCTGAACTGTTATCCACTATGTTGCAAAGAAAACCAAAGTCTGCATAACTTTATACAATCCGTTTAATACCAGTATTACACTCTGATAACACTTTTATATACACCAAAATACGTCTACACTCTGCGAGTGTTCAAGCTCGACTGCCATGTTCCCAAGTGAGACTATACACGTAGTCTACCGTTTGACAGCTAAATGCTGTCAACCGGCAAAAGTCAGTTTAACAACTAATAATCATATCAATGTCATTTCACTTGGGCACATGGTTACAACTTAACAAAATAAAATATAAAAACTTCAAATACATGATTATAAAAATAAATTATATTTAGAACATTACTTTACATCATTAAATTAAATATTATCAAAAGCTAACACTAGGGATCACGCTCGACTCAAGGCTACAATGGGGTCCTCATTTAACATCTCTTGCAGGACGGCTAAGTTCAGCAGCATATGCCGTCAGAAAAATCCGTCAATTTACTGATGTAGATACCGCAAGGCTGGTCTATTTTAGTTACTTTCATAGTATCATGTCTTACTGTATTTTACTGTGGGGACGGGCTGCAGACATCGAGTCTATTTTTATTCTGCAGAAAACAGCAATCACAGCCATATATTATCTCCGCAGGCGTGACTCTCTAAGGGAACTGTTTAAGGATATTAACATCATGACGGTACCTTGTCAATATATCTATGAAAACATCATGTACGTAAGAAAAAATTGACATCTTTTTAGTAAAAGAGGTGATAGACATAATTATAGCACAAGAAATAGGGACCTATTAGTTCAACCAGGTTTAAGACTGGCAAAAGTAGACTCATCCTTCATGGGGTACTGTTTAAAATGTTATAATAAAATTCCTCCCCACATACTTCAACTGAATGAGACGAAATTCAAATCTTGTATAAAACGCACACTCTGCAGGCAGGCATATTATAAGTTGGGGGATTACATCTCTGATAAAAATGCTTGGCTCAATGCTGGTCCTGCTCCACAACCACAACTAATTGATTAACATTTGAAAATACTGTTGGAGCTGCTGAAGATTGTAACACCATCTTTGCATTGTATAAACTCAATCTCCTTTGTATTATATAATTGCATAGCACCAATAGCACAGGTGTGAGTACTATGTACCAAAGAGCTACCATTCACCGGGTAATTATGTCTTTCATTGACTTGAATGTGCTCTGGCGGCTGTGAGTATGTCATGCTCACTCAGATGTCTCGCTGATGGTGGCGCGTGTGTTGGATCATTTAGCTCCCTTCAAAATGGTTGAGCTGAATGGTGCTAATCCATGTGTCATGTTCGTGAACGGGCGCCGTCAGTTGGGACTGGTCATCTCTTAGCTGCCATGGCTTATTTTAATTAATTTAAATTTTTGAATTGTTCTTTATTTTTATCTTTTTATTACGGACGCTTTTAACGTGCACGTCTTTTTACATTGTTCTCACATGTAACCAATTTTATGTAACAATTTTTTGTTTAAAAGAGTGTCCGTGGAGTTTCTTGCCCGTTCTTCTCCATAGGTACCTACTACGTTTTGGAATGGGCAACTAGCTTCATATTTCTGACTGACTGACTCCTTGACAATTCAAAAGTGCCTGTACATGGTTTAATTGAAATAAATGCTTTGAGTTTTTTGAGTTTTGAGTTTTCAGACAGACAGACAGGCAGGCAGACGAGGCGGGGGACTTTTTTAAATAATATTTATGTACCTACGGACTAGCACTATTTCCGGCGTCGCTACAGCCGGCATTTAACATATTATACAGGGTTACAGGGTAAGTCGTACTAAATATTAAAGGACGTTATTATTCAGGTAATTTCTGAAGGATTTGATTCTATAATAAGGTGTCCGAAACTTAACCGTTATGGAGATATTAAATTGTATTTTTTTTTAATAGTTTATTTTTGGCTTTTAGTCGTTTTTTTTTTTGGATTAGAGCGCTTTGGGAGCCCAATAATGGGATGGGATATCAGCATATTCCTCGTTGGTAAATGTTGCCATGTTCACAATACAAATCAAAGTCCAGTGGTACTCCACTTGGGCCTATTTGAATAACATTATTTTAATATTTTATGAACATACCTAGTAGATGATATACCTTTTTGAATAGCTAAAGAGACGTAGATCTTTATAAAATTATTTGCAGAATAAGTTCCATACAATTTTTTTTTTAAAAGCTCTTCAAAGTTAAGAACAGTATTCGAAAATTCTTTAATTCTAACCGTTGTCGAGCAGTTTTTTTAAGCTGTTCGTAGTAGGTTCAGTTTCTGTTGATCATTTTTATTAATGGACATATTGTCTTCTTACTATATAGTTACACAAAAAAATCGACCCTAGGAGCTCTAAACCCAAAAAAAAAAACGACAAAAAACCAAAGAATAGAGGATTAAAAAAAAAATCTTTAATATTCTTTAACTCCATAACGGTTAAGTTTCGGACACCTTATTATAGAATCAAATCCATCAGAAATGACTTGAATAATAAAGTCCTTTAATATTCAGTACGACTTTCCCTATAACCCTGTATATATTTATACACTTAACTAAATTAATAACAGTTATAATTGCTGCACATAATACACTTAAACAACTATTGACCAAAAATTCACAAAAATAAAACGATAGGTTCTATCAATACTTTGGTGGTATGAGGAACGGGGTGTAAAGTTCACTCATCCACCATAGAAAAGGGAGGATCCTCCGACCAGACGGGTGTTGTGTTTGGCGGGCAAATGCCCGTAAGTTGTTTTCGGATAGTCTTATCTATGTCGTTCGCGCGGTAAACTCTAACTGCGCGATGCAGGATTTGTGTGACGTCATGTCTTTGCTGCGTAGTTCATAATATGAACTACGCAGCAAAGACATAATATGTGGCGGTGTAACCGCTACACTACAATACTGTCTGTCATTTGTCACTTGGCTTGACGGAGCGGAGCCGGAGGTGGCGCACTGACGCAAACGCGCGGTCCTAGGGCGCCACAGCGTCACGCGTGAGTGCCCTTCAGTCTTTTGCACGACTCGTAAATTCGTAATGCTTCGCATTAGAGTGTGCTCTACGATCGAAAAATATTTTTTGCCCCATTTCTGCAACTGTTTTTATTGTTTCACTCCTGCTAGTTCACAGAACCTACTTAATTTATATACCATTGTATAGATGATTAAATGGAGATTAATATTGTATTTTTTAACAATTGATTTAATGCAGCAGAAATGGAAAAAGCATCAAAATAGTTGAAAAAAATTTCCTGTCCGTCAATTTATGATCCCTGAAAACATTGTAGCTTGCGATAAAATCAATTAATTGAGTCAATTTTTTTTTATACATTCGTTTCAGCCGTAGAAGGAACCCTATTGAAAATGGCTCTTTTATTCATAGTAGTTTAATTATAATTAATAAAATACTAACTAAAATATAATATCAATATCTAAATATTTTCAACCTTGATCCGGTGCCGTTGCCTAGCAACTGCCAACGTAAATATCTTTGTCAGTCGTTGACATTACGACTTCATGAAAAGTGATAAATTGTTCATTTTTAAACTATGTTTTGAATAAGGTTTTGAATTTCTTTTTCGTTTATGAATGAGTGATAAGTATGAGGCGTGCACTTTTGGATTTCCAAACTATTTTTTGTTTTTAAGGCGAAATGGGTTCCAAAGTAGTAGATGTTTTGACGCGTTTCGACTTCACGCAAAATCAATTTTTCTCTTAAAAAAAACAACGAATTTGTGTATTTTTATATTATTACGAAAATTGAAGAGTGTCCTTAGTGAAGTATGAGGCCCGAAACACGATGACAAAACTTTCCTCTATACAAAAAAATCACAAAGTGTCCTTAAAATCTGCTTTTTTTGTTACAACCATTAAGGGGGATGCGCCAAGGTAGCCCGCGAAATACAAATTTTCTTAAGTTTTTTGCAATTTGCAGGTCAGGATCAGTTTGTATGTTGATCTAAATATGATTCGCGGTCGTATCAAATGTTTATCTATAGAATTATAATCATAAAAGTCATCAATACAACTCTCTAAGTTCATGTAACTGTATTGAATGACTAATTCATGAAATCATGACATTTGACACCTTTGCTAACTTAAGGAGTTGTATTGCTAATTCTAATGATTATAATTCTGTAAAGCCATTTTGTTATGGTCGCGAATCATATTTTTATCAACATACAACCTGACACTGAGCTGCAAATTGCAGGAAACGAAAGAAAATTCGAATTTCACGGGCTACCTTGGCGCATCCCCTTTAAGAGAAAAACCCATTTCATTCAATAGTTATTAAAGCAATTGTAATAAAACTTGGTCTACGTGTTCACTATTAAGTACTTTAAGGGATTATGGACTTATTTTTCTATATCAACACAAATAAAATTTTAAAATTAAATATTTGTAAACATAGTGCAATAGAATTGCGCGCGGGCCGGGTCATATCGCCGCTCCCAGCTCCCCGCTCCCCCAGTCCCGCCCGTCGGCCGTCAGTCGTCCGCAACGCGTTGTAGAGAGCGTCCGTGTACAACTTTTTTGCGCGCGTTGTCGGCGCCTACGAAAATATTGTAGGTACATAAGTGCAAAGTTACAAAAATGGCGAATAACCGAAACAAAAGAAAAAAAAAATCACGAAAGCAATTGAAGCAGCTGAAATTATTGAACCTGAATAGGTAAGTTTATTTATCATACCAATTCATCTATATTCTGCTTTAGGGCCCACCATAGACGACGGACTTTTTGTACGTGAAAATCTAAAATCTGCGAGGATGGGTTGTTACATTATTTTACGAAGAAAAATTCGCAAAATATTTATTTTCGCGCATAAAAGAATATTTTGTCTGTGGTGGCCAATAAGGGATCTGCATGTCTCTCACGCGGAGCAAGCGAGCCTTAGGCTTCCATTTACAATTTACACCACAAGTTTGATTACTAAGTACTGTGATTTGTGTGAGTGAGTGAGGGAGAAGTGATTACTGTCTATGCAACAATGCTTAGCCATTTCATCATTATTTTTATTGTATGACACCGACACTGAAATGTCCATCCGAAAAAAGTTATAGCGACATGAAGAAACCGGAATCAGTCACAATTATGTTGTCATTTAATTGTTATTAAAAATATTGCAAAAAATAATCAAAGTGTGTGTTCCTCCAACTACGTATATCATAGATTCATAGCCATAGATCGTATCACTTTATTGACTGACGGCAAAAAAAAACAATTCCTCTCTATAAATTTCTTCTTATAATGAGAAACATATTGATATTACTGACGGTGTTTATCTTGCAAATATTTGGCTCCACTGTACTTTAGGGACCGCGCGTGCGGAGCTTCATATTTTTATTGCGTGTAGATATCTACGTATAGAACGCTTTTGCAAAATGTCACAGCTAGCAAACGCTTAGTTTTCGAGAAAAAAATCCAAAAGTTGCAATAAATTCAATTAATTACGTATCAAATTGACTTTTTACCGCAGAAAATGTACGAATTTCACTCCTCGGTTGTTCCGTTTTACGTTCAGACGAAGTGTTAGCGAATTTCATTGGTTTTTTGTATAAATTTATTTAAATTTATTTTTGCAAACCGAATCGGGGCACCCCGACTTTACGTAGTCTTTTGGCTCCCACCCTATAGTGTATATAAAAACCGGAGGCGCGGAGGGAGAGCAACCCCCGCCCGCTGTAACAAATGTATTGGAATCTATATAGGCTCACCTCCGCAGCTTCGGCTTGCTGGTCGCCGCCGCAGCCTAGGGCTAGGCTCAGCTTAGTTACGTAAGGGCGAAGGGGTTGCATTTCCCGCAGCGCCGGAGACGATGCAGAACCAACTTTAGTGTTTTGAGGTTAGGTTACAATATTTAATTTACCTTGAGTTTTGGGGTGTTGAGCTTGACCTTGAAGATTTGTCATTGACCTCATTATTGCTCTGAACCTAATTTAGACCCGCCACGTAAAATTCTCCACCCTTAATACTCCCACTATCCCACCAATCCCGAAAGAAACTTTAGGCGATTTTTTTCTCGGCACCTATGGCTTTGCTAGATTTGCGGTTTTCAAAAATACACTAAAAAGGGTATAATCTACAAAAAAAAAACCTAATATAACAAATCGCCGGTCCCTAAAGTACAGTGCTTCCCCTTTTTTAATAAAATTTTTGGTCTCAGATTCCGTTTGTATTGATTTGTAGGTATATATTCGATTACTTGAATTTTCTTTCGAAAGTCCCACTATGTTTCCGTGTACACGCGAATATCATTCTGTCCTCAATCCTCATTATATTATTTCACTACAATATGTATATGTCGCAGGCATATTGTATGATTCGTCATTTTACAAACGGCGCCGTCCGTTTACAAACGCTTGCGGTTTTGCAAAATGCCTAAGGCAAAATGTAAATTGCCTAGTCACTATACAATATGCCGCAACATTTGATGGACAATTTAAACGCCGTTTACAAAATGCCGCGGCAAATTGAAGAATTTAGTTCTATTTTTTACCACGCGCGTCGTTACTAATCAAAACAACAAAAATGGCGTCGAGCAGTGGTTTTGTGATAGTGAATAATATTGAAAACAGTGCAATTCTACGTGTGCAAAGGACTTTCCACAAAAAAAATATATATTTTATAAACATTTATGAGGAAAATTATACGATTCACGAACGGGAACAGTGTAAAATGCCGTGGACAAATGACAAGTTTTTGAGGTTATCCGGCACGTAAAAAACGCTCAGGTGTCCATGGAATCTGGTGCTCGCAGGACTAATGCGGAATATTATTGGTACAAACAGTATGAGAGTATTTTTGTTACTTAAATACTTTAGAAGTACCTGTAGCGGTTACACCGCCACATACGAACGACGCATCAAAGACATGACGTCACATAAATCTTACATCGCGCAATTAGAGTTTACCGCGCGAACGACATATATAAGAATGTCCGACATCAACTTTCGGGCAGTTGCCCGCCAGACACAACACCTGCCTGGTCGGAGGATCCTCCCTTTTCTATGTTGGATGAGTGAACTTTACACCCTGTTCCTCATACCTCTAAATTATTAAGCACATATTATAATTTACTCTTACGTAAGTCTTCATAATAAGTAGTTATTGTAGGTACCTGATTGCTCGAATAATATCTGTTTTGTCCAAGCTGTGTTTTTGTGATGGTCGCCCTACAATAAGAATGAATGTCGAAATTGTAACTATTGAACGAGTTGCCAATTTGCCTTAGGCATTTTGCAAAACCGCAAGCGTTTGTAAACGGACGGCGCCGTTTGTAAAATGACGAATTATGATTCGTCATTTTACAAACGGCGCCGTCCGTTTACAAACGCTTGCGGTTTTGCAAAATGCCTGCGACATATACATTAGTAGTAATACCTTATATAAAAAAAAAACAATTGTTGAATGTATATATGCTGTTGGTGTTCTTTTAATAAATAAATAAACAAACATAGTGAAATAATATAACATCAAAACATGGATAGTTTTTCAACTATCCATGTTTTGATGTTATATTATTTAATGGTGCATTTTAATAACCAGTGCCTGTAATATGATGTTGAGATAAATAAAGATGAATGATTATGATGATTGATGCCAGCTTCTCAGTTTTTAGGAGCTATCTACTTGTTATTTAAAAATAAATATCAAGTAATAAAAATACATTAAATTTCTACATAATCTTGAGTCCAAAATGGAACATTTTTTTTTTAAAGGTGTACTTATACGTTTCATTAATCTCCTTCCAACGAAACCATAAAAAGGAGAAATAATGATTGATAATATGCATCTCCTCGTAAAGTAAACATTATTTAATTTTGCTACTGACACTAATTTATAAACAATTTAATAACGAACATTTTGTAGCAAATATTTTTTTCAAAAGACCAAAATTAGATTTTATAAAGATTTTATTCCAAAATCTGGGCGTATTCACTACTGTTACTGTGACTCATGCGCCCCGTTACCCGTATTGCGTATTGGGATTCAGTCTTGTGTGTGTTCTGTTCAGTCTGCCGCAAGGTCTCGAGGGTGAAGCGCGTATCGCTCGTCACCACGTCGATCACGTGGCTCGTCACATTATCAGTACTAGTCTATGTTTATTGTTTGTTATTGACGTTTGTTTTTGACGCTTTGTGTGTGTATTTAGAACTATTGAGTTTTGCGAAAGGTCGCTACTGTTGTGTAAACAATCAAAATGCCAAAGTGCAAGAAAGTTGTGCGACAAAGACGTGCAAAAATAGCTAAGATGAACGAAGCTCGGTAAGCTGTCTCTATATAAAGCTATTCTAAATAACAGTGAAAGTATTTATTTATCTATCGTATATTTTAAATTACTGTTTTACTAATTATTGTATAACTAGTTGTTGCCCGCGACTTCGTCCACGTTATCGTGCCGCAAATAATACCGCCTCGTTCGTGCCCGGCGTCGCCCGGGTGTATTTCCGACATTTCCGGTGGAATTTCCAAAATTTTCTTGTCTGTACCAAAGATTAATATCTGTGTCTGTACTCAAATAAACTAAAGGTGAATTCATGCAAGCCTAATACATTTTGTTACCTAGTTAAAAACTATTTGTGCGCCATATTTCATCCAAATCCTAGTAGTGGTTAGTGGGATACACTAATGATTGTAATACTATCTTGAATTTATGAAAGCCTAGTACTTTTTTTATGTTGCTCTCAGTAATTGTGCACAACGTGTGGTGAACAGAATACCATCTTTTAATGACGATAACTTTTTTTGCAACATCCGATTTTAATTAAACAAACTACTACTATATTCTCTTCCAAATTAGTCTCTGTCTACTTGTGAAAACTACATGAAAATCCGTTCAGTAGTTTTGGAGATATATGCGCGAACAAACAAACAGACAGACACCAGATTCTACTGTTTTATTATATGTATAGATTATAAACAATGCAATTTATTTATCAATTTTATTTTTGTAGGTGGGCTAAAAGAAAAGGACAAAATAGTTATGACGAAACACCAACAACATCTACACATTCTCAACAAAATTTCGTTGATAGCGGGTATGTACCTACCTACTATAAACCTAATAAGTACTGTTCTAAGATGTGAGTAAAGTGATAACATCTTATCATTGTCGTATAATATTTTATCAACAAATAAAAATGAATCTTCGTTATCATGCGTGTGCCATAGAGTTATGAAACTACAGACATGAACATTCACATTGATTCAGTACTTACGTGGTTCAGTGTTATGAATTGATTTTATTTATTTGTGATTTAAGTAAGTATTGTTTTTAAGATATAAGATAAGATAAGATATAATTTATTTCTCAGTACATGGTACATTAAGATCTTAATATTAATAAAAAGCTTCACATATACTACCGTTGCCGGTGTAGAAATATTAAAATTAAATCAATTAACATTCCCATTAGTAATAATTATATTAGTTTGAAATAAAATAGTAAATTTTTAATACAATATCAATTACATTTTTTCTTATTATTATTTTATGAATTCAATGTCAAAATTTACCAATTAGGGTATACAGGGTGTTTGGTGCATCGTGTGCCAAATTGAAATGGTCGACTGAAGGGGTCATCTGCTGCTATCCTTTCAGACCCCTTAACATCTCTCATGCCCTGTGGATTTTTTTATCGAAAGAAACCTACTTACACAAAAAAATTAAGAGAACATAAAAAAAATCCATTCGGTGATTTTTGACAGGCTATATTTCGGTGAAAAAGGGTCGTATTGAAACTTAAAAAAAAGCATTTTGAAGCTTTAAGATTCAAATTATCAGATTTTTGGTAAATTTTGTTTAGGAGCTATGGTTTACATGCAGTGCTAACAAATAGCGCGAAATATAAATATTGCAAATTTCCATCGTTAGATTGATCTTCATATTAAAAAAAAATAAAGAGATCCCCTCTTTTTTTTTTTTTTTTTTCCAACGAAACCAGAAAAATTTCGAAAGTGGTCTACGAGAAAAAGAAGTTTGGGAACTACTGGTGTAGATGATGGTTTATGTATGACCAAACGTTGAAACAACTTTCTCCTGTCTCCAACCAAGGTCACCACCGTATAGCAGGCATTTCGTTGTCGGTCCAGTCCATTTTGTTATGTTTCCTGATAGGCCGTTTGCTAGAAAATGAACTAGAAAGCGAATGTGTAAGCACTATATAGATACGTCTCGCTCGCCACTCTTTGGGTCGTTTGGCTCGTGTTCAAAAAACCGCGTAAGCTGAGGCGAATGAAGAACCACCATTTACATATTTGTGCTCGTGCCTCGACTCGCCCCACGCCTCGTCACTCGCGCGAATGTATAAATGCGGCTTTAGGTAATTTTGTTAATTTAAATCCAAGGAAATTCATTTCTAGCCAGCCTTAATATAGCCCTAGTGAATTTTCTCGTGTCGTGTCGAATTGCTGAATGATTAGCGCTTCGGCAAGCACGCGATGCTCGACGGCACCAGCCCCGGCAAAGCCCCGGCACAGCCCCGGGACAGCCCCGGCACAGCTCCGGCACAGGCCCGGCCTGCTGGCGAAAATTCCCTTTGCGCTCACACTGCTCAGTCACAGGTAACGCTATACCCGAGCATGTCTCACCTCGCCTCACACCGGCGCGACGACAAACTTTAATCATATTTATCCAAACCGTACTCTCACAAGGATGCGACCCTGAATGACAATTGTTAGATCACTCGGGATTGCCGGTAAATGAAAACACAAAAAGAATCACGGCTCTCAGACAGTCAGATCATAAATGATACATTTCTCCAACGTCACATAAGTATGCTTAGAGCTCCGAGAAATATGGTCCTGTATTGGAAATATCAGAAATATGTATACCTAAGGAATATTTTACCACCTAAAGACAGACAGGAATACTAATAACCCGATGAGATCGTAAAGGAGACACGTAGTACAAGTAAGGAGGGCGTTCCGAGGCCGGGAAGCCATTTGTAACGGTGACAAGTGTGTATCCTTCGTAATAACATTAGAAAGAAACTAGTTGGGTAAGCCCGCGCCGCCTTGCTGAAGGGTCGAGGGGCTCTAATGAAAACGTAGTCGCACACGACGCACACAAACCTCCCGAGCCCGGCCCTCGCTCGCTATTTACTTGTTAGCAAGTCTAAGCATTCGGATTCCAGTAGGTAGAAGCCACAAAGGATTTGGTGTTTTCGCTTCCGCTCCGCAGGTAACTACGGTCGCGTATATTTTAGACGTCAGGTACTCGACTGTAGACATTATTGGTTTCCCCTCGAGACAATACTGCGCTGAAACATGAACAGAAAGAATAGCTAACCTTTTTAAACCCACCTCAAACTCATTTGCATATTATTAGAGAGAAAAAACAAAATTCCCCTCTTGCGAGTTGCGACCGTGAGATTATGAGATAATAAGACGCGACGATTGCTGATAAAGCAGAGGGGTGCGCAGTGCTCTAGCTCTATACAGTTACAGTTTGCTTGAATATTTATTGTCCTTCCTACTTTATTGGAGTTTACCGTTATTTATTAGGCACCGTACATTTGGGCACGACGACAGTTACTGTTCTCTTCGATACTCCGAGACTACGGAGACTACTAACTCATTCATGCACACTATACAGGGTGGTAGGGACATCGACGCGATAACTGAAAAATAAAACAGCTGTTTCATAGAAAACTGCAATACCTACCCGGTCAAAATGTATGGAACAGCCAATTTTTTTTTAATAACCGACGATAAATTTTAATGCAGGGGGGTTCAGAATCATGTACTGAATACATGGTTGCAGATGTCCCTGCCACCCCGTAAGATGTCAAAAACAACAATGTCCTTATGTAGCAAAAATTTGGTTGTCTATGGTTTCGAATTGAAATATCAGTAAAATAGCAGTTGATGCACCACTCCATAAGCAACAAAAATAGCAAAAACCCAAAAAAAAAATATAATATTATTATTTTGAATCCTAAAAAAAATTTAATATGGAATTGTGTTATACATTTTATTTATAGTGAACATTGGTGTCGATTCTGTTGTCACTAATGCCTCTAAACTAGACTAAAAATCACCATTTAGTTCATTCCCATCAAACAACGATTACCCATTCTGAAATAGACTAAAGTGACACAAGTGCACACAACATAACTATATTTTAGTTTAACAGCACTAAGATTGCACTGAGTTATTAATTTAGTGAAAATACGAGTATAAGTTAGGATTCATTCTCATGACAATAGAGCAATATTTATAAAATACTAGCTGCTGCAGCGGCTTCGCCCGCGTGCTCTCTTTTCTGTACTATAATATGTATGTATTATACATATAAACCTTCCTCTTGAATCACTCTATCGATTAAAAAAACCACATCAAAATCTGTTGCGTAGTTTAAAAGATCTAAGCATACATAGGGAATTAGGGACAGACAGCGGGAAGTGACTTTGTTTTATACTATGTAGTGATAGTGATTTAAAACAACTAACCATGCATGGATGCGAATAGTGCCTACAATAAATTATATGATAATTTCATTAAATGTTGTGCGATCTCCGTTTTCCTCTACAGAAAGTCAGGAATAGTCAGGATACATAACAAATCTAGTCCGAAATGGATCTCACGTGGCTTAAAAATATGCAGCAAACGTAAATGCCAACTACTGTGGCAATACAGGGTGTTAGGGTAAACACCGTTATCCTCCAAACCTGTGGTTTGGTTTTGTTTATAGAACATAAATTCAATGGAAATTCACAACTTTTTTTTTAAAGATGTACATTTAGAATCGTCACGCAATTCCTAAGGTAGGTATTTTTGCCTGTCTTAAGCCAGGAAAAGGTTGTATTGTATAAATTATTCATGTGTTGTGTAGGTAGTTATGACGGGCGGCGATCGATTACGTCACTCGGGCGGGCGCATATCCATGAATTTGCGGACGGTGTCGGACAATAACCTTTTTAATATTTGTTAAAGAAAATAACGTAATTTTTTTTTACTCGGTTTTTATGTTTATATTTAAGCCAACTACTCATAGTTTGAGTGACAACGGTGTTTACCCTTCCATCCTATATAGAAATAATACAAATCAAGTCACCAAAACTGATTCCAAAGCATATGCAAAGAGGTATCAAACTATAATCAGACTGACAAAACAATCTCAAAGAGGTATCAAACTATAATCAGACTGACAAAACAATCTCAAAGAGGTATCAAACTATAATCAGACTGACAAAACAATCTCAAAGAGGTATCAAACTATAATCAGACTGACAAAACAATCTCAAAGAGGTATCAAACTATAATCAGACCTCAGAGTAATAACTAAAGCATAGAGGGAGCGTGAAATTTCTCAGTCTAGTCATACCCTTTATACATATGACTCATTCCGTGTGAAAAAAAAGGACAGGTATATAGTTATAAGGGTTGCTTAATGGCAATGCTGTCCACTTTTTTGGTTTCGGTAGTAATGTGCCGTATTTTGCAGAGGTATCGATATTAATTTATTTTTGACAGATAATTTATATTATATTGTATTGAATGTACGTTATAGTAATGTCATAAATTTCATGGATGATAAACACAACTAATACAATGTTTGTTTAAAAAATCTCGCTCTGGTTCCAATAGGATTTTACATGTTAATCCTATCCTTCTTCTTGTTGTGTGAGCTGCAACTCTGCAAGGTCTATCAACCAAACACTGATGTCAGTTTTTTTACCGCTTTCCAAGCTCCAACGTAAGTAACGACCATTAGTTCGCAGCTCGTTCCTTCCGAAGCATGAAATCATCTTTTCTTTTTACCGACTTCTAATAAGAGGAGGTTATCAATTCGATACGAATGTATGTAATATTGTTGGAATTGCACAATATTCACATAAATGTTACTCTATGTGGGCTTCTCAACACGTGTACCAAATTTCATGTGTATGTATGTTTGTTTGTATGTATGCATGTTTGTCCACGCATTTCTCCGAAACTCTTAATCGGATCGAGATCATTCTTTTTTATTGGATTATGTATCTTTCAACTTAGGGAACAGTACAAGTTTTATCAAAATCGGTTCAGCAGTTTTCAAGATATGGAACATAAAACTGAACTGCTTAACGACAAACAGCACGAATGTGTAAATTGACTTCTTAGGGTATTTCGTCAATCCTGTAGGTACCTTACTATAGAAATCGTTCACTTTTTAGTGATGGTGTACCAAAACTAAAAAGAGAAAATTAATAACTTTTTCGCAAATAATAACCGACTTGCAAAGCAAAACACTAAAAAGCAAAAATAACTATCGTTTTGGAACTCGGTGTCGCAAAACGAAAAAAAAAAAGAGGTAGACACCGACTCCCGAAAAGAAAGTTGTTTTTGCTTTTTAGTGTTTTGCTTTGGAAGTCGATTTATTTTATGTGAAAATATTTTTTTTACTTTATGAAATGAAACGGATTTTTATTTAATAATTGTGAATAAAAAATAAAATAAATTGAAAATCGCACAACACTCCCTGCTATATAATTTACAATATCTCTGTTCAGTCTTTTCATTTGTTTCCAACAGCGATTCTTCATTCTTCATCAACGACCTCTAAATTGGCATTTCATTTTCATCTATTTCCATAGCATCTGAAGAACCCTGAAAAATTATAATATTTTTGTTTTTTTCTCTGATAATGCAATACAAATAATATGTTTTAAAACCTAGGTACTGTCTGATTTTTCCGACCGAGCCGACCCCAACGTAGTTGGGAAAAGGCTAGGCAGATGATGAATAGGGGGTGGTATGGCGCCAGGTTTTAGCCTTCTCCATTTATAGCTACTTACAAAGTAGTCCGTAAAATACACATACATAAACTCACGCCTTCTTCCCATGGGGGTAGGCAGAAACTACAGAACGCCACATACTACGATCCTTATATACTCCTTTTTCCTCCTCGTTTACGTTTATACATCTGGTCATACACGCTCGCCGGTTGCGAGTACTACGCACCTGTCCTTTCTGAAGAACATCACCAATAAGGTCAGTATATGTCCTCCTAGGGCGTCCCCTCCCGGCGTTTCCAGTCACATCTGCCTTGTCCGTAAAATGTTTAGAACATAATAATATTCGGCTATGCGTAGTCCAATAATTTCTGACTTTTGGAATCACTTACACCAATTCTCTTTCTCGTTTGGAGGCATATTGAAAAAGAAAACGATACCTTATTCAATTTATTTGCATATAATTATCGTATCGATACAAAGTATCTCATTACTAGCATAACATAACCTCACAATTTAACGAATTATTTTTTTGAAAATTAATTCGTGATCACAACATAATTTGTAATAAAGATAGTTTGAAGGCATCATTATCAATCTAATCTGTATGTTATCAGTGATCACATCCAAATATTATGCGTGTTTTTTTATGAAAAGTGTAAAAAAGCACTTACCGATGAAAGCTTACAAAAACATTGTTTTCTTTCTGTGACGAATGTGATTTACACGATAACACAAAACAAGCCATGTTAGCAGCCTATTGATCTGTCCTTTGCACCTTATGTTTTTACAAAATTATTCAAAAATCTATTAGTTTTGAATAAAAAATGACCGGCACCTCAACCAGCACACGTACTGACATTCACGACGTAATATACGGCTAGACCAAATACTTGTACGGTTAACCGTTTACTAAGCAACTATTGTGCTTTTTAAATTGGTCGTGTAAAAGAGACCAACTGTGACCGTTTTGACAATTTCGGAGCGTCCATTTCTCTAATCTTTAGACTCCCTCTATGCTTTAGTTATTACTCTGAGAATCAGACTGACAAAACAATCTCAAAGAAGTATCAAACTATAATCAGACTAACAAAACAATCTCAAAGAGGTATCAAACTATAATCAGACTGACAAAACAATCTCAAAGAGGTATCAAACTATAATCAGACTGACAAAACAATCTCAAAGAGGTATCAAACTATAATCAGACTGACAAAACAATCTCAAAGAGGTATCAAACTATAATCAGACTGACAAAACAATCTCAAAGAGGTATCAAACTATAATCAGACTGACAAAACAATCTCAAAGAGGTATCAAACTATAATCAGACTGACTAAACAATCTCAAAGAGGTATCAAACTATAATCAGACTGACAAAACAATCTCAAAGAGGTATCAAACTATAATCAGACTGACAAAACAATCTCAAAGAGGTATCAAACTATTGTAGCGGTTAGACCGCCACATACAAAAACTACGAAACAAAAAAAAGACATGACGTCACACAATTCCTACATCTCGCAGTTAGAGTTTACTGAGCGAATAACATAGATAAGACTATCCGAAATCAACATATGGGCAGTTGCCCGCCAGACATAATACCCGTCTGGTTGGAGGATCCTCCCTTTTCTATGGTGGATGAGTGAACTTTACACCCTGTTCCTCATACCCCTAAACTATAATCAGACTGACAAAACAATCTCAAAGAGGTATCAAACTATAATCAGACTGACAAAACAATCTCGAAATTACTACTTTATTAAATCTGCAGCAGATAATACAATTGACCTAGAATCTGACATCAACCCAACAATATTATTAATTATAGGCTGGCTAAAAATGAATAACTTAATGATTAACGTTGACAAAACTAAAATAATGAACTTTAAAATACGAACTCGTCGTACGGGCTCTTTAAAAATCCATTACCTAGATACTGACATTGAAGAAACTGAAGTAACAAAATTTCTAGGGTCACATATTGACAACAAACTTAATTAGAGAAACTACATATTGACCATGTATGAAAAAAGCTGGGACAGTTCTCATATGCATTTCACAGATTGGGAAAAATAGCGAATCAGACTACTTTACTAACAGCTTACCACGGTTACGTTAGCTCTATCCTCAGATACGGTGTAATATTCTGGGGCAACAGTACAGACAAGGAGCGTGCTTTCATTGCTCAAAAACGTTGCATCAGGGTATATTTAACATTATGTGAAACTGACTCCTACACCATTTTTTTTAAAGATGAATGTATTAACAGTTTTTTTTAAAGATGAATGTATTGTCTATAATTTGAGGCCGCAGTATTTGGCAAAAATAAAATGGACATGTTTAATTACTTCATACGGCGTAAGGACTTGGAGAAAGGAGGCTTTCGCCAACGAACTTAAATTAAATTATAATAATTCAGTTGTAACAAAGTAATTTTTTTTATATGTAGTTTATTAAAATGCAATAGGTAATGTCAGGTAAGTAATGAAAATATTTAACGAAATGCAATAATGAATGAATGAATGAAATGCACCGATCCCAGCGTGGTTTAACCAGACTCGATAAATCGAATGAACTCCAAGATTTCCACTAGCCCCTGGAGCCTCATATTTCATGGGACTACTAAAGCCATTGCATATCAGAGAGTAGACCAGGTGGCGCGGTAATGGTAAGGAAGAACGTGCCCTCAGGATCAGGAAGGATTAGCGAGCCTACCGGGTATGCATCCTTAAGTAAGCAATGGACTAGTGGAGAGACGGGTTAATGCACTTTACGCATACGTAAAGCACTAATCATCCATCTATCTGTTTATTATGATTGATGGGGTTGTTCCCAGAGGTCCACGATTCTATTGTTGTTCTTTTCCCACCGGGTCCAAGAAAATTATAATGAAGTTTTAAATGTTCGTACATGAATTCCCAACGGGTCCACGAGATTTTTCTAAAGTACATACAGTCGGTAGAAACAAGTTCTTGTAAGAAAGAAAAAAAAAATCACATAGATTAAAAAAATCATATTTTCAAAGTAATCGTAGTCTCAAATCTATCAAAACTATCCAAACAATTTTTTTTTGCCAAGGCTTATAAACTGATTGAGCATCGACGAAGCTTATAAATTTTTGTTTATATTTTTCACCGATAATCGATGAAAAATATAAACGTAAATCATCCGCTTGACTTTCACTAATGAGACACAATTAAATTTTAATTGTTATCCAACTGCAGCCGTCTGTTGGACGGTTGAGCTCATAAGCATCGCCGATGCTCTTAATCAGTTTAAAAGTTTTGGCAAAAAATAATTGTTTAGATAGTTATTAAAACGCCTGCTACACGATTGCCAACCGAGTCCCCGGTACCTTGATTGGCGACCGGCAAAGTTGTTTGAACATTTGGCCGTAAACCATCATTTACACGGTTGTAAACCACCAACGTCACCTCTGTCGGGACGCGGTTGACGACCGTGAAGCAGGCGTTTAACACTTTCGACTTTGACTCCACCCACTTTTCATAGAACTCATACACCATGCCCCCATATATTATTATATTGGAAAGGACCATGCCCAAAGTCCTATACAAGCATACTCTAACCAAAACAATCATGTCCAAAAGCTACACATGGTGCATTTAAAAGCACATGAGACCTAGATTTTGATACAATTTCTATATTTTATTTTAATGGTAATTTTTTTGTATATTTCATAACAAAAAAATACTTATCCTGCCAAACAGCTCATTCGATAAGACTTCAAAAAACGATTGATTGCTAATCATTATCTGTCAGGCTTTTTCATAAACAATTAGTTCAATATCGAATTTCGATTTAAGTAAGAATTGGTGTACATAATCTAGTAGTATTAATGTTGTGGCACAACTCGTCACTAGGTCCGGCAGCAGCTGGAGCCAGCTTAAAATGTACTAAGACTGTGGTGAGTACTTACCCATATTTTTAAAACCTGAGAATTAGGCAGTCTTTCCATTAAGAATGTGTGAGGTCACTAAGCGGACAAGCTAAGACAAGCTTCGAAACTATGTGTAGGTACTTCGTTTCATTTAACCCTTTTCGAGCAGAATTAAACCATACTAGGCTAAGAAAATCAAATAATCCTATTGGATCGATCGCTAAGCTGCTTAGCACATCTCTGGTGGAAAGGATGCTTTAGGATAGTTATAAAATATCAGGAGTGGGCCTACCAGATACCAGATACTTATAATTTATGGGAGCATTCCACATACTAATAAAGCAGATCATACAGTGTAAAGGAAAAAAAAACAAATCTCTCAAAAACAATGTAGGTACCCCTTTTTTATTCAATCTTAAGGCATTTATTTCAAAGCTTAAATAAATATAAGCCAAGGTAGTGAAGAGATAGCCAGTCCCAACAACCAAGTCCCACCACTATTTAGCTTTACCACACTTTGAAGGGAACTGAATTCTTTTCAACACGTCATGTTGTTTTGTCCTCTCTCAAGATGCTTTGCAGTTGCACGGATAATTCACTGACTGCACGTCTCTAAATACGTTCCACGCGCAAAACACATTTGATACACCGAAACATTGATGCATGATTTCAATCAACTCAGCACTGCAATATCGTTTTTCACCTCTAAACTGACACATATCGTAAGTCCAGTAGAAAAACCAAAATCGACAATGAGATATCGCTTTCAAGAATATGTATATCGACATAAAATGTGCAAAAATCGTACGGGTAAGTGTTAAATAAACAATAAATTAACAAACAAACAATAACACACGTACAGAGCACCAGTTTGAATATAACAGTAGGTTTCTATGGCGACGAGTGACAAGCGAGTGAATGTAAGAGAGTGACAACTAGAATCAGTGTTTCCAGATAGTTGTATTTTTTTTACCCAAAACCTTTTCAAGAACCTGCTTCGGATAAAATACTATTTACACCAACCTACCTACTATTTATTATCAAAAGAACTTATAAATCAAAATATATTATTATAAATAAAATATCTTGGTAACATCATACATATTGAAACTACATTATATAGAATACTTCCTATAAAGAATAAGTTCTCTGCCAGTGCTGTGCACTTCTGTAAGAGACGAATTCACAATACCTAACTAAAACTGTATGTGATTTTTGTATGTTACTTGTTGAAGTGCCATATCATTAAATAAATAAATAAATAATATGGTGGCCTCCATGGTTATATCCTGTACCTCAAAAATAAGGTATTCTCCTACCACTCAACTGATCACATTGGCCGAATGAACTGAATGAACAGAATAAACTGTAATCTTTCATTTATCGTCGCCATTAAACCGAAAATGTAACCGGAACTACAAATAATATTTATTTTTATTCAATCTTAAAAAATACCTTTGATTGACTCTAGACTATTATCTAAAATCTAGTTTGAATAAATGAAAGATACTTAAAAATATGAATTCGCTGGACATGGTTAGGGCATAACTTGTCATGGTCTTTTGGAAGTGAACCCTCCGGGAAAGTTGCCGGCGTTACGTTTGCGCTAAAGTTAACCATCGCGGACGGACATCGGCATTAGGTTTAAAACCCTGTTATAAGACATTGTGAAACGAAGTAAAATTGTGTTTTTATGGGTTCTTGTCGCTATACGTAGTTTCCAACCTTTTAAATTTCTTTTTGAATATTTGTAACCGTGAAAAAAAAATTAAGAAAGAAAAAGTTGTGGATTTTAAAACCAACGCACATACTAATTAATCTTGTTAAAATATAAATCAGATTTTATTTTTACAAATAATGCTGTATCCGCTAAGAAAAACCTACATTTAAAATGAGCCCTTCGCGAGGGTTCTCTGCATCCCATATACGACTTGGTGAACCCTCCAGGAGGGCTCCCGGCACTGAACGAGTTAACTACGATTATTTTGAAAATGTGATTTTGTTTTATCTTATTGTGATTTTTAAATGCTTATAATGTCCGTTTTATTTTAAGATTGAAACGATTGACTGTAATTCTTCTGAAACTCCGATTTTTTTAAATTTCTTAAGTCAATTTTAGTCCATAATTGAAATGATTTAATGTGATTATTCTGAAACTATGACTTTTAATGAAATTTAGTCTAAGATTGAGATTATTTACTGTGTTTATTTTGAAACTGTGATTTTTAAAATACTTAAATCTATTTTAGTCTAAGATTATAATAATTTACTGACTGTTATAAAACTGGTTTTTTAATGGTTATGTCTATTCATGTAAAGAGTTCTTAGTTATCTATATTGTTTTATTTCATAGAAATAATAAACATTTATCCCTTAGCCAAGCTTTTACTGCTGACTGTAAGTACCAAACATTCTCATGGACCCGTAGGGAAAGAAAATATTTTAAATTTTAAAATGTCGTGGACCCGTTGCGAAGTAAAGTATGAATTTGAATTTTTGGAGAACAATAGACTCGTGGATCTCTGGGAACAACCCGATTGATGATGCTTCGGATCCTCAGCCGCCGCGAGCCGCCCGAACCGCGTGAGATCGAGATCGTTGTATGTTGTTGTATTGCCCACGGTTTACTAATGTTTGCCATAATTTAATATGCCATAATTTTATATGCCATAATTTTATTTGCCATAATTTCATTAGTAATAACGCTTCAGTTGCCATAATCGTGAAATGACATAAAATTATTTTCACTAATTTCATTAGTCATAATCGATCAAGTGTCATAATAATTTTAATCCATAAATTCATTAGCTATATTTTTTATTTTCAATAATGTCGTTTTCCATAACATTTATTAATATTCATTTGCCCATACTAGCACAACAATGCTAGTTCAGTATGTACCATGCTTGCTTTGCAAAAGAGGAAATCTAGCACTCGGCGGCCGCTGCCGCGGCACGCTCGCTACGCTCGCTCGCCTTCGCGCGTTGTTTGGTCACAGTTCTAACCTAACCTAACCTACCCGTTTCGAATTTGACAAACTGTTTATTGTCTGAACAAGAAAACCTAAAAATTACCCTAATCTGCCATGCATGCTTGCTTTGCAAAATAGGAAATCTAGCACTCGGCGGCCGCTGCCGCGGCACGCTCGCTACGCTCGCTCGCCTTCGCGCGTTGTATGGTCACAGTTCTAACCTAACCTAACCTACCCGTTTCGAATTTACAAACTGTTTATTGTCTGAACAAGAAAACCTAAAAATTACCCTAATCTGCTATGCATGCTTGCTTTGCAAAAGAGGAAATCTAGCACTCGGCGGCCGCTGCCGCGGCACGCTCGCTACGCTCGCTCGCCTTCGCGCGTTGTTTGGTCACAGTTCTAACCTAACCTAACCTACCCGTTTCGAATTTGACAAACTGTTTATTGTCTGAACAAGAAAACCTAACCTAACCTATCCTATTTTGCAAATGTACGTATGTATGTATTTAAACGAACATTCGGAATAATACATATCATATAATACAATACTGAGGACATCTGTCTGTAACGTTTCTAAATTATGTTTGTCAAGTGTCGATTATGTAATGTGTTACTTATAGAAACTAATGATTATGACACATGTTATTATGGAAACTAATATTATGGCAAATAAAAGTTATGACAAATAAGTTGATATGGCAAGCGTTATTAGTATAAATGATAATAGTGCAAGTAAATATTATGAGTGGGGACGATTATGGAAAACAATAATAGGACAAATAATATTATGGAAAACAATATAATACCATTGCCCACACGTACTGTGGGCCGGCCGCAGGGCCCGCAGGCGTCTCTACTACTACATATAAGCTGAATCGAGTACCTACGGTAATTGAGTACAAATTAAATTACCGCTGATCGGGTTTACTTTTTGCCGAGCCCGATTCCCTGAGCGCGCCGGCTGACGCTGTCCGGCCTCTCTTCGCTCAAATCCCAAAAACACCTTGTGTAGAAGTTTGTAGATGAATCCTTTTGTGCTATTTCCCTATAAAAAATAGTATATTATGCAACTAATGAATAAAGGACGGATTTAAAGCGAGGGCCATAGATGAATCACGATCAAGAGAAGGATTCTAACGACTGAATCACGACCGTAGGGAGTGATTCATGATGATTGAATCACGAGCGCAGCGAGTGATTCAAGTGTTAGAATCCTGAGCGACGCGAGTGATTCATGGCCCTCGATAGAAATCCGTTTTATTCAAGAGTTGCATACTATACTTTATACCATGACTACGAGAAAAAGAAAGATTTAAGCGAAAATAGACATTTAATAAAAGGTTAACACGTTCAGTGTCGGGAGCCCTCCTAGAGGGCTCATTTTAAATGTAGACATTCAGTGTCGGGATCCCTCCTGGAGGGTTCACCTACTTGGATATGGCATGTCGGGAGCCCTCGCGGAGGGCTCATTTTAAAAGTAGACATTTAGGGTCGGGAGCCCTCCTGGAGGGTTCACCTACTTGGATATGGGATGTCGGGAGCCCTCGCGGAGGGCTCATTTTAAATGTAGACATTCAGTGTCGGAACCGTCCTAGAGGGTTCACCTACTTCGATATGGGATGTCGGGAGCCCTCGCGGAGGGCTCATTATAAATGTAGACATTCAGTGTCAGGAGCCCTCCTGGAGGGTTCACCTACTTGGATATGGGATGTCGGGAGCCCTCGCGGAGGGCTCATTTTAAATGTAGACGTTCAGTGACGGGAGCCCTCCTTTTTTTTTTTTTTTTTTTTTGGGTGGGAAATCATCCAATGACTTCTCCCGCTCTGGGCGGAGCGGAAGGGCGTGTCAGACTTTTACTGACTAAAACCCACCCGTGTTCCTTCCCTTGCCATGCCAGGGGCCACGGTTTCCCCTTGGGACTACCCGCAACCCCGGCAGGCATCGGCCCTAACGGACCCCGTCAGTTTTGCTGACATCTCTTTGAGGCGCGCGTGGAACACGACGCGCCGTCGACCCGGGCCTGGTCCTTATCGGACGGCGAGCTGCCCTCTGCTCTCCGTCCGCAGGCCCGCGCCTACGGTGGCCGGAAATCGGCTATCAATTCCCGACGCCCGGGAAGTCTCCTACGGCGGCGGCGGCTAGGGCTGGTAGGGCGCGGCCTCTGCCACTCCCTCGCGCGCTCCGCCTCCTCCTTCGCGAGCATTACTGCTTCGCAGAAGGAGGTGACGGCTTGCCATGCCCTCTCGCTCCGCACCATGGCCTGGACCAGGGCCGGACGCGAGAGGTCGCTGCCGCCGATCGCCTCCACGAGGACACGGCGGTGGTCCACCCAAGCCGGGCAAACCTCCACCGTATGCTCCACCGGACGGGAGCCCTCCTGGAGGGTTCACATATTTGGATATGGAATGCCGGGAGCCCTCGTGGAGGGCTCATTTTAAATGTAGACGTTCAGTGTCGGGAGCCCTCCTGGAGGGTTCATCTACTTGGGTATGGGATGCCGGGAGCCCTCGCGGGCGTTGGAAGTGAAACCTCCCGGAGGTTTCGAATAATAAAAGTCATAGACTTTTATGGCGGAATCCTGAGTTATGAGTTCTATGAAAATGGGTGGAGTCGAAAGTGTTAAGGAGGTTGTATAGCACTGAGATAGAGGTCGAATACATTGGTGTGTTATAAATTCAAACACCAAAACAGTGATTAAAAGAGCTTTTTATTCACTGTTTTCAGTGAATAAAATAAGCAAAACTTAAGGCTCCACTTCAAATTATAACCCGCGCGTGCCAAGCTTCACAATTTTATAGTGTATAGATACTTATACTTTTGCAAAATATTACACTGCGCAACAGATAAGTACTTTTTGAGAAAAAAATTCTTAAAGTTTCACAAAATTCAACATATTACATAAAATTGACATTTTACCATAGATAATGTAGGTACGAATTTCACTCCTAGGTTGTTCCGTTTTGCGTTCAGACAAAGTGACAGCGGATTTGAATGTTTTTTTGTAGTATTAGTGTAAGTTTTCTACAGATACAGATTTTGTATGGCAAATCTGTCAAAAACTCACCATCGTGACACCATTATGACGTTTGTAAATTAGTAGACTTGGCCCCCTGGCCACCACCACAACTGAACAGCGTGTCGCTTCGTGAGATACACTTTATGAAACTAAAATGTCGAATAATTGAATAAAATGTAATTACAACACATGAAATTAATTTTCGGCCTTTGCGATTACTACGTATATCGGTAAACAAGAATAATGGATCAAGTCGCGTACCTATATTATTTTTTTTAAACAAATTAATAAAATAAATTGACCTACTGCCTATACGACACGCTTACCTGTACTGTGAGTCTGTGACACTTCGCCACTCGGCGCAGGCGACGTAAGCGCACGGCTGGCGTCGCGTAAACGATGCCTACTTTGCTTGGTCTATAGCTTAGAATAATAAATCCTATCAAAAACATAAATGTGAAAATTGGGAGCCAAGTTCAATATTAAGAATAGGCTTTGTTAACGACTTCGCCAAAAAAAGAATTGAGATCTAAATGGGTGCCAAGTTCTGTAGATAATCCTGAAATTTATTTATAAGAGAACATACAACATTCTAAAACGAATTTAAAACACAAATTCTTATTTTTTTCTGCTATAACAATGGTTGCTATCTATAAATATGTATAACTGCTCAAAGAACAGTCGAATTATTTTACACAAAGCACTTAGGATAAATAATTGAAGCTCAAGATTTGACTTGGCTAGTTTTTACCAGCTAACGAAAATTTTGGAGGAGTAAGATATTATATTGACCTTACAGTTACAATATAGAAACAGTAACTTGCGCATAATATAAAGAACAAAGATTCCTAGATATCCCGTCAACCTGAAAACTTGTCGAAAAAATTGTACCAGGCTGTTAGCTGCTATATTATTTTAACTTAAATTAAATTAACACAATTACAGCACAGTGACGTGGCGCGAGTTTAAGACGTAGCTGTCATGCACACCAGCCTATATACACGGTACAATGACATTTTCGTGATACAAAATGAGAAGTTTTAATTACTTACTTATCTTTTTTTTTGGGTTTCTCTTAGAGAATTGTCTTAACAAAGTTTCCTAAAAGCGGTATTATAAATTATAATAGAAAGTAAGTAAATATATTCGTTTTAGCGCATACGTCTTTTTATTCCGAGCTCGCGCACGCGCACATTATATGCTCTTCTTTCCCGTTTCTTCATAGTGTTGCATCACCCTCGCTCGGTCGTTGGCAATGTTGGCATGCTCAGCAGTGTTGCCGTTTGTACGGCAATTGCCGTTTCGTACGGCAGTCAGGCTCTTTTAAGACGAATTGTACGGTATACGGCAGAGTGGTTATTGCCGTACGCTAAAATACGGCAATCAGGAAATCAGAGCTTAAAGAGGCATTGGTTATACCACTAGCTACTATAATTACGAAATGCAGTAAGATTTACTTCAAATTCAAACAAAATTAAATAAATTGTAAATGAAACGTAATTATCGTTTGCGTAAAAATGAACGCAACTTTTCATTATTGTATTGTCTTTGGTATTTTATTTTATTTTATTATCTTTGGGTGGCTTACATACTCTGTCTACGCTTACAGCTATCAACACAGAGGCAGTGTTGCCATATATACAGATTTATCTGTATCTATATAGATTTTTCATCACCAATACAGATTACAGATTTAGCATAACTTTTATACAGATTTTCGTAATTTTCGCTTCCTCACATAATCTATGATGAAATGATTGAAAATGTATCTCTTTTTAGTGTATAACAATTTAGTGTTTATTTATTGCCTTCAACATTTTTTTCCCTGTGTTCTGTGTAAATCGTTGTCCCTGGCAACAGTTATTGCGTTTCGGGGAATCCCTTCAAGTTGATAAAAAAATGATTGTTAAAATGAATAAAAATATGTACAAAAAATAATAAACATTGTTTTCTTGAACAGATTTTATTACAGTTTTACAGATTTTATACAGATTTTAGCGTTTTGTGTTCATACAGATTTTGTACAGATTTTTCGACCGTTCTATCCAGATTTCTCGATCTGGCGTGTGGCAACACTGCACAGAGGTAAGAATGAGGTAATTGACGACAACTTGTCGTCAATTACCATTAGGGGGTTAATTTGTTTGACATAATTTTGTGTTATTCATGTAAATAATAAAATTAAAAAATGTACGGCAATTTTTGTTTCAATACGGTAATTTCATCTCTTGCGTACGGTAACCCTACAAATGATCAGCGGCAACACTGATGCTCAGTCAGTCACTCACTCACTCACTCACTCACTCGCCCACTCGGTCGGTCCGACTCGCGGACTCGGTGACTCGGTCGCGTCAGTCGCCCGGTGCGTTTCATCGACGACGAGCCTATCACGTTTTGCACAGATCGGTGCTATCTTTTCATGGTTTTAGATAATTATATATACAGTATAAGTCAATAGTGAAATTAAAATTAAGTATTGTTTATTACAATAAGTGCTGTAAGTATAGGTACAGGTACCTATATACTGTGATAATATAATTCATATTCTTGCGACTGTGAACAATACCTAATACCTACCTATGTGTGCCAAACATGTAAACAAACACGAGGATTAGGAAAAACAACTATAATGCCTATACGTAAGGTTCAGTTTGCGTTACAACTTCATATTTTTTATGACTTTTTCAACAGTATAGCACAGTTAGTCAGTCTAAAATCAACTTATTTACACTTGCATAAAGTTGATGTTTGGTTAAATGGAACTAATATCAATATTGGAAACAAGGATGTAAATAGACCTTATAAATAATATTTATTATTTTCCAACGTGACAACATTTAAAAGATTTTAGGATCTAGTACTCGTACCTACATAAAAATGGGAAGAATTAAAAAATCAAAATTGAATAAAGTACAACGTTTGGAGTGGATGAGGGCGAAGGCTCGGCAAATGAGGGAGAATAAAAAGTAAGTATGTATAAGTACCTACCTACACAATTATTAGCTTCTTTCTAGCTACAGTAGCTATTGTGCCTACTAACGATGTCTAAATGCGCTTTCATGGACGTACCCAGGGGGGAGGGGTAAGGGCAGCGGCCCCCCCTGGATTTCGTTTAGTTCCTACTGTTGTCGATAAAAGCTATCTTAGTTAGACGTCCTGTACAATTACAATACATGATACATATTTTATAAAACCGCGCTGCGCGACCGGGTTTCGCAGCAAGCAAGCACAAAGGGGTTTGAAGATTTTTGTATGGAGGGTGGCCCTAGGGTTGCCAACATTTCTTCGGCAAAATATAGAATTTTTCAAAATAAGCTATAAATAAACATTTTTAACAAAAAAATTAAAACCGACTTCCAAAAAAAATACTACAAAGTGAAAAATAACTTTAATTTCGGAAGTCGGTGTCTTTAGTTTTTAATTTTCGTTTTTTGCCACCGACTTCCGAAATTAAAGTTATTTTTCACTTTGTAGTATTTTTTTTGGAAGTCGGTTTTAATTTTTTTGTTAAAAATGTTTATTTTTCACTTTTTGGTTGTGGTTTTGATGTGAAGTGTTCGCTTATTATTTATTTAACAATCACAGCACATCATGTAACACTATTAAACCTAAACGATAGTGAGATTTACCTTCAAGGTCAACCTAATAGCCTCAAGGAATACTATTCTCTATCCATATGTACGTATAATTTTGAAAGAATTTTCTCTGAACTCCTAACCTTTGAGGAGTTGTACCTTCCATCATCAGCTCATCCATAGGAAATCATCATCAAACGCAAATAATTGAACAAACTGTATGATATTGTCTGAAACGTAACAGTTATATGCTTATAAATTGAGTGTTCTTCTCGATTTCCTTGGGATCCCATCATCATATGCCGACTAGATGACCAGGGTACCAACTTGAATATGTACCCTAACGAACAAAAAAAGAATTACGCAAATCGGATTAGAAATGTTAAAGTTATCGACATACTAATATACAAAGTATCGTCAAAATTACATCGCCCAAATAACAATAATGCTTATAAAATAAAAACTACTAGACCAAACTGAAAGAAATTTTTATGGGACCACCTGGCAGCTATTTCGCGTCGAACAAAAAAAGAATCATGCGAATCGGTCGATTAACCGCGGCGTAATCGATGTACATACATAGAAAAAAAAAAACATACCGGCCGAATAGAGAACCTCCTCCTTTTTGGGAAGTCGGTTAAAAAATATAGTACACTTCAAAAAAATATAGTACCTACCTATTTTATGGGAAATGCAAAAAATTTACAAAGATATATTTATCACTTCTTTATTTATATAAAAACTACCTATATTAGTTGGCCCATATGTAAAAAAAAAATTGCGGCGTTAGTAGCGGCGCACTTGAACTAGACGCATTTTCGTTATCGCTACCAGTTTCCATAACTAAGTTTAGGACTTCAACTTCTCAAAATAAAAAAACAACATCAAATTGATAATAATTACCAAAATCCCAAAACAAAATTCAGATCCATTGAGATCAATTACATTGATCTCAATGTTCAGATCTAATAAAAATTCGTTTGATGTTGTCTATTTGACATTATTGACAAGTTCGGAACGCAATGACAGATGAGTTCGGATACTTCTTGCTCAGATATAACAAAGTTTCGATATAGTTACTGCGGTTATTGGAATTCAGACCTTCATCGTGGCCGCGTAATAATATGGCATTAGTCAAAAGTTAATGTAAAGGCGCGTTCATAATTTTTTTAAATGAAAAATTAGTTTGCTAGATTTCGGTGTTGAAAATATAGTATTTTTGCGTATATTTCTTCAACAATATATAGTACGCAGACCCGAAATATCAAATTGACAGCAAGAAGAACCCTCGAAAAACAAAGAAGGCTAGACGTGGCTGATGTACCGAAATTCAAGTCGCTAGTGGAACACAACTGAACAAAATGGACAGACGCAGTTTTGGACAACGAAACACCCGAAACACTTTGGAACAGAGCGAAGTCTCTTATAGAGCTCGCGGTCACAGGATCCAAAGCACCAGCGGTAATTCACAAGCGGAAACACTGGATGACGGATGGCACGTTTGCGCTTGTTGAAGAACGGCGCAGGATGAAAGCAGCCGGTGCAAATGTTAATGCTCTCAATGAAAAGTCTGCCCAGATCCAGAAAAAATGCAGATACGATCACAATGCCTACTTGCGTCATATATGTGAGGAGATCGAAGCCCATACAGGTAGATATGAATCCAGAGACCTGCATCACAAAATTCGGCTTATTACCAAGACGCTGCCGTCCAAAACCTGGGCCATTGAAGACGGTAATGGTCAGGTGCTCAGCGAACTGGAGCAAATATCAGAAGCTTGGAGGTGTTACTGTCACTCACTGTTTGAAGATACCGCACTCACTAACCTTTACATCAACAGAACCAGAGAGTGATGAACTGGAACCCGACATCCTTGAGAAAGGCTACGGGATCTGATGTTATCCCAATTGAGACTATTCGAGCATTGGGAGAACGCGGCGTTGATATCTTTCACTGCATCTGCAATACGATATGGCTGTCAGGAAAATGGCCGTCAGAGTGGGCTCACACAGTTTTCATCCCACTTCACAAAACGGGGTCAACCAAAAAGTGTAACAACTACCGACTTATTGCTCTGATCAGCCACGCAAGCAAAATATTGTTACACATCCTGAACGAACGTCTGAAAGCACATCTGTCGCGAGAGATTGCCCAAGAACAAGCTGGCTTTGTGAAGGGAAAGGGAACCCGTGAACAGATTCTCATTGTTTGCCAGATTATTGAGAAGGCACGAGAATTCAACAAGCCGACCTATATATGCTTTGTTGATTTCTCCAAAGCATTTGACTCCGTGAAATGGCCAACCTTGTGGAAGACGCTATTGGAAATGGGCACACCTAAACACCTTGTGCACCTTCTTAGAGAACTCTACGAAGGAGGAACAGCATCAGTACGAACTGACGACCACATTTCGGATAGTTTCCATCCCAGTGCAGGTGTCCGCCAGGGATGTATTGTATCGCCACTCCTATTCAACACCTACACGGAGTTGATTATGCGAATTACCCTCGACGACTGGACTGATGGTGTTGCGATTGGTGGCTACAAAATTGCGAACCTACGCTACGCTGATGATACAACCTTGTTGGCGACTAGTTCTGAATACATGGAAGAACTACTCCTTAAGATGGAGCGCGTGAGCCTTGCGTTTGGATTGAGGATTAATCGCAGTAAGACCAAGATGATTATTGTAGACCGTAGCAACAACAACTCGCCAAACATGACACAGATTGCGAACTGCGACGTAGTACAGTCCTACGTATATCTTGGAGCTATGGTCGCGAACAATGGCAGCTGCGTAGATGAGGTGAAACGGCGTATGGCAATGGGTCGAGGTGCAATGGACAAGCTGAAAAAAATATGGAGGAATCGCAACATAACTAAAGCCACTAAGATCAGGCTTATTCGTACACTTGTATTCCCCATATTTCTGTACGCAGCTGAGACGTGGACATTACGAGAACTGGAAAAGAAAAAAGTAGACGCTCTAGAAATGTGGTGCTGGAGAAGAATGCTTGGAGTATCATGGACCGAATTCCGCACAAACGTCTCCATACTCCAAGAACTCGGCATCAAACAGCATCTATCAGCACTAGTACAGTCTCGAATACTGAAATTTTTTGGTCATGTCTCCAGGCGGAACAATGACTCCATAGAGCGTCTGGTGGTGCAGGGCAGAGTGGAAGGTAATAGGCCACGCGGGAGGTCACCGATGAGGTGGACCGATCAAATAAAATCCGCGGTTGGAGGCCCTGTCAATGAATGCGCCAGACTGTCACGTAACAGAACCAGATGGAGGGAGATCGTGATGCGGGCAACGACTACACCTGCGACTGTACATAGTTCATTGTGACCACGACCGCTCTGTCAAGAGCGAAACGAAGAAGAAGAAGACCCGAAGTATAGTACAATACTATATTATTATAGTACTGTTGGCAACCCTACGTGTAACATCAAAATATTTGTGCGCTGGAAGCAGCAGAATATTAAGGACATAATTTTATCTATACTTACTGTAACAATTTATTTCTAACATTCTGACAAATAAATGCATTTGTTAATACAGATGCAATTATTATCATCAGCAGTGGTCATCCTGTGAGGATAGTGTGTGTAATAAATAAATAAATAAATAAATTATTGTAATAATTTCGTAACTCTACTAACGTATGATAAGATAAGATAAGATAAGATAAGATTTCTTTATTTGTTTAAACATTGTATACATACAAGAGCATGCAAGATATTACATAGTTTGAGTCCAATCATGTTTAGCCGTAAGTATCGGCGTACAAATATTTACATAACATTGAAAAGAATAAATTAACAATACGAAAAATCGAAAAATTTAAATAGGATATGCACTTCCAAAATGTATCATTTAGAAACTATATTAGAAATAATTTTTATGATAATTATAATGTCAAAACTCAAGATGCGTCAAAAACTATAATAACAAACAAATACAAGAACAATGTCAAAGTAACTAAATGCTTTTCACAAAAAATGCATGTCAAATTTACAAATGTCACATTTGCAAGCTTAATTTAAAAAAAAAAATCACGATTTTTGTCAAAATTACAACCATATTCATGAATAAGTTTAATATTAGTGTCAGGAAAGATTATTCAACAAAGACTTTTTCGGTTAGAAATTCAGAGACACTATAATACGCTTTTTGCGAAAGAAACCTTTTTAATTGACGCTTGAATGCATTACTATTTAGCTCCTTCCAACGTTTAGGCAATATGTTAAATATAGTAGGCGCCATGCAGACGATATTTTTGCGCATAAGTGCCGTTTTTGCTGGATAGACACGAAGAATGGTCATATCCCGTCTGTTACGCGGTACAGCGTCCTGTAGACGTGGAAACAGATTGGGGTTTGTTTTAACAAACATTGCGGTTTCGACGATATACAGACAAGGAAGAGTTAATATTTTGTACCTTTTAAAGTATGGTTTACATGTATCAACCGTTTTTAGCCCAAACATAGATCTAATGCATCTCTTTTGGGCCTTGAATGCCGTGTTAGCGTCGGTAGAATTTCCCCAAAATATGATGCCGTATCTTAAGTGAGACGCAACTAAGCCATAGTAGGCCGCAATCAAGCTATCTACATTCTCAACTGCAGCTAGAGAGTGCAATGCAAATGCAGAACTACAAACTTTTTTGCAAAGGTTCTCGATTTGTGATTTCCAGTCAAGTCTTTTGTCTATTATTAGTCCAAGGAATTTAGTAGTATTTACGATTTCAATAAGTTTATTATCTATGTTTATGTCCATATTTTCTATAGTCAAACGTTGGCTAAAATGTATGATTTTAGTTTTATCTAAATTAATCTTTAAATTATTATTGTTTAACCAATTTATTATAGATGTCAAGGTATTTTGAATGTCAAGTTTATATTGGTTCATGTCATTATTATTACTAGAAATTGTCACTGTGCTATCATCTGCAAATAAAGTCATAGGGTGTGAAATTGATTTTGGCAAGTCATTAATGTATAGTGTAAAAAGTGGAGGTCCTAATACACTACCTTGTGGAACACCAAAAGTAGTGTGACGTTCATCTGATAAGTATATCTCTTCCTTTTTTGTGGTCGTATCCGTCGTATTAATTCTAGTGATTTCTGTCCTTTGCTTTCTATTGTCTAATAAGATTTAATTAAATTAAGAACATTACCTCTTATGCCATAAGCGTCAAGTTTTTTTATTCAAATGTCATGTTTTACGTAGTCAAATGCTTGAGTCATATCGCAGAAGATAGCACATACAGGTATTTTTCTGTCCACTTTTGTCAATACAGTGTATACAAAGTAGTAGATCGCCATATTTATAGTCTTATTTTCGCGAAATCCTTTTTGTATCCGTTTAATTCCTTGTGAATGAATTTCTCAAATATTTTCGAGAAGATAGGAATCAAAGAAATAGGCCTGTAGAACTCCATGAGTTCTCTATCTTCTTTCTTATATAATGGCTTAACGATAGCTATCTTCAGTGCGTCAGGAAACGTGCCAGCTACAATACATAGATTTATAATATGAGATAAATGGCGGCATATTTCAGATGCTACCGCTTTTATTATTTTGGTTGATATGCCATCGTACCCTACGCTATTTGTGTTTTTTAAGGCCATAATAATTTTCTGTGCTTGCTGTGGTGTACAGGGTGCCATAAACATTGAGTTTTTATTATTTAAGATTGGCAGTGTTGTTTTATAACTAGACTGGATGGGTTGTATTTTATTAATAAAATAGTCATTAAATTGATTAGCAATTTGTTTCGCGTCCGTAATTCTGTCATTATTGATTTTAATTTTCAAAATATAATTTCTAGGTACATTGAATTTACCTTGATTTATTATTTGCCAGGCGGTTTTACATTTATTATGTGATGTTTTGATTTTATAGTTATTTTGTGAACGCTGTGTCAGAGTCATGATTTTTCTAAAAAGCTTAGAGTAGTCTTTAAAGCGAGTTCTATTTATTTCATTTGGTTTTAATCTGTAGGTCCACAGAAGTTGCCGTTTTTTCTTACTACAGGATTTAATACCTTTAGATATCCACCTTGGCTTTCTTATTATATTTATGGTAGTCATAGTCTTAGGAAAACAGAGGTCGTAAAATAAAGAAAATATTTCATGTTTGTTGTAAGCAATGTTAGGGTCATCAGTTTCATATATTTCGGAGAAATAAACTTTGCTCATACAATATTTAAATTTAGCTGTATTTTCCTTGTTGTAATTGCGTCTAATAGCACCATATTTGTCGATGGTACATATTTTATTTACCGGGCATTTTAAAATCTGGGCTGTGTGGTCTGAAAGGGCAAACTCTAAGATTTCTGACTCACATCGTTTGTTATAATTATGCGCAAAATTATCGATACATGTCTGACTTTCTATTCGAGTAGGTTGATTTATTGCTAGTTTTAGGTTAAAACTAAGTAGTAGGCACTCAAACTCCATCGACTGATAATTTCTTTTTAATATGTCTATATTGAAATCGCCGGCTATGACAATATTTTTATATGTATTCTTTGATAATTCATGTAATACTGTTTCAAACTGATCAAAGAAATTATTTAGATTGCTCATATTAGGAATCCGGTACACACATACAAAGGCAGTATTGTATTTGGTTAGCTCAATGGCACAACATTCAAATGTCCCTGTTATTGACATTTTTGAGATTTTTAATAACTCCTTCCATTCGTGTCCATTTCTAATTAGGATACATGATCCACCTCTCTTAACTTCTTTTCTACTGTAGTGAGCGGCTAAGCAGTAGTTTGGTATGCTCAGCTGGTTTTCGTACCCCTCCATCATAAAATGTTCTGTAACGCATATTACATCTACTTGTGTGTTTTTTTCTGTAAGTTCATCCAAACAAACTGTGAGCGCATCCGACTTGTTCAATAAACCTGCTATGTTTTGGTGCATTACATGGAGATGTTTAGTGACGAAAAAGTTCACCGTGTGACAGATTATCCATACTATAGCTCATGTCAGTCGATATGATCTGGTTATTATATTTTATGTCATCAATTAAATTAATTATGTCCTTAAAAATTATTTTTATTCCAATATTATTTATTGCGCCAGTCCATTTGTTATATTCAGTGTAGTCGTAGGTGAGATTTTTATTGCTGTCTATTAGATAAGCGTATTCGTGCGTCAGTATGTCAAAAAAAAGTATGTTATTAAATGTCTCTACTCTAGAATTGTATAAATTAGAGTAATTCTCGCATTTATATGTTGGAGCGCATAAAATAAAATTAGTATGGTTAATTTCCTGTAGTACTTGTCTGATCTGTATAATAATGTCAAAATAGCTATTTGTTGTTCTGAAGTCTTCCTCATTTATCATGATTATGCAGTAGTCCTCTAACGTAAAGTCGGATACTTTCTCTTTTAAACCTTTTAGCAATAAGCTTGTATTTCCATAAGGTGTTATGTGGTGACAGATTTCAGATCGAGCAAAAGAATCTTCTGCAATGCTCAGAATTTTATTATTATTATCTGCACTCAAAATACATATTTTGCATCTTTTCTTATTATTAGCGTTAGTACTTGCGGATTGGTCGATAACAATTTTAGGACAAGTTTTGTTTTTTTCCGTCGTCTCGTGACTTGTTTTGTCTGGTGTTTCGGTTTGGATTTGTTTATTGTTAGTTATACGTTTGTTTTTCTGTTTTTTGGCACTAGATGGCCTTAATTTAGCTGGACTGTTTGTCACTTTCTTAAGTAAATCGTTCTTTTTAGTCAAATCATCATTTAATTGTTTGAGTTTATTGTTTTCTAATGATAATGTTTCGATTTCTGAATGAGCACTTTGAAGCTCTATTGTAAGTTTTATAACTTGTTCTCGCACCTTTTTTAGTTCGTCATCCTCATCGTCTGACATGTCAGGTACACTTGTGACTGTATTATTCAGATGATGTGTCATATTATTATTGTCACTGTTGTTTAGGATCGAGTCCGACTTTGTTCTAGTACGGCGAAAGGTAATATTGTCTAATATGAAATCCATTTTGGTGTTGAGGCTTTCTTCCTTTGCCTATAATACTGTATTTTGATGTCAATTTTTTTTTTTTAGTTCCGATAATAGTGGTAATATTCACAAAAAGTGCTTTCCCATACAGGATTTAAACCCGCGCCCACTGTTGCGTCAGGCGAGCTCTCAGCCGTTCGGCTATCGTGTCGGCTAAGTGACTATGTCAAATATGTTACTTAGATTACATTTGTATTGTTTATTTTTATTTTGAATAATTGACATCTATAGGTAAGTATTTTATATTTGATTTGATTGACATGTGTAAGTATGTATTTTAATTGTATCTGATTTGAATGAATTGAATGAATGTTTGAATATTTTTTATTATGTATGTGGTTAATATTTTTTTATATTTTTCATTGAATGTAATGTACCTAATGTTATGGACTTTGTCTGAAATAAATAAATTGAATTGAATTGTAACTCTAAAAAAAAAACAAGTGACCTACAGTTGACTACAGCAGAACTGTACTATTTTTATCACGAAAGATAATACATAGTTACTTGTTCAAGAATTGTGTGCCCACCTGTACCAATCCAATAACGGTACAAAACTGGAAATTTTAGAACGTTAGCTCTTTATACTGCACATCCGTTTTTTTGTAGCCATTCAAACTTGGTCGGTTTATCCATGTTTTTCTGTTGTTCTATTATTTTAATTTATATCTCTATAATTATTCAGTGATTAGCTGAAATTTTACATGTGAATAGTTGCATTAATAGACTAAATATTGGATTATGTTTTATTTTGCTGTTCCTTTAAAAAGTTCTACAATCGGATGTCAAACAATTTAGTGTTCCAATCGTAGTAAATTATGCCATTGTTCATTAATTACTAAGAGCACATACTTAAATGAAACTTGACAGGACATTGTACACCATTACAACTACTTACAAGATATAAATAAACGTGATAAGTTGGGCTCTAGAGTTCCTATTTTAAGTAGGTACTTGGACCTAATAACCTTATTTTACTTTTCCGTGTATATCTGCTGAACGGTAGGTTTTTTACAAATTCCGTTGTCACACATATTACACACAAATTCAAAACAACCTGCGTAAAAAATGACAACTCTGTGCTAAACCGTTTATATGATTTTTATCAAATAGCCAAACGTCAGCGCAGCGGCAACGTTAATATCTCAGCAGATATAAGACACACAAACATTTAATCATACACATTTATCTCTCCGCACACACTAATTATTGAATGTATGTTTTTTCTTGTAGGTACATAGTAAAAAAAAAGCGGTCATGTGCGAGTCGGACTCGCCCATGAAGGGTTCCATAGCAGCAAGTAACATAATATAAAAGTTCTTGTAGTTCGTTAAAGGTAAATTGCGGTTAACGATTTATGATAAGAGTCCATATGATGCTGTTTTGGTGATAGTGGGCGAGATTTTCCTCGGTATCTGTATGACCTAAGAGTTTGTTATTTCGACACATTAAACTTGGACTTGTAATCTTTAAATCTGTTGTAGCAAAAACACGATTCGATAAAAAATTCTCGATCAAAAAATAAAAACAAAAAACCTCGTTTTACACTTATTTTGAGTTAGATCTCTGAAACTATAAGGAATTTAATGATGGTTTTTAATCGAATAGATAGGTAATAATATTATCTCAAATCGTGACGAGTTATTTTTTTATTTTTCTACACGGGTTTCTCGCGATTAGCAATTATGTGATTTGGCGCTTACGTTATTTTATTCTAAGCGAGCACACTCTCTTGCTGTCTCTCATTTCGCACGCGGTAGTAATAGCGCTATCCTTTTCAATTTGTTCAATCGACTCAATCAGTCTGCTACGGCATCTGTTGCAAGGTGAACCTATGTTTGGCGAAATTACAGCGAGAGGATTTAATTTTCGACAATTATTTTGAACTATTTTGTTTTGTTGTAAAAAGAAGTTGAAAAGAGTTTTGTGTCTGTGTTTTGAGTTGTGTGTGTGTTTGTGTTTTGTGAGATATTTATTTAAAGTGTAAATAAAAATGGGTAAAAAGAAAACTCTCGGAAAAAGGAAACAATTAAAACGTCTGAGGGAACAACTTCGTATTCTGAACGATGGAAAAAGAAAGTAAGTACATAACTACGGATATAAATAAAGGTATCAATTCTTTTATTTATGTAGCTACTTATATTTATTTCAATTATTCTAAGTATGAACACAAAGGTCGGTTTTGCCTACTATGTTTCGAGTTTCAACCTTATTGATACGAGATAAAGCTCATGTCTAGTGTCACGTGACCCTGCTGCTGGCTGTTGATAAAGTTTAAATTCATTTGATCAGTCGCAAAATACGCTTATTTATATTGTTTTTTTTTGTAAATAAGTATACTACATTTACAATAAGATTAGAAATAAACAAAACTTTTTACAGTTCAACCGATTTTGACTTCTATTCCGTATGCATAAGGATGAAAATAAAAGCAAAAACGTGATTATAATACCAACTGTTATTATGATAGGTACAGACGCCAGCACATCAAGTTACTACAATCTGTCAAATTTCTTTAATAGATTTTCAACTTTATCGCTAAAGAATAAGGCTCAATGTTGATTGGGAAAATTTTACAGATTGGAGTAGATTGATGTGCTGGCGTCTGTACGTACGTAGTTATAGGGAATAAAATGTGCTCGGAGGAAGGAAGTATTCCAGTAAGATGCTGGTAGGGATCTTGACCGTACTTCCGGGATTGTCCTGATAGCCGTGGAATACCGCTCCACTCCTCATAAGCACCTCAGGACATGTTGCCTCCTTGTCGCTACGACACTTTGTGCAAGCGACCGTTTTCGGGGGCCCATTATTGAGTGTGCAAGTCACCCCCTGCCATTTTATCCGTGTATATATAAAACATTGATCAGGCAGGGGCCATAGTCCTTCCATAGTTCCAGGTCACCAGTCAACTTTAGCCACTCAAACCTATAGTCCATTTTTTAAATTTGTTTCCATTTCCTGCAATAGTCCTACACCAACCGGGGGTTGTCCTTGGGTGCACTTGCATAGTGCATACAGGGATAATCGCCGGTTGGTGCCTCATTTCATTAAGCACGTCTAACGGGCCTCTGCGAGTTGGCTTTGGCCCCTCGTACGCCTTCCAAAGGTCCGGGACCCCAGGGTCCCGAGATATGTAGACATATATAATAATAGGTAAGTAATACTATAAGGTCAGGAACAGGTACCTAAATAATTATGTGAATGTTGTGTGTTATTAGTTTATTACCTATGTTATGTTACGTTATTTTATTATATTAGGTTTTTTACTATATTTGCAGAAAACCAAACATTTCGTTCATTGAGCTTGAGAATGTGACGAATGAAACCGGACCGGCGGCGGCGCCGCCAGCGCGCGTAGATACCGGCACGAGCGGCGGCGGCGCTGGCACCCGCGTCGCGTTGCTACTAAATCTCGTTAAATCTACTCACTAAATCTCGTTCAAACCAATTTTCGGTGGAAGTATACATGATAATGTACATCATATATTTTTTTTGTTTTTTCATTCTCTTATTTTAGAAGTTACAGGGGGGGGGGGACACACATTTTATCACTTTGGAAGTGTCTCTCGCGCAAACTATTCAGTTTATTCAATGTTTCATATTCAGAGGTGAATTGTCATCTTAGGTTAAACAGGTAAATCTCCAATATACAAAGGGGTCTTTTTTATCCCATTTGGGTGACTGGATAATGCTTTTGAAACTAACAAATGGACAAAATCTGTTTAGATCTAACATCTGTTCGTGCAGTATGTTGGGATCAGGTTATTCAGTTATTCCTAAATAACCTGATCCCAACATATTATAAGATATCGCACAACTTTTTGATTTTGAATAACAGTGTGTGGCCAAGGTGTGGTTCAAAGTCACTGAATGTGTAGGTACTCGAAAATATACCATAATCCTTGTTGACTTTGGTTTACAATAACAGGTGTGGCTAAGCTTGCCTTGAAAGACAACGCTGTCTCTCCTCAGAATAGACTAAATTCATTTTTAAGCAGACAGATAAATGAGCCTCCAGAAAGTATAACGTCTGTAGACTTCGGGAGGCTGACTGGAAAATAGATCATCAGACGAAATGAAACTGGAAGAACCACATATTTTTGTGAAGTAGTAGAGAGGGCTACCTCTCAAGAGAATTTCTAATGCTCAGCCTATAATGTTCCCACTGAGTGGACAAAGGGCCTCCTCTCTGTGAGAGCAGAAGAGGATTTATTATAGGATAATATTTAATTCCCTAAGAAAATATTTAAATTATATATATGTGAATATGAAACACATTTGAAGTATATAATTAACAAATGGTGAGATGGTGAGACGTCACTACTTGACTTAACTAATCTATTGGTCTTTTTAATAAAAGGTCCTAATTAAGAAATCTTCGCGTGTTTCAACCTCTCAACGAGGCATCTCGTTGAGAGGTTGAAACACGCGAATATTTCTAATTAGGTCAGTTTCAATGAAATTTGTACTTCGTTTAGTTTTGAGAGTTTGTGTTTCCATGGAAACTTTCCACATCTTCATAAAATTACTTGTCTATGAGATTCAAAGTGGTTTGTACATTATTTGATTGGTCTCATAACTTCCAAGTAAATAACCTAACTTGTATTAATTAAGGATATAAGTGATCCAATTAGCCTTTATTGATGAGATTATTATTCAGACTAAGTCTCATTGATGTTTTATTATTTATCAGTATAGTGTAGTTTTATGATTCATGTTCACCTTAAGTATGACAAATAAAGCCATTAATCTATAACATCATATGCAAGATGTGTTAATTTCTTGAACTTACTAGGATAAATAGATTCAAAAATCTTCATTGTTTTATTGGAACATTTAATGAATACAGACCGAAATATTCATTAATTTCATATAATTTTTAATTCACATAGCGTCTACATCCTTCAGGTACTCTTTCACCAGCAGATATCAAACAGGTCTTCAATCAAATGTTATGTTTTGAAGGAAACATAATAGAACTGTTTTGCATTAAAACAAAAAAGTTAATATGATAGGAAAAACGGGATCCCCCCGTTTCGCCTAAAGGATTTTGACAAATTTTCATTATCCAAACTAATTTTAGCAACCTTTTTTTATACCAATGCAATATTTGGAATGATTTTAGTACGCACATTTTCATTTGGTTCAATTGGTTTTTTTTTTGGTTTAAGGCATTTGGTCTTTAATCAAATGATTTATTACAGCAAACTATCTTTAGACAATAAACATTTTTAGTCAATTGATTTGTTATGCCAAAAAATATAAAGACAAAATATTTTTTTTTTGGTAATTATAAAATTAAAAAATGCGCTTTATTTTAATATAATCATTTATATGCGATGTTATTGGCGTACTTTTTTGTAAGTTTATGTAAGGCTAAAAGCGTCTTGGTAATTTTTGTCTCCGACCAACTGTTTGTCGTAAAACAAATACACAGAAACGAATCGCTGCAAAACCGACTCCACGTAGTCTTGTCTGCCCTACCCCTAGACTGTAATTTAAACCCGCGGAGGGGCGAGGCTGCCCGCGAGCTGAGGAGCAGGTGGTTTGAAGGCCCACCGCCGCGGCTGAGGCTGGCCGGCGAAGCCAGTCAGCAAGCCGAAGCTGCGGTGGTGAGCATTAGAACCATCTGCGACGATAAGCTTGCGTGGAGCCGCCCAAACCCTGCAGCGCCGGAGTCGTGACAGAAACAATGCTTGCTGCATGTTGCATGCCTGCTTGCATGTTGCATGCCTGTGTTAGAAAATACGGTGGGCACTATAAGTATATGTATAGATATTACCCAAATAGCAACATTTGAATGTCAGAATGACTACTGATTATTAATCACTTATGAATGTTCTTATGAATAAGTTGTGTAGGGAATGGTTTTCATAAAATAAAGCACAGAAAGACAAGACTAGATATTTATTCAATTAGACTTGTCAGTATTTAATCAGAAAGCTAGTTGTCCGTTCCAAATCTAGGTCTTCACGGAGAAGAAGGACAAGAATCTCCATGGAAACAATATTACAGTATTCTATCAACACAATTCTTATATTTCCATAAATTATTTTTATTGTTAACAGTTTATTCTATATCTTGGATTCAGAATAATAGCAACATTATAAATATAGCAATACTGGCAATAATACACCAACATAATCATAATAAGCAATAATTACAGTATAATATCAAATTACTTAACTTACGTGACATCTGATCGGTATATTCCACACACTAACAGCACTATAACCAACCAACTGAACATTTACTGAGTAACTGACTATTCCATCACTTGATTCGGTCCGCACAGCTCAAAAGCCAAATAGAAACTGACTCCCCACCGAAAGCGGGTCTTTTATAACATCGATTCTTGTAAACAAGGTCACCCCACCTTGTTTGAAACGTAACAATCGTTTGAAACTGTTTGTTATATTAAAATAACAATATAAAATCTAAGATATACTAAATGTCTCATTAAATATTACTCGGTAATTAATAGACATAATATCTAAATGAATTTTACAAGATAAGTTATTTTTTAGGTAAACAATACGTAGTCAAATGAGCTACTTCTACATTGGTCTCAAGCTTCGTAAGTGTGACAGATGTCACTATACAACAACCAATATTTTAATATTATAATAGCCTCAAAATAAACTATCTAACACGGCCATACTGACAAGTACTTCGCTCTCGAAGTACAAGATAATCATCATTACATAAAAGCAATACTGTGACCAAAACTTAATTATACAATTTTCGTTACATAATCATATCACCATAATCACATCTTACTATAAGTGGCGAAACACGCCGCAATTTAATACAGTTAAGACAAAGCTCATCGTACAATAATCGATTCATTAGAATCCATACATAATGTTTCATAATATCTTCCTTCATTCTCATTTATAATATGTTTTTTACAATCATCGTATTTATAATTAAATTAAAACTACACACATAATACAACATTATCTGCTGCATCAGCGTTTTGTTCAACCCAATTACCAGGCCATAGACGAAGTTTTTCTTTGCCAACTGTTATATTTCTTAAAACACCCCTTAATTAAACCTATCATTTTGTAATATGCTGATTATTTCATAGGGTCCCTTAAATTTTGCCTTTAATTTGTCATGTCTATGGTCCTGATTTACATAAACAGTGTCGCCTATGTTATAGTCTATATTATCTCTACGAGTTTGATCAAGACGTTCTTTAAATTTGTTTGCTACATTTATAAGGCGCTGTCGTGCCAATTGCCTATCAGCAGGGCTATTGCGTATCTCTGTTGACAGTTCATAATGATGATCACTTCGCAAAGTGTCTAACGATTAGCTGTCAAACAGTTCGTTTCGTATTGGCTATCTTCAGTGGCTAACTAAGATGACGTCATAAGCACCCAGTATCGCTGATGGCCACCGTAACACATTTTGACAGCTGTTGTTGTATCGATACTTATAAGATTGCGATTGTCTAAGCTTAGTGGACATCAAATTGATAGTCACTTAGTTAATAGTGGCTTTCATGAAAGACACTACTCAAAGGTAGTGTTTTTGAAATTCTAGTGATGAACACCGAAGCCGGTATTAAGTGAAACTTGTAAATATTACGTCTTTTGTTGTTTTATTGTGATTCTTGTTCGTGGCTCATGTATGGAAAGTCAATTTTTGCCGGGATTTCCTGAAGAAGAGCGAAAAAATGAAGTAATTGAGAGACGCCGCCGCTTACGCGACCCTAGTAACCCATTGTAGTTGCCGAGAGAGTGATATTGATAATTTTATTCTATTGTGTGTATATTGCTCATAATAATCTAAATTCTTATTTTATTGTTGTTACTTAATTATATTAGTTTTTTTTATTGATTAATTTATGTGAATAAAGTCCAAAAAATGCTAAATAATTTTTAATATTCTATTATGTGTAATTAATTGGTCATAATAATTTAAAATTCTTTTCTAATACATATTTAATCAAAATAAAAAATGATTAAGTACTTTATGTAATAAGTACATACAACTATATTTATTTTATGAATTATGTTAAAAAAACCAATATATAATAATAATAAGATGAATAAAATAATAAGGTACATTACCTTCAAGTATTTATTATTTTAATATTTACAATAATATATGTAGCATTGCGATGTATGGTTTACCAACAGATTCTGTATACAATAAATATAAGTACCTTTATAAAACAAATAACCTTGGACAAGTGTAGATATAAACCGCTTAATTTAAAATGGTCCCTAAAATTAAGTATTGTAACGCTCAAAAGGCGTCACTCAACTTAGCCGCATAATAGTCGATAAGAACTAGAGGTGTCAAGTGTTGGGATGAAGAGCACCGTGCCCGGCCTGTTAGCCACCGTAACGTGATAGCCACTTACGTTGATACGCAATACCAATGTTATGAAATTCTCAGTTGTCATCAAAGTTTGGTTGTACAACTGAAGCTTGATAGTCACTGACCATGAAAAAGATAGCCAATAGCCCTGCAGAAGTTACGGCTATAATTTTGTCTTCATTATTTTCAACCACTTCATCTAATCCCCCTATTACATACTCTTTTTTTTTTACAATTTGTAATTTTCTTTTGTTTTGCCAATTGCCTAGACGTGTCAAGTCCACCACCCGCTGCTAGTGGGATAGACTTGCACCAAGCAAATGATAGCCCAGTGGATTTTTACTTTAGAAAAGACTTACTTTTTTATTTTATTTTAAATTAGGTAAAGTACTTATTATAATATATCTCTACAATCAACAATACAATAATATTTATATGTTATTAGGTAATGTATTTGCTATAGTATCTATACAATCAACAATACAATAATATTTATATGTTATTAGGTAATGTATTATAGTATTTAAACAATCAATAGTACAATAATGTAAACGTAATTAGGTGAAGTATTTATCGGAATTAATGACACTTACATTTTTATCAAGTAATTCACCCGGCCATGACCAAGGCCTTTAAACACTACATTTTGCCAACTCAAAATCAAACTCAGAGGTCGCAGATCGTGGCTTGATCATAAAGATTCAGAACCCGTCACTGACTTGGTTTGACTGAGAATTTCTTATTATTACTATTATTGTTTTCTTTTTTTCATTTATTATTTTATTAACCATCTCCAACTCAAAATGAAACATGTAATACGGCCAGACTGACAAGTACTTCGTTCTCGAAGTATCTATGTATCTACCGTCTCACAGAAATGACATCACATTAATCAATTCAGCAGAAAATTATACATGTTCTTGTTTTAGGTGCTCAGAGCAATTGACAACTGTTTCTACTAATATATCCAAACATCTTAGCGACTTCTGCTAATGTAATAGAGAAACGTCAAATACTTAAACTATATATCAACTAATGAATAGCATAAGGGTATAATTTAATTTATAAAACAATTATTAGGAATTAATCATTCAGTATGTTATTAATATTTAACGGCTGTTCAATCAAAATACTAACCAGCAATCACAAAAGTAATCCAAATAATACATCGTTCGCTCAACCTGACAATATCATTGAAAACTGTTTTTAACAAACACATTTTACTTTAACAATTTCCCCAATTTCGACTTGGAAATAGAAATAATTTGACAACTGAAGAAGATATAAAAGAACAGACCGTACTAACATAATATTAAAAGCACATTAAACTATGTTATTACATTTAAAATTCACTATACGTAGTTCTGTGTATAACATAACATAATAATATTATCTCAGATATAATTATCTAATCTTTGTCAATGTATCTTTTGAACGTTATGTTAAACTAAAATGTTCCAAAATGATCATCAAAAATGGTAATAAAGGACATCATTCAAGTGTCGAACATTTTGTACCCAAAAACTAAAGTGCCGGCCAGAAAAAAAAAACATGTTGTTCTTATGGAAAATAACACCCTCAACATTTTTTACTATTACAATGAGAGTATACAATTAACCCTTCCGCTGCTATTTAAGTTTGAAAAAGAAAATACAAAAAATCATATTTTGAGGATTACAATAACGTTTAAAACGAGAAACAACCTAGCTACCTCTTCATCATCATCATTTTAGCTGAAAGACTTCCACTGCTGGACATAGACCGCCCCGAAACATCGCCACTTCGACTGGTTCTGTGATTCTCGCATCCAGCGGATTCCTACGGTCTTCACTAAGTCATCAGTTTGATGAAGACCGCAAGAACCTTCACCTTGAACCTCCTAGCTTCGTCTTTCGGTACACGGTTGCCACTCAAGAACGTTTCAGCCCCATGCCCATTGGCCATCTTTTCTGCGAGCAATGTGCCCTGTCCACTTGCCATATTTCTTCTTGGTTACCTTGGTTCTCCAGTCAATTTCTTCATTTCTAATTCGATCACGTCGTCAGGGAAACTCCAAGCATAGCCCTCTCCAATGCCCTTTGCGTCTTTCAGCGTTCTAATGAGGCCCGTTGTAAACGAAGACGTTTCAGCTCCTTAGGTCATAACTGGCAACACATTGTACTGGTCCTCCGATATAGTAGTCATGGCTGAGATAGAGAGACTATCTCAGCCATGGCCCATGACTACTATATCGTCGCCAAACCGAAGGTCAGTGACGTAGTCGTCATTGAAGTTGATTGCTACACCTTTCCAGTCCAGAACCTTGAAGACATCCTTCAATGCAGCGGTGAATAGTTTGGGAGAGATAACGTCTCTGTCTCACCTCATCTCGCTGCAGAAGGATAGGTTTCGAGGTCTGGTCCTGGAGTCGGTACGATATAGTAGTGGTGTTTTCATATAGACACTGCACCTCGGTTTACCGATTAGTGCATCTGGCACCGTTGAAGACACTATACAGCCCAAGTCTCGATCGAATCGAAGGCTTTCTTGTAGTCCACAAACGCACTGCAGAGTCAATCTTCAATCTTCTGTACAACCTGCCGCAGCATATTATGTATGTGGTCTACGGTGCCAAACCCTTTACAGAATCCGGCTTAGAGGCTGGAAGTCGTCTACTTGCGCGCGAGACGGTTCGTGATGACTCTTGAAAACAGTTTGTAGACATGGCTCAGAAGTTCGATGAGCCTATAATTCTTAAGCAGGGCATTGTCACCCTTTTTAAATAAGAGTATCACCACACCTCTGTCTGCCCCGCCTGTGTCTGCCTCTGGTGTTTTACCCTCGAGTATGACGGAATCAAACAGCTTGTGGGGGCTTAAGAACGAGATTTTCCACCGGCCTAGCTGCCTGCTATTGTATAATAAAAACATTTCCCTCAATCATTTTCTCGTTATTTTTAAAATACTTATCATACCTTATTATACCTAATGCTCATGCCCATTTCTATAATGTGCAATACTTACCTAAATGCAATCTTAAACGAATGTCCAATATATTGTAGGCAAAAATATGATTTTTGGTACCTACTTTCAAACTCATCTAGCAGCCAGGGGGTTAACTGTAGACTTTCGTTGTAATATAAAAAAATGCTCAGGATGTTATTTTCCATACGAAAAAAGCATTTTTTTTTTCTGGCCGGCACTTTAATTTTGGGTACGAAATGAATATCACGGCTATGCCGAACTTGACTTGCTTCCCTCTTGAAGTTCAAGTCTCAAAAGCAACAACGAGGAACATTTTATATTTTAATCAGAAGCCCCTGACCTTTAGACATGTTAGGGCTCTCAACTGCTGTACGTGAGATCCAGACTAACAATAGGCCAGTGACCAACCAGCAGTAATTTATCAAAAGCCCCTGACCTTAGACATGTTAGGGCTCTCACCTGCTGTACATGAGATCCAGACTAACACCAGGTCAGTGACCAACCAGCAGTGACTTATCAGAAGCCCCTGACCTTTAAACATGTTAGGGCTCCCACCTGCTGTACATGAGATCCAGACTAACACCAGGTCAGTGACCAACCAGCAGTGAATTATCAGAAGCCCCTGACCTTTAAACATGTTAGGGCTCCCACCTGCTGTACATGAGATCCAGACTAACACAAGGCCAGTGACCGACCAGCAGTATTTTTTTTTGTCTTTTTCATAATTTAATCGACCTCCAAAACTAATCATTTTTTTTAAATGTTTTTTTTTTTTAAGTTGAACTTTTATAATGTTTTATTGTTTTATAAACTTGAATCATTTCAGCTTAACTAAATTTAATTAATTGAATTTGTCCATTTCGCATCGTAAATTGAAAACTTTTCAAGCTCATCTTGTGAGCACTGGAAATTCCAATCTAATACGACATAATTTCATAACTATATTCGTATTATAAAAAGCTCACAGGCTAATTTAAAATATCATAAAATAATCTATTCGGCTAAAACGACAAAAAACAAAATTGCCTTGCCTTTAGTAGGTACTCCAATCTACCTGATCGTTGTCACAAGAAGTAAACTATAAATGCTGGCTCTTTACTAGATTATTGTATTTTTTTTTCAGAATAAATAAACGTTGATGTGTTAAACTTATTTCTCTTTTCTTTTTCTTATTTGTCTTTTTCACAGTTTAATCGACCTCCAAAATTAATAAAAAAAATCAAATCAGTATATTTTGAAGTTGAACTTTTCTTAAACTTTTTATTGTTTTATAAACTTGGATTATTTCAGCTTAACTAAATTCAATTCATTGAGTTTGTCCGAATACGACATCTAATTTCATAATTATATTCCATTATAAAAAGCTCACAAGCTAATTTAAAATATCATAAAATAATCTAATCGGCTAGAAACGAGAAAAAAAAAAGATATTGCAAAATTTGAATTAAGTACTCTAATTTACTTGATCATTATCACAATAAACAGAATAAACTATCTTTACTAGAGTATTGCATTTTTTTTTTTTTCAGAATGAAAACAAAACGTTGTGATATTTTTGTAGCATCTTAAAACTTATTTCTTAACTGATTTTGTAACCTAATCATAGGTTTTCTCTATATATTTTTCTAATTCCGCAGTAAATACGAACTATATCTATCATAATTCTAAAGCAACTAGCTAAAGTATGTATTTTGGAAATAAAGTAACTGTTTATAGAATAGAATAGAATAGAATACTCTTTATTATGTACACCATAAAAATTACAGACATAGGTTTATACTTGTATTATTAAAAAAAAATAGTTCTAACTAAACGAACCGATTCATTTATTTTTCATTTATGGTTCACTAGCTTTTACCCGCGGCTTCGCCCGCGTGGATGTCGCATGCATTAATTTTAGAAAAAAAACCACGCTGCTCGCGTTTTTATGTTGTACCTACTCGTATTATCTATACTATATTATTAATTAATTATTATTAATTATTAATTTATTTAATTTTTAATTAATACTAGCTTTTACCCGCGGCTTCGCCCGCGTGGATGTCGCAAAATATCCCACGGGAACGTTCTACCGGGAATACATACCTAAAAGCCAAGGAAAAGATCATTGACTAACTTTCAGCGGACGCAGTGGTAGGCTACTACAGCACCCGCGTGGTCAACCATAATTATTTTGTTACGCGTAATTTTGAAACTGTGATATCTCTTAAACTATTCATTTAAATGATGTGATGTAAAGGCATATTTTAATCGAAATTGAATGCCCAATTTAAATAACCTATTTTTTTTTTTTTTTTTTTTTTTTTTTTTTTTATTTGATAAGGGAAAACAAACAGTAGTATATTAAACATAAACATAATAAACTTAATAATAAATATAACGAATATACCACCCACTACATTTTCCACAGATTACAATTTAGATTTTCACAAACTGATGGCAAACGTAACTGTAGTCAGGGCAAACCAATTAAATGAACGAAATAAACTAAAAATAACAAAACTAAAAATAACTAAACAAAACTCATCTGTGTATTCTATACTACGGGTCCTATATAAAAAAATAAAAAAAAACAATTATATAGTAATTATAATTTGCTTAAGCACACGGAATCTACTGCTGCTCTTTCAGAATTTTAGTTAAATTACTTTTAAAAGTGTTTCGGTTAAGAAATAGTATGTCGATATCACTAAATCGCGTATTGTATGTGTCGACTAAGCGGTGTAGCGGCGATCGCAAACCAGCATTGGATTTACAGAACCCGGTGGCGAACAGTCTCCTGGTGCGCACCTCCCGCCCATGAACAGTTCGAGGAACCAGGTAACACAAACCGCTCACCAAGTCAGGGCAATCAAACTTGTTTCGGCATACATTGAATAGAGTCATTGTCTCAAGTAGAATACGTCTTGACTGTAAGGAAAGTAGGTCATATTTTTTAAGAAGTGACTGGTAAGATCCTTTTTTTTTTATACATCTATACTGCATAGCACGAAGGAACTTTCGTTGAATTATTTCTATAATTTCTTCATATTTAGCATAATAGGGATTCCAAATAGGTACTGCGTATTCTAATTGAGGTCTAACTATGGACTTATACAAGTGTAAGAAAGTGGAGGGACGATGGAATTCTCTAGATGCTCGCATCACAAAACCAAACATCTGATATGCCTTATTGGTAATATTTTCAATATGGATATCCAGATGAAGCTTCGAGTCCAGCTGCACACCAAGGTCACGAAGACAAGTAACTTTGTTAATAATGCTGTTAGCAAGTCGGTAATTGAAATTAATAATGTTTTTCTTCTTGGTAAATGTGATACTATGACATTTAGGCAGACTAAGGTATAGTTTATTGTAAGAGCAATAGTAAGAAAAGCGATCAAGATCTTGCTGGAAGTCAATACAGTCTTGCTCATTAGAAATTATCTTGAAAACTTTTAAGTCATCAGCATATAAGAGAAATTTAGAATTTTGGAAACAATGTTTTATATCATTTATAAACAGAATAAATAGTAGAGGCCCTAAAATTGAACCTTGTGGCACTCCCGATGTGACTTGAATGCAGCTAGACTCGAACCCATTAATGACAACCTTTTGAGTCCTATTTGTTATGTAGGAGACAAACCAGCGAAGAAGATCCCCCCGGATACCATTGTATGCGATCTTATCGAGCAGCAATCTATGATCAACTTTATCAAATGCCTTCTGAAAATCAGTATATACCGCGTCAGTTTGTCGCCTGTTATCAATATTTTCGAAAAGTTGCGTTGTAAATATTAGGAGATTACTTATACAAGATCTATCTTTGACAAAACCGTGCTGCTCCTTAATTAAAACTTGGTGGATAAATGGGTAAATCTCCATATGAACAAGCCTTTCAAAGAGTTTAGAAAATGCTGATAATATTGAAATTGGACGATAAGTCTCCACGTCATTCTTAGAACCACTTTTGTGTACTGGTACTATATTTGCACGTTTCCACACATCAGGAAATTTACCATACGAAATACACTTGTTAAATATTATAAATACTATTTAATTGGATAAGGATTAATAAGATACCGGTCAAAATAGCTTCGGAAATAACAATGAAAATTTTATTCAATTTTGAAAGATAAAAATGGTTATTGTGGGTCACCCTTAAAAGATAGACATATGCCATCGCGGACTTTTTTGTTGCAATTTTAAGATATACAATACTCTAGAACATAAATTTGATTTATCTCTCACGACTTACGCAGCGCACGCCAGTAAAGCTCCCAGTCGGCATGATTTTTTCCGACATCTTCAACAATAATCGTCATATTTCAGCCAATTTACACAAAACCTTAATGAATTATACACTAAAACCTTCCACATGAATCACTCCGTCCAATGGTGAAAACCGTTTGAAAATCCGTTCGGCAGTTTTTGAGTTTATCGCGTTCAGACAGACAGACAGACGCGGCGGGCGACTTTGTTTTATAATATGTTAGGATGTTAGCAGAACGTTTTAAGTACTTCATAATTATGTTTTATCTCGTCGATAAATGAGATAACCCTACTTCCAAAAATAATGTTTAAGCAATGTAGCATCTGGATTCGCGAAGTTTCACATTTGTGAACACTTTCATTACAGCAGTAAAAAAATGTTTTCACATTCTATTTTAAAGCAATTGATTCAATGATTATCAAGTCATTAACACAGTAAAATATCCTGATTTTCATCCTTTATAAGCTAAGCATGAACTAAATTCTTACATAATCATGATCTAAAATTGTTTCGCAATGTTTAAATTTTATCATTTTATTTTATTGTATTTCGTTTTAATATAAAAGAGCCTCTAAGGGCCTTACCGACTTTAACTACTTCATATTGCCGGAAAGCTTCACGATATTTTACAGCAAACTCGAGGCTCCACAGTCTCAATGCTCATACAGTAACTTGCAGCTCCGCAGCTCAGATATCAGAGGCGGCAGCGCGATGTCATCGTTATGGTGTGAGTGAAGTCAGCGAATCACCGATCAATGGTTTCCAAATGATCGTCAATAGCTCCAACATTGATCATGAAAAAAAAAATGAAATAAATCTCATTAGTAAGCTGTTTTAAAAGGCCAGTGAACGATCCCACTTCTGATGTTATAAAATACGGTGGGCACTATTATTATTAAATTCTTTATTGCGAGTAACCATGAGACTCATACAGTGTTAGTAACAATAAAATAAACTTACAACTATGTTAGTGATACAATTACAACAGCACTTACACAAAACACACACAACGATAATTACTAGTGCTTCAGCATTCCAGCTGAGATGCTGGAGCAACGATTCACAATACAGCAGTCCAGCCTGTCCGCAATAACTCCCAGGATGCTGTTGGAACTGGCTCGCACCCTGCGCACCAAGGACGCACATCTTTTACGCATTAATGCATAAAAGCAATCAACACGCAATTCCGCAAACATCCCCGATGCGCTACAGAAGCGAGGCAGCCCCATCAACACCCTGAAAGCATTATTGTATTGCACGCGAAGGGCACTGTACGATCTTTGCGTAAAATGTACCCACAGGCCACAGGTGTAAAATGAGGAACAGAAGGCTCTAAAAAGTGTTTTTTTAACCTCCGTAGAAGTACGCTTAAACCTGCAGGCAATCATATTCGCTCTAACCGACAGCGCCCTCCGCTCTCTCTCAATATCGTCATCGTCCTTAAGGCTAGCGGTCAAAACATGCCCAAGGTACTTGAATGAGTGCACTCTCGATAACGGTACACCATTCACCATTACTGGAGGTGCCGTTTCTGGACATTTTCCACCAGCCCCAAACACCATCACGACACTCTTCTTCACATTATACAACAGGCCATGAGCACTGGCGTACCTCTCACACACACTCACCAGTTTCCTCAGACCACAGATTGAGGCACTGAGCAGCACCATGTCGTCTGCATAGCTAATGTTGTTGACACATATGCCATCAATATAACATCCGACTCTGGTGCTACTCAGCTCCCCAATCAATTGGTCCATGTACAGGTTGAAGAGTGTAGGAGAACTCAGACCCCCCTGCCTCACACCCGACTCAAGCCCATATGGACTCGAGTAAGCCCCGTCCCACCTAACACTATTGACCTGGTTCCCGTACCAAAACTTAAAAATATTAATGATTTCAGGTGGTAGCTTTTCATCTTTAAGCTTTTTCCAGAGAGTGTCATACGAAACCAGATCAAAAGCGCTCGACAGGTCGAGGAAACAAGCGTAAACCGGAGTGCTACGGCGTGTGTAGTACTCCACAGCATGCTTAACGCCCAATATAGCACTCTCGGTAGACAAACCAGGTCGAAACCCAAACTGATTGTCATGCAATTGAACATGTTTATTTAATTGAGCATTAAGCACGCTGTCCAATACCTTAGACACAAGTACTTACTTACTATAAGTATATGTATAGATATTACCCAAATAGCAACATTTGAATGTCAGAATGACTACTGATTATTAATTACTTATGAATGTTCTTATGAATAAGTTGTGTAGGGAATGGTTTTCATAAAATAAAGCACAGAAAGAAGACTACATATTTATTCAATTAGACTTGTCAGTATTTAATCAGAAAGCTAGTTGTCCGTTCCAAATCTAGGTCTTCACGGAGAAGAAGGACAAGAAACTCCATGGAAACAATATTACAGTATTCTAAACTACTCAAAACAAAATAGGGCCCACCCTAAGTTAATTTAGAATTGTGTCTAAGAATCAATAATTAGGTCAAGCATTTGTAAAGTAAAGCACTAAACTTTATTCTTGACATGTTTATGAGTTCTTAACAATGTTTCCGGCGTTAATTTTAGCGTTAAATTTAAGTGAATAGACAAAAAAGTGTGAAGTGATTGAAAAAACACTTGTTGCACAAATTCTGTGACTTGTGTTCTCAGTCCGATTCTAGGCTTTGACGTTACCCGCCACTTTCTGTCACAGCCTTTTTTTTATTCGGTGTTAATCATGATTATTATGCCTGGTTTTCGTCGTCATATGGACATGGAAAGCGCAGCAAGTGCTGTTGCTATGCTTCAGGAGGGAGGCTCTCAGATATCTGTAGCAAAACTTCTCGGTGTGTCACAACGCGCTATTCGCAACGTGTGGGATCGCTTCCAGGAGTTCGGGAGTCTAACTAGGAGGCCTGGATCAGGATAAAATTGAGCCACAACTTCCTAGGAAGACCGGTATATCAGGTTAACTGCACGACGAGAGCGTGCTGTTACCGCCCGGGCCTTACAAAACCGGCTGCGGCAATCTACTGGTACCAGAGTCAGTGATCAAACAATTCGTAATCGTCTCTACGAAGATGATCAACATTCCCGAGAGCGTGCTTTTGGACTCAAACTGTCAAGAGCCCTTCGAGCAGGGCGCTAAAGATACTCTATCGAGCATTTAAACTGGTAATGGATAACAAGAGGGCTGTACTCTTTAGAGATGAATGCAAGGTCAAGTTTTCCAGTGATGATAAACGAGTCCGCGTGTGAAAACAATGTATTGAATGTTTTACAGAACCATACATCCACGGAACAGACCGCTTTGGGGACCCAGTGTTATGGTATGGGCGAGAAAAAGCTTGGTAGGCAAAACAGAGCTGATAACTCTGGATGGGATAGTGTAAACGCCGCCAGTTACGTTGGGCGGGTATTCCAACTTCACGTCATCCCATTTTCACAAAGAGTGGTCGCTAACTTTGTTTTTTATGCATGAAAATGCTCACGCACATACGGCCCGTACCGCACAAAGAGCACTTTCTGAGACCAATGTCACGGTTTTGGCATGGCTAGCTATCAGTCTCGATCTCAACCCCATTGGGCACTTAACCCCCTAGCATCGAACGTTCCCGCCCGCAAAAACCATTAAGTACCGGAGATCGCCCGCGGCGCGTCGGAGATAAGAGCGCGCTAACATAAACAAAATCTGAGAGCTTTTTGTTACGTAAATAGTCTTATCGTTAATGGTTTTGGGTACCTGATTAGACAAAGGATTTTTTATAATACTTAGAATCTTTGTAAGCGAACGCTAGTATTGATAAATAAACATTCTTATCAGAAATTCCTTTGTTCATTGTTTTGATTATTTATAATAAAACTACTGGTTCGATTCACATGAAATTTCGCAGGATACATTATGAATACATATACTATCGGTCAAAACCATTATTTACGAACAAACACAATAAATAAAAACACCAATAATTAAAAAAGTTCAATAATAGGTATCCGTATCATTACGTAACATTACTTAGTTGATAAAAAATATTGAACTCTTATTTTTTTCTGAAAAATGGCATTTTTATTATGCAATAACTAATATAGAATATAAAATAAATGACTTACCAGCGATTACATACACAAAACACACACAAAACTCAAAATTACACAACAACACGTTTTTTCATTACCGAGTTTGTTTACATTTTTTGATGGGTCCGTAATAGGTAATTACGATGTTATTTAGTGCAAATATTATCTATATACGATGACGACACTACTTAATTATTTTAAAAACAACATTTCCCGTCGATTAAAGGGATCTATTGAAAAGAAGCCTTAAAGAAAACTAGAGCCATGGTAACAGTCAACAGGAGCTCATAACGTGTTAAAACTCGATTGGGAACGAGTTCCGGAACTAAATGTTACCCATCTTGTTGAAAGTGTACCAAATTGTCTCAGAAAAGGCATATGAAGCAGAGGAGGCCCCACTGCTACTAACCAAAACATTTTTCATCAAATGGTTACAGGAAATGGGAGACAGACTAAGTTTATTTTTCAAGTTAATTTGAGTTTATTTCTCTAAAAAGTGATTTGTTTGTGTAAATCGATCAAAAAAGACAAACTTAACCACTGTTTGATTTTAAATAATTTTTTAATCCCTACTCTAAACAAATCTATCCATAAAAACCACTTAATCATTAATAGTTTTAAAAAAAAGCTGAAAAACTTAGTGGGCCCTATTTTCTTTTGAGTAGTTTATCAACACAATTCTTATATTTCCATAAATTATCGTTTATTGTTAACAGTTTATTCTATATCTTGGATTCAGAATAATAGCAACATTATAAATATAGCAATACTGGCAATAATACACCAACATAATCATAATAAGCAATAATTACAGTATAATATCAAATTACTTAACTTACGTGACATCTGATCGGTATATTCCACACACTAACAGCACTATAACCAACCAACTGAACATTTACTGAGTAACTGACTATTCCATCACTTGATTCGGTCCGCACAGCTCAAAAGCCAAATAGAAACTGACTCCCCACCGAAAGCGGGTCTTTTATAACATCGATTCTTGTAAACAAGGTCACCCCACCTTGTTTGAAACGTAACAATCGTTTGAAACAGTTTGTTATATTAAAATAACAATATAAAATCTAAGATATACTAAATGTCTCATTAAATATTACTCGGTAATTAATAGACATAATATCTAAATAAATTTTACAAGATAAGTTATTTTTTAGGTCAACAATACGTAGTCAAATGAGCTACTTCTACATTGGTCTCAAGCTTCGTAAGTGTGACAGATGTCACTATACAACAACCAATATTTTAATATTATAATAGCCTCAAAATAAACTATCTAACACCTGCTTGCATGTTTATTTGCATGCTGCTTGCCTGCTTGCATGCTGCTTGCCTGCTTGCATGCTGCATGCCTGCTTGCATGCTGCATGCCTGCTTGCACGCTGCATGCCTGCTTGCATGCTGCATGCTTGAAGCAAGCAAATCATGATATTGACCTGTTACTGCTCCTGAGAATCGCGGATGAATTTTGACCTTGACATCTAGGTCAATAATATCAAGGTCAAGGACAATGCCTTTAATGTGTCCCATGGTGTTTCCCCACCCTACTACACCCACTTCGTATCGAATTTTTTTCGTAAATTGAAAAATAGCGAAATTAAGTATTTGGCTTATTTTATTTTGCGTAAAATATGTTATACCAACTGAAATATTTGACTAAATTAAAATTGGTTAAAGTACTAGTTGGTAAGCAAGTTATTGTTTAAACGTTCAGTTGCCAAACATTAGGTTTGCGTTACAATTATTTGTGAAGAGTTTATTTGCTAAGTAATAATTTGTCAATTTCTTTTAGATGAAACAAGGGAGACCCGTTTAATCATATTGTTATTAAGATTCTTTATTTGTCGTGGAATTTTATTGAATTTCATGAAAATAACCGGAGCGGGGAGCCATTCGATAAATACTTTTACGTAGGAGGGCTGTTTTACTGCGATCAACACAAAGAATGTACGAATCCCTTTTTCTTAATCGTGGATCAGCTGGGGCTCTTACTTTGAAACTGTGGGTTTGTCTCTTAACAAACACTGCCACCTCAAAGATGTATAATGACGGCAATGTTAGAAGCTTCAAGGATTTAAAATATGGCTTACAACAGTCCCTTGAGTGTAGACTACATAATACATATAGCGCGTACGCATTTTTTTTGTGCGATGAAAACGTAGTTCTTGTCTGTCAAGTTACCCCAGAAAATGATTCCATATCTTAGAACTGATTCTACGTAGCTATGGTAAGCAATAAGCACGGCGTCACGGTTCACAAATTTGGACAGCTTATAAAGAGCACAAGCAGAACTGTTAAGTTTTTAGGGTTCCCTAGCCAAATGGCAAAAAACAGAACCCTTGTAGTTTCGTCATGTCTGTCTGTCTGTCCGTCCGTATGTCACAGCCACTTATTTCCGAAACTATAAGAACTATACCGTTGAAACTTGGTCAGTAGATGTATTCTGTGAACCGCATTAAGATTTTCACACGAAAATAGAAAAAAACAACAAACATTAAACCCTGATGATATTGAGGTTTCTAATATAATTTTTCTCTAAACTGAATAGTTTGCGCGAGAGACACTTCCAAAGTGGTAAAATGTGTGTCCCCCTCTGTAACTCCTAAAATAAGAGAATGATCAAACTAAAAAAAAAATATGATTGTACATTACCATGTAAACTTCCACCGAAAATTGGTTTGAATGAGATCTAGTAAGTATTTTTTTTTTAATACGTCATAAATCGTAAACCGTAATTTACCTTTAACGAACTACAAGAACTTTTATATTATGTTACTTGCTGCTACGGAACCCTTCATGGGCGAGTCCGACTCGCACTTGGTAGCTTTTATTTACAAAGGAGATCCGCCAAATCCCGTACAAAAAATCTCCAAGCCTGACACAAAAGAAATGTATCTCAGATTTCAGAGTAATAATAGTAGAAATATTGTTAAGTATCGCTATTCCCAAATTCGGTGGCTAACATAGTTTTTTAGTCTGGTGCAGTTTCTTAAGCGCTAGATGTAAAAATTACACTTTTAAGGAAAATCTTCAAAATTTTGTACTTAACTAACAAATTCAAAACTCATAAGTCATTTATTAAAACTAGGCTGAGAATCAGCACTTTTCGAACGTCAAAATTACATTAGACAGTCCCCCAAAACGCCCACCCTTCACCAAAAACTAAACGAAAACAGAACCCGAATAAAAGGCTTCAAATGAAAAAAAAAACCCAGTTGTCCGCACACACCTCTAACTATTCTAAATATACATACATAAGCAAAATTATACAGCAAGTATTGCATTTCTATATAAATAATGTACGTATAATCGTATATACACATAAGTCATCATCATCATCATCATTCTCCTGCCCTTATCCCAATTTTATTTGAGGTCGGCGCAACATGTCCCTTTTATCCATACTTCTCTATTAGTCGTCATCTCAGTAGTCACCCCCTTTCTATCCATATCATCTTTCACACAGTCCATCCATCGTTTCTTTGGTCTTCCCCTCCTCTTATAGCCATCGAGATTCATACTCACAACTTTCTTCACGACATTTTCCTCATTCCTCCGCATCACATTCCCATAACATGACAACCGATTTCCGCACAACTTTTCGATCACCGGTGCAACTTTCAGACTTCCTCTTATGTACACATAAGTATGCCACATATAAAAATATATACTCAGGTTGTCAATTTTAGTTAAGCATAGAACACAGAAAGATGCAGTTTTTCCTTTGAAAAGTGTCATTTTTACATCCAGCGGTTATGAAAGTTCAATGGGCAATAAAACTATGTTAGCCATCGAATTTGGCAATAGCGATACTTTACAATATTTCTACTATTATTACTCTGAAATCTGAGATACATTTCTTTTGTGTCGGGCCTGGGGCATTTTTAGCGGATCTCCTTTCTTCAACATGCGGTTTCCACGTAAGTTGACTGTCTATCATTAACCCCAAAAACTTTGTTGTATCCGTCTTTGTAACGTGTAATGGAGTCATCCATTGTGTCTAATATTAACCGATAGTAGTTGTCGTTGACGCTGACTAAAATGCATTATACACGTCTTTTCTAAATTAATTTTTAAATTATTCGACTGCAACCAATCTATAGTTTGCTTTAACGTGTCATTGATTTCTTGTTCATAATTGTAAGACTCGTCTTTTTTTATCATTATTGTACAATCATCGGCAAATAATACTGTTGGGTGATTGATACTTTTTGGAAATGAAATGAAATGAAATTGTTTATTCTGTAAATAGGATATTGGAATCACTTTTACACGTCATATTAAAATTTATGTTAAAAATTAGCTAGATGAGTTCGGCGTTTCCTATCTGACTACTCTGAGAAGAAAGGCCGAAACAAACTCAGAGGTCACAGTCTCTTTTAAAGTCCAGACATAATCTTGGTCAGGCCATATGACGACCATGGTGTCTGAAATGGTCTTTTGAGGAAAGAACCATACAGCTTTGAGTGGACCTGTCCAGTCAGTGCAAGCATTTGTCAGTAATCGCGGAGCTCAACTCTGAACTTAAGGAGCTCAACTCGACGAACAGTACCAAAGAAAGGACATTTGGGTAGGCCGCATAAACTACTCAAACTGCCAGACCATCATTAAAACTAACTGAGAAAGAAAAGAAAAAAGAGAAGAGAAAAAAAAAATTTCCACATAGTCCTCACATTCACAATAATTAAAATAATATAGTACTTTACAAAGTAATCACGTCATTTTGTATGAAATATTCAACAATGTCAATGTTTATATAAAACTGGTATAATTTGATGATTTTACTGAATAATTATAATGTCAAGTTTCAAGGTTTTATAACAAGGTTTAGAAAATTATACTTTGTCTTGATTTAATTATAACACTTGTTTGATTGCTTGGGGCACATTGGAGCAGCTTAATTAGACCCAAGCCTTTTTGTCGTCTAAGTAATCTTTAACTTTATAGAAACCTTTTTGACATAGTTTCTGTTTAATAAATGATTTAAATTTATTGAGGCTCAGTTCTTTAACATGGCTTGGGAGTTTGTTGTAAAAACGTATACTTTGGCACTTAAATGAATTACTAATTTTTTGAAGCCTTGTCCTGGGCACTATTAATAAATCTTTGTTTCTAGTATTTAAGCTATGAATGTCGCTGTGTTTAGAATATAGATTAATATTCTTTTTTACATAAATCAGGTTCTCATATACATATTGAGATGCGACTGTCATAATGTTTATTTCCTTAAATTTATCTTTCAGTGAATGCCTACAACTTAGGTTATAAATTGCTCGAATGGCTCGTTTCTGCAGCACAAATATAGCCTGAATGTCGGCTGCATTTCCCCACAATAAAATGCCGTATGACATTACACTATGGAAATAACTAAAATAAACTAATCGAGCTGTTTCTACATCCGTCAAATGACGGATTTTATAGACCGCGTAGGCTGCAGAGCTTAGCCGTTTCGACAATTTGGTTATATGTGGGCCCCACTGCAGCTTCGAATCCAAAGTAATACCTAAGAACACAGTGGTGTCCACAAGATCCAATTCTGCCCCATTTACAAGTACATTGGTTTTCACCTGCTTAACGTTAGGTGTCAGAAATCTAATACATTTAGTCTTTTTCTCGTTTAATAGTAAATTATTAACACTAAACCAATGCACTATTTTAGAGAGAGCATTATTTACGTCGTCAGTTACTGTCTGTTGTCGCTTAAGCTTAAATATAAGTGACGTGTCATCTGCAAATAACACTATTTCATGACTGTTCTTTATAAGGTAAGGTAGGTCATTAATATATACGAGAAATAAAAAAGGGCCAAGAATTGAGCCCTGCGGAACTCCCATAGTGACAGTAGACCCCGGGGATCGTTTGCCGTTAACGTCCACTCTTTGGATCCTATTATCCAAATAAGAAATAAGAAGATCCAAGGCTGTATTTCTGTAGGAAGATCATTTAAGTACACCAGAAAGAGTGGGGGACCCAATACGCTCCCCTGAGGTACACCGTACTTCACCGTTCTAGGTTTTGACCGATATTTGATTTACCGCTTGGTACTTGGGAGTTTGGGACAGATACACAGATTCTATATATACGTTAAACTTATAACACCCTTTCGTTTTCCGTCGGGGGTTAAAAAGGTATAAACAAGACATTACAGATAGAGAAATAAAAAATCCGGAATTACATGTGTTAGAGTCCGGCTAACGAAAGTTGGCCCCAGAATATTGGCGGCAAATTAAAAAAATACATGCATGACAACACTAAATACACCAGAGATACCGAACGACAACCTTGTCAAATTGACGTTCACGTTCATACAGAGTTGCTATACAGTATGTTAACTAACAGAGGGCGTTCCCGTTAACCCGCAATAGTATAGCGTCCATGCTAGAAAAAATATTAAAATCGAAAAAAAAAAACTTTTTAATTTTTTTTATCATATAATATTCACGAAAAAAATTAATTTCATACGTAAAACAAACACTCTGTACACGCGTACTTGTCGCACTTGTCTTTCCAAGCTGAAAGACAAGTGAGCGTGTACAGAGTGTTGCATTTACGTATCAATAAAAAAAAATATTGAAAAGAACATCCGACTTCGTTGGCATACCTATACCGACCGCCATTATGAAAAAAACTGGTTTTGGCGGCCAGTGATGAAACAAGTGTCAATCGATAGAGTAAGTGATTGCAAACAAAAAATATTTAGTGATGAATATCGTAAGTGATATACTTCCTGAGATTTTTTTTTTTCACTTTCAAAAATTTTTTTCACTTTCAATATTTTTTCTAAATGTTTGTTTTATTTAGTTTTTATAAAAATATTTAAAAATGTAAATAATATATCTAAATATGAAATAAAGGAAATAATAATAATAAGCTGGCAACACCAACGTGAACAGAACGTCAAAAATTTATCTTCCTATTTCTCACATTTTTATAAATTTTAAACGCAGTTTTTCATTACAACAGAAACCGAAAACAAACCTAAAACCCATTAGATGACTTTATAATTAAAATAAGACCAAAATGAACGCGGAAAATAATACCGAATCGGAGGTGACATCGTCTGTCATGTCACCTCCGATAAAACAAAAAGAATGAAGATGAAAATGGAAATGGAAATCTAAATAAATGTTGACGAGATCAGCGACACGAAGAGCACGCCCACCATCTCCGGACTCGTCGCTCAGCTCCGCCTCGCCACGGTAGACGGTCGCGCCTCGATCGAGGTATGCGCGAGGTACGCAGACAGTCGCGTCTGTGCCGCAGTGACGAACGAACGGTGTGTTGTTTTTTTAACAATAACCGCGCGATTTTTACACTAAAAATAAATTCAAGTACATATTTAATATGACGAGTAGGATATATTGTTGCTGTTTTTGGTTGCATGAATTTGGCAATAACGCATCCAGAGATAACTTTTTTTAGATTACCTGGAAACTTTGAAAGGTATTATTATTAACAAACAACAACAACAAAATTATTTTATAATCTTACTATAAAATAATTTTACTTACTGGTAGGTAGGTACATATTGTGTGTATTTTTAATGGATAAGTATTTCCTTTTATCTCCCGAAAAAAAGATGTCTGGATTAATAAATAAAGTGAATAGAGTAAAGGAAAGTGATAACACGAGTGAAATAGGTAGTTATAGGAGGTTCATGAATTAATACGGTAGGTAGGCTTGTTTTAAAACCTCGGGCATTTGTGTTTTGTTTTGTTATTCAATTCACAAAGTATTTTATTCATTTGTGTAGATTAAAAAAGTATATTTACAATCACAAAACTAAATGGAAACACAAAGTAGGCAAATGTAATTAAAATACTGGAGGCGGGCAGCCCTATCGCATGTTTACGTACCGCGCGGCTGTAGGCATTTATTTCTAAGATATGGCTTAGTTATTCTACCGTCTACCGTGGCCTCGCCGCCGCCGGTACCCAGCCTCATCGTGAGCGCTGTGACGACGGCCGCGGTAGCTGCGTCGAGCTCGAGTGACGAGTATTTTTCCCCGCCGACGTCGCCAACACCTGTACGTCGGAAGGGGAGAGGCCGGCCACCGAGAAGCTTGGGACTTAGGGGCCAACCGGCCCCGAGCCGGGTCCCCGCTGCCGGTGGTTGTGTGCAGCGCATGAGATGGACTCAGTCTATGAATGAGAACGTCATGCGCGCATATTACGGGTCTACAGAGGGAGGAACTAACCTCACTGCGTACCGTGTTAGGATGCTGTCTCTGTTTCAGGAACTAGAGCCAACCACCAACGTTTCGGCCCAACGACTGTCGGATCAGGTGCGAGTCATCCAACGCAATCACAGGTTGGACGATGCCGCACTTGATAGGCTGCGCTCAGAGGTACTGAGCAACCTTAGCGTTTCAACTCCAACACAAACCGCGGCACAAGCGTCAAATATTGATGCGATCCGGCCGCGGTTCAATCAAGGTGTGGAAGAGGCGGATGATAGGGTTGCCACAGTAAGTAGCCAGTGTAACGTTCGATTGAGGAGCGCTCTGGAGGATGCATTTCGCGAGTATAGATACACTCCGACCGAACTTAGGCCCCGATTACCACGCCTACCCATGCACAAAAAAAATAGGGCGCTGGTGTGTGCCCTGGACTCGCAGCTTAAGAATTTTTTCGAGAGCAGCGAAGATCTAATTGATACACACTCGATCCTGTATACTGTGCGGCTGTTGCGGCATATCGGTTAGCTAACGTCAAGTTCCCGAACTGTGACGGAGCTAATCGACCAAAACCCGCCGTACCATCCTGGCAGTGCAGGATCGAGCGACGTATCGATGGGGCTAGGGAGTACCCTAGCCGATGAGTAAATCGGCAAACTATACTGCTTCAGGGAGGGCAATACTCGACCACGAGTGATGCGCTTTGTAAGGCGGGCATTTTCAGGGACTGGAATCAGCCCTCGAGATTACATGTCCCGCGTTACAGAGCGCATCGACTTCCTGAAGCAGAAAGTTTGTGCGTGGGCGAGCCGTATTCGGCGGTATAAGCGGCGAGTTGATCGATTCACGCAGAATCGCATGTTCCAGAGCGATGAGAGGTGGGTATACAGAGCTTGGGAGCGACCTGAACAAAATGTGACAGACGTGTGCCGCCCGGATGATGCCGCCACGAGTGCATTCTGGCGCAGCATATGGTCGGTGCCCGTCTGTCACGCTGAGGCTGGCTGGATGCAAGATGTCGAGCGAGTGTGTGAAACTATACCAGAAATGGAAAATGTTGAAATCACGCCATTAGATGTAGCCAGAGCAGTCCGTCCGTTACCAAATTGGAAATCACCAGGACCGGACGGACTGCACAACTTTTGGTTAAAATGGCTACATAGTTCACACACTCGCCTGGCATGTCAATTCCAGTCATCCTTAGAGTCTGGGTCGCTACCACAGTTTCTAACAACAGGCCTTACCCACCTGCTCCATAAGTCAGGTAGTCCCGCGGAACCCAAGAATTATAGACCATTCACATGTTTGTCGACGGTTTATAAACTTCTTACATCCATTTTGAGAGCGAAAATTAACACACACATTAACAAAAACTCCATTATGTCTGCCTCTCAAAATGGATGTAGGAATGGGTCACGCGGTACTAAGGAGCTACTCCTCATCGACATGGCCATAAGCCAACAGGTTCGTCGATCCTGCAAGGATCTGTCGACATGTTGGATAGACTATAAGAAGGCCTATGACTCAGTGCCACATACATGGCTCATGAGGGTGCTGGAGTTGTACAAGATAGATGCAACTCTGCGCGCCTTCCTGATGTCATGTATGGGGCAATGGAGGACCGTCCTTTGCTATCCAGGATGTCGACAGATTCAGGGGAACGATGAGCCTGTATGGATTAAACGGGGAATATTCCAGGGCGACAGTTTGAGTCCACTTTGGTTCTGCTTAGCTCTGAATCCTCTAAGCACACTGCTGGAGGATTCAGGTCTAGGCTATCGGTTGAGGAGAGGTGGTCAGGTCATATTTTCATATTTTGTGAAATTAAATAGAGAAAGACTGAATTTACTTAAACAATTAGATTTGTATTCTTTTAATTTGGAGCAAAGTACTAGGAGATACAACATTGACACAGAGTACTTGCAATCAGAACTTGACCATTTACAGGAGAAACTTAGTTCAATGACTAATAAATATAATACCTCTGAAGATCTAATGAGGGAATACGTGTTGGCAATGAATGAGCTGGTAAACTCACAAACAAACAACTGTGAGCAGTGTCAAACAACATCTAATGTACTTACCCCTGACCATTCATTGACAACATGCAATACCACCTTACCGCAGCCCTGTGTGGATTTGTCGTTTCCTACTATTATTGGTTCCAATAAACAATGTAAGCAGATTGTAACAAATGATATAGTACTATTTTGCGATGAGATTGGAAAGGACTTAGGCCATTTGTTGACAGATGAATATCCGGGACAATCCATAATAAATTACTGTATGCCTGGTTGTTCTTTATTTGAAATTATTAAATGTAACTTTAACAAGGACACTATATTATTAATTTTTATGGGTAACAGGGGAAATGTGAACAAAGGAGAATTGCTCCAATACTATAGAACATTGTCTAATCTTAGTTTAAGAAAAATTGTGTTGTTTACATTCCCTTACAGTAACAGTTTGCCACAGGAAGAAAATAACTTAAGATTTACAATTAATATGACATTGCATAACTTGACATTTAATAATAATTTATTTCATTTAGTTGATACCAACAATTATATTGGAAACAATTTGTATTTGACAAAAGATAGACATAATATTGTTATGTACTATCTTGCCAACTATTACAAAAGACAGATAGCTGTGTCGCTATCATATTTTTTTTGTATTTCAGCCAAAAACTTGGCTAAACAACTTGCTTCTTTTGAGCAATGCAATGACATTTTAAAAGAAAATTTAAATACTGGTTTAATATCACACCCATCTAATTGCAGTAACCTAAATAAATATAATAATAATATTCTAAAAATTGTTCATCAAAATATACAGGGTGTGATAGGTAAGGAATTAGAATTGGAGCTGTTCATGAACTGTAGCTATATTGATATCCTATGTGTAACTGAACATTGGTTAAAAGTCCATCAGTTCATGTTCAGCTTTAACAACCACCAGGTAGCCAGCTCATTCAGCAGAGTTAATATGATACGTGGTGGCTCTCTAATAATTGTTCGTAAAAATATGAAATTTAAAGAACGTAAAGATATTGTGAGCCTCTCTGTTGAGCGAGTAATTGAAATAGCTTGCATTGAGCTTGAGCAGTTCATTGTATTGAGTGTGTACAGGCCCCCATGTGCTTCATATGATATTTTTGAGAAATATATGGAAGAAGTATTATTAAAGACTTGTAACAGTAATAAAACAGTTGTTGTCTGTGGAGATTTCAACATTAATATACTGGAAAAATCTGCTGTAGTAAATAAATTCATAACTTTATTAAAGTCATATAATTTGTACAATATTTTCTTCGAGCCGACTAGAATAACTGCCACTAGTGCTACCTGTATTGACAATATTTTTACAAACTTAAAACCTTCTAGCCATTTAATTATAAATGAGTTGGACTCTGATCACTGTGGCCAGTTAGTCACTTTCCCTCAAAAAGCAGTCAGAGCTCAAAGAAAACTTGTGAGTTTTGTTCCTGTAAATAAAAGTCGATTAGGACAATTTAAAAATAATTTAATGGAAAAACTACCAGGTTTGCCTTATCACGACGACCCGGATAAAGCTTATACTTTATTATTTAACCTCATCAATTGTGAGTTTAGGAAGGTTTTCACCCCAAAAACATTGCCTGTTTGTGATCGCGTTATATTTAGTGATTGGGCAACACCAGGTATTTACAAAAGTAGGCAAAGGGTATTTGAATTGTATCATGAAAAAACATACAACCACGATGAAACTTTTAAAGAATATGTTAAGAAATATTCTAAAACTTTTAAAAGAGCCTGTTCCTCAGCAAAAGCCATACACATTAAAAATAAAATAATATCTTCTGGAAATAAAATTAAAACAACTTGGAATATTATTAATTCAGAAACGGGAAGAACGACAGTACGGAATCGTTACTTCCATCTAAAAATTAATGATGTAGATATTAAGGCAGACGTAGAGGTGGCAACTGAGTTTGAAAATTTCTTCACTAATATTCCCATTTTAACAACCAAAACTCTGTCATCGTCATCCTCCACTTCTGCTTACTCAATACTAAAAGAATGTGTACCAGAATGTGAAAAACTTTTTGAATTCAAAATTGCTACTGACATTATAGAATCTTTTAAGGATCTTGATATGAAAAAAACTGCTGACCTTTGGGGATTATCAGTACATACCATGTCTTCAATAATTGATGTTATTTCACCCTTTGTAGCAATTGTTTTTAACTCTTGTATTGCATCTGGTGTATTTCCTGATATGATGAAACTTAGCAAAGTGATTCCACTGTTCAAATCTGGCAGCACAACTGATCCCACAAATGTTCGGCCTATTTCGATATTACCTACTTTGAGTAAAATCTTTGAAAAATTAATTTTGAAACAAATGTTAGGACATTTCAATGCACTTAATTTACTACATCTGAAACAGTTTGGTTTTACAAAGGGTCGTTCAACTACAGACGCGGGCGCGGAGTTACTGAAGAGCATATTCGAGGCCTGGGAGGAATCGCAAGATGCTCTTGGCATTTTCTGCGACTTGTCCAAGGCCTTCGATTGCGTACATCATGATACACTCATCAGGAAACTGTACCACTATGGTATGAGGGACAAGGCTCTCGAGCTTTTGACTTCTTATCTGAACAATAGAATTCAAAGGGTCGATGTTAATGGCAAGAGATCTTCAGGATCCGCGGTCACCATGGGCTTTCCGCAGGGTTCAATTCTAGGTCCTTTCTTATTTTTGATTTATATAAACGACTTACCTTACCATATAAGGGATAATCACAAGATCGTATTATTTGCAGATGACACTTCCCTTATTTTTAAAATCAAACGTCAGTTAGTCAACTTTGAGCAAGTTAACGATGCACTCTCTAAAGTGGTGCATTGGTTTAATGTAAATAATCTTCTCCTGAATGAAAAAAATACTAAACTCATTAAATTTTCAACGCCAAATGTCAGGCAGCTAACTACCAAGGTTCAAGTTAATGGAATAGAACTGAACCCTGTTGAGTCGACAGTTTTTCTTGGAATCACTATTGACGGTAAATTGCAATGGGGCCCACACATAGAAAAATTGTCAGGAAGGCTAAGTTCGGCCGCATATGCTGTTAAAAAAATTAGACAGATAACGGACGTAGATACAGCCAGAATTGTTTATTTTAGTTATTTTCATAGTCTTATGTCATATGGGATTCTTCTCTGGGGAACCTGTTCGGACATTAATACTATCTTTGTTCTACAGAAAAGGGCTGTTCGAGCCATTTACAACCTAGGTCCGAGAGATTCCCTTCGAGAAAAATTCAAAGAAATAGGCATTCTGACTGTAGCTTCTCAATATATATTAGAAAACCTATTGTATGTACAGAAAAATATATCAAATTTTAAGAAAATGTCCGATATTCATAGTTTAAATACCAGGAATAAACACAACCTTGCTGTACATCACACTCGTCTCCACAGAGTAAGCAACTCGTTCATGGGTCAATGTATACGCTTTTACAACAAACTTCCCATTGACATTCGAAACTTACCCATTAAACAATTTAAAAACTTCATTAAAACCAAACTTTGTAAGAAAGGGTATTATAGAATTTCCGATTATTTAGAAGATAAAAAAGCATGGGATTGAGCTGTTCGCTCTGCTAAACCTTGTAATAAAACCTTGAAAATTGACATTATAATTATTCAGTAAAATCATCAAATTATACCAGTTTTATATAAACATTGACATTGTTGAATATTACATACAAAATGACATGATTACTTTGTAAAGTATTATATTATTTTAATTATTGTGAATGTGAGGACTATGTGGATATATTTTTTTTTTTTTTCATTTCTCTATTTTCTTTTCTTTCATTTCATTTCATTTCATATCTCACCTCCTCTACAAGTATGACTTGAAACTCTTTGCCCCCAACAAATTGCGGCTGATGGAGCTACTGAAGGTAACGGAAACATTCAGTAGCGCCATCAGGATGGAATTTGGTGTGGAAAAATGTGCAGTCATGCATGTAAAGCGAGGGGAGATTATGGAATCCGTGGGAACTCAACTCTCGGATTCCATACACCTTAGATCTCTCTCCTCATCCGAAAGCTATAAGTATTTGGGTATGTCGAAAGCGTTAGGCATCAACGTTGCTGACATGAAGCAATCGTTGAAGGAGCGCTTCTTTGGGCGCCTGAAGAAGGTGTTAACTAGTCTTCTTTCAGGCGGAAACAAGGTGCGCGCCTTCAACGGTTGGGTCATGCCGGTCCTGATGTACTCTTTCGGCAAATGGACTCAGACCGAACTCGACGCCCTGGACAGGAGGGTCCGTACACTCCTGACCGCAAACCGGATGCATCACCCACGTTCATCGGTGATGAGACTGTACATCCCGCGGAAGTGCGGGGGTCGAGGGTTTTTAAACGCGAAGACCCTCCACAACCGCGAGGTGTACAGCCTCAGAGAATATTTCTTAAAAGCTGAAGTGGGTATGCACCGTGATGTGGTCGCAGTGGACAAGGGACTCACCCCGCTCTCCATGGCTAAAGAGAACTGGCGCAAACCTGTGATACTTACTACAGATGACCGCAAGGAGGTATGGCAAAGCAAGGAGCTTCACGGGCGCTTCTATCGGGCTCTTCATGAGCCTGGCGTAGATTTCTTAGCGTCCGTATCCTGGCTACGTTTCGGTGACCTTTTCGGAGAAACTGAAGGTTTCGTCTGTGCAATTATGGACGAAGTTATCTTGACGAATAACTACCGGAGACATATTATGAAGGACGGTACGGTTGACGTGTGTCGGGCATGCCATCGTCCGGGTGAGTCCATCAGACATATTATCTCCGGTTGTTCGCGTCTAGCTAACGGCGAGTATTTGCACAGGCATAACCAAGTGGCTAGGGTTATTCACCAGCAACTTGCTTTGAAATATAAACTTGTGGACGCTGAGGTACCGTATTACAAGTATGTGCCCGACCCAGTTCTCGAAAATGACCATGTCACGCTGTACTGGGATCGGTCTATCATTACTGACAGGACTATTGTTGCCAATAAGCCTGATATAGTGGTGATAGACCGATTAGCGCGCCGCGCAATGATAGTCGATGTTACCATTCCGCATGACGGGAACCTCGTGAAAGCTGAGAAAGAGAAACAAATAAAATATCTCGACTTAGCACACGAGGTTGTCGACATGTGGAATGTGAGCTCGGCTATCATTGTGCCGATTGTCGTAACGGCCAATGGCCTGATGGCCGAAAGCCTCGATCAACATCTCTCGAGGCTCTCGTTAGGCGGTTGGATCAAGGGCCTGATTCAGAAGGCAGTACTCCTCGACACGGCTCGCATTGTGAGGAGGTTCCTGTCTCTGCAGCCCTAACCACCGGTAGCTTGGACCCTGCTCCCGACACCGGCGGAACACTATTTTTTATATTTTGAAATGTTTTTTGTATCCTTTATTTTAAAGAAATATTTAAAAATGTATTACATATGTAAAAAAATTGAATAAACGGAATAATAATAAAATCGTTTATTTATAATATAAAGAGGGGCACATTCGGTGGCAAAAAACGAAAGACGACTTCCGAAATTAAAGTTATTTTTCACTTTGTAGTGTTTTTTTGGAAGTCGGTTGTTTTTTTTTGTAAAAAGTTTTTATTGTCGTAGTTGCGTTTTAGTTTTTATATAGTTTTGCAGAGCCCGGCTACGCGACTGCGGCCAGATGGTGATGTGATATCGTGAACTCTCGAGTCGCGAGTTCGCGACGTGATCAACACTTCCCTTTCGCATAAAGAAGTATTGTCATATATTTCGATTTGTTGATCTTCAGTTTGATTGCAGACAACGTGCTCCAACATCAGGCGTTCAGTTGGTTGAAGTACCGCCAGCCACTGCGCTTGGATCAGAAGGCCCTGAGTGAGTACCTAGCATTCACACGATGTATCAACATCCTACCTAGGCACAACCATTCGATACGCTGCCAATTATTGGCCACTTAATAATAATACCAGCCTACCTATTACTGTCCCACTGCAGGGCAAAGGCCTCTTCTCAAACAGAGAAGGCACGAGCATTGTTCACCACGGTTACCTACTTACGACGGGTTGGCGATTTCAGACTTATATTACTTAACTATAAGTCCACAGGTTTCCTCGCGATGTTTTCCTTCACCGATATCAGTGGATAGGTATCATATTAAAAATATCGTGATGAAATTCACCATTGTAGGAATAGTGGTGACGTAAGAAACTGCACATTCACCATTTGTATAGGAGAAGTGGTGACGTAAGCAACTGCACATTCACCATTGTAGGGGCAGTGGTGACGTAAGCAACTGCACATTCACCATTGTAGGGGCAGTGGTGACGTAAGCAACTGCACATTTACCATTGTAGGGGCAGTGGTGACGTAAGCAACTGCACATTTACCATTATATACAGGGTGGCAAGGACATCGACGCGAAGCCGGATACCATGTATTCAGTACATGATTCTGAAACCCCCTGCATTTTAAAATTTTTCGTCGGTTCTTTAAAAATAAATCTGCTGTTTCATAGAAAAGTGCAATACCTACTACGCGGTCAAAATGTATCCAGGAACAGCAGATTATTTTTTTAATAACTGACGAAAAATTTACTGAATCCATGGTAACCGGCTTCGCGTCGATGTCCCTGCCACCCTGTAAAGGAGCAGTGGTGACGTAAGCAACTGCACATTCACCATCGTAGGAGCAGTGGTGACGTAACCAACTGTACGTTCACCATCGTAGGAGCAGGCGTGACGTAATTTTTTCTTCTCCTTGTTACATTCACAAACCCGCGTTGGATAACGTAACGGCCAACTCGCCCTCACACAGAAGGCCTGGGGCCCAGCTGTGGAAACTTACTAGGCTTCTTATGTTGATGTGTGATTGAACTAACACGTCTGTTATTATTTTCTAGTGTTATGAAACAGCAGCCCACGTCTGAAATCGCACAAGTTGTCGAAGAGCCGAAGCCGCTGCCAAAGCTGCGGCAGCGGCGGCCGCCACCGATGACATCGGCTATGTCGACTCGCTCAAATATTCGAGGTACCTAGTTGTCACCAGTTCACCACCGTCTAACTTTGTTTTATACTATCTATTTATGTTTGTAGACATCCGGTCTATTCTGTAAAAATCCAAGGGGGGCGTCGCCAGCGGGAACACCCAAATACTCCGAAATATTTTATTCCGAATTTCGTTGTTCCGATTTTCAAAAGTCCGAATTTCATAATCCCTAAGAATTATAATGTCTATTATACCAGCGCCTCGTCCTCGAGATTAGTAATTTACACATGTAGTTACGCATAGTTCTCACCACTCATGCACTAAGTTGAGAAAAAATATTATATCCTATTTTTCTTTATGGCAATTTTATTTGGCTTATTCCCATATTCCCCCCTGAGAGAATCCCCCTCAGGGGGGAAAACGGGACACTAATGTAAAAAGAATTCCCGAAAGTCCCCTTTTCATTTTGTGTCGTTCCCAAATTCCCCCCTGAGAGCATCTCCCTCAAGGGGGAAAATGAGACCTAATATAAAAAAAAATCCCGAAAGTCCCCTTTTCATTTAGTGTCGTTCCCAAATTCCCCCCTGAGAGCATCTCCCTCAAGGAGGAAAATGAGACCTAATATAAAAAAAAATCCCTAAATGCCCCTTTTCATTTTGGAATTTCAAAGATTTTTGGAAGAGCGGCTCATACTTTAGCCTGCATTAGTTACAAACAATAAGATAATTAAAAATCTTTTGTTCCTAGTTGGTCACTCCAACCAGGAACAGGTTGAGGTTTTGTGAGTGCACGTGTTTTATGATCTTGTTTACGCAAAGTTGCTGTTTCGTTTCCAGGAAAAGGTTCATTAGAAAGATAAAAAGAAATAGATAGAAAGATAAGTACACCACCTAAGTAGTTTGTAATTTAAAATAACGTGGTATTTTCAAATTGTGATTTTCTTACAAGCAATTAAGTAATGTTGTTGCTTGTGACTTCGGATAAATTGCGTTCCCTAGGGAATTTTAAATTAAGTACCTATACTTTAAATCAAGCAATTATTCAGAAAATATTTTTTGCTGCGCCGCGCCGCAGAAATAATTAATAAGAGATCATCAAAATAGAAACGGACCTTATTCCATTGACTTACGTATATACCAAGACAATAAAATATTATAGACATTCCAGTCACACTTAAGGTGTATAGTAGGCTCACTGACCTTGTGCATGTGGGCGGAGCTAAACGCCCTACTCTCCAATACGTAAAACGTGCAACGGTGGCGCACTACACTAAAACGACGATCAAAGACTAGACAAAGGCGCAGACATGCGCACGTATGTCACATTTTTTGCCTAAGATTCCTAGTCCTAAGAGAAGGAATCGTAGGCAAATCTGAAATTGTACGCCGACTACCATATTTTGACCCGCATATTATTTTAAATACTTTGTTTGTTTTTTAAGAACATTCCTGGCAATAAATAAAATATCGGTGTGCGTGTGTTTGTAATTCTTCTTATGCTAAATGGCTTGACTGATTTAGATGTTTTTTTTTCAATTATTTTTGTGTCACTTGGATGGTTCTTAGCTATAGTTGGACGCGCTGTTGGGAGGCGCTGTTGTCGCATGACAACGTCTGCCTACCGGGTCTGCTAGTTATATTTTGGTGCCGATTCTCTTGTCACAAATGCCTCTAAACTAGACTAAAAATAGATTGCACTGAGTTATTAGTTTAGTGAAAATGGCAATTTTGCTATTCTGAGTTTGACGTTTTTCACCTAAAAATTTGGTGTATCCAACTAAATCTGACTATTTTTAAACGCGATTAAAAACGTGTGGAATAAAGTAAGTTGGCATGAACTAAAACCCCAACACTTCGACCTCAGTCCAAAAACAGTATTGTATTTTTTTTTCTTTTGCTTACCTATATCTCGAAAATGGTGTGTCCTATCGCAAAAATAATGAAATTTTCGACCCCCTTTAGGAAACCCTTAAACCCCTATATCCCAACATATTGGTAATAATTTTCCATATTTTCCATACAAAAAGTGAAAAATTCCATATAAAACACGTCGAGGCTGCCAACCCCTGCGCGCCTCCGGCTCTAAAAAAATTCACGGGGTAGAGTAAACAAGTACTACGTGGAGTCGTCACGCGATTGTCAAATTCGATTTTAGATGTGTCAAAATATTTTTTTCATTTAGAGATTTTTTTTGTCAGAATGGCTTTAAGATTCTCATAGCCAAAAGTAAGGAATTTTAGTGATTGTAGTTAGTTTAGTTCGGTGTACAAGAGAATCGGCCTTTGACTGTAGAAATTTTTTGTAGGTATCATAGTTTTTTTTTTTAGGAAAAACTTCTTTAAGCGCGTTGAGTGATATTTGGTAGGGGCAGCCCCGGATCTAGAACGGAACGGATCTTTCGAGGCGGGGCAAAACCTATCGCCTGACCCCGAATCGTTTTTTTTTTTTCATAAAAAAAACCGTTTTTTTTTTAAATATACCTACTAGTACGTGTCAGACATTTATGTTGATTAGCCTTATTCGCTCTGCCTGAGATAAGTTGGATTTTTGCTTTAGGAGTTACTTTACTAGGTTGCAAGAGCGAGCGAAGCGAGCTCGAAAATTTAGGCATAATAAACATATTAATCAAAAATCGATCGAAAATGCGCCAATCCAACAGGGGCGCCAAAACTGTGGTAAAAGTTAAAGTAAGTCGTGTCACAGGCGTCGTCGGCGTTGAAGCAAGACGCCCGGCACCGCAAAACTTAAAAAATAGACCACAGAAACGCTCATCGAGTTCCTGGTAGAATACAACTGCGCCCGCTCACAAGTACTCACAACCCGCTCAGACCGTTTGACGACCTAAACCTACGCTAATCAGTAATTTCCTCAGTGCACCACCCTCAGAGAAAGATTATAATTGTTGCGCGTCTCATTTGTTGCAAAGTTGCGGTGCGCTGGGTGGTGCACTTGTCTGTCATGCTCGAATTTGGCGCCCCCTAACGGTGTCGCCCGGGGCACGTGCCCCGTACTCTAATTACGTAATACACAATCAATCAATTGATAACACGAAAATAACAAAAAAAATACAAGTATAAATTATAATTAATAAATACATAATAAACAGATTAAACTTTGTCAGGAGACATAACGATCGGTAGAGGAGAAATAACGATCAGAAGAGGAGAAAACGAAACATGCAGAATGCAGTTATTAAGAAGGCGGTCTAGTTATTGAGAAGATCTGCATTCAGGTCATAGTAACACACATCATCATAGTCAATTATGGGAAATATTAGGGACTGTACAAGCATTGCCTTTATGTGTGATGGGAGAAGGTTTTTCTTATCGCAAAATGGTGCGTCCTATCGCAAAAATAATGTGAATTTCGTCCCCTTTTATGAAATCCATAAACCCCTATAACTCAGCATATCATCATTATCATCATCATATCAGCCGAAAGACGCCCACTGCTGGACATAGGCCTCCCTCAAGCACCGCCACTTCGACCGATTCTGTGCTTCCCGCATCCAGCGAATTCCTGCGGCCTTTACTAGGTCATCGGTCCATCTTGTGGGAGGCCTTCCAACGCTACGTCTTCCGGTACGTGGTCGCCACTCCAGAACCTTTCGGCCCCATCGGCCATCTGTTCTGCGAGCAATATGTCCTGCCCATTGCCACTTAAGTTTGGCAATTCTTCGGGCTATGTCGGTTACCTTGGTTCTCCTGCGGATCTCTTCATTTCTGATTCGATCACGTAGGGAAACTCCAAGCATAGCCCTCTCCATTGCTCTTTGGGTGACTTTTAGCCTTCTGATAAGACCCATTGTGAGCGACCACGTTTCAGTGCCATAAGTCATAATTGGCAACACGCACTGGTCAAAGACTTTCGTTTTGAAACACTGTGGTATGTGGGACGAGAAGATATTGCATAGTTTCCCGAACGCTCCCAGCCGAGTCGGATTCGACGATTGACCTCTTTCTCGAAGTTGGACCTACCTAGCTGGACAGTTTGTCCTAGGTAAACATACTCGTCTACAACTTCGAGCGTAGCGTCACCGATCTTTATGAGGGCGGGTGTTACATGGGCATTTGACATGACCTTTGTCTTGTCCATGTTCATTTTAAGACCCACTCTTTTGGAGGCTCTACTGCGGTCATCGAGCATTATACTGAGGTCCTCCATGGTCTCAGCCATGATAACTATATCGTCGGCAAACCGAAGGTTAGTGATATACTCGCCATTGATGTTGATGCCTAGCCCTTTCCAGTCCAGTCGCAGTCAATTCCCGACGCCCGGGACGTCTCCTACGGTGGCGGCGGCTAGGGCTGGTAGGGCGCGGCCTTTGCCACTCCCTCGCGCACTCCGCCTCCTCTTTCGCGAGCATTTCTGCTTCGCAGAAGAAGGTGACGGCTTGCCATGCCCTCTCGCTCCGCACCATGGCCTGGACCAGGGCCGGACGCGAGAGGTCACTGCCACCGAAGTTTGACAGCACTAAGATTGCAATGAGTTATTAACTTAGTAGTTTAGTGAAACAGGGAATTTTGTTATTCTGAATTTGAAGATTTTCACCTAAAAATTTTGATTATTCAAACTAAATTTGACTATTTTTTTTTACGCGATTAAAAAGGAATGGAATATAAAAATTAGTTGTCATGAACTAAACTTCACACCAACACTTCAGGTGCAAAAACAGTACTGTATCTTTTTTTTTATTTTGCTTATAACTCGAAAACGGTGCGTCCTATCGCAAAAATAATGAAAATTTCGACCCCCTTTAGGATACCCTTAAACCCCTTTACCCCAACACAAAGGTAACAAATTTTCGTATTTTCCATACAAAAAGTTAAAAATTCCATACAAAACACGTCGACGCTGCCCCCCTGCGCGCCTCTGGACCTAAAAAAAAGCACAGTAGAGTAGAGCAAACAAGTACCACGTGGAGTCGCGAGTTCGCGACGCAAATTCGATTTTAGATGTGTCAAAGTTATTTTTTAATTTAGAGATATTTTTTTGCAGAATCTCAGATTCTCATAGCCAAAAGCAAGTAATTTTAGTGATAGTTTAGTTCGGTGCACAAGAGAATCGGCACCAATCAAGATTTATTTCTTAACCTTCTTACCTACGTAACTTAAGAAAATATTTGGTGCCGATTCTCTTGTACACCGAACTAAACTAACTAAACTACGACTAAAATTCCTTACTTTTGGCTATGAGAATCTAAAAGCTATTCTGCGGAAAAATATCTCTAAATAAAAAAATAATTTTGACACATCTAAAATTGAATTTGACAGTCACGTCGCGACCGACGTGGTACTTGTTTGCTCTACCCCGTGAATTTTTTTAGAGACAGAGGCGCGCGGGGGGGGCAGCCTTGACGTGTTTTGTATGGAATTTTAAACTTTTTGTACAGAAAATATGAATAAATATTACCTATGAGTAGGGGCATATGGGTTTACGGGTGGCAGAGGGGGTCGAAATTTCCATTATTTTTGCGCTAGGACGCACCGTTTTCGAGATATAAGCAAAATAAAAAAAAAGATACAGTTTTTGCAGCTGAAGTGTGTGTTCATGCCAACTAATTTTATTCCACTCCTTTTTAATCGCGTTTAAAAATAGACTTATTTAGTTGGATAATCTAAATTTTTAGGTGAAAAATTGCCATTTTCACTAAACTAATAACTCAGTGCAATCTTAGTGCTGTCAAACTAAAATATAGTTAAGTTGTGTCACCTTAGTCTATTTCAGAATGGGAAATGCTCGTTTGACAGGACTAAACAAATTTTAGTGATTTAAAAAAAAATAACTTTAGAAACTTTAAGAGGTGCTTTAGACCACCAAACTGAATAACTTTTACTTTAACTTTGAAATCGCGAAAAAAAAAAACAGCTGTCCCATACAGTTTAGAACAGTAGGTATTAAACTTTACTATGGAACAACAGATTTTTTTTTTCGCGATATCAATGTATGTCCCAAAGTAAAAGTTATTCAGTTCGATGGTCTAAAACACCTCTTAAAGTTTCTAAAGTAAATTTTTTAACACCTTATATAGGTACACTTCTGCCTAACCCTTCGGGGAATACAGTCGTGATGTTATGTTATATTTTACATTTACATTTTTTTTTGTTTATATTGTAAATTGTTAATTTGTATGTAATTGTCAATGTAAAAAAGTATTAATAATTGTACATCAAAGAACAACTCAACAATAAAGCGCCTACGCGCACAATCGATTTGGACTCTCTGCAGCAAGCTCGTCTATAAACGCACACTAATACAATAAGTTCATAAATATTCGCACTAACACATACGTATACGCATACTCGGTCGATAGCCGGAGCGGACCAGCGAGCGACACAGCCATCCCGTCTCAATGCTCACGGGCGACTGCCGCCCGCGTCCCGCGCAGAGCCCCTCTGAACCTCTATCTCTAAATGGGGACATTTTGTTTAACAAATATTGATTGATTTACAAATGCAGTTTCAAATTTGTAGTACCTTTAATCAACAATTTTTCAGTGTAATTTTTTTTCCAATCGTCAAAGCCGTTTAGAAGTAGTTAGGAATATTAGCCAAAAATAGCGTTATGGTAAATATTTTTTTAAGGCAAAAGTATTAGTCATACGAAAAAACCCGGTTTCAGATATGTTGTAGATGAATCTATAGCAAACATATATTTTTTTCAAATCATTTAACTAAGCCGTTAAGGAGAAGATAGCTTTTAAAGTGACCGTTTTACGGTACTAAACGAGACGTAGGCCCTTAACTCTGATTGGTTGTTCCGAATTTTGAAACAATAGAGCAAACTCACCCTTTCTCACAGGTAAAAAAAAATTGCAAGAAGAGTCATCTAAACTACTCTCACCTTTGTAAAAATATTGGAATGAAGTGAATTTGGTCAGCATTAATTACGTTCACATAAAAATATTAGAAATAAAAGTTAGATTAGGTTTGACTGAGCTGACTGTACCAAATTCAAGCTGTTAGTATTTGTTCGCACATTAAATGTAATTATTCAAATAGTGGTATCCGTTCGGAATCACTAGGTACATAGTATAAAACAAAGTCGCTTCCCGCTGTCTGTCCCTATGTATGCTTAGATCTTTAAAACTACGCAACGGATTTTGATGCGGTTTTTTTTTTAATAGATTGTGTGATTCAAGAGTAAGGTTTATAATACATGCATAACATAGTAAGCTATAATTCATAAATTTATCACGCGGGCGAAGCCACTGGCGGAAGCTAGTAGAAAATAAATATGAGTTTAAACAGTAGGTAGTGTAGGTACGTGTTTCACCTACAAACAACAACAGTTGTATTAGTTGTTGGTATTAGAACGGAGTAAATCAAAATTATTCTTAAGTTCGCTCTGCTCACTCCTGCATTCAGTAAAATAAAATATCTGTCGGCGCCCGCTGTAAATACCTACTTTGGCAACCAGCACCGGCGAACAAAATAAATCGGCGCCCAGCGCCGTAATTCGATTTGGCCGATTTGAAATGTATACCCGATAGCAAAACAAGTTATTACCTGCCCTAGCAGACAGTTCCAGGAACAATACCTCAGTTTAAAAAACATTTTCAAAGTGAATATTTTAATGTCAGAATCTGGATATCAAAAAATATTTATGGATTCTAGTACTTACTTCAGGTAAGCACCTAACCTATTATTAAGTAGGTATATACTTTTTAGTTTTTTTTTGTTTCAATTAGGTCCTTAAAAATAATCTTGTTACCGTATTTTTTTTTTTTGCAGTAATTTTAGTTTTGAAACGGTATTTTGTTGTGTATCCCTGTCCGTCCCGATCATAATTTTATTACGATAAATTAATTGAACCCTTAACTAATATCATTCCAAAATGTTGACTCCGATCTGTTCCGTTTTTTCAAAAAAACAGCTCACCAAAAATTTTGGTACTTACCTAATTTAATGATTTTGTTTTTTTTTTCCTTTTTTTTTTCTAATAAGTTTGATTTTTATTTGTTTTATAATACTCACCGGACACATCGGGTGTAACTTTAGTGACCGAAAAACCATAAATTATGTCATTTTCTCCCGAGACAAGTGAATGACCTTCTGATACCTGCCCAGCCAAATGAGAATGGTCAAGAATATTTTTTTATCATAATTATTTCTTATCAATGACAAAAAGCTATGAATATTTTTTTTTGTCTACTACCGAACTTTTATAGACCGTCAAATAATTTTGGCCGCCTACCTCAGGGGGGATTTCAGGACATTGGTTTTGTCAGATTCCAGTTTTCCCCCCTAAGGGGGATTATCAGGGGGGAATTCGACACTATTTTTTTTTAGATTCCTGTTTTCCCCCTCAGGGGGTATTTTCAGGGGGGATTTGTGGAAGAAGTATTTTTTTCGATTCCCGTTTTCCCCCCTAAGGGGGATTATCAGGGGGGATTTTGAGACTTTTTTTTTTTTTATTCCTCTTTTCCCCCTAGGGGGATTTTCAGGGGGGATTTCGGGAATAAGCCTTTTATTTGACATAACTTTTTTTTTTTTTTTTTTGTGGGTACTTTTGTCCAGTTCCGCTCTCAGACGAGTGTCGCCAGTCATTCGCATTTTAGTGCTCAACCACTCAACATCTATTTAGCGTCTTCGCACCGTTTGTTATAAAAAAATACCGAAATGTAAGAATTCTAGGTCTTGTGAAGTAGACATTTAGACATTATAAAATTAAATAGTTAGAACTCAAAATCGTAAAAAATAAATTAGTGCTTCTGAAAGTGAATCAGACTTGGAGGAAGCTGTTTTTCTACACGATGAGGATATTGGACCAGGTATTTACCTTCCTACTTATTTATTGTATAGTGAAAACTATGTGTATGTGTATGTAATATCGCCCTGCTTACGTATCTACGTATTGAAGGTATTTAAATGCACCCTGAACTGGGGCTGTTTCAACGCATTAGAATACGGTTGGCGTTCCTTCCGCTGGGGATTGTAACCTAACCTAAAAAAGTATTATGACTATGACTATTGTACGAACAATATTAGCAAAATAATTCAATAATTACGTAGCTTTTTATATTCTTTGTATAAAGATAAAAGCTTATGAAATTAATCAAAAATAGTCATGGACTTATTCGAGTTCAATTTTAAATCGTCTTTAAGTAAGTTATTTAACTTACGTTATAAAATTATCATAATTATCTATGATAAATTTCAGACACACTGCGCACTGGCACTGCGACCAAATATTGGTTATTAAGGTAGCCACACACGTTACGATTTGCTTGCGCAAACTTAGGCTTGCGCAAATTTGCTTGACGTCGGTATTGACCACACACGTTACGATTTGCTTGCGCAAATTTGCTTGACGCCGGTATTGACCACACACATCAAATTTGCTTGTGATATCATTTCTGTTTAGAGACCGTCCAGGTGTGTTACGCGGTAATGGCATCAATTATTGATGACGCTTTGGCTATAGTTGGACTAATAATCGCTACAAAAAAATAAAACAAAGACGTAAAATTAACCGAACCATATGGTGTAAAGACTGGTTAAGGGAAAGAGAGCATTATTCGCACATCAACTTATTAAACGAATTGAAAATTGCACCCAAAGACTGGCATAACTCCTCGTGGAGGCAATGGGCAGCAGTGACCACTCGCGTCCAGCCCTGGTCCAGGCCATGGTACGGAGCGAGAAGGCATGGCAAGCCTTCACCTCCTTCTGCGAAGCAGTAATGCTCGCGAAGGAGAAGGCGGAGCGCGCGAGGGAGAGACAAATGTTGCGACCTCGCGCCCCTAGCCGCCGCCGTAGGAGACGTCCTGGGCGTCGGGAATCGCGAGTTGATTTCCGGCCACCGTAGGCGCGGGCTTGCGGACGGAGAGCAATGAGTAGCTCGATTGTTGATAAAAAAAAAACATGAGGGGGCAGTCTTTGGGGACTGCCGATGGAAGTGAAAACAGTATCCTATAATATTATGTTAATCCAAGTAATAAACTATCTATCTGCCTCATCCAAATCTTATTAGTAGCATAACATGAATTCATGCATGCCTAGTACTTTTAGTTAGGTTACTGCTCAGAAATTGTGCACAACGTGTAATAATTGAAATACTATCGTGAATTCATGCAAGCCTAGTACTTTTTATTAGGTTACTAACAAATTCTACTCTCCCTCCGTCTTACGAATTTTCGATCAGTACCCTAATTACGTAATACACGATCAATCAGAATCTGAATCGCTTTGAAACAGATTGCTAATCCATTGCTTCAAAAGTTCGAAAATAAATTCTGCTCAGCAACGTAAATAACGCAATGAATGCTGTTGAACTGTCAAAATGAAACAGATTAATCGGAATCGTTTACGAAAATTTGTTGCATAATTAGATAGCAGGTTACGTGTCCTGAGGCAAGTTTAAAATTTTTTACCAAGCCAAAAAAAAGTGCACAATACCGCCAAAGAAGTTTTTGCTTCAAAAAACTACTGAAATTGGAACACATGCCCCACACATGCTCAAGCGCGCAAACTCAAATTTGCACAAGCTTGGAATCGAAAATTGAAAATCACACAAGCCTAGAAATTTGCGCAAACTTCCCACACACGTAACGATTTGCTTGCGCAAGCCTAAGTTTGCGCAAGCAAATCGTTACGTGTGTGGTCACCAAAAATCGCTACAAAAAAATATATACGTAGGTACAATAAAACCCAACCATGTGCGCCGCGACACGACTGATTTCAATGAATTTCTATGAAGTACCTTCCGATGCTAGCGACACGTCAGCACGTCGCCTTCTTAAAAATACATAGAAACCAGTCCTGTCGCGGCGACACGTCGCCTGCAGTTGCCACCTGTGATCAACTACCGAATTGTACCCGGCGCATGCCAGTAAAGCTCCCAGACGACAAGATTTTTTTCGACACCTTCAATTGTCTTCATCGTCATATTTCAGCCAATAAAACTTTCTCATGAATCACTCCGTCCATAGGTAAAACCGTATGAAAATCCGTTCGGTAGGTTTTGAGCTTATCGCATTTGATAAAAGAAATCTACTGAAATTTGAACACACGCTCAAGCAAATTTGCGAAAACGCACAAGCTTGGAATCGAAAATTTAAAATCACACAAGCCTAGAAATTTGCGCAAATTTCTTCCCACACACGTAACGATTTGCTTGTGCAAGCCTAAATTTGCGCAAGCAAATCGTAACGTGTGTGGCTACCATTAGAATAGCCACCAAGATGAATCACTTATTCAAGTTCACTTTTAAATCATCTTTAAGTAAGTTATTTAACTAACGAATTCAAATTAATAATAATCTATGATAATCTTCATACACACTGCGCACTGGCACTGCGACCAAATATTGGTTATTAGAATGGCCACCTGAAGATGAAACTGTTCAGTTTCGAATTAAAAATGTGATTAACTTCACCCAGGCCCTATTACTTCCACGGATGTACGGCCGAAGAGTCTTTACTCATTTGGGCAATATTCCTGATCCCGGAATTCTAGAAACTTTAGGCAATGTTCCTACTAACACAGACCAATACGGGTCTGAAATATGCAACAAACTTGCCAACCGTTTTACATATTTTCAAGGCGTTCCGAAAATTTTACCTCAAAATATCGAATACCTAAAAATTGAGTCCTAGATGCCCATAAAATAAATCTTGAAATTAGGATGGTATGCTGATACCGCAGTTAAAGTGATAAAGGCAAATAAAAAGTAACAAATAACTTGTTTGACCAACATTATTATTAAAGTGTTGCAAAAATTCATGAATACAAGCAGAATTTAATTTAATTTGATTAAAAAAATGACATGATTTAACATCGTATTTATACACCAAGTACCTAATATACCTTTCTGTTCAGTGAAAATTTCGTAGAAACATTGAAGCCAGCTAGAATTCAATCTGCCTATTAGCACAGACTGTGCTATTAGCCTTTTCCCAACTATGTTTGGGTCGGTTTCCAGTCTAACCGGAACACACCGGATTTTGTATGGAGCGACTGCCTGTCTGGCCTCCACAATCCAGTTACTGAATGCCCGTAACAGCTGTCAGAGATCTGCGAATCTGCTAAGTACGCAGGCCGTTTATCTATCAACATTGGAAATACCATTTACGTCACCCGTTGTAGAACAATTTCCTCGGGTAATGAGGACCGAATTATTTAAAACTGAATAATAATCAACTCAAAATAGGTGCAGAATTCATTCCTGCATGAGAAAATCAATTTGTTTCAAGTATTTTCTTGGTACCAAAAACAAATGGCAAGATGCGTTTTGTTATAAACTAGCTGACCCGACAGACGTATGTTCTGTTGAAATATCAACCATCGTCGTTCAAAAATCACATAGGAAAGACGTTTAGATTTTCCTGAATTTGAAAATTTTCCGGGTCTAATTTTTCTTTCCATAAAAACTTTATTCGGACTATTCCTTACAAACAAAAAATAGACAATCGTTCCAGACATTCTCAAGTGATGCGCTTACCAACGCACAGCATTAAATTTATTTATATTGATTTAAATAAAATCCTAATTAAAACGTACCATTTTAAATTAGAGGATTTAAGAACTGCATTAGAATTGTAACGTATTCTATCATTTTTATTGTGAAATGGCATCAATTGACCTCAAAGGCTCGTTAATTATCTTAATTAAGATGCACAAAGAATCTCGAAAATATCTAAGATTCTGCTTCGAGGGTAAATTATTCTAATTTAACGTTTTTTGCCCTATACGCTTTTCACGTTATATGTAAACCTGGGTAGCTTTCCACTATTTGTTGTTTATACGATTAGCTATTGCTTGAATATTCCCGCCTGGAATGTGTAAGTAACATATAGATCTAACTAAAGATTATTAATTTAACTTGATTTCATTTTAATAAAGAAAAAAGCACTTTGCACAATTTCCTTCGACTAAATGCATATTCAGGTATGATAATAGATTCACATCGAGTTTCAGATTAGTTTAACAACAGTTAAAAGATTATACGAACGAAAGCGGAACTTGTAATATTTTCAAAACGAAACGTTGTAACTTTTGTATAAAGATATATTAGGATTATTAGTTTCCTGTTGTCCAGCGATCGAATACGGATGGCCGCACAATCAAGAAATGGAAAGATATAAATATGTCAACTCGAAAGGTCTATTTATATTAATTCTATGAATCTACCTGAATCATTTCAACCATTCATCATTTCTTTGACTGATAGCTAGATAAAATAGAACGTTCTGAACATCGAATAAAAATTGGTGTTTACCAAGTTGAAATATATTTCCTGACGCCTCAACGACGGGGTGGGGGGACGCCTGTGAAAGAAGGTCTTCGAGCGGGCAGTGGTCGAATACTGAACAAAACCACACAAATTATTTAGAACTTCTTGCCGCATTTATTGCCATACAAGTTTTTGTTAAAGTTCTTTAATTGACAAAAAGCGTTGACAATTCAACGTGTGAGTCTATCTGGCAGGCCCCAACGAGATTTATCAACAGGTGATAGGTTTACATAAGGACATTATTTTGTACCTATAGAAAATAAATAAGATATATTTTGTACCTCGACAGTTTTTGATTAAATGACGTTTCTATGAAGTGTCTAGCTAGCGGGCCCCTTATGATTATTTTTATTGTTATTATACTTTCAGATCGCCCAGTAGTGCTCGGAGTTAGAAAATATTATGTACCTTACAAATCCGAAATTTCGAGTTTCTGTGAGCTATACTTTAGGAGATATTCGTTACTTAGACAAACGTCCAGCCAGCGGGCCACTTTTTAAATACTACTCTTTTATATCATACAATAGCAGAAGAAGCTTGATCCTATTATGTACCTTACAAATTCAAAATTTCGACTTTCTGTGACCTATACTTTAGAAGATATTCGTTACTTAGACAAACGTCCAGCCAGCGGGCCACTTTTCAAATACTACTCTTTTATATCATACAATAGCAGAAGAAGCTTGATCCTATTATGTACCTTACAAATCCATAATTTCGACTTTCTGTGACCTATACTTTAGAAGATATTCGTTACTTAGACAAACGTCCAGCCAGCGGGCCACTTTTTAAATACTACTCTTTTGTAACATACAATAGCATTAGGAGCTTGATCCTATTATGTACCTTACAAATCCAAAATTTCGACTTTCTGTGAGCTATACTTTAGAAGTTATTCCATTCTCCCATGTCAATCTTCAAGCTATCATTTACTCATTAAAGATTATAATTACTAGGTATTACATTTTCTCTTTTAATCAGTTAAATAGCGCCCTACTTAAAAGAACTACTCTTTTTCTTAATCCCAGTTTTGTTGTAGCACTGTTGAGTGATTATGAAAGCAGGTATAATGTTTGAAAACGGGTTTGCCAGCTAGGCGCTTATTTTATTAACGAATACCTTATGAAGTCCATAGGAAGTTGAAATTTTGGATATGTAAGGTACAGACGCCAGCATATCAAGTTACTACAATCTGTCTTTCTTTAATAGATTTTTAACTTTATCGCTAAAGAATAAGGTTCAATGTTGATTGGGAAAATTTCACAGATTGGAGTAGGTTGATGTGCTGGCGTCTGTACATAATAGTATTACCCAGTTACTGGGTTGTGGAGGTGAGATAGGCAGTCGCTCTATATAAAATACTGGTATTTAGCTGCATTCGGTTAGACTGGAAGCCGACCCCAACATGGTTGGGAAAAGGCTAGGCAGATTGAAGATACATAATAGCACAGTATAAAAAGATACAGTAGGACGACGCCTTTGATCTCGTAGTAAATGCAGACAACGTGTAGGCATTGTCACGACAGCCTGGGTTGTCCCAAGTTAACAATATTTATTTTATTAATTTATTTTAGATCAACATGGGCATCAACATTATTATAAACAATAATTAACAATTATCAAAAAGATCGTCTTTTTGTGTACCAGCCACTCATCTAAAAAACTGTAGGTATCTTTATAAATGGGCGACTGAGAAATATTAGATTTACTAGATTAATGTATTAGATTTTTGGTTTTTAGATTTACTGGATTTGAAATTTCTGTTGTTGAACTTAATTATATAAAAAATCCTCATCCTAATACAAAAAAAATATTGGGAAGCATGAACATGGTTTGGTATTGAATTCTATTTGACTCAAATGCTCAAACAATTTAGACCCAATGTTGTTTCCAGAAAAATTAAAAATCGACATCAATTTTGTTTCCAAGCTATGGATGTAATCCACAAAATCATCCTGAGGGACTTGTAGTCCTCCGAAGCGATCACGGCTAGTATTTTAAGCTGAAATTGATGCAATCGCAACACACGTCGTATGCACCATTCTAATATTATACATAAATTAAAACAATATTAAATTCAACTCGATAGCCCTGAAAGGTATTTCCCGAACTACTAACACGGTAGCGTAAGCAGTCCGGGAGCGCGCTTCCCCCGTCTCGCCCCTCACGCCCCGCAAGATTACCCTGTCTTAGACGTCTTCATCGGACGACTGTATGATGTATAGACTGATGGGTGATAATAGTATCAAGCTTCTTATTCTATGTATGATATAAATGAGTAGTATTTAGAAACAAACCCACTGGCTGGACCTTTGTCTAAGTAACGAATATCTTCTAAAGTATAGGTCACAAAAGTCGAAATTTTGGATTTGTAAGGTACATAATAGGATTAAGCTTCTTCTGCTATTGTATGATATAAAAGAGTAGTATTTAAAAAGTGGCCCGCTGGCTGGACGTTTGTCTAAGTAACGAATATCTTCTAAAGTATAGGTCACAGAAGGTCGAAATTTTGGATTTGTAAGGTACATAATAGGATTAAGCTCCTACTGCTATTGTATGATATAAAAGAGTAGTATTTAAAAAGTGGCCCGCTGGCTGGACGTTTGTCTAAGTAACGAATATCTCCTAAAGTATAGCTCACAGAAAGTCGAAATTTTGGATTTGTAAGGTACATAATAGGATCAAGCTCCTAATGCTATTGTATGTTACAAAAGAGTAGTATTTAAAAAGTGGCCCGCTGGCTGGACGTTTGTCCAAGTAACGAATATCTTCTAAAGTATAGGTCACAGAAAGTCGAAATTTTGGATTTATAAGGTACATAATAGGATCAAGCTTCTTTTGCTATTGTATGATATAAAAGAGTAGTATTTAAAAAGTGGCCCGCTGGCTGGACGTTTGTCTAAGTAACGAATATCTCCTAAAGTATAGTTCACAGAAAGTCGAAATTTCTGATTTGTAAGGTACATAATATTATCTAACTCCGAGCACTACTGGGCGATCTGAAAGTATAATAACAATAAAAATAATCATAAGGGGCCCGCTAGCTAGACACTTCATAGAAACGTCATTTAATCAAAAACTGTCGAGGTACAAAATATATCTTATTTATTTTCTATAGGTACAAAATAATGTCCTTATGTAAACCTATCACCTGTTGATAAATCTCGTTGGGGCCTGCCAGATAGACTCACACCAATTCAACAGCAGTAGCATACATAAATAAAATAGGGGTATAGAATACCCTCATCTCACAAAAATAACTCGTGAAATATGTTAACCGGTGAAGGTAATATATAATTAGGTAAAGCAAAAAGCCTTTCATCTTTGCCTGGTACATAAAACCTAGTGATAATTGTAATTGCAGATTACGTATCACAAAGAACCTACCAGACATAAAACAGGAGCTGTCGGATTGAGCCTTTGGCAGTCGCAGTCTCACACATTCGATCATCCAAAAATTTTTCTATTTAGCAAGTCGCATAAATAACAGATCCGTGACATCACCGAGACCCAGATGCATCTGCGATGGACTCGTTTACAGTTTTATGGTCAAATTAGGATTTCCACGCATTCCCGACATTTTGAGTCATACAGTATTATTTTCCGAATTTGATTGTGAAAATAATAATAGACAAGGCACGGGGTATCATGGTCGCACCCTTCTGGCCAACACAGCCATGGAACCTCGTGTTTAAATTTAATAATTAGTTGAGATATATTAATATAATGCTAGCATCCTTAGCGCCTACCTGCATGAAACAATATGACATTCACTTGACGAAATGGTGAAAATTCTGTGAAATTAATTCGTTAAATGTTTATGACGCCTCTATAGTTCTGTACCCACAGTAATTACCTTTTTAACCCAACTCTTGTAGGACGGTTGTTAATTATGGTAGCCTCAATTCATTCGGATCTGTTCCTTCCCTGGTGCCGAGCCCAGTACCCACTAAGTAGTTAGTGACGGAGTAAAAAGATTCCACAAAGGGGGTTTTTACACTAAAACCACCAAGAACTAAATATGACGTTACCTGGGGATACCAATTTAGTATCTGATAATTGACTTCTTGGCATCCTTATGAGGAATTACTTATAGCTTACAAATAAAACCATTACCTTTACTGTCTCTGTCGACTGCACACAGAGTTCAAACTCTCTCTGAGATAAAAGTAAGCAATGTTCAAAACCTTTCTTAGTGTATAACAATTACTCTGTTATTATTTATATTTCTGACTTCTAGACCGGGATTTCAACAACCTATTATTAATTTACCTTTTTATCTAAAAACAGCCATATCCTGCCCAGCCACTAAATTACTGTGCTATAGAGAACGCAACCTTAGGAACATTGACGATTTATTTGTTGGAATTACGAAACCTTGTAATCATAAACTAGTAGGAACGCAAACCCTTGACCGCTGGATAAAGCATACGTACAATTAGTGTGGGGTTGACCCGAGCGTGTTCAGTGCACACAGCGCGAGACACAGACATCTCGCACAAAACACGTTTTTATAGTACTACTAGCTGCCCGTCCCAGCTTCGCATGGGTAGCCCTAATTTGCAATAAATTAAAATTGCGACTATAATTTGAGATTTAAACTATCCTATCTCTCAAGTTGGATCGAACTGCACATGGTGTGCGAATTTTATTATAATCGGTTAAGTGGTTTAGGAGTCCATTGAGGACAAACATTGTGACACGAGATTTATATATATTAAGATATATTATTTTATAGTATTTATACATAATTGTCCACAGCTAGCTGTGATAGCTATTATCTATAAGAAAAATTATTCCTTAATTAGAATTCATTTGTTTCATATTACCCTTTGAGTATTCAAAGGAAACGCTTAATTATTGTCAATCCTAGAAGTACAAAGTTGATCTTTCTTATTATTGATTGTAACAAAAGAAATAATAATACAATTATTTTAAACATGACTTATCATTGATAATATTTCCGCAATACTCTCAAAGTCTACATGTGTAAATTACTAATATCATAATTATACCAGCGCCGAGTCCGAAGAGATTAGTAATCCCACCCTCCCAGTGCTGTACCTACGAGTACACACCCCAAATTGTCTATGGTGTCTCGGAAATACATCAATGAACCACAGGATATTTTACTCTAAACTAAATGACTGGCGACACTCGTCTGAGAGCGAAACTGGACAAAAGTACCCACAAAAAAAAAAAAAAAAGTTATGTCAAATAAAATTGCCATAAAGAAAAATAGGATATAATATTTTTTCTCAACTTAGTGCATGAGTGGTGAGAACTATGCGTAACTACATGTGTAAATTACTAATCTCTTCGGACTCGGCGCTGGTATAATTATGATAGAACTTCACGTACAGGTAAGTTCGTTTAATCATTAATTATTAAAAATCACGAAATTCATTTTACCGAAAGTCGTAAATACGATTTGTATGGTTTCCGATTTCCATACGTTCGAAGAATCAAATGCTCGATGGGTTCTCGGTCCGAAAAACGACATTCCGATTTTCAATACTTCGAATAAACTACTAAAAACATACATACTCTCGAAAAACATTACCCTCCTTCTGGGGCAGTCGGGTAATTAGGATTCTGATTCTGATTCAATTAGTATAATATTAAGTTACGCATTATAAATTCAAAATCTATGAGTTTTTAATTTAAAAACGTCTACTTTGGTCCCCCTCTTTTGTTGGTGAATCATTTGGGTTAGGTTAGGTTAGACCTAATTAACGCGCGAAGGCGAGCGACCGCAGGGAGCGTGCCGCGGCAGCGGCCGCCAAGTGCCAGATTCCCTCTATTGTTGGTGAATCATATGGGTTAGGTTAGGTTAGATCAGTGACCATTAACGCGCGAAGGCGAGCGACCGTAGGGAGCGTGACGCGGTAGCGGCCGTCGAGCGCCAGATCCCCTCTATTGTTGGTGAATCATTTGGGTTAGGTTAGGTTAGATTAGTGACCATTAACGCGCGAAGGCGAGCGACCGTAGGGAGCGTGCCGCGGCAGCGGTCGCCGAGCGCCAGATCCCCTTTATTGTTGGTGAATTATATGGGTTAGGTTGGAACTGTGACCAGTGTGTTTTGTTGTCTTGCTTTTCAGCTTTACAAGGCCTTTTTATTTCGGAATTCTAATTAATCCGTACTTTAATAATCGGAATTCGTATTTTTGATGTTTTGAATTATCATTAATTCGGAATTTTTGTTATTCGATCTATTGAAACTCGGTATTTTGAGAATAGGAATTATAAACGTTAGGAATATTGAAATTTTGGAATTCCCAGGGGGGGGGGGGGGGTCTTTGGGGACAAGACCGGGCAGTGTGGGTTTCCTACCTCACTAAACTATCTACACATGGAAGGGGCGCACCGTTTCCTCTCAAAAGACCAATCCGGAACCCCCTTTGTGCAGCGCCTGTTAGGGCACATCTCTGGGGAGACTGTAAAGGGGTCTCCCCGAAACCTAACTTTAATATATTAATATTATATTAATAGCGATATGGAACTTTAAAAACCAAAAAGTAGTAGTTTCTTTACAATACAAGGTGCCGTTTTGCATCCTCGTCAAATTCAAGGAGGTAACTATGCTAATGATTCTCGACACGAATCAATAATAAAATAAGTAGGTTTATTTTTTCATTTTTCGTTTTTTCGGACATCGACCTGTGTGGATACGCATGTTAAAATGCGCCCTGTGTGAATCGATACCGCACTGTAAACTCTCTTTTGCACACATAAACACGCAGTCTACCCCGCGCGCGCCCGCGCACCCTCCCTAGTACTATCCCCAATTCCCCACACCGCACCCCGCCACACGCTCGCTCCGCTCACAGTCACACACACATCAATCAACTAGTGTGATTGATGTCGTCATCGTGAATTCGTGAGCGCGTCTTCACGTTCGCTATTTCCCGTCCCGCGCTCCTTTATTTCGTTTTAAATACGGAACAATGACGGAAAACTACTCCAATGTTGTGTTGGTGGAGATGGTTCGTTTATACGCGATGTGTGGAGGGAGACAGCCTACGTCGAGCAGTGCACGTGTCGTGTCGCGGAAGTGTTTCCGACACGCTCAAGCTGGCGGCAGCAGACTGAGGTCAGCCTGTCGATCGAGATGAAATAATAAGTGTTACAGGAAAAAAAGTGATTAGTGCTTTCGACACCGTAAAAAGTTTGTGTTGCGAAAGCTGAAAAAAACCAGCGACGTCGAGCTAGACTGTGCCTAGAACGTGAAGGTGGTTACTTACAATAATACCTCTGGCTAGCTTACCTTGCTTGACCTGGAAAACACACGTTGAAAATACATGCAAAAAACTTAGCCAGTATTCGTATGCTCTCTATAATCTCAGAAAAGTGTCAAATCGGGCAACATTACTGATGGCGTATCATGGGTATGTTGCATCTACTTTACGCTACGGGCTTATATTTTGGGGGAACTCACCAGACCGAGAAATGGCGTTCAAAGCCCAGAAACAATGCTTAAGGGCAATGTGTGGCATACAACGTACAGAAAGTTGTAAGACACATTTTCAACAGTTACAAATATTGACATTCCCGTGTCTTTATATATATGAAGTGGCAATCTTTGTCAAATCTAATCTACATCTTTATACACATCCAAGAAGCACACGACACGACACAAACATAAAATATGCGTAAGACGTCATAAAAAAGCAGTATTTAATAAAAACATTCTGGGCATGGCACCCAAAATATACAATAAGTTGCCAAAAACTATCACTGACCTACACAAAATAGACCAATTCAAATTAGGTTTGCACGAATTCCTAGTAGAAAAATGTTACTATTCTATTAATGATTATTTAAATGAAAGATGACTGATTTTATCTGAAATGATCACGAATATCTAATAATTATTATTAAAATTCTATTTGACTTATGTATTTTTTATTTTGCCATTCTATTTTTTATGTAAATTAATTTAAATTTTGCTATGTATATTTAGTGTTGCGATTAGTTCCTAATATATTAATTTGCACACCTCATTAGGTTATAATACAATGTACCTTATATACCTGTAACACCTTTATAACATGTATTATGCAAATAAATAATTTGACTTTGACTTTGACTTAGGTAATCATTTATTTATTTGTACATAGTCTACAATAATTTTTAAAAACGTGATTGATAAGCACGGTGGGACTTTAGCGGATTATTGGTGTAAGTAAATAAGTTGATTTAAAATTTTTTAACTACGCCGAAAATACCTAGAATACCTACTTGATAACCGCCTCTTGTTTGTATTACTTACTTTTATTACGTACCTATTCAAACACCGCGCGCCGAGGGCGCCATGCGTTCGTATTTGTTGGTACCTACAAATCCGCCCCTAAGGCGAGCCACCGACCCTACACGTTTTTATTACTAAGGTCTAAGATTTACAATTTCATAATTTACTGCCCGTTTATCAAAAATAAAATAAATTGTACGTAATGCAAAACTAACATTTTATTAATCAGCTGATAGCGGCGCGCTATGCATTCGTATTTCGTACCTACACTGCCGGTCGTCGACACGCACGCACACAGCGACATAGTTGTGTTGTGCGACACTGCGTATCGCATACGCAACGGGGCGATTCTGTTCTTTGAAAGTGGTGTATTCTGAAATACTGTCAAACTTAAATGATTAAAAACACAAGTATGTATTAATTGTTGAGCAGGTATCGTAATTTTATTTGATTATTTATATCTTTCATAACAGGCTCCTGAAAGGACATTGTAAAAAATGGCCTATGAATCAACACGTAGGAAACCTTTACTATAATTACTAGTTTTTTTTATAATTTACATTACAATAATTACAATAGAACGGACACTTCATAATTTCGAAAACATTTTAAAAAGTAATTCACATCGGTCTTATTCCCCAGCGCCATTATTTTTTGTTTCAATTTGACGTTTTGAATACGCTCTCTCAGCGCTTGATCTGTGAATAAGGTTTTTAGTTACAAACGGAATAAAGCGATTGAAAGCGCTGTGTGAAACAAGCAATAACAACACTGACAGTCGATGAATTGACAGATGATACTTTGACATGTAATAGTAATGACAGTGTCATTTTGTCTCAGTGCATTTTTATAATGGTCATACTCATAACTATAAATAAATTAGTTTAAAGAAATAATGGTTCTGACCAACTACCTAATAGATAAATGCACCTACATAATATGTAATGAAACGTTTGAAGATATAATCCAATGTATTTTCACAAATATACGCTAAGTTAATATGTTTCTATTGTCCTAATTATAACCCCAAAATCCGAAAGTGTTTTAGATTTTTTTACAATTCTCAGTACTGTCCGTCATTTTAATTTGTTTTCAATAGAATATATGTATGTATAATATAGAACATAGAAAGTACATTCACGTCTCTGTTGGTTCTTAGGCGAACGATGTATGGACGCCGAACAATGTCCTTTGACGAGGATGCAAAACAGCACCTTGTATAAAGCTTTGTATAAAATTGTATTTTTGACTAAATGTTTTTGAAACTGCCCCCCTCCTTGGCGACGCTCATATAAAAAGCTCACCGTGAACATTTAGGTGGAGCGAGCTGTCATTGTCACTACCACAGTCATGCTCATGCAGTCATGAGTTCATGACACCCCCAAGACGAGTTTCATAGATCTATGCGAGTACTTATACCTGTTTTAACATTGAAAATGTTTTTTCTCAAACATGATCGATCAAAGATAAATCGAAATGGCTGTACTGGTCAAAAACAAAGCAATCTTAATAGAATAGTAGATTGTTATACAAGGGTCGAAAGAAATCAATTCCCATACGAGGTATTTAGACGCCCGTGCGTGGCGAGGGCGGCTATAGTCCGAGTAGGAATTGATGTCTTTCATCCGTGTTAAACACTCTACTTTTCATTTCGAATGTAAGGAAAGTAAAAAATAGTGTTTAAAATATTTATTGATATTAAATAACATGATTAGTACCTATTTAAAATGAACTAAGAAGTTAGAACAATTTGTGATTTTTTTAAAATATGGAACGCACCGCGTCAGCGCTGCAGGCCGTCCCGCGCATTAGGTTTTTTATTTTATTCACACTGGCTGTTTTATATAAACAGCCAGTGTGAATTAAAAAAAATACCTCACAAGACCGGAGCCCAGTGTTTCCACTTTTAGGGATTTCTCCCTTTTTATGGGAAAAATGGCCAATAATAAGCATGGTTTAGGGATATTTTATTTTGGCAGGGATCTACGGATTTTAGGGAAAAATTGAACTTGAGTTGGTAGCCCTATTGTTTATACTAGGCAGCACCCGATGTACTACTTTACTCTATGGCACCACCGATTGAATAAAGGGGATTCCCTGAAACTTGTAATAATTGTAATACGTCTAATTTTAGTTTACCATGTTATTGTTAATAGTACTATTTCTGTGGCTAAAGACGACATCGGAAATAAGTCGCATTATACCTAGAGTTGGTTTGTTTCGTCTCTCTCGATTTATAATGAATGTTTTCTAGGTATTTATGCAATAAAAATGAAAAATTCCCTAAACCAAGGATTTTTGTATTTTTTAGGGAATTTTAGAGATACCTAATTCATTAAGAAACTGGAGAAAAACCAAAAACGTAAGTGGAAACACTGCCGCAGCTTTTTTGTTTTTATTCTATTCGATATTTTTCATGTAAAAAGTTTCGTAGCAGAGTACCTAACCATAAGTTCTATTTTTTAAATTCATTCCCGCCCTAGGGTGGGAAGCAATTACTATGAGTCTTTCCCGCCCCAGAGAGGGAAGCAGCGTTTTCCACCCGCTACTCGGATCAAACAAACACTACTTTCCGAGCATGAGAGATGAAAAATCTATATCGGTCGTGTTTAGCGCCCAAATAAAGTAGGTACTATGAAAACTCATATCTGTCGTGTTATTTAAAAATGGAACAAATTTTTTACTTCTACACATGGTAACCCAGAAGATACCTTATGAAAGATTTTATTTGAATTTCGAACTGGCTTAGGAAATGGATACGAGTAAAGAAGAAACAAATGATCATAGGGGCGCGTGAAAATTTTCTTTGTTCGTCACTGATTCTGTAATTTATAATTTGCTAGCTGCCCGCCCTGGCTTCGCACGGGTACCACTAAGTACTTATCTACGACACACCTTCCCTACCAACCTACCTACCCTAACTACTTACCTACCTAAACCTACCCACATACATACCTACCCTACCTACATACATACAAACCTACCTACCTACATACCTAATTTACCTGCCTATATACCTACCCTACCTACCTACCTACTTACATACCTACCTACTTGCATACCTGCCTACTTACTATTTCACCACACGTTTTCACGAAACTTTGCGGTGCGGGCTTGAACTGCGCCTAACTCATTTTTATTCTGAATTTCATCTTGACATGGTAAACTTGTATTGATTTGATTAAATTTTAAACTAACGCTCTTTTTATTGGTCTATCACATTCATACCGTGCATTTACATCACAGTGTGGTCAATGATTAATGTTAACTGACACGTTAGCTCGGCGACGCCCGAACGTAAGCTCGGTGACACTGCATGACTAGCTGATCCCGAAACGAGGCGATGCCATTACGATGACGGTAATAAGTGTCCGCCAGTCTACAGTATGGAGTACAGAGGGAGTTTCATTGAAAGAATGCTAAACGGCTCGAGTGACAGTGAAGGCGAAGCCGAACTGCTGTGTGCGTTGACCTTCACGCGGACGAAGTCGCTGGCAAAGTGGAGCTAGCGGACAGCTACCCATAAAATATAATATTCGCGACGATATTAATTTGAGAACACTGCATGGTTGTTTAGACTGGGGCACACAGTCTGAAGCGTGCCGTCCATTTCAGTGCTTGAATTCCTCATGAATTGTTTCATTGTATTTAAAATAATGTTTACAGTTGCCGCAGGTGATAAGGAACGGCTGGCCGGGCTAGTTCGCGGGCACCCGGTGCTGTACAACACTCACTACGCGCACTTCACAGACAAGGCGCAGAGGCGTTACGCCTGGCAAGACATCAGCAGGAGGATGCTACGACCAGGTACTTTGATGTTCACACTCCTCATGATAAGGCGTACATTACGCCGCAGGCAGGTCCCCCCCCCCCCGAAATGTGAGAAGCCAGAATCTCAATCCAAAGATCGACCCTCCTAGGGTACCTCCGTACTCTAATACATCTAATAATTGTAATCGCATAATCTACAAAAATAGCAGTAGGTACGTCTGTATTTGTATTGAGTCCGACTTTGTATTGAATGAATTCCTGCAACTTCAGTATTTTCTGAGAGAGTCTAACTAACCTATCCAGGTTAGGCCTTGGATAGGTTAGTTAGACTGCAAAAATTTTCGAGATCGCTTCGTTCGCTCTTGCATCCTTTATTCTCGTAATTCTCAAACTTTCTGCTTGTGTCGATAAACTTACTCGTATGTACCTTCTTCTATTTTTGTACGAAAGGTCGCAGACAAAGAAAATCGAGCGAGAAGTCATGCTAAAAATTTCAAGCTCGGTTCGCTCGCTCTTGCATCCAATATTCTCCATAGCGGCCCCACTGGCGGACTAAGGGGAGGTAGGGGGTACGGGGGGCGGCAAGTGTGGTCCGCTGGGGCCTTCTATGTATTCTAAATAAATAAATACTAAAAACTACAGGAAATTCATTATAAAAAACCCCACAATAACAAACGATAAATGCCGCAAATGTCACAGCCAACCAGAGACCATACAACTCATAACAGGGGCATCTCAGAGTAATAACTAAAGCATAGAGGGAGTCTATAGATTAGAAAAATGGACGCACCGAAATTGTCAAAACGGTCACAGTTGATCTCTTTTTACACGACCAATTTAAAAAGCACAATAGTTGCCTAGTAAACGGTTAACCGTACAAGTATTTGATCTAGCCGTATATTACGTCGTGAATGTCAGTACGTGTGCTGGTTGAGGTGCTGGTCATTTTTTATTAAAAACCAATAGATTTTTGAATATTTTTGTAAAAACGAAAGGTGCAAAGGACTTATCAATAGTCTGTTAACATGGCTTGTTTTGTGATAACGTGTAAATCACATTCGTCACGGAAAAAAAACAATGAATTTGTAAGCTTTCATCGGTAAGTGTTTTTTTACATTTTTCGTATAAAATCACCCGAAATATTTGGATGTGATCACTGATAACATACATATTAGATTGATAATGATACCTTCAAACTATCTTTATTACAAATTATGTTGTGATCGCGAATTTATTTTCAAAAAATAAATTCGTTAAATTGTGAGGTTATGTTAAGCTAGTAATGTAGGTAATGTAGATACTTTTTATCGATACGTTAATTACATGCTAATAAATTGGAGAAGATATCGTTTTCTTTTCGAGCCATTGCAAATTATACGAATTGATCTCAATTCTCCTACAACAAATCATGCTGAAAGTCAAGTACGGTATCTTTACAAGCTGTCCATTTAACATTGTGTCAACTTCAAACGAGCTGAAAATCAGACAGTAGGTTCTAAAATATATTATTTGTATTGCACTATCGGAGAAAAAATCAAAAGTATATACTTTTTCAGGGTTCTTCAGATGCTATGGAAATAGATGAAAATTAAATGCCAATTTCGATGTCATTCATGAAGAATGAAGAATCGCTGTTGGAAACAAATGAACATGAGTACATTTATAATCCATGTGCTCTTTCAGAATACGCCAGAGATATTATAAATTATATAGCAGGGAGTGTTGTGCGATTTTCAATTTATTTTATTTTTTATCCACAATCTTTCTTTCGTTTTAGAAACAAACTTAGGGTTTCGCGCAAAATACTAATACCCATGAAATCTTTTGATAAACCTCGTACTGTTCCCTAAGTTGAGAATACATAATCCAATAAAAAAAATAAAAAAATAATCTCGATCCGATTACGAGTTTCGGAGAAATGTGTGGACAAAGGAGGATGGCGATGGCGGTCGGCGGTTGGTCGACCCAGACCCGTAGACAGCTCGACGCGGCCACGCGGGTTATGTACACGGCCTCCCTAGCCAGCATGTGACGGTGTGTCGAGCCGGCGCGCACAGATTGACGGCCGGGCTTGCCAGGACGGTGACGGGGGAGAGGGAACAGATAATCGCTAACCCAAATGGGTTCTTTTGCGACCCAAGGTCACGCATTGCGTTGAGTAGGAGCATTGGCAATTTGCTTTTATTAATTAAAGTAACGTTTGTTTAATAAAACCAAATTGCCAATGCTTAAAAGAAGCCTAGAATTAAAGCTCTAACAAATATTTAATGCATTCCACTATATACCTTACAAAACGGCACGTTACAACGTTACATCATCCATGGAATATACGACATGTACATCCAATACATTATATAAATTATCTGTCAAAAATAAATTAATATCGATACCTCTGCACCTCTCTGCACATCACTACCGAGACCAAAAAAGTGGACAGTGGTGGTCCTTATAACTATATACCTGTCCTTTTTTTTCACACGGAATGTGTCATATGTATAAAGAGTATGACTAGACTGAGAAATTTCACCCTCCCTCTATGCTTTAGTTATTACTCTGAGCAGGGGCATGCACAACACTCACACAAACAGACTATACACACAGGTCACAGACACAATCAGTTAAAAAAATGTCATCCATCAAACCCTAGCACTTAAATATAAACTCATACAAGATACAAACACTCCTTATTACAAGTACATACCACAAACAATTCTAGAAAATACCACACAAAAATTCTATTACGATCGCGCCATACTAACCGACCGGACCGTTCACTATAATAGATCAGATATAACCCTTCAGGATAAAGTTAATAAAGTCACATACCTCATAGATATTGCAGTCCCTAATACACATAATTTACAAAAAACAATAGGTGAGAAAATAAGTAAATATGCTGAATTGAAAGAAGTGACTAGAATTTGGAGGCAGGAAAAAGTCTACGTAGTACCCATTGTTGTCTCTACAACAGGTGTTATACCCAATCACCTCCACCACAGCCTTAAACTAATAGACCTGAAAGACTCAATTTACATATCACTCCAAAAAGCCGCAATTTTAAACACCTGCAGAATAGTCAGAAAGTTCATGCAAATTGAGGAAAATGAAATCATTCCTCACAACATTAATACTACATAAAAATAAAACACACACATCATCGTCACCACACACACACACACGCTACATTGACTTGGCTGGCCCGTTAATGTAGCTTAAACTAGCCAAAGAGCTAAGAAACAATAGTTTACCATCGTGGTGGTGTGGTTACGTTGTGGTGGGGCATGCGTGCTCCAAACTCTAGGTCTGTGCCGGTAGAGTTTACTTTGCCGGAACAGGTCTAGAATGAGGGGTCTGGCCCCAAGAGAGATATAGAAAACCGCAGGGCAGCATGTGGTGAGCTGTTGGGCAGTAGCGACCCTACGGACCCTATCTCCCGGGAAAAATCTTGTTCTTCATCTCTGGCTTGCCTTTGTTGGCCGGCTGGAGTGAACACTGAAGGGGAACAGAGCTCATACCTCATTCTTGCCTTAATTGGCCGGTTTGAGTGGAGATTCGCAAGAGCAAACGTGCTCGGAGGAAGGAAGTATTCCAGTAAGATGCTGGTAGGGATTTTGACCGTACTTCCGGGATTGTCCTGATAGCCGTGGAATACCGCTCCACTAAGTGCAATAAGCACCTCAGGAAATGTTGCCTCCTTGTCGCTACGACACTTTGTGCTAGCGACCGTTTTCGGGGGCCCATTATTGAGTGTGCAAGTCACCCCCTGCCATTTTATCTGTGTACATTATAGAACATTGATCAGGCAGGGGCCATAGTCCTTTCTTAGTTCCAAGTCACCAATCAACTTAAGCCACCCAAACCCATAGTCCAAAATCTTTGTTTCCATATCCTGCAATAGTCCTACACCAACCGGGGGTTGTTCTTGGGTGCACTTGCATAGTACATACAGGGATAATCGTCAGTTGGTGCCCCAATACTTTAAGAAATCTAAGGGGCCTCTGCGAGTTGGCTTCGGCCCCTCGTACGCCTTCCAAAGGTCCGGGACCCTAGGGTTCCGAGATAATTATGTCAAAGACATTTTAAATAGTAATAAATAACTTAATTTCCTAAAAAAAAATTACAGATAATTGTACTTTAGTTTATAATTTTACAATTTGTGGTAGAGGACATTTACACTAAACATTTGGATGGTTCAGAAATCTGTACACAATAGATTAAACTCTGTCTCTTAAACTAGGATATCCTGTATCTTAAGAGATTAATATAGGGCGGCAAAATTTTCGAGCTTGCTTCGCTCGCTCTTATATTATAAGTTCTTAAAGTTTTCTGCATACATGGGCCCCCGATAATATTTTTTTTTATAAATCTATACTCTCGAAATCAGAAAAATAAAAATTTCTTTAAATAAAAAAGTTGTCAACCCAAACCGCGACCTAAATGAATTCCTGGCTACGGCCCTGGTACATTACGATGTTCAGTCTCTTCACCAACAATTTCTGGCTACGGCCCTGGTACATTACGATATTCAGTCTCTTCACCAACAATTCCTGGCTACGGCCCTGGTACATTACGATGTTCAGTCTCTTCACCAACAATTCCTGGCTACGGCCCTGGTACATTACGATGTTCAGTCTCTTCACCAACAATTCCTGGCTACGGCCCTGGTACATTACGATGTTCAGTCTCTTCACCAACAATTCCTGGCTACGGCCCTGGTACATTACGATATTCAGTCTCTTCACCAACAATTTTTACTTGACAAGTAACGATTGGCACAAACGTGATTTGTTATTTCATCATTATTTATTTATTTATTTATTTCCTTTGGAAGACTTACAGCTAAACAAAACAGACTAAGAACTTGAAAATGTCACTGACAGCCAATTACAAGTCTTCACATATAATTAACAGATACATACATACAATTAACACATTATAATACAACAAGTATGCCAAATAATTCACTTAGTAATATAATTTATTATCGTATTATTTGATACACAATTCATTTTTAGAGTTCCGTACCTTTAAAGGAAAAAACGGAACTTTTATAAATAGTATCACTTATTCACTTCGTTGTCCGTCCGTCAGTCTGTCAACTCAGAACTCTTTTTCTCAGGAACGCTGGAGGTATCGAGTTGTTTAATATCAAATACGTAGGTGTCTACTTAGAAACTTGATTATTTTAGGGTCCACCTATGAGTTCCAAAAAAATCAAGCTTCTAAGTCAACACAAGAAAAGGGGCAGTCTGTGACTGCCGATAGAAGTGAAAGCTAAGTAACGCCATCTAATGAAAATGTCAGGAATGTATGTGGCTTTTTTTTTTTTTTTTTGGGTGGGAAATCATCAAATGACTTCTCCCGCTCTGGGCGGAGCGGAAGGGCGTGTCAGACTTTTACTGTCTAAAACCCACCCGTGTTCCTTCCCTTGCCTAGACCGGAGCCACGGTTTCCCCTAAGGACTTATCCGCAACCCCAGTGGTAGGCATCGGCCCTAACGGACCCCTTCAGCTTCGCTGACAACTCTTTGAGGCGCGCGTGGAACACTACGCGCCGTCGACCCGGGCTTGGTCCTGATCGGACGGAGAGTTACCCATCACTCTCCGTCCGCAAGCCCGCGCCTACGGTGGCCGGAAATCGGAGATTGATTCCCGACGCCCGGGGCGTCTACTACCGCGGCGGCTAGGGGCTCGAGGGAGCGACCTTAGTCTCTGCCTCTCGCGCCCCGCCTCCTCCTTCACGAGCATTACTGCTTCGCAGAAGGAGGTGACAGCCTGCAATGTATGTGGCTTGCTGTCAGTACTCAGAACGAAAGCTGTAGCGCCATAAAAAAAAATCCAAATTGTTCTGGAGATATTTTTGAGAATGCCCTTCGCACCGTCCCGGTCGCCGTTTTGATGTCAGCGACTCGTGACAGACCATCTTTTCCAGGAAAAGTATGAATGATTCTTCCCAAGCGCCACTTGAGAGGTGGAAGATTATCCTCCTTGATGAGTACAAGAGTATTAGGTACCAATTCTTCCTTACTTGTCTTCCACTTCGTTCTGGTCTGAAGCTCCGCTATGTACTCCTTCGACCATCTCTGCCAGAACTGCTGTCGCATCTGTTCCACGCGGTCATAACGGGACAGGCGATGTGAAGCTGTAGTCGTCAGGTCTGGGCTGGCGTTTGCGGTGAGCGGTCGGCCAATCAGAAACAGAGAAGGGCTGAGGGGAAGAAGGTCAGTTGGGTCTGTGCACAGTGGGTACATGTGTCGAGAGTTTAGGACGGCTTCGATTTGAGTTAATATCGTGCTAAACTCCTCGTATGTTAAGTTCGCGTTGCCAATAACACGACGGATGTGATATTTGCAAGACTTTACTCCTGCCTCCCACAATCCTCCAAAATGCGGTGAATATGGTGGTATGAAATTCAATTTTATATTATCATTAGCTAAAATCTCCATAATATTATGACTATTGTTCTTTAAAAATTGTGTAAGTTCTTTCATTGCCCCAATAAAATTCTTACCATTGTCTGAAAATATTTCAGCAGGCTTACCCCGTCGAGACACAAATCGTTTTAAAGCTAATATGTAAGCATCTGTTGTTAAATCAGTAACTAATTCTTACGTGAACTGCACGCGTTGAGAAACAGACGAATAAACAAATATAGCATTTCTGCAGTTTAGCGCCTCTCCCTTTACGGTTCAAAATAAACATGGGTCCTGCATAGTCTACACCGCACCTTATAAAAGGATACCCTGGTTCTAGCCTTTCTACAGGTAAGTTACCCATTTGAACTGAAACAGTTTTACCTTTAATACGTGTACATGTCACACATGTATGTACTACATTTCTAGCCAGATTGCGGCCTCTGAGGGGCCACCAATTTTCTCGTATACTAGCTAACAGTGATTGGGGGCCTGCATGAAGCTGCCGCTTATGCTCATATTGAAATAACAAACGTGTAAAGGTATGTTTACTACACAACAGGATGGGGTGCTTTTTATTATGTGAAAAACTTAAAGAATTATCTAACCTACCCCCAACTCTAATAATATTATTATTATCAACAAATATGTTAAGACCCGAAATATTACGGGTAGTTTTCAAGGTTAAATTCCCTTTTGATGAAATATCAAGATTAGGAAACGATTGGTTTTGTGACATTTGAGTCAATTTATTAATAGATTTATTTAACTCATCTACTTTAAGCGGGCCGTCTAAACGATTACCCTTTATTTTATTGCGTGCGTTTTCAATGAAACATAACAAGTAAGCAAATACTCGCTTCATGCGAGTAAACGAAGAGAATCTCTCAAACGGAAAAGTTTTTTCATTATTTTGATGTAGGTCAACCGGGGCATTAGCGTCTTTGGGGCAATTGCGTTTATTTGAAATAATTTAAAATCTGTTTTAAAACCGACCTCTCCTGCCATCTAGTTTTGTTTATTTTGAATAAAATTAAAAATTATAGTTTCAATAGATGGCGTTGAAACGCATAGATTCAAAATATCGGCCATATTGAAAATCATTTGATTTTTGTGAAGTTGTGCTGCACGAAGTGAGTGATCAAAAACCTTAAAAATCCATATTTTTTCTCGGTTTTCCGTTTTTATTCTGAAATGTACTTAAATAATATATTACAGCCTGTCTATAACAATAGTTATTTTTATTGAAATCGTTTTGGTTGTGGAGAAATGATGATTTAAATTTTTTAGGTTAGGTCTGAGCTTATGGGGTAAATGCATCTGCAGTTTCGGGGTTATTGCGTCTATATGACGCATTTGCCCCAAAACCAAGAGATGTTAACCTTAAACTTAATGTTAACCTTTATTTCGTGTTTTTTTAATTTTTATTTAATAGTTAATTTATTTTCGTAATTACCTAAATGTTTCAGAGAGTTTTGTTTAGCTTTGAATTTAAATTTATCTTTCTTCATTTTTTAACTTTTTGTGAGAACTTTAGCGATTATTTTTTGCTATAGTGAAGTTATCAATTTGTGTTGCAGGTATAATACGATCACAATGGTTATATTGAGATACATTGATATTTTATTTATTTAGCACCCATTTTAGGTTTTTCTAGGAGAGTTCATTCTAATTTTACTTTCACAAATAAAATGTTCTTAACGTCTGGATTTGACACGGGGTAAATGCGTCTAAGAGAAAATAGTTGCATTTACCCAGTTTATATGACATAGCTTCTGATGTGATGATTATTTAATATTTTTGTAATTTACTTAAAGATTCGTATAAAAAACTTTAATTGAAGGAAAATATATTCATTTCAGCCTTCAAACGTCACAGGTTTAAAACTTATTTATTGAAGACGCGTTTGCCCCAATACGGGAAAAAGCGTCTAAAATTCCAATTTTAAAAAAAAAGCGTATTTACTCGTATTTACTGTGACTAATGGAACACACAATAAATTAAGGATGCACACAGATAATTTCTATATACATTTGTATTAAGGATTTCTCTAATTTTATAATTAGTGTGATATGAATTTTCAATAGCCTGTAAGGAATTTTTATGACGCAATTGCCCCGGTTGACCTACAAGTGTAGTGGTCAATTTAATTTCTGGCAACTCGTTAAAATTTACATTATGACAACTATGGTCGTAACTAAAATCACACAGCCGTTCGTGCAAAAATGCCGGGCCGTGCCACCAAATGTCAGCTGTACGCAGCGCGTCCAGCGTCACCCCGCGTGACACTAAGTCAGCTGGGTTCGATTTACTCCCTACATGTAACCATGGTAAACTACCAGTGAGTTCATTAATTTGAGCTACCCTGTTTTGCACAAATGTTTTAAGTGTGTTGGGTGACATTCGTAGCCATCCCAGCACAATTGTGGAATCAGACCAGAAATAAACATTAGTGAAATTCGAACGAAGTGAATTTATAATTTTTGTGTACAGCTTTGCACCTAATAATGCCCCACATAATTCTAAACGCGGTATAGTTATCGGTTTGACAGGTGCGACCTTCGACTTAGCGCATAACAGGGCTACGGATACCTACATTGGTATTGTCATCCGAGTACATACGCACGTAAGCACAAGCGCCGCGCCGTAAGCATTTTGAGAGGCATCAGTAAATACGTGTAATTCTTGCATTTTGCTATTTATAACCTGACGTGGTATACCTACGTAATTTACCTAAATAGTCAAGAGTATCAACGAATTTTTGCCAATTAATTAAAATATCATGAGGCACCGGATCGTCCCATCCAATTTTATACGTCCATAATTTCTGTAACAATATTTTTGTCACGTGACTCCCGGTTAATTTTAGTTTAGTCGTATAATGTAACTCATCTGTATTTGCGAACCAACCTAAACCTAAAGTTTTACTTTGACAGGATTCGCCTAGAGATAAATTCTTTGACGCATTTAAAGTTGACAAATCGAAATTGAACAACCATTTTCGTAAACAGAAACAACCCGATTGTAATACAGTAGAAACTTTAATACAAATGTCTAATAACTCCTTTTTATCATCACAACCCGTTATCAAATCATCTACGTAAAAATCTTTGTAAATAATATTAGCGATGTCCTTATCAGTGTATTCCGACGCCAGCTGTTGTAAACATCGCATACTTAGTATGGCGCGGACGCCGTGCCGTAGGTAACTGTGTTAAGCCGGTACACACCGAGCGCATCTAACGGGTTTTCTCTCCATAAAATTAGTTGTAAATATTGTTGATCGGGTTGAATTAATATTTGTCTGTACATTTTTTCGACATCAGCACAGGCATTATACTTCTGGCTTCGTTCTCGATATAATATTTACAATGCAGCTTCCTTAACGGATCCGACAACCATCGCATATTTAGAACTGAAAGCAAAAACTAAACGCACAAGTGTAGTATATCTGTTCTATACGTCATCTGTCATTCCTTACGTTTGCGCGGCAACCAGTACGCTGTTATTCCCAAAGAATATTAATTAAAGTGTTTAAAACTAGTTGAAAGTGTGATTAAAGTTGGCATATGTTATCATGCCGAAATGAAAACATGAAAAGGAATATTATCTTCAAAAAATCCGAAGATTAAGTACATGAAACGACACCGGTACAACACCGATTCATCAGAGTCATCAGACTCATCCATTTTTTCTTCACCAGATAAAACAATTGTTTTAAACGTTTTATACAGTAAAACGTGTTTCAGAAGACTTATATACAATAATATTATTGTACTACGCGGGTGGTGCACGAGATGCATTGACGCGAACAAATAATTCGGGTCGTTTACGAGATAAACGGACGAATTTTATCATTGTTTTAAACGTTTTATACAGTAAAACGTGTTTCAGAAGACTTATATGCAATTATTATTGTACCACGCGGGTGATGGACGAGATGCATTGACGCGAACATATAATTCGGGGCGTTTACGAGATAAACGCACGAGTTTTATAATTTACTTATTTCAAGGTGAAGGCCGAGAGGCTACGCTTAGGTAAGTATAATTATTATGGTACATTATCAGGGTCAATTCTATATTTTTTGCAGACCGCAAAAATTATGAACCAATGAACTAGTTATGGAACTAGGTAGGTACTTGATGTCAGTGTCGAACCATCGGTTCCATTTGACACAAACCCGGATAACACTAATACAGCCATAACTGTAACTGACGCTCTACCTGAGCATGACCCATCACATGTGCTAGACACTGGGCCTACTTATATTCTATCCCTGGAAGTGCTGCAAGCATTATGGGATTTGATGCATTAATAATTATGCATATAAAAGAGCACTAAACAACTACTTAGCCCGTATTTGAAATACAATTTTGAAGAAGGGACATTATCAATGTTAATCAATATCAACAATAATGATAGAGATCTCCCCGCTCAGTGATGCTGGAAGAATGTTAACACAAACAATCAATTTATATTGTCCCTGTCCGGCACAAAAAATGCTTAAATATTGTCAAAGAATTAGAAAGAGATGATCATCTCTATGGTAACAACACTCTATCATACCTTTATGGTAACAACCTAAAATCTAAAAAGATAGAGAGTCTTACAAGCTTGCCAAAGAACAGGCCAATCTATAAAAAAGACAACTACTTTTACCACAACCCGTCAGGGAAACTTGAGTGGTTCACTTCGTTACAACCAACAGAGGGCAAATTCGAGGCCGGGACACAAGGAACCACAGTTCTCATATCAAGCAAGGAAATAAAGATAAAGTTGAAATATCAAACAAAAATTCAACCAGTACCAGCCCAAGCCCCACCACCACAGGACAAGACTCCTGCTCGCTACTAGAGGTTAGTCATGCTGGAAGATTAAATCATATTTTACCTTGTTGGGAAAGCATCTGTGATGATGTTTCAATATTGAACATGTCAATGGATACTTAATACTTTTAAACCGTTTTACTGACACCTTTTCAGTTATAATCTGAACAGTCATTATAAAATGATATTTTAAATGATCCTGTTATGCTAATAGCCATTAATAATTTGCTGGCATTAGGTGCAATTACTCCTTGCACACCATGTAAAGGCCAATTCATACCTTAAGTGTTTTGTTTCCAACACTGAATGGTCACAAAAGATTTATTCTAAATCTTAAGCCTCGTAACAAATTTGTTAACACATACCATTTTAAAATGGAAGATCACTGAACTACAGTAGCTCTAATTTCTCCAGGAGAATTTATTAAGAGTTCTATTTATTGGTAAATATTAATCCAGCTCACAGGAAGTATTGATGGTTTCTGTATGAAAAATTATATTAATTTAATGCATTCTTGTATTATGTCTTGTGTTCTGCACCATGTTGTTCTCTAATTATGAGAGCGGTGATTGCATAATTTAAAAATCTATAGGTCACCAATCAGTGCAATACTTTAATGACCTTTTGTGCATTGGTTCTTGTTGTAAATAAAAGACAAGTTAACCAAGACTATTTTTTTTTTTTTTAAAGTACAGATAATACTATTTCTAATAATTACCTATACTATTATTCCAATGACAAGAGATATCTGTCAGCACCTACATACGTAGTATACAACAGGTTCTGATTATAAGATATGGTTGAAAAATGATAATGAAACAATTCCTAAGTATTTACAAAAATTCCAGATTAGTAATAAATTATCAAAATAGTATAATTGAGTACTTAGACCATCACAGTGCTGTCAATTCTTAGGTTTTGTAAAACAAAAATCCATTGAAAAATATTTGAAAAAACAGAGTTGTAGTATTAGAGACCATGCTCATTTAATAGGAACATTGACTGCCAAATGCCTGGCAAGTACATATGTTTGACTTTACACAAAACTATTAGAACATTAAATATACCATATAACCATAAATATGGTTTACTTTAAAGTAAAAGCAATTATGATATCATTTACCCCAGATATATACTAGACCTACAGCGGTGAGTTGATAATATCAATAGTTTACACAAAAGTATAGCATACTCAAAATATGATTTGAAAATATTTATAGATGTGTCAAGAAGTGGGTGGGGGACCATTTGTAATGATAATAGGGTTCATGGGTTCTGGAAAGAGACTGAAAACTTATAAATATCACATACTTAAATTATCTAGAACTACTCATATTTCGAGCCTTAAAAAATGTTTGTTAAAAATTGGTATATTGTTACATGCTGATAATAAGAATGCCTCATAATATAATTATTAACTAAATGGGAGGTATTCAGTACCCACATTTAAATATCTTTGCCAGAAGTATATTGGTAATGGTGTGAAGATAAACAAACTCTTACATAAAATCAAGGGAAAACAATGAAGCAGATGAAGAATCACATAATGTACAGCCAATCCTGACATAAAGTGGGAAATAAATACCTCCACATTCCAGTACATTGTGACTCAGTTTGGTCAACCTGATAGGTATCAATACCTTTTGCTTCAAGAATTAATGCAAAAATGTGAATATTACATTTCCTGGAAGCCGGCCCGGATGCATCAAAAATAGATGATTCTTTTTTCGTTTCTGAGACTAACTACTTTTTTCCCTTTTTATACCCATTTAGTCTATTATTAAGATGTTTACAAAAAATTAAGAATTATAAAGCGACAGGCATTATGGTTATGCCATACTAGGTAGTCATAAGCCTGATAGAATCACCCCCTACATCTCCACTGGAATATTATCAGGAAGGCATGGGTAAGCCTAGCCATCAGCAATAAATGTTATGTTAAGTTCAGTTTCAAATAATACCTTGAAACAATACAATTTCACCTTTAAATTATGGTGGGCTATTTGTCAAAAACAAAGTAAGTACCTACTTACTTATAGATTAATTTACACCATCTCATCTATACCAATAATTATTATGTATTTTTTTTTCTAACCAAGCATTTCAAGATAAGGACCTTGTATGGGGTCTTTAAATTAACATACGTAAAAAAAAAAAAAAAAAAAAAAAAAAAAAAAAAAAAAAAAAAAAATGGTACAGTAAGTACAAGCCCAAAGAGCATGGACTTTGTCTCTTATTAAAGTCCGAAATTTGCCCAGCTAGTACATTTCGTGATTAAATTAACTATACTCAGTTTTTAAGCGAAATAATATTCACTTAATACTTTCATTGTATAAGCCCCATAAACCAGTTTATGCCTCTTCCATCTCTATAATATAGGTAAATATACCTACTCTCTGTTTGCATCATAGATTAGTATAATAATTTTTTTTCAGAAAATAGTACTATACATGCCTTGACATTCACTACTAAGGTGTAGAGTGTTAGTGTCATTAGATGTAATACGGCAAACTGGACAAATAGCTCTTCAACCTTTTGCTATAATAGGCCAATTGTGAATAATTCAAATGAATTTGCTCATGCTGTGCTTAATGCTGAACAAAATACTTGATTAAGTATTATGAATATTACGTATAATTATTACGTGCCTAACTAAATTAGACAAGAACTTCAATATTAAGATGAGTAACTTGATTTTTTATCTTTAATATAATTTGAAACTTGTTTATAAGTTGAACAATAAGTCCAATATTAAGATGAACGAGACTGGTCATCTATTACGAGTATAGCCAGTTTATTATGTCATTTGTGTCTTAAAACTAAAAGATTTTAATTTGTTATTTAAATACTATTTATTTATAATTTCATCTTTGGAATCTCAATTTTCCTCATAAACTCTTAACATCTGCATTGTAAATATTATATCGAGAACGAAGCCAGAAGTATAATAAGTGATCAAACGAACTTACCTGTTGTGAAGTTCGATCATTATTATACGAAGGGCTTCGTTCGAAGATATAGGGACCCTCCCTACCCTACCCCAGAAAAATTGAGATTCTCTTACTCTAAAATAATGACAGATGACGTATAGAACAGATATACTACACTTGTGCGTTTAGTTTTTGCTTTCAGTTCTAAATATGCGATGGTTGTCGGATCCGTTAAGGAAGCTGCATTGTAAATATTATATCTTCGAACGAAGCCCTTCGTATAATAATGATCGAACTTCACAACAGGTAAGTTCGTTTGATCACTTAATATATTTGTACTGACGAAATCTTAACAGAATGGCAACAATATCATTTTGTAAGGACGGGCCAATCAGTTGTATGTCATTTAGCGATTGACCGGAAGTAGTTTTAGCGCTAGCATCAAATACTACTCGTAATTTCGTAGTTGTACTATTTTCTCTAAACACACCGTGATGCGGTAGGAAATAATGTGGAGATGTATAAGTATCAATCTTTGTCATATGACCGAGTTCTAAATATTCACGCATAAAATCAAAATATAATTTTTTGTAACTCGGTGTGCCACGACCTAACTTGCGTTTGAGCGCGAGGAACCGACTCTCGGCTTGTAAGTACGAATCGCCTAGTTGATCAGCTGATTCGCGTAGCGGAATACGCATTACGCACAGAGAAACGACCATGATTATCACGTGTAGTTGTTTTTATAAACAAATTTTCACAATCATGTTCTTCTTTAGACATGTTATCTGTTTTTGAACTTATCTCCTCTAATTCCCAAAATTTTGTTAATTGAATATCTAAGTTGTCGTATGTGTGCGTAAAATTGCATTGAACGCGATTAACGGATGAACGTTTTGTATCATCATGACACCAGATACAACCCAACCTAACTTAGTATTTTGTAGGTATGGGCCATTATTAAGGCGAATTAATCCTTCACTTAAAAGTTCCCAAAATTTATCTGCGCCGATTAATAAATCAATTTTATTAGACATAAGAAATTGAGGATCGGCGAGTGATACATTACTCGGAATCATAAATTTGGCGATATTATGAGTGACGGAAGGCAACGTTGCGGTAATGCAAGGTAGCACGAGACAATTTAAATCCGTATTAAATTCACTATTTTTAGATCGCAATTGCACTTTGCATGATTGTGTAGATTGGGTTACCGAATTACCTACCCCTGCGACTTGTACTGTGGACTGTATCAAACGAATTTTTTATTTATCGCATAATGATTTTGTGATAAACGAATGTTGACTGCCATTATCTAGAATAGCACGAATAGTGTGATAGGTACTTGTTATCACGATCTAAAATTTCTAATAATGCAGTCGAAAGAATAACGGGTTCTTGAAATGAATACCCATTGTCAACTTGTTGACGCGTTGAAGTTGACGCACTGTGTAGCGCTGTACTGTGTGCGCTGCCCGTCGCTTCGGACTTGCGACACGATATGGACGCCGACGCTTGCGCGTCGTGCGGCCCTACAGACTTTGATGTGCTGCCGTTATCACAGCACTCACCATGAAGAAGCGAATGGTGTTTACGATTGCAAAGCTTGCAGGCGCCGAACCAGCAATGAGACACTGTATGGTCCAGCGCGCAAAAAATTTTTGCAAAGTTTGTTCTCGTCTACGAATAATAATTTTTCCTTCATAGGAAGGTCATTGAACTTACTGCACGAATACAGCGGATGATTCTCTTTGCACATAATACACCTTTGGTAACGTTTTGAATCATTGTTCGAATTAGGTTTTTGTGACGATTTAGACGAATTATTATTATTATTACGTGTTGCGACGTAACTATGTGAGCTAGCATGCTTTGATTGATTGGATGATGATTTCTTTACGGAACCATCGGACGTCTGCTTACCAGAATCATGTGTACCTTTAATAGACTCTAACATGTCCGCCCTGTCGGTAAGAAATGTAATCATATCGTTTAGTGTTAATTTTTTATTATCGTGACTTGGTAATTTAGAAAGTGCACTTTTATGATTTTCCCACTCTTTCTCGGTGACTGAGTCCATCTTAGTAACAATAAGAAATATAATTAAAGTGTCCCATTGATCTGTGGGCTCATCTAGACCTTTAAGAGCACGAATATTTTTGAGTATGTTATCAATCAATTTCCGAATATGAAATGCAGATTCTTTGTGCAAAGACTGTAATGAGAACAGAGCTTTAACGTGGTTTTGAACGAGTAATCTAATTATTAAATCTGTTCTCCAACAAACTCCAGGCTATTGTGTAATTTTCAGCAGTAAACTGTAACGATTGTATTATTTGACTAGCAGTGCCAGTGAGCGCAGAACGCAAGTAATGAAATTTTTGAATATCATCAATCGTTTTAGAATTATGAATCAAGGATATGTAAGTATCTCTAAACTCTAACCACTGGTCAAATGAACCGTCAAAGGAAGGCAATGAAATGGTGGGTAATTTAATGCTAGAGGTCTTATTATAGACTTCAACATCGTTATTAATAATTTCTTTACTCTTTAGCGTGCATTTCGCCTTAGATGTGATCTCATAAAATAGATTTTCGAAGGTTTCTCTTTCAATTAATTGTTTTTCTAAGTCTAATTCAGAATCCTGTAGGTGAAATTCTATATCATCCTGAATGGTTGAGAACTGTTCTAATAGTGACATGATATTTTTACAACGATCTTCTAGAGCTATCTTTTGAGATTCTGATATTTCTACGTCTTGTAACGATTGCACTTATTTAACGAATACAGTAAACTTTCCTTTCACTACACCCCTTTTCTTAATCAAATCTTTACAATCCTCGAGTGGCATTTTGGGAGATTATAGGAGACAAAAGAAAGTACTTACAGTTTTTAACTTGCTCGATCGAACTCGAAATCACGCCGCTCAATATGGCGGTAGATAGTTATTTCAACCGCGGGCTCGCGACACGACTAGGTTACTGGAATTTTGCACAAAAATACACGATATTAGCACAAATGATCCTTGAGGATGGGTTTGGATAGGAACACTGAATGGCCTGACCGTTTTATATTCTGCTGGTTGCTGACTTCAACCTGTACTTCTTCTTGATCTTGAAGCCGTTCCGATCCAGTTCGAAGGTCCAATATGTTCTGGGATTTTAGGCCTCTTCAGTGAATAGTATTATTGACTTCAGTTACAATCGTTTATTTTCGTATTTTACAGTAGTTATTAAAAGTTATGAGTAAAATGGGATGGTGAACCGACTACCATCATTTTCTTTCTTCAACTCGAAGTCAAGGAAGCGTTCTTGAGGGAATGAATGTCCTTCGGCGAAGACCAATCAGCGCCCTCCGTGCCGCTCTCGCTCCCTCACTCGCTCGTCTTTCCGCCGAGCCTCCGGTCTTCTCAATGCTAGTGCCACGTTGAGCTTTTTCGATCATAGATGGCGCCATGTTGTTTAGTTTTCCAATCATAGATGGCGCCACGTGCTTTTGAGTTGTTGGTAGGTAGTTATTATAATAGGTGGCGTTAACACAAATAAAAAACAAAACAGAGTGCGCTGTCAACAAAAAAGTGCTCAGCGCGCCTTCGGTGACGATGACGCAAGTTCCATGATTTTTGTTCACCCAAAAAGTGCTCAAACCTCCTAAAGAAGTTCTCACTTTAAAAACAATGCCATTTATGTGACATATTTTGATATTCGCAAATAAATTAAAACCTAGGTACAGCCTACAGCAAAGGTCTTCAACCCGCGGCCCGCGGGCCGCCTGCGGCCTGCAGTGGCTTCCTTGGCGGCCTGGCAATAGCTTGGCAAAGTCCAGAAATTCGAAACAAAATACATCCCCATTTTAGATTTCCTAAAATATGAAATGCAAGGTCCGGGGCAAGGACCAAAATCACCAATATTCACCTTGAAAACAGTTTGAGAATTGCAACACCCCCTTCTGGGGCAGATATTGATAAATTAGTTAAGAGTAAACAATGTTAAACATCTCATTAATTTAATTTTATTAGAATCATTTCCTGTTTCTAGCCTTGTAAAATTTTATAATAAACAACTGCAATGGTTATTGTTTTTTAAATGCTTAGGTACCTACTTACCTTTTATTTTTAGTTTATAATGGAATATAATCAATTTCTCTTGTGTTGCGGCCCGCCGAACCAAAATCAAAGTAAATATATTTAGGTACCTACTTACCTTTTATTTTTAGTTTATAATGGAATATAATCAATTTCTCTTGTGTTGCGGCCCGCCGAACCAAAATCAAAGTAAATATATTTAGGTACCTACTTACCTTTTATTTTTAGTTTATAATGGAATATAATCAATTTCTCTTGTGTTGCGGCCCGCCGAACCAAAATCAAAGTAAATATATTTAGGTAGGTACCTACTTACCTTTTATTTTTAGTTTATAATGGAATATAATCAATTTCTCTTGTGTTGCGGCCCGCCGAACCAAAATCAAAGTAAATATATTTAGGTACCTACTTACCTTTTATTTTTAGTTTATAATGGAATATAATCAATTTCTCTTGTGTTGCGGCCCGCCGAACCAAAATCAAAGTATTCTCGGCCCTTGACTTCAAAAAGGTTGAAGACCCCTGGCCTACAGGGTACTTCTCAAAGTTCTCATTGACCTAGAATCATGTGGGTGTAATTTTATTTATGTACACTGCTTTTTTATTTTTTTAACTTTTTTAAAGGATCGGATAGCACATGTATCTCAGAATATAAAACAATCAAAACGGTTTCAATGTTTCAATAACACTGTTTTTCCGAAACATTTTTGAGATGGAAAATACCGTTTTCATTTCTCATGCTCGGAGAGTAGTGTTTGTTTGATCCGAGTAGCGAGCGGGTGGAAAACGCTGCTTCCCTCCCTAGGGCGGGAATGAATTTAAAAAATAGAACTTTTGGTTAGGTAGTCGGCTACGAAACTTTTTACATGAAAAATATCGAATATACTATTTTTTACTTTCCCTACTTTTTATTCGAAATAAAAAGTAGAGAATCAAAAAGTTCTTGGAATCAATATGAAAAATTAAGAAAAATTAACGATAATATTTTATTTATCTACATAATCTTCCTCCAATGCAATGCAATTAGAATAACGCGTTTATAACTTTCTTATTCATAGCGAAAAAAAAAAAAATCTTGACTTTCGAAAAACTTCTCTACGGCAACCATAATTAACCGCGTCATCATCGTGATTTCATCTTTTAATTTTGGGACTAAGTGAAAATCACTTGGGGCTAAGTCCGGAGAATATAATGGGTGGTCAAGGAGATTGAAGCCAGCACAGCGGAATGCGTTGAGCGCAACATCCGATCGATGAGCAGGCGCGTTATCTTGAAGGAACAACAGACAACACGCCCAACGACAGTTTTCCACGTGCATAATAGGGTCCAGTAATCGTCTGGCCTTTGGGCATGTAATCAATAAAGTGGATTCCGTCACTATCCCAGAACACTGAGGCCATAACGTTGCCAGCGGTAGGAGCAACTCGAATTTTTTTAATGGATGGAGGGGATGGTCGTTTGCAAGACATGCTTTGTCTCTTAGATTCAGGATCGAAATGATGGACCCACGTTTCATCCATGGTGACAAGGCGACTGCATAAATTATCTGAATTTCGCTGGAACATTTCGAGATTACGCTTAGAAAGTTCCAAACGTCGTTTCTTGTTTTCGTCGGTTAACATTCGCGGCACCCATCTTGCCGACACTTTTCTGAACCCCAGTGAATCAATTAAAATGGTTTGAATGCCAAATGATATATTTAGGAACTCAGCTAAATGTTTTATAGTTATTCTTCTGTCTTCCAAAACCAGATTCTCAACCTTTTTGTTATTTTCTTCTGTAACGGAGGTTGAGGGCCGCCCAGAACGCGGGCCATCTTTACAGCTTGATCTACCTCTTTTTAATTCAGCCACCAAGTACGCAACCGTAGAATAGGGTACAGCATCATCCCCTAATGTCTGCTGAATGTCCGAAAAATTTTTCTTCGTAGACATTTTTTTCAGGCTGAGATACTTTATCACCGCACGTAATTCACTTTTATCCATAATTTTGCGTTTTTAGCAACTCGTTGCACAAAACAATTTATTATGTTTCCTTCAAAACATAACATTTGATTGAAGAAGCTGTCTTAAATTTTACCGATAATAAGAATAAAAGCACTTACATTCTGTCTTTGTTACCTGTGGTCTTTTCACTTTAGCAAGATTTGCGGTGATTCTCCAATGACTTTTATGTCAATGTGATTCTCCAACTGTCACTGTCAAAATGTCATAGCGTCTAAAAATTTTGCCGCCAACGTACGGAAAAATTTTTCACTCGTAAATTTTCTTAAAAAAATTGTAAAGTTTCAGGTAAAACTTTATAGAAAGTAATAATAGTGCTTGTAGTAAGTGATATATTAGTGTTACGCTGATCGTTAAGCCAGCGAAATGCCGGAATGGAAATCGAAAGCCGGTGCCTGCGACAAGCAACCGCTCGCGATTGTAGCGAACGAGGAGAGCAACGATTTCTAAGTGCCAAACTGGTAAAAAACCGGTAGGAAGAAGGCACCTATTCTCACAGCCGAATAACGGCAAAAAGATCGAAACGATTTCCTGTAAGTCGGACCTACGCAATTACAATTGAATGAGTAGCCAAGTAAGTGTAAATCTGCTAATATGACACAAGTTCTACAGTATATCACTAGGCTTACTGAGAAACACTGTCAACGAACTTCTAAACTGCTTCTTGCTAGTATAATACTTCAGAAGCGCTTTGTTGTTTTCTAAATATCCGGTTGTGTGTTAAGAGACAGAAATATTACAACTTAAAGAGTTCAGTGTAAAATATTATGATCATTAGGTAGTAATTCCTAAAGCAAATACAGAATGTCTTGAGGAGCTAAAGCTACTCAAGCAATTTCTTTGACATTCCGTCAATCCGTTTTAAGGAGGAGACCTGTATGCTCACCCAGCCCAGATGTTTCACACACTGAATTAAAAGTTAATGAGTGCTTATGCCACTAAACAAAACTAAAGACTATTTAACCCCTGCGGAGGGGGTTTTGGCTGGGATCTCTATTGTAGGTCTAGCGCAGATGGAGCTAGCTGCTAAAGCAAGGTCCATAGGGACTTGTTAATTGGGCAGCAACCTACTCACTGGGATTGTACCCTACTTTCCCTTTTGAAAGTAATCCGAACACTCCCATCCAAAATTACTTATATTAAAGTTAAAATAGAGTGCAATACTCTCATGTGTTGTAGTTGCAGTTGTTATATTACAGCAGCATCTCTTATGAACTCCTCTGCATTTTATTCTGCATTTAGAACATTAAAGTTAGGTACTAATTATATGAATATTATAACTATATTATAGGAATTATTCTTTGTTGTATTTTGTAACAATTAAAGAAAATCTTGTAGTTATGATCGGGACTATGACCATCAGAACCTAGCTTGCTCTATCAAAATATTATTCATATTTTATTAGAAATGGAACAAATACAGCCACTAAACAATTTAAAAATGACAATATATTTAGTTAAAGCTGGTTTAAAAGAAAAAAAAATAAAATTGTTCTTTTATATTATTTATTTTATTTTAAAGACATGATAAATGAGGATCATTGCAAGAATAACTAGGCCAAGATTCATACTGTTGACAAGATTCAGGCTGCCTAAAGAACCATGTTAAAGCTTGTTAAATAACAGGAAGTCAAATACTAAATAAAATTATAATATTCAGAACATTTCTATTTTGAGAAAATTCTGCAAATTTCTATAAACCCATAATATTAATCAATGCGGATTTCTAAGATTATGATATAATATCATAATCAAATAGCCTATTGTTTACACTCAATGTGCAGGTAGCTGTGGGCTAAGCAATGGATAAACGAACAATGAGGTCTGAGTTCGAATCCTAAATAGAATGTGTACCATGGGCTAGTTCGTCAAACTGCCAGCATGAGTATGACGACGTTTGCTAATGCGATGGTTCGGAACCAAGCCTAACAATAAACTCTTTTAGTAAGATGATGATAATTGAAAAGTAAGATGGAAGCAATGTTTTATGAATGAATGAATGGTTTATGAAATAGTTTACACCAATGACTCCCGAGAGTCCTTAAGTACCAAACTAAAATTAATAAATTAAAATTATTTATTAAAATTATTAAATTTGGTATGTGGGCGGCACATACCAAATTTAATAATTTCTTTCTTTCTTGGCATTTGTTCAGTTCCCTGGACATATTTGCAGTGATAGCCAACTGAGTGATTTTTATGTCTCGGAGACTAGAAGTCCTAACAAAGCTTGGGTGACAAGTGAATCTCCTAAGTCAATTCGAAATCTCAATCAAGATTTAGAATATTTGGGCCTTTTTGTGAACACTGCCACCTGTCACAAGGCCCTGCCTGGTTTGGTAGTTCACTGGTTTGCCAAGAGCTAATGTGGTGGCCAGAGGCTATTGATAGACCACAGCTCAGTTCCTCTAGACATGGTGAGATAACCCACTTCCTATCCACACATGACGTGGGGGAAGGGTAAGGAGCCCACATAAACGGGCTACCTAGGTACTCTATAAATCCAAAAGACGTCTTTAAAAGATTGCTTTTAGTGATAAGCCCATTGTGTCACTGTATGTAAAAATACTACTTTTGTATCTGTAATTCGTATGGTATAAATTACAAAGAGTAAGATACTATTCTAATCTTGTCAGGAACTTTACAAAACCAGGAAAAAATGGCACTCAAACTTGAGAAAGATATTTGCCATATACGCAATAATAAGCAGCCAAAAAGCCAGTTTTCAGAGTGCAAATGTTCTAGTTCATTCTGACAACAGACTATTGAGGGATAAGTTTCCCTAGCGTTCCTGAACCTTACTTGCAAAACGACGAAGTTCGCAGATTAGCTGAACATCACTCTGTCAGCGGTTTACCTCCCGGGGAGATAACGGCTTAGCCGACCGCTTTTAAGAACAGACCAGCCTGATTGGCTCCTGTTGCCCCAGGCCCCAGGCCTCGGAGGCCATGTTTCTAAGTGGGGCGTCCCTTACGTTTACGACCTTTTCGCGTCAGATAAGTCGGCCGTTGTGCGACAGTACGTGGGACTCAAATGATGGCTTGGCAACTTTGGCAAGCTTCCGCGATGCTTTTAGTCAAAGGTGACAGCATCAACTAGCATGGGTATTTTCTATTCGCCCAATTTAAAACTGAGTGTTCAGTCATCTGAACTCAGTAATGGGATGGGGACGTAGTCGGACGTACTATATATAAATCGCCCCATACTAGACCCAGTAAGCCCCGCTCCCGTACTTGGGAGACGAGAGGTCTCGGAGTCCCAGTACCAATACAGGATCCATGTAAGAACCTCTTAGACCTGACTTATTAAGACCCATAACTGACATAATATGCCCACAATACAGATATTTTGAATTTGAATTTGAAGCCGCAACTCCTAGCTTGGAAAGCTGGGGGGGGGGGGGGGGGGGGCAGTCAGGTTGCAAGGAGCAGTGGTCGATAGAGGAAGAAGATACTTACTTAAGTATATTTGGAGATAGTCCACAGTACACTAATTACTGATTATTATTAATCATTTAATTCAGAATAAATTAACATTCAAAACACAAATAAGCAATGTATGTGCTTATAAAGTTTCATATTCAGAGGTGAATTGTCATAGTGCATGGCATTAGTCCTAAATAACCTGAACCTGATCCCAACATACTGCACCAACAGATGTTAGATCTAAACAGATTTTGTCCATTTGTTAGTTTCAAAAGCATTATCCAGTCACCCAAATGGGATAAAAAAGACCCCTTTGTATATTGGAGATTTACCTGTTTAACCTAAGATTATAAGATATCGCACAACTTTTTGATTTTGAATAACAGTGTGTGGCCAAGGTGTGGTTCAAAGTCACTGAATGTGTAGGTACTCGAAAATATACCATAATCCTTGTTGACTTTAATTTACAATAACAGGTGTGGCTAAGCTTGCCTTGAAAGACAACGCTGTCTCTCCTCAGAATGGACTAAATTCATGTTTAAGCAGACTGAGATAAATGAGCCTCCAGAAATTATAACGTCTGTAGCCTTCGGGAGGCTGACTGGAAAATAGATCATCAGACGAAATGAAACTGGAAGAGCCACATATTTTTTGTGTAGTAGTAGAGAGGGCTACCTCTCAAGAGAATTTCTAATGCTCAGCCTGTAATGTTCCCACTGAGTGGACAAAGGGCCTCCTCTATGTGAGAGCAGAAGAGGATTTATTATAGGATACTATTTAATTGTCTAAGAAAATATTTAAATTATATATGTGAATATGATACACATTTGAAGTATATATAATGAACAAATGGTGAGATGGTGAGACATCACTACTTGACTAATCTATTGGTCTTTTTAATAAAAGGTCCTAATTAAATTTCAGTTTCAATGAAATTTTAACTTTGTTAATAAAATTTATGACATTGAGTTTGTGTTTCCACATCTTTATAAAATTACTTCTCTATGAGATTCAAAGTGATTTGTACATTATTTGATTGATCTCATAACTTCCAAGTAAATAACCTAACTTGTATTAATTAAGGATATAAGTGATCCAATTACCCTTTATTGATGAGATTATTATTCAGACTAAGCCTCATTGATGTTCTATTATTTATCAGTATAGTGTAGCTTTATGATTCATGTTCACCTTAAGTATGACAAATAAATTTGCCATTAATCTATAACATCATAATTCGCACCTCCGATAAAATAGGGTAACAACTCGAAGTTTTGAGTTAAATATACAGAAACACTTAAAATTTTCATAGCTATCTGCTCAAAAATCGTTACATCTGTAACTCTAAAACTCGCCACTAGATGGGAGTTGTAACGCTACATTACTAAGGCATTATGTCTCCAGAGTGATCTCCATTAGTGTTACATTTAGTGTTGTGACAGGTGGATGTGCAATTTTTGAGAAAAGTAGTGTTACAAATCAAAAAAAAGATTTTATCCGTCTAAAACACTGTTATATAACAGTGTTTTAGACGGATAAAATCTTTTTGCTTACATCAATAAAATTTATCTAATAGACAGTTACAAATCTAAATATTACAGTTTTTTGCTAAAGGTTTGAATCAAATTAGTTCAACACTTCTTAAATAAAGTAGTGATATATTTTATATTGTACTAGCTTCCGCCAGCGGCTTCGCCCGCGTGATTAATTTATAAATTATAGCTTACTATATTATGCATGTATTATACATATAAACCTTCCTCTTGAATCACTCTATCTATTAAAAAAAACCGCATCAAAATCCGTTGCGTAGTTTCAAAGATTTAAGCATACAAAGGGACATAGGGACAGAGAAAGCGACTTTGTTTTATACTATGTAGTGAAGTATCAGTATTTTATCAGTGATTTTGATTTTTATAGTGATGATTTTAGTTCCTACGTAGTGCAGCATTGCGCTGCCGTTAAAGCCTCTTTTGTGGTTATAAAAGTTTCTTAACTATTAAGTATTTCTTTTAAAAATTTTGAATTGAGCACATTTTCAAATTTTGAATTCTATATCGTTCGAAGAAAAACAATTTTTTTGACTTGAGTCATTCAATTGTGAGTCGCGCTGGATAAAACGACATGTCAATAAAATAATTTTTCTTTCTGCTTCAAGCGGCGAGTTTTCAAACGCTCCAGATATTTAATTATATTCAAATCGTGGTAGTATCGTTGTTCTAGCTGGTCGCAGTTATTATTATATCGAGTTCGAGGTGGTGTCTAGCCCTCAAGCTAAATCTATAGTTCGTTCCAGTCTAGTGAACGTCTAGGACCAGTATTATAGGTGAAGTATTTACTGTACAAACATGTGAGTATTCAACCAATTTCTCATTTATCAAACTATACAGCCTCACGTCCTACTCCCCGCGTAATTTAGTCTGTATCGTTTCTAAAGCTCTCCCCGTTTCGGACCTCGACAGAAAACAAGGTTGTAAGGCCTCCAGGGACCCCGGGCCATCGTGCGGGCACCATCCCAAGTTCTCTGGCCCCAGCCTGTGGCCAACGCAGGCACGCACGGGCGTCGCAGTGCCCACACCACCTGACTCCGTCGCCCCCTCTCATGGTAGAGGCCTCATCGCACCAGACACCAGCGGGACGCGCGTCGGTCGACGGGACGTCACTTCGATTCAGCGTCAAGGACTTAGGCCTACTTATACGATAACTGCTAGAACCTTTCGTAATAACAATAACTACCAAATTCTATGTTAGGCGGTTTCCTGATTGTCCTCAAATCAGGATCATTACGTGGTATTAACGCTTTGCCCAACTTATAATTTCCGGGATTAATTAGGTAATGGCCAATACTTGCTTAACCCGTCGCGTTCGATTTTAAATCCCAACCTTCAAACACGTAATTTTCCTTTGAACAAAAATTTTAACTAGGCGACTCACATACAAAATTTTCTTTTTCTTTTTATATCAAATTGTTTCTTTTTACTTTAAAGTTGTAATATAATTATACCAATTAATATTTCCTGTTCTTTCTCTTCATACGTAGTTTGACTAATGTAAAGGTGAGTTCGATTCTCACCAAGCATTCTCAACAAGTGGCAAGAAGCAGATTTCTCATGCTACAGTAGGTAATCTTTAAAAATTATTTCACTAAGGAGAATTTATACTAAATATTATTCAAGCGTGGCTTGATTAAACAGTACCTAAACTTGTACTGTGTAGGTGATTCGTTGAGGTTGTGATGACTAAAATTGTTAATATTTTAGTTTGGCTAAAATTTTGTAATATGTTTGAGTTAATTTCTTTCCCAAGTCTACAGTTATATAAATAATTATTAAGTTGTTAAACGTATAAAGAACGGCCTGAATTTTACTATAATAAGACTTGTTACATTTGTCAAATTGTATTTTTGTTAGTAGAAGTTCAAATAGTTGTCTAAAATACTGTTACAATTGGGAAACAATTGGAAATTTTCAGGTTGTTTTTCAGGAAAATTTAAAAACTGTTTATGTCATCGAATCGTATTTTTTTTAAGTTTTTTAAAAATAATTATATGATTTGCATAACATTTTATTAATATTACAAGAATAAAGACTGATTAACAAATCTGTGAGTTTGTTTTCACATTTCTGAAAATCCAGGTTTTTCGAGTTGTAGGTAACCCTATTTTATCGGAGGTGCGATATGGAAGATGTGTTAATTTCTTGAACTTACTAGGATAAATAGATAAAAAAATCTTCATTGTTTTATTGGAACATTTAATGAATACAGACCGAAATATTCATTAAATACATATAATTTTTAACTCACATAGCGTCTACATCCTTCAGGTACTCTTTCACCAGCAGATATCAAACAGGTCTTCAATCAAATGTTATGTTTTAAGGAAACATAATATAACTGTTTTGCATTAAAACAAAACAGTTATTATGTTATGAAAAACATAACATTTGAGCAATGTGCTTGCTGTTGAATTTTGAAGACTACTATGACATTTTGACAGTGACAGTTGGAGAGTCACCGCAAATCTTGCTAAAGTGAAAAGACCACAGGTAACAAAGACAGAATGTATTATGTAAGTGCTTTTATTCTTATTATCGGTAAAATTTAAGACAGCTTCTTCAATCAAATGTTATGTTTTTCATAACATATTAACTGTTTTGTTTAAATACAAAACAGTTATATTACGTGCGAACGAACTGACGAAAACAAATGACAGTTTGCATATGTATTGTGTGATGTGATTGACGTTCTTTAATTCAAATATCGAACTTCCCCCAAAAAGGTTTTATATGCACTTCTAATAACTTTTTGATTCACCCTAGTATAACAATCTACTATTTCATTTCTCATGCTTGGAAAGTAGTATTTGTTTGATCCGAGTAGCGGGTGGAAAACGCTGCTTCCCTCTGTAGGGCGGGAATTAATTAAAAAAATAGAACTTTGGGTTAGGTAGTCGGCTACGAACACAGTTACAAATCTAACGAGATAACGCAAGTCCCTCCATCTGTATGAAAACCAAGCGTGCCACTTTTTACCCGACTACGGCAAAGCCAAAAGGAAGCGTTATTCACTTAAAAACCTGATAATGAAAGTGTATGTATAGTTATAAGGTATAGTAGAAATACTACCTGTAAGTTTAGAAAATAATGTCGTAAGATAGTCATTTTTACGATTTAAACGCTACGATGGCCAAAAAATATTAATGTTACTTTTTAGGTTACGATTTTCCGTTACGTTAGAAATAAATGTTTTAGAAATAATTATTAAGGCTCGAAGTTTAGATTTAACGGTATGGTAAGCAAAGGTCGTCAGATGAGGAAGATATCGAGGTCCAGGGGCGGTAAGGGTCGTAAAAAGAAGTATATCTATCTAGCTTCCTAGCCTTTTTCCCAAAAAAAAAAGAAGTAACACACACGAAATGGCACAGTACACAACGAGACGCAAACGCAACAACGAAGGACTGCGCCGACTAGGAGTGGGCGTTGCGACGACGAACCGTTTCCAAAGACCGTTTTATGTTCTGCGACGATGGAACCGTTTTACGTCCTGGGTTCAAACAGTCTTCGTTGCACAAACCAGTCTTCGAATTATTCAGTGCGATTCTTTATTTTACGTCTTTGAAAATACAGTCGAGAACGCAATGATAAATGATTCAACGAACGGAACAACACGAGTAGACGAGTCGTCGTCTTCGAACGACCGAACGGAACGCGACAAGTAGTAGACGGACGGACGACGAGTCACTCGTCGTTCGTCGTCGTCGTTTACAAAACAGTCCTTGCAATAAAAAGTGAACTTTATACCAATGATATAGAGTCGATAATATATTACCAGTTGTCAATGCGTCTCGTTCCGTTTGTTTGCAAAACAGTCCTTACAATAAAAAGTGAACTTTATATCACTGATATAAAGTTCACTTTTTACATACAGTCGATAGTTGAAGTTGAAACTAAGAAACTGCAACTATTTCACTCGACGAGAACGTCGGGAACGTCGAAAAGACGACAACGACGAGAACGTCGAAAAGACGGCAACGCAATTATTCTTCGCTTCAAACCAGTTGCAACGACGACCGTTTCTTGCAACCGTTTTCGTCGTCTCGAAAACGGTTGCGTTTCGTCCGCGAAAAATTCGACAACGACCTACCACTAGCGCCGACGCATCGCAAAACTGTCAAATGTCAAAAAAATCCGTTTCACTCGTGCGAACTCGATTACATACTGACTCGAGCCAACTCGATTACATATTGCATGATTATTTAATTAATATGTTATTTTTAATTAATCTGTAGACTAATAAAGAATTACTGATTAAATAAAACGCATAATAATTAATAAAACTCAGGAACAGAGTTGAATAAAATCATGTAGCAATGTGTAAAATGGAACGTCGTCAAAAAAGGGTAGTTGACGTGCGTTCAAAACATGGTAATTAGTTTATCCTTGACGTAAAATAATCATTTAATATAGAAATATTAAAAAATCTTTTTTTATTGCGTTTCTTTTAACACTGTGATAAGCGTACTTAATTAATAAACAATAAAATTTGCTGAATTTTTAGATTTATTTCGTTTCTATACATTGTCAGGTGAAAAATGGGCATTCTTCTTTACTTACGAATTAATGAAAGAAAACATTTCCAATGCCTCGGCCAACTTTTTCTATTTATAGTCATTTTTCTAGATTTCGATAGATTTCGGTGCCGATATGCTAAATGAAAAGCTCAGATTACGAATATTGATCGTAATTTTACTCCGTTTTTTGACACGCGGAGTACCTACATACAATCGCGCCATCTAGTTAGATTTATATCTGTGGCTACGAAACTTATCAAATCAAAGAAAAATATCGAATAGAATAAAAATAAAAAGACTGCGGTCTTGTGAGTGTGCCCGCGGCGGTGACGCGGTGCGTTCCATTTTCCCAAATTGTTCTAACTTCTCATTTAATTTTAAATAGGTACTACTCATTAGTACTCATGTTATTAAATCAATAAAAACAAATACAAAACGGTTTATTGTGCCAAATATTACATTTCATTACAAAACGTGTTTGGAGCCTCCTTTTAAAGCAAACAATGCCTGTATTAGAAGGCACCGCTCTTTCACATCATTGTCGACTGTCGTACACTAAACTAACCAAGTTAATAATAAAAAATAAAAAACTAATAATAAAATAATAGTTAAATAAATAATTTAAAAAAAAAAGTTAAATAATAATTAATAATAATATTTTAGAAATACTATTTATTAGTTTCCTTATATTCGAAATAAGGCTCCTATGTGTTCTGTTACTCGTTTTTTTTATATTGTACTGTGTTTTTCTAAACTAAATAAAAAAATGCCTTTTGTACATTCGATGAGTGAGAAATGTCAAACGTTAAGTGTGACGGTCACTTACAAATTTTATAATTTTCTCGAAAAAGACTTTTCATCTCTCATGCTCGGAAAGTAGTGTTTGTTTGATCCGAGTAGCGAGTGGAAAACGCTGCTTCCCTCTCTAGGGCGGGAAAAAGTCATAGTAATTGCTTCCCGCCCTAGGGCGGGAATGAATTTTAAAAATAGAACTTTTGGTTAGGTAGTCTGCTACGAAACTTTTTACATGAAAAATATCGAATAGAATAAAAACAAAAAAGCTGCGGCAGTGTTTCCACTTACGTTTTTGGTTTTTCCCCAGTTTCTTAATGAATTATACCTAAAATTCCCTAAAAAATAAAAAAAATCCTTGGTTTAGGGAATTTTTCATTTTTATAGCATAAATACCTAGAAAACATTAATTATAAATCGAGAGAGACGAAACAAACCAACTCTAGGTATAATGCGACTTATTTCCGATGTCGTCTTTAGCCACAGAAATAGTACTATTAACAATAACATGGTAAACTAAAATTAGACGTATTACAATTATTACAAGTTTCAGGGAATCCCCTTTATTCAATCGGTGGTGCCATAGAGTAAAGTAGTACATCGGGTGCTGCCTAGTATAAACAATAGGGCTACCAACTCAAGTAAATTTTTCCTTAAAATTCCCTAAATCGCTTCCAAAATAAAACATCCCTAAACCATGCATGCGGTTCACACACGGCACCGCGCTCCGCCGCGGAGGGCGGTTTTGGCAAAGGAATTAGCACATGAGATCCGCTTGACCGCCTGCCGCGGCGGTGCGCGGTGCCGTGTGTAAACCGCCTTATTATTGGCCATTTTTCCCAAAAAAAAAGGGAGAAATCCCTAAAAGTGGAAACACTGGGCTCCGGTCTTGTGAGGTATTTTTTTTTAATTCACTCTGGCTTTTTATATAAAACAGCCAATGTGAATTAAAAAAAAATACATAATGCGCGGGACGGCCCGCAGCGGTGACGCGGTGTGTTCCATATTAAAAAAAAAACACAAATTGTTCTAATAGTGCGAGAGCCGATTGCAAAAACACCTACCTTATAAGATACCTCAATAGGCTACTTGTAGATCGTTAACCAACACTTAAACACGTAAAAAAAATGAGGTCTGCCAGAGCCGATCCTGCCGGGTCATAGAAATAATCGATATTTTTTTACGTAATTTTTTAGTGAAAATTACCTCATAAGATACCCGAACTAAAGTGCCGGCAACAGTTAACCACTGATTAATTATGTAAAAAAAAGTTGGTCTGCCATTCCGCACCCTGCCGGAAGTACTTGGCAGACCCCTAAAATATACCCCTTCCGACACCCTAAACCTACCTCATCGACTACCTGGATGGATCCTACGCCAAATAATAACCAAGATGCCCCTGATACTGGATCAAAAGGTCTGCCAGGTCTAAGCTTGCCGGAACTTTGTGTTTAAAGCATTTGAAGATGGAAGAGAGCATAATTTCACCTGAAGTCAAAATCACATTTATGTCTCAATTTATACAAATTTATAAATATTAACTGCTTTTTTACCCGACTACGGCAAAGCCAAAAGGAAGGGTTGTGATTTTAGCAGTTTATGTATGTATATAAGTATGTATATGTTTGCTTTTACGTGTGTTCCACCGTAGCGCCTAAATTACTGTACCGATTTTGATGAATGAGGTATCAATAGATTTGTAATAATGGTCCGGGTGACATAGGCTATATAAATTCTCCGTAAATTTAATATGGTGGACTTAACCGGTCAAGCCGGACCGAAGCCCCAGGCGCACGAAAACTCCCAATACCGTCAAGCCTCGTCGTGTCCCCGGGAACACGGTACGTTCATGCAGATTGCAGCTCTATTTATATGTAATATACGGGCTGATATGGTCTGTGGTTGGTTTTGATTTATGGTAGGATAATATACCTGTCGAATAAATCGACCATAACGTCAAAATATGCAGAAACAACTCTAAAAAAAAGTAAAAATTGAACATTTTTGGTACGGCAAAATGGCGTCCGCGCATGCGTGCCGTGCACTGCACTCCGCGTTCTATTTATTCATTTTCTATTGTTTTTTAAGTGTAAATCGACGGGAAATGGTGTTATTTCAATAATTAAGTAGTGTCGTCATCGTATATAGATAAAATTTGCACAAAATAACATCGTAATTACCTATTACGGACCCATCAAAAAATGTAAACAAACTCGGTAGTGAAAAAAGGTGTTGATGTGAAATTTTGAGTTTTGTGTGTGTTTTGTGTATGTAATCGCTGGTAAGTCATTTATTTTATATTCTTGAATAACTAATAAATAATAAAAATGCATAATACAGAAAGAAAAAGAGTTCAATATTTTTTTGTCAACTAAATAATGTTACGTAATGATACGGTTAACGATTTATTGAACTTTTTTATTTATATGTGTTTTTATTTATTATTATTGTCCGTAAATAATGGTTTTGACCGATAGTATATGTATTCATAATGTATCCTGCGAAGTTTCATGTGAATCGAACCAGTAGTTTTATTATAAATAATCAAAACAATGAACAAAGGAATTTCTTATAAGAATCTTATAAGAATGTTTATTTATCAATACTAGCGTTCGCTTACAAAGATTCTAAGTATTATAAAAAATCCTTTGTCTAATCAGGAACCCAAAACCATTAACGATAAGACTATTTACTTAACAAAAAGCTCTCAGTTTTTGTTTATATTAGCGAGCTCTTATCTCTGACGCGCCGCGATCGTGTCGCGCGGCTTGAGGGGTGTCGCAAAATCGCGTCGCGCGGCTTAACCGGTTAACACATAAATTTATAACCTCGAAAAAAATTAAATTGAGATAATCATGACATGTTTGGTATCAAAAGAAAGGTCTTAACGAGCACATTACAAATATGTATATACAGATGGTGATTTTATGAACCCCACCTCAATTGAAAGTACTCTAAATACTGACGATAGCAAATTTTACTCAAAGGAACAAGCCTTTATTTAAAAAAAGAAACAATTCTGCATTCAAGGATTTTCGAAAATTCACTTCCCACTATCGAGAATCGAACCAGCTGAAATCCGAAAAAATAACACCCTGTATTTTTATGGGATCAATCGATAGAGTCAATCATAAGCATCAAATCTCTCTAACAAACATGATAAATTAAATTAAAGGAAAACCATAAAATCTTCTTACCACGATCTCATTTACCTTTCATATCGTATCCGTGTTCCCAAGCATGAGTCCGAGTTTTTATATCTCCGCAACTACAAGGGCATAGACCTGGAGGCTTTGAAGCCTGATGCTGGCGATTTCGACTGGACCCCTCTGGTTGAGAACGATGACATCGACGATAAGGTGAATTGTTTAAATGCAACTGTTCTCGACTTATTTGCATGCTCCTATCCGACGTGTCAAAGCTCGACATAACCCTGCACCATGGATAACGCAACCAATTAAAGAGCTTAGTGCTCGCAGGGACAAAGCTAAGAGCAGATATAAGCGCAGACAATCAGAGCTGAATCTCTCTTATTACAAATCCTTACGAAATCGCTGCAGTCGTCTGTGTCAAGATGCTAAGAGACGCTATTTCCACGATCAACTCAATAACCGCAGTTCTTCCGATGTATGGAAATTCCTCAAATCTGTAGGCATAGGTAAGTCACCTACCAACCAGTGTAAGGATGTGAACCTCAATGATCTCAATAAGCATTTCTCTCTACTTCCTTTTTCTCTTGAACAGTCTGTCAAAGCTGCGACACTAGAGAGTCTAGCTAGTTTCCCGTTACCACAATGTTTTCACTTTCTCAGTTTTTCATATCACATCTTTCATCACATTTTTCACAAATTCTCACTTTAAGCTTAGCGATGTTACTGAGAATGATGTTAAGAAATCTATACTTGCTATTACTTCTTCAGCAGTCGGTAATGATAAGCTGTGTTCATGAATGATAACTCTTATCTTATACTTCCCTCGTTACTTCCTGTTCTCACTCACATCTTCAACCACTCCTTTTCCTGTTGCTCATTTCCGTCAGTTTGGAAGCAGGTTCACATAATACCTTTACCTAAAACTAACAATCCTACTTTATTTACACACTTTAGACCTATTTCTATCTAAAGTTTATGGGCACATAGTTCATAGACAATTATCTTTTTTCTTGGCGTCGAACTCGATAATTTCCCCTTATCAATCCGGTTTTCGCTCGGGTCACAAAATAACTGACGACATCCGCTGGGCAATGAAGAATAAGTCACTGTTCTTGTTTGGCTTGACTTTAGTAGCGCCTTCAACTCAGTGGATTTTGACATTTTGCTAGGTGTCCTCAAATCTATCAATTTCTCTTCTTCCGCTTTAGCTTGGTTCAGTTCTTATCTTCGGGGCGCTCTCAGTGTGTTCGCCTGGAGGAGTCTTTCTCTGACTGGTGTAGCCTCACTGAGGGTGTTCCTCAGAGTAGCGTTCTCTCTCCTCTTCTTTTTTCATTTTTCATCAATATTGTTACCAGTAATGTAATTTCCTCTAGTTTTCATCTCTACGCAGATGAGTTGCAGCTCTACCGACATTTTACTGTAGCTGATGTGGGTTCTACAATTGCTGCTATGAATCATGACCTGGCTTGCATCAGCGCTTGGGCCAGGTCATTTGGTTTGCAAATAAATCCATCTAAATCCCAGGCCATGATCATAGGCAGTAGATTCGTTCGCAATGCGGCTGATGTTGCAACATTGATGCCTTTATATCTCGATGGTGTTCGCATTCACTATACCGAAACCGCCAAAGATCTGGGCGTAATTTGTGATTTCAATCTTTCGTGGCGTGCTCAGGTCAATGAGGTCAGTCGAAAGGTACATTTCTCCTTTCATTCATTGAAAAGCCTTCAAAGCCTCCTACCCATGCTAATTTGTTTTTCTTTAATTTAATTTATCATGTTTGTTAGAGAGATTTGATGCTTATGATTGACTCTATCGATTGATCCCATAAAAATACAGGGTGTTATTTTTTCGGATTTCAGCTGGTTCGATTCTCGATAGTGGGAAGTGAATTTTCGAAAATCCTTGAACGCAGAATTGTTTCTTTTTTTAATTTAAATAAAGGCTTGTTCCTTTGAGTAAAATTAGCTATCGTCAGTATTTAGAGTACTTTCAATCGAGGTGGGGTTCATAAAATCCACCCTGTATATACATATTTGTAATGTGCTCGTTAAGACCTTTCTTTTGATACCAAACATGTCATGATTATCTCAATTTAATTTTTATCGAGGTTATAAATTTATGTGTTAAGTCCACCATATTAAATTTACGGAGAATTTATATAGCCTATGTCACCCGGACCATTATTACAAATCTATTGATACCTCATTCATCAAAATCGGTACAGTAATTTAGGCGCTACGGTGGAACACACGTAAAAGCAAACATATATACATACTTATATACATACATAAACTGCTAAAATCACAACCCTTCCTTTTGGCTTTGCCGTAGTCGGGTAAAAAAGCAGTTAATATTTATAAATTTGTATAAATTGAGACATAAATGTGATTTTGACTTCAGGTGAAATTATGCTCTCTTCCATCTTCAAATGCTTTGAACACAAAGTTCCGGCAAGCTTAGACCTGGCAGACCTTTTCATCCAGTATCAGGGGCATCTTGGTTATTATTTGGCGTAGGATCCATCCAGGTAGTCGATGAGGTAGGTTTAGGGTGTCGGAAGGGGTATATTTTCGGGGTCTGCCAAGTACTTCCGGCAGGGTGCGGAATGGCAGACCAACTTTTTTTTACATAATTAATCAGTGGTTAACTGTTGCCAGCACTTTAGTTCGGGTATCTTATGAGGTAATTTTCACTAAAAAATGGGTAGTAATAAAAGCTCCGACAAAAAAAGAAGAATTGTCCTTACTCAAAATATTAAATCTACTGCCTAAAATACTAACTTTCCGACTACTTTTGTCCGAATAAAAATGACGAAACGACCGAATGAGATACTGAAATCTTCGAAAAATAAACATGACTATTTATTGTGATAATACTTTTCTACCAGCATAAATTACGTTCTACTGAAAACTATGCTTTGTAATTTTTATCTTAACTTGCCTACTATTAATTCATAAATTACCTTTCATATTTCATAGACTGTGGTGCTATTTTAACTGTAACATTATACTGAAAATATTATTTTGAGTGGTTATACAGAAACTTATAATAAATATAAAAATGTACTTGAAACAATAACTTTTACTTCCATCATATATCATGAATTTTACTTACCACGGGTATGCTTCGATATCGGTATCTTTATTTTTATTTTTTATTTTTTTCTCGGCGCCTAAGTTGCTTCTGCATCGTCTCCGGCGCTGCGGGAAGTGCAACCCCTTCGCCCTTACGTAACAAAGGATAGGCACCCATGCTCACCTCCGCAGCTTCGGCTTGCTGGTCACCTCCGGCGACCAGCCTCAGCCGCTACGGCTCGCACGGGTTCCTATGCTTTGTTACAGCGGGCGGGGGTTGCTCTCCCTCCGCGCCTCCAGTTTTTATATACACTCTAGGGGTAGTGCCAAAAGACAACGTAAAGTCGGGGTGCCCCGATTCGGTTTGCAAAAATTCAAAAACTTACACTAATACTACTAAAAACCATTAAAATCCGCTGTCACTTTGTCTGAACGCAAAACGGAACAACCCAGGAGTGAAATTCGTACATTATCTAATTAAATAAAAAAATATGTTGAATTTTGCAACCCGAACCCGATCGCGTAGGCCGAACAGTTGAGGTACTTTCATCATTATTGAGAGTTAAAAAATAAATTTGATAACCAACAATAGAAATTAAAACAGTTCATGCAAGTTGTAAAAATATGATTATTTTGACAAACCCTCTGTTGTCGGTAACTTAGTAATTTTGTCGGAGGTTCAGTATTCTATTTGGAAGTTTAGTTTTGTTATTCGAAGATCCATTTTTTTTTAGGAGAAAATGTAATTTGAACATGCTCTTATTTGTTGTTAAATTGGATATTTTTATTCGTTTATATTTTGGATTTTTTGTCGGTAATTCATTAAAACGCTGGTTAATTAGAATAATAGTCGGCCACAGATCGCTGGAGATTAATTTGTTTTTCGGAACCATTATTATTTCCCCTAAAAAATTACGTCAAAAAATATCGATTATTTCTATGACCCGGCAGGATCGGCTCTGGCAGACCTCATTTTTTTTACGTGTTTAAGTGTTGGTTAACGATCTACAAGTAGCCTATTGAGGTATCTTATAAGGTAGGTGTTTTTGCAATCGGCTCTCGCACTATAACTTCTCAGTTCATTTTGAATTTATTTTAATATTTTTTTGGTACTAATCATGTTATTTATAATATCAATAACTATTTTAAACACTATGTTTTACTTTCCTTATATTCGAAATGAAAAGTAGAGTGTTTAACACGGGTGAAAGACATCAATTCCTACTCGGACTATAGCCGCCCTCGCTACGCTCGGGCGTCTAAATACCTCGTATGGGAATTGATTTCTTTCGACCCTTGTATAACAATCTACTATTTCATTTCTCATGCTCGGAAAGTAGTGTTTGTTTGATCTGAGTAGCGGGTGGAAAACGCTGCTTTCCTCTCTAGGGCGGGAAAGACTCATAGTAATTGCTTCCCACCCTAGGGAGACTTACTACTTTACATACTTCTATCACATAGAATAATTTCAGATTTTTCTCTAGATGCTGAGATAATAACGCTAATTTATTTGTAATTTTTCGTCAATAGTCGGAAACTATGAGGCCTACGAAAAAGAAAACAACGGGTTGCACTCCGGGAGTGCCGGCAGAAGTGAAAACTTGAACATTAACGTTGTGCATTTTTGAATATTTTGGAATGGTTAGGGAATAATTTCTCACGAATTGCTTCAGTATTAAAGTACTATAATTTATGATAGACATAATTATAGTACAAGAAATAGGGACCTATTAGTTCAACCAGGTTTCAGACTGGCTAAAGTAGACTCATCTTTCATGGGATACTGTTTAAAATGTTACAATAAAATTCCTCTCCACATACTTCAACTGAATGAGACGAAATTCAAATCTTGTATAAAACGCACACTATGCAGGCAGGCATATTATAAGTTGGCTGATTACATCGCTGATAAAAATGCTTGGCTCAATGCTGGTCCTGCTCCACAACCACAACTTAACATTTGAAAATACTGTTGGCGCTGCTGAAGATTGTAAAACCATCTTTGCATTGTATAAACTCAATCTCCTTTGTATTGTATAATTGCATAGTACATGTGTGAGTACTATGTACAACAGAGCTACCATTTACCGGGTAATATGTCTTTCATTGACTTGAATGTGCCCTGGCGGCTGAGTGTATGTCATGCTCACTCAGATGTCTCGCTGATGGTGGCGTGTGTGTTGGATCATTTAGCTCCCTTCAAAATGGTTGAGCTGAATGGTGCTAATACATGCGTCATGTTCGTGAACGGGCGCCGTCAGTTGGGACTGGTCATCTCTTGGCTGCCGTGGCTTATTTTAATCCTTGAATTGTTTTATTTTTAATTTTTTATCTTTTTATTACGGACGCTTTTAACGTGCGCATCTTTTTTACATTGTTCTCACATGTATAATTTTTTAAACATGAATTATGTAACCACTATTTTGTAACAATTATTTCTTTAAAAGAGTGTCCGTGGAGTTTCTTGCCCGTTCTTCTCCATAGGTACCTACTACGCTTTGGAATGGGCAACTAGCTTCATATTTCTGACTGACTGACTCCTTGACAATTCAAAAGTGCCTGTCATATACAGGCACTTTGCACTCAAACTCAAACTCAAATCATTTATTTCAATTAAACCATATGTTTAATTGAAATAAATGATTTGAGTTTGAGTTTGAGTTTGAGTTTATGTGGTTAAATACAATATTCATTAGTAGTAGTGGTAGTATGTATATTTATTTATTTTCAAAATATAGAAGAAAAATAAACACACTTCATGAAGTATGTTTTGACGGCTTTTTTTTAATATGGGTAAAATTTCTTACCTCGCAATCTTTACGTACCTAATGTCCAAGACTGAATTTTGATATTTACTTTGTCGGTTGCTAGGCAAAGGATCTTACGGTCACGTCCTGACGCGAGTTTAACATTTATTACCCCTCCCAAAAAAAGAGCACAACGCCGCTAAAGAAGTTTTCACTTCAAAAAAGTTTGAGAATGTGCAAATAGCGCTCTTAGATTTGATTTGCTATCCCACATGCCCTGGCCTAGTAGCCCCCCCACTTTAAAATAAGAACCACTTCAGTCACTGTTGTAAAAGAAAATAGGTACTTATTTTTATTTCTTTCTTATTTGCAAAATAGTTGGGCAAACGTCATCTAAAACTATTTCAAGTTGATAGCATTAGTAGTTCTTGAGATATCCACCTGTGACAGACCAGACAGACCGACGGAAAGACAGACTGAGTCTCACCATAAGGGTTCCATTTTACCATTTTGGTACGGAACCCTAAAAATGAAATGCAGTTCGTTTGTTAGGTTAGGTTAGGTTAGGTACATCACTTGACAACTGCTGGACCGAATTGGCTATTTTTATTTTGAAATGTTCGTAATACTTAGTCCGAATTAGGTTTTTATGCATAGAAAAATTGGAAAAGCAGCGCAGCCAATTGTGTTGGAAAATTCGGGAAAAGATGAAAGTGTTTCTATTCTATGACATTGTTGTATGACATGAACTCATGCCCTTAAGTACCTATTGAAGTATTGACAGGGCAACGTCTCTTGGGTCAGCTAGTTTTTAATAAAAGTTATACGCAACACACAACAACAACAATAAAAAACAAACAACACACACACACACTCTTACAATTATTTCCAGTAAGTAGGAGAGCTTATAAGTTTTGATATCTTTAACCTATTTTTGTTTTATTTTAACAGATACAGAATGCATAGCGATTTGGAAACTTCTAAAATCCAGTTACAGCCAAGCTTTGAGGATGCGCAAACAAAGGATGGAACAAGGAATCAAAGTTAAACCATCAAAATATGAGAGCTTCATGTCATTTGTGAAACCCTTTCTAAAAGTATGTAAAAATGCACCAGCAACCACGGCAACCACAGACGAGGCGCCCTCCGAAGGCTTCGCACTAGCGCCGGAGTGGGTCTCGGCGCCCTCGGCCAGTCCACCACGTTCAGGATGTGTTCCAGCACTTCCAGAGCAGCCGCAACGGAACACTATCGTTGAGTTATTTCGAACTTTAGGAGAAACTGTAAAGGACTTCCCAAAAGATGTGAAAATTCGTGTGAAAACTGAAGTTCTCAAAGTAGTCAGTGATGCAAGAGAATTCATTTTAAGCAATAATACAGTGGAACAATTGTTTGTAGTAGAAGATATTATTATAAAAGAAGAACCCTTAGAATTACAATAAACGTTCATAAATGAGTAGTACTGTCAGCTTGTACCTAACGTATATCCTTATTCCTTGCGTTTTTTTTTTATGATTTCTTAGACACGTGATTCAGCGGCAACTTTTTATATTCTAGGCGTACCTAGGTAACCAAAGAACCAGGCCCCCTACCACAACCACTTATAGCAGTATTATTTTAATCTTACTTCAATGGGGGTAAGAGATAGTGCTATACGTCCTGTAGAGCTTCATCTCTTTCCCACACTAAAGTAGTATTAAAATAATACTGCTTTTAGAGGTGGTGGTAGGCGGGCTTCCAATACCGGGATCCCGGTATTGGCTAATACCGGGATCCCGGACATTTTTAGAAATTTTTCAATACCGGTATTGAAATGTTCAATACCGGAATACCGGTATTGGTGATTTTATTTAATTATCGGTAGACTAGACACTACAGTGAAACAATTTCTTTTTATTACACATTATATTTCCAATAATTTTTTTATCTGGGTATGTTTTAAAAACTGCGTATTTTAGTTATGTAATGGTTTATTTAGACAATTATATTGTATTAGTCCCAATGTTGAACTAAGCATTGAAAAACAACTGGAGGCAGAAATAGAAGCTAAAACTCAAAAAGAAGTTAAGAGTAAGACCCAAGCTTCATCCAGCACTTATAATTTGTATAGAATCTATTGTAAGAATTTAAATGGGCATTTATGATAGTACTGGAGGCGGGCGAAAGATGTATATTAAATTATTGACATGGCGAATAATAATTTACTTAGCATTCCACCATTTACAACTGATGACGGCCTAGACAGGGGGAAGCGCTCTCCTGTTTACTTTTCAATATTGCTCTTGATAAATGTATCCGAGACTCGAAGATGAAGACAGCGGGCAGCATATTTTATAAATCCATCTAGGTATTGGGTTATGCGGATGCCCTCGATGTGATCGGTAAGATCCTGCCTGTAGTGGAGTGTGCTTTCCGGGTCCTGGCAAAACCATCTGCGGAGGCGGGTCACCGGGTGAACACGACCAAGACAAAATATTTAAGGGTGCCCAAAGATCTGCATGACCTGCCGTCCGATATTACCATTCACGATAACACCTTTTCCTGAGTCAGCGAATTACTGTATCTTGGATCCTTAGTAACGGACAAAAACGATATGTCTTCAGAAATAGGCAGGAGAATAATGGCGGCCAATAAATGTAATTTCAGCCTGCTAAGGTATTTTCGTTCAAAATTACTCCCAAGAAGCGTTAAGTTTCTCCTCTAAAAGACCTTACTAAGACCAATACCGACATACGGCTCAGAATTCTGGGTACTAACCAGAAAAGACGAGAACTTTTTGTTAGTATTTGAACGGAAATTCCTCAGGCGCATAATCGGTGCAGTGCTGGGAAATGAGCAATGGCGAACGTGGTACAACCACCTCTACGAGATATCTGACGATCTTAATGTAATACAAGCCATCAAAATAGGACGTCTTCGATGGGCAGGACATGTCTCAAGAATGGACGAGATCAGAGCACCCAAACGTTAACTGGATGGCAGGAGAAGTCTAAGGCAGCCCAAGCTCAGATGGTTGGATGGTGTAGACCAAGATTAAAGAAATATTGGAGTGCGAAACTGGATAAAACAAGCCGGGAATAGGTCACATTGGAGAAAGGCCCACCCGTGGCTGTAAAGCCTCAGATGATGATGATTACTCCATCTACAAGCGTAGAGGCAGAGAGAACTTTTTCATCGGTTACATATTTGTGCAACCGCTTAAGAAGCTCGCTCTCAGACTGATACAAGTTTAGATTCTCTTTCCTTCCTACAAACTCATTTTCAGAAAGAAAGTGCCGAAAAAATTATGAATTTGACTGATTTATTTGATTTAAGTTTAAAAAAATATTAGTACATATTATTGTAGTTGTTGAATAAAAAAAAAGTAATAAGTAAAAAAAATTGAGTTCAATACCGGGATCCCGGTATTAGAAATTTTCTATACGGTATTAATACCGGTATTGAAAAAATCCGGTATTCGAAACCCCTTAGGCGCCCTTTTTTTTTTTTTTTTTTTTGTTGGGAACTCATCCAATGACTTCTCCCGCTCTGGGCGGAGCGGAAGGGCGTGTCAGACTTGACTACCCGCAACCCCGGCAGGCATCGGCCCTAACGGACCCCGTCAGTTTTGCTGACATCTCTTTGAGGCGCGCGTGGAACATGACGCGCCGTCGACCCGGGCCTGGTCCTTATCGGACGGCGAGCTGCCCTCTGCTCTCCGTCCGCAGGCCCGCGCCTACGGTGGCCGGAAATCGGCTATCAATTCCCGACGCCCGGGAAGTCTCCTACGGCGGCGGCGACTAGGGCTGGTAGGGCGCGGCCTCTGCCACTCCCTCGCGCGCTCCGCCTCCTCCTTCGCGAGCATTACTGCTTCGCAGAAGGAGGTGACGGCTTGCCATGCCCTCTCGCTCCGCACCATGGCCTGGACCAGGGCCGGACGCGAGAGGTCACTGCCGCCGATCGCCTCCACGAGGACACGGCGGTGGTCCACCCAAGCCGGGCAAACCTCCACCGTATGCTCCACCGTGTCCTCCGGACGATCCACACAATGGTGACACCCGGGCGTTTCCTCCCGCTTTATGCGAAACAGGTACCTCCCGAAACAACCGTGTCCGGTGAGGAGGACCTGCGTCAGGCGGAAGGTGAGGACGCCGTGGCGCCTCTCAAGCCACTCCTCAAAGAGGGGACTTATCGCCGTAATTGTGGCGTGCCCAAATCTGGGTTGCGACAATCGCACACTCCAAGCCGCCATGAGATCCCGCCGGAGCTCTGTCCGCTGTACCGTGATTTCTCGCGGCAGCGGAGTTACACCCCGGCGCTTCATCTCCTCGCGCCACTCCCAAATGTGGGCGAGGACCTTCGCCTCCAGATCCCATGGCGGCGTTCCGGCAGTGGTAGGCCCCCTGGACCCTGTACCCTAATTACGTAATACACGATCAATCAGAATCTGAATCGCTTTGAAACAGATTGCTAATCCATTGCTTCGAAAGTTCGAAAAAAAATTTTGCTCAGCAACGTAAATAACGCAATGAATGTTGTTGAACTGTCAAAATTAAACAGATTAATCGGAATCGTTTACGAAAATGTGTTGCGTAATTAGATAGCTGGTGTAAAAAAAACTGGGGCCCTATGAACTGTTTAGGTTTTATCAAGTCAAAATATAAATATATACTACTCGTAGTAGTTCTGCGAACAGTAGACATCGCGAGCACAATTTTATGGCAACAATTAACCGATTAGCTTGAGGCTCATCTTAAAAGTAAAAGAACGACGTTCACGCCTCAAGCTTTTAAGAAAATATTAAAGTTCATACATAAGTGTTTACGTAAGTTTTATTTCGTACTTTTTAGTTTAATAAAAGCTTGTTTAAAAGAAGTATTTTAACATAACATCATCATCATCGTATTCCTGCCACCTTCCGGCACTTTCATCAGACCCTACTAGACGACACCTTGAGCTAACGTACCTACTTATAAAAAATAGCGGCCAAGTGCGAGTCGGACTCGCCCATGAAGGGTTCCGTAGCAGCAAGTAACATAATATATACGTTCTTGTAGTTCGTTAAAGGTAAATTGCGGTTTACGATTTATGACGTATTAAAAAAAAAAACTACTTACTAGATCTCGTTCAAACTAATTTTCGGTGGAAGTTTACATGGTAATTAATGATGTCCGTTTCAACCGCTCGACCAACTCATAAAATTTGATGAAACTTTGCCAGGAATTAGTGGTAATTTGTTACTATACACACCTCTTTTCCTGAATTTGTTGCAAAAAAAACTAAGACGCTATGACCAAAAATAGTTGGCCGCTAGAACCGCCACTTGCTGTAGTCATCTCCTGTGATTACACAGAAACTAAACAATGCAGATAGGCGAACGATGCATCAAAAGAAAGGTCTTAATTTCTTGTATTTGTTGCAAAAATAAAAAATATCAAAACGTAAAATAACAAAAAGTTATGCTATATTTAGTTTCCAGGTTAAGGATAGGTAGCTATCTGACCATAAATATCAAATTAATAGGGGCTAATGTGTATGGACAATTAGTTGCTAATTAGTTGCAGCGAATAAACAAGAAAAATACTAGAAAATAAGTTCAATAATTTGTTAAGAGTCGATTTTAGTTGGCCGCTCGGACGGCAATATGCCTAAAATACAATGGCGTTTATTTCGTTATTAAAAATAGGTTCAAGCTTAGTTAAAGTACTAATTGACAGATAACGTAACCTAGTTTGGATAAATGTGGCGAAAATAACGGTGAAATTCATATTTCAGGAGGTATTCACTGAAATATAGTAGTATGAAACTGTATTAGAGTAGGATGACCATGAATTTTCACAATGAAGTGTGACTAAATCGTGACTATTGGAATGTTCGATAGTCATAACTTAATGTTTTAGGGAGAGTGCAGTGTTGAAAAGAGACCATGTATTCATTTTAATTAGCCTTGTTTTTTTTTAAGTTATTTGGAATAACAAGCTTAGAAGAAGCAATTTATTTGATCAAAAAAATTTACACGATGTGTCAAAAATGTGGCACACAGTTAATAGGTGAACTTAAGTTAGGCGATATCATAACATTTGATTTAAACGGAGCTGCAGACTCAGTTCTACTCACTGAACTGCCGATTGCAGAGATCTATCTGCCTTTGTGTTGATTTTGAATAAAGAAATGTTAATCGCCTTAAAGTGTAAGCACTTGCCCTAAAACATTAAGATATGAGATGACTATCAAACATTCCAATAATCACGATTCAGTCACACTTCATTGTGAAAATTCATGGTCACCCTACTCTAATACAGTTTTATACTACTATATTTCAGTGAATATCTCCTAAAATATGAATTTCACCGTTATTTTCGCCACATTTATCCAAACTAGGTTACGTTACCTGTCGATTAGTACTTTAACTAAGCTTGAACCTATTTTTAATAACGAAATAAACGCCATTGTATTTTAGGCATATTGCCTTCCGAGCGGCCAACTAAAATCGACTCTTAACAAATTATTGAACTTATTTTCTAGTATTTTTCTTGTTTATTCGCTGCAACTAATTAGCAACTAATTGTCCATACACATTAGCCCCTATTAATTTGATATTTATGGTGAGATAGCTACCTATCCTTAATCTGGAAACTAAATATAGCATAACTTTTTGTTATTTTACGTTTTGATATTTTTTATTTTTGCAACAAATACAACAAATTAAGACCTTTCTTTTGATGCATCGTTCGCCTATCTGCATTGTTTAGTTTCTGTGTAATCACAGGAGATGACTACAGCAAGTGGCGGTTCTAGCGGCCAACTATTTTTGGTCATAGCGTCTTAGTTTTTTTTGCAACAAATTCAGGAATAGTTTGGAAAATCCAAAAGTGCACGCCTCATAAGTTCATAACTCTCATTCATAAACGAAAAATAAATTTAAAACATAGTTTCTAATAATAATTAACTAACTAATAATAAAATTAACAATTTATAACTTTTCATGAAGTATGTTTTGACTGCTTTTTTACCCATCAATATGGGTAAAATTTCTAAACTCGCATCGATATCAATCTCTCTCATATCGACCTCCGGTCTCCGGAGGGGAATAATGTAGCGGTTACACCACCACATACGAGCTACGCAGCAAAGACATGACGTCACACAGATCCTGCATCGCGCAGTTAGAGTTTACCACGCGACCGACATAGATAAAACTATCCGAAATCAACTTACGGGCAGTTGCCCGCCAGATACAAACACCCGTCTGGCCGGAGGATCCTCCCTTTTCAAATGAGGATGAGTGAACTTTACACCCTGTTCCTCATACCTCTAAAGTTTTAAACTGAAATTATGAACAAAATATTTTACGGCGCCATTCGCCATAGACTAAAACATTCAGAAGTGAAGTGAAGGTACAAATAGCTGCCGTTTGTTTTTATGGCGGATTTTTTTTATATTAAGTATCTAATATTTTGAACGCTGATATTAATGTTTGTTTTATTATATTATGGTTTATGGTTATTTGTCATCAAATAATTATTACAATTTGTGGCATTTTTCCCTTTAAGATTTCCACGTCCGAGCTCCAGGAAACACGGGAAAAATGGATAACATTTGTGCAAAAAAATCGTAATGAGCAAACGTGGTTGCCAAGTGAACCATCTCACATAATGTTCATCATTAATACAATGAAAATTAGAATAATGTTCTGCAGTTAAAACTGTGTTAGGTATCAAGTAGGCAGAAGAAGCAGACTGTGTCGCATCTGCGGGTGCATTACTCTATGAGAATCTCCTCGCAACGCGCATGCACCGCAGTAGTCAAATGTCAAAGCATCCAAGGGACACATTTTTTGTTCGCGGTGTCTTCTTTGATAGTATATTTTAGTTTGTATTTTATTAATTATAATTAATCTACTTTGAATAAAAGAGCCATTTTCAATAGGGTTTCTTCTATGGATGAAACGAATGTATAAAAAAAACATTGACTCAATTAATTGATTTTATCGCAAGCTACAATGTTTTCAGGGTTCATAAATTGACGGACAGGAATTTTTTTTCAACTATTTTGATGCTTTTTCCATTTCTGCTGCATTAAATCAATTATTAAAAAGTACAGTATTAATCTCCAATTAATCATCTATACAATGGTATATAAATTAAGTAGGTTCTGTGTACTAGCAGGAGTGTAACAATAAAAACAGTTGCAGAAATGGGGCAAAAAATATTTTTCGATCGTAGAGCACTCTAATGCTTCGCATTATGAGTCGTGCAAAAGAGGTGTGTATAGTAACAAATTACCACTAATTCCTGGCAAAGTTTCATCAAATTTTATGAGTTGGCCGAGCGGTTGAAACGGACATAATTAATGTACATCATATATTTTTTTTAGTTTTATCGTTCTCTTATTTTAGAAGTTACAGGGGGGGGGACACACACATTTTACCACTTTGGAAGTATCTCTCGCGCAAACTATTCAGTTTAGAGAAAAATTATATTAGAAACCTCAATATCATTTTTGAACACCTATGCATAGATACCCCACAAGTATGGGTGTGATGAAAAAAAAAATGAGTTTCTGTTCGAAGTATGGGGAACCCCAAAAATTTATTGTTTTTTTTCTATTTTTGTGTGAAAATCTCAATGCGGTTTACAGAACACATCTACTTACCAAGTTTCAACAGTATAGTTCTTATAGATTCGGAAATAAGTGGCTGTGACATACGGACGGACAGACAGACAGACATGACGAAACTATAAGGGTTCCGTTTTTTGCCATTTGGCTACGGAACCCTAAAAAGGCCTAAACACAACGGGGCTACCTAGTCTAATTAAGGAGTTCAGTATACACCTCAGTTCAGTGTACAGACTTCCAGATCCATCATGAAGCTCGGGACTACACCTTGGGCTACTTGGCAAGACAAAATCGACGACCGCAAAAACAACAGGGCTATCTTGTTTAGTTGAGGAGTTCTTATGGACCTGGACAGCACCTAGTCCAAAAACGATGGCGGTGGTTTGGTTGAAGAGTTCCTATGGCCACCTTCTGGCTCCAGCATCAGACACTGAACACTACCATTCATTCTTAGATCGTGCGCCAAACTAATCTTATCTCTGTAGCTGATAAGAAGTAGGAATCACACGTAACTTTGGCCGAATCTTCGTATTTAGTGTTTAGACCTGCAGGAACATACCATGAACGATAGCTTGTAGTTTTAGCGTTCGAGAATAATTTTTTTACCAACGGTATTCTATGAATATTGACCGCGATGACATAAGTACTTTTTTCCTATCAAAAAAATATGACATCAATACGTCAAATTCAATTTAAAAAACATTCAAGTGCGTTAACCACGCACAAATAAGGGGTCCGTAAATATGGACCTGGACAGTACCTACCTAGTGTAAGAACACTTGTCAAGTGAGTCCAAAAACGATGGCGATGGTTCTACCTTGTTAAGTTGAGAAGTTCCTATGGCCACCTTCTGGCTCCATTATCAGAAACCTGAACACTACCATTAATTCTTAGATCGGGGCCCAAACTATCTCTGTAGCTGATAAGAAGTAGGAATCACACGTAACTTCGGCCGAATCTTCGTATTTAGGGTTTTGACCTGCAGGAAACAAACCATGAACGATAGCTTGTAGGTAGTTTTAGCGTTCGAAAATATTTTATGCTACCGACGCACTTTGAATTGACCGCGATGACATAATTTTTTTCCTATCAAAAAAATATGACATCAATACGTCAAATAAATTGAAAAACTGGCCAAGTGCGTGGACCACGCACAAATAAGGGGTCCTTACTTTAACATTGTAGTTAAATAAAAACTTTTTACAAAAAAAGAACAACCGACTTCCAAAAAACACACTACAAAGTCAAAAATAACTTTAATTTCGGAAGTCGGTGCATTTGGTTTTGAACTTTCGTTTTTTGCCACCGACTTCCGAAATTAAAGTTACTTTTGACTTTGTAGTGTCTTTTTTGGAAGTCGGTTGTTCTTTTTTTGTAAAAAGTTTTTATTTTTCACTTTTTAGTTGTGGTACCTATCCCATACAAATTCGAATACCACTAACCTGCTATGTAAATAACAGTAATTGGAAGTATCATTATATCATCCATGTAAACTAAGTGGGAAAAAATACGTATTATTGAAGCTAACTCAAAAACTATCCAAGTAAAGTTAATAAAATTTATATGGAACCACCTCGAGAGCATACCCTTTCAAACAAAAAATCAATTTTCAAAATCGGTCCACAACTGTCGGAGATATCGCGTAACAAACATACAAAAAAAAAAAAAAACACAGACGAATTGAGAACCTCCTCCTTTTGGAAGTCGGTTAAAAACATGTTCTCCCATACATTCCAACCGCAAATGCAAGTTAGTCGATTATTACTCGTTAACTTGTAAAGCATAGGTACTTAGCTGTGCTAGTTTTCCTTTTAATTTCGCAAATGTGTCCAAGAATCGAAAAAACGTTTTCACACACACACACGCTACCCCATAACACAGAACAAACGCGAAAAAAAATTACGTGTAGGGAGGGGAGGTCAGAGCTCAAAAATTTGGCACCCTTCATTTATATTTAGAAATACCTACATAGGGGGCCTAGGGGCCCCTGTGGACCGCACCTGCCGCCCCGCTTATCCTTATCCACCATGTAGAATATAGGATGCAAGAGCGAGCGAAGCGAGCTTGAAATTTTTAGCATGATATTCCACTCGAATAAGATAGGTTTTCTGTCTTTGAACGTTTGTACAGAAATATATGTAAGTTTAAGTAAGTTTAGTAGAACATAATATAGAATGCAAGAGCGAGCGAAGCGAGCTCGAAAATTTTTGCACCCCGCCTTGGATAGGTTAGACTCTCAGAGAATACTGAAGTTGCAGAAATTCATTCAATACAAAGTCAGACTCGATAAAAATACAGACTTACTTGCTTTTTGTAGATTATAAAGTAGGTAGGTACTCCTATGCAAAATAGATTACAATTATCAGATATATTACAGTACGGAGGTACCCTAGGAGGGTCGGTCTCTGGATTGAGATTCTGGTTTCTCACATTTCGGGGGGGGTTTGAACCCCCAAACCCCCCCCCCCCTGCCTACGGCCCTGGGGGAGGTACCCTAAAAAACAATCATGATTTTATTTTACGACTTTGTCGGCGTGATTGATAGTATAGACCTATACCAAATTACAGCTTTCTAGTACTAAGATTCTATGAGCTAAGCCGCTGATAGACAGAAAGACAGGCAGACGGACATGGCAAAATTAACAAATAGGTTTGAATAAATAGCGAGCAATTTACTGCATTTGAGGAGGTATTCTGAGTGAGGATGCCTCGTTGAGGGGCGAAACACGTGTCGATTTCTTACAGGGTTCTCTAAGACTCTTTAAGAACAGTTAAGCGGATTAAGTTACTAAATATACATCGTCTATTGTATCTTATAATGGATTTCCGCAAAGTCACGCCTGAGTCAATTAATTATCTGTTCTGTGGTACAAAATAGCCCGACAGTTCACTTTCCGTCGAAAATTTACCTGCTATAAGAGTGTGTCAGATACTTCATTTTGAGGTTATTATAATATTGTTTGTCGGATAGTGACATCTGTCACACTTACGAAGCTTGAGACCAATGTAATACTTGTAAAATTAATTTAGATATTATTTCTATTAATTATTAAGTAATATTTATTGACACATTTAGTATAGCTTAGATTTTATATTGTTATTTTAAAACACCAAACAGCACCCTAATTACGAAACGCAAACTCAATTTTAAATTGAAACCAATTGATAAAGATTGCCAGTCCATTGCTTCATAAGTTCGACAAAAAAAATTAAGCAGATTCTTTTTGTCGAACTTATGAAGCAATGGACTGACAATCTTTTTCAATTGGTTTCAATTTAAAATTGAGTTTGCGTTTCGTAATTAGGGTGCTGTTTCAAACGATTATCACGTTACAAACAAGGTGGGATGATCCCCCACCTTGTTTACAAGAACCGATGTTATAAAAGACCCGCCTTCTGTGGGAAGTCAGTTTCTATTTGGCTTTTGAGCTGTGCGGACCGAATTAAGTGATGGAATAGTCAGTTACTCAGTAAATGTTCAGTTGGTTGGTTATAGTGCTGTTAGTGTGTGGAATATACCGATCAGGTGTCACGTAAGTTAAGTAATTTGATATTATACTGTAATTATTGCTTATTATGATTATGTTGGTGTATTATTGCCAATATTGCTATATTTATAATGTTATTAAATATTACTTAATGATAGGCCTACACTGTTATCTTATACCTATTATCACTGTAATTTAAAAAAAACCTTTGTAAAAACCATTTATTTTTAAAAGAGTAACCGTGGAGTTTCTTGCCGGCTCTTCTCCATAGGAAACGACCATTTGGAACCGCACACCTAGTTTCTGACGTTTCATAACTTGTGCCCTTGTTGGTTTATGTGAAATAAAATATTTTGAATTTGAATTGATGCTAAAGTTATTACACTCGTACTAGACATAAAATAGTTTTTGTCGATTTATTCCAGAAATCCCCACCGACAAATCCCCACCAGTGGGGATTGTAATTTTTTTTTCCAGAAATCCCCACTAGTATAAATTCAGCTTAGTGGGGAATTTTGGAAAAATAAGTAACAATCCCCCCCCACCTTTGTTGTAGTTTCTAAATTATTAAACAAAAGTGCCGCTTTTTTTTGGAAAGTATGAAATAAATTCATAATCGTTTACGTGATCCTGTAATGTTTCATTTTTTTTTTAACCCAGTCATTTGTTGTAAATATTTTTGATTTTCGTTTTAATGCAAACAATTTATAATAATGAAAGTTGATTAAAATATTGACATAATTACTTACTTATCTTATTAAACGTATTGATTAACGCCTTTTTTGTTTAATAATTTAGACTCCTCACTCCTGGTGGGGATTGTTACATATTTTTGCAAAATTCCCCACTAGGCTGACTTAATTTAACTAGTGGGGATTTCTGGAAAAAAAAATAACAATCCCCACTGGTAGGGATTTGTCGGTGGGGATTTCTGGAATAAATCTTTTTGTCATTTAAAAGTATTCTTATAGAAATACAGATTTAATGATTACACAATGAAATAATACTTTACTTAGGCTACACATTTCAAAAATCAGAATTAATGAAAACTTTTTTCAAAAAAAGAACAACCAGACCAAAAAACAGAACCAAAAAATGTTTGGTTTTGAACTTTCGTTTTTTGCCACCGACTTCTGAAATTAAAGTTATTTTTGACTTTGTAGTGTCTTTTTTGGAAGTCGGTAAAAGTTTTTATTTTGCACTTTTTAGTTGTAGTACAGTCTGTGGCCAACATTATCTAACCCCCTTTGAATAATAGCGAATTTGAACCTTATCGCAAATTGGAATAGGTACTCCTTCGAACATTTCGATAATCATGGTGTTAAGCTATTTTAATTATTATCTTGTTGGCGTTAAGGTTTAAAGGCTAGTAATGAAACACAACTACTAAAAGTAACCAAGGTGAGGGTGGATTAAAAAAAAACATATCGCGCGTCAATAACACTACATTTAGCTGTCTACGCTTAATAGCCAATTCCGTTTGTGATTCTGCGATAATGAACTTTATTGTATTTATTATATGGTTCAAATTCTATAGAATATAGCGTCTAGCATCACAACTAACATCTAATTTGAAGACACATAATATGAGTAGGATTGGTCTCATGGTGTTTAAGGTTGACTGATTATATTATTATACGTCGTTGTCTGGGTTCGAAACCGGCATAATCATACTAATACTTTTTGTTCACAATGTTTTTTTTTAATTGTATTTTTTTACTTTTCTTTAAAGAACTAAGACGATAAAAATGTGTTGTCATTTGGGCAGTTTGTATAGGAATAAAACAAAATCAATGCAAGTAATGAAACAATCTTTAATATTACATTAAAATATACTTAAAGTAAATAAAGTAAGTAAATGCTCATAGTTGAAAATTAATAATTATACATTGTATAGTATCATATTCAAACCTAACCATTTAATAAACATTTTTTATTTAAAGTATGGTAATGCTTCGAAGTTTGTTACTTAACGAGAAGATTGATTAATTTGTGAAATGTTTTACAGTTTTATAGCTATAGTTATGTAGTGAATCAACATGTTATTAAATAGAAAAATGGATTTCCATTTATAACAATAATATCACAACAGAATCTGTAACATTTTAATGGTTTAGCATTAATTGAATTGAGCATTTACTTACTTATTGTGTTTATAAAATAATACTTATGTAGATAGATAAGATAATAGCGGAGTAGCGCACCATCTCCTTCTATTACTTGCTGTAAGCGGCTAGGCTACGCATACCGCACACCATGTTCCAACACAAATCTTTTCCTCTCATGTATTCCCATGTCGAAGACACGATCTCAGCTTCTCAGCCAAATTGTTTCTAGTTCGCACTTCGGATGTGTCCCAATTTAAAACTATTTAACTCCATAGGTTTTCTATGGGATTCAAATCGGGACTTTTAGATGGCCAGTTAATAACTGTTACCTAAACCTTCTTGAGCAGCGAATAGGCATAAATGGACTTTGAACATGGCTTGCAACAATAGTCTGGTGGCGTTCGGATTCGGGACTATACATCATGGGTTTTGCACTGGACAATTTCGCTGAATATTTCCAGTGTCTCCATAACGTCTTAGCCATGACCTGACCGTATTTCACTAAAACAAAAAAAAAAGCTTATTAACATTTTTGGAAGCATGCAGACTTGTAAGGAGTGAGTGTAATGGAAAACTAGCCAAATACACGGTTGTAAGAAATACTTATTACTCGTCTAGAAAAAAATCTATACTTAGACAATTTTAACGGTAAAATAAAATATTAAAACACTTACCGCTATATTAAGTCTACGATCAATCTCTTTGATTCCAACAATCTGCTCATGTAAAAATATAATTTTATATTTAGTATAAATCACTGAGTTGCGACATGACGCTTTGGTTACTTCCAACAAATTATTTAATTTTGATGTTACTTTTGAAATGAAATGAAATGAAATGAAATGAAATGAAATGAAATGAAATGAAATGAAATGAAATGAAATTGTTTATTCTGTAAATAGGATATCGGAATCACTTTTACACGTCATATTTAAAAAAATGTTTAAAATAAGCTAGATGAGGTCGGCGTTTCCTAACTGACTACTCTGAGAAGAAAGGCCGAAACAAACTCAGAGGTCACGGTCTCTTTTAAAGTCCAGACATAATCTTGGTCAAGCCATATGAGAACCATGTAGATTAGTGTCTGAAATGGTCTTTTGAGGAAAGAACCACACAGATTTGAGTGGACCTGTCCAGTCAGTGCAAGCATTTGTCAGTAATCGTGGAGCTCACTCAGAGCTTAAGGAGCTCAACTCGACGAACAATACCAAAGAAAGGACATTTGGGTAGGCCGCATCAACTACTCAAACTGCCAGACCATCATTAAAACTAAATGTGAAAAAAAAAAAAAAAAAAATTAAAACATTAAAGAGAAAAAAAATTAAAAATACCCACATAGTCCTCATATTCACAATAATTAAAATAATATTATACTTTACAAAGTAATCATGTCATTTTGTATATAATTTTATTATGTTATTATTTTAAGTAGGTATATGTTTTATTCTTTTATGTAAATATTTTTAAATCTGGTTTAATTGATGATTATAAGTAACAATTAAAATATCAAGTTTTATGGTTTTATCACAAGGTATAGCAGAGCGAGCAGCTCAATCCCAAGCTTTTTTATCTTCTAAATAATCTGAAATTTTATAGTACCCTTTTTTACAAAGTTTGGTTTTAATACAGTTTTTAAATCGTTTAATGGGTAAGTTTCGAATGTCAATGGGAAGTTTGTTGTAAAAGCGTATACATTGACCCATGAACGAGTTGCCTACTCTGTGAAGACGTGTGCGATGTACAGCAAGGTTGTGTTTATTCCTGGTATTTAAACTATGAACATCGGACATTTTCTTAAAATTTGATATATTTTTGTGTACATACAATAGGTTTTCAAAAATATATTGTGAGGCTACAGTCAGAATATTTATTCCTCTGAATTTCTCTCGAAGTGAATCTCTTGGACCTAGGTTGTAAATGGCTCGAACAGCCCTTTTCTGTAGAACAAATATAGAATTAATGTCCGCACAGGTTCCCCAGAGAAGAATCCCATAAGACATCAGACTATGAAAATAACTAAAATAAACAATTCTGGCTGTATCTACGTCAGTTATCTGCCTAATTTTTTTAACAGCATATGCGGCTGAACTAAGCCTTCCTGACAATTTTTCTATGTGTGGGCCCCATTGTAATCTACCGTCAATAGTTATTCCAAGAAAAACTGTTGACTCAACAGGGTCCAACTCTATTCCATTAACTTGAACATTGGTAGTTAGTTGCCTGACATTTGGCGTTGAAAATTTAATGAGTTTAGTCTTTTTTTCGTTCAGGAGAAGATTATTTACATTAAACCAATGCACAACTTTAGAGAGTGCATCGTTAACTTGTTCAAAGTTGACTAACTGACGTTTGATTTTAAAAATGAGGGATGTGTCATCTGCGAATAATACGATCTTGTGATTATCCCTTATGTGGTAAGGTAAGTCATTAATATAAATTAGAAATAAAAAAGGACCTAGAATTGAACCCTGCGGAACGCCCATGGTGACCGCAGATCCTGCAGATCTCTTGCCATTAACATCGACCCTCTGAATTCTGTTGTTCAGATAAGAAGTCAGAAGGTCAAGAGCCTTGTCCCTCATACCATAGTGGTGCAGTTTCCTGATGAGTGTATCATGATGTACGCAATCGAAGGCCTTGGACAAATCACAGAAAATGCCAAGAGCATCTTGCGACTCCTCCCAGGCCTCGAATATGCTCTTCAGTAATTCCACGCCCGCGTCTGTAGTGGAACGACCCTTTGTAAAGCCAAACTGTTTCAGATGAAGTAAATTATGTGCATTGAAATGTCCTAACATTTGTTTTAAAATTAATTTTTCAAAAATTTTGCTCAAAGTAGGTAATATCGAATTTTCACGATTCACGTCCAACGTTTTACAAAATGTTTGTGCGTAGTCACTGCTATTAGGCGTAGACTGACCAGTGTCACTTAGATCATTTTTAGTATCGATCTACCGCACAAAGTAAATATGTTTTACTTCGTAATCTACTCATCCTTGGTAATTGTAAGTTCTATGGACTTAAATATTTTTTATCTACCCACCTGTTTACAAGATAAGTTTGTTAGGCGAAAATTATATTGGCCGTTATATATTAATGCAAGAAATATTATAGAAATCATAAATGAAAACATTTAAAAAACAAATTGTTAATATGCGGATATTGATTTTGAACCCACACACTGTTCCTCACCAATCCAGCGTCCCGCCGCGAGGCCACAATAACCTTTTGAATACATGCGAAATTAACGATTAGATAGTAGCAGTGTTTACACTAAACATAATACTTCTTAAGCCATTCAACCTTAACGACAACAAGATAATGATTAAAATGGCTTAACAGATGATATTTTATTTAAATGGGGCGGGACTTAGCAATTAGTTCCGAGCGTCGCCGCGTCGCACCTACATACTGGGGGGTCAGACAATGTTGGGTAGGGACTGTACCTACCCCATACAAATTCGAATACCACTAACCTGCTATGTAAATAACAGTGATTGGAAGTTATCATTATATCATCCATATACACTAAGTGGGAAAAATACTTATTATTGAAGCTAACTGAAAAACTATCCAAGTTAAGTTAATAAAATTTATATGGGACCACCTCGGGAGCATACCCTATCAAACAAAAAAACAATTTTCAAAATCGGTTTACAATTGACGGAGAAATCGCGTAACAAACACAAAAAAAAAAAAAAACAGACGATTTGAGAACCTCCTCCTTTTGGAAGTCGGTTAAAAACAAGTCAGAAAAGGTAAAAATGTGACGAAAAACTTTGAGCGCCAATTACTCGAAACTATGCAAAACGTACTTACTGCTCTTAGCGCTAGCGCGGCAGAACTCTTGTCTTGCTGCAGGCACCTATTTATAAATACGAAATCTACGCGGCCGAAGTCGCGGGCAATAACTATGTAAGTATACAGGGCGTCCCACGGATATGCCACATGGAGGGAAAGTACCTTGAATATTGTAGATGAAACATTTTACCGAAAGAAGACATTATTTGAATTTAAAAAACAATTTATACTGCATTCATAGATATTTAAATAATTACATGGTTGAACCCAATAATATCATTGGTTGAACCGGAAATCGAACCCATTACATGAGAAAAATAATCATCCTGTAGCTTTACCATACCAATCGAAAGGCTTCATCATAAGGATTATTTTTTGCTAAATAACATAGTGTCAAAAATAAAAGGAAGACCATGAATTTTAACATTTTTAATACAAAATTAATCAATTTATTTAATGCTCAAAATGAGTCCCTTGCCTTGCTCGATTTGTTGCATACAACGAGGTACCTACTAATTACGTATCTCTTTATTATTTTATCATGCACTTAAACTATAATAGGGAAATGATGCGTACCTACTTCTCAAGTGGGTACATTTATTAGTAATAGGTTCTTAAGGCTCCTACACACAGTGCCGGCGGCATGGCCGTCGGCTTTTGCTGCGCGGCACGTGCCTCTGGCTTTTGCTCCTTCATTTTGTTGCGTTTGTTTCTGCGGCTTTGTGCGGCATGGCCGGCGGGCAGTGTCGGCGGCCATGCCGCCGGCACTGTGTGTAGCAGCCATTATGTATGATAATGTCAGTTGTATGTCCTTACGGCAATGTCAGCTTTTCATTTTTCTGAACAAAATTTCATAGGTATCAAAATTCATGGTCTTCCTTTTATTTGTGACACTATGTTATTTAGCAAAAATAATCGGGGGACGCCCTCTATAATAACTATGTATGTACCTACCTATATTTAAGGAAAAATTTCTCAAACGGGCTGATGGATGGGCGATCGTGCGCGTTCATGCGACATGCTCACATGCGTTACCTCCTTAGCCGACAGAGTACCTATGTACCTAGGTACTTACATTTTTTTTATGCATAGGCCGGCCGGCCGCGGCACTGCGCTGGCCGCACCGCGCGCCGCGCCGCTCCGCCACCGCCGCGGCGCGACGACGCGACGGCGCTACGCGTGCGAGAGAGACGCGCGCCGCCACGCGTGGCCGCGCGGCTCCCCGCGTCCCGTTCGCCGCGCGCCACGCCGCGGCCGCCGCTCCAGTGTGCCCGCCACGGCCGCCCGGCCGCCACCACACACAGGGAAATAGTACGTTGACGAGTAGATATTGTTGATAATGTTCAAGTGTGGATAGTGTGTCACGAACTCACGACTCACGCCGTCACGCGACCAGTGTTTTAGGTAAGTAAACAGAAACGAAACTATGTTGTAGGTATAGGTACTTACTTATTAATTACTAGCTTCTGCCCGCGACTTCATACGCGTGTAAGTCATAAGACACCAGTTGACACCACAATATACTACAGTTTATAAAACTTTCGTGTATAGGTACTACGTTTGTAATATTCTTCTCAGCAGTTAAAATACACAGAGAGTCAGGACTGGTGACTCGGGAGCTAGCGACGTACAGTGTCCGTGCGAGAAGCAGCTCGTCCTGAGTTCGACACCCGCAGCCTTCAGCATTTTTTTTTTCTTTTGCGTGGGGAATCATCGAATGACTTTTCCCGCGCTGGGCGGAGCGAAAGGGCGTGTTAGACTCTTACTGACTAAAACCCACCCGTGTTACTTCCCTTGCCTGTGCCAGGGGCCACGGTTTCCCCTTAACAACCCCAGCAGGCACCGGCCCTAGCTGACCCTTTCAGTTTTGCTGACATCTCTTTGAGGCGCACGTGGAACACGACGCGCCGTCGACCCAGGCTTGATCCTTATCGGACGGCGAGCTACCCATTGCTCGCCGTCCGCAGGCAAGCGCCTACGGTGGCCGGAAATCGGCTACCAATTCCCGACGCCCGTCTCCTACGGCGCCGGCGGCGGCTTGGGGCGTAAGGGCGCGACATTTGTCTGTCCATCGCGCGCCCCACCTACTCGCGAGCATTACTGCTTCGCAGAAAGAGGTGACGCCTTGCCTTGCCCTCTCGCTCCGCACCATGGCCTTTACCAGGGCCGGACGCGAGAGGTCGCTGCCGCCGAGCGCCTCCACGAGGACACGGCGGTGCTTCGCCGTGATTTCTCGCGGCAGTGGAGCCTTCAGCCTTCAGTGACGGTCCTTGTGACTTATTGATAATTAATAATCGCAAAGCATACGCTCACAGGGAACTGCACGCGCTTAAACTGGTAATTGTGGCGAATTAGTCGTATACGCGGTATACACTGTCTCGCCAATGCCACAACCTATTATAGAATTTCCGCCTTGATGTCGTTTCCTTGCAAAGACACGACTTTGAGCCGAATTCCGTTACAAAGCTTTGGCGGAGTTAAGTTCCGAAGGAGCCTAATCGGGACACCGACCTTCAGCTGGATTTTCTGCGCCGAAAGTCCAGTTGCCATGAGCGAATTCAGAAATTCTACGGGGTAATGTGTGGCATCGTCTTCCTCCACATCAGCATAAATGGAGGTTTATATCACTTCGCTCCCTACAATTTGCGAGAGAATACCGTGGTTGATCGCTGCTGCTTGGTCATTTTTGACGTTAAATTGGAACACGCCCAAGAATTCTCTTGGTACGGAATTCGACTGATGTCTTCGTACACCAGACGAATCGGATCTTCTAAAGTGGGAACTACTCTACTCTACCAAGAGTCTGGTAGGGCCACCTGGCCACACTCGTTATAGTGCCTTCACCAACTTTTAGAAGAACATAGGAGAATTCTTGAGCATGTGGATTCCCGCCAAGCCGAGCTATCTATATCTGTGGGCTTGGTTCTTGCGGATTTCCTGCAGGGTTCTGTTTATAGCTTCCACTGCTGTCTTATTTGCCATATTGCTTTCATCCCATACGATGAAGCGCTAACCATAAGCACGCATCCCTTGTTACTGTTGCGTGACACCTCACGGCGTTTCGTTGTTCTCTAAATTGATGGGAATCTTAAACATGAACGGCGCGCGCTGTTTTCTCACCAGAAAGCAGTGTGGCAGCGATTCCAGAACATATTGGCGATTACACAGACATTTTAAAATCGCTAGGACAAATCTGCTGTCAAAATCTGTCTGTAAAGTCAAAAATTAAGCTAGTTTTTTTTTGTGCTGGTCAAGGCCTCCTCGAAGTCTTTCCAGTTAGGTACCTACTCTTTTCACATGGGCCGTCTCAATAAAGAATCCTGTCACAGCAGACCAAGCAAGGAATTAATACCTATGTACCTACTATACATTATATTAATTTATTTCGCAAAAGTCCTGTTTTGTCGCCGTTATGACGTTAATCATAAGGTTTAAATTGCAATAACTAACAGGACTTCGTGAAATGGTTTAAGCAAACTGTAAAAGGCGAACGTCTTTCGACTTTTTTCAATATTTTTCGGCTTAATGATACTTAACCTTGATACCAAAAGATGCATATTTTGCCATATTTAACTACTTTACAATATGCTTTTAAAAGTAAATAGCGCTAAAAATATTGTGTTTTTTTACATTCGGTTTATTCTACAATCCGTAAAAAATCATTTTATTCTTATAGTTTTTGGCACTAAAATGATCAGAAGACAACCTTGAATGTTTTGTGACTGTAAAGTGCTTGTGACGTAGCAGTTTCCCATAGATTACGTAGTTTTCCTTTTTTAGTGAATTTAATATACCTATTCTACGAACTAGGTAGGTATTACAAACATAAAAAAATTTAAAAAAAACACATAAAAAATAAAAATCGTATTACAAAATGTAAAAAAGAGATTCACAAAAAAAAAAAAAACAATAGATGGGTTTCGAACTAATAAACTCGGGATTGCAAAGCAACCGTCTAACCGCTTAGCTATTTGCTTACTCGAAAATTAGTTAAAATAGCCGTTCCTATATATTTCATGATTGACTGCTTAGTTCCTTATAGGTATAGCGTGATGATAATCATTTAAAAAGTTAAGTCGGTAACTAAACTATCTACAATATGCAAACCTTTTGGCGCATCTTTTTACAATTTGCGGAAAAAATACGAACATAATGTAATATTGCTTATCCCCCTTAGCAAATAGCGTGATAGTTTACTTATCTTAGTTTAGATACCCTACCATTTGACCAGACTTATAGGGAATATCTGTGCAAAATTTCAACAGAATCTGTCCAGTAGTATTTGCGTGATGCTGGAACATACATACAGACAAACAGACAAAAATTCTAAAAACTATATTTTCGGCATTAGAATCGATCCCAGACCTCGTAGCAATTACTTTTTTTTTTAAATATTCAATGTACAGTTTTGACTTCGCTACGATTTTATTATATACAGGGTTGGGCAGTATTTGAATTACTTGTAATTGAAATACGTAATTGAAATACAAATACGTAATTGGTATTTGTAATTCAATTAGGTACTTCTTATAAATGTAATTTGTAATTAGTATTTCAAATACCTGACGCTGAGGTATTTTGTAGTTAGTATTTCAAATACTTATATATCCAAAATACATTTGAACATAAATACATTTAGCGATCTTATGAATGGGTGCGATCTGCAGAAAATAGCGCTCGATAGCTTTCGTAAGCAAAATGGCGACCGCTAAATATGTAATATCTTTAAAGTTGGCAACACTGCACTTAAACTGTACTGTAGTCTGTACTGCAGGTACATACGTCAAATTGTCAATTATATAACTTGTCAATTGTAATTTTCATTCGGCGTTGGAGTGAATCCTGTGAATGCTGTGACATATTTAGCGGTCGCCATTTTGTAAAATATGATGGTAAGAATATATTCTGTCTACGCGCAGCTCACGGAACCCAGGCGCTCTGCCCGCGGGACCCCAACGCACACGTCCACTTTTCATTCCGTAAGGATCCAAGACCTAACAATTCCCTTAGCCTTAGGCTGGGCTGGATTAGTTCTATTCTTTTTATATACCTAACCTAACACCAGACTGTATTTTGTAATTTGTATTTTGTATTTTAAATAAAAATAGCCAAAATACTGTATTTTGTATTTTATATTTCAAATACACGACTTAGAAATATTTTGTAATTTGTATTTTAAATAAGTGCGAGATAGTATTTTGTAATTTGTATTTTAATTAAAGCAAAGCATGTATTTTGCCCAGCTCTGATTATATAATAGATTTAATTAACATCATTGATATATTATTAGGGTTTTTTTAAATATATCAATGATTAACATCTTAACATCATGTCAGTAAGTAAGTACCTTAGATTATAAATTATTCTAAGGTAAGTAAGTCGGTACCTACTTAATCATGAAATAACGGGACATGATATGACTCTGTTTTTTTTTTTTACTTTTATGCAGATGACAAAATGGACGAAGAACAGTTGATAAAGATGGTTCGCGAACGAAGGGAACTGTACGACTTAAATCACCCGCTGTACGATGTCCGACCAAAGAGAGATCTCGCCTGGAAGCAGATCGGCGAAGCGTTGAAGCATTCACGTATGTAACTATGTATTATTTATACTCCGTTGGTTGTAGGTACTTAAATAAAGGTAAACAAAAACCACGTGACGAGAGAGCTGTCAAGTTAACCGACTAAGTAATACAATACATCATATCTGTCACTGGAGTTGGTTGTACTCTTCAATTTAGCAAAGATATAATTCGTTGAAGCTTAGATAACCTGTCCTATTGGGGCAATACAATAAACATTTTACAAAATCATAATTTCAGTCGAAAGTCGTCCACTGCTGGACATAGGTTTCCCCCCCAAGCACCACTACTTACTTCCACCAGTTCTGTGCTTCCCGCATCCAGAGGATTCCTGCAGCTTATAATATAAATATACTTACAACCATTGATGTATGAAACTCTTATTAACCTCCTTTTAATATACTTATCAATGCTTACACCGTTATTTTTTGTACCTAAACCTACTAAACCTCATAACTCGAAAAAAAAATCAACTGTTCCATACATTTATGTTCGCATATCTCGTCAAAATGTAGGGAACAGCCATTGATACGGGACTTAGTAACAGCGCATTAATGAAATATGTTTCAATGAGGGTCCGTAACTTAACTTCGACAGTCATAACTTAAGTTCGATTAACGCAAAGTCGACTGAACGTTTTGTTCGAATGGACTTTATTGCGAAACAACCTTTTATCGCCAAACGTTACTTCGACTGAACGTTTCATCGAATATTTATTAATCGATGGACTGCTCTTTCGAATGAGTTTTAGATATAATAATAGTTTAATAATTGAAATCTTCTTTCTGTCTCTTCATCTTAATCTATTTTCTTCTAATATAAAGGGTGACTGGTAATTAGTGACCGTCGAAAAAAATCAGGTAGTGTATAGAGGGCCGTTAACGGCACTCTATCTCAGCAGTGTATTAAGTGCCGTCAGTTTACGACATACTACTGACGTGAATTTAATGTATGTATGGTATGTAATAAAAAAATAAGGTTATAAAAATTAGGTAAGTATTATAAAAAAAACGCAACGGGTAATATAGTACGGTACGACAGGGAACCACCACAAAACACATGTTTAAAACCACACCATGCATGCAACATATTATAGCATGTAAGCAAGCATGCAGCATGCAAGCGAACATGCAACATGCAACAGGCAAGGTTTCTGTCACGGCTCCGGCACTGCGGGGTTCCGGCGCGGCGGTCCCACGCGAGCTTATCGTCGCAGATGGTTTAACGCTTACCGCCGCAGCTTCGTCTTGCTGGCCTCAGCCGCGTTACAACCACATGCTCCTCAACTCGCAGGCCGCCTCGCCCCTCCGCGCCTACGCGATTCTAAATTACACTCTAGGGTTATGGCAGACAAGACTGCGTGGAGTCGGATTTACAGCGATTCGTTTCTGTCACTAAAACCTAATTTTTAGCAAATTTTTTAGGACTAACAATTTAATTATAAATGAACATTCGGACTAATACACATTATATAAAACAATACTTAGGACATACTTATGACTTTATTTCATTCAAAATTAGGAGATTCAATTATTATAGTAATATAATACTTAATAAGTAGTGGCAATTGGATTGTAGGTAATTTGACGAACTGACGCTTACCACTACTGCAATTCGATTTTACTTCATCTTGCTCAAGTTTTGAAAACTTACCTAACATAATTTTAGCTTGAGCTACCAAGACCAACCCATAATATTGAGATTCAATTGTAGTTCTTTCGAGTGCTTCAGTATCAATATTATCACACATGCATTCTAATGTCAATTGAACTTCGTTAAATTCATTAAAAAGATCATCCAATTTGGTGACTCGCAATTGCAACTCCATTACCTGAAAGGGGGTTATCTCAGCATCTTTTAGATTGCTTAAATAGGTTCCAAAATATACTGTTAACCTTCCTTTATAACTGCTTCGCTTCCTTTTAAGATCTTTAATCTCAGTCATTTTGAAAGGATAGTGTCGTAGACCTGTAAATTATACAATTATAATGTTAAACAATGACACTGTTTGTAACCTGAAAACCTATCGTATGGTCTAATGAGACTGCAATAAACTTTGCCTAAGAACGATAATTATACAAGTTTGAATTTAAGTTCTATCACTGAACCGAAGGAAAGTATGTAATGTTTACTACTCGAAAGAAATAACGTAATAAACTAATTAATATTATCTACCGGTTAAATGGTTTACAAAGCAACAATTAATTGGTTTTAATAAGAAAATAACATTTGTATATTGAAATATAAACAGCTAACTAATGTAGGTTAACAATAACACTACTATTGACATCTGTCGGGCATGCCACCGTCCGGGAGAATCAATCCGACACATTATCTCCGGGTGTTCTCGTCTAGCCAGTGCCGGTTTTAACACTAACAGCGCCCTGGGCGAGATTAGTACGGCGCCCCCCACGGATATCTATGGCGCCCCCCAACTGCAATTCAAACCCATACGAAAAAGGGGAAAGATATAATGAAATAACCATTTATTAAAAGAAATAATTATTATTTTATTATAAAAAATAACCGTTTATAAGAAAAAACTAATAAAATTTTACTTTTCTGGCCTTTCTATCAGCGAACTCTTTTATAAAGTTATCAAAGTCGATGTTTTCAGCAATTTCGTTTTGAATTGACAAAGTTCCTAAGTTTGTCAATCTAGATTGAGATATTGTTGATCGAGAATAGGTTTTTATCAGCTTCAGCTTTGAAAAACTCCTCTCCCCACTAGCAACCGTTACAGGTAAGTATAGTTTAATAATATGCGTAATGCTGTCCATACATTTGGATACAGTTCTTGTAAGTTGCGATCTTTAATAAAAGGAGATCCGCCAAAACAGCCCCAGGCCCGACACAAAAGAAATGTATCTCAGATTTCAGAGTAATAATAGTAGAAATATTGTAAAGTATCGCTATTGCCAAATTCGATGGCCAACATAGTTTTATTGCCCGTTGAACTTTAATAATAGCTAGATGTAGAAATGACACTTTTCAAAGGAAAAACTGCATCTTTCTGTGTTTGACAACCAGAGTAGGTATATATTTTTATATGTGGCATACTTATGTGTATATACGATTATACGTACATTATTTATAAAAAAAAATGCAATACTTGCTGTATAATCTTTGCGTAAATAATATATAAGCAAAGATTATACAGCAAGTATTGCATTTTTTTTTTAATCCCAGTTGTCCGCACACACCTCTAGCTATTCTAAATATACATAATATACGAATATACATAATATGTATATTTAGAATAGCTAGAGGTGTGTGCGGACAACTGGGTTTTTTTCGTTTGAAAAAAACCCTTTTATTCGGGTATTAAGTTCTGTTTTCGTTTAGTTTTTATTTTCGCTTGAGTTTAGATTTCGATGTTTTTGTTGGTACATAATATTGGCGTGTGCTTGCTGACATTATGGCAAATAATTTTATTTAATGTTTTAAGTTGAGTAATGTAAATTATTTTGTATACTATTGCATAGAATCATTTTTTTCTAACTGAACAGACAGCTGTGCGGCTGGGGAGTTTGTTGCACCACTTCTTCTTCCCAGCTAAAGCATTAGGAAGTGGTGAAGGGTGGGCGTTTTGGGGGACTGTCTTATGTAATTTTGACGTTCAAAAGTGCTGATTCTCAGCCTCATTTGAATAAATGACTTTTGACTTTTGAATTTGTTAGTTAAGTCCAAAATGATGAAGTTTTTCCTTAAAAGTGTCATTTTTACATCTAGCGCTTAGGAAACTGCACCAGACAAAAAAACTATGATAGCCACTGAATTTGGGAATAGCGATACTTTACAATATTTCTACTATTATTACTCTGAAACCTGAGATACATTTCTTTTGTATCGGGCCTGGGGATTTTTTGTACGGGATTTGGCGGATCTCCTTTAAAACAAGAATAGGAGTATCCACATCCTGATCAGGCAAAAAGGATTTCAGACTTAGGAGTTCATCACACAACATACAACCAATTATTGTAATTTTGTGTTATCAATAAACTATAGATACGGGTATTGTTATACAATGTGAAGACTACAATACAACAATAAATGAAAATACTGGCACTACTAATGCAAAAGAGTATTTTGGAACCTTAGAATTATTCTAAGTTTGGAACTGTCAAATAAATCCTAGCTTCGAAATAAAAAAAATTGTTTTTCAAACAAATTAAATGTAATGTAGGTATGTCGGATCCACCCTAAGCCTATAAATTCCGTTTATCCAACTAGGTCTAGGGATTCTCGGGCATAGATACGTTTCCGAATATCCACCTTAGGGTGGATTTTTGGGGTGGATAAACGGAATAACCCGAGCCGACTATGGATTTTGCCGAGCTATATTGACTAAACTATTGAATATATTCAATTGAATTTTTGTATGCAGAATGGGAACGTCATTAGGGACACGGCATTTAATTTTTTGGTGTATTGTCGTCTCCACCTTGTATTGTTAGAGCTGTGTGTTATTGGAGAGCTCTTAAATTCAAACCTACACTCTGCACATTCAAGTGCTGCCAACATAAAGATTTTTTCGCTTAATTTAGGGAATTTACGAATATGTAGACCTCGAACTATGAGCGATGGGCTACAAAGGAGCGCCTGCGGCGCCCCTTTTATCCGGCGCTCTGGGCGACCGCCCAACCGCGCCCTACCCTAACGCCGCTACTGCGTCTAGCTAACGAAGAGTACTTGCATAGACACAACCTTGTAGCCAGGATTATCCACCAGCAACTTGCTCTGAAATACAGCCTTGTGGAATCTGAAGTGCCGTACTACAGGTATGTGCCCGATCCAGTTCTCGAAAATGGCAATATCACATTGTACTGGGATCGCTCCATCATCACTGACAGGACTATTGTTGCCAATAAGCCTGATATAGTGGTGGTGGACCGAGTAGAGCGGCGCACAATGATCATTGACATAACGGTCCCGCATGACGAGAACCTCGTGAAAGCCGAGAAAGAAAAACAAATCAAGTATCTTGACTTGGCTCGCGAGGTTGTCGACATGTGGGATGTGGACTCAGCGATCATTGTGCCGATAGTCGTATCAGCCAATGGCTTAATTGCCAAGAGCCTCGACCAACACCTAAGGAGGCTCTCGTTAGGCAGCTGGGTCAAGAGCTTGATTCAGAAAGCGGTACTCCTGGACACGGCTCGCATTGTCAGGAGGTTCTGTAGCGGTTAGACCGCCACATACAAACTACGAAAGTACGAAGCAAAAAGACATGACGTCACACAATTCCTACATCTCGCAGTTAGAGTTTACCAAGCGAAAAACATAGATAAGACTATCCGAAATCAACATATGGGCAAGTGCCCGCCAGACATAACAACCCGTCTGGTTGGAGGATCCTCCCTTTTCTATGGTGGATGAGTGAACTTTACATCCTGTTCCTCATGCCCCTAAATTGGTGACCCCGAGTATGAACGTCAACGCAGCCTTCGTGCAACAACTTCAGCGTGACGTCATCATCATCACTCCCGCAAGCTTTCCTGAGGCAAGTCACACAGCCAGCCAGCACCCACGGCTTTAACGGGTATCCTGACCACCAGCATGCAGCGAACGCGCATTCCTGGTCATCACCCTCAACCACAACCCGGCGCTGTACCACATCCGACTCACTGGATGACGACGCACCGCCACCCCGACTCACTGGGGAATCACCGCAGACAGTTCCGACTCACCGTGAACTATGCGACACCCGGTTCCGACTCACTGGAACCACAGCTGGCACTGTGAAGCTTCGCAAGATCCAAGACTCAGCCCACTATCGACCTCCGGTCTCCGGAGGGGAGTGATGTAGCGGTTAGACCGCCACATACAAACTACGAAAGTACGAAGCAAAAAGACATGACGTCACACAATTCCTACATCTCGCAGTTAGAGTTTACCAAGCGAAAAACATAGATAAGACTATCCGAAATCAACATATGGGCAAGTGCCCGCCAGACATAACAACCCGTCTGGTTGGAGGATCCTCCCTTTTCTATGGTGGATGAGTGAACTTTACACCCTGTTCCTCGTACTCCTAAAGTTCCTCTCTCTGGAGCCCTGACCGCCGGTAGCTTGGACCCTGTTCCCGATACCGGTGGGCTACTATTTTTTATATTTTTAAATGTTTTTGTATTATTTTGTTTTTATAAAAATATTTAAAAATGTAAATTATATGTATATAAATGAAATAAAGAACACTACTATACTGTATTTTAAGCACACGTTAACTATATTAATTTACAACTGTGATTTAACGTAATCAAAGTCAAAGTCAAAGTCAAAGCATTTATTTCAAATAGGCCTTTGAAGGCACTTTTGAACGTCAAAATTTACAAATTATAGTTATTATATATTATTGATGCTCTGTAAATAATTCCTTGTAAATAAACAAGAGAAAACACAAGTAAAGCTTTGTGCAGACCAGCGCGGCTTGTCGCGCGACGCGACTTCGGTTATTGTTATACTGTCTAGAGAACATTACAGAGTTTGATGAGTGTTTGAGCGAGATTGTAGCTACGATTGAAGCATGCGATATAGAGTCTGTGTTCATGTTAGGTGACTTTAATGCTCACCCTGGTGAATTATTTGGTAAGGAATTGCAATTTTTTTGTATAGAACAGGAATGGGTATGCGCTGATGTAGCTACGCTTGGTCAAGGCAGTGACAGCTATACATTTATAAGCGATGCACATGGTTCAAGGCGCTGGCTGGACCATTGCTTGGTTACTGAAGCTGCATGGCAGTCGGTTAGTGATGTCACGATTTGTCACGATGTGTACTGGTCCGACCACTTTCCTTTAAAAATAAAGTGTAACCTAAAGGTAACTAGGGTGAAGTCTGTTTTGAGTTATACAGCCTCCAATAATACCAAGATACACTGGGGAGAGCGAAATGTTAAACAAATTAATACCTACCAACACTTATGTAATACAGTTTTAAGAAGTATAGACTTTCCCTCCGAACTCAGTGAATGCTGTGATAGAATGTGTACCGATGTCAGACATATGTTGGTTATCGACGAGCTATACCAAAAAACTGTCAGAACACTACAGGAAGCAGCCGTGCAAAGTTATGAGTCTGAGTCTGGAGGGGTTGGGAGGGGCAAGCATGTAATAGGGTGGAATAAGTACGTTAAAAGCGCTCACACTGAGGCCCGTGTGAAATTTCAAGTATGGAAATCCTGTGGAATGCCTTCAGATGGCCCCATTTGTATTGCAATGAAACAGAGTAGGAATCAGTTCAAGAAAAAGTTAAAATACTGTCAAAATCATAAATCCCAAATGCGTATCGATTTGATAGTCAAGAGTCACGAACAAAAGGATTTTAAGAGTTTCTGGAAACAAACTGGTAGGATGAATCCTAGAACTGGTCTACCCGTGAGTGTTGATGGTGAGACCGATGCGGGACGCATAGCCAGCATTTTTAAAGAACACTTTGTGGTATTTTCCTCATTGACAGATGCCCAGTGTACGGATGAAGCTAGCGTGCCGGCGGTGTTTCCTCTTGGGTTTACTGCTAAGGAGGTGAAGAAAGTGGTAGGAAGTTTGTCGAGAGGGAAGTCGCCTGGTCATGATGGGCTTGGTGTTGAGCATCTGTTACATGCGGGAACTCATATTTACCGGGTTCTAGCAATGTTGTATGTGTTCTGTATCCGTCATACCTATCTACCACCGGAGCTTATGGAAAGCGTGGTGGTGCCTGTGGTTAAAAATAAAACAGGCGACATAGCGGACAAAACCAACTACAGGCCCATCTCTTTGGCCGCTATAATTGGTAAGGTATTTGATGGTCTGCTTGAGCGCCGGCTTGGTGAGTATTTAAAGTTGAGTGATGCTCAGTTTGGTTTTAGGAAGGCGCTATCAACTGAGACCGCTATCCTGGCGCTTAAGCAGACGGTCAAGTATTACACGGATAGGGAAACGCCAGTATATGCTGCTTTTCTCGACCTCTCCAAGGCTTTTGACTTGGTTTGTTACGACAAGCTTTGGTCGAAGCTTAAACTTCTGGAGGTACCCGACGAGCTTATTAATGTACTGAAGTTTTGGTATAGCTCGCAGACTAACAGTGTTAGATGGGCAGGTGCTTACTCAGATAAGTACGTCTTGGAGTGTGGTGTTAGACAGGGTGGACTGACGTCCCCGACCTTGTTTAATGTTTACATGAACCAGTTGATTGTTGAGCTCAGCGAGACCAACGTCGGTTGCTCTATCGATGGCATTATGGTAAATAATCTCAGCTACGCAGATGACATGGTCTTGCTGAGTCCATCAATCAGCGCACTCAGGAAGTTGCTGGCTGTTTGTGAGTCCTATGCTGCGTCACATGGACTCACATACAATGTCAAGAAAAGTGAGCTAGTGATTTTTAAAACGAAGTCCAGCTCGTTGGATAATGTTCCTCCAGTGACTTTAAGCGGAAAGCCACTACAGAGAGTCACACAGTTTAGATACTTAGGGCATGTAGTCACGGAGGACTTATCTGACGATGCTGATATAGAGAGGGAGCGGAGGGCGTTGGCGGTTCGATGTAATATGGTAGCCCGCAGATTTGCGCGTTGTAGTAAGGGCGTAAAAGTGTCACTTTTCAAGGCATACTGCCAAACCTTCTACACGTGCAGCTTGTGGGTGAAGTATACTCAGAGAGCCTACAACGTCCTTCGCGTACAATATAATAATGGATTTAGGATGTTGATGGGGCTTCCGCGCTTCTGCAGCGCTTCGCAGATGTTCGCGGAAGCCCGTGTTGACGATTTTCATGCTATTCTGAGGAAGAGAACAGCGTCAATAATGGGTAGGTTGCGCGGAAGCTCCAACAGCATCCTAAGTACATTATTAGACAAAGTAGACAGTCCCTTTATAAGGCACTGGGTACGGAGGCACGTCCCAACGTGTGTTGGGCCACGTCAATTTTAATTTTGTTTTAGTTTGTATAAGTTTACTAACATAGTTTTTAAGTCATTGTTACTAACACTATATGGATTGTGTGAAGTCCGAAATAAAGAATATAATAATAATAATAATATACCGCTATACCGTGAAGTTTTCTTAGATATTGTATTGTTCGCGTCGCGCGACAAAAACCTAAATAACTTTGTAAATGTGATATAAAAATATTTTACTAACCTTAATTAAGTTCTCATTATCAATACCTACTTACTTTAATTCCTGTATTTTATTTTACCTGATTTAACATTAATGAGTGTTGGGTGACTTTAATTAATATTACAATACTTAAACACTCCCTGTTTTATTTCACTTAATGTCCGATCCACTTTTCTTCCAAAACGTGTTCGTAACCTCGTCACTCCGCTACTCATTTAATCCAATTTCCAGAATATCCAATTCCAGCTCATTCCACTTTGCTAGTATGAAGATAATAATATCCGGTTCGTATGGACCATGTGTAAAACTGAAGGAACCTCGTAGGAAATTGGGAATTAAAAATAAACTCGGGACGTAGCACGCAGAGAACCCTTTTAATAATGACTTGTCACATTCAAAACGAAAACCAAGGACACCAAGGTTAACGCCTGATAAAATACTTATAGCTAAAGTTAATATTTACAAATTGCTCAGAGTTAACTTGAACTGAAGCTTTAACAGGTACCCACTTAATCAATTCATAATAACATAACAAGGAAAGGATATTCTAATACTTAACACAAATAAAATGGTTGACTTTATGTATGTTTTTTATGTAACGTCACAATTAATGTTATATTGAGGTTATATAGCTTAAGTGTTCATTTTCTTGACAAAAAGAAGATTGAAACTAAACCTCAATTTAAGATCATTAAATAATTACGGATATGTTAATATTTCTAAATATTTAGTTACACCGTCTAATAATTAAAACCAAACATCTAATCTGCGTTTGCAATTCATTTGCAAAACCTGTAAACAAACACGACTTTTAGGAAAAACAACTGTAATGCCTACACATAAGGTTCAGTTTGCGCTACAACTTCATATGTTTTATAACTTTTTCAACAGTACTAGTCGGTCTAAAATGAACTTTATTTACACTTTCAGAAAGTTGATGTTTGCCTAATATTTTAAAGTTAATATAAGTAAAGGAGTGTTCCAGTTGAAGTCTAAATATTATACTCGTGCGAAACTTAAACTTTCTTGATAATGCGGCGCCTTTCTGGTAAAAACGGCTTGTAGCTGGTCTCCGGTGGTGCAAGCCTTCCGCGTGCACGGCAGACGGTTCTTATTGACGTGTTTAATCATTCAGAAAAATATCTCGTTGGTATGAAGCCGTAAGCCGTCACAGTATTTCTCTAGAACAAACAATAGGTATTGTATTTATTAGACATAATAATTATTTAACCGAATTAAACCTCATAATGAATTTAAAACTTTATTTAATAAGGCATCTTCTGAATAAAAGGATTAACAATACCTTTGATTTAGATTTATGTTTAGTAAAATATGAAATATTTAAATGATAATTGATAATAACACTCACACTTAGTCCGGATTCACTAGATATTTGTGTAAATATCCACTTTTACGCAGCGCAAAAATATTTGATCTCGCTTCAATATTTACGTTTGACAGATGAGTATTTCTGGCGAGATAACCTTTGTCGTCGTACTAATTTTACTTGACAATCTTTTGTTTGAATACACCATAAAATCTTCTGTTTTTACTAAACAGCCTTCCCCTACGCGCAACAGACCAGCACCTGATAACCTAGCTGCTTTAACTTGATTTTCACACAGAAGTTTGACGTTACATTCATTGCAGCATAAATAATAATATTTGTTTTCTGATGTTAACTCTCTCCAGTCATTCTTGCACGAGGTAGTTTTAGTTTTACAAGTTCTTGTGCCTGGGATCGTCTCACAAAGGCTATGATCATCTTTCATGTGGTGAATAGGCCTTCTGATATGACACAGAACAGTCACAGGGTTTTGTAATACGCATGACTGCATATCCGTTTCTGTGATAGTTAAATACGAATCCTTTCTCATGTTGATGGCTGCTAATTCAGAGATAGTTTCGACCTTCATCATCATGTTATCTTCCACAATGCGTGGAACCGGGATAAGATTGAATACCTCGTAAAGGTCTCTTTCAATCAGGGGTATTCTTATTTCTATAATTAGATATTTGCCAGAGTATTTGGCTCTTACTCTGAGCAAGCTGTAAAGCTCTTTAAGATTAAAGTTGTCGACAGGAACTACCAAGTCTCCAGATATTTGTGCTGATATTATGCTTAGCTCTGATCTGAGCTGCTTCGGAGATATCAAGTGAAAATCTAATTTTCCACTATAAATATCAGTTACTGTATCTAAAATTGAGTCCTGGATTCGTCGAAGGGTATACAACAAGTTGTTGGCAGTGAAAGCCGAGGTTATGAAGTCTGTGATGGCAGTTATGTTTTGTACTTGCTGAGCGAGATTTTTATATGAATCTTGGAGATAATTAAGCTTTTGATTTATTATTTTATGATGTTTGTTTATAGTATTCTCCATCCTTTTCATGAGGTTAAATTCAGCTTCTACGACCGACGTTTGGTTTTTCCAGAGGTTGTATAAATGGTTTTCGTTATGCTTTAAAAGGTCAATATCTTTCTCATATTTCTCTGCAAATCGTTGGTCCAACACTCCGAATAAACTATTTGCAACGTAGCCTACTCCGTCTAACAAGCCGCGTCTCCGGCGTTTCTTATTAGTCATAAACGAGTCATTCGTCATGATAATATTATCGTAATGTTTAATTTCTTCGAACTCGTGCTCGAGTTGTAATATGACGCCGTCGCAAGGTGTTTGTGTTCTAATCGTAGAGCATAAGGTTTCAAGATATTTGATATACTTTAGTAATGCCGCCGTTCCTTCTTGATAAGGATTTGTGTCATAATAGACTATTAAATGCCATTCATCTCTAATCAAATGCATATTAGATATTTTGTCGAAGTAGACACTATTGTTTGTCAGCAGGGTAAAGTTGTAGGATGCTTGAGCTGTGCTTATTAGTGACAGCAAAAATAATGTCAAAGATAAAACCATGGCTGAAAATGAGATAGGATGTTTTTTCTTCGCCGCTGGTAATTTATTATCAACTTTTGGGGCATTTGTATCTTGATCATTTTTATTTGTTGGCAGTAAGGACAGTTTTACAACTGGGCGTTTTAAGAGCCCGTTTTTGGTTTTAAGTGTGACGACCCTTACGTGTCCGTCACTTCCAGGATGTAGCGCCACTACGCGACCTAGACTCCATTTTCCTGGTGGAAGGTTGTCGTCCTTTATGATGACGATGTCGTTAAGGTTGAGATCTTTTTGATGCTGTCGCCATTTGGACCTCGTAGAAAGCTGCGAGAGGTATTCAGTCTTCCACTTATCCCATATATCTTGGTAGATTTTTTGCGTCAAGTGCCAACGTGTTCTAAGATCATGCTCTGTTTCGTATATCGTTAAGTTAGGGCCACTTGCTAAAAAGTGAGCCGGGGTCAAAAAGTCCAGATCCTCAGGATCTTCTGTCAGAGGGCACAGTGGTCTAGAGTTCAAACAAGCCTCGAGTTGGGATAGTAGGGTAATGTATTCCTCGTAGGTTAGTTTCTGCTCTCCAATGACACGCTTGAGATGATGTTTTAGGCTCTTCACTGCAGCTTCCCAGAGTCCGCCTGCAGATGGCCATGATGGGGCGTTAAAGTGCCATTCAATATTCATTTCAGAGATTGTCGAGGTTACTTCTTGGTCAGACAAGATGTAGGTGATTTCGGCAAACTCTTGTTTTAAAATTTTGTTGGCTCCTATGAAGTTCGTTCCCTGATCACTATAGATATGTCCTGGAACTCCTCTTCTAGCCGACATTCGTCGAAGCGCGGCAATAAATGCTGACGCTGTGAGATCTGAGACGATTTCTAAATGTATGGCTTTAGTTACCATACAAACAAAAACTGCGATATATCCTTTGCAGGTTTTAATGCCACGACCTTTGTTTGCCTTAATAAGGATGTGTCCGGTATAATCTATTCCAGTGTGGTAAAAAGGTCGGTTAGGAATCAATCGTGCTGGAGGTAGGTCACCCATGATTTGAAGTTGTGATATGGGATTATTTCTTTTACATTTGACACACATTCTTAATCGTTTCTTTGTGACTCTGTTTCCTCCAAGAATCCAGTATTTTTGTCTTATAAATCCAGTAGTCATTTTTACTCCACCGTGAAATACAAGCTCGTGAGATTCATCTATGATAAGATCTGCCAATTTCGATTGATTCGGGATTATGATGGGATGCTTCATTTCGGGATCAAGATTTGAATGTTTAAGTCTGCCACCGACACGGAGCATTTGATTAGTGTCTAGTATGGGATTGAGATTAAGAATCTGGCTTTTCTTATTTAGTGGTTCATTATTTTTCAGCCGCGATATTTCTTCGTTAAAATATTCGTTTTGGACTTGCTTAATTAACATTTCTCTTGCTGTCTTTATATTTTGCAGAGTAAGAAAACATGTGCGATTTTTCTTGTAAACAACAATGTCGATAAACTTGTTGATGTAAGCTAATACTCGAGTAACTTTCCTTAAAGTGCTATATTTTGTTAATAGCTGTTTAATTATTAAATTTTCGGGGTTTACAATGATCGTATTTACTTGCTCCTTTTTTCTGAGTTCTTCGCAAGTAATACTAGTATAAATCGGCACCTTATGAGATTCTTTAGGCTTATATTGTGGTAACCAGTTGGGCCCTTGCCACCACAGTGAGTGATTGGCTAATTGAGCAGCAGGTAAACTGCGGCTTGCACAATCTGCGGGGTTTTCCTTGGATTTTACGTAACTCCAGTTTTCTTTAGGGATTGTTTCAGTAATAATCCTCACTCGATTCGCAACAAAGGGTTTCCATTTCTCCGGTTCGCCACTTAACCAACCTAGAACAGCCGTTGAATCAACCCAACCATAAACATGTATGTTGTAGCTTGATAGAGATAAGATGATTTTTCGCATAAGTTTTGACAACAAGAGAGCGCCACAAAGTTCCAAACGCCGTATTGATTGTGGTTTTTTCAGCGGTATTACCTTTGATTTCCCTGCAATAAGGGTTACATGGGTTTCATTTTCACTCTGTATTTTGCAATACACGACGCAAGCGTATGCTTTTGTGCTAGCATCGCAAAAGCCATGGAGTTCGATGGAATCTTTCTCCTGGGTTTGAATCCAACGAGGTATTTTGAATCGAGATATATGAGATAGATCAGCTTTAATAGTATTCCACTCTAAAGCGATTTCTTGAGGGACAAGGTGGTCCCAACCCAGGTCTGATTTCCATAATTCTTGGAACAAAATCTTAAGTTTTATTGTGACTGGTGCCAGCCAGCCCAAAGGATCAAAAATTTTTGATATTTGAGATAAGAATTGTCTTTTTGTAAGGATGTCTTTTGAGATAAATTCTATAGGATGAAAGATAAATTGATCATTTTTTGGTTCCCACCGAAGACCTAAAGTTTTGGTTGACTCCGGTTGCTTAAAGTCAAAGTCTTCCTTTTGAAGTGCATCAGAACTATCTATTATTTCCGGCAAGTTTGATCGCCATTTTCTGAGATTAAACCCGCCAGATTTGAGGAGGTTGATCATTTCCGCTTTGAGGTGTTTAGCTGCTCTCGCTGAATGTTCACCGTGCATGAGGTCATCCATGTAAAACGAGTGTTCTAAGATGTCAGGAGCGCAACTTTGTGGATAGTTTGGCCTTTCATCGATGGCCAGTTGCTTCAGTGTCATCATGGCCAAAAAAGGTGCGGCTTTTGTGCCATAGGTAACTGTCGCTAACTGATATTCTTTTAAGGGTTGAGATTGATGGTTCCGCCAGATAATTTTCTGATATTTCTGATCATCGGGATGTAGCCAGATTTTGCGAAACATTTTTTCTATATCTGCTGTAAAAGCGTATCTAAATTGTCTCCATTTTAAGATAAGGCTCTGGAGGTCTTGTTGTAAATTGGGTCCTCGGCACATAAGATCATTGAGGCTGTTTCCACTCGAGGTTTTTGCCGAGGCATTAAAGACAACACGCAATTTAGTAGTTGATGACTCAGATCGTTGGACGCAATGGTGCGATAAGTAGCAGTCCGGCTGTACGTGTGGCGTAACGGGTGTCATATGTCCGAGCTCTAGGTATTCAGAAATGAACGTTTTATAGTCACGTGCCAGTGCTGGTTGCTTACTTAATTTCCGTTCTATTTGGAAAAATTGAGCAATCGATTTTGTTTTCGACTCGCCTATATTATTCTCAAAATTTTCTTTAAATGGTATTTTAACGACGTAGCTTCCGTCTTCCCGTCTAGAGGTCGAAGATTGGTAAAAATCGATGCATTTTTGATCTTCTTCCGATATCGCTGGAGATTCATGAATGTCCTCCACTTCCCAAAATTGCTGTATCTCTTCGATATTATTTAGGTTCACATTGCAATGGTACGTTTTGTAGTTGCCGCTTAAGATCCAGCCCAACTGGGTTTGTTGAGCAATGGGCAATATACCTTCTGACCGACAGATACCGTCCATGAGGATAGTGGAATAGATATCTGCCCCAAATAAAATATCAATAGGCCTACTTTTGTAAAATTCGGGATCTGCTAGAGTTATCTGGTTAAGAGTAGGCCAGTCTGGCTTAGGTAAAGTACAGCTTGGTAAGTTATTTATGAGTCTATTCATAATATATACTTCCGTTTCAAAGGTGAAATCGCTAACCAACGACGAGCATTTAATGGTAATCTTGCCCTTACAGTTGTTTTCCTTATTTCCTATTCCTGAGATATAACCGTTACATTTCCGTCGCGGTAGTCTTAGCAACTGAGCTGCGCTTTCCCTTATAATGGACGTCTGTGACCCTTGATCTAAAAGAACTCTCATTTTTTGGTAAGATCCATCTGCTGCTTGTACCTTAATTATTGCTGTGGCAAGCAATATTTCCGAGGGTTCTTTAAGGAGCGATGCAACTTTGTGGTCTTCTTGCTGCTGAGATGACGATTTCGTTATCGTGGCTGCATTTGACCCAGATCGATGCGACGTAAAAGATTCATGCAAAATGGTATTGTGTTCGTTATTGCATTCTTTGCATCTTATTTCGGAAAGGCATTTTTTGCCTTCGTGATAATGTAAACAATTAATACAAAGATTCAAGTTAGCAATAGCATTTTTTCGTTCATTAGGTTGCAATTCCAATAATTTTTGACATGCATGAATTCGATGATCAGTGGCGTTGCAAATAGGGCATTGCTTGCGATAGGTAATTTTGCGTTTGGACTTTGACGATTGTGAAACTTCCTTTGTTGAGTAATTCGTTTTAGGATTGTTATAATTCCGATTATAATTGGAACTCTTTGAAAACGATGGTTTGTTATTGTTATAGGATTGAGATGGGGATGTTTTCTGCGTGGAATTTTCTACCTTCTTACGTGAAGTTTCCAGCATCATAAACTTAGTTTCCAAGAAATTAAGGAAGTCTTCCAAGACGGGCAACTCTCGCGGAGATTTTAAGGCTTGTAGATAATCCTCGTATGTATCTGAGTCCAATTTTTGAGACAATATACATACCAGAAAGGGGTCCCAGGAAGACACATCGACTCCCAGGTTCTTGATAGCATTCACACTCTCGTACGTAGTGTCGTGAATACGTTTAATATGATTTGATGATTGTTGCTGGTTTGCAGGGATATTCATGAGATTATTTAGATAAGAAGTGAAGATCAGTCGTTTATTATTATAACGATGATTGAGGATATTCCAGCATACAGGATAATTGTCGGAGCTTATTTGGAGATATTGGATCAATTTTTCGGGCTCACCTTTTATTTTACTCTTTAGAAACTGCATCTTTTGTGCATTCGACAAAGAGGGGTTGTTGTGCACTGCTTCAGTAAAAAGATCTTTGAACGAAGTCCACTTATTGTAGTTTCCATCAAAGGTGACTATCTCCATTTTAGGGGTCGATTTTTCAACATGCGCAACGGACCACATTTTCTTATTGATGTCTTTCTTAAGTTTGTTATAATATTTCTCGTAATGAGTAAATTGCTCTTCGTAATCGGGGTTTGATCCGCCATACTCGTTGTCTAGCTCCCAATGAAGCGAATCAATAGCCGCCCAACGAGATTGTATTGTCTTCAGGATGTCTTCAAACTCCCATTTTTCCGTGACGAGGTCAAGGTCAATATTGGTAGTTGTTCTCAGGAAAGCCTTAAAGTTGGTAGCTTGCTTTTTGAAGAGACCTTCGGCTTTCCCCTCTTCAAGAACAGGGATTTTAGAAGCTGCATGAGATGCAAGGTTCGAGGTTTGAGATTCCGCAGAAGGTTGGAACGTAGGAGGTTTCAATTCAGGGATTTGCGGTCTGTTTGCGAGGGGGTTATAGGATTGAATAGTAGTTTTAATATTGTTATATTTTTCTTTCATTTGATCGTATTGATTAGTACTGAAATATGCATGAGATTGATCGCCAAAAGATAGCAAAGTCATGTGATTTTTATGGAACTCTGTAAAGTATTGTTCCAAGGTAGCTAATCGACGACGTAAGTAGTCTGAGGTCTTGCGCTCTGCACCATCCTTCTTGAAATTGGTGAAGAGCTTATCTACGGCTTCGATTAGTTGTTGTTGAGTTGCTAAAATGTCATCCATTTGCGACATTTTAAAGATAAAAAGGAGACCTTACTTGTACTGAAGGCTTCTTTGGAGATCAAATGTCCTTGCGATGGCTGCAAGAACAAACCTGGAGTAACAGCACGATGAGATGACGCGATGCTTTCGTAAACCCCAGGGTCAGCAGGATGATGGCACGTTTTCGTCCGGGGCACCGAGATAAGTTGAGATCAGCAAGATGATGGCACCTTTCCTTCCGGAGCACCGAGGTCACTTAGGATCAGGATGATGAGATTTTTGGAAAGTAAATCCACTCAGTTCTGTTTTCCAGGGTCTGGGATTAAGTTCCAAGCGAGACACTCACACAGTACAGTTAGTAGATACACGCGTGATGGTCCCGCTCCGACGGCTCGAAGGACCAATGTTCGGGGTTGGGGTGAGATTAAGAGAAACTAAGATTAAAGATTATAAAGATTGCTATATTTCAGTAATACTAAAGGGATAACGATTAAAACTAATGAGGTGAATAGGATGAGATTGAGTCGCGCCCGATATGCTGTCCGAAAGCGTACTGACTATATTACTTAAGTAATACATAAATATTCAAGGCATAGTGCGCGGTGTCGCGATTACGCTGACATGTTATAATTGTTCGGTGATTGACCTGAACAAGCTGCATTCACCTGCATTTTGAAAATAATAACCACAATACTAGTAACACAAGTCACAACGCTAATAGATTTAAATACTCGTCACCAACAATAACCACGAACCAACAAAATTCTATTAAGATGTGAATACTCGTAACGAACAGGATCTGTATACCTCACAGAAATCGAAATGATTATTATTCTAAGGATTAGTAGGTAGTGCACAAAAAACGAAGTAAAGTTTTTTATAGGCTACCTACTAAACTTTATTATTTTGGAGGACAATACACAGCGGAGAACACCGTTTCTAGTTTGCTGTCTACAAGTTTAATAGATGTTGCTTGTATTTTTTCTGTTCGGTTTTCCTCTATAGGGTAGTGTTTAATGTTGCTTTTAATAATTACTGCTGTTCCTCCATGGCTGTTCCCAGTTGGGTGATTGGTTGTGTACACTGTATAGTTATTAAAGTGTATGTGTGTCTTCGGTGTGAATCTTGTTTCAGAGATTAGTGCAATATCAATCATCTCTGTTCTGAGGAAAGTTTCTAGTTCTTGACGTCGTTCCGTCAAGCCGTTGGCGTTCCAAGTGACTACTTGGAGGTTTCGGGTTATTTTTTAACCAGGCTGCTGACTAGCTGGACCATGCGGTCCATCATTTTGTCCATGATTTTTTCCATCATTGTCACCATTGAATGTTGTAGTTTTTCAAACATTATGTCCATTAGGTCAGTAAGGTCGGCCAAGTCGTTCTTTGTGTCTTGTTGAGTATATTGTTCTCTGGTTTTCGTTGCTTCTGAGTAGGTTTTAATTAAGTTTTGATTATATGTGCGGTTAGACTTAGAACCCGGTTGGGGATCCGGGTTTTCGATCTCTATATTGTTAGGCATTGGTTTTTCTTTTGACTCAGAGTATAATTTAAGAATTCTTTCTCTATACTGTTTGTACTTGTCTTTGCAAGAGATCTGTCTATTGGGCAGAGCCAGCTTGCAAAGCTGAAGACCGATGATGGCAGGATCGTATCCGCCAAACCTGAAGTATTGAGAGAGATCGAGAGGTTCTATGGACAGTTATACACGTCATCCAGTAACCCCGTTACGAATCTGGCAAACGACCCAAGAGCTAGATTAACCCGACATTATACCGAAGATATCCCGGACGTCAGCTTGTACGAGATTAGGATGGCTCTAAAGCAACTTAAAAACAACAAGGCGCCAGGTGATGACGGAATTACGGCCGAACTCTTAAAGGCCGGTGGGAAACCCGTTCTGAAGGCCCTCCAGAAGCTGTTCGATTCCGTCATACTCGAGGGTAAAACGCCACAGGCATGGAACAGAGGTGTGGTGGTACTCTTCTTTAAAAAGGGCGACAATGCCCTGCTTAAGAACTATAGGCCCATCACACTTCTGACCCATGTCTACAAGCTGTTTTCAAGAGTCATCACGAACCGTCTCGCGCGCAGGTTTGACGACTTCCAGCCTCCCGAACAAGCCGGATTCCGTAAAGGCTTTAGCACCGTGGACCACATACATACGCTGCGGCAGGTTATACAGAAGACCGAAGAGTATAACCTGCCTCTCTGCTTAGCGTTCGTGGATTACGAGAAAGCCTTCGATTCGATCGAGACATGGGCTGTACTGCAGTCTCTTCAACGGTGCCAGATCGACTATCGGTACATCGAGGTGTTAAAGTGCCTATACAAAGACGCCACTATGTCAGTCCGACTCCACGACCAGACCTCGAAACCTATCCTTCTGCAGCGAGGTGTGAGACAAGGAGACGTTATCTCTCCGAAACTGTTCACCGCTGCACTGGAGGACGTCTTCAAGGTTCTGGACTGGAAAGGGCTAGGCATCAACATCAATGGCGAGTATATCACTAACCTTCGGTTTGCCGACGATATAGTTATCATGGCTGAGACCATGGAGGACCTCAGTATAATGCTCGATGACCTCAGTAGAGCCTCCAAAAGAGTGGGTCTTAAAATGAACATGGACAAGACAAAGGTCATGTCAAATGCCCATGTAACACCCGCCCTCATAAAGATCGGAGACGCTACGCTCGAAGTTGTAGACGAGTATGTTTACCTAGGACAAACTGTCCAGCTAGGTAGGTCCAACTTCGAGAAAGAGGTCAATCGTCGAATTCGACTCGGCTGGGCAGCGTTCGGGAAGCTACGCAATATCTTCTCGTCCCACATACCACAGTGTCTCAAGACGAAAGTCTTTGACCAGTGCGTGTTGCCAGTGATGACTTATGGCACTGAAACGTGGTCGCTCACAATGGGCCTTATCAGAAGGCTAAAAGTCACCCAAAGAGCAATGGAGAGGGCTATGCTTGGAGTTTCCCTACGTGATCGAATCAGAAATGAAGAGATCCGCAGGAGAACCAAGGTAACCGACATAGCCCGAAGAATTGCCAAACTTAAGTGGCAATGGGCAGGACATATTGCTCGCAGAACAGATGGCCGATGGGGCCGAAAGGTTCTGGAGTGGCGACCACGTACTGGAAGACGTAGCGTCGGAAGGCCTCCCACAAGATGGACCGATGACTTAGTAAAGGCCGCAGGAGTTCGGTGGATGCGGGAAGCACAGAATCGGTCGAAGTGGCGGTGCTTGGGGGAGGCCTATGTCCAGCAGTGGACGTCTTTCGGCTGATATGATGATGATGATGACTGTTTGTACACTTTGCATCCTTTGTAGCTAGAGGGGTGTTTTTCGTCACAGTTCGCGCAAGTAGCCTCAGTGTCTGGTTTTTTAGTACATGTTGTTGTAGGGTGAGCGCTACCGCATTTAACACAGCGATAGGGCCTAAAACATTGGTTCTTGGAATGCCCAAATCTCTGACATCTCTTGCATTGAATGATTTCCTTTTTTTTATATGGGGCTTCAAAAGTAATCTTCATGTTATTCAAGTATTTCACATTGAAAATGGCTTTGTTGTTTGGCTTTGGTTCTAAATCGACATAAAATACAGGCAACGGTTCCTTTGTAGCTCGATGTCTGATATTGACTATTTGTCTCACTTCATGTCCAATTTTATACAATTCTTTTGAAAGGGGTTTGAAGATTTTGGCCCTAAAATCAGCCACCATTTTGATTTTTTTTCAAAATCGAGGTTCACAATAAATGTCATATATTTGGGGACACTTATACAAACATAAAACTTCATGTAACATAACATCATAAAGCGTCACGTTTCTGAGATATTCAAAGATAAAAGTAAGAATTTTTATAACGAATTTATTTATTTATGTTGTAATTACTTCATGTTGATTAAGTTATTTATGCTTACATGAATTAATTGACAACCATAAAGCAAAAACAAGGTTTTTTAATCATATTCGGTATAAATAATATCATCCAAGAAGGCAGCGGGAGGCTGAATAAGACTTTCTTGGTGTCGCGCCCATGCCATGCACATTATAATACATATACCATATATATATAATAATAACTTTATTTCAGACTATCCTATTACAGTCATCCATATTAGTGTTAGTAAGTACTTGAAGGCAGAGGGTCCGACATCTTAAATGAAAGTAAGGAATATAGCAGAAATCATCTTTTATTCCCATAGCTTATTTAACACACTAATTAAAATTATATTTCCAACGATTTTATTCTAATTCAGACTACAATTAATTCAGTATCTAAACGCTACAACATGTGCACCGGGCCGAGCCTGCGACAAGAATGATCCCCTCCTCGCTGCGCGCTCGTTTATGTAGAGCGGCTCGAGTAGTAGGGAAAGTAGGCGAGGCCTTGTTTACGCATTCCACTGCGCAGCTGCGCCGCTCGGCCCGTTGCACGTGCTGTTTACAATAGCGACGCCGTCACGGCCATGCTGACGTGCGGACGTCCTCGTGCGCGGAGTCTCATCAAACAGTATCTAAAAGGACAGAACGATATTATTAATGTTCGTTCATCCTGACTAACAATTCATTCCTTGAGAGTTTGCTTAAAATTCTGGACCGCTCGTAATTGAGCCTTCATGACTTTAGCAAACTGGTCCGGTTCACCCCTTCAGAGTTTGCTACTAATACTGGTCCGCTCATTATTGAGCCTTCAGGACTTTAGCCATCTGGTCCGGTTTACCCCTTCAGAATTGGCTACTAATTCTGGACCGCTCGTTATTGAGCCTTCAGAACTTATCTTATCTTTTTATTTCTTTTTCTTTTATCACTTAAAAACCCTGCAAAACTATTATCTCCTAGACCAGTCATTACCGACTTTACAGGGTCACTTCTTTTGCTAATTATTGTGACTGCTTTAGTAACAATAGCATTTGAATCTGAGTGGAGAGACTGTCGATACAGAACGTGACTTAAGATGTTTCGTATTTACTACTGGTAGCTGTTAAGGTTCGTGATTCAGCAGACATTGTATCACTATTAATCGATATAATTATGTAGTATCACTATTCACAGGCAAAGGTATCACTATTTGCCAAAGTTACATTTCTGTTAGGCATAGTATTACTTTCGTGGCTTGTTCCGTGAACAAGGATATCATCATCATCTCTACCCGCCGTCACGTCATCATAATTTTTTCACGATATTTATCTACCGGAACAATTGGACCATGAGGTACTTAACGTAATTTTATGTGAGAATATTTATAGACCTTATTAATTCCATCAATATATCTCAACTCGTTCTGGTATTTTTTTTAAACGGTGGTCTCGAATGAAATATAAAAAAATCTTAAAAGCTGAATTATCATAAGAACTCCCACTTTATTTGACTATAAATTATTCGTTTCGGCGCGCCAAATAAATGAACTGGATTTTAACTGTTTTAGCAGAAACGAAATTGTACAGCGTTTGTAACCACCTGACTATTCTAACTTTAAGTTGCTAAGTCATTGACTCAGAAGAGATTGAGCCTTGACCTGGTCACACGTTGCCGTGGCCGTCTTGGAAAACTTTAAACAGTTTCCGCACTCAGGTCGGCCGCTGTAGAGACCATAGATGGTCGATGCTCCATACATGGGGTTTCTCGGATGGTTCCAATCCTCAATGTGTGAGCGGCGTCTCCCCGCATACCATGGCCCACCTTTCATCTTGCGCTCCTTATATCTGCATCAGGGAACGGTGTTAGCATTGCGGAGTTCTCCACAGGAAATTAAATTATATTTGCCATTGACACGCTAAGAAGAATATCGATTTTATCAAAGCTAAGAATGATCACCCTTACGTTAGAAACGCGTTTACCCTAAACCGGCACAGCGTACTAAAGCAACCACCAACATGTATTAAGCCAACATGATCACCTGTGGTGCCAAGTAATAACGGTATCATTAAGTTTTTTTTTTTTAACTGGGTCATAGATAATATTATACTACGTACAGATACCCAATCCCATACAAAGAAATGACACCTCTCTAACTCGGGCTATTGACTGGCTACAGCGTAAATGTGGTACAGTTATGACAAATTGAGTAAAACGCCATCTATTGCAAAGAGCCATAGAAACAATAAGGTTTTATCTTTTTTTTTTGTTGAAAATACGAGATTTATGAGTTACAAAAGATAAATCAGCATTAAACAAGGAAGTTTTGATTTTTACTAATCTTACTTCAGCCAAAACGTCGCCAAAACGGGCGTGATCGCTGGATACGGGTTCAGGTAGGTTGTAAGGCTATCCTGGTCCAAGCGGCGCTGACGTCCTGTACCGAAGTTTTTGCTAGCTATTTTCGAATACTCACATGGATATGCACTCGACCTTTTGAAGGAAAACGGGCTCGGCAGGAATGATTACACTGTTTATTGATAAGTCTTCATAACTATTCAGGACACGATTTCAGGACTCCTCAGGACTACTGCTTTACTTGTTAGGTGGAACTAGTTTCCATGTTGATGACTACAATTTCTAGAGATGGCGTGTTAGCTTAGCTGGTAGCGCCCTTTACCCTATAGAGACCCATGAATCGCCTCCTGTTTTCGTAACTTTATTATTTTCAAAATTCTTATAAAATTACATTTCTTATAGCTAAACACACTTATTTCAATAGCTATATACATCATGTTATACATCATGAGATTCACAAAATTGCCCCCTTTCTAATGAGGGTTCTTCCAGGATTCTGACTATTCCTGTTGAAAAGATATTTCAGGATTATCGGTATTAAAATGATTAAATAAATATTTAATTATTTGCAAGTGACTTTTCAGACAAAGTTCTGATCCGATTTCCACCATACCAAAAGAACACTCGGGCTAGTCTATTCCCCTAGAGAAATCTAGTATTTTATTTATTGTATCTAGATTTTTCAGCCAGTTATAGGCCTCTGAATACAGGTAGGGTAGCCTTTATTTTTACAAATCCGCTTTGCGGCATTCTAACTCGATTAAGTAGGTATCCTGAAGGGCTAGATTTCTAGAAGTTAGGTCCAGGGCTAGGTCTCGGTCTAGGTGACCTGGATGCCATAAATGATTTTACGTTATATCTGTCTAACCTACCTAATCAAGGAGTGCAAGGGCTTTGTTTACCTTTTTTAGTCAAATTTTGATATTTGGATGGTGTCTAGCTGCTAGATAGCATTACTAATACCTATACTATTTTCATATTTGAGTTAGTATAGGCGTTGCCCACAACTTGTATTATTTTGTTTTGCGTTATTGCAACTTTAGTTTTTCTTTTATAGGTGTGCAGATTTTTGGTATTTCAACATCCGGATAAATAGAAAGGTCTTTTCTAACAAAATATTTTGATGACGCATTATTGCGTATAACAAGGAATCTACATACTACATGCTATTATTACGCATATTGCGAAGAAATACTTATCCTATACATACAAGTTTTTAAGCTAAGTTAAAATTAATGATTTTAAACAAGCTAAAATTGACGGTGACGCCTCGTCGCGAACATCTCTCCCGCCATGCAGTGCAGTGGCGACTAGTAGCGACGTCGGCACGGCGCTGCATCACACCGGTGAGCGACGACCGTAGTCGCGACGCTCGCCGCCGCGACGCTCGCCGTCTCGACGCCTCGTTACTTCGGTAAGGGGACGAGTTTCTTCACCGGACGCTTCAGGGTGCCGCCGGCAGTGCGCACCTCAGCAGTCCGGACTTCACCATCAGCCCCGGGGAACACGGCGATTATGCGGCCTCGCGGCCATGTGTTGCGAGGCAGCTGGCCGTCAGCAATGAGAACAGGGTCACCCACCTGCAGGTCTGGTCCGCGGCTATGCGGCTCCCGCCGGTTTTGTAACTCCGGCAGGTACTCCCGGACCCAGCGGCGCCAGAACATATCGGCTAGTATCTGTGAGCGCCGCCATAGTTTCTTGCTGTCTATGTCTTGATCGGTGAATACCCCGGGTGTTGGGAGTCTGGCCGACCCACCAAGTAGGAAGTGGTTCGGTGTTATCGACTCGTCGTCTTCACTGTCCACTGAAACGTGTGTCAGTGGACGGCTATTCACTGTGTACTCTGCCTCACACAATAGTGTGGACAACACCTCTTCATGTGGGTGTTTCTCAAGTAACACAGTGTACAATGCGGACTTCACGCAGCGTACGAGACGCTCCCAGGCGCCTCCCATGAATGGCGCCGATGGCGTTATAAAGCGCCACACGATGCCTCTTCGACTTGCCTCTTTTTGAAACGCGTCTCGGAGCTCCTTGTCGGCACCGTGCATGTTGGTGCCGTTGTCGGAGTGCAGCTCGGTCGGGCAACCTCGGCGAGAAGCGAATCGTCGCAGCGCCAGTATGGCGGAGTCTGCGCTGAGGCTGGCGGCGATCTCAAGGTGGACGGCTCTGGTGGTTAGACAAGTGAATAGTGCTACGTACCTTTTTTGATGCTGGCGTCCGACAGTAACGGACAGCGGGCCGAAATAGTCAAGCCCCGTATAGGTAAACGGCCTCTGGTGATGCGCGAGGCGCGTCTTCGGATGGTCGCCGGTCGCAGGCACGGGTGGTTGTGCCTTGCGAATGCGACATTGTAGGCATCTGGCTAGCACCATTTTCGTGGTCGGCCGCATCTTGACAACCCAATAGTGTTGTCTCACCTCGTTGATAGTGAGTTCTACTCCACTATGTTGTAGGCTGCGGTGTGTCCAGTCTATATATAACTGGGTGATGTGATGGTCGCCGTGTAATATCGGCGGATGTCTCACGTCATCTGATATTTCGTCTGTTGCGGCTATCCGGCTTCTTAGCCGTAGGATATTGTCCACTACTTCGATCTGCAGTGGCCGCAAACGACTATCTTTCTCCAACTTTTTCTCTTCTCGCAGTTTCGCTATCTCATGAGCGAAAGACTGCTGTTGCACGACTTGAATGAGTATTTTCTCCGCTTCGTGGAGATACTCTGCTTCTAAGATTTGCTTCACGATTTGAATTCCAGACGTCTTTGCTGTCTGTTTCGGAGGACTTGGGGTCGTCTTCTTTTTCCGCCAATCTGGATCTTTCTCTGCGTTTTTCCTCGTTCTTTTGTAGAACGTTTTCTCTGTTCTTCCTCGGCAGAGAGCAATGAAGCGAAGAACACTTGCTGTCGCACGGAGTAACCGTTCCCATCTCGAGAATCTGGCCGGATCTGGTATGGCTTCTGCTAGCTTTCGCGTGTTAGCTTCTTCGACGGCAACGAGGGTCCTTTCTTCCCCTGTCTCCTCTTTGATGGGAGGTTTTTCTGCAGGCCATGACGACGGTTCTTCGTATAGGAAGCTAGGGCCGGAATACCACGCATGCTGTGAGTCAAAGTCACGCGGTACATCACGGGTAGCGATGTCCGCGATATTCAATTTGGTGGGTACCCAACGCCAATCTTCTACTTTGCTGTTTTCCTCTATGGCGGCTATGCGATGAGCAACAAATGGTTTGTATACCCGTGCTCCTCTCCTGATCCATGTCAAGACGGTCTTACTGTCTGACCAGTATGTCACCGATGCGGGTTTGATGTCGTGCTCACGTATCACGGCTGCAGCCACGCGGGTTCCCATCACCGCGGCTTGCAGTTCGAGGCGTGGTATAGATTGCAGCTTCAGTGGTGCCACCTTCGCCTTTGCCATGACGAGGCTGACTTGCTGCTTGCCTTCCATCGATGTGGCCCGCCAATATACTGCTGTTGCGTATGCCATCTCGCTTGCGTCGGTGAACACATGGATTTGTGTCTCCACAGCATCACTATATCCAGGGTAACATCTTGGTATGCTGATATTCTTGAGTTGCTGCAGGTGCTGTATCCAACTTCTCCACTGAGTTGCCAGGTCCTTATCTAGTGGATGATCCCAGTCGACTCCTCGCCTCCATGCCTCTTGCAGTATTTGCTTGGCTCTAATTGTGACTGGTGAGGCGAGTCCGAGCGGGTCGTACAGCGACATCACAATTTTCAGTGCCTCTCTCTTTGTGGGCGCTTCCTTCTCTAGAACACCTTTCGGTAGGCGCGCGAGCGTTAGATTGAAGCCCAGCGCGTCTTCACCCGGTCTCCATATTAGACCAAGTATCTTTTCGGTGTTTTCTGCATCTCCGATACTGATAACTTCAGTTCGGATCTGTGACGGATCTATATTTTGTATGACTTGCGCACTGTTCGATACCCATTTCCTGAGCTCGAACTTCGCTTTCAGGTGTATGTCCTTCACCGTTGTTGCGATGCGCGTTGCGTCTTCGACCGTCTTGTAGCTATCGAGGTAGTCGTCCATGTAATGGTTATGGATGATAGCTTTCACTGCCTCGGGTTGCTCCTCGAAGTGCCTTTTCGCATTCCAATTCTTTGCGAATATGGCTGTGCACGGCGAACTTGCCGCACCGAATATGATGGACGTCATACGGTATTCTTCCGGCGCTCCCTCTCTCTTGTTGCCTCTCCATAGGTACCGGAGTGCGTCTCGGTCCTGAGCTCGCACCTTTACCTGCATAAACATCTCCTTTATGTCACCGGAAATGGCTATGCAGTGTCGGCGAAATCTCATCATGACGCCGGGCAGTGACTGCAGCAGGTCTGGTCCTGTGAGAAGGAAGTCGTTGAGCGACAGTCCTCTCGACTTAGCGGCAGCGTCATGTACTATACGGAGCTTGTCTGGCTTCATGGGGTTGAATACGTCGAAGTGTGGTAGGTACCATGTTCTACCTGGTGTGCTCGTGGTGGGGGCTTTCTCTGCGTATCCCTTCTGCATGAGCGAGTCCATCTGTTCTGTATATCTGTCTCGAAGAGCAGGGTTGCTGTCGAGCTTCTTCTCGATTGAGACTAGCCGCTTGAGCGCTGTCCCGTAACTATCGGGCATCTCTATGCTTTCATTATTCCAAAGCATAGCGGTTTCTATATGTCCATCTTCTAGCTGCTGAGTGTGACGATTTAAAATGTCTTCCGCTCTTTTCTCGGGATCTGAGCTTGGTCGCTTCGGATTGATAGTTAGCGATTCTAAGGCGAAGAACTCACGAAGTCGCTCGTTCAGCTCTTCATCACTCGTTGTCAGTCGGTTGACGTAGTGTACCTGTTGACCTAAGATTCTGGTGTGCGCGCCATGCAGGGTCCAGCCCATTGCGGTAAGTGATGCGATAGGCTGGTGCCTCGGACCTCTGCGTATCTCACTGGCCAACAGCAGATGCCAGTTGTCTTGGCCAATGAGGATCTTCGGTGCGCCAACGTCGTACGTCAGCTGTTCCTTCAAATCGCTCAGGTGTTTGCACTGGGCGATGTCTTCTTCGCTGACTGACTGCGGTGCTAGGTTGAGCTTCGGTATCGTGCGCGCTCTGAAGGGCACTTTGCTTCTCAGCTGGCTTGCAAGGTCGACTGTTACTCGACGCGAACAAGGAGTGTCAATCGTAGTGTTGCCAATCGCACCTATCTTCAGAGGGTCGATGCGGCCCTCTGCCCCGATTTCCTTTGCGATGTCTTCGTCTATCAGCGAAACGGTTGACCCATCGTCGAGCAGCGCAAATGTTGCTGCTTCTCCCGCCGGTCCGATTACCCGGACCGGTACTATTTTCAAGTACGTCTGGTCTGACGTTGATCTCGAGCTGGCTACCGTTTCCTGAGGCTCCTTCTTTACTGGGGCATCAGGCTTCTCGGTACTTTCTGCAGCAGGCTTCTTCTTTTCTTTATGAAGAAGCTGATGGTGAGTGCCTATACACTCCTTGATCCCACACATTTTCTTTTTGCATGGTTTATCCGACCGATGGACTCGCAAACAACGGAAACACAGTCTCAGTTTCCTTGCGAGTTCCCATCTTTCATCTGTTGATGCTTCTTTGAACTTCTTGCAGTCATAAGCATCGTGCCCTTCTTTCTGGCAGACACGGCATTTCCAAGCCGTCTTGTCTGTTGCTGTGTGTGTCCTTTGAGTGACACGCCTAGTCGCTGTCGCTTCGCCGGGATTTATATTTTCGGGCGGAGCGAAAGCACTGCAGAAACGGGCTTGTTCGGTGATGAAGTCGCTGAGCAGAGATAAATCTGGCAGCGATTGGTACTTCTCGGTATAGGTTCTATACCACTGTACCCTTAGGGAGTTTGGCAACTTCTCAGTCAACAATCGCATTAACTCGGCGTTGATTAAGTAATGTTCTTTTTTCAACGCACGTAGCGTGACTATACCACTCCTTACTCGGCTGGCGAACGTGCAGATATCCTTCGGAGATTCACTGCAGCGCGGCAGCCCACGGAGCCTGTCCGTTTCAGCTTGAGCTATCGAGTCTGGACGGCCGAACTGCAGCTCGAGTTCTCTCATGATGTCATCTGGTTTGGCATTTCCGATGAGTTCTGAACTCACTGTTTCCAGTGCTCGTCCGCGCAGGCTCCTTCTCAGCCTAGCTGTATTCTCAACATCGTTGAAGTATCGACGAGTTGTTTCATAGATGGCACGGAACGATAACCATTCCGTGTGAGCCCCACTGTAATTTGGCAGGGTCATGATGACCTTCGACGCCGAGGGATTATTTACTGTCCACTGATCTGTTTTCTTGTCGGCTAGCGACGCTATAGCAGACGTCAAGTCCGTTATAAATGAACGGAGTTGACCTTCCCCCAAATCCTTCGATGGTACTACATTTTTCACTTCTTTTTCTATAGGATGATGTAACACGGGTACTTGCTTTTGATGGAAGTCTACTATAGGTTCAACATCCTTGGAGGGGCGTGGAGCAGCAACGGCGTCCCGTCTTCTATTGCTCCCGTTCTCTTCAGCGGCGTTGTCTACAGAAAGTGCTTGATCGCTTATCTCGCAATCATGGTTCTCCACCTCTGCAGAAGGGACTTCCTTCAATGGCTCAGGCGCTGGTGCGTCTTCTAGCCACGATCTCACGTACTCGTCGTTGGAATCTCTGTCATCCATGTATCCGTCGGAATTTTCTTCCTCGGCATTCTGAAGTGCTATCTCAGCAAGTTCTAACCTAATTTTCAATAGGTCTTCACGAGCTTTCATTACTTTTAGATGGGACCGCGTCGTCTTAATTGTCGACGGCGGTCTACGTGGGTAACGGGCGTCTCCCCGGCTAGTCATCGGAATAATTCCTCTATAAGTTCCATCCCGTTTGTCAGCTGATGGCTTCACTATTTTGTTCGGATTCACTGATTTATTTGAAGGTTTTAATGTTCTATCTGAAGTTCCTTCCAGTCTGGTTTCCTTCCTGGAAGTCGTTGGTTGTTCGATTTGTTCTGTTTCCTTCGTTTGTGTTGGTATAGGTACGTCTTCACCCCCGGTTAGGGCTTGTGGTGGTGGTGGCACTTGCTCAGTCCCTTCCGTAGTGGACGGCGAACGTGGAGGTAACTCATGACGTATAGCTGTAGAGGTACGCGTTCTGTCCAGCTCCACCGTCCATGCTTCAGGCGCTTTGCCTTGTGACCTTGTGATCGGCATGTTGGTTTAGATTCGGGGACGTCACTTCACTATAAACGCACTATACTGTAATCCTCAACACAAATCTTCAAAGTTCCAAGTTGTTTCTTCTATCTTCAAAACAAATCTTCAAACGTCAAACTATTTTCTCTATGTTAAATGTTAATTCTTCAAAGTTCAAAAATAATCCTTCAGGAAATAAGTCTTCATGATCCAAAAATAATTCTTCAGGAAAAAAGTTTTCAGGATCCGAAATTAATCCTTCAGGAAAAAATTTCAGGAAAAAAGTTTTCAGGAACCGAAAATAATCCTTCAGGAAAAAATTTCAGGAAATAAGTTTTCAGGATCCAAAAATAGTTCTTCAGTCTTCAAAACAATCCTTCAGGAAAAATAACCCTTCAGTTATAAGTCTTCAGGATTCGAAAATAATTCTTCAGTCTTCAAAATAATCCTTCAGGAAAAAATAACTCTTCAGTTATAAGTCTTCAGGTTCCAAAATAATCCTTCAGCCGTAAGTCTTCAGGTTTCAAAATAATCCTTCAGCCGTAAGTCTTCAGGTTCCAAAAATAATTCTTCAGGAACCGATTTTCTTATTCCAGGAATCTTCCTTCTTCGGTAATCCTTCAGTCTTCAATTGAGCTCTCCAGGATTCGAAAATAATCCGGCTTTCGAAGGACCAGCAGATATACCGGACGGGCGTGATCGCTGGATACGGGTTCAGGTAGGTTGTAAGGCTATCCTGGTCCAAGCGGCGCTGACGTCCTGTACCGAAGTTTTTGCTAGCTATTTTCGAATACTCACATGGATATGCACTCGACCTTTTGAAGGAAAACGGGCTCGGCAGGAATGATTACACTGTTTATTGATAAGTCTTCATAACTATTCAGGACACGATTTCAGGACTCCTCAGGACTACTGCTTTACTTGTTAGGTGGAACTAGTTTCCATGTTGATGACTACAATTTCTAGAGATGGCGTGTTAGCTTAGCTGGTAGCGCCCTTTACCCTATAGAGACCCATGAATCGCCTCCTGTTTTCGTAACTTTATTATTTTCAAAATTCTTATAAAATTACATTTCTTATAGCTAAACACACTTATTTCAATAGCTATATACATCATGTTATACATCATGAGATTCACAAAATTGCCCCCTTTCTAATGAGGGTTCTTCCAGGATTCTGACTATTCCTGTTGAAAAGATATTTCAGGATTATCGGTATTAAAATGATTAAATAAATATTTAATTATTTGCAAGTGACTTTTCAGACAAAGTTCTGATCCGATTTCCACCATACCAAAAGAACACTCGGGCTAGTCTATTCCCCTAGAGAAATCTAGTATTTTATTTATTGTATCTAGATTTTTCAGCCAGTTATAGGCCTCTGAATACAGGTAGGGTAGCCTTTATTTTTACAAATCCGCTTTGCGGCATTCTAACTCGATTAAGTAGGTATCCTGAAGGGCTAGATTTCTAGAAGTTAGGTCCAGGGCTAGGTCTCGGTCTAGGTGACCTGGATGCCATAAATGATTTTACGTTATATCTGTCTAACCTACCTAATCAAGGAGTGCAAGGGCTTTGTTTACCTTTTTTAGTCAAATTTTGATATTTGGATGGTGTCTAGCTGCTAGATAGCATTACTAATACCTATACTATTTTCATATTTGAGTTAGTATAGGCGTTGCCCACAACTTGTATTATTTTGTTTTGCGTTATTGCAACTTTAGTTTTTCTTTTATAGGTGTGCAGATTTTTGGTATTTCAACATCCGGATAAATAGAAAGGTCTTTTCTAACAAAATATTTTGATGACGCATTATTGCGTATAACAAGGAATCTACATACTACATGCTATTATTACGCATATTGCGAAGAAATACTTATCCTATACATACAAGTTTTTAAGCTAAGTTAAAATTAATGATTTTAAACAAGCTAAAATTGACGGTGACGCCTCGTCGCGAACACTTCCGTTTATCGCTTTTTAGTGACTTCATTTCATAATTATTACCTATGCTGCCATCTATGATCTTTTTTCAAGACTAATTATAATTTGTTCGAATTAAGACATGACTGGGTATAAATTTACGAACGTATGTAGCTAAATCATTCAATTCTGTAACTAATAATTACTGAAATTCCGTGTTCTAAAATATCACGACCAAATTCCAAATTCACCCGGGAATACAACGTGAATTATCTCAAGCACGTGGTTTTATACCATGGTTGGACGTTTAAGTTGTAATGGGCCCGCTTCTTAACTTGGTATAGTATGGTATTATTTATAGGTGTCAACTATACTCTTTAGGATCATTTAATTTTGTTCATGAAATTGCTAACCTTTAACGAGATTTCAATTTATTATGTTTTAAAAGCTACATTCTGATCCAGAGTCAAATATAATAAGCTAATCTGTATCACTTATCTGTCACACTTATATTCCACGAGCTGCTCTGAAGTACAGGTTCACTTGCTTGGTGCTCGGTGCTGAGTGCTTCCTTCATCCAGCGCTCGGGGCAGGCGTTGGCCATTTATATCCTGTTCACTCATACGGAGCGACTGCCCATCCGATCTCCACAACCCAGCAACCGGGCAGCACGACAACCCTAGGTAAGACTGGTTGTCAGACCTTCGGGCTTCCGAAGACCGTCAAAGATCCATGAGTGTATCGGGACCAACAGCTTAACCTGCTTTCCGAGGCACGGAGGAGTAACGGCACGTAATGATGGTCATCCATCCACGGATCAATCCCGGCAAGCGCAGCCCAACCCGGCTCGACCCGTGCGCCCGTTATCATTTAACCACGAGCTCATTAAATTACTGTTGGTATCACCAGTGGACGGTGGATCCGATCCCACTTCTGATGAAGGCAGAGGGTCCGACATCTTAAATGAAAGTAAGGAATATAGCAGAAATCATCTTTTATTCCCATAGCTTATTTAACACACTAATTAAAATTATATTTCCAACGATTTTATTCTAATTCAGACTACAATTAATTCAGTATCTAAACGCTACAACATGTGCACCGGGCCGAGCCTGCGACAAGAATGATCCCCTCCTCGCTGCGCTCGTTTATGTAGAGCGGCTCGAGTAGTAGGGAAAGTAGGCGAGGCCTTGTTTACGCATTCCACTGCGCAGCTGCGCCGCTCGGCCCGTTGCACGTGCTGTTTACAATAGCGACGCCGTCATACTTATGAACTATGTTAGTAAAACACAAAAATAAAAACACACAACATCACATTGACACATGGAGTGCGATCCAGTGCCTAAGAAACACACACACGTCCACGTAACACGTCCTCATTTGGCGGGGGGTGTACATATATTTTTGTCTCTTTCGCTCTTAACTAAAATATTACCTATACATGACGCAATTAAGTTTTCATAGTTCAATACACTTACCTGAAGGGAAAAAAACAAAAAAAATCCTTGTTTCAGGGTTCAGTTTTCGACTTATATTTCGGTGAATAACTCCGAAACGTGACGCTTTAGGATATTATGTTATATGACATTTTTTGTTTGTATAAGTGTCCTCTATCTAAATATATAACTTTCGATTATCACCGCGATTCTGAAAAAAAAACAAAATGGCGGCCTCACATTAGGGCCACCCTCCATACAAAAATCTTCAAACCCCTTTCTGTGGTATTTTCTGATGCATGGAGTCTGCGAAGTACTACTCTGTATGTTCCCTCGCTTTTAAGCTGGTAAGTATAGTGTGAAATATTATTGACAATGAAGTTCTCTCGAATCGTTTTGTATGTCTGGATGTCTTTAGGTATAATTTTTATGACGTGTCCAGATCTAAGTGTGGTCATGTGATAAAGACCGCTTTTTACAAATTTGTTTAGTACATCCTTAAGAGATGTTGTTGAATTTGTTTAGTACGCCCGTAACAAAGATGGGTTCTGGCTTTGGTACATATACTTTATCTTTATTGTTGGTTTTATCCATAGGCTCGACCATATCAAGTAGTTCAAAACTATTGCGTGTAGGGATCACAAAGTCTGGGGAATTTTTCTGTTTTTTATTCCCGTCGTTGTGAATTGGACTTGTTTCTTTCCTTTTCTTTCTTCTGGTGGGAATTTCATCCCTTTGCCATTCTACATGGTCTGAAGTGATGTTGTCACTGGCTGATTGGGTCTCTGTCTGTGAATCCAGATTGTGTTTCTCCTTGTTTTGTTGGTTGTAGATAGAGTCATTAAGCTTTGTTGGCAGAGACGATGTCGAGTTGCTTCTGTTCCGAGTAAACATGCTTTCATGCAAAGTTTGTTGGATCATGCTGTTAGGATTGGTTGGTTTTTTAGAGTTTGGTAAGGTTTGTTGATTATTTGTATTTAATTGGTTCATTTTATTTCCACGAGTAAGGCCGATATAATAGGTCGCTAGGAAGGTGACGCCCATTCTCCCTAGAAGGCTAATACAACGACGTTTGCCAGGTCCGTCGATGTGGATCGCTTGCGACTGGTCTCCCACCAGCCATGCAGTCCCTTGGCACGAATCTCACCGTAGACTTAGGGTGATTTTTATAGAAGTTGTCTTCTTCATAGTCCGGGCAATTAAGCCAAGACTACCGATCCTGCAGGCTGCGTTAACAGGGTTGCGGTTTGTGGGAGTCATTTCCTACTCTCACTGTTAGGCCAAGCTGGTAGTGTTGCCCAAATGCAAGACCAAGACGAGACTTAGCCAGTCTTGGTCTTGGCCTTGCGTCAATACACCTGGTCTTGGTCTTGGTCTTGGTATTGCGCTCTCAGTCTTGGTCTTGGTCTCGGTCTTGCAGCAAGAGTCTCGCAAGTCTTGCGAGACTATTAGCCTATTGCTATTTATTAAAGATCTTCAAGGTCATTTCATTTTATCCTCCTGTGCCAACCCTACCAAAATAGGTAACAATTTTGTATGCCTCTGTCCGTACTCTGTGGCGAGCGGCAATCAAACAGTGTCAAATGCTGAGATACACTTGTCACACAGTCATTGATAAAGCGGCGTCTTTGTCGGTAAATTATCAAATAAGTAGATATATAAACACCGACCGACCAATGGATTATTCGCGTAACGTAATTTAGAGATAGACCATACCATAAAACTGTTTTCAGCTGTTCGACACCGGTTATTGTTATATCGTGAAGTTTTGCATTGTTCATGTCACGTCGCGCGACAAATCGAGCTGGTCTGAAAACAGCTTATTATATCGTTTACATTCAGCCATTGCCATTGCCATTCGCGTTGCCGGAAATATTTCCCTAAATATTGCTGTGGCAACGTCAAGGGAAATGTGTGTTTACATTGCCGCTTCACATGTCTTTCAAAGTTTCAACACAAACACTCTTTCGCGTTACCGGCCCTTTGATGTCCGCCAAAAAACCGCCAATTTGGGCCAGGCCAAATTTCAGTTTGACATAACTGCGAGACGCAAGAGTCTCGCAGGCTTAGTCTTGTTCTTGCTCAAATCTTGCAGGGTCAGTCTTGGTCTTGGTCTTGCTATAATAAGTCGGTCTTGGTCTTGGTCTTGGTCTTGCAAAAATGCAAGAACAAGACCAAGACTGCAAGACCAAGACCGATTTTGGGCAACACTACAAGCTGGTTAGGCTCGTTTGGTCGGGTTAATTTACCGCCGCCCGAGACTCGGCGTTGTTATTCATTTAGCACCACCCAGGGGGCACGTGTAGGGTAGTGGTTAGGTAGTTCCTACGGACGCGAATAACTCTGCCCCCCTGTGTCTAATATTAATTTTAAGTTTATTTAATCTGCGTAAAGTATTTTAAAAATTAACGTGAATCGGAATGTAGTTTTGGTTGCTTGTCAGTTAGACTCTAGTGATGTCAAGTCACATGTATACGATCAGGAAACGTTATTTAAAATAACGTTTTTAAATCTTTTCTCACAGTTCTCGACTTGTCGTTCTTCTTAGCACAACATTTTGTTCGGAATAAAAATGAAATGAGAACGCTTTGACAAACCGGTTTATTCCGCAGGACGCAGCTGGGCACGGTTCGTGCCCCGACAAGCATGAACTTGTTTTAGTTAAATTGTACTTATCTTCATTTCATAACATAATTGATTCCAATACGCTTTCCGCTTACGTATTGATTAAGGTTGTGTTGTGTTTTCTTATCGATCAACCCAAACATGGTTAAAAACGTTTTTATTAACCGCAAACAATTTAAATTTTGTTCCTTTTCAAATCGTTTTAATAACGTTCCGTTCGAACGTAAACGAAACAAATCGTTCTTTAGGTTTTTAAGACGAAACCGTTTCGAAAAATATACCGATATCCGAGCCCTGATGACGATATTAATGACAAATTACACGTTATATACATATATTTTACTCTGTACATCACAGTATTTTGGCGGTTTATTACACGAAATATATCTATCTAAAATGGTAACCAATAGCTCGATGTATCCGTATGATTGCCACACTGGATCCTTAAAAATGTACGGCACCCATAGTTTGTGAGCATTTTTAACAGCTCCAATGGACTAATGGTGATAGGCTGTAAAATATTTTTTTTCTATATTAAGAATTTTACAAACCTGTTCCATAGTAGCAGAAATAAATTTTATTCCCCGATCCGTAGCTATTGTTTCCGGAATACCAAATCTTAATATGAACTGTCTAACAAATGCATAGCTGGCCTGCAATGGACACCGTTTATTTGTTTGGCATAGGTATATATTGAACTAGTGTGGCAGTGTTGGTGGTATTTAAGAGGGTTTACGTTGTACGGCATTTCATACAAACTTTCAAGCCCTTATTTTTCGAAATGACTGAACCGATTTTAATGAAACTTCATACACATATGCAGCCTCCCAATTACGCAATGCACGATCAATTTTAAATTGAAACCAATTGAAAAAGATTGCCAGTCCATTGCTTCATAAGTTCGACAAAAAAAATCTGCTCAGTTTTTTTTGTCGAACTTATGAAGCAATGGACTGGCAGTCTTTTACGTAATTAGGGTGCAGGATACAAAGGTCTAAAAACTTATATAGTTAAGAACATTTTTGAAATGTCTTATTTATAAACAGATAACTGGAATACTCTGTTTCTATGGAAAATTTTAAATCGGGCTAATTTGGCTGTAACACTATTTTTCGAAGATGTTCTTAACTAAGTTTTTAGATCTTTGTAGCCTGCATATGCGTATGAAGTTCACTAAAATCGGTTCAATCATTTCGAAAAACAAGGGCTTGAAAGTTTGTATGAAATACTGTACGATGTAAACCCTCTTAACTAAACGCGACTACATCGAGTAAAAGGCACCTCGAGAGAAAACGTACCTTTATTTTATTTTATTTACTCGAGTAACGTGTTAAAATATCGAACCGCATCACTATCTGACACTCAAAAAGACAAGTGTGAAGTGTTATCAACATTCATTTAATTTTTCAGTTTCTTTCGAATAGCATGAAATTGATATTTCTGTTTTCCAGTGTGGATGGATTATAATGAATATGGAATCTTCAAGACGGACAGCATTTACTCCAAGGTTGTTGCGTTATTGTTCAGTAAGATTTCAACGCAATGTGCAAAGATATTTTCACCAAAGAGAACAATACAAATATTTGTTCTCAGTATTCCCGTTAGTCTACCGTGCCGTTAGACAAACTATAATTAGTACTACCACTATTGTATGGAACAAATCAACCATGCGTTTCATAGTTTCATTGATATCCGCTTCAATCTTTGGAGGGCCCAATCGCCGAACAAAAAAAATTATCTCATTTATGCTATCGATACTTTTTTGAGTAACTTGCAGGAATGTAAACAAGTTTATTATTTTATGTATGAAAGTAACATTGAATTTTTGAAGCTCCAAGCTTCCACCGGCAAGAAAACTCAAAAAAAACTACAAAAAATCGCGGAACATTCATGGGGTATTTCCGAATACCCCATGTATGTTCACCGGACATGAGGAATCCATATTTTTTTTATGACGTGTATTTTTGGTCCACCCTGTATAAAGCTATTTTCTTTGAGTAATAATAAGCCATTTTGTAAGGTAAGTCAGCCCCCCAATTACGCAATGCACGATCAATTTTAAATTGAAACCAATTGAAAAAGATAGCCAGTCCATTGCTTCATAAGTTCGACAAAATAAATCTGCTCAATTTTTTTTTGTCGAACTTATGAAGCAATGGACTGGCAATCTTTTTCAATTGGTTTCAATTTAAAATTGATCGTGCATTACGTTATTAAGGTGCAGGTTTGCTAAATCGTTTTTTGCGATTTCCCGAAAAACGTCTTTTTTGAGTTATGTAAGTTTAAGAGTAACGTTTGGCGATAAAAGGTTGTTTCGCAATAAATTCCATTCGAACAAACGTTCAGTCGACTTTGCGTTAATCGAACTTATGACTGTCGAAGTTAAGTTACGGACCCATTAAAATCTGCCGCCGTATCTGCGTATTTTCGACGTTATATTTTGAGTAAAAAGTTAAATTGATTGTAAAGGGTGTGCATCCGGGTTGGATTTAATAAAAAAAATAGGTGATGCAACTTATTATTTTCATAAAAACTTTTATGATTAAGTACCTAGACTCACACGGTACAGTTTAAGGAGTTTTTTTTTTAATTTTCCAATTTGTGTAATTGCTAAGTATGTGTACCTGTTGTGTATCAAAGGGAAACGCCCATTCTTGGTCATGGTTTGCCCAGCAATGTGGTCAAGACAATAATAAAAACTTTTTACAAAAAAGAACAACCGACTTCCAAAAAAGACACTACAAAGTCAAAAATAACTTTAATTTCGGAAGTCGGTGTTCTTGGTTTTGAACTTAGGGTTTTTCGCCACCGACTTCCGAAATTAAAGTTATTTTTGACTTTGTAGTGTCTTTTTTGGAAGTCGGTTGTTCTTTTTTGTAAAAAGTTTTTATTTTGCACTTTTTAGTTGTGGTACCTACTAACCTACCTCACACTAATTCGAATACCACTAACCTGCTATGTAAATAACAGTGATTGGAAGTTATCATCTATATAAACTAAGTGGGAAAAATACGTATTATTGAAGCTAACTCAAAAACTATCCAAGTAAAGTTAATAAAATTTATATGGGACCACCTCGGGAGCATACCCTTTCAAGCAAAAAATCAATTTTTAAAATCGGTCCACAATTGACGGAGAAATCGCGTAACAAACATACAAAAAAAAAAAAAAAAAAAAACGTACAGACGAATTGAGAACCTCCTCCTTTTGGAAGTCGGTTAAAAATAGGTAGCCATTTAGTAACTAAAATATTGCTACCTATTACATAATTGTAACGAAACCTCCGGAATTAAATGAAGACACTCAGCACAAATCGTTTATTTCCTTATCTAACTCTGTTTGTATTTATGACAAATCGATTTTGGGAAAAGCGATTCTTTATTATGTAGTTGTTAACTTGTTACAATCAACTCAACCTCTAAAGTATAGCTCACAGAAAGTCGAAATTTTGGATTTGTAAAGTACTTACATAATAGTTTCTAACTCCGAGCACTACTGGGCGATCTGAAAGTAGGTATAATAACAATAAAAATAATCAGGAGCCCTGACCACCGGTAGCTTGGACCCTGTTCCCGATACCGGTGGGCTACTATTTTTTATATTTTTAAATGTTTTTGTTTTATTTTGTTTTTATAAAAATATTTAAAAATGTAATCTCAATATGAAATAAAGGAAAAAATAATCATAAGGGGCCTGCTAGCTAAACACTTCATAGAAACGTCATTTAATCAAAAACTGTCGAGGTACTGTAGTGGTATGTAACCCACACATGCACACACCCTGCGAACTCAAGACGTTGCAATCTGAATTTGATCCAGCCTGTCCCTCTTGCTGTCCTCCCGTTAGCGAACGCCCTAAGCCGAGGTTCGTAGGTACCCCACAGGGGGTGCCCTTAGCGAGCGTTCGCTTAGTTTGTAATTAGAATAGTTTATGCTCCTGGCTGGAGGCTTTGAGTTTTTAGGAGCTTAAGGCAGCCGCAGGAATGACCAGTTAAGTAGATAAGGACATTATTTTGTACCTATAGAAAATAAATAAGATATATTTTGTACTATAGGACTTTTGTTAGGGTGTGTATAGGTCCTTTATGTAAACCTATCACCTATTGATAAATCTCGTTGGGGCCTGCCAGATAGACCCACACTTATGTCGGTCGGTAACTCCGGTTCGTATCCAGATAACTTAATTTCTGATCTTATCCTTCAAAGAAACTCCGAGCATAGCCCCCTTCATAGCGCACTCACTGAGCAACCTTGAATTTGTGGACTAGACCGACTATCAGTGTCCACTTTTCGGCAGCGTACCTACGAACAGACGCACTGGTTGGCTGCGGGATTGGCGACGAAAACTTCTGTTGGCTTCTTTCTCAAAGTTGTGCCTGCCGAGCTGGATGACTTGCCCTAGGCGAACCAATGGCACGCGACAATATAATTTGGGCACGTCAGTACGTCACCGGTCGAAAGGGATTGCATTTTAGTTGTTGAAGAATTTGAAATGCAGCTGTTTGATTTCTAGTCTAAGTTCAATATGGATTCAAAAATCTATTGAAACAAGCAAAAATTTGTAATTGATTGAAATAGAAAGAACAAGCTAAGTAATTTAAAATGTCGGTAACAAAATTGTAGAAACATGAAATTCGATTCCAGACAGATTTAACTGTTTGAAGAAGCTGGGTCGTGCTATTTTAACCATATTTTCATCTACCTATGCCTGTGTTAGAAAATACGGTGGGCACTATAAGTATATGTATAGATATTACCCAAATAGCAACATTTGAATGTCAGAATGACTACTGATTATTAATTACTTACTTATGAATAAGTTGTGTAGGGAATGGTTTTCATAAAATAAAGCACAGAAAGACAAGACTAGATATTTATTCAATTAGACTTGTCAGTATTTAATCAGAAAGCTAGTTGTCCGTTCCAAATCTAGGTCTTCACGGAGAAGAAGGACAAGAAACTCCATGGAAACAATATTACAGTATTCTATAAACACAATTCTTATATTTCCATAAATTATCGTTTATTGTTAACAGTTTATTCTATTTCTTGGATTCAGAATAATAGCAACATTATAAATATAGCAATACTGGCAATAATACACGAACATAATCATAATAAGCAATAATTACAGTATAATATCAAATTACTTAACTTACGTGACATCTGATCGGTACATTCCACACACTAACAGCACTATAACCAACCAACTGAACATTTACTGAGTAACTGACTATTCCATCACTTGATTCGGTCCGCACAGCTCAAAAGCCAAATAGAAACTGACTTCCCACAGAAGGCGGGTCTTTTATAACATCGATTCTTGTAAACAAGGTCAAGGATCACCCCACTTTGTTTGAATCGTGACAATCGTTTGACACAGTTCATTATATTAAAATAACAATATAAAATCTAAGATATACTACAATTATCATTAAATATTACTTAATAATTAATAGAAATAATATTTAAATGAATTTTACAAGTTAAGTGTTATTTTTAGGTAAACACAATACCAAATGAGGTACTTTTACATTGGTCTTAAGCTTTGTAAATGTGACAGATATCACTATCCAACAAACAATATTTAAATTTTATAATAACCTCAAAACGAACTATCAAACACCTGCGACTCCTGCGAGTCATTATTTTCAGAGATGAATAACATTAAAGACTCGCTTGGAAATAGTTTGGCAGATGACTCCAGTTCCGCATGCATTCTGCTGTAACATCTTACAACCTTAATATAAGTTATTTGTCATCTAATCTGCAACAGAAGTCACACTAATGTTAATTTAAATTATTACTGGTGCAAAATTTTTTTTTTTGGTATCTAGTAAATTTAGAGTTTTGAGTTGCGCTCCTTCACAACTTCGAGAAGCGACCCTTCGATGCGGATTGGATTCGGCAAGACATGCGAATTGTACGTGACTATGATCTTGTCCACATTCATGGCGTGGCCATTGTGGCCAATCAACCAATAGGCTCCATTTAGGCTGTGCAGCATCTGGTCTAACTGTCCCAGCGTAATTAAAAAAAGTTATTGCTCTTTAAAATTCACATGTTTTAGTACCAAAATTACCCTAAATCCATTAAAAATTAGCAAATTATCAACAGGGGTCATAAGTTATGACTTTTAGACACTAAACGACGCGCGACGGGCGCCCGCGCCCTATGTCATCATAACCCGGTAAAAATACCCATTGAAAATAAGTAGGTATGTAATTAGGAAAATCACTCTTTCGAAACGCCATCTTCTTCTGCACAAATAGATTGCTGTGTTAAAACTGTATCTTTTAATTGTCTAATAACTTAATAAGTAATTGAAATAAACGATTCTAATTTGACTTTGAATACGCCTAGCGCCCTAATATAGTTTTATTCCACAGCACGAGACTGCAGAGACAAATGGAAGCGGTTAAGAGACTGTTACAGGCGAGCGCAAAAGCTACGGAGGATGAAGTCCGAACAAGGAGCTAAAATTATTAAACGACCAAAATATGAGCAGTTATTGACATTCCTCAACGCACACTTGAGGGATGAAGTGCGCAACGGGCACTCATCGGCAGACAACCCCGACTCCAGCAACGACGAGAACAGCGTTGTTGAAGACGCGCCCAGCCCCGGGAGCTCCTTCGTGGACAGCATGGCGCCGGCCGCCGAGGCCGCGCCGCGCTCCCCGTTCCCCGCGCGCGTGGACTGCGTGTACAGCGCCGCGCCCACCCAGCCCAGGGACAAGATCACGGACTTCTTCATGGGGCTGATCGAAACTGTTAAAGATTTACCGGAAGATGTGCAAATTCGTGTGAAACGCGACGTTTTTAAAGTAGTCAGTGATGCGGAAGAATTGGTTTATAAATCAAAGACAGAGAATTCGTTAATGGGACTACACTTTGTTAAAGAGGAAAATTATTAAAATGACTTTGTGGTGGTAGGTACAGTCACGAACACTAATTAATATACATATATGTATAAGTCGTGGACAGATCTTAAAATTGATCATTTCATGAAATGAACATCGACCACTGGTTACATCATGATGTGGCCTGGCTAGATCATTGAATACTTGAGTATTCAATTCAATTCGGTAGTGTAGTTACAGTACAACATAATGTTATCAAATTAAAAAACATACATAGGTACATATACAATAGATTTTAAATAAGTATACAAATTAAAAACGACTCCGTATCAAAGTTGCGACAAATGCTAGGGCGACAGTACGATAGGTCGACCATCAGTGGTGCGACAGCACATCAGCTCGACGAACGTTAGTGCGACAGATTTTTTTCACGACAAACGATGGCACGACGAAACTTTTGATCGACGAACGATAGCGCGACACAATTTTCCCTTGACAAACTAAAGCACGACAAACATTTCTATAATATTTTGTTGCTAATAGCATATAAGAAAAAAATGTCGACCTATCGTACTGTCGCCCTAGCATTTGTCGCGCATTTGTTTGTCGCAACTTTGATACGGAGTCATTAAAAACATAACACGTGTAACGATAGCCTTGCGAACTCGCTCAGTGAATATGAGAAAATATCTATTTTGTCGTCCACCAAAGTGTGCGCATTGTTCGCGTCAGAGGGGCATTGTCCAACAGTTTAGTTCGACCTCGTGGCACTGCGAACAAGTTGGGCCGTGCGTCGTCAGCGCTGCACATACCAATCTGGCACACACAAGCCTATCCCCTGTAGCACACCCGGATTATTTATGTTACCTCTGAACACTCCCAGCATATACGACGCCAGTACTAGATCCCTCCTTGTTGTAACCAACCATGCCTAGCACAAACAAGGTTGGATACATCAAGGGGTAAAAAGGATACACTCCATATCGCCGTAGGTATAATGTATCTAGTAAATTTGTTCTATATGCGATCCAACATGAGACTATATTCTCATATTGGATCGCATATAGTCTCATGTGGAGCCCATACAGCCGCATTACCCTCCAACTGACTCCTTATTAGAGCGTCATTCAATGCCGCAATGGCTTTAATATTTGTGAAACCTGCCGCTCTGCGAAGCACAAATCCCAGTCGCTTAAGTAAGCCTTTTCATATCGTAAAATAGTTAGATTATCCACCGCAGAGGCGTTGATGTCGCTTTGTTTTCGTTGTACATCATGTTGCATACTATTATACAACAAATCAAACAAACTAGGGTGACCACGCAAAAAAAGTCGATGGACTTTTATTGGGTTACCAAATATGATATTATTATGGAAAGCGATCAACTAGGAAGTAGCGCTAGCCGGCCGCTGCCGCGGCGTGAAATGCAACATAGCACTTAAAATTAGGTTTTAAGAACTACGCTACCCCGACCAAATGGGTTAGGTTAGGGTAAAAGACTAATGCCCAGCCGGTCGACTCCCGACCCAGAGAAGGAGGTGATGCCGAGGAAATGGAAAGCTAGTGATGGCACAATTCCATTTCCTCCAGGCGAATATCAACCACTCTGCTAGAGCTCAGGATCTCTTGCTCCAGAGCATGGCAGAGTGGTCGATTCACGTGGCTGTGGTCGCCGAACCGTATTTTGTCCCCCCCAGGGATAACTGGGTGGGAGACTTGGACGGTTTGGTGGCCATCATTGGCGGGGCTCTTGTCAACCCGTCCCGAGGTCATGGCTGGGTAGCCGCCCTCGCGGACGGCATTGGCACGGTTGGGGTGTACTTTTCGCCCAACAAGAGTCTCGCCGACTTCGAGAGGTTCCTTGTCGAGTTGGGTGCCGTCGTGGGCCGACTACACCCTCGCCCGGTGCTGTTGCTGGGGGATCTCAACGCCAAGTCTGTGGCGTGGGGATCCCCTGTGACCGATGCTAGGGGCGAGGTGCTGGAGGAGTGGGCGGTCACGACTGGCTTGACCGTTCTAAACCGGGGCTCGGTTCACACGTGCGTGCGGCAGCGGGGCGGGTCTATAGTGGACGTCTCGTTTGCTAGCCCCGCTGTCGCGAGCCGTGTCCGCGACTGGCGTGTCGCCGTGGAGGTGGAGACGTTGTCGGATCACCGATACATCCGCTTCGACGTCTCCGCCCAGACCGCCGGCGGCCGCGGTCCACCGGCCCCGCGAACGGACGGTCCGCGCTGGGCGCGTAAGCGCATCGACAGGGAGCTTCTCGAGGAGGCCGCCATTGTCCAGGCCTGGGTCCGGGAGTCGGCAATGAACGGACCCGTCGACGTCGAGCAAGAGGCGCTGTGGTTCCGCGGGGCGATGACGCAAATTTCCGACGCGTCTATGCCCCGGGTCCACGCACAGTCCGCTAGGCGCCAGGTGTACTGGTGGACCGCCGAGATCGCGCAGCTGCGCGTCGCGTGCGTGGCGGTTAGACGCCCGTACACCCGATACCGGAGGAGACGTCGCCGGGATCCTGACGAAGAAGCCGCGCTGTATGAGGTGTACCGCGCGGCTAAGGAGGCTCTGTGGCTGGCCATCGGCGAGTCGAGGACGCGAGCCAGGGAGGAGATGTTGGAGACTCTAGATGGGGATCCGTGGGGGCGCCCTTATCGCGCGGTGCGAGGGAAACTTCGAGCCGCGGCACCCCCACTTACTGAGAGTCTCCAACCCGAGCTGCTGGAGGAGGTGGTCGCAGCCCTCTTCCCGGCAACAGCGGAGCATACTCCGCCGCCGATGGTTTTGCCCACAGCCGCAGAGCCTACAGAGGAGGAGAACGCCATCAGCGTCCCAGAGGTGACACAGGCAGAGATGAGGGCAGCCGTGATGCGGCTCCGGGCCAAGAACGTGGCTCCGGGGCCCGACGGGATCCACGGCTGCGTATTAGCCCTCGCTCTGAAGGAGCTTGAGCCCCAACTGAGAGGACTCTACACGGCGTGCCTTGAGCGGGGCCAGTTTCCCACTCTGTGGAAGTCTGGTCGTCTGGTCCTGCTCAGGAAGGCGGGGCGCCCTGCGGACTCACCATCCGCGTACCGGCCCATAGTGCTGCTTGACGAGGTGGGCAAGCTGTTCGAGCGGATAATCGCAGCCCGCCTCGTCGGCCACTTGTGCAGAGAGGGGCCGGACCTGGACGACAGCCAGTTCGGGTTTCGGCATGGGCGCTCTACGATCCACGCTGTATCGCGGGTTAGAGTCCTGGCGGAGGAAGCGGTGTCCCGGGGCGGGGTGATGTTGGCGGTGTCCTTGGACATCTCCAACGCCTTCAACACCCTGCCCTGGAGTTGTATTCGGGAGGCACTGCGGTATCATGGGGTGCCTCCCTACCTCCGCCACATCGTTGGGGCTTATTTGTCAGAGAGGTGTGTCACCTATATGGGACGTGATGGTGGAAACCAGCGCCGCATGTCGTGCGGTGTTCCGCAGGGTTCGGTTGTAGGCCCGCTCCTGTGGAACATCGGGTACGACTGGGTGCTGAGGGGCGAGCTCGGCCCGGGGGTAGACCTGACGTGTTATGCGGATGACACGCTGGTCACTGCCCGGGGGAGCTCGCACAGGGAGGCAGCGTTGCGCGCGACGGCTGCGGTCTCACAGGTGGTGAGCCGCATACGTCGCCTAGGCCTGGAGGTGGCCCTTAGTAAGTCGGAGGCCATGGTGTTTCATGGCCCCCGGCGGGCGCCGCCACCCGGCTCACATATCGTGGTCGGGGGGACTCGGATCGCTGTCGAGTCTACCATGAAGTACCTAGGATTGGTGCTCGACAGCCGGTGGGACTTCGGGCCCCACTTCCGACGGTTGGCGCCCAAGTTGCTGGGCGCTGCTGGGGCGCTGTCAACGCTGCTTCCCAATCTGGGGGGCCCGAGCGCCGCTTGTAGGCGGCTCTACGTGGGGATCGTGCGGTCGATGGCCCTTTACGGGGCCCCGATCTGGGCGGCTGACCTGACGGCCGGTAGCATCGCTGTATTGCGTAAGCCGCAGAGAGCGATGGCCGTCAGAGTCATCAGGGGGTATCGCACGATTTCCTACGAGGCGGCTTGTGCACTGGCCGGATCCCCGCCCTGGGACCTGGAGGCGAAGGTGCTCGCGTCACTTCATCGGTGGCGCGAGGAAGCCACAGCGCGGGGCGACCGACCGATGCAGCGACACATGGAGCTGCGTCGGTCTCAGCTTCGCGAGGTCCTGGTGGCGGAATGGCGGGAAAGGCTTTCACGCCCCACCGCCGGCCTCGTCACCATCGAGGCGGTCCGGCCGGTGCTCGACGACTGGCTCGGGAGGAGGCACGGCTCCCTGTCGTTTCGGGTGACGCAGGTGCTCTCGGGGCATGGCTGCTTCGGGAAGTACCTGTGTCGCATAAACAGGGAGCCGGACGCTCGGTGTCACCACTGCGTCCATTGTCGGGAGGACACGGCGCGGCATACATTGGCAGAGTGTGCCGCGTGGGAGGAGCCGCGCCGTGCCCTCGTTTCAGAAGTTGGAGCCGACTTGTCACTGCCGGCCGTCGTTCGTTCGATGGTCGGGAGTGCCGAGTCGTGGGACGCGGTGGTTTCCTTCTGCGAGACAGTCATCTCGCAGAAGGAGGCTGCGGAAAGGGAGAGGGAGATCTCGTCCACTCACCCGGCCCGCAGCAGGCGCACCGGGCGTCGGCGGAGGGCGGATAACGCCCTCTTCCAGCCCCCCTAAATGGGTCCAGGGGCGACGGATCCGGGGACATCCGTCGCCCCCCATCACACAGGACCCGAGATGGCGGCGCGTAGTGTTCCACGCGCGCCACTCTAAGACGTAACGGGGGGAGTTTGCACACCTCACTCCCCCTACGGGACGGGGCCCGCAGAGTGCGGGCCGTCACCAGTCCGGGGCAGCGGAAGTCGCAATTTGCTCCCGCAGCCCCCCGACGCAAGTGTGCGAGGGAACACCGGGGTGGTTTTAGTCAGTAAGAGTCTGACAGACCCCTTCGCCCACCCCAGGGCGGAGGACATCCATGAGGATTTCCAACCCGAGAAAAAAAAAAAAAAAAAAAAAAAAAGGGTAAAAGTGTGACCAACCGCGTGCGAACCGAGCGAGCGCAACGAGCGGTGCCGCGGCAGCAGCCGGCGAGCAATACCTACACTCGTCGCACTACACCTTACAGTTACACCATGGATGCCCTACATTAATGATATGGCCATTTCATGAAATGGTCAATTCTAAGATCTGGCCACGACAACCTACACTTATCAAAATACAAAAGGGGCCGTTCAAGTATTACGTAAGCACTATAGGGGGGCGGGGGGGTCTATGTTTTGCTTATTTTTAATGACATGAGGGGGTAGGGAGTCTAGATGGTAATTACGTCAGCAGTAATTATTTACTTTTTTACACATATGGCAACCCACACATTGTCTATGCTTGAAAACGAAACGCATTTTCGGGGATTTCCACAAATGCTTAAACCAATGTTTACGTAAGTATGGGAGGGGGGGGGGGGGGGTAAATAATTGTAATAAATCTGCTTACGTAATACCTACTTGAACGGCCCCAAAACGACTTTCTCGTGGAGAAATTACTGTAACTTTAATTTGTGTTTCATAATATTATGAGTTCCAAAATACTATGTTCGTTACAACATAAAATTACACAAAAAATACAGTAGTAGGTAACAGAAAATCACTTTTAAAAGTTGCTAGGTTATTCATATAGGTAAGTACTCGAGACTGCAGCTTCTTTACATACTGTCAACATAGTGTTATTCTTCTTTGTTACTACATTACTACCTATACTCGTATGTATAGCCTAGTGTTACTCAAAGTGTGTTCCGCGAAGTCCCTGGGCCCGCAAGGCCTCTATGTGGGAAAATACTAGTTCATTATGACCAGTGGCGTAGTGTGCCTTGGCGGGGCCCCGTATAAAAATTTTGTTTGGGGGCCCTTATGAAGGATAAAGATTTCTCACAAAAGAAAAAAAAAAGTTTACATAAAAAAATATATATTTTGTTTTCTTATTTCATAAATACGGACAATAGTGACAGGTCTGACAGGCGTTCATGTCTCATCGAAGTTTTTAGGTAATTTTTTGTCAGTTTTAATTTTTTTAAACTTCTTTCAGCAGTTGCGGTTATAACTGAAAGAAATTGATTTTTTTTACTTTTGTCATTTCTCAAAAAAAAATAAAATTGTGAAGTTTTTATTAATTTTTGCTTACGCACGTCGGGGGCCCCCGTGGCCCTGGGGCCCCGTATAATTGATACGGCAGATACGGCGGTAGCTACGCCCCTGATTATGACCAGTATTTGCAGAGTCCAGCTTCCTCAAGAACAAATTTTTTTGGATAACTTGTGGCCGAATGGCAAATTTTTTTGACGTTTCTTGTATAATGTAGCAGCAGCGGTGAGGTTCGGTGAAAACTAAGAGCGAGGCCCCATTAGTGCGTTGCGCTGCGTTGCGTCGCGTCGTCGCAACGGATCAACGCATTGTATGCCACACCTGCGTTGCGTTGACGCTGCGCCAACGCAACGCAAGAGGGTATGCACGCCGTCGCAGCTGCGTCTCAGTTCAGCCTTTGCAATGGATCACTGACCACTGTCCGTCGTCGTAGCGGAGCTCCGACAACGCAGCGCATCACCCTCCCTCCCGCTTCGTCTCTTGTCCGTCGATCCGTTGAAACGTCGCGCGCGACGACGCAACGGTCTAATGGGGCATGTTATAAAAAATATATGGAAAACGTCGCAGCGACGACGCTGCGACGACGCAACGCACTAATGGGGCCTCACTCTTAGGTGTTTTATAGATAGTGTTGAGTATTTTCAATAAAAACGATGCGAACCAACTCTGTATTAGTAACATAACATACATAAAAAAAAAACATAGTCATAGGGTAGTCTTTGGGGACTGCCGATAGAAGTGAAAACTAGGTAACGCCATCTAACGAAAATGTCAGGAATTTATGTGGTTTGCTGTCAGTATAAGAACGAAAGCTGTAGCTCCATTAAAAAAAATCCAAAAGAATAAAACAGATTGCGCTGTCAACAAAAAAGTGGTTAACGCGCCTTCGGTGACGATGACGCGAGTTCCATGATTTTTGTTCACCCAAAATGTGCTCAACGCGCCTAAAGAAGTTTTCACTTCAAAAACATCGGGCAGTCTTTGGGGACTGCCGATAGAAGTGAAAACTAAGTAAGTTAGTTAATTGACTCAGGCGTGACTTTGCGGAAATCCATTATAAAATACAATAGACGATGTATATTTAGTAACTTAATCCGCTGAACTGTCCTTAAAGAGTTCCTTAACTGTTCTTAAGAGTTAGAGAACCTTGTAAGAAATCGACACGTGTTTCGCCTTTCAACGAGGCATCCTCAGGATGACGATTGACTTGTTGCGAACTCGGACTCGAAGTGTTGCCACGACAATAGCCGAACGCAAAGTGAGCTACAACCGCCCGTCAACCCCACAAAAAAAAAAAAAAAACTTAAATTCTAATTTCAAAATTTTACACACATGTGATAAAGGTTTCAAAATGTCTGTAATAGAGAGTTTAGCTATTGCAAAAAATAATACGGGAAACGTTACACTGTTGAACGAATTAAATACGAGTATTCGAGCTCACCTTTGTTGCGATTGTTTGCTTATCGCACTGATAACGATCCTGGCCGAGGTGGGCCGATAAGCGATCCTATATAACAGGGGTTGACGGGCGGTTGTAGCTCACTTTGCATTCGGCTCTTGTCGTGGCAACACTTCGTGTCCGAGTTCGCAACAAGTCAATCGTCATCCTGAGGATTCCTCGTTGAGAGGCGAAACACGTGTCGATTTCTTACAAGGTTCTCTAACTCTTAAGAACAGTTAAGCGAGTTACTAAATGTGCATCGTCTATTGTATTTTAAAACTAAAACTTTTTAATTCTCGCGTTGATGTCTTTCGTTCGATACATATAGCGTTCGGTGACGATCACGCGAGTTCCATGATTTTTGTTCACCCAAAAAGTACTCAACGTGCCTAAAGAAGTTTTCACTTCAAAAATTCGCCATGACGTCATTACTCCTTGAATATCATGACGGAATGGCATGTTGACGACCATGTAGTTAAAACAGCTCTGCCGGTCGCCAACCAAGGTCACCTCTGTCGGAGACGCGGTAGGCAACGTGTAGCAGGCACTTAAGGGCAACTCCCTTAACTGTTGTATCCTCCGCTATGAGTATACTACATGTGTTCTGTGGTTGTAGGTATCTACAGGACTGACACTGAGAGACTGTCCTTAACTTTTGAGACATTTTGATTTGATTCACAGATTTTGAAAAAAAAATACAGTCAACAAGAAAATGGACAGTTTTCACAAACTTTTTTACAATAGGACTGCAATCAATAATCATGTCGGGCATGTTTGCTGATGCACGAGTCGATAACTTTTACGCCATTATGCGTAAGAAAACAGCGTCTCTGATGCGCCGGATTCGGGGGAGCGCCAACAGAATCCTAAGAATGATCTCGGAGAGGCCAGAGTCTGCAGCGTTAGGTAGGTTCATCCAGCATCACGTGACGAGATGACACTTAATGGCAGGTAATCTGAAAAGCTCAAAACAAATGGCGCTGGCTGTTTTGGGGGTCATGCGAACTGTCAAATATTGGTTATTTCTATGGAGCGACGAAGTTTACACAAAAGATATTTACTTTTCATGAAATAAAAATGCCTCAGTGTTGTGTTGTGCCTTTGTGCTCCTCAAGAAAGCCAGGACATAGGTTAGCAAGCGACGAACAGTAAAAAAAAAAAGTGTATTATAGCCAATACAAAATATTTCTATCATACGCCGCCAATCTGAAATTTAACATTACGATATTTATTCACATACTTATGATAGCAGATGTAGGTTTAGATACATTGTTAAGACTATTCTTTAGGAAAAAAAAACATAACTTGCAGTGGTTATTTACCTCTATCAAATCTTCCTTTTTTTCAAATAAATTTTGCGTTTCTATTACATACCTAGATAGTTCATTATTCAAATCTTTTACACTCCAAGTATCGTATGTATTAGTCATTTTTTATCAGTACCTAAACCTCTAAATTTCCTCTAAAAAACTCAACACACGGAAAAAATTACATATTTGACCAACAGAAATTCTAATTATGACCGCTAAACTTACTAGCGCCACCTAGCGGGATCAATGGCGGACATCCCTGATATTACAATATGACATTATATGAGGAGGCTTTGTGTAAGGTTAGGGATCCAGAAGAAGAACTAATTCATGCAAATCTACTAATTACTAAGTTACAGAAACAAAAAGATTGTACTCAGGTGGAAACTAGTAACTTGTATGATGAATTATTTAATACTAATTGCAACCCTCATTCCTTAATAACAATAGACCTTACTGAGGATTCTATATTAAAACATAATTATAGTTGTTATAAAGTAAGTCAAAATAAAATAAAGAAATATGCAAAACTAAATAAAATCATAAATAAATGCAATAAATTCAGGAAACAACAAAAACACAGTTCCAATAATATTAAACTAAGAAAAGAACGTGTTTTTCTAATAAATAAACTAAAAAACTATCAAATTAAATTAGAAGACAGTAAAAACATTTATCAAATTGACACCCAACGATTACAGTCTGAAATTGAGGTACTTGAAGAGTCACTACATTCACTTTATAATAAGTATGTGAGCTCTCAAAAACAAATAAAGGAACACATCCTTGCTGCAAACAAGTTAGTAGAAATGTGTAACGATGAGGCAGACAGAGTGGTGCCGTTGTCTCTTAAGCCGCCCTCCGACGGTGCGCCATATCGCGGACGCACGCGCACGACGCACCGTGGGAAACCTAGCGTGCGTGGTAGCGCAGACGCGCGTTGTACGCGTGCGTGGCGGTGCGTCCTCGTGCGGGCTGGTGCGCGTCCGCGATATGGCGCACCGTGGGAGTTGGCTTTTAGCACCACTCAATGTTCTTGTCAAAGGGCATCCAACTTTGAGGCTTTTCAACCTGAGGCAACGGAGGGCCCGTCCCAGTCTGGAGAAGCTCGGGACTGTATCTCTGATCCAGATACACCATATGTGGTACAAGCTTCATCTCAAGTAGCACAGACAGATACTTGTTCTCTCCCTTGTTATAGTAATGATTGTTATTGTTCTTTTATGTTTTCAGATAGTTTAGGGAGAGGGTTAGGTAAATTATTGAGTACCAACCTGAGTCAATCTGCTGTTAATTATTGTATGCCAGGGAAATCCTACAAAGAGATAATGTCTTCAATAGCAGGGAATAAGTATGATCCGCAAGCCATTATTTCTGTATTTGTGGGCAATAGTATTAATGTAAAAAAGGAGGACATCACTGACAGTGTCACTGAAATCTTGAAGATTAAGTGTCAGAAAATAATATTGTGTGCTTTTCCATACTTTCAGCACTTGTCAAGTTTGCAAAATCATAATATACATATGCTAAATAACCATATGCATTTATTAGTTAATCACTATAGTGACAAACTTATATTTTTTTACACCAACACTTTTGTTGAGAAATTAAAATCGACTAGGGATACTGCGTATCTGCCTATTAGTTTTAGACGTCAAATAGCATGGCTATTAGCTTTTAATATAAACTCAGACATAAGTAGTATGTCGAAGTCTTATGTAATTAGCACCACAGAAATTAGTAATCATACTAATATTAAGGTTGCTAGAAATAATAATTTAAACTAGTCAGTAAGACAACAGAAGGTACCAGTAACAATGTTCTTAATCTCACAATCAACAAGGTATCTTCTGGCACTCAATTAGTTAATTGTAAGAAAGGGGCTAAGCAGAATTCCTTGAAATTATTTCATCAAAATATTCAAGGTTTTTCTTCCAAACAATTAGAAATTGAATTGTTTTTAGAAAAAACAATGTTTGATATTATTTGTATAACTGAACACTGGTTGAAAGATTATGAAATGTTAATTAATTTTGAAAATTATAGTGTGGGCAGTTGTTTTAACCGAAAATCCATGCTACGTGGAGGTTCACTAATCCTAATTAAAAATTGTATAAAATCTAAGTCTCGTAATGACATAGTAGAACTATCGGTGGAACATATCATTGAACTGTCCTGTGTTGAGCTAGATAAGCATTTTATAGTGTGTGTATACAGACCTCCAAATTATCAAAACTACTCTATATTTGAGTCAGTTATTTGAGTCAGTAATGGAAGATGTTTTGGCAAAACTTGCAACTGGTAATAAATCAGTAATTATTTGTGGGGACTTTAATATTAATATTTTAGAAAATAATCCAAATAGCAGTAGATTATTAAGCCTCTTCAAATCATTCAATGATTCAATCTGTCAAATGTGTTTTTAGAACCAACGCGAATAACTTCAACTACTGCTACATGTATTGATAATGTCTTTTGTTGCTGCGACTATTTAGATAAAGCCATTGTAAATTATCTCCCTTCTGATCACAGTGGTCAAACCGTTATTTTTGAGTCCAATACACCATTACAAAAAATGCAGATTCAAATTAGACCAATAACATCCGGTAATTTAAATAAGTTTAATAGCACATTAATTAGCAAGGCGTAAATATGTCCAATGGCAAAATTTTGTATGAACAATTCTTTTCATTAGTGCAAACAGAGTTCAATAACTCTTTTAAGAAAAAAACTATAACTATTTGCCCTAAGTTTTTATTCAGTGACTGGGCAACTAAAGGCATCAGGAAAAGTAGGGAAAGACTATTTGAACTGTATGGCCTTAAGCCATATATTAACACGGAAACTTTTAATAAGTATGTTGCTACTTACTCTAAAATTTTTAAACAAATCTGCAATGCAGCTAAAGCTTCTTTCATTAGCAACAAGGTTAAATCAGCTGACAATAAAATAAAGACAGTTTGGAAAATTATTAACAATGAAACGAACAAGAACAAAAGACATAACACGGATTACACACTGGACACTTCCCGCGGTCTCATTAGCGATAACATCGATGTTGCTCAGGAATTTGTAACTTTCTTTACCAATATTCCAATTAAAACTACAGAAACTTTAAACTCCTCCCCCTCACTTGCTATTGATTTATTAAGAGCGAATGTTTCAGCCTGTCCTGTGGAATTTAAATTTAAACATATAAACCCTGTGGTCGTTGTAAAGACTTTTAAGCAACTTAAGATCAAAATTACCGAAGATCTGTGGGGCATGTCTACTAAAGTTTGTCAATCAATTATTGAGACAATTGCACCCTATTTAGCTTTAATATTTAATTTATGTGTAGATCAAGGGGTATTCCCGGATTTAATGAAGTACAGTAAAGTTATTCCACTTTTCAAATCTGGTGACAGCAAAGATACTAATAATTATAGACCCGTATCGGTTTTGCCGGTTTTCAGCAAGGTGTTTGAAAAAGTAATGTTAAATCAAATGCTCAATCATTTTAATCGTAACAAAATCCTACACGATCAACAGTATGGTTTCACCAAAGGACGTTGCACAACCGACGCCGGTGTCACCTTATTAAAACACATCTTTAACGCATGGGAAGAAGCACAGGATGCAATAGGCATCTTTTGCGACCTTTCCAAGGCATTTGATTGCGTGAATCACGAAACACTGCTCTTAAAACTTGAGCATTACGGATTGGGTAAACTTGCGCTTAGCTTAATAAAATCATATTTGAATGATAGACTGCAGCAAGTTCAAATAAACGGTGTAAATTCATTGGGTTTAAAAGTCAAAATGGGTGTACCACAGGGCTCGATATTGGGTCCATTCCTCTTTTTAGTATTGTAGCGGTTAGACCGCCACATACAAACTACAAAAACTACGAAACAAAAAGACATAACAACCCGTCTGGTTGGAGGATCCTCCCTTTTCTATGGTGGATGAGTGAACTTTACACCCTGTTCCTCATACCCCTAAATTGGTGACCCCGAGAATGAACGTCAACGCAGCCTTCGTGCAACTACTTCAGCGTGACGTCATCACGTAGTGAATGTCACGTTGTATTGAATAAGGCGACACTAGAATTCGTCGAAAAGACGGTTTTCCTGGGGATCACGCTTGACTCAAAACTACAGTGGGGTCCTCACTTAACATCACTTGCAGGGCGGCTAAGTTCAGCCACTTACGCTGTTTGGAAAATCCGCCAACTAACAGACGTGGATACCGCGAGACTCGTCGAAAAGACGGTTTTCCTGGGGATCACGCTTGACTCAAAACTACAGTGGGGTCCTCACTTAACATCACTTGCAGGGCGGCTAAGTTCAGCCACTTACGCTGTTTGGAAAATCCGCCAACTAACAGACGTGGATACCGCGAGACTGGTCTATTTTAGTTACTTTCATAGCATCATGTCTTACGGTATTTTGCTGTGGGGACGGGCTGCAGATATTGAGTCTGTCTTTATTCTGCAAAAGAGGGCTGTCAGAGCCATCTACAACCTCCGCAGACGCGAATCTCTAAGGGAACTGTTTAAGAAAATTAACATCATGACGGTGCCTTGTCAGTATATATATGAAAACATTATGTATGTTCGAAAAAATCTACATCTTTTTCGTAAGATAAGTGACAGGCATAATTTTAACACTAGAAATAGGAACAAATTAGATCAACCACGTTTTAGATTGTCTAAAGTACACACTTCTTTTATGGGGTACTGTGTAAAATGTTATAATAAAATACCACTCGATATTCTTCAACTTAATGAGAAGAAATTTAAAACATGCATTAAACGCACACTATGTAGACAAGCATATTAGGTATAAGTTAGATGATTATATCGTAGATAAAAATGCTTGGCTTAATGCTGGTCCTGCTCCACAGCCACTTGGGCTCACTAGTTGAAATTATTGTATTTGGAAGAGTTGCTACCCCTTTTCTTATTTTTTTATTTTTATTTATATTATTTTTCTGACATTACGAACAACATGTTTATTTTATTTTTATTTTTTATTAACCAATTTTTTATTGTTGAATATTCCAATATTTGATAATGATTATCTTTCTTTTTGATAGGATAATACATTGCAAACTATAGTTTTGTATAATTTAGAAGCATTTTTTCAGTTTTTGTAAATGTGAGTACCATGGGGCTGTTTATTCTGTTAATATATTATGTTTTATGTTGACTTGAAAGAGCATGGCAGTTGAGACTTTGTCATGCTTACTTAAATGTCTCGCCGATGGTGGCGAGTGTGTTGGATCATTCGGTTCCCTACAAAATGGTTGAGCTGGATGGTGCTGATCCACGCGTCATGTTCGTGAACGGGCGCCGTCGGTTGAGACTGGTCATCTCTTTTCTGCCAAGGCTTATTTTAAATCTTATACTTTGAATTGTCTCTATTTCTTTTTTTCACATTGTTCTCACATACAGGGTGGCAGGGACATCGACGCGAAGCCGGTTACCATCGATTCAGTACATGATTCTGAACCCCCCGGCGTTGAAATTTTTCGTCGGTTATTTAAAAAAAAAACAGCTGTTTCATAGAAAAGTGCAATACCTACGCGGTCAAAATGTATGGAGCAGCTGATTTTTTTTTTAAATGGTTTAATTGAAATAAGAGTTTTTTTTTTTTGAGTTTTTGACATATTATTATTTTATTTTGACACGAGTGATTTTATTTTTTTTGTTTTTTTGAATTTTTTATATGACGTTGAGGACTAACATAGTTTTTTAAGACCTTTGTAACTAACAATTTATGGACATATCAATTAGTCTGAATTAAATAAATTTAATTTTAATTAACTTAATAATAAAATATAAGCTGTAAGTACCCTAATTACATGGCTCGGCGACCCGACTAATTGGGCAAATATGAGCAACGTCCTTTGGACAAAATAACAAATAGTTGAGGGGTATGAGGAACTGGGTGTAAAGTTCACTCATCCACCATAGAAAAGGGAGGATCCTCCGACCAGACGGGTGTTGTATCTGGCGGGCAACTGCCCATAAGTTGATTTCGGATAGTCTTATCTATGTTTTTCGCTTGGTAAACTCTTAACTGCGCGATGCAGGAATTATGTGACGTCATGTCTTTTTGCTGCGTAGTTCGTATGTTGCGGTGTAACCGCTACAATAGAAAGAAAAATAATATAACTATACAGGGTGGCAGGGACATCGACGCGCAGCCAGTTACCATGGATTCAGTACATGGTTCTGAACCCCCCTGCGTTGAAATTATTCGTCGGTTATTAATCATTCGTTATGAATCTGCTGTTCCATACATTTTGAGGTACATTTTGTAGGTATTGCACTTTTCTCAACGCCTAGAACGTTGGTTCATAACTTCATACACAGATATTGGCTTCACGAAAATTCGTAACAAACTTAATAAATCGGTCAAGTGCGAGGCAGACTCGCACACGAAGGGTTCCATACCATGTCGTATAAGTTAACACTATGAATTTTTGTAATACTTTCGTAAAGGTAAAAACAGAGGCGCTATAAAAAAACATAAAGATTTGTAAAGAAATTGTCTAATTTTAATGAAAAAATTTTGTTGTGTTAAAATATAGGCGTAGAAGTATATTTCATTTATTTTAAGAGCAAATATTAAGTTAACTTTATCCGGTAATATGCATTAACTAAAGTCAAACTCAAAGTAATTTATTTGCTACTAACATAGTATTAGTAGGTATAAATTGGTATATAGGGTAGATATGTAGGGTAGGTAGGTAGGGTATGGTATGTAGGTAGGGTAGGTAATTAGGTAGAAATAGGTAATTAGGAAAGGTAGGTGCGCCGTAGATAAGTACTTAGTGCTAACCGTGCGAAGCCGGGCCGGGTAAAGCTTTAACACAACTACAAGGACTACTTATAAATACAAGGATTTCTCTTGCTACATCAGACTATATTGTACAAAATAAAATGTAAGTAGGTAGTACGCCACATTTTAATTACAACATTCCGTCAATATTTTATTTACGTTATTTTTGATAGTCATACAGAAATCCATTATTTCTTACTTATTATTTTAACACATTCCATCGGACTATGAGAGTGAGGGAAGAGAGAGTGCACTCGTGTCTGCACACACACTTGTGCACTATAATATCTCCCGCGCCGAAGGCTATTCTCCGTTGAGATTGGCTGCCGTGGCCAAATATTTTTACACAAATAAGTTTTCTCAATATGAAATTGTATCCACAACGGTTTAAGGTAACTGAATAGTGCACCGTATGTGCCAGCATTCTTTTCAATGTTACTGAATATTTGTCTATTGGAGTGCAACCCGTTCTGGTTGTAACATGAGGTACACACATCAACACCGTCTAGGGATACTTTGGAAAAAGTCGATAAATACTGGCCGGTTTTAAAATCTTTTGAAGAAAGCTTATTTTGTAGACATTTGTAAACCTTTTTGGATGATTCAAAGGACCATGCGTCATTTTGGTACCAACGCTCAACAGTGATGAAACTCATGCCATGTGAAAGCTTTTGGGGTATTATTTAATTCATTCTATGGCAGCTAAGTCGAAATCGAGCGCGAACATGGTGTTTTTTAACATTAAAAAAGGTTAGGTTATGTTTGGTCAGGATAGGTTAGGTTAGGTTGATCTCATGATTCTCGGTCTAAGTGTGGGAAGGGAACAATGGGGTGGTTTTTAGTCAGTAGGATTCTGACAGATCCCTTCGTCCGCCCCAGGGCGGGGGACTTCAATAAGGATTTTCCAACCCGGAAAAAAAAAAAACTTAGGTTAGGTTAGGGTATGTAGGTAGATAGGGTAGGTAGGTATGTAGATAGATAGGGTAGGTAGGTATGTAGGTAGGTAAGGTAGCAAGATACCCTTTTTGGTTAGGTTAGGTTAGGTTCACCGTGCCGTGCGGAGGAAGCGGAGTCCCGGGGCAGGGTAATGTCGGCGGTGTCGTTGGACATCTCCAATGCATTCAATACCCATGCGTCATTTTGGACGCGACTTTCAACAGTGATGATACTTATGCCAAGTGAATACTTTTGGGGTATTATTTCATTCATACTATGACAGCTAAGTCGAAATCGAGCGCGAACATGGTGATTTTGAGCATTCAAAAAAAGTTAGGTTAGGTTAGGGATGAAACCATGCAATGTGAAAGCTTTTGGGGTATCATTTAATTTAGGTATACTATGGCAGCTAAGTGTTTTTGAACATTCAAAAAAGGTTAGGTTAGGTTAGGTGGGATGAGAGGGCGGAGCGCATGCATGAGAGGGCGGAGGACAACCATGAGGATTTTCAAGGTCGTTTTTATAAGTCGTTCGCGCGGTAAACTCTAATAGCGCGATGCAGGATTTGTGTGACGTCATATCTTTGATGAGTAGTTAGTATGTGGCGGTGTAACCGCTACAATTTACTTAATTATACTGTTACGCAAGTAGCAATCTACCTTATCGCCTTTCCCTGCCCCTTCCCCTCCGGCTTCTAACATTACCATTAAAAACAAAGATACTTTTGTTACCTTAAATGTTATTAGGTATTTTCTAATGTTAAACAAAAATAATTAATTACTTAATTAAGCGTTCAGAGATGTTATTATTATTTTCATATACAAGGTGGAGACGACAATACAACAAAAAATTAAACGGTGTGTTCATAATTACGTTCCCATTCTATATACAAAAAATCAATTGAATATATTCATTAGTTTAGTCATTATAGCTCGGCAAAATCCATAGTCGGCTCGGGCTATTTCGTTTATCCACCCCAAAAATCCACCCTAAGGTGGATATTCTGAAATGTATGCCCGAGAATTCACCCAAGGCCTAGTTGGATAAACGGAATTTATAGGCTTAGGGTGGATCCGGCCATACATTACATTTAATTTGTTTGAAAAACTCGTTTTTTTTTTCGAAGCTAGGATTTATTTGACAGTTCCAAAATACTCTTAAGCATTAGTAGTGCCAGTATTTTAATTTTTTGTTGTATGGTAGTCTCCACATTGTATACAATGCTTACTGTTTTATTTGTCCTTCATTTTATACTTTTTTTTAATGTTCAAAAACACCATGTTCGCACTCGATTTCGACTAAGCTGCCATAGTATAAATTAATTGATACCTCAAAAGCTTTCACATGACATGAGTTTCATCCCTTGATATGTTTTTTTGTTGCGACCTTGAAAATCCTCATGGTTGTCCTCCGCCCACCCGTGGATGTCCTCCGCCCTCTCATGCATGCGCTCCGCCCTCTCATCCCACCTAACCTAACCTAACCTTTTTTGAATGTTCAAAAACACTTAGCTGCCATAGTATACCTAAATTAAATGATACCCCAAAAGCTTTCACATTGCATGGTTTCATCCCTAACCTAACCTAACTTTTTTTGAATGCTCAAAATCACCATGTTCGCTTTCGATTTCGACTTAGCTGCCATAGTATAAATTAAATGATACCCCAAAAATTACACATGGCATGAGTTTTATCTTTAACCTAACCTAACCTAACTTTTTTGAATGTTCAAAATCACCATGTTCGCGCTCGATTTCGACTTAGCTGCCATAGAATAAATTAAATGATACCCCAAAAGCTTTCATATGGCATGAGTTTCATCCTTATCCTAACCTAACCTAACTTTTTTTGAACGTTCAAAAACACCATGTTCGCGCTCGATTTCGACTTAGCTGCCATAGAATGAATTAAACAATACCCCAAAAGCTTTCACATGGCATGAGTTTTATCCCTAACCTAACCTAACCTAACTTTTTTTGTATGTTCAAAAACACCATGTTCGCGCTCGATTTCGACTTAGCTGCCATAGTATAAATTAAATGATACCCCAAAAGCTTTCACATGTCATGATTTTCATCCCTAACCTAACCAAATTTTTTTAAATGTTCAAAATCACCATGTTCGCGCTCGATTTCGACTTAGCTGCCATAGTATAAATTAAATAATACCCCAAAAGCTTACACATGGCATGAGTTTTATCTCTAACCTAACCTAACTTTTTTTGAATGTTCAAAATCACCATGTTCGCGCTCGATTTCGACATAGCTGCCATAGTATAAATTAAATGATACCCCAAAAGCTTTCATATGGCATGAGTTTCATCCCTATCCTAACCTAACCTAACTTTTTTTGAATGTTCAAAAACACCATGTTCGCGCTCGATTTCGACTTAGCTGCCATAGAATGAATTAAACAATACCCCAAAAGCTTTCATATGGGATGAGTCTCATCACTGTTGAGCGTTGGTACCAGACTCCATACAAAGTTGCCCATGGTCCTTTGAAAAAATTAAAATTCCATGTATAGTACATGCTGCCATGATAGTACTTACTAATTCCATGTCATTACTCCGACTAGTAAATAGTTATCTGTGGAATTTGTATTGCCTATTAATAGTATGAATTACAAAATTATTTTTTTTAGTGCAGAAAATCAACCATTTTTTTATAAAATACCTTATGAATCGGCGTTTTTAGTATTTGAAATGAAATTGTTTATTCTGTAAATAGGATATCGGAATCACTTTTACACGTCATATTAAAAAAAATGTTTAAAATAAGCTAGATGAGGTCGGCGTTTCCTAACTGACGAGAAGAAAGGCCGAAACAAACTCAGAGGAAATTTGTTGATTATAAACAGTATATGGGTATGGCCACGAAAAAGTGTTTATTTCAAAAAAATTACGTGGCTCGTGCCAAAATATTAAAAGAAAAATACGGTACCATTATTTCTAATACCGTTTAGAGATTTATCGATATTTAGAGAGTTCCTGCCCAGCATGGCGTAATAAAAAATAAAAAAAATCATTTTCAAATATGTAAATTTTCGATTAATATTTTAGGTTGATTTCAGCTTCCATACAAAATCAAAATGGCTCTTGTCCATGTGACACCAAACTTTGTATTTTTTTTAATCAAATAAATTATGTATCATATTATATGCTACATTGTACCTGTTTTATACTATAACGGCCTTGTTTTAAAACGAATAAACAGTTGAGATCTGCCTTATATTTAAAAAAAAAACATGGTTGAAAATATGGCCCGTGCGTGATTCCCGTGTGTGACATAACACGAAATGCATGTTAGTTTAAAATTATCAAATCACAGCAACACTAAAAGTATTTTTTTATGTAGGCAAACTTCCCTAAGACCATAGAGAAACGTTACACATCTGTCTGTCAGCCATTTTACTATGAAGCAATTCGTGAAGTTGTTGTGAGCGGGAATTTTGGTCACCTAGTTTTGCGAGTTATTTTACGTGATTTGACAAGATTATGTGTTGAAATATCCGGTAAAGTCAATATTACTGTAGATAATGTTGTTATTTGTTGAATCGACTGGTTTTCTGTGCATTTAGACTGTATTTAAAAGTTTTATTCTCAGATAACGGTTATATTTTCGCGTGTGTTAGTTCCCGCATGTTGCGTGTGTTATGTTTTGTGTTACGTAACACACGAGAAGATACGTTAAGCCTAGTTCACATTGTAAAATAGTTAACACATTATACTGAGGACCTCGGTTACCTATGGTAGCGGGTTTGTTTTCAACACAAGAGAGGTCATCAAGGACAGCTATGATTGTTATGGTAAAATTACCTATAATGTCTCTGACTTCCTAAATGCACCACAAAGGAGTGTATTATTTGTCATGTTACAAAATAAGTACACTTTCATTAAATTAAGTGTTTAAGTTCTAATAAAGATTTTTAGTATTAATTTGTGTTTTATTCGTTGTAATTATATTTTAAAATCATCCAGGCAAAGTCGCGAATAAAGAACTAGTTTTATTATTTTATCAATTATGTGCACTAGGCTTTACTATTTTCCGGTGTGTTATATTATTTCAATGTGTGTTATTGTGTGTTACAGTTTCTAGTGTGTTATTAAAGAATTTTTCGTGGCCTTACCCATATGGTACATGATATACAGGAGTTTTAAATTCCTAACTTGTTTAATTGTTGAGATAGAGCTCGCACAAAAATGGTCTAAAACTGACAACTTCTACGGCCCCCTAATTCATCATTTTTGAAGATAAAAACATATAAAAATTATATTTGTTATCTACTCGATGAGCTCTAGACAATGATACCCCACATGCTAGGGTCAGTTTTTTTTATTTAATTGTATTGTATGGTGACCCCCCTTTAATTTTTAATTTTATTATTTGTTGTTCTTGCGGCAATAGAAATACATAATCTGTGAAATTTTCAACTGCCTACCTATTACGGTTCATGAGATAGAGCTCGCTGACAGACAGACGGACAGCGGAGGCTTATGAATAGGGTTCCGTTTGTCACCCTTCGGGTACGGAACCCTAAAAACGGGGACGCATAATGTTGCGGCTCAACGCCTAGAACGTTGGTTCATACACAGATATTGGCTTCACGCGTCCCGGACACCCCGTATGAAACGATGTGAATTCATTGATTGTGTCAGGTGACTCAACATTATGCTTTGTTGCTTAACTTATGGCCTGCCTGCCTGAATAAGTAGAGAAAATTCAAACAAGTAGTTCTATTTTAACAATTTAATCAAATTAACTATTTTGCTCCACATAAACGTAGTTTCACAAACTAAATAACCAAGCTACGGTAAGTAGGTCACGTAGCAGGAATCACAAACACAATACACACATCTGATCTTAGTAATAACTTTATAGCGTCTATTTTGAAATTAGTAGGTGTCCGAACGATGATGTATCGTTTTTTATTTGTGAAAGAACAAAAGATTGCTAGAATCTGTAAATATAATATTGCCACGTTAGTTAGCACTAGTGGTCGCTGAGCCACACATGGGTCTAGCGCGAGTCGCCGCCGGGCCCGGCGCGCGCCTCGCGCGGCTCGGCGCCGTGCTCGCGTAGCTCGGCGCGCTCGGGCGGCTCGTGCTCGGGGTCGCCGGCGGCGTCCATGGCGGCGGCGTCCATGGCGGCGGCGAGCTCGTCGTCGTCGTCCTTGCCGTACAGGTCCGGGTAGTGCGACATGCACTCCTGCATCACGCTGAACTTCTCGTAGCAGTCGCTGCCTTTGGGCTCCGCATCACTGCAACATTTACAATATATCTCACATGAGCAATAGGAATTTCCAGTTTATTCATCAAAACTTAACTTGCTTATAATTATCAGAAAACTATCTGTCTTACACCTGGTTTCTGAGAGGAGAATTTAAAGTTGTTTGAGACCTTAGGAGTTTGCACGCAAATAAAAAATTGCATGCTTCCTTGCAGGCTGATTACAATGACATTTACGTTTAAATGACAAATTATTTTAGGCAGTGTATAGAGTGCCACCATTGGCACTCTATCCGTCTATCCCTATCGGATAAAGTACCACTACAGGCACCCTAGTAACACCGCCTCGGCCCGGCTCAAGTGCCGCAAGCATTGGATTGTCATTGTCACTAAGTCACGTCACTTCAACATGCATGTTTGTTCAAAAACACATAGTCCGGGGAATTTACGCCGAATTTTAGGCCAACTTTGCATGAATTAAAAAACAGCGATTTTTTTTTCATTTAACGTGTAGTGTATGGACAAGGAAGTATGTTAAAATATATCCCGCGAAAAGTTAACCCCCGCGTGTACGTTTTTTTAAAGAAAATATGTTAATTAAATTTTACTTGGTAGAAAAAAATATTAACAGATTATGTTTTTATGGAGTATTTGTCGAAGAGATGAGGTATTACAAATAGGTTAGAAAATTAAACAAAATCGTCCACGGAAAGGGCCTTGCCCAATTTTGGTGCCTTTTTTTTTTGATCGCACACTAACGCCACCTTGTTAGATGTGTAGAGCACTTTCAACAATAGTTACTATGGCAGCTCAGCTCTAAAGTACATCCATCTCGAGTTATTCGCCCTAATCTGTAACGCGTATTTAATTAAGAAAACTGAAAATATGAGTTATTTTAAATGGTCCTATACTATTTATTTCATAGTACAAACTCTAATGGACACAAGTTGCATCATATCAGCGTAAGTGGCATAGTGTGACATCAAGTTACACTTCACCGTAACAATGTCGTGAGTAAGTATTTTATTTAAAAAAACTGAAAATTTTGTGTTTCTTACGCCCTTATCTTGTCTATTTTCTAGTTTAAACACTATCTGGACGCAAGTTACGTCACATTGACGTAAGTGGCATAGTGTGACATCAAGTCACACTTCACTATAGCACAACACATAACGTAAATTAAATTATTAGCCATATATCAGCTAGCACACGCCAATATACTAACCAAAAACATCGAGAATTACACTCAAGCAGAAATAAAAAATAAAAACGAAACATAAACAGAACTTAATGTCGTCGTCGCATTCACCATTAAACTTGTGATCCACACCACTCATCGCTAGCCGTTCTTACTACTGCTTGCAGCGAATTCATCGTGGCCAGGACCTAATAATACAATGTGAATATTCTCAACCCTCACGTTTTTCGTTGTAGTAAATAGTAATTAAACTGTGAAAAAAAAACAAGAGAGAACTGTTTTGTATTGCTTTTTTTCAGCCAGTCCATCCATCGTTAAAAAGTAGGTTGGAGTCTCATTTTTCCTACAAAATGTATGGGAAAAGTTTTTTTACGATTTCTGACTTTTCTAGTACTCAAAATTCAGTTGGTCCAATCGTTTTTAGATACAGAGTTTTTGTGTGAAAACTGCAATTTTTCTTGCATTTTTTTCAAAATCTGTAAATGCCGATCAAAATATCTCTTATCTCTAAAAGTTATGGACAGTCTCCTAAGACCATTTTCTTGTAGCAACAGCGGGTAAGGTGCCTGCCTTAAGATGGGGCAACAAGTCCCATCTTAAAAATCTACCCTGATACCAATAACAATACTAATATTGACAGCTAAGCATTGAAAATGCTTTTTCGATCGCTTCAGTAGGGTACCCGTTTTCAATAAAAATGCGACCGGGGGGGCTAGCGTCCTCAATTATAAAAAACAAGGCCGTGAAAAAACTCATATTTTCTTTTTTATTGGAAAAAATAGTCGTAACATTGCTATGGTGAAGCGTGACTTGATGTCATACTATGCCACTTACGCCAACGTGACGTAACTTGAGTAGACCAGAGTAACCAGATAGTGTTTAAATTATAAAATAGACAAGATACGGGCGTAAGTAGCACGAATATATTCAGTTTTGTTAATAAAATACTCATGACATTCTTACGGTGAACTGTAACTTGATGTCACACTATGCCACTCAAACTCAAAGCATTTATTTCAAATAAACCAATTACAGGCACTTTTGAATTGTCAAGGGGTCGGTCAGTCAGAAAAGATGAAGCTAGACTTACTCCAATATGATGCAACTTGAGTCCATTTGAGTTTGTACTATGAAATAAATAGTATAAGACTATTAAAAGTAACTAATATTTCAGTTTTCCTAATTAAATCCGCGTACAGATTAGGGCGAATAACTCGAGACGGATGTACTTTAGAGCTGAGCTCTCATAGTAACTATTGTTTGTATGGAAGTACTCTATACATCTAACAAGGTGGAGATAGTGTGCGATCAAAAAAAAAAGGCACCAGTGGCCCATGATACATTTCAGGCAAAGCCCTTTCGATATTTTTTTTTTTTTTTTTTTTTTATTGTACTTCAAGCAAAAATATTAACAGCGGTTTTTTTGCATTAAATTACCTAATTCAATATTTTAATACGCTATAAAACAAAATGAAACATATTGTACCAGCGCAAGATATTAATCAAAGTTTTTTTGCAATAGTGGTTCAGGCAAAAATGTAACAGAGTTAAATTTTGTTTAACTTTTATTTATAGGCTATATCTCACTTAATTGCAAGAAAATTAAACACATTAAAGCAAACAGTAATTTAAAAAAAAAAAATTTTTTTGTTACATTATTTTAGTTTAATTTTCTTGTAATTAAGTGAGATAGAGCCTATAAATAAAAGTTAAACAAAATTTAACTCTGTTACATTTTTTCCTGAACCACTATTGCAAAAAAACTTTGATTATATCTTGCGCTAGTAAAATATGTTTAATTTTGTTGGATATCGTATTAAAATATTTAGTTAGGTAATTTAATGCAAAAAAACCGCTGTTAATATTTTTGCTTGAAGTACAATAAAACAAAATCGTAATTTAATTTTTATTTAATTTTCCGTGAACGAAAATGTTTAATTCTGTAAAAATATATTGGTTTTACCAATTCTTTATTTATTGTAATCAAAATTGTTCTGTTAACTATTTTGCCTCAATTTTTATTCACAAAACCCCGTTTTTGGTTTTTTTTTCCTTGATGCGGGCCTGGAAAATGTTTAATTTTCTATTATTATTTAGAAAGCTAAGTTCAAAAACACGATTCAAGAAAAAAATCGCTGTTAAGATTTAGTGCAGGGTTCAAACCTAATTTCCCCGGCCTAACAAAGAAATAAGCAATTAAGTGACCAATACAGACTTGTACTGGACGTGCTGCCTAGATCAGCGAAATATAATAAAAACTCTGTGGCTATGTGTGTACATCTATATAATAAATACGTTTAAAACATTAAATTGAAAATTATTTAAAATCCAATTATATAAATAATAATTTCTATACATTGTCAAGGATGGTACGGTTGACTTTGTCGGGCATGCCACCGTCCCGGTGAATCAATCCGACATATTGTTTCCGGTTGTTCTCGTCTTGCTAACGGCGAGTACTTGCACAGACACAATCTAGTGGCTAGGATTATCCAACAGCAACTTGCCTTGCAATACAACCTTGTGGAGTCAGAAGTACCATACTACAGGTATGTGCCTGACCCAGTTCTCGAGAATGGTCACGCCACATTGTATTGGGATCGATCTACGAGTATCATCACTGACAGGACTATTGTAGCTAATATTGTGCCTTGTAGCTATTGTTGTAATAAGCCTGATATTGTGGTGATAGATCGACGAGAACGCCGTGCAATGATTTTTGATATTGCTGTCCCTCATGACGAGAATCTCGTGAAACCTGAGAAAGATAAAATATTTTTTTCGATCGTAGAGCACACTCTAATGCTTCGCATTAAGAGTCGTGCAAAAACCAAGTATCTTGACTTAGCACACGAGGTTGTCGACATGTGGGACGTGGATTCTGCAATCATTGTACCGATAATCGTAACGGTTAATGGCCTAATAGCGGAGAGCCTCGACCAACACCTCTGGAGGCTCTCATTGCGCGGCTGGGTCAAGGGCTTGATTCAGAAAGCACCATACTCCTAGACACGGCACGCATAGTGAGGGGGTTCCTCTCTCTAGAGCCCTGACCACCGGCAGCTTGGACCCTGTTCCTGATGCTGATGGGCGACAATTTTTTATATTTTAAAATGTTTTTTATATCTTTTTTTAAGAAATATTTAAAAATGTACTTAATTTATATGTATTTAAATGGAATAAAAGAATAATTTCTATAGTATTAATGATTTTTTTTAATGTGAATTTCAATGTAGGTAATATAATATATTTCAATGACATAATGTATTCTTAATAAGTAAGTTTGCATGCTTTAGTTTTAAGCAAAACATGTTCGATCTAATATTTCCAATAACACCTTTTATACCATGTTTTATGCAAATAAAAATATCTTATCTTATCTTGGTTTTGCAATTAAATATATTTTTCAATTTATAGTGTTTTTTGTCAGTTGATTTTTTTTGTAAAAAGTTTTGTTTTTCACTTTTTAGTTGTGGTACCTATCCCACACAAATAGGGTCTTTTACTCTTTATGAGAAAAAATCTAAAAATATAATGGCAGTGTATAGAGTGCCACCATTGGCACTCTATCCCTATCGGATAAAGTGCCACTACAGGCACCCTAGTAACACCGCCTCGGCCCGGCTAAAGTGCCGCAAGCATTGGATTGTCATTGTCACTGTCACTAAGTCACGTCACTTGGTATTTTGTTTGATTGTCGAGGTTAGATCGCTGTAAAACACCACATTCCCAAAACATTACATTCTCTTGTGCCTAAATGGACCCTGGCACTTCGCCGGCCGCTACCGCGGCACCGCTCGCTACGCTCGCTCGGCTCGTGCGTTGTGTGGTCACAGTTCTAACCTAACCTAACCTAAGTGACAGTGACAATGCAACGCTTACGGCACCCCAGCCGGGCCGAGGCAGTGACACTAGAGTGCCACAAGAAACTCGCGGCACTCTATACACTTCGAAATATAATTTATTGAGATAGCTTAGGCAAAAAGCAGTCGGAAATCGTTAGATGCAATTCAAAGGTTTCAGCTTTTTTATTTAATCTGTTTCATTACACCATCACCATTAAATAGGAGTCGCCATATTATTACGTCTTGGCTATGTAAACTTAGAAGTGTCAACTGTCAACTATCAGCATACCTTTAATCACTGCATTTGTTTACACAGCCAACTCATGACCACAGACAGAGCAATATGGCGTCCACTGCGTCCAGCGAAATTTAAATTAAGCCAAAAGTTAAGCCAATGATATTCCAATCCAATCCATCAGCCTATTAATGTTCCCACTGCTGGGACACAGGCCTCCTGTCTGTGAGAGGGAGTGGGCCGTAATCTACCACGCGGGCCCAGTGCGGGTTGGTAGATGTCACATGTCTTCGAATTTTTGGTTCTAGGACATGCCGGTTTCCTCACGATGTTTTCCTTCACCGTTTGAGAGCAGTGGTGATGAAATTATTTACACAAAGTAAAACGCCTGCTTGGATTCCACGACCTACAACTCGTAAGTCGGAGCCGTGACCACTGGGCCACCACTGCTGCACTGCTCTCCCAATGATTGCTCAGCCAATGATATTGTGTCAAGCAATGATATTATAAGTACTTATAATATCACTAGCTTTTACCCGCGGCTTCGCCCGCGTAAAGGTCGGAAAATATCCCACAGGACCGTACTACCTTATCCTCTATCCTAACCCAGATCATGGCCTATACGGATTTAGTTAAAAGACCATACGCCTTTCAACTAAATCCGTTCAGCCCTTACGGCATGAAAAAGTAACAGGCACATTTTAGGGTTGCGTACCTCAAAATGAAAAAATGATCTCTTTCAGTCGTCAGTAATTTGACATTCGAAAGAAGAAGACAAAGCTTTGTAACTATACTATATGTTTAACTATACAGACGCTATACAACGTTTATGAGTAAGGAGGTAATGTTTGTAGCGGTTACACCGCCACATACGAACTACGCATGAAAGACATGATGTCACACAAATCCTGCATCGCGCAGTTAGAATTTACCACGCGAACGACATAGATAAGACTATCCGAAATCAACTTATGGGCAGTTGCCCGCCCGACATAACACTCGTCTTGTCGGAGGATCCTCCCTTTTCTATGGTGGATGAGTGAACTTTACACCCTGTTCCTCATACCACTAAATTGGTGACCCTGAGACTGAACGTCAACGCAGCCTTCGTGCAACTACTTCAGCGTGACGTCATCATCATCAATCCCGCAAGCTTTCGTGAGGCGAGTTACACAACCAGCCAGCACCCACGGCTCAGCGGGTATCCTGACCACCAGCATGCAGCGAACGCGCATTCCTGGTCAACACCCTTAGACTCATCACCCCGACTCACTGGGGAATCACCGAAATCACCTCAATCACCGCAATCACCTCAATCACCGCAGACAGTTCCAACTCACTGTGAACTGTGCGGCACCCGGTTCCGACTCACTGGTAGCACAATCACCACAATCGCCACAATCACCGCAGACAGTTCCGACTCACCGTGAACTGTGCCGCACCCGGTTCCGACTCACTGGAACCACACCTTAAATCTCTTAAAAATAAGAGACAACAAAAATAATCAATAATACATGTGAATTTTAAAATCAACCCCTATTTTACCCCTTTGGGGGATGATTTTACAAAAACGCTGAAAAGCGTAATTCTTTATTTCTTACCAAAAGCATAAATTTGAATTTCCATATCCCCAACTTAGAAATATTGAGTTTCCCATACAAACTTTCATCCCTTATATCACCCCTTGGGGGTTATTTTTGAGACAAAAAGTACCCTATGTCCTTCTCTAGGATGCCATCTATCTCCTTGCCATATTTCATCGAAATCCGTTCAGTGGTTTAGCCGTGAAAAGGTAACATACAGACAGACAGACAGACAGACAGACAGAGTTACTTTCGAATTTATAATATTAGTATGGATTTGTGTCAAGTATATTATCAATTTAATTACACATGCTTTTATCATCATTAATTAATACACACTCATGTAAAAACCTTGTCTTCATCATCAGTAACTAATTGTTAAATCAAAACATCAAAGTGATAGTCTCGCACCTGTAGTGGAAGCAAGAGAAGGCTTCTCTGAATTGTGAACCGCACGGGCCGGTAGCCATGCCACCCAGGCAGGGGCAGCCCCAGTTGATGGAACCATCTGCCAAGATGAGTCCAGGCGCAGGCTCTGGTTCAGGCAGGCTCACCTTGCTGGGTGTAGCCAACTCTTCCCTAGTGGCTATGATGACAACATCCTTACCATCCAGCCCTGACGACAGCACAGACCGGGCTGCCATCTCTGTACACAAACACCTATGATTGCAGTTATCATGTATATTTCCAACATGCACGAGAACAACGGCACCAAGACGCCGCACTACGCCTGGACAGGAACGGCCTGCGTCTGGTGACGGGGCCATCACGAGACACTGCTCGCTAAATAAACATTTCCACACAATAGGCATAACGGACAGTCCTCTGTGCAGGGAGTACATGGAGGCTGAGGAAACCATCGCGCACGTGCTCTTTGAATGCACAGGCGTCACTCAGTTTAGAACACAAACCCTCAGGTCACCCAGATCTTTCACAGATGTTCTAACCAGACCGGGAGTTTTAATTAACTTCTGGAGGGAGGTGGGCTGGTTGGAATAACCCCTCAAACGGCCGCCATGGCCCATTTACATAGAACATAGAGAACGGCACCAAGAACAACATTTGTTCAGTCTGAACTTGCTTGGAATGTAAATGTGTATTTAGGTTCATTGGAACCACTGTACAGTTATGCCTGGCGCTTTTTTATAGTAGCTATTTTTTTTTGGGTAGGATAGACCCTTTTTAGTGTATTTTTGAAAACCCCAAAGTGCGCAAAACCTTAGCTGACGAGAAAAAAAGCCAGTTTCTTTCGGTATTGGATAGTGGGAGTTTTAAGGACGGGGAAGATCACGTGGCAGGTCTAAATTTGTTTCCAAACAATGCCTAATAAGCGTAGTCGACGGAGCCCGCATTGCGGGCTCCTATTTCTGAATTATTAAAAAAAAGAACCACGAAGAGAATGGCGGGGTCTTCGTTCACTCTCTTCTAACTTAACCTGTCCAAGTCGGGGTGCCCCCAAGTCCGGAGCTCGCTTCGCTCGCTCTTACATCCTAAGTTTTCTTACTATAAATTACGTAAAAAGTTCAATTTTTTTATACATTCGGATTTTTTTTCTCAAAAACTAGGCGTTTGCGCAGTGTGAAATTTTGCGAAAGCGTTTAACATAAAGATATCTGTATCCAAAAAAAAAATATGAAGCTTCGGACGCGCGGGCATAACTGTACAGTGGAGCCGGTTCATTCAGTGGAGAGGACAGTAATTATTAACCTTACCAAGTAACTACCAGGTAAGGTATGAAGATGTGTACCTACTCATATCTCTCAGGGATTGTATATCTATTTAACACAATGGTGGCGGCAAGTAGGTGATCTTACTGCGCTAGGGGAGTGACAGTCAAATCAGAGCAGCGCCTGAAGTGCGGGCGCGTGCCGGGCGACACGCAGCTCGGCGCCGCTCAGCACCAGCGCGGCTCGCACGCGGCGTAGCTGGCTCGCGCGCACTCGGACCAGCGCGCGCCCTTCGCCTACCGCCAGCACGTCCACACACAGGGAGCCGGCGCCGCACTCCCCGAACACACTTTTAGCCGCTTCTTCAATAGCACTGCGCACTGACAGCCGGTTCAACTCCACACTACACCTGAATACAAATATTTACAACACACTGATTACCTTTTAAGTTGCGGTGGTCTCTTGAGCTTCTTAATTACGCAATGTTATGCGAATGTTACTCACGTTAACTCCAAATAAAAATATCGTGAGCTCATCAAAATCTTAGTTATGAAAACAATTACAGAAATCTTTAAAGTTTCAATAATCAATGTCTTCTTAATTCTGTTGCGTGTGAAACTTTATTTACAGATTTGCATGGAAACATTGATATAAAAATGATAAAACTCAGACAAATACTCTTGAGTGAGGAGGTTATAATGTTGTGAGTTTGTGACAGATAGATAAGGCCGGCCGGAGGTTACTTTCCGTGAATTCCCAGTGCGTTCCGAGTTACACTGTAATCGATTTGAGCGCGCTAAAAGCCGTCCCGTCCCGAATAAGCGTTTGAGAGATTTGAGAGATCACTGTGAGCGCGTTCACGAGCGCGCTCGTGAACGCGCTCACAGTGATCTCTCAAATCTCTCAGCGTTCCGAATTATTGACAACCCTCAGCTGTCATAATCGTGATATCTTATTCGGAACGGCAATTGTTGATTACAGTGGCTGTGAGCGATTACCTACGTTATAATTCGGAAAGCGGCCTAGGATTGCTGTCAGTCTGGCTGTCAGTTGTCAGTGTTGAGAGTGTTGTCACCTGTCACCCTCACCAGACCAAAACCAAAATCGTTAAAATTGTGACTTACCTATTCAAAACAATGTAGGTACAATTCTTTACTAGCTAAATAAATTTTAATTAAACTCAAAGCATTTATTTCAAATAAACCAATTACAGGCACTTTTGAATTGTCAAGGGGTCGGTTAGTCAGAAAGATGAAGATGCCCATTCCAAAGCGTAGTAGGCACCTATGGAAAAGAACGGGCAACAATAAAAAGGAGGATGCAAAAAAAACCCAGCTCAAAAACCCAGCAAACTATTATTCCGGATCCTTCTCTTCTTAGTCATGGCGTTTTTTTTTAGACGATCTAGAGACCACCATGGAGGCTTGGCATCGTGTTTCGTGTTTAGGCAACCCCAGCTTTGGGATCGCTTTCTTGCATGAGCGGTGGATATTCTGCGTGTGTGTATTGATTGTCTCCAGATCCCCTGGGTTAGAGACGTCGGAGACCTTGACTGGTGTAATGTCACTGTCCGCCAGGCTGATCTTGAAGTGCGTGCAAAAAGTCGGACCACCTGGCCTTCTTAGTGTTATAGATGCGCGTCGAGATCGGCCTTAAACAACGGATTTTAAGTATTCCCATAAGAAAAAGTCACACGGGCTTAAATCTGGTGACCTAGGTGGCCACGGTATGGTGCCGTTTCGGGGTATGTTTTTTTCTGGAAATAACTGCTGTACTACATTTTATGGACACATTAGCAGTATGAGCTGTGGCCAAGCCCTGCTGGAACCACGTGTTTCGGTTAAAGTATGCACTATTGTAACGGTTATCCGCCAGCTGTGCATCTGTGAGCCCAGGAACCATCTCATCCCATCATCAGGAACGCATCGTTAACAACAAACAACCAACGCCATCTAACGATATTGAAATCAACTAGTCTATCAGTAAACACGAGGATCTGGTGATGCAATCTACTTATCAGACTTACTAGCGCCATCTATCAACTCATAGAGACACTAATCGTTGTGGTCATTTTTAAACATTAATAACTGGTCCTTTAATCTCTGAGCATCCTTTTATTATCTTGAAAATAGTACTGTAAATTGTATTAAATTATATAAATGTAGTTTATAAACCTATAGCTTTCATTCTTATGATTTTTGTTATAAGTATGTCAATTTATGTAAGTGCTTCCAATATTTCACAATTATAAAAAGGGGATGGTAGTTGACTTCCTGCGGCGAGGGTACTTTTTTTTGGTGGGGACTTGTAAAATCTCGGAGGATATATAATAATTGTTCTGTGTGTAAAATTCTGGAATATAATTACTTAAGTGAGTGTGTAACTGTGTATTGTTTCATTTCCAATTTTCCACTTCTGAACACCCGTTACAGTTCAGAAGTGGGATGGAAGAATTCCACGGCCCATATATCCGCGGCTTGGGGAGACGGTCGCCAAGCGTCGAGTCGCAAGAAAATGGCGGACGCCATGAGGGAAAAAGTTCCGATTTTTTTTCTTCGCAGTCATCCTTTGGTCAGCTTCAGCCATCTACCAACAAAAGACCAAAAATAACACACCTGGACACAGAGATCATCCCCAAATTCGATCCTGCGAAGAAAATCAATGTGAAAGGATGGCTTCACAAAATCGACCAGCTAGGAGAAATCTATAACTGGGAAGAGAAAGACCGGGTTTTCGTCATGCAAACTCGGCTACGCGGCGCAGCTCGCGACTGGTATGACGACCTAGAAGATTATAGTGCCACGTGGGACACTTGGAAGGATTGGTTGGTAAAGGCGTTTCCACGCACTACCGATTACGTTGACCGCCTAGAAGAGATGCTGGCACGCCAAAAGGGTTCAAACGAGACCATGACCCAATATTACCACGATAAAATATCGCTTATAAAAAAGTGTGGCCTCGATGGGGAGGAAGCAATGTCGTGCCTTATCCGGGGGTTGCCGATCGAACTGCGAGCTAACGCGAAAGCATGCGGCTATAGAACGGCTGAAGAATTATATTATGGATTCCTTTCTTCGCTTGAAAATTATGGAGAAGCGAGGGCTGAAAAAAAACAGACGACCCTCCGAGCAGAAGCTCGGCAAGTCGACGTGGCAACGGGGCTCTGCGGCGGGGAACCCTGCTCCGAAGGTGTGCTACAACTGTCGGCGACCGGGGCACGAAGCGCGGGATTGCCGAGCTGCACCCGCCACACGCTGCCAGGTCTGCCGGCGCGCGGGACACGCTGCCAACACCTGCTGGTATGCGGCCGGGGGAAGCTCGCGGGACACGCCGGAAGCGGTGTCTCCGTACAGAAACCAACAGGTACGGCAGGTTTATCATGTCTCCACAGAAATTATTTCAGATTTATACCGAAAACAAATGTTTATTAATGGTTTTGAAGCAATTGGCTATATTGATACTGGTAGTAAAGTAAATATAATCACAACAAAAACTATCGAAAAATCGCGATTATGTATCTTACCATCAAATGTAGTAATGAGAGGCTTTGGAGGTTTACTTGTAAACTCTTTAGGAAAAGCGTCCTTAAATCTAGTTATCGATAATATAAGTTTACAAGCGTGTGCCGAGATAACAAATGCAAACCTTAACGATATAGATTTAATTGTGGGGCAACCTATTATTAATCAGCCGAACGTAAACTTAATTATAACTTCTAAATCTGTGACATTAGTAGCAAACAGCGAATATGTTTGTCCTTTATCAAGTATGCGTTTGTCTAGCCAGGACCTCATATCAAAAGTGGGGTTATTTTTGTTCGGCAATGTAGAAGTCCCGCCGGGTTCGAAAGCAGAGGTACGTGTCTACACTTCATACGATTTGACACCAAGTGAAATACTTGTTACCCACCCACGATTATATTCTATGGGTAATGAATCGTACTATATACCACAATTAGTCTTGAAAATGACACCAAATTTAAAAATACGCGTAATTAATTTAGGTGATTCTTGTTTGCAATGGCCCGCGGGCCGACTAATTGCGCGCGCAGATATGTTTACGCAAAGCGACGTAGCTTTCGTTACTCAAAGTAGTGCCGCTAATAGTACACGTGATAATGTTCAGTCAAACAAGACACTTGTGTTGTCTGATCTGGATATTGGCGATATAGAAGAAAAACATTCTAAATTATTATTAGACTTACTAAATAAATATCCCGGTTGTTTTGCTGAATGTAGCAGTGAACTTGGTTGTACGGATTTAATTGAAATGCATATTTCTACCACATCAGAAACGCCTGTGTTTTGTAAGCCATATCGATTATCCTACAAAGAAAATGAAATTGTACAGGAAAAGGTGAATGACCTTTTATCCTCGGGGATAGTGCGGGAATCGAACTCCGAATACGCTAGTCCTGCTATTCTAGTTAAGAAAAAGGGAGGCGACTATCGGTTATGTATCGACTACCGCGCTCTCAACGCACGTACTGTAAAAGATCGATTCCCTCTTCCACACATTGATGATCAGATCAACCGACTATCGGGTAAAGTATACTTCACGGTTCTAGATATGGCGCAAAGTTATTACCAAGTTAAAATGGCGGAAAATTCAATTCATAGAACCGCCTTCATAACGTCGACTGGACAGTATGAATTTTTAAAAATGCCGTTTGGTTTAGCAAACGCTCCGGCAGTTTTCTCACGGTTAATTCGAAAGGCGTTAGGATCCCTTGATAATAAAATAAGTACGTATCTTGATGACGTCACATTACCCACTGTAACAATAGAAGAAGGTATAGAGTTATTGGAGGATGTTTTAAAACTTCTTACTCGAGCTAATTTAAAACTAAATTTAAAAAAATGCTCGTTTTTGAAAACCAGCGTAAATTACTTGGGTCACGAGGTTACTGAAGGATCTGTACGTCCGGGACAAGCAAAGATTATTAGTGTTATTAATTTTAGACAACCGCGAAACGTACATGAACTGCGCCAATTCATCGGTTTAGCATCGTATTTCCGTAAATTTGTAAGAGGGTTCGCTGAAATTGCCCGTCCTTTAACCAACTTAACAAAAAAGGACGTAGCCTGGATATGGGGTTCAGAACAAGAATATTCTTTTAATCTTTTAAAAACTACGTTGACTGAGCGACCTGTTTTAGCAATTTATGACCCGCACGCTAAAACAGAAATCCATACTGATGCTAGTAGTTTAGGGTTAGGCGGTATTTTACTTCAATATCAAAATGATGGTGATCTAAAACCTGTTGCTTACTTTAGTCGCGTCACTAGTAGGGAAGAAAAGCACTATCATAGTTATGAGCTAGAAACTCTCGCCGTAGTTGAATCCCTAAAACGCTTCCGTATTTACGTAACAGGTACCCCAGTTAAGGTAATTACTGATTGTGCGGCATTAAGAACCACACTGACAAAAAAAGATCTGATTCCACGTATAGCCCGATGGTGGCTAACGATCCAGGATTTTGATATTGAAATCGAATACCGCCCTGGCCAACGCATGAAACACGTTGACGCACTCAGTCGCAACCCGGTTGAAAGCGTTAATATACTTCGCATTGATGAAGCTGACTGGCGCCTCACGCTGCAGTTGCAAGACGATACAATACAAAGTATTATTCGACAGATTAATGCGGGTACGGATAATCCAGACATTAAAAAAAACTATACCATTATTAATGGTTGTCTATTTCGAAAAACTTTACACGGAGATCGATTCGTAATACCTAAACTGTCAAAGTGGTCATTGTTACAAAAATATCACGACCAAGTGGGGCACATAGGTTTCGAAAAGTGCGAAAAAACAATAAAATCAAAGTTTTGGTTCTCTGGTATGACTCGGTTTATACGAAAATATGTAAATTCCTGCTTAAACTGTGCCTACGCTAAAGGAAATTATGGGAAAGTAGAGGGCGAGCTGCATCCCATTGAGAAAGTAGCAATACCAATGCATACTTTACATATGGATCATTTGGGCCCATTTTTGAAAACACGCCGTGGTTACTCCTACATCCTGGTAATTATTGATTCTTTTACGAAATTTGTATTTGCCCGAGCTGTTAAAGGCACTGGTTCCATAGAAACTATTCAAAACTTAAAGGAAATAATATCTACTTTTGGCAATCCTCATAGAATAGTTACGGATAGAGGCGTCGCTTTCACAAGTCGGTATTTTAAAGAGTTTTCCATACATAAACAGTTCAAACATGTATTAAATGCCATAGCTTGTCCACGCTCGAACGGTCAGGTCGAGCGAGTAAACAGAACTATTGTAAATGGTCTAAACACTACTGCTGAAAGCGAATGCACGTGGGATGAAAAACTTTCGGATGTAGTCTGGGGTATAAATAACAGTCCTCATGCCGTCACAGGATTCTCTCCGTTTAGTCTTATGTTCTCGCATGACAATTCCTTATTACCTGCTTACCCTACAAACGTCGCTAAAACCATTGACGCTCAAGAGCAGTTAGTTGAACGTAGACGCAACGCGAAATTGCGCATTGATAATAATATGGCAATAATGAAAGGTCGGTACGATAAGAGGCATAAGAAATGTAGGAAATATAATTTAGGCGAATTAGTTTTGTGGAAGGGAGGTTTATCTCGTGATAATACGGTCGGAGTCACTAAAAAGCTAGGAAGTGTGTTTACTGGACCGTACAAGGTCTCTAAAATAGACCATACTATTGACCGATATACAATAAATAGTATTCAAGGGGTCAAAGGATATAAAAAGTTTAGCGCAGTAGTTCCTGGCGACTCACTTCGTCCTTATAAGTCGTCAGTGCCAGACAGCTCTACAGATTCTGACCACGAAATAGATCGAGATGATTTAATAGATTTATTAGAGAGTTAAATTTGTTATATAATTTGTTTGCAGTAAATAATAGCTTGTTATTTATAATAATATAATTTGTTTGTACTGTACTTTAACTATACCCTTACTTTTGCTAATTACCTACTGTTGTTACAACTTGTTCAGAACAAAATAAGTAATCTCTGACAAATTCTAAGTAAATACCTACTTAATATTATAAATAATTGTATTATTCCACATTCAACATTCAACCCACCATAAGCATTCAAGGATTAAAAAATATTGCACAAACAACAGAACACAACAATTCTAAACTTGATACAAATTAGTGTACCTGTACCTACTCATTATAGAATAGAATCTAATTGATACCTACCTAAACAATATATAATTGCTAATCTGTGTGATACAGACAGATCTGTGTGTATATCTGTCCAGCCAAACTGTGTGATACGGCGGTGGCGGATAGGTCTGTGTGAATAACTTCTGACAAACTATGTGATACGGTGGATAAGTCTGTGTGAATAACTTCTGATAAACTATGTGATACGGCAGATCGAGCTATGTGAATATCTATCCTGCTATACTGTGTGATATATATATGACATATAGGTCTGTGTGAATATCTGCCCTGTTTCACACTGAGTGACAAATCTGTGTGATTATGCTGTTGTTAGATCTGAGTGAATTTCATTCTGGTCATACTTTGTGAAACTCTAGGCAGATCAGTGCACTGCCATGGGAGGGGATAAATAAATCTGTGTGAAACTAATTAGAAACTCTCCTAAAGAATATCACCAATTTCATACAAATTCTAGTAAACAACTAACTGTAACTATTTTACTGTGTACATATATAACTAAATAAAATAAAAATAAACATAAATAAAATGCCAAACTGTCTGCAAGGATAACATAACATAGACATACTAGTCTATGACATAGACTATCTGATCATAAAGAATATCATTCGGTCTCTTGTGAAAGAAAAAGATCTATCTATGTGATGAATTAATCAAAATGAAAACGTAACCTAGATTGAGAAGGTACTCATATTAAAAAATAAAAAAAAAATAAAAAAAAAGAACACATTTCTTTATTACTTATATTATATCAAATATACTGTGTGCTTGTTCTGTTCCCAGGTACTGCCAAAACTGGATTCTGGTGTCACTGCTACTGCTGAAGGAGCTGGAGCCCAACGCCGTGGGGGACCACGGCAATAGCAGGATGGCCGAGTGTAACGGTTATCCGCCAGCTGTGCATCTGTGAGCCCAGGAACCATCTCATCCCATCATCAGGAACGCATCGTTAACAACAAACAACCAACGCCATCTAACGATATTGAAATCAACTAGTCTATCAGTAAACACGAGGATCTGGTGATGCAATCTACTTATCAGACTTACTAGCGCCATCTATCAACTCATAGAGACACTAATCGTTGTGGTCATTTTTAAACATTAATAACTGGTCCTTTAATCTCTGAGCATCCTTTTATTATCTTGAAAATAGTACTGTAAATTGTATTAAATTATATAAATGTAGTTTATAAACCTATAGCTTTCATTCTTATGATTTTTGTTATAAGTATGTCAATTTATGTAAGTGCTTCCAATATTTCACAATTATAAAAAGGGGATGGTAGTTGACTTCCTGCGGCGAGGGTACTTTTTTTTGGTGGGGACTTGTAAAATCTCGGAGGATATATAATAATTGTTCTGTGTGTAAAATTCTGGAATATAATTACTTAAGTGAGTGTGTAACTGTGTATTGTTTCATTTCCAATTTTCCACTTCTGAACACCCGTTACACTATTCTATACGTTCAGTCCAAAAAAGTCATATATCATGCCACGTTAGTTTTCATCAAAATAAGACAGAAACCATAAAACGATCAACAATTTCGTCCGTGGCTACTGTTGGTATAGGTCCTGGTCTGGGTCTATTTAATGTTGATCCTGTAGCTCTGAAGTTTGCTACCCATGACTGAATGAGGTTGATCGATGGTCCATCGCGTAATCGACGACTACCTTAACGATTATTAAATCGACGCGGCGACGCGACGGCGTGATTCAGACAGACAAAAAAACACTCGAAATGTATGCCTCCTCGACGACAAAAGCGTGATGCTTCCCACTCCACTGTTCCATTCCATGGCTACAAAAAAATCCGCAGCGCTTGCGCTTTCAACGACGCCCCACGCGTCCCTCTCACGTGTTGCGTTCAGAAACTACGATTGTTCAAACTTTGAAATCTGCCACTGGACACCCTGTATTAAAGTTCTATGTTTGCGTAAGTTTTATAATATATACTTTTTAGTTCATTAAAAGCTTGTTTTAAAAAGATTTTTACTTATATTTTAATTGTATACCTATTTTATTGTTCACTACGTTGATGTTTTTTATATAATAAATAAATTGATGATATTGATTATTATAAGAACAAATAAATAGGTAAATACAATGGATGAAGATTATGAAGATGACGATAAAGATTATGTGCCGTTAAAGTTTTTCAGCTGGCTTAGAATTTTGGTTGCATATTTGATACTAGCTGTGCCCGCGACTTCGTTCGCGTGGATGTCGAGAACAAAACAACGTCGTTTAGATAAGAGTATATCACCTTTTTGATGATTTAGATAAGAGTCCTGACTTTGGTATAGTTGATTACGTTAATGCTTCTCTATATACTATGTTTTGCGTACATGTCCACAATAAATTGGCCGAAAAAACCACGAAATCGTTGCAAATATACGAAACTGTTTTGCCTTATTTGTAAAAGGTAGGAATAGTATTGTTGAGCAGATTTTTTTTTTTTGATAATTAGTGACTCTCGTTCACTTGGTACAGCCCAAAATTGTACCCATCTTCACCATGACAATAAATTAGTGGATATTGCAGGGCGTCGTAAGCTCGGTGGGTTTCCAAAATGCGTTGAAGGCGATCGTCGCGTGTACGCAACACGATATCACGTCTCTCACACTCCTGGTCGACTAAAACAACTACAACTTCATCTGCGACGGGTGCATTGTGTCTTCCACGGTGTTCACCCACAGGACGTCTATCGGCACTTATAACAATTTTGAAATCATTGCTGCCTTGTGGAATTGACTCCAATGCAGCTTTGAATTCACGAACGTACTGGTTAACGTGATGCAGCAATTCTTGAAGTTGACCCAAAAGCTCAGTATTGAGCTGGGGAAAATTGTGATTTCTAACATTGAGCTGTTGCGTGTAATCGGATACAAAATAAATTTGGAGAAATTTGGGTTCATTTTATGGCAGCAAAGATCCAATAAGGTGATAAACTTGACCTTGTACTTTGAAGGTTGGCATGAACGGTCCTTCCGTTATTTGTTTTGCCCCAAAGGAAGTCATTTGGAAAGCACTGTTATATAAACGAATATTATCCAAAAAATGTTTCGACTGGGGATGATCGCCATTCAGGAGACTTTTAAGTAAGTGTGGTGGATCTTGGAAATTTGGAAGAACAATTTTTCCATTTGAGCAGCACATTCCGTCTGTCTCTTTCCTCCATTTCAAAGCATGACAAAAATTACAAATTTCTCTCATGTCACCCACGGAAGTAAAGCCAGCATAATTAATTCTAGACGAATATGTGAACCCTGATTTTTCCCTATTGTCCCAAGGTAATAAAATATTTGCATCGTCATTTTCCATGGACTCATCAGCTCCGCTATTTGTTTCTTTATTCATATGGTATCGAGCTCGTTCTATTTCTAGGCGAGATTGACGTTGTTCTGCTGTTTTTGCTCGTCTTAGTTCATCTATTCTTTCCCTTTCAGATGCAAGATAACTTTCATTGTTTCTTTGTACACCTACATAGTTATGTCTAGCTATTTGTAATCGTTCTCCTCTTTGGGAGAGAGATACAGACTCGCGCGAGAGAGCGTGTCGCTCTCGGTCAGATTACAGACGTGCTTGGCGTTCCTCGATACTCTCTTGAGAACGCAAAGTCGCGGTCCGAGTTCTTTGCGAACTTAAGCGCGACTCCCTTTCTGTGAATGTCTCTGACTCACGTGAGAGAGAGTGGCGCTCCCGATCAGCAGACAGCCGGACTTCACGTTCCTGGATACTCTCTTGAGACCGCAAAGTCGCGGTCCGTGTTCTTTGTGAACTTAAACCTTTCGGTGAACGTTTCCGATTCACGTGAAAGAGCGATGTGCTCTCGGTTAGCAGATAACCGTGCTTCACGATCTTCTTCCGATTCCTGAGACCTACAAAGTCTCATCTTTTTCGCATTCCGGCTACGCAGCGAAAGGTTAGTTTTTTTTCTTTGAGGCATTTTCAAGGAAAATTAAAGCAATAAACAAAACCAACAACACTTATGACTGAATAGCCTACAAACTTAAAAGAACGGTGCGTCGAACAGTCTAGTGTGACAACGTATCGTCTGTTCGTGGTCGTGACTCAACGAATTGGCAACACTAACTTACTGTATAACGATTGGCACTATTGGATTCAAACTACGAAGTAAATAAAATACAATCTTTACTTCGTACTTCAAACCAATGACCAAAGTTGACCAAACGAAACCAATAAGATAAGCCATTACTTTTTTTTTCGACCAATTTAGAAAATCGATAAACCAAGCAAGTTGCTTGGTTTATCGATTTTCGTAAAAGTTCTTTGGTTGCTTGAAGCAACCAAAGAACTTTAACGACACACGCAAGAACTTTTAAGACACCTATCGAAATTCGAAACCCAATTTGCCTAGTAAACACGGTGGACGTCATTCTCGCGCGGAAAATCTTAACACTGCGATTCAGAAAAAAACTTTTTTGCAAAAAATTAAACCGACGAAAAAACAAATTTTGAGACGGCGCCTAAAACACATTCAACAAAGATCTACCAAGCTAACATTTTACGCTTTATGTAATTATAATATGTTTGTTTGGCGCCGCCTCAAAATTTGTTATTTGAAGGTCAACAATTTGTCAATAAATACATAGTTCTTTTTTATTTTTCGCTTTTTTTGCAAAAAAGTTTTTATTTTTCGCTTTTCAGTTTTTTTTCGTCGGTTTAATTTTTTGCAAAAAAGTTTTTTATTTTTAGCTTTTGAGTTACCATTAACCGCCTGGCCACGGGACATTCGCTACAGCGAAAATTCGCGCGGTGTGAACGGCGAAGCGTCTTGCGATGCGACTAAAACAAATGTATAGAATTTCGCTCCGCAAGACGCACCGCCGCCGCCGCGCCGTTCGCGCCGCCCGTTCCGTGGCCAGGCGGTTTTAATGTTTGCCTCAACCTCTGACCGTCGATGACAGTCATACCCCAGCTAGGTGTAAAGTTCTCATCAGGGGGAATGAAATAAGCCCAAACACGATGTAGCTGCTGTAAACTGGTGAGGAGCTCTCGCGACTGTCTTCTGACTCCATCATCAGATCAACTCTAGGTCTTTATTGTGTAGTTGTGTCATCAGAACTACATATGTGTGCGAATTTACAACAGAATCGGTTCACAGTTGAAAATTCAGTACGTGAAACATCAATCAACCACAATTTTTTTACACTTAAAAAAACTAAATTTTTATTGTTTTATGGGACCAATTTCGAAGTATACCCTTCCCAATAAAAAAAGAATCATTCAAATCGGACCACTCAGTAAAAAGTTATGCGTGGTCATACATAAAAAAAAAAAAAAAAAAAATACGTGTCGAATTGAGAACCTCCTCCTTTTTTTTCGTCGGTTAAAAATGACGTCATTTGCGCAACGCCATCTATCGGATTTGGAATTCAACTATCAACATTAGTTCTATTTTTAGTCTTAAGATGTCGTTGCAAGTACTATACTGAATTGCGTAACGTAATATTTTACTTCTTGAACTCACTAAATTAATCATATCTTTTGATAGAGTGAACCGATTTCGATGAAACAAAAACTAAGTTAAACCTCAAGTTGCGTATAATTTTTGTATATAAACATTGTCAGCATTGAATTCGTAGATTTTACATGATGCGCGCACAAACAAACAGACAAACAGACAAACAGACAAAAATTTCAAAAATGATGGAAATGGGTTCTGTTACTTATCTTTTCACACGCTGGCTATTTTTTGTTTCAATTTCTTCAATGTACAAAAATGAATTTTCTACAGATTTATTATATGTATAGATATGGGGTGTAAGGGACAGCACACAACAACCGGACTCCCCAAATGTCAACCTCATCTGCGCGCGGTACACCCTGCCACTGAGGCGCTGGCGACCGACCGCTGGCGGTATAACCATCTAACAAGCCAACCCAAATTCACCAGAGCGATGACGGGCAGCAGCGTCATCGTTTCGAAAGGATTGGCTCTGCGGTACCCTCAGTAAGTGAATGCTACTCGTGGATGTTTTTGACGAGTAGATCCCACCGTAGATTTCACTCAGTGCGAACGCGACGTCCATGGGGCTCCGGTAAGTACAGAGCAATTCTTGGGTGATCTCAACCACCATATCTGGGCGAGTGTACCTGAGTGGAAATAGGTTTTCCCTGTCCAAATATGGTAGCTGATTGACGTCCCCGATGATGCCCTCATCGGGGACGTCAATCAGCTACCATATTTGGCCAGCTACCATACTTCGCTTGCACCCGACAACTTAGCAGCCATGACTATGGCCCCAAAATGGTTCATGAGAGCCTCATCCACCGTCAAACGATGGCACTTGTCTCCCTTCTTGAAACCATTAACTAGAACGGAGGCCATAGTTCGCACCTTGGTCTTTGCTTTATCGCCTAAGCGGTGCAAGAGCTTCTCTCTCAGATCACACTCAAACCTCAAACTCAAACTCAAAGCATTTATTTCAAATAAACCAATTACAGGCACTTTTGAATTGTCAAGGGGTCGGTCAGTCAGAAAAGATGAAGCTAGATGCCCATTCCAAAGCGTAGTAGGTACCTATGGAGAAGAACGGGCAAGAAACTCCACGGACACTCTTTTAAATTAAAATTTGGTTACATCATTCATGTTGAACTTATACATGTGAGAACGATGCAAAACGTTAAAAGCGTCCGTAATAAAAGATAAAAACAAAAATAAAACAATTAAAAAATTAAATCCAATTAAAATAAGCCATGGCAGCTATGAGATGACCCAGACCAGTCACAACTGACGGCGCCCGTTCACGAACATGACGCATGGATTAGCACCATTCAGCTCAACCATTGTGGTTGAGTTTTTAACAAGTGGGGTAGATCATTAATATATATTATGTCGTGGATGGATGGCGCCACAGTACAGTGGACAGCGCCATCTAACAATTTGATTCGTAAACGAATAATCATGTGTTCGGAAACGCAAGCGAGCTTGTCCAAGCGGTAGTCGCTTGGACACGATCGTCGGTAGAGGGGATGCAGCGATGACTGGCGGGGAGACCGAGTGTGGCGACAGTCTACAGTGGACAGTCGAGCTCGGACAGTCTTGGCAAACGCTCAGTACCAACGCACGTGTTTGTTTTCGACGCACGTGTTTATTTCGTTCGTTACAGTTTGTTAAAGTTATTTTAAGTTCGAATTATCGTTTCGTTCGAGTACCCACTATAGTGCCCACACCTAAACTATGTCGGGTTATGAAGAAGACCCGATGTCTCGCAGCTCGGCCACCCGAGTGATCCGACATCAGAACTGGGATTCACTCGAACTGAAGAAAACATGGAGAATGGAGCGATGACGTCACAGTGTGACGAGAATTTACTTCGTACGCTGCTGGCTGCTCAAAATCAAAATATGATGTTATAGAAGCCATCAAGGGTCCAGCAGATGTCCACGGAACAATGATGGAGGTGCCAGCGCAACAGGGGTCCCAGGCGATTCCGGGCCAATGCACGAGGCAGTGGCAAGTAGCGAGCGACGCGTAAAAGTTTGCTATGACAGCAATCCGAGCAGATGAATACTGGGTGAGTCGTATCCATTTTATTAAGATTCGGGCGTCGAATCAAAGATTGTGTTGCGTTAAAGTGTTTTGGAAAGCGTGAAAACAATAATTGTAAACTTAAAGAGGTTAGGTTATGGTAGTCCGCAAAACTAGACTACTTTTATCTGAGATTATGATTAACAATCAACTTTTAGATATCTCATTTCATGATATTTTAATTGGGTGTAAGATTTTAAATCAGATTTAACGTTAGATTTACATCTGAGTGTTGTTTTGTGTCGTCTTATCACGACAGTTTTGATTGTTAGGTTATGTAAAGTTTCAATGCGCTCAAAAGCGAGTCTTGTTTTCAAGTTAATTTTGATAAAGTGAATACTGACGTTTCGGCATAGTTCGTTCCCAGTTAATTGATATTTTGTCAGAATACTCGTCTTCGTTTTCTAGTAGTACCTAGTGTTCCTAGATCCCGTGTTAAAGCAGGACAGTTGAAAATTCGGTTTGTAAATCCTAGTCTTACTGTTTATCGTCGGCCTTAAAGGCTTAGTTTAGTGAACGCTGATGATGATTTGGCTGACTAATTAAGACGAGATAAGATAGCATGCAATTCAGAAAATTTAGAAAATGTCAATTAAGATAAGAATCGATTTGATCGAAGTAAAGTTCAAGTCTCGCAAGTTTGCTAATTGTGTTAATGGAAAATGAGGAAAGGAATCAAACAAAATTAAATCCTGAATTCAAAGGCCCATTTAAGATTATCGATGTGTTAAACGGTGATAGATCATATCTACCAAAGGCGCTTGACTCTAAACGAACTTACAAATACCCCCATGACCGTGTGAGGAAGATCCCCGATCACCAAGTTCCTCGAGAATTAGACGTCATAGTTGATGACAGTGGTAGTGAGACCAAATCTGATTAAGAATGGCTTGTATACTCAAACTCAAAACTTTGGACCGCACCTCATGAGTAACATGGGGCGATGGGTCTACAAGGAATCGTTGGTGCGATTTCTGTCTGTGTTGGTGCACAGAGCGCTTCATGTGTTGTAGCACGTATAGCGCTAGATGTCTTTGAGAATCGTTGGTGCGATTCTTGTCTGTGTTGGTGCACAGAGCGCTTCATGTGTTGTAGCACGTATAGCGCTAGATGTCTTTGAGAATCGTTGGTGCGATTCTTGTCTGTGTTGGTGCACAGAGCGCTTCATGTGTTGTAGCACATATTGCGCTAGATATCTTTGAGAATCGTTGGTGCGATTCTTGTCTGTGTTGGTGCACAGAGCCCCTCATGTGTTGTAGCATATGTGGCGGCAGATAAGTAAAGAATCATTGGAGCGATTCTGGCCTGTGTTGGTGCATAGATTAGAAAAAAAAAAAAATGTTTCATGAGTTGAGTATGCATTGCTTATGAATTACGGTAAAGAGTAACAGAATTACTGTGTTGTAACTTGTTGATCGGTCGAGTCCTGTCTGTGTCGGTGCACAGAGCGCTTCATGTGCTGTAGCACATTTTGCGCTAGATATTTATTGAGAATCGTTGGTGCGATTCTGGTCTGTGTTGGTGCACAGAGCGCTTCATGTGTTGTAGCACATTTTGCGCTAGATATTTATTGAGAATTGTTGGTGCGATTCTGGTCTGTGTTGGTGCACAGAGCGCTTCATGTGTTGTAGCACATATTGCGCTAGATATTTTTGAAATATGTTGATGCAATTCTTGTCAGTGTTGGTGCGCAGAGGGCTTCATGTGTAGTAAGCACACATGGCGAAAGATCTCGACCGCACCTCATGTGCAGGAAGCACATGTGACGATGGGTCTCGACCGCACTTCGTGTAGTAAGCACATGTGGCGATGGATCTCGACCGTAACCCATGTGCAGTAGCACATGTGGTGAGTGGTCTACTAGGAATCGTTGGTGCGATCCTTGTGTGTTGTTGCACTTAATCGTAATGAAAATTTTATAAGTTTCTAATGAAATTTATTTTGGTAAATAGTAACTGATTCGTTACAATAATTTTAATTCTCTTTGGTTTAACTTATTGGTCGGACTTTTTCTAATGACTAATGTTGTGTGGGGTGCACTGTGTACAAAACCTTGATAACAAGGCATTACAAATTATGACGGTTGATTATTGTACATAGACGTAGAGGAATTTAAGTACCAATTAGATACCTTAGTTGTTAGGTATTGGCAGGATAGCCGAGCTACCTTAGTTATTAGGTATTGGCAGGATAGCCGAGCTACCTTAGTTGTTAGGTATTGGCAGGATAGCCGAGCTACCTTAGTTATTAGGTATTGGCAGGATAGCCGAGCTACCTTAGTTATTAGGTATTGGCAGGATAGCCGAGCTACCTTAGTTGTTAGGTATTGGCAGGATAGCCGAGCTACCTTAGTTATTAGGTATTGGCAGGATAGCCGAGCTACCTTAGTTGTTAGGTATTGGCAGGATAGCCGAGCTACCTTAGTTATTAGGTATTGGCAGGATAGCCGAGCTACCTTAGTTGTTAGGTGTTGGCAGGATAGCCGAGCTACCTTAGTTAAAAAGTTAAATAAAAAATTTAAAAAGCCCCCGACACAAAAGAATCCTTTAAAAAGTTATAAAATAAAAGCCCTGGCCCTTTAAGTTTAATATAATTTGTAGATAATATTTTGACGTCGCGTCGGGGGACGGCATGCTATTGTAGAAAATATATTTTCAATTTTTCATTCGCCGTCCCCCGACGCGACGTCAAAATATTATCTACAAATTATATTAAACTTAAAGGGCCAGGGCTTTTATTTTATAACTTTTTAAAGAATTCTTTTGTGTCGCAGGTTTTTTAAATTTTTAATTTAACTTTTATTTCCTGCTTTTTAAACTTTATATACGTATTACTAGTACATACGATACGATCGACACGTGCCTCGCTTAAATCTACGCAGCTGTACGTATTTTTCCCACAGTAAAGTTAGTTACTAATTTATCCGGTTTTTTTTTGCTTCTCTATCATCAGACCCTCCCGGGTCGACGGCGCGTAGTGTTCCACGCGCGCCTCAAAGAGTTGTCAGCGAAGCTGAAGGGGTCCGTTAGGGCCGATGCCTACCACTAGGGTTGCGGATAAGTCCTTAGGGGAAACCGTGGCCCCGGTCTAGGCAAGGGAAGGAACACGGGTGGGTTTTAGTCAGTAAAAGTCTGACACGCCCTTCCGCTCCGCCCAGAGCGGGAGAAGTCATTTGAAGATTTCCCACCCAAAAAAAAAAAAAAAATTATCATCAGACCCTGATAAATATATAATTTTATCTATAACCTATTCATTGAGACCATTCCAATGAGCCCAAACACGATACCATTGCTGTAAATTGTTGAGGAGTTGGGTATCCTGCAAATACCAGGTAATGCTGCAACATCAGTTCAAGGTTACTATGTTATTCTAATACCATTGAAGTAACTGATTACCAAATTTAAATTCAATCAGACCTGTGGAAGATGCTAAAATCCATTCATCAATAAGAAAAGACCTGATAATCTTCAAACGACTGAATAGGTTTTTTTTAATCATAGCTAAGAACACTCCCGATTAAGTCACCTTTCAAACAAAACAAAAAAAATCTAAATCGGTTCAACCGTTTGGGAGCTACGATGCCACAGACAGATACACAGATACACAGACACACAGATACACACGTTAAACTTATAACACCCCCTTCGGTTTCCGTCGGGGGTTAAAAAGGCCCGCTAAGGGGACCCAAAAGTCCGGGGACACGCAACCTGCCGCTACGCCGTTGGCCAGTTCCAACGCCTGGACGACGGTCGTCGGCCGTAAAAAGAGAAGAAGGAAGCGTGCCAAGGGCAAGACAGCGCCGGCATTGACAGGACGGGCCGCCAAGGATGTTCAGAAAACGCCCAAAATTCACGTCCCTCGCTCTGCGGCTGTAGTGGTCACACTGCAGCCCGAGGCGGAAAAAAGGGGCGTTAAATATGCAGAGGTTCTAGCGGCGGCAAGAAAAAAGCTGTCTTTCGGCGATTTTGGCACTCCGGCTGGCTTCCGATTTAAAACGGCAGCCACGGGTGCCAAAATGTATGAACTGTCGGGCACCGGCAGTGACGAGAGGGCAGACGCTCTCGCCGCCAAGCTGCGGGAGGTACTCGATCCGGAGGTAGCCCGGGTAGCAAGGCCCATTAAAACAGCTGAATTGCGCGTTAGTGGGCTGGATGACTCGGTTACCTCAGAGGAGGTAGTGGCAGCCATTGCCCAAAGCGGCGGGTGCCCGTCCGAAAACGTGAAGGCGGGTGGAATCAGCTTTGGCGCTGACGGGCTGGGCACGATTTGGGTGCCTTGCCCAGTAGCGGCAGCGAAACGGGTCACCGACGGGAGACGCCTACTGGTAGGATGGGTGTCGGCAAGCACAAGGCTCCTGCCACCTAGGGTCATGCAGTGCTACCGTTGCATGGAAAAGGGGCATGTCAAAGCACAATGCACTGCTGACATAGACCGCAGTGGGCTTTGCTATCGCTGCAGTCAGCCTGGCCATAAGGCCGCCCAGTGCTCGGCGGAACCAAATTGCAGTCTTTGTGCAGCTGCAGGGAAGTCCGCTGGGCACAAAATAGGTGGGAAAGCCTGTGGCGCACCCAAAAAGCGCAGCCAAAGGTGGACTAAGGCTGTTGGGGGAACTGCACCCCCCGTACAGACTAATGCCCAGCCGGTCGACTCCCGACCCAGAGAAGGAGGTGATGCCGAGGAAATGGAAAGCTAGTGATGGCACAATTCCATTTCCTCCAGGCGAATATCAACCACTCTGCTAGAGCTCAGGATCTCTTGCTCCAGAGCATGGCAGAGTGGTCGATTCACGTGGCTGTGGTCGCCGAACCGTATTTTGTCCCCCCCAGGGATAACTGGGTGGGAGACTTGGACGGTTTGGTGGCCATCATTGGCGGGGCTCTTTTCAACCCGTCCCGAGGTCATGGCTGGGTAGCCGCCCTCGTGGACGGCATTGGCACGGTTGGGGCGTACTTTTCGCCCAACAAGAGTCTCGCCGACTTCGAGAGGTTCCTTGTCGAGTTGGGTGCCGTCGTGGGCCGACTACACCCTCGCCCGGTGCTGTTGCTGGGGGATCTCAACGCCAAGTCTGTGGCGTGGGGATCCCCTGTGACCGATGCTAGGGGCGAGGTGCTGGAGGAGTGGGCGGTCACGACTGGCTTGACCATTCTAAATCGGGGCTCGGTTCACACGTGCGTGCGGCAGCGGGGCGGGTCTATAGTGGACGTCTCGTTCGCTAGCCCCGCTGTCGCGAGCCGTGTCCGCGACTGGCGTGTCGCCGTGGAGGTGGAGACGTTGTCGGATCACCGATACATCCGCTTCGACGTCTCCGCCCAGACCGCCGGCGGCCGCGGTCCACCGGCCCCGCGAACGGACGGTCCGCGCTGGGCGCGTAAGCGCATCGACAGGGAGCTTCTCGTCCTCGAGAAGCTCCTGGCCACCATTGTCCAGGCCTGGGTCCGGGAGTCGGCAATGAACGGACCCGTCGACGTCGAGCAGGAGGCGCTGTGGTTCCGCGGGGCGATAACGCAAATTTCCGACGCGTCTATGCCCCGGGTCCACGCACAGTCCGCTAGGCGCCAGGTGTACTGGTGGACCGCCGAGATCGCGCAGCTGCGCGTCGCGTGCGTGGCGGTTAGACGCCCGTACACCCGATACCGGAGGAGACGTCGCCGGGATCCTGACGAAGAAGCCGCGCTGTATGAGGCTCTGTGGCTGGCCATCGGCGAGTCGAAGACGCGAGCCAGGGAGGAGATGTTGGAGACTCTAGATGGGGATCCGTGGGGGCGCCCTTATCGCGCGGTGCGAGGGAAACTTCGAGCCGCGGCACCCCCACTTACTGAGAGTCTCCAACCCGAGCTGCTGGAGGAGGTGGTCGCAGCCCTCTTCCCGGCAACAGCGGAGCATACTCCGCCGCCGATGGTTTTGCCCACAGCCGCAGAGCCTACAGAGGAGGAGAACGCCATCAGCGTCCCAGAGGTGACATAGGCAGAGATGAGGGCAGCCGTGATGCGGCTCCGGGCCAAGAACGTGGCTCCGGGGCCCGACGGGATCCACGGCTGCGTGTTAGCCCTCGCTCTGAAGGAGCTTGAGCCCCAACTGAGAGGACTCTACACGGCGTGCCTCGAGCAGGGCCAGTTTCCCACTCTGTGGAAGTCTGGTCGTCTGGTCCTGCTCAGGAAGGCGGGGCGCCCTGCGGACTCACCATCCGCGTACCGGCCCATAGTGCTGCTTGACGAGGTGGGCAAGCTGTTCGAGCGGATAATCGCAGCCCGCCTCGTCGGCCACTTGTGCAGAGAGGGGCCGGACCTGGACGACAGCCAGTTCGGGTTTCGGCATGGGCGCTCTACGATCCACGCTGTGTCGCGGGTTAGAGTCCTGGCGGAGGAAGCGGTGTCCCGGGGCGGGGTGATGTTGGCGGTGTCCTTGGACATCTCCAACGCCTTCAACACCCTGCCCTGGAGTTGTATTCGGGAGGCACTGCGGTATCATGGGGTGCCTCCCTACCTCCGCCACATCGTTGGGGCTTATTAATTGTCAGAGAGGTGTGTCACCTACATGGGACGTGATGGTGGAAACCAGCGCCGCATGTCGTGCGGTGTTCCGCAGCCCAAGTTGCTGGGTGCTGCTGGGGCGCTGTCAACGCTGCTTCCCAATCTGGGGGGCCCGAGCGCCGCTTGTAGGCGGCTCTACGTGGGGATCGTGCGGTCGATGGCTCTTTACGGGGCCCCGATCTGGGCGGCTGACCTGACGGCCGGTAGCATCGCTGTATTGCGTAAGCCGCAGAGAGCGATGGCCGTCAGAGTCATCAGGGGGTATCGCACGATCTCATACGAGGCGGCTTGTGCACTGGCCGGATCCCCGCCCTGGGACCTGGAGGCGAAGGTGCTCGCGTCACTTCATCGGTGGCGCGAGGAAGCCACAGCGCGGGGCGAGCGACCGATGCAGCGACACATGGAGCTGCGTCGGTCTCAGCTTCACGAGGTCCTGGTGGCGGAATGGCGGGAAAGGCTTTCACGCCCCACCGCCGGCCTCGTCACCATCGAGGCGGTCCGGCCGGTGCTCGACGACTGGCTCGGGAGGAGGCACGGCTCCCTGTCGTTTCGGGAGACGCAGGTGCTCTCGGAGCATGGCTGCTTCGGGAAGTACCTGTGTCGCATAAACAGGGAGCCGGACGCTCGGTGTCACCACTGCGTCCATTGTCGGGAGGACACGGCGCGGCATACATTGACAGAGTGTGCCGCGTGGGAGGAGCCGCGCCGTGCCCTCGTTTCAGAAGTTGGAGCCGACTTGTCACTGCCGGCCGTCGTTCGTTCGATGGTCGGGAGTGCCGAGTCGTGGGACGCGGTGGTTTCCTTCTGCGAGACAGTCATCTCGCAGAAGGAGGCTGCGGAAAGGGAGAGGGAGATCTCGTCCACTCACCCGGCCCGCAGCAGGCGCACCGGGCGTCGGCGGAGGGCGGATAACGCCCTCTTCCAGCAGCCCCCCTAAATGGGTCCAGGGGCGACGGATTCGGGGACATCCGTCGCCCCCCATCACACAGGACCCGAGATGGGGGCGCGTAGTGTTCCACGCGCGCCACTCTAAGACGTAACGGGGGGAGTTTGCACACCTCACTCCCCCTACGGGACGGGGCCCGCAGAGTGCGGGCCGTCACCAGTCCGGGGCAGCGGAAGTCGCAATTGCACCCGCAGCCCCCCGACGTAAGTGTGCGAGGGAACACCGGGGTGGTTTTAGTCAGTAAGAGTCTGACAGACCCCTTCGCCCACCCCAGGGTGGAGGACATCCATGAGGATTTCCACCCCAAAAAAAAAAAAAAAAAAAAGGTTAGGTTAGGTTAGGTTAGGTTTGCTGAGGGGCGAGCTCGGCCCGGGGGTAGACCTGACGTGTTATGCGGATGACACGCTGGTCACTGCCCGGGGGAGCTCGCACAGGGAGGCAGCGTTGCGCGCGACGGCTGCGGTCTCACAGGTGGTGAGCCGCATACGTCGCCTAGGCCTAGAGGTGGCCCTTAGTAAGTCGGAGGCCATGGTGTTTCATGGCCCCCGGCGGGCGCCGCCACCCGGCTCACATATCGTGGTCGGGGGGACTCGGATCGCTGTCGAGTCTACCATGAAGTACCTAGGATTGGTGCTCGACAGCCGGTGGGACTTCGGGCCCCACTTCCGGCGGTTGGCGCCCATGTTGCTGGGTGCTGCTGGGGCGCTGTCAACGCTGCTTCCCAATCTGGGGGGCCCGAGCGCCGCTTGTAGGCGGCTCTACGTGAGGATCGTGCGGTCGATGGCCCTTTACGGGGCCCCGATCTGGGCGGCTGACCTGACGGCCGGTAGCATCGCTGTATTGCGTAAGCCGCAGAGAGCGATGGCCGTCAGAGTCATCAGGGGGTATCGCACGATCTCATACGAGGCGGCTTGTGCACTGGCCGGATCCCCGCCCTGGGACCTGGAGGCGAAGGTGCTCGCGTCACTTCATCGGTGGCGCGAGGAAGCCACAGCGCGGGGCGAGCGACCGATGCAGCGACACATGGAGCTGCGTCGGTCTCAGCTTCGCGAGGTCCTGGTGGCGGAATGGCGGGAAAGGCTTTCACGCCCCACCGCCGGCCTCGTCACCATCGAGGCGGTCCGGCCGGTGCTCGACGACTGGCTCGGGAGGAGGCACGGCCCCCTGTCGTTTCGGGTGACGCAGGTGCTCTCGGGGCATGGCTGCTTCGGGAAGTACCTGTGTCGCATAAACAGGGAGCCGGACGCTCGGTGTCACCACTGCGTCCATTGTCGGGAGGACACGGCGCGGCATACATTGGCAGAGTGTGCCGCGTGGGAGGAGCCGCGCCGTGCCCTCGTTTCAGAAGTTGGAGCCGACTTGTCACTGCCGGCCGTCGTTCGTTCGATGGTCGGGAGTGCCGAGTCGTGGGACGCGGTGGTTTCCTTCTGCGAGACAGTCATCTCGCAGAAGGAGGCTGCGGAAAGGGAGAGGGAGATCTCGTCCACTCACCCGGCCCGCAGCAGGCGCACCGGGCGTCGGCGGAGGGCGGATAACGCCCTCTTCCAGCCCCCCTAAATGGGTCCAGGGGCGACGGATTCGGGGACATCCGTCGCCCCCTATCACACAGGACCCGAGATGGCGGCGCGTAGTGTTCCACGCGCGCCACTCTAAGACGTAACGGGGGGAGTTTGCACACCTCACTCCCCCTACGGGACGGGGCCCGCAGAGTGCGGGCCGTCACCAGTCCGGGGCAGCGGAAGTCGCAATTTGCTCCCGCAGCCCCCCGACGCAAGTGTGCGAGGGAACACCGGGGTGGTTTTAGTCAGTAAGAGTCTGACAGACCCCTTCGCCCACCCCAGGGCGGAGGACATCCATGAGGATTTCCACCCCGAGAAAAAAAAAAAAAAAAAAAAGGTTAGGTTAGGTTAGGTTCCGTCACCAGTCCGGGGCAGCGGAAGTCGCAATTTGCTCCCGCAGCCCCCCGACGCAAGTGTGCGAGGGAACACCGGGGTGGTTTTAGTCAGTAAGAGTCTGACAGACCCCTTCGCCCACCCCAGGGCGGAGGACATCCATGAGGATTTCCACCCCGAGAAAAAAAAAAAAAAAAAAAAGGTTAGGTTAGGTTAGGTTCCGTCACCAGTCCGGGGCAGCGGAAGTCGCAATTTGCTCCCGCAGCCCCCCGACGCAAGTGTGCGAGGGAACACCGGGGTGGTTTTAGTCAGTAAGAGTCTGACAGACCCCTTCGCCCACCCCAGGGCGGAGGACATCCATGAGGATTTCCACCCCGAGAAAAAAAAAAAAAAAAAAAAAAAAAAAAAAAGGTTAGGTTAGGTTAGGTTAGGTTAGGTTGTACTTGCTTCGGCAGTACATATACTAAAATTGGAACGATACAGAGAAGATTAGCATGGCCCCTGCGCAAGGATGACACGCAAAATCGTGAAGCGTTCCACATTTTTCACGCGCGCCACTCTAAGACGTAACGGGGGAGTTTGCACACCTCACTCCCCCTACGGGACGGGGCCCGCAGAGTGCGGGCCGTCACCAGTCCGGGGCAGCGGAAGTCGCAATTTGCTCCCGCAGCCCCCCGACGCAAGTGTGCGAGGGAACACCGGGGTGGTTTTAGTCAGTAAGAGTCTGACAGACCCCTTCGCCCACCCCAGGGCGGAGGACATCCATGAGGATTTCCACCCCGAGAAAAAAAAAAAAAAAAAAAAGGTTAGGTTAGGTTGGGAGACCCCCCACAGTGCTTGCGTCCACGTCGCGTCCCCTGGGCAACGACCCGGTTCTGACCACCGTAACGGAGTGGCAGACCGGGCTCGGCTAAAGTGCACTGTGAATCGTAGGCATTCATGCGGTCGTCTACGAACACTGAGGGTTTTTTTTTTTTTTTTTTTTTTTTTTTTTTTTTTAGTTTTAAAGAAAAGATGGGTAAGCCAACGCGCGATGCGTCTGGCCGATTCGTTGGGAATCGCTCCTCCCAGGGCGATTCAAACGGCCCTTTTCAGGGCCAACCCAACGGCCCTTCTCAGGGCCAACCCGACGGCCCTTCTCAGGGCCCCGCCGGCGGCGCTTTGGCGCCGGAAGCTGACCGCGCATCATCTGCGGCCAGCTTATTCTGCAGGCCAGACGAGTTCTCGGACACCGACGATTCCAATATGGACACGTCGGCGGCCGAGAGCGACTGCTTCAAGCGGAAGCGGTCTGAGGGCTCCTCGGGGTCTACTGGTGGCAGGTCGAAGAAGAAGTCGAAGTCGAAGAAGGCTTCGACTTCCGCTTTGGCTTCGACCCACGATGTGGGCCTGGTGGACGCCGAGCGCCAGCTGAATCTGGCCAAGAAACACCAACTCCAATTGGATCTGGAGGAGAGGGTTGCCGCCAAAGAAAAGCAGGCGCAAGCTGCCAGGGCGAGGGCTGGCTACGGTGCATCAAATGTGCTGTATGCTGACCACTCCCTGGCAGAATTGGAGCGCATGGCGGCGGAAGACAGGGAAGAGGTCGTGGAGGTCGCCTCCAAGTCGTCAAACCTAAAGGGGACCTTCCAGAAGGCCCTCAAATGCCGTGCCGCCAGCATGCACGGCATTATTGCGGAGCTAGTTAGGCGGACGGCCACGGAGGAGACGCGGCAGCTGCAGGCGAAGGTGGATCGCCTGCAGGCGGAGGTCAGCCAGCTGCACCAGAAGCTGGCTGAGGCCACGGCGAGGCCTGCCCAATCTGCCCCGGGGCCGGTGGTGACAGATCCCTCCTCCTCCCACGCCAGCCTTGAGGAAACGTTCCGCAGGGTTGTCATGGAAGAGAGGGCCTTCACCAGGGCCTGCATCGCAGGCATCGAGGACCGGCTCCTGCCGGAAAACCGGCTCCGCCCGCCGCTAGCGGCAGACATGAGGCCACCACCGAAGGAGCTGGTACCGGCGCCTATTGCAGGCCCGGTATCAGGCGCAAAGCCCTCCAAGGGCAAGGGTAAGGGCAAGAGGACCAAGGCGGGTCCTCATGCCCCCACCACAAGCACGGAGGCAGCGTCTGGGTCGACTGCCACTCCAGCAGCCCCCCAGAACCCGCAGGAGGAAGACGCCCTTCTTCCCTCCACCACCCCGGCCAACCAGTCGTGGACGAAGGTGGTCAAGAAGGGCAAACGGGGGAAAAAGGGGAAAAAGCAGGCCCCCAAGCCCTCTGCGACTGCTCATGCAGCCAAAAGGGCTCCAGCCGGCGGGAGGAAGTTGGTTCCTCCCAAGACCGCAGCCGTAGTGGTGACTCTCACCGCTGAGGCTGTGGAGCGGGGGGAGACGTACGCGTCTATTATGACGCGTGCGCGTACTAATGCCGATCCCAAAACACTGGGGATCGGCACACTCTCCTGCCGCCGGACCCAGGCTGGGGCTCGAATCTTCGAGTTCCCGGGGGCTAAGGGCGGCGCTAACGCGGACCTCTTCGCAACCAAGTTGCAGGAGGTCATCGCGGACGCGGCCAGTGTAGCCAGGCCCGTAAAGTCTGTGGCCTTGGAGGTGACCGAGCTCGACGACTCGGTCACCAAAGAGGAGGTGGAGGCGGCGGTCGCAGCAATTGGGGGCTGCGGGGTCGCAAAAGTAAAAGGTCGGGCCATCAGGCCTGGCCGCAGCGGCATGGGCACCATCCGCCTCGAGTGCCCAGTCGCCGCAGCTGTGGCCGTCCTTGCCAAGGGACGGGTTGCCGTCGGCTTTAGCTCGGGTGTAGTCCGGGCACTTGCAGCAAGGCGTCTGCGCTGCTACAAGTGCCACGGAGTCGGACAAACTCGGCCCCTCTGTCCGTCCGGGGTCGACAGAGGGAACACTTGTTACCGCTGTGGCAAGGACGGGCACAAGTCCACCTCCTGCGAGGCCACCACGCCGCACTGCGCAGTGTGTGCCGCCAGTGGCTGCCCGGCGGACCACGTCACGATGGGGAGGAACTGCAATCCTCCCCCAAAGAAGGGCAAGGAGCAGGCGCCGATCCGGCCTGTCGCTGCCGCCGCCGTCCCTGAGGCTGGGACATCGGCGGATGTGGAGGGGGGTGCGATGTCTGATTGATGGATAGTCAGATCAAACATCGCATCCTCCAGGCGAACACCAACCACTGCAGAGCAGCCCAGGATCTGCTGATGCAGAGCATGGCTGAGTGGTTGGTGGACGTGGCGGTGGTTGCCGAGCCGTACTCGGTCCCTGGCCGTTGGCTGGGTGATCGGGATGGTTCGGTGGCATTAGTGTCGCGGTCTTCCACGGACTCCCCTTCCCTCTCGCTCTTAGAGAGGGGACCGGGATACGTGGCCGCCGCGTGGGGAGACTTGGCCCTTGTGGGCGTTTATTTCTCCCCAAACCGCCCTCTTTCGGATTTCGAGAACTTTCTCGAAATCCTCACAGCAGTGCTGGGGAGGGCGGCGCCACGCCAGGTCGCCATTATGGGTGACCTGAACGCCAAGTCGACGGCCTGGGGCAACCCGGCCGCCTCTTGCAACGTCCGGGGACGCGCCGCAGAATTTTGGGCGGCGTCGTGCGGGGTGTCCCTCCTGAACAGAGGGACTGTTCACACGTGTGTGCGGCAACGGGGAGGATCGGTGGTCGACGTATCGTTTGCCACCCCCGTACTAGCCGCCCGCGTCGTGAACTGGCGGGTGGAGATGGCGGAGACCTTTTCGGACCACCGATATGTGCGCTTCGACATCTCCACCCAGAGCTCCCAGGGGATGGTCCGCTCGGGCCAATCTGCGTTCCCCCGGTGGGCTCTCACCCGCCTGGACCGAGAGGCCGCCGAGGAGGCGGCGTTCGTCCAGGACTGGCTCACGCCTCCTGTCGAGGTCCTGGACGTGGACGCCGCAGCGCTCCAGCTGAGGGGGTCCCTGACAGAGGTGTGCAACTCCAGCATGCCCCTGTCTCGCGGCGTACCTCCCAGACGCGCCGTCTATTGGTGGTCGGAGGAATTGGCGGGGCTCCGGACCGCCTGCGTAGCGGCCAGGAGGGCCTACACGCGGAGTCGGAGGCGCAGGCCCCGAGACCTAGCCGGCGAGGGGGCCCTCTATGCGTCGTACGTCGATGCAAAGAGGGTCCTCAAGTTGGCAATGTGCGAGGCCGAAGACTCGGCGAGAGCCGAGATGCTGGAGGGTCTCGACAGAGACCCGTTCGGGAGACCGTACAAGGCGGCGCGGAGTAAACTGCGCCCCTGTGGTCCTCCGCTGACGGAGACCCTCGAGCCGGCATTGCTGGATGGGGTGGTCCGGTCCCTGTTTCCGTCCAGGACCGACTTCACGCCGCCAGTGATGGACCCCCCCCCGCGGGAGGCGGTTCCGTCGGAGGAGGAGGTTCACCCGGTGACAGCGTCGGAGCTCTACGCGGGCACTCTGCGCCTCCGCGCGAAGAACACGGCCCCAGGGCCGGACGGTGTTCCCGCAAGGGTGGTGGCCATAGCCGCCTCTCAGATGGAGGAGAGGCTTCGGGACCTCTTTAGCGCGTGTTTCACGACTGGGAGGTTCCCGAAACCTTGGAAGGAGGGGCGGTTGTGCCTCCTCCGAAAAGAGGGACGCCCGGCGGACTCCCCCTCGGCTTACCGGCCCATCGTTTTGCTCGATGAGGTCGGAGTGCTGGCGGTGTCATTCGACATTGCCAACGCCTTCAACTCTGTCCCCCACTCGACAATATTGGAGGCGCTCCGGTATCACGGAGTGCCTCAATACCTGCGCACACTCTTGGCCAGCTACTTGGAGGACCGGGTGGTCCTCCTCACGGACAAGACGGCCAGAGTGAGGCAGTATGGTGCAGAGTCCGGTGTTCCACAGGGATCGGTCCTAGGACCACCGCTGTGGAACATTGGATTCGACTGGCTCCTGCGGGGGACCCTCCTCCAGGGCACGAGCATCATCTGCTACGCAGATGATACCCTCCTCCTTGCCCGGGGGAGGAACTTCAGGGAGGCGGCCATTCTGGCCTCTGCTGGCGGATCCTTAGTGGCTGGAAGGATCCGCCGCCTAGGGCTGAAGGTGGCACTGCACAAGACGGAGGCCGTGTATTTTCACGGTCCTCGGCAGCGCATCCCACCCGACGGACACATTGTCGTGGAGGGCGTCAGGATCGTTGTCAAGGCCCAGATGAAGTACTTGGGCCTTGTACTCGACAGCAGGTGGCGCTTCGGCCCACACTTCAGCGGGCTGTCGACGCGCCTGCTGAAGGCTGCGAATGCCCTTTCCTGGCTCCTCCCGAACCTGGGAGGTCCGAAGGCGCGATGCCGGCTTTTGTATGCCGGCATCCTCAGGAGCATGGCCCTTTACGGGGCCCCGATTTGGGCGGACTCCCTCCACAGGAGGGAGAACGCCACTACCATCCGTAGGCCCCAAAGGGCCATTGCACTGCGGGTGGCGAGGGCCTACCGGTCGGTGGGCTTCTCGGCGGCGTGCGCCCTGGCCGGCACCCCTCCTTGGGAGCTCGAGGCGTGGGTGCTGACCAGAGTGTACGAATGGACGGCGCGGTGTAAGGCGCTCGGGGAGCCCCCCGCCGCAGAAGAGCGGGAGGCCGTGCGGCAAGAGGTGAGGGACGCAATCGTCCATCACTGGACGGAGGACCTCGCCAATGCCGTTTTCGGCCGCCGAACTCTGGACGCGCTCGGGCCAGTCCTGAAGGATTGGCTCGAGCGGTCCCACGGTTTCCTCTCTTTCCGTCTGGTGCAGGTGTTGTCCGGCCATGGGTGTTTCGGAACGTACCTGCACCGGATCCAAAGGGAGGAGACCCCGTCGTGCCACGACTGTGGCGCGGCGGAGGACACGGCTCAGCACACCCTTGAGGTGTGCCCAAAAATGTTTTTGGAGAGAATTTCGAGATAAAAATTATTTTAGATTTTCGTAAAGAAAAAATATCAAAAATTTTTATAAGTCCAAGAACGAAAAAATATTTTCGCGCTTTGTCAATTTTAATTAGTCAGGAAGTAGGACGGAGCCTATTAAAGATCAAAATGGCTGAAAACAGCTTCGAAATGCGTCACCAGGATGCAAAGTTATAACGGTTTTGTGAAATTGCTGTCTCCTATAGGTGGATTTCGTATGTAGGTGAATTTATTTATGTAAACTATTTTTGCAGATCTATGTTTGCTAGGCGCACGTGCGAGGTGTCAAAAGACGCGTCTCCGCGCGGGCTAGCGAGCTATGGAGTTATTGGAATTTTGACAGAACAAAAATTTAGACATTTGGTCGAAAAACGTGTTTTTCGCCTGAAAAATGTGTAAAAACCGGGAATTGCGACTACCAAACGGGACTCGAGCTCGCGGAACGCGCACCAGAGTACAGGTAAGGCAGGCAATTATCTATTTAAACTAGAATCAAAAATGTTTTTGGAGAGAATTTCGAGATAAAAATTATTTTAGATTTTCGTAAAGAAAAAATATCAAAAATTTTTATAAGTCCAAGAACGAAAAAATATTTTCGCGCTTTGTCAATTTTAATTAGTCAGGAAGTAGGACGGAGCCTATTAAAGATCAAAATGGCTGAAAACAGCTTCGAAATGCGTCACCAGGATGCAAAGTTATAACGGTTAGGTTAGGTTAGGTTTTTTTTTTTTTTTTTTTGGCAGGAGTGGGAAATCCTCATGGACGCCCAGGCTGCCTCACAGATGAGCCAGTCTGGGCAGTGCCGGACTCTTACCGGCTAAAACCACACTCCTTCCTTACAATTAATCCACAGACATGGAGGTCCGTGCTTTTGGTTACTTGATAATTTTTTTTTTTTTAACATGTTTTCTTACATTCTACAGTAATTGTGCTCCTACATCGGACACATATTCTTAGCTTATAAACTAACTTAAATCTACGTGAGTCCATCCTTTATTTATTAATTTTTTTTTTTTTTTTTTTTTTTTTTTTTTTTTTCTGTTTACATGCATATTTATTATTCTTATATAGGTTATTGTGTTGTTTGAAGTATACAGAACTCCATGGCAGTGCGAGCCGACCAGCCCCGACCGATGGCGCCCGTTCACGGACTTGACGAACACGTCCGCACCGTTTAGCTCAACCATATCTTAGGGAACTTAACGGCCGGCCGTGCAGCGCCACCATCGGCAGGGCATTTGCGTGAGTATGACAGACTCGCTCTGCCATGCAGTTTTACATGATTTTGTTCTCGCTTATTCTACAGGGGTTACAGACGGTGATTGGGTGATGGTTCGGGTTAGGTTGACATGATTTGGGTTGGAGTTTGAATGGGACTTGTTAGGTGGTATTTAGGTGTGAAGATTGGGTCTGCTGACCAGGGACTTCGCTAGCCTGAGCAACTTTTCTACGACTATTTCGTCTCGATGCTGCATGGCCGTCTTCAGGTTGTAATCGATGACCATTTTAGTTGGCGCATCCATCGCACTCTTTGCAAAGCGGCCCGTGGCGTCGTCGGCGTCGTCGGAGTAATAGACGCAGCTGACCGTATGTCTCGACACCGCCACTACCGCGTGGGAGATGCTGTCGTGGATTTGGAGCCTCCTGGACTTGGTGTTGATGATGATTACGCTGTCGTAGGTCAACCCCTGAGCCTCGTGTATGGTCAACGTGCGCGACCCTTCGCCGGACCCATATCCCTGGCTAATAAGAGAGGCTTTCTCCTCTTGCGTATGAACCAGGAATAGGGTGTTTTGGGCAGTGGTCGGTATTTGCGCTCCAGTGTAACGCTCCACCCTCAAGGAGTGGACCCGCGACAGCGATGACTTGGAGGAGTATATACCGGAGTATATCTCGCTCAGTGCAAACGCCACATCCATCGGGTTGCGGTGTGTGCAAAGCAGCTCCTGGGTGATGCCAGCCACCATGTTTGGACGGGTATACCTTAACTTGAATAGGTTCTCTCTGTCCAAAAATGGAAGCTGGTTTACATCTCCGATGAGGACAATCTCGCTTGCTCCAGACAACTTAACTGCCATAACTATGGCCCCAAAGTGGTTCATAAGAGCCTCGTCTACCGTGAGATGGTAGCATTTCTCTTGCTTCTTGAACCCGTTGACTAAAATTGAGGCCATAGTGCGCACCTTTGTCTTTACTCGGTCTCCTAAGCGGTGCGCAAGCTTCTCCCTGAGATCTTTGGCAGCTTCGGTCGTCGTGGTGGCAACAACGTCCTTCTCCTCATCGAAATGCTTCACCACCCAGGTTGTCTTGCCGCAACCCGGGACCCCGTTTACCCACCTGATATTGGGTACCGCCCAGTTTTCCTGCGATGCTGGGGTATCGGAAGTCCCCAAAATGGACTGTGCCATTTCGAGGATCTTATCGTCCAGCATGATTTTGGTACACTTAGCGGTAACCACTATCGGGTCGTCATTTGGTGTTCTAAATTTGATTTTGCCTGAGCGCTCCGTTTCCTCCTCGTCCAGGGCCACAAAACCGCTCTTCGCGCTGTAGGCTGCCATGTACGACCCCGTCATTTCCCCTTTGATGACTTGAGATCTGACGTTGTCGTACACTGCTGCCTCTGATTCCTCGAGTAGTACCCTTAGCAGTCCTTCTGTGTCTCTTTGGAAGGTCTGCAGGATCTTCTTGCATGTCATGAGATTGACCTCTCTGGTCGCTCTCACGATTGCGACGTACTCGAGGAAAGCGCTCTTCACGTGGTTCGTGGTGCCCAAATTAACTGCGAGGGTCGGCGGGCTGACTTGCCCTTTGTCAGCTCTTGTTGGCGTGGGCTTCTGCATTTTCGGTTCTTTGGGTTTCTTTTTGAAGAACCTTTCCACTGCTGTTTCCTGCTTGTGGGATGGTGATTCGCGGCTGGTGCTTGGAAGCAGTGCGCTGAGGAAAGTGCCGAAGGCTTTCAGGCGACTCCTCGACCGGGCCCGGTCCTCCGGGCTAGTGGTCTTGCTCTGCTCCTTTGCAGCTTTTTCTTGGACTTTCATGGACTCTCCTTGCACTTGAAGCGGTTCAAGTACTCGGAGAATCCGCCGTGTCCTGTCATTATCTGCGTGTATAGACCATTTGTTCCAATCTTGCGAATAACTCGGTAAGCAACCCTCACATCCGGGAAGAATAACTTGGTGACGGATGCGGTGTCACTGGTTTCGTATCTGCTGTTCCATTCATCAAGTGTTGCCATACGAATGCTTCGCTTGATGAATGAGATCGGACACTGATCGTAGTCAGGTTTTCTCTTGGAGTTTCCAGCGGCCTCTTTTGCTAACTGGTCGGCTCTTTCGTTCCCCAGTAGCCCTACGTGAGCTTTAATCCAGAACAAGTTTACCACCTTGTTCTGGTGAGATGCGGATCTTATATTATCCCTAGCTTCTACAGCAAGAGGGTGGAGCGAACCGGGATTTGTAATCGTTTGAAGAGCCGCCATTGAGTCGCTGAAAACTCCGAAAGAAGATGCCTTGAGCTTACCTATTTCCCTAGTCGCCCTTGTTATTGCTAGGAGTTCAGCCTGGTAAACTGTGCAGTAGTCTGATAGAGCAAGTTTGATGGCTCTGGTCTCAGCTTCACCATTCCATATGGACAATGAGGCGCCAACCCCTCCTCCAATTTTGCTTCCGTCCGTAAAGATACGGACGTCGAAATTGCAATTTTTGTCCAGTTGTTCTTGGTTCACCAGGCTGTCAAATTTCAAGATGTCGCGTGCTGCGGGATGGGGACTCTCGGTTGCAGCGGTCATTCGCTCGACCTCTCTGTCCCCCAGTGACGTCAGGGGCGCTCCCCTCTTGGCTTCATACAGTGACGCCGCCTCACGAACTCGGAGGTCTAGGGGGAGCACTCCAGACAGCACCAGTGCTGAGTTCAGAGAGACCGTGCGATATGCCTTGCACATTTTCTGGGCGATTCCACGCTTAACGGTCCCTAGTTGTTTAATTATGCCCAGTTTTTTGGCAGCCGGTGCCCAGACACTAGCCGCGTAAAGTATTATGGGCTCTACAGTCGCAAGATAAATCACCCGTATAACCTCCGGGTTTAGCCCCCAACTGACCTTTGCGGCTCTACACAGCTGCTTGTAGATCGCGATTGCCTTCCTACAAACGAGTGAAACGTGGGTATTAAAGGTCAGTTTTTCATCGATGGTTACGCCCAGAAGCTTTATTTCTTTCGAAATGCCAATGTCGATCCCCCCCATGCTCAGGCGTGGTGTGTCATATTTCAGTTTCTTTGTTATCACCATAGCTGTTGTCTTGTGCGGTGCAAATTTAAGTTTATTCTCGACACCCCACGCCAGAACATGACTGAGAGCGACATTGGCACATTCCTCCACCTCCAGTGCAGTGTCTCCGTCAAAGACTAGAAGAACATCGTCCGCAAACGCCTGAATATAATTACCCCTATTCTCTGCCGCTTTAAGGAGGGGGTCTAGTAACAAATTCCATATAATTGGGCCCCCGATTGAGCCCTGGACACAGCCCTTGTTTGTGCCCTTGCTATATTCTTCCCCACCGTACCTGATTGACACTTTTCGGTTTCTGAGGTAGCTATCCATGACCCGTCTAAGATTGATTGGACACTTTTCCTCCGCCAGACGGACTCTTATTGCTGGCCACCAAGCGCTATCAAATGCTCCCTCTATGTCCAAGGATACGAGCGTCACAATTCTTTTTTGAGCAAGTTTTTTGCGTACATGTTGCATGAGAGCATAGAGGGAGTCCTCGGTGCTTCTCTGTGGCATGAATCCGTACTGACGGGTACTCATCCTTGGTAAAAGGTGGAATTTAAGGCGGGCCACTAGCATCTTCTCGAAAATTTTTCCTAATATAGGCAACAGTCCAATCGGCCTATACGATTTAGGAGTGGAATAGTTCTCTTTTCCAGGCTTCCTAAGTATCACGACTGTTGCTTCCTTCCAGGCTGTGGGGAAGTGATGGTGTTCTAGGCATTTATTTAGCAGCTTTAGAAATACCTCCGGGTCGTTACCCACGGCATGACAACAAATGTCTGCGGTAAAGCCGTCTGAACCCGGTGCCTTCTTTGGATTAAAGGATTCCATTGAATTCTTCAACTCTGCCATTGTGAACGGTGGGTCGCAAGGACCAGTTTGTTCACCAAAGTTTACATTTTCAGCTTTAACTCGAATAAATTGGTGATGAGCGTTGTCACATTCTATTTGGTCTTCCGGGTAAAAAGTTTCCGCTAGTAACTTCACGGAGCCCTTCGCATCCAGCACATCACCGTTCTTTTCCAATGGCAGATCCTCCTCCCTACGTTGCGTCCTTCCAATCACTCTATAAATTCCCTCCCAAACCCCCTCCCTATCCTGTCTCCCACAGAATTCCTTCCAACTCTCGGTCTGAGCTTTGGCCGCTTCTAATTCATACTCTTCTTTCTTTTTCAGATACTCTTCTATTACTTTTGACTTGCGGATTTCGGCAGCACAGCGGATCCTGCGTTTCATGGTAGCGACAGTACCCTTCATCTCAGCGAGTCTCTCGGACCACCACGGCAAGGTAAGTTCCTCTTTGACTTTCTTAATCGGTATTGTTAGCTTACATGTTTCGTCTATTGCTTTAGTGAGGTTATTTGTTATTGTGTCGATTTGCTCTATGCCTTGAATTTGATCTATTTCTACAGATGTGAATTTATAATCTATTTTCAATTGGCCAAACTTCTCATGAAATTTGGACCAATTGGCTTTTTTGGTGCAAAATTTTCCCAGGCACTGGTTTGGATTCCCACCACTGCGATATTATTTGTGGTGAGTTTTGGGTACTGTTTGACTATGAAGTCACTGTTAAAGACAGCTATTGCCGCTTTGACAGTCCCATCTCCAGTGCCAGTATTCTGGAAGATCCTAACGCCCCTGTAATTCCTCATTACTTTCGCTCCGGCCACGTATGGTTCTTGAAGAAGCGCCACCGCTATTCCGCGTTTCGTGGCTTCTGTAAGAAGCTCATTTGTAGCTAGCTTCTTTCGTTGGAGGTTGGCTTGTGCTATTCGATATGAGGTGTTTTCTACTGGGGTGCCTTTAACAATACGCAACGGTCGATCTGGCCACGTCATCCCATTTTCTGCGTACTGGGCATTCGTGGTCAAACGCATTATGTTGCGTACCGTAATCAATTTTAGCAATTGTGCAGTTTCGACAGGTGGGTGGTGTGCCGGAAAGCCAGTCCGGGCACTCTGGTCTCATATGGGGACCGCCGCAGTGACTACAAAGGTCTGCAGGCTCTTTACAGAACCGTTTTCCATGTCCAAAGCCTAAGCAGCGAGTGCATTGGACCAGCGGGGTCTGATCTTCAACCCTAATGCGCTGGAGATCTATATGAACGGTCCCAATTTCGAGTGCTCGTCGCCAGATGGTAGGCGAAACGCTGATGATGACATGGCCACTATGAGGGTTCCGTGTTCTTCTTCGATACTTCACCTCCACTCTGTTTTCCCCATTGTCGAGGCCATCAAAAACACCCTTGTTCTGATTCCTCAGCGCTTTTAGAACGTCTTCATCAGTATTGACTACTAAGACGTTCCTTAAAATCAGAAGCGGGTCCTTGTTTTTAACTTCCTCAACAACGAGGTCAACTCCTTCTTTCTGAAGTCGATCCTTGATCCTGCTCCTTTCTTCTTTGGTTTCCAACCCTATTATTATTTTTCTATCCTTGGCTTTCCTCACCTTTTCCACTTTTATCCACCCATCCTTTGCATTTACTGCTTTCCTCACTCTATTAAGGACTTCGTCACCTGTCTCCGTTTCATCTTTGGACGTGACAACAACCGAATGCAAGGTACTGCACTTTGGCAGTGACTTTACACCCTGAGTTGCAGCCACGCTCGCATATGTGTTGGCCTTTTCTAGGGATTCTCTCTGATGGTCGATTGTTTCCTTTAGCTCTTCTATCTTCTTGTTGTTTTCCACTAAGAGCCTTGTGTGTTGTTCTATTGCATGTACTATCATGCTTGTGTCAATGTTGTTTTCGGGAGAAGATGCCGATTTTGGTACGGCTGACTTTGGCTCTGTCAATACAGGCCCCTCCCTGGTCACTCTTTGTTTAACAACACTGAGCTCTAATTCTATTTCCTTAACAAGTTTGTAGAGTCGTTCCGTGGCCTCGGTAATACCGGTTTTTATTTCAGTCTTCATGTTTTTTGAGCTGTTTAGGTTCATTTTTGTCTTCATTAGGCAGGCTTTAGCCTCCGCCGTTCGATCTGCGTATTTTGTTTTTGGCGGTGAATTTATTTCGACGGACTTGCTTGTTTTGGTCGCAGTCTCACTTTCCTGAGTCAAGGCAGGCTTAGATTTAGATTTTGCGGGGCCGGCCCGCAACGTCTTTTCAATTGTAGGGGGGATGGGGCTGCTATTTGCGGCTTCCCAATCCTCGATACTGCGTGTAATATTTAAGGCGGGAACTGTCCCGAGTTTAGATGGTGACTTGTCACCGTCAGCCTCTGAAGAGGCCGCGGGGAGGGTAGGTACTTTGATAGGGGGTGGGGGGTTAACAGGGCGGGGGGGAGTACGTATAATAGACATTTCACCAAAATTTATTTTATTCTGACTTAAATAAAATGTGTCTCTAGTGGCTAAGGGGTGGGTTTTTACTGGTATTTGACTACAAACACTTTTAAAAGAATCAGAATGTAGTAAATCAAAAATAAAAAAAATAAGCAAAAATGGTCACGTTTATCTACCCTGCCACTATAGGGAATTTTTTCACTTTTTCCGAGGTAGCCACGCGTGTGAGGTGTCAAAACACGCGTCTGCGCGCGGGCTAATGAAAAACGGAGTATTTAGAGGTAGGCGCGGAACAAAATTTAGAATTTACGACGAAAAAAACGTGATTTATAGCAAAAAATTTGGTGTTTGTTGAATTTTTGTTCTACGAACCAACGAGACAGATCACAGAACGCGGTCCATCTTGAAGGCGCAGCAGGTAAGTAATTTTAAATCCCAAAATTTCCGACGGAAAACTGAAAATCTTTGAGATAATCGAGATTTTTGTGTTTTTATAAAGTGAAATTTACGAAAAATAGATTAAGGTATTTTTTAAGCAAACAGGTGGATAAGGATAGGTGGGAACGCGGGGCAGAGCCCAATTAAAATTAAGTACGTCGAAAACCGCTTCCAAATCCGTCTCCTTAGTACAAAGTTATTGTGATTTGTGTGAAATACTGTATCGATAAGGTGAATTTTGATTAGTAGGTATATAAAAAAATTTCTCACTTTTTCCGAGGTAGCCACGCGTGTGAGGTGTCAAAACACGCGTCTGCGCGCGGGCTAATGAAAAACGGAGTATTTAGAGGTAGGCGCGGAACAAAATTTAGAATTTACGACGAAAAAAACGTGATTTATAGCAAAAAATTTGGTGTTTGTTGAATTTTTGTTCTACGAACCAACGAGACAGATCACAGAACGCGGTCCATCTTGAAGGCGCAGCAGGTAAGTAATTTTAAATCCCAAAATTTCCGACGGAAAACTGAAAATCTTTGAGATAATCGAGATTTTTGTGTTTTTATAAAGTGAAATTTACGAAAAATAGATTAAGGTATTTTTTAAGCAAACAGGTGGATAAGGATAGGTGGGAACGCGGGGCAGAGCCCAATTAAAATTAAGTACGTCGAAAACCGCTTCCAAATCCGTCTCCTTAGTACAAAGTTATTGTGGGTTAGGTTAGGTTAGGTTAGGTTAGGTTAGGTTAGGTTAGGTTCGGCGGATGTGGAGGGGGATGCGATGTCTGATTGATGGATAGTCAGATCAAACATCGCATTCTCCAGGCGAACACCAACCACTGCAGAGCAGCCCAGGATCTGCTGATGCAGAGCATGGCTGAGTGGTTGGTGGACGTGGCGGTGGTTGCCGAGCCGTACTCGGTCCCTGGCCGTTGGCTGGGTGATCGGGATGGTTCGGTGGCATTAGTGTCGCGGTCTTCCACGGACTCCCCTCCCCTCTCGCTCTTAGAGAGGGGACCGGGATACGTGGCCGCCGCGTGGGGAGACTTGGCCCTTGTGGGCGTTTATTTCTCCCCAAACCGCCCTCTTTCGGATTTCGAGAACTTTCTTGAAATCCTCACAGCAGTGCTGGGGAGGGCGGCGCCACGCCAGGTCGCCATTATGGGTGACCTGAACGCCAAGTCGACGGCCTGGGGCAACCCGGCCGCCTCTTGCAACGTCCGGGGACGCGCCGCAGAATTTTGGGCGGCGTCGTGCGGGGTGTCCCTCCTGAACAGAGGGACTGTTCACACGTGTGTGCGGCAACGGGGAGGATCGGTGGTCGACGTATCGTTTGCCACCCCCGTACTAGCCGCCCGCGTCGTGAACTGGCGGGTGGAGATGGCGGAGACCTTTTCGGACCACCGATATGTGCGCTTCGACATCTCCACCCAGAGCTCCCAGGGGATGGTCCGCTCGGGCCAATCTGCGTTCCCCCGGTGGGCTCTCACCCGCCTGGACCGAGAGGCCGCCGAGGAGGCGGCGTTCGTCCAGGACTGGCTCACGCCTCCTGTCGAGGTCCTGGACGTGGACGCCGCAGCGCTCCAGCTGAGGGGGTCCCTGACAGAGGTGTGCAACTCCAGCATGCCCCTGTCTCGCGGCGTACCTCCCAGACGCGCCGTCTATTGGTGGTCGGAGGAATTGGCGGGGCTCCGGACCGCCTGCGTAGCGGCCAGGAGGGCCTACACGCGGAGTCGGAGGCGCAGGCCCCGAGACCTAGCCGGCGAGGGGGCCCTCTATGCGTCGTACGTCGATGCAAAGAGGGTCCTCAAGTTGGCAATGTGCGAGGCCGAAGACTCGGCGAGAGCCGAGATGCTGGAGGGTCTCGACAGAGACCCGTTCGGGAGACCGTACAAGGCGGCGCGGAGTAAACTGCGCCCCTGTGGTCCTCCGCTGACGGAGACCCTCGAGCCGGCATTGCTGGATGGGGTGGTCCGGTCCCTGTTTCCGTCCAGGACCGACTTCACGCCGCCAGTGATGGACCCCCCCCCGCGGGAGGCGGTTCCGTCGGAGGAGGAGGTTCTCCCGGTGACAGCGTCGGAGCTCTACGCGGGCACTCTGCGCCTCCGCGCGAAGAACACGGCCCCAGGGCCGGACGGTGTTCCCGCAAGGGTGGTGGCCATAGCCGCCTCTCAGATGGAGGAGAGGCTTCGGGACCTCTTTAGCGCGTGTTTCACGACTGGGAGGTTCCCGAAACCTTGGAAGGAGGGGCGGTTGTGCCTCCTCCGAAAAGAGGGACGCCCGGCGGACTCCCCCTCGGCTTACCGGCCCATCGTTTTGCTCGATGAGGTCGGTAAGATGTTCGAGGGGATTATCGCCGAACGGCTGTATAGTCTGCTGGGAACGGTGGGGCCGGACCTGTCGGACGCCCAATTCGGTTTCCGACGGGGTCGTTCGACAGTGGATGCGCTGGCCCTGCTCAAGGGCCAGGTGAAGGAGGCCGTGGAGGCGGGGGACGGAGTGCTGGCGGTGTCATTCGACATTGCCAACGCCTTCAACTCTGTCCCCCACTCGACAATATTGGAGGCGCTCCGGTATCACGGAGTGCCTCAATACCTGCGCACACTCTTGGCCAGCTACTTGGAGGACCGGGTGGTCCTCCTCGCGGACAAGACGGCCAGAGTGAGGCAGTATGGTGCAGAGTCCGGTGTTCCACAGGGATCGGTCCTAGGACCACCGCTGTGGAACATTGGATTCGACTGGCTCCTGCGGGGGACCCTCCTCCAGGGCACGAGCATCATCTGCTACGCAGATGATACCCTCCTCCTTGCCCGGGGGAGGAACTTCAGGGAGGCGGCCATTCTGGCCTCTGCTGGCGGATCCTTAGTGGCTGGAAGGATCCGCCGCCTAGGGCTGAAGGTGGCACTGCACAAGACGGAGGCCGTGTATTTTCACGGTCCTCGGCAGCGCATCCCACCCGACGGACACATTGTCGTGGAGGGCGTCAGGATCGTTGTCAAGGCCCAGATGAAGTACTTGGGCCTTGTACTCGACAGCAGGTGGCGCTTCGGCCCACACTTCAGCGGGCTGTCAACGCGCCTGCTGAAGGCTGCGAATGCCCTTTCCTGGCTCCTCCCGAACCTGGGAGGTCCGAAGGCGCGATGCCGGCTTTTGTATGCCGGCATCCTCAGGAGCATGGCCCTTTACGGGGCCCCGATTTGGGCGGACTCCCTCCACAGGAGGGAGAACGCCACTACCATCCGTAGGCCCCAAAGGGCCATTGCACTGCGGGTGGCGAGGGCCTACCGGTCGGTGGGCTTCTCGGCGGCGTGCGCCCTGGCCGGCACCCCTCCTTGGGAGCCTTGGGCCCCCCGCCGCAGAAGAGCGGGAGGCCGTGCGGCAAGAGGTGAGGGACGCAATCGTCCATCACTGGACGGAGGACCTCGCCAATGCCGTTTTCGGCCGCCGAACTCTGGACGCGCTCGGGCCAGTCCTGAAGGATTGGCTCGAGCGGTCCCACGGTTTCCTCTCTTTCCGTCTGGTGCAGGTGTTGTCCGGCCATGGGTGTTTCGGAACGTACCTGCACCGGATCCAAAGGGAGGAGACCCCGTCGTGCCACGACTGTGGCGCGGCGGAGGACACGGCTCAGCACACCCTTGAGGTGTGCCCAGCCTGGTCCGAGCTGCGCCGCAGTCTGAGCGCAGCGGTCGGGCAGGACCTCTCGCTTCCCGGCGTCGTCAACTCGATGCTGGAAAGCGAGGGGGCCTGGACAGCGGTCGCCTCCTTCTGCGAGGACGTAATGTCGCAGAAGGAGGACGCGGAGCGCGCGCGGGAGGACGACCCTCTCGCAGCGCCGCTCCGCAGGCGAAGACGGGGCATGAGAAGGCGATTGTACGATCGTCGTCTTATGCCCCCTGGTGGTGAACAGCGGGAGACGGGTGCGGGGGCGCCTTCTCCTGCATTGCACAGTTCACCATCCATGTCGGGCGGGAATGACAGAGCGCTCGCGGTCATTCCTGGGCCCCTCCCCGATGGGGGGGGCGTGTCGGGCTCGCCTGCAAGGCGGGCGGTCGTCAGCGGGGGACTGGATGTTATGGCTCTGCCGGATTCCCAGTCCTCCTCTTTGCAGACGAGGTAGGAGCGCCGCTGGGTCGTTTAGTGGGTATACCGGATTTTCCGGGGAGTCCCACATACCCCTCCCATCCCCCGATGGGTGGGCATGCGTAATGCATTTTTCCCAGCGTCAAAAAAAAAAAAAAAAAAAAAAAAAAGGTTAGGTTGGGGGACCCCCCACAGTGCTTGCGTCCACGTCGCGTCCCCTGGGCAACGACCCGGTTCTGACCACCGTAACGGAGTGGCAGACCGGGCTCGGCTAAAGTGCACTGTGAATCGTAGGCATTCATGCGGTCGTCTACGAACACTGAGGTTTTTAATTTTAAAGAAAAGATGGGTGGGCCAGCGCGGGATGCGTCTGGCCGATTTGTTGGGAATCGCTCCTCCCAGGGCGATTCAAACGGCCCTTCTCAGGGCCAACCCAATGGCCCTTCTCAGGGCCAAGCCGACGGCCCTTCTCAGGGCCCCGCCGGCGGCGCTTTGGCGCCGGAAGCTGACCGCGCATCATCTGCGGCCAGCTTATTCCGTAGGCCAGACGAGTTCTCGGACACCGACGACTCCAATATGGACACGTCGGCGGCCGAGAGCGACTGCTTCAAGCGGAAGCGGTCTGAGGGCTCCTCGGGGTCAACCGGTGGCAAGTCGAAGAAGAAGTCGAAGTCGAAGAAGGCTTCGGCTTCCGCTTTGGCTTCAACCCACGATGTGGGCCTGGTGGACGCCGAGCGCCGGCTGAGTCTGGCCAAGAAGCAGCAGCTCCAGTTGGATCTGGAGGAGAGGGTCGCCGCCAAAGAGAAGCAGGCGCAAGCTGCCAGGGCGAGGGCTGGCTGCGGTGCATCAAATGTGCTGTATGCTGACCACTCCCTGGCAGAATTGGAGCGCATGGCGGCGGAGGACAGGGAGGAGGTCGTGGAGGTCGCCTCCAAGTCTTCAAACCTGAAGGGGACCTTCCAGAAGGCCCTCAAATGCCGTGCCGCCAGCATGCACGGCATTATTGCGGAGCTGGTTAGGCGGACGGCCACGGAGGAGACGCGGCAGCTGCAGGCGAAGGTGGATCGCCTGCAGGCGGAGGTCAGCCAGCTGCACCAGAAGCTGGCTGAGGCCACGGCGAGGCCTGCCCAATCTGCCCCGGGGCCGGTGGTGACAGGTCCCACCTCCTCCCACGCCAGCCTTGAGGAAACGTTCCGCAAGGTTGTCATGGAAGAGAGGGCCTTCACCAGGGCCTGCATCGCAGGCATCGAGGACCGGCTCCTGCCGGAAAAGCGGCTCCGCCCGCCGCTAGCGGCAGACATGAGGCCACCACCAAACGAGCTGGTACCGGCGCCTATTGCAGGCCCGGTATCAGCCGCAAAGCCCTTCAAGGGCAAGGGTAAGGGCAAGAGGACCAAGGCGGGTCCTCATGCCCCCACCACAAGCACGGAGGCAGCGTCTGGGTCGACTGCCACTCCAGCAGCCCCCCAGAACCCGCAGGAGGAAGACGCCCTTCTTCCCTCCACCACCCCGGCCAACCAGTCGTGGACGAAGGTGGTCAAGAAGGGCAAACGAGGGAAAAAGGGGAAAAAGCAGGCCCCCAAGCCCTCTGCGACTGCTCCTGCAGCCAAAAGGGCTCCAGCCGGCGGGAGGAAGTTGGTTCCTCCCAAGACCGCAGCCGTAGTGGTGACGCTCACCGCTGAGGCTGTGGAGCGGGGGGAGACGTACGCGTCTGTTATGACGCGTGCGCGTTCCAATGCTGATCCCAAAACACTGGGGATCGGCACACTCTCCTGCCGCCGGACCCAGGCTGGGGCTCGAATCTTCGAGTTCCCGGGGGCTAAGGGCGGCGCTAACGCGGACCTCTTCGCAGCCAAGTTGCAGGAGGTCATCGCGGACGCGGCCAGTGTAGCCAGGCCCTCGAAGTCTGTGGCCTTGGAGGTGACCGAGCTCGACGACTCGGTCACCAAAGAGGAGGTGGAGGCGGCGTTCGCAGCAATTGGGGGCTGCGGGGTCGCAGAAGTAAAAGGTCGGGCCATCAGGCCTGGCCGCGGTGGCATGGGCACCATCCGCCTCGAGTGCCCAGTCGCCGCAGCTGTGGCCGTCCTTGCCAAGGGACGGGTTGCCGTCGGCTTTAGCTCGGGTGTAGTCCGGGCACTTGCAGCAAGGCGTCTGCGCTGCTACAAGTGCCACGGAGTCGGACACACTCGGCCCCTCTGTCCGTCCGGGGTCGACAGAGGGAACACATGTTACCGCTGTGGCAAGGACGGGCACAAGTCCGCCTCCTGCGAGGCCACCACGCCGCACTGCGCAGTGTGTGCCGCCAGTGGCTGCCCGGCGGACCACGTCACGATGGGGAGGAACTGCAATCCTCCCCCAAAGAAGGGCAAGGAGCAGGTGCCGATCCGGCCTGTCGCTGCCGCCGCCGTCCCTGAGGCTGGGACATCGGCGGATGTGGAGGGGGGTGCGATGTCTGATTGATGGATAGTCAGATCAAACATCGCATCCTCCAGGCGAACACCAACCACTGCAGAGCAGCCCAGGATCTGCTGATGCAGAGCATGGCTGAGTGGTTGGTGGACGTGGCGGTGGTTGCCGAGCCATACTCGGTCCCTGGCCGTTGGCTGGGTGATCGGGATGGTTCGGTGGCATTAGTGTCGCGGTCTTCCACGGACTCCCCTCCCCTCTCGCTCTTAGAGAGGGGACCGGGATACGTGGCCGCCGCGTGGGGAGACTTGGCCCTTGTGGGCGTTTATTTCTCCCCAAACCGCCCTCTATCGGATTTCGAGAACTTTCTCGAAATCCTCACAGCAGTGCTGGGGAGGGCGGCGCCACGCCAGGTCGCCATTATGGGGGACCTGAACGCCAAGTCGACGGCCTGGGGCAACCCGGCCGCCTCTTGCAACGTCCGGGGACGCGCCGCAGAATTTTGGGCGGCGTCGTGCGGGGTGTCCCTCCTGAACAGAGGGACTGTTCACACGTGTGTGCGGCAACGGGGAGGATCGGTGGTCGACGTATCGTTTGCCACCCCCGTGCTAGCCGCCCGCGTCGTGAACTGGCGGGTGGAGATGGCGGAGACCTTTTCGGACCACCGATATGTGCGCTTCTTCTACATCTCCACCCAGAGCTCCCAGGGGATGGTCCGCTCGGGCCAATCTGCGTTCCCCCGGTGGGCTCTCACCCGCCTGGACCGAGAGGCCGCCGAGGAGGCGGCGTTCGTCCAGGACTGGCTCACGCCTCCTGTCGAGGTCCTGGACGTGGACGCCGCAGCGCTCCAGCTGAGGGGGTCCCTGACAGAGGTGTGCAACTCCAGCATGCCCCTGTCTCGCGGCGTACCTCCCAGACGCGCCGTCTATTGGTGGTCGGAGGAATTGGCGGGGCTCCGGACCGCCTGCGTAGCGGCCAGGAGGTCCTACACGCGGAGTCGGAGGCGCAGGCCCCGAGACCTAGCCGGCGAGGGGGCCCTCTATGCGTCGTACGTCGATGCAAAAAGGGTCCTCAAGTTGGCAATGTGCGAGGCCGAAGATTCGGCGAGAGCCGAGATGCTGGAGGGTCTCGACAGAGACCCGTTCGGGAGACCGTACAAGGCGGCGCGGAGTAAACTGCGCCCCTGTGGTCCTCCGCTGACGGAGACCCTCGAGCCGGCATTGCTGGATGGGGTGGTCCGGTCCCTGTTTCCGTCCAGGACCGACTTCACCCCGCCAGTGATGGACCCCCCCCCACGGGAGGCGGTTCCGTCGGAGGAGGAGGTTCTCCCGGTGACAGCGTCGGAGCTCTACGCGGGCACTCTGCGCCTCCGCGCGAAGAACACGGCCCCAGGGCCGGACGGTGTTCCCGCAAGGGTGGTGGCCATAGCCGCCTCTCAGATGGAGGAGAGGCTTCGGGACCTCTTTAGCGCGTGTTTCACGACTGGGAGGTTCCCGAAACCTTGGAAGGAGGGGCGGCTGTGCCTCCTCCGAAAAGAGGGACGCCCGGCGGACTCCCCCTCGGCTTACCGGCCCATCGTTCTGCTCGATGAGGTCGGTAAGATGTTCGAGGGGATTATCGCCGAACGACTAAATAGTCTGCTGGGAACGGTGGGGCCGGACCTGTCGGACGCCCAATTCGGTTTCCGACGGGGTCGTTCGACAGTGGACGCGCTGACCCTGCTCAAGGGCCAGGTGAAGGAGGCCGTGGAGGCGGGGGACGGAGTGCTGGCGGTGTCATTCGACATTGCCAACGCCTTCAACTCTGTCCCCCACTCGACAATATTGGAGGCGCTCCGGTATCACGGAGTGCCTCAATACCTGCGCACACTCTTGGCCAGCTACTTGGAGGACCGGGTGGTCCTCCTCGCGGACAAGACGGCCAGAGTGAGGCAGTATGGTGCAGAGTCCGGTGTTCCACAGGGATCGGTCCTAGGACCACCGCTGTGGAACATTGGATTCGACTGGCTCCTGCGGGGGACCCTCCTCCAGAGCACGAGCATCATCTGCTACGCAGATGATACCCTCCTCCTTGCCCGGGGGAGGAACTTCAGGGAGGCGGCCATTCTGGCCTCTGCTGGCGGATCCTTAGTGGCTGGAAGGATCCGCCGCCTAGGGCTGAAGGTGGCGCTGCACAAGACGGAGGCCGTGTATTTTCACGGTCCTCGGCAGCGCATCCCACCCGACGGACACATTGTCGTGGAGGGCGTCAGGATCGGGGTCAAGGCCCAGATGAAGTACTTGGGCCTTGTACTCGACAGCAGGTGGCGTTTCGGCCCACACTTCAGCGGGCTGTCGACGCGCCTGCTGAAGGCAGCGAATGCCCTTTCCTGGCTCCTCCCGAACCTGGGAGGTCCGAAGGCGCGATGCCGGCTTTTGTATGCCGGCATCCTCAGGAGCATGGCCCTTTACGGTGCCCCGATTTGGGCGGACTCCCTCCACAGGAGGGAGAACGCCACTACCATCCGTAGGCCCCAAAGGGCCATTGCACTGCGGGTGGCGAGGGCCTACCGGTCGGTGGGCTTCTCGGCAGCGTGCGCTCTGGCCGGCACCCCTCCTTGGGAGCTCGAGGCGTGGGTGCTGACCAGAGTGTACGAATGGACGGCGCGGTGTAAGGCGCTCGGGGAGCCCCCCGCCGCAGAAGAGCGGGAGGCCGTGCGTCAAGAGGCGAGGGACGCGATCGTCCACCACTGGACGGAGGACCTCGCCAATGCCGTTTTCGGCCGCCGAACTCTGGACGCCCTCGGGCCAGTCCTGAAGGATTGGCTCGAGCGGTCTCACGGTTTCCTCTCTTTCCGTCTGGTGCAGGTGTTGTCCGGCCATGGGTGTTTCGGAATGTACCTGCACCGGATCCAAAGGGAGGAGACCCCGTCGTGCCACGACTGTGGCGCGGCGGAGGACACGGCTCAGCACACCCTTGAGGTGTGCCCAGCCTGGTCCGAGCTGCGTCGCGGTCTGAGCGCAGCGGTCGGGCAGGACCTCTCGCTTCCCGGCGTCGTCAACTCGATGCTGGAAAGCGAGGGGGCCTGGACAGCGGTCGCCTCCTTCTGCGAGGACGTAATGTCGCAGAAGGAGGACGCGGAGCGCGCGCGGGAGGACGACCCTCTCGCAGCGCCGCTCCGCAGGCGAAGACGGGGCATGAGAAGGCGATTGTACGATCGTCGTCTTATGCCCCCTGGTGGTGAACAGCGGGAGACGGGTGCGGGGGCGCCTTCTCCTGCATTGCACAGTTCACCATCCATGTCGGGCGGGAATGACAGAGCGCTCGCGGTCATTCCTGGGCCCCTCCCCGATGGGGGGGGCGTGTCGGGCTCGCCTGCAAGGCGGGCGGTCGTCAGCGGGGGACTGGATGTTATGGCTCTGCCGGATTCCCAGTCCTCCTCTTTGCAGACGAGGTAGGAGCGCCGCTGGGTCGTTTAGTGGGTATACCGGATTTTCCGGGGAGTCCCACATACCCCTCCCATCCCCCGATGGGTGGGCATGCGTAATGCATTTTTCCCAGCGTCAAAAAAAAAAAAACAAAAAAAAAAAAAAAGGTTAGGTTAGGTTAGGTTAGGTTAGGTTTTTTTTTTTTTTTTTTTTTTTGGCAGGAGTGGGAAATCCTCATGGACGCCCAGGCTGCCTCACAGATGAGCCAGTCTGGGCAGTGCCGGACTCTTACCGGCTAAAACCACACTCCTTCCTTACAATTAATCCACAGACATGGAGGTCCGTGCTTTTGGTTACTTGGTTGGTTACATTTTTGTACGTTTTCTTACATTTTACAGTAATTGTGCTCCTACGTCGGACACATATTCTTAGCTTATATACTAACTTAAATCTACGTGAGTCCATTTTTTTTTTTTTTTTTTTTTTTTTTTTTTTTTTTTTTTTTTTTTTGTTTACATGCATATTTATTATTCTTATATAGGTTATTGTGTTGTGTGTGTGTTTTAAATTTGATTTTGCCTGAGCGCTCCGTTTCCTCCTCGTCCAGGGCCACAAAACCGCTCTTCGCGCTGTAGGCTGCCATGTACGACCCCGTCATTTCCCCTTTGATGACTTGAGATGTGACGTTGTCGTACACTGCTGCCTCTGATTCCTCGAGTAGTACCCTTAGCAGTCCTTCTGTGTCTCTTTGGAAGGTCTGCAGGATCTTCTTGCATGTCATGAGATTGACCTCTCTGGTCGCTCTCACGATTGCGACGTACTCGAGGAAAGCGCTCTTCACGTGGTCCGTGGTGCCCAAATTAACTGCGAGGGTCGGCGGGCTGACTTGCCCTTTGTCAGCTCTTGTTGGCGTGGGCTTCTGCATTTTCGGTTCTTTGGGTTTCTTTTTGAAGAACCTTTCCACTGCTGTTTCCTGCTTGTGGGATGGTGATTCGCGGCTGGTGCTTGGGAGCAGTGCGCTGAGGAAAGTGCCGAAGGCTTTCAGGCGACTCCTCGACCGGGCCCGGTCCTCCGGGCTAGTGGTCTTGCTCTGCTCCTTTGCAGCTTTTTCGGCGGCTGCCTTCTGCTGAGCCCTCTCTGAACCGCTTTGGGTGGCCGGGCTTATTGCGGGGCTCGTCGCGCTGGCTGTTGGTTGTCTGGGGGCTTTGAGGAAACTCAGAGTTTCCCCTCTGTCCTCATAGACAACTACCTCGTGGTGTTCAGAGGCTTTTAAACAGCCGAAGCGGTCTGCGACGTCTCCTCTCTCCCCTCCGACCATCATCGCGTCAACGCTTATGGTGCGTGCTGTGACTGCGGTATGTTCTCCTGCCTCCCTGATCTTTTGAAGCAGTGAGCTTACCTGAGCAAATGGAGTCGCCTCTCCCCACTCGAATAGTGCGATCGTCTTTCCTTTGGATCGCAATAAGCGGCATCGGTGAGAGGCTACTTCTACTTGAGGCAGTGCAGCAAACTTGCTGCCTTTCATGCTCGTTTTGGTGGTGCTTCCGTTGATCAAGGCGGCAAGGCCTGGTGATATTGGAATACGGGCTGCAGGTCGGGTCCAGCCTATGCAGAAGCTCACGCCTAACTTTTCTTCTTCCCTGTTCATGAAGAGGGCGACGCCTCGCAGTCTGACGCCCGGAACTCCGTCTCCTCCGCATGCCAGGAATTGGGTGATAGGCATATCGCTAGGGGCTGGTTGTATGCTGGCTTCTACTGCTGTTGCTGCTGCTACCGGTGGTGGTGCCACTGGTATTGGTTGTAGATTGGTGTGTGAGACTTGTGTTATGGTGAGTGGTCTACGTGTTGTGTTTTGTGTTGTTGTTGTTGTTGTTGTTGTTGTTGGTGGTGCGGTGATCGTTGTGGTTCTGGGTGGCAGTCGGTTTCGACTTCGCAGGGTTGCGTCCGTTTTGTTCCCTTCTGCTGCGACTATGGCAACTTTACTCGCGAATGCCAAGAATAGATTTCTGGTAGCCGGTCTCCCCATGATGGTGTGGAGTGTGGACTGGCTTAGCTGGGTTTCAATCTTTACTTCCAGCTCCATTCTATCGTAACTAAACCTTGGGCACTCGAAGAGCAGGTGCCAGACTGATTCTTCGCAACTGGGATCACAGACGCACGAGGGACTATCTTTGAGATGGAAACGGTGGAGATACGCTGAGAATCCTCCGTGTCCCGTTAGGACTTGTACATGGACCGGTGTGAGAACTGCGTCTCTGAGTGTTCTTTTCGCCGCTAGGACGTCTGGGAAGAACACTTTTGTGACCGCTCCTGTACTCGAGGACTCGTATCGCGCTTGCCACTTCTTTATAGTCCCCTCCCGTATCTTCCTCCTCACGAACGATACAGGGACCTTGTTGTAGTCTGCTGTCGCTTTTGTTAGAGCTGCCTCCTTAGCCAGCTCGTCTGCTCTCTCATTCCCGGCGGTTCCCACGTGGGCCTTGAGCCAAAAGAGCCTCACTTCTCTGCCCTCCTCTCTGATCTCTCGTACACACCTCTTGATTTGGAGTGCCAGGTGGTGAGTGACAGACGGTCTCCTCAGCAGGTCAAGTGACGATCTTGAGTCGCTTAAGATGCTTACGGAGGTTGCCCTGGATTCTCTTGCCATCCTGACAGCTCTAGAGAGCGCGTACATTTCCGATTGGAAGACGGTGTTATGAGGCTCCAGGCCAAAGGTGCTGAACTTCGACTCCTTTCCGTTTTCCCACCAAGTTAGGGCAGCTCCCACTTTCCCCTCTATCTTGCTGCCGTCGGTGTATATTTGGGGACCGATTACTTGATGGGTTTCCAGAGTTTCGGGAGTCAAGTCCTCAAGGCATGCGTACTCAGTTATTGTGAGTTGCGCTGGGTGGGGAGTTTGGGAGTGGTGCAAGTTGCACTCCAGCTCGCGGTCCGGCGGTAGGAACTCTCGGGAATGTCCCTTTTTGACCTTAAAAAGGGTTGCGGCCTCGATTACCCGGAGATCTAGGGGGAGTTGGCCTGATAGGATAAGTGCCGATGTCAGAGACACCGTGCGGTATGCTTTGCAGATCTTCTGCGCGAAACCTCTCTGCAGTGAGTCAAACTGATTCCTTGTCATCAGTTTCTCAGCTGCGGGGGCCCACGCACTCGCAGCATACATCACGATAGGCTCTATCACCGACACGTAAATTGTCCTAATTATCTCTCTGTTGAGACCCCAAGTCACCTTTGCCGCGCATGCCAACTGCTTATAGATGTCTGCAGCCTTTTTACAGGTCGCAGACACGTGCGCATTGAAGGTGAGTTTGGAGTCTATTGTGAGACCTAGCAGCTTGACCTCTTCGACCAAGTTCAGCCGCGTGCCCGACATGTGAAGTACCGGAACGTCGTACTTAAGCTTCCTCGTTAACACCATCGCGTTGGTCTTATGCGCGGCGAAACGTAGCTTGTTTTGGACGCCCCATTCCGATACTATGTCTAGCGTGTCGTTGGCTGATTGCTGCAGGGGACCGGCTGTAAAGTCCGAAAAAACCAGGACAACATCATCCGCAAAGGCTTGGCAGTATACCCCCATTCTAGCCATCTTGTGTAGGAGCGAGTCTAGAATAAGGTTCCAAAACGTCGGTCCGGCAATTGAGCCCTGGACGCATCCTTTCGTGGTACCCTTCTCGCTTGTCGCTCTGGCGTAGTTGACCCTGATGTTCCGGTCTTCCAGGTATGAGGTGACGAGAGCGTAAATGTTTTTGGGACAGTTCTTGGCTATCATTTGTCTTTTAAGTGCTGGCCACCATGCGTTATCGAAGGCCCCCTCTATGTCCAGCGATATCAAAAGCACGATTTTTTTGGCTTTGATTTCGGCTCGTAAGTGTCCCACTAGGGCATAAAGGGCGTCCTCGGTGCCACGCTGCGGCATGAAACCGTACTGGCTTGTATGTAGTGTCGGGAGGAAGTGGTGTTGCAGTCTGCCTACTAGGAGTTTCTCGAAGATTTTTCCTAGGACCGAGAGCAGACCTATTGGCCTGTACGACTTTGGGCTGGTATAGTCGTCCTTTCCAGGCTTGCGGAGAATGCACACGTGGGCGACCTTCCACTGTTTCGGGAAGTGTGACAGCGACAAGCACCTATTGGCTATCGCTAAGAACACTTCCCTATCGCAGTTTATTGCCGCTGCGCAGATGTCTGCCGTTAATCCATCGGGACCGGGGGCTTTTTTCGGATTTTGGTTCTGAAGGACCATTTCCAGCTCTGCGGTCGTGAAAGGTGGATCATCGGCAGACAGACCTTGGGGGTTCCTCTCCTCCGCTAACCTCCTCAGAACTGTGTGGTATGATTGTTCGGCATCCGTTGAGTCGTCGGGGTAGAAGGTTTTTGCCAGAAGATCCGCGGATTGCTGTGGACTGAGCGTCTCACCAGCGGTGTTCCTCAGGAGCGCATCGTCCTGTCTTCTGGCTGTCTTCCTTAGTACCCTGTAGATGCCGTCCCACATGCTCTCTCGGTCCTGCTTCGAGCAGAACTCCTTCCAGTTCGCTGTGGCTGCTTCCGTCGCTGCTGAGGTGTATACAGTTTTTGCCAGGACGTACTCTTGGATGGTGAATTGTCTCCGGCTTGCGGCTGCGTTCCGGATCCTTCTCTTCTTCGTCATGGCGTCTTTTTTGAGACGGTCTAGAGAAGGGGTCCACCATGGGGGCTTGGCGTCGTGTTTAGGCGACCCCAGTTTTGGGATCGCTTTCTCACATGAGCGGTGAATGTTCCGGGTGTATGTGCTGATGATTGTCTCCAGATCCCCTGGGTTAGAGACGTCCGAGACTTTGACTGGTGTAATGTCATTGTCGGCCAGGCTGATCTTGAAGTGCGTGCTGAAGTCGGACCACTTTGCCTTCTTAGTGTTGTAGATGCGCGTCGAGATCGGCCTTAAGGGTTCCAAGGCCTTTTCTAAGCGCATCGAGAAGGTTATTGCATTGTGGTCTGATGTTGTTAGACCACGTTCTACACGCCACTCCTCGACCTTACCTAAAAGGGGCAGGCTGCATGCCGTCACATCGACGATGCTTGTGCACCACCTGTCACCTCTGTAGGTCTCGAACGTCGGTGTTTGGCCCATGTTTAGGATGTGGAGATCCCGCTCATTGAGGAATGTACTGTACGCTGCCCCGCGATGGTTTTCGGAAACACCTCCCCACCACTGGCTCCAGGCGTTTATGTCTCCTCCCACCAGGATGTTGCTTGTGTGAAGTTTTTGTATAGTGTTTTGCGTTTCGGAAAGGTAGGGTTCGATATCCTGGTCACCCTCAAAATAGACCGATAGCACCCCAAAGCTGAGCTGGCCCACCTTCAGCAAGACGGCGGCGACGTTCTCGGTCACAATCTGGGGGTCATGAATGACCTCCAGGTTGTTCCCGAAGACGACGATCGCCGCCTTTACTGGCTTTTGGCGATTCAGGCTGCACTGGATGACTTGTGTGCCGGGACATTGTTTCATTACACCTGTTCTACCTACATAGGGCTCTTGAACAAGTGCTACGGAAACTCCCTTTGCCTGAGCCGCCATGTGGAGTTCTTCTGTGGCCAACTTTGAGCGCTGAAGATTCACTTGAATAAACCGCAATCTTGCCGTCGGTCTTGTTGTGTTTTGAAGGGTGACTGGTTGGCTGGTTTGTGTGTTCTCTTGGTCGCCCTTAGCAATAGCAAACGCGAGATCTTGCTATACCATCCCATTTTTGGCGTTCCTGGCAGTCTTCGCTGAACGCTGAGTGTGCCAGGTCGCTGCCCGTCCTGTGTGCCACCTTGCAGTTTATACAAGTGGGCTGTTTGCCATCAGCTCGAGTGAGGCAGTCCCTGACGTTATGTGCTCCACTGCAGTAGCTGCAGACTTCCTTACCGGCCTTACATATGGACCTATTATGTCCATATCCAAGGCACTTTGAGCACTGGACTAGAGGGGACTGGTCCTCAATCGAGCATCTCTTGATGCCCACATGGACCTTCTGCACCATCGTGTAGCATTTCCAGAGCTCCGGGGAGAGCTCCAGAACAGGGTGGCACTCATGGGGGTTTCTTGCGCGCTTCCTATAGCGCACCTTTAGGGTCTGTCCATCGACAGCGACGTTCTGCAGAAGATGTTTATTCTGCGCTTTTAGGAGATCGACTATCTCACCGTCGCTGTAGCTGGACAGCACTCCTTTGATGCAGACTAGGGGATTTTGGGGTTTTGGCTCCTGGACCTTGAGCCCTGCGTTCGACCGGACTTGGTCCCTGATCATAGTCAGGTCCATCTTGGTTGCGCATCTCAGCACGACCTTTTGGTTCCGCGCTTTCCTGACTGTGTCGACGCGGGCTCCACTCGTTTTGAGATCCAGGGCGGTCCTGATCCTCTCGATCACGTTGTCCCCAGTGTGCTGGGGGTTCGTCGACGAGACGATCAGAGTGTGGTTGGGTTGTGTGGGCGGTTTGGGGGGCTTGGGTTTACTGGCGACCTGTGCAAAGGTTATGGGACCCTGCTGTTGTTGAAGCGGTCTATCCGCTTTGCCCAGGTCCGCTACCCCCTTTTCTATGTTTTGGAGGGTCTTTTTCACCTCCCCGACTGCAAGTTCCGCTTCCAGATTCAGCGCCGGGGGCGCCTGGATTTGCGGCTCTTTGTCGCGCAGTACGCGGAGGTCTGCTGAGACGATCTCCAGCCTTTCCGAAATCGGTTGCAAATGTTGCCTAATATTAATCTGTGGCTGTAGTGGTGGGGGCGAGGCTACAGGCCTGTTGGCGATGGCCTGTAATTGAAGCTGCAAGCTCCTTATCTCCTCTTTGAATTGGGTGGTCGTGAGAAGATCCTCGGGTGTCTCCCGGCTACTCAGGTCCGTATCCATGTTCCTTGGCCGGTCGAGTTCATCTTTGAGCCTCTCCATTGCCTTTCGGAGCACGTCCAGCTGGTTGGAGATGCTGGAAACGTTAGTGTCGAGGCGTGCCAGGCCGGCCCCCATCGAATCCCACTTGGGATCCCCCGGGGCTCTCGCGCTCTCCTGCCTCGTCTTCTCGTGCTCTTTCACGTTCCGGATGCCCGCCGATGTGACCTCGCCTTTTAACTCCTTGATGCCATTTAAAGCTTCAAGGGTTTCATGGCCGAGCCATTCCCGGATCCCTTTCGCCTCTTTTTTTGTGTCGGAGACGTCAGTCCGCATGAGTGAGAGCTCCACCTTCATGGACATAAGTTCCCGAGTGTGAGCTCTCTCGACCCGCACAAGCTCTTGTGCGTGTCGAGAGCGCTCCTTCTCGAGGTTGTATTTGTGTCGTGCTCTTGAGTCTGCCAATGACAGAGCTGTCTCATATAGGCCCTGAAGGCACTCATGGGCTGTGATCTTACACTCCCTCTTCATATTCCCCGCTGCTTCCAGGGCATCCTTCCCTTTTTGGAGAAGATCGTTTGCCTCTCGGGTGGCTAGGTCCATTTCCACCCCTGTGCCCCTTCTCGGAGTACTGTAGAGGAGGCTCGGCCGTCCGCTCTGGGGACGGTCGGCCTGGCTCGCTGTGGAGGCCACCGAACTTTCCTCGTCCGAGATGATCTGGCGGGGGGGGGAGATACCACATTGCTCCCAGTTTATAACGATCTCTGAGATCCTGGCACGATCCTCCGGAGTGTGTGTTTCGGTCGCCGGTTGCAGTGGCGGTGTCCTGCTCGTCACGTCCGACTCCGACGCTGCCTTTGGCACCTGTGGCTTCTGCGATGGATGCGCCAACTTTTCTGAGACCGTTGACTTTGCCGTATTTTTCAGTACTTTTTCCCTAAGCGATTTAGGGGCTTTTGCGGCGTCCATGTTTGTTTTACGGGAGGTGGTGGACTGTTTGGAAGACATGTTTCTGGGGGATTATGGGGTTTTACTTGTTTACTTTGAAGAGGCTGGAGTTAAAGTTAAAGGAGGGGAGGTTATTACAAGTTATTACAATTAGTTGTAAATATAAATATAGATTATAGATTAAGTAATGGTAGTGTGATGAAGTGTGTGTCTTGTGTAGTGATTAGAAAGTTTTTTTTTTTTTTTTTTTTTTTTTTTTTTTTTTTTTTTTTTTTTTTTTTTAATTTTTGATGGACTCACGGATGCTGAGCTGGTGGTCTGCGTCTGCTGTCCGGTGAGGAGCCCGATTACTGCTAGAGCTCGATGTTCTGAGCCCTGTGTGCGCGTTGGTGGTGGTCCTCAGTGGAATTTTGCAGGATAGCTGGATGGCTGAGTGTGTGGGGTGCCGAAATTCGGATTTCTGTTGGGGCCAAAATTAAGAGCGGTTTTTGCCCTTTCAAATGAGCCCAATCTCGGCTTTGTAGCTCCAACGGGTGCGAAGTTAGTCCGAGGGGGGGTGAGGTAGCCCTGAGGGGGTGAGGGGCGGGGGGGGCTGTTTCGTGGGGAAACCTTTGCGGGGGGGTGAGGGAAGGGGGTTGGGGGGGGGGGGGTTTCGTGGGGTGACGATTGGGGGGGAAGAAGTTTGGGAGTATACCCTTACTCAAGTCTATGGAAGGGGGTATAGTGTAAGGTGGTGGGAGAAAATGGATTGTGGGGGGGGTAAGGTGGTGGGAGGGGGTAAAGTGGGGGGGTGGGGGAGGGAGGAACTCTTGGTGGCTCTTGCAAGGTCCTGAGGTCCCGAGTCGGATGAGCCCAAACTCGGGGGGGGTGAGACTAAGGGTTGAGGAGTTCCCTCGGGGCTAACCTGGTGATAAGGTGTGGAGTCGTCACGCTGGTACGTGGTCTGCAGGCAGATTCCTCGGCCGGCTTCGGAGTCTCCAGTAAGGGCTGGGGTGCTGTCCGTACGTCACGCCTCGTGTGGTAAAAACACGTGGAGCAAAAGTGAGGTTATTTTTCTACTATAAAACCACGTGTTTTGGCGATTTTTGCACCTTAATAACTCCCAAACCCCTGCTCCAAATTTCCTGATTCTGGTGTCTCTGGATAGGTCTTTGCCGCGACTCTCACGATTCGTGTGGGTAGAATGACTCCACAAACCTTGACAAAGTTATTCACCGCTGAAGTCCCGGGGCTCCTGCTCCACAATCCGGGGAGATAGACACTTGCCCACACGTTTCCTGGTGACTTGTCACTGCACAATTCCACTGATAACTTTTTTACGCTTGTAGCTCAACGCGTCTAATTTTAGCGAATTTTTTGCGCGGAGCTGATGTTGTTCGTGCGATGTTATATCGGTTACTGGGTTAGGTTAGGTTAGGTTAGGTTAGGTTAGGTTAGGTTAGGTTAGGTTAGGTTAGGTTAGGTTAGGTTAGGTTAGGTTAGGTTAGGTTAGGTTAGGTTAGGTTAGGTTAGGTTAGGTTAGGTTAGGTTAGGTTCACTTGCAGCAAGGCGTCTGCGCTGCTACAAGTGCCACGGAGTCGGACACACTCGGCCCCTCTGTCCGTCCGGGGTCGACAGAGGGAACACTTGTTACCGCTGTGGCAAGGACGGGCACAAGTCCACCTCCTGCGAGGCCACCACGCCGCACTGCGCAGTGTGTGCCGCCAGTGGCTGCCCGGCGGACCACGTCACGATGGGGAGGAACTGCAATCCTCCCCCAAAGAAGGGCAAGGAGCAGGCGCCGATCCGGCCTGTCGCTGCCGCCGCCGTCCCTGAGGCTGGGACATCGGCGGATGTGGAGGGGGGTGCGATGTCTGATTGATGGATAGTCAGATCAAACATCGCATTCTCCAGGCGAACACCAACCACTGCAGAGCAGCCCAGGACCTGCTGATGCAGAGCATGGCTGAGTGGTTGGTGGACGTGGCGGTGGTTGCCGAGCCGTACTCGGTCCCTGGCCGTTGGCTGGGTGATCGGGATGGTTCGGTGGCATTAGTGTCGCGGTCTTCCACGGACTCCCCTCCCCTCTCGCTCTTAGAGAGGGGACCGGGATACGTGGCCGCCGCGTGGGGAGACTTGGCCCTTGTGGGCGTTTATTTCTCCCCAAACCGCCCTCTTTCGGATTTCGAGAACTTTCTCGGAATCCTCACAGCAGTGCTGGGGAGGGCGGCGCCACGCCAGGTCGCCATTATGGGTGACCTGAACGCCAAGTCGACGGCCTGGGGCAACCCGGCCGCCTCTTGCAACGTCCGGGGACGCGCCGCAGAATTTTGGGCGGCGTCGTGCGGGGTGTCCCTCTTGAACAGAGGGACTGTTCACACGTGTGTGCGGCAACGGGGAGGATCGGTGGTCGACGTATCGTTTGCCACCCCCGTACTAGCCGCCCGCGTCGTGAACTGGCGGGTGGAGATGGCGGAGACCTTTTCGGACCACCGATATGTGCGCTTCGACATCTCCACCCAGAGCTCCCAGGGGATGGTCCGCTCGGGCCAATCTGCGTTCCCCCGGTGGGCTCTCACCCGCCTGGACCGAGAGGCCGCTGAGGAGGCGGCGTTCGTCCAGGACTGGCTCACGCCTCCTGTCGAGGTCCTGGACGTGGACGCCGCAGCGCTCCAGCTGAGGGGGTCCCTGACAGAGGTGTGCAACTCCAGCATGCCCCTGTCTCGCGGCGTACCTCCCAGACGCGCCGTCTATTGGTGGTCGGAGGAATTGGCGGGGCTCCGGACCGCCTGCGTAGCGGCCAGGAGGTCCTACACGCGGAGTCGGAGGCGCAGGCCCCGAGACCTAGCCGGCGAGGGGGCCCTCTATGCGTCGTACGTCGATGCAAAGAGGGTCCTCAAGTTGGCAATGTGCGAGGCCGAAGACTCGGCGAGAGCCGAGATGCTGGAGGGTCTCGACAGAGACCCGTTCGGGAGACCGTACAAGGCGGCGCGGAGTAAACTGCGCCCCTGTGGTCCTCCGCTGACGGAGACCCTCGAGCCGGCATTGCTGGATGGGGTGGTCCGGTCCCTGTTTCCGTCCAGGACCGACTTCACCCCGCCAGTGATGGACCCCCCCCCACGGGAGGCGGTTCCGTCGGAGGAGGAGGTTCTCCCGGTGACAGCGTCGGAGCTCTACGCGGGCACTCTGCGCCTCCGCGCGAAGAACACGGCCCCAGGGCCGGACGGTGTTCCCGCAAGGGTGGTGGCCATAGCCGCCTCTCAGATGGAGGAGAGGCTTCGGGACCTCTTTAGCGCGTGTTTCACGACTGGGAGGTTCCCGAAACCTTGGAAGGAGGGGCGGCTGTGCCTCCTCCGAAAAGAGGGACGCCCGGCGGACTCCCCCTCGGCTTACCGGCCCATCGTTCTGCTCGATGAGGTCGGTAAGATGTTCGAGGGGATTATCGCCGAACGACTAAATAGTCTGCTGGGAACGGTGGGGCCGGACCTGTCGGACGCCCAATTCGGTTTCCGACGGGGTCGTTCGACAGTGGACGCGCTGACCCTGCTCAAGGGCCAGGTGAAGGAGGCCGTGGAGGCGGGGGACGGAGTGCTGGCGGTGTCATTCGACATTGCCAACGCCTTCAACTCTGTCCCCCACTCGACAATATTGGAGGCGCTCCGGTATCACGGAGTGCCTCAATACCTGCGCACACTCTTGGCCAGCTACTTGGAGGACCGGGTGGTCCTCCTCGCGGACAAGACGGCCAGAGTGAGGCAGTATGGTGCAGAGTCCGGTGTTCCACAGGGATCGGTCCTAGGACCACCGCTGTGGAACATTGGATTCGACTGGCTCCTGCGGGGGACCCTCCTCCAGAGCACGAGCATCATCTGCTACGCAGATGATACCCTCCTCCTTGCCCGGGGGAGGAACTTCAGGGAGGCGGCCATTCTGGCCTCTGCTGGCGGATCCTTAGTGGCTGGAAGGATCCGCCGCCTAGGGCTGAAGGTGGCGCTGCACAAGACGGAGGCCGTGTATTTTCACGGTCCTCGGCAGCGCATCCCACCCGACGGACACATTGTCGTGGAGGGCGTCAGGATCGGGGTCAAGGCCCAGATGAAGTACTTGGGCCTTGTACTCGACAGCAGGTGGCGTTTCGGCCCACACTTCAGCGGGCTGTCGACGCGCCTGCTGAAGGCAGCGAATGCCCTTTCCTGGCTCCTCCCGAACCTGGGAGGTCCGAAGGCGCGATGCCGGCTTTTGTATGCCGGCATCCTCAGGAGCATGGCCCTTTACGGTGCCCCGATTTGGGCGGACTCCCTCCACAGGAGGGAGAACGCCACTACCATCCGTAGGCCCCAAAGGGCCATTGCACTGCGGGTGGCGAGGGCCTACCGGTCGGTGGGCTTCTCGGCAGCGTGCGCTCTGGCCGGCACCCCTCCTTGGGAGCTCGAGGCGTGGGTGCTGACCAGAGTGTACGAATGGACGGCGCGGTGTAAGGCGCTCGGGGAGCCCCCCGCCGCAGAAGAGCGGGAGGCCGTGCGTCAAGAGGCGAGGGACGCGATCGTCCACCACTGGACGGAGGACCTCGCCAATGCCGTTTTCGGCCGCCGAACTCTGGACGCCCTCGGGCCAGTCCTGAAGGATTGGCTCGAGCGGTCTCACGGTTTCCTCTCTTTCCGTCTGGTGCAGGTGTTGTCCGGCCATGGGTGTTTCGGAACGTACCTGCACCGGATCCAAAGGGAGGAGACCCCGTCGTGCCACGACTGTGGCGCGGCGGAGGACACGGCTCAGCACACCCTTGAGGTGTGCCCAGCCTGGTCCGAGCTGCGTCGCGGTCTGAGCGCAGCGGTCGGGCAGGACCTCTCGCTTCCCGGCGTCGTCAACTCGATGCTGGAAAGCGAGGGGGCCTGGACAGCGGTCGCCTCCTTCTGCGAGGACGTAATGTCGCAGAAGGAGGACGCGGAGCGCGCGCGGGAGGACGACCCTCTCGCAGCGCCGCTCCGCAGGCGAAGACGGGGCATGAGAAGGCGATTGTACGATCGTCGTCTTATGCCCCCTGGTGGTGAACAGCGGGAGACGGGTGCGGGGGCGCCTTCTCCTGCATTGCACAGTTCACCATCCATGTCGGGCGGGAATGACAGAGCGCTCGCGGTCATTCCTGGGCCCCTCCCCGATGGGGGGGGCGTGTCGGGCTCGCCTGCAAGGCGGGCGGTCGTCAGCGGGGGACTGGATGTTATGGCTCTGCCGGATTCCCAGTCCTCCTCTTTGCAGACGAGGTAGGAGCGCCGCTGGGTCGTTTAGTGGGTATACCGGATTTTCCGGGGAGTCCCACATACCCCTCCCATCCCCCGATGGGTGGGCATGCGTAATGCATTTTTCCCAGCGTCAAAAAAAAAAAAAAAAAAAAAAAAAAAGGTTAGGTTAGGTTAGGTTAGGTTAGGTTTTTTTTTTTTTTTTTTTTTTTGGCAGGAGTGGGAAATCCTCATGGACGCCCAGGCTGCCTCACAGATGAGCCAGTCTGGGCAGTGCCGGACTCTTACCGGCTAAAACCACACTCCTTCCTTACAATTAATCCACAGACATGGAGGTCCGTGCTTTTGGTTACTTGGTTGGTTACATTTTTGTACGTTTTCTTACATTCGTTCCGGATGCCCGCCGATGTGACCTCGCCTTTTAACTCCTTGATGCCATTTAAAGCTTCAAGGGTTTCATGGCCGAGCCATTCCCGGATCCCTTTCGCCTCTTTTTTTGTGTCGGAGACGTCAGTCCGCATGAGTGAGAGCTCCACCTTCATGGACATAAGTTCCCGAGTGTGAGCTCTCTCGACCCGCACAAGCTCTTGTGCGTGTCGAGAGCGCTCCTTCTCGAGGTTGTATTTGTGGCGTGCTCTTGAGTCTGCCAATGACAGAGCTGTCTCATATAGGCCCTGAAGGCACTCATGGGCTGTGATCTTACACTCCCTCTTCATATTCCCCGCTGCTTCCAGGGCATCCTTCCCTTTTTGGAGAAGATCGTTTGCCTCTCGGGTGGCTAGGTCCATTTCCACCCCTGTGCCCCTTCTCGGAGTACTGTAGAGGAGGCTCGGCCGTCCGCTCTGGGGACGGTCGGCCTGGCTCGCTGTGGAGGCCACCGAACTTTCCTCGTCCGAGATGATCTGGCGGGGGGGGGAGATACCACATTGCTCCCAGTTTATAACGATCTCTGAGATCCTGGCACGATCCTCCGGAGTGTGTGTTTCGGTCGCCGGTTGCAGTGGCGGTGTCCTGCTCGTCACGTCCGACTCCGACGCTGCCTTTGGCACCTGTGGCTTCTGCGATGGATGCGCCAACTTTTCTGAGACCGTTGACTTTGCCGTATTTTTCAGTACTTTTTCCCTAAGCGATTTAGGGGCTTTTGCGGCGTCCATGTTTGTTTTACGGGAGGTGGTGGACTGTTTGGAAGACATGTTTCTGGGGGATTATGGGGTTTTACTTGTTTACTTTGAAGAGGCTTGAAGAGGCTTTGAGAGGCAGGTTAGGTTAGGTTAGGTTAGGTTAGGTTAGGTTAGGTTAGGTTAGGTTAGGTTAGGTTAGGTTAGGTTAGGTTAGGTTAGGTTTTTTTTTTTTTTTTTTTTTTTTTTTTTTTTTTTCTGCTACCTCCAACGTAATCGGAGCCTATGTTAAGCAAACACACTCATTCCAGTTCTCTCTTTTATTCCTCTCGTACTTTCATTCAGCATACTTTTTCTTTCTTACATTCGTTCATCTTTCTATCTTAAGGGTAGGACGCCCTTATATCTACTTTATACTCTACTATTTTATCTTTATTGTATATTAATCGGGAGAACACGACAACAAATATTTTATTCACTTTTCACAGGTCTCTTAGTCTAGCTTATTTCTATATCTTATTCCTACTACATGGTGGTTTTCCAATTTATACAGCCTTCTTATCATTTATTCTCATATCTATCTAGTTACAAGTGTCTTATTCTAACTTATTTTATAATATTGTTACTTTTTAAATTTTTACAGCCTTATTGTCTACTCTTATAACTTGTTACATCTTCTTTCTTTTTACGACTATTACACACAACATAGTAATTTTTGGGCAGCTCAAGTCTTAATTTTTATAATTTTGCTTACAGATAATTAATTATTATTCTAAATGTACAATGCTTACAATTAATATTATTCATAATATTATGGAAACATTTTTGCTTATACACTCTTATTTCTTTTTATAACCTTTTCACATATTTTTACGCAATATTCCAAAATGATCTTTCTATTTTTGCCCGCAATTAATTGCCACAAATTTTCGGCGTCTAGTTTGGTGTTGAGCACGTGTTCGGCTTCCAGTCTTTCCCTATCAAAGACGGGGCAGCTTAATAATATGTGTGGCACCGTCTCATCAACATCGGGGTCGCAAATGCACGATGGGCTCTCTTTACGCTTGAAACGGTTCAAGTATGCCGAGAACCCACCGTGCCCCGTCATGATCTGTGTAATGACATTGTTTATGTTGATCTTCCTGATTATCCTGTAAGCCGCCACCGCGTCCGGGAAAAACAATTTGGTCCCTGATGCAGTTTCACCGGAGCTGTACCTATGGTTCCACTCGTCAAGCGATGCCGTTCGAATGCATCGCTTGACGTAAGAAACCGGGCACAGGTCATAGTCAGGCTTTCGTTTGGAACCCTCAGCGGCTCTTTTGGCTAATTCGTCGGCCCTCTCATTACCGTCTAACCCCGCATGAGCTTTGATCCAAAACAGGGTAACAGCCCTGTTTTGGATGCGCAGGGACCTTATATTTGCCCGTACTTCCACTGCCAGTGGGTGGTGTCGATCATAGTTTTGTACGGTTTGGAGGGCTGCCATGGAGTCACTGAAGATTCCAAACGATTGCGCACTGTGTTTGAGGATCTCTCTGGTTGCGACGCATATTGCCAGGAGCTCAGCCTGGTAAACGGTGGAGTAGTGTGGGAGAGCAAGCTTGAGAGCTTTGGTCTCGGTATCACCTCTCCATATGGAGAGTGCGGCCCCAACCTTGCCCCCAATCTTGCTCCCATCCGTGAAGATACGAACCTCAAGTTCGTTCTGGGCATCAAGTTGCTCTTGGTTTACCAGGCTTACGAGCTCCAGCTCAGCGCGCTCCGCAGGGTGTGGAGCCTCCAATGCCGAGGCAACCTGCTCGACCAGTCTGTCACCGAGTGCTGGCTGAGGCACCCCCCTCCTGGCCTCATATAACGAGGCCGCCTCGCGGACTCGGAGGTCGAGGGGGAGTATCCCAGCCAGCACCAGCGCAGCGTTAAGGGAGACTGTCCGGTAAGCCTTACACAGCTTTTGCGCAATACCGCGCTGTACTGCTCCCAACTGCTTAATTACGCCCAGCTTTCTGACGGCCGGGGCCCATACACTGGCGGCGTACAGGATAATCGGCTCTACGGTGGCCACATATATTACCCTGATGACTTCAGGGTGGAGTCCCCAACTGGTCTTTGCCGCCCTGGTTAGCTGTTTGTGGATGCCTATTGCCTTTCTACAGACATTTGCAACGTGCGCGTTGAACGTCAACTTTTCGTCGATGATGACACCCAGGATTTTGATCTCTTTGGACATGGCAATGTCGATCCCGCCCATGCTCAGGCGTGGTGTGTCATATTTTAACTTGCGAGTAATAACCATTGCGTTGGTTTTTTGAGGGGCAAATCTGAGCTTATTGTATACGCCCCACGCCCGAACATGTTCGAGAGCGGCATTGGCACGTCCCTGGATATCCAGCGATGTGTCACCATCGAAGACTAGCACGACGTCATCTGCGAAGGCTTGGCAATAGTCACCCCTAGCTTCCAGGCTCTTTAGGAGCGGGTCCAGCAAAAGATTCCAGAATATGGGTCCCCCTATGGAACCCTGGACGCAGCCCTTACTAGTAGCCTTGCCAAATTCTTCACCCGCGTACCTAACTCTGACCCTTCTATTTTTGAGGTAGCTGTCAATGACCCTCCTCAAGCCAATTGGACACTTTTCCTCAGCCAGACGGACTCTTATAGCCGGCCACCAGGCACTGTCGAAGGCTCCCTCTATGTCCAATGATATTAAGACTACTATTTTCTTCAGATCCAGCTTACTGCGTATGTGCTGTGTTAGGACATAAAGGGAGTCCTCCGTGCTTTTCTGGGGCATGAATCCGTACTGGCGAGTACTCATCCTTGGGATCAAATGGAACTTGAGGCGGGCCACCAACATCTTCTCATATATTTTGCCCAATATCGGCAAAAGGCCGATGGGTCTATATGCTTTGGGGGTGCTGTAGTCTTCTTTCCCAGGCTTCTTTAGCACCACCACAATAGCCTCCTTCCAGGCTTCAGGGAAATGGTGACATCTCAGGCAGCCGTCAAGGAGAGCCAGGGCCACCTCAGGGGCGCCTCCGATAGCCCGGCAACATATATCGGCGGTGAAGCCATCTACTCCTGGGGCTTTCTTGGGGTTGAAGGATCTGCACGCCGCCATCAGTTCAGCCATCGTGAATGGTGGATCGCACGAGTCATCGTGCCCTCCAGCATTCACAGCGTCGGCGTTTTCTCTGATCCTGCGGTGGCATGTGCTGTCACTGTCCGTATGGTCCTCAGGGTAAAAAGTGTTTGCCAGCAATTCGACTGACCCTTTCGTGTCCAGCACCTTCCCGTCCTTCACTAGCGGTTGGTCCTCTCCCCTGCCCTTGGTCCTCCCTATCACCCGGTAAATCCCTTCCCAAACCCCCTCTCTGTCTTGTTTTGCGCAGAAGTTCTTCCAACTCTCGATCATGTCTTTGGCTGCTTCTGTTTCATACTCAATTTTCTGTTTCAGGTACTCTTCAACGACCCTCGATCTTCGGGCCGGTGCAGCACACCTGACTCTGCGTTTCCTGGTGGCGACTTCACACTTCATCCTCTCGAGTTTCTCGGACCACCACGGCAAGGTAAGCACTTCGTTATTTTTCCTCATAGGCATTGATGAGGTGCATGCGTCTCTTATTGCCTGTGTGTATTTATTTATAATTGTGTTAAGTTGGTCGACTGTATTTAATTTTTCTATTTCTATTTTGTTAATTTTATTCTCTTGCATTAATTGGCTGAGTTTCTCACGAAACTCAGGCCAATTTGCTTTTTTGGTATTGAAAATCCTAGTGGTTCTGTTAATTTTTATGCCTTTAGACCTTTTTAATTTGATGTTAAAAATAATGCCGTTGTGATCCGAGCTCGTGAGGCCCTCGTCTACCCTCCAGTCGTCTACCAGGTCCAGGATATCCGTCGAACATGCTGTGATATCAACGTGGCTGCTGTAGCGTTTTCCCCCTCTGATCGTATCAAAGGTCGGAATTTCCCCTCTGTTGAGTATATTAAGACTCAGCTCACCGAGAACTCCAGAAACTTCTTCGCCCCTGCTGTCGATGGACAAGCTTCCCCACCAGGTGCTCTTTGCGTTGGCATCTCCTCCAACAATCCACATTCTGGAACCTACTTCTTCCTCAACGTGTTTGAGGTGGTCTAAGTATGGTCCAATTGGCTGGTCCGGCTCGAAATAAAACGAGACCAGCGTGATCCTCCAGGCACTGGTCCTGATCCCCACCACGGTGATGTTGTTCGTGGTGAGTTTCGGGAACTGTGTGACTATAAGGTCTTGATCAAAGACCGCTATTGCGGCCTTAACAGTACCATCCCCAGTTTCAGTGCTCTGGAAGATTCGAACACCCCTGTGGTTCCTCATAACCTTAGACCCACCCACGTATGGTTCCTGGAGGAGAGCAACGGCAACTCCGCGGTTTGCGGCTTCCAACAAGAGCTCGTTTGTTGCGAGATTTTTCCGCTGGAGGTTGGCTTGTATAATCCTATAGAGGTTTGGGTTGCCATGGGTGCCCTTAGCAGTACGCTACCGTTGATCTGGCGATTTCATCCCACTTACGGCGTGTCGGACAGTCGGGGTTAAAGGCGTTGTGATCGGCATCGTCAAGCTTGGCTCTTGTGCAGTTTTGACATTTGGGTGGAACACCCGAGAGATAATCAGCACATTCCGACTTCAAGTGTGGGCCGCCACAATGACTGCACAAGTCGGCTGATTCCTTACAGAATCGTTTGCCATGCCCATAACCTAGACAGCGTGTACACTGAATCAGTGGGGTTTGGTCTTCTACCCTAACGCGCTGGAGGTCTATGTGCAGGCTTCCGATTTCTGTAGCCCTTCTCCAGATGGTTGGCGAGACGCTGACCACAACGTGATTGGTGTGCGGGTTCCTTGTTCTTCTCCTGAATTTAACTTCCGCCCTGTCCTCCCCTTTGTTGAGGTCGTGGAAAACATCCTTGTTTTGATTCCTCATTGCTCTGAGAACATCCTCGTCTGAGTTAGCAGAGAGGACGCTCTTGAGGATCAGTAACGGGTCCTTGTTTTTCATTTCCTCTACACTGAGATCCTGCCTTTCTCCTTCCAATTTATTTTTAATTTTGTTTCTTTCTTCCTTAGTCTGAAATCCCATTATAATTTTCCTATCTTTGGCCTTTCTTACCCTTTCAACTTTAACCCAGCCCTCTTTTGCGTCCACTGCCTTCCGTATCTTATCCAATACTTCGTCCCCTGTTTCTGTGTCGTCCTTTGATGTAACTACGATGGAGTGCAGCGTACTTCGCGTTGGGTTCGACTTTCCGCTTTGAGTCGCAGCTACACTCGCGTACGTCGACGTCATCCCCCGCTCCATTAACGCTTTCAACTCCTCCATCCTTTTGTTATTTTCTTGTAGCAACTTCGAGTGTTCCTCGATTTGTGTTGCTAACAAGTTTTGTTCAGCGTTGATCGAGAAGGTAACGTCGGCGGCGGCAGTTTCAGGCTCCGTATTTCCCCTCACCCCATCAGACTTTTTTGTTATGGCCTGTTTTTCAGCATCCTTAACTAGCTGAAACAGCCGGTCCAGTGCTTCAACTAGGCCGTTTTTTATTTCCGTCTTCAGGTTCTTTGAACTGCTCAAGTGCATTTTGGCTTTGTTCAAGCAGGCCCTAGCTTCTTGCGAACGGTCCGCATATTGTAGCTTTGGCGGCGTATGCATCACTAATTGTTTGGCGCGCATTGGAAGGGTTTTTGCCTCCTGCGACTCTGGAGGTTTTTGTCCTACGTTAGCAGGGCCAGCCTGCATCGTCTTAGTGGTTAGGGGGGGTGTAGGATTTGTGCTTGTGTTCTTAGCTGCTTCCCATTCCCCGACGCTGCGTCGAACACTTGGAGGTGACGTTCTGGGTTTTGGCGGTGATTTTTCACCATCCGCCTTCTTTGGTGGGGTCCTAATTCCGATGACCATATTGGAGGTATGCGTCAATAAATAAAAAATTGATGTAAATAAAAGTGTAAAGGTGTAAAGGTGTATATAAAAAGTAATAAGAGTGCGTTTAAGATCGTAGTGATCCCCAGTAAAAATAAAAATAAAACTCTCAATGTTTTCTCTACGTTCAATTTCGCGGTCAGTCCTCTAGTTCAATAGAACAAGTCAATCGAATTTAAATAAATAAAAAATTTCGCTTCCAGGTGTCAAAATCCGCCTATATAGAGCAAAATATTTTGGAGCTCTATGTAGAGTCAATTCAGTATATTCAATGGATAGCTCTCCTCGAGCCCTTTCAGATGACCCCAAACTCGGTGCAACTGCACCGAAGGGTTCCGGAGCTATTCAATCTCAAAAATTCCGGTTTTTTGCCAGTTTCGCAACCGAAAAGTGGTTACATGCGGTTATCTCCGGAACTACCGGCTCAAAAACCCCCGTGTTTGGGCTTTTCACACTAGGCTCGGTGAGACCCATCCACTGAAACAGTTTTCAGGCCAAAAAATCCCGAAACCTGAAAAACTCCTGAATATGTGCTAGTCGGATGGGGAAGGGCCAGCCAACGTCCCCAAAGAAAACCCGAGCCTTCTACAACCCCCGGTTCGGGAGCTATCCAAGATTGAAAAATGGTTTGACAGTTCTTGAACTGTCAAAGTCAAATTTCAACCCGGTACAACTTCCCTCCCACTGATCGCAGAACGCCCAAGTTTGGACTTATTCGGCTTGGCTCGTCCTGCTCCGACGCGCAAACTGGTCTTCAGGTTCCTGAAATTTTTCAGCGCCAAATTGCCTGAAACTGGGTAATTCGGACAGGGGTTGTCTCCCCAAACACCTGTCTGAAAACGGCAAGTCTCTGTGACCTCCGGGTCCGGAGCTATGTGGGGCCAAGGTTTTCCAAGATGGCCGCCCAGCTGTCAAATGCCAACTTTGAGTGGCTATATCTCCGCAACCGTTTGCCACAGAGAGACGCGGTTTCGAATGTGGAACCTGGCTCAACTTCCCCTATCTGTCAAAAGTGTTTTCAGAGCTGAAAAACTTCAGGTCCTGAAAACTCCTGAAAACAATATACAAAAATTCTCGCGTGTATTCCGCTGGTAAATATGAAAATCCGGGTATTCTGCGCCCAACGGCTCCGGAGATAATTGCTGTTAAGTTTGTTAACCTAAATAACCAAAATGGCCGAAAATTGCTATTTTCTTCGTTCCTGGAGCTATTGGGGGCAAATTTGGACTTAAACAAGTCACAATGGGTCATAAAAAGCTAGTCCTGCTGTCAAAACAATCTTAAAACTATTTGTTTTCATATAATTTAGAAAAATCACCAAAAATTGAATAACTTTGTTATTTTTATACCAAAAATTTTGAAAAAAATACCTAAATTTGTGTTAAATAAAGCTGTTTAATAAGAAAATTTTCTTCTAAATTTTTTGATGATTTTTAGTATGAAATTTTACAATAAACTAAAAAAGTTACAAATTTTTAATTATAAGCCAAAATAAAGTCTCAAAAATTATAATCTTACGCTAGTTCTGATCTTCTATTGAGCGCGCAGCAGGATCCGCTTGAAAAAGTGCGGGTCCTCACTGAAGATTCTTCAGTACAGGAGCCCAAAGTTTTGATCTTCTATGTAAATTTTTCCCTCCTCAGGTAGGGTTAAAAATCCGCTTGAAGCGTCGTTCGCCTCGTCCGTGCCCCTCTTCTCAGCTACCAAAAAATCAGCTCTCGGCGGTGTGTGGTTCGAGTTCCACGTGGTCAAATTTTGGGGTTATGTTTTTTGTTTTTTCAATTTTTCTCGCCAGTGCCGGGTCAAAAAATTCCCGGCAAGGTGTCGTTTGATGCGTCTTGTTGAGCTCCGTAACTTGGTGAAATAATAATTGGGCCTCAATGATCGTTTTCCAGAGTTAAAGGGCTCCGAAAAATTTTAAAGTCCCAAGTTTTCCGATATTTCACTTGTATTATTTTTCCCGGAGTTTTCCAGCTCACGAGGTTTTCACTGTCACTTGCGCGGCACCGAAACGCGTCGTTTGATATATGACACGACTTCGTATCACCAAAAAATACCACTAAAACGAATTTTTTAGTGCGGAGCTTCACAAAAACGTGGTGTTCGCGGGCACGGTTGGACCCAGACTGGGTTAGGTTAGGTTAGGTTAGGTTTTTTTTTTTTTTTTTTTTTTTTTTTTAATTTGAGGCAGGAGGGGAAATCCTCATGGACGCCCAGACTGCCTCACTAATGACGCAGTCTGGGCAGTGCCGGACTCTTACCGGCTAAAACCCACTCCTGCCTTGACAAGTGTCCCTCTGACATGATCAGAGACCTTGAAATTACAATGTTATCTGACTAGTTACATTTTTATTTTTACATTTTCGGTCAGTTTTAGTTTAATAAATTATACATTGTTTATTTATCCTTATATCTATTTATCCTAAAATCACATTGAAATACACCTTTTATCACAGTTATACAGTTAGTAGTTACACGTTCACATTTTGCTATATACATGCACAACTATACACAATGTTCGTTAGCATTGTTTTCTACCATTGTTTCAGACATTTTGAACGGTTTAATGATAAGCTACTGTTTTATATTATACGCAAATATGAATCCTAAGCTTATTTCCGTTTGCTTATTCCTCCCTATAGTGTTGTTGTTATTCTATTTATTTCTGCTTATAACGCGTTTTGCAACATCTACTATGTATTCCAAAAATATCACTCTTTTTTTCTTATTTGACAGCAACTCTGGGAAATTTTTTGCTATTATTCTGGTCTCCAGCTTGTTCTCAACCTCGAGTCTTTTTAGGGCGTGGACCGGGCAATCGGTCAAAATATGTTCCACCGTTTCGGATGTTCCGGGTTGGCAAATGCACGATGAGTTCTCTTTGCACCTGAAGCGATTCAAGTACTCCGAGAACCCACCGTGCCCTGTTAGTACTTGGGTGGTTATATTGGTTGGGATCATTTGTCGGACAATTTTGTAGGAGGTTGTAACGTCGGGGAGGAAAAGTTTGGTAACTTTTGCTCTGGCACTATCTTTGTACCGTCGGTTCCATTCGTCAATCGACCCCTTTCGGATCTGTCGTTTGACGAATGAAACCGGGCATAGGTCATAGTCTGGCCTAGTTTTTAATTTTAAAGCTGCGTCCTTCGCTAGCTCATCCGCCCTCTCGTTTCCCGCGAGGCCCGCGTGTGCCTTGATCCAGAACAAAGACACAGTTTTGTTCTGGTCTTCAATGGCTCTTAGGTTTTTGCGGGTTTTCACTGCCAGGGGGTGCGTTGTGCTGGGGTTTGCTATGGTCTCCAGGGCTGACCTGGAGTCGCTGTAGATGCCATAGCTCTCCTCGTTTCTTCGTCGAACTTCCTCAGTGGCTTTGCATACTGCGAGGAGTTCCGCCTGGTATACCGTACAGTATGGAGCCAGCTTGAGTTTAAGGGTCTTCACCTCAGCTGCACTATCCCATAATGTAAGCGCTGCCCCAACCTTGCCCTCAATCCGGCTACCGTCGGTAAATATCCGAATAGCCTGGTTGTTGTGGCTATCTAGTTGCTCCTGGTCTACCAGACTCACGAATTCTATCGCAGTATGCTTCCCCGGGTGAGGTGTACTGGAGTGGTTGACTCTTCGCTCGACCTCTCTGTCTGCCAGATCCGGCCGGGATGACCCTCTCCTCGCTTCATACAGGGCGGCTGCCTCTTGTATGCGGAGGTCAAGTGGCAAAATTCCTGCCAATACCAGCACTGAGTGGAGAGAGGCCGTGCGGTATGCCCCACACATTTTTTGAGCAAAACCCCTCTGGACAGCATTAAGGTGTCGTTGAACTCCTAGCTTCTTTGATGCTGAGGACCAGGCGCCAGCCGCATACGTTATTATGGGCTCTACCGTGGCGGTGTATATGATACGGACTATTTCCGGGTGAAGCCCCCAACTGACTTTCGCAGCTCTTGACAGTTGGTTGTAGACACCAAGTGCCTTTTTACAGACGTTAGCCGTATGGCTATTAAAGGTCAATTTGGCGTCCACTGTGAGTCCCAAGATCTTAATTTCCGAGGACATTCCAATGTCGATCCCTCCCATGGTCAGGTGTGGCGTGCCATATCTAAGCTTTCTGGTGATTACCATGGCACAAGTTTTATGCGGTGCGAACTTCAGCTTATTCATGACACCCCACCTCCGAACATGTTCGAGAGCGGCATTGGCCTGTAACTGGATTTCCAGGGCTGTCTCCCCCGAAAACACGAGCACCACATCATCCGCAAAGGCCTGGCAATAGTCGCCTCGCTGTGTGAGACTCTCCAGCAATGGGTTTAATACAAGATTCCACAAGATGGGGCCGCCTATTGATCCTTGAACACATCCTTTGTTGGTGCTCTTTGCGTACTCATGGCCAGCGTACCTTACCCGGACCTTGCGGTCGCTTAGGTAGCTAGCTATCATCCTCCTGAGATTCGCTGGGCACTCCTCCTCCGCCAGTCTGACCTTAATGGCCGGCCACCAAGCACTGTCGAAGGCTCCCTCTATATCCAACGAGACCATCGTGATTAGCTTCCTCTCTTGGAGTTTGCCTCTCACGTGCGCAAGCAGGTCATAGAGGGAGTCTTCCGTGCTCCGCTGTGGCATGAAGCCATACTGGCGAGGACTTATCCGCGGCACCAAGTGCCAAACCAGCCTTCTAACCATCATTTTTTCTAAGATCTTACCCATCACCGGTAACAGTCCAATCGGCCTATAGGACTTGGGACTGGTGTAGTTGTCTTTCCCTGGTTTCCTCAGCACCACCACGGTGGCTTCTTTCCACGCTGTGGGGAAGTGCGTCAGTTGCCAGCACTTATTAAATATTGCCAGGTGCAGTTCCGTGTCCTGAGAAATTACCCGCTGGCAGATGTCGGCTGTGAAGCCATCTACTCCGGGTGCCTTCTTCGGGTTGAAGCTCTCCGTCGCGAACCTGAGCTCCTCCGTCGTAAACTCCGGGTCATGGGTCTCATTATGGCTCCAGTCATTTACTCGGTCAGCAAGAGCTCTGATTCGTTGATGGTCTGAGCTATCCTCATCCTCTCTATCCTCCGGATAGAATGTCTCCGCCAGTAGTCTCGCAGAACCTTCTTGACCCGCTTCTTTCCCATTAAATACCAGCGGCAGATCTTCTTGCCTTTTTGCCGTATTTTTTATTACTCTGTAGATTCCTTCCCAAACCCCTTCCCTGTTCTGTTTCTGACAAAATTCCTTCCAACTCTCTGTCGATCGTTTTCTGACCTCTGACTCATATTTTTCTTTTTCTTCCAGGTACAACGCGACCACACCTTCCCTACGTGACGGCGCAGCGCATCGGATTCTTCTCTTCCTGGTAGTTACGTCATGCTTCATCGCTTCGAGTTCTTCGGACCACCACGGAATGGTAAGTTTTTGGCTTTCTTTTTTCTTTGGCATCGCCTCGTCACATGCTTCAGCCATAACTGCAGTGTACCTTTCAACCATGCCATCTAAATCTTCCTTATTATTTATTAGTTCTATCTGTATTTTATTCATTCTATTTTCGATTTTTAATTGGTCCATTTTTTCATTAAAAACTTCCCAATTAGCTTTTTTCGTGTTGTATTTTCTAGTGGTTCTCTTGATGTTAATACCTTTCCCTTTTTGTAATTTGAGTTTTATTATTATGCCGTTGTGATCCGAGCTCGTTAGGTCTTCAGCTACCGTCCATTCTTCTACCAGATCAAGTAAGTCCTCTGTACATAGTGTCACGTCAACGTGGCTCGTTATTCTTCGTCCCCCTCTGATGGTATCGAAGGTGGGTCTATTCCCGCAGTTAAGTACGTGCAGATCGAGCTCTCCAATCATTCCTGCCAATTCATCCCCTCTATCATCAATGATAGTGCTTCCCCACCACAAACTTTTGGCATTAGCGTCCCCTCCAATGATTGCCTTTTTTGGCTTTAGCTCCTTCAGCATGGCTGTTATGTGGTCCAGGTATGGCCCGATGGGTTGGTCAGGCTCAAAGTAGTACGAGACGGCAACAATCTCCCACGCGCTCGTTCGCATCTTAACCACCATGATGTTGTTGGTGGTGAATTTGGGGCACTTTATGACGTCAATTTCATGGTTAAACACGATTATCGCCGCCTTAACAGTACCCCCGCTGCAGTCCGAGTTTTGGTATACCCTAGCTCCCCCGTACGACTTCATTGCCTTGATTCTTCCCACATATGGTTCCTGCACCAATGCGATGGCTATTTTGCGCTTTTGAGCCTCGAGCATGAGCTCGTTGGTCGCCAGTTGTTTGCGTTGGAGGTTAGCTTGCACTGTGATGAATATTTGTGTAGCTGACGTCTGAGTAGCCCCCGAGACCACCTTAGCAATAAGCTATTGAGGCTCGCGCTAATGCATCCCATTTCCTACGCACCGGGCATTCAGGGCTATAGACCGTGTGGCCTGTATCGTCATGCTTATCTTTGGCGCAGTTCTTGCACGTGGGCCTGTCGCCATTTGCCAGCCCGGTGCATTCGGCCCTGAGGTGTGGCCCGCCGCAATAGTTGCACAAATTCACAGGCTCCGTACACAGCTTACGGCCATGCCCATACGCCAAGCACTTTGTGCACTGTATAAGGGGCGTTTGGTCTTGGACTCTGACGCACTGCAGGTCGATAAAGACCCTGCCAGCCGCAGTAAGTTTCTGCCACAATTTCGGTGTCACCTGTAGGACGACATGGCTCTCTAGCGAGTTACGTGCTCTCCTCCGGTATTTCACTGTGGCGGTCGCCTCCTCAGCAGTCAGGTCCTCAAGCAGGCGGGCATTTTGGACCTTTAGAGCAGTCAAGATATCCTCGTCACTATTGTAGGACAAGAGGTCCTTGATTATCACAAGTGGGTTCCGATTAATTGCTTCTTCCACTTTCAGGTGTTTATCTTTCTTGAGTTGGGCTGTTGTCTTTGCCATTTCCTCTCTGTTGTTGAAGCTCAAAATTACCCTCTTGTCTTTGACTTTTCGGACCCTCTCGATCTGCAATCCGCTCTTCTTCGCGTCCAATACCTCTTTAACCCTTTCTACCACTTCTGTACTGGTGTCCATTGTGACATCGGACGACACAATAACGGATATTTTTTGTTTTTGGCCCCAGGTGTTTTGGGGTGTGGTCAGAGCCTCCGCGTAGGTAGGTGCTCTCTCTCTTATCTCTGAGACCACTTTGCTCATTTCATTGGTTGTTTTTTCGAGCAACCGAATTTCCCTCAGGATATCTCCGCCATTGTGCCCCTCTCTGTCACGCGATTCCTGTGCCTCTCTCTGCTCCTGCATTGCCACCTGCAGCTGTTTAATCATTTGGTTGCCCTCCTTCACTATAAGAGTTTGCTCTTCCAGTGCAGAGCGCAACCAATTGATGTTCCCTAGGTCATCACGTTTTCCATCAACTTTCTGACCATCATTTACCTTTTGTTGGTTTTGTCCATTTGGTCCGATCTTTGCCTTATCTGCCTCTTTCACCAGCTGGTATAGTCGGTCTATTGCCGCTATAACCCCCTTTTTAATCTCCGCCTTAAGATTCCGTGAGTCGTTGAGGTGAAGTTTCGCCTTATTCAGGCAGGCTCTCGCCTCAGCCGTGATGTTGGGATAACCAGGGTCGGTTTTCTTTGGAGGTATCGCGGTTTCCATAGGGACGTGGCGCGTCTCCAGTGTGCTGGTAGTTGGCTGAGAGGTACTTGGTATGTCGTCACGCTTTGGGTTTGCCGGGGACTTGGTCTGGGACTCAGCTTTCCCGGCCTCCCATTCTCCAATGCTTCGCCTCACACAGGGAAGCAAGGGTCCAGCCTTCTCCATCGATTGCGGCGAGCTTCTGGAGCACAGTGAGCTCGCGTGTTCCTTGTGCGGTGTACGGAGCATTTTGGTGTTTTGGGTGAAGGTGAGGTTCATAAAGGAGGTAAAGTGGTGATATTTTTGTATCCCTGTAAAGGGGGGATAGGCACAGAGATATCACAGAACACAGAAACAAAATAAAACAAAATAGAAACGTATCTTAACTGAAAATGTGTAACAATGTGGATTCACGATCCCTAGTGTATCAGCCAATAAGGTTTCGTTAAAAATTTGGATATTTATAAATCTTAAAAAGTTACGTCAAAGTAATACACTTGTCTTAAACTATCTCTTTGAGCTCAATAAAGCTAAGATTATTTAAAATAAAAATAAAAACTGGGTCCCGGACCCTTAGTCTAACTAGCTTAACCTAAAATTAAAATAAACTTTGCCAATCTATATAAAATATTTATTTATTTTTTTGTTTTTTTTTTTCCGGAGCCAAAAAATAGGTCTCTTCCTTCCGATACCAAAAACCCCAAACTCGGGGGGTCTATGACCTCTGGAGCCTAAGTTAAGGCCCGGGGGGGTGAGGTAGCACGGGGGCTATGAGGGGGGTCACAATAGAGGGTCCCGGGAGGGGGGGTATAATCGGGAGGTTAAATAGGTGATATAAATAAATGTACTACAACAAAATAATGGGGGTGAAGTAAAAATAAAAAGGGGGTCAAAAAGGGGGTCTTGGGGGCCTATCCTTTTATAGGTTCTAGCCGGGAGAGGGGGTCATAGGGGGGGGGGCAAATTTGGTCAGAATTTGGATATTCCCAGCCGTTTTCGAGATAGAGTGGGGGTTAGGATAGTTGATGGGTGGGGGATTTTATTAAATGATTATAACATAAGTGTACGTACAATGGCAATACTTGTGGCCCACGGTAGTAATGGGGGGGGGGGGAGGGGGTAAAATTATTTATAATTATTAATTAAAAAGGGGGGTGATCCAAAGAGGGTGGCCTGAGAAACGTTACAGTATATACTATACTTATAGTATATACAGGCTGGTGTCAAAAATGGGCTAACTCGCTCCGTTCCCGAGTTATGGGCGTTTTTAGTATTTCTAAGGTCCCGGGTTCAGTTCCCGTTTGGTGAACTAGTCAACTTTGCAAACAAAACAAAACAAAATTTTTGCAGAATCCTAATCTTAATCTAAAACACACGGTATACACAATTTTTAAATTGGTTTCTTTGACTTTGGACTTTAGTACCGGGGTAAACTGTGGAGAAAATAAAAAAAAAGTGGAGAATTACGTATTATTACCCCGAATTTTTTGTAAACATGTCGCAGAGGGATAGGAACAATTTGTGTGGGTAGTCCTTTCAGAGAAAACTATATTTTGAGGAGCTATTTTCCCTCTACGACTTCCCGTTTGAGAGATATAGCCACTCCAAGACGACTTGTAAACAAGCGGGGACCAGGGAAAAATCCGCGATCAGGGAGAGACTATAAATCCCAAAATAATTGATAAAAAATTTTGAAAAATGTTTTACATGTACTAGTAGCTGAAGACTACTAGCCTCTAAAATAAAAACGCAAAAAAGTTGAACTAGATTTTATTTCCTGTTTTTCTTTCCGAAAGAAACCAATCTATTTTGCCGACGGAAAATTTGTTTGGGTGCACTAATTAAAATCAGTTTTCTGTATACTTATATCTAAAAACTGCGAATTTTCGCATGTGTGGGTCAGGTGACGTCCCAGCTAACCTGCACAGGATTTTGAGACCAGGTCGTCACTGGTTTTTCAGAAATATCGTGTTCGGAAAAAAATTTTTCACGACCGAACAGAAATTTTAAAAGTTTGTAATCTCAATAACAGGTGTTCACTTAAATTGTTTTAAATTTTTAAAAGTACCTTCAGGGTCCTTATCGCATTCTCCTTCTTGAGGAGTGGTCGGGAATAACTTTCAGTCCCAAATTCGGGACTTCGTAGACACGTGGATAACAATGTTTCCCTGGTATTTCCGCGCGCCTGCGCGGAAAAAATCGGGCCTTTTTCCAGGAATGGAGTTCTTGCAAAGGCGGTTCCTATAGCAATTGAAAATTGCTATGTCAACGATCTACTTTTAAAGTTATTTGGCTTTGCAGATCTAAAATTCCCGTTAGGTTAGGTTAGGTTAGGTTAGGTTAGGTTAGGTTAGGTTAGGTTAGGTTAGGTTAGGTTAGGTTAGGTTAGGTTAGGTTAGGTTAGGTTAGGTTAGGTTAGGTTAGGTTAGGTTAGGTTAGGTTAGGTTAGGTTAGGTTAGGTTAGGTTAGGTTAGGTTAGGTTAGGTTAGGTTAGGTTAGGTTTTTTTTTTTTTTTTTTTTTTTTTTTTTTTATTCTCTTAATACTAATCCCGCCAACATGATTGGCGCCTACTATATTTCTCAACCTCATTCATTCTATTCTCTCTTTTGTGCCTCTCGTACTTTCATTCCTCATACTATATCTTTCTTGCTTTCATCGTCATACAGACTGTGGGTGGGACTCCCACTTTATTTAACTAGTGTATGAGCAGACTTTATTTACTGTACAATAGGGATAAAAAACAAATAACACAAAAATGCAGTTTATACAAACAAATCTTACACATCTACTTAGGTACTATCTTAATATACTACTTGTCATTACAGTTTTGTGCGTGCTATTTACTATGCTTCTAAGCTGATATTATTACAATAATAGTGAAGCATAGTGCCGCTTCAACTTCGGTTTCGTGCAATGACTGTGGTGGCCACATTTATGCAGTACATTAGGAACCTTTCCCTCGTTTTCTTAGACATGAACCCATAGACGTTCTCGATTGTAAGTTTCATGTCCAGCTCACTTTCTAGTTGGTAGCGTTCCCTGGTAAAAATTGGGCAATCTACAATTATGTGCTGGACAGTCTCTACCACGCCTGGATCGCAGAGGCATGCTGGACTCTCCTTACACTTGAAGCGGTTCAAGTATTCGGAGAATCCACCATGCCCCGTCAAAACCTGCGTGAGAACACCTGTTGGCCGCACCTGTTGTATAATACGGAAAGCCGCTATAGCGTCCGGAAGAAACATTTTCGTCACAGAGGCCGTCTCGCCCGACACATATCTCCGATTCCATTCCTCAAGCGATTCCCAACGGATCTGTCGCTTGATGAATGAAATCGGACAAAGGTCATAGTCCGGCTTCCTCCGTGACGACAATGCTGCCTCCTTTGCTAACTCGTCTGCACGCTCATTCCCCGGCAGGCCCACGTGGGCCTTGACCCAAAACAAGGACACAGCTTTGCTTTGGCTCAGGGCTTGAACCAAGTTGGCGCGCGCTCGTACTGCCAGGGGATGAAGAGAGCTATGGTTTGCAAGCGTCTGTAATGCAGACATGGAGTCGCTGTACAAACCATAGCTCGCCTCCTTGCGCTTGAGGATCACGTCCGTGGCCTTACAAATGGCCAAGAGTTCCGCCTGATAGACTGTGCAGTACGCGGCGAGGCCAAGCTTGAGGTTCTGGACTTCGCCTTCATTATCCCATAGGGACAATGCGGCTCCAACCTTCCCCTCAATCTTACTGCCGTCCGTGAAAATTCTCACAGCCTGCACATTATTACTGTCTAGCAGCTGTTGGTCTGTCAGGCACATGAACTCCAGGGGCATTTGTGAAGCTGGATGAGGGGCTTTTGCAAATCTTACCATGCTCTCAATCTCCCTATCTCCTGGCACAAATCTGGATGACCCTCTCCTAGCCTCATACATGGCGGCTGCCTCTTGTATGCGCAGGTCTAGAGGTAGTATCCCAGATAGTACAAGTGCCGAGTTCAGAGAGACAGTACGGTAAGACTTGCAGAGCTTCTGGACGAATCCTCGTTGGACAGAGCCTAGCTTCTTCCGTATACCCAGCTTTTTTGCAGCGGGAGCCCAGGCGCAAGCCGCGTACGTGACTATGGGCTCAATTGTTGCAGTGTAAATTGTGTGTATGACTTCCGCATTTAATCCCCAACTCACTTTAGCGGCGCGGGACAGCTGTTTGTAAATGTCTGCTGCCCTCTTGCAGACGTTCGCGGTGTGCTCGTTGAAAGTGAGCTTTTCGTCTATGGTGAGACCAAGCAACTTCATCTTCTTGACCATACCGATGTCGACCCCGGCCATGCTCAGATTTGGGGTGTCGTACTTAAGCTTGTTGGTTACAACCATCGCACAAGTTTTGTGCGGTGCGAACTTCAGTTTATTTCTGACGCCCCAACTCTGAACACGGGCGAGGGCTGCATTGGCAGATCTCGAAACTTCGGTCGCCGTGTCCCCATCCACGACCAAGACGATGTCATCCGCGAACGCCTGCACGAAGTTCCCGCCCCGTTCCAGGTCCTGCAGTAATGGGTCTAGAAGGAGATTCCACAGGATTGGACCGCCAATTGACCCCTGAACACAGCCCTTGTCGGTCTCTCTTGTGCATTCCTCCCCGGCATAACGGACCCTGACCTTCCTACTGTCGAGATAGCTATCAAGCAGCCTCCTGATGTTCACCGGGCACTTTTCCTCAGCCAGCCTGACTCTAATGGCTGGCCACCAAGCGCTGTCGAAGGCGCCCTCTATATCCAATGACACCAAGACAATTAGCTTTTTCAGCCTCAACTTCTCTCGTACATGCTCCATTAGCGTATAGAGGGCGTCCTCGGTGCTCCTCTGGGGCATAAAGCCAAACTGTCGAGTACTGAGCCTCGGTACGAGCTGCCATTTAACTCGTGCTACTATCATCCTCTCCAGGACCTTCCCCAGAACCGGCAATAGACCTATTGGTCTGTATGCTTTGGGGCTCATGTAGTTGTCCTTGCCCGGTTTTCTGAGGACCACGACCGTGGCCTCCTTCCAAATGTTCGGGAAGTGTGCCAATTCAAGGCACTTATTGTAAAGGGCAAGGAACGCTTCCGGGTCCTGGTGGATCGCTCGACTGCAGATATCGGATGTAAGTCCATCTCCTCCCGGTGCTTTCTTGGGATTAAAACCTGCCACGGCGGACCTCAGCTCCAGCGACGTAAATGGTGGGTCATGATATTCATCATAGACCCAGTCATTTACTCGACTGGCCGCTTCTCTTATTCGCCTGTGGTCAGCGTTGTCCTCATCTACTCTATCCTTAGGGTAGAACGTATCTGCGAGTAGGGCGGCCGATTCTCTTGGATTAAGGAATGCACCATCGCTGCATAGGGTCAGTTCTTCCTGCCTTCTGGCGGTCCTACCGATAATCCTGTAGATTCCCTCCCAAACCCCTTCCCGGTCCTGCTTCCGGCAGAACTCCTTCCAACTAGCGGTAAGGGCATTCTTTGCTTGCATCTCATATTCCTCTTTGGCTTTCAGGTACTCGTCGATGACCATCGCTCGCCGGACCGGTGCAGCGTTGCGGATGCGGTTCTTTTTAGTGGCTACCTCTTTCTTCTTCGCAGCGAGCTCCTCGGACCACCACGGACAGGTGAGTTTAACTTGACTACATGCTTTTGGGATGGCGTTATTGCATGCTTCTACTATTATATTTACATATTTTTCTAATAATTCCTCTAGTTTTCCCTTACTATTTATTTTCTTTATTCTATCTAAATTTATGTTATGTTCAATTTTAAGTTCCCCAAGACTAATTTTAAAAGCTTCCCAATCCGCTTTTCGGGTATTGAATTTTCTTGTTGTCCTACGGATATTTACCCCCGCTTCCCTTTTAATTTTTAAATCGAAGAAAATCGTGTTATGGTCCGAGGATGTTGCTCCTGTATCAACCCGCCAGCCGTCCACCAGGTCAAAAAGGTCAAGCGAACAGGCCGTGACGTCCACATGGCTTCTAAACACCCTACCACCTCTGATAGTATCAAAAGTGGGAGTATCACCAGTGTTCAGCACCTGAAGCTCCAATTCTTCCAGGGTCCCAGACATTTCCTCGCCCCTGGGGTCCTCAATGATGCTGCCCCACCAGGCACTTTTCGCGTTCGCGTCGCCACCTATCGGTTAGGTTAGGTTAGGTTAGGTTAGGTTAGGTTAGGTTAGGTTAGGTTAGGTTAGGTTAGGTTAGGTTAGGTTAGGTTAGGTTAGGTTAGGTTAGGTTAGGTTAGGTTAGGTTTTTTTTTTTTTTTTTTTTTTTTTTTTTTTGGTTTGGCAGGAGTGGGAAATCCTCATGGACGCCCAGACTGCCCCACTAGTGAGCCAGTCTGGGCAGTGCCGGACTCATACCGGCTAAAACCCACTCCTGCCTTTCTAAGTGTCCCCCTGACATAGTCAGAGACCTTATTTAGTAATTTTTATGTAAATTGCAATTTTTTAAATTTTGGATTTTACTGAATTATAAATGAAGTTTTTACTAGTATTAATGTTTATCTAATTTTTTATTTATTATCTTAATTTTATCTTTTATTTCATTTTGAGTATCTATTAATTTATTCTATGCTTTGTCAGTATATAAACTTATATATTAAAAGCATAGCTTTATGTTTCTTTATTTCTTTTTATTACTTTTGAGGCTATTCTTACGCAGTATTCCAATAAAATTTTTCTTAGTTTATTGTTTTTCATCAATTTTCCTATATTGTCCATATTTATTTCTGTCTCCAATTCTATTTCCGTATTTAATCTTTCCACTCCGTACGCAGGGCATTCCGTTAAAATATGAGGGACAGATTCTAGGGCATCAGGCTCACAGATGCACGATGGGCTCCCCCTACACTTAAAGCGGTGCAGGTATTCAGAGAACCCACCGTGCCCCGTCAAGATCTGTGTTACCACTCCGGTTGGATTAACTTTGCTGACAATTTTGAAGGCATCTATCGCATCTGGGAGGAACATTTTTTTTTTTTTTTTTTTTTTTTTTTTTTTGTGCTAATAAGAACTGACGTTCTTAGTAATTGATTACAATCTAGCCTAATAGACTAATAAGTAATTTAAATCTAACTTAATATGTTACGTGATAGATTATGTTATAACTAAGAATAGTGTCAATTTGCACTTTTACACAAGGTCAATTTCGTAGCACTTTCTTAGGGTCTGATAATTGTCAAAACACTTTGTTCATGTGTTACATGTATAGCACAGCATTGTTACTATTTATTATTAATTCACTATTTACACACTACACTAACTCAAATGGTTTAGTTCTCTTTAGCCTACGCACTATGTCCGTGTTGTCTAGCAGCTGAATTGCCTCGACATTCACATGTCGGTGGAGTCTGTGTTCGTGGGCTTCAGCAAATTTTTGGATGATGGTGGTGACGAGGTCCATTTTAAGGTCACGGTGGAGGTCGTCATTTCTAATGTACCATGGTGCATTAACAGCATCCCTGAGTACTTTGTTTTGGAATTGTTGAATTATTTTGACGTTGCTTTGTTTAGTACAGCCCCAAAGTTGGATGCCATACGTCCAAATTGGCATAAGAATATGCTTGTATAATATAATTTTATTATGTATTGATAGGCAGGATTTCCTTCCGAGTAACCAATACATACTTTTATAACGTATGTCGAGTTCCTGTCTTTTCTTTTTGACGTGAGATTTCCAACGCAGTTTGGCGTCAAGAGTTATGCCAAGGTATTTGGCTGTATTAGCATAAGGCACTTGCATGCCATTTATGTAGATTGGGTGGTAATCGCAGTGTTTATTAGTGAAGTCAATATGAATTGATTTTGATTCATTCAGTTTGATCTTCCACTTTTGTGTCCAGTCATAAACTTTGTCCACAGCTAGTTGAACTTTTTCGACTGCTTCTTTGTGGCTTGATCCGGTAGCCATAATAGCAGTGTCATCTGCAAATGTCGCAATGGTGTTGTTTTCCAGCTCTGGGATATCGCATGTGTATAGCAAATACAAGATTGGGCCTAGCACACTTCCTTGTGGTACCCCAGCTTTTATAGTTTTTAGCTCGGAATATGCATCCTCTTGCCTTATTCTAAACATTCTGTTACTTATATATGATTCTAGAATGTCTGCAAATTCTGGAGGTAGCATGCGTCTGAGTTTAAATACCAGACCCTCATGCCAAACTTTATCAAAAGCTTGCGCGACATCTAGGAATACGGTGGCGCAGACTTGCTTATTTTCGAGTGTTTTTTCAATAATGTTAGTTATTCTGTGTACCTGGTCTATTGTAGAGTGTTTTTCCCTGAAGCCAAATTGATGGTTTGGTATTAGGTCTTTTTCTTCTATTATTGGTTTTAACCGTTTTAACAACAGTTTTTCAAATAGTTTCGATAATACGGGCAACAGGGAAATGGGTCTATATGATGATGCTTCATGGGGTGGTTTCCCAGGCTTCGCAATCATAATAACTTCAGCAACCTTCCATGGTTCAGGTACATGTTTTAGCATAAATGCAGCATTGATAAGTCTGGTCAGCTTTACTATGGCTTTGCGCGGGAGGTGTTTTAAAACTTCTCCTGTTATAAGGTCGTAACCCGGGGATTTCTTTGAGCTAATGTTGGTTTGAATTTCTCTCAGAACTTCTTTAGGAGTCACAAGTCGAATCTTTTGGCTTTGTGATAACTTTTCACTCTCAAGTATGTCTATGGAGCTCTCATTGGGTTGAAAAGTGTTTTCTAAGTATTGGGCAAACCTAAACGCTTTTTGTTCATTGCTTATGGCCCAATTTCCGTCGCTGTTTCTGATGGGCGGTATTTGCATAATCGGCCTTTTTAGTTTTCTTGTAGCTTTCCAGAGAGAGAAATTCGTTGATTGGTCGTTGGTTAGCTGCACAAGGTTAGCATTCAGACAGTCATCCTCAAATTGAAGAATTTTCCTCTTTAACCGTTTAGTTAGGTTATTTAATAATGTTTTATCCCGCGGGCATCTTGTTTGGTGCCACCGCTTTCTTTGCTTTCTTTTCTCAGATAGTAGATTCACAATTTCCTTGGGATAGATATGTCCCTTATATTTACGTTTTAACTGTGGCGTATTGTTCCACGCACATTGTTGGATATTAACAACATATTTGTTTACTTCTGAGTCCAGCTGATCCTGATTTTGTAACGGGGTTTTTAGGTCAATAATATTATTTAGATCATGGGCAAAACTATCCCAATCTGTAGACTTATTAACCAGGGTTAAATGGCTTTCTCTTAGTAGAATTTTTTGACTGAGTCTTAGGATAATCGGGGAATGGTCCGAATTCATGTCAAAACCTTCCTCCAAATTAACGTAATTGGTGGATATATTTTTGCATATGAAAAAGTCTATAAGATCCGGTATTTTCTGGTGGTCAGTTGGCCAGTATGTTGGTTTCCCTGTGCTCATAACTTCACAATGTGAATCTTTAACTGCATTTAAAAGCTGCCTTCCCTTTGTTGTAGTAAGTCTTGATCCCCAGTACGTGTGCTTGGCATTGAAATCACCGCCTAGGATGAATCTCTGGTCTAGAAGTTTAAAGAATTGTAAATATCGTTCTTTTCTTATCATGTGCCTTGGAGGACAGTATATGGCTGCTATCGAAATGTGACAAAATTTGGTTTTAACAGATACTGCTACGGCTTGAATGTCTGGTTCTTCAAATTTACTTTGTTCGTAATGGTTGATATTTTCTTTGATTATAACCGCGCTACCTCCTCTGGCGGAGTTGTCAGGGTGGAGCGAATTATATACTTTGTATCCTCTAAATTTTATGAAAGATTGGTTAGTGAAGTGTGTCTCGGAGATCAAACACACGTCTATATTTTCTGTCTCTAGGACTGCCTGTAACTCATTCTGATGTTTGAGGAGCCCATTGGAGTTCCACGCCATTATTTTTAGTGTGTTACTCATTTTTGACAGTTAAAAACAGCTGTTTTGGTGCTGGATTCTAGCTTCTCTAATCTTTTGTCAAATGTAGTAATACACTGCAAGATCTGATTTATCTTATCCTCCAGGTTCGAAGGTTGTGTACCTTGTTTCGCAGCTTGTGCATAGGAGCTACTTGCTTGAACAGGTTTCGTAGATGTCTGGAAACTTACTTTCCGTGCCTGTCTTTCAGGATTTCCTATGGAAGGAGACTGTTGAGCAGTTGGCACAACAATTTTCTTTTTGATGCTTTTGTTTTTCATAATTTGCATCTCCTTGGCTACTTCGCACCCTCTGTAGTTGGCTGGGTGGGGTAAGCCACAGTGGACGCATTTTGGTTTCTCTTGCGGAGATTTAGTACAGTTTGCTGTAAGATGCTTGCCAGTGCATTTTACACACCTTGGCTCTTTTCTGCAGTATTTATGTGTATGTCCATATGCCTGGCATCTCTTACATTGAGGAATGAGTTTCGGATTTTTGAGAGGGTGTATTTCAATTTTGCACCCTAAAATGTGTTTGATGCCATAGATTTTGTTGACATCTTCGTCATTATTAAATGATAAGACGAACATATTGAGTGGTTCTTTACTCTTCCAGCTCAACTTGCTGTCAACTTTTTCGATTTTCAGACCTTGCGATATTAAATCATCTTTGATTCGTTCTGGCTGGCAAGAAGAATGTATTTTTTTTACTACAACTCTTATTGGTCGAGCCTGTTTGTTCTCGTATGAATGCCAAAGATATTCTTTTTCTGACAAAAGTTTAGCAATCGTTCTATAAGAGTCCTCGGTTTTAGCGTTGATCTTCACACAATCTCCATTCATCATTTTTGCGGTGAATGATTCAGTTGGTTGGGTTTCAGTTAGTGAGTCGTAGAACATTTGGTAGTTCTTGACTCCATCTATTATGATTGGCGGCGGTGGAGGCACTTTTTTGACTAATGTCTGTTCTTTCTCACATTTTTGTTGTTGTTGGGCGCTTGTTCCAGTTTGTTGTGGTGGAGAGAGGGAGATGTTTAGCTTCCTTTTCTTCCTACTTTTAGCCCTAATCCACTCAGTCTCTTTAGCGAGTTCTTCCTCGTCTGTGCAGTAGTCGACATTTTCTTTTTCAGGTTGAGAAAATTGTATGCTGCTTTTAGCTTCCAATTCCTTAGGGACATTATTTCCCTTGGAGCTGGGGTTTTCATTTTGACGGCTTTGGAGTTGTCGCTGGAGACCTTCTATTTGGACCTTCATGTCATTGACAAGAAGTTCCAGTTTTTCTCTCTCTGATTTTTCTTGGATGTAACTGTCATACAACAGCTTTTCCAGATCCGTTTTAATTTTTATCTTAGTTGACGACATTGTAAGGGAAGTAAAAACTTCACCTTCACAATTATTTAATTCCACTGTTTACACTAATACATTATAATTAATAACTGGGTCATCGCGGCGACCTTGATAAACCGATTTCGCAACGCGGCGACGACGGTGTTATTGTGATGCGCCAGCGAATTACTCAGAACTAGAGCACCCGCGCGCGAATGATATACGTCCGTTCTCGGTAGAAGCCAAACACGGAACATTTTTGTGACGGAGGCTGTTTCGCCTTTTTGGTATCTCCGGTTCCATTCGTCGAGCGACCCCACTCGGATTTGCCGCTTGACGAATGACACCGGGCAAAGGTCATAGTCCGGCTTCTTTTTGGATTTGAGTGCAGCCTCTTTCGCTAGGTGGTCTGCGCGTTCGTTGCCCTCTAGTCCGGCATGAGCCTTAGGTTAGGTTAGGTTAGGTTAGGTTAGGTTAGGTTAGGTTAGGTTAGGTTAGGTTTTTTTTTTTTTTTTTTTTTTTTTTTTTTTTAATTTGAGGCAGGAGGGGAAATCCTCATGGACGCCCAGACTGCCTCACTAATGACGCAGTCTGGGCAGTGCCGGACTCTTACCGGCTAAAACCCACTCCTGCCTTGACAAGTGTCCCTCTGACATGATCAGAGACCTTGAAATTACAATGTTATCTGACTAGTTACATTTTTATTTTTACATTTTCGGTCAGTTTTAGTTTAATAAATTATACATTGTTTATTTATCCTTATATATATTTATCCTAAAATCACATTGAAATACACTTTTTATCACAGTTATACAGTTAATAGTTACACGTTCACATTTTGCTATATACATTCACAACTATACACAATGTTCGTTAGCATTGTTTTCTAACATTGTTTCAGACATTTTGAACGGTTTAATGATAAGCTACTGTTTTATATTATACGCAAATATGAATCCTAAGCTTATTTCCGTTTGCTTATTCCTCCCTATAGTGTTGTTGTTATTCTATTTATTTCTGCTTATGACGCGTTTTGCAACATCTACTATGTATTCCAAAAATATCACTCTTTTTTTCTTATTTGACAGCAACTCTGGGAAATTTTTTGCTACCATTCTGGTCTCCAGCTTGTTCTCAACCTCGAGTCTTTTTAGGGCGTGGACCGGGCAATCGGTCAAAATATGTTCCACCGTTTCGGATGTTCCGGGTTGGCAAATGCACGATGAGTTCTCTTTGCACCTGAAGCGATTCAAGTACTCCGAGAACCCACCGTGCCCTGTTAGTACTTGGGTGGTTATATTGGTTGGGATCATTTGTCGGACAATTTTGTAGGAGGTTGTAACGTCGGGGAGGAAAAGTTTGGTAACTTTTGCTCTGGCACTATCTTTGTACCGTCGGTTCCATTCGTCAATCGACCCCTTTCGGATCTGTCGTTTGACGAATGAAACCGGGCATAGGTCATAGTCTGGCCTAGTTTTTAATTTTAAAGCTGCGTCCTTCGCTAGCTCATCCGCCCTCTCGTTTCCCGCGAGGCCCGCGTGTGCCTTGATCCAGAACAAAGACACAGTTTTGTTCTGGTCTTCAATGGCTCTTAGGTTTTTGCGGGTTTTCACTGCCAGGGGGTGCGTTGTGCTGGGGTTTGCTATGGTCTCCAGGGCTGACCTGGAGTCGCTGTAGATGCCATAGCTCTCCTCGTTTCTTCGTCGAACTTCCTCAGTGGCTTTGCATACTGCGAGGAGTTCCGCCTGGTATACCGTACAGTATGGAGCCAGCTTGAGTTTAAGGGTCTTCACCTCAGCTGCACTATCCCATAATGTAAGCGCTGCCCCAACCTTGCCCTCAATCCGGCTACCGTCGGTAAATATCCGAATAGCCTGGTTGTTGTGGCTATCTAGTTGCTCCTGGTCTACCAGACTCACGAATTCTATCGCAGTATGCTTCCCCGGGTGAGGTGTACTGGAGTGGTTGACTCTTCGCTCGACCTCTCTGTCTGCCAGATCCGGCCGGGATGACCCTCTCCTCGCTTCATACAGGGCGGCTGCCTCTTGTATGCGGAGGTCAAGTGGCAAAATTCCTGCCAATACCAGCACTGAGTGGAGAGAGGCCGTGCGGTATGCCCCACACATTTTTTGAGCAAAACCCCTCTGGACAGCATTAAGGTGTCGTTGAACTCCTAGCTTCTTTGATGCTGAGGACCAGGCGCCAGCCGCATACGTTATTATGGGCTCTACCGTGGCGGTGTATATGATACGGACTATTTCCGGGTGAAGCCCCCAACTGACTTTCGCAGCTCTTGACAGTTGGTTGTAGACACCAAGTGCCTTTTTACAGACGTTAGCCGTATGGCTATTAAAGGTCAATTTGGCGTCCACTGTGAGTCCCAAGATCTTAATTTCCGAGGACATTCCAATGTCGATCCCTCCCATGGTCAGGTGTGGCGTGTCATATCTAAGCTTTCTGGTGATTACCATGGCACAAGTTTTATGCGGTGCGAACTTCAGCTTATTCATGACACCCCACCTCCGAACATGTTCGAGAGCGGCATTGGCCTGTAACTGGATTTCCAGGGCTGTCTCCCCCGAAAACACGAGCACCACATCATCCGCAAAGGCCTGGCAATAGTCGCCTCGCTGTGTGAGACTCTCCAGCAATGGGTTTAATACAAGATTCCACAAGATGGGGCCGCCTATTGATCCTTGAACACATCCTTTGTTGGTGCTCTTTGCGTACTCATGGCCAGCGTACCTTACCCGGACCTTGCGGTCGCTTAGGTAGCTAGCTATCATCCTCCTGAGATTCGCTGGGCACTCCTCCTCCGCCAGTCTGACCTTAATGGCCGGCCACCAAGCACTGTCGAAGGCTCCCTCTATATCCAACGAGACCATCGTGATTAGCTTCCTCTCTTGGAGTTTGCCTCTCACGTGCGCAAGCAGGTCATAGAGGGAGTCTTCCGTGCTCCGCTGTGGCATGAAGCCATACTGGCGAGGACTTATCCGCGGCACCAAGTGCCAAACCAGCCTCCTAACCATCATTTTTTCTAAGATCTTACCCATCACCGGTAACAGTCCAATCGGCCTATAGGACTTGGGACTGGTGTAGTTGTCTTTCCCTGGTTTCCTCAGCACCACCACGGTGGCTTCTTTCCACGCTGTGGGGAAGTGCGTCAGTTGCCAGCACTTATTAAATATTGCCAGGTGCAGTTCCGTGTCCTGAGAAATTACCCGCTGGCAGATGTCGGCTGTGAAGCCATCTACTCCGGGTGCCTTCTTCGGGTTGAAGCTCTCCGTCGCGAACCTGAGCTCCTCCGTCGTAAACTCCGGGTCATGGGTCTCATTATGGCTCCAGTCATTTACTCGGTCAGCAAGAGCTCTGATTCGTTGATGGTCTGAGCTATCCTCATCCTCTCTATCCTCCGGATAGAATGTCTCCGCCAGTAGTCTCGCAGAACCTTCTTGACCCGCTTCTTTCCCATTAAATACCAGCGGCAGATCTTCTTGCCTTTTTGCCGTATTTTTTATTACTCTGTAGATTCCTTCCCAAACCCCTTCCCTGTTCTGTTTCTGACAAAATTCCTTCCAACTCTCTGTCGATCGTTTTCTGACCTCTGACTCATATTTTTCTTTTTCTTCCAGGTACAACGCGACCACACCTTCCCTACGTGACGGCGCAGCGCATCGGATTCTTCTCTTCCTGGTAGTTACGTCATGCTTCATCGCTTCGAGTTCTTCGGACCACCACGGAATGGTAAGTTTTTGGCTTTCTTTTTTCTTTGGCATCGCCTCGTCACATGCTTCAGCCATAACTGCAGTGTACCTTTCAACCATGCCATCTAAATCTTCCTTATTATTTATTAGTTCTATCTGTATTTTATTAATTCTATTTTCGATTTTTAATTGGTCCATTTTTTCATTAAAAACTTCCCAATTAGCTTTTTTCGTGTTGTATTTTCTAGTGGTTCTCTTGATGTTAATACCTTTCCCTTTTTGTAATTTGAGTTTTATTATTATGCCGTTGTGATCCGAGCTCGTTAGGTCTTCAGCTACCGTCCATTCTTCTACCAGATCAAGTAAGTCCTCTGTACATAGTGTCACGTCAACGTGGCTCGTTATTCTTCGTCCCCCTCTGATGGTATCGAAGGTGGGTCTATTCCCGCAGTTAAGTACGTGCAGATCGAGCTCTCCAATCATTCCTGCCAATTCATCCCCTCTATCATCAATGATAGTGCTTCCCCACCACAAACTTTTGGCATTAGCGTCCCCTCCAATGATTGCCTTTTTTGGCTTTAGCTCCTTCAGCATGGCTGTTATGTGGTCCAGGTATGGCCCGATGGGTTGGTCAGGCTCAAAGTAGTACGAGACGGCAACAATCTCCCACGCGCTCGTTCGCATCTTAACCACCATGATGTTGTTGGTGGTGAATTTGGGGCACTGTATGACGTCAATTTCATGGTTAAACACGATTATCGCCGCCTTAACAGTACCCCCGCTGCAGTCCGAGTTTTGGTATACCCTAGCTCCCCCGTACGACTTCATTGCCTTGATTCTTCCCACATATGGTTCCTGCACCAATGCGATGGCTATTTTGCGCTTTTGAGCCTCGAGCATGAGCTCGTTGGTCGCCAGTTGTTTGCGTTGGAGGTTAGCTTGCACTGTGATGAATATTTGTGTAGCTGACGTCTGAGTAGCCCCCGAGACCACCTTAGCAATAAGCTATTGAGGCTCGCGCTAATGCATCCCATTTCCTACGCACCGGGCATTCAGGGCTATAGACCGTGTGGCCTGTATCGTCATGCTTATCTTTGGCGCAGTTCTTGCACGTGGGCCTGTCGCCATTTGCCAGCCCGGTGCATTCGGCCCTGAGGTGTGGCCCGCCGCAATAGTTGCACAAATTCACAGGCTCCGTACACAGCTTACGGCCATGCCCATACGCCAAGCACTTTGTGCACTGTATAAGGGGCGTTTGGTCTTGGACTCTGACGCACTGCAGGTCGATAAAGACCCTGCCAGCCGCAGTAAGTTTCTGCCACAATTTCGGTGTCACCTGTAGGACGACATGGCTCTCTAGCGAGTTACGTGCTCTCCTCCGGTATTTCACTGTGGCGGTCGCCTCCTCAGCAGTCAGGTCCTCAAGCAGGCGGGCATTTTGGACCTTTAGAGCAGTCAAGATATCCTCGTCACTATTGTAGGACAAGAGGTCCTTGATTATCACAAGTGGGTTCCGATTAATTGCTTCTTCCACTTTCAGGTGTTTATCTTTCTTGAGTTGGGCTGTTGTCTTTGCCATTTCCTCTCTGTTGTTGAAGCTCAAAATTACCCTCTTGTCTTTGACTTTTCGGACCCTCTCGATCTGCAATCCGCTCTTCTTCGCGTCCAATACCTCTTTAACCCTTTCTACCACTTCTGTACTGGTGTCCATTGTGACATCGGACGACACAATAACGGATATTTTTTGTTTTTGGCCCCAGGTGTTTTGGGGTGTGGTCAGAGCCTCCGCGTAGGTAGGTGCTCTCTCTCTTATCTCTGAGACCACTTTGCTCATTTCATTGGTTGTTTTTTCGAGCAACCGAATTTCCCTCAGGATATCTCCGCCATTGTGCCCCTCTCTGTCACGCGATTCCTGTGCCTCTCTCTGCTCCTGCATTGCCACCTGCAGCTGTTTAATCATTTGGTTGCCCTCCTTCACTATAAGAGTTTGCTCTTCCAGTGCAGAGCGCAACCAATTGATGTTCCCTAGGTCATCACGTTTTCCATCAACTTTCTGACCATCATTTACCTTTTGTTGGTTTTGTCCATTTGGTCCGATCTTTGCCTTATCTGCCTCTTTCACCAGCTGGTATAGTCGGTCTATTGCCGCTATAACCCCCTTTTTAATCTCCGCCTTAAGATTCCGTGAGTCGTTGAGGTGAAGTTTCGCCTTATTCAGGCAGGCTCTCGCCTCAGCCGTGATGTTGGGATAACCAGGGTCGGTTTTCTTTGGAGGTATCGCGGTTTCCATAGGGACGTGGCGCGTCTCCAGTGTGCTGGTAGTTGGCTGAGAGGTACTTGGTATGTCGTCACGCTTTGGGTTTGCCGGGGACTTGGTCTGGGACTCAGCTTTCCCGGCCTCCCATTCTCCAATGCTTCGCCTCACACAGGGAAGCAAGGGTCCAGCCTTCTCCATCGATTGCGGCGAGCTTCTGGAGCACAGTGAGCTCGCGTGTTCCTTGTGCGGTGTACGGAGCATTTTGGTGTTTTGGGTGAAGGTGAGGTTCATAAAGGAGGTAAAGTGGTGATATTTTTGTATCCCTGTAAAGGGGGGATAGGCACAGAGATATCACAGAACACAGAAACAAAATAAAACAAAATAGAAACGTATCTTAACTGAAAATGTGTAACAATGTGGATTCACGATCCCTAGTGTATCAGCCAATAAGGTTTCGTTAAAAATTTGGATATTTTTAAATCTTAAAAAGTTACGTCAAAGTAATACACTTGTCTTAAACTATCTCTTTGAGCTCAATAAAGCTAAGATTATTTAAAATAAAAATAAAAACTGGGTCCCGGACCCTTAGTCTAACTAGCTTAACCTAAAATTAAAATAAACTTTGCCAATCTATATAAAATATTTATTTATTTTTTTGTTTTTTTCCGGAGCCAAAAAATAGGTCTCTTCCTTCCGATACCAAAAACCCCAAACTCGGGGGGTCTATGACCTCTGGAGCCTAAGTTAAGGCCCGGGGGGGTGAGGTAGCACGGGGGCTATGAGGGGGGTCACAATAGAGGGTCCCGGGAGGGGGGGTATAATCGGGAGGTTAAATAGGTGATATAAATAAATGTACTACAACAAAATAATGGGGGTGAAGTAAAAATAAAAAGGGGGTCAAAAAGGGGGTCTTGGGGGCCTATCCTTTTAAAGGTTCTAGCCGGGAGGGGGGGTCATAGGGGGGGGGGGCAAATTTGGTCAGAATTTGGATATTCCCAGCCGTTTTCGAGATAGAGTGGGGGTTAGGATAGTTGATGGGTGGGGGATTTTATTAAATGATTATAACATAAGTGTACGTACAATGGCAATACTTGTGGCCCACGGTAGTAATGGGGGGGGGGGGGGAGGGGGTAAAATTATTTATAATTATTAATTAAAAAGGGGGGTGATCCAAAGAGGGTGGCCTGAGAAACGTTACAGTATATACTATACTTAGACTACTACTTAGTCTGTGCTTATAGTATATACAGGCTGGTGTCAAAAATGGGCTAACTCGCTCCGTTACCGAGTTATGGGCGTTTTTAGTATTTCTAAGGTCCCGGGTTCAGTTCCCGTTTGGTGAACTAGTCAACTTTGCAAACAAAACAAAACAAAATTTTTGCAGAATCCTAATCTTAATCTAAAACACACGGTATACACAATTTTTAAATTGGTTTCTTTGACTTTGGACTTTAGTACCGGGGTAAACTGTGGAGAAAATAAAAAAAGTGGAGAATTACGTATTATTACCCCGAATTTTTTGTAAACATGTCGCAGAGGGATAGGAACAATTTGTGTGGGTAGTCCTTTCAGAGAAAACTATATTTTGAGGAGCTATTTTCCCTCTACGACTTCCCGTTTGAGAGATATAGCCACTCCAAGACGACTTGTAAACAAGCGGGGACCAGGGAAAAATCCGCGATCAGGGAGAGACTATAAATCCCAAAATAATTGATAAAAAATTTTGAAAAATGTTTTACATGTACTAGTAGCTGAAGACTACTAGCCTCTAAAATAAAAACGCAAAAAAGTTGAACTAGATTTTATTTCCTGTTTTTCTTTCCGAAAGAAACCAATCTATTTTGCCGACGGAAAATTTGTTTGGGTGCACTAATTAAATCAGTTTTCTGTATACTTATATCTAAAAACTGCGAATTTTCGCATGTGTGGGTCAGGTGACGTCCCAGCTAACCTGCACAGGATTTTGAGACCAGGTCGTCACTGGTTTTTCAGAAATATCGTGTTCGGAATAAAATTCTGTCTTTTTCACGACCGAACAGAAATTTTAAAAGTTTGTAATCTCAATAACAGGTGTTCACTTAAATTGTTTTAAATTTTTTTTTTTTTTTTTTTTTAAAAGTACCTTCAGGGTCCTTATCGCATTCTCCTTCTTGAGGAGTGGTCGGGAATAACTTTCAGTCCCAAATTCGGGACTTCGTAGACACGTGGATAACAATGTTTCCCTGGTATTTCCGCGCGCCTGCGCGGAAAAAATCGGGCCTTTTTCCAGGAATGGAGTTCTTGCAAAGGCGGTTCCTATAGCAATTGAAAATTGCTATGTCAACGATCTACTTTTAAAGTTATTTGGCTTTGCAGATCTAAAATTCCCGTAACTTCACTTAATTATCACTATTTTGGTGAACACTTGCACAGTTTAAACCTTAGCACAACACTTTTAACACTCCCGTGATCGCCTCGTGATTGCGCGTGTTTTGATATGTGACACGAGTGTTTTTGAAAACTTTTTACTATTTTCGCGATTTTTCACAGCGGAGCGCGGTTTAAACTGAACTGATCGCGGCGGGGGACGCCGGGTGACTCGGTTAGGTTAGGTTAGGTTAGGTTAGGTTAGGTTAGGTTAGGTTAGGTTAGGTTAGGTTAGGTTAGGTTAGGTTAGGTTAGGTTAGGTTAGGTTAGGTTAGGTTAGGTTAGGTTAGGTTAGGTTAGGTTAGGTTAGGTTAGGTTAGGTTAGGTTAGGTTAGGTTAGGTTAGGTTAGGTTAGGTTAGGTTAGGTTAGGTTAGGTTAGGTTAGGTTAGGTTAGGTTAGGTTAGGTTAGGTTAGGTTAGGTTAGGTTAGGTTAGGTTGAGGACTCTACACGGCGTGCCTCGAGCAGGGCCAGTTTCCCACTCTGTGGAAGTCTGGTCGTTTGGTCCTGCTCAGGAAGGCGGGGCGCCCTGCGGACTCACCATCCGCGTACCGGCCCATAGTGCTGCTTGACGAGGTGGGCAAGCTGTTCGAGCGGATAATCGCAGCCCGCCTCGTCGGCCACTTGTGCAGAGAGGGGCCGGACCTGGACGACAGCCAGTTCGGGTTTCGGCATGGGCGCTCTACGATCCACGCTGTGTCGCGGGTTAGAGTCCTGGCGGAGGAAGCGGTGTCCCGGGGCGGGGTGATGTTGGCGGTGTCCTTGGACATCTCCAACGCCTTCAACACCCTGCCCTGGAGTTGTATTCGGGAGGCACTGCGGTATCATGGGGTGCCTCCCTACCTCCGCCACATCGTTGGGGCTTATTTGTCAGAGAGGTGTGTCACCTACATGGGACGTGATGGTGGAAACCAGCGCCGCATGTCGTGCGGTGTTCCGCAGGGTTCGGTTGTAGGCCCGCTCCTGTGGAACATCGGGTACGACTGGGTGCTGAGGGGCGAGCTCGGCCCGGGGGTAGACCTGACGTGTTATGCGGATGACACGCTGGTCACTGCCCGGGGGAGCTCGCACAGGGAGGCAGCGTTGCGCGCGACGGCTGCGGTCTCACAGGTGGTGAGCCGCATACGTCGCCTAGGCCTGGAGGTGGCCCTTAGTAAGTCGGAGGCCATGGTGTTTCATGGCCCCCGGCGGGCGCCGCCACCCGGCTCACATATCGTGGTCGGGGGGACTCGGATCGCTGTCGAGTCTACCATGAAGTACCTAGGATTGGTGCTCGACAGCCGGTGGGACTTCGGGCCCCACTTCCGACGGTTGGCGCCCAAGTTGCTGGGTGCTGCTGGGGCGCTGTCAACGCTGCTTCCCAATCTGGGGGGCCCGAGCGCCGCTTGTAGGCGGCTCTACGTGGGGATCGTGCGGTCGATGGCCCTTTACGGGGCCCCGATCTGGGCGGCTGACCTGACGGCCGGTAGCATCGCTGTATTGCGTAAGCCGCAGAGAGCGATGGCCGTCAGAGTCATCAGGGGGTATCGCACGATCTCCTACGAGGCGGCTTGTGCACTGGCCGGATCCCCGCCCTGGGACCTGGAGGCGAAGGTGCTCGCGTCACTTCATCGGTGGCGCGAGGAAGCCACAGCGCGGGGCGAGCGACCGATGCAGCGACACATGGAGCTGCGTCGGTCTCAGCTTCGCGAGGTCCTGGTGGCGGAATGGCGGGAAAGGCTTTCACGCCCCACCGCCGGCCTCGTCACCATCGAGGCGGTCCGGCCGGTGCTCGACGACTGGCTCGGGAGGAGGCACGGCTCCCTGTCGTTTCGGGTGACGCAGGTGCTCTCGGGGCATGGCTGCTTCGGGAAGTACCTGTGTCGCATAAACAGGGAGCCGGACGCTCGGTGTCACCACTGCGTCCATTGTCGGGAGGACACGGCGCGGCATACATTGGCAGAGTGTGCCGCGTGGGAGGAGCCGCGCCGTGCCCTCGTTTCAGAAGTTGGAGCCGACTTGTCACTGCCGGCCGTCGTTCGTTCGATGGTCGGGAGTGCCGAGTCGTGGGACGCGGTGGTTTCCTTCTGCGAGACAGTCATCTCGCAGAAGGAGGCTGCGGAAAGGGAGAGGGAGATCTCGTCCACTCACCCGGCCCGCAGCAGGCGCACCGGGCGTCGGCGGAGGGCGGATAACGCCCTCTTCCAGCCCCCCTAAATGGGTCCAGGGGCGACGGATCCGGGGACATCCGTCGCCCCCCATCACACAGGACCCGAGATGGCGGCGCGTAGTGTTCCACGCGCGCCACTCTAAGACGTAACGGGGGGAGTTTGCACACCTCACTCCCCCTACGGGACGGGGCCCGCAGAGTGCGGGCCGTCACCAGTCCGGGGCAGCGGAAGTCGCAATTTGCTCCCGCAGCCCCCCGACGCAAGTGTGCGAGGGAACACCGGGGTGGTTTTAGTCAGTAAGAGTCTGACAGACCCCTTCGCCCACCCCAGGGCGGAGGACATCCATGAGGATTTCCACCCCGAGAAAAAAAAAAAAAAAAAAAAAGGTTAGGTTAGGTTAGGTTAGGTTAGGTTAGGTTAGGTTAGGTTAGGTTAGGTTAGGTTAGGTTAGGTTAGGTTAGGTTAGGTTAGGTTAGGTTAGGTTAGGTTAGGTTAGGTTAGGTTAGGTTAGGTTAGGTTAGGTTAGGTTAGGTTAGGTTAGGTTAGGTTAGGTTAGGTTAGGTTAGGTTAGGTTAGGTTAGGTTAGGTTAGGTTAGGTTAGGTTAGGTTAGGTTAGGTTAGGTTAGGTTAGGTTAGGTTAGGTTAGGTTAGGTTAGGTTAGGTTAGGTTAGGTTAGGTTAGGTTAGGTTAGGTTAGGTTAGGTTAGGTTAGGTTAGGTTAGGTTAGGTTAGGTTAGGTTAGGTTAGGTTAGGTTAGGTTAGGTTAGGTTAGGTTAGGTTAGGTTAGGTTAGGTTAGGTTAGGTTAGGTTAGGTTAGGTTAGGTTAGGTTAGGTTAGGTTAGGTTAGGTTAGGTTAGGTTAGGTTAGGTTAGGTTAGGTTAGGTTAGGTTAGGTTAGGTTAGGTTAGGTTAGGTTAGGTTAGGTTAGGTTAGGTTAGGTTAGGTTAGGTTAGGTTAGGTTAGGTTAGGTTAGGTTAGGTTAGGTTAGGTTAGGTTAGGTTAGGTTAGGTTAGGTTAGGTTAGGTTAGGTTAGGTTAGGTTAGGTTAGGTTAGGTTAGGTTAGGTTAGGTTAGGTTAGGTTAGGTTAGGTTAGGTTAGGTTAGGTTAGGTTAGGTTAGGTTAGGTTAGGTTAGGTTAGGTTAGGTTAGGTTTTTTTTTTTTTTTTTTTTTTTTTTTTTTTTTGTTTGGCAGGAGTGGGAAATCCTCATGGACGCCCAGACTGTCTCACTGGTGAGCCAGTCTGGGCAGTGCCGGACTCTTACCGGCTAAAACCCACTCCTGCCTTTCGAAGTGTCCCCCTGACATAGTCAGAGACCTTATTAAAAATATTTTTATGTAAATTGCAATTTAACTTTTTGACTTTCTAAGTTTTGAATGAAGTTTTACTAGTATTGGTGTTTATCTAAGTTTTTATTTATTATCTTGATTTTATATTTTATATCGTTTTGAGTATCTATTAATTTATTCTATGCTTTGTTTGTATATAAACTTATATATTAAAAGCATAGCTTTATGTTTCCTTATTTCTTTTAATTACTTTTGTGGCTATTCTTATGCAGTATTCTAATAATATTTTACGTAACTTGTTGTTTGTCATTAATTTTTCTATGTTATTCATATTTATTTCCGTCTCTAATTCCAGCTCCGTATTCAATCTCTCCGCTCCGAACGCAGGACATTCTGTCAAAATATGTGGGACCGACTCCAGCGCATCCGGCTCACAGATGCACGATGGGCTCCCCTTACACTTAAAGCGGTGCAGGTATTCAGAGAACCCACCGTGCCCCGTCAAGATCTGTGTTACCACTCCGGTTGGTTTTAGTTTGCAGACAATTTTAAAGGCATTTATGGCATCTGGGAGGAACATTTTTGTCACGGAGGCTGTTTCGCCATTTTGGTATCTCCGGTTCCATTCGCCGAGCGACTCCATTCGGATTTGCCGCTTGACGAATGAAACCGGGCAAAGGTCATAGTCCGGCTTCTTTTTCGATTTGAGTGCAGCCTCTTTCGCTAGGTGGTCTGCGCGTTCGTTGCCCTCTAGTCCGGCATGGGCCTTAACCCAGAACAAGGAAACATCTTTGCTCTGGGATAAGGCTGCGCCCACGTTTGCTCTCGCCTCCACCGCCAAGGCGTGGAGGGAACCCTGGTTCGTGACTGTTTGTAGTGCCGCCTTTGAGTCACTATAGATTCCAAAGGTTCCCTCTTTGCGCTTGAGGATTTCCCTCGTGGCTACGCATATGGCCAGCAGTTCCGCCTGGTAGACCGTGCAGCACGACGGCAAGCTAAGCTTTACGGACTTGATCTCGGCCTCACCGTCCCATAAGGACAGTGCTGCTCCGACCTTGCCCTCGATCTTGCTGCCGTCAGTGAAGAACCGGACCGCCTGGTTGTTGTGGGTGTCCACACGAGACTGGTCCTCCAGACTCACGAACTCCAAGGCCATATGTTTCGCTGGATGTGGGGTCTCCGCAAATGCCACCACACGCTCCACCTCCCTGCCCGCAAGAGCTGGCTGGGGCACCCCCCTCTTTGCCTCATACAGAGCAGCTGCTTCTTGTATTCGGAGGTCGAGGGGGAGTATCCCAGCCAACACCAGGGACGCGTTCAGCGAAACGGTGCGGTAGGACTTGCAGAGCTTTTGGGCAAATCCTCGTTGGACTGTGTTCAGCAGCTTCTGCACTCCTATCTTTAAAGTTGCCGGCGCCCAGGCGCTTGCCGCGTACATCACCACCGGCTCTACCGCTGCCGTGTAGATGCTCCTTATGACCTCCGGATGCAGGCCCCAGCTCACTTTAGCCGCTCTGGATAGCTGCTTGTAAATATTTGCAGCTTTTCTACACACGTTTGCAGCGTGGGTGTTGAAAGTGAGCTGGTGGTCGACGGTGAGCCCCAGTATTTTTATTTCCTTTGACATACCAATGTCGACCCCGCCCATGCTCAGGAGCGGGACATCGTATTTCAGCTTTCTGGTTACTACCATTGCACAGGTTTTGTGTGGTGCAAACTTTAGCTTATTTCCGATGCCCCACTTCCGAACATACTCGAGGGCGGCATTGGCATGTCTTTGAACTTCCAATGCTGTGTCACCGTCGAAGATCATAATGACATCATCGGCGAAGGCCTGGCAGTGATGTCCCCGCTCTTCCAGCCCCTTCAGCAAGGGGTCCAGCAACAGGTTCCAGAGGATCGGACCACCAATCGACCCCTGTACACACCCCTTATTTGTGTTCCTTAGGCACTCTGCTCCGGCGTACCTAACTCGGACACTCCTACCAGCCAGGTAGCTGTCCAACATCCGTCTGATATTCACCGGGCACCTTTCCTCAGCCAGTCTGGTCCTGATGGCTGGCCACCATGCGCTGTCGAAGGCTCCCTCTATGTCAAGCGATACAACAGTGATCAGCTTCTTTTGGTTCAGCTTTGTTTTGATGTGTTGTATCATGGCGTAGAGGGAGTCCTCGGTGCTCTTCTGGGGCATGAAGCCAAACTGACGAGTACTCAACCGCGGGATCAGATGCCACTTCAGCCTTGCTACCAACAGTTTCTCAAGTATTTTGCCCAGGACTGGTAGGAGGCCGATCGGCCTGTAGGACTTTGGGGTGGTGTAACTGTCCTTTCCTGGTTTTCGCAGTATTACCACTGTGGCCACTTTCCAGGCCCCGGGGAAGTGTCCCTGCTCGAGGCACTTGTTGGCCAGCGCAAGAAACATGTCCGGGTCCCGGAAAATGGCTTGGGCACAGATATCGGCTGTGAGACCATCCGCCCCGGGTGCCTTCTTTGGGTTGAAACTTTCCACCGCGGATTTAAGCTCCTGAAGTGTAAACGGTGGGTCATGTTGTTCATCATGCGTCCACTCGTTTACACGACTGGCCGCTACTCTCGTCCGACGGTGGTCAACATTATCTTCCTCTTCTAGGTCTTCGGGGTAGAAGGTCTCCGCTAGCAGAATAGCTGAATCCGTACCATCGAGTGGCACCCCATCCTTCACCAATGGCAAGTCCTCGTGTCGCTTTGCGGTCCGTGCCAAAACCCTGTAAATGCCCTCCCAAACTCCTTCCTTATCCTGTTTTTCACAGAACCCCTTCCAACTTGTGATTTGTGCCCTTTTGGCTTGCAACTCATAATTTTCTTTTGCTTGCAGGTACTCGTCGACGACCCTCGCTCTCCGGACTGGTGCAGCGCTTCGAATTCGGCGTCTCCTGGTGTTTACGTCATTCATCATATCGGTGAGCTCTTTGGACCACCACGGTATTGTAAGTGTATCATTATTTTTAATTTTATCTAAAGTTTTTTCACTGGTTTCGGTAATGGTGTTTATATAATTGTTAATGTTATTTTCTAAATCTATTTTATTACTGATTTTTTTTAATTTCCGTGGTATTTAAGTTAAAATCTGCCTTTAATTGGGCCAATTTCTCATGAAATTGGCTCCAATTTGCTTTTCTAGTGTTATAAATTCTGGTTGTTCTTTTGATATTTGTCCCTTTGGCTTTTTGTAGGTTAATTTTGAATAAAATACCGTTGTGGTCCGAGCTTATGATGCCTTCCTCAACTCTCCAGTCGTCCACCAGGTCTAGCAAGTCCGTTGAACACGCTGTTACGTCAACGAAGCTGGTGTATGACCTGCCACCCCTGATGGTGTCGAAAGTTGGCGTATTTCCGACGTTGAGCACCTGCAAGCACATTTCGTCGAGTGTTCCCGCCATTTCTTCACCCCTGCCGTCCAATACCAAACTACCCCACCAGGTGTTCTTGGCATTTGCGTCGCCTCCCATTATAATTTTTGTGGTGCCCATTTCCTCACGAATCTGCATAAGTTGCTCCAAGTATGGCTGTATGGGTTGGTCCGGTTCGAAGTAGAACGAGACTACTGCGATTTCCCAGGCGCTGGTTCGGATCCTCACCACCGTGATGTTATTGGTGGTGAGTTTTGGACACTGTGTGACGTCAAGGTCATGATCGAAGACGACTATTGCCGCCTTCACAGTTCCACTTCCTTGTTCCGCGCACTGGTAGACTCTCGCTCCCCGGTAGTCTCGCATCCTTTTAACCCCGCCCACATATGGCTCCTGGAGCAGTGCGAATGCGACCTTCCGCTCGCTAGCCACTATCATGAGCTCTTGGGTCGCCAGATTCTTCCTCTGCAGATTCGCTTGGATCGCTAGGTAGTTTGGACGGACATTAGGAGTTCGGGTCTGGACTGGACATGGGTTACTGCTTCTGGAAACGGCTGGTTGCACCTTAGCAATACGCCACCGATAGTCGTGCCAATGCGTCCCACTTTACGCGTATCGGGCACCCACTATCGAAGGCGTTGTGGTCGGTCTTCTCCATTTTTGCCAAAAGGCAATTATGGCATTTTGGTGTTTCCATTGCCAGCCGTGACGGGCAGTCAGCCCGCATGTGGGGGTCGCCGCAGTGTATGCAGAGGTCGGCGGGCTGCGTGCACAGTCTTCGGCTGTGGCCAAAGCGCAGACAGCGAGTACACTGCACCAGTGGCGACTGGTCCTGCACTCGCACTCGCTGTAAGTCAATGTGCACGCGACCCGCCATTGTCAGCCGCTGCCACACAATCGGGGACACCTGCAGGATGACGTGGCACATATGGGGGTTCCGCGTCCTTCGACGGTACTTCACCGCCAACCTCACGTCCCCTGCAGGAATGTCCCCGATCAGGTGGGTATTTTGGCGTTGCAGAGCCTCGGTAATCTCCACATCTGTGTGGCAGGAGAGGACGTCCTTGATTATAACAAGCGGGTCCTTGTTTTTTACTTCCTCTACCACCAGACCACCCGTTTTTCTTATGCGTTCGGCTACCCTAGTCAGCTCCTCCCGGGTCTTGAACCCGACCACCACCTTTTGGTCCCTCGCCTTGCGCAGCCGTTCCACCCTCGTGCCCTCATTTCGGGCATCGACCGCCGTCCTTAGCTTCTCAATTACCTCTTCACCGGTGTCCTGATCATTCACAGATGATACGACTACCGAGTGAAGAGGCTCTTGGATGTACTGCTTCGAGCCGGCGGCCATTTCCGCGAAGGTTGGGCCCTGGCCTGCAACGTAGCGAGGGGCCTCTTGCAGACGCTCCGACAGAGCCCGTGTATGCTGTTTGCATTCCTCCAACGCCTGGTTATGCTGTTGCAGGTTTGCCATCAGCTGCTTCATTAGCTCTGTCGGTTCATCCGGGGTCGGCCTCAGGTCTTCTCGGGGCTTTTCGGGTTCGACTGTTCCCTCGACTCCCTTTCCTCTCTCAATCTCTGCCTCCTTCACCAGTTGGTACAGCCTTTCGACCGCTTTGGTCAATTCGTCCTTTATTTCCTTTTTAAGGTTCTTGGAGCTTAAAAGCTGGATCTTCGCCTTCGAGAGACACGCCTTTGCCTCCGTGGTCCTGTTTGCGTACCTCACGGGTTGCACTTCCCGCGGCGAGCTCTCCTCCGTTCCCTTTGGCTGCTTCGGTCCACCCAACTTGATTGAAAGAGAGAGCGCTCCTTTGGGCTTAGGTTTTTGCGGAGTTGTCTGTGGGGCCTTTTTTGGTGGAGTTGGGGTTTTAAGAGACTGCACAGTCTTTGATCTGTCAGCCTCCCACTCCCCCACACTACGCCTAACCGACGGACCGGCCTGTGCCAGTTGGGGCTTCTCCATGTCTGAACTCCCCTCCGAGGCTTTTGGTTTACTTACTGGGGTTCTTATTCCAAGCATTTTAGCAACTGAAAGTTTGGACTGTGGTACTACACTGTTGTCGGAGGACACTTACACTGAATCCCTGTAAAGGGGGGATCAGAAAGAATTAAAATTAGTCAAAACAAGCCCTTTATCTAGGACTTGGTCAGGTCAAAATATGAGTCAATGATTAAAATGCATGCAAGGTGACGATAATAGGCTTATAAACTACAGATTTAATTAAAATGTTATTGCCAAAAGATATAAATGACGCTTGAAGAGCTAAAAAAGAAAAATATTTTTTTGCCAAAACTGAAAAGTTTACCTGGCCAGTGAGAACAGGGTGGGTGGGAGGGCAATTTTTTGAAGTTTTATGTAAGCTAGGCGCACGTGCGAGGTGTCAAAAGACGCGTCTCCGCGCGGGCTAGCGAGCTATGGAGTTTTTGGAATTTTGGCAGAACAAAAATTTTGACTTTTGGTCGAAAAACGTGTTTTTCGACTGAAAAGTATGTTAAAACCTGGAATTGCGACTACCAAACGGGACTGGAGCTCGCGGAACGCGCTCCAGAATACAGGTAAGGCAGGCAATTATCTATTAAAATTATAATCAAAAATGTTTATGCACAGAATTTTGAGTAAAAAATTATTTTAGGTTTTTCGTAAAGAAAAAATATTGAAAATTTTTCAAGGTCCAAGAACGAAAAATTATTTTCGCGCTATTGTCAATTTAATTAGTCAGGAAGTAGGACGGAGCCTATTAAAGATCAAAATGGCTGAAAACAGCTTCGAAATGCGTCACCAGGATGCAAAGTTATATTGGTTTTGTGAAATTGCTGTCTCCTATAGGTGGATTTCGTATGTAGGTGAATTTATTGATGTAAATTATTTTTGCAGATCTATGTTGGCTAGGCGCACGTGCGAGGTGTCAAAAGACGCGTCTCCGCGCGGGCTAGCGAGCTATGGAGTTTTTGGAATTTTGGCAGAACAAAAATTTTGACTTTTGGTCGAAAAACGTGTTTTTCGACTGAAAAGTATGTTAAAACCTGGAATTGCGACTACCAAACGGGACTGGAGCTCGCGGAACGCGCTCCAGAATACAGGTAAGGCAGGCAATTATCTATTAAAATTATAATCAAAAATGTTTATGCACAGAATTTTGAGTAAAAAATTATTTTAGGTTTTTCGTAAAGAAAAAATATTGAAAATTTTTCAAGGTCCAAGAACGAAAAATTATTTTCGCGCTATTGTCAATTTAATTAGTCAGGAAGTAGGACGGAGCCTATTAAAGATCAAAATGGCTGAAAACAGCTTCGAAATGCGTCACCAGGATGCAAAGTTATATTGGTTTTGTGAAATTGCTGTCTCCTATAGGTGGATTTCGTATGTAGGTGAATTTATTGATGTAAATTATTTTTGCAGATCTATGTTGGCTAGGCGCACGTGCGAGGTGTCAA